>JALPQD010000002.1:12391623-17191623 GCA_023101885.1 Typhlomys cinereus | reverse complement strand
TGATCATGCATCCAGGGGCTCGGACTCTCCACCCACTGCAGACTGTGTAATGGGCGCCCCTGAGCGGCCCTGGGCAGAGTGGTTACCAGCCTATCGCTGAAACAGGGATGGTAGGCTGCGGTTCCCTCCTCCTCTCCGGCTCCGCAGGGGCTGGGGAGGGAGGAAGGGAGGGAGGGAGGGAGGGGGCTCTTCCGCGTCTTAAGTGGCTCCGCAGCTGGAGCAATGGTGCGTATTTTAAGTGGAGTTTACAGACAATGAAGCTCTCTAGGGCTTGGAGGGGAAGGAAGCTGAAATTCAGGACCATTCTGTGAATTCCCAAGTTCTTTGTGTCCTTTGTGTGGGGGAACAATGCTGTTTGTTGGGCTTGTTCGCTCAAGGTAGCGAGTGGGGAGGAGGATGGTTAGGCCCTCACCCACCGCCCACCGAAGTTCCTGCAGGGGCGGGGGTTGCTTAGAGAAGGGGTAACCCAGGAGGAGCTGAGGGTGGGTGTCAAGAAAGGTGGGGTAGCTGCAGTGCTGACTGGATGGGACGGAGTTCCAGATCTGCCAGCTTCCCCTGGGATTCCTTCTTACCCTCATATTGGGGACTCTAAACCCTGAACTCCCTGACCTTTATTCATCTTTCTAAAAACTGCATTCTATGTGGGGGAAAGGTAAAGATGGGGAGGCCAGGGGCATAGAGAGGCCCTTCTGTGGACTAGTCAAGGTCACTTACAAACCTATTAGCTCATATTCTCCTCGGACCAAAGCTAGTTGCCCCTCCTGGACCACATCTTTTCTCACCAGGCTCCACCTCTCCTTGATCTTGTTTGGTGGATGATGCCCAGTCTGGGTCCCTAATGGAAGATGTACATGCCCAGAACAAAAGTCACTGATGAATCAGGGCATAGAGATTCACCAAGGCTACATGGCAATTGTGTGGCATATGTGTGCATGAGTGCGTGCGTGCGTGTGTGTGTGTGTGTGTGTGTGTGTGTGTGTGTGTGTGTTGGGGGGGTGTTGCTGAGGAGGAACCTAGCTAAGCAAAAGCTCTAACCCCAAATTCTACTAATACTCCTCCCCTTTGAGGACTTAACCGTTGACCCTGTCTAGATTACCTTATATTGCCTGATTAAAGCCTTGCTATCTCATTGAACATCGAAGCCTCAGTTTCCCCTCTGAAGAACAAGCAAAACAAGACCCTCTACCCTGCTGGATCCTAATGAAAAGTAAAGGAAACACTGCAGCCCAAGCACCTACCTGCCCTTGCGGCTCTGTTTTTCAGGCAAGGGAAGCAAGGCGGAGAAGACCGGCATCCCGTGGAGACTAAACAAGGGCATTATGATTCAAGCCCAGGCCGCTGGTGTGAAGCTGGGGTTGTGACTACGGCGCCCAGGGCTTCCCACAGAGATGGGCCTGCCGCTGCCTCCTGACTTTCCAACAGCACCTGCCAAAGTCCCAGAGCCAAGTTTCCCCATCAGAGGAGTCATGTTGCCTAGGCAGGGCTAGAGGCAGAGGCTCCTGCGCTACCCGCACTGGTGTCACCGAAGGCTTTACCGCTCCTGCCAGGATGTGCCTTAGGTAGTTAGATGGCACAAGGTCGGGGATCCCGGTGGTCAGCAACCTTAGGATTGGGAGCTGAATTCCAAGGCCTTGGAGTTGCAGTTTGCAGAGAACAACTGGGCTGGGGGGGCTTATCAGGTGGCCTATATGGGCCTTGAATCATCACCTAGGAGAGGTGCAGACCCACCAATTAGGATGAGACAGTGCGGCTGGTGCCATAGCTCACGGGTAAGGCACTCTGCTCTCTCCCATACCTGGATACTTGATCCTTGAAGGCCCACTTGGTGAGAGAAAAGAAGTGGCCCCTCATCTCCACCTATGCATCACAGCACATATATTCTCTCTCTCTCTCAAATAAATAAAACATTAAAAAAAAAACAAGACAGCCAAAGGAACGAGAGTAGCAGAGGCCTAAACCTTTGGGACCACTATGGGGTGTGGAGCTGAGCTATGGCTCCCTGTTGTTTCCACTCTACTCCTGCTCCTCTCTTTCCCACCCCCACTCTCTCAGTCCTTTCACATTTCCCACTGAATAAGAAAAGGAAGGGAAGGATGGAGGAAGGGCTGGGCTGGGGGGGGGGAAGGGGCGTCCACTTCGCAGATGCGATGCAGTTCTAGTTCTGTGAATGAAGGTGATGTGGGTTCAGGGTGGAGGGAGCGGGTGGAGGGAAGCACTGGGTAGGGCAGCCTGGGATGGGGTTGCCATGGGAACAGCAGCCTGCCAGGAGTCCTGCCTTCAAAGGCGAGGTGTGTGTGGCAGGTTCCTGAGGGAGGCTGCGGTTGGTGCTTGCGGGGAGCAGTTCTGATGGGTGCCCCCTGGGACTCCAGCTCCTGGATTCCAGATCAAACTCCTAACCTGGGAGGGAAGTAGCATCACCCCCTGCTTCCTGCCAACAGCCCCTCAGTCTCAAGCCTTCTCTTGTTGGATTTGAGGCAAGGACGGCGAATGGAATCGCCCTGGGCACAGTGAAGAGGAGCAACACTTCTCCCCCCTTCCGGTGGGGCTGTTTCTGGGGGCGGGGGTGGGGGCACGGGCTTGCTTGTCAGAAACAGGTTGGAGCCACCCCCACCAGGACAGTCACTTGAAACTTCTGACTCTCACCCCCATTGTCCCCCAACCCCACAGGTGTCCTGGAACCTGGGAATCTAGTCCCGCAACAAGCCCACTGGGCTGTGAGATCTCGGGCAGTTCTCACCCACACTGCTGTGACACTCTGGCCACTAGGGGGGGCCATGGCCCAGTATCCCTGGGACTGGGAACAGCTCAGTAATGGAAGCCCTGAAGTGGCCCAGTGGTTGAGAAATAGTCTCATTGGTACTTGCCTTTTACGGGATGGACCCTATTCCCCAGCAAAGTCAGTGGGCCTTTTGGGGACCAGAACCCTGGAGCTGCCATTCAGTCTTAGCCCTCTTGGACTTGCGGCCCGACTCTCCACACACACTTTTCCAGAGCCACCATCCTATTCAGAACAGCTCTGCAGTGCCTGCCACTCACCAGCCCCCGTTGCGTGCCACGCATTGCAAGGGGCTACAGATCTAGCTTCACAGCGTGCATGGGAGATGGATGAGCCCTGGGTTTCTTCAAGTGACCCCGGGTAAGTGTCCTCAATTGAGTCTTGATTTCCTCACCTGCAAAATGATGGTAATCATGGTGTCTATCTTGCGGATGTGAGAATGCGACAGAAACTGTACTTTTGTCAGAGTCTGGCACTGGGGAAAGTCTCCCCGACTATTGTTTGCAGAGAGCCCACAGGCAGAGGGGGGCTACCGGATGGAGAAGCCCAAAATGCTGGAGTTCTGTAGACGTGAAAAATCAATAATGGCAATGAGAGAATTCCGGAGGGCTTCCTGGACGTGCCATCCGGAGTGAGGCTGCGGGACAGCTGAGCAAGGCTGGGCAGGAGTGTCAGGTAGAGCAGAGGTTGCTAGGATGAAGGTACCTCAGAGAGCCGAGGTTTTTAGAGACCTTGCTTTGTTTTCCCCTTGTCATAAACTGGTGGCCTGCAGCCTCCCACGGGCTGTCCCACTCCTCGGACTGGCTCTGGTCCGTTCCCCCCCCCCCCCCTGCTCCTCCCTCTTCTTTTCTTCACTCCCTTCCCTCTTCCTCCTCCACAGAGAAGCCAGCTCAGGGAGCAAGCTTAGCTCTTAGCTCTTAATCAGGGAGTTTTGCTCCCCAGGGACATTGGGCAATGTGTGCAGGAATATTTGGATGTCACATTTGGGAAGTGGGGAGGGGGGCGCTGCTAGATTCTAGTGGTTGCCCGGGACAGCTTCCACCCCATAACAAAGCCTTACTTGACCCCAGGTGCCTGCAAGAAACCCTACCTCAGACATAAGGCTGCCACTAGGGAGAAGTTCAGTTGTCCCCCACCCCAGCGCCAAAACTCCCTAGGGAGATTCTTCCACCAGCACCAGCACCAGCACCACCACCACCACCATCTGGCGCAGGGCTCTCGTGCGCCCTGCTGCCTCTCAGCATCTTGTATTGTAACCCGCAGTGCCCCTGGCCTCACGCTCGCTTGTGTCGCTTCCCCTAGGGTCCTGTCCCCCCCTTTCATCCTCTCCCTCGCAGGGGCTGTGGAAGGCCTGTCAGGCAGGAGTCAGCCCGCGGCGCACGAGGCTTGGGAGACCAAGCTGCCCGCTGCACTCGGGCTGCCTGCCCACTGATTGGCCGAGACTGCTGTTTCCATGGTGATCCCACAGCAAAGCCCAGGCTCCCCCTTTTTGGCCCCCCCACAGGCCCTATTCAGTGGCGAGAGCAGCGACAGGCAGGTTAATAAAACAAGAGCCGCGTGAGGAGCCGGGCCGTGGGCCGAGGTCCCAGCGTGGTGGCCCGCCCAGAGGAGAGAGGGGCAGTGGGGGGTGGGGAGCAAGGAGCTGGCTTGCAGCACAGCCCGGGCCGCTCCATTTCTGTCAACCCAGGGGCTTCACCTGCGGCAGGTGGTGGGGCTTGTGTCCGCCCCGGAGAATCCGAGGTTCATCTCCTAGCCTGTGCATTCGGGTTGTGGCCTCCTGGGGCAGTGCCCCTCCCTACCCAGCCTGGACCCTCAGAACCATTGTCACTGGAATGGAAAGAGCCCCTCGGGCTCGGGATGAGGGGAGAAAAGGAACCTGGAGGAGATAGACTAGGGCTGGGAGAGTGAGGCAAGGTTGAGAGACGCAAGTAGAATAAGCCTGCGGATGAAGAGAAAGGCGCGGGGAAGCAGTATAGGGTGGGAATGAGACAGCGTGGTAAGGCCGGGTCCGAGGAGATGGGATGTGGGTGGGGGTGGGGACACTGGGCACAGAGATGGGGGGGCAGGCGGGGCTGGCCTCGTGAAAGATGGAAGGCAGAGGTTGCAATGGGAGCTGAGAGTGGATGAGAAAGACAGGAGGCTGTGAAGGAAGCTGCGATAAGAAGGGAAGTCTAAGGGCCCCAAGACCCGGACTGGCCAGGTGTTCCCAGGACAGAACTTGGCCAGTGTAGGTGCCAAGGAGTGCAGGCTTGCTGCACGGTTACTGCGTGGAAGAATGAAGTGGGAACTGAATGGGAGAGAAGAAAGGGGGGGGGGACGGAGTGGAGGAGGGAGGGGAGAGGAGAGGAATGAAGTGGGATCTGGTGGATTATGGATGCTGGGAACATGTCTGTGCTGGAATCAACAATCCAACACCACCAATTCCATTTCTCTTTCCCATATCAACTTAGTGGCACTATGGGGTCTGCGCTAGACAGATATAGGATTGATATAGGATTGACAGTCCTTTGATGTAGGCACCATTACAGCATCTACTGGAGATTCAGAGTGGTCTCACAGTTCTAACTCTTATCTTGGATGTGTCTAAGCTGCGTTTTCTGGCCAGAGACCCAAACTATGCATATTAGTTGTGGTGAGGGATGGGGAACAATTTTGTGTGTCGCAAGAGCTCTAGGATAAGTGTGATTGTGATGTGGAACTGGGCCAAGCTCCTGGCTCTGTTGGTGACATCATAGCTCTCTATTCATTGCTTCCTGGAACGGAGAAGTTACTTTGCTGGGGTTTGGTGCATCTTTACAGTTGAAGTGTCCTGTGGTGACAGATCCTATGGCAGTTCTCAGACACCATTCTTGAAGTCATCTATTTGGAGACTCTGGGGAAACCCAGAGATGGCACCCCAAGGATTGGAGTAGAAAGGCTGCAGGAAAAATAGCACAGCTTGGTCAGGCGTGGTGGTACACACCCGTAGCCCAGCGCTCTGGAGGTGGAGACAGCGGAATCAGGAGCCCTAGGTCATCCTCAGCTAGATTTCAAGTTCTAGATCAGCGCAGGCTGCAAGTCCGAGAGAGAGAGAGAGAGAGAGAGAGAGAGAGAGAGAGAGAGAGAGAGAGAAGAGCTCGGCTTTAAAGTCTCTGTGGTACGACTTTACAATACGGTGTTGGGTGGATATCATAAATTCCATCAGCTTCGGTTTCACTTATATTAGGACTGAGATATTTGCATCAGGGCAATGATACAAATTACACCGAGATTCTTGCTGCCTGGGTAATATCTGAACCATAGAAAGTTCTTGATTAATGTGATTCCCTTCTCCCTGGTCCAGAGGCCTCTGCAGGTGCTGATTCTCCTGGGAAATGTGTGACCTCTCGCACTAGGCTCCAGAGGTTTGAAAGCTAGAGAAGGGACCTCCTGTCTCCCTAGGTCTGAACTGCGCTTGCTTCCGGAGAGTGGAGCCTAGGGTGTGTGGGCGGAGGGGAGGGAAGCGGCAGGGCTGAGCCAGTGTCCTGACGATACTCAGCAACCACCCACTACCACATCCACCCCCATCTTCTCAAAAAGAAGGGGGACCGGATGAGGGAATTAGGTGGTCATTATTACACTAAGCCTCCTACTCGGCACCACTGAGAGGGGCTAAGCCTCTGAGCGGCAGTTCCAAGTCACTCAGGCCACCCACTGGTGGTTGTTGCTCCTGCAACCAGCTTTGGCCGCCAGGCTCTGGGGCTGGGACCAGCAGCCAGGCCAGCGGCTAGGAGCCCAGGCCAGGGAGGGCACAGGCGGCGGCTGCAACCTGAACACTCGATAAACCATTAATTCTTAATAAACGACAGGCTGTGCATTATTTAACAATAATGATACTTTCTGTTCCATTATAGATTAAAACACTGGCCTCCTCTTATTAATCCTTCATTTCAAAAGCTTGTAAATCCTGCACAGCCAGAGGAGATAAAAGCCGGCTCAGCCCCATCCCCAGGCTGACACACTCGCTCTGACATGGTGGCTCAGCAGCCCTGCCTGGGGTGCGCACACTCGTGTGCCCTGGGCCCACCCACAGCCCTGTTCCCAGACAGCAGCAGGTGTGCCTGCTGCTTCTTCTCTCTCTCTCTCTGTCTCTCTGTCTCTCTCTCTCTCTCCACCTGCCTTCCTATTCCCTGCCTCTCCTTCCTTTATCTTCATACCATTCAGCCATACAAACCCACAATATGCACAGACTCTATCTGCATATGGTCTTTGCTTTTCTCTGGGGTCCTCAGGGGGAGGGGGTGGGGAAAGGGAAGATCATTCTGCATAAAAGGAGAAGGAGGAGCACAGGAAAAAAGGATTCGAAGCAGACACCTCGAGACCATGCAGGCTGGGTAGGTTCTGAACTCAGGCTTTCTTGACTTACTGAGAACTGCACAGGAGACCCCTCAAGTGGTTTGCACTGAGTGCTCAGTACCCCTCTGCCTGGTCCCCTCCCCCTTCAGAGACAGGGAACTCTTCTACTTCCCACTAGAAGCAGCATCTGCTCCTGTAAAGTTCCTAACTAGCAAGCACTTCTGAGGAAGCCAGGCTTGGTGGCACACACCCATGATCACTGCACAGGGGAGGCAAAGGCAGGAGGGTCAGGAGTTCAAACTCATCCTTGACTGCATGGTTATATTTGCAGTTAGACTGGACTACTTGAGACTATCTCAAAAAACAACAAAAGAAGTGGTTGAATGGCACCTTTATTTTGGCTCCCCTCTTCTGGGCTATCAAGGCGCATGGGGTTCTGGTGCGGACCTTCTTTTCCTGTAGAGCAGGCAGAGCACAGAGAGGTCTGTTGGACCTTCTTCCTTCCATGGAAAGTCAGAAACCATAACAGGATTTGGAAAGAAAATCCACTCTGACCTTGGATATTTCCCCCAAGGTCATTGCAAAAAGATTTCAGTTTTCATTAATGGAACTATTATAACACTAGGCGTCCTGTTTGCAGCCCCTCCCTCTCTCTGTTAAAGGAGGATCTGCTGTGGTTCCAGTCCTGTGGGTGAAGAGAAAGAAGGAATTAGCTCAGCCAGAGGTATACGGCTATGCAAGTGGCAAAACCATAATTTGAACTGACTACTTACTGTCTGACTCAGAAGTCCGTGCTGCAGCCTCTGGATACTGTCCTCAGAATTGAGGGTCTTTTCCTTCAATAAGACCAGCATTCGTCAAGCTGAGCTTTCTCTCCCAGTTTGGACTATGGCTGACTCACGGAATTTTCGGGGGAAGGCATGGCTTGCCAGGGAGGGTGGGAGGCGTGGGTTAGGGGCGATCTCTGGCGTCTCAGGCTGTACTTGCCCATGATCATTTCTTTAAGGTGGACAAGGAAGAGATGTCCTGAGTTGTACTGAAGGACCTGTCAACCAGCCCCTTTGGTCCGACAACATCCGGTCTGTGCCATGCAGGCCAGCAGTCCGTGTTCTTTATTATTTTATTTGAGTCAGGGTCTTATTGCATACACAGTTCTCTCTGGCTGCCCTGAAATTCACTGTGTAGACCAGGTTGGCTTGAACTTCCGGTGATCCTCCTGTCTCTCCCTCCAGAGTGCTAGGAGTGCAGGTGTATGCCATCACTCTCTCGAAAACCAAAAACCAGCCAGTACATTGTGAAGATCAGGGGAATTAAGTCAGTTGTATTCCTGCTCACCCCTTGCTCAGGACACTTGAAGTTTGTCTGTGATTTTATACGTGTGACTTTTTGGGGGGGGCAGGGAAAGAGGGCACTTGAGTGCATGTGCCTGTGAAGCCCTAGGGGTGACACGGTAAATCATCCTGGATTGCTCTACTGGACTGTACTTTATCCAGAGATGCTAAAAACAACCAACCAGCATCATTGTTTTCCTTATTTTTCCTCAGATTGTCAAGAGTTTTATATCAAGAATCACTAAACACCGTATTCATCAGAACAGGTGAATCAGGACTGTCCATTGCACCCACTTTTACCAGTTCTTTGAAAAGTTCACACCAAGGAGTTTTTGTAATTTTCATGCCAGTAGTGCTGCTGTCTCTGGTAGCTAGAGGTTTCATTGCGTTAGAGAGCCAGCTCCAGATACGCTCAAGCCTACCAGAGAAAATTATCCTCACAATTCTGTTTCTCCAGAACCAATTCTGGTACCCCAGTCTGTATTAGTCGCGTTCTCTGGAATAACAGAGCATATATATTCTACCTTTATTTATTCAACTTACAATAAAAGTAGTGTCCTTCAAGGGAGCCGCCCGTAGATGCTTGGTTCTTGACCGGAATGTCTCACACAGCCAAAGGATTTCGAGAAGCCTCTATCTCAATGGAGGGTTGAAGGCACTGAGCCCCAATATCAGCGAGATGAACAAGATCTACGAGATTAGGCTCCAAAGGCAGTAGGAAAAGTGGTAAGGCTGAGCTCTGAGACAGCCAAAGATGGAGGAAGTAGCGGCAGCAGCAACAAAGACGGCAACCACGCTTGAAGAAGTCAAGGATGCTCGAAGAGTGGACTCAACAGCAAGACAACGCAGAATAAGGGAAGAGCAAAGACTAACCACTGAGTCATCTCCCCAACCCCTCTGTGATGTTCCCGGAGTGGAATAAGGGGACTAGAGACGTAGCATAGTCCTAAGTTCAATCCTACTACATTAAAAATAATTTTAAAAAAATCAAGCCATCTTCAGTCTTCTTTCCTCATCTTTCTTTTTTTTAATTATTTATTCAACTGTGTGTGTGTGTGTGTGTGTGTGTGTGTGTGTGTGTGTGTGTGTAGAACCATGGGCGAATTTGGGAACCACCATGGACCACTTCCACTTCCTCCTTGTTTACTCTGCCCCGGGATTCACAGGCTCCGCCCTACCAGGACCAGAAACGCAGGCTGCCCCCGCTTCCGCCTGGCGTCTATACATGGGGTCTAGGATCCAAACTCAGGACCTTCTGCCTGCAAGGCAGAGGCTTAACCCCTGAGCCACCTCTCCAGCCCCATCCTCATCTTTCTTTTCATACCTTCTTTCTACTCAATCCCAGTGGTGTTTCTTGGAACTCTGGTTCATCCCCAGCTTCCTTTCCCAATGACTCAGTTGGCAGAGCGCTTGCCTAGCATGCTGCGTTTGATCTCCAGCGTTATGTAAGTTGGGCGTAATTATGCATGCCTGTGTCCCAGCACTGGGGAGATGGAGGCAAGAGGATAGAAGTTCAAAGTCATCCTTGGTTTAAGTCAACCTGAGATACATGGGACTCTGTTTCAAAAACAGGTTTTAGAGGGAGGAAGAAGGCAGGGGTGTGGTGGTCCTGGCCTAGCATCTCAGCACTTGAGACACTGAGCCAAGGTTGCAAATCTGAAGTCAAGCTGGGCTGTAAAGTGAATTTCAGGACTAACTACACAGCGAAACTCTGTTTTAAATATGCCAAGCCAAAACAATTGAAAAAAAAAAAAAACAAGGATAAATTGTATGTAGTAGTATGTGTCTGAGTAGACACGTGTGTGTGTGTGTGTGTGTGTGTGTGTGTGTGTGTGTGTGATGTGCCTATGTCTGTGTATAGCATAGATAAGTGGGAGAAAAGCAGAGGCATCTTCAAGGAACACAGACTTGGGGCAAGGAACTGAACAGCTTTTTTTTTTTTTTTTTGAAATGCACAAATGGGAAATTTAACTTGATCCCTTGCGGCTTCTGGGCCAACCCCTGAGTGAAGGCAGATCGCTTTTGCAAAGGAAAATTTTATCCATTTTCTGGTTTTTATGGGGCTTCCACAATGAGCGAGACCTCTCCTGTTGGTGCTTAGAGAGGATTTCTCTGCGTGGCCTACAGTGACGCTGTGTAATCTCCCAAAAAATATGGTGCTAATATTCGCCGGGTTAGGGTTAGTTATTTTTATGTCTTTGTCATTTTGTTTCTCCGCAGCTCTTTCTGCTGCCTGGAAAGGACGCGGCGGACACTTTATTTCCACGGTCATATTTTTTAATTTGATCAAAGCAAATTCTACTCATTCTCTGTATAAATTATTTAACTCATTTCTTTTAGGTTAAATGTCTCAATAGGAAGATAGAACATCTCTCCGTCAAGGATTTTAATCAGTGTTTCTGGATTGTATGAACTTCCCTCTCTGCCTCCATTCTTCTCTGTCTGGGCGCCTCTCTCTCGCTTTCTGCCTTCTTCCCTCATCTCTCTTTCCCTCTCTCCACTCAATCTTAGCAAATGTCTCTTGGGTCTCTGAGTTGACCCCAGCTTCCTTTCCCAATGACTCTATAGAGATGGGGAGTCAGCATACTGAACGCACCTGAAGCATAAGTTGCCAAAGATCAACCCCCCACCCCCCCCACTCCCCCACCCCCATCACAGTCCATACATCTGCAGCCTGGTCAGTTGCCTTATAGCCGCAGCTCTTGGTGACCAATCACAGTTGCTACCTAAGCTTCTGCTAAGACCTGGGCCCCACCTCAGCACTCCCTCAGGGATGAAGTCTATTGCTTGACTTTGAATTAATTATTTTAAATGTGGTAAGATTGAAGCTAGGCCTTTGTGCATACTATTGGCAAGTGCTCCTCCACTGACCTGTACCCCAGTCCTCTAAGGCTTAATTTTAATATACAAGCCCCTCCCCGAATTCCAGATGTTAACTCCTCTACAGGACCAGTGGTCTCTGGTCACAGGCCAGTCCCCTCCAGTCTCGTTTTGCATGGACTTGGTTCCCTAGGACTCCGGGCTTCTGGCGTAGGTCCTGAAGCTTCCCCTAATAAGAGTGCAGCGCTGGGGGACCAGGGTGCTGACACAAGTTTGAACTGAGAAATGTTCTACTGAGGAATGGGCCTGACGTGAAGCCTCCCACCTTGGCAATCAGTGGTCGGTGTTCTGTGGATGGGAGGGAGGTGCAGAAACCAGGTCAGCAAACTCATCACTCCAGAACTCTCTCTTTCCTCACCTCACGTTGCTTGAGCCAAGCAAGAGTCTCCAATGGGAATTCCCTTTCCTCTTACTTTTTAAAATATGCAGTAATTAACAAACGAATGCTATTAACCGGGACAAGAAGGAAATTACAGTGAAATCAGAGCAGAGTCCATGAGCAGTGTGGAGGGGCCAGTGGGGCCTGGTTTAGGCGATGAGGAGGGGCCCCGCCCGGTCAAGAGGAGTCACTGCCTTTGTCGTCCTCATCCTCATCTTCATCCCAGAGGGTGCTCAGCTCAGGCTGGGAAACTTCAGGCGGCTCTGACTGCTGGGCAGGTCAAGCCAGGGCTCAGGACCAGCTGCTCCATTTCCTGCCAGGAAGAATCAGCTCCCGGCCATTCTTCCAGCCTCGGGGTTGTTCTTTTATGAAAGCCTTCCAAAAAAAAAAAAAAAAAATAGAGTTATGTCCTGGAGCTGACCCGGGCCTGTTGTTGTAGACACAACCTTTGCTCTGGACCCGGCTCGGTGGCTTCCTCTTGGTCTCACCATGGGTTCCACAAGGCCTGGAGGATGAGGCTCGTCCAAGCTGCAGCCTGTGGAGCAGCTCCAGGCTTGCCCACTTTCTGTATTTCTGCAGCACAGTCGGACTGGACCCTTCCTGGGGGAGATGTCGCTCAGCTGCACCTGGAAGACTTTAGGAAGGGATGGGTTTGTTGCTGCTGGTTACCTGGAAGTCCATTTCTTGTCCCACTGCAGTCTTTGCTGCTGCAGAACTCTGAGATGTCTCTTGGCGAGTTTGCTTATTTTGTTTTACATATGAGGACACTGAGGTTTGGAGTGACTGTCCAAGATCATACAGCCAGTGGGGGATGGGGACAAGACTTGACCATGATTATGCTTTCTCACAGGTCTCTTACCTACCTGTCTTCCTGCCAGGCTCTTAAGGATATGGATGCTTCAGAACAGAGGAGTGAAAGCTGACCTTCCTTTCTCTATGTCCACCCATGAGGTGAATAAGAGCAAAAGATAGCTCGGCTCACCTCCTCCTCACACAGCCAGCGCTCTGGATTGCACCATCTGTAGATTTTATTTTCCTTCTTGTGTTTCTTTAGTTCTATTTTTATTACACACACACACACTCATGGAGGGGAGAGAGAAATGTGGAGGTCAGAGGACAACTTTTCAAAAAAGTCCATTCTTCCCTTTCACCATGTGGATTCCAGGGATTGCACTAGATCTCCAGGTTTGCCCACAGGCGCCTTCCCCCCCCCCCCCAGCAGGTCATCTTTCTTGCAAGATAGTGTCTTATGTGTCCCAGGGGCTGGGCTGGAGCTGATCTTCAACTCTTGGGCCTCCTGCCTCCACCTCCTAAGTTCCAGGATTACAAGTGTGTGTTATCACACTTGGCTCAGCAGGTCAATTTTAGACACAGAGAAACTGAGGCTTGGAAAAGCCTGGCACTTCCTTTGGCCTCTCAGGGCCAGTGATGACAGGCAGAACCTGAGTCCAGTCGGGTCTGCTTTCCAGAGCCAGACCCATCGGACTCGAGGTCCGTGGCAGTGAGTCCAGCCTCCGGAGTGTGAAGTCCAGGAAGCTCATTAAGAAGAAGCTGACATAGCCATCAAGAACCGGCCGCAGCCAGGCCCGCTGACTCCCAGCCCCGCAGTAAACAGCCTTACTAATTCTCCAGACTCACTCGCGTCCCTGATGGATTTCCCGTCATTACTCCTGAGTGAGTGACAGCCTGCTCAGACACTTGCCTTCCCGCCGCCTTCGGAGAGGTTCAGAAATCAGAATGCTTTGCTCCCTAAGTTGATTTCAACTTGTCCTAAAGTCATTTTAATTGGTGAAGCGTCAGAGGCAATTTGGGTGACTTTTTGAGAGCCCTTTACCGCTAGCCCTGGGCTGCAGGAATGTGTGTGTTGGGGGGCGGGGGGGCTTGGATGCCACCTCAGCTCTTGGGTGGCACATTACCCTCTCCTGATTGGTCAGGAGACAGAGCCGCCCGCTTTATTTTCATGTTCCTTGCTGCGGTTTCTAGGCTGGTTCCTGAGGATAACAAGATTCATTTTCTCAATGGCTCTGACAGATAGGATTGTTATTGTTATTACACTCATATACCACCTTGCCTCTGAGGAGCTTAAGGCGCTTTACAAATTTGAAAATTATCTAATAATCTCCCAGCAACCCTGAGAGAGGGGAGAAGCTGCAGGAAGATGCTCCTCTGAGCAGCCAGAAGACCCTGCAGCTCTCTCGCTGGCCAGAACGTGGCAAAGGTGGGGTTGGGACCCTTCTGATTCCTTCTCCAGGTGCAGAAAAGGATGAGGAAGATGATGATGAGCTGGGAGTATGGGGGGAAAGAGGAGGAAGAGGAGAGGAAGGGGAAGAGGGCCAGCTCCACAGGACAAAAATCTAGCCAGAGGGAGCTAAGGAAGCAGAGTTTTCTTTAAAGACACACAAAATGAGAAGAAACAGTAGACTCCCGGGGGATTGCAGGGAAAGGAGCAGAAATTCAAAATGGAACTATCTGGGCTGCAGCCTAGCTCAGTGGTGGAGTGGCTTGCCTAACAAGCATGAGGTGCTAGGTTAATCCTCAATCCTCCCCACCCGACCCACCCCACTCCCCCCCAAAAAATCAGATTTGAAATCTCCCAGGGCAGGAGCCAGTCTGGCTGCTTAAGACCTAGCTCGGCCATGAGAATAGGGGCAGCAACACCTGGAAAGCCCCATCATGAATTTCCACGGACCTCTGGCATTTCACTGGCTGGCTGAGTGGTGTGGCGTCAAGTGTCTGGCTGCCTGACATCCTATGATTCCGTCTGCCTTTAAATTCTCTTGTGCCAGAGGTGGCCACGGTAATTGCAGCACCTTTACTAAGCGTGAAGGGGAAGCTGCCGTCAAAATGACGGAGGGCTCAGCTGTAGCTCACCATTTTCTTGAGAAGGAAGTGTGCAGCCCCCTTTTTTTATTTGAGGCTGTCCTTTCAGGATTAGGGGTTTGTGATGGGTCTAGGCAGTAGCCTTTTGGGGACTAGGTGTAAGCATTATAGTTAAGAACCTGGATCTGAGATAGACAAAAGTGGTGATTGTGGGCAAATGACAGAACTGCCTTGACCCTCTCTTTCCTCGCCTGTCCCAGCATAATGATAGTGTGACCTTCTGTGGCTGCTGTGAATAAAGAGGAACTGAAAAGAATGTGTGTAGAGGGCTTAGCACGGAGCCTGCACCATTAGCCATGAAGACGCAGGTTAATACCTGCCCTCCCTTCAGTGCTGTGGCAGCCTAGAAAGACGCAGGGAATCCAGCAGGCTGCTCCAGGTGGGAAGAAGAGACAGGAGTGGCAGCCTGTAACCATGTTCTCTGAGGTGTCTCCTCTTCACCTTCCCCATGCCCTAGGAGTGATGGATCTTATCCCCATCACGATGCCACCACCTTCGACTTCCCTCCAACCTTGTCTAACGTAGAATAGCTACCCTGGCACACCTTTTTCTCTCCATTTTCCTAGCCGGCACATTGCCTGACACTCCATGGGGCTCTTTTCGTGTCATTGGCCCAATGGTCTCTTCCTGACACCTAATGAGCCCAGTTCTAGAAAAAGCCTGCAGCCTTTCTGCTCTAACTGACACAGAGTCCCACTCCAGGAGGCTATGGGGAGGAGGGTGCAAGTGATTGGCAAGGAGGAACATTCACTTAGGACAGAGAGCTGGAACAAATGCAGAGAGGCTACAAGAGGGAAGCCCTTGCACCTCTCTCCATTTGTCCCACTGAAATGAGACTCTGAGTATAAAAGACCCTTGACCCTGAGTCCTCAGAAGGATGGTTTCTGGGTCCTTCCCACTGTTTTATAGCAAACTCCATGGATGCGAAATAGTGTAGTGTTTGCATAGACCCTACAGTATACTTTAAATCATGTCTGGATAACTTATAATACCTAATATAATGCAAATGTTATGTAAATAGTTGTTAGACCGTGTTGTTTAGGGAATAATGGCAAGGGAAAAAATCTCTACATGTTCAGTACAGATGCAATTTTTTTCTGCAAATATTTTCCAATCAAGGTTTGTTAAATCCACAGATGTGGGACCCATGGGCATAGAGGGCCGGCTGTACTCACTAGTCAGGAGCTATTATCAATATGTATATACATCAAGAAAGAAGACAGTTTGAAACATTCAGCTTTCCAAGACGTTGTGGAGTGTCATGTGTTAAAAAATAGGTATTCTCTTATGTATTTCTTTGTGTGTATGTGTGCGTGTACATGAGAGTACATCAACCTTGAATGTCAGTCCTCAGTTGCTATCACTTTTTAATCTTTGTGTATGTCAGTGCATGTGTATGATGTGTATATGCACATTTATGTGTGTGAATATGGGCATGTATGGCCTTTATGGAGTTCAAGGACAAACTCAGGCCTTCTACCTTGCTTCGAGCAGGGTCACCCCCCAGCCCCGTGTGTGACAGATTAGCTAGCCCATGAGCCTCCAGGGATTCTTCTGTCTCCTTACAGCAGTGCTGAGATGCATTATAGATGCATTTATTGTATATATGGCTTTATGTGGGTCCTGCGGATTCAAATTCAGATCCCCACACTTGCACAGCAAGCTCTTTACCCACTGAACCATGTCCCTGATCCTATCTTTTTTTTTTTTTTTTTTTTTTGAGGCTGGCCTAGAACCTGCCAATTAGACCAGTGTGAATTAGTAAGCCCCAAGAGTTTGCCTGTCTGTCTCTCCAGTTCTGGGATTACATATGCCACCCGGACTGGATCTACCCAAGTAAGTGTGTGGTGTGTGTGTGTGCGCGCACATGCGCGAATGCACACGTGCACATAGAAGAGGGCACTTGAGTATATGCACTTATGGAGGCCCAAGGGTGACTTCTGGAAATCATCCTGGATTGCTCTCTCTTTATTGCTTTGCTCTGGGGTTTCCCAGGCTCTGCCTTCTAGGGTTGAATTGTAGGCCTGCTGCCTACAATTTTTATGGGGGATCTGGGATCTGAACTCAGGTCTTTTTGCTTGTGAAGCAAATGCTTTAAGGCCTGAGCCATCTTTTTAAAATAGATTCTGGGAATCGAATGATATGAGGTCTTCAGGTCTTCATAAGCATGCTGTTTATGGAGTAAACTAGCTCTTAGTCCCTTTTCATTTCTTCTTTTGGCATTGGAATAGAACCTGGGGCTCATACATGTTAAACAAATGCCCTACATTGGGCTACATCCCAGCCCCCAGCAAATATTTATTAGACACTGTCGCAGTTACTCTTTCTGCTGCTATGAGACGATGCTCAAACTCAATCAACTAAGAAAGGGCACTTTATTTGGCTTATGGTTCCAGAGGGGAGACATAGTCCATTAAGGTGGGAATCCCATAGCAGAAGGCATGGCAGGTGGCAGAAGCTGGAGGAGGCTGAGGTCACGGCAGACATCATCTCGGATGCGGAGAGAGCAAACAGACTGTAAGAGGTGACTACTAGTAGGCAGGGTGGGGCTAACCACCCTCAAAGCCCACTCCTTATGAAGTGCCTTTCTCCAGCAAAGTTTCACCTCCTAAAATTGCCATGACCTTCCCAAACATTAACAACAGCTAAGAATACAAACACACCAGCCTGTGGGGGGCAATTCTCATTCAGACCATGACAGGCACCAACTCTCCAGCTGCTGCACTAGCTGCTGTAAGCGCTACTCAGAGTTGAACAGGGCTCTGTTCTCCTAGAGTCCAAAGTCTAGAGAAGATGAGACAAGGAGTAGCAATGATTTTAAATGCGTTCATGCCATCATGCGTTTAACAGTACATGGGAGAGCAAAACCGAGGGATCAACTCTGATTGCTGCCCAGGGAGGCTGCTTGGTGGAAGGCCCAGTGGGAGTTGTCCAGGAATAAATTCTAAATAGGACATGGGAGGAGTGGGTCATATAAGAGGTTGATTTCTCTCCTTTAAAAAAAAGTATTAAGTGGGCTGGAGAGGTGGCTCAGATTAAGCCTCTGCCTTGCAGGCGGAAGGTCCTGAGTTCGGATCCTAGACCCTACATATAGACACCGGGCGGAATCGGGAGCGGCCTGCGTTTCTGGTCCTGGTAGGACTGAGCCTGTGAATCCCGGGGCAGAGTAAACAAGGAGGAGGTGGAGGCAGTCCATGGTGGTTCCCCAATTCGTCCGTGGTTCTACACACACACATACACACACACATACATACACACATGTGCACATACACACACACGCACAATTGAATAAATAATAAAAAAAATTTAAAAAGTATTAAGTATATTAAGAAGGCCTCAGGATGTAGTTGAGTTGATATAGCGCTCATCTTGCATGCAAGAAACCATGGGTTCAATTAACAGTACTGCATAAAACCAGGCATGGTGGTATACTCTTCTAATTCTAGCACTGGGTGGAAGCAAGAGACTCAGAAGTTCAAGGTCATCTTCAGTTGTATAGTGAGTCTAAAGCCAGTCTGGGCAAGAAAACCCAGAGGGGAAGGTACTCAGCACAAGCCTGAAGACCTGAGTTCAAGCCCCAGAATCCATATCAAGATAGAAGGAGAGAACCGACTTCACAAGATTATCCTGTGCTACACTGTGCCTCGCATGCTCACATGCATCTCTCTCTCTCTCTCTCTCTCACACACACACTAATAATAATAATAAAATAAAATATATCAAAGCAAGCAATAAATTAATGTGTTGGAAGTTAATTAAGGTGAGTAGTTTAATGTAAGTAGCTATTTTTGTTGTTGTTGTTTTTTAATTTTGAAACAGGGTTTTACTGAATTGTCCATACTGGCCTTGAACTCCCTATAGCCCAGGCAGACCTCAACTGACAATCCTCTTATCTTTGCCTCCCTAGTGCTTGGTTCAGCCACACTGAACCAGATTAAGCTTTCAATGATCTCTTTAGCTGCAGGGTATGGAATGGATCCCTAGCAAGGGGAGTGGAAGTTGCTGGCCAGAGTAGTTACTTTCAAGATTAGCAGGGTAGTGGTCTCCTAGTTTTCCACCCTCCACTCATCGTAGGTCTAGAACACAAGGGAGTATCAGTTTTGCTGAACATAAGCCCAGGCTGTAGCTCAATCCACTCAAATCTCTGAGGTTGGGACCATCACAGTAAGAACCGAAGCTTCCAGAGAAGTAGCTAGTCATGAGATGGCCCAGCCTGTAATACCAGCACTTGGAAGGCGGAGGCAGAAGGATCACTGTAACTTCCAAGCCAATGTGGCCAGTTAGCACTGCCTCAGCAAAACAAAATGAAAACACCCATACGACTTCGAGGACCATCCAGCACAGTCTCCACCAGAAGACTCCAGGAGGTTGGGGCAGCAACTCGTGTTTTCTGAGCTCCTCCCACATGCCTGTGGCCCTGCCAGTTTAGTTTGCTTCCATTAGTTCTTTTCATTCTGTTCATACCTGACATATAGAGGAGGAAACTGAGACCGGAAGAAACTGAATCTTCGTCTCTGCTTCCTGACCTTGAGGCAGCCTTTCTGTGATTCAGTTTCCTAGCAGAAGCTGGGGATAGCTAGCTACTTCCCAGAATTGTTTGGAGCATTATGCGAGGCAGGACCGTCCACATCTGGAGCTACTAAGGAGCGTGTGACGTGTTATGACCACCTGGTCCTCAGGCCGAGGCAGGATGGGAGCCACTGAACTGGACCTGCCCCATAGCACAGCCACTGCCAGGAAAGAGACTGCGCCGTGAGTTGCTGCGGGTGTCCAAGGACTAAGCAGGGAGACCCAGCCTGGGCACAGGGATTAAAGCACTTCCCGTAAGCACCCACTCTCAAAGCGCCCACCAAACTCATGCCTGGGCTTGCAGTCTCTCTGAAAGATGGGGTGGGAATTGTTCCCTTAACAAACAGCAGAAAGTGTTTGCCCAAAGACTTTGTTAAGGACAGAGTGGTCAGGTCCGATGGCATGGAGCAGTAGTCCTGGCTATTTGTAGACCAAGGCAGGAGAATTATAGGTTCAAGGCCAACCTGGGCAACTTAGCGAGGTACCAGGCTCTAAAACTAAAAAGAGAGTTAGGGGATATGGCTGAGTGGTAGAAGTAGGAGCGGTGGCATGTTTCCTGCTTCTCTGCAGAGAGCAGAGGGGAGTTGAATCAGGACTGCAAGTGAGGAGAGGTTGTGTGGAGCTGGTGCTGGGCTCTAGGAAGGAAGGGTGGTTTGAGGACATACTGGCCCAAAGTCATACACCTTAGTCCTGGGAATGGGGGTTCCATAAGCCCATGGACCTGAGGTCCTCACTGCCGTCTGTTGTGTCTGACAAAGTCTGCTCTTGCTTCCCTCACCTCGTGGCAATAAAACAGTGGGGCTGGACACACAGCCTCTAAGGGCAGATTTATACTTCAGCCCTAGCTTTGCTACTGCGTATAAGCTACATCCTCCCCTCCCCCTCTCTTGCTCTCTCAGAATATACCACCATGTAGCCCAGACTGGCCTTGAACTCATGTTTATCTTGCCTCTGTCTCCTGAACTAAGCTAACTGGAGCTTAACCACATCTGACTCAGTTTCCTCCTCTGTGAAATGGAAGTGAAGATAATGTAGATGAACTTGGTCCATCCTGATGCACCCAGCAAAGAATAGCAGTGAAGGGCAGAGGAAAGAGCATTAGTCACCATGGCCACTTCAGAAAGAAGAGATCAGAGGGTCCAGTGACCCCAAATCTGTATTCCAGGATCTCATAGACTCTGAGGCTTTTCTTTTTAGTTTATTTATTTAGAAAGAAGACATGTACTATGACATGTGAATGGAGGTCAGAGGACAACTATCAGAAGCCAGTTCTCTCCTTCCACCATGTAGAGTCTAGGTTGCCAGGTTCTCAAGCAGGCCTCTTTACCTGCTGAGCCATCTTGCTGGCCTGGAAAAGGAGAACGGGTGATGCATGGTTCCAGAGCAGCTGATCACGGTCAGGCAGAGTCTCATTGCTAGTGATCTCAGCCGTGGGTCTGTGAAGGATTCTCAAGAAGATGGTATTGTCACTTGTGGAAAACAATCTGATTTCTTTGCTCTGGGGTGCAGCCTCACCATTATAGGTAATTGCCCTATTTTAGGGTGATCTCGCTATGGGATGTTCTATCCTGCAAAGCTTGCTGTTGCTTGGAGTTAGTTTCAGTCTCTTGTCATAAAGATGTTCATTGATCAATCCTATTGTTCCTGGAACCCAAGGTGTTGCAGTTTGCCTGCTTGGTTGCTGATAAATGACCATCAAACGGCTTAAGGGAACAAGGGATTCATTTTCTTACTGTTAGTCCGGTTACAGTCAATAGTCCAGCTTGATGGGAGAGCATGCACCAACACCAGGGCCGAGGGAACTGGCCACACCATCTCTATATAATGGCTGAGAGAGGGACAGTCCTTACTTGCCAGACCAGAAAGTCTGGCCAAGTGTACACAAGGATGCCAACTTCTTCAACCAACTCTCAGTATTTTATTCACTTGTTTAGAGCCTAATCCCACTCACCATGGGCTGGGCCTTCCCCATCAGCTAGACAATCTCCTGCAGGTTTGCTCTGGCCTTAACCCAACCACTAATTCTCCACAAATGTGCCCAGAACTCAAAACTCTCAACTGTCAAGTTGACATCTGTGCCCAACCATGACACAAGGTAACTGTGGAACTCAGTTGACTCAGGAGGGAAAAGTTACACGGGCAAAAGTAGAACCATAAAGGAACAAGATGGAGCTAGGTCAGTGGTTGGGGGTCATCTTTCTAAAACAAATGACAACCAGGCATAGGGGATGTGGGCCTGTAATCCCAGCACTCAGGAGACTGAGGCAAGAGGAATGAAAGGATAATTTGGGCTACAAACCCTACCCAAAATAAAACCTGAGAAAAGTTTAATGTGTACCAAGTCACAATTTTTAAAGATTTCAGAAAATATTTATTTACTCGTGTGTGTGTGTGTGTGTGTGTGTGTGTGTGTGTGTGTGTGTGTGTATACATGCACATACAGTATCAAAAAGTCTGCAAAACATGAAAACAGCCTTTTCTCTCCAGTGGGCAAGATTAGGGTTCTGGTAAGAAAAAGAGTTACTTTTCACTGAATAAAGTCAATATGAGTTATTTACTCTGCACAAGTTTTATTTTTGTTATTATTTATTCAATTGTGCGTGTAGGCGTGTGTGTGCATGTAGAACCACGGACGAATTCAGGAACCACCATGGATCGCCTCCACCTCCTCCTTGTTTACTCTGCCTCTGGATTCACAGGCTCCGCCCTACCAGGACCAGAAACGCAGGCCGCCCCCGGTTCTGCCTGGCGTCTATACGTGGGGTCTAGGATCTGAACTCAGGACCTTCCGCCTGCAAGGCAGAGGCTTAACCCCTGAGCCACTTCTCCAGCCCCATAGTTTTATTTTTTGATTGAGTCACATTTTTTAAAAGTGGGGCCAGTGGTCCCTACAGGAGGATGAGGATGAATGGAAGCATGCAGAATGCTAACGCAAGCATAGCTGTTCAGAGCAGGCTTGAAGCCCACACTCCAAGTGTTCAGAGGCGTGCAGCACATTCACCTGCTTCCAGGTTCTGGCTTCCCCTCCCACATCTGCACCCTTGCCACGGCCTCAGGGCTGGGGCTGACCGAAAGCACCCTCGGCTGGCTGCAACGTGCTTTCTTGAATTGCTGGCTTCTGTACGGAATGCCTCAGGAGGTTGCACCCAGTTTGCAGGTTAGAATCAGGCCCAGCAGGACCCACGGCAGAGTCAAACAAAACCCAGTAAATGTGAAAGAAATAAATGCTTGTTTTCTGACCCTGACTTTGAGGTAGTTTGTGGTACAGCATTACTATGGTAAAAAGCTGACCTACACAGAGCCAGTGGTGAGCAAATCCAGGCATGGGTTCTGTCTTCCACTCACATCATGGTGATAATAGGACCTTGAAAGCATTTATTGGCAGTGATGGGGGGAGGGGAAAGAAGTTCTCAAAGTGTGTTCCCTAAAACTAATAAATGTTAAGTAGGTAAACTCTTCCAGACAGAAGACTGGGTGGGGACTGGGATATGCAAGGCCCTGAGGCCCATTCTTGCAAGAAGTTGATGATAATTGGATGAAAGATGAGGAGGTGAGAGGGACATGACAACTAGCGGGCTATAGATAGGATTAAGATTTTCTCTTTTTTTCCTTTTCTGTTTTTTTTTTTTTCCTTTTCTGTTTCCCTTTCCTTCCCCTCCCCTTCCCTTCCCTTCCCTTTCCTTTTTCTTTGTGTTGGTTATTGAGTCCAGAGTCTGTGCATGCCAGGCAAGTGCCCTGTTACTGAACCTGACCCTCCACCTCCCTGTTTTTCTTTTCTTTTTTCCTTTAGTTGGAGAAAAGGTTTTACGAAGTTGTCCAGGCTAGCCTCAAACTTGTTTTGCAGCCTATACAACCCTTGAGCTTCTGATTTTCCAGTCTCAGCCTCCCAAGTTGCTGGGATTATAGCTGTGCACTGACACACTCAGACTCAAGGATTAAATTTCTTTTTTTTTTTTGCATTTATATTACTTATCTCATGTGAGGGAGTACGCATGCCACAGCACATATGTGAATGTTAGGTGGGAGTTGGGTCTTTCTCTCACCATGTTTATTCCAGAGATCAAACTCAGGGTGTCAGGCTTTGGCAATAAACAACTCTACCTTCTGAGCTATCATAAGGATTTTTTTAAATGGTACTGTAATTCTTCTTATTTATTTATGAGAGAGAGACAGAATATATTGGTGCTTGCATGTCGTAGTGCACAGATGGAGGTCAGAGAACAATCTCTGGATAGTTGGTTCTCTCATCCACCATGTGGAGTTCCAGGGATAGAACTCAGGACTTCAGGTTTGTGAGCAGGCCTTAACTGCTGAACGACCTTGCCAGACCGGATTTTTTTTTAAGCAATGGGTTTTGGAAGAGAGGTGGAAAGGAGGGGAAAATATGATTGAACTTATTTCAGAAGTAGTCTTTTAGACAGGTTATATAATGCTGAAAACAGTGCTGGTTGAAGGATATTATTAATAAACAAAATCGTTACAACTTTGTGTCTGTGTGCCTCTACCATCACTTGTTTCTACTTGCATATGTGACTTCATTTACATATGAGTCCATTAACATCTGTAGACTTCCAGGACTCTTGAAAACCTAGTCTTTCTTATTGGCAACATGTATGTTTCAAAACCTATGCCCACTTTCAGGGACCTGTGGATCTCTCAAGTTTGGGTTGGTAGCACAGGCTTTGTGACTAGTCCAAGGCTAAGGGCTGCCTCAGGGTTCTAGGGTCCCAGGCTGGGTGTCAACACCTCATGGACAGGTATGGGGGAGGGGCAGATACCGCAGGCCCTGGCATCTGTGAGCCTCACATCAGTGCAAATCGATGCAAGATTAAAATTCATGATGGTTCCGGGGCACAACTGCAAACAATTTGTTCAGTAAACTTTGCTCTAATTGGCATTCGTAGAATTTCTTGTTAATCAGGCCCCCTGGGCTCTGTGGGACTGGGATGCTCTGTCTCCCCATGACAGGACAGTGGGTGTGGAGGTGGGTATAATAGGAAGGGGGTAGGGAGGATGTTTAAATGTGGGCATCCACAGCCATAGGCCTGAATAGATAGGTCTCTTGTAATATGGACTCCAGGTTGGGGTGCCACCCACAGGTGAGTTTGCCCAGGGGTGCCTCTGGACCTCTTCTCTGTGTGACTCTGTGTGAGGGGGTTGGATTGTCTGAGTCAGCTTGAGGTCAGTCAGTCAGGTTGTACTCAGATGCTGTGGTCATGTTGGGGCATGTGTGCAGGGAATATGGGTGTGTCTCTGTCAGAGTGCCTGTGTGAGAGCCACACAGCGCCCTGCTGTACAAGTGTAGTCTGTGGAGTGGGGTCCAGGGTCAGCCGAGTCCTGTGTGTGTGAGAAGCTGGAATCTCAAAGTATAGATCGCTGGGCCCACAGTCCTCTTGGCTTTCTCTCTGGAGAAATGGTGGGTAACTGGGAGGCGTGCCAGCCAGTTCTCAGAGGTCTGTGCCCCCCAGGTTCCAGTTGATATATGTTTGTTGTCACCAAAACAAGGGAGGGATCTCATTGGCAGCACTGCCTCCACCCCATGCCCACCACCCTTTTCCCTAGGTCTCTGTCATCGATCACCTAGCAGGGACCCTCAGGCCAAAGGCTTTTGAGGGTTCTGCTGCTGAGAAAGATCAATGACCTCAGCTATGACAAGAACTCACACGAAGAAATCACGAGTAACGAATGCTTAATTAAGTGCCGACAAAACGTCACATTATGCCAACTGCAAAGCTGCTCGACTCATAGGGGGTTCTCTACACAGCTCCGGAGGAGTCTGAGCTCTGGGCATGGCTATTACACTGATGATATATGGAATACAGCTGGAAGAGGGAAGAGAGAGGCAGGTCAGTCTAAAGATGCCCAGTGAGTCCTAGGGTTCTGGGCAGGTATTTCCAGCTGTTTGCTTATATTTACACTGTCTTTATGCAGTGATGAAGGTCACCTTGGCAGGCTGTTAGACGCTGACGCACTGTGACTAGAAGTGTAGGAATATGTGTGTGTGTGTGTGTGTGTGTGTGTGTGTGTGCGTGCGTGCTCAGGCCTTGGACTGCAGCCCACATCTCTGAATAGTTCTATAGGTACACAGACAACAACTGTGGTGTTTGTGTAATGATGCAGAAAGGGGTTGCATCTCACACGGATGGCGCTTCTTCCAATTGAGTGTATGCATTCGTATGTGTCCATCCAAACAGAGAGCTTGCTGCACTGTATGGAAGCGAGGCGTTTGGAGTGTGCTCGGTGGGTTGGGTCTCAGCCCCAGTCTCCTGCACAGTCATTATCGCCACAGGAGCAGCTCTTGCCCTGGGGCCGCCTTCACTCTTCCAAGCAAATTAACCCCTCTGCACCACCTCCTCATTTTCCTGCTAGGGGGCCGTGGGCTGGTTGGGGAGGGGTCCCCGAGGATGGTGGCTCCAGCAGGCAAGCTGATGGTCCATGGCCCCTGGCCCACTCCTGGTCCCCAGGGGTCCATCCTTCTTCTTTCTTGATTCCTATGGTTGTAGCTAGGGATGTGATGAAGCATCTCGGTCCTTGTATGTGGCTTGTATATGCGCATGTGAGAAGCTGAGAATGGCTGGGAAATACCAAGGCAGGGCCCTGATGAATCTCTGAGACCCAGTTTAGGGATCCTGAACCCCTCTGATCTCTGATGGGGTGAAGGGTAGCCTTCTTCATTGCAGGTGGAGTGGTTTTTCTCAGCTGGGGAGGCTGAGACACATCAAGCTTATCCAGGGACATCCAGGAATTGTCAGCTAGGCAGAGGTTGTGTAGCACCTCTCCACCTGTCCACAGGGCCAAATCCCAGTCAGGGGGGTACCTAGGATCTCTGCAGAAGTTTCGGAAAAGAAAGAGTGACAGACTGACAGGGAAGGGAGTGGGGAGTGAATGTGTCACCCCAGAAATCCTGGCTCTGGCCTGCTGCATTCCACCTCCCTGAGACTGGGAAGAAGGAGGGGCCCCCAGAATCAAGGGTTGACCTGGGCAAGTCACAGAGGAAGGAGTCTAGGGCAAAGGAAGTGGGTAGACTGCCATCTCTAAGCTGGGTCCTCCAGCCTTCAGAGCTGACTGGAAAGATAGTATATATCACAAATCTATAGTCCTTACTGGATGGAGACCGGATAACCAACTACCACTTTGGCTTTGACTATGAAACATCCCTATTCTAGATGATGGGGATGTAACCATGAGTAGGATCCGCACCAGGCTGCCGGAAGAAGCAGGGAGTGCCTAATCCAGAGGTAGGAAGCCCAGGGCTGTGGCTGTCCCGGGAAGCCTAGGCATTGGGGAAAGCCTTTCGGAGTGGTGACACTTCAGCCAAGGCCTGAACAATTCCAGTAGCACAAATTAGTATTTGTTATTGCACTAACACAAATCCTTGGCCATGGCGAGTTCAAGGCGACAAGAGACCCTATCTCACTAACAAGTTGCTGCCTATGTGACATTGATTTAATGCCTGCAACTGCCTTGCACATCACAGATGAGGAACAGGAGCCTCAGAAAATAAGCTGCTTTAGTTATATATTCATTTATTTGTGTGTCTAATTTACTATTATTTCTTTATTTGAAAGAGAGAGAGAGAGAGAAGAGGCACACATATGCATGCCATGGCACACGGCTGGAGGTTGGAGAACAACTTTCAGAAGTTGGTTTTCTTCTTCCACCATGTAGGTTTGTGGAGAAACTCTGGTTGCTGGGTTTTCAAGCAGGCACCTTACTTGTTGAACTATCTCGCCAGTTCCTAGTTTTTTTGAGGCAGAGTCTTCTATGTAGCTCTGGCTGGCCTGCGACTCTCTGTGTAGACAAGGCTGGCTTCGACCTTGAAGGTAATCTTGCCTCTGCCTCTGAAGTGTTGGAATGACAGGCCTTTACCACCACACCTGGTCAGAAGGGCTATATTTGAAACCATACACCTTTTAAGGGATAGAGCCAAGATTTCAAGTGCACAAAATTAGGATGTTCATCCACACCAGGATACAGCTCCAGCATTCTGAGTACCTTTTCCTCATTTCCACATTGTCCAGGTCCCCGAGTGCTGCTCCGACCCTCAGAGGCTGGCATGGCAGTTCAGATGCAGGGGAGATGGGACAGAGGTAGTAGGGGAGAGCTCAGTCCTTGTTTGCAGAGATTGACATCTACCTGGCCCTGTTTTCAGTTGCTTCTTAGTTGAGAAGGGAAAAGGCCCACAGTTTTATGACACCGGCTTGTGATTCTATTTTCTGTTTAAATTCTGGGTGAGGGAAAAATAAGAGACATCAGAGAAACCTTCAGAATCTCATTTGGAGGATCTGAACTGCAGATAAATGAGCCTCCTGCAGAAGTGCTACATCAAAGCGAATTTTCTCAGCTGTATTTCCTTTCTTTTAATAGGGCCATTTACTACATTAATATTCCAGGAAGTCATTTTAGTTTCATGTTTACCATCCATTGGGAAAGTTAACCAGGATTGGCATGGAACCAGTAGTGAATTGGAGAGATTTTGAGGGAGAAGGGGTATGTTTGGAGGCCTTGGTGATTCTGCGCTTGGGAGTCTTTCAGTGGGAAAGGGAGGCACTGGAGGAAGGGCAGATGGGATGAGAAGGGATGGGGGAGGGGAGGGAAGCACAGGGGAATTATAAGGTGGTAATGGTCTGAGCACTCATTGGAGGAACAATTATTTTTTTTTTAATTTTTATTCAATTGTGCATGTGTGTGCTTGTATGTGTATATGTGTGTGTGTGTGTAGAACCACGGGCGAATTCGCGGGCATCTATACGTGGGGTCTAGGATCCGAACTCAGGACCTTCCGCCTGCAAGGCAGAGGCTTAACCCCTGAGCCACCTCTCCAGCCCCTGGAGGAACAATTATTGAGCATTTCCTGGCCCAAGGTGTTGCTCATGCCCCGTACTTTTTAATTCTCATAATGACTTATAAAGTAAGTATTCTTAATCCTATCCTACATAGGGGGAAATTAAGGCTTAGAAGATTTGTGTCATGTGCAAGGTCACTCTGGCTCATTCCTTCGTAAATATGCGTGAAATACCTGTTCTGTGTCAGGCTGTTTCCTAGCAGACAGAGATTCGATGTCTGTTGCAGTTCCCCTGCATGGTTGTTGATAAATGACCATCAAATGGCTTCAGGCAACAAGGGGTTTATTTCCTTAAGACAGTCCAGTTATAGTCTGTCCAACTTGACCAGGGAGCATACACCAACACCAGGGTCTAGGGAACTGGCTACACCATCTCTACATAATGGCTGAGAGAGGGACAATCCTTACTTGCCAGATCAGCATATCTGGCCAAGTGTACACAAGGATGCCGACTTCCTCAACCAGCTCTCAATATTTTATTCACCTGTTCAGGGCCTAGTGCCACCCACCAAAGGCTGGGCTTCCCCATCAACTAGATGATTTCCTGCAGGTTTGCTCTGGGCTTAAATCAACAACTAATTCTGTATAAATGTGCACAGAATACAACCCTCAACTGTCAAGTTGACGCCTGTGCCAAACTATGACAATGTCAATGAAAGTCAATTTACTAGTTGGGCATAGTGGTGAATGTCTGCAATCCCAAAACTTGGAGAGAAGGAGGCAGGAAGATCAGGTATTCAGGATCATCTTTGGCAACATAGTGAATTAGATGACATCTTGAATTCAAGGCTACATGAGACCCTATCACAACCTCTCAAAAAAAAAGTTTACTGTGACAAACCCACCATCTCTTCAATTGAATTGACTGCTTGCAGAGATATAGGTGGAACCTTGTTCTTAAATCAATTACAAAATGCGGGAGGTGGAGGAGGGAGAGGGCTTCATCAAATAATCAAATCAGGAGAGAGGAGTTCACCTCTGTGGAGGAGGCGCGGGGCTACAGCACTAGAATGAGGGGTTCACTCACTCAGCACTGCAGGCCAAGGGAGGCCTCTTAGCAGTGGGGATGCCCTGAAATCCAAGAGTAGCATGGGCAGCAGCTGGGTGAGAGGAATAAACAGTATAAAAGCAGGGAATACCGCCACCCAGAAGCTAGAGGTCTTAAGGGCTGCTAAGATGAATGTCAGACTGCACTGTAGCCTCTGGCAATAAGGGAGGAAATGGGGAGCCCCAGAAGACCATGAGGCAGATTTCTATTCAACACCATGGGACCTGCAAGGCAAAGGTCCAGAAAATGGCAGCAGATGGGTGGGAGACAGTTGGTCTCCTGTGGAGCTCTGTACAGACAGAGCTTCAGGGACCTGAAGAGCTGGAAAGGTGGGGAATCATCAGTGATTTCCTTTCTCTCAACAGCTTATCCTGTGGGCTTTACCTTCTCAGTGCCAGGCATCCAGAGTGTGACCTCGGAGCTCCACTCCATCACTCCCCATCTGAACTAAGTGGTCATCTGTCTTCACCTGGATTACTGCCATAGCCTCTAGCTCTCTTCTCCACTTCTGTGCTGGGCCCCCTACAGCCCAGCCCCAATGCCACAGGCAGAGTGGCACTTTGAAAACATAAATCAAATCTTTCTGAAAACCTCTGTGGATCACGGCCTCAGTCAGACAAAAAGCTCAGGGTCCTTACCAAAGCTGACCAAGCCCGGCGCAATCTGTGCTCCTCTCATTATTTCGGAGACTCCAATCCCTGCTGCTGTACTCTGTTCACACAGCCGTGTCGGTCTCCTTCCTGCCCCTAACACAGGGTGGCGATGCCACGCAGGGCCCTTGCACTTAGGTTCCTCTCCCACCCCGTCGCTGCCCCCCTTCTTAGACTGCCCTGTTTTGATTGTCTCTCCCCTACCATTCCTTCCTCTTTGCTGATTGGCCTTACTCTATTACATTCACCATCTACATATGTCATTATTTACTTAGTAAACTTGCCGGTGGTTACTCTCTGTTATCTCTCCAGCACCCAGGACAATGCCTACCCACCTGAGGGACTTGATGAACTACCTAAGGTGACACCTCTCCACTTTGGGAGCAAGAGTCTAAAGAAAATATATTTCTTTTTCCCTTTTCTTTTTATTTATTTATTTTAATTTTATTTTATTTCATTTTTTATTTATTCAATTGTGCGTGTGTGCGTGTGTGTGTGTAGAACCATGGATGAACTCAAGAACCACCATGGCCTCCACCTCCTCCTTCTTTACTCTGCCCCGGGATTCACAGGCTCCGCCCTACCAGGACCGGAAACGCAGGCCACCCCTGCTTCTGCCTGGCATCTATACATGGGGTCTAGGATCCGAACTCAGGACCTTCTGCCTGCAAGGCAGAGGCTTAACCCCTGAGCCATCTTTCCAGCCCCCTTTTCTTTTTAAATTTTAGTAATTTTCATCTGTTTCTTGACATTTCATACAAATAAACCAAGTATTGATCATACCCATCCCTACTCTTCATCTCACTTGCCCTGAGACCCAGCAAACATGTTCCCCTCATATTTTCTTTTCGTGTGTATGCCTATGGGTCATATAGGTTTGTAACAACTTTTTTTTTTTGCATGCGTGTGGGCAGTCTGTATGCATGCATGTGGAGGTCCAAGGTTGATATAAGGAGTGATCCTTAATCATTTTTCTACCTTATTTTTTTTTAGGCTGGATCTCTTACTAAACCAAGAACATACCTAGGGAGCTAGGCTGTCTAGCCAGCTTGCTTGGGGGATTCTCAGGCTCAGCTTTCAGAGCTAGAGTTTCAGGTAGACCACCATAACTACTCAATGTTTTATGTGGGATTCAGGGTTCTGAACTTTAGTCCTCTCGCTTAGGTGCAAGCATGCACCACTGAGCAATCTCTCCAGCCCCAATGCCCTCTTTATATATTTATGTTTTAATAACCCATTGAATCACATTAGTGTAATGTTGCTTATATGTGCGCAGGTGTAGGCTCATCTACCGGAGCATGGACAACCCACCAGTGGTCACACCACTAAAAAGAAATGACTCTTCCTCAGCAGTCATCAGTTATTACTAGTTTCTCATCTATTCATTCTGGAATGTTGACTGACCTTGTGCAGGTAACCGAAGCTGCTGTGTGTTCCTAAGTGCAACATGCATGCCCCATCCAGAAGACATCATTTCACCACGCTCCTCTCCCTTCTCTGGCTCTTACATATTTTCTATCCCATCTTCTGAACAGTTCCCTGAGCCTTGTGGTGGGGGACATTGATAAGGATGTTCCATTTAGGAATGAACACTCAATAGTCACTTGTTCTCAGCATTGTGACCACTTCAGAGTTTCTGCATTAACCACTGTTCATTACAGAAAAAAAGCCTCTCTGACAATATATGGGTGTAAATAGAAATATTTATAAGATACTTTATTAATATTCTATTTAGCAAACCAACAGTAGTAAGTTCCTCTCAAGGATCTTGATCTCCTTCACTATGTGCTTTTGGTCAGGTTTATAGTACCAGGCATAAATTCTCTCCTGGGAGCAGATCTCAAGTCCAATCAGAAAGCAATTGGTTGCCCCAAGAACACTGATGCCACTATGGCACCAGTGGGCACATCTTATCTGACAGGTTGGTATTGTACCATGTTGGATCCAGTGATGGATAAGACCAAAGCTGCGAGCCAGAGAGAAGTTTCCCTGCCAGTTCCAGTTTGACTTTTCTATTTATTGCAACTATAGTGTGTGATATCTTCAGCAGTTAGGTCTTATCATCTTATTATTATGGGTAACCAAGACTATTACAATATGCCTATCTTGTTTTGGGAGCTACTAAGCAATAACTTTCAGAGAGAAGGGCACTGAGGTTTCCATTTAAAAATCCACAACTTCCTGGAGAGGATTTTCATTTGTTTGTTTTTGAGGCATGTATTGGAAGATGACCTTGGACTTCTGATCTTATTTTCACCTCTCCACTGCTGGGATTACAGATGTGACCACTGTGCCTTGTTTTATAGGTCTAAACCCAGATCTTGGTGCATGTTAGTCAAGCAGTCTACCAACTGAGTTACATCCTCAATCAAGAGAATCCTATTTTTGTCTGAAGTTATTTTTCATACTTTTTGTTTGTTTGTTTCATTGACTCCTAACAACAACCCTCCATAGCAACAACTGTTATTGGCTCCACTTCCTAGGTGAGGCAGCTAAGGCTCAGGAAGGCAGTGTAGAGCTGGGAATCTTCCAAACCTCAGAGGACACGCACTGGCGTCAGGCCACCGGGCTTAGAATACCAGTTCCTCCACTTCCCTGGCTCTGGGAGCATGAACAAGCTTCTGTCCTGGATGCACCTCAGTGATGGTATCTGCAGAATGGGAGCGACCACAGTTCCAACTTCTCAGGGCTGCGGGAGCATCGGCGGGATGGTGCCTGCATGGGCTTGTGCTTGGGATGCAAAGCAATGCTCAGAGTTAGTTATGAGAGTTCACTGCACTGCCTGAGTCATGAGCCTTGGGCCTCTTCCTGCCCAGGGGTCTCCATCCCATTTCCACAGAGATTTCAGGTCAGCCTGGGGCTCTGCCTCCAAATGGCAGTGGCCCAGCTTGTCCGGCCCCATTTGTTTAGGTGAAATTTAATTTCTCCCTAAGCAGAGTCTTCTGCCCCCTCCTGCCCTCTCACTCACTCTCATCAGCAGGAAAATGAGCTCCGGGAGTTTTCCCCCCGGTCCAGAAATCCAAGGTGAAGAATTTCATTAACAATCAAGAGGACATAATCAACATTCTAATAATTCTAGATCCACACTCCTCCTTTTTATAGCCCCCCTTGAAACACCCCATTCCCCCCACTCTACTCCATTCCTCGCTCTCCCAGACACTCTCACCTTGACAACGAAATCTCATTTCCTCTCCAGTCAAATTTGCTTCGCTATTAGATCCTGCACCTTACCTTCTTCTCTGATGTTGAAGGATGTCCTCCCCACCTCCCAGACTTCTGCTTTGAAAGACGGGAGTAAGAACCAGAGAGTCCAAGGGGCTGGCTTCTTCATATCTCCTGCCCTGTGTCAGGGGGCATGTGTGACACACTTCCCCTTGGCCCACAGCCCCTTGGCCTCATGGCTAAGGTGTGGGAGGAGCGTACCGTGGTGATTTTCCTGAATATTTTGCTGAATATTCTAGAACAATAAATGTCTCTTTCAAGTTCCAGATGCATTTCATATGGCCTGAGTACTCCACCTTAAAGCCCAGGCTGTATGACCTCAAGCAAGCTTTCTGAGCTCCTGTCTGGTGAGAACCTTCTTACTGGTGGGACTCAGGAAATCTGGAGTATAGCAGATCCCATGTAAAAACACTGGGCGAAAATGGCATCAGTCTGCACTTCCAGGTCTGGGAGCCCCAGAGCAAAGCAATCAGGAGCAATCCAGGATGATATCCAAAGTCACCCTGGGGCCTGCATAGGCACCCACAGTGCCCTCTTCTACACACACCCACATACCTACACACCCACACCCATACATGCCAAAAATTAATTAAAAAAAGAAGACAGAGTGCCAAACTAGTCTTTAAATCAGCTCCATTTTAGAGATAATCCATTAACCCTTTACTGTGAATGGCCGTGTGGTTCAGAGTTAGAGCATCAGTTTAGCATGTAAGAAGGGTTTGCCCCTTAATGTGTAAATACACACACATTCTTTCTCTCTCTCTCTCACACACACATACACACACACACACACACACACACACACACACACACACTCCATGAATATATTAACTCATTCATGAGGACAAAGTCTTCATGATCTAATCACTTATAAATGGTACCTACTCATTTCCACCTCTTAACACCTCAGGCAGGGATTAGGCTTCTTGCATGAATTTTTGTGAGGACGTTCATATAGGTGGCATAGTAGCTTCTTTGTCTACGAAATAGGGATAACACTCCAATGCCCTTTACTTGAGGTCCTTGGGGGTGCATGGAGAGAATGTGTGGCATGCCTGCACAGAATGGGTACAATTGATAACAGCTGTTGTATGACCCTGAGTGTAGAAGTAGTGTCTTGACACTTGTATCCTGCATCAGGGTGTTGCCACCCTGCCTTTGCCCTTCTGCCATTTTCTCATGTACTTGGCACACATTATTGAGCTCTTTTGTTGTTGTCTGTTGCTTTGAGACAGGTCTCATTTAGTCCAGTCTAGCCTCAAACTCACTATGTCACCAAGGCTGACCTTGAACCTCCTGCCTATAATTCCCAAGCGCTGGGATTATAGATGGCTGCTGCCAAGCTTGGCTCATAAATGAGTTTTTATAAATATGGATAGGCAAAAGGATAACTGTTTAGTAGGTATTGACGAGCATTACGGTCAGTGCTATAGAGAGAAGAAGTTTTGGGGCTGATAGAACCCCAAGCCTTAAAGGAGGTATCTATGATAATGAGAGGCTTCTTACCTTTGGAAGCTACTTCCAAGTTGAGACCTGAGGAACAGAGAAGGATTTGATGGAATCGGCCAGAGATGGGGACTTTGAATGGAAAGAGGCAGTGCAGAGATCTGGGTAGAAAACATCAAGGACCCAGAAGGTCCACGAAGGACAGTTCCTAAGGAGATGGTGGTAGGGATGGTATAGTCAGGTGCTGAGGTCCAAATGACCTTGCAAGCTATAAGGACAAGTTTGGCTGTAACCTCAAGGGCATTAGGGAATCATGAAATTCACTATGTGGTTGTGGTATGGGGCCGCGTGGACAAAGAAGGAGAGCGAGGAGATTGCTGGCCAGAGCTATAGAGATGACAAAAGCAGACAAATGCTTTCTAGATATCTTCACAGACAGGGCTCGTTCTAAGTCGGCCTGTCTGGGCCCAGGTATGAGGTTTGCATAGGAACGGTTCTTGTTTAGGATGTTCCTTCAGAGAATCATAGGAAACTTAGCAGCAGGAGCAGAAGCAGGAGCCCAGGGGTTTGTGCAACTCTGCTGAGGCCCAGCTGAGCTCTTCGTGAGGTAGGGTGAAGGGGAGCAGAGGTACTCCAAGTTCAGGGAGACAGGGCAGGAGGTTGAATTCTGTAACCTCTTCCTGAAATTCCTTTCCAGCCTTGAGCAATTCTCTATTGCTACTCCTTCCTTGGGTCTCCCATGAACACCCGTCCCCACCCCCCACTCCCCTACACACCTGTGTTCCAGTCTCCATGATGAGCCCGGGGTGGAAGGAAGAAGGCAGAGAGATCCTGGAGGCTGCTGGAGCTGCTGAGCTGCAGACACACCAGTTCCAGTCTCTGCGGTTCTGGTAGAGATTAGCCCCTTAAGGGACACAGGTTCTTCTGTGCTAGTAGCATGGAATGACTCTCCTGACCGGCCATTCATTCAGGCATGAAACCTCCGGATCCCTTCACATCAAGCTCTGGAAGGGAAGATGGCTCTGTGTCATCCCCTGACCCTATCTCTGCTCTTCCTCCACCAAGGGCTCTGTGTCAGGCCTTGGTGTGTGTGCATGCGTGTGTGTGTGTATGTGTGTGTGTGTGTGTGTGTGTACTTGCACATAAGAATGTGCGCACACATGCAAGTTGAGGACTGTGGGTGAAAAGGAAAGGAGAAGCCAAGAAGTCCCATTTTCCTTTCTAATGGGGACAGAAGGGGCTGTTCCCACTTGTGGGGGAGGAAAGACAGATGGTTGGGAGTCTGTGTGAAGGTCTCCCGCCTTCACCCCTCTGGCCCCCAATCCTTTTTCCATATGGTGCTGTATCATGCTCCTGCCCCAAGCCTTTCTATGGTTCTTCCCTGCCTTCACGGTACAGCCCAGTCCTTAACCAAGGTCCAGATACAGCCTCCAGCTCTGTCCTTGCCACTCCTGCCCTCAATAGCCCCTTCCCTGTGCTGTTCCTACTTTTGAGAACACGTTCCTCTGTCCAGCTTCCCAACTTTCTCCTATAATGAAAAACTTTTCTCTGTCCTTTAGGTCCTGGAAACTAGAAAGCTTTCTCAGTCCACATCATCAAGAGAGAGAATATTCTTCCTCTGAGTTCTTACGGGTCACTGCTGTCACCCCGCCCTCCAGGGAGCCATACTCCCCAAATCTTAGCAATCAGTTATACTCCCCATATCTTAGTCTCAGCGTCTGCAGCTGGGGCGGGGCAGGAACTTGCCTTGTGGCATCCACATTTCCTGGCACTTAGGAGCTATTGGTGGAAGGAAGCCCCAGGAATTACCAAAATGCCAACTTTTCCTGCTAAAATCAGCTGAGACAAAACAGGTAAGCCCCCATTTTTGAGGCTTAGGTAACATAAAGGTCAGACCCTTCTGTTACCTGAGCCTCAAAAAAGCACCTAGAAGCCTAACTCCAGGCTTCATGGGAAGCAGCTATGGAGGTGGCCAGGGTCCCGGTAGAAAGAGGATGAGTGTAAAGGTCCCACCACAGCAGGAGCTGAGATGTGTGTCAGCACAGGGGTGTGTGCTGTATTTGACAGGTTAGGGATCATCCCCGGCCAGGGGCCCTGTTTGCCCCAACTCCCTAGGGGAGCCTACTTAGGACTTGGGGTAAGATTGTTAGGGAACCAAGCTGTCCAGAGCCAAGATCGGAGCTCAGCGTCATCTCAAACCCCCATAGAAACCCATGGAAGTTGAAAGCCGACACCCAGGAGGCAAGGGAGACACTGGGGACTCAATCACAGGCTAATAGACTCCCAGTCTGAGATGCAATTAGGGGCTGATTCCCAGGGGCCTGTGGGCAGTGGGAAGCACAGTTACTAGCTTGGAGTTGGGGTCAGGAGCCACTTCTGCAGTCCTGAATTTGGCCAGAGGGAGCAGAGGAAAGGTGACAAGGCCTTCAAACAGAAGGAAAGACAAGGACGGGAGTGAGCAGTGCTCGGCCAGCCGGTGCTCAGGATGTACCGTCTTCATGGAGCGCTTAGGTGGGAGTGGGGCCATCGCATGCTCGGCTCTAGCTCAGATTTTAGGCTCCTGAAGACTTGGTCCCTGTCCCATCTCCTCATCTTCAGCATAAAACACTGAGCATTGGGTTTGTATCTGTAACTAGAACTAACACCAGTCGCTCTCCAAACAGGGGCGAAGGAGCAGGCTGGGACCTGGGCCTTGGGTTCTGCTTAAACAGAAGTTTCTCATGACAGCATCACTTCTCCTAGGTCCCCTTGATCATACCTAGACCCCAGCTATCTCCCTGACCGTTGGCCCCTGAGACCTTTGGACCCCAGAACAGCCCTTTCTAGTGCTTAGAGGCTTCACGAGGGCCCTACACCCTGAAAGAGAGGTCCAAAGAGCTGACGTTCTGGAGCGTCTCAGCAGTGGTCATGGGGACACAGTAGTTAGAGGACTGTTTTGCTTAGAAACTGTCCCAGATACTGTGCCACTCTAAAGAGGAGGAGGGCATGGTGCTGGCTCCTCCTACTTGGCCTTTGCTGAGCATGCTACATCTGCCACACAAGCCCAGGAGAAAGGGTGAGTCTGGAGATCTCACAAATGAGATGAAGTGCGGAGACAATTGCCTAACTAATGAGTGACGGCCCCGGGATGCAGATTCAGGTTGCCGAGAGCCTGGGCTCTGAAGGTGAGCCCAGGTTTCTAAGCTTGGGGGGAGCTTAGAAACAGCCTGTGTCTTCTACACTCTTGTGGGATGCCTCTCTAATTCCAGAATCAGAAGGAACATCCACACAAGCTGCGAGAACTTGATCACTGACTGGGCACCGAGGTGTGCGTGCTGCGAGGAGCTAGCCCTGCTTCCGTACCTGTGTTTCAGACTCTGTGGCCCCTCTTCTCTTGCCTATCCCTCCCCAAGTCCAAGCGTTTAAGATAAACAGGTATCACAACCCCAGCCTGCCGAGCTGGCTGCTATGAAGTAAATACAAACCTGGACTTACCAGGTCCTGGATGATTCAGGTGGCTGCACCCAAACCATCTCCACCTGAGTTGGCAGAGAAGGCAGAAATTGACAGCATCCAACTTTCCAGAAGAGAGGCTTCTCTGCCCACTCATCCCCAGCTCTACCAGAGACTTTGGAAAAGGGCACCATGGTGTATTATGGTAGCCAGGGCATTGGCTATCATGGGCCTTGGTTCCAATCCCATCCCTGCTACTTCCTGGCCATCTGGCCAGAGTCCCAGTTTCCCTGACTGTAAAATGGAACTGACAGGATGATCTACCTCTGCCATCTGTAAGGCAAACTAAGGCATCAGGGAAAGCTTCTTACCTTTTTCCTTTGGCAACTGAAATCCTCAGGCTTTTCTTTGGTGCGTACAGAACGGCAGAGAGACAGACAGTTGTTAAGTCCACCTGAGGTGCAGCATGCGTGCAGTTCTTGGCTTTCACAGATGTGACGTGGAAAGACTATGTTGTTCCTGCTATTGAGTTACTGACACCTGAGAAAAGTGGGACTGGAAGGGTCTTAGAAAGCAGAGTTGGGGGGCCACCTGCCTTATTTTAAAACAGAGAAAGGCAGAGATTGGGAGCTCAAGGTCACTGGAGGAATCAGGGCCTACGAGAGAGACTCCAACTCAGTTTGCCTGTGATTTTGCTTCATACGTCAGGGTGAATGGGAGAGGTGCCTGGGTCCCACTGGCAGATATGGGGCTGGCAAGGAGGCCCTGATGCTCTTGGCCATTTGTGTAGCTGCTGGGAAGGTGGTTGGCACATAGGAGATGCCCAGTGAATATTCACTGAATGAATAAGGGAGGGAATGAATGAATGAGTGAATGAGTGAATGAATGAATGGACTAGCAGGCAGCTAAAAGTGTTGCCCCAAGATGGGAGAATGTCTGTGAGATACTAGTCACATTGACTGGGGCCCTCAGAGCCTCCCCAGAACTGAGTCCACAAGTCTTTCTCCCCTCTTCCAGATGGTAGTGTGTAGGAGGGAGTGGAGCTTCATCCCCTCCCCAGGAATAAGCTACAGTCAGAGGATGGAGGTGAGCTGTGCGGGGACTAAGAAAACATGGCAGGGGTGGATGGCCCTGTCACAACTTTGGGAGGGGAGAATGAGCCCTGTCTGTGTGAGATGAGGGGAGAATATGTGGGACAGGCGTGTCTAGGGGATCCCTGAGTCATACTCACTTAGAACCTGGGACACTTGGGGGCCTCTGTTGGCAAAGGCCACCTCCGCTCCTCAGAGGCCGAGCGAGCTCAGCTCCAACTGCTCGGATGCTGTTGCCATAGTGATGCGGAGCCAGCTCCTCTGAGAGTGTTAGAGGCCTGGGCGGGGCCTGCCCTCAGCATAGATTGAAGCTGGGGGTGGAGGTGGTTGTGCAGCTGGGGCAGCAGGGGAGTTTGGTGGGACCCTGTCGAGCACAGCGCCTGCAGGCATATGTGTTGAGGTTGCCACTGGCATTAAAGTCCACAGTCCTGGGCTTGAATTCCAATTTCTGACTGGTGGCACCAGACAAAGGACGTCCCATCTCCAAGCTTCAGTTCCCTCATCTGTAAAATGGGTTTGCCAGAACTTTTCCTTCAGCATTGTTTTCCTGGGGCAGCGTTTGAGTCTCTCTAGGGAGAACAGGGGCATGGTAAGGTCACTATAAATGTTAACCATTCTGTAAGTGGTACCAAGGTAGGCCTTCTGCAGCGGTCTGCCCTGCTATGCAGTTCTTTGTCTGGACCTGGGCTCTGGGACTGGCTGCTAGTCTGAAGAGAGACTCGACTCTTCCTCCACAGACAGAGGTGATCAGAAGTCAGGAGTTATGTCATCCTTTGAACATGGGCCCAGAGGCTCTGCCTCAGGCGTATCTGAAAAATAAATAATAACAACGTGAATAATTCACAGAATCCGTGTGAATAATTCACCATGGCCTCCCAAGCACAAGACTATTAGTCACCGCAGACCCAAGCTCGGGGTCCTGTCTGCCTCTTACTGCCCCACGGCCCTAGGAAATACATCCTGACCGTGGGAGCAGGAAGTGGAGAACATGCAGGAATACTCTGTGAGCCCCCTGGGATGTAGTCTTGAGGTAGCACCTAAGGCCACTGTCATTGTCAAGGAACCAAAGGGGACTGATCTAAGGTTACTGGAGTGAGTGGGGGTCCTGCCGCTGGCCATTTCAAATGGCCTGCTTTCTTGTGACCGAGTTTCTCTTTGTCATTATCCTGAGCTCACTAGCCCTGACTGCTCAGCCTCAATGGAGTCTCCACTCCAGAGGAAAACCTGCCTGTGCATCGCTTAGCTTTGCAGAGTCCACACATACCTGTCGTGTTTCTCCTGGAGGCAGGACAGGGTAGCTTCTATCAGGACTCAGGCAGACTCCGACAGTGCTTACTGTGACTTGGCCAAATGACTCAACTGTTGAAATTTCCATCCTGCTCTGTAAAATGGGGATTTAAAAACACCTAGCTCATAACGTTATTATTGTTCCTTGGATGGAATGACGTCATGACCATAAATTGCTTAGTGCAATGCTTGGCGCATAGTAAGTGCTAAACAACAGTAGCTGTTACAGATACTCATTATCTTTCCAAAGATAGTGTACTGGGGACTTGGGGGGTAGGCAGGAGGCTGCTCAGGCGTTGCAGATGTTCATAGACAACATGATCCACAGGCCCAAGAGATGGGCATAGATTGCTGGTCAGCCCAAGGGAGGCCTGCTGATCAGAGGCAGAGCCACCAAGCTCCTCCCATAGATACTCCACTGAAAACACCCTGCCTCCTGTTTATTCTGTCCTCAGTGCTTGCCACATTTGTGATTATCGTCTTAGTTTCTTGTTTCCCTTTTGATTCCTTTCCTACTAGACGGCGTGCTCCATGACAGGGACCTGCCCCTCCTGTTCACATTGAGGTCTATATTCCTTAGAATACGTCAGACACTTAGTAGGTGCTCAGCAAATAGTTGTTGGTTAAATGAAAGTGTTGATTCATCATATGATTGTGAGGGGATGCTGGTGGGTGAGAAGGGGTGATAACCGGGTGTATAGTTCAGAGAGGGGACTGTGGAGTGGGATAAGCCTTCATCAGGGATGGCTGCTGGTGATGTTGCAGATCTGAGCTGATACCCTTCCCTCCTCCCCCTCCTATCTCCCAGGTAAGCTTTCCTGAGACCAGTACACGTGAAGCTTAATGGTGGCACAGGCTCTCTGAGCCTTCCCCAGTAATGATTTAATCGCTTGTTTAGAATTTCCTGTGGCATTAATGATTATCCCTTAGAACAGAGGGAGTAATTGGCTGCGTCCTTGCGGTGAGCGTGCTCCCTGCAAGCTGGAAGCCAAGCCTGCTCTTCTGTAATCTTCCTCCTTCACCTGCCTGCCACGTACTCCTCGGGTGATGGTGATAGATAGGGTCCTGTGTACAGAAGAGCTGGAGGCCACTCAGAGGCTGTAGAATGTAGCCAGGACCGGGAGACTGCAGACAAGAAGAGAGGGAGAGACATGTGGAATGCACAGACTGATGAGAAGTGGAAAGGGCCAAAGACAGCAGGAGAGAACGAGAGAAAGATGCTTGTAGCCAGTTCCTAGGCTGGGGAATCCCCAGTCTCAGTTCACAGTTTCCAATTCTCCCCGGTTCCCTCCTGCCTGCTTTGGCTCCACAAAAATCTGTGGAGGAACATGCCCCCTTCTGAGTGCGCATGTGTGGGCACCTCCAGAGCAGAGGCTCTCAGAGTGTGGCACGCGGACTGGTGCAGCAGCAGCAGCAGCAGCAGCAGCAGCAGCAGCAGCAGCCGCCGCCGCCGCCGCTGCCGCTGCAATGCTGTGCTTGGAACATCACAGACTTTCCAAAGACACCAAATCACAATCCTCCATGCACGGTGCCCTGAACTCCCATGAGCTTTCTTGGTGATTCTGGTGTCCAAGTTTGGGAAGCCCTGTAGCCATCAAGGCATCTGTGTGGTGCAATACGGGATGGGGTATCTGTGCTGTGGGCACACACGAGGGTGTCTGAGCCTTGGGATTGCCCTCCTCAACCAGGAAACTACAGCAGTGAAGACCAGAAAAGCCCAGGTAGAAGTCAGGCCTCCAAAAACCCCAGCTTGCTGCTGCTGGGGAGAGCAATCAGGTTAACTAGCAACCTCCCACCATAGTCACCTGCCCCTGGGTGGCTACTGGATCTCTGCCTGGGGAGTTTGGGCACAGGAGGAGGACTCTTGTCCCTCCTGGGCCTCCATAAAGTGGACTCTGACACTCCAACATGACTGTAAAGGGACTATTGGGAGGAGTCTGGGAGGAGCGGAGGAGGCAGGAGTTGGCTGAGAAGATGGAAGAACCAGGAAGGTGAGCACCTGGGGAAAGTAAGGGAGGGAAGGAAGGGGGACAGGGTAGTGAATACTGGCAGTGTGAATGGCCTGTAACTTTGAGACCAAATGCTTCCCACGGGTTCCTTGCTGTGGCTCTCCCTCAAGGGACCTGGGGCCCATTTGGGCGAGGCCGAGGCTATCCCCAGCTTGATGTTGACCTCTGGCATCCAGGCGCATCCCCTCTAGCATCTTTCACTTCCTTTAATTACCGTTGGGGACCATCATTTGTTGGCTTTGCCCGGTCCTTTCTGAATGCCTTTCTATTTTTAGCCAGTGAAGCCCCCTTGGGGGTAACAAATTCCAGAAAGTGGCCAACAGCTGCTACAAAGCAGGACTTCCCTTCAGAAACCCTAAGTAAGGCGTTTCAGCTTGAGAAGGGTCCCTCTAGCACAAGCCGTCTCCTCATCAGAAGCCTAGGCAGTCGGAGAGAGAGGAAGGGAGAGAAAGAAGAGAAAAAGAAAAAGAGAGAGAGAGAGAGATGCTTCTGAGAGCAGTCTCTCTTCTCCCACAGACCTGATATTCTGAGCTTTAGGGTCAAAGACAGGAAGCCCAAATTGGGGGTCCCCGCTGTCTACTCATCCATGTGACCTTTGTAAAAGCCTCTCAGCTCTGTCTTCAGTGTTTCCATCTGCACAATGGGATGTGATCATATTTCCTGTCAGAGACGGCAGGGGCGCGATGACATAATGTATTAAGTCATCTACAGCCACTGCTGGCACATTGTGGCAGCTGTGCGGAGCGCCCACTCTGTGCCAGGAGCTGTTCCAGGTTTGGGAAGGGAAACGGCCAGTGAAAAAGGAGACCCCCATCCTTAGGGAGCTGCATGGCAGGATGTGCTAGAAGATGCTACAGGCCAGTGCACAGATCAATACAGTGACTCAAAAGTGTGACATCAGCTCCGAGGGCCCTGAAAAGATGGCAGTAGACAGATGGCTCTCTGTTGAAGTGACATTTGCGTAGAGAAGCAGCAGCCAGGTGACTCGGTGTGGGGGGAGGAATTTCCTTAAAACTGGTATTTGTAGGAAGTTGGGGTTCACTTACTTTGTAACCAAGTTGGTTTCACAGGATTCAATCCCCCACACCACTCTCCCTACATATTAGCTTTCTTTCTCTCTGGTCTTGGGAGGGGGGGGTCCTTGTGTAGGTCAATGGGTACCAGATGAAGCACATAGTTAGGGTTCTCTTCCTTCCCTCACCCTTATGCTGTCTCTCCCAGCTGCCATGTGCTGCCTACGGTGATGGATGCCTCTTCCCAGGCCTGAGTTGTGTGCTTCCTCTTACAAGCTCTGGGCAACATCCCCACCCACTGCGGAGTCTCTGTGCCACTCCGGCAGTAGAGAAGCAGATTTATAGGAAGTTTCCCTGGGGGACTAAGCATGGATCCATTTTGCTCTGGCTCAGAAGTTGCAGCACCAGCCCAGCCCAGTGATGCTTTCTTCAAAATGCCTTATGAGGAAAGCGAGGCCGGAGGGAGAAGATGCCCCAAAGGTTGTGCTATACCAGGCAGTAGTTTGAGGCTGGGCTCTCCAAACTGCCTGCTGCTTCTGTCTTATGTGCTGACTTACCTACTCTTGGGACTTTGCCAGGACCTTAGGTGCTTGAGCTCCAGAGCAAAGTCCTTGGATCCCCTCAGAGCACCCCCAGCCCAGTGATCTGTGCAGTTAGTGACTGTCTAGGGGGCTGTGTGGGGGCTCACAGGAAAAAGTGTTATAGTTCAGTGGATCTTAAATTTCATCTCGCATCAGAATCACCTGGAGGGCTTATTAAACACAGCTTGCTGGCTTCCACCCCCAGAGTTTCCCATTCCAGGGGGCTGGTGTGTGAGGTCTGGCAATTTGCATTTCTAACAAATCCCCAGGTAGCACTGCTGCAGCGGGTCTCAGGCCTGCACTTTGAGAACCACTGCTGTAATTGATTAGTGCTGTCTGCTATGGCTTGCCGAGGAGGGGATTTTGACAAGTCAGGCATGCATTTGCCATCCCTCTTCTAGGAAGAGTGCGGAATTTTTTTTTTTTTTTGTCATAAATTGTAAATCCTTATTTCATAGGCAGCCAGAGTAATCTTTGCAAAAATACAAGCTTAATCATGTGACTTAAAATCCTTTGAGGGCCTCTCCAGACAAAGAGACAAACGCCATGATGTGGCTTACAAGGGCCCCTACAGCGTGGCCAACGACCTCCATGTCCAGCCTGCCTTCCTTCAGTCCATCTAGTTGGCTAGCATAACTCTAGTCCATCCACTGCCCCTAAGGCCAGTGTTAGTTCTTGCTGAATCAAGTACAACTTGAGCAAGCTTTCACGTGAGTCCTTCTTCTCCAGGGAAGCTGCCCTTGACCTACTGGGCCTGACATTCCCTATCACGAGTCTCACAAGCCCACGGGCCTCTTCACTGACGCAGTTAGCACACACTAGTTCCATTATTTGTGGCGGTCATTTGACTAACACCTGTCTACACTAACGGACCACAAGCTCCAGGAAGGCAGGGACTTATTCTGAATTCCCTCAAGCTCAGCCCAGCACCTGTTCCATAAGATATACGCAGCAAATTTTTATGGAAAGCAAACGGGAAGAGGAGGTGCTGAATTTCCTGTTTCTCTTTTAAAAAGTTTTGCTGAGGAGGAAGAGGAGGACCTGCTAACCAGTACCAGCAGGTACTTACTGAACATTTACTGTGTTTGTTTGTTTAGAAGCAGAGTCTTTGCGGCTGAGGCTGACTTGGAACCCATGACATCCTCTGCCTCTACCTCTTAAGTTCTGGGGTTACAATCTTGCACCCACACTCCTGACTCTGTTGCATTTAGAAGTACACTGGCCTTAGGACCACGAGATCTTTCTGTCTTGGACAGAAGCAAGCTCTGGGGTGGTGAGAGTAGACTGGGCCTGTCTTCTTCTTGTCTATCCCACCTCACTGATTTCTCAGAAGCAGTCAGCTTATCTGTTCCCACTTTCCAGATAACAAAAAAACAAAAAACAAAAACAAAAAAAAACCCCCGAGGGATCCAAGATCCAAGGCCAAGTCTTGTATGAGGTCTGTGCACAACTTCCCTTCTTCCTTCAAACCTTGTGAAGCCTGAGTGGTCCCGAGGAGAAAGTGCACAGATGGCAAGCCGGGGAGAGGACAGCCTCTACTTTCTGCTTGAGCAATCACACCTGCTTGACGGAGGCACTGGTGAGTCAGCAGTGAGAAGACAAAGTCCACTTACAGGAGACGGAACAAATAAACAGATGAGCAAGCAGTGACTCCTGGGGAGGAAACGAGACCATCATGGTCGGTGTGTGGAGATCGAAGATACTTTAAACGGAGTATTCAGAGGACACGACTCTTGGACCAAGGTCCCAGTCATGAGACGGCTTTATTCAGGGCCAACGTCACCATTAGGAATGGTAGGTAGCATTTCAGGTGGAGGAACAACATATACAATCATCCTGAGGTGGTAATGAGTTGGGCATGTTGGAAGAGCAGGAGAAAGATCAGGTTAGGGACAAAGATGGGAGAAAGTGATGGGGAATCAGGTCACAGGGTCAGATCACTGCAAGTCTGGGCAGAGAGATATGTAGGCGGAGGTGAACTGACAAGCAAGGGAGTGTCTGCTGATAGATCTGGGAGTGGCGTGCTAGGCCGTTTCTCCGTGTGGCTGTATTTAGACTTTGGGGACCAATGTGTCAGCCCCAATCCAGGCCTAGGCTCTTGGGAACTCTCCAGGAGAAAGGGATCAGTCTCTTAGACATGGGCAGACAGTTCTGTGACCCCCAAAGGCTTCTCAGGTGGGGGCTGAGCCCCCTCTGTCTTAGCCTCATTTCTGGGGCTCACACAGCCCCACCCCTAGGCCAGCAGACTCTGAGGGGGATGGGGCTTCCGCAAGCAAGCGAGATACAGCAAGGAGCTATTTAAAGCTTCGGCAGCTCGCCCCTTCTGTTCACGGCTCTGCCGGGTGGGAGCTGCCATCATCACGCACCCACCGGCGCCTCAGGAACACAGCAGCCCAGTGCACCCACACAGAGAGACACGTGGGGAGGGTCTCTGCGCACCTCCCGGCTGTCAGGTGCTCGCCCAGCTCGTAGGGTGGGACTGGGGAGCAGCAGTGGACTCTGGACAGTGCCTTACCCCACCCAGTGTTTCCATTCACACCCCAGGAGAGCAGACTAAATATAGCCTATCGCCCCCCTCCACTGGCCACAAGTGGAACCAATTAACGGCTTTCCAAGGGTGTCAGTGGAGTCAGGAAGACCTGAGGCCCATGCAGGGCTGGAAGTGCTTCTTGAGGCTATCCCAGGCCTTAGGGGAGGAGCTAGGAGCACCACCTTCCTAAAGCCTTAACAGTGGTCTCCTCAAAATGTTCCTCACCCTTCTCTGTCACTCACTTCCCAGGGTCCTGAGAACTGGCTTGTTTGGGGGCGCGTCGCCTGGGTGGCTTCAGAACATCAGTTGTTAGAGGCAGCCCCACCCTGCAAACTCAGGCCTCAGTTTCCATTTCTGTGATGAGGTGATTTAAAAAAAAATGGCCGTGTCAGCTCATTGCAAAGATGAAATGAATGAATGAAAAATCGAGAGTCTCTACAGTAGCCCAGCCCAGATTCATCTCCCAGTGAGGGCTGCCGGTGATCAGTACCCACCATCACCATCATGAGAGGTGTTGAAATTGGTCTCCTATTCCCCAAACCAAGGGGTCATAGTAGCCCCCTCCAGGTCTCTGTGGATAGAGACTGAGGGTCTTGTGAAGGGCAAGCAGTGGTGAAGTTAGTCCCTCTATGGACTGTCTGTGCCCTCTGTGGCACAGGGACACACACACACACACACACACACACACACACACACACACAATGACCCCTGGCCGCCTGTGGGGAGACATCTCCAGCTACTCTCAGATGAGAATGGCTGGGGCCTGTGAGATCTCTGACTTGTCAAGACAGTCAGGGTCAGCTTAAAATATAGGGTCACCTTTGGGACAAGAGTGTAGTGGTAAGGGGACCTGTAAGTGGAGTGTCCTGTATCAGGAAAGCCACACTAGTCCCTAAAACACTTCACAGGAAGACTTTTCCAGCATGCCTTCCGGGCTCACTTGCCAGCAACTCCCTCCTGGGTCCCAGGAACCTGGGAACAGCTTTTGCTTTTCCCTCCAGGTCCTGCACTGGAGGAGACCAAGGCAGGAGGACCCCAAGAGTTCCAGGTCAACCTGGGCTACCTAAATGAGACCCTCTCTCAAGCAAACAACATAATACCACCAACCGCACAGGGAGAGGAAAGATAGAACTGCTGGGGGAAGCCAGAAGCTACAAAGGAGTAGGGGCAAAGGTCCACCTAGAGTGGAGCGGAAAGGACCACAGGACTCAACCAAAGGTCTCTTGCCACCCTCATGTGTCTACTTAATGCAATGACTCCCTCTGACCCACCCCGTTACCCACATTCACCCTACAATGTCCCGCCTCTCTGCCATGGGTTCTCTGTGCCCCATTTGGAGTCCCTTTCATCAGAACCAATGTCCCCTGCCCTCCATCCAGCCTTCTCTTTCATTCCTTCTGACCATGACACTGCATCCAGTCCTCATGAGACCACCTCCTGAGACCACCAGGATCCTCTCTCCTTCCAGTCTCAGGTCCTCTGCCCAAGCCCAGGCAGGACTTCATCTCTAAGCCAGCTAGCTCTGTCTTCTGGGTCCCCATCACCCCCTCCCGTCCTCATGTTCTGCAGCCAGCCGCCTGGGAGCTGAATCAGAGCCATAGAACTAACATTTTGCACACACGTCTCTCCAGATGACAGGCAAGATGGGCCTTCTGCCCTCAGCCCACACACACCCGTGCTCAGGAAGCACAGAGAGCCAGGGCTGCACTCCACATGGGGAAGAAGAAAGCCAAGTAGGGGAGGCCCCCTCCTCCCTTGGGATAGCAAGCCTCGACGATGCCCTCTGGCCTTTGTTCAGGGCTTGAGATTCACCTTTGGAGATAGAAAGATCGCCATGGGAGACACAAGTGGACCATAGATAGAACCCACGAGAGTGAGTGTATAGGAAGGGACAGAAGCATGACCAGGAAACAAGGAAAAGAAGCAGGCCTAGAAATTGAAGTAAGACTGGCCAGAGGCAGGGGTGAGAAAAACAGAAAAGGAGAGGGACCAAGATGAAAAGACACTTGTGGCAAGGAGGAGGTGGGATGGAACCCTGCACAGATGGGGGTGAGTGCTCGGATGAGGAGCTGTCAGGAGCCCCACCAAGCCCTGAGGGGAGCCCTGAAGATGCTCAATGAAAACAGAATGTGGGACTTCTGCAGAAAGATCCAGAATCATCCAGGGCTGTGCCTGAGGGAAAAGAAGAGCTTTTCCTAGGTTCCCGGGCCCCAGGAGGGAGCTGTTGACAGGTAAGCCCAAAGAGGTAGCTGGGGACACAAACCGTGACCTGCAAGAACCTGGGGCCCAGGGTTTCTGCTGGAAAGGGTTAAATGCATGCTTAGAGCGCATCAGCTATTACTTAAGCATCCTCTGGCTGGCCAGTATTGTTCTAGTCAGTCACATTCCCAATGGCCACCATTAACTGGCATCTCCCCGTATAACAGGGACTTATACCCATTATGTCTCCTGGTCCTTTCACCCAAATTGCTTGTAAGGCCAATAACATTGTTATTTCCACCTTTGAGGGTGAGCAGGTGAGTAAATATGCAGTATCAGGGATTGAACAGCAGGGTCTTGTGGATACTAGTAAGTACTGAAGCCTATCCGTGCCCTTTTTCATTTGTGTAAATCTTTTTATTTATTTATTTACTTTCGCTTGTGTGCACACATGCTGGTGCCTTGCATATCAGAGGGCACTATGTGTCCCTGTGGAGGACCAAGGGTGACTTCAGTAGTCATCCTGGATTGTTTCTACCTCCTTTTTGCTTTGCTCTGGGATTTTCTAGCCTCTCCAGACCTGAAAGTACAGGCTGCTGCCATTTCTGCCTGGCATTTTTACATGGGATCCAGGATTTTTTTGAACTCTGGACCTTCTGCTTGCAGATAGTCTTAACCCTTGAGCCATCTCTCCAGCCCTCTCACCCCTCCTCCTTTGTGAGACATCTCACCAATGTTCCAGGTTGGCCTGCTATTTTTAATCCTCCTGCCTCAGATTCTTGAGCCAGAATTACAGACCTTCACCGCCAGGCCTGATTCTGTTACCTCCAATTTACAGACAAGTAAACTGAGATGCAGACCGATAAGAGGGCTTGTTCAGATCCCTTTGGTTGTACCAGGCTACCTGTGAGCCTCTGCTTCTGGCCGCGCTGGGCGGCTCCACTCTGCCTTAACAGTGTGTGACTCGGCACTTTTCCCCTGACTAACACCTAGGGTAGAGATACACACAGAAGTCTGGAGGAGCCTGGGTATCTACCCTTAAGATGGCCGAGGCACCCCAGCAGCTCAGATCCCCTCCTTCTGGCTCAGCCACTGAGCTTGAGGATGACGTCACTGCTTTTATTTAAAGAAAAGGGCTGAGCTGGAGCCTAGGATGGGGGAGGGGTTCCATGTGGGAGCAGAAGCCAAGTACCTGGCCTCTTCTGCTCCCCCTCCACCACCCCCAGCCCCTCACCCCAAGAACTGTGGAGACAGCCACATCCTCTGAGAAGCATCCCCATGGGCTCTGCTCAGCTCGGGAGCAGCGTGGGAGAGACTGACAGATTAACGGGAAGCAGGGCAAAGCTGGAGTTAAGAGGATATTCCTGGCGAGTGTGTGTTCTGGACTCTCTGCACTTAAGGGACAGGCTTTTGTTAAGACACGCTTCAGGGAAAAGTGGAGTTTGGGGGCCTTCAGTAAGTCACCCGTGGGGGTTATCTATGTCTGACGTCCCAATCAGAGGATAACAGAGGATGTTTGGATGGGAAATGTGCCCAAGAGTCACTGGGTCTCTGTTTTTCTCTTTCATTTTCTAATAGCCTAATTACTTGTTGGGGGTCTGTGAAAGGAAAGAGCCCGGGGCTGGGTCTGCTCTGCTCTTCCTGGTCTCGCAGGTCCCTTTTGTGTCCTGTCCAACTGTCCACGCCAGGACCTCTCAGTACTGCCTCCAACTCCTTCACATTTGAGCCTCACTCCCTTCTGGAAGGTGTAGATCATCAAGCACCTCATTTAAATCTAGTATGACTCAGAGGACCGCATGTTGGCTATCTCCATTTTATAGCCGAGGCAACCTGCCCCAGTCACACAGTTGGTAAGTGGTTGTCAGTACCACTAACAGGATGTGGGGGGGGCAATGAATTATCGCTTCTCAACATTTTGGCTAAGATGATGGAACCTTTAGGAGGTAGGGCCTAATAGAAGGAAGTTAAATGTTTGGGGCCATACTTTGAAGGGATTAGAGGGATTCTTTCCCTCTCCTCCTTCTCCCTATTTCTACCTCTCCCCAATGCTCCTCCCCCACTATATGCTCCCACAAGATGACCAAAGCAATGAGGCCATGAAAACCAAAATAACTTTTCCTTCTTAAACATTGACTGTCTCGGGTATTTTGTCACAGCAACAGAAAGCTGACTAACACAAGCGCAGAGCCAGGGTTCTGTCCTGTTCCGAAGCTAACCACCTTTGTTCCTTGCTGTTCTTCAGGGCTATTGTCCAGCTCTCTGAAGATCTCACGGCTTCTCTGTGCTTCCTAGTAATGAACCCAATGTTCATGTTACCCCAAAGACATCTGCTGAAATAATCCTAAATCCTAAAGGACGTGAAGCCTTTGGAAGGGCCTTAGGTTCTTAAGGCTCATGACTGGAATTAGCATCCTGATAAACTAGATCGTTGGAAGCTCATTTGCCCTCTCTGCCATGTGATTTCCCAGCCGGAGATGCTGTGTAGGAGGAAACTAGTCCTCCAGGCATCAAGTTTTGCGGGTGCCTTGATCTTAGACTTTCCAACCTCAAGAGTGAGAGGAATAAATTTCTGTTATTTTAAAACCACCCAGTTTGTGATATTTTGTTACAGCAGCCCAATTAGACTAAGACATCTCCTGCCTCTCTAACAAGACTGAGAAGTTCATGAAGCTCAAATACCTTCTTTGCAGCCCTATCCTCAAAAGCTGCTCCTGCCCAGACAAATGAGACCACCATTTCCTGTTCCCCCACCAATTCCCCAGGTCCCTCACCCTGGCAGCTCTCAGCGAGTCCTTGCTGGGAGCAGGCAGAGATGCTTGTTCCGTATTTTATTTAGCCACTAATTGCCTGCATTTAAAAGGCATCATAGTGGCACAGTCGTCCTCTGCTTCATGCCCTGATGTGAGCTTCTGCATGAAGGGACGTTCAGGCAGGGCAGGGAGGGTGGAGAAAGTGGAAGCGGGGGGAGGGGCCACAGCCTTCCCAATGACAGCTTTAAAAGCCTGACCCTGGCGCTGAGTGCTGGGGGATGTCAGATCGTCACCCTGAGAAGTGAGAAGGGGCACAGGAGGGCTGGAACCTCTGCAGAACGAAGGAGAGAAGTCAGGGCCCTGGCAAGGGCTAGGAAGGAGGGGGCACATAGTGTCCCCACATCCTCACTCACCCCTACAATGGGGCCTGGCTGATGGAGATTACCCAGAATACCTTGGCTCTTGCTCCTTTCCTGCCTGAAGGACTCAGCCTAATGCTGCTGACTGGAAGGGGCCCAGCTGCGGCCTCGGCCGGTCCATCTGCTGTGGGCTGTAAGGAGAAAACCTCCGACTTGGCCCCAGACTAGGAGATGGAAACCAAGAGTGGTGGAAGTAAAGGTGGAAAGGGGGAGACAGTGATGAGGGGAAGATGACAGCTGACTTTTGAAAGAACCCCAACAATCTTATTTGGGGTAACCTTACCTGCTGAGAAAGTACACACCCTGGTGTGTGAGGATAAGACCACCATTTCCTCAATCATTCCAGGTCCAATTCTGAGACAAACCAAACCTCTTAGACCCTCAACCCTGCAATTCAGTCTGCAATTCAGCCCAACCCAACTGAGCATCTCTTCATCTCTAACCTTAGATCCAACCTTAATCTAACTGTGATTTCAACCTTAATCCCTAATCCCATCTCTAATACCCAAATCAAGTTGATGTCCATCTCAAATCCAACAGCAAACAGCAATAATAATCCTAACACCATCTCTAAACCCAATACCCATATACATGCATATTACCTTGATATCTGTGTATATATGTAAAGTTTTTGTCTTATATTGAACCCAGGGTCTTCTGCATACTAAGCATGTGCTCTCCCTCTGAACTACGATCTCAACACTAATAACCTGTCCTTAACCATGTCCCTGACCTCTACCTAGTCCTTTAATATCCACTCATATTGAAATCCACCCTTGGTTTCCTTCCTGGTCCTCATTTTTCATCCGACCCGATCCTCTCGGCAGCCTCAGTTTGACCTCCTATGACTGGTGCAGCCCCACATCTTTGGCACCACAGCCAGTCCCTGGCTTGGTCCCATGGGACTTGGACAAGGCTGAATGTGGGTTAGAGGACTAGACTTGGAGCAGAATGCTACACCACAGGCCTGTCAGAGCAATGCTTCCTATTGATGAGTGTTCACGTTCCCAGTTCCATATCTGGGCCCCTCCTTCTGCGTCCAGTGTCCTACAACCAGGCCTTGAGCAAAAAGCATGTAACAAGCTCTCCAGCTACCATGGCAGAGCCGAAAGGCTGTGCTACTTTGAGAATGGCGAGAAATTAGCACTTGGCAAGTTGTTCCACCAATGTGCTCCTCACCCTCCATGTGGCGGAGGCTAAACCTAATGGGCTGTTGCTTCCAGCCTGGTGTGCAATCAAGAGACACAGCTGCCAGGGTTTCTGGCAGACCAGGCCCAGGGGCTCTACCTCTGCTAAAAAAGATGCTGTTGGCATCTGACACTTGTCATCCTGCAGTCGGTAGGGGGAAGGAGGAGTGACTTAGAGTGCTCTGCTGAGTCCCAAGAAAGAAAAACATCCCCTCTGGAGACTGCAAAGAAGTTAGCCTGTTGGTGCCTGGAGTGCCAAGGAACCACTGGCTGAGCTCAGCAAGGGCCATGTGATGCGGTCTCCAGCCGCAAGCTTCAAAGCCCCCTCTATGAACGATTCTGCCTTTGGGACCTGTTTCCAGGGCAAGTCACCTGTTGTCACTGCATGGTCAGTTGCCATCACCCATCCTCTTCCTGGGATCAGTCTCTCTGCTCAGATGGGGAGCTGGCTGGCTGGGCTAGCCGCCAACTCTGCATTTCCTGCCCGGCCCAGGGCGCTGTGGTTGCTCACCCAAAGCTGGCTCTAGCTTCATCTCCTAGTAACTCTACCTCCAAGGAGAGTGAAGGATGGCCTATCGGGGGGCACCTGTGGAAACAAACAGACATGCTGAGTGCTAATCTCATCTGTAGTCCCTCTACCGCTGGCTTTGTGGAACTGAACAAGGCATCCTAGATTCTCTGAACCTCAGTTTTCTGTCCTGTAAAAGAAAGGTGGGTATGATGTTTGTCTCCCAGAGCTGCTTTAAGAATTCAGCAACAGGTCTGGGATGTAGTTTGGGGGTAGTCTGGCATGCCTGAGTCTATGGGTTCTATCCCCAGCATGGAGAGAAGGTTCAGTGAAGAATGAAGTGTGTGTGTGTGTGTGTGTGTGTGTAAGTGCAGAGCAGTGACTGACATGCAACAATCATCAGCTTTGATGATGGGGTCATAGACAGCCTGGCTTCAAGATAGGTGCCGGGAAAGGTCAGCCTGGGTTTCTTTCCTGGGGGAACCCTAATCTGGAATGCTTACAATCCAGCCTGAAGTTTCTCCTTTTCCTCCATCCCACCCTGTGTCAGACAATTTGATGATTCACTCACTCATCACTCATTCAGACCTTCTCTGGAAACTGTCTCCAGATGGGTTACTGTTCAATGGGCTGAGCTAAATGAATGGACCATGATCTCTAACTTCACAGGACTCTAGGCCTTGAGGACAAGAGCTGGTACTTTGTCAGAAGGGTTTATAGGTCTGAGGTATGACTTCCTAGAGACAGTATACCCACAGTAACAGGGAAAAGCTGGCTGGCAAAGGGGAGAGAGCAAATCCAGTAGCTGAAAAGGCCTGTGGGACCGCCAAGCACAGTTCAGCCTTTGAGGATGTCCTGAGTCCAAGGAGGGCAGCAGGCTGGAGTGGATGCTCCTCAGAGCTCTTCCCTCGGGAGGGGCCCTTCTCCACAGTCTCACTTTGCACACAGTAGCCATTCTGAGCCACTGCCTTATTGTTTCAGGAAGAGGCAGAGGGGAGAAGGTGTGGGATGAAGCATGTCTGTTATCTTCCACAGATGTCCCCTGCTAGGCCACCTAACACTCAGTGCTGCAGAAGCCACGATTCCTTTAGTGCTTAACCTTCATCTTGTGCCAAGGAGAGCCCCTCTTTAGTTGCCATTCACAAATGAAGAAACTCAGTAACATGCCCAAGGGGGTCACACCTCCAGATTGGCCCCAGAAGCCAGTGCTCTTAACTACAGGGCCATCCCAGGGGAGAGGGACTGAAAGACAGTGGAGGGCATGGGGCCTTCTTGGAGTGACCCTCTGGCCTTGGAAGTTACCAGTCGTTTCCCAAACATGGATTCAGGTAGCAGGCGTCTGCCGGAGGCTGGAGAGACAAAGTCTCTGTTCAACACTCCCAGCTGCTCGGCTCCCTGCAAAGTATTTTCCCTTAATAGCCTCCCATCCGGCAGGCAGTTGCAGTCCACATCTGTGGAAACCAGGCCACGCAACTCCTCCTACCAGGCCAGCAAGACCGCCACAGCCACTATGGTCACCTTGTCCCAAGATGCTCCTTCTCCCTCCATGTTACCCACTTCACACTACTTGTTATTTCCAGGCTTCTGTCTAGAGTTGCAAAACACAGCTGAGACCTTTTCCCTTGGACTGGCCCACGGTGTCTGAAGATTGGAGGGTAAGAAACAGAGAAGGGCCCCAGGGTTCTAGCCACTCTTCTGCCACCGATTTGCAGTGTGATCTTGGGAAATTCACTGCAGCTCTCCGGACTTCTTACCGCATATAGTCAGTGGTCCAGCTGAAGATGCTGAGTACCAAGATTTGAATCCTGGATCCAATCACTAATAAGCTACATGACCTTTGCCATTCCCCTCTAGACCTCCATATTTCATCTGTGTAAATGGGTAGACCTACTTTCAGCAGCCATTGAGAAGATTAAAAGAGAGAATCCACATGAAGCACTTCGGTGCCCAGCTCACGGTAGTCACAAAGCATTAGTAAAAGCATCCGTGTCATCATCACTGGTATTTTCTGAATGTTTTTGCTGTGGGTTTTGCTTTCTTTCCAGATACCGTTTTTGAAGCCGAACCAGGTACTGTCAAAGGACAAGAAGTGTGGGAAGGGCTTGTCTATTTCAACTTCCAGCTCTGATCCACTATGGCCTCTCTGGTTTTGACTGGTAAGTCCCAGGTTGGGCTGATTCTCAGCCCCTCCAGAAAGTGTTGAAAACAGTCACTAAACTCCACCCCTAGATTCTCATTCAGAAGTCTGCTGTGATCCCAGAGCAGAATCGACCCAGTGTGTGTGTGTATGAGTGTGTGTGTGTGTGTGTGTGTGTGTGTGCGTGTGTACAACATCACATAGCTATACATTGCACTGGAAGTCTTCCTCAATCACTCTTCACCTTACTTTTTGAGCTTGGAGCTTGTTGACTTGATTTGGCCAGACAAGCTAGCTGAAAGGTCACCCCCAGGGAGCCTCCTGTCTCTCTCCCAAGCTCCAGGATTGCTAGCATGCTGTCAGCACTCGGCTCTCACGGCGTTCACATGGGTGCTGGGGACTGAACTCAGGTCCTCACGCTTGCATAACAGCACTTTACTGACTGAACCATCTCTCCAGCTCCTCATCCTCAGACACTATTAAGAGCTTTTGTGGCTCTCACTCAGATGACATGGGGCTTCGATCTCCAGAACCTTCCTCTCGTGGCTTCTTACGCTGAGAATATCCCTCACGATCCCCATGGGTTTCAGGGGTCCCATCCCCTTTCATCTTATCCTTTTCCAAGTTCTCTAAGTTCTTCCAGAATCTGTTCAAAAAAAGGGCACAAAGAAGTAATCCTCCAACCTCCATCAGGCCTCATCCCCCAAGATATTACCTCACTGGGTAATAATGTCTGCATAGGTACCATATGCCAGACACTGTGTTAGGTGCCTTCTGGGTATTGTCTTGTTGGAACCTATATAGCCCTGTAATATATGAGCTCTCATCATCCCCACCTGTAGCATGCAGGTTATGTGACATATCAAAATCACATAGCTATAAATTGCCATGATGCAATTCTACCCTCGCTCAAGCTCCTACCCAATCTGCTAACGACCTCCCATCGGTGCCTCCAATTCCTAACATCGCTCCGTCAATCTCCACATCATGGGTTCCAGCCAGACCTTCTTCAGAGGACCATGCTTTGGGGTATAATCAATTGCAAGCCAGTAGCATCACAGCTACTGATGTAACTAGTTCCTGAGATGGACTTGGGTCTTGAGTCAGGGTAGGAGGCCAGTACTACCTTGGCAGATCGGGTGAACTGGTGAATCTAGTCACCCAATCAGTTCCTCCTAAATAAAACCCCACTTGACCATTCCATCTGCCATGTGGCAGCCATCCATCTCTCCGGATGCCAGGTCGACCTGCACTTACCAGCCCTGGTCATCTGTCCATCTCCTTCTGACATCAGAAGCCACCAGATGGTCCTTAAATTGCCACTTGGTTCATCAGTCAGCCAGGCCCTCTCTATAGACCCAGAGCCCTGATTCGTGAATCTTCAGAATGGAGCTCCTTGTCCTGGGGTCAGCGAAAACAGACCCAGCCACTGTCCCCACAGACTTTATCATCAGACCAGCATTCACCCAGCGGTCTTCCAGGTCATAGTGCTGAACGGGTCTCCCTTTTTGCCCGCCACCAACCTCTTCTCCCCTAGGCCCTGCTGCCCCCACCATGGGGGGACCTTTCCCTTTGTGACCTGTCTTGGTAATTTGGGAGGTGATTAACAGCAATCACGCTTGAGTTTGACATCCAGGCACGGCCGCTAAATTGAGGCTCACAAAGCCTCCTTGACATCCAATATGTTATATGCTTTTCCCCTTAATTAGGAGCTAAAGTGGATAAATATGAAGTTGCCATGGCAACAGCCTCCCGGGTTGGTGGAGGGATGCAGCTCAGTTTCTGTCGGCTGGCTGGCTGACATGTTGGCTGATGGACCAGACCAGCTCCTGAGAAAGAGTAGGCAGGGGCCCTCTCCCACTGTCCTGGAACCTGCCTCCCACCCAGATCTGCACGCTCTTTCCATCCCTGCTCACTGCTTCACGGAAAGTTGTGTGTGGTGGCAAATGCCTGTTAATCCAAGTACTTGGGAAACTAAGCCAGGAGGATCAGCTGGCCAGCCTGGGCTTCATAGCAAGACTATGTCTCGAAAAAAAAAAAATTAGACTTCATGGAGCCTCAGGATGGATCCTGCACCTAGACCACAGAGCTCAGCTGGTTTAACCACCTCCAATGAAGAACTGTAGGAGGAAACTTGCCGCTAAGTAGTGGGAGGCCACTGCGCCCTAACACCCAGATCGCCTGACTTCAGAAGTCAGAATCTCAAGTGATTCTAAAATGTCATATAGGGCCAGAGAGATGGCTCAGGGGTTAAGCCTCTGCCTTATAAGCAGAAGGTCCTGAGTTCAGACCCCGGTTACCACAAAAGAACTTTCAGTACTGGAGGGCAGACAGGGCCTGGGAAACTACAGAGCAAGGCAAATAGGAGGTAGAAGCAATCCACAGTGATTCTCGAAGTCACCCTTGGACCTCCACAGGGACACATAATGCCCTTGGATATACACACAGAAATATACATACACAGACACACATGCAAAAAAATCTTTTAACTAAAAATAAATAAGTAAAATATTATACAATCCTGGGCTGGAAAGATAGTTTGGGGATTAAAGTCTTTACATCACAAATGAAAGGACTTGAGTTCAGATTCCCAGATCCCATGTAAAAGTGCCAACTGGAAGTGGTGGGTGGCCCGCAATTCCAGTCCTGGAAGATGGAACCTGGGAAACCCTAGAACAAAATAATAAGGAGTTAGAGCAATCCAGGATGATTGCTAATATTATCCCTGAACTTCCACAAGAACACACACTTAAGTGCCCTCTTTATACACATGCCCACTCACACATGTACATACATACATATTCTCATATATGCACACACAAAAAAATGTTGTCTAGTCCCCGGTCCCTGGGGGAATCTGTTGAGAGCTATACATCTGCAACATGGGTCTTAACTAAGCTACATCATGGGCTTCAGATCCAGGGTTGACTGAACCTACTTTTCACATTTCATTAGCTAACAAATGAGTACTTATCTGTATTTTCTCACATTATCTTGTTCAATCCCCTACAGGGCAAGGACTGTGAATATGTCTACAGTTGAAAAACTAGAATTTCAGAGAGGTTTAGCCACCTCCTCAGAATCACACAGCGAATAAGCGGAGGAGTCAGGATCCAAACCTACATCTGTCTGCTTATTTGAGTTCCAGTTTTAACACCGCTGCACCCTACTGCTTTTCTGGGACTCATAAGTCATGACTGTGGCAACTGTGGGTTTTTAAACCAGGAAATCGTTCTGCCTAGAATGAAGGGGTTGCTGAAGCACTTCTCCCTCTGTCCCCAGCTCTACTGTTAGGGTGCCTGGAGAAGAGACTTATCGACTCAGGATGCTTCTTTCAAGTTTCTTCATGAGGAGGGGCCAGCTTCCAAGCTGGCCAATAGAGGTCAAGGTGTATTAATTTGCAAGAGAAAGCAAGGGCCGCACTCAAAGAGCCCACAAAGGAAAGCACCCCAGCACTGCAAAGTCCTATTTTGGGGAGCCCAGGCTGGGTCTTTTTTTCTCTGTGGGGGGTCAGTTGGAAAGCAGATTCCTTCCCCAGGTGGCAACCCCAGAGCGTGTACCCTCAACTCTCGGCTCCATCAGGTTCCAGTGTCTGTGCTGGCAGGTGGGAGGGAGCAATGCGCCACCTTACTGAGACGCTGGGACTCGGGGCTCCTCCCGCACCCCCGCACCACGTGGCGTGGGTACTGGCAGAGGGAGCCAGGGCTGGTAGCTTGGCCCCCGAACTTCCTTTCCTTCCAGTTCCGACTAAAAATAGAGACGGCAAGGACGCAGCTCGTTTTGTCAGACAGTGGGGGGGGGTGCTTGTGCAGACACAGCTCCCCCCTCTTTATGGGCACGTGGCACCCCAGCCCCCTCCCTCCCACACAAGCCCCTGCTGCTCACAGCCTCCCTCTGCTGGGGCAGCTGTTGCCCGGGATTCATCGACTCAGAGAACATTCTTGTGGGGCTCTGAGTTGGGGAGAAGCAGGGCCACGGGACTGCACCGAAGCCTGAGCTCAGGGGTTGGCTCTCCATCATCCCTCAAGTCAGACGGACAAGGCTGTCCCACCCTGGTACTTCGGGATTGGAATTATGCCCAGAAGTCGGGTCAGGAAATGGAGCCTGGGGTTCTCTGCTTGATAAAGAGAACATATACGCTAATAGTGATTCTCTCTGGCCCCTAGGTCTTTCCACAGATTCTCCTTCCGGGACGAAGAGAACTCTATGGGAACGCAGGGCTCTGCTTGGGTGCTCAGTTCCTGCGAGAAGCTCCACTCAACGGAGAAGTTCAATGGGGCTAAACAATTGGGATGAGGCCAGAATTTAGATGGCCGGCTACATCAGCCCAACCTCTCATCAAGGAGAATGTAGCCTCTGGATAGTCCCTGATGGAGATTAAAAAGATAGACTCACATGCTCACATGCACACACACACAGGACCAGAATGAATGTATAAGAACACATAAGGTCCTGAGGTGGGGCTGGAGAGGTAGCTCAGGGGTTAAGCCTCTGCCTCGCAGGCAGAAGGTCCTGAGTTCAGATCCTAGACACCACATATAGACGCCGGGTGGAAGTGGGGGTGGCCTGTGTTTCTGGTCCTGGTAGGGCGGAGCCTGTGAATCCTGGGGCAGAGTAACCAAGGAGGAGTTGGAGGCGTCCATGGTGGTTCCCGAATTCGTCCATGGTTCTACATACATACTCACACACACGCATACACGCACAATTGAATAAATAATAATTTTTTAAAAAGATCCCGAGTTTTGGAAAGCTGGGGTCTTGAGAAGGCCAGGCTGGGCTGTAGATAATCCCAAAGGACACTTTACTATGGCTCCTTGTCACCCAAGGGAATGAATTCTTCCTTTCTGAGGCAGAGAGCAAGCTGAGACCTCTTCTGATAACCCCCTCTGTGCAGGCTGGACACATAAAACACTCTAAATGGGCACAAGTTCTGTGGCACACAGAATGGGAAAGTTAGGAGAGAGAGTTGTTTGTTGTCCTGCTAGTCCTGAGACATGCTGAGCATGAAGCAGAACAAATGAATGAATGAGTAAAGGAGAGAACAAATGAATGAATGACACGAAGCATGAAGGAAACTCTGAAAGTCATCTCCGCTGTACTTTTGTAATAGGCTGGACTGAAAAGTCAGAGTAGGGGTAAATGAATAATCCAGTACCTCTTCAAACCAACATTTCTTTCAAAAATTGTCCATTGTTTATTGCAGGAGAAGCCTTGCAGGTACTGGGCAGAGAGAGGGGCTGGTCACAGACCTCTCTGCCAGCGCCTTTCTGATCCAACCTCACCAGCCCCACTGAGTCTCTTAGGAACCCTTTGAGTTCTCCAGAACTCCCACGTCAGAAGAAAGGGTATCATGAACAACATATTTAGGTATCCCTGTGGCCCAAGTACTGTGGAAGGGTCCTACGTAGCACCCAGCAGGTTCTAGAACCTCGCCAATAGTCCCCCCATCCTCATCCTGCCCACCATGATTCATGCCTGGTAAATACTCTTTCCTCCAAGTCATTAGTGAAACTTCAGTAGCCTTTAGAGACAGGCAACGGGGCAGAACCTGGTAGGTGCCCTCCTGTGACCTCTTCACTAGGTGACGAGGGATGGAAGAGTCATGGGGATCCACACAGTGTCCCCTCTCAGCACTTTGCACCCTCTGTGTAGGGAGCACAGAGCAAAATGGGGAGTGTGTTCTGAAACAGGGAGCAGAAGATCAAGCCAGAAGGCAGGGATTGATTGCCATTCCCTCAAAACCGGTTCTAGGACCAGACAGGCAGCTCTGGTATGCAGGCTGGTGAGTCTTCAAGCCAGGGAGCCAATATGAGCGAAAAGGACCGAGATAGATGGCATCAGAGCCGCTGAAGTAATGCTGACTTCCACTGCCCTGGGACGCCTGAGAAAACCAAATATCTGGTCAATGAGGTGATCACTGGAGCAAAATGTTTAAGTAAATATAGTCACTCTGGTTTTCTTCACTCTGCATGCCTTGCCTGCCCACCCAACCCCCTGCACCCAAAGCTTCCCTAAAACCACCTTCTCCTCCCCACCCCATCCTTAACCCCAGCTTCTCAATGTCTTGGCAAATCCCCTGCTACTTGTCCAGCTATAAAATGAAACCCCGGGGCACCTGTGCAGATGAATAAGTAATAACATTACCTTCTGAGCACTTGCTGTGTGTCAGGTACTAGGCTAAAGACTTCCTCGTGTGCATTATCTTATTTGCCCATCACAGAGACCCTGAGATATGGACACAACACGCCATTCAGGGAAAAGCTGTGAGGTCAGAGTCCCAGGCGTCTCGACTGCAGCTGTGTAGCCACAGGGAGAAAAAACCCAGGACTTCTCTCAGCTCCCATTCCTCATCTGTAAAATGGAGAGACCATCAATACCAGTCATACAGGGTTGTGTGAGGACATAAGGAGAGAGACACACTGTTGGGTCCTGGATGTAGTGACTCACACTTGTAAATTGCAGCACTTGGGAAGGCTGAGGCAGGATGATCTCCGGTTCAAAAGCTGATCTGAGCTACAAATTGAGAATACATCTCCAAAAATCAGGGGCCAGGCTAATGGCTTGCTTTCCCAACATACCCAAGATTCTAGGTCTGATCCTTAGCACCTCAAAAAAGAAAAGAGCTTCAGTGAGGACACCCTGACAGTTAGCCATGTGCCAAGGTTGTGTCAAGCTCACATAGGGTAGAATATGATGGCACCAGGATTCTAACTGGGGTTTCCCCAAGACTGCACTAAAGGCGGCAAGCTGGGCCTGGTCAGATGTATACGCTCTACTTCCAGAGTTACAGGCTCCTTTTTTTCCTTACCCATGGAAAGATGAATAGGATGGAAGGATTCAGGGAAGCCTGCTGAGTTCCCAGTGACAAGCATCGTCCCAGAATGCTCTAGGAAATGTGTGCACTCGCCCACCTGCCAAGCCTGAAGGAATATAAGCTTTAGACTTGAGATGCAATTCACTCTCAAGATGCTTCCTCCCCTCCCCACTGTTCCTGGCATTCAGAGGCACAGACCCAGTTTCCAGGGAACCAGTCAACAAGGCCATAAGCGAAGAGCCCTGAGCATGCTCAGCCCCATTCATAGACTCTGATCTGGCACCCACCCACCCATATGCTACTCTCCTCTCAAAGCTCCTTGAGCCCTGCCAGTTTTCCACCCTTTGCTCTGCTCCCCATTGTGTGTGGGGGTCTATCTCTGGCTACTCTGAAGCCAGAGGAAGTACTCTTTCTCCACCCATAACCTCCCTTTCTCCCAGACCAGAGACCCAGGTCCAGTTCTTGGAGTGGATATTCCTTGCCTCCTCCTATGTATCACCTTTCACCCACAGCCACCATGCCCAACAACCTGCTCTCCAACCCATTGGTCAGGTTAGGTCCTGAGATTGACACCCAGTACTTGGACTTGGCAGAAGGAAGACTGAAGTATCTCAGATGTCTTAGAACTTCACAGGAAGGGGACTGGAGAGATGGCTCAGGGGTTAAGCCTCTGCCTTGCAGGCAGAAGGTCCTGAGTTCGGATCCTAGACGCCGGGCGGAAGCGGGGGTGGTGGGAGGGTGGGGAGGTAAGGGGGTGGGGAGGTAGGGGGGTGGGAAGGTAGGGGGGTGGGGGGGACGGCCTGCGTTTCTGGTCCTGGTAGGGCGGAACCTGTGAATCTGGGGGCAGAGTAAACAAGGAGGAGGTGGAGGCAGTCCATGGTGGTTCCCGAATTCCTCCGTGGTTCTACACACACACACACACACACACACACACACACACACGCACATACATACACATGGGAGTGCACACACACACACACACTTGAATAAATAATAATAAAAAAAGAAATTCACAGTAAGGAAAAAGCATGCTGAAGAGGTTGAAAGCAAGGTCCTACACTGCCCCTCACCACCAGGTACCCTCTTAATTCCCCACCTTCCCAGATTCCATAGGTCCTTTGGTCAGCTCTGATCCCAGCCAGCACTCCCCACCCCTCGCCCCTGCTGGTTATTTATCTCGCTGCTCAGACCTCTGCCTCCTTTTCCTCCTAGCATCAGGAATCCATCTCTTGCAGCCCTGAGGTCTCAACACGAGTCTTACATCAAGACCTCATGAAGAGCCAGGCTAGTCCCTATTCCCACCCAGGTTTTGAGCTCCTGGGATAGCTCTTGGGTGATGTCCCTGAGAGGAAGCACATTGCCCTCCAGAGGCTGTGGCTTGTAGAGGAAAGGACGTCCTAACTCTACAAAAAGTGCCTCAGTGGGGCTGGAGAGGTGGCTCAGGGATTAAGCCTCTGCCTTGCAGGTGGAAGGTCCTGAGTTTGGATTCTAGACCCCACGTATAGACGCCAGCGGAAGCAGGGGCGGCCTGCATTTCCGGTCGTGGTAGGGCGGAGCCTGTGAATTCTGGGGCAGAGTAAACAAGGAGGAGGTGGAGGCATCCATGGTGGTTCCCGAATTCGTCCGTGGTTCTACACACACACACACACACACACACACACACACAATTGCAAAACAAAAAAAGTGCCTCAGCTCTCCCCCCCCCAGGCAGTTGCAGGCATCTCATTCAGACTAAGGCTATCTACATAGCCCAGGCACTAGTTGAGTCTTTTCCTGTCATTCTGGTCTTCTGAGCTTCCACACTCAGTTTCACCTTTCCCTTACCCACAAAGGACTAATTAATTACCGTGCACATGATCAAGGGTCCTGTGTGCCAGGAAGAGCTTTGAAGGCATTGGCCCAGTCAGTCTGCACACAGAAGCCCTACGGGGGGAACGTTGTCCATTCCACTGTACAGGTGAGGAAATAATCTCAGAGACATCAGGTTATTTCCTGTTTCGCCCAGCAGTGGGGGAACTGATTGAGAAGTCTGATACTAGAGTCTACCCCTCCCCAGAAGATATTTGGCTCTAAAGACTGTTGTTAGAAGGGACCCAGGCATAGTAGTGCACCCCTGTTATACTAGCACTCAGGAAGCCGAGGTAGGAGAGTTCCAAGTTTGAGGCACACCTTTTTCAAACAACATCTCCTACGAACATTTAAAAAGCAATCCCAAAATTATAAGGTGTGTAAGGGGGTTGTTCGAAGTGAGAGGGCTGTTTTATAGGGGAGGGGCAGGAGAATGGAAATGGGAGGGGTGAGAGTGTTAGGAGAAACAGAAGATTTCAAAAAAGTGAGGTGATGAGTATGTGACATAAATTGGGAGGAGTCCCTGAGGGGTGGAGGAAGAGGCCCAGGGGAGACACATAGGCCAGAGGGGTGAACTGGAGGGGAGGGAGTGTGGCTGAGTGAGAGATGTAGGAAGGGGAGGGGTGAGCAGGTGAAAAGTGAAAGGCAGGGTGAGGCTAAGGTAGAGGTGGAAAGCTGGCCAGGTCAGGTGGAAGGGGAGGGAGGGGATGTGTGAGTGGTGAGGGAGGTGGGAGGCAGTCTGAGACTGAGTAGGAGGGAGGTGTCAGGTATGTGTGCTGTGTGGAGGGTATAAGTAGTTAGGGGGAAGTGAGAAGGGCTTTAAAAGGTGTGAGGAATATGGAGATCCCTGAGGCTCCTAGGACTCTTTCAGGGACCTGGGAAGGTGACCCAAGAGAGATGAATAGCCTCTAGAATTTCTGTCCCTGTTTGTATTCCCAGTTGCTACAGCCCCCACCAGGCCTGGACATACTAGTAGGCTCCATTTCAGGCATGATGGAAATTTCCATTTTAGCAAAATCCATTTGTAAAGCCCTGGAGCTTTGGGCTTTGGTCTGCTCTGCCTGCCTGGCTCTGCCTGCCTGGGTCTTCTTGCCTGGGTCTTCTTGCCTGGCTCTGCCTGCCTGGCACTGGTCTGCCCAGTTAACCCCATTCTCCACCCCACACCTCCCTTGCTGTCCTTCCCCAGGAGGTAGAGCATGCATCCAGGGCTTTGCCTCCCTCAGACGCTACTCTAACTCCTCCTTAACAGCCTAGGGAGGACCCATCCTACCAAATATCCCCATCTTGAAAGGGCCAGATGGCCTTGGTTTTGGCTAGGGTACCATCGAGGCAACTGGTCCCTACCGTCCCACTTCCCATCAAGGAGAGCAGTTGTACATGAAAGAAGAGAGAAGAGGGAGAGATCCTGGAGATCATGCTGTCTCGTACACAGAAAAATAGAAACCCGGAACTACATGACTTGCCTTGAAGTCTTGCAGAAAGGGAAGTGATGCAAACAGCCTCAAACCCTGCCTTGGAGCAGAGGTCAAAGGTGTGCCTGCCTTGCATGATTTTGCTTCTCCACTCTTCAGTTTGTGCCTCTGCCAGGTAGGTTTATGCCCCTCTCCCACACTGATGTGATCATAGTGAGCTGATCACAGCTGAATGCAGCAACAGGGACCTCAAGTCCATGGGGGAGGCAGGAGTGACTTCAGTTCTAGAGTCCGACCATAAATATATACACTTGTTAGCTGCCTCCACAGCTAACCTCAGAACCTGCAACAAGGAAGATACAGTTGAGGATCAAGGCCCTGTGGGGGATATAAGCTGCAATGAGGTGACAGTGGGTGTCACCTCAGGCCCCTGGGCAAAGCTCTCCTCCCAAAGCCAAGAGGGAGTGTTTTTTCTGGTCTCTGAATAGAGGATGCATCCTTGAAATTCAAATAAAAGGCCCGGATATGGGGCAGATAGACCAAACTTCTCTAGGGCAGAGGAAGGAGAAGGGTCTGTCTCGCTCACTTCTGTATCCTGTCACACTCCTGCCGTGGAGAGCACACTCTTCAGGCCCTATCACAATGGGAAGTAGCTCAGGACAGATCTTAATAGAGGCATCGGGGAAAGTTCCCAGGGCTCTACCTGCTCTCTGACCAAGTCCCACATCCTAGATCCTCACTGTGATCTATGCCCTGGCACGCACTGAGCCAACCTTAGCACTAACACATGCCCCTGCACAGCCTCCAGCTGCAGCCCTCCTTCTGCCCCCACAGGAATCCCAGGCCCCATCTGCTCCACTTCCCTGAATTTCCCCTGAACATCTGGACCGCTCCTGAAATCTGGCTCCTGGTTGTGTCCAGAGGGAACTGCTGGAGGGAAGAGGAGACTCCTGGGTCCCATTAGTTCTGAGCTAGGGCCAGGGGGAAAACTCTGGTTGACCCCCCGCTTCCAGCATGCTGATGCCAGAACGAGCAGGCCTAAGAGGAGCACAGACCACCCTATCTCCTGATCTCTCTACACTTTGGCTGTTGCATTGCACACAGAACACACCCTACACAGCCTCCCCAACATCCACCCCCAGGGTCACAGCGTTCTCTGTGCCAGGATCTGCTGATACGCTTGGATTCCTAGCAAGGGCTGCACTCCAAACCCACATACCCCACAGGACAAGCAGCAACTCCTTTCCCACTGAGAGACCCAAACCTTTTGGTCCGTGAGAACAAAAATTCTGAATGACAACGTAGAGAAGCCCAGCTCAGGAGTGGCTAGACTGTGATGATCTTCACGCACACCCTTCCTTTTGACCACATTCTGCTTCCATCTCACCCTTTGCCTTAATCTTTAAGGCATTCAATCCGATGTTGGGATTGGTTTTGTTTTGGGAAAGAGCTGGCTCGGCCCTGGGATGCTCTCCATGGTCCTGAACGATGGACCCTGTGCAGAATGATTTCTGGTAACCCTGGGACCTAGGGCAGAAAGGACGAGACGCTAGAAGGAAAGTCAGTGGATTGCCACCCAACAGAGACAACAAGAGTTAGGGACTCTGAGATAGAAAGAAAGGGACAATGATAAGAAGATCATGCGGGATATTGTTGTTCCTCCTAAGAAATCTTTCTCTCAGTACCTGGGAGAGGGTCAAGAAGCCTCTCTCCTCACCCCACACAAATGCCAGCTCAGGTTTGTCCCTGCCGCACTCTAGGTGTTATATCTTCCAGTACCTTCTGTCATGTCGTTTTTAGCCCCTTCCTGGCCTGGTGTCCCTGCGTGCTGGGGATCATGCAAAGCACTGTCCCTAAGGGCTCAACTGAGCTGTCTGAAAGCCAGAACAGCCCCTCCATTGGACCAGTCCTTTCCAAGACCAGAGCAAGTTTGGTCACCGTCAACCCCCTTCCCCGACAGGGACGTCCTCCTCCGTGGAGGGAGATGGAGAAGGAGGCGGGAGGGACACTTGCAGGGACCTGCAGGGAGCCCCGGACCGCGGTTGGAAGGAAGGAGTCGAGGGAACAGAAGAGTGGAAAGCGGTTTCCCGCTCAGTTACGACTGTTATTATTTATTTATTCATGTATTTTTTATTAAGGAGATGTCGGTTTAATGAGCGAAGAGCCCGGCGGGCTCCCTGTGGGCGGAGTTGGGGTAATGGGGCGCAAACCACACACACTCAGGGGTCCACTCCAGCGCGGGGACCCCTAGGTGCTGGTTGATCTTCGCTGCCTCCAAAGTCCTTTTCTGCACCGATCCCCCCTACTAACCTCCTGCCACGCACCACGCCTCAGAACACCCCTCAACGCACCACCCCTGCCTCCCGCTGCTCCCCCACCCTCCCGAGTGCAGCCGCAGTCTGAGCCAGAGCTGGAGCCTCAGAAGGCGCTGCTGACTCTCGGCTCAGCATCTCTGCGGGTGCCCCGCCCTGTATTTCCTTCGCCCCACAGTCTCCTCCTAGCTTCTCTCTGCTCAGCGAGAGCTCAGTCCCAATCCTTTGGACAGGAGCACCCTCGATCTCAACCTGGACTTCACCTTCTGCGTTTAGTCTAGAATAAACTTGAAACCTTAGCTTGCAAGTCTTCAGCCCTAAATCAAATCCTGCTGCAGCCTGGTCCCAGCTCTAAGACTCAGTCTGGGAAACCACCCTCAGATTAGGTCAAGAATCAGCTCCCATAGTAGGTAGGACTACCCTTAATTCCAGTCTGCATTGTGGAACACTTTCAGATCCAAACTCCGGTGGCTAGTGCAGGTCCAGGGTTTTAGGATAGACAAGGAAGTGAGGACTTTGAAAACCAGTGTCAAAAACACTTGAATGGAAGTGAGGGGAGTTGGAAGAGTTGGGATGTAATCTGTTTCCATCATCTCAGCATTCAAGAGGCGTAGGCAGGATGATCACAAATTCCAGACTATAATGAGGCTACAAGTGAGACTGTCTCATAAAAGAAAGGTGGAAAAATGAAGGGGATTGTGGTGGTGGGGGGACCCTGATTGTTCCCTTTCGCACAGGCAGCTTTACTTCCTGGCAGAGTTGCCTCCTACTTGTGGTAAGGACTTGGCCAATGGGCCACATCCTGGGAACTCATGGAGGAGAAATGACTCAGGGGTCTTTTACTTGCTTGAACACAGGTCATCACTTCCATCCTGCTGCCTTTGATGCCCAACAAAAGCTGAACCAAGGGAAGCTACTTGTTCAACAGACATTAGCAGAGGCCCGTTAAGTGTCAGGATGTGGGGACGGGGGAGCATTTATAATAAGTTAGCTTGGACTAATGGTGGCCAGAGAGACATGCATTTCAGCAGGACCCAACTGCTTGGCATGCACACTTATTCCAAGGCCTGTGAACCACATCACCTCACTGCACCATGACGAGCACTATGTGATGCAGTTATGTTTTCATTTCACTTTTTTTAAATTATGTATTATCATAGAAGCAGTGTGTGAGCATTCTGGAAAACTGTAAATACAGAAAGCAAGAAAAAAATTAAAAGCCCACCTAATTCCTATCACAACACCATAAATATAGTCTCAATATCCCCCATCCTCACTTTCTGAGACAAGGTCCTACTAGGTAGCCCTTGTTGGCCTAGAACCACTTTGGCCTCAAGTTTGCAGCCATCCTCCTGCTCTGCCTTCAAAGTGTTCAGATTGCAGGTAGGGGTCATTACCCTCAGCCATCGCTGATCCTTTTCTTACATATAGGTTTCTCTTTTTTGGCCAAAATATGAGCAATGTGTATAATCTCCTGCTTTTTAGCCAACATCTTTTTTATGGTAAACAGCCCATGTATATATAAATTTCCCCAGTGACTTCTCATTGCCTCAATCCATTCTATTGGTTTGCCAGAATCCAGCACTCAGACAGCACCTGGCCTCTTTGCAGTAGGCTGCATAGCATGGTGCATCCCCGTGTTCTGGCTGCGAGTCCACTGGAGCATCAGTGTCCTCCCTCACCATCCTTTCATCGAGCTAGCTACTTACTTCCTGGTGTTGCTCTTCAGCTTCTGACACGATTCCAACATTTCCTATAAATAAGAGGCTTGATCTAAAGGTGGGAGCAATTTGAGTTAAAGCTTTTTTTCTGGAATGGCTGTGAGATGATGCTGATCCATCACCTTGTATCCCAGCTGATGACACACGGTACCTAATTCGCCCTCTATTAGAAATGCACAAGTGGACACGGTGATGCTTATGGTTGTCTGCCCACCTCCTTCTAAGAAATAATATCCGTGGGCTACTCTGGCACCAAATGCATTCTCACTTCCCCCTATCAGTCATTCACCTAATGGTTACTAACAACAATTCATAATCCTGCCTGATTACTTTCATATTCGAAGAGAAGAACACTAAGACTCAGGCTGAGAAACCTCATTTAGTCCCACACAATCAGTAAATTAGGAACCCCAGTAGAAATCTTGTTTTCTTCTCCTTCCCCTCCATCCTGAGTGGGTGCATGCTAGATGTCTGGCATACATTTAAATATGTAAGCACTTGCTAGGGAGCAGGAGGAGGGGGTCTTCTCTTTATGGATGATGCTTAAATATTATTTTAATTACTTGACAATTTCAAACATGTATATAATATGTTTTTTCTTCATACTCACTCCCATTATCCTCTCTTCCACTGTTGCTGAGCCCCTTCTTTCCAATCCCCTGCTTACTTTCATAGCTTTTTTTTTTTTTGACCCACTGAGTTTAATTAGTGCTGCTTGCATAGGCCTGTGGAGTTATTTACTGGATCATGGGCAACGTAGCAGTGGCTACAGCTCTGAAGAAAAATGACTCCCCTCCCCCCAGAAACTATTACCTGGCAATAGCTGCTCAGTAAGGGGTGAGATCTCACCATATACAGCGATATATATGCTAGGTGTGTCATAAACATTAACTTCTCTAATTTTCCCTGACAAGCCTACAAGGTATACAGCTTCCCTTTACAGATAAGAAAAATGAGGCTCAGAGAGGTAAAGTACTTACCTGAAGCCACACAGCTAGTGATCAGAGGAACCAAGATTAGTTCTATTATTCAAAATCTGAGCATTTGGTCATTCCTTAGCCTGACTTCTCAAGCTGGCCTCCCTTCCAGGCTCGCTGGACAAGTTTAAAACTAGGAAGTGAGACTTGAGGTTTCCATTTGGAATGGATTAGATGTTTCAGACAAGTGCTAACTACACTCTACCCTGCTTTGCTTCTGAGTTCAGGTGCATTCGTAGTGTTATGACCTTAGACTGGATTGAGTCTGAAGTGACCCACAGGTGCCATCTATCAGCACCAAAAGGGACATCAAAAAATCTTCTAAGTCTCCTGTGCTGGTCTCCACGCTCTACGGGGCTCTCTCCTGTGTGTGAAATTACCAGAATTTGTCTTGGTTCCTCCAGCCTACCCTGAACTCTCTACCCCCACCCACCGTGGGCCCAGCAACCCCCATCTGAGCTCTCACATTTGGACAGCACATGTACAGTTGACGTAACACGTGCTTTTTCTCACCATTGTATAGTTAGACTCCCACAATTGCCTTTATAAGGAAGCGGAGATTATTAGTTCCTGCTACAGAGGCGGATATTGAGAGAAGGAACACCTTATGCCCAGGTCTCGCCTCAGTTTTGTCCCAGTCAGTATTTTTAAGATGGTCCTAAATTAAAGCCTGGACCAGTTCAGCACAAGCTTTGCTGCTGGTTAGAAGGCAAGACTTGTCCCTAACAGGTCTGAGCTTTGGAGCAAAGGCTTTGGAGTCCGCTTTGCATCCTCTGGCCCCTTCAGAGGGCAGGTCTCTAAAATGTCATCAGAGCTGAGGGTGTCTTGAGAAATGTCAACAAATGCTGATTTGGGTCCCTTGGCAAAGGGCAGAGTCAGCATTTCTCTGTAGTGTCCCTGTACCATGATCCCAATCCAAAGCCCTGGGAATTAGAATTTTCCTAGTTCAAATCTAGCAGATTTTATAGCTGGGGAAATTGAGATCCAGAATTCACAGAGCAAGGTGGTGATTCTTCTCTCCAGAAACATCAAGAATTACCTACCTCCAACTTGTAGCATTTCCTACTCTCTGTCACCTTCTTTTTCCTACCCCCAATTCTAACTCCCACTTGCTATCTCATTTTATCATCCCCCCATGCCTGAGAGCCCTGATCCTCTTGACTTTAGATCCTAATTGGCTTCAGCCAGGGGAGCAGCGGAATCTGAGGCTTCCACTCAGGGTTGTAGGGGCAGCATTAAGCACAGCATTAGCCGCTGCAGGAAGCAAACAGCTTGGACCAGCTGCTGTTCCACCAGCCTCTACTCTCCTCAGCCCTGCACAGGACTGACACCTGCAAGGGCTCTTCCCATTACCACAGAAGAATCCTGCTGAGAGCAGATTCAGCAACACAGCCTCTGAGAACGCTGGGGACCACCCACCTCCTCCCTGGTGGTGTGACTGGAGCCTTCTCTCACTTGCTCTGGGAAACAGCCTCATTGTTCCATTAACCAGTCTCACCCTTAACCAGGAAAAGTGGTTTCCTGCCTCCAGCTAAGGGAGTCCTGCCAAGGCCCCATCCATTCATGAGGTGCAGAGGACTCCATCTTCCTATAGTAAGAAATCTTCCCCAAGATGGTGGGGATTCTGGACACCTATTTCAGTTGTGGAGTACCCATCTCCCTCTCCCTCTCAGTTATGGACAGTGATTGTTCAGAGTCCTCTCTGTGCTGTGTCTGGGAGGGGACACCTGAGTCATTCTTATCCTTCCTTATCTTCTGCTACATCATAGGTACACAGTTAATATTCACTGTGGAAAAGAAAAATCATCGATGTCTCAGGTGGAGCCAGGCATTGCATTTACCAGTCTGTGCTTCCAACTCAAAAGCACTTGGAAAGTGGTCTTCTCCCCCACAAACCGGAAGTTTCCTGAGGACAAGGACCGTGTTGCTGAATCATTTGTGATGAATCTGGCATCCCACCCCAGCAGGCAATTTATAAATGAACAAATTAATGTAAATGTAAATGATCAAACGATCCAAGCAGGCAAAAGATACATTGGGGGAAATGAGATTGGGAAAGAAGGGGAACCTGGAAAAGAACTCCGGGTAGAATTAAGTGCTAGAATTCAGACCATACTGCAAGAAAGCTGACCCAGATGGAACAGAGAACAAGCCACGGAGGTGCGGTAGAAGGCTGGATGGGTAAACCTCCATGCTGAAATCCAAGCAGATGGAGCCTCTGCCCTGAAGGGAGGACTTTCCTGGAATTATTCTGCCTCCAGGTGGAGAAGCGTGGAAGCCTAATTGGTTTTTTCAGCTCCTAGAGCTGGTCCATAAATCATGGGTCGACTGAAGACACAGGTACCTTCCCTCTGGAGATCTGGGTGCGTCCTGATGGAAACTCCCCTTGACATGAACAGCCTCACATGCAGGTGTCCAGGTCACACCTGTCCAGCAGAGGACACCACTTACTGAGCAAGGTCTTCTAGTCAGCTGCAGTGTGATGCCTCCTATTTAGTCCTCCTCGGTGTTCCAGGTGCCAGGGAGAAAAGAGAGGCCCAGGAATGACAGGGGGTGGGGCCCAGGGACGGAGAGGGGGAACATGGCAGAGGCCCAAATAGCCTTCCTTTGCTGAATTCAATCCCATTCACCATTTATTGAGTGCTTACCTTGTGCCAGACGCTGTGCTGGACTCTAGGGGCCCTTGGACGGCTAGAATGCAGAGAAAAGAGAAGGGAGAGGCAGTACAGAGACAATAATCAGAACACGGGTGATAAGTGCTTTAAAGAGAGGTACAAAGTGCTCTGGGAGCTCAGAGCAGCAGGGCATTCATTCTTCCTCGGATGGAGGAGTTTGGACTGGGGAGGAGGGTATTTCAGCTGGGTTTGGGCAGCTCTGAGGTCAGAGATGCAGGCAGGGAAAGACCCCTAGGGCAGAGAGGAACCCGTATACCAACATGGTGTGAAGGAGAAACCCTCAGTATGGTACAGTAGACAGAGAGTCAAGGGGATCTCTGGGCTGTGAGCCTCAGGCCATGAATGGCCGTACTAGAGCGTTTGGACTTGGTCCAGTCGTGGGCAAAGGGGAGTCATTGAAGAATTTTAAGCAGGGGTGTAAGACTGTGACTGGGCCAGATTTGTGCTTCAGAAAGCCTTCTCTGGGGAGGGAGAATGGACCAGGATTGTGGCCAAGGGGCACACAGAAGGGAATGGGTTCTAGGCACTCTTTGGAATGAAAATGGACTCAACTGTTTTCCTTCCTAAGTAATGTTTTTGCACTTCCTTGTCTTTCCACACAGGCTCTGAGTTCTCCTAGGGAGAAGGCTGCTTCTTCCTCCAGTCTGCCGACTTCTGCATTCACAGAGCTGAACCTACAGGGTCTGACTGACTGACAAGAACAGCTCTAACGGCTCACAGCTCGGGGAGTCCTGCTGTGCACCCAAGCTAGCTATTTTCTCCACTCAGTCCACAAGCCCCACAGCAGGGTGAGCTTTGCCTAGGCTTCTAGGGAAGGCCCTAGAGATCATCCCTCCTTCCTGTTCTTCCTTCCTCCTTCTTCCCTCTCCTCCATCCCCTCCTCCCCAGAGCCCAAGCTGGGAGCGCTCAGAGCCCGCAGAACTGTGGATGAAATGGTTCGGTGGCTCCTGCCCAGCTGCTGCCATGGCAACCAGGCTGCCTGCCAGACCCACAGTTAGAAGCAGGCTCCGTTTTCCAGCTTCAGAACTACAATTCCCAGCATGCAAAACACCTGCAGAGTTTTTTTGTTTTTTTTTTTTTAAACCCTCACTCCTACTTGGGTCCTTCCTGGAAGGTGCATATGGGCACCCGGAAGAACACAGCATAGGAAGTAGGTCTGAGGAGAGGAACGAAAACGGGGCAGGGGGGCGAGGAGGGGTAGGGCATAGGAGGCACTTCAGGAAGAGGCCAGGGAACCCTTCCTTGAAGGCCCACCTGCCCTGATAACCCAAAAGGAAGTCAAAGTATGGCTACCGGAAGGTGCATACTAGGAATAGAAACTAATCCTGTTTTTGTGACCAGTCTGTGGTGTGGCTTGAAAACAGTCTCACAGGGGGCTGGAGAGGTAGCTCAGGGGTTAAGCCTCCGCCTTGCTAGGCGGAAGGTCCTGAGTTCGGATTCTAGACCCCACGTATAGACACCGGGCGGAAGCAGGGGGCTGCCTGCGTTTCTGGTCCTGGTAGGGCGGAGCCTGTGAATCCCGGGGCAGAGTAAACAAGAAGGAGGTGGAGGCGTCCATGGTGGTTCCCGAATTCGTCCGTGGTTCTACACACATACACACACACACATACACACACATACATACACACGCGCACACACACATACACGCACAATTGAATAAATAATAAAAAAAATAGTCTCACAAAATTTCCCTCTCTTGATCTCTGCCACCACCTTGATGGCTGCAGTGTACCATTAACTGGCCTCAAGTCCTTCCCTCTCCTTCTTTCACAGAAGCCTGAATGACCTTTTTAAAATGCAATCTGATCATATCACAGCTGATCTTGCCCACCTCCTGCTGTTTAAACTCTTCAATGTTTAAATCCTTGGCTCTTAGATGAGGAAACAAATTCCTTAGTTCAGTTGACAAGACCCTGAATGGTCTGGCTTTTGCCTGTTTCTGGTTTCTCCACATATCCCACATACTTCAGCCCATTTGGACCTCTGTTTCTTTGCTGAAACCATGCTCCACTTTGCAAGGTCTTTGCATCTCACGTTTCTTCTCTGTAAAACACCTTTTCTCCTACTGTTGCTCCACGCAGACATTTCTTCCTCAAAGTAGTATCATCTTCTAAAGAAGCCTTCCTAATTCTTACTTGACCAAGTCCACATTTTATGCATTCTGTAGACCAGTGAAACTCTGTCTTCAAGCACTTGTCACAAACTCATCTTTATATGAATGTGCATGATTGACAATTACCCATCTCACCATTGCTCTATAGCCTCTGTGACAAGCGGGAGATTATCTTTGTATCCTCTACTGCATCCTCAAGGTCTACAGAGTAGATGCTCAGGAGCTATTTGTCAAGACAAATGCATATCCTGGAGCTGTAGCCCTCCCGTCTGAGAGTCTTTCCTGTGTTCTCCTTGTGGGTAGTAGTGCCAGGGATCCTGCAGGAGGCAAGACCCAGAGATGTGGTCTCTCTTGTGATGGGGCTCACAGTTCAGGGAGGAAGACAGATGGCAAATGCATAAAGTGTTGCCATTGGTAAAGTATAGAAAGCTTGAGACCTAGGAAGGTCCATTGAGGAAGAGAAATTGAAGTTATCAGACTGAAGGATGGGAAGATCAGAGAAGCACTGCAGATAGAGCAATGGTATGTAGAAGGCTGCTTCAGCTAGAGCGTACTTGAATATTTATTTTACATAAATGTGTGTGGTGTGCATGTATGTATCATATTTGCATGGACACATACATATACATGAGGAGGCCAGAAGTTGATGATGAGTATCACCTCAATCACTCTGCAACTTATATATTGAGGCAAGGTCTCTCACTTGAATAGTTTGCCTAATAGGCTAGTTTAGCTTGCCAGCTTGCTTCAGGGATCTCCTTTCTCCGCCTCCCTAGTTCTGAAATCGCAATGTCTTCCTGACTTTTTAGTGGGCATTGATGACCCAGACTCTGGTTTTCACACTTGCTTGGCGAGCTATCCTCTCTTACCTTCCAGCATATTGCTAGGGTTTTTGGACCATAGTTTGGGTAGCAGGTGGTGGTAACTTGATAATGTTTGGTTTTCCTGGGTGGAAATGGGATGGATGAGCTGTTTTTTCAACTGACTGGATTTTGACTCTTTTTTTTATTCAATCATGCGTGTGTGCATATGTATGTGTGTGCGCGCGTGTGTCTGTGTGTGTAGAACCACGGACGAATTCGGGAACCACCATGGATGCCTCCACTTCCTCCGCCCCGGGATTCACAGGCTCCGCTCTACCAGGACCAGAAACGCAGGCCACCCCCTCTTCCGCCTGGCGTCTATACGCGGGATCTGGGATCCAAACTCGGGACCTTCCGCATGCAAGGCAGAGGCTTAACCCCTGAGCCACCTCTCCAGCCCTGGATTTTGACTTTTATACAACTTCTGCCCTGTTCTCACCTACGCTGAAGCTCAGCATGTACATACCCAGGCTGTACCACTGCTGCCTCTTACTCCTGAGCATCTTGATACTGTATACCAGGTTATAGGGACCCTGATTCATATGATGAGGCCATAATGCTTGAGGGTACATGAATATCTGTGTGTGAGACAGAGAGAGAGAGAGAGAGGTCTGATATTCTGATATACTGGTCTATCCTCCAATCAGTTGTGGAGCATAGATTGCTGATAAGTCTAGGGGAGGCCTTAAAAAAGCAGGGATCCTAGCCTGGGACATGGGGGGCGAGTGCACAGCTTGCTTGGGAAATGAGGTATGGCTCACTAGCTGCAAAGACTCCAGTGAGGGGGGAGTAGACCTTGGGCCTGGGCAGGATAGATTCCTTTTCTTTACATCTGTTGCTGTTCCCTTCTTCCTCAAAGGTCCTGGATAGAATGACAGAGTTGTCTCTAGCAGGTTGCTGTGCTTTTGAACTTTTCTCCAAGTTACTTGAAGTGGATGCATAGAATGAACTGGCCCTTGGCTGAAAAAATTGGACTTAGATTCCTCATTCTATTGTAAGCATTCCAATTACTATCTTTCCAACACACACACACACACACACACACACACACACACACACACACACACACCACATTGTGTACCCCACATTCCTGGTTTTACTGGGAGATTCCTGGGACCAGAGCACCTAGCTGACCTGTTTCCCACATTAACATTTCAAAATCACATGAAATGTTTGGGAAAGAATATAGACTCCACAGGCCATATTTTGAAAAGCTTTGTCTTGGAGGATGCCTAATTCCATACCAAGATCTCCCCAAAAATGTCTTCTCCAATCCAGACAGTGCTAGTGATCTTAGGGATCCAACCTTGGACCCAGCAGCCACCTGACACCTCCAGACCTCTTTCAGGACAGGAGACTGGCTCCATGCCTTCCAAACCCCTGCCAAATTGCTGCCTCATCACACACCCATAAACATTCACGAGAGCCTACTATGTGCTGGATGCTGGAGTTCAGGGAAGAGCAGGCAACAATGATCTCTGCTTTCACATTTCTTGGGATTTAGGAGTGATGTGAAATACTACAGAAGCAATGAATAATATAGAAGTGCAATGAAGAAAATAAAGTGGTTATCTGATAGAAAATGCCTGGGGATCTGTGAAACTTAGGGAGGGGTTCCAGGAAAGAGAATACCTCGGTGCCTGTGGTTCCAAGGAAGGTTCTGGAATAAAAAAAAATATTCCTCTCTCTTTGCTACTGTTTTTGGCCTTGCTTCTTTCTTCTCTCTGGCTCTGCTTGCTCCTGTGTTTCTGTTTCAGTTTCCTTTGTTTCGTTCCTCCTCTCCTCTGCTCCTTCCCTTCCTCCTGCTCCCATCCCCTGCCTCATTCTACTCCTGCCTCCCTCTCCTTGCCCCTCTCCAGAAGAGCTGAAGAAACCAGATCTCTCTGCTTCTCAGGCTAGCCAGCAGTAATTGAACTGTGGGCTCACTCAGCAGCTGGACATGGGGCTAGCGGAGAAGCAGGAAGGTCAGGGGAGAGCTGGAGGGACAGAGAGAGGAGGGGTCTGGGGAGCTCGAGGGCACTCCGAGGGGCTGGAGGTGGCCGCTGAGCCAGGTAATCTAATCAGGGGTGAGTCATAAAGATCACTCACGCTGTGCCCAGGACCGGCCTAGGAAATCACATTAATTTGAAGAGGGTGTAAAATCCGCGGAGAATTCCCCTCTCTCCACCACACACATGAAGATAAACTGTCTTCAGCTTCCAATATGATCTTACAACAGCTTGTCAGTGACAAAACAGCCTCAAATCCGCCCATTTATCAAACGGCCAATCCTGTTAGCAGCTTAAAAGAGACATAATTACCTGCGGCCTTTTGTGTGATGCTTTATACTAACGCTGCTTCCCTCTTCCTGGCAGCAATCCAGAATGTGAGCTCAGAATTCATTCCTGGTGACCAGGGAGATCTTCAGAGATGTTGAAGTTGGGGGTCAGGAGTGAAGAGTGAAGTGAGAAGGGATGGGATGGTGGCTTAGCACCATGGACAGGGCCGAGGGTCTGGGAGGTCCATCTGCAGGGGTTGTGGGCATTTGGAGGGCTGCATTCCAGCCTTCTCTGCTATGGAGAAAGCAGCCGAGGTCTCAGCCCGTGGAGTACCAGTGCAAGCTGTGCAGACAGAAGTTAGACATGGCTGGTGTGTAGATGAGTAATTCGAGTAGTATTCTCCACCCTCCAGCAGATCTGGGAGCTCCCAGAGTGGCTGACTCCTTGCATTTTGTGACTTCAGAATCTGCCATGCTGTGACCAGAAACAACCTCGTGTTCCTCAGCTGACATTACTGAGTGTTTGCTCTGGGTTAGGTCTAGACTTGCATTAATTAAGATCGTGTGTCATATCGGATCACGATTTTGGTTTCCCATTTTATGGATTAAGGAACCAGAAAGTGGGGGAGATGAAATCACACATCTGGGCTGCTTCTAAGGCAGGCTGGGCCATGAAGATCAGTTCTGCGCTCTGGGCTGGTCTCTCTGCCTCTCCGTACTTCCTGCTTTCTTCAAATAGTCATCCTGAGGCCAGTCTCTGCCCCTGCTGCTTTTGGAGGGATGCGAGAAACACACCCCAAGCATGGCCTTTCCTTCCAGGAAGAATAAGGCTCCCCGAAAACCAGTCTGTGGCAAAAGCTGCCCTGCAGACTCCCATTTGCATTCCCATAACTCTTTCTCAGCTGCTGCAGCTGCACCCCACACATCGTAGGGGGCCACCTTGACTCTGTACCCACTTGCCCCTGCCAAATCCCTCCTTGCTTCCTGCTTTCCCCAAGCTTTTCTCTATTTTCCAGGAAGTCTAAGCAAATCCTCTCTTGGGAGGAAACCATCAGAATCCATTTGGAAGCTAGATAAAGAGACAGACAGTGAGACAGACAACAAGAGACAGAAGAAAGAGGCTGAAAATGAATTCTGAAGTGCCGTTGAGTCAACAATGGCGGCCAAGTCCAGTTGAGAGACAAGGTATCTCACAGAATCTCTAGGGCCAGCTCTACCCAGCAGCCCTTCTTCCTCACCCCTCTCCTTTTCAGGGTTACCTCTCAAACTAAAATCCTTCCCCTCACCCCACCCGCCCTCAGGGCATTCATCACTTACACTAGTGATTCATCAAAGGCTCTGGCAGTCCCTGTTCGGCAAAAATCGATTTGTGAAGAATGGGACCAACCCAAGGCCCCCTCTCCTCCCAACCCCCCATCAATCTGCCCCAAAGGAGCTCCATGGTTTTGGCATCAGCACTAACCCACTGTAGGTGGTTCTCTGGATCCTTTCTGATGGTTCTTGGGGAGAAGGGAGGAGGAAGGGAGAGAAGGAAGGAAGGAGGGAGGAAGGGGGGGAGACAGAAAGAGAGAGAGAGAGTTCTCTTAGATGTTTATTTGGTTGTTTTTAAGTGAGAAAGTCCCAGCTCTATTAAATGCAATCAATACTTGGCCCAAGAGAAGCTTCCTTCTCTAAGACATTTGAAATCTGGTCAAATCATTTTGCCCCGATACAAAGTAATTTATCAATTTCAAAACTCTTCTAATCAGTGAAGGCTGTGTGGAGTCCCCCTTCCTGCCTGCTATCTTCTGCTGCAGAATGTGTGCGTGCGCGCGCGCACACACACACACACACACACACACATGCGCGCGCACAACACACTGAGAGAGAGATAATCATGCTCTGATCTCTCTCTCTCTCTCTCTCTCTCCTTCTTTCCTGCTTCCTAAGCTCACAGGGGCCGCTGCAGGTGCAAGTCTGTTCTTTATCTCAGTGCAGTCTCCACGCTGGGTGCTGTCCTATCCCCCCACCTTGTTCGTATGCTCCCCACCTTGCAGGGCTCTGCACGCTCCACCACGGACACCCGAGTGAACAAGAGCCCAAACACAGTACAAGTGCTCTCTTCTTCACCTGGCTGCTCACAGCTGGGGAACAGGAGTCAAGTGACCCAGAGCTGGGTCCAGCAGCTGGAAGGGACTTTTAAGCCACCAGGATTTTCTCTCAAGACCTTGACCTGAGTCTTCAAAGGACGAGCGAGACTTCCTGACTGGAGCAGAGTTTTCTAGCTGAACCCAAGGATGACATCACAATACCTTCCTGCCTTCGAAACTGCTATTTTTGCCCTCGAGGACAGGCCATGTCTAAATCGTGACAGCAGTGAAATCACCTTGCAACTCACCCTCCCGTTCCCAGAAGACTAGCTTGAGCCTCTAAAGTGCAGTTAGATTGGATTCTCGGCGGATCCTTTGTGGCTGCCAGCTGTGGTGGTTAGATAGGCCACTGACCTTTGGGGAGAGGCCATTCACTGAATAGTTGATTCAAATGCTCTCCTCACAATGGTCCCCACACATTCTAGTCTCAGAGGTGTCTGAGGGAAGTGACTCAACCAGCCAGAAGTCACCACAAGGTGTCTCAGGAGTATAATGGCATAGGACCTTTCTGGGATCTCTACCCACAAGAGGGTCGATTCAGAGGCTTTAGTATGGCCTTCAAGACGCCTCCACCGGGTCTAACCTAAAGTCTCCAATAGACCTTCCATGCTTGGAAGGCATGTTTGGAAGGCACCTTGTAAGCACATGTGCAATCACTGAATGGGTAAAAATCTCTGTGAATTCTGCCTGCCCTTTGTGCCTTCTCCCCCCAAATCTGTCAGAGTTCCTCTAGGACTAGAACCAAGAACTTTGAATACCTTTGAAGCCCTCCTAGCTCCTTGCCAAAGGCTCTTTGAAGAGTAATATTAAACTAGAATGAATACTGTGCCCTGTGGTTTATGAGGTATTTTAATATTAACTGTCTAATTTAATTCTACAATTATGCTGGAGGACACATATTCTATTTTATGGCAAGAGAATCCAAGGTTCACAGAGGTGAAGTTACTTTTCCCAAATCATATGGAAAGTAAATAACAAACCTAGGATATACACCTAAGTTCTCTGAATCCAGATTTTCCCGTTTCCTTCATTCATAGTAAGCATCCTCTTCATGCTGAATATTACTAAGTTTTCTTCATGGCAACCTAAAACTAGATAATATTGTATTGTCTCTGTAGTGGGTTTTTTTTGAGATAAAGTCTCACTCTAGAGCCCAGGTTGTCCTGGGATTCATGACAATCTTCCTGCCCATGCCTTTCAAGTGCTGATATTACAGGTTTGAACCTCCCTCCGTACCACACTTGACATATTCTTCTATAGATCGGGAAATGAAAGTGAAGTAACTTGCTTAAGATAGCATGGTAAATAAAGGGATATAAGTAGATTTAATCTAGATCTTTAGATTTCAAATCCAGGGTCTTTCCCATGCTACATGCCAAGTGTCTTCTCATTTAGTCGTCACAAAGTCTGTTATCACTCATTTCTCACAGATGAAGAAACTTAAACTTTAAAAAGTCTAGCATCTAACAGTCACTCTAGGATTTGAACTGTGTCTCTGACTCCAGAATTGGAGCCCAGCTGTCCAAGCTTAGTAATGATAACAATAAACACTCATTATGCATCCAAACAATCAATGTTTATTGACTGGGTGTCTCCTCACTGTGGAGGTAGGACTCACGGTATAAATGGGAACAGAAGCTATAAATGATGGGTTCCCAAAGCAGCAGCCGCCCCTGGTTCACATTAGCTCCCTGTACCCAATAACAACTGCCCCCCCTTCCTCAGCAGTCATTCATGTCAAAGGCTGAGCCCCCTAACGCTAGGGGATCCTCATATAACTTCATGATACAGGCATTATCTTCCCCATTTGAAGGATGTCAGATCAGCCACTTGTCCCTGAACACGCTGCATATCAAAGTTATCAGCATAAATCTGCCACTGCCCTTCTCAGTTCTGCAAACTCCTTGGGACAGCTGCCCTGGTCCTAACCCTCTGCCCTGAGCCCATAGGGAGGAAGAATTTAAGGACAATAGCAGTCTTGCACCAAGGTTTACTGCAGCTGCCAGTAGTCCCCAGCGATAAGGAGAGATGCAGAGATCCACAGTAAACTGCTGAGAGAGAAAGGGAACCTGGAATCTTTGAAGAAATGGCTGGAAGCGCATTGGATCCCCAGAACTCCAATGTTTGGCTGCTTCATTCTCACCCCTTTCTAGCATGAGGACTGCATGAGCCTCCTCGGGGAAGTGACATCCCTCCTCTCCAAGAATGGCTGCTGCACCACTTGGCTTCAACCTCGCCCCAATTGCTTCCCACATTGATGGATGAAGGTGGTTCTGCAAATTGGAAAAATAACTAATGTGCAACTCCCAGTCCCCGCTGCCTACAGCTGGGGAGGGGGCTTTTCTGAGTTAACCCAAGACCTGAGAGGAATCAGTCCCCTGCATAACAATCCAAAGAGGCAGCGGGAGAGAGGCTCCCAGCCTGGTGGGGGTAGATTTCCATTTCCTACAGGGTATTCTTTGTGTCACCTCTCATCACCATAATATTTACATCAAATGCAAAAGGCCTCCTCGGAATAGAACCCTGAGGTTGTAAATGCCAAATCCAAGAATGTCAGCAAATGCAAAAGATCAGGTTCCCTGTGCAGCAGTCTCCCCTCCTCCAGGCAATGCCTGCTGTAACCCTGGGGGCAGAGGCGTGGGCTCTGGGAGCCTCCCCAAATCTCACTCCCAATCCAGAAAGGATGGGAACACACAAGGAACCCAAGGGCGCCCATTTCTAGTTCTGAGACATCAGAGAGATCCTTCTGTCTGACTTCATGCAAAATCTGAGGAAATGTGTCCACACACGCTCTGTGCAGCAATTCAGGCCATCTCGGGGCAGACAGACTGTTCCGTTGCACGTGGGACTCTCCGTAGTGTGATCTGACTGCAATGTGTTCTGTAGTCCAGTGGCTGAGAGCTCTCGGCACCCTGTCCCTCACTTCTCCCTGGGGGCCCACTGAAGCTTTCCTAAGACCATTCATTTATCAAACATTTATTGAGCACTTATTAAGCACCAGGCCCTGGGAATACCTCAGTGAACTAACAAGGTTTCCACCCTGAAGGAGCTTCTGTCTTAGTGACAAGACAGCGATGATTAAGTTGAGGAATAAATAATGTCAATTGCTGTAGAGTGCTATGAAGAAAATGAATTGAGATGAAAGGAGGGAGGCCTCTGGTCCCCCAGGCAGTCAAGGAGGCCTCTCTGGGGAGGTACCATTTGACCTGAAGAATGGGAAGAAGCTACCCTACTGAGATTGGAAGGAAAGTACTCCCACACCAGGGGATACAACGAGAGCTTTGGGCCAGAGAGGAAAACACAGGTGCTCAGGGTCTGAATAGAGGCCGGTGGTGGATCCGGTAACAAAGCAGGACAAGCCGAGGCTAGAGAGGCATACCAGCTTGAGGAAAAAGAAAAGGAAGATGGTTTCTTATTAATGGTACTGGGAAGCTGGTTCTATCTGGTGTATAGTTTACATTTTTGCCCAAATACTAAAAATCTTGATCTAGGGCTGACTTCACGGATTCCTCACTGTATGATCTGGAGCCAGTTGCTACATTTTGTTAAATTTCTTCTTCTTAAGAATTTTATGGAATGTCAGGAGAAGGATACAAGTTAATATATACAGTGTGTCTAAGACAATTACTAGCAGGAACGCCATGAAACCTCCCTTTGTGTGTGGACTCCACTCTTCACTGGGCCCCAGGCTAGGTTCCACTTTTCCCCAGCTATCACACATTAAGAGCACCCCTAGACTTATCATGGGACCCCAGAACCGAGTTAGGGACTCATCCATTGGCATCGGGATCAGCTGAGGAGGTCCCAGGATTCCTCTCCCTGGAAACCCCACCATTTGAGGACATCACTCCCTAGAAGTAAAAATGTCAGACCCTGGAGTGGACTGTTGAGAGAGCTGCATGTCGTCAGTGAAGTGGCCCAGATGTCTGTGCACATTTGCATGCAGAAACACTGTATTTTCCTGCCACTGGATGCGTCAAATTGGGCCCTGCATGCAGGAGAAAGGTTATCATTACTGCCTGAGGTCGTACTTTTCTACACTCATCTGCATTCTTATCCAAATCCTTTGCATGTGATCCTTGACCCCAGAGGTTGCTTAGGGGAGGACTGGGAGAAAAAGTTGGAAGCAATTGAAGAGAATAAATGATGAAGGCAGCTAGGAGACTAGACAGAGGTGACAGCAGACATGGATCTCTTGGAGCTGGGGCCAGAGACCTCCTTGGAGCTGGGACCACTATGTAGCCAGTTCCAAAGTGGGGAGGATGGTTGCCCCGGAAGGGGTGTTGGGGGGGGACTTCCTGGGTAGCTACTTACGCACTTGATTGTCCTTAGAGGACAAAGCACTTTTCCTGTTTCTTCCCCTCAGGGGGGCATTCCACAGAAAGGGCGTGATAAGATTGATTAATTGCTGCTGAAATGTTCTCTGGAAGGAAGAAAGTCACGGGGTCTGGGAGCCCAAGGAGCATCCACACTTGGCAGTGGGTGATGAAATCTATAACGGGGTGAGGAGAGCAAGGCCGTGGTGGTAGCAGGCACAGGAAGGCAGTGGGCAGCAGTAAGATGGGATATAAGAGAGTCCCAGAGTAGAATCATGGGGGTGCTGTGCTCCTTGAGTGCTTCCCAGAGAAAGGAGAGAGTTTGGCTGGTGAAGGGTGGTAAAGCCCAGGATGCTCGGCTCTAGCGCTTGAGACAAGAAGGTAGAGCAATACATCACCAGCCACAAACAAGTCCTTCCCTTTCCAAGGTGGCTTTTCCTCTTCTTTCTCAGCTCTAAGCCCAGGAAGATCCACTTCCCTCCTGTTGGAGGAGAGGCTCAGCACCTCCAGTTATATATAAGGAACCCTCAACCATCGTCTTCCACACCCAGCTTCTCAAAACCTCCTGTAACCCCAAAGAAACCCTTGGCTATGGCCAGAACTTTGTATGTCCATTTAGCAATTCAGCAGCATATCCTGAGGCCTGGCGGTGGATGTGGGCAGCTGGACAAGAGAAAGCTGTGGCCGCAGAATCAGGGACACTGACCAAGGTCCTGAAACCCCCCTCCCAAAGGAACCCTCACTATCTTCCACCTACATCCTTCCCCCACCCCCATCCCACTGTTCCTCTCCAACCTCCACCTCCAAGGCTCCATCCTGCCTGTAACCATTACAAGTCAAGAATTTCTGAGGGCTTGATCTCAGAGAGCTTCAAGCTGGGAGAGTCACCTGCCCTCCCCCCCCACCCCAAAGCAGAAGTCTCTGCTCCTCCCTTTCTGTCCTTCACATTGGCTCAGTCTGTTCTGCTAGTCCCATCAAGGACAGCCCCCTGCAATCCGATCAAGGCAGCAGCTGTCAGGGCCTGGGGCTGATCTAACCATACTCTCGCAGAGGAAGCAGGTTGGGGTTCCGCATGCCTGCACACACCTGCACGCTCACACTCTCAATGTCGGCCTGGAGTACAGAAGTGCTTCTTAGGTTTCCTGGGTCACAGACTCCCTGGTGGTGATTTCCCCAGAAAAAAGCATATGTACACAATCACTTGCATGTTCCACTACAGGGGCTGAGTAAGGGCGGCTCTTGCCTTGGTAGCCTCTGAGTATCCATTTTCCTGAAGGAAATGGGGTTACCCTAAGAAGATATCACCAAGAAGGTGGGGATTTAGTCAAAGCATGGGGTGTCCTTTTATGAACTGTTTTGGGGACTCCTTAAGAGCTGTACCAGTGGACCTGAAGTGTAAGGACTGACTCATTTCCAAGGCCGCCTCTGGTTGCCAAACCCAACAACTGAGCCTTTCTCTTATCCGCAGGCCTCTTGCCAACCAAACCAACCAGACTTTGCCTTCCCTCTCTTGTCCTTCTTGAACCAGGATAGTTGAGCCTGTCATGCATGCTCTGACCAGTTTTAGCCACAGTGTGCACCAACCATATATAAATGCTTGGAGATTCATAAATCTATGCCTGGTTTCAAGTCTTCCTGTGACTAAGCTTGGACTCACTGCCTTGAATCCAACAAACCTATTCGTAGACCATCCATGCTCATGCCCAGTTATACAACACATATACAGGTCAAAATACATGGCAATCATGCAAGAATATTATAAAACAGTGGAATTTCAAAAAGCACATGCAAGGCTACATTTACATACAGACACAGCCATGCAAATCCTGTATATCAAAACATGCCTGCTGTAACTTGTAACTCCACATCCTCCCCTGCTAGGAAACATTCCAGATCTATTGAGTTCTCCATTTCTTCATTTCTCCCTGCTGTATGCCTCCACGCCTCTGTGCAGTCTGCTTTTTATGATGGAATCATTCTTTCCACCTTTTCCTTCCCTGGTAGATTCCTAGTAAGTCTCTAGAATCATTTCCTGGGGCTGCACAAGATATTACCATGGACTAGATGACCCAAAGACAGTAGAATTTATTTGCCAACAGTTCAAGGAGCTTGAAGTCTGAATTCAAGGTGTTGGTTCCTTCCTGGTTGGCTCCACCTTGATTGCATGGAGAGAGCCTCTATCTGTCCTTTGCCTCTGTTTGAGTTTCACAAAGTTCCAGCTCTTGTACAAGTAGGAGAAGCAAGAAGGGATGACTTGTGGCCTGGTGCCTTTAAGAACTTTCAGTGAGTCAGTAGCAGGTACCCCTTGGCTGCAGGCTATCTTCCCAGTTTTGCTCCTGTAGCACCTAACATTCTACCCATGTTTGTGTCTGGTCACGTTTTGATCTTATGACAACACAACGACTATTGGATTAGGGTGTTATCTCATCTAGTGTGACTCTTCAAAGATCCAATATTCAAATAAGGCCACATCACAGTATTGGGGGCCTGGACTTGAACCTCTTTTCCTTGGAGGCACAATTCAATCCCCAATAGTCTGTTTAATTCTTTATCAGTTTTCCTTTCTTCATGGTTCCTTCCCTGCCCTATTCCCCAGACTGACTGACACAGCACCCCTGCCCTGTGTTACCTCATTATGATACATTGCCCTTACTCCTTGGATGTAATTCATTATGTAGCCCTGGCTAGTCTCCATTTTGCGATTCTCCTTTTTCCACTTCACTATGCCTGGGAATACAGATGCATGCCACCATGTTATTGTTACTGCTCCTTTAATGGTCTTTCTCCCAGTTCTGGGGCTAAAGCAGTCAATTTCATACTCACCAAGGTATCCTCTATACTTGGTACAGTGCCCAAGATCTTAGTACCTATTGCTAAATGAATCACACCACCCATGACATAAGTATATGAACCATGTTAACACGTACAAACACACATATATTATTATATAAGTACGATGTGTATATCAAACATACACATGGACACAAGACATCCATTTACACATGCACATCCCAGTTCTTGAACACAGCTTAGCAGGTTCCAATTAGCCAACCAATAATGGCTAAGTTCCAAGAAAACACAGTCTTTCTCTAAGTGCACTGGGAGAGGCAAGAAAGGGTCACCTATGGTCTCCTGCCCTCAAGGGACTGATGAGCTAACTGGAAAAAAAACAAGGCAATGTATGAGGAGAGATACTGCATAATTTAATTCTGTTCTGTGATCCACAGAGCTAAAGGCTAAAGCTTTGGCAGGCTGGACCAGTCAAGAAATCTTTCCAGGGAAGGAGAGAGTATGGTTGGTCTCCCTGTGTACCTCAGGCTGTGGGAACAAGGGGGCAACCCCTACAGGATTCCTTGCTTTCCTCAAAAGTCCTGAATGCTGAGCCGGTGAGACAGCTCAACAGGTAAAGGCACCGTAATGCAAACCTGGTGACCTGAATTTGAGATTTGGAAGTACACATGGTCGAAGTAGCAACTGACTTTTGAGATTGGCAGAATGTCTTAGCAAGTACAGTGTTTGCTTGCAAACCTGGTGACCTGAGCTTCATTCCCAGAAGCCCCACATAATGGAAGGGAAGAACTAACTTTTGAAAATTGTCTTCTGACTTCTACCCATGTACCATTTTCTCTCTTTCTCCAGTTCTCTTAATTTTTTTGTGTGTAAAAGAGGCACTTTGTATGTCTGAGGAGGCACAAGAGTGATATCAGGAATCATCTTTGATTGCTCTACGTCCTTATTGCTTTGTTCTGGGGTTTCCCAGGCTCTGTCTTCCAGGGCTGGAAATACAAGCTACCACTATTTTCCCCCAGCATTTTTACGTAGGTTCTGGAGATCTGAACTCACGTCTTTTTGCTTGCAAGGCATAAGGCTTTAACCCGTGAATCATCTCCTCAGCCCCAAATAAAATAAAAAAAAAATAAAAAAAAACAACTTCTGAAGGTTGTTCTCTGATCTCCACATGTACACTATAGCTTATGTACTCCTCTACCTCTCCACCCTTCTCTCTCATAGAAAAGATTAAGTGTCAGTGGCATGTACTAGATGGGCCCTTGTTGGTACCCTGAACTGGCCCTGGAGTCTTTACACATGCTGTAATTCAGTCTTTTCCAGGGAGTGGCGGTGACAAGCTGGCTAAAAGTTTCCATGTCACCTTTGTTAACAAAGCATCTTGTGCCAGTACTAGTGACAAAGGAAGGAAATAGCAACAGATGTGAAAAAAGCCCCACAGCTCCTTCTCAACCCAGATCTGACATCATAAGTCCCCCAAGACAGGCTTAGAGTGTTCTAGCTTCCCATGACTCCAAGTCTCTAGCCTCCACTGATGAGCTGGGGGAGCTCCTCAAGAGGCCTGTGAAGTATCGCACAACACTGAAGAACTGCTGTTCGGGCACCTGACAGATGTCCACTAGGACCTGCCCTGTCTTTGCTGTGTGTTCTTGCCAAGCACTTCACCCCTCTAATCTCCCATTTCTTCAACTGAAATAATCAGAGCTTTGTCCACAAAGACTCTGAGCTTCCAGTTCTGGAAATGGAGCTATGCATGCAGGTCTAGATGCACCCGTATTTCTGACTGAAGCAAAGCCGAAGCCCAGGACATCAACTTTCAACCCAGGTCAGGAAAACATTTTCTGCAGATGAGGTACCTCTTTCGTAGCTCCACATACCCTGCCCAAGACCCAGGCAGCCAACAGAACAAGAGGCCACAGGAGTCAGAGTCAGTTACATGACTGCATCGAGGCCCTGCTGCTGAGCTGGAAATTCTTCTGGTGGAAGGCATGCTGGGGCTTCAGCTCGAGCTCAGAGAGGCCTAAGCAGAGTGAGAAGAGGCACTGCTGTCCCTCAGGAGACAGTGAGGAGATGGCGAACTTTTTGTTTTGCTGTGTTAGCAGTGGTTGTTTGTCCTCTCGGCTGAGCTGTCTGTCACCCTGCAGAGTCAGAGAGGACCATGCCAGAGGCCTCGGAAGTTGGTATAAGGCCTCTGGTGTGCTTCGGTTCCCTCCCTGGCCTTGAAATGTCCTAGGTTACTATGGGAAAAACCCTAAAAAGGAAAACGATCTGGATCAAGAAGCGAGAAGTTTAATCAAGCCTGGGACTTTCCAACTGCAGTCCCCGCTTTCCTGTCATCTGTTCCTTTGTGTGCTTGCTTAGAAAGACCCACCAGAGCCAGGCATGGTGGGGCATATCTGAAATACTACCCCCCGGGGAGGCTAAGGTGAGAGAATTGAGACTTAAAGGCCAGGCTGCTACACAGAAAAAAAAAAAAAAAAAAAAAAAAAAAAAAAGAAGAGAGGAGGGAGGGAATGAGGGATAGAGAGAGAGAGAGACTATCCCCAGGATTAGGGGAGATTTGGACAATCATGATGCTTGCAAAGTGAAGTGATTTTCTCAAACCTCCAGTGATGGAGTTTTGGAAAGCCATTCCCCTGGGACAAGTGGGAGAGTTCCCAAACTCTGGGTGGAATTGGAAACCAGCATCGAGGGAAGGGGTGCACATTGGCAAGATCCTGGCTATTTTGCTCTGCTGGGGACCCTGGTGTTGCAGTTTGCCTGCTTTGTTGCTGATAAATGACCGACCACCAAACGGCTTAAGGGAATAAGGGCTTATTCTCTCCTACGATTCCTGGTTACGGTTCTCAGTCCAGCTTGACTGGAGAGCATGCACCAACACTAGGGCCGAGGGAACTGGCCGCACCATCACCATATAACAGCTGAGAGATAGAAAATCCTTACTTGCCAGACCAGCATGTCTGGCCAAGTGAACAGAAGGATGCCGACTCTCTCAACCAGCTCTCCGTGTTTTATCTGGGGCCTAATCCCACCCACCATGGGCTGGGTCTTCCCCATCAGCTAGACAATCTCCTTCAGGTTTGCTCTGGGCTTAACTCAACCATCAACTACAACTGTGCCCAGAGCTCAAACCCTCAACGGTCAAGTTGACACCTGTGCTTAACTATGACACCTGGAGACAGCCCTGCTGCAAAAGGCAGGCTCAGCAAGGGCTGCTGGTCTACCTTGATGAGAGCTGGAAATGGGAGAATGACTGATCCATCTGCCTGCAGATTGGCAAGTCAGGCAGACTCTGAGGAGAGAGAGAGAGACAAGATGAAGCTAGGACATGATGAAAAGGATAGGTGGAAGGGGTCTGTCAACTACCCTTGCCTGGGAGTCCAATGGCAACCTCATAAGGGGAGACTGGCTTAGCTCCCTCATAAAGGGAGACCCTCAGGCTGCTAACTCACGCAATGCCAGTTATTTACACCATAGCCAACCACAGAAGCTAAGCACTGGGCCCTGGGAAGAGGATGCTCTAGTTACACTCTCAGCTCCAGATAGCCCCAAGTCCAGGAACTCCAGAACCACCTTCTGTTCCAGGAACAGGCTGAGGTTCACCTTGGGGATGGTGTGGTCTGCGGCAGGGACAGCTGCAGGCAGGCCTGGATGCTGCTTTCTCTCCTTTTAAGCTTTGTCTGGCCCCAGAAACTGTGCCCTGGACACTGGGGGCGGGGGAGGGTAATGAAGGGGGGTTATGGAGCTGCTGTGAAACACCATTTCCTCTCCTTTCAATGGCAGAGTTCCTCCCTCAGACTCTGTGACTTTCGTCCCACATCCTGAGCATTTCTAGGCCAGAACCCCTAGCCACCGGGATCACAGAAGCCTGCTGGCCCCTCAGCTCCAAGCAGCCAGAAACGCTAATTGGCATTAACAGAGACCAGGCCTGCTGCTCACAAAAGATCCCCTCTTCCTGACCAGAGCTTGCCTGGGGCTCCGCCAGCCTGCTGGGTTCTGGTGTCTGCCAGTTGCGGGGGAGGGGGACCCTAAGAGAGGAGGGGACAAGAACAGGGCAACCCACTGCAGCTGCCCTCACCTGAGGCTCTTCTTACTCAGCAAGAGGCTAGCCCTCCTTCCTGCCCCACCTCAGGGTTCCTTGGGTAGTGCTGAGCACATTAAAGAGCAGCCGCCTCAAAGCCTGCCCTATATGCTTATTTTAATCTAATCGCACTCTCGGAACAGAAAGTTTGGAAATCAAACTGCCTGCTCTGATAGATATCCCGGTACTGTGCATTCGTACGTGTGACCTTGTGGGGGAAAAAAGGAGCCTCTGTCTTCCTGTCTGTGGAAAGGGAACTGTGTTACCCCCCCATTCCCCACCATCAGTGGGTTGGCAGCTAGGAAGATTAAATGCAAAGTCCAAAGCAGCAGCTAGCACGGTCCCTAGCACCCAACAAGCACTCATTCAATATGTGCCTTTGCAGCTTCGTGATTATGATGATGGTTCTTGGACTCAATTCTCCCTGCTGTAGGAAGTTCCTGTTCCAAGACTTCCACACTGAATACACAGAAGGGAATGGAGCAGGGATCCCAGGGAAGTCTGTCAGACAGATGTGGACATGCAGTTAAAACTAGTCTAATGAGCTCGGTTAGTAGAATATGCACCTAGCACGCATGATCTCCAGTACAACATGAACTGGGAGTGCTGGTGCATGTCTGGAATCTGAGCACTTGGAAGATCAGAAGCTTAAGGTCATCCTTGAGTTTGAGGCCAAACTAGAAAACATGAGATCCTGTCTCAAATAAACAAAACAACAAACATCTGTCTTATGAGTAGAAAAACACTCTTGTACTTGACATTCATTTGATACACTGTCATTTCCCTGGATCTCACTAACGAGCTTTCATTTCTTGAGTAAAGTATTGCCCAGTTGCCACTGATTCCCTTTAGGATACAAACAATCACTTTAGTTTGACTGAGCGAAGAAAAGATGTGGTTGGAGAGCCTTAGAGCCTTTAGTTTAGGGAAGAAGGGAATTTTGGCATGGAAAGTGCCCAAGGAATGGTACTGTTACAGTTTACCTGCATGGTTGCTGATAAATGACCATCAAACGGCTTCAGGGAACAAGGGGTTTATTTCCTTACAACAGTCCAGTTACAGTTCATAGTCCAGCTTGACAGGAGAGCACGCACCAAAACCAGGTCCGAGGGAACTTGGCCACCATCTCTTCATAATGGCTAAGAGAGGGATAATCCTTACTTGCCAGACCAGCATGCCTGGCCAAGTGTACACAAGGATGCTGACTCTCTCGACCAGCTCTCTCTCTCTGTTTTATTCCAGGACTTAATCCCACCCACCTGGGCCTTCCCCATCAGCCAGACAATCTCCTGCAGGTTTGCTCTGGGCTTAAGCCAACCACTAAATCTCCACAAATGTGCCCAGAGCTCAAACCCTCAACTGTCAAGTTGACACCTGTGCCAAACTATGACAGGTGTAATCTTGCAGGAGGCTAGCCCTACAAAAACTGAGTTCAGGCCACTTAGTAACCATTCAGATGAGACTGAACCTCCTATTCAAGTATGTCTGTCCTTGCCTCAGTCCTCAAGGTTTCATTGGAGAATGAGAGGACAAAAGCAACCATCTATTTCTCCACGTCCCAGGCCCAGCACAGAATGGACGACCAGGCCTGTTTCTGAAGATATTCTTTTTCTTCTAGTAGGAACTACCCATAAGCAATCTCAATCCAAAAGTGATTTTCATTTGCTGAGGACATTTGAAGACTATCTCTTACCAGTCTGAGGTTAAACACAGAGGGAAATCTAAATGCAATTTTCCTGTTTGAAAAGCAGTTATAATATTTTTAAGCAATCGAAGCTTCAAAATTTCAAAATGCAATGTACAGTCAGGCCTGCACCACAGGAACTATGGAGTCTGCAAAGTTTGCACAACAGTGGGATCTCTCGGTGGCTTTTCCCCCGAGCGCTGCATCTTTCAGTGGTTTCATAAGTGAAGATGTTCTGGGAGACTTGGGGGCAGTTTTATTGGCGCTTGGCTTTTGGCTGGGGCCATTTAAAGTAAGTGTTACATGGGGAAAAAATAAGAGGAAAGATGTTATAGTAAAGTGTCAGAGCAATAACACATTTTTAATGGCATTATTTATCAACATTTACTGGCATTTGAAGTTAACAAACACTCTGCTTCATCCCCCAATGAGTGTTTGCAGTGAATTTAAAGAACTTGTCTTGCCTTTGGCACCGAGAAGATGACCAGCTAGGATCCTCGTGTCATTTTGCAGAGATGATCGTTGGCAGAGTGCTGAATGTGAGCAGAGAAACACGACTCACTTTTCGATCTCACAGGGTTGGAATCTACTTGCTAAGTATTTGCTTATCTCTAAAATTCAAACTGAGGGATGGGTTGTAGCTCAATGATAGAGTGCTTATCAATTGTGCATGAAGCCTCCAGTTTGATTCTTACTGAAGAAAAGCAGAGATGTAGAGATGGCAGGATCATTCAAGGTCATTCTCCATTACACAGGGAGTTCAAGATCGCTTAGGTCACATCAGACTCTGTCAAAAAAAAGAAAAATAAAAAAAGGGTAGGGGAGGAAAGAGAGATAGAAAAGAAGGTAGGAAAAAAAGAAAAAGGAAAAGGAAAGAAAGAAGAAAGAAAGAAAGAAAGAAAGAAAGAAAGAAAGAAAGAAAGAAAGAAAGAAAGAAAGAAAGAAAGAAAAAGAAAGAATAAAGACAAATAATCAGAGAAATTTTCTCTGTACTTGAGACATAGTCTCTGAGGTGATTAGGCCACATGGGTGCATTCCTCATGAATGGGATTGTTCTCTTCTAAAAGAAGACCTAGAGAGCTTCTTTACCCCCTCCATTATATGAGGACAATGAGAAGACACTTCTACAACTACAAAGTGGGCTCATTGTAGACATGCAATAATGGAGAAACTGAATCTGTCAGCACCTTGATCTTGGTCATTCCACCTTAAAGAACTGTGATGGATGAGTTTGTTTATAAGCTTCGCCCACATCCACACCTCAGTCTGTGATGTTTTCTTACAGCAACCCAAATGGACACTAGCTGCTTCCCAAGTTTTCTCCAGGTCTCGTGAATCCCACCCACTGCAGCAGAGAGGGGCAGAAACTCTAAAAACACGAAGCTGTCTGCTCTGCCTACCACAACCACTATCTCCACAGCCACAGTGGCTGGGACCATTGCCAAACATCTGGCGCATGACACAGGTCAGGGACTTCCTGTGAGATCTGCTGGGAGGAAAAACGTCAACTTGAAATAGTCAGAAATCAGACTTTCTCCTCAGGGACGTTCGTGAGGTAAGCATAAAGAAAACAGGACTTTGCAGGGTGTTCTATGGGGACCAATTCCTTGTCTTTTTTCAGTACTGGGTTTTGACATAGGGCTCCAATCCCAGTCCCATCCAATAAAATAATTTTTGAGACACAGTCTTGCTATGTACCCCACGCAGGGCTGGAACCCACAATTCTCATGTCGCAGTTTCCTAAATGCTGGGATTACAGGTGTGCAACACTATATCAGACTCAACAGATTTTCTCTCTCTACTGCAATGATAGGTTCATGAGGGAAAAGAAATTAGTTAATAATAACCTTACTGGTCTGCTACTGTAACACTCATATAGCAGTACTTTAAACACGATAATCTTTGTTTTTCTCAAGTAAATGCTATAGCCTTTCAATTCTTTGGAGCCTAGGCTCCTTCTACATTGCTTTCTCATCTCGGGGTGACCCTTATCTTCCTACATTGCTCTTTCTCATCTGGGGTGACCCTCATCTTCCTATTCCATTGCAGTCACGAATAGGAAAGGAGGAGGGGAAGCATAAAGATTACACGCGACACTCTTACTCGCATTCATTAACCACAATGTAGTCCTACACAATACTTAGTTGCAAGGAGGTTATATTACCAACTAAAATATTCTACTTTATTGGAAAAGGAGGAAAATGGCTGTTGGAAAACAACCAGTGGCTCTTGCCATAGCAACTATTCCATCAAATGATGATAGAGTCTGCCCAATGATGGACCAAAATGATAGAAAGAAGAGATAAGAGATGGTAAAGAAACTATTGAGACCTTGAGACCCAGTCTTGCTGAAAGCCAACTCTACTTTTGATTCTTTCAATTCTTCATATATGAGCCAAAGCTTTCTGTCCAAGTTTACATTGAAATGTCCACTATAGGCTCATATATTTAAAAACTTGCCCCCCTCCCCATGTAGTGTTGTTTGGAAAAGTTGAGGAAATTTTAGGTAAAATATTTAATACTTACAAGGTAGAGTTTCACTGGAAGAAGTGGGTCACAGAGGTCAGCCCTGAGATTTCCTGGGCTGTCTGCTTTCTGATCTGCTCACATGTGAGCAAGCAGCTTCACCCCCAGCAGTCACAGCCAAGACCCGCTCCCTGCTGTGAACACCATGAGCCCAATAAACCCTCCTTCCTTTAAGTTGCTTCTTGTCTAGCATTAGGTCACAGGAACAAGAAATGTAACAAATACACCTTCTTTCTTTCCTACCTGTGTGAGTTGGGTTTCTGACACTCGAACTAAAGAGTTTTGCCTAATTCATGGCAAGACCAGAAACTAAGCAGTTATAAGGGGAAAAAGGACGAAAAGACCATGAAGGGGAAGACAAGAGTCACAAGGAAACAGGAACCTCAGGACAGAAAAGCAGAAGCCACAGACCCAGAGCCAGCCAGTGGTGACAGGGGAAGAAGCTGACCGCAGGAAGTTAAGTGACCTGAGCTGCTCTCTCTCTCTGCAAAGGTCCTTCCTCCAAGCCACTTTGAGGTTCAGCTGACCATCTAGTGCTGTTATAATCTCTGTGTAAAGTGCTATTACTATTCAAAAGGTTTGCCGTCCTTCCTCTGCGTATCCTTTCTACAGGTAGAATATTATTCCCATGAGTGTCAGGTTTAGCCACGTGATTAGTTTGGGCCGATAAAATGTGACAAGAGCTTTATGAACCAGTATGGCCAACCCTGGAGGCCGCATTCCAGTAGCAAAGTAGTGAAGAGGATAAGGTAGGAGGACCACACATTCACAGCTATGGCTACCCCTTCCGACTAAGCATAGTGACACACATCTGTCATCCCAGCACTCAGACTAAGCATAGTGACACACATCTGTCATCCCGGCACTCAGGAGGCCGAAGCAGGATGATTGCTGCAAGCTCCAAGCCAGCCAGGACTGAATAGCAAGACCCCGTCTTAAAAATAAAAAAGAAAGACAGAACTAGTGTGTTCTTCTTTTGACCTCAGAGGGAAGCAAATGTGGAGCGGAGCTGTAGCTGAGTCACAGCAGACTTGCACTGCAAAGGACATATCAACCTTTGTCCCAGGCCTCCGAGCCTGGAGGACTGTCTATCACCACGGCATAACCCAACCTAAGCTTCTGGCAGTGTCAGTAAGGCCCACATTCCTGCTCATGCTTTAACTGTATTGTTCATCTTTTCATGGTGTTTCAGGAATGTATTTCCTTATAATATCTCCTTGTAAGCAACAAGGATGAGGCCTTGAACAATCACATTGAAACTTCGGAGAGTCCCATCCATTTACGCTAGGAATGACAGGCCTGGCAGTTCATGATTGAACACCCCTTTCTACCACCAAGTCTTTTTACAATTCTTACTGTCCAGTACTTCTTATATCCTCCAAAGCATAAGGAACAGATGCAATTATTATAAAATTGAGGAATCATATGATCTTGAGCATAGTCCATTCCCCTCACCAAGGTTCATATTTGTAAATTTCACAGGAATTCCATGATACATGTGACTCCCAAATTTAAAGATGTTTTAGGTTCTTGAGCATGTCGTAGTAGTAATGATGATGATGATATGATGGGACATAAATGTATATAGACAGCTCCTTTATAGTTCCAAAACAGGTTACTTTTTTTTTTTTGCTTTAAATTCATAACAGTTTACAAATGTTATCTCCATTTTCCATGAAGGAAAACCAGAGTGAGACAGATGGAGGGACTTAACAAACTATAGAGCTGGCACTACTGTATTCCAGCTTTTTTAAAAAAATATTTATTTATCTATGCAGAGAGAGAGAGCGAGAGAGAGAGTTCAATAATGCACATGTGGAGAGACTAGAGGATAACTTTCAGAAATTGGTTCTGATTCCACCATGAAAGTTCTGGGGGTTGAACTCAGACCGCTAAGTTTGCACATAGGTGCCTTTACCCACTGATCCATCTCACTAACCCTCTCCCAGCTTTTTTTCCTCTGCTGTTCTGTCCTATCTGCTACACTAATCATGACAGGTGGCTCTACCAGACCACAGTGGGCACCTATTTTGTCCAGGGACACTGTTGATTTGACTAAATAAATGAATGCATGATTGTATGTCTAATAAATGGAGGCATGAATGGATGAGTGGATAATGGATAAATAGAGAGGTAGAGTTACAGATAGATAAGTGAACGGAATGGTGGATGACCAATGGATGGATTGTTTGTGTGGATGGATGAGGAGAGAGTTGGATGAGATTCCTGGAAGCTAAGGGGAAGCAGTGGTGTTCTCTCAGAGTCTAGAAAATATTACAAACATTTCTAATATTCTACTACCCAGAATGCCTTATAATTAACAAATACGTTAACCCTGCCTGTCCGGGTACTTCAATATTCCCTCACTTCTATGAATGTGGAATGCATCTTGTTCATAAGGATGTCTATTCCTGTGGTACAACTTATGACTAGTATTTATTTCACTTCTCCGTATCTCAGTTTCTTCATCTGTAAAGCAGAGATGGACATAGCATCTCCTTCATTGGATTTTTGTGAGAACAGACAACCTATAGATAGATAAAGCTATAGATTGATATAGATCATTTGATGAAGTGCTTAATATCATAAAGTCTCAGTAAATAATAATTGCCACTATTATTATCTAAAGTTCAGGATAGTTGCCTGTGGAAATCAAGTCCCCACCAAGCCTGCCATATCGTGATTATGGTCTTCAGCCCTTTTTCATTAGTAGTAGAATCTGCAATAATACAATAACCTTTATTTTATTACACAGCCCTTGGAAATTGAGGGTTTCATCCATGTCAATTAATTCCTCCGCAGCCCACGTTGGCAGTGACAATCAGAATGTCAAAATGTCTCTGAGGATCCCTAGGAAATCCGAGGCACTTCACGACGAGGCTGCCCAGAGCGAGAGACCAGCCGGAATGAATCCTTAATATACTTCGCAGAAAGGGGGGACTCTTCCAAAATGCTAATACAATCAACCCGAAAGGCAAACTTCAGGCTCCTGCTCAGTGATCAGAGAGGTATTGGGGAGGCCACAGGCTCTGTTTCTTCATTCAGTTGACCTGGGAGGAGCAGGGGCGGTGCCCCCCATCCTCGGCATGTCACAGTTAAGGGGTGGGGGGGCACAGGCCGTTCCTGTCACAGCCAGCCTGGGAAGCGTGCACACTGACCACACAATCTCCTGGAGGAAGTGTGCTTCTCACATCTGTGGAGAAGACGTCACTAAGAAAGCACTGTGAGCGGGCAGGAAGCTGTCTGAGGGAATAGGGAGCCGTATGAACCCAGTTCAGAGCATCCTCTGAAGCCAGACTGCCTAGGTTCAAACCCTGGTGTCGCACCTCCTGTCTGCACGGCATCAGTCACACTACCTAACTTGCATGGTTTTCCTTCCTTGCTTGTCAAATGTCTATGATAACAGCACCAAGTACTCAGGAGGCTGAGGCAGGAGGATTGTGAGTAGCCTCAGCTACACAGTGAGACTTTCTCTTAAAGCAACAAATAATAGAACATACCTGGGGTCGTATAAGGCGCTAATGACCAAATGAATAAAAATATTCAAAGTGATGTCCTAGCTGACATGGTGATTCACACCTAGAACCCAGCACTAAAAAAGCTATGGCAAGAGGATTGCCACAAGTTTAAGGTCAGCCTGTGCTACACAGAGAGTTCAAGCTCTGCTAGGGCTATTTAGCAAGACCTCATCTCAGAACAAATGTATAAACACAATGCCTGGTGGATGGGAAACAGACAGATTACAGATGTCGATTTAAGGCTTGAGTTCTGGACACATTTGCAAAGAATTAATTGAGTGAAGCCCTGAGTGAGCCTGCAGGAGAGTGTCTAACTGATGGCAAAGACCCAACCATGGTGGAGGGGACTATTCTCTGGGAAGGTGAATAAGATGGGGCAAAACTGGCTTAGAAAAGTTTGGCATATTCAGCACCAGACTGGAACTGCTGAGATGTTTCGTTCCTGGACTGAGCTGGTAAGACTAGCCTACTATGGTACTTCTTTAGCTGGTTCAGTGAGTTGGCATTCTTTGGCATACTTGGGCAGACATATTGTCTGGCAAGTGAGGTTTGCCCCTCTCTCAGCACTTCTTTGGATATGATGTGGCCAGTTCTCTCAACCTCTAGTATTGTTGGTATAAGCTCTGCTGCCAAGCTGGACTAAGAAATAAAACTGGACAATAGAAAAATCAGGCTAAAAATCCCTTGTTTTAAAGCTATTTTGTCATCAATTTATTGGCAATATGCAGCACACTGCAGCACACTGGATATTTACTGCAATTATCCTTTCTGTCTAACATTCTGTTCTTGCAGCTGTCCATCAATTTCTGCATTCCTGCATGCAACTACCCAACATCCCTATCTAAACCCCTTGACAGATGAAGTGTGTTAAAAAACAAGTGTTGACTATCATAGTAAGGTTTGAGAGGTAAAGCTAACTAGGCCTAGGGGAGGCATCTGAGCCTCTGCTTGGTGCAGGCCATATTTTACTGAATATCCAGGTGCATTCCTTGTCCCTGTGCTTTTTCTCTCGTACAATCTTCTCCCTTTTCTTTCCTTAGAGAGAAACTCTCTTACTTCCAGACCCAGTTCAAAGGTTGCCCTTTGGGAAAAACTTCCAGGTACAAGTACTTTTCATCTGCTTCATGAGAAAATAATGGATGGAATGAACAAAAGCACCCAGTGCTCTTCGCCCATGTTAATATTGGGATTTGACATTCCTTTGCATGGTTGCTTACACTTTGCTTCTGTCTGGAACATCTTTTCTCCCCTAAACAGAATGTTCTGATCTGTTTTCCAGGTCTTGGTTTAGAAGTCACTTCTGGGACAGGGAAGATAGCTCCATTAAAGCACTTGCTGTCTTGCTGTAGATACAAGAGGACCAGAGTATGGGTCCTCTGGACGGGCATAGTGTCTCGAATGTAATTCTAGCCTTGGAAGTAGAAACAGGGAATCTCCAGAACAAGTTGGTTAAAGAGACTATATTAGTAAACTCTGGTTTTGATTGAGAGACCCTGAGTAATGGTTAGCATTATTGTCACCCTGAGTAATGGTTAGCATTACTGTCAACCGATACCTACGAGGCAGGTCTCAAGACCATCTGAGAGATATTCTTAGATGAAGATTGTTCTGATTGCATAAACAACCCAGCACATTGTAGACGAGACCATTCCTTAGGCATAAAGATGGAGAGAGCTAGCTGAGCACAAGCAAGCAAATATGCATCCATTGGTCCTTGCCTTCGGCTTTTGCTACAAGTGTGACGTGACCAGCTACTGCAAACTCCTGTCACTGTGACCTCCTTTCAGTGATGCACTGCAACTTGTGAGCTGGAATAAATCCTTTTCCCATGAGTTTCTTGGGGGAGGTATTTTTGCAGCGATATGTTACAAAACTTAAAAATCAGCCTCAAGCAATAAGGCAGAAGAGCAATCAAGCCCAAAATCAACCTTGGACCTCCACGTGCATAGGCTCATATACATACACACATTTACACACACAAGTGCATCCACACATGCATAAGCATACACACATGCATGAAAATGAAAAAAAATAATGTTGCTTCTGTCTTGCTTGCCATGGCATTTCCAGTTCACAGTCATATCACCTCACGTGCTGTGTCATGAAATGACGCCTCTGGTGTTCGGACATCAAACAGGCACATGGCAAACACCTGGTGATTCGTAGATGGTGGCAAGGCTCAGAAATCCCCAGGTGCCTGTGCCTGGTTCTCCTCTGCTGCTCCAGCCTCTGCAGAGGCACAAAGATGGAGCAGCCCTCTTCCTCCTTTTCCCTGGGGAGATGCTGTATATTGAAAGAAGCCATTCCCTGGCAAAATTAACAAGGAGCTGCTGGTAGCCTCATGACATGTAGCTCCCTCCCTTGTCCCCAGCTCTGGCCAAGAGCTTGAGGGTTCCTATTTCTCCAGGCCTCCAGCACTGATACCCCCAAAAGTCAGACAAGGGTTATGTTTAAGAACCGGTGGATGGCATTTCAAAACTCAGCTACAGTTCTTGTTATCTGTGTGGCTTTATGAAGATTGCTCAACCAATCTGAGCTTCCTTCCCTCCTCTGCTTTAGGATAAACCTCATGGGGAAGGGATGAAGATTAAAAAGAAACAACACAGGTAATATGCCTGGCACAGAATAAATGTTCCAGCAATGTTTGCCGTTATTATTATCCATCATCTTGTCAGTCAAACGGGAGCTTAGAACAGATGTGTGACATGGCACTGATCCAGCCCCTCCTGGAAGCCTAGAGGAAAGTGAGGGGTTGTCAGAACCACGGTCTGCCTCCAAGCCAGAAACGCTGCCCACCTCACAATGACATTCTTTTCCCTTTATCATCAGGAAAACGCCACCACCGGGTAACATAATCCCTTTGCTTCACATGCAGAGGGGGCGCCTGCATGCTGGTCAAATACTCCACTTATGAAGAGCTTCCCGGCTGTGTGACCGTAGTTGTCTTGCTTAGCTTCTCTGAGCTCCACTTCATCGGTAAGATGAGAGCAATCATTACAGCTCCTGCCCTCACGTCAAGAATCTTGAAGCCAATGAGGAAGCACAAGAATGCCTGGCACACCGTGGGGCTCCTGAAGAATGAGCGATTCATTATCTTACTTTACCAGCAAGAAGGATACATAGCAGGAGGGGAAGGAAAAAAATGTAAGGAGTGTCCTGAGTCCAGACATGGCTCCAACTCAGGACTGGGGACTGGCCTCTCCCCAACAAAGAAGGGATTCCCCGACCCCTACCTGGTCCCTTCTTCATAGTACCTCCTATCCCCCTGGGAATGCATTCTTTCCCGCATTCTAGGGTCTGGGAACCACAGATCTTAAGTAATGGTGGAGAAGCTGGACTGACTCCTCAGGCCGGGTGAGCTGTTTCAGTTGGCTGTGTCCTCCACAGGCACACAGCTCTGACTGTGCTGTGTGACAGCGCGCTGCTGGTGGCCTCCACAAGCTTTGCTCTACTTGTCTGCAGCCTGAGATGGTGGCTGAGCCTTGGGTTTTGTTCTAAGTTGGCACCCGACCTTGCTCCAGGGTCATCCAAAGATCTAGTCAGTATTTTGGAAGTGTAGAGGTCCCTCTACTCTGTTATACCTGGGAGTGACCTAAAGTGGGAGTGGGGGACAAGGGAGTGGACGCTGGCCTTCTCACCTCCCACCAGCTTCTTTTCTAGAAGCAGATCTAGGGTCCCTACCTCTAGGTACCCAGAGGCTTGAGAAGTTGTCGAAACCACTAAATCTGATGTGTCTTAACTGCAGGAGATGCCAGCCGTCTCCTCCAGATGTAGGCTAAAAATACAGAGGAGTGTGGACCCACAGTAATGGAGACTTTAAGAGCCTGTGACATGTGGCAATGGCTGCACAGCCGCTAATGAGCTCAGAGCCGATCGATGCCCAAACCCCGAGTGAGCGCGTGGGCCGGCAGCAGGGATGGGGGGTGTCACTCGGCATTTGTCCATCCTAGCTCAGAAATCTGGACTGTTGGTGTGGGCCAGAGATTGGAGACCCGCTTGAACGACCCCGTCCCATTCAGATGAGGAAACTGAGGTCAAGCGGAGCCGAGAAGATTCATCAGGAAGAGACTGAAGCCTTAGGGGACCCTGATCCTCTCTGCCTCCCTGGTTTCCTGCTTTGTCCTCTGCTCTGCACTCCGAAGCCTAGCATAGAACTTGCATGGAAACGACCTGCAAATGGGTGAGGACTGAGGGACAAATGAACGAACGAATAAATGAATTCTTGTTCTTCTGCAGTCTGAGGTTTCCCAGTATTGAGGATTATAACAGTTGTTGGAGACTGTCACCCTATTGCCCCAAGATGAGGCTCTGAGGAGGTACTGAAGTAGCGCTTGCTGAATGAATGAGCACCTGACCCTTTTTTTTTGGCTACCCTCTGTCTGTACATGGAGATGAGGAAGGCTGTGAATATCATGTCCTTTTCATTGGTCCCACTGCTCAAAAACCCAGGGTGTCCCTGCCTTCCAGAGAGCATAGACATTAGCCAGTAGACTTTGCCTGAGCACACTGAAGGTTCAGAGCTAGCTTTGCACATATGATCTCAGCAAGCCCTTTTTTTTTAATAACATTTTTATTATTATTTCCGCTCATACAAACTTAATAGGTAGACCAGTTCCCTCCCCCCTCCTCCTCCCCCCCGAACCTCCTGCTCCCCCTCCCTCCCTCCCCATCTCCCAGTACCTCCCCCCCAATTCCCAAAGAGTCCTTTATTGCGTATGCCTAACTCTCCTCTTGGTCCTCCTTTCTGATGACGTAAAAGGACCCAGTGGCATTTCCCTGAACCCTTTCTCGTGTTCCCCTTAAGCATAGGAACACTACTGTGGCCATCAATCCCTTGCCTCCAAGGATCTTGGTGCTTTTAGCCGATGTTAGACTTCTCAGCAAGCCCTTGTATCAAGCTCATGCTGCGGTTCAGTTTTTATACCCATTTTATGCAGGAGAAAGCTAGAGGAGCTCAGAAAGATCGTGTCCCTTACCCTGAGTCATACCTAGGAAAAGATGGGGCCAGGATTTAAGACCTGATCAGCTTAGCCACTGCACTACCCTGCCTCCACTCAAGTAATGCAGAGAAGATGGGAGACTCATGAGTCACAGAGAGCCATGCAGAATGAAAGCAAAAGGAAAAAAAAAATACCTCCAGGGCCCATAAAGTATTTGATAAATTCCAGGAGAAGAATAGGAAGAAATAATGAGCATTTGTCAGTGCCTTTTATAGCGTGTAAGTCGCTTTCCCCTGCATTCTCTCATTTGATCTTCACCACAGGCCTGGGAGAAAGGTATTATCATTACCTAGGTTTTATTGGTGAGGAAAGGAAGGCCCTCGCACCATCTGGTCTGGGCTGGGCAGGCTGCACACCTGGGGGAATAGTGATAAGTATTCGATTTCCATCTCCAGGAGGCTGCCAGAACTGTTCCTCAAATTGTCATTGGTTCTCAGGGTGAATCCAGGATGAGGTTCCTACAGCATGCCTGTTCTTGTTCTAACCACAGGGGAAAGGCCGGCAGGAGACACAGGCCAGCCAACATGAAGATTCAGTGAGGACAACCCCGCCCTTCCGATCCTCAGACCCTCGCCCCCTCTCTGGGCTGTCCAACACTTCCGTTTCTTTGGCAGGTCCTTTATGTCTGTGTACTGTGGACGGCAGTCACCACCAACTGTCATGCCTGGCAGTGGGGAAGTCAGCTCTGGTGGAAGAATTTAATTAAACTGTAGCCAGACCTGGCGGCTCATGCTTCTAATCCTAGAACTCAGGAGGCAGAGACAGGACGACTGCTGCAAGTCGGTGGCCAGCAGAGCCTAAGTAGTGTTCCAGATCAGCCAAGTGACAGAGTGAGAGCCCATCTCTAAACAAAGCCAAAGCAAACAAACAGCTTGCGGAAGTAGCAAGGTTGTGATGGTTTAAGGGCAGAAACCATGTGTGAAGAGACTAGAGCCCCTGCTGCTCTCCTGGCTCCTCTGGCTCCCATGTCCTCTGTCAGTAACTTGATATTTAAACAAGTGTCTGAGGTTAGACAGAAAGTACTGTAGTGACTCCCTTCCTAGTGGTCCCCACCATGAATTCAGATATGACAAGATGGAGATCTGTCAACAGGCTCCTGTCCTGCACCAAGATCCACTTCTCAAAAAGAAACAGAGTTGGGTTGGGACCATGCCCCAAAAGCAAAAGGACCTGAGTTCAAATCCCCAAATCCCACATACAAATACTAGGCAGAAATAGTGGTGGCCCTGGAGTAGAGCCTGGGAAACCCCAGAACAAAGCGATAAGGAAGTAGAGCAATCAGGATGATTCCCAATGTCACTTTGGGCCTCTCCAGGCAAGCACCTTCCAGCATGCACACACACACACACACACCACACCACACCACACGCAAATATACACTTCGAAAAAAAGGAACAGAAGAACATAATACCAGGAAGTGACAGCCTGTGTATTTGGAACTTCATGTTGTTGTAGAGTTGGGTCTTGTTTGACAAAAGTGTTTTCATCTGCATTTTCTGTGCCAATTTGGACGGATGCATTAAAAAATATATTTATGAATCCCCTCTCCACCAAAGGAGCTGGAGAGATGGCTCAGTGATTAAAACCTCAAAAGCAAAAGAGTCTGAGTTCAGACCTCCAAATATCACATAAAATTGATAGACAGATATGACAGAGGCCTGTAATTCCGACTCTGCTTGGGAAACCAACACCAAAGCAAAGCAATAAGAAGGTAGAGAAATCCAGGATGATTCCCGATGTCACTATTGGGCCTCCACAGGCACACACACTCAAGTGTCCTCTTGTATACATGCATAGATATATGCACTCACCCATATGCAGCATACATAGTTTCCTTAGATGTAACAGCAGGACTATGATGTAATCATCCCACGGGACTGAAAGGACCAAATGAGCTAATTCACCCAAAGCACTTAGAACAGTGCCTGGCAAATGGTAGCACCTATTATTATATGTCCACCATCATTATTTTTGCCTCCTAAGTTGTGAGGATTAAACAAGAAGCGTTTAGGAAGCTCTTAGTCCAGAGTAAGTGCTCAATAAAGGTAAGCTGCTATTATTTTTGTTATTAAATAGCAGTTGTCACTGCTGGCCAGGTGGATGGGAAGGAAGATAATAGAGGGATCCAAGTCAGGCAGAACAGCATATGCAAAGGCCTGGAGGCTGGAGAAGGCCTGATGCATTTGGCACAGTAGAGAAGTTCAATTAGACTGGCATATAGCCTGGGCTCTAGGAAAGAGACAGCATGAGGTTGGAGAGGTGAAAGCTAGGACTAGATCAGGAAGCATCAGGAATAAAGAGCCTCCTTTGTCCCACACATGGCATCCCTGAGAATTCCCGGATTGATGAAGACTTATCAAGGGTCAAAGAGGAGCATGAGGGGAAGTCACAAGCCTGTGTATTTGGAAATTCCCCATGTGGTTATGGAGTTGGTCTTGTTTGACAAAAGTGTCTTCATCTGCATTTTCTGTGCCAATTTGGGCCCCACCCTTCCGTGTCCAGTGCCACTCTGTGTGGAACTGCTAGTTTCAGCACAAAAGGTTCTCTTTCCTCATGTGACACATGTCACATCTGGGAGCAATCAAAACAACTTCGCTTTGGCAAAACCTCTTGTGTTGCGTGTTTGTTCTTTGGTGTCTGAGTGTAACTCTTGTTGTTCCTGAGATACCTGTGATTCGCTGGTCTCTGACAGTCATTACTTGCTTAAAGTCTCTGCCAGCCACACAACACTCCTGGTAGTACCTCATTTCTTTCTTGGTTGTCCTCATAGTTAGCTCCTCTTTGGCCCAAGTGGGTTAGGGCAAAATGGAATGAAGCCCAGCTGGCAAGGTCAACCAAATTTTAGAAATGACCTCCACCACATGGGAATACTTACTGAATGCAGGGCTACAGAACTGGCCCAAGATCACACAGCTGATGAGCATTCATGATGGGTGACATTTGAACCCAGATCTCTGCTGTCACAGTCTGCACATTGTTCCCAAGCCAAGCTGCTTCTTTCCAACTCACTAGCTCCCCAACTTGATGATCCTGAAGGAATGGTTTGGGATCGCTGGATTGTACATGTGAGTCAATGTAATAGATTCTGTGGTTTCCTCATGTCTAAGGAGAAGCCCCTCAGAGTCACCAGCAATGCAATGCAATGCTAGACTCCAGATCTTATACCCTGACCAGCTCCTCCAGTCTCTCACTCATCCATCCACAGCAGCAGCAGCAGCTCGAGCCTTCCAAATCCATTACTGGGGTGATCCTTTGGTACCCCATCACTTCCCTACAATCTCTCTGCCTTGAGTTAGCACGTATCAAGCAGTCAGTTCAAAGTCACTTTTACCATCATCATCATGAGTTCAGTAAGCTCAGCCTTATGTAGTTTTAAGGGCCCTTCTGTGTGGGAGTGTCTCCTTTTCCCCATGATCTGGGATCCCTGAGAGGGTGGACAGCAGAAGAGATGCAGCACCTCCATTTGTGGTGAGTTGCTCACAGGCAGAGCCCCGTCTCTTACTTCTTTTTGCCTCAGGATCTCAACACTAATAGGTGCTCCAAATTCCAAGCTGAATAACCATACCCACGGATGCTATTGTTGGCTGAGCTGCCCTGAGCCTTTCATTCATAGACTCTCTCCAAGTTCTGACAGTGGCCTAGAAAGGAGAGATTATTTTCTCCTTTGGTGAGAGGTTCTGGAAGGTTCTGAAGATGGAGTCATGTGCGCCTCCACATGTGGACCACAACTAGGAGTGGGCCAGAACTCCATAGCTAGGGCTGCCTGGCTCTGTCCCCTGTGCCATACAGCTCCTTAGTGCAACCAGCAGACCAGTGGGGGAGCCTCAAGAGCCTCCCAGTTGGCTGTATCATAGGAGTCCTCCCCACATTTCAGGGGGTTAGAGGGTCTCTGCCCATCTAGCCCCCTCCCTTGGTCCATGGCTCAAGCCAAAGCTTCTCTCAACAGGCTTATTATTTCTCATCGTAAGAGATAAAGCTCAGTTCAAAGCCATTTCCAATTCCATTCAAGTAAAAGAACAGTTCCCACTTTGCCTCTCTGACCCCCCACCATCCCCACCTCCTCCTCCAACTGGCGCCAACGGCATAAGACAAATCTTTCCTCAGAAATATAATAGTTGTTCTTCCTCTTCCCGTTGAAGCCTCTGCCAGGTAATTAGCATACGCTGACACCTTGATAGACGAAAAGAAAGGCATGAGATAATTCCCTTTTTCTTTAACCATTATAGTATGAAGCAGCCTTTCAATTTGCCAGTTACCCGATCCAGCATTCCTGAACGCAGCCCACCGTGTGACATGTTATTCTAGCTGATCCTACCATCTCTGGTATTCATCACCAACCCGGGTCACATTTGATAGAGAAATTCTCCCTCTTCACTGCTGACACGTTCCCAGTAGGAGGGACAGCTGAGGTTCAGACTGGCAGGAAATGCCAGGGTTAGTGTGGTCATCCTTGGTTGGGCGCCCCCAGCTGGCAACCTGAGGCCTTGCAAAGACCTGTGGAGTGTCACAGGTCGTTTTTGGAATCCCTCTGTCTTTGCCCCTCTCCCAGTCCACCAGCTCCCTGAAAGAAATGGGCCTTTGACCAGAATCAGGGAGTCCCGACACAGACCTCAGCATATGGTTGATGGTTTTTCTCTTACACACACACACACACACACACACACACACACACACACACACACACAGGGGCTTATGGGTCTGGCATCTTAGAGTTGTGCCTAAACTCTTCGGATGGACTGTCCTTCCATGTACATGCTCGCAGATGTGACTTTCCCCTTCGACTTTCTTGGGGGAAAATAACTGGGGAAATAAGAAGGCAGAGGCAGGAGGCTCACAAGTTCCAGGGCAGCTTGTAATTATTTCCACATCAGCCAGGGCTACAGAGCAAGACCCTATTTCAAAAGAAAAAGAAAAGAAAAGAGAGAGGAAGAAAACAAAGTAGAGAGAAATAGAAAATAAAAAAATTTGTATTTATTTATTCAATTGTGCATGTATGCGCGTGTGTATGTGTATATGTGTGTGTGTAGAACCACGGTCGAATTCAGGAACCATCATGGACTACCTCCACCTCCTCCTTGTTTACTCTGCCCAGGGATTCACAGGCTCCGCCCTACCAAGACCAGAAACACAGGCAGCTCCTGCTTCCGCCCAGCTTCTATATGTGGGGTCTAGGATCTGAACTCTGCCTGCAAGACAGAGGTTTAACCCCTGAGCCACTTCTCCAGCCCCGAAAATAAAAAATTTTAAAAAGAACAGAAGGAGTGAAGAAGAAAAGGAGATTTTAAAAACTCAATCTTTTCATTTTACAGACTACTAACTAAATGCTAGGCACTATAATAGGTACTATTCTAGACACTATAAACACAAAGATGAACAATATAGGCAAGAGACCCAGCTTCGTGGAGCCTGCAATCCAGTACAAGTAAACATATGAATATTATTATTATTGTGGGAAGAACTGAAGCCAGAGCCTAATCTATGCTAAGCAGGTCCTCTACTAGTGGGTTACATCACAGCCATGAAGAACTATTAATAAGCAAGTACAATATGTAATTTGAGGCTAGAGTGATGGCTCAGGGGTTAAGTCTCTGCTTTACAAGTAGAAGGATCTGAGTTCTGATCCCAGATCCCATGCAAAAAAAGATACTTGGCAGAAGTGGCAGTGACCTGCATTTCTGACCCTGGAAGGCAGAGCCTGGAGAACTCTGAGCAAAGCAAAAATAAGGTAGAGCAATCCAGAATGATTCCTGAAGTCATCCTTGGGAGCCCATAGGCACACATTAGTGCACACACACACTAGACATACAGACACACAGACACACACACACACAGACACACAGACATGTTAAATAAAGAAAAAAGGAAAAACTTTATTTAGTCTGTGTGTGTATGTGTGTGTGTGTGTGTGTGTGTGTGTGTGTGTTAGAGGGCACTATGTGTCCCTGTGGAGGACCAAGGGTGACTTTGGGAATCATCCTGGATTGCTTCAACCTCCTTTTCATATCTCCCTGGGATTTCAGGCTCCACCCACTAGGGCCAGATGTGCAGACCTCTGACATTTTCACCTGATTCTGGTCAAAGGCCCATTTCTTTCAGGGAGCTGGTGGACTGGGAGAGGGGCAAAGACAGAGGAATTCCAAAAACGACCTGTGACACTCCACAGGTCTTTGCAAGGCCTCAGGTTGCCAGCTGGGGGCGCCCAACCAAGGATGACCACACTAACCCTGGCATTTCCTGCCAGTGTGTTAGAGAAAGGGGAAAGAGAAAAAAGATGCATGCAGGCATGCCGTAGTATACAGGTAAGCTTCCTGGCACTGAATTCAGATCATCAGATTTGCAAGCAGGCATCTTATCCACTGAGTTATCTCACCAATTCCACATAATATTTGATGATTGTTTTCTGTCTGGTTGCTGTTCCTGGAGTTTTTATGTAGGATCTGGGATCTGAACTCAGAACCTTCTGCTTGTAAGGCAGAGTCTTAACCCCTGAGCCATCTCTCCAGCCCGAGATATGTGCTTTTAATGGCATAAAACAAGTGTAGAAGACAGGATGAGAGAGGACTATCTTAAGCCAGGGAGGGCCTGAGATATGAATCCGTATGTGAATGAAGGAAACCAGAGTCAGCCATAGAAGGACTGTGGAAAACATTCCCAGAAGAGAGAAGAGCAGGTGCAGAGCTTACAAATGCCCCGCGTCCCTCAGTGGGCTGTTTCTTTGGAGGAGTCTCTCCCATTGTCCCTGATGTGGAGACTTTGACCTTCTCTAATACTAAGAAGGCAGGAGGGGCAGAATGGGATGAACGGCTTCGTTCATCCACTCAGTAAGGGAGAGAAAAAGTCGCTTGTGATTATCAGTCAGTCAAGGCCTCCCAAGGCATCATGCACCTAAGCAGACAGTGGAAACCTGTCCACCAATCATGGCTTCCCAAGGAAATTTCTGGCCTTCATCTCTTAACCCCATTCCTGAAGAACAAATCCATCTCAGGCTACCTCAATGTCTTCTTTTCCTGGTTTGCCTCTAGACTCCTACTCTTGAATGGAACAGGTTCCGGATATGGATACACACACAAACACACACACACACACACACACACACATGCACACACGTGCGAACTGTCTCTCATTCTTCTGTGGACCTAGGGCCAGGGCTGGAGACCGAGCAAGAGCCTGGTGAATGCCTTCTGAACTAAAGACATAACCCCACCCACCACCCACCAGTTTTGCAGCTCAAGACACAATGGCCTTGAGATAGCACTTGGACTGAAGGGCTGGACTGTTACCTGTGCTAATTATTCTCTTGGGGGACAGGGGCACCACACACAAGTCCAAGTCCAGCTGAGCCCCATTAAGCTTGTTTCTCCTGCTTCCTTTGGTACTCCCAGATGCCCCTGTCCCTCCCTTCATGTTGCCACTCCCATCTCTTCAGACATGGAAATCAGAGTAATAAACACATAAATAAGATTTTATTACTTATGCTTTTTTAAAAAAGGCTCCACAAGTGGTAATGGAGGGGGAAAAAGAAGGGCCGGAATACACTGGTGAGCAGTAAACCTGCCAGCTTTTCTCCATTCAGGGAGGGGGTAGGCATCATGCACCTGAGCAGACAGTAGAAATCTGGAGGCACCCTGTCAACTCATCATGGCTTCCCGTGTGTCTGCCAGCCTCCAGCTCGGGGTCTCTCTAGAGATTACAGTCACGGCAGTTGCAGAAAATAGCCTCATCTGAGATGATACCTGGTTAGCATCTCCACATCTAAGACTAAAGTATGGTGTAAACGGGCAGTCAGCAACTCAACTCCAGACACTCCTGAGGAGCCATTCTGGCTCTAGAGCACCCCCATAGGTTGGCCAAGGCTGATGCTGGGCCTGAACCTCAGTTCCATGAAGCTGCCCGTTCCTGTCTTCTCCCACTCTTGCTAGGGAATTCACCTGAAGTACACCTGAATAGACTCTGGACACAAAAGCAAAACCAAACATGTAACACCAAACTTTCCACTGGTCCTTCTGCAGCATTTTGAATCAATATTTTTAAGTATGACCGTATACTCCAAGCTGGACCCCAACTTGTCACCAGCTTCTCGTCGCAGCCTCCATTACAAATGTGAGTTGCCATGCTCAGCTATAAACACATATTTATAAAACATATGTGTTGAGACAGAGTTTCGTGTGGCCCGGGCTGCCTGGAACTCACTAGGGAGTTGAAGATGAACTTGAACTCTTCATCTTCTTGCTTCCTTCTCCCGAGTGTTGGGATTACAGGCATGCACCTTCTTTACTTTAAAGATCTCCTTTCAGTTCCCATGTTTCCACTTCTCTGTGGACCCCTCTGTGGTCTGACGCCACAAACCTCTGGTGGACAGGATTGTACATGTCCCTCCTATTACTTGTGAGCCTCCGATCAGACTGTCTTATGTTGGATAGCACGGCCTGCGGTTATTAATTAGGGCTCTGGAACCAAACTCCATAGCTTCAAGCCGCAGTTACCAGACGATCCTGTTGTCAGAGAGCCTCTCTTCTGCGAAGTAAGGATGCTGCCAGTCTGCCTCGTGCAGTCTCCAATGGATGCAGTCAATTCTCTGCTCTCTGCCACATTCTGGCCTCTCAGAGAGCAGGGGCTGAGTCTACAAGTTCAGCTGGTTCCTGGGCACTTCATAGATGCCTGATAAACACTGGGGTGAGGGCTTGGATGTAGCTCAGTGGTAAATCACTTGCTTCACATGAGCAAGGCCCTGGGTTCGATCCCAGCACTAAAATAAGTAAATCCATCAGAGAGTAACTTCTGTATTTACTGTTCTTACTGGCATGGAATGGGCATGAGCAAAACTGAGTGCATGACACAGAGAAGCAGGTGCCCACTAGCCATGTTCTGAGGGCTTCTGCTGTCTCTCTCCCCAGCATCATCAGCATCTTACTCTCTCATGTGTCAGAGGGAAATGCAGAAGGAAGTCCACTGCAGTATCACTCATTCTTTGCCCAGGACCTCCGTTCATCCCCAGCTTCTCGTGTAACCTCAATCCTTGCTCTCGTCCCTACTTCTGGCTGCAGAATCCACCAAGTCCTGCCTTCTTATGGTTTATGACTGCTCACGCTGTGCTATTCCCTGCCTTTTCTGACCACCTCCTGCATGTATGGGCTCAATCAAGCATGCTGGCATTTACTCCCTTCGTGGGCTGGCCTTTAATTAGATGCTACCTACCTGCCAGATCTCCCCAAATCAACAACAATAAACAGCTTTCCTAACCCTTGGTGACATCTGGGAACCCACTAGGCTCACACAAAAGCTCACCTTTCTTTCATCTCTCTCTGTCTTCACAATTATCCCCCAGACAATGGCAGAATTCATCCTCCTCACTCTGCAGATGAGGCCACCAAGGCTGAGAGTTGCTCAGATCAGTAACACTCACCCCAGCGCATCCCTTTCACCATCTCTGTAATTGGCACCACCACCCACCAAGATACCCAAGCAGGAAACAAACATCACCCATCATCACCTGTGGTGTGACACTTTTCCTGGGGAGATGCCACACAAATATCTAATCACCTCTGCTAGGAAGCCAACAACAAACCAAAGTAACAACTATACCAAAGTCCAACTGAGCAAACCAATGCGTTTATGAGGGTGACTCCTAGGAGCACAGGTGAGGGATTGCATACAGGAGCTGGGGGTCACTCGAAGGCCTGCAGCGTGGAAAAACCAGCCTCCGTGAGGTCTCCTGAAAGCTACAAGTCCAGAGGGCTCTGCAAGACCGACTGGTTGCCAAAGAAATCTCCAGGCATCCGGGCTAGTGTGGTCCCTTCTCACCCAGCCGTCATTTACTGCTCTCTTCATCTTAGGGGAGTAGGTCTTATGAATCTATTGAGCTTCAAGAACTTTCCTGAAACATAAGAGCTTACTTTCTGAGTCTCAAGAGTTTTCCTTCTATAGAATATTTCAAGTTGCTACATAGGTTGGAGACGGCAAAAATCCAAAAAGGCACCACGTTCCACCTTGAGGGGAAAGGCCCTACAGCACTTCACCCCTCTCCTCTAAAGGACTCTTACATTCTTTCAGACTCTCCCACAATGTTCCCTAATATTGATGTCCATCTGTGATTTAGACATTAGGTCACAATGCCATAGGAACAGTCCCTTATTCTCGGGAGCTTCACCAATAGCTGTTTCTCCACCAGCAGGACTACCCACTGTAAGAATTTCTCTACAGGCAAAGCAGTCAACCGAATTAATGCATGAAATAAATGCAAATGTTTAGAAGGCAGTTTGACAGGTATATCCTATCCACTTAAAAAGTAACCCTACACCTCTCCCCCTGCCGTAGTTTTTTTTTTTTTTTTTTTTTGTCCTGGCTTACCTATCTTACGTGAATTCCCTCCTACTGAATGGCCTTAAATCCAATCATAAAACTGCTAGATGCACCCCTGAACAACCTTGCTACTCTTGTGCCAGCAGGCACATCTTGCCTGGCATTTTGGTACAAAAGTATGCACAGTCCACTGCCAAACAGGACTGTTGTTGACAATTTTCCCCCAGCAGTCTGCACAGCACCTTCTGGCACTACGAAAGCCAACCAGTAAGGAGGGAGCTTCCAGCTTAGTCTGGTTTTATTTCTCTGTGTTCTGTAACCAAAGCATGCAGTGTCTTCAGCAATTCAGTCTTACCATCCAATTCTGGCATGCAACCAACAGAATTGCCAATAGCTTTTATGGTTTGTGGGACCTCGGGGGCCTCCCTGGCTAACAATTTATGGGAAGATAACCCACCCCTGGCACCGTGATGTTCATTTAACGAACTTATGGTTTTGGAAGTTCCTTTATTTACCTGTGTAGGGTATATTCTTTAAAACTCTGATGTCGTTACTAGTCTTTTAGATGCTTTTACAATCTATAAGACACTCAAAGCATTAGGTAACAAACCTTTTTCACAAAGGGTGGATAGAATCTCCAAAAGTCCACCATAGTCCATTCCAAGCGTCAATAATCTCAGGAGTCAGCAGCCAGGAGAATATTAGAGGAAAACGTTAGCAAGAGCTCATTCAGCATGAAAAGTTTTCAGCTCGTTCAGTTGCTTTCTTACAGGGCCGTGGTAGGTACAGTGGTGCGGATGGCCTGCTTTATCTAGCGTTTCTGTCACTCACAGGCATCCTCCCTGATTCATCCTGCTTCCTTATCCTGGGGTGTTACCGGAGAGATTCCCCTCCCCCCAAACACCATATTCAGACTGAAAGATCTGTTTGCTAGTCACTACCCCCAAATAGCCAGCAGGCACTTACAAAACCCAGGCTTAGTCACATACTTCATTGGGTCAGGGACTGATTGATAGCTCACTCTCCTCTCTCTGTCCTTCTCCCTCCACATTCCCAGGGATTAAAAATTCTCTTCTACCTTCAGATCCTGCTGTTTTTTCTCCCAATGTACATATTTGGACCTGATTTACATGCTGGTCTGAGTCACTCAGACCCACCAAAGCCTTTCCTACCCTATAAAAATTATGTCCACCAAGGAACTCAGCAAAACCAATAAAACACCAAATTCCTAAGGAAAATGTGAGAATTAGTCAGGTCTCCATGATGTAAACGTAACTTAACATAACAAAAAATTTTCCATTCCTTATCTGTGGCTTAGTGTGTGTGGTCTTTCTTTAAAAAACAAAAACAAAACCAAAAACACCTTATATTACCAATGGACTTTCATGAGTCTCCCCCACCCAGTGAACTCCATGGGTCAGGCTCAAGCTGCTGAGTCCTGCCCATGTCAGGAAACAATGAGGTCTTGCTCTGGCGCTGCTGTATCTGATGCACGGTTTGGCTCCCTGGAGCTAACAGACCTTGGGGTGGAGCCGTGGATCTAGTCTCTCCATTAGCCACACCTGGTTGCAGTGAGAGACTTGAGCCTGGTGAACAATTTCCACCCCCAGCATATATTTTTGCAGAAGGAAAATATGGCTTATTTGGAGAAGAGGGGAAGTGGTTGAATCACTGTCCACTCTAGAGACAAGCTTGGTCTTTTTCATCTGCATTGTTTTAACACTTACGCCTTCTATGATCTGCTCTTCAGGTTTTAAAGCTTTTCAGAACTCCCTAGCACATTGGCTTTTTTATCAATTTTTTTTTCCTTAGGAATTCCAACTTGACACAAATCCTGTCACATTTGCCTTGTATCTAGAGACGCGGACAGATCCCTTTGTCTGCTTTGTTCTTTTCTTATCTCCTCTACATTGTTTTACAACATTATAGACCCAATGTACATATTTGGACCTGATTTATATGCTGGTCTGAGTCACTCAGACCCACCAAAGCCTTTCCTACCCTATAAAAATTATGTCCACCAAGGAACTCAGCAAAACCACTGAAGCACCAAATCAATCTCAAGGTCTTTTGTGAATTAACTTCTTGGGTTTCTTTTAGCTCTCTAGTAAACATGAACTTAGCTGGCACAGAAAATTGGGGATCAAATACTACCTTTTGCATGCCTGGTTCTTCCAGCAATACCCATCTTTCCTCTGTGGTCCTCTAGCTCCTGATATCCATGGGGCCCTCCACTGGCCCCATGGCTCCAGGTGTCTCTAATGGCTCCTGTGAGCCAGTTCATCAGTAACGGATTCCCTCATATTGCTTAAGGTCATACAGACTGTCTCAAGGAGGGATGGGTAATTATATCGAACCACGATCTGAGGCAGGGTCTAGGGATATGGAGACTTGCTTAGGGCTTGTCTTAACTACCAATTCTTCATGGACGAGCCCAGAACTCAGCCTTCAATTGTTAAGTTGACATCCATATCTAACTACGTAGTAGGAAATCAATCAGTGAGTTTATTCGGTGTTACTCATGAGTGAGGGGTTATCTACTAGAGCAATGTGAGTCAAATACAGCTATGTCTCAGTTACTATCCTCTATCACTTTGAGACAACATTCATGTACAACTTCAGGAAGAAAAGGAGAGATTTATTTGGCTTACACATCCAGAGAAGATATAGTCCATTATAGTGGGAAAGGCATGGCAGGCCACAGAAACTGGAGATGGCGTGGGTCGCTGCAGCCATCATGGAGTCAGGAGAGAGCAAGGAGCAGACTGTAAGATCAGACTGCTAGTGGAAGCAGGGGAGTGCTACCCAGCTTAAAGATCCACCCCCTGTGATGTGCCTTCTTCCTTCAGCAAGGTTCCACCTCCTAAACATTAACAATGGCTAAGGATACAAACACATGAGTCTGTGGGGGACAACTCACATTCAAACCATGATAAGTTACATCACTGGAAAGCCCACCCCAAGCCCAGTGATGACCCTGACTTCATGACTTGTAAATCTGGACACTCTTCCAAGCAACTAGGTGGTTTGGGGAAGCAGTATCTTCTATAACTTTGGGGAGGGGTCTACTGTATAAACGTTTCAAACTGCTACAGAACAACCTTCTGAGATTCAGGAGGGATCAAAATTCAAAAGAGTAACACATTATACCCAGTAAAATGCCTTCTAAGATCTTCATCCTTCAGAAACTCATCTTCCACAGAAAGGTAGTCTCCGACCATGTAGATGGCTCTGGAATCTCTGGTCAGGCAACTCATCCCTCTGCCCATGTGACATGAGCACACTTCTCTCCTGGAAGGAAGGAGGTCTCCCTCCTTGCTTTCGCTATGTCCTCACCCATTCTGTATATTGCATAAATTATATTTCTCTGGCACATATTCAGCCATCCGCTCATTTATCTTCTCAACAAATAGTTATTGAGAGTCAACTGTGTACCAGGCAGTGCAAGAAGCTTAGCAATGAAACAAACAGAACCATTGTCTTCATGGAGCTTATACTCCAATGGGAGAGTAAGGGACCAGTAGTCGCCATCCATGCATATGCAGCATTCACTAGTTGCAATTGCTATGGAAAGAAAGGAAGCAGAGGGAAATTAAACAGGACACAGACTTGTTATATAGGGCATGGAGGAAAGTCCTTCCTGAGCTCACCCCTGAAAGGGAAACTGTGCCTTTCTGACACCTGCAAGTTGGATCGGGAAGATTGGATCCACAGTGCTCTGCAAGCTTGTGTTTGAGGAAGGGCTCAGAGACCAAGCAACTAGAAGAGTGAGTAAAGATGGAGCTGAACATGGTGGTACACACCTGTAGCTCCAGCGTCTGGGAAGTCGAGGCAGGAGGATTGTCTCCAAAGTCAAGGTCAGCCTTGGCTATGTAATATATATGCCAGGCTAGCCTGGGCTATAGAGTGCAAGGGTGAAAGAAGGAAAGAAAGAAAGAAAGAAAGAAAGAAAGAAAGAAAGAAAGAAAGAAAGAAAGAAAGAAAGAAAGAAAGAAAGAAAGAAAGAGAGAGAGAGAGAGATTTGGCAGAAGGCCACATCTTCAGGGTCTGGAGACCATGAAAAGTTTGGCTTTGCTCCTGCCTGAGATCTGGAGACACTGGAGTTTGAGCAGAAGAGTGACAAGATGTGTCTCACATTTTAACAGAATCCTTCCCACACCTTCGGTCTGGAGAAGAGATAGTAGAGAGGAAGACGGTCAGAGCCATTGCAGCAATGCGGAGGCGAGATGGTGACAGTGTGGACTGGGTGCTGACTGTGGAATGGTAAGAAGCGGTCAGATGCTAGATGGATTCTGACAGCAGCGCTGACAGTAGCTGCTGCGGAACTGCTGTGGGGTGTAAACAGAGGAGCCTGGATGGCCTGGAGGACACAGCAGGTCTGATGGCTCCAACAGTCTCCAAAACCCTCACCATGGGGTATAAGGTTTTAAGGTTCATGATCTTGCCTCTAATACTCCCCGTTCCATGGTCCGGATCTTCCATACCAGCAAATAGCAATGCTATTTGACAGTTACCCTCAAGCCGCAAAGCTGGGCTAAGTGCTTCATCAATGGCAATGCATTTGCTCTCCGCTCTAATCCCATGAAACGGGTACTGTGATTAACCCCCCTGTTATCATATATGTCCATTTTACAGAAGAGAGAAGTGAGGCCCAGAAGACTAAATAATTTGACCAGGCCACAAAGACAAAAAATAAGGGACCCGGGATTTGAAACCAAGGCTGTTTCTCTAACTCACCACAAGAGATTGATAGTTTAGTCCCATGATTGACTATGACTTGGCCCTCTATCCAGCAGTCCATCACCTAGGCCCAGATAGGTTGAGGAGGGATCAAAGTTCAAAAGGGTAACATATCATGCCCAGTAAAATGTCTTTAAGGCCTCCATCCTTCAGAAACTCATCTTCCACAGCAAGGTGGTCTTCCACCATGTAGATGACTCCGGAATCTCTAGTCAGGCAACTCATCCCTTTCCAGCAATATCTTCTCGGTTCATGTGACATGAGCACACTTCTGTCCTGCAAGGTGTCTCTGCCTCCCTTTGCTATGGCCACGCCCATTCTGTATATGCATAAATTGTATTTCTCTGGCGCATATTCATCCATCCACTCATTTATCTTCTCAACAAATAGTTATCTATCTCTCATGCCTCAGTGTCCCTTCATCTGGCCCTTTGTCTGAGAAGCCCTTTCTTGTGCTCCCTTGGATTTCAAGCAATTTGGCAACATCTCCGTTGGGAGATCTCCATTTGTAAGGAAACTGAGACCTTCTGAAGATCAGTTAATTTCCTCAGAGTCAGTATGTGGTACCAGGATGCTAAACAGATACCGAAGGCTTGAACTTGACATTGGAGATAACCTGTGTTTACATCCTCTGCTCGGTCAACTCTTGGGCCGAAGCCTGCATGCAGTCCAGCCTGCAAGCAGGGAGAGAGAGGGGCTCTCCGTGTTCCTGCGCCCCAGTCCTCAATCCTCTCCCTGCCACTGCTCGCTCTTCTCATTCATCTCTCCTTCACAGCCTTAATAAAAGCCCTGAGATTGACCGATGAAGGGGAGTGATTTCCCCGCGAGAGCAGCATCCTTTACACAAGAACATTCAAACAGGGGCAGAATTCTTCCGCGAGGCACAAGCTTCAGAAGACAGCTGGGGATGGAGAGTTGCTGGGAGAAGGAGGTACGGAGGGATGGGGAACAATGTTTTATTTATTTATTTCCCTCTAGAAGCCTTCACCTTTCATTAAAACAGCCTCCGGATGTAGGTGCAATCAAACATTCATTAGACAAGCAAGGTACATTTAAGAAAAAGCTAACAACGCCCAGCGCGCGCGCACATCCACATATGCAGCAATAATCAATCTGCGAAACGAAACCGCTCCTTCAGGCGAGGGGAGCAGACTGTGTTCCTCCGCACCCAGCTCCCCGGGGCCCCGCGTCCCCTGGGGCTGGTGGCTGTGCCTCCCGCCCCTGATCCCGCACCTGCGGGCGACGGGACTTGCAGGACGGCTGGCTATGCCCTGGCGCGCCATTCCTCTGGCCACCCAGGGCCAGACACTGGGAACCCTTTCCGGCCTTGCCCTTCCGCCACTCGGCAGGGTTTTCCCACGATTTGAAACGCACAGAGTTCTCGCAACTGTCCCGGGGCTGAGTTCACCCCGGGACACCCGCAGGAGTGGGACTGGGGGCAAGCGACCATCGAGGTGGGCTCACCCCTTTTCTCAATCAGGAAGGGCTTCCTGGAGGAGGGGATGGCGGCGGTCCGGGCGCGGGGGGTGGGGGGAGGAAGAGGCTTGACAGATGGGGAGTGGGAGGCTTTCCCCAGCAGATGGGGCCGCGTGGGCGGAAGGAGTCTGGGCCGGGCGGAGGATGGAGAGACGCGGGCCTGCGGAGACTGTCCCTGGAGCAGGGACACGCGCTGGAGCGGGGGGTGGGCAGCTGGGGATGAGCGTGTGAACCGGACGGAGAGCGGAGGAGGTAACCCCAAAGGTGGAGGCGGAGGAGTTGGGGGTGGCGGTGGCCGAGCTCACCCTTGAGCCTTCAGAAGGTTGCAGTGGGCCCAGCGCCTTGCGCAAGGGCGCCCCCTGATGGCACCTTCCGCTTCAGACATGGTTTCTGTTTTCTTTTGGGGGGAAAAATCAGTTTAACTGAATCATACATATATGTATATTCTCATGTAGCCCAAGCTACATACTTGAACTCAGTCTTGAACTCAGTGTGTAGCTGACGATGACCTTGAACTTCTGATCTTCTTGTCTCGGCTATTCCAGGTAGGTTGCTGAGATTACAGGCTTGGGCCACTTTTCAGTGTCTAGGTGCTGATTCTGGTCTGAGCAGAGGCCCAGGGATCAACCCGATGTGCGAAGCAGACAAGATTGTTGTATTCGCTAACTCAAGTTCACCCAAGGATGAAGTCCTCGTTGCATGCTGGGGTCAGGAGATTACTGCGGGGCGCAGACGAACAGTCCCAGGCCTCCCAGGGTTTGTAATTTAGAGAGGAGACAGTCCACAAGTAAACAAGTAAATGAGCAAAATGATTTCCAGTGTTGCAGGGGAAATGCAGCAGGGTGTGGAGCCAGGCAGCGACTGTGTTCTCCCCTCTCTTCCCTCCTTTCTCCATCTCCCCCTCACTGCTGGGTTGGGGAGTGGGGGCAAGATTTGTCAGCGTCAGTTTCAAGGCCAGCAACAAGGGAAAGCTGTTTGGGGTGGAACTCAGAGAGAGAGGTGCAGACTCCCAGAGGTCAGAGCACGTGTTCCACCTCTAGCACCTAGCGCCTCTGGCTTTTCCACGGTGGCCAGCCGGCGGATTTCCTCATCTAAACCAGAGGAGCTTTTAATCTGTCTTTATACAGCAGCCGGGCTCTGCATGCACTGGGATTATAACGAGTTCTCTGTACATTGATCCTGTTTTTTCCTGGCTGATCTGACCAAGCAAAGCTGAGACAGAATCTTTCAGGTTTCTGCCTCTGGATAAATTTAAAAGTGGCGAGGCTTGTTGTGTGGGTAAGACTTCTGACATTCAGGTATCAGAAGCCAAGATCTCAGTCCCCAGACTCAAGAAGGAGTGGCAGTCAAGGTGAGGGGTATGGGTGAGAAAGAGGCCAAGTCTCCAGTCGGAGCTCAGGAGGTGATGGGGTTGTTCCAGCGGAACCAGGTCAGTCTATTCAGGCAGCTTTGTAGCTAGCTCTAAGGGAGGAGATGAGAGGAGAAAGGAGAGGCTGCCCGGGCCTGGGACAGACCCAGGAAGCCTACAGAAAAGGGTTCTGAAGCCCGGCGTGGAGGCCCATGTCTGTAATCCCAGCGACCAGGAGGCAAGCGCCAGAGGATCAAGAGGAGTTTCAGGTCAGCTTGGTACCCACAATGAGTGTCCAAGCAGCCAGAGCTCTGCAGGACGTCTGTCTCAGAGAAGTGGCAGACAGGAGAAGGGTCTAGGCCTGGGTCTGTCATTTATAATCTAAGTGGCTTTGGGTAATTAAGTGGTCCCTTCTCATTGTAAAATGGGGGTGGCTACTGCATGTATTCATGAATTGGCCAAGGCAGAGTACCTTCACACTTAGACAGCGATACCAGCGACTAGCGTTGACATCCATAGCACAGCAGTGGGAGGCTGGGCTCTACTGCCTGGGGAGGTCGCTTATGAAACTTAAACAGACAGAGGTGCCAGGCCCACGTGAGGAACTATTATTGTTGATTCCCGGCCAGCTCACAGATGCTAATAAAGGTGTGAGGAGGCGTCAGGCAGACACACATACCCAGTTGCTCCTCATTCGGTCAGTGACAGACACAGTCTCTTGACAGTTGTTGAGACACGCAGTTTGGGCACACCCTCCCTGTCTTGAGAGTGGAGAATGTGGGACACAGGCTCCCACTTGCAGCTTTGCCTCTGCCAAGGGATACTTGCGAGCGGCCTTTCCAGCATGCAGATCTGAGCATCCCTTCCTGCTGGAGGCTAAGGCCAAACACTCTTGGAGGGACTGTCCATGCATCCTGCTGTGGCCTCTCCTGATGCTCTCTGCCTTTGTGATTGCACATCTAAACTCCAACCTTTAGAGGAGAGGGATTGGTCTACTGATTCATAGTAGTGTGATTGATAAGTAGTAGATGATTGATAAATATTTAAATTGACTTGTTTTCTCGTCTGTTGACTGTTTCAGGTACTTCAGAAAGATTTTTAAAAATATTTTCTTTACACTTATTTATTTGTGTGTGGGGGGGCACATGGGTCACAATGTGTGTGTGTGTGTCAATCAGAGAACAATTCGTAGAAGTCAGTTCTTTCCTTTTACCATGTGAGTTCCAGGGATCACACTTCTACCCACTGAGCCATCTCTTTGGCCCAGAAAGATTTTTTTTTTTCAGTTTAAAAAAAGAGTAAATAGTACTGAGCAGGTGACTCGGTTGGGTAAAACCTTTGCCTCAAAAGCAAAAGGAACTGAACTCAGATCCCCAGGTCTTGGGTAAAAATGCCCAGGGTGAGGGTGGGGAGGAAACTGGCAGCAGTCTGTAATTCTGACTCTGGAAAATGCCAGAGCAAAGCAATAAGGAAGAAGAGCATCAGTGTCACCTTTGGGCCTTCACAGGCATGGACACTTATACACACACACACACACACACACACACACACACACGCACACGCACACGCATACGCACAGGCACGCACACGCGTCAAAAAAAGGAAATAAAATTTCAACGTATCTCATTAAGGTGTATTAATTATGCATACTAATGGTTTCATCATATATCTTTTTAAAGTCATTTTTTTATAATTTTCTTTTTAAAAAAACTTTTTTTATTATTCAATTGTGTATGTGTGTGTGTGTGTGTGTGTGTGTGTGTGTGTGTAGAACCAAGGGTGAATTTGGGAATTGTGGTGGACTGCTTCTACCTCCTTTTTGCTCTGACCTGGGATTCAGAGGCTCTGCCCACCAGGACCAGAAGCGCAGGCCACCCCTGCTTCCACCTGGTGTTTGTACATCCGAACTCAGGACCCTCTGCTTGCAAAGCAGAAGCTTAACCCCTGAGCCATCTCTCCAGCCCCTAAAGTCATATTATTTTTAAACTTTTGTTTACTTATTTGAGAAAGGAGAGAGAGAAGATGTGCCGGTCCATACCCGTACGGTGGCACACAGGTGCAGGTCAGTTCTGTCCTTCTGCTTAGAAGTTATCATGTTTGACCTCAGGTTACCTTCTTGAAAACAGGTGCCTTCCCTCCTGGGCTGTGTCACACTGGCCACATGACACGGATTTTTTTGGCTCATGTAGGTGTGAATGTGTACACGGGGAGGGGCGGCAGTATAGGGCATGTGGGTATAGAAGGGGTGTGTGTCTGTGGAGGTCCAAGGGTGACTTCCAGAATCATCCTGACTGCTCTGCTTCCTTACTGCTTTGCTCAGGGGTTTCCCAGGCTCTGCCTTGTAGCGTGAGACTTGCAGGCTGCCTCCATTTCCACCTGGCATTCCTATGAGGAATCTGGGATCCCAACTCAAGTCCTTTTGCTTGCAGGGCAAAGGTTCAACCCCTGAGCTTTCTCTGCAGCCCCAAACATTTTCATAAATAATTTTCTTTTTACATTCATGGAGTCAGTTTTCTGTACCATGTGGGCTCTGGGGACCAAACAGATAATCGGGCTTAGCTGCAAGCACCTTTACCCACTGAGCCAGCTCATTGGCCTCATTATGACATTTTCGTGCATGCACATGATGTATTTCAATCATATTCCCCACTCCCTTTACACTTTTATGTGCCCCTTCTACTCCCACTAATCTCCTTTTTCTTGCTAACTGATCCCATTCTCCTTCCAGATTTTCTTCCTTCCTTCCTTTTTTTCTTTTCTTTTTTTTCTTCTCCCTCCCTCCCTCCCTCCCTCCCTCCCTCCCTCCCTCCCTCCCTCCTCCTCCCTCCCTCTCTCTTGCCAATGAGTTTCATTAGGGTTGGAAAGTTTTCTTCATTTTTTTATATATTTATTTATTTATCTATCTATCTATTTATTTATTCAAGTGTGCGTGTGTGTGTGTGTGTGTGTGTGCACGCGCGCGCGTGTAGAACCACGGGTGAATTCGGGAATCACCATGGACGCCTCCACCTCCTCCTTGTTTACTCTGCTCCAGGATTCACAGGCTCCGCCCTACCAGGACCAGAAATGCAGGCCGCCCCGGCTTCCGCCCAGCGTCTATACATGGGGTCTAGGATCCGAACTCAAGACCTTCCGCCTGCAAGGCAGAGGCTTAACCCCTGAGCCACCTCTCCAGCCCCAAGTTTTCTTCATTTGAGACAGGTTTTGTCAAACTTGTTGCAATCCTCCTACGTCAGTCTCCCGAGTCCTGGAATGATAGGCATGAGCGAGCAGTGAGAAATATTTTGATGGAACAACTAAATGTATGGCAACACTGAAACTTCACATGTTCTAGGTACTTGCCAACCGTGAACCCTACCTCCCCCCATACCCTGAGGAATGCCTTCTAGGGTCTCAGGAGCATCTTCACTCCCCCAACTTCATTGTGGATAGCGTCCACTCCAATTCATGCCCTTTCAAGCTTGCTTGTCCCTGGCGATGCCGCCTTTCATCAAGAGGCCTCTTACCTCTGTTCTAGCAACCCGGGCAGGCCTGGCCTCCTTCCACTTCTAAAGAACACAGCTTTGGGTCTGCATGCACGGGGAGGCTGGGCACCTCTCTCCGTACCAGCCAGCCAGAATCTAGCAAATGCCGAGTCATCGTCGGCGGGTGCTTGTCTCCAGCAACTCCAGCCGAGGAGCTGCCAGGAGCAAACTCAGAAGACCCGCTTCTGGAAGCATCTGCAGAGCTTTACACTTGAAGCCATGTGAGTCTGCCTCTCTCTGTCAGTCTCCCACCACCGCATCAGGGGTTTGGATGTGTAAACCTGGGAGCGGGCCTAGGTGGACTCACCTGCCCTATGCCCTCTCAGTACCCCTGACCCTCTGCACCGCCCATTCCAGCCTCCTGCCTGGAGGCAATACCTCAGCCTCAGTTTTTCTTTGGGTGTTTCCTGCTCAATAGCGGCCAGGGGTCTTTTTGCAGGGTTGTGCCCCAGCCGCAGTACCCATAAATGCTAATAATTAAGCCCCTAAAAACTGCCTGCAGATAAAGGTAATCCCTCGTACCTTACAGCCCGGAGCACAGTGGAGGCATTTTCATATATATTATCTCATATGATCTCCCGCCGTAATCCTATTGGGTACTTCTGGGAAGGGAATTAACGTCCTTATTTTGAAGAGGAGAAAACTAAGAATCTTGTCTGAGGCCTCATAGCCTGTGGGACCAAGAGCTGGAATCCTGACACAGGTTCCAGGCAGTCCAGGGCTGTCAATTGCCGACACCTCCCATAGCCCATCCAGTACGACGCCACCTGGCTCTTCTGTCCATTTCTCTTCACAACAACAAACAAATATTGAGCACAGGTATGCAATTTGAATTATATCATTTGACTCCCCAACACAGCTTTACGATATTGACGATGTTCTTAGTCTCCGTGTTGCCAATGAAGGGTCAAGCTCAGAGAAGTTAAGTAACTTGTCTGGAATCACACAGGCTGCTTTGATCATGGATACGCTCCTTTTGTTTGGTCAATCCCAGGGTTTCCTGCTTACTGCTAGGCTCGTCCTGGTTAAACTAAAGGTCCTGTTTGAAACAAACACAACCAACCTTCAGATCGCTTCACTTCTTTCTGTAGCTGTTCTCCACATCTGGGTCACTCACTTGGCAAATATACCCAAGAACTTACTCTGGGCCTGGAATACCAAGTACACAGTGGTTCAGCCTCCTGTCTGGGAATAGTGAGCTCAGGCTGACAAAATCCAGGAGAGCTTCCTGGAGGGGGTGCCTGATGAATCTCGAAAGATGAGTAGGAGTTAGGTAGAGAATTGGGATGAACGTTCCAAACAAGAGGCAAGAGAGAACAGGGCCCGTTCAAGGGCCCTGATACGAGACAGTTTGGTTGCAGCACACATGATAGGGGGGTGGGTTGTGATAAAGGCGTCCCAGAGACTGAGCACTGGCGCTGAAACTAACCCCACAGAACATGATATGGGGTGAACAGTCCTCTAAGGTACCCTGGCTGGGGGGGCGCTCCAAAGGCTTAGGAACATTCATGGGGTGTCCTATGAGACCCAAAACTTCCCCCTCTGAATTCCCTAGTGAGGCATCCCTTTGAGAGCAAACAGAAGGAAGTGCATTTCAGATAACCGGAACAAACTCTGCAAAGGTGCAGAGATAAGAGAAAGCAAGAGTCTGGGGAGTCAACGGAGTCTAATGTGAGTGAAACCAGGATCCAGGCTGTGTGTACCTATGACTAAGTAGAGACTAAACTCAGGCTTCAGATGGGCAAGAGTCTAGGAACTCTTTCAGGTGGGGCCTATAGGTTCAAATCCTCATTCTTTTTTTTTTTTAATTTTTTTCTATTATTTTATTTTATTCAATTGTCAATGTGTGTGTCTGTGTGTGTGTGTGTGTGTGTGTGTGTGTGTGTACCACGGGAGAATTCGGGAACCACCATGGACCGCCTCCACCTCCTTGTTTACTCTGCACTGGGATTCACAGGCTCTGCCCTACCAGGACCAGAAACACAGGCCACCCCCGCTTCTGCCCGGCATCTATATGTGGGGTCTAGGATCCAACTCAGGACCTTCCGCCTGCAAGGCAGAGGCTTAATCCCAAAGCCACTTCTCCAGTCCCTCAAATTCCCATTCTTACCAGCTATGCATTCAGTGGGCTTTCAGTTTTTTCATCTGTAAAATGGGGTTGTTTAAGATTAACCGCAACACGTGAAGCGCTTAGCGTGCAATGAGCACTCAACAAACACAGCTTGTGTTATTATCACTATCACTAATATCACGAACAGCTTCGAAGTGGGAAATCTAAGGTGGAGTAGAGCCTTGTGAGGGAAGAATCTCATTTTGAGAAGTAAAAACAAGTTGCAGCGTGTGCTTATCTGTAATCTCCACATTCACGGAGACGTGTGAAATTTCATCTGCAAGTATTTTCTCAGGGTGTCAACCCATCCTAAATCAAATGACGGATGCTGGATGCCGCAGGAATGACAGGAGTGTTATAGCAACCAGCAAGCAGCAGGCTCCGAGCTGGGGCCCGGATGATTGGTGCCACCAGGGGAGTTGCAGGAACCCCTCTGTGTGTCTGGAATGGTGGGGACACTTAAGCTATCAGACCCAAACCCTATCCAACCCTAGTTAAGATGAAGCATGGTGTCAGCCAGGGTTTTCTAGAATGAATGTTCTAAGGAAAGAGTCAGAGGCAGCCAGCCCAGGCCTTAGAAATTCACTGTCTTCTGGTTACTGGTCAATATGAATTAGACTTGGAAACTGACCACCAGTCAGAGCGCCAGCAGGTCAGTGGGTGATGAGGAGGTTGTGTTCAGGAATCCCATGAACCAGGTCGGATCTGCCTCCTCCGCGCAACCTGGGCCTGGGCCTGGTACTTCTGTAGGCTTTGATTTCCTGCCTATCTGCAGGACAATGGGACTCATTTCAAACACGATGTGAAGACAGAGTGAAATGACGTCTGCACGGTTTGCATGGTGCCTGGCACGTGACCAGGACTCAACTGCTGGTGGTAACCAACACTGACCCCATACTCTTCTCTGGCCAGCCAGGACGATGGCTGTCCCCAGGACACTACTGTCCCGTTAGGCAATGACAGGTGGAAGTCCAGGCGCCAAGGGTCAGAATACTGGGGAGAGGGCTGCAAGTGGGGAGCAACATCCCATGGGCCTAGGCTGCCCCAGAGCAACGAATAGATGTGCAGTTTGGGCAGGGTAAGGTCTGGAAGGCATGTGCTGGTCATTACGTCTTGGCAGACAGAGGACCAAAGTCAGTCCCTTCGTCTGCCTTCTGAATTTCAGGCACAGGAAGCTTAGAAAACAGCACACATACACAGAAAAATATGGTGAGTTTTTTTTTTTCAGCTGTTTTGACATTTGGGGAGTAATTTACCAACTTCAAGTTCAACTTAATGAAGTTGGGGTAGGCAGCTTCCGGGGGGAGTTCCGCTTCCCAGAATCTCGTTGCCCGGCTGGCAAAGAGGGCCGCACAGTGGTCTGCGGGAAGCATTAACTGTAACATGTTTTGTATCTGTCATTCGAATGGTGCCCCCGGGCACAGGGGCAGTGCCCACGGCTGCTCAATGGTAAATTTGTCATGTGGCCACTGACACGATCAATTGACCCTCTTGCACACAGGTGTTTATTAGCCATTGTATAAATATTTCACCCCTCCCCGGCTGACACATAATCTCTTCTTTGCAGCCTCTGACAAATGAACATTTCTCTGTAGACTCTTAAATGAGTATGTGTCACAGCTATGTCACTGATTAATTTTTTTTTACCACCACGAACAACGATGCATAGAAATGTAACTTATATTCATTTCCCGGCTTGAGCCCAGCTGTCTAAAAAAAAAAAAAAATTTCCACCAGCAGTTACGACTGACAGACAGCTATCCCAGCGCTTGGGCGTGCTGACATGTGGTTGTGTGAGTGCCAGCTTGTTAATTACTGGCTTTCTCTTCCGGCCTGGCTGCCGAGTAACCAGCCGCAAGGACCTTAATCACTGTTGGGGCCGGGGAGGGCGGCTGCCGAAGGCTCCAGAGGCCAGCTCCCCAGCCAACCTAACCGCAGTTCTTTCCCTCCAAGAATTGGCCATTTTTTCCTATGGGTCTTGCTTCGCAAATGTCCCCGAAGTCACCTCAGAAACACTCATTGTCACGTCACTCTAAACCCCTCATCCACTCTAAACCACTCCTCTCTGCCAGGTCCTGAGGGTAGGGCCTGGGACTGGTTTGTCCAGCACAGGGTTGGTGCCCCAGAAAAATATCTGCTGACCGGAAGTCAGAGACTGTGAACCAGCAAGCCACCTGACAGGCTAGTCGGTTTTTCAGTGAATATGTTTGAGCCAACAAACAAGACAACGAAGCCTTCAGACCTGGCCCAGAGGAAAAGGTAACCAACCACTGGGAAATTTTAAAAAACGTATTGGGGGAGGGTGCGTTCAGTAGGTAAAAAGCACTTGCCTCGTAAACCTGAGAATCTGAGTTTCACTCCCTGGAATCCATGTAAAGGTAGATGCAAGAAATGACTCCACCAAGTAGTCCTCTGGCTTCACACACTCGCCATAGCACATGTATACTCGTGCTCACACACATCACCATACATCATATAAATACATATGTGACGGTCCCTGAACCTTCTGCAGAGACCCTTCCTGGCTCCAACAATGATTGAAATCCTGGACTGGTTGCTGGGACGATGTTAAGGTTCCCTGGGGAAGGACCAGAAGCTCTGGGGAGAGGTGCTGGTTGTTCCCTCCTCACTGTCCCCAAGGAAACGGAAGGGTGGCTTCTGGCTGTAGTTGCATAGGACCCCTGTACTCTTCCTGGCTCAAAGATCACGTCCCGGCCCTGACTCTGAACACTTCACCTGCCCACTGTCCTCACCCACTGCTCCCTCAGTTTTTCCCCCACCATGCCTCTCCTTCCTCCTTTCCATGCTTCTTCATGCTGCCTGCTTTTGGGCATGTTCTCGAGTCACCTTGGGTGGCAGAGTCGATTCAGCATCCCTGCCCCCACCCCAACCCTGTCCATCTGCTTCTTCACCCTCCCTCCTCACCCACCCACTGGCACTGGACTGAACCTTCAGCAGGTATGTAGGCTGCCCTGACTATACCCTCACCTCCATGCACCTGTGTCCCCTGCACCTGGGTCCTTCTCTGATGTCACAGTACCCGGGCTGGTAGCCAAGTGCATACACCTGGGGACACTTCCTGTGGATTAACTAGCTCATACCAGCTCTATTGCTACCCACGGACTCTCCAGAGACTGACCTGAGAAACAGAGCCCCCCTCCCCCATTTAACACCAGAGTAGTCCAGGGCAACATTGAGGGCAGGAGTTAATCCCTCCCTGACACTACCGGGAAGCCCACCCACATCCCTCACTGAAGGTGGTGGAAAGGCAGAGAGAGACAGACAAGATAGATCAGTCCTGCTCTATTTATGGTCTGTGCATCCCGGGCCAAGTTGCTCTGCTTCTTATTGTCTTATACACCAGGGTTGCTAAGATCTATATTACAGAGCTAGCGGGAAGTTGCAGAGATCACACGAACAGTGCCCAGCATAGCTCTAGCACACAGTAGGTGTGCAGCAAACAGCAGTATCCTTCCTTTCCTTTCCACATGGTTGTGGCTCAGGTCATCTTCCAACCAGAGAAGAAAAGCAGGTGCCTATGACTGTCCCTGCTCTCATGCAGCTATGAGGTGGTCCCTAAAAGCCCCAAGTCCCAGGTAGCGTTGCTCCTTTCCCCAAGGCTGAGGGGGGGTGCGGCGGCACAGTTCCAGGGAAGGAGAAGAAACTGCTGGGGTGGGCTGGGGTGGGGCTGCACAGAGGACGTGCTGTTTCCTTCAAATCAGCATCATCTGCGAGCCTACGGCACTGAAGGAAGTGCATGCTGATGAGCATGATGTCATCGGAAAGTCACCAAACCCCTGTGACTTAGGCGTGACTACCCTGCTTCCTTCTGCTGCTGAAGAAAGAGGCCCAAAGTAATGCAACCCCAGAAGGCCACACAGAGGTAGAGCGACTCCCCTCCTAAGGCAGGGCTTAGTCACCACCCCGGGCTGTGTCCCTTGTACTTCTCCCTGATAAGTCCACCAGGCCATTCCCCAGGAGCAGCTGCAGCAGCTCTATGATGTCATCCAGAGCCAGAGCCTGCTCTGACGCAAGGCCCTTGTGGTCCACCATGTCCCACCTGCTTAGCCCAGGGGCGTCCGTGCAGGGCCAGAACGAGAAGCTCAGATGTCACAGAGTTGGTCAGGACCAGGAGGACAGCAGGTTTGGAAAAGGGACCCACCAAAAAAAGGAGCCCTTTATGGCAGGTTAGCTTTGCCATCCTCCGAGCATTTCCTTGTTCGAAATGGAGCACAGAGCCCCGGAAATCAGGACAAAAGCACCACCCACAGCTCTGGTCTCGATGACTCAGATTCCACCTCCCACAGCCTCCTCCTGTGTGTGTTTCTGAATGTGTGTACCCGCGCGTGCGCCTGCCAGCGCGTGAGACTGTCAGCTGTGTGTGTGTGTGCACGCACATGAGTGTGTGTGAGAACAGAAACAAGCTCACATGTGCACAAGCCTGAGCTGTATCTGTCTGTGTATCTACCTCCCAGCCTCTGGCCCTGACTGTGTGATGACCAGTGAGCTCAATCAGAATCATAGGGTTAATAGTCACATGCTTCCTATGTTCCCAGATACTAAGTTAAATATTTGACATGAGTACAGCTTGGAATCTTGGCCGCAGTCTTACGATCTAAATACCACCATTAATCCCATTCTACTGATGCTGAAACTGAGATCCAGAGTTTTAACTTCTTTTCCAAGGTTGCTTGGCAGGATGTGGTGAAATTATCAGATGCCAAAGTCCCTGTCCAGTAAAACTGTGCGACCGTCCTTGCTCGCCCTGAAGAATTTGATGTGAAGACCATCAGAGTTCTTAGAAGTTAGAAGCCAGCCGGGTTCCCTGAGGGAAGGAGCCAGAAGCCAGAGCCTCAGAGAAGGGGGCAAAGAGCAGATAGACACATGCAGCAGGAGGGGGCAGGGCAGCTGTCTCAGAACAGGTGTCAGAGAAGCTGTGACAGCCACTTAGAACCACAGTGGCAAGCCTCCTTTACATGGCGATTTGCATATATTTGCATGCATTTGCATCACCAAATCTCTGGAATCGGCCTTAATGGTCCCTGCTTGGGAAGACTGGCAGAAGCTGAGAGGGTGGGAGTGACAGAGAGAGCCTGGGGAATTCAAGAAGGAAACCAGGGAAGAGGCAGTAGGAGGCCCCGGGAGGCACCGGGCACTGCCAACAGACAGTTTCTTAGACTACGAAGGAAGAGGTTCTCTTAAGTGCGCCTCTTCACCTCAGTCCATCTCGTGGGCGCCCCAGGAAAGGGCAGGCTGGGGGACCCAGAAATCCCCCAGAGCCAAAGAGAGCTGGAGACCCCAGCCAATGGGCAGCTTGCCGGGCTTCGCACTGCGTCTCAAGTCGGGTGGGCCCACGGGTGGGGGTCCCGCCCACTGGCCGCGGGAGGTCAGTGACTCGGTGTTGGGCGCCATCTCGTGGACATATGTGGAAACGCGCCTTCTTGACCGCAATCCCATATGAGGCGTGTGGGCTTCGATCGCCGGCGGCAGGTAGTCAGTGCAATCGGTCCAACAGACCGAATCAGAGCAGACCCGGGGATTGTTGGGATTTGCCAGAAGATCGGGGGCAAGCCACGCTAAAATGAATGACCTCATACAGCTTAATGGTGGAAAGTCAGAAAAACATGGCTGTATCAGTGCCAACAGGGTGACCTTGGCAAACTGACCTCCATCAGTTTCCTCATCTATACAATGGGAGTGATGAGATATGAGCCCCCAATGCATGTGGTATACATATTGGCAAGGATAGGATTAAGATGAAGGCACAAAATTTAAGAACTTGGGACTTGCATGACCTTGAGATTTCTTGAAATCTAAGGTTCTGGATTTCAAGTTTTGCCCTAGCTTACTAACACAATGCCTGGCAGAGGAGGAGCAATGAATCATCAGCAAGAACGATGCTCAGTTATCATGAGAGAACACTCTAGACCACTCCCATTGAAGTCAGGTCTGGCCAAAGAATGAAAGAAAGGTCAGAACCAGAGGTGGGGAACCACTTTTCAGTGCGTCAAGAATAAAGAGGAAGGCACAAGCAGCAGATAAGGGTGGAAGGGCCATATGGGATGGTGAACTTTGTGAAACCTTCTTAGATTCCCTGTGACCAACTGATAGCTAAAGGGAGAACTTCAGTCCTGCTGGGGTAACCCTTAAAGACAGCAGCAAAGGGGAGGCCCAACCTGCAAAACTTGGAGCAGTATGCTTGGACATCAATGTTGCCTCAAAGAGAGTGATCAGAAATTAAGATATTCATCAACTCCTGGGGATTAAGGAACGGTGCATTTGGCTGGTTAAGAACCTGACAGTCGAAGACCAAAGGTCAATAGCAAAGTATTGCAGGGGAGAGAGAGATAAGTAGGTTTCTGGGAATGGGCATTGACTGTGCAAACATCTGGGTGTCAAGTAAACCCTCTGTGGGGCTCCACTGCCAGAAGGCTCCAACGAAGATGAAGATGCAGAATGATGCACCTGCTGAGTGAGCATCTTTCTGTCAACCCAAACAGTTACATAATACACTTTTAAGAGAGGAGTCGAGGTGTCAAGGACAGAACTTATGCCTGTGTCCAAGCATAGCTACTTCCCACCAGGCCGAGCAAGTTCTACCACTCTGGGTGTTCAACCTGCCACTGAGCCAAGACAGATGTGAAACCTTTAGTGTAGCTCTGTCAGAAAACCATCCGAGCTCCCTGTACCCAAGGCAGGCTGATGTCACTGAACCCCTTCCAGTGACCCTAATCAGCATGTTAATGCCCTGGAGAGAGCAGTGACTTCGCCTTAATGACACGGATTTTTTTGGCCATGGCGCGTCCATCAAATAAGGTAAAATAATGGGGTCAGCCAAGGTTTTTATAGTTTCAGCTTCCATTTAGGTCTTTGTTCTATTTTGAATTCATTTTTGTATATGGCGTGAGACTGTGATAGAATGGTGGCCCATAGATTCATCAGTCTAACGTTGGCATACCTCATCACCCAGAAGCAACCAGCATGTTGAGACACAAACAACCTCAAAGGAGATGTTGGCAGGAACATGATACATGTGGTTTGTATCCTGGGATGCTTCCGGTATTGTTTTGAGCAGTTGTGCACTCTGTCTACCATAGAAACTCCAGGTTTCAGAATCAAATGTGAAAATGGAAGAAGCCCATCTCAAGCTCACATTTGCAGCCTAGCTGCTCTCTGTCCCCCCAAACCTCAGGTTCTATCAGTTAAGGGACTGAGTATGCAGGAAAGAAGAACAGCAAACTTTTCACTAGGCTAGACGTGCCACCTGGCCACCTCGTTTCTGTGGGGCCAATAGACAAAGAAAGACATTACTGCAAATGTAGATCAAATCAAAGAGGGGAGGGATGTGGCATGTCTTAGAACTTCCATGTACTCGTAATTGGTGGCAGACAGCCTCAACAATGACTATTGTGTAAAGGCAATGTAGCCAAGAGCCCAGACATCTGGGAGATAAAAATCTGTATAACTTAGTTCTGCAAAGAGCTGGTCAAGGGTAAGCGAAAAGAGGGAGATAAAAATCATTGGCGGATCAGGGTAAATGGCAGCTGTGGGGACTGTGGTTTGCTTCCTTGGCCTCTGGCCTTTACTGTCCTTGAGATCATATTTGGCAGTCTTGAGGGAACAAGTTTACAGTGGACTGTACAATCCCTCTGAGGGAAAAGGGGATGACAACTTTCTTTTGGGGGGGGCAAGGAGAAAGGAGGAAGGCCAAATTGGGGTGTAGATGTAAGACAAAGGAGGGTAGATGGGAGTCTTCATGGTGCAAGAGCCAAGCTATACCAATGTGAACCTTTCTCCTCAAATCCAGGCACAAGCTCCTTGCTCCGCGGGGGTCCTCCACTTTCAGACTTGGCTGAAATGCCACAGTAGCACAAAAGGGGATTTGGTTTGGTTTCCGAGGGCCACAAAGAGTCTAACAACAGAGCCAGGAATCATAGGATGTTCCCTTTGGGCGGTGGTCCTGACGGGCTTGTAGCCTGGTGCTGAGACTCATGGGAAGCCAGGGTCAGCACAGCAAGGCCTGGCACCAGTTTGCATTGCATTTTCTCTCACCATATTCTCCCCCTTGCTCCCCGCTTTCCCAGGTTCCAATGGAATCCTGGGTTCAGGCTTCGTTTCTAGAAGACCTAAGTAAAAGGGGGTTTCCTGAGGCCTGGGGTTACCGTGAGCTGACGCCAGAGATCCAGAAGACCCTAGAGCACAGGAACCAAGCAGCTACTTTGAAGACAAAGGACAAAGGGGGTGAGAGTTGAGGGAGGAGCGATCAGACAGAGGAATGAAAGGAAGAGAGGAGCTCAGGAGTAGGGAGTGAATCCCCAAGGAAAGTTATTCCTTGCAAGTGGGTCTGTACAGGGAGTTTCTTGAAGAGAGATGGTTGGATCCTGGGATTAATAAGAGAGGAGTATTGGTAGTGGCTTAAGTAGACAGTGTCATCCATTCAAGGAGGTGTAGAATCCACTGAACGTCCTATGTCTGTGTATTTCTGTTGGTGCCAGAGTGTGACTCTTACAAGCTCCTGTGGGTGCTGGAATTTGACTCTCAGATGCCCTGTGCAAGGATATCACAAGTGAACAGATGTGCTGAATAGGAGGACGCTGCACCAGGCAGAAGGTCCAAAATAGTGTGGTAACCACTGCCCCATTACCCAGTGCAAAAAGATCAGAGGGTCTGAGGGAGCCCCCTTCTACTCTAGGTCTCCACTGTCATCTGAAAGCCCATCATAACATGTTATGACGCCATCATGTTATGAAGCAGGGCCTTTGGGAAATGGGTTAGAATGGATTAGTGAGTGACTTATAAAGGAATTTACAAAGTTTGTCCTTTGGTCCCTTCCTCCACGAGAAGATATAGAGTTTTACCCCCCTCCTGGGAAGAGGCAATGCTATCTTGTGTGCACAGAAAAGCCTTCGCTAGACACAAAATCTGCCAGGACCTTGGTCTTGGACTCCCCAGTATCCAGAACTGTGAGAAATGCCTTTCAATTTTAATGAATTACCCAGCCTAAGGTATTTTTGTCATAGCAGCACAACCTGAGACAGTTTTCTACCCTCGAGCTATTCCCAACATCCTGGCTCAACTGTATAAGCCCAGGCACACACTCCTTTCCAGAACACAGCCTTTCACTCCAGGTGGGTTCTGTGCTCAAATCAGGTCTGTCCAACAATGATTATTTACAGGGAGGAAGGACAAGGGACTATGCAAAGAGAACAAACATTCCTGCGCCTGGTCCAATTTTTATTTCTCTTCCCTTTATTTCTCTTCTTGACTAAGTGTGAGGGCACATCAGGCTAGGGCACAAGTCTTGTCTGGGCTCATCCCTGCTATTTCCCTGCCTCTAGGGAAAGCTCCACTTCTGCATTGCAAGGCAGAAAGAAAGGAAGAGAAGATGAGGAGTAGGTAGTCCATCTAGTTTGCTGGGTGCTCTGTCTGCTTGGGATATACTAGCAGAGCTAGATGGGGGTTACCTTTGATAGATTTGGGTGAGAGTTATTATTTTGAGGCTGTCGGGATGATCTACACCTGTTACTAGATTCTTAAAAATGTTTAAGGTATGCCTGTGTTGTCCCATATAGTAGCCAGTAGTTGCATGCTGGTTCCTTAATTACAATTCTATAACAAATTCAGTTCTCCTGGTTCACCAGCCACATTGCGATGTTTCCTGACCACATGTGGCTCTTGGTTCCCACATGGGACAGCAGAGACTTGAAACACATCTTTCATTGCAGGAAGTGATCATAGACAGCTTCACCCATTAACTTTATGCATAGAAAGCTGAATACTAAAGAGAGGGTGACTTGTCCAAGGCCCCAGGGGGGATGTTAGTGGTGATTATGACTACATGTACTTTCATAAAGTATGTATTTTTTTGCAGTAAAACTACATATTGGTTAAAAAAAAAGTTCTGGCCCAACTGCGGGAAGTGGGGGTAGGGGGAAGGGAAGTAGTCTGTATCTGTTTGTCTCCTCCCACCCCTTTCCTATCCTAGCCCTCTAAGGTAAAGGAGGCTTAGAACCCTGAACTCTATGGCCTTTCCTTTGATGGTCTTATCTTTACAAAAGCATGAGGGGGTTGTATGGAGGGGCTGAGTGCAGGGATTCTGGAGGCTGAGGGGAAATGGCCCAGTCCTAAAGCCAAGAAATTGGAAATGAGAACAGGACAGTGCTAACACTAGCCAGTCTCTACACCTCTGTTTTTCAAACCTGAATCTATTGCCTTATACTGAGACTTCTTTGCTTCCATGACTGTAATGGCCATGGATGGTCTGATCCCTGAAGTCCCTTCATTCTTGGCTGCCCCAAGCTCCTGGCCCCTCTGTTTTGTCTTACGCTCCAGTCCTGTTCCTCCTATCTCAGGGCCTTTGCAGTTGTAGCTCCTCTTCTTAGCAAACTCACTCACTCAGGTCCATTTACTTTCCATATATTTTTCTACCCTCGACTCAAGCAGAGATTTTTCAGAGCTTCTCTCCAGACCCCAGGCAGGTGAGTTGTTTCTGCAAATTTGTTTTAATGGGGTGACTCTTCTGAAACTGTATCTTGGTTTATAATGATACATTTACTTCATGGGTTTTTTGATAAACGTTTCCTTTCCTAAGCAGATGGTGCTTTCTATAGCTTGCTATTCTGTCCCTTTATCCCAGAGTAATGACTGGGCCAGAAGACATGCTCAATAAAAAGTAGAAGAAAAAAAATGAAAAGAGGGAATGGAGAGATGGTAGTAAAGTACCTACCACCCAAGTGTGGGAATCCGAGTTTAGATTCCGAGCACCCATGTAAAAATCAAGCATGTTGGCACACATCTATAACTTTAGAACTCAGGAGAAGGAAACAATCAAATTCCTGAAGTCAATGGCCAGTCAGTTCAGCCTGTCAGTGAACTTTGGGCTCAGTGATAGACCCTGTTCTCAAAAACTAAGGTGGAGGGGCTGGAGAGATAGCTTGGTAGGTCAGGTGCCTGCTTGCACAACCTGCTGAACCCAAGTTCGATCCCTGGAGGTCCACATAGTGGAAGAAGAGAGCTAAAATCTGAAAGTTGTCCTCTGACCTCCACCTGTGTGCCACGGCATGCATGTGCATACTTTCCCTCCCTCTCTCCCCCAGTAAATAAACAACGAAAAATAGAAACACCTGCTGTGCTTCTAATGTGTAATGTCCTTCATAGGTTCATGCATTTGAACACTTGGCTCCAGATACTAGCATTGTTTGGGAGGGTTGTGGAACCTTTAGCAGAAAAAGGGAGACTTGCTGGAGAAAGGGCATCATAATTACAGGCTTTGAGCTTCAGTTCCTGTTAACTCACTACTTTCTGACTGTGGGTGCAACGTGAGCCCCATGTTCCTGCTCCCATGTCTTCTCCACCAAGACAGATGTTATCCTTCCAAAACTGTAGGCCAAATAAACCCCATTCTTCTTAAGTTGCTTTGATTAGAATATTTTTATCACAGTAACAAAAGAAAAGCTAAATTAGAATTGCTACTGAAAATGGGGTCATTACTGTGTTAAATCTGACCATGTGGTCCATAGACTTTTGGAACTGGTTTTTCAGGAGGAATGAGGAGGCGTTTGTAACTTTGGTCTAGAAAAGTCCTTGAATTCTGTAAGTAAAGGTTAATGGGCCATTGTGAGAGGAAGCTGAGGCACAAGAATGTCAAGGAAAATGAGGACAGTGGAGACCCAGTTCATGAAATGGCCTTGTTGGGAACTTGGCTAGAAGCCATCCCAGCTTTATTCTTGTAAAGAATCTGGTTGCATTCTGCTTCTGAGAAAGTGTGTGAGGTTGAATTAAAATGGACTGATGTCTTTGGCAAAAGAAACTTCAAGATAGCATCGTACCAAGTCTATGGCATGTGTGAGTACTTTATTCAGATCTACAGCGAGAGAGAGAGAGAGAGAGAGAAAGAGAGAGAGAGAGATGATAAATGACAAGACATAAAAAATGAAGTTTGGCAAAGAAAGATATGTAGACAAACTTGAATTTTCACACAAAGATAGTACAGGTACAAAGTAGCTATAACTTTTACAAGATTAATGCCATGAAAGAAGAACTTTCCATTCTGTTCTGGAACAATAAAAAAGGTGCCCTGAAAACAATAATTCACTCATCAAAGGTTTTCACTTGTGAAAACATATTCATTTAAAAGGAAAGAGCCGAAGTTCAAAATGCCAAACGAGTGTCCTACTCCTGCAAAGCAACTGCGTAGAGAAATCGTCCCTCAGTATCAGCACACAGAGGCTGCAGCAACTGTGGTCCAGAGAGGTAGAAACAGAACTTTTAGTAGCTTTATCCACAGGGTGTTGGTTTCAGAGATATGAAAGATGGAAGTTGGAGGTAAGAGGGGTCATGCAAGAATCTGTGGTTCTGGTAAACAGCTGAAGTCAGGCAATATATGTAATAGAGTTGGAATCCCTGCAAGGAAGCCCTGAAACGTCATTGCATGAGGCAAGAAGGTGAATCCTGGGTTGTGGTGGAGATCTTAAGTTAACAGAAATGCCAGGGCTCTGCACAGTGCTCAGGCCCCAATGATTACCCTTGACCTTCTCTCCCCTCACCCCCACCGCCTCTGATCTTGGTTTGATAACTTTGTCTCCTTTGTTTTTTTCTAATCCAGGTAGTAGACCCAGATGCAAATTATGTTTCTGGCGAAGGTAAAAGTGGAGAAATCAGAGTTGGAGATGGCCAAAGACGGGAACCAACTGGACGCTGTTCTACAGAGCCTGCTGGAGAAGAAGCATACCGACAGGGACCAGCTGGATGAGGAAACTGGGAAACCCCCCAGGATACTCACAGCAAGATTTGCTCCATCACGGCCACTGGCAAAAGACCGTCTGCCCACTTTCCCCACCAGCGGAGGAAGAAGAGGAGGGAGAGGACTGTGAACTGGCTGAGGGGGTCTTCAGCCATCCAACACATAATGTGATCCAGCTATTTGACCAAAGCGTGGACCTGGCCCAATTCAGCGAGAACACACGGCTCACGGCTCTACCCCCATCTACCGAGCCTGGATGCGCAACAGCCCCCCGAGTGCGAGAGCCAGAACGCTCAGCCAGTTCACTATTGCCCCCATTGCCTGAAGACGAGGAGGTTTCAGAGGTCACCAGCAGCAAAACTCAAGATGTGTACAAGCTGCCTTCACCCACGGCCCCTGCAGATCTCGAATTCCATCCCCACTGCAGCCTGAGACTCAGGGCACGTCCGATGATGAGGCCTCTCTGTCCATGCCGCCCTCTGAGCAGGAACCTTCTCCCTTCACATTCATCTGACAGCGAGGGGGAAGGAAGACGTTGCTGTTAGAAGACAGTCATGTGTGGCTGCTGCTTGGTTGCAGATGTGACCCCATCCATCTACCAAGAACTGTGAAGCCCCCCCCATGAAGTACCTCTCCCTACTCTCTGCCTTCCAGCCCCTACCCACACACACATCAGCCCTCTTCCCAGGATGCTCCTCACTGCTCTCTTGCGGTTCCTGGGGCTCTGGGCTCACTGGCTGTCTTGAACTCGGGGCAGGTCTCCATTCCCCGTTTTCTGCAGGCCTGGTGAATGCTGCAACATGCAGCGCTAGAAACGCACCTGTCAGAGGTGGAAGGAAGCTTCTCATCCAAACCAGCTTCACTACTCAGAAAGCATGAAGATCCCATGCACATGTGATGTATGTATGATGGCAGTGGTACTTCTAACTCCCCCACCCTAATAAACCTCCCAGCCCCACAAAAAAGAAAGAAAGAAATGCCAGAGCTGTGGGACATCTACCAAGGAAGCTTGCATTCAGTGGTACGGCTAGCACAAGAGAGAAGTTACACTGTGTTGCAGGCAGCAAAGACGGAAGGGTGAGGTTGTCTAATCGCTTTGGAACTGAGATAATTCTATCACATATCCCAGATACCAGACATGGAGCCACAGGATTTGATGTTTGTCTCGCTGGGTTTTGATCTTGGTTCAGTTTTTTTAGCTCTTTCATTCCTCTTTTTTGGGATGGGAATGGGAATTGTATGTTAGAAGTATGCAATTTGTTTTTTTGATTTTTACAGGAGGTCACAGTTAAAAGATTGCCTTGAGAGACCAGAAAGATAGCCCAATGGTTAAAGAATCTATTTGCAAACCTGGTGATCTAAATTTAAAGAAGATTGCCTTTAGTCTTAGAAGAGACTTTAGATATTGAACTTTTAATTTAATAATTTTTTATATTTTATTTATTATTTACTCTGTGTGTGTGTGTGTGTGAGAGAGAGAGAGAGAGAGAGAGAGAGAGAGAGAGATGAGAGAGAGGGAGAGAGCACTGTGTGGCCCTCTGGAGGGCCAAGGAGACTTCAGGAATCATCCTGGATTGCTTCTACCTCCTTGCTTCATGCTGGGATTTCCAAGGCTCCACCCACCAGAGCTGGAAGTGCAGGCCACCATTTTTACCTGGCATTTTTTTAGATGGGACCTGGGATCCGAACTCAGGACCTTCAGCTCGTGAGGCAGGGGCTTAACCCCTGAGCCATCTCTCCAGCCCTAGATATTGAACTTTTAAGCAATGTTAGATAACTATTAAAGACTATAGGTACTTTTGAAGTTGGGCTGAATGCATTTTGCATCATGAGATGGACATGAGCCTATGGGAGACAGGGATAGAAGGTTGGGGCTTAAATGTGTAATGTCCCCCATAGGTTCATGTGTTTGAATATTTGGTCCACATAGAGTAGCACCGTTTAAGAAGGATGTGGTATCTTTAGAAGATGGAGCTTTCCTGGAACAAATGCATCACTATGGGTAAGTCTTGAAGCTTTATAGTCTGACCCTACTTCCTGACTGCAACAAGCTAGTCTCATGTGCTTACCATCATCCCTTCCCCACCATGATAGACTCTATCCCTCTGGAACTGTAGACCAGAATAACCCTCTCCTCCTTAAATGCTTTGATCAGAGTTTCATCATAGCAGTAAAACAGAAACAAAGACAATACTCAGTATTGATCTCTGGATTCCACACATATGCACACACTACATGTACACACTCCCCTGTGCACACGTACAAGAAAACATACACTCATACATGTACTGCACACACATAAAACTGAAAAAAGAAGGAATTGAGGAGGAATGCTCCCTTTGACAAGGACTGTCCTCCGCCGCATCCTCTCCTTCCCACCGACCTATTTTATCAGGACCATGTGTGGATGACAGTGAAGGCAAAGGACCTATAACTCACTGAAGAGGATCCTTGGAAGTGAACAATAATTTTGCAGAGTAACAGAAAATTGGACAAGAAGTAATGAAATGAATGGAACTAGCAAGGGGATGACCAGGAATTGGGGAAATGGTAGAAGAACAAGAGGTGTAATGTGTACTGATGCAGCTAAAATGTCAGCAGCAGAATTTGGGGACTGTAGACACAGCATATCTTCAAGTCACTGAAATGTAGTAACCTGAGGAATTCTTTTTAAAGACTTCTCCCCTGTGAAGCTAGGAATTTTGACAAGTGCCTCAGAAAAGAATTTCAGGACAAGTCGGTGTGAAGCAAAGTTGGAGTTCATTAACAAGAGATATCAACAAGGATTTAAGCACGGAATTCCATAGAAGGAAGAGACACTTAGGGAAAGAATAATACATATCCAAGCATGCAGAGGCTTCTTTGAGTGAGTGACTCTTGATCATCTTAGCAGTAGCCACATATATGATTTTAGTAATCTCTCATGTTACATCTGAAAGTGTTGCATGTATACACACCACACACACACACACACTCATTTGGCAAATGAGATTATAAGGCCAGTATGGAAGTACTTGGATAAGATATCGCAACCTGGTAAGATAGAATTATGGTTCACCAAGGTTACACAAGGATATTGAGACATGTCATCTATTGTAAATAGGGTTTCTTGTGAGAGCCCTAGTAAATTTCAGGTTTTACACCTGGGAAAAGAGAAAGACAATAGTTGATGGTCATGTAAAATTAGACCTTAAACAGAGCTAGAGTTATTTTAACATTCTTATTTTGAAATATCTCTGTATAACAAGTGTATTTTCTCCATATTGGCAACCTTCACAGTAAATGCTAATTGTGCTGGATGTCTGGGTTCTCAGATGGTAAGAGACTGCAACAAGACTCTTGGATGGGGGACTCTTTTCCCATGTCTCCTAATCTTTCCTTTCTATCTTGACTCAATAAGAAGCCGTAGGCTAATTGATTAAAATAGGGAATAGGATATGCCAAGGTGATCAGGACCTAGACAAGCTGGATATATTCCTGAGTCACCATGCAAACTACTAGCCAGGAAGAGAAAGCACTTACTGAGCGCTTGTTATGACTCAGACCCTTTCCTATACTACCTGTAATTTCCATGGATTCTTCGCAACAACTGTCAGCATCTCTATTTTGCAGAAAGAAAGCTGAGAGTTAGGTTAACTGCTTAGGTCACACAATTGGTCAAGATGAAGTCAGGATTCTATTGTAGAGACTTTGCTTTTGATTACTCTATAGCACCTGTTTGGGGTAACAAAGTGGCTTCCAGAAGCTTCACCTCCCGCTATCCACACACACACACCTTCAGTAGTGTACAATTTGGGTGAGAGACAAAGAAAGACATGAAAAATATTGAGAAGTTATTTTTCACTTGCTCTGCCCCTTCCTCTGCTTTTTGGTGTCCCTTTTGTCCCTTGTATTAGTTGAAAAAAATCTGAAAAATTTAAATACCGTGTTCCTTCCTCCATGCCTGCAAAATACCAGAGACCAAGTCATATCGCAACTATAAAGAACGTGGGTGAGAGACTGGACTGGTTGTGGGCAGAGTCTAAAGGAGATAAAGTGGGGAGTCCTTGGTGATTAAGGTTTGTGAGTGACACAAATACTGTGTGGGTTATACAGCCTTCTGTGGGTGTAACTGAAGAACCTGTTCATTTGTTTTGGTTTCTGCACTGTACCTTACTTTAAAATTGTGACTGGTTTCTGTGGGTCCTGCAGCTTCTATTTGGGTTTGACCAAGCAGGCAGATCAAGGTTGCTCAGAAATGCAACTTCTCTAGCCAGAGTCTGTGCTATTCGAGTTACAAGTTGGAGGGAGACACTTGCTAGCGCCCTTTGTCTACTTGGTTCTGAGAAAGACACAGAAGGTGTCCCGTAAAGGAAATCAGCTCAGTGTCAGTTGTTGGCTGCCACTGTCCCTGCAGTGAGCCTGTCAGTGCTGATCTCTTGGGGTGAGAAGGTGGTGGTGATCTTGGCTGGTGAGGGTGAAGTCTGTCCAAGAAGCAGGGACCCTCAGTAGCTTACCAGGGAAGGGAGTCTTTCAAGGGCACTAGCCACACTCTTAGCCCAGGCTCACTCTCCTCGCAGTTTGCTCACTTTTCATACTACATTCTCTTTTCCATGCCTTTTCTGTTAAGGGGCTTTTGAGCTCCTTCTGGACTTTAGAGACTCCTCTTCTATCCCAGTTTCTCAGACCAACAGCTCTCCTCCACTCAAATGATCTTGGAAGTCTACATCCCTGCTGGGGAGACTGGTGAGTATTTAAAGTCAGAGATCAAGCTCCAGAGAGTCTACTCCTTTTCCTAGGCCCAGGGACTTCTCTTGACTGTCTATAAGAAGCCAAGGTGACACTGGCTAGAGGCCTGCCCCCAGGCCAGTCCCTATGCCCCACATGAGCCCCTAGACTCTCTGCACTGTAGCTGCATGGAGAGTGGGGGATGGGGGACCTGCTAGACCCACATTCACAAGCACAGCGTCTTTAATATTGGCTCTGGAGATCTCTCCACCAATGCCTTCCTTTACTTTCACTCATCTCTACTTTGATCTGTTTCTGTTCGGTTTCTTTACAAAGAATGAAAAAGGGGAAGGAAAAACCCATGGTTCCCGGGTCAGAGTCTGAAGCTCAGGGGAAGCCCTCCCCCAGAGACCTTAGAATCAAGGGGTTTTCTTTGCTTCACTGTGTCTAGCCTACTGGGATCCCCTTGAATCTGTACTATTCTCTCAGGGATAGACCATGGGAAAAACAAGCACAGAGACACAGAAACAGAAGCCAGGAGGACTATATGCAGAAAAAAAAACCTGCAAAGAGAGAAATGCACTCAGAGGAATATAGGAGATGATTGGATGGATAGATGGATGGATGATAGATAGATAGATAGATAGATATCGGAAAGGAAATAGGAAAATAGTGGTAGAGAAAGAAGAAAGGAGGAAAGAGGTGGGGAAAGGGAAAGGTAGTGGGAAAAGACAGAAAGCCAAGGAGAAAAAGAGTTGAAAGATACAACCCAAAGTCCAGAAGCCTCTACTCACTGCACATCTCTAAACCAAAGAAGAGAAGTAGAGAGGGAAGAAGCCAGGTCTCTCTCTGTGGCTCAGCCTTGATCATCTGATCCTGGTGTCCTTAACTTGGAGACAGTGAACTTAGATGGGAAAAATTGTATTATTTTCACTAATTTCTACCTGAAATTTTAACATTTTGACAGTAGCAACAGACTGGTCATATTAGCCATGATTATCACTAGCAGAAATCATATATATTTCTATATCACTGTACTGTATTACAGATCTTTTGAAATATCATTTATGCTCATCACTATGTTAAAATTATGTTAGGCAGCAACCTAACTACTTGATCTTATTTAAAGCATTAATAAAAAAGCACATATATTATTACTATATCGCATTAAAAACAGTTTTACAACTTTATTGCAATACAATTGGTTTCCTTTATAATCCTATATATTTTACTTTATGACTTTTAAAAACATTATTGTGAGATGGGCCTATATGCTTTGCTCATTTGCCAAAAGGGAACATAGAATAAAAAAGGTTCAGATTTCTTACGCCTGACCAGGACACCCCCAGCACCCTTCACAAGCCTGTGATTTTACTGCTCCTCCTCCCTTCTTATGGGGTCAGTCTAAACTCTCCAACCAGAAGCTGCCAAGGCAGGATGAAATGTGCAAGGATTTAATTAAGAGAAATGCCTGTGAGAGGAAAACCCAGTAGGGTTAGGAGAGCTGTGAGGGGCAGAAAGAGCTGGAAGAAAGGAAGGTCTGGAGGAGGCAACCTTGATCTCCATCCTGCAGTTTAGGAACAGTTCCTGGATTTCTGCTAAGTTCTGTGATTGGCTGGCATTGAAGCAGGAACTCCTGGTTATCAGAGGGAAGAAGCTGGGGTCTTGGTTAATTATACCTCTGTAGCTGAAAATCTCTGGGGAACATTACTACCACCACCACCACCACCACAGCTGCCCATGTAAAGGACAGAGCTCTCCTGATAGGCACCTTCTGCAGGGGACCTGTGCGGGGTTGCAGATGAATTGGAGAGTCTTCTACTTTCTAGCTGCAAAGCCTTGAATGGGTTATTTAATGTTCCCTGTCTCCTTATCTGTAAAATGAAGATGATAAAAGTTCCGATTTTATAGGGGTATTGTGATGATTTATTGGCTTTGCAAAGCAATGTTTGCATAGGTCCTGAAACACAGGCAACTCTCAATCATGTGCAGCCGTTATGGCCATTTTAATTATTAATTATTATCATTCCCTTTCTCAGGGGGAAGGCCTTGGGACTTGAAGTAGGGCTGCAGGAGACTGAAGATGACAGTCTTTCCCTGAACTGGGACAGTTGAGAAAAAGGAGACCCACAGCCCTACCCGCCCCTAGTCTTCCCCCGAAGCAGGGGTCTTCCCCTAGCTACTGAAGGCTCTTGCGCCTGCTGACTCAGCCAACTTCCTCTCATACAAACAGGAAAACAAGCTGACCAGCACCCCCCACCCCACCCTACACAGCTAAGCACTGGCCCTGCTCTGAGGGGGAAGTGTCTCCGGCTGGGGGCGGAGAGGGGGCAGTGGGAGGGACACAGGTTCGGAAGGTGGAGCTCCTGCAAACAGGGGCGGGACCCGGAGCCCAATCTTCCTCCCTTACTGCTCCCCCATCTCAGCAATTTTCAGGTGAGATAGTCAGAAGAGGCTGGTCGCAAGGATGCAAAGGGTGCTAGTGCTTGCTGCCTTGTTGAGCTTAATCCCTATACTTGGCCCTAGGAGGGGGGGGGGTCCTTTTCTGCCTTCCATGCAGAAGGCGGTGCCAATTCTGCTCCTGCCCCACCCTCTTTTAACTGGGTGCCGGGGTCCAGCCTACTAGATCCCCTTGATCTAACAGAGGAAGTCCAGAAGGTTTCAGGGCCAACGCCTCTACCCCTTTGCAACCAGGGGGTGCATAGGCGTCCTCCGCAGCAATTTTCTTTCCTCCGCTTCCACCCTCTATCTCTACCCCTATCTCTCGCTAGTCGAGTTCCAGCTCTTTTCCCCTGTCCCGAAGACGATCTCCGTTCCAAACTTTCGTTCTGCGAGAGGGTAGGAGCCAGGCAGACCCTTGATAAGAGCGGCGGTTGGGTACGGGGAGCCCAAACCACCTGAAGGCGGGCGCTTGCACAAGCAGCGGCGGCTGGCCGGGGCCCCGCGGAGGTGACAGGCCGTCGGGGCGGGGCCGGGGCGTCGGGGAAGGGCTGCAGGGAGGCGGGCTGGCAAGGCCGGGCCCGGAGCCTCGGACAGTGCAGCGGGAACGGGGAGCGGACGGCGGCCGCAGCGAGGTGAGGACCCCGCGCCCCCGGCCCTGCTTCCCAGACTCCACCCCCATCACCTCCTTGGAACCTCCATGGGTTTTTAGGGCTCCTCGACGATGACTCCCACTCCCTCCTCTTCTCCCTTACCGATGCGACCCGCCCCACCTTCTGCAGTCTCTGCCCCCTTTCTCGTCGCCTTGCCTCTCCCTTTCCCCCACGACGCACACCCAGCCTGCGCTACCGCTACTTGGTGCCTCCAGGCGGGACTCGCCATCCGAGTCCAGCCAGCCCCCCTTGGCTTTCAGACTCCCCTGCCCTTTGAGCCTCAGGCAGCCAGATCTGAGTCACAGGGAAACTGGGCCCTGACTCAGGGTCCCAAGTTCTGCACTCCGGCCTCTGCTTGGAGAGGGGACCTGACCAGAAAGAGGCCACAACCCACACTAGGACAGATCCTAGAACTCTTAGAGAAGTATCAGGTTGGAAGAAAGCCGTGTAGGACAGAAACCCAGGGTCCAAGATAGTCAGGCAAAAATAGCAACTTAGACCGGGTTAGAATAAAAGAACCGAGGCAAGGAAAAGTTTGATGACAGAGGGCAAAATGAGGTAGAACAAGGAAAGGAACAAAAATGGTTTTAGAGAGATACAGGTGGAGGTAGAGGACAAGGACAGAATAGAGGTTACAACTCAGGGAAAACAAAAATCAGAGGTGGATTTCGGGAATAGAGAAGGGTGGGTGTCAGGCGGGCACAGTGGGGCAGAGAGCTGCAGAGAAAAGGAAGACCTGGAGAAAGGGTGTGTGTGTGTGTGTGTGTGTGTGTGTGTGTGTGTGTGTGTGTGTTGAACCCCTACTGAATATGGGTACGTATACATAGATGGAGAGTGCAAAACGCCTCTACCCACACATAATCCCTAGGGTGCTCTTCCTAGGCCAGGATCCCACATATTAGACTGTTTGGGCCCCTCTGTACAGCCTGATCAGAGCAGGCAGGATATGGGGGTGGCCAGGCTAGAGAGTCAGGAAGGAAGTCTGAGGAGAGACAATAGGTGGAAGGGGAGGAGGATCTGGGAATGACCAGGATTGGGATGTCCAGCTTGGAAACCAGTGGGAGTGGGGAGTGGGAGCCACTGCTTCTTACTATAGCCTGCCCCTCTCCTCACTTTATATCAAGGCTGAATCTGGCTATTTCAGTGGTCCCTTCTGCCTTCCTACCCTGTCCTGCCTGCCAGCGCTCTGGTGTCTCATCTCACGTTTCCTGAATGGGTAGAAAACCAGGCAGAGCTTTGATTCAGATCCACAGGGTCAAACACTTGGGGACCAATACTAGCACCACTTGCCATGAACCTGGGTTCTTTCTTCTGTCTGGGTCTCAGTTTCCTTGACTGCACCTGAGGGGATTTGGATTCTCCTATAAGGAGATGATTCTGTCTCCAGATAGCAATCCTTTGGGCATTCTCCTTTGGGAGAAAACTGTCCACACCTCAGACTTTGGGACAGGGAGGGGGATCTCAGCCTGAGCCCTCCCTTCACCCTGCCCCTCCCCTCAGCAATGGCCTGAGCCCCCATGGCTGCCCCTCAGGACCTGGACATCGCTGTGTGGCTGGCTGCGGTGCACCTGGAGCAGTATGCAGACACCTTCCGGCGGCATGGCCTGGCCACAGCAAGTGCAGCCAAACACCTGGGCCACGAGGAACTGAGACAGTTGGGCATCAGTGCTACTGGGCATCGGAAACGCATCCTGCGCCTGCTGCAGGCAGGCACTGCGGAGGGGTCCCTGGATCCCCAGTTGGAGAGTATAATGGAGCCACCTCCCAGTCCAGCCCCCCAAGCCCAGTCCTCTAAACCTGTGCCCAAGCCCAGGACAGTGTTTGGTCTCAGTGGTCCTGCCACCACTCAGAGGTCTGTGCTAAACCCAACCTTGGGACTAGAAGTGTCCAGGAGCTCACAGTCCAGCCCAAGGTCCCCTCCTGTCCTTACCTCCTCCTCTGAGCAGCCTACAGGTCTAAATACCATGGAGATGATGCCCAATGCCATCTACTTTGGCCTGGACTTAAGAGGCAGAGCTCAGGAAACTCAGGACATGTGAGTGGGGTTGCTGCCTAGGAGTCTGATCCTGGGAGGGAGAAGGGGACAACAGAGCACTGAAGGTGGTCCTTCCTTGCTTCCTTAATAACCAACAGAGTTTCCCTTCAGGGCTCCAGATAGCTCCCAGACCACTGCCCCCACCCCTGCCCTCAGGCCCACAACTGGCACAGGTAGGTGGGTTTATCCTGGGCCTGCTGGAGAGGGATTAGTGTTCACTTGGACCTCATGTACTCCCATTAGATCCTCCTTTCTCTTTCTCTACCCCTCTCCTCACCCTGCTAGTGCACATCATGGATCCTGGCTGTCTGTACTACGGTGTCCAGCCTGTTGGGGTCCCAGGAGCTGCTGACAGGAGAGAAGGCAGAGGCATCTGCCAGGAAAGGGCTGAACAAAGGTGAGTGAGCACCCAGTAGGGTAGGAATGGAAGAGCAAGAAGAAGCTTGAGCAGTTGAGTTAGACACAGTGACCATGTGTCCATTACTCATTAAATGTGTGTTGAGCATCTACTGAGTGCCAACCAAATGCTCAAGGTACAGAAGGAAGATAACAGACTCAGTGTTGCCAAGGCAGCTTGCAGTGGCACACAAAAGAATACAAAATTAAAATTTAGAAGTATTTCTTCGACTCAGAAAAAAATGTGTCAGATGTAGATAATTGAAATATATCAGTATTGCAGAAATCCTGGTTCTTATGGGAAGATAGTAAATAAATGTTTTATTTTTTGTGTCTTTGCTTGTATATCTGGGGATACATATATGTTTACATGTGTGTGGGCACATGTATGTGGTGACGCCCATACTCATGCATACATGTGAAGGACCGGAGCTGAATCAGATGCTTCCTTTGGTTGCTTTCCAATTTATTATTGAGGCAGGGCTCCCAATCAGTTAGGCCAGCTAGCCAGTTTACCCTGGGGATTCCCTGTCTTTGCTAACCAAGTTGCCACACCTGCCCAGCTTTTTGTGGGTTTTATGGATCTGATCTCCGGTTCTCGTCTTCACTGAATCATCTCCCCAGCTAATAAATGTTATATTCTTTATAGTGTAGTAAATGGCATAAATGTCATACATGAAGTATGACAAGATTAGAAAGCTGGGTGGAGTCTGAAGGGCCTGCAGCTTTTCAGTAAGTTATTGGCATATTAAGAAGATAACATTTGGGCTGAAGGAGCTGAGGAGTTGATCATGGAGATTTCTGAGGGGCAGCATGTTCTAGGCAAGGGGGTGGTGGTGAAAATACAGGTTTTTCAAGAAGGCATATGCCTGGGAGTTGCAGGCACACAGGGTGACTGAAGCAGATGGGGAAGGGGATGATGTCAGAGATAAAGGGGTCTGATGGGTGGGACTTGATGGTTTGGTCACTGTTACTCTTAGCGAAATAGGAAGCCATCAAAATGTTTTGACGTGCATCACAAAAGGATCCCTCTGCTTGCGGTGATAGGAAGAGAGGGGAGAAAGCAGCAGAAAGGCCAGCTGGAAGGTTTGGGCAGCAACATAGGTCTGATGGGAACGGAGAGGATGGATGATACATGACTGCATTTTGAGGGTGAAAAGTCAAACTAAGCGGAGGTGTGAGGAAAATGGCAGTCAAGCATTAACTTTGAGGGCTTCAGTCAGAGCCTCTGCTATTCTGTGTGGTAACCACTAACCACAGTTGTCTATTGACATACAAAACCTGCTCATCTGCATTGAGAAGAACTGGAAATGTAAAACTTCTACCAGATTCCTAAGAATTAGCACCAAAAAATAGATTGGATAAATATTACAGATCTGGAAATAAATGATCTAAGTAATACATTAATCACATAGTAAAATATTATGTTTTGAATGAATTGGATTAAATAAGATATAGATTATTAAAATTATTACACCTGCTTTTCAAAAAAAATTTAATGTTGCCATTGGAAACCTTATGACATATATAGTCCTCATTGATTTCCACTGGACAGAACTGTTCTGAGCACCCTAGAGTTCATGGAATTGCTGTGATCTGACACCAGAGAGACGATGTATCAAGCAGGAGGGAGGGAGAGGGTAGATCAAGAGTTCTATTTCAGACACATTGAATTTGGAAGTATTTAGTGCATACAGAAAGAGATGACAAATAGACCACTAACTGCATAAGCCTAGCATTTAGGAAGGTTGTCTGAGTTGTAGGTTTCAGTATGGGAGCAGACAATATTTAGAGGAACTGGAGAGGAGGACCCAGATCAGAGCCTTGGCACCCTCCCATATCAAGAGGTTTGGGCAAGAGGAAGAATGATTACAATAGGATGTACAAAATGACTAGTGGAATAGAAAGAAAACTAGGAGAATAAGACATCATCAAGGGAAGGAAGTGCATAAGGAGGAGGAAGAAACAGACCATCTATCATGCATGGAGAAGTATGCGGCAGAGAGGCTCAGACTGAGAACTGACCCCTAGAATTAGTGCCACTGAGGAGTGCCAGTGGGAACGTTAACAAGGGCAAACTTGGAGTGGAGGGGATGCAAGCCTGACTAGTGGGTTTAGGAGGCAATGGGATAGGAGAGGAATTAGAAATGGGAGACGATGCCACTGAGTTTTTCTGCAAAGAATAAGGAGTTGGAAAGACCCTTGACAGTGGATAAGCAAAGAGTTTTCATAGGATGCAGTACTGTATTCATTTGTAAGTAAGGACGGTTTGGTGGAAGGAGGGACAGGTGAGGATTGTCTTTGTATAGGTGGGAATTGTAAGATCGAGTGCACAGAAGAGAGTCTGGCTTTACACAGGTGTTTATTACAATCACAGGAGGTAGGCAGAGTATGTGCGTGGAATTGGGTAGATGTGGTGCTGAGAGTCTGTGGGGTTCTTGTCTGATTGCTTCAGTTTCTCGGTGCAATAGGAAACAAGTAAGATGGAGTAGTGATTCTCAGCCTCGGCTGGGGAACTTTTAAAACTACAGGTGTCTGGGCCTTACTCCCAGAGATTCAATTTCAACTGTCTGTAAGAAAACCCATACACTGATATTTTTTAAAGTTGTCTAAGTGATTGTGTACTGTTGAGACTGAGAACCACCTTGGGTAGTAGAGGAATCTACTCTTTGTGAGTGGATGACATATGCAAAGATGTAAAGGGTGAGAAAACGCAGCCCAGGGACACATGGAAGGAAGTGTGTTGTAAGCAGAAGTAACAGCATGTACAAAGGCTGTGAAGAGTGGAGAGGATGTGCTGGACTGTGGTAAGCAAGGGTGAGGGAAATGGAAGATGAGGTCAGGGAATAGCTGTGGATCTCATTTTGCATGTCCTTGTACCCTCCATGGAAAGGAATCTGGGTTTAGGTTTCATGGAGGAGAGTGAAATGATTAGATTTTTTATTTTTAAAATTTATTTTGCGTGTGTGTGTGTGTGTGTGTGTGTGTGTGTGTGAGAGAGAGAGAGAGAGAGAGAGAGAGAGAGAGAGAGAGAGAGAGAGAGCACTGTGTATGTCCCTGTGGAGACCAAGGGTGACTTCGGGAATCATTCTGGATTGCTTCTTACTTCTACTTCCTTTTTGTTTCGCTCTGGGATTTCCCAGGCTCCACCCACCAGAGCTGGAAGTGCAGGCCACCACTGTTTCTAATTTTTTTTACGAGACCTGGGATCTGAACTCAGGACCTTCTGCTTTCGAGGCAGAGTCTTAACCCTTGAGCCATTTCTCCAGTCTACATTTGTCTCTTTTGAAGGAGCACTAGCAGCCATGAAAGAATTAACTGTGGGAGGGAGAATGAGAATGAATGATTAGTTAATGCAGTTTACATCTTGCCGGTGAGAACTGATGGAAGCTGGTCCAGTGAGACAAGGTCAAGAGCACTTTGGGAAAAGAATCAATTAGGATATGTGATGAGCTATAGTATCCAGAGCAGAAAGATGCTTAGATCTCTCCCACTCTCCTACCCAAGTAATACTAATGTCAGAAAAACTTCTACCAGTAAAAATTCCAGCTACATTCAGGAAGATGTTTCCTGATAACCTTTTGGGTTCTCAGCTTCCCATCTCCAACTGTTTGAAAGCAGATCTTCCACTTGCCAGACATTTTCCTAGGTGCTGCGGTGGAGGTGGAGATATCACCAAGAAGTAGTCCGGGTACTTGGTCTGATATATACCATCCCTCCTGCGTCCACAGGCTCAGCAGGCAGGATCTGGAGGCACGGGAGGATGCTGGCTATGCCAGCCTCGAGCTACCTGGGGACTCCACCCTTCCACTATCCACCCTGGACATAGAGGAGACAAGTGATGACCTCATTTCACCCTATGCCAGCTTCTCCTCCACAGCAGACCGCCCCATACCCCTGCTCAGCGGCTGGCTGGATAAGCTGTCACCTCAGGGGTGAGAGTGCTGGGAAGGGAAGGGATAGATTCCAGACCTTGTGATTTTCCAACTCCATTTAGTCCCCAATACTCACTGATCGTGGCCTTTTCTTTCTTCAGAAACTATGTGTTCCAGAGACGCTTCGTGCAGTTCAATGGGAGGAGTCTGATGTATTTTGGCAGCGACAAGGTGGGGGACTGGTCATACTAATGTGGAGATTAGAGAGGGAAGGAGAGGAGAGCTGAGAGAGGCTCAGGATTGGGAACAAATCCCATGGAGGTGGAGTGGCCATGTCTTCCTTACGTCAGCATCTAAAGTAGCTGCTGTAAGCATGGATGGAGTGTGCTAGATCACCAGGTCAGTAGAGTCGCAATTCCAGATCTCATGGACCACTGGGTTCTTTCTTTCTAGGACCCCTTCCCTAAGGGTGTGATTCCTCTGACAGCCATTGAGATGACCCGCAGCAGCAAAGACAACAAGTTTCAGGTCATCACTGGCCAGCGGGTGTTCGTGTTCCGAGCAGAGAGTGAGGGTGAGGGCCAGGCCCCGCTGGGTCAGGGTGGGAGGGAGACCAGATGAGCGCATGGCTCACTGACCTGCCGTCCCTGTCCCTCACCAGCTCAGCGGGACGTGTGGTGCTCCACACTGCAATCTTGCCTGAAGGAACAGCGCCTCCTGGGCCACCCCCGACCACCCCATCCACCGAGACCCCTCCGCACAGGCATGCTCGAGCTGCGTGGACACAAGGCCAAGGTGTACGCTGCCTTGAGTCCCGGGGAACTGGCACTGTATAAGAGCGAGCAGGTAAGGAGAGCTGTCTAGGGGCTGATGCCCTAGCTAGCTCCCCGTGGCTTCTCACAGGGTCATGTTTTCTCTCATACTCCAACTCCATAGGCCTTCTCTCTGGGCATTGGGATCTGCTTCATTGAACTTCAAGGCTGCAGTGTCCGGGAGACAAAGAGTCGAAGCTTCGACCTGCTTACACCTCATCGCTGCTTCAGGTGGGGCCCGGACTACTGGTAGTGGAAGGCAAGGCTGGAGATCTTTCCGGGGGAGGCACAAAGGTGCAGAAGGCCAAAGGCCTCCTTAGAAGGATGTCAATGGATGGATATGTGACAGGAGTTAAGCGGGCAAGGAAGGGGATGTAGCTCAACTGATAGAATGCTTGACTAGTGTGCACGGAGCTCCAAGTTTGATCCCCAGCATTGCATAAGTTAGGCATTCTGGTACACATCTGTAATTCCAGCCCTTAGGTGATAGAATCAGAAGCATCAGAAATACAAAATCATCTTTGAGTACACAGCAAGTTCAAGGCCTCTCTGGACTGGCCCAGATACAGCCTGTGGTAGCTCCTTTGGGAATGCCCATTGGGATGGAACATAGTGGGAGGTCCATGCCCACAGACTGGCTGTCCACCCCTCAGCTTCACAGCCGAGTCTGGGGGTGCTCGGCAAAGCTGGGCAGCCGCTCTGCAAGAAGCAGTAACCGAGACCCTGTCTGACTACGAAGTGGCTGAGAAGATCTGGTCAAATCGGGCAAACCGGCATTGCGCAGACTGCGGGGCCCCCCGCCCAGACTGGGCTGCTGTCAACCTGGGAGTGGTCATCTGCAAGCAGTGTGCAGGTAAGGGCTGCACCTCAAACGCAAATGGAGAGGGGAAGTTGAGGCAGGTGGTCTCTAAGTACTCTGTCACATGGCCCTCTCATACCAACAGGTCAGCACCGGGCCCTGGGCTCTGGGATCTCCAAGGTGCAGAGCCTGAAGCTGGACACCAGCGTCTGGAGTAATGAGATAGTACAGGTGAGAGTCAGAGGGAAGAGGGGTAGGGAGGGAAAGGGGGCATCTGAAAATAGACCCATGGGCCCGGCATGGGATTCTGGGGACCTTTGAGTGTCCATCAGTCACCTTTGCCTCTTGTTGCCCTGCAGTTGTTCATCGTCCTGGGAAATGATCGTGCCAACCGCTTCTGGGCAGCGACTCTACCCCCGGGGGAAGGGCTGCATCCAGATTCAGCCCCTGTCCCCCGAGGGGAGTTCATCTCCCGAAAGTATAAGCTGGGTCTTTTCCGGAAGCCCCACCCTCAGTATCCAGATCATAACCAACTTTTACAGGTAGGAGAATAGATTTAGGGTTCATCGTGGGGGAGAGTCTTTGTGTTAGAATGACTCTCCTTGGTTTTCGGGTGCCATGTTTTGGTGATGAAAGATTACCCCTGGGGCTCTCAGGTTGGCGTGGGGCTGACAGAGGCCCTTTCTTCCCTGCAGGCGCTGTGTGCAGCCATGGCCGGACCCAGCCTGCTGAAGAATATGACCCAGCTCCTCTGCGTTGAAACTTCCGATGGAGAGGAGCTGTGGTCCCCCTCAGCCCTCAATGGAAGCTTGCTTAGCCTTCTACCCCCAGGTCATCTTCCCATGTACCTCCTTTTTCTCTGTCCCCCAAGAATTCTCAGCCCCAACCTATGATTGGTTCTTCCAGGAGACCCCAATTATCTCACCTGATCTATCACAGTAGCACAGCTTGGAGATTTCCCCACCCCTCGGTCCCTTCAGAGTCTCTTTCCTGAGACCATGGGATGACTGATGAGGATCTGAGATACCAGCTTGGGTGGGCAGGAGGCATCAGGTGCTAGGGCCAGACCCTCCTGACAGGGTCTACCTTCAGGTCAGTTATCATCTTTTTGAAGATAGTCTGATTGCTTGCAAGGAATGGCCAGCTTAGTGATGCTGGTCTCCACTGATCAGGTCAGAATGGGTCAAGATTCTTACAGGATGGCCTTGTTTTGAAGTCCCACCTAGAATTGCCTGCCTGGCTGATGGGGAGAAGTAGAGGGAAAGGTTTGGATAGAGGACTCCTGTGTATTACCCTCTTCCAGCCTGGGTAGTGGAGGATTCAGCCCTCTTTTGAGCTCCACTTGGCCATGCTGCCAGTATTGTTGAATCCCTGGCATTACCCCAGTGGATCCCTTCCTGAAAAGAGGTCAGGCGATCCTGTCACACTGGCTCAAGCTATCCTCTTGCACTGGCCTAACCTGACCACTTCTTCCCCTTGCAGACTCCTCCCCTGGTGTGTACAATGAAGTGGTGGTGCCTGCCACTTACAGCGGCTTCCTGTACTGTGGTCCCATCAGCAACAAGGCTGGAGCACCACCTCTTCGCAGGGGCCGGGATGGTGAGAGGGACCCTGTGGATGGGAGAAGACAAGGCAGAATGGGATAGGGAAGACAGGGCTGGGATGAGAGTGGACTAGGGTGCTGCGGGCGAGAGAGGGACCAGGTTACTCACAGCGCTGGGTGATGGTTAAAAGCCTCTGTTCTGACCTCAGGTTGTCTGGGTCTAATTCCAGCTGGGCTACTTACTCATATGATTGGTTATACCGCTTAAATGGAGAGCCTCAGTTTTTCCATCTGCAGAATAGTACTGGGTAAAATACCCACCTCATAGGGTTTTTAGGACAGTGATGTGGCATCACCCACAGGTAGATGCTTGGCATGGAATAAGTATGTGGCAAGTGGGAACTGTAACAGCAGGGCAGGGGTCAACTATCTCCTTCCATTGTGTATCTTCTACTCAGCTCCTCCCCGCCTGTGGTGTGTGCTGGGAGCTGCTCTGAAAATGTTTGCATCAGAGAGCAACCCTGAACCCCTTAGCCTCATCCAGCCCCAGGATGTTGTTTGTCTGGGTGTGAGCCCCCCACCTGCTGACCCAGGTGACCTCGACAGGTAACAGTCCCCTCTTCCAGTGTTCATCCTGGCAGCCCCCTTGGTGGTCCCTCTGTTCCCCTGACCTCGTCTTCTCCTGCAGGTTCCCCTTTTCCTTTGAGCTCATCCTCACTGGGGGGAGGATCCAGTATTTTGGCACAGACGGAGCAGACAGTTTGGAGTCCTGGACCAGTGCAGTGGGAAAGGTGAGGAGGCCAAGACCCCTCCCCAACAGCTCATGGCGTCCCCACCCCACCCACTCCCATCCTATTCTCATAGGTTCCTATACTTAATCTCACTGCTTCTGCTAACAAACAGATGAAATTGACCGAACACATACCTGTGTCAGACCCTGAGTTTTAAGCAGCGCCCACTCAATTTTTAATTTTCTAAACAACCGTCGGAGGTAAGTATCTTATAAGGCAATTCGCGAATAAGGCAACTCTGTCAAAGAGGTTAAGATCACAGAGCTAGGAGGTAGCAGAACAAAGGATTAAAAGCCAAGATGCAGTCTCCAGAGTTCATTACTCTTTCCAGTGAACAGCTGTGTGTCACTGTATGTGTGTGTGTGTGTGTGTATTTGAATGTGTGAGCACATCTGTGTGCAAGTGCACATGAACATATATATATATATAAAATGCATGTGGAAGCCTAAATGAAGTGGGTGATAGGTGTCTTTCTTGATCTCTCTCCATTTTGTTTATCGAAGCAGGATCTCGCTTGCCTACTGGCTAGCCACTGCAACATTGCTAGGTCTTTATGTAGGTTCTGGTAATCCAAACTTCAGTCCTCACACCTGCATAGCAAGTGTCTTATCCATTAGACCATCTCCTCAAACCCCGATGTGCCTTCCCCCACTCTTTCTACCTTCTTTCTTTGTTCCAGTTCTCCAATGAACAAAAACTACTTTTTTGTTGTTTTGTTTTTAGAGTCAGAATCTAACATATTCCAGGCTGGTCGTGGACTTGCTATGTAGCTGAGGATGACTTTGAACTTCTGATCTAACAACCTGTTCCTTCCAGGTGTGCTGAGATTATAAATACATACCACCAACACCCAATTTATGTGGTGCAGGGGATCAAGTCCAGGGCTTTGTGCATGGTGGACAAGCACTATGCCAACCGAGCTGCATTCCCAGTCTTTTTTTTTTTTTTTTTTAATGAAACGAGGTCTTGCTATACAGCTCAATGTGGCCTCAAGCTTTCGGTGATCCACATGCCTTTGCTGCCCAAGCACTAGAATTATTGTGGGCAGCTAAAAGCTAGTTTTCTATGTCCCTTATTCTCCATTCCTACACGAGCCAGGCTCTATCATAGCTACCATTCCTGGAAGTCAAAGTTCAGACCCCAGAATCAGACATTCCGAGATCTGAGACCTACCAGTCAGCCTTAGGAGCTTTCTGTGTCTCCAAAGTGGGCGTAGAAGACTCACCTCTAGGGATCAAGATTAAGTGACATGTGAAGCCCACACACACTAAGCCCTCTATCTGTGGGTGTTGAAATAATGGTGGTGGTGGTGATGATGATGACGACAGTCTCTCTCACTCCGAAACAGCTTTTCCTCAGCTCTGCTCCACCTTCAACTTTTCACCCTGACGTCTCCTTCCTTCCTGACAATTTCTCAGACAATCGTGAGCAGCCTGCGGTTCCTCATTAACCCCTTGCCTTTGTCTGCCCAGACTTTCCAAAGCTACTGCCCTGCCTGTCACTGAGGACTTGGGACCAAAGGCTGAGGTCTTCCTTTTGGCCTTAGCAGCAGCTGACACTCCATAGGAAATTCTTGACACCTCTGGCTTCTGACCCAGCCTTCCTCTTGACATTGTACCTAACAAACCATCTCCATGTCTTTTCATGATCTGCCCCTCCCCAGTCAGGGCCAGGCCTCTTTAATTATCTACACATTCCAAAAGCTCTACCCATCCCTCTGCCTGTGAGATGTGAAGACTGTCTTGACATGTTGGTTCCTTGACTATTTGTTCCTGTTCACGTGACAGGATAAACACAGAACTTGAGAGGAAATGTTTTGAGTCTTTTATAGCAATTTGGCAAAATACTTTTATTTGTTGAATATAATTATATAAGTTAAAGGCTTTGTATGTCTTTGTTTTTAATTTTCTGGCAATTCATTTTTTTAAAATTTAAAAAAATTTTATTTTTCTAGTTTTATAAGCATATTGAGTACTTACCCCTGCTTCCCTCCATCCTCCCTCTTACCCGTCCCCCTTAGTAATTCATTTTTATTATTTTTAGCGAAGGTGTTGGTGACAGATTGGAACTTTAAAAAAAAAAAGTGACAAACAAAATCAGTTAATCAGTCAAGCAAACAAAAAACCCTCATCTTTTACTCATGTAGTCAGAGAAGACCTGCTTTGAGAATCTTCTCCACCAAGCCTTTTCCCATCACCCTAGGGTGGAGGGTTGCTCAGCTTTGGGTGACTCCTCAATACAGTATGCCGGCTTCTGGCTCTTACTCTCCGTCCACTGAGGGCTCAATGCTGCCATCTAGGGGTCTTCTCTATGCTTTGGAAAATTGAACTTCATTTCCTTCTGGTCTATCTGGGTGCCTGGGTTTCCCTTTTGCTTTCTCCCATCATGCTTTCTTCCTAGTTCTCCTGCTTCCTCTTCATCTCTGCTTTTCTCCATCTGTACAGTCTTATTTCCGGTTTCCACCCCTTACCTGTTCCCCTATCTCCTCTCTCCACAGTGGTTCTCCCCGCTCAGTTGTCACCAGCTGCTCGGCCCTGGGTTGCTGCGAATGGGCCGCCTGTGGCTTCGGTCCCCCTCTCACACGGCCCTGGCTCCTGGTCTCTGGCTGTCAGGATTCGGCCTCCTACGTGGTGACCACCTCTTCCTGTGTCCAGCGCCCGGTCCTGGCCCCCCAGCCCCTGAGGACATGGTGCATTTACGTCGTCTACAGGAGATCAGTGAGCGGGGGTGGTGGCAAGACTGAAGGGTGGCCACCCAGTGGGAAGGGGAGAGATGGACCTTTCCTTATTTGGGGACACCTATAGGAAAGAACACAATACTGTGGCTTCAGATACGACTTTTAACTCATACCTACAGCTCAACCCCACCCGTCACTTTGTGTACCCTTAGACAAATTACTCCTCCATGCCTTTAGTTTCCTCATCTTTAAAATAGACACAAGATGGGTAGGAGAGATGTCTCAGGGGTTAATATTCTGCCTCGAAAGCAGAAGATCCTGAGTTTAAATCCCAGGTCCCATGTAAAAAATGCCAGATGAACCAGTGGCGGCATCCTGCACCTCTGGCCCTGGTGGCGGAGGCTGGGAAATCACAGAGCAAAGCAAAAAGGAAGTAGAAACAATCCAGGATGATTCCCAAAGTCATCCTTGGTCCTCCACAGGGACACACAATGCCCTCTGATATACACACACACAAGGGGTAGCACATTAAATAAAATTTTTTAAAAAAACAGTCAAATAGACACAACAATAAGAACTGCCTTTAAAGATTAGACTGATGTTCATCAAGGAAATACATGTAAACATTATCACAGAATCTGGCAGGAGACAACATCTAAGTACTCAGTAAGGCTGGGAACTAGTAGGGAGGACTAGGCATCTTCATCGTGGTCTTTCCTCTTAATGTGGTAGGATAATGTAGAATTTTGGTAAGTCTTTTAAATGTAGGACTTTAGCTCAGTTTTGTCATTTTATATCAAGTCTTGTGAGACAAATCATTTAACCTTTCTGAGCACCAGTATGACCTGTTGCATGGAGACACTAATATGCAGCTTGTGGAAGTTTATGGAGCACTGTTTGTAAGGCTCCCAGCCAGGCACCTACATGCCTTGACCTCTTACTAGTCCGCATTGTGATCAACATCCTGCTGATAATGTCCAACCATTCTCCCACAGGTGTAGTATCTGCGGCTGACACCCCAGACAAAAGAGAGCATCTGGTCCTGGTAGAGACAGGAAGGTAAATGTATCTTCTGCCTTTGACTCTTGGACCTCAGCACCCCTAGAACACTGTGGGCTTCCTTGAAGAAGCTGCCCCAGTTGAGGACACATCTGGGCTTGGCACTGCTGCCCTCTGCTGCTAGCCCTGGGAAATGAGCTCCGGAGGATCTTGACACCAGGCTCTGACTCTGGCATCTTGGTTGGGTCTCAGGACCCTGTATCTGCAGGGGGAAGGCCGACTGGACTTTGCAGCGTGGAATGCAGCCATCGGGGGTGCTGCTGGTGGAGGTGGCACAGGGCTGCAGGAGCAGCAGATGAGCCGGGGCGACATCCCCATCATCGTGGATGCCTGTATCAGTTTTGTCACACAGCACGGTGAGTGGGCACTAGTTTGACGCAGAGCCAGTGGCAGGCTAGAGACCGTGGTGAGAAGGCTGATACCTGAAGGAACTTTGCCTCCAGCTGCTGCAATGTGATGTCATCTGCCATAGGATTCTTAACAAGTTACTTTGCATTTCTTTTTAAAAAAAAATTTAACTTTATTTAGTGTGTGTGTGTGTGTGTGTGTGTATCAGAGGGCACAGTGTATCCCTATGGAGGACCAAGGAGGCTTCAGGAATCATCCTGGATTGCGTCAACATTCTTTTTGCTTTGCTCTGGATTTCCCAGGCTCAGCCCACTGGGGCTGGAAGTGCATGGAGCCGTGTTTCTGCCTGATGTTTTTATGTGGGACCTGGGATCCAAACTCAGGTCCTTGTGCTGTGAGGCAGAGTCTTAATCCCTGAGCCATCTCTCCAGCCTCCTGCTCTGCATTTCTGAGACTTAGTTTCTTCATCCATTCTAATCGTTAGGCACTGAGTAAGGTAGTCTTACTGAGGCACAGAGAGTAAGAACAGCACCAGAAATGTTACTGAGGATGTGAAGCCATGTGTGGACAGAGAGGAGGCAGCGATGGGGCCAGAGCCAAGCTCTGTGAGCAGCAAAAATCCCCAAAATTCCCCTTAAGGGGAATGGTTCTGTGGGGGAGAAACTGTACAGGCCTGAAGGGTCAGCTATGCAAATGGTCTCCAGAATTCTTTATGGGGATTTTGGTTTCTATTTTATTCTCTAAGCCAAGCTAGAACCAAATAGGATCTACCCCTGAATCTTCTTTAGAAAGGTGAATATTTAAGAAAAAAATCTAAAAAAACTAAGGAGGCTACAAGACCCTTAGATTCAATCCCCATGTCAGTGTTCCAACAAAACAAAACACAAGTTGAGCCTGGTGACACAGACCTGTAATCCTGCAAATCAAAAGATCCAGGCAGGAAGATAGTAGGTTCAAGCCCTGTCTAGGTTATGGAACCAGTTCAAGGCCAGCTGAGGCAACTCAGACCCTGTCAAAATAAAAAAATTCAAAAGGGTCTGGAGATGTAGGTCAGCAGGAGGGTCCTTGCCTAGCCTGAAACAGGCCCTGAGTTTAATCTTCAAAACTGAATAAAAAAAAGAGACTTCCACAACCCTACAAAGACTTGTACTTTACCAATAATGAACAATAGGTAGTCAGTGACTAACACATTCTCTGGATGCTGACCAGAGCCTCATTCAGTGACTTCTCTCACTCACCAATCCCTATTTTTTTAGCTTCCTTTTTATCCACAAGAAGAATTTATACTGAGATTCTAAGAGAAAGCTCTGGAGGAGAGTCAGTAGCATACCTTCCATTCCAAAGTCCTTACATTACATGTTCATTCGATCCAGATAGTGGGGAGGCAATCAATGGAAAAGGCCTTACAAGGCTCACAGACTATAAAAAGAGATGGGTGTTAAGAAAACAAACATAATCAGTTCTTGTTATTTGCAGGAGTTATGTTCTCTAAAGCCACTGTAAATACTTAATTAGTGAAGACAGAATCACTGTCCCAAGGGAAATACAGGATTGGGTTCCTCTGAACTTCTGCTTACTTCATTTGCACTAACCAGTCCCTACAAAACCTAATTTTATGTGTTTGTTCATTCAAGGACAACTTATTTAATATATGTGGCTGATTCATCGACACTGAACTCAAGGTGAAGAGCAGCATCTCTTATGAATAAAGCTTATGTAGTACACACACATGTCTCTGTAAGCTGCACCACGCACAGTATTCTTCCCCTTTGAAACACTAGACAGAATTTGAACATTATACATACTTGCTGGGAGTGCAGTTTTAAAAAGAGAAATCATCAACTAAAAGTAAAAAAGAAAGTGGCTAAACATATTGTGTAAGGGATATTGTTGCTGGGATTTGGCTTGATTCTAGAGTAATTGTCCAGTATCCATGAGTTCCTGGGTCCAATCTCCAACATCACAAAAAGGGAAAAGAAATTGTCTGAGACTGGTTTGTATGCGTTCTTAGCTAGGGGCATGTGCTTGGGAGAGGGAGTCGCATGTTCACACATTACCATGAAACAGCACCAGAAGTGCAGTTTGCCCTCCGAATTTACAGATTCAAATCATATTTAATCGGGGCTGGAGAGGTGGCTCAGGGGTTAAGCCTCTGCAGGCAGAAGGTCCTGAGTTCGGATCCTAGACTCCACGTATAGAGCTGGGCAGAAGCAGGGGCGGCCTGCGTTTCCGGTCCTGGTAGGGCAGAGCCTGTGAATCCCAGGGCAGAGTAAACAAGGAGGAGGTGGAGGCGTCCATGGTGGTTCCCGAATTCCTCTGTGGTTCTACACACACACATACATACACACACACATGCGCGCGCACAAACACGCATACATATGCACACACGCATATGCGCACAATTGAATAAATAATAAAAAAATTTAAAAATCATATTTAATCAACTAAAATTAGAAAATAATGGAAAAATTGTAGTGAATACATAAGCCTTTTTTCTTGTCATTATTTTATAAAAAGACAGTGTAAGAACCATTTATATTGGGTGTAAGTAGTCTAGAGATGATATATGCAAAGGTTATATGCATTATAATATTTTACATAAGAAACTTGAACATCCATAGATTTTATTGTGTGAAGGTTGCTGGATCCATGGATACTGAACAATGACCTACAAATAAATTTTAGTGAGCAGGTGAATGCTTAAATACAGAATGTGGACAGTACAGATCAACTGTAACATGATTTTAGGGAGTACTGTGTGTGTGTGTGTGTGTGTGTGTGTGTGTGTGTGTGTATACCTGTGAAGGCCCAAGATTGATTTCAGGAACCATCCTGGATTGTTCTACCTCCTTATTGCTTTGCTCTGGGATTTTTTACATGGGATCTGGGATCCAAACTCAGGTCCTTTCCGGCAAAGACTTTAACCACTGAGGCATCCCTCCAGCCCTGGAGAGTACTTCTTAATATAAAAGTGAGGGATGCAGCATGACGGAGATGCCATGTGAAAATGAGATTAGGAAAGTATGAACCAAGATTGGTCCAGCAAGGAACTGTGACCAAGTAGCCACATATTATGGAGAAGGTCACAGACAGACTGCTGGTAAGGTGGTGATCTTTGTGCAGCAGCGAACAGAAACGTCTGGTTGTGAAACGTCTGGTTGTTTTCAGGACTCCGGCTGGAAGGTGTGTATCGGAAAGGGGGTGCTCGGGCCCGCAGCCTGCGACTTCTAGCTGAGTTCCGGCGGGATGCCAGGTCAGTGAAGCTCAGACCAAGGGAGCACTTTGTGGAAGATGTCACTGACACACTGAAACGCTTCTTTCGAGAGCTTGATGACCCTGTGACCTCTGCTCGATTGCTGCCTCGCTGGAGGGAGGCTGCAGGTACTGCCAAGACACCCAGGGACCAAGACCAACTGAGATCACCTTCCCTTCTGACCAGAATCTGTGAAGCAGTCTTGTGGGAATAGGCAGCTCTTTCTCAGCACTCCTCATCTTGGTGATCATCTAGAGACGTGGGTCAGGAAGGTAGAGGGCAGAAAGAGACACATCTATCTGGGGTTGTTTCTGTAAAGACCCCTCCCACACCCTAGCCTTTATTCTCCCTTCCCGAATGCTCTCCAACCTCCTCCTTTCCATCCCCAGAGCTGCCCCAGAAGAATCAGCGCTTGGAGAAATACAAAGAAGTGATTAGCTGTCTGCCCCGGGTCAATCGCCGAACACTGGCCACCCTCATTGGGCATCTCTATCGGTCAGTGTGGCCAGACCTTCTGCAGTTTCCATCCCTGATCCTTACAATCTCAGTTCAACTCTATAATCCTTCCTTCCTTCCTTCCTTCCTTCCTTCCTTCCTTCCTTCCTTCCTTCCTTCCTTCCTTCCTTCCTTCCTTCCTCCCTCCCTCCCTCCCTCCCTTCCTCCCTCCCTCCCTTCCTCCCTCCCTCCCTTCCTCCTTTTCTCCCTCCTTTCCTTCCTCCTTTTCTCCCTCCTTTCCTTCCTTCCTTCTGTCCAAATGGTCGTTAAATGAAAATGCTATAGCAAAGGTTCAGAGAATGCAACTGGGGGTCAAGTCGACTTAGGCTTTGATCTGGCTCCACTGATCTAGCTATATGGCTTGAGGTTTGCTATTCGTTCTCTGAATCTCAGTTTGCTCATTCCTAAAGGGAAGATGATGTAATGAAGTTTTTATCTGATAGACTTAGAGTTAAATGAGGTAATCTATGTGAAAATTTTAGTATGGTATGTTGCATGTAGTAAGACTTAAGAAATAGAAATTAGTGTATATTATTCTGTGTCAGATAAAGTGTTAACTATAAGAAATACAAAGATGAGTAAGACAGGGATCTGCCTTTACCAGTCTGGATGATTTGAATGATTTAGGATAAATCCCTGACTGTGTTGTACTAATATGGAAGTTAGCCAACTATTGGCCCATTACCAAAACCAGTCCATTGCCTCTTCACACAAAGTGTAAAGTCCCACCCATTCATTTGTATATTTTCTATGACTGCTTTTACAGTCCAACAGCAGAGCTGAGGAGTTATGATAGAGACTATATGACCTAAGGGCCTAAACTATTTCCTGCCTGCCCTGTATGTAAAACCTTTGTGTGCACTGCTGTATTTATGATCATCTATATCTCGACTGTCTCTTGGCTAAATTCAAAGATCCCTGAGGCTAGTATTGTGTCTTATTCACTGCTACATCCTGAGCACTTAGTCTAGGTCCTGGCATACCACAGGGATATAATCAGTGTTTACCAAATTCATGGATGTGTTGGTGAGGCAGTGCACATAAGCTGCACTTTCCGTAACCCTGACCCTCTCTACAGGGTGCAGAAGTGTGCAGCTCTAAACCAAATGTGCACACGGAACCTAGCCCTGCTGTTTGCACCTAGTGTGTTCCAGACTGATGGTCGAGGGGAGCACGAGGTGCGGGTGCTACAGGAACTCATTGATGGCTACATCTCTGTCTTTGATGTAAGACTACCTTAACCCTAACCTACAACCCCTCTGCCCCATGCCTGCGGGACCCAGACCCTGATTCCAACAAGTCCTAACCCAGCCTTCCAAAGCTTCTCTGTATTGGGAACCTCCTCCCCAAGCCCAGGGCTTCCTTCTGCCCCCAACTTCACCACAAAATCCTCAACCTGTTGATTCCTGGATCTTCAGGCTTCCAGCTCTGTTATCCAGGTCATTTTTTGCTTTGGGATCTACCCTACTTTTCACAGCAGTTCTATATCAGCTTTTGGCTCTTTTGCAGATTGATTCTGACCAGGAAGCTCAGATTGAGTTGGAGGTTAATCTCATCACCACCTGGAAAGATGTACAGGTAACTTGTCCTGTTCCCCTTAGTGGGAACACCAAGACAGGAAGTAGACCTCCTTCCCAGTGGGGGAAGTTTCCCTTTAGCCTGTCCTTCTTCACATTGGCCCTCAACTCTTTAAGAGATAGAAAAACCAACAGAGGGAAGTGCCTTGGGCAATATTTTGCTCTATTCATTCCACTAAGACTCTTCATTATAAAATTTTAGGTTAGATAAAAAATTTAGGTTAGATATCACGTGATAAACAATGTAGCTCTACCACTGAGTTCCATCCAACACTTCATTTCTAAGTGTCAAAGATTCCAAGAAAACTATGTGTGGTCTTACATAACTATAATCCTAGCACTTGGGAGATAGAGGAGGGTGATTAAGTGTTCAACTACAAAAAGAGTTCAAGATCAGGGATGGAGATGTAGCTCAATTATGGAGTAACTGCCTAGCATGAAGCCCTAAGAACCCAGGTGTCGTGGCATATGCCTATAATCCCAGAAGTTGGGAGATAGCAGCAGAAGAATTACAGTTCAAGGTTATCCTCAACTACATACCAAGTTTGCAGCCAGGCATGAGTCTACACAGGTTCCTGTCTCAAAACAAAACAAAGGTAAGTCTGAGACTTTGACTCAGAGAGAGACAATCCCCCCATGTTGCCCTAGAAAGAAAATTGTATAAAACACAATGACAATATTAACTGAGAACTTCCTGTATTCCAAATACCTTTAATCTCATTTAACATCATGCAACTCTATGAAGTAGGTAGTTCCATTTTCTCATATAGAGAGCTGAAGCTTGAGGGGAACTTATCCAAGTTCACGCTGTGATGAGTGTTTAAGATGGAACTTGGCCTAACAGAAAACCTGTTCTCTCCGCCACTGTGTGACAGGCACTGTGTAGCCAAACAAACAGCTCCACCCCTCCTCCACAGGTCTTCATTTCAAGAGAACAAAGCATGCTGGGAATGAGGGCTGAGAGGAAATTTTTGCAGGAAGGAGTAAATATATATAAGGTTTCCTTTGATCTTGATAGTATAAAAAATCATTTACTTATCTGAGAAAGAGAGAGAGAGACAGAAAATGAGAATGCACATGCATGCCACGGAACATGGGTGGAGGTCAGAGGGTAACTTTTGGAAGTCAGTTTTCTCCTTTTACCCTGAAGACTCCCAGGGATCAAACATCTTTCCAGGTTTTCAAGCAGTCACCTTAACCACTGTCTTGCCGGTCTCTTAATTTTTTTTTTTTTTTTTTTTTTATGTCTTCTGTGTCTTCCTGACTTTTTGTGCCTTTATCCCTCTCCTCAGCTGTCCCAGGCTGGAGACCTCATCATGGAGGTTTACATAGAGCAACAGCTCCCAGACAACTGTGTCACTTTGAAGGTCAGTCATGAGGGGACCAGAAGGGAGGAGAGAAGATGGGGAAGTGAGGGGTGGGGAAGCGGGCAGAGACAATGGTCTGACCAGCATGGGTTCTACACTCTTGTTTGAATACCAGGTGTCTCCAACACTAACTGCTGAGGAGCTGACTAACCAGGTATTAGAGATGCGAGGGACAGCAGCAGGGGCAGACTTGTGGGTGACGTTTGAGATTCTCGAGCATGGAGAGCTTGGTGAGTATGACCGTGTGTGTGTGTGTGTGTGTGTGTGTGTGTGTGTGTGTGTGTGTGTGTATGGTTACTGATGACTTCTCTGATACCAAATGTAATAGATATTCTATTTGTCAACTTAAAAACATTAGAAGGCATGAAGGGGGACTGGTATGATAGATCAGTAGTAAAACCTGGCAACCTGAATCTGATCCACGGTGGAAGGCAATTGCCTTTCAAAAGCTGTCCTCTAACCTCCACCTGGGTGCCATTCATTCATGTGCACACCTTCTCTCTTTTGTCTCTCTCTGTAACACAAAAGTTAAGAAGTAGAAGGCAAAAAGGGAGTGTACATACTCCCTTGTTCTCAGTCCTCTTCTCTTTTGACTTTAGTGAACCCTATAGTTCATAAACACCTCAAAGCAGGCTTCTCTTCCTCTTCTGTCTAGCCTCGAGTGTTAAAAGGACCTAGGGCTCAATCTTTGGCTTTTTCTTCTTCCTCTGTCTACATTTTCTTTAATGAACTCCTCCTTACTCATGGTTTTAAATGCCATTTTAAATGTGCCCAAATTAGAGACAGGGTCTTATTATGTCACCCAGGCTGATTGGAACTCACTATGTAGATGAGACTTGTGGCAATTCTCCCCCCTGTTCCTCCCAAGTGCTGGTGTAACAAGTGTTCACCACCATGCACTGCTGACACCTCAGATTTTCATCTTCAGCTCAGCTATCTCTTCTGCATGCTAGACTTACATATCTGAATGCCTAGTTGATGCCTGGACTTCTCACAAGCATCTCAAATACCCAGTGCCTAAGACCGACATTCCTTCATCCACAGCCCCCTCCTCCACTATAAAGTCCAGGCTATCTTCTGGTTTTTCCTTTTCAGTAAATGATTCTACAATCCACTCATTCTCAAGGTTAGAAACCTAGGGGTGCTCGGGATCCCTCCCTTTCCTTCATCTTCACGGTCAACCTGTCAACTAGTCGTGTGGATTCCACGAGAACCTGTCACTTCCCTTCGTCTCCACTGTTTCCACCACCTTAGTCACAATCGCCATTATCTTTCTGCCTCCCAACCACTGAAATACATGGTTCTAGATAGTGCTCCGTTCCTGCCTCCCTACACTCCATTTTCTGCACAGCAGCCAAATGAAGATTTTAAGCATAAATCACACCATATCATTCCTATGGTAAAAACCTTCAATGGCTTCCTACTGAATTTAAAAATAAAATCATGGCCTGGAGAACCTTTGATGTATGGCTGTTGCTTACTTCTTAGGGCTCATCACCCATTCTCACATCTGCCTCTTTGCTAGAACACAGCCTCCCACCACAGTAGGAATTGAACCTATGTATTTGAGAGTAGAAGGCAAATACCCAGCACTAAGTACACATCCTGTACACATTCAGTCATGCTGCTTAGTTCTCCAAATACATCTTCTCTCACAAAGAGAAAGAAGAGAGATCAGTAAGTGACTTAAATAGAGAAGTCGGGCAAGGCTTTTCAGAAGCCACATTCAAAGATGAGGCTCAGCAGTCTCCCTCAGCAGAGTCCGCTGTGTCTAAGACTTTGGAGGATCTTGTTTTTAGTTAGTGTGGGTTTGGTTTAGGTTCTTGTTCATTTTGAGATAACATCTCACTATGCAGCCCTGGCTGGCTTTGAATTTTTGTCAGTTTGTCTGCCTATGCCTCCAGAATGCTAAGATAACAGGCATGTGCCCCCATGCCAAGCTTCAGGTGGGATCTTCTACAGCGACATGTAAAAACAAAGGCTATGGACCGGCAAGAGGCTTTGTGGATAGAGGCGCTTATGTGCAAACCTGGCAACCTGAGTTCAATCCCCAGAGATCACATGGTAGAAGGAGAGAAGCTACTTCTGAAAGATGTCCTTTGACTACCTCATGCATGTTATGGCACTCATTCTGATCTCTGCACACCTCAAATAAATAAAAATTTAAGAAAAAGAATTATTTTTTCTTAATTTTTTATTCTTTTAGTGTTTCATGCATGAATAGAGTGAATTTATGTCATTTTCACCCTTTAATCCTCAATTCTATCCATTTTCTCTTCCTGTTCTTCTCCACTGCCCGACTTCCTCCTATTTTCGAGTCTTTTCACCTGTGTGTTCCACCTGATTTCATCAGATTTGACAAAAAGAATTCTTGAGAAAAGAGAACTAAGGCCATGAGTCAGGAAAGAGAGAGAGAAAAGAAAGGAAAGAAGAGAAGAGATAATTTATTTTTTCTGATCATTGGTTTGTAATTGTTTTGCTTGCCTGCTTGCTTCCTGTCGGTTCTTCCAGGCTGGGGCTTCAGGAAGGCAGGCTGTGTATATCATACTTACCGTTGTACCCCAGAGTTGGCATGATCCTTGGCATAGAATCAGCGTTAAACATGAGTGCCTCTGGCTGCATAATCAGATGAATGAATGACTGGGGGGTGAATTGGGGCTCCAAGCTCTGATTGAATGATTTGATTATTACGTGTCCCCCAACCTTCCCTATCAGAGAGGCCACTGCACCCCAAGGAAAAGGTCCTAGAGCAGGCTCTGCAATGGTGCCAGCTTCCAGAACCCTGCTCAGCCTCCTTGCTCTTAAGAAAAGTTTCCCTGGCACAAGCTGGCTGCCTCTTCACAGGTGAGCCTCCTTTTTCCACTCAGCACCCCCAGGCCTCTCTCCCAAAGCCTTCACCCAGCAATGCCACTCTCTACCCAGGAGTACGGCGTGAGAGCCCACGGGTGGGGCTGCTGCGGTGTCGTGAAGAGCCTCCTCGCTTGCTGGGAAGTCGCTTCCAGGAGAGGTTCTTTCTCCTGCGTGGCCGTGACCTGCTGCTGCTCAAGGAGAAGAAGGTGAGACCCAGGAGCTAGAAGCGTGGGGGTGCTGAGTGACCAGCCAGGCAGGAATCGAGCTGGACCATCCCCTGATTATACAACCACACCCTCATGAATCTCAGCGCTCCCCTGATCGTGACCTCTCTGACTCCATGTCTTAGGCACAACGCTTCCATGACCTTTTGCCTTTCCTAACTGTGATGTTCTCTCACCTCGACTTCCTTGTTCATGTTCCCAGAGCACTAAACCAGAACGGGAGTGGTCTCTAGAAGGTGCCAAGGTCTACCTGGGAATCCGTAAGAAGTTAAAGCCTCCAACACCGTGAGTTTTCCTCCTCCTTCACACTCACCTGGGACCTTCCTGCTATCAACACTCCCTCTGGCGTTTAAAGTCCTTAATACTGTCCTCATTTGCCTTCCAGGTGGGGCTTCACTTTGATACTGGAAAAAATGCAGCTGTGAGTTCCTTCTGGCCAGCTTCTCCTCTGGCCCAGCCCTTCTCCCTGTGTGTATGTGTGTGTTGGGGGGGGGGTGTGAGTGCGTGCATGCATGTGTGTATGTGAAGCCAGAGGTCAACCTTGGGTGTCATTCCTCATGACTCCTCTCCCTTGTTTACTGAGACCTGGGACCTGAGTTTCACTTGTTTGGCTGAGCTGGCTATGCATTGAGTCCCAGGGACTTACCTGTCTCAGTCTCCTCAAAGCTGAGATTATAAGCACTGGCCATTAGACCCAATCTTTTTTTTTTTTTTTTTTTTTTTTTAGTGTGGGTGCTAAGTTAGAACTCAGGTCCTAAGTTTGCATAGTAAGCACTTTGCCAACTAAGCTATACCCCAGCCCTGTCCATCTTTCCTTTTGTTTTCTCTATTCCTGTGTGCCAAGGGCTGGGACCCCTTCCCTTTCCTAAATTCATTCTGATCATCCACAGTTACTTGTCCTGCGCTGATGAGAATGAGATGTGGGACTGGGCCACCAGCATCCTTAAAGCTCAGGTAAAGAGGAGAATGCAGAGGGCTGGGTGTCGGGGTCCCTACCGTACTGGTCAGCGTCTTCTAAGCTCACTGGCACCAACCTGTCCCCTTTCATCAGCATGATGACCAGCAGCCAGTGGTCTTACGTCGCCGTTCCTCCTCTGACCTTGCTCGTCAGAAGTTTGGCACGATGCCCTTGCTGCCCATCCGTGGGGATGACAGTGGAGCCACCCTCCTTTCTGCCAATCAGACCCTGGTGAGACCCCTTCCGCAGTCTGTCCTAACCTCTGCCTGATCCTTGCCCTTAAACTGCAGGAAGAAGTGGTTTGCCCTCCTCCTTAGTGTCCCTCCTCTACTCACCACAGCCCTTCCTTCCCTCTTCTCTTTGCACCTACCCCCACCACTGTCTCCTGTGACCAAGTCTCACTGTGTCTCTGTGTCTCTCCCTCCCCTCTCTCCACTTCACCTGTGTCCAGCGGCGACTACACAACCGGAGGACCCTGTCCATGTTCTTTGTGAGTACTTGTCTACTGTGCTCTTCTGAGTTGCCCAAGCCTTGGTGTGTTCCATTTCTGTCCTAATGCAGGGCATTATGTGACGGAGGACAATAAGGGGTAGTAGGATGTGGTAAGGAAAGGGGAAAGTGATCACAGATCCTGAGAAATAGAAGAGAAGTGAGTAAGTTCATACATTTTGGAGTCAGACAGACCTGAGTTCAAGCCTTACCAACTACCGTTTCCCACTGTGATTTTGGACAATTTGACTCCTATGGACCTCAATTCACTCTTCTGCAATATGATCTCCTTCACGAGGTTATTGTGATATCATACATGTCAAGTGTTTTTGCAGTATCTGGTCCAGAGGAAGAGCTCCATCAATATTAATGGTTAACAATGTGGGGGCGCTAACGTGTCCATGCCCTGCTGCCCATTCCCATCCAGCCAATGAAGTCATCCCAGGGGTCTGTGGAGGAGCAAGATGAGCTGGAGGAGCCTGTGTATGAGGAGCCAGTGTACGAGGAGGTTGGGGCTTTCCCTGAGCTCATCAATGATACATCGACCTCCTTCTCCACCACGTGGGAGTGGACAGCCAAGTCGGAGACCCCCCCTTCCAGCCAGAGGTCCTCTGATCAGTCCCTTCTCTCCAAGGCAAACATGCTGGACCAGGGGGAGAAGATACCTGACCCCCCTCTGGGTCCCCCACTGAAGGGCAGTACCCAGGCACGGGGGTCTCTGGAGGAACAGCTTCTGCAGGAGCTCAACAACCTCATCCTGAGGAAGGGAGAGACCTCCGAGTGTCCAGGAAGCCTGTCCCCATCCTCCAACCCTCAAAGCCCCAGCCCCACCAACTTTCCAACACAGAAAACCCAGAACCCCACCGATCCCTGCACTTCCAATTTACCCTCCAGCACTTCCAGTTCATCTTCCAGCCAGCCCCTCACATGACCCTAGGGCCGACAGCTGAGGGAGTAGGAAACCAGAGGAGGAGCCAGGCTGGCACTATGGCAGACACTGTGGGAACTTCCTCTGCCCTGCATGGAAGACTCCAAGATCCTGTATGGTGCTGTGGAAAGAGCGCTGGACTAAAGCCCACAGTGGCTGTGTGTCTCGAGGCAGGTTAAGTCCCTTTTTTGGACCCAGCCTGTTTGTACCATGTGAAATAAGAGCAGTGAACATTTAACCATTTCTCAGTAAGTCCCACATAGTTTCCTACAATATAAGGACAGCTCTTGCTTTATATATTTGGTGTCCAAGGGTTCTGTAAGAGTTTCAGGGCATATGGATTGTTTTACTGCATTAAAGAAAAAACAGGTTTGGAGCTAGAGGTATGGATGATACCCAAGTCTATCCTATCCCATTTCCTATGCTCTAGGAATACACTGAAGTCCTGGAGTGAAGAGACTGGGGTTGGCAGCTGGGGCAGAGGGGAGCCAAAAAGAGGATGGGTCACTGTTAATAAACTTTGGAACCAAAAAGCTACCATGGTTTTATTCATTCATTCATTCATTCAGCAAATACATATTGAGCAGCTAATAAGGTTCATGCCCTTAAGGAGCTTTTGCTACAGAGAGGAAACAGAAAACATACAAATAAACAAATGCAAGGACAAGTGGATCTTAGTGCTGCAAAGAAACTAAGCCAAGTGACAGCTTGCGAGTGACAGTGATTGGACTCAGCCTTTACACTGGGCGGATGCAGATGAAAGCCTTGGAGTGGAAACAAGGGCAAGGAGCCAGGCAAGTGGAGTGCTGGGATCAGGAGTTCCAGAAAAGGCAAACAGCAGGCATGAAAGCTGTCCAGTAGGAAGGGTCTTGGCTTAGAGGGGATAGCAGCAGCCTGACCGGAAAATAGGTAGGGGGAGGAGAGTACTTTCTGCAGTGGGAAAGATCAGCTGGGGCCAGATCACCATAACCTTTAGCCTGGATTTGATTTGGATTGCAGGCATTTGGATTTTTTTTTTTCCTTTGAAGCAGTTTCATTTTAAGCAAGGAAAGGATGAGATCTTATTTCTCTTTTCAGTCACTGTCTGCTGTATGAACAGTGGTTTGTGGGAGGAAGCTGGAAGCAAAGAGGCCAGATTTAGACCAGAAACTTGATAATGAGGGCTTGGAGTAGGGTCTTGGAATTTGAGGGAAATGGGTCACTAGGAGTGGGGTGTGTGTGTGTGTTTTAAGTAGAACCTGTAGCCCTCACTGATGGACAGAATGTGGGATAGAAAAGTGCCCAGTGACACTTGTTTTCTGACTCCTAACTCGAGTGTGGTGCCATTTCACACATACTACCTGGAGAGGATCGAATTGAAGGGACCATTTTAAATTTTGTGGCACAAGGATGGAGACATGTGACTAGGGATAAAGTGCTTGCTTAGTATGCTCAAAAGTCTGGGTTCTATTCTCAGCACCGTGAATTTGTATGTGTGTGTGTGTGACTTACTGGGCATTTATGAAACTGTCTGTGATAACTGGATATATAATTCTGACCGGTAACTCTAGCTTGTAATTTCTTAGGAGGCTGAGGCTGGAGGATCACCCAAGGTAGCTTGGGCTACAGTGTGAGAGAGACCTTGTCTCAACACAACTCTCCAACACAACCCCACATAGTCACCAAGTAAGCAAGCAAGCCATTACAGTACTGGTAGAATTTGGGGTTCAGAGCCTGAGGGGAAGACCCTAAAGATGATGACAAGGTGTCATAGTTAGGCACAGGTGTCAATTTGATGGTTTAGGTTTGAGCTCTGGGCATATTTGTGGAGAATTAGTGGTTAAGCCCAGAGCAAACCTGCAGGAGATTGTCTAGCTGATGGGGAAGGCCCAGCCCATGGTGGGTGGGACTAGGCCCTGAACAGGTGAATAAAATACTGAGAGCTAGCTGAGGAAGGCAGCATCCTTCTGTTCACTTGGCCAGACATGCTGGTCTGGCAAGTAAGGATTGTCTCTCTCAGCTGTTATGTGGTGATGGTGTGGCCAGTTCCCTTGGCCCTGGTGTTGGTGTGTTCTCTCCCTTCAAGCTGGACTGAGAACTGTAACCAGGAATGGTAAGAGAGAATAAACCCTTGTTCCCTTATGCTCTTTGATGGTCATTTATCAACAACCATGCAGGCAAACTGCAACACAAGAGCATAAACTTGCATCTTCCAGCCTTAGTCCAGTGTTGGTTAGTGCCCGGCGATGACCAGGATGCCTGGTTCCTGTCTGGTTTCAGGTGTCTTTACACACTATTCACGCTGGCTTTTCCAGTTCGGCGGGGATTAGGAAAAGGTGTCTCCTCTCTGTCAGACTCATCTTTGTTCAGGTGTCCAATGACTCAGTTTCCCTAGTTCTCTTGCCAGCACCTTTAGCAAAGGGATTGGTGATATGCATATGTAAATGAATGACTAGAGATAATTACAGGTTGACTCAGTGACTATATTAGAAATAGAACTCAGGCGTCTGGACTCAGAAGGCCAGGGTTCTCCCTACAGCCAGGCGGACGCTGCGTCAGCCCCGCGGCTGGGACCCTTGGCGGGGGGTACTCGCAGTCATAACAGGATCTGTTCCTTTACGGCCCCCCGGTGCTTCCGCGCGCGGCGCGCAGTCAGACAAGGCTCCAGCAGAGCCCGAACAGGGCGTGGGCGGGGCCTCGCGGTGGGCGGGGCTTCCTCGAGTTCCGGAGTAGAGTCGCTGGCCGCCTTTGCCGGAGCAGAGATGCAGCCGCCGCCCCGAAAAGTGAGATCTGTCTGGGGAGTGGGGCTTCTGGCGGGCTCGGAGGGGGGGCGTTGGAGGGAGGTCACTGGCACTCGATTCCGGGTGGGAGACGGCGGGCTGGCAGCGGGTGAAAGCCTAACCTAGAAGTAACCGGGGAAACAGCTCTAAGCCTCTCTCCGGCCCCGCCCCCTCGCCGCTCCCTGTGCGGTGTTTTATGAGCCCCCCACGCCCCGGGGCTGCCAAAAGGGGTAGTCGTCATCTCTTTTTTAATTCCACAGGTGAAGCCGGCCCAGGAGGTGAAACTTCGCTTTTTGGAGCAATTGAGCATCCTTCAGACCCGGCAGCAGAGGGAGGCGGATCTGCTGGAGGACATCAGGTAGCCCCGGCCTGCTCACATTCACATACCCCACCTTGGCTGGAGCGAGCGCCACTCCCTCCTCAGCAGACATCTGCCAGGTTGGGTAGGGGGATGGGCAGGGCCAGCTGTCTCCAGCCTATCCATACGTGGCCCTCACCTTAGGCCTGCCTCTCTGCAGATACTGAAGATGTAGACACGTAAACAGAGGGACCCTCCCTCAAGCCCCTTGACCCCAGGCTGCTCCCACAATCAAGTTTAGGGGACTGTCTTCTTTCACTTCCAGACCTGTTGGAAGGCTGGCAGACACCACAACAAAACCCCTTCAGTTTTCTCCTCCAGGCCCACAGATGGTCCTTCTAGGGTGGGAGGATCCTTCCGGGGCTCTGAGTTACTTGAGGTGAGGCTCATTAGTGCTGCAGCTGCCCCGAGGTTATCTCAAGGACTCTTTGTCTTTTCAGTCCTTTTGCCTCTGGGTATAATCACTCTCTGGCTGGCTCCCTCTTGCTCAGGCTCAAGAGCCGGGTGAGAGTAGAACAGGACCAAATGGTAACCCCACCCCCTTTACTCCCAATCACAGATCCTACAGCAAGCAGAGAGCAGCCATTGAACGGGAGTATGGGCAGGTAAGAACTCTTCGTCTGGTATCCTCCTTTATATCACCAGTATTGTCCCTCTTTGTTATGTTCAAGAACAAATTCCTAAAGTCAGTCAGACTTGAGTCAACTCCTTGCTGGGGTACTTATCAGCTGTGTGACCTTGTACAAGTTCCTTAACACATCATTTTTTTTTTCTGCATAGAACGGGAAAAGTAATAATGCCTAAACTTCACATAGAGTCATCAGGATTAAATAAGTTAATGATAAAGCATTTCACAAATACGTGTAGTATACATCCAAAGAAATGATGTTATACCTGGTCTGAAATTCTCCCTGATAGGGTGGGTCTTCAAAAAACGAATTGTGCCTGTGACGGTTTTCTCACCAGGCACTCCAGAAACTGGCTGGGCCATTCCTGAAGAGGGAAGGACAGCGGAGTGGGGAGACGGACAGCAGGTGAGTCTCATTGAGCTAGAGGGGGTGGAAGGGCAACTCCAGAGATCTATGGGGAGGAAGATCTGGGGAGGAAGATCTGGCAAGCATGTAGGGTACGTGAACTGCAGGTAGAGCTGACATTGCAGTGGGAGAGGAGCTGACCCAGCAAGGACACTGTGGGTGGGGCAGAGGGCATGAGTGATCCTGTGGCTGAGCTAATGGGTTGATCGATTGATGGGCTCCTAGATGAGGGGGAAGGGAAAGCACTCTGTTTCCTGTGGTACATGTTGGGGGGAGTCTCATGAAATCGTGGAGTGCTTCCCTCTTCAATACAGACCTTCTCTGGGGAGGGGCAGGACAGTGTTCGGTGCTTGGCGCTGTCTGCTGGATGCTACTATGGCTGGGGGCCAAACCCGGCTCCAGGCGTCTGACCGCTACCGTGACCTAGCAGGGGGCACAGGGAGGAGTGCCAAGGAGCAGGTGCTCAGGAAGGTATGGCACAGTGGATGGGATAAAGGAATCACCTGCTGGGACCAGTGGAGGTCTGGGTCAGGACTCTGTGTATCCATGCTGCTAGGGGACAGAGAGTCTCCAGAGGGCACAGGCTGAGGTGTTACAGTCTGTTCGGGAGCTAAGCCGAAGTCGGAAGCTGTATGGACAACGAGAACGTGTGTGGGCCTTGGCGCAGGAAAAGGCAGCTGATGTCCAGGCCAGGTGGGCTCGTGGGCAATCAATTAGGAGACCTTTGGTGTGGGTGGGGAGGTGGGAGGGAGGGTGGAATCAGACCTCAACACCAGAGACTCACTATTGATTCCTCATCCTCGGCTGTGCAGGCTAAACCGAAGTGACCATGGAATCTTCCATTCTCGGACCAGCCTTCAGAAATTGAGCACCAAGGTTTGGGGAATGAGGGGATGAATGAGCACAGAGTAGCCTAGTTATTGGGATCCAAGGGCATAAGTGTAAAAGACTTGGTTGAATCCAGGCTTTCTTAGCTCCTAGTAGTTTAGTGCTAGGCATGGAGTAAACACTCAGGAATGTGACCCTGATTAACTTTTTTTTTTTTTAAATCTTTTTTTTTTTATATTTTTTTAAATTTTTTATTATTTATTCAACTGTGTGCGCGCACGTGTGTGTGTCTGTGTGTGTGTGTGTGTGTGTATGTATGTGTGTGTGTGTGTGTAGAACCACGGACGAATTCGCGAACCACCATGGACGCCTCCACCTTCTTCTGCCCCGGGATTCACAGGCTCTGCCCTACCAGAACCAGAAGCGCAGGCCGCCTCCGCTTCCGCCTGGCATCTATACGTGGGATCTGGGATCCGAACTCAGGACCTTCCGCCTGCAAGGCGGAGGCTTAACCCCTGAGCCACCTCTCCAGCCCCCCTGATTAACTTTTTTAAAAATTATTTGTGTATGTATCTCTGTGTCTGTGTGACTGTGTGCATCAAAGGGCATTGTGTGTGCCTGTGGAGGCCCAAGGGTGACTTCAGGTATCATTCTAGATTGCTTCTATCTCCTTTTTGTTCTGCTCTGGGATTTCCCAGGCTCTGCCTTCCAGGGCCAGAAATACAAGCCACTGCCATTTCTGCCTGGCATGGGATTTGGGATCCAAACTCAGCTCCTTGTGCTTGTGAGGCAGAGACTTAACCCCTGAGTCATCTTTTCACCCCTGGTTAACATCTTTGATTTCTCTTACCCTCATTTTATCCATCTGTACAATAGAAATCACTTTTCCCTTTTCCATTTCTTTATATATATTTATTGAGGACCTTTATATGCTAAGTATTGTTCTATCACTGGGGATATGGTGAAGAACAGAACCAATGGAATTGGTTCCCAGCCTTTTTGAGATGAGAGTGCATGAACAGATAAACAAGTGAAGATATAAGTAAAAGTGCTCTGATGAAGGGTAACAGATGGTTGCAATGTAGAAGAAAGGCCTTTTTGTACAGGTGGCCTGAGTATAAAGAATGTGCTAGTTGTGAAAATATCTTCATATTCCAGGGAAAGGGAATGATGAATGCAAAAATTCTTAGGAAGGAATCACTTTGGCTCAACAAGCTGAGAGGCGTCGCACCCTTAGTTCTTTTTTTTTTATTATAATTTTTTTTATTTAATTGCTCGAGTGTATGTGTGTGTGTGCGTGTATGTGTGCGTATATGTGTGTGTAGAACCACGGACGAATTTGGGAACCACCGTGGACAGCCTCCACCTCCTCCTTGTTTACTCTGCCCCGGGATTCACAGGCTCCGCCCTACCAGGACTGGAAACGCAGGCCGCCCCCGCTTATGACCAGCGTCTATACGTGGGGTCTAGGATCCGAACTCAGGACCTTCCGCCTGCAAGGCAGAGGCTTAACCCCTGAGCCACCCCTCCAGCCCCGCACCCTTAGTTCTGAACAAGAGAAAAACACTTGAGAAGGATCAGAAGGTTTCAGGGACCGGTTCATGTCAGACTTAGTAAATAACAGTAAGGACAGATTGAATTTTTAGGTATGGGCAGAAACCAGGAGACAATCTTGAACCAATGTTGTATGTAAAATTAGTGTCAGGCATGTAATAAACACTCAGTAATGTGATCCATTTGGTTCTGGTTTGGGGTTGATTTTGGAAGGACTCCAGGGGTTCAGATTCACTGTCGATTCTTATCTTTCTTTCCTAGCTATCTGCCCAGTCAGCCCATTACTCCCAGCAGCTGAAAACAGCCCGAAACGAGTACCTGCTGAACTTGGTGGCCACCAATGCCCATCTTGCCCACTACTACCAAGAGGAACTGCCAGCCCTTCTCAAGGCCAGTCCCAACCCAGATTACTCCTGCCCCTTATTGAGTAGAGAGGTTGCACCTGCTTCCTACTTCCCCTCAGGTTGGCTGGTGGTAGGGACCTAACCTGCTTAGGGTGGGTAGGAGATAAGATACATATTTGGGTTATATATCTGCTTGTAGCTGGCTATATCATACATGACACTGAATCAGAGTTAATCCTGAATCTACCTCTTTCATACCACTAATGAGATTGAAAGAGGAGAATGGATGTGAAAGTTATTTTTTGAACTTCAAGGTGGCGTTGTACCCATAAAAGGCTTTGATTAGAAGAAATGTCTTACTCCTCTCCTTCCTAAGGGAAAGGCGGTGTCAATACCTTGGGGTTTTCTCCAGGCCCTGGTAAGTGAGCTTACTGAACACCTGAGGGACCCCCTGACCTTATTAAGTCGCACTGAGGTGGAAGCTGCGGAGCTTGTCCTGGAGCATGCCCGCCATGGGGGGCAGGCAACCACTCAGGTGAGGGTTTGGGGCTGTGGGATGTTCCTTAGGAGTGCTTTGTGGCCCTGCGTGCCAATGTTGTGCTTCATGCTGCAGTTCTGCTCCCGTCCCCACTTGGTCTTCCTTCTTCCAAGAGGTGCTGGGGATAGGATTGGACTGGTAGGGAGTCGGTGACTATTTTATTTTTACTTTATATATATATTTTTTTACCCTAGGTAAACTGGGAGCAGGATGTAAAGCTGTTTCTTCAGGGACCTGGAGTCTTTTCCCCAACCCCACCTCAACAGTTCCAGCCAGCAGGGGCTGATCAGGTGAGTCCTTCCCTGCTTATGGAACTAAGTAAGCCAAGTCTAAATGTGAGTGTGGTTTAGGCCTCCTCTCCTGTTGTCCTTGTTCTGGTATTAACTCAGTGACTGTTTACCTTGGAGAGGGGGGTTCAAAATGCCAGTTCACTTCCCTCTCACCTGGAGACAAACACACTTTAGAACAAAGTTCAGTTACTGTTCTCTTTATTCCACCTCTGTCCCTCCACTCTGCTCCTGTTCCCGGTATTCTGTGTCTACCTGAGTACATACGTGTGTCCAGACAAAAGCATGTGACTTATTCTCTTTGTCCCTGACCTTGGAGGTCAAGATAAAGAGATCAAAGGAGGGAACTGGCAAAGGCAGCTTTAGGTCCTTCTTGTACAGCATCCCTTGTTTCATTCAGGTGTGCGCCCTGGAAGGGGGAGTAGGAAGTATGGCTGGGGAAAGTGGTCTGGAAAAAGAGGTTCAGCGCTGGACAAGCAGAGCTGCCCGAGATTACAAGATCCAACACCATGGGCATCGGGTGAGGCAGGGGTGTGGGTGCCGGGTATGGGCAGGAATTGCTAAGAGATGGGGATCCTAGAAGGGGAGGGAAAAGAATTTTAATCCAGTAGTAAGACACAGTAGTTAAGAGCACAGCTTCAGAACTAGACTGGCCTGGGTTCCTGTCTCCTGTTGCTTGTGAGTGCTGTAACCCTGGGTAAAGGAGTGACTTCACCTCTCCGGATTTCAGTTTCCTCATCATGACAGTGGGGCCAATAATAATACCTACCTCATAGGGAAGATGGATGACACATGCAGGTGATGCATCACGACCCACAGTCTCTCCACCCACCTTTCCTGACCCCACCAGGTACTGCAGCGACTAGAGCACAGGCGTCAGCAGGCCCCAGAGCGAGAAGCCCCAGGTGTAGAGCAGCGATTACAGGAAGTGAAGGAGAGCATCCGGCGGGCGCAGGTGAGGCTCAGCCTGGGCTCATTGCCACTGACATTCTGCCGCCTCAGGCAGCACCCCTCCTCTGGGAGAGAGCAAAGAAGGGAAGCAGAGGGCAGACAAAACTGCCAGGATCCACCGTTTCTTTTCCTTCCCATATCAGGTGAGCCAGGTGAAGGGGGCAGCCCGGCTGGCCCTGCTGCAGGGGGCTGGCCTGGATGTGCAGCGCTGGCTAAAGCCAGCCATGACCCAGGCCCAGGATGAAGTGGAGCAGGAGCGACGGCTTAGCGAGGCTCGGCTGTCCCAGAGGGACCTCTCTCCCACGGTGAGCTCCTTCCTGACTCTAGCCATACTCACTTGGGAGGGCAAAACTCTTCTGAAGAGGCAGACCCCCTAAAATGGGGATCAAAGTGGTTTGTAACTCAGGGTATTGTTGGGAGACTTAAGTAAGATCATTCACATATAATTCTTTGTATAGTTTCTGGCATTGAGAGTTCTCAATAAACTTTTATTATTATGTGTATAATGTGATGATTAAGAACCACGTTCTGGGAACAGTCTAGAAGTTTGAGTGCCAGCCATTTTACTCACTGGCTGTTTTTGTGGTCTTAGAAATTGAGTTAACCTTTCTGAGCCTTGGTTTCTTCAAAAGTAAAATGAAGTTAAGAGTGATACATAATAATACTGGTTTATGACAAACACTAAATGGCAGTACCAAAGACATACTGTCCGCTATGCTATGCACATACTAAGCACTCAGTTCTTGTTACTGCTAATATTTAGCATCATCCTGCTCTGTGATGGCTTTGGATGTGAGACATGGTGATTGGTTGAAGGGAACTATCTTGGTTCCTGGTGTCCCTTAGAGGTAAGATGGGGAAAGTGAGAGAGCCACACAGCACTTGAGATGCTATCTGCCCTCTTCCCCTTTCCAGGCTGAGGATGCAGAACTTTCTGACTTCGATGAGTGTGAGGAGGCCGGAGAGCTCTTTGAGGAGCCTGCCCCCCCAATCCTGGCTGCTAGGCCCTTCCCCTGCCCTGCATATGTGGTCTTTGGTTACCAGGTGTGCAGGGGTATGGGGGCGGGTGTTTAGATGGACAGTAGAACGTGTGTGGGGAGGCAAACACTGAATTCTTCCCTGTGGGGCTCAGGCAGGACGTGAGGATGAGTTGACCATCACGGAGGGTGAGTGGCTGGAGGTCACAGAGGAAGGAGATGCTGATGAATGGGTCAAGGTGGGTATGGGACCCTGGGTTTTGACCTTGGGTTGAGGGCAGGGGGAAGACTTATGTGTGGCTCTCAGGGACCCCCTCCAGGCCAAGCTAGCAGCCTGAATTGCAGAGAGCCAGGGTCGTGGACCACTGAGCAAGTCTGATACCTGTTCACACTGCGGGCAAGCAGGCTCGAAATCAGCATGGCGAGGCAGGCTTTGTCCCTGAGCGGTACCTCAACTTCCCGGACCTCTCCCTTCCTGCAAGCAGCCATGACAGTGATAACCCCTTGCGGGCAGAGCCCACAGGTAAGAAAAGGAAGCTGTGGATGTAGGGAGAAGTTAATGGATGGTTGTGGGGCATCCATGGTCTCACGGTACTACCACCCATTGCCTTGTGTCGCCCTCTCTCCTGGATTCCCACAGCATTCCTGGCGCGTGCCCTGTACAGCTACACGGGACAAAGTGAGGAGGAACTGAGTTTCCCCGAGGGGGCGCTCATCCGCTTGCTGCCCAGGGCTCAAGATGGGGTTGATGATGGCTTCTGGAGGGGAGAATTCGGGGGCCATGTTGGAGTCTTCCCCTCTCTTCTGGTGGAGGAGCTGCTTGGCCCCCCAGGGCCACCGGAACTGTCTGAGCCCGAGCAAGTAAGGCTTCGTTCTCCCTTGGGCTCCAGGGACCTTGTGTTGAATTTTTCACCTGAGTAAAACTCCATCTCAATGCCTTCTTTCCTCTCCAGATTTGCCTCCTGTAATGGCTTAATCTTCCCTGTCTCCTTTGGCTGGGCAGGGAAAAGGGAAAACAAAATATGTTTCATAGCAGTGTAGAGGACTTACAGGTTACACAGGCCTGAGTTCAAATGCTATTACATGACTTACTCTCTGAGCTTGCTTCCTCATGTGTAAAATGCAAGTAGTAACTACTTGAGCAAGTTCACTGCCATGACCAGATGTGACAGAGGTAAACCCCTTAGCCTGTCCACACACAGGAAGTACTTACATCTCTGATGCCTTTATATCATGACACAGCAGGAAGTGTATGGGAGAGTAAGAAGGCCCCAGTACTAGTTAGCACTGCCACTAACTGACCATGATCCCGACAGATGGCTCAATCTGAACCTCACCTCTAACAAAGGAGTCATCAAAAATGCCTATCTCAACAAGACGGTGGTGAGGTTTGAATGACTTAGTGTTTGTGCTGCAAGCAGAATACCTAACACATAGTAAATGCTCAGTGCATTTTGGATAGTGAGATATATATGTTCCTTTGGCTGCTTTTGGTATTGGGACATGATGGGGCATGGATTGAAGGTGAGATGAGAGGAAAAACTGGTTAAATCATCCCACATACCAGGAATATATCTGCTCCATCTCCAGGTGCTGCCATCCCCTTCTCCTCCCAGTTTCTCCCCTCCTCCGCCCACCTCTGCCTTGGATGGATCCCCTGCACCTGCCCTGTTTGCGGGTGAGTAGAGAGAATGGGGGCCCAAGGAACAACAGACAAGGCAAAAAGGAAGCTTGGACTCTCCTATTCCACTTCTTTGTGTCCTTGGTATACCTTATGACCCCTGTAGATTTATGGGAGAAGAGCTAGGATTTGAAGCTAAGATAATCTGATTTAAACCCCGATGTATCATCCCTATTGTGTGCCCTGAGGTGGGCTGCTTAATCTGTCTGGTCCTTAGTTTATTTATTTTTAAAAATTTATTTTGGAGACAGGGTGTCTTTCTATAGCCCGGCTGTCCTTGACCTAGCAGGCTTCCTACCTTAGCTTCCAAGTGTGAGGAATAAGCCATGATCCTAACATGATTTTGTCCTTTATTATTTTGATTACATTTATTTATGTTGTGGTGTATGCATGTGGGTGGGTACACGTGCCACAGCACACATGTGGAGACCATAGCACGATAGCTTTCTGGAGTTGATTTTCTCATTCCATCACATGGGTTCCCGACTCAGGTTGTAAGGTTCGGCAACAAGCAACTTTACCCACTGAGCCATCTTGCTAGTTTATGTTCCTTATAAAGTGATGGGAAACATGCCACTTTACTGAATTATGAACTTAAAAAATGTCTGTAAGAGTGCACATCATTGATCTTGGTCTACAGTAAACACTCAAAACAGTGGCTGTTCTATCATTATTGTTTAAAAATCAGTCATCTTCTTTCCTTGCTGGTTTGTATTCTTTCAGAAATGTATGCTTTGATCATAGTGTCCTTGAACTCAGAAAATATCTAGTTTATTATTCTTTCCTTTCAACTTTTTCTTATCTTTTTTCCCCTCCCTCTTTCCCTCCTTCCCTCCCTCTTCTTCCCTCCCTCCCTTCCTCTCTTCCTTCCCTTCCCCCATCCTCTCTTTCTCTTGTCATGCTGAGGATCAAACCAGATGTTAACATATGCTGTGCAAACTCTTTTAATCTATGTCCCTAGCCTCCCCATTTTTTCATTTGACATAAAACCAGCTTTCCTAAAACTTTCTAGTACGTGCATCTCCAGTCACCCTCTGTAACCACCATCTCCAACGTTTGTAGTTCTCTTTCAGTGAGTTAGTACTCCGACGTTTGTTGTACATGTATCCGTGTCATTATGAGATACCCCAGAGACAGTCACTGTAAGCAAGGGCTTGTATATACCCTTTCCTTGGTAACTTAAGCAGAACAGTTATGCCTGAAGTACTTGCTGAGAATGAATGAACTGATGGACTTTACAGCTCAGGCTGGTGATTGTTAATTCAATAAGTCAACAAGTATTTATAAAGTGTCACCCTCCTGAGTGTTAGATGCAGCACTGAACCTAGCAAAGCCTGAGGATTGACTTTTGGTTTCTGTTTCCAGGCAAAGAACCGAACTGCCCTGGATCCCTGGACATGATGGTACCTCGACTTAAGCCGGTAAGGGTCCTGCCTTGGAGGAGATGGTACAGTGGAATCAGTGTTGTGGGTCCTGTTTTGTTTGCTGAGCTGAGGAAACGAGCAGAGCTGTATCCTGAGAGAGAACAGGGGAGCACTAACTCTGTATGTTCCCTACAGATGCGCCCGCCGCCTCCACCACCTGCTAAAGCCCCGGATCCTGGCCACCCAGATCCCCTCACCTGAAGGCCAGGGAGATCACTTCCCCCCAGTGATGCTGCTGTTCTAGTTTCCATGCTGTCAGAAAACACCCCTTTGAAGATCTGGAGCAACACAGACAAAAGCTGGAACCTTCCCCTATATCCACTCTCACTTCCAGGGTTAGAAACTTGTCCTGTCCCCATTTCTGGAGCTCAAACCCACTTCTTTTCTCCACTGGTCTGTAGTGTCTAGAGCTGGAGCCATCTCCTGTATCTTGTGCTATTATTCCATCTCTAGGGAATACCCCCAAGTCTCAGGGGCTAGAATTTATTCCCCAAAGTCATGAGTGGCTCTGACCTGTCTCTGTCTCCACCCTGGCTCTGTAATACATTCCAAACTGGATGCCAGGATCACTGGGCTTGGGGCCAAGAGAGGAGCAGACCACAGGAGTCAGAGGGAGCTGGAGCCAGGATGCCAAGCAATTGTAATGGTCTGAGCGGATTTATTGACAGTGAATAAAGAGCACAATGTCCAAGCCGGTCTGGACGTCTTGTGCCAAGAGGGCAGGAGGCCTAAGGTGCTATTGCTTTAGGGGCCCACCAAGGGCAGAGCCTGGTCCCAACTGCCACACTCTAGCATGTGCAGCAAGGTGTTGGGGAAGGCAGGCCAGGCAACCTGTTGGCAGGTAAAAGGGGAAGAGAATGAGGGGCTGAGAATTGGGGGGGCTCCTCTGAGGTCCCCCAGCCTGAGACCATGCAACTCCGGATGGAAGTACATCTGGTCCCTCAACTGAGGGGCAGTGTTGTCCAGTGGAGGAGGAGGTCTTCTTGACCACACCCCCCTTGGCAATACCACGTGGTAGTCCATCAGCACAGTGAAGGAGGAGGCTTGGAAGAAAGGAAGGAGAACAATGTTTCCTGTTCAATATCTGACCCAGTTTTTCTCCAGGGACTGTAAGACCTCTAGCCCCTACAGTACACCTTCACCTCCCTCCTGCTCCCCGCTCCAGCCAAGGAGTTTAGCACAGCCTAAGCCTGGGGTTCAGGGAACTGATGAACTTTGAGTGGTTTAGGTAAAGGGTAGGAGGATTTACCTGATCTGGGGCTCAGGTAAACTCACTTCACATACTCCCTCCTCCCCGTGGTGGAGACACCTGAGAAAAAAAGGGAGGTATCAACCGTGGGAACAAGAAGTGGGTCATATCAGTGTTCCCCAGAGTATCGGCAGTGAGGCTGAGCTCACCCCTGCCCATTGGAGCTTTGGCTGGATTTTCATACCTGGTGTTCTGATGTGTCCAGTTTGTTTGGCTGTCCATTTGCTTCTTGACCCAGTAATACCGGGTTTGGGTCCCTCCCTCTGGTCCCCAGGGTTGGGTCTGCAGAGGCTCCAGGGGTTCCATCAAGTGCGTGAGGGACTAGGCTTGTGTCTCTGAGTCCCCCATTCTGCACTGGGGGGTTGGCCGGCGCCTGGGGCTGTGGCCCTTCAGAGGGCAGCCTCTCGGTGGCAGGTGTCCCTGCCCTGGGCTGCCCTCCAGACCCATGACCACCCCCTGGATCCTGTCCCCCACCAGAGCCCCAGCTTCTGTCCGTAGGGGAACCATCACGGTGCTCATGTGGCCCATAGCGCTTCTCAATGTGTGTCACTCGGAATCTGGGAGGAGAGAACACTGGAACTTAGGAACACAGCTCAAAAGTCACCTGACCCTCCCTTCAAACCAGATGTCCTGGGTTTGGTGACTTCCCTTCAACCTAGGGCAGGGAGGCCTTCTCAGATTGCATTTGGTGCAGCCTGATGCCAGCAGCAGATCCCGGTTCAAGAGGAAAGATCTGGGGACCATCTTTGGGGGCAGGTGCCTAACTGCTGGAACTTCCACTTCAACCTCCCTTCCCTTGGGGCACTGTGTGCACACCTGCCCACTGAGAACACAGTAGTCTCTCCTGGCCTGGGACGGCCTTTTCCTTCCTTGGAGCGCCCCTGCCGGACAAGTGGGGGCCTCTTGTTGCGGCTACAATGGATGCAAGGCGCTGCAGAACCCAGATGTACCGTGTGATGATGGGAAGGGGCTCCATCCTGCAGGCTGGAGGTGGCCTCCACGCTTGACCGTAGGGAGGAGGGGAGCAGAAATGATATTTCCATTTCTCCTTTCTTCATTTCCTCTTGTTTTTTCAACATACTTTTTAAACCTCTCAAACCCCTACTCTCCCCAGGTTCCAACTTTTTTTTGTCTTTAATAAACTTAATATTAAGCCATGAACAATCATGTGTTCTTCCTTCCAGCCTTGTTTACTAAAAACAGAGCAGTGGTGAACCCAAGTAAGTGGCGCCAAAGTTGAATCTTATAGGCTTGATGGTATCTAGATGAGAGACACTGTTTGAAGGATCCTGAATTTCTACATACTTCTTTCAAAAAGTTAGCCATCTTCACCCTCCCCACCCCCAAACTTTCAGTGACTTGGGCAGATTGTGCTGGAAGAGAGGGTACTCTCCAAGACAAGCTAAATCATGCCAGCCCTTGTTTCCAGCTCACCTGGAGAGCTGCACTGTCCCTTCTCCTTCACTGTCCCCCAGCATCTCCTTCAAGGCCTCAGCATTGGCTGAGGGGAGAGGGAAAAGAGGGAGTCGGTGGAGGTCAGCACAAGAGAAAACGTGGGAAGCAGCAAAGGCTAGCTTCTACCCACCTTCATTTTGGATGATGCAGCGAACAATCCTCTCCACCGTGTCCTCATTCACATCATCGTCCTCGGCTGAAAGAAGAAAGAGGTTGGCAAGGAAGTGGGAAATGAGTCAGCTCTGAGCGAACATGAGCTGATGGCCCCGTGGCTGACTGCTAGAGTCCGACATGTCCCTTGTGAACAGGTCCCCGAAAAAATAGGAGCCCGGGACCACCACCAATGAAACCCCATGCTTCTTTCTCTAGTTTTGCTTTCAGGGTGATATCACTCTACCTGCGGACTTAAGAATGCATCATTATGCAGCTGGGTCAAGATTTGGCCTGGGTTTTTGGCCAGGGAGACAGAAAGGTATGGGAACAAGGGTGAGAGAGAAAGGCCAGGGTTCTAGACTCCTCACTCACGGGGCTGGAGCTGGGCATCGTCGGGCTCCGAGCCCCTAGTTGTGCGGCAGCGGTAGCCTTTCTTCTTAAGCACGTGGCAGATCATGAAGCCTACCAGGCCCATGAGGAAGAAGACCAGCACAAGCAGGAAGAGCATATATAGCCCATGTTGGGGCGGCTCCAGGTCAGGCTGTGGTTCCGACATGAGGCCCTGGGGGGCGAGCGCGGGCCAGGGCGCCACCTGGATTTCGGGGGCTGCAGCTGATGAAGGGAGAGGGTTACGAATGAGGTTTTCAGGATCCGAAGCTGGAAGGCCTTGGAGATCCGCCGCACCCCCTACTCAACTAGGAGCTGTCCGGATCAAGGGTGCTGGTCGAACGAGACGGTCCTAGGCTGGAGGCCAACCGGAGTCGCGCAAACCCTCTGCCGCGACCCCGTTCCAACTTCCCTGACACCCAGACCATTCCCTTTTCCAGCTCTTCCCGCGTCTCCATCTCTCTCAAGGACATTGCAGCGCCAGATGGGACGAAATTCTCAAGCGGCGGGCTCAGAGTCGCGCCTGAGTCAGCATCCGTACCTCCTACAAGCCGGCCCGAACCAGGCCTTGTGCAGCCCCCTCCCCTTTCTTGTATGCCCTCATCCCTTCTCCTTTTTTCAGTTCCTCCCACCCTGGCCCACCCGGTACCGATGGTTTGGTTCTGTCTCCGGCTCCGGCTCCGGCTCCGGCTCGGGTCCCGGCTCCAGGGGCGTCCTAGTCCGGCTCAGGGCCCCCGACGCCCTCCCGGCGCTCATCCCTTGATTCCTCTCCCTCCCCCCTTCGCTGCCTCACCGGCTCCGGGCTGGTGGCTGCGGATACCGGTGCCGCGGCAGGCGGGGGGGAGGGAAGGACAGCGGGGGATGCGGGCGGGCTGCGAGCTGCTATAGGATTCGGGACAACACTGGCCCTGGGAAACACAGGGATGGAGGGAAGGGCGCCTTCGAAACTGCCCTAGGTTCGTTTCCAAATGCCTACTAGCGTCTCCGGTCCGGGACCAAGGGGCGGAGCGCAGGTGTGCGGGGCGGAGAGCGTGAGCCTTACGCGCGTGTGAGCGCGAGTGAGATGCGCGCGTGACTGCGCCGCACCACCCCCTCCCCGGAGGAATGCACAAGAGTCTGGGTCCTCTGGGGTCAGAAGGTCGGGATAGGGGTGTTCGCCACGGATTCATCCCTCATGTCTGGCCCAGCTCCTCTCCTCTGATATTCCAGACAACTAAAAAGTCAGGAATTCGCCTAACAAGGGGAAAGCTGGGTCTGCACCTGAGAGGGGAGCGAGGCCAGATCTTTGGAGGTTCCCAGAGAGGTGGCTACTGCTTGCCACAGGGTTGAGGCTATATGGGATGGCTCGGCTTTCCGAGGATTTGACATCTCCCTTTCCCCCCGCTTCCCTCTGTGCCGCATGTCCCCACCCAAGCGCTGAGACTCCATCCCCAGCACCGAGAACAGAGAAAAAGATAGGCAAGGGGCGGAACTCCCGCAGGGGGCGTGTCCTGGGCGTGTCCTTAAAGAGGCGGGGCCGAGACCTCCCTGTTCCGCAGAAGTAGGCGGGCAGCGTGCTTGCGCAGCACGCACGCCGGGGGTGGGGCTGGCAGCCGGCGGAGGGCGGGCGGCGGAGGCTCGGGGCCTGGTCCCCTGGCACCATGGCCAAGACGGTGGCGTATTTCTACGACCCCGACGTGGGCAACTTCCATTACGGTGAGGGGACAGGGTTATGCGCAAGGGGCAAGGACGGAGAAGTTTCGTGGTGAAGGCTGCAACTCCAGTGGGGTGGGAACTGACCAACTCTCTTCTCCCCACCCCCAGGAGCTGGGCACCCAATGAAGCCTCATCGGCTGGCATTGACTCATAGCCTGGTTCTGCACTATGGTCTCTATAAAAAGATGATCGTGAGTTCCTCCACCTTTGTCGGGAATTGGGGTTGGGAGCGAGCTGCGGCCTTAAGAATGGGTGGGCTGGACTGAACACACTAGGTTGCAACTGGTCTCCAGAGGAGGAGGAGCTCCATAGGAGGAGCCAGAGCGCTCTCTGCATGCGGTGCATTGGAGGCAGGGGGATGGCGTCTGTTGACCTAAAGGGAATTACATTTTGACTTAAAAGCGGCCTCGCTATTAACTGAGGGCAGACCAGCCTTTGGTCTAGGGCCTTTAAAGACAATATGTATTCCTCCCCTGCATATTATTTTATTTATGTATTTATTTTTCTGCCTTGTCGAAACAGGGTTCCGTACATACTAGGCAAACATTCTACATCACTAGCCCATTTCATTTTAGGGTTTATGCTGCAGGCATTGAGGATGGGGTTTGGGGGATATATTTGGGTGTGAGATTTACCCTTATTTCCCTTCCGGTCTCCTTTGCCACCTTTCTTTACCTGCAAGGAGTGCCCAGTGTGTGTAGAGCACATGTCCTGGGAAGCCCCTTTTCAACCTAGAATGTCTCTACATGGTTCTGTTTAATTGATACCCAGCTCTCCATTTCCCATATATACTCACATGCTGTCTCTCCCCAGTTCCAAATTTATAATTGTGAAGTGGGAAAATAACAAACCTAGTCTTTACACACCATGGTGGTAATTAGTCAACAATGTGAATGTGTTCACTGTGTGGAAGCACAGGTTTTCAGTGTAGAAAAGACCTTGGTGATGTTAATGTAGGAGTCCATAAATCCCCAGAAATGACCTGTGTATTCCTGTGTGCATTTTCTAGGAGGGGAAGCTTTTCTTATGAATTTTCAAACCAATGATGAATCTTTGCTTAGCACTTTGGGTTTCCATTAGATTGTCATATGTCTCATATACTTGACCCCACAATGAAGAGACCAGAGAAGAACATAGATCAGCTTAAAGGAAGAGATGAATTTAGAGGAAATCAGTGCTAGATTTAGGAGTCAAGATTGAGAAAGTAGAAGTTGGGCTGGAGATGGGAAGGAGAGGTTAATGGTCTTTAGGAGTTTTGATAAATATAGCTCATCTCTGGCTAATACCTCTCTTCATTCATAAAAATGTCAGAATAACAAGGATTTGAAAGGAGGTAGGAAAAGGGTTATATGTGGTTTTGGACAGCCTCCAATTTGGCTTCAGTGTGAGTGTTGTGAATAAAAGTTCCTGGAAAAAAAGCCACACCTTGAGTTGAACCTTCTGCAAGGCTGATTAACTGATTAGAACTTCAGTGATTATAGAGAGGTTGGAATGTACAATTTATCTTGGGCTATCTTTAGTCCACTTAAATAACCATCTCTGTTGTCTGGCCTAACATCTTTGTGACTCTTAACTGAAACCTTTTAGGGTGTGTTAACTAGCTTCCCCTGACCCAAAAGTTTAGATTGTTATCAGATAGCATCTGAGGCCATAACATAGATTGTCCAGTTTTGCTGTCACCTGCTTGTCTGAGCTTCCACCAGCATACTTGAAAAGTGTCTTGATTTATGATTTTCTTTGTTCTGTTACTATAAAAAATATGAAACTTTTACCATGTTGGAATTTGGGATGATCTGAATTTTTGTTTTCAAGTCATAGTCATTCTAATTAATTTCAGAATAAATTATCTCATCCTTTTTGAGAGGAAAACTATGATTTTATGTCCACAGTGGTCTCAGGCCCTTGACCCTTTCTGGGTTCATTACCAGGTTTTGCCCCAAAACTGAGTTCTTTTTCCTTCTTGGAACTATGAAACCAGTAACAAGACCATGTACCAAGTGATCAGTGAAGGAGGCTTTTAGTCTAAAAATAGAAGTGGGAGATAAACTTCTGAGGATCAACAGGTCATAGACATAGAGTGAAAGAAATGAGGACTGAACAATAAAGGTGAGGCATATTCTTTTTTTTTTTTTTTTTTTTTTTTTTTCCTGCAAGTGGATAGAGAATTTCTGAGAATCCAGGCTTCACCTCTTTGTGTGTGTGTTTGGGGGAGGGTGAGGAGAAGGGGGAGGCATTTTCAGTTGTTGCCATGATATGTCCTGGCGCTCGAATGTCATTTAGCATTTGGGTGGAATTCTAGCAAAGTTAAGGATTGTCTAATTGGTCAATCTACAACCATCTTTAGGCCCATTCTGTTCCAAGTAGCCTACCTGAGAGGAACCTTTTGGCCTATAGGCATTCTGTCCTCAAAGATAAGCAAGTCTAGGGTAAGGTGGGAGTTCAACTGGATCATGTATGGAATATTCAGGGTAATGGTTATATCTTGTGTCTCTATCCCAAGGTCTTCAAGCCATACCAGGCCTCCCAGCATGACATGTGCCGCTTCCATTCTGAGGACTACATTGACTTCCTGCAAAGAGTCAGCCCCACCAATATGCAGGGCTTCACCAAGAGCCTTAATGCCTTCAATGTGGGCGATGACTGGTGAGGGACAAGAGGAGTGGGGCTTTCAGACTCAAGTACTTGAATACCAGACTCTTCAATGAGGTCTTATGTAAGCAGTTAGAAAGATATGAAAGAAGCCTACTTGTCAGTGAATTAATTATTCATTGATTTATTTAACTCAGTAAACATTTGCTAGTCATTTGTTCTGCTAAGTACAAGGAACACAATGATGAACAACAACAACAACAGTATTTCAACATTGTACCTGTGCTAAGTCCTAAGAAGAAAATGACAGAGTCTGAGAGTGTACTTGGCAGGATTGTCTATCTTCGGGTAAGACTGTTTCTAGAAGTATAGAGATGAAGTTGAAGTTCAGCAAAACGAAACTTAGAAAGTGTATAGGTGAAAGATGATTCAAGAGTGAGAGGAGATATGTGGTGGGTAGGAAAAACAACATGTGTTAAGAGGCTCATGTGGATAGGATAAAGTATGACTTATTTGGGGACAGGAAAACATGCTGACTGCAGATACGTGAAGAGGAGAGTGGTCTGTACAGAGGCTAAGGAGACAGATGGACTTATAAAAAACTGCATAGCATGAGCTGGGCATGGTGACTCAGTCCTGTAATCACAGAATTTAGGAGGTACAGGCAAGAAGATTGCTAATTCAAAGCCAACATAGGCTATCTACTCAGTTTCAGCCTGCACTATACATCAAGATCCTGTTTTATTTTTTTTAAAGAGTGCTGGGAAGATGACTCAGGGGTTCAAGTCTTTGCCTTGCAAGCAAAGGGACCTGAGTTCAGATCCCCATGTTCTACATAAAAAATGATGGCTAGGCCTGCAATTCCAGCCCTACAAAACAGAGCCTGGGTAACCCCAGAGCAAAGCATTAAGGAGATAGAGCAATTCACAGTGATTCCTGATGTCGCTCTTGGGCCTCCAAAGCTCATACTATACTCAAGTGCCCTCCTGTATATAAACACATGCACACAACATACACAAAACCACCGAAACAAAAACCCGATGTTATGAATTGATAGTTTTGCTCCTATAGTAAAATTAAAGCCAGGGAGTGATTTGACATGATAGGTTTTTTAAAAAAATTCTATCTTTAAAAATTGTTGTCATTATTAGTGTTATCATTTTAATGGTGTTAGAGATTGAATTCAGGCCCTCGGATATGCTCACTATTTTTTCTGCCAGTAAACTAATTACATCATCCCCATCTAGATGAGATACTGAATTTAATGTTACCTGCAGAAGACTCAGGGTTAGGACTGTGGAGAAGAGAATAGATAGCAAAAGAAGCTATAATCCTTAATACCGCTTGTAGTATATAAATAATGAAAAATAATAACCATAACAGCTACCATGCACTCAAATGCAATATTAATTTTTCTTTAGGGAAAGTATCAAATCTTTCTGAAAGTAGAATAGAACAGTGAACTTCAATACATCTATCACCCAGCTTAGAACTTTTCAAAGTAAACAACAATCCCCTCCTCACCCCTTGTGAGATAGGATTTCACTATTTAGTTAAGACTGGCCTTGAATCCGAAACCTTCCTGCCTTAGCCTCCCAAGTGCTGGGATTCCTGGCATGTGGCATACCTCCAGGGCAGTCTTATTTCACGTATATCTTTTTTTTTTTTTTCAGATTATTTTAAGGCAAATAACAGATGCCACGTAATTCTATCCATAACTATTTTACTATGTATTGCTAAAAGATAATCTTTAAAAATGTCAGTATCATGCCTGAAAAGTAATTCTTTAAGCAAATAATCAATGAGTAACCAAATGTCCCCATTGTTTCATGGACTTTGTTTAAATCTAGGTCTAAACAAGGTCCACATTGCATTTGGTGGATGTCTCTTGAGGCCTTGAACCGTATCTTTTTTTTTTCCCTCTTGGATTTATTTCCTGAGGAGCCCAGGTTACTGAACTTGCATGTAAAGTTTCCTACAATCCTACCATTGTTTGAGTGTTTACCCTGCTAGTAGGAATTATGGTGAGGGTTGTTGCTACGTTCACTTAATTCTCATAGCAACCCTAAGATGTAGTGGTCTTTTTCACATAAGTGAATGCAGGTTTGTAGAACTGTGGTTAGTTTTAACCTAAGTCATTTGGCCAGTGGAAGTTTAGAGCCCAGGGGGTTTTGTTTTGGTGAAACTGCTTTGATTTCCTGAGTGCTGGCTGTATAGTCTTGCTTTACCATACCTGGCTCAAAGCCCACTTTAAAAAACACTTCTGTAATCTGTTTCACTGAGCAATGCTTACTCTAGAAACTGGCAGGGCTGCAGGATTGAGCCCTTAGACTTCAGTGACTACCTTCCTACTCTGGTTCTCATTTCTCCTCTTCATAGGATGGGAACTCTTGGCTCTCTATTCAGCCTCTTGGGGGTCACCTTGAAACTTATTTTGGTAGAATCTTGGTCGGATCAAAGGTAGGACCTTGCTATATAGCTCAGACTGTCCTTGAACTAACAAATCTCCTGACTCGACCTCTGATACTGGTATTAACAAGTGTATGCCACAGTGCTTGACTATAAAGCATTTCTTGACCGCACCAGCCCACAAAATTCTGTTCTGTACAAACCGTACTGCTTACTTTGTGTCAAGTCACATGCTGTTGTGGACAGTTTCTTTTTTTTTTTTTTTTTTTTTTGTTAATGTTCCTGCTGCTATTTCTGAGCTTACTTTTCAGGTCCTGGAATGCAGCGTCAGCCCTTAGTCTGCAGCTGGAGCCCTGTAGATGTTCTTGGCAAAGTTAGGAAATACTCCCTCTGGGTCATTTGTTCTATAGCACTTGTCCTGACAAACTTAAGTTATATATGTATTGCAGAAGAGACTCAGGGATTTTACTTGCTTTGTTCTGATGGTTACCAGACATGGTGGCTCACGACTGTAAAGTTGAGGTGGGAGGCTTGCTTTGAGCTTGAGGCTAGCCTAGGCTACAAGTGAGAACAAGTCTCAAAAAACTTAAACAGAGGAAACAACAAAAATTCTGACTTTAAAAAAATATATACATTGTTGTTGGGGAGAACGATCCTAGACTTATTCTTTCCAACCATAAATCTCTTTGCATTGAGAAGCAGTTTTCTCTTTTATTTATTTAACCTTTAGGTTCAAAGTAATAAAATTGCTCTACTACCACTACTACTATCACTACTACTCTGTAATACTTAGGTAATATAGATTGTGTGCTAAGTGCAGTCTTAATACTTTCAGCCAACAACCCCTCATCGACCAGGGCACACAGTTATCTCCTATTCACAAATAAGTATGCTTAGGTACAGAAGGGTAAACTGCCTCACCCAGCCTTACCGTCATTAGTAAAACAAGGCGACTTGCTTTTTTTCTGAATCTGGGTTTATATTGTACCTACTACCTCTCCAACGGCATTATTTCTCTGTGTGTATCTGCTTGTGCATGGATGTGTTCTTAATATGTGCACAAGTGTGTAGGTGTGTTTGCACATGTGTGTGATGTTTGTGGAAGCCCGAGGTTGATGTTTGGGAGTCTTTCTCAGTTGCTTTCCACCTAGGTTTTTGAAACAGGGTCTCTCATTGAACTTAGTTCACTGATTTAGTTAGACTGATTGGTCAGTGAGCCCCAGGGATCTATCTGTCTTTGCTTGCATGGCAAACACTTTAATGATTAAATATCTCCTCAGACCCTGTATGATCTCCCTGTATGATGCTGTTTCTTCATCAATTTTAGTTATTGTATATTAAGCTGTTGATGTAGGGATATGAACATTTAGTTTTCTCATACCATCCTGCTATCTTTCCATCTCGCCTAACTTCACAATGAGGTTACTATCACAATTATTTTGCATATATATGTGTGTGTGTGTGCTCTGTGTGTATATGGGCGGTATATCTATGTGCATGTGGAGGCCAAAGGTTGATGTTGAATATTTTCTGTCCTTACTGTATGTGTTGAGGCAAAGTCACTTGCTGAATCTAGAGGTTAGCAATTCAGCTACTTAGCAAACTAGCTTACCCTGGAGAATCCTGTTGCTGCCTCCAAGTACTGGGATTACAGGTGCCAGCATTTATATGGGTACTGAGGAAAAGAACTCAGTCCTCATGCTTACTTGACAGACACTTTATCCATTGACTCATTTCCCCAGCTCCTGTGTCACAATTAAAAAAGTGTGTGTGTGTGTGTGTGTGTGCGCGCGCGCATGTGTAGGGCATGTTAGCCATGATATGAAAGTCAAAGAACAACTCTGTGAAGTCAGTTCTCTCTACCTTTTTTGTAGGCTCTGGGATTGAACTTAGGTCATCAGGCTTGTATAACAAGTGCCTTTACCTATTGAACCCCAAATATCACAGTTTTTTGGTTTTGTTTTTGAGATCTCGTGTAGTTAGACTGCAGCAGAGGATGACCTTGATCCTTCTGCTTTCATTTGGGATTATGGCAAGTGCTGCCCCATCCAGCTTCACGATTTAAAAAATTATTGTTATAGTGATATATAATTAATTTTTTTCAATTTTGGTGAGTGTACCTGTTTATGTGTGCAGGTGCCCATGCATGCATATTCGTGCGGATGTGTGTGGAAGCCAAGGGTTAATATCAAGCGTTTTCCTTAGTCACTGTCCACCTTAGTTTTTCAGACAGGGTCTCTCCCTGAACCTGGAACTTAATGATGTGGTTAGACTTGTGTGGCCAGCATGCTCCAAAGATCTGCCTGTCTCTCCCCATCCCACCCCAGTTAGAGAACTTAGGAGTTTGGTAAGTGTTCTGCCATACTTGGCTTTTATGTGGGTGCTGGGAATCTAAACTCAGGGCCTCATGCTTGTGTGGCAAGTACCTTACTGACATAGTCATCTCCCCAGCTCTCACCTTACAATTTTTAATTGGTCATTACTCTATGTTTACATTACTATAATTAAGGAACTAAACAGCACCACTGTTTAATCTATTTTTCTGTACAACATTGTGTTTTTCTTGGAGCTGATAACTGCATTATTTATTTTTCATTTGCTTAGTTTTCTATTTATCAAACACTAATCCTTTCCAAACCATTTAAAAGAACATGAAGCTCCCTAGAATTGTTTGTATATTTTTCCAGTGCTGAGGAACAAGCCCGGAGCCTGATGTATTGCAGGCAGGCACTCTAACCACTGTGTCTGTCCCCTGCTAATTCTGTTTTTTTTTCTTTTTCTTTTTTTACATAGTTAACATGTCAACTGTACTGATTTCTTAGATGCCTAAAGATAGGGATTTATTTGTTTATTGAGGTGCTGGGAGTTGAGTATGTGCATGGAGGCACATGCTGTACCACTGAGTTTAGAAACTTAAGCTAGATATATTTATTATTTTAAGGCCAGATATGAAGTTATAATTTACATAACATAATTCACCTTTTTAAGATGCTACATGTGTGTTGTGTGTATGTTTTCAGGTTCATGTGCACTAGAAGATAAGGCCCTGTCTACTTTTATTTCAGAGACAGACTCTTGCAATGAACCTGGAGCTCACCCAGTAGGATAGGTTGGCTGACCAGTGATCCTAGAGATCCTTCTGTCTCTACCTTGCAGCACGGGGCTAATAACTGCCTGTACCCATGTCTGGCTTCTTTATATGCACTTGGGGGATGAATGCAAACTCACATGCTTTCAAGGGAGAGACTTTACCAGCTGAGCTGTCTGCCCAGTCTGAGAGTATCACATTTTCGAGAGTTTTGATAGAACCTCCCAGGATACAAAACATTTCCCTTATTCTCCAAGTTCCATCTTTCCATTTTACTTTCAGGCACCTACTGGTCGGATTTCTATCCTTATACTTCATTTTTTCCAGAATGTTATACGGATAGAGTCATACAGTCTGTAATATGATATATGGTTTCGTCTTTCCTTTTTTTTTTTTATAAAGAATGAAGGGTAGTCATCATAGTTGACATGTAGCTTACAGTCCACACAGGCTTTCTATCAGTTAATTCATTGTTCTGCATGAATCAGAATGCAAGCAATTATTTAACATATGTGACTATAAAGATTATTACTGAATGTTATGTTAAAGTGTGGCATGCATAGATACCTCTTAAGATATTAACAGAGATCATCATTTGTCTCTAAACTTATTTAGCATTTCCTTGTATATTCAAGAACCTGGAAGTTGTTTGCCTTTCTTCCTACCTAAGGGTACAAACTCTCTGACAGAGTTAAATGTTTTTATTCTTCTTGTTCCTTGCTTTGCCCAAGGATTGGCATATGATTTGGTCCAAAATCAAATTTACAGTTAGCTCAGGTGTGAAGGAGGGGAAAAGAGGGCTGTTGGATGGTGGAAATTGTAAGAATTTGGGGCAGAAAGAAGGAGGACAAAGATAAGAGAGTTCCAACTTCCCTCTGTTCCTTGCAGCCCAGTTTTTCCAGGTCTCTTTGAGTTCTGCTCCCGTTACACAGGCGCATCTCTGCAAGGAGCAACCCAGCTGAACAACAAGGTGACATAGCCCCTAGTCCTTGTCCCCTCCTCCTTTCCTGTGGGTTTCCATATTCACGGCCATAACTCTGACTTGGGTAATCGGCTTCAGATGTGGGCAGGAGGAGGACTGTGAATTGTGTATTTATATTGCAGATCTGTGATATTGCCATTAACTGGGCTGGTGGTCTGCACCATGCCAAGAAGTTTGAGGTAAGCATGTGGTAGGAAAAACAGTGGTTACCCTGGGCTAGGTAGTCAGAATGACAATGAGGGGGCAAATGGGTGGAAGACTTGTTCCTCTGTTTATAAGACCATCTCCCCGTAGGCCTCTGGCTTCTGCTATGTCAATGACATTGTAATTGGCATCCTGGAACTGCTCAAGTAAGTAGCCCAGGAGGAGATGGGGAAACTTAGAATGCTCTAGGCCGAAGAGGACCTCCAGGCTTGCCCTGGCCCTTGCTCTGACCCTAACCCCCTTCTTCCCCCACTGGCTTCTCCCAAGTTTTTGATGCCTTCCTCTGCTCTACTTTATATTCCTTGCGGCCTGCTCGCATTTCAGCCTTCTCTGCACATTCTTTTCTTGTTCCTGCCTTCAGCTTTCAGGCTGGAATCCAGGACTTCCTAGGAAGCTGGTGGGGTGAGGTTCCAAGTGACTCGACTAGAAGTAGACTCTAAATAATTCCAGACCTTGAGTCGGGAGGAGCGGGTTGGTGGTGGTTGGGGAAGATCCACCTCTACTCTAGACCTTGGCTTTGCCCTCACTCAGGTACCACCCTCGGGTGCTCTACATTGATATCGACATCCACCATGGCGATGGGGTCCAGGAAGCCTTCTACCTCACTGACCGGGTCATGACTGTATCCTTCCACAAATACGGAAATTACTTTTTTCCAGGCACAGGTAAGGAATAGAGATTACAGTCCCCTTTGTACCCCCTTAGTTTTCTTTTGCTTATTTGTTTTGAGACAGTATCTTGCTATGTAACCTAGGCTGGCCCTTTAAGTCGTGATCCTCCATAATCAATCAGGTGAATGATGGGATTACAGTCATGGGCCGCCATGTCCAGCTACCCCTCAGCTCTTTGGCATGTTGTTTTTTTGGGGAGGGGGGTTAAGAGGGGAGAGAGAGGGAGAAAGGGGTAGAGAGAGCGAGCAGGCATGTATATCTCACAGCGTGCTTATGAAGATAGAGGATAACTTTCAGAAATCAGTTCTCTTCTTTCGCCATCTTGGCTCTGGGGATCAAACTTGGGTCACCAGGTTTGCATACAGGTGTCTTTATCCATTGAGCTATTTTGTCATCTGCTTAACTTTTTGGTTTGAACTAGGATGTCCCCTTCTCAATGGAACCTTTCGAGCTGCTCCAGCTATGTACCTAACCGCAGCACACCCACTAATTGTTGTGTTTATTGTGTTTTTTTGTTTCTTTACACAGCTTCCTTATGTCTGCCCCTAAAAGTATGAACTCGGTGGGATTTCCTTAGTTTTATTCATTACTTTTTCCCTAGAAAGCATCTTAGTTTGTAGTATTTCCTAAAAAAAAAAAAAAAAAAAAAATTGAGTTTAATATTCTGGAAGGTGAAAATAACCAGTTGAGGCCTGCCTGAGCTACATAGTGAAACCAGGCCAGCCAGAGCTACACAGCTAGACTCTGTCTCAAAAAAGGTACACCCCATCCTTAAAAAAAAAAAAAAAAAAAAGTTGAACTAAGTATAGTACCCATGGTAGTGCATGTCTGTTATCCCAGCAACCAGGAGACTGAGGCAGGAAGATCAAGAATTCAGAGCCAACCTAGGCAACAGAACAAGTTCTTGGCCAGTCCGGGGTACATGGCAAGACCATGTGTCAAAAAGGAAAAAAATGTGTTTTTGTTGAATAAATGTAAGTTGCTAGAGACTTAGGGAGCTTATGGTAGAGGTTCATAAATGGAACAGCTGCACTTCCTATCCATGGCCACCACCTCCCCCTTCTCTACAGGCGACATGTATGAAGTCGGAGCAGAGAGCGGCCGCTACTACTGTCTCAATGTGCCCTTACGGGATGGCATTGATGACCAGAGTAAGTACTAGTGACTTCTCCCTGTTCACTCTGCCCCTCTTTGAATTGACCTCCTCTGTCTGATAGTGTTGGGCCAGGTGTCCCGAGGGATGAATAGCCTCCAGAGGGACCATGTATCACTTGAACTTGTATGCAGCTTCCCATGTGTGCATTCTTTTTTTTTTTTTTTTTTTTTTTGATCTTGGCCAAAAAGAGTCATTAGCTCTTATCACTCACAGAATTCAGAACCAATGGTTTATTCTGTGGTTTGCCCCTTTCCTAGGCTACATGCTCTTTCAACTCCCTTTTTCCTTTTGTTCCCTGTCTCCCCATCCCCTTGGGGTGCCAGGTGCCCATCTTTGGCCCTCTCCCAGGTTACAAGCACCTTTTTCAGCCCGTCATCAGCCAAGTGGTGGAATTCTACCAGCCCACATGCATTGTGCTTCAGGTAATAACTGCTCGTACCTGCCTACGAGGACCCATCTAGTCTAGAAGAAAGAGATGGGGAAGGAAGTACCCAGGCTGGGGAGGGAAAATATGTTCCTGCCGCTTGCTGAGGTTTTGTTTTCCACAGTGTGGAGCTGATTCTCTAGGCTGTGATCGATTAGGCTGCTTCAACCTCAGTATACGAGGACATGGGTGAGTCTTTTTCTTCTCCCCCAGGTTTTTAAGTTGCCTTGAGACTCTTTAAATGGAATGGGTTTAGTTGGGGAATGAGCCTTGCGTCTTCTCAGGAATCAGAAGTAACTACAAACAGTATTTGAACTATAAATATTACCTCAAACAGGATTCTCTAGGTGCTCATTCATTCACAGATTTTTAAAACACCTGCTTAGGCATTATACTGGTTGATGTGGAGTTAATGGGGATATGCTCATGGAGTCTGCATTTAGTGTAAGAAGCAGACAGAGCATCAGTAAGCAACAGAAACAAGTAGATTGTTATAAATTCTTTGAAGGAAACTGGGTATGGTGGCTCAGGTATATAATCTTAGCATTGGGAAGACTAGAATCTGAGGCAGGAGGATGGTAAGTTCAAGGGCAGCCTGGGCAAGACGCAGTCTCAAAAAGCAAAACAAAGAACCAGGGAGATGGCTCAGTCAGTGAAGTACTTTCTGTGCAAGCACAAGGATCCGAATTCTATCCCCAGTATCCACATTAAAAGAAAAAAAAAAAAAAAGCTATGTATAGTGAATAGTGGAACTCTGGGGCTTGCTGGTGAGCCAGCCTAACTTTATTGGTGAGAGTTCCAAGTGAACAAACAGGATGGAAAGCTCCTGAAAAACAATACCTGAGGTGGATCTCCAGCCTGCACACACATGAGCATACGTATACATGCACCTGTGCACACACAAGCACTCAACATACACATAAAACAAAACAAAAAATGAAGCAATAAATTCTGTGAGTAAAAAGAAGTTAAGATAGGACAACAGTTAGAGAATCTATGTTTTTAAATTTTTCTTTTTACTTTCGATAGTTTTTTGAGACAAAGATCTCACTGTGTAGCATAACTGGCCCTGAATTTGTGATCCTTCTGCCTTTGCCTCCTAAATGCTAGGATTACAGGTGTTTTGACATACCCAATTTAGGAAACTGCTTTAGAGAGAGTGGTTTGGAAAGGGTTTTCTGAGTTGGTGAATGGAAACTGAGAGACCTGAGGGCTAGGAAAGCGCAGACCACTAAAGGAGCAGAGAGAATCCTGCTCTAGAAGTGAAGGGCTTGTTGAAGTCCCGAGACCCAAAAGAGCTGATGTTTTAAGAGAGAGGAAGTAAAACTGGTGAGACCAGAACAGTGGCAACAAGCAGAAAACTGAGTAGCTTGCATTGAGGTGCCAGAAGTTGCCCATGTTGAGCATATGCAGACCATTAGCCTCTAGTAAGAGGAGTGAGTTTGGATTGTACTTGATGGATGATGGGCAAAAATAGAGCCATGACATGGTCCAATGTGTTTTGAAGCAACTGTTCTGACTGTTGAATGAAGAATGGTGTGGGGAAGGACTTAGGGGATAGGACGGGAAATGGAAGCCAGTTCTGCATCTGTTAGCATTGTCTTGGCAGGGAGCATAGTAATGGAGAAAAGTGTGTGTGGGGTGGGGAGGGTGGAAGCATTTCTACAACTAGAACTGACAGTCTGGCTTGTACTGGTCAGAGTAGTTGAGTAGCAGGTAAGGTGCCCGGCAGAGCGTAGAGTAAGATAGAAGTGAGGATGTGCTTTGCTTTAAAATCTTTATTGAGGGGCTGGAGAAGTAGCTCAGGGGTTAAGCCTCTGCCTTGCAGGCGGAAGGTCCTGAGTTTGGATCCTAGACCCCACGTATAAATGCTAGCCGGAAGCAGGGGCGGCCTGCGTTTCTGGTCCTGGTAGGGCGGAGCCTGTGAATCCCAGGGCAGAGTAAACAAGGAGGAGGTGGAGGCGGTCCATGGTGGTTCCCGAATTCGCCCATGGTTCTACATACACACACACACACACACACACACACACACACACACACACACACACACACACACACTTGAATAAAAAAAAACTTTAAAAAAGAAATCTTTATTGAGACCCAAAATATTAAAGTATATTACTTTTAATAGTACAACTTGGGTTGGAGAGATGACTCAAGGGTTAAGACTGCCTTGCAAGCAGAAGGTCCTTAGTTCAGATTCCAGGTCCCATGTAAAAATGCCAGGTGGAAATGGTGGAGGCCTGCACTTCCGGCTCTGATGGGTGGAGCCTGGGAAATCCCAGAGTGAAACAAGAAGGAGGTAGTAGCAATTGAGGATGATTCCCAAAGTCACTCTTGGTCCTCCACAGGGACACACAGTGCCCTCTGATTCTCACACACACACACACACACACACACACACACACACACACACACACACAGAGTAAATAAATAAAAGAAATATTTTTTAAAAATTGAAAAAAAAGTGCAACTCAATGCTAAGGAGGTATCAGTCAGTGTTGTATTTATGGCCTAAACATGAGGACCTGAGTTTGATCCCCAGAACCCACATAAAAAGCCACTTGTAATGGTGCAAAGGAGATAGAGACATGTGGATTGTGGGGCTTCTTGGTGAGCTCCAGACCTGTCTTAGAACAAACCAACAACAGGGGACTGGTGAGATGGCTCATCTGTTAAAGTTCTTGCCTTTAGAGACTCAACCTGAGTTCAATCCATAGAACCCACATAAAGATGGCAGTAGAGAACAGACACCACAAAGTTGTTCTCCGATCTTTACATACATCATACACACAGTAATCAAAAATAAAATCAATTAAAAAACAAGCAAATGCATATATGTACAGATGCAACCTCACACATGCACCCATGTGAACAAACACGCACACAGTACAACTCAGTGAATGCCACCACCCAGATAAAGGTATAGAACATCTGTGACTGCTGTTGCCCCTTTCCAAGTAAATGCATATGATTGTATGGCTTGACTACATTCAGTCCTTTCAGAAGTCAGTTATCTCTTTTCACCATTGTGGGCTCTCGGAGATCAAACTCAGGTCACCAGATTTGCACACACAGGTGCCTTTACCCACTGAGCCATTTCACAGCCTTTCCTCTGTTTCCTTTTTAACAGGGAATGTGTTGAATATGTTAAGAGCTTTAATATCCCCCTACTGGTACTGGGTGGAGGTGGCTATACTGTCCGAAATGTTGCTCGGTGCTGGTGAGTACCCATCTTCATCTTCTTTTTTTGTGGTCTTTTGTGGGCTACCTGAGATTGCTGGGGTGGGCCCTGCAGTTCACACGGTCAGCCCAGCCCCTTCTGCTTTTGGTTTCAGGACATATGAGACTTCATTGCTGGTAGAAGAGGCCATTAGTGAAGAACTTCCCTATAGTGGTAAGGACCAACCACCCTGTGATACTCCCACAGCAGAGACATTCTCCCCAGCTCTCAGAACAACCTTGTTTGAAGGCAGATGGGAAATTTTACACTCTCAGAGCTCTGCAGTCTGAGACCTTGGGCTTAGAGCAGAACAAAGATCAAGCAGCTATTTTACAGGGAAGCAGGCTGGAAAGAGGAGATGGTAAAGTTTTGGGACCTGCGTATGTGGATCTGAGCCATACTGACCACTAACCCTTTCTCCAAATCTCTTCTTTCCAAGAATACTTTGAATATTTTGCCCCGGACTTCACCCTTCATCCAGATGTCAGCACCCGCATCGAGAATCAGAACTCACGCCAGGTCAGCCACTTGGTGCAGCTGGGCACAGCAGTAAAGGGTGGGCATAGCAGAAGTCTGACAGGGAAGTAAGAGAGAGCAAAGAAGGAAGCTCAAGTTGTCCCTCTTGTTATGTAGGAGGAAGCATAGGCTAGAGTAGAAGCAGTTGGGGTGGTGGGGACAGTTATTAGATGAACACCTGAGCTTGAGATACGGTAAAAGTTGACCTAGATGGTCAAGGTGGAGAGCAGCTAGAAGGGCAGAAGCCCTGGAAAGCACTAGGAACTGTTCATTCTGTCTCTCTTCGTCACCTAGTATCTGGATCAGATCCGCCAGACAATCTTTGAAAACCTGAAGATGCTGAACCATGCGCCTAGTGTCCAGATCCATGATGTGCCTGCGGACCTCCTGACCTATGACAGGACCGATGAAGCTGACGCAGAGGAAAGGGGCCCTGAGGAGAACTATAGCAGGTCTGTGGTGGGACATGAGAGCCCGTGGTTCTTCAGGCACAGGGGTCGGGGAAGGCTTTTGAGGGAAAAAGTAAATTAGAAGGAAATACTTCATCTGTCTCTGGCTTACCTCCTTTAGGCTGCAAGTTCCCTACTTTCTTGCCAGTTTTAATGACCAAAGGTTATAATTATTGAAAAATTATAGACAATATCATAGTATATCAAGTTTGCTTTCATAACAGAACCAGAATCATTCTATGGAAGTCACCACTGTTAATAATTTCATTTATGTCTTTTTCAGATAAACTTTTTCTGTAGGTCACAAGAATCTTGTTTGTGTGATTTTTCTTTTCCTTCATGCTTTAGAGTGAGAATCTTACTGTATAGATTAGTCAAGGCCTTGAACTGATGGCAGTGATTCCCCTGCTTCAGCTTCCTCATAGGCATGCTTCTGGCTTATTTGTATAGTTTTTGTTAATGCAAGTAAGAATATTATGTGTATGTTACTGAGCAACTTATATTTGCGTTTTTCACTCTCTCTCTCTCTCACACTCTCTCTGTCCCTTTAAAATAAACACTTATCAGGCTAGGGAGATAGCTCAGCGGTTAAAGTCTTTGCTTTACCAGCAAAAGGACCTGAGTTTGGATTCCAGATCCCACATAAAAATGTTGGGTGGAAATGGTGGCAGCCTGTAATTCTAGCCTGGAAAGCAGAGCCTGGAAAACCTCACAGCAAAGCAATAAGGATATAGAGCAATCCAGGATGATTTCTGAAGTTACCCTTGGGGCTCTACAGGCATACCAAGTGCCCTCCACACACATACACACACACACACACACACACACACACACACACACACACACACACACACACACACACACACACAGTCTAATTTTTTTTGTGTCAGTATGTATAGATCAGCTTCAGCATTTTATTGCTTGCGTGATATGCCATTGGGCAGTTATAATATAATTTAACCATTCATGCATATTTAGATTACCTCCCCTCCCTTTTTGGCTATTACATTAGTAAAGAATATGATACGAGCTTCCTTACATGTATCTGTGCATGCTCTTTTGAGGGGATTAGGTTCCTAGAATTGTTGCTATTGGGTCATAGTCATATATGCATTAAAACTGTTTATATTTGCTGACAAATTGCTTTTCCCAAACTCTGTAAGCTGCATATTTACATTCTTGCCAGCATTTTACTGGGTCCTTCTAAATATTGAAACAGACAGGTCCCTGATCATATACTGCTCTGTAGGGTTCTTAAGTAGCTTTGTTCTGTGCACTTTTCCAGGCTTAAGGATTGTGAGGCTTTTCGTTTGTTTAGAAATAGACTTTATCTTTCTGAGTTACATGCTGAAATATTTATAGATGGAATGAATTACAGGGGAGAAGAATGAGTAGGACAGATTAGCTGTTGCTAATCCCCAAAACAAGCTTTTTTAGAAAAAGAAGGAAAGGACAAGAGAACCCAGAAGGGTCAAAAAAAGATACACTTAGTGTGGAGCGGATTCCTTACAGGACTGAGGGCCCACAAGAGTTGATGCTTTTAGGACACCCGGCTCTAGTGTTTGAGATTGAAGCTGGCTGTGTTGCAGACTTGAATGGATTTCTCAGCTCCTTACCGAATATGATGATTCTGGGTTGCAGAGTTCCAACCTCTGTCTTTCTCTTCTGGACCTAAATTTCACTGTCTTTTTTTAAAGTATTTTTTTTAACTGTATTCATTTATGTGTGTGTGTGTGTGTGTATCAAAGGGCACTGTGTGTTCCCGTGGAGAACCAAAGGTGACTTTGGGAATCATCCTGGATTGTTTCTACCTCCTTTTTTGCTTTGCTCTGGGATTTCCCAGGCTCGGCTCACCAGGGCCAGAAGTGTAGGCTGCCACTGTTTCCACCTGGGGTTTTTTACATGAGACTTGGGATCTGAACTGAGGACTTTCTCTTATGAGGCAGAATCTTAACCCCCTGAGCCATCTCTCCAGCTCAACTTCACTGTTTTGAGTCTTAGGACTTCCCTAGCTCTCTTCCTCCTCTGTGGATACCCTCTTATTCCCTGGCCTGGGTAAGAAAGTATCTAAAGATCTGGTTCAGGTTTTTGGTTTTGAACCATCATCATCTCAGTTTCTCTAGGTCTCTAAGGCCCAGATCTAGCTTTTTTTTTCTCTAGATCCATGCTGGCATCTGGGCCTCATCTCTGCATTATACCACACCCTCTCAGCCAGCAGAAGCTTCAGGCCTCTTCCTGTTTCTGAGCCTTACCTCACTGTCAGACCACCCACTGAGTTCCTGTTCTTTGGTGCCTGTAGCTCGAGCTTACACACGACTTGCAGAGTAGCAGTAGTGACTTATCGAACTCCAAGCCTCTTCCTAAGTGCTTTGTATGATAACACAGACCACCATGCCACCACTCTGTTGCCATTAGACAATCCTCAGGAGGCTTTTTTTCCTCAGATTACCAGAAGAGGAATCGAATGTTCAGAGAATCTAAGTAACTTTCCTAGGTTCATATAGCTAGTTAAGTGTTGGAACTGAAAGAGTCAGTGCTAAGGGACTTGACACCCTACCTTTTACCCTGTGTGCTTGGAAGTAATGTTTCACTGAGTGTATAGGGTCTGGCTCTGTTCCTTAACATCTATTGGTGGTTTTCTCAATTCTCTTTTAGAGCATAGTTTTTCAAAAAGAATGAAACCAGTATTGAGTGTTCTGAGATCCTGTGTTGCTTTCACTTTCCTCCTTAATACATACATAGTTACAACATCATGTCAAACTGCTTATATTTGTACTTTCCCCTGAACACTGAAGAAATCCCGGTTTCTGACCATGCTTTCAAAAGGCCGTGCATGCTGGACCTTACCAATGTTCTTGACTTATCTATAACCACTCTCCTCTATCCACATGGCACCCAGCAGTCCTGGCCTGCTTGTCTTTCTGAAATGCATGTTTCCTTCTGCATATGGTTTCTGAACTTGGTTTTCTTGTGGCTCGGAGGGATCTTCCTCCACTCTTTCCCTGGCCCATTTCTTTGTAGACTTCAGGTCTTTCATTCTTAGAACAACTTTTCCTGATAATTTTATCTGAAATGTCACCTTCTTTTCTCCCCCATCACAGTCATCTTATTTTAGTTCATTGTTCTTAGAACTCTGTACCATCTGGAATTATTTATTTATTTGTTTTGTTATCATTAGTCTCATTTATTGGGTAGGAGAAGCTTTGAGAGGATTGATGGAAATCTTACTTGGCTGATTCACTGTTGTTTTGCTAAGACCTGTGACAGTTTCTGGCACAGAGGAGTCTCCATAAATGTTTATTGAATATGCAAATGAACGAATGCATAGCAATTAGTCTCTACTAGTAGGAGGAGAGGAATGGTTTTCTGACACAAAACTAGCTTTGGAGAGGGGCTGGGGAAAGACTGCAACTGGAGAGTGGGTTCCTGATTTCTCTTCCTTTTCTTTGCAGGCCAGAGGCACCCAATGAATTCTATGATGGAGACCACGACAATGACAAGGAAAGTGATGTGGAAATTTAAGAACAGCATGGGAGGCCATGTCCCAAGGAATCCTTTTCAACCTTTCATTTGGGTGGGAAGGAAAGGTGTGGCTCTCCCAGTCCTGAACTGGTCACCTGCAAGACTTTTTACTGACTCTGGGGCAGGATTTGGAGATCACGTTGCTTCTAGGAGCATCTCCCTTTTCCTCTCATTGCCACAGCCTGATAATGGCACCTACTAGAGATGAAACAGGGACAACATTATGGGCTGTTTTGCAGGCCTTTTCTTTGTTCCTTCCCTTCTTCCAACTCAGAGACTTCTAGGGATGAAGGGATTGACAAGACTCAGATCACCTCTGACTTCCTTCTCCTGGGTTATTGCACTGAAGTGCTTGCTTTCCAGAAGGTGAACATTGAGAGATGGGGGAGGGGCTCTGGCTCCCTAACTCCTTAACTGCAGATGAAGAGCAGTTTCAAGGAGAAGGGTGGAAAATGTCCTGCTCCTACTTCCATATTACCACTGTTTTTATCTAATAAACCAATTGGTATTTTTCGTACCTTTCTGGAACTTTTAATTCATGTTAGCTATTTATGTATAAAGAGAGGGAAATAGGGATGATGATGTATATAATAAATATCAGTTAATATTCAGTACTTTATGTTATATATTCTACATATATTACTATACTCATATTGGGGAATTAATAGAACACTGTTTAAGAGTTAGATAAACCTGTGTAGATTGCTGGCCTGAGAAGGCTCAGGAAAGAAGGCTTCAGGTAGGTGAACATGGTGTTTGGAATGATGATGTTAGCTGGTGAAGAGACACTGAGATAAAATGAGATAATTGTTCAAGGGTAATGAGACAGTGCTATCCTGTGTTCACCACAAACACGGACTCTTTGCTAAAGTAGTTTATAATGTAGAGCACAGTAAATGTAGAGGCCAGACTGTGGTACAAGAAAGAAGTAATAATAGGTCACTTGCTCTATCTTGTCACTCAAGCCTAGACAGTAAGTATCTTGGAACACTTCTGTTTGAAGTGTTGGCTGGACAGCTCTAGGCAACTTCTCATCTGACCGTTGGAATGTCTGGAGCACAAGGGGGTTGAAAGACCTACATTCTAAACACTGGGGACTCCAGTGAGTCAGTCACTGACTCTGCCTTTCAGGAATGCACCCTTGAGATCTTTTTAGCAGTGGTCAAGATTATTCAGTCCATCTTGCGAGAACCTGTGGGGTTTTTTTTTTTTTTTTTTTCTTTCCTTTTTTTTGTCTTTCAACACAGGAGACAGATGTAGCTAGGAGAATGGATAAAATTTCTGAGGGAAATCACGTAAGAGTAAAGATCGTACTGCACTGGGATAATGGTCCTATAATTAAAGTGCTTGTTGCATAAGTAAAATAGTTTAAGGACCCGAATTTGGGTCCCTAAAGTCCATATAAATGCCAGGTTTACATGGGAGACAGATCTGTGGAGCAAGCTGGGTAACTTGACTGTTGTATAGGAGTGTGCAGGATTCAACTGGGAGACCCTGGCTCATTGAATAAGTTGGAGAGCAACTGAGGACATCCAATATCACTTTGGGTTTCCAAATGAACGTTCACAAATATACCTGTACATGGGGACATGTATACATGTATGAACACCACACACATGAAAAGTGAAAACATTCCATACTCTTGGAGATCCCATTATTTTTAAGGACATTTGGTTTATGCCAGTGGGGAATCCTGGTTAAATCCAGATCTTGGAGTCAGATTAATCAGGTATATGTTATTTTGTATCAATTATGTTTCCTTGGACATGTCATTTCAATTCCCAAGTTCAAATTTCTTAAAATGACGAGACCATTAGAATTTATTATAAGAGACCGAAAAGATTCAGTGTTTTGTTTTTTAAATGTCGAGCTAGGTCTGTAAGTTATATGTGGGGAAACTACCACTGCTGTTGGCAATAACTAGTTTGTCTACATAGCATAACATAGGATTCAAACTGCAGAGCTAATCTAATTTGGAGCCTAGCATATGCTCTGGATCATACACATAACTTTTCTATACATGGTAACCGTCAGTTCTTACATTATTTTTCCACACACCCGGTTTCCATGGGCATGGTACGCATAAAGAATGCTTTAGCCCAGGAATCCCAGTATTAAATTTTTTCTCGAGATAACAGTCTTATGAGGTGTTTAGACAATATTCCCGCTAGGCTGTAAAAAGGGCTCGCTAGCTTTACAGCCACGTGGGCGCTGCATGAGAGCCTTGAAGTCTGAGCAGCTCTAACCACCAGAGGGCGGTGCTTCCCGCTGCGGCCGTACAGCGCTGCACCGCCCACTCCCGCCCCCCCCACGTGGGTCCAAATGGTTAGGCCCGCCGAAGCAGGTAGCGCGCTTCCGCGGCTTCCCTCCACCCCCTCCCTTCCCCCATTGGTAGGGGCTGCGGGTCCGGGCGGAAGTGGGGCAGGCGGGCGGGAGCGAGGCGTCACCGTTGTATATTCATGAGGCGCGCGCAGCCCAGCATGTTAATGAGGCGGGGCGCGGCGGCCGGCTGAGGCTGCTGGGCGGCGGCGGCGGCGGCGGCTGCTACCGCGGGCAGCCTGTCGCGAAGCAGCGTAGGCGCGGGGTCGCTGGCCAGCACTAACCCGGGACATGGAGCCGTCGGGCGGGGGCCCGGGGCCCGGCCGCGGGACCCGGGACAAGAAGAAGGGTCGGAGCCCGGACGAGCTGCCTGCGACGGGCGGCGACGGCGGCAAACCCAAGAAATTCGTGAGTGTCCCTCCCACCTTGCTCCTGCCGTCCTGCGGGCTCCCAGCTCCCCGCAGCCCTGGCTGGCTGGGGGCGCCCGCGCCTCCGGGGGAGCCGCCCCCGCGCCTCCTTTCGCGTCTCCCTGGGTCCTGGGCTCCACGGTCTCACGTCCTCCCCCTCCGGGACCTCGGGAAGCCCAGGCGTCCACCTGGCCCTTGTCGCGGATGCCTCCGGGCTTCCCCGATGCCCCCAGCCCGGGCTCCCGGTGCCCGCCCCCGTGGCCCCGCCGGCTCTCGTCCCCACTTCCTTTATTCTGCCTCCAGTACCTTCCCTCCCTCCCTCTCTCCCTCTCTCTCTCTCTCGCTCTCTCTCTCTCTCCTGTCTCTGTCTCTCTCTTCTTTGGTCCCCTGTGCTCCTCTGGCTCTGTTTTCTCTTCCCGTCCTTTTAATTCCGTCGTTGCTGTTCTCTTCCTTCTGGAAGGTCACTTCCTTCCCCAGGATTGATCCCTTTCACCTGCTAACTTTGCTCCCGCCCTGTCCCCTTCTGGGCCCTCAGCCCGGTGTCACCCGATAAACCTTCCCCTCTGGAAGGTTACCTGCTCGAGCCCTGCCTCCCTCCGCTCCTCTGGACGTTCGTCCTTGCACTTGCCGGATTGGGTTCCTGTCCCAGGTCCTGTGGTCATTGGAGCGTGGCCGCAGTTGGCTTTCCTCTGTTTCCTTATCCACAGTACCTGTTTCTTTGTACCCTGTTGCTTACACTTTTCAGAGTTAGAACTTCTCTTGTGATTACGTCCTTCTTGACCTAGGAGGAGAGTAACCTCCCCCATGGGAGGCAAGTTGGACTTCAAGCCCAGAAAGTTTATGAGTAATTTGCATTGCGTTTCATACATTTCCTTTGATAACCATCTCCTCAACTCTGGCTTGTCGTCTGAGTGCCAGGACTACTGGCATCCCTTTTTCTACCTGTTAGGAGAGTGTAGCTTTTCTCAGGGGTTGGTTGCTTCCAATCCGAGTCTGAGAGAATATGACTGTTCATGTAACCTGATCATATTTTGCTACCTGTTGCCCATTCTAAATCTTCTTTCTTCCTCCTCCCTAAGCTTTGAAAGATTCTGAGCACAGTCAAAGAGAAAGCTTGCTGGTTATTAACTAGTTATTTACTTAGTTTGCTCTTCCAGGTACTTAACAGTAACCCTAGCAATCTCTTACCTCTTGTTTTTTCTTAGTCCTTAAGTCCTTAGTTCCTCCACTCCCAGATTTCTGACCCAAGTTCACTGCTTGGGGCAAAACAACAACAACAAACAAAACTGATAAGCCTTGCATAAGGAAAGAAAATGTTTAGTGACCTGAAAGGTTGGGAGCATACCAACCAGAATTAAAAGAGTGACTCATTTCTTCCTATTTCTAGCATGACCAGGTGCTTCTGAACCGTTCTTTCCAGTCACATACAGGGTGTCAGTAACTTTTTATCTGGGGAACACCTTTCTTTATAGAAATAATGGAATTAATAGTAATGACACTTCTTTGCCCTATGGTGACTGCATTTTCTCATGTTCTTTCTTTACTTAGGTTAAGAATTGACCCTCTATGTAGAGAGCTTTTAAGTTTTAAGGCCTCTGTTCCTTCTATTTTTGTATTTTTTTGTTTTGGTTTTGTTTCCATGGGTACTGTTTGACCTTCATCCAGACGCTAGCTTTTCTTGCTGATTTGTAGTGACCTGTAACTTGTTAAGGTTTTTCAAGTTTTTAGTATAATTTTATATGTGCTTTTTATTTGATCTAACATTGCATCCACAAGTTTGTGAAATCTGAAGTGTGTGGTACACTAAGGTGAGAAGCCTCAGAACACTTACCTTCCTTTCACCTGTTTTTAGCATATCCATGGAGTCTTGTATATGCTGAGTGGATCTGGCTCAGAGTCATTGGTATTTGCTTCAGAGAGGGTGGAGCCGAATCAAGTTCTCTTTTTCTGAGGTGTTGGTTTTAACCCTGACTTTGCTGAACTTTAAAAACTAGGTATTACAAGGAGTGAGAATTGCATGAGTAGCTAGGGAACTGGAAAGTTTCCAGGAAAGTAGTGTTGCTTAGCCTCCTATTGCCAAGTGTGATCTACCTCAAAGTATCAGAATATCCTGTCTTTCTCACTGCTCTTTTTTATGAGAACTCTGGAAATGACAAGGAGCATTGCAATCCACTTCTCTTTGTGTATATATATGTATATGTGGGTGGGTGGAGTGGGTGAAATTGCTGGGGTGCTTTTGTTACCCATGGCTGAGCTTTCTTGAACTACTGGCTAAAACAAAATTAAAAGCTCTTTCGCCTCCTCCACCTTTTCTTAAGTGCCTGTCCTCCGGAACTCTATTCTGAATATACTGTGTAAACCTGTACTGCTTTGTACTTAGTGTGCTTTTGAAGGTTGTTTGCATTTCAGGGTTTGTGGTCTCTGGTTACTGTTTCATACCTTTCTGGGGTTCTAAGTTCAGGGGATCAGCAGGTGAGTGATCTGTTAGAGGTGCTGTTACCCTTTGGAAAACAGTCAAAGTTTAAAAAATAGTTAGGTATCATATTGATGTCAGGCTGTTTGGTTTTCCTTCCTGATTCTTCAATGAGTCTGTCTGCTGGGCCATGAGCACATTCCTTCTTTAGCTTTCTTGCAGCTTCTTTCAGAATCTTTTCAGAAGAAGGAAAAGTAAAAAAAAAAAAAAATTAGTGAGAGCAGAGTATTTCTGACTTTTCGGCAGTGATGAATGTGGGTGTCAAATCGACTTATTTCTGAAATACATGTAAGGGGAGTAAGAACGACCAGGGTGCTACAGAGGTTACAGTGTATTCCTTTAATAGATTCCATGCCTTCTCATATGATTGAGAAATTAATGTATTCTAAGAATATTCCTCCCATAACTTGGTAAGAGCATGGGGTTGGTAAAAGTTGAAGTATTTCTTTAAAAAAATGTATGGACTCTAAATTGTCATAAAAGCTAAGAAAATAATAAGTGAGGAAGATTTAACTTTGTTGATAAGCATGAGCTAGAATGTACTAATTTTGCATTCTGTATAATAGAATAACTTTTTGTTAGTCTGAGGGTCCTCATTGTATTTTATAAATGGATTGCCAACTTATTCTAGGGAAGTATTGCAACTTCAATGGAATGTAATAGAGACTTAAAAGATAAGTCTCTATACCAGATATGATTTAGAACAGGTTAAAATCCTGTTTATTAACAAGAAATGCAAGACATTTCTTGTGCTTTATGTGTTACTTGAAATCATTCGTAGTTAAAAGCTGTTTCTATTTTAGAGCTAACTTTACATTGTGTTTTCTTTTTTATGTTGAACTTTGTGTTTTCAATCACTTTTTGAGCAGTAGGGGGAAAAAAAACTTTTCCTATCAGCAAAGTAATATTGGCTGTTTGCCCCTAGTTAGAGTTAGATGACACTCTCCTTTTCTTAGCCAATAGTTACTTGTTTATGACCCTTGCTTGCTTCACTAAAGATTGCTTTTGAGCACACCTGGGCCTTGGGTGAATCAGGCAGTGAGAAATTATTACCGTTAAAATTTCCTTTTTTTATAATTTGCCTTCTTTTTATTCTTTATATTTTTAAACTTTACTCATTTAACTTGTGTGTGTGTGTGTATCAGAGGGCAGTGTGTCCTTGTGGAGGACCAAGGGTGACTTCGGGACTTATCCTGGATTGCTTCTACCTCCTTCTTGCTTTCTCTGGGATTTCCAAGGCTCCACCAACCAGAGCCAGAAGTACAGGCCAACACCTTTTCCACCTGGCGTTTTTACATGGGACCTAGGATCTGAACTCAGGACCTTCTGCTTGCAAGGCAGAGTCTTAACCTCTGAGCTGTCTTTCCAACCTTTTTTTAAAAACAAATATTTTTCATTTATGTTTTGACAATTTCATATATGTATACAATGTATGTTGATCACATCTATCCCTCATCCCTTCTGGATCCTCTAACACTCCCTCCCCTTCATGTCCTCTTTTTTTTTTTTTCTAAAACACACAAAGTCCAATTATTGTTGCATGCATGCACGTACATACAGGACACCATTAAAATTGCTCTTTTTGTGTGTGTGTGTCTATGTGTATAAGAGGGTTTGGCTTGGGGGTTTCCCAGATTCCACCTTCCAGGATTAGAAATGTAGGGAACGTTCTACCCAGCGTTTTTATGTGGAACCTGGGATCCGAACTCAGGTCCTTCTGCTTGCAAGGCAGAGGTTTAACCACTGAGCCATTTCTCCAGCCTCTACCCTTAAACTTTCTTGAAGCTAAAATGGAGGAAATTAAAACTAATTATCACATACACATTTCCTCACTTTTTTTTGGTGTGTATACAAGAGAAGACTTTGTGGGTGCCTGTGGAGGTCCAAGGGTGAATTCAGAAATCATCCTGGATTGCTCTACCTCCTTATTTCTTTGTTCTGAGGTTTCCCAGGCTTCATCTTCCAGGGCCTGAATTATAAGTCATTGTCATATCCTCCCCACCTTCCCCTCCTTCATTTTCACATGGGTCTGGGATCCAAATACTCAGATCCTTTTGCTTGTAAGGTAAAGGTTTTAACCCCTGGGTTGTCTGTCCCATCTCCTGTTTCTATATGTATCTGAGAAAGCATAAGCAGGGTGTGCATGCCACAGTGTGCAGTGGTTAAGGACGACTTTTGGAAGTCAGTTTTCTTTTATCGTGTGGACTCTGGGGCTCAAACTCAAGTAGCTAGTTTGCATACAGCACCTTTACCTGAGGAGCCATCTCATTGCCCTCATTTTTTTGTTTGTTTTTGAAGAGTTTTTATACTTATGAAACTCTTTGAGGGCATAAAAGGTTTACCGAAGGAAAGAAGCAAATATTGGAAGCAATGGATTTTACTCCTTATTATCAGATGACCGAATTGTCAGTCTTTGAACTATGAGATTTTTTCTATTTATTATTTAAGCTTGCTATGAATGGAGCCTTAAAACTTTAGAGCTTGGTGGGTCTTTAATTCTGTCAAGCTCAAGCACTGACACTTGGAATTGTAAGTTGGAAACATCAAGGGGCTTAAAAAGTGAGGACCAGATGAATAAACTGAAGAGGGAAAGCAAAAATTGTAGGTTCTATATTTCCTTTATTAAATTTTAGGTTCTTGGAATGCCGAAGTAATAGAAAGGGATTTTATAAGAGGAACAGGGATAAGACTGAAAGAGAAAAGATACCCATACTCTGTTGCTTAGCTCTTGACAATTAGGGACGTGGATTGTAAACCTTTTAGATATTCTTTAAGTTTTTCTTCAGAGAGGATGCAAAGGAGTGAAAAGCACAGCAGAACTGAGTTAAAAGGAACAATAGAGGCACTGGAGGTGTAAAACTCTCAACATGTAGAGACCCTAGTTCTATTCCCACTACTGCAAACCAAACTAAACTAACCACAATTATAGACTCTTGTCAGATTTTTAGTGTCATCAGTCTTAAATCTTAGCCATGTTAGTGGGTTTGTGGCTTTAAGTTACAAGCTCAGTGTCTTCTGTGTACCTGTTTTGTATACCTTTTCTTGAATCTCTTCAAGATTTCACCCATTGAAATTTTACTTTTATTGTAACCTAGCTGCAAGTCCTTAGGATATGTATGTTTTGCAAATATTTTATTCTTACTGTGGCTTAACTATTTCATTTTCTTAACAGTATATTTTGAAACATTAAAATGTATCTTGTTCTTGTGTCATATTTCAAAATCTCTTATATTTTCTTTTCAAAATTTTATAGTCTTAGCTTTTAAATTTGCTGCTCTACTGCAGGTTCTGCTTTTTTTTTTTTTAGTTATAATTGTCATCTGTGCAAAATGTAACATTTTTGGAACCTTTATAATAAGGAACCTTTGGGACTTAATTTATCCTGGAATTTTTTTTTTATATTAGATAAGGCTAAATTTTGTTTTTTACACGTATAATATTAGCCTTCCAATTTATAAGTATTAATGAATAGTCAGTATTTTTATAGATGAGGGAGATTAATTTATTCTAAGTTGGAAGGATAAGGAGTAATAAAATGCTAACAAAGGTAATAATAATAGTTGTTTGCTATATGCTCCCTATAGCTTTAGAGTTATTGTCTCATTAATGTCTACATTGACCTTATAAAATAAGTACTATTATTACTTTTATAAGTGATTATGGAACTTGGTGAGATCAAGCATCGTGCTTGAGGACATAGAAATAATAAGTAGTAAAACTAGGATTTAAATCTAGGCCTAGATGATTGAAAGCCCTATGTTCATTCATAATATTGTAATATCAGTTTACATGTATCTGCTTTTTGTGACTGCTATGTAAGAGAACTCACTGAATTTTCTTAGAAAATTTTGGTGGTATCCCTTTAGAGTCCTTTGGTCCTCAATATTCTATTAAAACTGGATTCTCCTAGAATCCAATTACTGGGAAAGTAGTACTGGGTTTAGATGTACAAAGTACATTGGCTAAATGCCTAAATGCTTTCTGCATTTAGTAATTTAGACTTTGAAACTATTGGAAGTATCGTAATTAAACCTTTCTTATCTTGGACATGAAAAAAATTAGCTGATACAGTACATGCAAACCTTTGTCTTCTGGCTTATGAGTTATTAGGCAGTTGTATAAATTATTGTCTTTTTAATGTAGCCTGATGATTTAAGTAGAACAGTTTTAACAGCATCACCGGCTAGCAGTTTCAGCTGTTAAGTTGTTGAGAGCAGCTAGTAGTGGCAAACAGGGAGAAGGAAGCTGTTGCTAACGATCTGTATAGTTAGCCTTTTTGTAGTTTATATTTGGCATTTTGTATTAATAAAAAATTTTTGTGACCCCGAAATTTGAGGATTGCAAATGACTACTAACTCTAGGATCTCTTGAGTCTAGGAATTGTTCTTTAGATTTTTAGACGTAGCAGAAGTTATTTGACTATAGTTAATAATTAAGACATCATCACAGAGATCCAAGTATCTAGAATGAGGATTTTCTATATGACTGGTGGTGAAGAGTATAGTTTTTTTGATTGTTTGCCTGAGTCCGTGTAGCTAGATCTCCCTTGTAGTCCACCAAAGTAATTCAATGGATAAAACTCCTCCATAGGCCTATATGAAGAAGGAGAAAACTAACTTCTGAAAGTTGTCCTCTGACTTCTACCTATGTGCCATAGGTGTGGCATGCATATGTATTCCTCTCAGTAAATATTTTTTTAAAACCTGATCATAAAATCATGTGGCTATTATATCAGGCCTTGGTTTGTAAGAGATTGTTATGTCAGCCTTAAATATACCCAAATAAAAAGTTTTTTTAAGCTGTGAGCTTGAGAGAGAGCGAGAGAGAGAGCGAGAGAGAGAGAGAGAGAGAGAGAGAGAGTGAGTTGTGTGTGTGTGGTGCTGAGATATATAGGAAGTCCTCTACCACTGAGCTATACTGTCAACCCAACATAAATTTAAATGTTGCCAAAATTTAGAGAATTGTTGAAATTAAGTGGAAAGTTCATTGAACTGAGTCAGAAAACATGTTTCAGATCCTTAGATTGATAGGGGGAAGAATCTTTAAATGATCTCATTTTGCCCCTTTATTTTATAGATAAAAAAATGTTAGTGATTGGTCTACCAGTGCTAGAACTGACCTTATTTTTCCTTTTCTTCTGCGATGTTCTTCTATATATTAGTTATGATTAAGTGAACTATGAAGCAAGTCATTTCTCTTGTTTTGCTCTTTTCCTTATAAAATTAAACAATTATCGTGAGTCATATCTAAGGTCTATACCAATATTCCAAATTCTGTCAATGATCTAATATATCAGTTGGCAGTATTAGTTTCACACAAGATGAAGAATATAGCCTGCCCTGGAAAGAAATCTTATTTGCTGAGTAAAACAGGAAGGAATTTTTGAGGTGGGGCAGAGTGTGAACATGTGGTGATAGACAAGAAAAAAATGGCATGGTTGTAGAAGCTACATATAATGGAGGGAGGGAAATCATTTAAGGTCATGCCATGGCAAGAGATTTTCTTTGCCAAGGGCTTTTAAGCTACCTTTCTGTAAATGTAAAAAGGATTGAATATTGGTATTTTTGTAGCATGTTGCATGGTGATGTCAATTTGGAGCCATACCATAAATATATAGTTGGGATGCTAAATAAATCAGGATATCTAAGAACTCAGATTTGAGTTAAGTCAGTATTCCAACAAATCAGTTTTGCTACTTTAGATGGGTTTTTAGGTAGCTTGAATTGTAATCTTCATTACTTTTAGTGAACTCATCTTTTCAGACCTTCCAGATTTTTAAAATGTAGACTCTTAAGCCAGATGCTAAAGTTCTATTACCAAATCATGAGAACAAGTAGATAATGCCATTGTGTTAACAATTGAGCCTGTTTTTGGTCCCAATTGTTTCTTCTAGATGTTCTCCTTTTGAGTGTAGTGTTAATTTTTCATTGCAGGCTTATTTGAAATGGTCTTAAACTTTCTTGAATGACTAGCTATTTATATCTTGTTTTGGGATCTTATTTCCCATCTAGCTTGTATGGTTCTTAGAGAAATAATAGTGTTTAGCTTATGTTATCAATAGTCTCTTATGTACTTAGTTTCAGTGCTAGTCTTGGAAGTCTTGTGTAATTGTCTTGAAAGTTATTTTCAAGATGCTCCATTTTTATGGTCTTAATATGAAAGAGATTGCCAGTTCTTAAAATATTATTCCTCTCTCATCTAGGTAACTGAGGCAGAGAATCACTAATGTAACTACTCCATCTGGAAACATTAAGAAGAAAGGATTATTTATTTTGACTTGTATTTAATGAAAAAACATGTCTGCATTGTTCTTCGTGGTATGAGGCTGCCAACTTTTACTGTTGTAAATAAGAACAGTGTTTGATCCAATGCTCATTTAAATAAATAATTGTAAGTTCCCATATTATTTGAATCTATTAGTATTGTGGTCTTTCATAGCTACAGAAAGGTTACATAGAATGTGTAGAGAAGGCTAGGACATGCAGTCTAAAGACTATGTTTGGGTCTCCACGGTATATGTTAATGTAGCCAGGACCAATTTTTCCTAACATACTTGCTGTCTTAGTTGTAGATAAAAGCAGATAGGCTTGGACTATCATAAAATTATTTCATCTTGCATAGGACCTACAGAGATATTTTTATGTTTTTTTTTAAGTTGCTTTGAGAGATTGTGTGCTAAGGTTCCTCAGCCATAGAAGTATCTAGTGATTTCTTGATTCTTATATTTTAAAAAGACGGGAGTTGGTCCTGGCTGGCAACTCTTTGCATCCGCCAGGGCTTGTTCGTTACTTGTAGGCCATGAGTGACGTCTGTTTCCTGTGATTGAAACCACAAGAAGAAGTGGTGAGAAGCCACTGTAGGATATGCATTATCAGGCAAGCAGCAGGCATTGGGTGCCCTTCCAAAAGAGCAGGAGTAACCAATTACAGCCTTTATGGGCCCTAGAAAGACTCTAGAAATGGTTTAATAAAGTATCCCTTTAAAAGAGGAGGACATGGAAGCCTGGAGCTATAGTGTTGCTCTTAATTGAGTGAGCTAGATTTTTAGGCGCCATAGCTGGCTAATATTCTTCACAGTGTGTTATCATTCCCAAATTTTGTAACTGCGGCCTGTCAGAACATTTCCTTTAGGTATAGAAAAGAGTAAAAACTAGATATTTTGGATGTGGAAATTGGGTGATGCTTTGCTTTAAATGCCCACTAATGAGTTTTGTAACTTGGTATACATTTTCAAAACTTAAGTATCCAAGAAACCCGTTTCAATTTTTATTTATTTGTGTGTGTGTGTGTGTGTGTGTGTGTAATATGCACGTGTGAGTGTATGAGATAAGCATGGGTGCATGAACACCACAGCATGCATGTGCAGATCCCAGGAAAACTTTGTGGAGTTGGTTCTCTCCTTTCACCTAACTTGGATTCTGGGGATTGACTTAGTTTGGCAGGCTTTTGCAGCAAATCCTTACCCACCGAACCATGTTACTAGTAAGCCCTTTATTTTATTTTTTAAATTTTTTTATTATTTATTCAATCGTGTGTGTGTGTGTGTGTGTGTGTGTGTGTGTGTGTGTGTGTGTGTGCGCATGTGTGTGTGTGTGTGCATGTGTGTGCGTAGAACCAGGGACGAATTCATGAACCACCATGGACTGCCTCCACCTCCTCCTTGTTTACTCTTTCCCAGGATTCACAGGCTCCGCCCTACCAGGACCAGAAACACAGACTGCCCCCGCTTCTGCCCGGCGTCTATACGTAGGGTCTAGGATCCGAACTCAGGACCTTCCGCCTGCAAGGCAGAGGCTTAACACCTGAGCCACCTCTCCAGCCCTAAGCCCTTTATTTTTATTTCGCATTGTATTTGGATATTCTGGTTATCTCTGCATAGATTTTTATGGCATCGTAATCATGGTTTATACATTTTCTGCCTTTAAAAGTGTCCATTTTTTGATTTTTGAAAATTGCTTTATTAATTAATTGACAGACAGACACAGACACACACACACACACACACACACACACACACACATACAAGTATGGAGATCAGAGGACAACTTTTCAGGAGTCAGCCCTCTTACCATGTGGGCTCTGGGGAACCTCATGTCACCAGGTTTGCACGAAAAAGCATTTACCTGATGAGCCATCTCACCTATTATATTTATTTGAAATGGAAATATATATTGTAAAAGAAATCTTTAGTTTTTTTCTAATATAGATGTGTATAGTCATAGAATAAAACTGTTTTTTAGAAGTCAAAGTTTATTTTAAGATAGAATGAAACAAAAATAGTTGCTACTTGGAAGTCTTTGTTACCTGAGCACTTTCAATGAATTTGTGTATGTGACTGTGTCATAGCATAGTTCAACAAGATGTGATTACTCTATGTATCAGAAAGACTTGGAACAAGTGTCAGGAGCACGCCTTTCATCACTATATTCTCCTTTCCTTTGCTCCTTAAGATTTTTCTTTACATGAAATCTTTTTTTCTAGATTTGTAAAAGGCCAGAAAATATTTACCATCAGTTTAAGCCTGACTTTTTGGGTAGCAGCGTAAGTTTTAGATTAGTTGAGCTGTTATCAATAGACTGATTATTTCTGGATATTCAAGAATGATATGAGGAGAGAAAAAAGGTGTAATCATTATTTAGTATATTTTAAAAAGAATTTGGAATAAGATTTAAAACAAATGGTTCCCCTCCCTCCTTGGACCCATATTTAGAAATAATAAATAGCAACTGTAGAAACTTCCTGTCTGCTCGGCTTTGGGTGTGTCACATGCGCCTACCCTTGAGGAAGAGATGTCCTGTTGCTCACATCATACATGGGAGTAGAGAGTTGCTACGGTGATTGAGAAACAGCATTCCTGAGTCACTGACTCTTTCTAAATGGTCAACACCCGTTTATTAAAGGAGCAATGACAAACGTCTTTGAGCTCAGAAAGTCTGGTGAGAAAATGAAAAAGAACAAGCATCAGTGTTTGGAGCTGGAGAAATATGTTGAAACTTCAGAAAAATAGGTTAATATTATTCTAGTTTCTACGAAAGTATTTATCAGATTGTTAAGATGCTTGAAAGGAAGGAAGCTTTGTTTACTGTTCTCTGCAAATGACGGAATATTCATGCTGGCTTTTATCTCCTTCCCTCACCAGAAACATGGGCATGCCTGCCAGATACGCATTTCCCGACTCAGAGCACTTTGTCTATTGGCAGCCTGTTTTCCTGACCTATGAGTGTTGGAGGTTGGCCTGTAGACTTGTGGGAGTGGTGCAGTGTCCCCAGCCTGGTTTCCACCTGTTCTACTGTGCTGAACAGTGAAACTGGAGTGATCTTTTCTTCTACTTCTGGGCTCTCATCCCAATGCTTTAGGGTGAGCTGAGCAGTGGGCAAGGTTACTTTTTCTTTTTACCTCAGGCTTGCTTCCTTTGATTACTGGAGGAGTAACATGTTTTGGACTTGTTAAAGAACTAAATCCTAATAACTAAGGTAGTTTTACTCACATTTAAATTATAGATTAAGTAATGGAGTCTTATTAGAAAACATACCCTCTCCCAATGATATTAGACAGTTAAGAGGGAAATTAATTTTGTTGCTTTGAATTTATAAGTAAGTCATTTCAAATTGGTAAGTAACATATTAAAATAGAAACTGGACTATAACTACCTTTATAACCATTTCCTGGATCCTTTTAGTACTCCTAAGATACAATCTGGAAAAAGATACTGATTCTTCTGGAAGGTTGGCACAGATTGAGAGAATTCTTTTTATTTATCTATTTTTACATTTATTTATCTTGTATGTGTGTGTGTTCAGGAGGTGGGTGTCTGTGTGTACACGTGAACATTTACCATGATGTTTTTGGGAGTCAGTTTACCCTTCCACTGTGTGGGTTCTGGGGATTGAATTCAGGTGGCAAGCCCTGGCTACAAGCACTGTTACCTACTAACCCACCTTGCTGACCCAAATTGAAAGAATTCTTAGTGAGGATTATAAGAAAATCTTGATCTTTCTTAGATGAATTTTAATGAGTTTATTTACCACTCCCAGATTTTTATTTATTGATGTATACCTTATAAAAATTGTACATACTTGTGGTGTGCATCTCTCATACTGTATATATTAAGGAGTTTTATTCTTCAGTGCTCAGTTTAGCTGTGTAGCTGTGGGAAAACAGATGAGTGAGTTATCGAAGTCTTACTACTCCTTTTCCACTTTTCCCAGGCATCATAGAGAACAAGAACAGACTGTCTTTTTCGTGTGTGTGTGTGTGTGTGTGTGTGTGCGCGCGCGCGTGTGTGTGTGTGTGTGTGTCAGAGGGCACTGTGTGTCCCTGTGGAGACCGGAGACCCAAGGGTGACTTCTAGAATCATCCTGGATTGCTTTATCTTTTTGCTTTGCTCTAGGGTTCCCAGGTTCTGCCTTCCAGGGCTGGAAGTGAAGGCCACCACCATTTCCGCCTGACAGTTTTATGTGGAATCTGGGATGGGAATTCAGATCCTTTTGCTTTCAAGACAGAGGCTTAACTCCTGAGTCATCTTTCCAGCTCATAGAATCTATCTTTTCCGTGTCTGGGGACTGCTAGGCAATTTTTGGCCTTTTTTCTTTATAGATAATTAGGTTTGAGAAAAATCTCATTTGATGTTTCAGGATGTATGAACTCTTAATATTCCTGCCGTAACTTCCCAAGTGCTAGGCTTACAGGGTTACACTACCATGCTCAGCCTCACGATTAACTTTCTAACTTTTTTATTTTAAGTTCCAGGTGATTTTTGTGCTTTCTTTTTAGATTTCCTTTTCTTTGAGACCTCCTGCTGCTGCTGCTGCTGCTTCTTGCAATTTTATGTAGTGTGCACATGTGCACATGCATGTGCGAACATGCTGTGATGTGCATATGGAAGTTAGAGGACAATTTCAGAAATCAGTTCTCTCTTTCCATCCTGTGGATTCAGGGGCCAGAGAGATCTCAGTGGGTAAAAGCCCTTCTTCATCTTCATTTTCCACCTTTTCTTCCTTCTCCTCCTCCTCTTCTTCCTCCCCTATTCTCAGTACGATGTCAGAATCTGGCTTATTTTTCTGTAAATGAAGATATTAATTCATTTGTCATCCTCCTTAGGTAATTGCTACAAAGTGGAAGGGAAAGTTTTCTCATTTAAAGTTATCCATTCTTTTTTTTTTTTTTTTTTTTTTTTTCCGGTGCTGGGGACCGAACCCAGGGCCTCGCGCTTGCTAGGCAAGCGCTCTACCACTGAGCTAAATCCCCAACCCCAAGTTATCCATTCTTTACTCTCTCCAGTTCAACTGACTTCTTTGTAAAGAGTAGGAATTGAAGCAGGGAGTCTGGCCAATTTCAGTGGTTGTATCGTCATGCATTATTTAACATTTACAAAGCACTTTGAAAAAGAAAGTGCTTTACGTCCATTTTATTATTTATTCAGCTCCATCAGTGCAATGAGACAATGTAGTTCAAAGATAGGAATACTATCTTTGGGCTGGGGAGACAGTTCAGTGCTTAAAACCTTTGCCTCAACATGCAAAGGGGCTTGAGTTCAGATCCTCAGAATTCCCTTAAAAATGCCAGGAGCAAGGTGGGAGGGTTGTGGTCACTTGCCCATAATTCTAGCCAGGGAAAGTGGAACTTGGGAATTCCCAGAGCAAGCTGTCTAGACTACCCCTAATGGCACATTCTATGGTCTAATTGTAGAGCCAGTCTCACAATAGTAAGGTAGAAGCGCAAGATTGATCATGGATGAGCCTCCCATGTGCAGTCACCCACATGCAGCACACATACACACACACACACACATACACACACACACACACACAAGCACTGTTGCTGCACATATGCTCACCATACATAATACATACATACATACATAAAGGGTAACATATATTAAAATTGTGGTAGATTAAAGAAAAAAGACAAAAACAAAGCTTACCCCTTACTGGTATCCTTTAATGGAAATAAGGTAAATTTTGTCATAGAGCTAGGGTAAGAATCATGGGTGGCAGAAGTCAACTCTATGTTGTAAACCAGCTCCCTCACCATTTTTAAAGTACTGAATGTTGGTCCTGTGATAGAATAAATAAGTGAATCAGAAATACATGCTGCTCTCTGTTCTGTGATCCTGAAAATCAACCTTTACCTGTCTTTGCTGGGTAGGTGTTTCACAATTGAAAGGAAGTTGTTGGCTGTGGTAACACTTATTTCCCGTCTTATCCAGAAGCAGTCTTTGTCATTACCGAGGACAACTTTTCAGAGGAAGTTGAAACACTTCCTAGATGACTGCTTACCCTGTAATTGATTATTTTCCCCAAGTCCAATTTATAAATGTGGGCTAAAGGTCTTCTGGTCTCATTCTTAGGAAAAGATACCTTTAAAAATTTTTTTAATGTGTCTTTCTTATTTATTTATTTATTTATTTATTTATTTATTTATTTATTTATTTATTTAAGAAAGAGGTATGGGGGCGGGGAGGAAACAGTGCATTTAGCACACATACATGTCTTAATCTTACAGTGGTAGTCAGAGAACAACTCCAGAAAGTCAGTTCTTTTTTCCAACTCAGTTCACCAGGTTTGCTACTGATGCATTCCCTCTCGAGCTGGAAAAGACATTCTTTTTTTATTATTATTATTATTATTATTATTATTATTATTTATTCAACTGTGTGCATATGTGTGTGTATGTGCGCGCGCGTCTCTGTGTGTGTGTGTGTGTGTGTGTGTGTGTGTGTGTGTGTGTAGAACCACGGACGAATTCGCGAACCACCATGGACGCCTCCACCTCCTTCTGCCCCGGGATTCACAGGCTCCGCCCTACCAGGCCCAGAAGCGCAGGCCACCCCCGCTTCCGCCTGGCGTCTATACGTGGGATCTGGGATCCGAACTCGGGACCTTCCGCCTGCGAGGCGGAAGCTTAACCCCTGAGCCACCTCTCCAGCCCTGGAAAAGACATTCTTAAAGACTTGGTTTGATAGTTTATTGTCTATAATAATTTCACACTTCCCATCAAAGAGCAAAACTTCAAACTTTTTCTCACTTTGCTCAGTTTGAATATTAGTGAATTAATCACTATGTTGTGCTTAGAGTAGTGCTCCAAAACCTGTAATGATGCAGATTATAAAATCATGCCACTTAACAGTCTGATTCAGGGAAACAGTTTCAACAAATATTCTGTCAAGAAAAGTCTAATACATATTTTTAAAAAACAAACATTTAGAACCTGGTTTACGTAAGTCTATTAGTTCTTTTCTGTAATAGTTGACAATGGCTAAATATAAATACAATATGAAATGGCTAGACAGAAATGAGGGTTTTTTTCATTATGCCATGTTTTCATAGTATCATGTAATCAAGTCTTCAGGTGTGTATTTTACAAGGAGTCCTTCTTTATTAACACCAGCACGATTGGGCTGGAGAGAGGGCTCAGGTGTTAAGACTCTGTCTCACAAGCAAAAGGTCCTGAGTTTGGATTCCAGGCCCTATGTAAAAAAAATGCCAGGCTGAAAAGTTAGCGGCACTTCCTGCCCTTGTGGACAGAGCCTGGAAAATCCCAGAGGGAAGCAAGGGGATAGAAGCAATCCAGGACGGTTCCCAAAGTCACCCTAGTCCTCCACAGGGACACACACGGTGGGGAAAAAAAAAAGACTGTCATAGTCACTTTTACAGAATCACATTTTACTGTTTAGCTGTCCTAACAGGTGTCTTTTTAAAATATTTACTTATTTTTATATTTATTTGTGTGTGTGTGTGTGTGTGTGTGTGTGTGAGAGAGCACTGTGTGTCCCTGAGGAGTACCAAGGGTGACTTCAGGAATCATCCTGGATTGCTTCTACTTCTTTTGTTTCCGTGTGGGATTTCCTAGGCTCCACCTACCAGGGCCAAAAGTGCAGGCCACTGAGGTTTACGGAGGATCAGAGATCCTAACTTAGGATCTTTTGCTTTCCAGGCAGATTCTTAACCCTTGAGCCATCTCTCCACCCCAAACAGGTGTCCTAACCAGGAGTATATTAATTAACTTTCTTTTTTTTTTTTTCTTTTTCTTTGTTTTTTGAGACCAATCAATTTTTCTTATATAATCCAGGCTGGCCTCACATCCAGTCTTCCTTCCTTTGCCCTCAAGTGCTAGAATTACAAGCATGTACTGCAACACTGGTCATTGTTTCATTTTCAGTAAAACTAAAGTGCAAAAAATTAAAATGACACATATTTTATAGAATACTAGAAGTGAAATCAGAATTCATGTCTTTTTTTTTTTTTACCTAGACAAATTCTAGGCTTCCGCAATTCATTTAATATATCAGCTTCTTATTGCTGAGCAACAAATTACCAATAAGTCATCAGCTTAAGACAAAACACAACACAGTGTAGTTGAGTTTTCAGAGCGTGACAAAACTAAAATTAAAACACTATCTGAGCCAAGTTCTCACCGGGAATCTCTGATGAAAAAATCCTAATTTCAAGCTCATTTGGGAGTTTTGAAGAATACAGTCCTGTGGGACTATAGTCCCTGTTTCTTCGCTAGCTGTCAGCTGGAGACTATTGAGCTGCTTTTAATTCTTGTATTTTGGGATCGTTGATCTTCAAGCCCAGAATGATCTGCTGAATGTGTATCTCCTAATCCTAGATGTAAAGGATCAGATTTATTTGGGTAATCTTTCTTAAAAGTCAGCTGTGTGTTGAGGTGACAGCCTTTAACAGTCAGTACTGTTGCATTGGCACTCCATCAGGCTGAGGGAACATCGTAGAAGTCTAGCACACTTAAGATATCCCTTAGTTGGAATTAGTCCATTAACAATGATAGATAATAGGAAAAAGGGAGGTAGGAGTCAATCGTGCTGAGGCAGTTAGTGGATTGCATTTTGAGCGCAGTTTCTTTAAGAGAATTCTAGTTCCCAGGGATCCTGGTCTTCCCATAGTCATTACACAGCTTAGAGCCAATGGTTGTTCAGCTGTGCTGTTACGGTAGTCCACTTAGAAGAAACTCAGACATAATTGTAGTTGTCTGTGTCAGACTAAACCAAATCTTTACAAAGTACTGAAGTGTGTGTTTGTAGCTGTGGGCCTTTATTTCCCCTTTGCTAGTGCATAGTATATGCAGTTACTGTCCATGATTAACTATAGCTATAAGCACAATGATAGGGATTGGAAACTTTTTCCTATGTAATATACTGTGCTCAGGGAAATGGTAGTTATACTTTTTTATTAGATCCCTGCTACCCTAACCTTGATGCTGCTAAAGCTACATGAGCATTCTGTGCCAAGATAACCCCTAATTGAGTGTTTCGTGCTCTTTTCTGACTCAAGTGAAAAGTTTATAATTTAGAAGATCATGTGGATATAAATCTGGTCCTTGGATGAAGTTCTTACATCTTTGAGTTTACAGTAAGTACAATTTTGTTGCTAGGCAGACAGAGAACATCTGTCCAGGTGATTGTCAAATTTAGTCCCATTGGCCTACTTTTTAAAAACTAAAGTCTTGATGCATATACAACTGTCACCACTGGAATGACAAATCCAGCTATGCAAAAGAAGCATTAAAGTTCTTTTGTATTTATAATAGTATGACATTAATTATCAGGGTATGTTTCAGACTCATTAAGTTATTTAGTTTAATTAGTTGAACTTCACAGGGCATACTTTGAGGTTCTTTGACTTTCTTTGTTTTTCTTTCGAACCATGAATTGTCTGGGAAGTTTTTGATTTCTTGTAGATGGCAACCAACAGATTTATCTTACCACATATTACATTAAAATGTGGTATTGAATTAGAAACTGAATTGCTCTCTGGAAGGAAGAGGACAGCTTTTCATTTTTATGTTGATTGATGGTTATTGTATAGCAGTACCCTGCCGGCGTATTTATATTTGATGCTATTACTGTTGATACAGTATACCTGAAACAACTCAGGCTGATTTAAATGAGACTTGATGAAACTGAGACTCTTTCGGAGTAGGTAAAATTCCATTTAGTAAATAAATTCTCTTAAATTTTTTCCCTAACCAAATAATAACCTTTAGATATTTGTCTTCTCGTCTAATTAAAAAAGACTTGTACTTTTATTAATGAAAACATTTTTTTATAAAGGCTGAGTAACAAGCAAAAATCTAGACTGTGTGAAGAAAAAGCAGCATCTCCACTATCAATGGAATCCTTTAGGAGATAAATGGCAGAATATCTTGAGTCATCACTGAACTTTAGATTGTCTGAATCTGAAGACATTTTGAGGAAGGATGTCAGGGGACCAGATCACGAGTGAGGCCTGAAGCGGGGCTCATTGTAGTTGGTCATCTGGCAGTTAGACATCCAGCAGAAATATGGTTGGGGAGTATGCTATTGTGAATTTTCTGTTCCAGCACTCACTCATAGCAAAAAGGCCTGGAGAGATGGCTCAGAGGTTAAAACTCTTCCTGGAAAACAGAAGGTCCTGAGTTAGGATCCCAGATCCCATATAAAAACACCAGGTGGAAAATGGTGGCAGCCTGCACTTCCAGCTCTGGTAGCTAGAGCCTGAGAAATTCCAGAGGGAAGCAAAAAGGAAGTAGAAGCTATCCAGGATGATTCCCAAAGTTACCCTTGGTCCTCCACAGAAACACACAGTGCCCTCTGATACACATAGACACACACACACACACACACACACACACACACACACACACTGAAAGAAAAAGAAAAAAAAAAACATAGTAAAAAATTCTGCACGGTGGAATGAATGTCTTTGGCAGTTCAAGAAGCGAAGCAAAGAGAGAACAGCAGGAACTATTATTATATTGTCCATTGCCTGTGGATGGCTTTGTGGATAGAGGTGCCTGTAAAAACCTGATTACTTGAGTTCAGTCCTCTAAATTCATGTAAAGGTACAAGAGGATTGATTCTACAAAGTTGTCTCTTGACCTCCACATGTACACTGTGGCACATACACAACCCCTAACTCACATGCTACACACAACAACAGAAAATTTAATAAAGAGGTTGGGAAGATGGCTCAGTGGTTAAATCCCTTGCTTTTTTTTTTAATCCCTAAATCCCACATAAAAATGCCTGGCTATATGGTGGCCCACCTATAATTCTAGTGCTGAAAGGTGGAGTCTGGGAATTCTCAGAGCAAACTGGCTAGCCAAAATAATGGCATACTCTGAGTTTACTAGAAACCCAGGCTCACAACAGTAAGGTAGAAAAATGATGAAGGATGATTCTGGATGTCACTCTTGAGCCTCTACAGGTACACACACACACCATATGTATGTACATACATACATGAAAGAAAAATTAGTGATAAATAAAAATGAAAAGTAATTTAAAATGAATAATATATGGTCCAGAAAAGCCAATAATCTGGCTGGCTTACTTAGATATTTTCAGTTTACAATGTGCATATAGAGGTCAGTTTTATTTAGATCTGGCCACAGTAGGGCCAGAAAATAGCTCAGCTGGTAAGGCACCTGCTCATAAACCTAGCAGTCTGAGTTTGATTTCTGGAAACCCACAGGATAGAAGAAGGGAACAGATTTCCGAAAGTTGTCTTCTTATCTCCACCTATGTGCTATGGTTTTCCCTGGCAAACGTGTACACCTTTTTCTCTTTCTCTTCTTTCTTCCCTTTCTTAGATAAATAGCTAGAATAGAAACAGATGTTGGTAATAACGGTCTTTGAGGGGTTTATTTATTCATTTTGTGTGTGTGTGTATTTGAGGGGGAGGGGGTGGAGGTGGGGGACGAGAAAGAAAAGGGAAAAATAAAATAAGGGAGAAGGAGGAGAGACAGTCGTGCTATGTCCAGGTGAACTTGAACTGATTATGCAGCCTAGACTGATCTTGAACTCATGGTCTTCCTGCTTTAGTCTCCACATAGCTAAAATTACAGGCAAGCACCATACATAAGAGCGAATTGCTCCGTTTCCCTGGTTGTTCTCTGGGCCTGGCACAAAGTAGTCGTCTTTGGGAATTTGTTTTACCTCTTTCTTCTGTTAGATCCTCCTCTTTTCTTTCTTATGTATATGGTGTATAGGCATGTGTGTATGTGTGCTCTTATAAATATGGGCACACATGTGTGCAGTTACTTGTGTGCATTTGTGTGTGAAGGGCCAAGGTTGATGTTGGTAAACATCCTTGATCAGTCTTCTACCTTATTCCTTGAAATTCCTTAGTCAAATCTAGAGCTTGCTAATAGGACTAGTATCACGAGTCAAGTTCCCTGGGGATCTTTAGTCTTTACTTTCTTCGATTGGAATTATAGATGGGCCACCTCACTCACCTGGCATTTATGTGGGTTCTGGGGATCCAGACTCTAGTCCTTTGGTTTGCACTACAAGCACTTTAACTGTTAAACCATCTTCTTAGCTCCAGGTCTCCTGTTTTCTTCTGTTGCTGGCCTTCTACCTGGTTTGCTCCTTTTGGTGGAGCATGTCCTACAATACTTTTTGAATATTTAAATTACATTTGAATTAAAAATTTTTTCAAAGCTTAAATGTCTGAAAATGTTTATTTCAAAGGTATGTCTGATTAATACCTTTCTTATGGAGTTATAGATTAAAAGTTGTTTTTCTTCAATTTTTAAAGTCTTGTTCCATTATCTACCTGTTGGTATTATTGTTAAAAACACAAAGCTTCTCTGACTCCTTTGCATAGGATCCATTTTTGTCCTTCTATGTGACTTTTGTAGAATTTTCTTTGTATTCTTTTATTTAAAATTTAACTATGCTATGCCTTTGTATAATATTTACTTTTGTTTTTTAAATTATTTTATTTTTCTAGTTTTACAAGCATATTGAGTACTCATCCCTGCTTCCCTCCATCCCCCTTCTTCCTTTCATCAATCCATTCCACTCCTGCCTGTCCACTTCTATGGGTCCCAGGATTCCCTCTGGCTTGTCTATTCTTGTGGGAGTTCAGACCCTTTGTGGCATACTAAGTTGCCTCTCTTTGGGCCACTCCACTGATAAGGGCATTTCCCTTCATTCATACAGCTTTAGTCACCAAGGTTTCCAGTGTGTTCTTATCTCTCTTGAGTTCCTGGATAGTCTATGGGGGCAGTGAGTTCCTAGATGTAGCAATCCTGCCTTGTCTTGTCCATCTTTCCATTCTTAAATTCTCACTGCCCTCTCCGCAAAATTGCCAAAGCCTTAGGATTTGTATAATATTTAAATGTTTATTCATTTGTTTGTTTGTTTTTGTGGGTGTGTGTGCACTTCTCACAGTGTGCATATGGAAGCTGGTTCTCTACACCGTGTGAATCTATGTTCAATCTACCACTGGGAATCAAACTCTGGTCACAGACTGATAGCAAATGCCTTGACCACTGAGCTGTCTTGCCAGTGCTATGCTTTTTATTTCTATTCTTATTCTTGCTTTTCAGTACTGGAAAATTTATTTATGCCCTTGGTAATTTGCTCCTTTGTTTCCTATTTTCCCTTATTATGTATATATTGGGTTTCTCAAGTTCTTCTTTAGTTTTCTGTGTTCTTATTTTTCCATCTCTATATTTTTGCTGTACTTTTGGGGGGATTTTCTCAATTCTTACATTTTTTATTCTGTTTTAATTTTAGTTTTCATATTTTCAACTTCTGAAAGTTCTTTTTTCTCTGATTTTTGTGTAATGGATATTAACAATTTTTATTTCTAAATTGTTCATCTCCTTGAATATTTTCTGTATGGTAAGTTACTTCCTCTTCTTTCTCTATTAGGAGTTTTCCTCAGATGTCTGATGAACTTAAATTATTGACTTATGGAGAGTATGAGACTAAACAACAGATTGTAAAGTGTGGATGCATATATTATCATGACAGTACTATCTAATCTATACAGAGTTTTCCCATGTACTCCTACACCTGCATTTGCATAGCCTCCTTAATTATCCATATGCCCCACTCAAGTGTTACAATTAATGAATCTGCATCGATAGTCTGTAACCATCCAAACTCCATAGTTTACACAAGATTCACTCTTGGCATTGTACATTCTAAGAGTTCAGACAAATACACCATTGTTATACTATCACAGAGATTTTCACCTCCATGAAAAATCTTTTTGCTATGTCTCTTTATTCCCTTCTGTCTTATTTCCTTTATCACTATATAATTTTGATTTTTCTAGGGAGTCAACACAATCTGCAGCTTTTTCATATGGCCTCTTTCACTTGGTGACATTTAAGTTCAACACTCTTAGCTTAGTGTGTTATTTCATTTTGGCACTGAATAATATTCCATTTTCTCTTTTTTAGCTATTTTATTTATTAGAGAGAGGCAGGCACCTTAACCTCTGAACTAGCTCACTGGCTCATACTCCATTTTCTTTTGTATGCATGTTCATGTGTATTGGAGTACACATGTATGTGAATGTGTGTGCATGCCAGAGCACAGTCAGGTGTCAGTCTTCAAGTCTTGGGCACCTTTATTTGAAATAGTGTCTCTCACTGACTGGGACTAGTCAGGTAGGCTAGGCAGGCTTTATTGAAAACAACTGTCTTAATTTCTTTTCCTGTTGCTGCGCTAAAAATATCCTGATAAAAGCAACTTAAAGGAAAGAGTTTATTGTGGCTCACAGTTTAAGAGTATAATCCACTATTGGGGGAAAGTCAAGGCAGCAAGAGCTTGAAATCATCACTGGTTACATCTCACAGTGAATATAACAAGCTGCTGTTCAATTCCTTTTCTCTATTTATACAGCCCAGGATCCTCCAGGGAATGGTACCACTTCCAGGGGGTGGGTCTTCCCATTTCAATTAAGGTAATCAAGATAATCCCCCACAGGTATGCCCAGGGACCCATCTCCCTGGAGATTCTAGTTTTTATCACCTTAACAATTGACAGTGCCCATCTTACCAACTTAATATCAGCTTGTTTACCGAAAGATTTTAGAGTTAATAAGCAGTTCAATTCTTTTTTTTTTTTTTTTTAAGCAGTTCAATTCTTAAAATAGGGACAAATACCAACAAGGCTAAAGACCCCATAGTAGTTAAAATTGTCAACAAATTAGACATTGTTTTGCTTGATAGTTTAAACATTAATGCAAATATATACTATTATTTAGACTATTAGTCTTTGAACTTAATTGAGATTTTTTTATCATTTAATTGAATTAAAAGTCAAAATTTCTGAAACTTGTAAATAGTCTTTAAAGTTGTCTTTATACCGGAGACTGGGGATGTAGCTCAGTGGTGAAGTGCTTGTCTAGAATGCAAGAAATCCTGGGTTTGACTTCCAACACCATATAAACTGGGCAATGTATCTGTATCTGTAGCAGTAGGTTTCTATTTCAGTAACTTAGCTAATGCTGTTTTAGTATTTTATTAGGTTCAGTAATAGAATCTGGCCTATGCTGTGATTTATTTTGTTGGATTTTGTTGCCCTCTTGTGGACTAGTTCAGTAACTGCAACTTCATTTATTTATTTTTAAATGAATCATTTCTGCAGTCTTTACCAAGTTGAGCACTAAAACAATTATTTATACCTTTTTTTTTTTAAAAAAAAGGAAGAGTCTTATGTATGCCATGTTGACTTCAAGCTCTCTATATAGCAAAAGATGACCTTAAATTCTTGATTCTCCTACCAGTTCCCAGAATATTAGAATTATAGAAATGTACCATGATGCTGGGTTTATAAAATTGTGGGTATTGGACTCATAGCCTTCTTGTAAGTTTTTTTTAATCAAATTGATTTCTAATGTTGCCCTAGGAAAACCAGGAAAATGGACATTTTCCCTTCTTAAGAAATGTGTGTATACTTTTTAAAAGCAGAGTTACTGATAATGAAATAGTAACAGAGTAGAAGGTTTTGATAGGCTTTGAAATTAGGAGACTTGGGTACCAGTGAGGTGCTTGATGGTTTACTTTGCCTGTCTGGAGATCAGTTTCTTCATTGATAGAGTGAAGAAATGAAATAAATTTTTCTAGTTTTGGTATTTTAGGTCCCCAGCTCTGTATTAGAAACTTAGTCTAAAAGTAGAGGAGGCAGACAACCAAAAGAAAATTATTGTCAACATGGAGGCAGGCAAGTATCTGTTACTGTGAAAATACCAGATCGTCCTTCAGGGCCTGTTAGAGTTAGTCTTGAAAATGCAGTGTAGACTGAGGGAAGCAGTGGCCTAGGGAAAGTTTAGGATGATGAGGCAGCAGGACCTGTTTGGACTTGCAAATAGTTCGTTTTGGCTAGAAGATAAGCATTTGAAGTAGAGGGTTTTATTTAGTAATGACTCCTGTGTGTGTATGTGGGGGGGGCAGTCATATATCATGGTAAAGAGTAGTTTATATTTTAAATGGAAAGAAATGAGGGGCTATTTGAAGGATTTTAAGATTATTATTTGCTTGGGGTGCTCTTTCGTTATGAAGCTCAGGCTGTCTAAACTGTGTAGTTGAGGATGACCTTGAACGCTTGATCCTCTACTATGCCTGGCGTTAGAAAGATTACTTTTAGACATAATGTGGACAATGCACATGGTGAAGACAAACAGACTGAAGGCCTCACTTGTGAGGTCATTCCAGTAAATTAAGTGGAAAGCAATAGTGGCATGAGTTTAGGTAGTAGAAGCTAATGGAAGAGAGATAATCCAGACAGTATGCAAACAGAAAGAACAAATTGCCATTTCCCTTTCTATAACTTATCCACAGCTGTGAACAATTCAGTCACTACTGACTCTTTAGACACAGGTTCTGTTACCTATATTCCATTCATCTCAGAGTTCTTTTGTTGTGCCTTGATTCTAGGGAATATTTGAGTTTGGGGGACAAGGCTGAGTAAGTTCAACCTTGGCTACGAAAACCTAAATGCAGGAAGTTTCATCTCCTTTATGACTCGTTTCACATTTATGTCCCACCTGAGTTAGGGTTGTGACATAAGGAAATGTACTGTCAATCTACTTGGGTGGTGCTGTCTCTGCTTCATCGTCCTTCTGTCTTTACTCCCAGTAAGCAACACCTGCACACATGAAATAATTGTAAATTCCCTGAATCGGGATTCCCATGTTTTCAGGCAAGTAGTTAGTACTTAGCCAGCAGAAACTTGATCTCCTATGGGATCAGAGACAGCAAAATAAAGATTTTCAGTTTATATTGGGTTTAACTGTATCATGGTGTGGAAAATATAAACATAATGATGTAGATTTCCCTTTCATGAAAAGGCTAGAAAAGTAGCTTTGTAGCGGGGGCAAAACTAGTCTTTCATTAGTTGAATAAGTTAATGAAGAGACATAATTCACCATACTGTAAATGTAATATCCATTACATGGCTATTAACAAAAAAAATATAAAATTAAGCAGAATGAGGAAATATTCTTGCTTTTATGAGTTTATTTAGACTTTACGTTTTCATCCATGTAAGGAGTGTGCGTGCAGTTACAAATGCATATTATGTAGAAAAGACTTATAAACCGAACAATTATCACCATCCATGTTAGAGAGATAGAAAGTAGAAACTCCTTTGTCTCCTTCCCTAGTCACAGCTCTTCTGCAGTCTCATAACTCTTCTGGTATTTGTAGTAATTATTCCCTCTATAGTTTTACATACTAAATAATATAATACAGTTTTACGTGTTCTCATCATTATTGTAAATGAACTAAGGATTCAGTATATTTGTGAGTAGTTACAAGGCTATGCACTTTCTTTGAGTACTTATTTTTCATCCAACCAATGTGTTCTTGATGGCTGTTTGGATGGTTTTCTGTTTTAGATGTTTTACTATGACTATGAGTGCTTTTATTACTTAAGTACACATTTCAGCAAGGTAGATGCTTATAAATCATTGTGCTAAATGAACATTTAGTTTTACTAAATAATGCCATTTGTTTCTTGAGTTGACACAATGGTTTCCTCTAACCCCAAAACATTTAAAGACCCTGTTTCTCTACAACAAGGCATAAAAGCTTCCACTTTCTTTTCTTTTTCTTTTTTCAGTAAGAGGGATCAAAGAGTCTCATCTTTGCAGTTTTTGTCACTCTTAAGAGTGTAAGTCTCAAGCCTCATTGTGATTGATTAATTAATTGGTTAATTAATTTGTGTTAGGGGTCAAACATAGGATCTCATGCATGTTAGACAGTCCCCTTCCATACCCCAGTTTGTAGCCCAGATTGGTCTTGAATTGACAACCTTCTTGTTTCAGCCTACCAAGTACCTTGAATTTCAAGCCTGCACCACTAGTTACGTCCTTGATGTGATTTTAATTTGTACTTCCTTGTTTATTAATGAAGTTGATCAAGTTTTGTTTTTTGGTCAATGTGTTTAAGAATCTATTCATTTCTCCATCTTTTTGTGTCAATGTGTTTAAGAATCTATTCATTTCTCCATCTTTTTATTTGTTTTTTTTTTTTTTTGTTAAAAACTCTTCTGTTAGTGTTCCTAAAACTGTTCCAGTTTCTTACTGAAGAGAATGTACTAAACAGAACTTTCTCAGAAATCTTCAGCTTGTGGAAAGTAGCTTAGGGACTTTCAATTTTTTTCTTTTCTTTCTCCCTCAACCACTCTGGTGTTTGGGAGGTTTCTTGATATTTCACTGATCTCTTTTCTCCTTCTTCTCTCTCCTTTTTCTGTTCCCTAGACTTTGAAGCGGCTCATGGCAGATGAGGTAAGGCAATTTTATTTGGTATGTGCATGCACTTTTTTCTTATACTATAACATTTACTAGTTTCCATAACTTTGACTTTCTTTAACTTACAATGGTACTTTGGGTTCTGTCTCTGAGTATCTCAAGTTTGTTTTTTTTTTTTTTTTTTTTTTTTTCCCTAACTCTTTGGTCTGTTTAGACCATTGCATGCATTTCCTTGGCATATTAACTTCCAAAGTTAGGCAAAGCTTAACTCCAAGCTCACCTGCATTCTGGATGCCACTTATCACTTGAAACCACACAATGCTTGCCTATGTCTATTATTACTTTCAGTGGGTTAAGATAATAAAACTGCAGTTTATTGCTGTTGACCTCACCAGATATATGTAAGCTCGTGTTGACCTTGAATTTGCTCGTGACCTAGGCCTCATGAATTTTTATTGCTTTCTGCCTTAGTATTTGTACCATTGGAAATACAGGTGTGCCTACCACTCCTATCTCATTATCTCTTTTTAAAGGGCAGTTGTGCTTGTTACTCTACCATCAACTGCCACCCAGTGGCTCTTTTTAGTATGAGCATCTATACTTGAGGTTTGAAAAATGGTTCATTAGTACTTGTTTGATAAAGAAATGGCATGTTTATGTCTTCAAATACATTGTATTCTTTGCTCAGTAGATGTCATGCAGGGAATTGTAAAGAAATCAGTTATTGAACTCTGGTTACCTTCATTTGTTTCCCAGTATCATAGAACATACAAAAGCAGGAGAAAGGAATAGTTTGTGGTTTTAGATGACTGTTTCCTTTGTGATTTATCTATATTAAAATCTGTGTTTTGTAGTCACTTCTAGAAGAGGTCCTGCATTTATTACTGGGTAGCTAGAAGGAAGCAAGGACTTTTTTTTACCCTCAGTTCTATGCTGCTGAGAGGACTTAGACATCTCATGGAAGATTAAGAATAAAGTTTTCTTTTTAGAAAACTTTGAAATCTTAATGTAGCATTTAAATTCAATAGTAGATGAACGTAGTCAGTATCCCAAGTTAGACCTGAGAAAGGTTGATATTTGTTTATCTGCAGAATCTGAAGCTGCTCAATGAACCAGAGGAACTGTGCATGTGTGAGAGGATAAAAGGTTGTTATCTGACATTTTGCTTATTATGTAAATGAACATAGACCACTACTAATACTTTCTTCTCTTTCTTAGCTGGAGAGATTTACCAGTATGAGAATTAAAAAAGAGAAAGAAAAGTCCAATTCTGCTCACAGAAATTCTTCATCATATGGGGATGACCCCACAGCACAGTCATTGCAAGAGATTTCTGATGAACAGGTTCTAGTTCTCTTTGAACAGATGCTGGTAAGTTTCCCATCCTGAAGTGGTATTTCTTCCTGAAATATATCTATGGGCATCAGGGGTAAGGGGTTGGATGTCTGGAGTTTTTTGTTGTTTTCTTTCTTAAATGCATGGTCTCTCTTAACTAGCTATTTTTATTACAAAGAATTTTAAACTTCATATGGAATTTTTAATAGTAATGTCATTAAATAAGGTCTAAATATACAAATACTAATTCACAAGATTGGAATCTATGAGTTAAACTTGGAAATATTCAATTACTAACTACTTTATTAAGGTCCTTCTACTCAACAGTACTTGAACTACAAGCACATCATATGTGCATGAACCAACTTATATGGTAGTGTGTATACTGCTTTTAGGTTAAGCCAGAGAAGATGAAATGGGGAAGTATTTACAATGCGCTCTGTACAAAGAAGGAACTGAAGAATTCAAAGCATCATTTGCCCTGAGTCATCTGTTTAGTGATCACTAAATAATGAGGCTGAAACTAAATCACTAGAAGGCCTTTAAAGATTGTATCTGAAGCCAGTTTAGTTATGAAGTCTATACAAATGTGACTTACCTCACAGTCCCAGTGAAAGCAATGAGTGCACAGGACACTTTGACAGCAGTGTTAACCAGTGCTTCTGCCTGAAGAGGTTTTGAAGGTCCATGATATATGGTTTTCTTTCAATAATACAAATCTGTGTAAAGAGTCTATCTTCTTAGGGGAGAAATTAAGAGTAATCATGTTTAAATATGTCCCTGGGGGCTGGAGTGATGGCCCAGTGTTTAAGCCTTTGCCTTGAAAGCAAAAGGATCTGAGTTTGGATCCCGGATCCTACATAAAAATGCCAGACAGAAATGACGGCAGCCTTCACTTCCTGACCTGAAAGGTAGAGCCTGGGAAACCCCAGAACAAAGCAAAAAGAAGGTAGATCGATTCAGGATGATTTCTAAAGTCATTCTTGAGGCCTTCATAGGCCTCTCACAATGCCTTCACACACACACACACACACACACACACACACACACACACACACTAAATATGTTTCTAATGCTCTGGGAATATAGCTCAGTGATAGATAACAGTGCATACTTAGCTTCTACAATCACCATACCAAAAAAATGTCTATAGAGATTTATACCAAAATATTAAATTTTTTTTAATTTTACAAGCTTATTGAATAATAATCCCTGTTTCCCTCCATCCTCCCTCTCTCCCATTTTCCTCCCTTCTCTTCATTATCCATCCCATTCCCTCCCAACCTCCTACTTGGCCACTTCTATGGACCCAAGGGTTCCCTCTGGCTTGTCTACTCTTGTGGGGGTAAAATAGCCTATGAACATACAGGTAGGAAGACAGTACACCAAACTTCTCTGTGAATATTTGAAGAACTTTTAGCACTCAGCCTAGAAATCTTCTATAAGAGAAGTAGAGAATCTCAATATTCTGACAGGATAGAGTCTAGGCCAGTAGAAGAGCATTGAAGTGGACAACAACGGCCAGTTATAATGTAGGTTACCAGCAACCCTGCAATGCTCTCCCAGAATTAGGCCATCCTAATCTCTCCCCATCCTAACGCTTGGGGAATGACTGAAGTACCAACTTGCCTCCACAAACTATGAGGAACAGAAGAAAGATAAGATCACAAGGGGCTAGAGCTGAATAAGTGAATAAAGGGAAACCCCCCTATCAGTGGGGTGTCCCAAGGAGAGTCAATGTGGAATATTACTCAAATTTTTATCCCTGAGGGATTTTTATTAACTGTCATAGCTTAAATACTAGGATTCAAGAAAAACATATTTATTCACTAATCATGTTTTATGTTTACTAAGTATAATAAATATTAAACTAAAATCTTAAAAGGCATTTTTTTCTCTTATTTGTCTTTCTTTGGTTAGGTGGATATGAATCTGAATGAGGAAAAGCAGCAACCTTTGAGAGAAAAGGATATAATAATCAAGAGGGAGATGGTATCCCAGTACTTGCACACCTCTAAAGCCGTGAGTCCCAGGGCAGTGCCCATGATGATGGCGGCTGGACAGATTGGTTTTGCCAAATTTATACATTTTGTGTCTCTGTCAACTCTTTTTCAGTCCATCATTTAAGCTTACTCATGTTCTCATTTGACTTACTACTTTTATATAATAACTTTTTTCCTGATTTGATCTTCATGAACTGTACATTGGGAATTGAACACACAGTTCTCAGTTCATATTGTCTGATAATCTAATGATGAGTATCTGTCTTGATGTTATTTAAACAGTTTCATATTGCTTGTTGGTCTAATGATGGGTATCTATCTCGATATTATTTAAACTGTCTGGACTGATAGAAATCCCCAGCTTATTACTCAGTCTAGTGTTCACTGAGCTTTCTGTGTGTCTCCTGTCCAGGGCATGAGCCAAAAAGAGAGCTCTAGGTCTGCTATGATGTACATTCAGGAATTGAGGTCAGGCTTGCGGGACGCGCATCTACTGAGTTGCCTGGAGTCACTTCGAGTCTCTCTCAACAATAACCCTGTCAGGTGAGGGTTCTAAAGTGCTGGAGACCCAGTGCTGTAGTTGACTGTGGTGACTGAAGACAGGGGAGGCAGGGAAGAAGAGACCGTCTGGATTGGGCATAGCAGGTTGTCAGAATATACTTTGTTTGGAAATAATATTTATCTATTTGGTTTGATGCTTCATTGTCTCTTATCTGTTACTTACAGTTGGGTACAAACATTTGGTGCTGAAGGCCTAGCCTCCTTATTGGACATCCTTAAACGACTTCAGGATGAGAAAGAAGAGACTTCTGGGTGAGGACTTCTGAGTCTTTATATCTTCTAGATGGGAATCACAGGGAGCTTGGTCATTTGCACTGAAGGCAATCACGGTTAAATATAAAGTTAAAAAATAGGAGAATAAACGTATTGTGGAGGAGACTACAGGAAGTATGATTATAGAAAGAAAATAAATTTCTTGCAAATGTATACCACAAAGCATTTTAGTCTCCCAGTTCTTTTTCAATTTGGAAAAAAGATCTGATTTTTTTCCAGTGTTTACCTGTGATTTGGATAAGGCATTCCACATTTGGAAGTCTTAGAATATACAGATTAGTTTGGAAAAAACTAGCTTTACAGTAATCTTCAGAATTGAAATAGTTCTGAAAGTACCTTCAATTGTTTTAGGCCTCCAGAAACCTGGCCAAAGTGACCACTGTCTCTTGGGATCTTTTCCGAGACAAAAACAGCACAAGAATTTTCAGATGTGAAAAACATTTCAGATAGTAGGGCAAGAAATAATAGATGAGATGTAGTGATAGAATTTAGCATTTAGGTGCCTCATAGGAGTTAAAGGGCAGGAGTTTTATTTTTGCTATTGATTGATTGATTGATTGACTGACTGACCTGCCGACTGATTTTTGTGGCTTTGGGGTTCAACCTCAGGGTCTTGAACTTTTACTTGCATTTGTTTGTGCAATCTCTAAATGACAAGTTTTATTAATTTAGCATTAAATTCTCAGATTATAAGAATATTGGCATAATATCTTTGATAGTTGAGAATCTTCTTTGGCTATTTTTTTCAGTATTTCTGGGCCAAGTACATGTACTTCAGGGGTTTTTAACATTTCAACATTGTGATATGATATTTGCATCTGCAAACTTGTTGGGCTACATTTGTAGCTCTTCTGGGACACCTGGAAAACATGGGTTACATGTTGTACATGCCTGCAAGATAGTACTCATACTATTTGGGACATTCCTAATGTTCTTGTTTTCAAGTTTTAGATATGGTAAGATTATATATGACATATGCAGAGAGGATATAAAGTAAAGGGACTTCTGGTTATGTTTTTTATGTGCAGTAGCTATGATAGCCGGAACCAGCATGAGATTATTCGCTGCTTGAAAGCCTTTATGAATAACAAGGTGAGATTCCCCCCCTCCCCTTCTCAGTCCAGTCCCCATCTAGAGTGCCATTATTTCTCTTCTCTTAGCAATCCTTCAAAAGATACAGAAACATCTGAGATTTTTGACTTTCCCTTTTAGTACTGAAACTGCACTTCATTGCCACAAACACCCCCACCATTTCTAAAATTTCTGTATCAGAGAGTAGGCTCAGTTTTCTTTCATAATTTTTTTTCTTTTTTTTCATAATTTTAAACTTTTTTATTCATTTATTTGTTTTATTTACTTGTTTGTTTATTGTGTGTGCGCATTAGAGGGCACTGTGTGTGCTTGTGGAGGACAGATGTTAACTTCGGGAATCATCCTGGATTGTTTCTGCCTCCTTTTTGCTTCACTCTGGGATTTCCATGTGGGAAGTGCAGTTTTTATATGGAACTTGGGATCCAAACTCAGGTCCTTCTGCTTGCAAGGCAGAGTCTTAACCCCTGAACCATCTCTCTAGCTTCTCTTTACATTCTTTTACAAATTCTTGAATAACTTGACCTGTCATTATTATTTTGGGGGAGGTTTGCCTATTTTCATCCCTTTTTTTTCTTCCAAGCTATTCCCACTTTAGGATGTTTTCCCCCATCTGTATTGTATATGGACCCAAGGAGCCCACAATTATTTGCCTTATTAGAAAATTACCATTCTTTGCTGTTTCATTTTGTTATAATTAACTTAGTCCATTGGATTGGGGAGAGGTATTACATTAAAGAAATAAAGAGCTGGGAAAATGTTAAATGCTTGTTATATTGGCAAAAGGACCTAAATTTGGATCCCATGCTGGTGAGCATGGCGACCCACCTATAATCTAGATTCTGAAGGCATAGAAATCCCCAAAACAATCTAGCTAAAACCAGACCAACTCTGGGGTCAATTAGAGACCCAGTCTCAAAAAAGTAAGATAGAAGAACATTTGAGATTGATTCTCCATACCAAGTGAACACACAAGCATTCCCCTCAAATAATATAAAAAATGTAATTTTTATCAGAATTATTTATTTGGGGGCATATGTATTTAATGACACGTGTGTGGAATTCAAAGGACAACTTTTAGTTATTGGTTTTCTTCTATCTTGTTGACTCTAAGGATTAAACTCAGGTCAGAGGCTTTTGTGTTGGGTCTCTTAGAAAATTATTTTGCTTATACTCATCCTTACTTAGTTCTATTGGGAAAAGTATTCTACTATGCTATATGCTGAAGACTATAAAGCCAGATAGGCTCCATTCTGTGTCCTGGTTTCTGGTAGCTTGCTTGCTGACACTCTCTGGCATGCCTTGGTTTATAGGTATAATCATTCTAATTTCTACATTGATCTCCCATTATGTTCTCCTTACATGTTTGTCTGGGATCTAGACTTCTCCTTTTTTCTAAAGACATCCTGGATTAGAGAACTACCTTGCTCTTTTTAGTGTGACTTAATTGTAAGTTAACTAATTTCATCTGCAATGACTTTATTTCCAAAGGGGCTACATTCCAAAGTTTTGGGGGTAAAAAGTTTAACATGAAGGTCATTCACCACCACGCCCAACCAGCTCCTAACTTGTTCTTGTTTCTGTGCAGTTATCCTTTACGCCTCCCTTTTTTCTTGTCCTTCCAGTTTGGAATCAAGACCATGTTGGAGACAGAGGAAGGAATCCTACTGCTGGTCAGAGCCATGGATCCTGCCGTTCCCAATATGATGATTGATGCAGCTAAGCTGCTTTCTGCTCTGTGTATTCTGCCACAGCCAGAAGACATGTATGTGACTGGAGCTCCTTCTCTTCTCTGTTCTCATTTTTCACTAACTCCTCCTAACTTACAGGAAAATTAAGTTGCTTAGGTATCTTCTTGGTCTTAAATACTCAGTAAAATCCTATTTCTTGTTAGAAATGAACGTTAGAACCTTAATACAGATTGAGCATCTCTAATCTGAAAAATCCAAAGTGCTCATGATGGTCCAAGTAGAAAATTCCATACTGTTTGGGGCTGGAGAGGTGGCTCAGGGGTTAAGCCTCTGCCTTGCAGGTGGGAGGTCCTGAGTTTGGATCCTAGACCCCACGTATAGACGCTGGGTGGAAGCGGGGGGGGGGGGGGCTGCGTTTCTGGTCCTGGTAGGGCGGAGCCTGTGAATCCCGGGGCAGAGTAAACGAGGAGGTGGAGGCGTCCATGGTGCTTCCTGAATTCATCTGTGTTCTACATACACACACACACACACACACACACACACACACACACACATACATAAACACACACGCATACACGCACAATTGAATAAAAAAAATCCTCTTTAAAAAAAAAAGAAAATTCCATACTGTGAAATTTTATTATGTTCACAGAATTATTAAAAATACTGTATAAAATTACCTTCAGGCTATAAGATATGTGAAACATGAATGACAAGTGAATTTCATGTTTGGCTTGGATATTACCTCTAAGATAATGCATTTTGTCAATACAGTTATTCCAAAATCTTTTAAAAAGTGAAATATAAGACATATAATGTAAATACTTTTGGATAAGAATAAGCAAATGTATTTAAAAAAATATTCCTAAAGGATGAGGACTGTTTTGAGTGTACTTTTGCTCATCAGAAGTATAGCAGGATTTTCTTTTGTATCTCCATTACTGTCTTGTCTGAAACAAAAGTTTCTTTGTACTGTCTTGCTTTTCTTTTTTTTTTTTTAGAAGCAGCACATTATCTTCATAATCTAAACAACACATAAATATAAAGTGACATTTAGCTGCAGTATCCCTTCTTCAAATCTTGCTTTGGAAAAATAATTGTTAATGACTGATTGTAGACTTTATAAATTTTTTTTGAAGTACAAACATTTCCTTCACTCTAAGAAATCTGACAGTCATAGAGCTGAGTAATGATTTATGCTTATAAAATCAATTGTAGGTATAAGGTAGATTTTTATTTGCATAGAGATTTGATTTAACAAAAACTAATCATACCATGCATTCTTTTCAACTTGTTTTTCCCTCCACTTTGAGATTGACTTATTGTGTGGTGGCTCTGAACTCATTACATAATTTGGGCTGGACATGTCTGTTTCTCCTGTCTCAGGCTTTCAGTGCTGGAATTACAAGTATGTGCCAGAGCATCACTCTTTGTCAGTATTTATAGGTTTATCTTATTATTAGTGACTATGTAATGTTTTCTTTATGATTATACATCTCATTTCTCCTCTTGCTAGATGTTATGCAAACTTTAACAGATTTTAGCCATTGTTCCAGGTGATAATAATTTTTAGTATTACAAATGATGATAGAGCACATCTCTATACATAATTTTCCTTTATATTTATACATTTATCTTGATAAGTTTCTAGAAGTGAATCAAATGTTATATGCTGAATTAGAAATTGATTAATACTATTAAACACCTCTTAAAAAGGTAAACCAATTTATGCCTCTACATATTTATAGTCAAACCTTCATAGCTCAGGGGATCTTAATTCAGTGTTTATAGGTAGGAGTTTACAAATGAATTTAGGAAATATATTTTTCTCAAAACTCCCATTGCTTTTAGCACATTTGGCTTCTGTTGTAGGTGCAGAGGTAAAAGAATAATTTAAGAAATTTAAAGCATTGTTAATGTCTTATTCCATCTGTTTTTTCTATCTAATCTACCCATGCCTGTGTCAAATTACCTAGTCAGTTCTCTCTCTTTCTTTTCTCTTGGTAGGAATGAAAGGGTTTTGGAGGCCATGACGGAGAGAGCTGAGATGGAGGAGGTGGAACGTTTCCAGCCACTGCTGGATGGATTAAAGAGTGGGACTTCCATTGCACTCAAGGTATGTACATCCCTTAAAATTGGGCCCAAGATTAGAATTCAAAATGGGAAGACCCGAATTCAAATGTTTCTTCATTATTTTGGCTATGCAAGTCTTCTATCACGGAACTACGTTCCCAGACAACCCCTCCCTCTGTTTTTTTAAAATTTGAGTAGAACTTTGCTAAATTACCCAGGGGGGTTTTGGTGTTCCTCTTGCCTTCCAAATGTTTTATTAGATTTATTAGATTTCTAAATATTTTATTGTTTTCTGAATAGTTTATTAATTATTTAAATGCTTACTTACAACATAGAGAGGGAGAGGTTCCTAGACACATGCATGTGGCCTGCCTGTGGAAGTCAGGAGACCGTTTTTGGGAGTCACTTCTCTGCTTGTACCATGTGAACTGTAGTGATCAAACTCAGATCAACAAGTTTATGTGCAGGTACCCTTACCAGCGCTTAACCATCTTACCAGTCCTTACCTCCCAATGTTAATAGTTGGGATTATAGATTTCACTACTAGGGCTGGTATCATCTGAACTTTTAATAGAATACATGGAACATTTCTCATCTACATATTCTAGATTTAAGTATTTGTTCTGTTCTTTAAAAAGACAAACCACGTGAGATGAAAAAAGGTAGTTATCTTTTAGTACCTAAGGAAAACCAAGGTTGTATAGTAACATGCCCTGTCATATCCTCGGAATAATATACACACCTGTGTTCCCCAGACTTTGCTTTACCAGGTTTCATTGATCTAGTAAAAGGATCATCACAGTTTTTGTGCTGCGTCTTTTAGGTATGCTGGAGGTTCCAGAATGTGTAAAGATGATAGAATGCTATGCGGAAATCTTAGTGCTGTTATAGCTGTTGCTACACTTTCTTATTTTAGGTGGGATGCCTACAACTGATCAATGCTCTCATCACTCCAGCTGAAGAACCTGACTTCCGAGTTCACATCAGAAGTGAACTGATGCGCTTGGGACTGCATCAGGTGTTGCAGGTAAGATAAAATGCTTCATTAGAAAAGTCAGTCTGGGTTCCTTCCTGCTCTTACAGACCCAGTTGCCCATGAGGCAATTCTGGTTTTCAACCTAAACACCAGGTTTTAAAGTTTAGGCATGTGGTTACATAGGATACTTTTGAGTTCTCTGACTTTTTTTTTTGGTCAATGACAGGACCTTCGAGAGATTGAAAATGATGATATGAAAGTACAATTAACTGTATTTGATGAACAAGCAGACGAGGATTTCTTTGACCTTAAGGGACGGCTGGATGATATTCGCATGGAGATGGAATATCCTTTTGTGACTCATGATTGAATCCAAGACAAATGAGATATACATTGATTCAATTACACACCGCATATATGCAATTGTGTGGAAAAAATGACTTAGAACAGAGCATGAGGGTTATTTATGCATTCTTAATAAATGAGGTCTGTCTTTTATTGTAATTGGCTTTATTTACTTTAACCTACACCAAGGACATCTGTAAAAGGCAATCTAAGGATTGTTTATATAAAAGCAGCCATCACTTCCTAAAATGTGAGAGCTTAGTTTGCTGAGATAGGATGGTTTTTAGAGATATTTGACAAGAAATAGTATCATTATGTATTTAGTTACTTACCACAAGTGATCTTGAGGTAGTTCTATTTTTTGTTTCTACCTACTGCTTGATCCTCAAGATAAGTACTAAGAATCCTCTATTTCTGTCTAGTACCCCGCTTAGATAAAGAGATTTGAAATTTCTGCAGCTGTTTACAGAAGAGTCAGTAGAATGGATGTGACATCTGGTTCCTTACTTTTCTCCATCATAGTGAAGTGAACAAGTCACCATTGAACAGTATCTAAATATTTGCTTTCCTTAACCTGTTTTCCTTTCTACTGACTTTAATGAAGTCTTCCAGATTCTTTTAAACACAGTGAAAGATTCAAAGGCAGAGCCGCACTTCCTGTCCATCCTGCAGCACCTCCTGTTGGTCCGGAGTGACTATGAGGCTAGGTAAGCTGGTGTGCATGTGAGAAATTTTAAATTTGGTCCTAAAGCACCATCCTTAAATTCAAAGATTATTCTTTAAAAGTAAAAAGAAAAGACAAAGACCATGGCTTAGGCTTCATTAGTTACATATATAATGGAAGTTGTTACGTGTCCTTTTATTTCAATGGAAAGGCATCTCTGTGGAAAAGATCATTATGTATAAAGTAAAATGCTCTTTTTTAATTTGAGAGGAGTAGATGAAAGGAGTGTTGATGATAGTAAAGAGGGGCAGCAATTTGAAATTCTTTCTGATTATTTGGAAGTGAGGATTCGACAATATCACTATTCACAAGAAAGACCATAAGGATCAAGCTTAGATGGGAAAATATTGACACTGGGAGACAGATGGTTAAAAAACAAAATGTGGTTGTGGATGTGCTTGTGTACACATATACTGGAGATGGAACTCAAGGCTTTCCATATGCTGAGTACATACTCTATTACTGAACTACATCCCCAGCCCATCATATCTTTTGACTATCTCAAGTAGGATAAAAATGAAAGCTGATGTAAAAGGATTTCTTAGTGTGGTAGTGATGCTGCTGTTAGCTTCACGAGTAGTTCTTTTCCAGAGCAGCACTTGTCCTCAGATCTTTTTATTGTCAGAGAAGTTAACTTTTCTTGATGCTGAATACTTTTAAAATTATATTTTGAATTCCCTTCGATAAATCTATTTTGTTTATTTCATAGGCCTCAGTATTACAAGTTGATTGAAGAATGTATATCTCAGATAGTTTTGCACAAGAATGGGGCTGATCCTGACTTCAAGTGCCGGCACCTTCAGATTGATATTGAGGGATTGATTGGTAAGCATACTTAATGTATCTCCTCAAAACTTTCAAGAATTCCACTTTTTTGTATCCTCCTTTCATTGAAAATTTCAGAGAAGTCTTTCCAGTCCCCATTTGTGTTCGTCTTTAATCAGCATCTTTACTAAGAATATATAGTCCTTTAGTTTATTTCTACATAAATCTAAAATCTTGCCTTTTCTCACACATAGCTTTTTTTGGGGGGGGGCAGGGATTTCAGGGGCTTGTATTTCTGACTCCTGGTTTCACAGAATCCTGTTACCCGCAAGCATTCTTCATACCATCTGTATAATTGCCTTGTTTTACATTTATAAATTGTAGGTTGAACTTAACTGAAACTTCCATTCTTCATCTGGTGCAGAACATGAAGAAGAATAGCCAAATAAACAGAAGATTGCTTTAGGCATATTAGAGTTCTTAGGAATGAGAGGGGAAAACCTAGAGAACTAAGAACTGACTTATTTTCAGATGAAATTATTTTTCTTTTCAGATCAAATGATTGACAAAACAAAGGTAGAAAAATCTGAAGCCAAAGCTACAGAACTGGAAAAAAAGGTTTGTTTGAGGGATCTGTAATAGCTTGCTTATCATGTGGGAAGCCCTGAGTTCAAATCTCTTCTGCTACTAAAATATGTACATATACATATGCATACATATATGTTTGAACAACTTGAATAATCTGAGTTCGTTTTTCTCTCTTTTCTCTTAAGTTATTAAGGACTGCTATCATGGCTACTAGATTTTTTTTAACCTAGAGACTACCTGGGTAATACCTATCCTACTTAAAAGACTTTCAAGTCTTAAGTTGGTTGGTTTGTTCTTTTAGCTTTAAAAGTTTGGGAGATTGAAAACAATGTCTGGTTCTCTTTTCCTTTGACTTTGATTTTAAACTCCAGATCATGCTGTTCAGATCATGCTGTTCTTTTCTTCAATGCAATACTTGGGATATGGGTCTAGAACACGTATTGACCCCAAATAGTAACTTATGAGAACTAGTACTTTCACTTCTTACTGGGATTGGAGCTCTTGGAGGGAGTCTTGATTCTTTTCTTCTTCAGCTGGATTCAGAGTTAACAGCCCGACATGAACTACAAGTAGAAATGAAGAAAATGGAAAATGACTTTGAGCAGAAGCTTCAGGATCTTCAAGGAGAAAAGAATGCATTGGATTCTGAAAAGCAGCAGATTGCCACAGATAAACAAGACCTGGAAACAGAGGTCTCCAAGCTGACAGGAGAGGTACTGTCTGATCAGGAAAAGCAAGATGCCTTCATCTACCGTCCACAGCTTAGGCGGTGTGGGTCATCCTGTTGCTCGGCGCAATTTACAGACTTGTTTAGGGAATAAATAATGCAAAAGACAAAATGGAGAAAAATAAAACAAATTACTTGTATTACTACCCAGAAATATAGTATTAGGCTTCTAAGAAGATTGAATAGTAAAAAGTATCTGAACTGTGTGCTTATATGCCAGTTCTCTCTATGTTAATCTTCTGTAGATACTTGTATCCTCATTTTTCGCTGCATATATATTCAGATGATCTATAATATCTGATAACTTGGTTACTTATGTGTTAATCATTTCCTTTGTAACATATATTTTAATTTTATAATGGAATATTTGTATTTACTGGGCCTTAACATTTTTTAATCCAAAGAGAGTTTAGTATAAAAGTTGAAGTTGTCCTTTTAAATAAAAGGCATACTAAAGTAAGAGCATGAAGACTTGAGTTCTGGTTTTGACTTTGCCACCAAATAACAGTATGACTTTTAGGTGAATCATATGATCTTCAAACTCCCATTAGTTTGTTTCTTTATAAAATGGGAAGTTTGAATAAGTAGTTTCTTAGGTTTCTTTTAGCTCCCGTGTTCCTGAAGTGGGGTGAGAAGCACTCATATCTGTGTTGTTTCCGTAGGTCGCCAAGTTGTCAAAAGAACTGGAAGATGCCAAGAAAGAAATGGCTTTACTCTCTGCTGCAGCTGTTGCTGTAGCTCCTTCTGCCCCTAGTACTGCTGTTCCCCCTGCTCCTCCCCTGCCTGGCCACTCTGGCACTGTTATTCCACCCCCACCTCCTCTTCCAGGGGGTAGCACCATGTCCCCACCCCTTGCCCCTCCTTTGCCTGGAAGTGTTTACCTTCCTTCATCCTCCTTGCCTGCAGGTACTAGCATCCCTCCTCCTCCTCCTCTACCTGGGGGTGCTAATTTGGATATTCCCCTGCCCCCTCCTTTGCCAGGGAGCACTGGCATTCCTCTTCCCCCTCCATTGCCTGGAAGTACTGCCATCCCCCCACCTCCTCCTTTGCCTGGGGGTGCTGGCATCCCCCCACCTCCTCCCTTGCCTGGAGGTACTGGCATCCCACCACCACCTCCTTTGCCTGGGGCTGCTGGCATCCCCCCACCTCCTCCCTTGCCTGGAGGACCTGGAATGCCTCCTCCCCCTCCCCCACTTCCTGGTGGTATTGGAATCCCTCCACCTCCTCCATTTCCTGGAGCCCCTGGCATTCCTCCACCTCCACCTGGGATGGGTATGCCTCCTCCACCACCCTTTGGATTTGGAATTCCTGCAGCTCCAGTTCTGCCATTTGGATTAACTCCCAAAAAAGTTTATAAGCCAGAGGTGCAGCTCCGGAGGCCAAACTGGTCCAAGGTAAATGTTTCTATTCATTTCTTCACCAGTAGATCTTAAGAAATTGCTTTTATTTCCCACTTTGTATTTTGTTTATGTGTGGGCCACCCATGGCTCATACCTGTCCATCTTTATGTTTATTCAGCATTTCCTATATATCAGATATTACCACAAAGAGGTCTGTGATCCCTGCATAAACTTACCCTTAAGTTAATATTTTTTGCCTTTTATCTGATGGTGATATGATCAATATGGTAGTTTAACAACAGTTATTTTACCAGGATGCACATGACCAAAAGTGTGTGAATCTCCAGGTTAGACAGAACATGCTTGCATGGCCATAAAAGGTTAGAGATATCTATGATTCTGAATCAGGCTTTTGCTTCCAGAAACTAAATTAAATGTAGTCAAATTGGTGGAAGAAATATAGAGCAAAAGATGATGGGAAATAAAAATATTAATGCTTCTGAAACTAGATCTGGGGTTAGAAAAGTACAAGTGGCATAACTGAATCTAGTTCTGACTGATTATCAGCAAAGAGCCTGGAAGCATCATCTTTTGCTTCTCTATAAGGACACAGTTGCTATGTCTTAAGTTAGCCATGCACCACTAAAACGTTGGTGATTACCAATATAGTCACCTCTTTTGCATCTTGTCACTTTGCTAGAGAGTTCAGAGTTCAGCTTAGCAACTCTGATTATCCTGTCTTTATCCTATAGTTTGTGGCTGAGGATCTTTCACAGGATTGTTTCTGGACAAAAGTGAAGGAAGACCGCTTTGAGAACAATGAACTTTTTGCCAAACTTACCCTTACCTTTTCCGCTCAGACCAAGAGTGAGTACTCCCCTGTTTAATGCCAGAGTCTTGGGTAGGCTCAGAATAACATTAAATAGGTAGTAGGTTTCCCATTCTCTTCCATTCCCTAGGTGAGGGTTGGATTTTTCCACTCAGAGGAAAAAAAGATATTTGCATGATGTGATTTTGGGGTTGGGAAAGATAATTGTTGCATATGGGTATTCTGTGTCAGTGTTACTAATGGAGGTATGAGGTGCCAGAAGCTCAATTTGGACCCATTTTGATAATACTGTCGAATCGATTGTAGTCATGTTTTAAGGTCATGTCATCTCCAGATTGGAGTCCTTAATTAATTAGTAGTGTTTAGAGAGCCTTTAACAGGTTGGGTGGTTAAGCAACTGTTTACAATAACAAAGAGCCCTGTGTGATTCCTGTTCTATTTCTTTCCAATATTTGATGCTTTTGCCCTCCTGACCCTTCATTCCTGCAGCTTCCAAAGGTAAGAATGCAACCTAACCTTTGAGTTGGGTTTATTATCTGTTAGAGAAAATAAATAAACCACTATAAAGGAATTTACAAGGAACTAAAGATTGAGGGCTGATTGCTGTTTTCTTTCTTTAAACTTTGAAAGGAGCAGTAGCTATGGTACTGACAGGGAACGTTTACTTCAACTTGAACCTTTCGTATGCTTGTTTTTTTCCCTTGGAAAAGTGAGGAACAATTTATGTCATACTCTTTCTTTTACATTTGTGTAATGTTTTATAATTTTCACAGTGCATTAAAATAGTATCATGACCTTATGAAGCCTTTTGAGATAAGTAGATATATGTTCTCTATTCTGTAGCATGTATAGACTGAATAGAGTTCTTTCCTAAAGAGATAGGACCAGATTCAAGTGGTTTTATGTCCATTCCATAATTTCCATATAAATTATTTTTGTTTTTAAACTTTGTTATGTTTTCACTTATTTTTAGAAGTTTAAATTTTTGTCAGGGAAAGAATTTCAGACTTTCAAAACTTGTGAAGACTCAGAGAACTCAGATCATAAGTATTGCAGTTAAAGACTTCATCCATAATCTTTTAGAAGTAGTTGTTGAATACAGCCAATTCAGTGTTTTGCTCCTCCCTCCCCATTTTTTTTTTTTTTTGTAATCAAACTCAGGGCCTTGTGCAAAATATTCTTACCACCATAACCCCTAGTTTAGTTTTAATATTGAAACTACTGTCAATTACCAAATCTCTCATTGTCTTAATGCTGATGATACACATAGATAAGGTACTTATTTACTGTCCTGTGAATATCCATCTTCCAAATGAAGAAGTAGATCTATATAACTGCTTATATAATTGCTTATAGTCCACAGACTATGACTAAAATTTTTGTTGTGATTCTTTGCTTCCCTTCTGTGCTTGCCCTGCAAGCCTCAATAAGCTTAGATCCGACAAAAACTACAGGCTTGCTTTAGCAGCCACTTCATTTAGTCACAAATATTCTAAAGTTGGCAGTGACTGTTACAAGTACAAAATAGGGAATAGCATTAGGTTTGTTCTGATTATGGTGTATTCAACCCTAGCAAAACTAATCAAGGTAGAAAAATAAGATGTGCTTACTTAGTATGATAGAAGCCCTCCCTTCTAAGGAGATTTCAGTACAGTAGCGGGCCAGTGTTGATAAGAAAGATATCTGTACACTAAGTTCTCTTGATATTGCATTATTTCCTCACTTGCTCAACACAGCTTTCTGCTATTTGTTAAACATGCCTGTATCTCCTATATATATTTCATTGGTACCTAAAAATTCCTGTGTACCTATTGACTCTTCCAAGAATGGGCAGTGAAGAAAAAGTTACCTCATTCTCCACACCTGCCTCCTATAGCCTTCAACCACTGCTTCATTAAGGTTCAGGTATATGTTTGCTTCTTCTGGGCCTTGTACTGCAAACCTATAATCCCAGTTACTCAAGAGGCTGAGGCCAGCGGGCTGCCAGTTCAAAACTAGCCTGGACAAACCCGTGTCTAAAAATAAAATTAAGGAAGGAGATTGATGAGGTGTCTCAGTAGGTAAAAGTGCCTGTTTACAACCTAATGACCTGTATTTGGTCCCCAGAGTCCTCAACTGCTCCCCCCTCTATTAAAATACTTAAATAATGAAGATCTAGGAATGTCTCTAAATGCTCTACATGGTAGAAGAAAACCAACTTCCAAAGTTGCCTTTTGAGACTGGAGAGATGGCTTAGGGGATAAGTCTCTGATTCACAATTAAAAGGACCTAAGTTCACATCCCCAGATCCCATATAAATGTCATACCAGGTGGATATGGCGATGGCCTTCAATTCCTGCCCTGGAAGGTGAAGCCTGGAAAACACCAGAATAAAGCAGTAAAGCAATCCAGGATGATTCCTGAAGTCATCTTTGGGCCCCTACAGGCACACACACTAGAGTGCCCTTTTGTATACACATGTGCATACATGTAGAAAATAATTCCACTCACATGCTGTGGCAGCCCACAACTGCTCCCCCCTCCATTAAAATATTTAAAACAAATAATGAAGAGCAAGGAATGTCTCTAAAAGCACTTGTCAAGCATTTGTGAGGCCTTGAGTCTAATTCCTTGCACTGCAGGGGGAGAAAAAGATTAAGAACAACAGAAAGTGTTTTCTTATTAAAAGACAAGTTTCCAAAAGAAGCATTGGTCGGAAAACTTACACTTACTGGTTTTCCTACTCATCCTCTCCCCCTTTCCAGATGTGCTTTTTTGTTTCTGAATTCTACTTCCAATAAATCAGGAACTAACTTAGTATATCTAATTTACTTAATATTATCTTTTATGTATCTTAATATATCCAAGAAATGTGCTGAATTCAGATTTGACAGGTACTACACTATTTCACTTTCTCTTTATAGTCCTCAACAGGGAATCTTTTACATGGACTCTTTGTTGATCCTGCTTTTAAATTCTTTGAGAACATATTCTGTAGTTACATTTCATTTTCATCTTCATTAAAAAGAAGCTGTTAAGGTTTGAGTAAGTCCATATTCATTGTCAAGCTTGTCCCAGAAATCAAAACTATGGGCAGCAACAGGTTTGTTTACCTATCTGCTGTCTTGCTTTGGCTTTATGCTTCAACAAGAGCGGATAGAGGGGAGAAGTATTCCCTTCCCCAGGAAGAAGGGCATTTTTCTTTTCCCTGTGATTCTTTTTGGTCCACTAGGTGGCACTCACCCAGTTAGATCATTATTAGTGTTAGTGAATACATTTTGTTTTGTTTTGTTGATGGTGTCTTGCTGTGTCTCTCTTTTTGGTTAGGACCTAGCTGTGTAGACTAACCTGACCTTGAAGTCACTCATAAGGAACTTCTGTCAATCTTCTGAGTGCAGGGATTACAAGTATGTTCCATTATACCCAATTTACCCAGCTAGTATTAGTGAATCTTTACAGCCATTTGAACTTTTAGAAACAAGATTGTAAAAGTTGTAATCTACCTCATTACGGTCATTTCAGTATCTTGTTAGAAATTCTTCCATCTATTCTTTGTGTATATGAGATTAGGACCAGAGGAACTATTCAAATAAACATTTGTTGGATTTGTTATCTTTTAACTTCTAGCTTGTCTTGGGTTTTGAGTAGGATAAGATTATTAGCACAAAGCTAATGGAGAAGTCTATAATACCAGATACTAGTCCTTAAAATCTGAAATAATAAATCCACCAGTTACCTGGGATTATAAGAACTCCTGCTCATGGAATAATGTTCTGTAAATAATTCTGTGTAGTTATCTCCCTATCAAAGTGAAATCTATCAGTACCCTTTCCTAGGCTCCTATATAATTCCAGCCCTGACACATGTTAATCACCAAAGGAAGATCCAGATTCTCAAGTCCCCTTTCTTTTTTACTTTATTTATTTATTCATTTCTTTCTTTATTTGTTTGGCTCTCTCTGTGTGTGTGTGTGCGCGCGCGCGTGCATGAGAGAGAGAGAGAGAGAGAGAGACTGTGGGGGACCAAGGGCGACTTCGGGAATCATCCTGGATTGCTTCTGTCAGGTCCCCTTTCACCTTGTATATTTCGGTTCCCGTAAGGTTCTGTGTATTTTATTCTGTATTCTCCCACTTAAATCTTATAAACCAGTACACTATGCTCTCTGGAATTCATGGTAGTGGCAGTGCCTTTGTTACCAACTTGATCATACTTCAACAGAAACGAAACTTTCCCTCAGTACTGCTTTCTCTTTAGCTCTCCCATAGTTTCCTTTGGTCCTGTCATCCTTACCCCAGTGGGAATGGAAATGGTGAAGGTGTCCTTTTAATTCATTGTTGTTACTTTCAGATTATTCTACCTTTGTCCTAAAAATCAACAGTTTTTAATCTTACGACATCACTTTATATCACCCAGTGACCACAAAGATCCTCCATGCACATTAGGACTTCTAGTCATTTTTCATCTCCTTGGTGACTCCACTCCTCCTTAGCTCTAACTCCATGGTTAATCATTATAATTACCATACACCTGATATTTTTCTTTCATGGTTCTCCCTCCTTTCATCATACTTGATTGACAAAGCCACACTTTTTGTTAGTCCCATTTCTTTTCACATTGCACGTGTGAACTGTGCATTTATTTCCAAAAATGACTTTTTTCCCTTGACTTTCAGGATAGCCAACATTCTTATTTTATCTCATTGACCTTTTTTTCTCTTGTTTCTCCTTTACTCCTTTTTTTTACATTGCTTCGTCCTTGATATTGCTCAGCAGTCATAGTATTTTTGCTTGGTTTCTTTGTTTTTTGGTTTTTACATAATGACCTTGAGCTCATTATGCAACCCAGGCTAGCTTCAAATTCTGAATACTTTGCCTCTGCTTCTGGGGTACTGGAATTATAGGCAGGCCTGGACTACCGCATTTAAGCATTTCTCATATGTCCAGTTTCATACTTTTCCAAATGACAATTTTACACCTTTGTCTTAAATACCTAACACCTCATTCTTTCTCAGTTGAGGTTGTTTTCTTATAAAATTAAGGCAGATAGATGAGGAATTTTAAAAAGCCATCACCATTTTTCCCTCACTTTTTTCTGTCTTCTCTGTCACCCTGATTCTGCCTAAAGGCAGTTTTTGGACTAATGTTCATAAGCTAATCTTTGTTATGACAAATGTATAGAATATTCTGAAAGATATATTTTTTAATTTCCTCTTTTCTTTCTAGTAACCGTGGTTAACCATATTGTTTTTTAAAGATGATTTTATTTATGAGAGAGAGAGAGAGAGCATCCATGTACCATAGCACACAGAGGACACCACAGTATAACTTTTGGAAGTCAGTTCTCCTTCCACCAAGTAGTGTCCAGGAATTAGTCTTGGGTCTCCAGATTTGAATGCAGATGCTTTACCCACTGAGGTGTCTCACAGGGCCCCAAACCATACCTTTTATGTGTATATTATTTACACAATTAGTTTAGGTTCAGTTCATGTGAAAAAAATGGGACATATCAAATAGAATCTTATTGGAAAATTAAGGGGCAAGGGATAAAAGATTATAGAAATGTGAGCAAATATACTACAGGAAACATCCTTCCATATTTATCTGCATACTTTACATTTCTACTCAGTAATTTATTTTTTAATTTTACTTATTGAGGGGACATACATGCATATGAGAGAAAGAGAACATTCAGGGACCAGAGGACAACTTTAAAAAGTCAGTTTACTCTTTCCTTCATGTGGATTCTAGGGATTAAGGTCCACCAGATTTATGAGCAGTAATTTCTTAAAAGTTAAGTTTTTCAGCCCAAATCATTGGGATTATAGGATCATATAAGTTTATACTTTATACCAAAATAAAAGTAAAAAATTCCTATAATCTCTGGTAAGAGAAAATATATATTGGTTCAATCCGATCACTCATAAAATTATGCCATAGTTTCTTTCATAGATTGACTCTTTCTTCATCTATAAAATGAGGTACAGAATCCAAAGATTCCTTTCAGTTCTGAACTGTTACTTCTCTGCTTGTCTTTCTTTTAGTAGTGATATTTTGCACTGTCATCCTCATAGATTCTTATTTTGACAACATTAAGTTCTTTTGTTGCTTAATTTGGTTTGATCTGAGTTTCATCCTCTTACTCTAGGCAGCAGAATGCAGAAAGTCAGAATTGATACTTCCTTGCAGCCTGTGTTTTGGGACTATGGAACTAAACTAGAGCGAAACTTTAAAGCTTTCTTAGAAGCTATTGATGTAGTTTCCAGGAAAGATTTACTGGTGGAGATTTAAGGAAAGGTACCATCAGATAAGTTTAGTTAAACTTTAATTCCTTCTAAACTGCAGAAATCTGATATATTTATCACACTCCTGTGCGCTTCTCCTTTTCGCCACCAGATGGCACATGGAACGCTTCTATTTTTGATGTGTCATCCTGACGCTGGCCTGTGATGCAGTCAGTGATGCAGGCACGTTAGAGAAAGGCTACCAGTGCTGTTCTCAAATACAAACAGATTTGGATACTGCCCTCTACCTGTCAGGAAATATATTTGGAGGACCAATTAAACAGTAAAATTACAGCTAGAGGCTGTTTGTGCCTGATCGCTTAACAAAGGGATTTTTGTCTCCTGGTGCAATTAGCTGCTTGTTTCTTTGGTTTTTGCAGCTAGTATTTTTTTTAATCCCAAAGGAAAAGAATCTTCTTAGTCTGACAGCTTCATGAAATCGTAGTCTTTCTTTCAGAAGACAAACAACTTGACAGTTCATTAATACATACATGTGATTCTGTTATATAACATGTTCATAATTCCATTTGTGTCACAGTTTCTGCTTTGCCTCAAGTACCTAATAGAACCTACCCACAGATTATCTGTCGTTATTTTGTTAATTCTCCATTGTTGCAAGGTAACTTGAAGAGTCTTTTAAGAATCTTTTAAGAGACTTTTTAAAAAGTCTCTTTCTGACCAGCAGAATTCTGGTCAGGCTGAGTGTTTGTTGGAGGTAAACACAAACTAAAACTTGTTCAAAAACAGGGTGCCACCTCATATTATAGGTTTCAAATTTGATTTCTGACCAAAATGTTATTGTGAACATTTAGACCATCTAGTGTGGGCCTCAGCATTGCCTAAACTGCCATTTTGGTGCAATCAGCACCTTTATTTAAATGTTGTGTGCATAAAGATTAAACAAGGAATGTTTTAAAAGTGTGATTCCTTAGCTTTACTTCCAGAGACTATAAGGAAGGCAGAAAAATACATTCTCACAAGCGGTCTGTGTCAGCTTGGCCATTGCTTCAGAGTTTATTTCGTTTTCTGCTGTATCTTCATTGTCTGCCACAGCCTTTTAATAACATGTCAGTACCTTTGTAAGAACAGCTGTTATAAGTTTTACCCTCTTATGGAAGCTCATATGAAAATAGGAAACAATTCATAATTTTCTACTGAGTGCAAGGATTTTATGAAATTTGTTTCTTGCCACCTTTCCACCTACATCTCAATCAGTAACTTCTTAGAAGCATATTTCAGAGTTCTCAACGAAATAGTCTAACTTACGCTGAGGAAATGGATGCTAGGCAGAGTTTGAATTGAACTCAGATTTGTGCAGCAAGAAGAGTGTGTAAAGCAAAGGAGATTAGGATGGAACATGCTGTAACTCTACAGACATAGTTCTTATTCAAGTTTGGACTTTTGCCATGAAATCTGGAGGTGACAAGTAGAGATTTCTTCAGGAGAAGGAATGGGATCTCCAGGAAGTGTAGGGACAGAACTGAGCCATGGGTGAGTAGGAGAGTGATGCGAGGCTCTCTCAATACTTTCTGCAACCCAAAACTACTGTCTTAAGAAAATGCGCTGTTCTGAAGATTCTCTAAATTGTGTACTTCGAGAGTTGTTGGGTCTGAAATGACTTGTTCTTTCAGTAAAGAGTGTGAAGGGCGTTTCTGCCAGAGTTTTCATTCTAGGGCTTTATTTATGCTCCCTTTTGATGTATTTTTCTGCATAGGTAGCACAGGTATTAAAGAAAGTGTGAAAAGCCTTATTCCTATCCTGCCTTCAGTCATCCCATCCTTCAACCATTTCATGAGCTTCTGAATTATCCTTTCAAAATTTTAAAAATACAATTACAAGAAAATGCTAATATAAATTATTGTTTTCCTGCATCTATTAAAAAAGATAACCTACTGTCTATAAAATAATTTTATAACTTGCTATGTGGAAAATTCTTCATGTTAAAAAATTCTTATTTAAAAATTCTACATTTAAAATGTTTTGGGTCTTATTATAAACACAAGACTATAACAAAAATGATTTTTTTCTTCTTATGTATGCATACATGTGTGATGTGTGAGTCCTTGTATGTGGATATGGATGCAGACACGCACATGCCACGACACACATGGAGGTCCGAGACAGCCTTCAGTCACTCCTCACCTTTCTGCCTTTTTTGAGACAGGGTGTATTTGCCACTCTGAGCTGGAGATTCTCCTGTCTACACTTCCAGTTCCCACAGGTACACTGGTATTACAAAGGATAACTTGCAGTACTGCACCCAGATTTTCTTTGGTTTCAGGGGACCCGAACTCAAGTTATCAGGCTTGCTTGCATGGCAGCTACTTTTACCCACAAAACCATGTCCTACGTCCAGTCTTCCTTTCTTGAAGTGGAGACCACATGCTGTTTGTTCCAGCTGCATCTCATGCTTGTCTTTTGGTTTTCTCTGCACATTTATATAACACTCCTTCTGAGGAGTTAGTTGCCTACGCCAATTCTATAAATGTACAGCAACTCATCTCAGAGCCTTATGATTGTTGTGGTGCAGAGAAGAGAGACGGGCATTTCTGCAAAGGAACTTTCCAGATTACTACTTGAACATAATATTTAGGCAAGAGCAGAGCTTTGTATTATTAGCATTGGACAGTATTCCACAAAAGAGTGAAGCCCTCAAAGTAAAGATTATAGCTAATTGTTTTCTTGCTTTCATCTTATTTTTGTACTTTTAAGATTAATTGCTTTAGAACTTAGTGTCTTGTAATTAATTGTCCACACTTTAGAAATCTTATTATAGTCAATATTGAATATTCATGGTCCTGATAGATATTTGTGGGGAAAGCAAGAAACAAAATATGAACTCCCTTATTTACAGCTGTGTTCTACAAGAAAAAATAGGAAAGTGAAATATTAGAAGGGCAGGTGCTAGAGAAAAATATTAGACGTTGGCATTGGCAAAGTGACTAAGTAAAATTGTTTTCTATACAAGTCTACAACTTGAGTTCAGTCCCCAAAACTCACATGGTGAAAAGAGAAAACTGACTTCACAAAGTTATCTTCTGAACTCTACGTGCATACCATTGCACATACATGCTCACATTCACTCATGCACACACAAAAACTAAATAAGTAAAAAGAGGGTTTTCCTTCAATTTTTTAATAATGTGGATATATTTCTATAATGAGGACAGAAGGATTTGGAAGAAATTTCCACTGTTCAGAATGCTCAGAGGAGTTTTTAGAAGCGCTTTGCATATACTGTCTGCTGAGCAGAGCACTGTGCCTCAGAGCAGGCAACAGTGTTCACATTGCTGTCCTGGGTAAGCCTAGCTTCCTTTCAAAAATAATTGCCCCCCCCCCCAAAAAAAAGACTCCAGTGTAATAAGCTTTGTTTTTCTCTGAGACTTCTTGGGAGAAGGGAACCCCATTTAAACAAGAGAGGACACTGCAGTAACCTCTTTTCTATAAGCTGGAGTACAGTACAGTATTTTAGTACTTTAATTTCATCTCTATTATAAGAATCATTAATTTCTTTTAGATCTATTAGTGTGTGTGTGTGGTGTGTATACACATTACTTTTTGCAAGAAAAATTGCAAACAAAAATCCTTCCAAGGACTTTTCTTTCAGCTTGCATTTTTATTTCCAGCCACAGGGTGTGCGCAGTTGAGCTGTTTTGGCTCAAGTTCCATATTGTGATGTCAGAGACTAGGGATTGGAGGAGAAGATCAGGTGACTTTCAGTAACAGTGATGATGGGCCTGCCCTCATTCCTCCTCTCCCCCCCTCCTCTCTTCTCCACCCTTTCCTGGCTTCCACCTCGGGAACAAAGAAGGGAAAAAAACAGCAGCATGACGAAAACCAGCAGCTGCTTCTGCAGGCTCAGACTGGGGGCTGGGTGTTTATTCCATCTGTCTCTTTGTTTTGTTCCTACCATGTTATTTCCCTTCCCTGACCCTGAATAAAATGGAGAATATTTCTAGCATCTTTTGTTACAGGGACTGCTTTAGAAATCTGTGGTTTGCTCATAATTTAAGTGTGCGTTGGTGAAATGGCAGAGATAAAATTACTTTTGGAGCTCCTAAAAGAAAATGAAAGGTTCCTTGCCTGACTGCCTAGTTAATGTCAGGTATTATGATGGGACTCATCACCTATTATTTCTAATTCCAAAAACATTTCTGTAATGTCTTCTAGGTATTATTTTAGTTCCGTAGCTAAATAGAGAGTTAATATATTCTTTGTTTATTAAAATTTAGTGGCAAATGAGCCAAGAGATCAATTTGCACTCAGAATCCAGCATTTGCTGAAAGGGAGGGACTGGCAAAAAGCTTTCCTGTTTCTAGACAAGGTCGTGCTTGCTGCTGTGTCACTGTCCCTGGCTTTTTAACTGTGATGAATTCAGATTTCTTCACAAACACCTTCTGGGAAATAACTGAAATGAAGGGAATACATAGAGAGATTGAAAGAGAATTGAGAAGGAAACCACTTGATCCTGACTGTGGACTTTACAGATCCTGTTGCAAACTAACAGTATAAAAGAAGCACTTGGCGTTAAAGACAACTGAAAACTGTAGTTTTTTTTTAAGCTGTTATTTTTCAGAGGTGTATGTTTAAATAGTTAACAGAAAGTATAATGTGATTAAGATTTAGGAGTTGACACTAGCTGTTGGTCAAGAAGAATTGGTAATTGTTGAAATATAGTTATTATCTTATTTTGTTTGGGAATATTTAATTTTTCCTGTAATAACATTTTTTTTAAAATCCTAACTCTTCTCTCTTACCCGTTGGCCTATGATGCCTTGTGTGAACCTGTTCTTCTGCTGACATCCATGAGTCCCAGTTCCTGTTTTTCCAGTCCCTACTCATCCACATCTCAGAAGCAGATTTCTTCTTAGCCATCCCTAATTGAATCACCATCCTGGGTGTGTTGGGAACTATCTGTGAGAAACTTAATGACTGTGTTATCTGAAGGACCAAAAGCTTTATGCTGCACCCAGACTTCTATACTGCTTTTCTGCTGCACCTTCTCAGCTGTCAGCATTTGATTCTTACAGGTTTGCGATTCTGGCTGACTTTAGGTTTATTCCTTTCTACCAGTTTGCCTCATCCATCCTTACAGTTTGATGATCTAGCAAATAAGTATTTTGGTCAAGGAGTCAGTGGTGAAAATCTAGGTAACCTTGAACCAAGATAACTGTTGTTTGATTTGCATGCTATCTTCTTCTCTTACGGTGTGTACTTATAAATTACTTCAAAGTGCTGAAGTTTTCCCTCATGTAGATTATAGCTGTGAGGAATATAAACTAAGCATTCTGTAGCTGGATGGTTTCTCATATTAGCATGGGCTTTCTGGGAATTGAGTTCATATAGCGTTTAATAGATAAGTCTTATTATAATTTGGATAAATGTGGTGCTTCACAGAAAGTTTGTAGTCATTTTTTTAATTTAAAAAAAAGCTTTTTAAAATTTGCCTAAAAATCATGTCTGTTCCACAAAGGCCCAGTTTACTCAGAAAGATTTATATTGGTACAAAATTCCACCTGACCTCTTCCCACCCCAACCCCATCCACGTCCCGTGCACCAAACATGAGCTCACTATGTAGAAAAGGCTGGTCTCAAACTTATGGCCATCCCTCCTGTCTTTGCCTCTTGAGTTCTGGGATTGAAGGTATGTATCACTTCATCCTGGCTTTTTACCCAACTCTCCATTAATTTCTTTTTCAGTACTGGGAATCAAACATAGGGACTTGAATATATCGGGTAAGCTCTACCACTGCACTAAGTATCCAGCTCCTCTGCCATTATCTTACTTTGGGGATGCAACATGTTTAAGTAATGTAAACCATTAGCGTTTTGAGATCTACAGATATTTCAATTTTTTTCTCCTTTCATATTCTTTGTTTGCTCCTAAGGTATTTGACTTACTTAAGGGAAATACATTAAGATTATGGAAGGTTTTCCCTGTAGAATAGGGGCAGATATATTACTTGGGCAGAGAGAGCAGTAGTTTGGTCCTAATAAGCAAGTGAAGTTAAGATTGGATGGAGTTGCTTTATAGCTCAGCCATTTGAATGTAACTGGTTTTCCTATCTATTCTCAATGATATTTTCCCAAATTCCTTTTTTTTTCTGTCCAGCTTACTCATTCCCATCTGCAGTTCTTAAGAACTTAGTTTGCAGGATGTCAACTTCCTAACTCCTCCATTTCCTGTTTGTAGTCTTCATTGAGAGAAGCTAGCAACAGGAATTCCTGGGGAAGTGGTAGTTTGTGACTGTGGACCTGGGGTGGAGGGAATTAGCTCATTACTGAAGTCATGGAATAAATAGTATAGAAGGACCTCCTTTCCATTCTGAGAAACAGTGACTAACCATGACTAAGCAAGAACTGGGTCTCAGGTCTGCTCACTTCGTGCCTTGATTCTGTCTTTAGAGACTAAAACTTTGCCCCTTTTTGTGCCTCAAGTTCTACTCCTTAAAATTTAGAATTGAATATAAATATTAAAAATGATGACATAATTGACCTGCCTTCTTAGGATTGTTATGCAAAAATACTCAAGAAAGGAAAAGTGGGGTCCCCATAACTAGACACCAGAGGGTGCCCTTTCTCTTCATTTTACTGCCTGGCACTCCCTACAGCATTCAGCCATTTTAGATAGATTGTTTTTCCTGCCAGCTAACTCCATTTTGTGTTTGTGACGCAGCTTTAAAACAAAAAAAAAGGTTAGGCAAAGTAAGGTTCTGATTGGGGGAGGGAGTAAAACAGGCTGAAGCAGGCTTCAGACAGAATCCTTTACTCAGCAGTGGCTCACTGAGACTTACCTTGCTGCCTGCCTGCATCCAGAGCAATTGATGCAGCAAGTCTCTGTCAACTGAGCAGAGAGCAAAGTGATGTTTGTCTCCTGGATGCCTGCTAATGATGATTATAGTCTGCATTTAGATGTTTGTGCTACTTCACTCTCTGGAAAGAATCAATGTCTTCATGAATCCAGGAAAATAGTCTTGATTTAAAAAAAAAAAACTTTAAAATGCACACCCATGTAATATACCTAAAGAGCCACATAAAACATGTCAACATGTAAAAGAGAACCATGCACGATCACCCAGTCTTGTTTTATAGTACCTGCCTCAACTTCCTTGCCACTTACTATTAAGTGTACCATATTTGTGCCTTAACCTACTTAAACCTTAAATAGTTCAGAACACATGTCTGAGAAATAATGTTTCACCATTATCATACACAAAATATTACTTGCTATCACCACATATCTAGTAGGTTAAGTTCTCCCATATTATCTATCATATAGTAATTTTATCAATTTGTTCATTTGAATCAGAATCAAAGCCTGTATATTTTTTTAAAAATTTTTTTATTATTATTATTATTTATTCAACTGTGTGCATGTGCGTGTGTATGTGCGCGCGCGCATGTGTATCTGTGTGTGCGTGTGTCTGTGTATGTGTAGAACCACGGACGAATTCGCGAACCACCATGGACGCCTCCACCTCCTTCTGCCCCGGGATTCACAGGCTCCGCCCTACCAGGACCAGAAGCGCAGGCCGCCCCCGCTTCCGCCTGGCGTCTATACGTGGGATCTGGGATCCGAACTCCGGACCTTCCGCCTGCAAGGCGGAGGCTTAACCCCTGAGCCACCTCTCCAGCCCCAAAGCCTGTATATTGTAGTCAGTGATGTTTTTAGGTTTCCTTTCTGGCTTGCACCATCTTTTTTTGTTTTAAATGGTATATATTCCATTTAGTAGAGGTATTTTCATGCAACCATCTCTTGCACTGGTTTTTAATTTTTATCTTACATTTATTTCTAGACTTAAGGAGAGGTAGAGGCTGAGGAACTCTCAAAATGGGATTGATAATACATAAAACTGGGCTTCCTTTTTTCCTAGGACAGAGGCTTTGAATTTTAGGATATCCCCCAGAAGCTATTGTAAAGGATTCAAAGGAAGAAAGAGTCAGCCTTCCCTTTCTACTGGCAAGTTACTCTGTTAACCTAAACTCTCTAAGAAAAGTCTGCAGACTGCTTTTAATATAAAATTTGATCATAGAAATGAGTCATTCATGTCCTTTCTTAGGAATTAGAGACTTTTTAAGCCTTGGGATGATGTGTACCCAGTATGTGATGACTGCATCCTAGAATGATTCCACAACCTCAAGCTTTTCCGCTCAGTTTTTAGAAATTATTTTAAAAATAATTATCATTTTCCCTGATATGAGACATAGCAAGTTAATATTCCATGGACTTTTTGGCAGAGAGAATATAGCAAACTTGTGTTAGTTAAGGATAGCACATGAAGAAAATTTTTTTCATACCTTCACGACTACATTCCTACTCCTCCCCGTGTTGTTTTTGATAATTTCTCAGATGAATGACTCTGATCTTCAGCAGCCATAGAGGGCAGTCCATTCCCTTGTTCTAGGAAAGAAAGTAGGTTACAGAACGGAAGTTCCTGGGTCTGATTATTGGCAAGGCATTCATGACTGGTGGAGCATTTGTAAGGTCTGTTTTTTGGAAACTATATTGGCCTAGTAGGGAAACTAGTTCTTACCATCAGAGGACTTGAATATGCTAAAGAGTTCAGGGAGGCAGAGGCTAGGTACACAGTCTATATGATCCCGTTTTAACCCAATAGCTAGGTAATAAGGATCTCTTTTCTGCTGTTTGTAAAGTGTCTGCCTTTATCAAAAATGTTTTTCTCTTCTCCTGTTTGCTGAACTGTTGTCTATACTCACCTCTGTTTTTGCCCCTTATGAATTTCATAAACTTCTGTAAACTGAGGTTTTTTCAGTTCCTTGATAATCATTTTTTATGTGAGGCATAATCCTTAGCATAAATTAGATAGGACTGGTACCTGCAAGCTTTTACAAGATTTTGTGTCACGTACAGTAATATGTGTATGCCAAATCCTTTTTGAGCTGGACTGGTAAGGCTCAAATAGGAACAGCCTGTGGTTCTTCTAGTGACTATAGATTCCTGTTGTCAGACTCCTACTGACTCATCGTCAAGGCTGAAGCAGAGCTCGCCATCTAAGGATATGAAAGTGTAAATGGTACCAATTGCTCAGAGCCATGCCTTCCTCATGGTTTCCTGATGGCTGGTAAATTTAAAATGTATATACTGGTATCATATTACATTAACAAATCAAACTATTTTAGTTTGGCCATATTTTGTCTTTAACTGTATATATATTCCTGTTTTCTTGCTTTGACAGTACACATGCAGTACATTCAGTATTGTTAATGCCACTCTGCAAAAGTACATCACTGACTAGAGAGCAATATTTGTTTGCACCAACACTGCTTGCATATATGTTCTATTTTATTATAATTTTCAAGTCCACTTATTTCTGTCTCTAGCCCATAATCTTGTTATCTTTCATCATCTCTCACTTAGAACACTGTATTGTTCTTTTTTTTCTAATCAGTGTCATTGACAATCATGCGTATTACATATTAATACTTCAAAAATTCAAGTGAGAATGTTGCTTGTTACCATCCTCTCTCTCTTTTCCTTTAAAGTTTTTTAGGTTTTTTAATGTTTTAATTTATTGCTGCAAATAAAGCAAAAATATAGCAAGTTACAGGAACATATATATATATATATATATATATATATATATATATAACTTAACACATGAACACCACATATCAGAAGATAGGAACTTTCTAGAAGGCCTCCTAAGAACCCTATGAGTAACCTTCCCACTATTGGACTGACTTTTCTCAGCAAGTAAAGGTGATACTGTATTTGATCCTTAGAACCCACGTGGTAGAAAGAGAGAACTTACTCCTTCAAGTTGTCTTCTGACCTCCACATGAACACCATGGCACATATAGCCCTTTACACACAAGATAGGCCCTCATGGGACTTCAGGTCCAGAGTCTGTTCCTATCTGATTTTTCTCTCACCCCTCATGGATTCCATGCCTGGAGCCCATGAGCTTTCCAGGACTCTCTTGCCCCTCACGAATTCACATCCATGAGTTTTGTTCCATTCTTTCTTTCCTCTAATAAACGCTGCCTTAATTCTCAAAAAAAAAAAAAAAAGGAAAAACACTCCTCTGATGTGTATGATGATAGTTCTTCACATTTTTTAGTGTTTTAGTCACTTTAAAAAGTTTGATTTTCTGAGCACTACACTTTTACCTGATTTTATTTATTCTATTAGCATCTTATTAACTGTATAATTATTTGGTTTCATTGTACCATTGCTATGATATGTATAGTGAGTGCATTGATCATGTCCATTTAGCCTCATTGCCTCTCTCCTCCCTTCCCTCAACCTCCTTCCAGTCCCTAGCAGATGGTCTGGCTTCAGGTCATACTTTTTTCTTTTCGTTTCTGTATGTGAGAGGAAATACTATTTGTCCTTTCTGATTTATTTCTTTCAGTATGATGTCCTCTAGTTCTATCCATTCTCCTGTACATAGCAAGATACTACTTTATTGGCCTGTGGGTTTTTTTTTATTCAATTGTGCATGTGTGTATGTATATGTACGCACGCGTGTGTGCGTGTGTAGAACCACGGGCAAATTCGGGAACCACCATGGACACCTCCACCTCCTCCTTGTTTACTCTGCCCCGGGATTCACAGGCTCCGCCCTACCAGGACCAGAAACTCATGCCGCCCCCACTCCCCCCCACCTTTTTATAATGTCTTCATTAATAGAAGTTTGTGTAAAGAACTTGTATTTATCAGTCTTTTCTTTTTATAGTTAATACGCATTATAGTTTAAGAAATCTTGGGCCAGGATGATTCCCAAAATCACCTTTGGTCCTTCACAGGGACATACAATGGCCTCTGATACACCCACACACACACACAATAAATAAATATATAAGCAAACAAATACATGGATGAATGAATGAATGGATGGATGGATGGATAAAAAGTTTAAAAAAAAAAAAAAGAAATTCTGGGCCATTGAACTGGCTCAGCTTGTAGATGTGCTTGCATACAAGCTGAATTTAATTCCTGGAAGCCTATATGGTGGAAGGAGAGAAAAAGCTTCTGAAAGTTGTCCTCTGTCTTCCACAGACAGTGTGGTGTGCACTCTGTCTATCTATCTATCAAATTAAATAAGTAAATAAAATATTCCGAGGGAAGAAGGAAAGGGGAGGAAAATGAGAGGGCAAATGAAAGGTTTTGTATACATGTATGACAATGTCAAAGAATAAAACTCATCAATAAAGAAAAATAGAAAAAGAAAGCTAAAAAAGAAAGAGAAAATCCTTTCCTCATTAAGATAATTAACTCTGCCAGACATGGTGGCACATGCCTGTAATCTCAGCATTTTGGAGGCTGAGGCATGAGGATCACTGCAGGTTTGAAGCCAGCCTGATCTATGGTTTAAGACCCTGCCCCTCCATAAAAGATAAAGTACTTCATTAGCTTTGCTGCTCATGCTAAAATTTTTAATTAACATGTAATTGATTCATTTGCAAATTGATACAGTTTTCCCCCCTTATGGACTGTCCCAGTTGTCCTGGTTCCATTTACTGGGAAGTCTTTGCTTTTCCCATTCATCTGACATGCTTAGTATGTCATATCTGGTGTTCATTTATATATATAGGTCTATTTTCTATACTGCATTTTTTCATTGATTATTTCATATCTCTTTATACCAATATTCCTTAATCTTTATTGTCATAATTTTATGTTTTATATTAATACCTTCCATAAATACAAACAGAGCCATCTTTTGTTGGGTTCTTTAAAAATGTCCTACTTGGTTAGAGAGAAGCTCAGTGGCTGACAGTGGAGTTAGCATGTGCAAGGTCTTGGGTTCAATCACCAGTGTCAAAGAAATACACTCTCATGCCTTTCCTTGACCTTTTCTTTTTCCATACTTTTTTTTTTTTTTTTGGTACATATGTATACATGTGTCATCCATTTTTGTGTGTGTGACTGTTGAGGCCAGAGTTGATAGTGGGTGTTTTCCTCAACCACTTTTATTATACATATATATATATGATATAATATAATATATATTATATATTTTATATATATATATATATATATTTGGGGGGTGGACAAGGCCTCACTGAACCTGATGGCTTGCTTAGTGATTCAACTAAATTGACTTGCCAGCATCCTGTTTTCTCCAGCTCCCCAGCTCTGAGATCATAGACCAGTGCTATTGTGCTCCATCTTTTAAGTGCCAGAAATCAGACTCATGCTTACATGATATGAGTCACTTTGTAAACTTGAAAAAATTAAACCTGTTAGTATTTTTTACTTTTGTCAACTCTGTAAATCAACTTAGAAAGAATTAGAATTGACGACTTAATATTGAGTATTTTCATGTATAAATCTGTATATTTTCTACTTGTTTATCATTTTTATTTATTTCAGTAAAATTATGTTTCTCCATAGAGTTTTTTTTTTCTTTTCTTTTTTTTTTTTTTCCAGACAAAGTCTCATAATATCTCTTGCTGGCCTTGAACTTACTTTGTAATCTTAATGATCATTTTGTACTTGATCTACCTGGCTCCTCTCAAGTCCTGGGATTACTCACACTTAGTTTATAAAATCCTGAGGATTGACTCCAGGGCTTTGTTCATGCTAGGCAAATTGTCTACCAATTGAGTTATATCCTCAGCCCTTCATGGAGATTCTACACAGCTATTGTCAAATTTAATTTCTAGATGCATTATATTTTTACATAATTTCTTTTTGGTTTGCTCAAGATTTATCTATAGGTTATTTTGAATTTTTTATATTAACTGTCATAATTTTTAAATAATGAGAATATTATTTTTTCTTGAGTGTTCACTTTTTTTCTTTACTGTACTGGCTAAAATGTCCAAACAATGTTGTAGGGTACAAGTGATTATAATGCATAGGTTCCTGCCTCCAATCTCTGGGAAATTTTTAGCATTTTACCATTAAGTAATCTTTCACTTTCAGTCTTTGGTAGGTTTCTTTGTCAACATTTATGATGTTCCTTTCTGTCCCTGTTTTGTTTAGAGTATTTATTTTGAGTTGGGAGTATTGAATTTGATAAAATGCAGTGTTGTACTGTCAAGGTAATCTTCCTTTTCTCCCTTCATCTGTGGTTGTAGTAAAACAGTGATTAATTTCTGTTTGCCAGTCTTAAATCCCTGAAGTTAATGCATTTTGGTCATGATCTGTTATGCTTTTTATTTTATGTTTCTCAATATAGCTTATTGTACTTTGTTTAGGAATTTTGTGCCTTTGTTCATCAATGAAAATAGATATTTTTAATACTTTGTATTTTTGTATTAGGGTTTTGTTAATCTCATTAAACCAATTAAGTATTTTTTCTAATTTATAGATTTTTTATATCAGATTGGAGGCATTGTTTATTCTCTGAATATTTAAAATAATTAGTTGGTAGAGTCACTTGGGTGTGTTAAGAAATTTTTGACTGATTAAATTTATTTCATGGTTATTATAAAACTATTCTTATTTTCTCTCATTAAATTTTGGAAAGTTATATTTTTTCTGGAAATTTGTCCATTTTATCAAAATTTTCATATACCTTATATGAAATTATTCCTCTTAATACTTAAAACACTTAATCCTGTATTTTCATTTCTGGGGCATTGAACCCTCATATATGCCAGGTAAATGTTCTACTACCAAGTCAGTTCTCTGTGAGTCCCAGTACTGTATTTTGTTCCTGATGTTGGTTACTTAAAACTAATCTGTCTCTATTGTCTCCTTTGCTTTTAAATATTGATTAGTTTCATGAGAGATTTTTTAATTTATTGGTTTTAAATAAAAGAACTTTTTACTTTGTAAATCTATATTAGAATCCATGCATTTTTGTTTTTATCTGATGTATGCATTTGAACTCTAAAGTTTCAGTGTAAAATTTTTTTTTTTTAGATGTATCCTTTCAGTTTTGATAGAAAGAATCCTTTGTTCAGGCTACCATAGTACCAAGTAAAGAATCGAAGACCAGTTGGCTTTCTTGATTTCTCAGATAAGTTTCTCCTGAGGCCTTTCTTCTTGACTTTTTTTTGTGTGTGTGTGTGTGTACACAGAAGAGATGGGGACTGGTTTATCCTCATTTGTCCAAATTTCCTTTTCTTGTGAGGGCACCAGTCATGTTTGGATTACTGATTTTAATTTGAAGTCATCCTGTCTACAAATACAGACATGCTGAAGGTTGAAAGTTTCCAGTTTTGTCGTGACAATTTTGGGAGAGCAAATTCAGCTAATAACAGGAAATAATTTTGTTATCATTTAGTCTAGTAATTGTTGTGATTTGTATTATAATTACAGGAGGTTACTTAGAAATGCTTAATTTCCACTTAATATAAAGCATATTATGTTTCCTAGTTTTTAAAAACATTACCTAAAACAATGCAAATTTTTAACTTTCACTAGCTCAGAGGAATTTATTATTTTTCAGCTCTGGATGCTGTAAGTTCCAAAATCAACGTGTTGGCAGGGCCGTGTCCATATGGGATCTTTTAAAGGAGGATTTTTTTTTTTAAACTATTTCCAGCTTCTGGGGCAACTTCCATCCAGCTCCTTTTTCCCTCTTTAAGGCCACAGCATAGCATCTTCAACTTTGCTATTTTCTCTACTGTTCAGTCAGAGCTCTAAGTTCTCTTTTCTTTTAGCCTTTTGACATATTGGAACCAGATAATCCAAAATATTATTTTCATCTCCAGGAACTTTAAATTATTCATGCATACATCCTTTTAGTTTTGTAAGCTTTTTAGTCATACATTCCAGAGATTAGAGAGTGAACATCTTTGAGGACCCTTGGTCTGCATAATAATATTAATAGTATTTTTGTGTGAACTCTTCTGATTTCCAAGTCAGTCTTTTAGAAACTGGTAAAGTTTTGCTTTATGCCTTGCATTAATTTAAATATCATTAATTTTGTATGTTCACTTGAACATGTATTATCTTCCTTCAGTTGGATTACATTCTGTTTGTCTCTATCATTTTTTCCTTGTTGATTGTGTTGTCTACATTTTCTATGTGCTTACAGATTTATATTTTTTGTTTGACTGAACATAAATATTTAAAATGTCCTACACAGTAGATTTGATGTTACAATTATGACTGTTTTGCTTTATGGCATTTGGGGGATACTGAGTTTCTGAAGACTGAACCTAGAGCCTCACACACATGGATGCTGAGTAAGCATTCTTCCATTCAGCAGCTACATCTCCAGTACTCTCTATATCTTTTTTGAGATAGGATCTCACTTAAATTGTCCAGGTCAGCCTTGATCTAACAGTCTTATCCTCCTAAGAAGTTGAAATTTCAGATCTGAACCACCAGCTCCAGTGCTTTATTTATGTATTTTAAGAAAATTTTCCAAAACAGTATAAAAATCCTACATTTACTTCATCACATTCCTCAAATGTTGACATTTCACGTTTACTTCACTTTGCCTGTGTATTTGTGTACATGTGTGCATGTTCATTTTTTTTTGAACCATTTAAAGGTAGTTGTAGGTTTGTAATATCTCTTTAATATAATCCCTTAGTGTATTTTTCTGATAACAGATTCATAACCACAATTTTGTTTGGTTAGGAAAGTAGCAAATATAAAATAAGTAATATATGGATTTCAAATCTTGGACTCTTGTTTAATTTTATTTCCAAGATAGAGTCTCATATACCCCAAGCTGGTCCTGAACTTTTGATTCTTCTGTTTTACTCCTTAGCCTCAGGAGTTCTGAAGTCACAGGCAAGTTCTATCACACACAGCGAAATGTTTGGGTTTTTTGAATTATTATTCAAAGGGTGTAAATTTTTCTATGGTTAATTCAGCTTTTTTATATTTTGAAAATATTGAATGCATTTTTGAGTCAGAATTGTTCTGTCTTTGTGATTAGCTCTTTTTCATTTTGAAATATGTCTATCACAATCATTAGAAAGACATGTTCTGTCTGATACTAGTATAACTATAGCAGCCATACAGGAAATGTATATTTAATGAGTACATTTGATAAATTCAGTGTATTTGAATCCTTTGTGTATAATGCATTTATTTAATCTTTTCTCCCATTTTGCCCTCTTAAGGATGATTTTAAACTTTATTTTTCATTTTACCTATTTTTCTTTTTGCCATCTTCTTTCTAGTTAGGTACTTTGGACAACATGCACACTCCAATACAACTGTAGCTTGACCATTTTCAAGATGATGCTAGCATTTGGTTCTGACTCTATTTACTGCATACTTTCCTTCTGACTATTCTTTTTATTATTTGTTTTTAAATTAGCATGCAAAGTAACGAGCTCATGTCCATGGACATTCATCATCATACTTTGTTTTAATTCATCCCATGCTTGCTGCTTTTCTTCCTCCCTCATATAGGCTCCTTTCTGCTTCCATGTCACGTGTGTTCATTACCGTCATTTCCTCTTCCCCACTTCTTAATATTTCTTCCTTCTTTTTGTTTAGGTTTTGACTTCTATGTATATATATTTTTGAAATTTTATAATTCACTTAAAATATTTTTGAATGGTTTTCCTTCCTCTGCAATTCTGAATTTTTTCAGGGATAATTCTTTTTTTTTTTTTTTTTTTTTTTTTTTTTTGCCAAAATACATGTTCCCATTAGTATTTATTTTAATTCAGTTGTGTAAGTATGAATTCTCTGTAACTCTATATATCTTTGTTTCCCTAATTTTTGAAGGTTTTTTTTTTACCTTTTTTATTTTTAAGAACTCAACTGCCAATTAATATTTATTTGGAGGTAATATTTTCTCCTTCCTGCTATATTAAGAATTTCTTTTTAACTCTGACTTTGGGCAATTTTGCTATGATGGTGTGGTTTGCCTGGTATTTATCTCTGGGCTTGATGAATTTCATTCTCTGTTGAAATCTTACTTCACTTTTGAAAAATTCAGAGCTATTATCTATTAATATTGTTCCTATCCAATTCTTCTCTTCCTAGGCCTCCAGTTTTACATATTTTGGACCTTCCTATTGTGTTTTACCTATCCCTTCACTCCTTTGAACTTCACACTATGGTTTGTTTTTGTGTCTGAGTCTTGTTAAACACATCTATTTAGCTCTTAATTTCAGTTACAATATTTTTAGTTGTAAAATAGTTGTGAATTTTTTTTTTAAATAAACCCCTACTCTGGTGAACTCCATCTTCACCTATTTTTATTTTTCTTTCTATACTTTTAAAAATGATTCTCATATGTTAATTGTACAAAATGATGGTTTGCATTTTGATGTTTTCATACATGAATTTGTATTTTAATCATACTTGCCTTTCATTACCCTCTGATTCTTTCTGTGTCATTCATAGTCCCTTTCATGTTGTATGCTACCCTATTCCATGTATATATGAGCAAAAAAATGCAATGCTTGTTGTTTTGAGTCTGACTGATTTTGTTTAATGTGATGAAAACAAGTGTCTTCTCTCCCTTTTTGAGGCAGGATCTCACAACATAACCAAGGTTAGAATCACACTAGATAATCTTTCCTCAGCCAGATTCCAGGTGTGTACTAACATATCCAACTCCCTTCTTATACCTGCCAGTATTCTTGAACATATTACCTATAATAATTTTATTTTTGTTTATTCTCTTTATATATATATTATATATATAATATATATATGGCTTCAAATTGAGTTCAAATCCAGCACAAACTCATTATATGCTCAAGTTGGCCTTGAATTCATAGCAATCCTTCTGTTTCAAATTCCAAAGTACTCAGATTAGAGATGTGAACCACCACTCATGGCTAGCTATAGCTATTTTAAAGTTCTGATGGAATTACTGCATTGTCTGGGTCACATGATGTCTGTTACTCAATTTTTTTTATAAATCAGTTGAATATAGATACATATAAAAAAGTATGGAGAGTCCAGATGGTGCTAACATTGTCTGAAAATAAGATCATTTTTTCTCTGTAGAAAAATAATGAGGCTAATTACCCTAAACTCACCAAGGATTGAGCTGTGCCAGGGTTTACTTATGATTTGGGAAAAAGCTTACTCTGTTTCTGGAAAGTAGCCTTCCTAGGACTTCCAGTTGTAAGCCTGGTGTTTACCTCCTCTAAGGATGACGGCAACTTCACAAGGAGAGAGAGATTCTCTTGCCATACTCCCCATTCCAGGCAGAAAGTAAATAACCTTTTCTCCACAGAATAGCATTTCTAGTGTTTTTTTACTTCTCTGGACAGTTCATCACTTGTCTTGCTAACTGTTCCATGTGTTCAAGATGGTTTTCTGAACATTATATCAGCTTTATATTTTTTCATGAGGAATAATTTTCATTCTTTTTTCATTATATCAAAAATTTAATTTTTTTTGGAATCAAACCAGACTCCATGACAGCTTGATTTTGTGTTAGTCTTAAGAAAGTTTTTAATGTATTCAAAATTATATTATATTTCTCTCCAAGGTTAATATGGGAATCCTCCTTGATTGCTCTTATACCTTGTCATCTTGAGCTGCATCTAATTAAACCCAGTGTGTTGTTATTAGTGCTAGTCTATGTAGCCAACTTGCTTAGGGATTCCCAGACTCCTCCTTTCAGAGTTGGAATTATAGGTATTTTTTCCTATAAATAGGAATTTATGTGGAATGTAGGGATCCAAACTAGAATCTTTTTGCTGACTAGCAAGCACTGTAACTACTAAGCTGTGTCTCCAGTTCATCTTGTTACTTATTCTTCTCTGCCCGTAGATCAAGTTATCAGATTCTTTTTTGTTCATGTTTTCTATTTGCTGAATTAAACTTAGTGTGTGACTCGTCACAAGTTTCCCCCCCTCCTTTGACAGTTTCCTATATGTATACAGTGATATTTTCTTACCATATACCCTATCTCATACCTTTTCCTATTCCACTGTGATTTTTCCCAAAAAGTTTTTCTACTTCATGTCCTTTTGTATGTGTGAGAGAGACCCACTAAATTTAATAAGGGTTGTCTGCATTAGCATTGTCAGACACTACAGCATAAGCAATACCACTGAAGCAAGTTCCCTGTCCCAAACCAACATAAAACCATTGATATTCACCCAGAGAGGGATGGGGTCACATGAGGTCTTCCTGATATTGTATTGATGGGCCCAGTTTTATGCAGGATATTGCACAAGTAACCACACCTGAGGTGAACTCATACATAGAGTGGCCTTGTCATGTCTAGAATACATTGTTTGACGATACTGATGTGAACTGTTTGGTTTGCATTCTTTTTGTCTCTTTTGTAGTGTTCCCTGATTCTTGGGCAGAATCAGTGGGATATAGATGTCTTGTTTAGGGTCAAGTACTCAACAGTCACTCATTCTGTGTACCAATTGTGATTCTTATATTAACCGTCATCCATTGACAAAAGGGGTTTCTTGGATGAATGCTGAGAGCTGCACTAATCTATGGATCTAAAGATGAATATTTAGAAAGTAATTTGTTGACTTGTCCACTAAGCAAATCAGTAGTAGTAGGTTTTCCTCTCGGACCCATGACCTTAGGTCATGAACCCTGTTCACAAGTTCTTAGCCAGGTTTACAGTATCAGGCAAGATTTCCCTCCTGTTGACTGGGCTTTAAATCCAGTCAGAAATTCTCATAACATTCATGCAACTATTGCATTGATAGGCACATCCTGCCAGGCTGGTTCTTATTGTAACTCACAAGATTCATAACTGAGTAAGACTCTTGATGCTTTTCTTCCCCAGTAGCCTGCATATTGCTTTTTGTTATTATGAAAGCTAGACAGCAGGGAAGAAGCTTCAACTAAATTCCAGCTTGATTCTTCATGTCCTGTGGCTGAATTGTATGACGTCTTTGGCAATAACCTGTATTTTTGGGGGTGGAGGGATACCTCTGGGACCAACATCCCATTTTGAGATATCTCACACCTGGTGTTAGGAGTTTTGTTTAATAAAAATAAAGATACTTTTGGGAGGAACATCTCCAGGCAGTTTTTGTTATCCCTAGTCTTCCCCTGATTTGTATTCCTGTGTAGAGGACTTCTGTTCACATTCTTGTGGAATTTTTTTTGTTTCTGTGTTTTGGTTTGGGGATTTTATTATATTTTTAAATAAGCTGAAATAGTAGATTTGCATATGGCAAATCTTTCCCCACATCTCTTCTACCCTCCTCTTCTCCCCCTTAAACCTTCCTCCTATTATTGCCCTTTTAATGTTCATACCACTTATGTTCTTTAACTTCCTGTGCCTTAAGATTCTCCCCACACACTACTTCCTAATAGCCACCTTCTAGTTCCCTGGGCCTAACAGGTTTTCCAAGTTAAGCACGCAAATTTGAACATTCAAAGCTAGAATCCACATGTAAGAGACAATATGAAATGTTTGGTTTTTAAAAATTTTTTTTATTATTTATTCAATTGTGTGTGTGTGTGTGTGTGTGTGTGTGTGTGTGTGTGTGTAGAACCATGGGCGAATTCGGGAACCACCATGGGCCGCCTCCACTTCCTCCTTGTTTACACTGCCGCAGGATTCACAGGCGCCGCCCTACAAGGACTAGAAATGCAGGCCACCACCCCTTACCCCCCTCACCCTGCTTCTGCCCGGTTTCTATATGTGGGGGTCTAGGATCCAAACTCAGGACCTTCCACCTGCAAGGCAGAGGCTTAACCCCTGAGCTACCTCTCCAGCCCCGAAATGTTTGGTTTTTTTGTGTCACTTTTTGTTTGCCACTTAGTGCAATTTTTTTTTTCCATTTCTATCAGTTTATCTGCAGATTTTATAGTTTCATTCTTCTTAATAGCTGAATAGTATTATGTATATGTATTACAATTTTATTATTTATGTATCAGCTAATGGACATCTAGACTGATTCCACTGCTATTGTGAATTGAGCAGCACTGAACATGGATGTGTAAGTATCTCTGTAGTAAGATAGAGATGACATCCTTGGGATTATATCTAGAAGTTTGTATAGCTGGGTCGTCTGGCAATTAGGTTTCTAGCCTTCACACTGCTTTCCATAGTGACTACACCAGTTTTCAGTCCCACCAGTAGTGTTTTTTCTCTACATCCTTGCCATCATTTTTTTTTCCTTGATCTTAGCCACTCTGAATAGAGTTAGGTGAAATCTCAAAGTAATTTTGGCTTGCATTCCCTGATGGCAAGGATGTTGAGCAGTTTTCTAGATATTTCCTAGACATTTGAATTTCTTCCTTTGAAAACTCTGGTTCCAAAGCCCCCTTTTTTTAATTGAGTTGATTGCCTTCTTGATGTTTAATTTTTTAAAGTTCTTTGTATATGCTGGACATTTATCCTGTCAGACGTATAACTGGTAAAAATTTTCTCACATTATATTGATTACCACTTTGCCCAGTGAACAGTTTCTTTTGCAGAACACAAAGTCCTTACCTAAATCTGTCTCTTAATGGGTACTTCCTATTCTTTCTTCTAGAGGTTTAGCACTGAAGTCTTTGATCCACTTGACTGATTTTTGTGGAGGTAAAGGTCAAGTTTCATTTTTCTATGTATAGGTGTCTACTTTTCCCAGCATCATTTTTTTTTTTTGATAAATAATTTTTTTATTTATTCAATTGTGCGTGTATGCGTGTGTGCGGATGCGTATGTATGGGTGTGTAGAACCACCGATGAATTCGGGAACCACCATGGACGCCTCCACCTCCTCCTTGTTTACTCTCCCTTGGGATTCATAGGCTCCACCCTAGAAGCGCAGGCCGCCCCCGCTTCCGCCCAGTGTCTATAAGTGGGGTCTAGGATCCGAACTCAGGACCTTCCGCCTGCAAGGCAAAGGCTTAACCCCTCAGCCACCTCTCCAGCCCCGAGCATCATTTGTTAAAGGCACTCTTCTCCAGTGTGAACTCTTGGCACTTTTGTCAAAAATCAGGACTTATATCTGGGCTCTCAGTTCTATTCCATTGATCAATATGTGTGTGCTTTTGTTCTAATACCATGCTGTTTTAAATACTATGGCTCTTTAGTATAGTTTGAAATCAGGTACGGTGATACCTGCAGCAGTGTTTTTACTGTTTAGGCTATCTAGGGTTTTTTTTTTTTTTTTAACTTCCATATGAATTTTAAGATTTAAAAAAAATTCCCATGAATGATTGCATTGTAATTTTGGTGGGATTGCATTGAACTCTCAGACATGACACTGGGAGGGTTTTTTACTTTCTTGCATCTTCTTCAGTTACTTTCTTTGGTATTTTAAAATTTTCATTATACAGATCTTTCACTTCCTTGGTTAGATTTATTCTAGGATTTTTTGGTCTTGTTTTGGTTTGTTTTTTTGCTTTTGTGGGAGGGGGGCTGTGGTGAATGGGATTATTTTCCTCATCTCTTTCACAATACATACATTTTTGTTATATAGGTGAGCTTGGTTTTGCATGTTATTATCTGCTACTTGGCTGAAGTTTTTATTAGCTCTAGGGATTTTTGTGGTGGTGCCTTTAGGGTCTCTAATGTATAGAATCATATCAACCACAAATAGGAACACAGTAGCAACTTCTTTTTCTATTTGTGTGCTTTTTATTTTTCTCTTGTCTTATTCTTCTAACTAGGACTTGAACAGGAGTGATGAGAATGAACTCTCTTGTCCCGATCTTAGTGGGAATACTTTGAGTTTTTCTTCCATTTATATGATGTTTACTAAAGACTTGTCATATATAGCTTTTATTATATTAAGATATGTTCCCTTCATCTCTTCTCTCTTCAGGGTTGTTATCATGAAAGGATACTGGATTTTGTCAGGGTATTTTCTGCATCTTTAGAGATTATTATGTAATTCTTTTAGTCCATTTATGTGATGGATTACATTTGTTGATTTCCATATGTTGGACTATGTCTAGAATGAATCTGATTTGATCTTGGAAATGATCTTTTGATATATTCTTGAATTCAGTTTTCAGATATTTCATTAAGGATTTTCGCATGTGTGTTCATTGGGAAAATTGGCCTAAAATTCTTTTTTGGTATGTGTCTTTATTTGGTTTTAATTTTGCGTGTAATACTGGCTTCATACAAGAAATATTCATTCCTTTTCTGTTTTATGAAATAATTTGAGAAGTATTGTATTATTCTTCTTCTTTGAAGGTCTGGTAGAATTCTTCACTGAATCCATCTGATACTGGGTTTTCCTCAGTTGGAGATTTTCAAATCACTGCCTCAGTCTCAATCCTGCCTCAATACGTATTATAGGTCTGCTTAAATGTCTTATTTTTATCTTGTATTGTTGGTCTTTTTTTTTTTTTTTTCTTTTACAGTTTTCATGGTCATGTATGTGAGTTATCTGGATCCTCAGGTTGTGCCAACCTGATATCAATATTTTAGGTGGATCACATTGCTTTTGGGAATTCAGTTTTTCTGCTGTTGTTACTTGTTTATGTTTTTCTTTCTTTCTTTCTTTCTTTCTTTCTTTCTTTCTTTCTTTCTTTCTTTCTTTCTTTCTTTCTTTCTCTCTCTCTCTCTCTCTCTCTCTCTCTCTTCTCTCTCTCTTTTTCGGTGTGTTTGCATGCTGTGCGGGGTATGTGTGTGCAAGCATGTGTACAAGAGAGCACTTGATTATGTGTGTGCCCATAGAGAACCAAGGGTGACATCAGGAATCATCCTGGATTGCTCTACCTCACTCTTGCTTTGTTCCAGGGGTTCCCAGGCTCCACCTTCCAGGGTCAGAATTAATAAGCCACAATCAAATCCATCCAGCCTTTTATGTAGAATCTGGGGTCTTCTTGTTTCTTAAGAGAAGAAATTAAGTTACTAACTTGAGGCTTTCCCTATATCCCATATATTTTTTTAATTATTTAAAATTTATTCAATTGTGTGTATGCAAGCGCGCCCGTGCGTGCGTGCGTGCGTGTAGAACCACGGGACGAATTCGGGAACCACCATGGACCGCCTCCACCTCCCCCCTGTTTACTCTGCCCGGGGATTCACAGACTCCACCCTACCAGGACCAGAAACACAGGCCGCCCCCACTTCCGCCCGGCGTCTGTCTATACATAGGGTCTAGGATCTGAACTCAGGACCTTCCACCTGCAAGGCAGAAGCTTAACCCCTGAGCCACCTCTCCAGCCCTGTCCCATATATTTTAATGCTTTAATTTTAACTCATTTTTAAATTTGTTCATTTCTTTTAGAGATAGGCTGGCCTGGATCTTGCTTATAGCCCAGTCTAGCTTTGTTCCTCCTTGCTTCGCCTCCTAGTTGCTGGAAATACAGGCATGCTCCACAATTACTAGTTTTTAAATTTTCTCTTAAGAGTCCTTGATGGCCCACAATTTACTTAGAAGTGATCCTTAAGTTTCCAAGTGTTTAAAGTTTTTCTGTTACATTTCTACTATTGGTCTATAGTTTGACTCCATTATGATCAGAGAATATGCTCTATGTTTTCAGTACTGGAAATTTGTCCAAGTCTATTTTATAATTTATTTTATTTTTATAGTCTTTCAGTGAAGACTTGAAAAAATGTTTATTCTGTTCTCACTAGGAAAATTGTTCTATGTCAGACCTAGTAATTTGGTTTTTTTCACTATCGCCTATGTTCTTGCTAGTTTTCTGTTTGTTCTACCCATTGCTGAGGTTGTGATATTAATGTCTCTAAGTAGTGTTTTGACCTGAGTATTTGTTTTTCAACTTATTTCTATTGGTTTTTTTGTTTGTTTGTTTCTTGCATTTTTGAGGCTTTGGTATTGATTCATAAACATTTGGAACTGCATCTTCCTATTATGTGGATCCTTTAATCTTGACTAATATCTCTGCCTTTAGGTGCTTCCTTGCTTTCAAGTGTACTTATTTGATAGTAATACTGTTGCCAATCTGGTATTTTTTTTTGCGTTTATGTGCATGGTATATGTGTGTATATGTTTGTACTTGGGAGGTCAGGTGTATGTACACAAGTGTTCTTGGGTGTGCGTGTCTACAGAGGCCCAAGGATGATATTGGGGATCATCTTGGATCACTCTTCCATCTTATTGTTGTGAGCCTGGATCTCTAATTAAACCCAGAGCACACAATTAGGGCTATGCTCTGGTGATTCCCAGGCTTCACTTTCTGGAACTGATAATAACACCCACCTGGCATTTTTATATTGGATCTGTTTTACAGTCTTAGGTCCTTTTACTTGCAGGGCAAGTGCTTTAACCGCTGAGTTGTCTCCCTATACCTCTTTCTGGTTTTTTTGTTTGTTTTTGTTTTTTTGTTTGTTTTTAAATCTATCTTTTTTCAACCTTTTATTATCAGCTTACCTATGTTTTTAAATAATTTTTTGTTGACTTGAGTAATTTTTTGTTAATTTACTTAACTTGTCTCAATTGGCATTTTTATGTCATTCAAAGTAAAGGTAATTATTGATAAGCAGAATACCCATATTAGTATTGTTCTTTTATTTCTATTTTCTTATTTTGAGCTTTGAGCTCTTTGCATATAGGAGAGAGTGTCTGGATTTTTTTATTTTTTGAGACAGGATCTCATTATGTATCCTATTTGGTTTCAAGCTCCCTATGTACTCCTGCAGACCTCAGACTCCTAGTGCTCCTGTCTGTGCATCTTAAGTACTGGAATTATAAGTATGTACTTACCATATCTAATTTCTTTGGACATTTATTAAGATTATATTTTGACTTATTTACAATATTATTTTATATAGTTTTAGCTCTTGCTGTAAGCATTGTACTATACATACATAAATTTGTCTTTCTAATGACATTATTTTACTGATTTGAGTATAGGAGAGACAGAGAGAGAGAGAGAGAGAGAGAATGTGTGTGTGTTGTTGGGCATTCAGCCTGAGGCCTCTTGTATGCTAGCACTCTACTACTAAACTCCATTCATTCCCACTTTTTTCTGTTTAGGTCTTTTTATCCTACATTTAAAAAAAATATAATGAAAATATTTCCTCTTATGAGACATTGACAACAAATACTGTAAAAAGTAGTTTATCAAAGTAAAGAGTATAATTTTTCAGAGATGACTCAATGGGAAAAGATGAATATACTACTTTAGAGAGTTTAAGAGGATGTAGGAAGAAGTATATTTTAGTCCTTCATGTTCACCAACATAATACTTAAGACAATAGGATTCTACTAGGAATATGTTATTATACCATCAGATTTGCAAAGATGAATAACAAAGCCTTTGTAAGGGAGAAGATAATGTGTTTTTATAAAAGTATCAGTGAGAATAAGTGCTATAAAGTATCAAATTCAGCATAGATTAGGAGAGATCATAGGCAGTTGAAGAAATTAAGAACTTTTATAGGAAAGATGTTCAAAGTAGTCTTTGAAAGATAATGAAAAATATTAATAAAATCTAATGGACAACAGTGTAAGACTGTAATATAGGAAATAGTAAATTATTCAGACTACTTTGTGAAGAAATTTTATTGAAATGCACATATACCTGTTTATTTATATGTTGGTTATGGCTACAGTGATAGAATTGAGAAATTAAATATGCTATATATCCTATAATGTCTAAAATATTTACTCTCTCCTTTTTTTACAGAAAGTTAACTGCTTCCTATAAATAGTCTAACATAGGCAGCAAAGCATTATTGATAGTCAATGAAGAAATGAAAACTAGATAATAAATTTACTCTAGTGGACATTTATCATTTAAAAAAAAAAGGTGGCTAAGAGATTAGCCATAACGAAATCCACTGGGGAGACAATTAACAATAGAGAGGAAGAGTAGGGCCATTCTGCCAAACAGTTATAGTTCAATGATGCATATAGATAGCTTATTCTTCATTATATTTTTCTGATTTTTTTTCTTTACCAGCCAAGAAGGATCAAGAAGGTGGAGAAGAAAAGAAGTCTGTGCAAAAAAAAAAAGTAAAAGAGCTAAAGGTGTTGGATTCAAAGACAGCCCAGAATCTCTGTGAGTAATTCTTGTGATCCTAGCTATTTGACATTGTGAAGGAATTTTTGTAAGAACTTACTTTCTTGAGTCTCAGTCTGCCAGTATGAAACCTTTTGTTAAATTCCAGCTCTATGTTAGGCATTGCATAGTGAATTTCTAGTATCTCATCTAGTTCCTTTAGTAGCACAGCACTTTCAATAAACATACAATTTTATGTCAAGGAAACATATTGAGATTTTAATCTCAGACATTCCTTATTTCATTTATTTTTTAGGGAGGGGAAGTAAAATTTTGAGACTTGCTATGTAACTGGCTTTGATCTCACAATCCTTCTGCTTAAGCTTCTCAAGTGCTGGGGTTACAGGTGTGTACCACCACACCTGGCAGGCTTTCTTATTTAAAGTGCTACTCTTTTTCCTTGCATCCACTGTTCTAAACATAGTGCCTTTCCTTCTCTCTGATAAGTGATGAAACTATTATTTAGACTTCAATTAAAACTAAAATTGCTTTTTAATTTAGAATAAATGGGTTACATCTTATAATTCTCAGAATAGGATAAGTAAATCCAAGTATTTCTGAACTTACTACCACATTATTCTGTTCTGACTTGAATACCTGTCCTCAGAACTCCAATTAGTAGGAAAACTTCAAATCAGAAATGTCTCTACAAAGTTGATGCAATTACTACCTATTTTATGATCAGAACAAATGCTGTTTTTTGTTGTTGTTGTTGTTCATTCAGCTGTTGGTTTACCTACTTTATACTGAGGAATAATTTAAAATTTTATCCAACAAATATCCGATGTCTACCATGTGACAGGCTTTGTTGGGTACATGCTAGGTATGTACCCAACAGACATAAAAGGGTGTGTATGTCATAAAACTTATTCATAGTCTCATAGTTACTGTTTTCAGTTTTCCACTGGGAAACTGTTTCAAATCATTCAAGCTATGTAAACATACATAAGATGTTGATGCAGCAAAACTAGCATTACCATTATTCTTGACTATATAACTTTAGATTATTACCAACAAATATTACTAAAGAAAGTCTGCAGTGACATTGTTTTACAAAGTAATGTTAGTTCCTGTTCCTAAAGAATGTGTCTAGGAGCATAAAATGTGAGTAATTGTTATTTTAGAAAATGATATAGGAAAGACCATAATGTTTATTGTTCTCAGTGGAATAATATCAATGTGGAAAACAGAGTTTAGAAAAAGAATTTGAGGGTCTGAGGATGAAGTTTAGCAATAGAACATCTGTCTACCATGTCCAAGGTCTCAGGTGGGGGTAGAGAATTTTAGGGTACAACAAACAGTATACAAGGAAAAGCTTAATGATTCAACAGTGACTAAGTGCCTGTTTCATGCTAAGAATACAAAGTCAAGTCAGGCAGTTTCTGTCCTCTTGAACCATGTACTCAATAGGGACAGAAGGGCAAATGAATGGTGTGTAAGAGCTTATGCTAGAATGCTTCTGAAAACACTAGGAAGAAGACTTCCAGATCCAGTGGGAATGTTGGAAGAGGAAACCAGAGAGTACATCCTGTAGGGGCATTTCCCTTCACTCATTCTGCTCTAATCCCTAAGATTTCCTCTGTGTTTTCTTATCTCTCTTGAGTTCCTCTGTAGTCTATGGGGGTATATTGGTATGTCAGTCATTAAGCAATCCTGGTAATCCTCTAGGAGGTACTGCTTAGGAGCTAGAGAGATAGCTTAGAGATGAAGCCTTGCCTTGCAAGCAGAAGGACATGAAGTCAGATCCCCAGATCCCACACAAAAGTGCCAAGTACATATATGGTGGTGGCTTTTAATTCTGGCCCTGGAAGACATAGCCTGAGAAACCAAAGTCAAGCTGTAAGGAGTTGGAGCAATTCAGGATAGTTCTCAATGTCACCCTTGGGCCTCCACAGGCGCACACATTCAACTGCCCTCTTGTGTACATGCATGCGCGCGCACACACACACACACACACACACACACACACACACACACAGCATACTTCTGAAGTATAGAACACTTTATGAAATATGGTACCATTTACTAAACTAGACACATTTACCAGGAACAAATTCTCTCTTTAGGAGAGTACATAGAGTACACTCTGATTGCTATCTCTTCATTTACTTTGTGGGGACAGGATATAATGGAAGTTGAAAATTGAGAGAAAACTGTTTTCAGAATGCCATAGAAAGGATGAACAATGAAGTGTGTGTGTGTGTGTGTGTGTGTGTGTGTGTGTGTGTGTGTACACATGCATGCATGTATGTAAGTATATTCTAATAAGCTTACAGAAGTGTTGGATTTTAGGTGATTCTGGGTATAGCTGAGAACCCCCTAATATTCAATTTTTTTTTTTTAGGTTCACAAGCATATCGAATCCTAATCTCTGCTTTCCTCCATCTCCCCTTCTTTCCATCTCCTTCCCTTCCCCTCATCAATTCCACTCCCTCACACCCTTCTGCCTGGCCGCTTCTATGGACCCCAGGGTTCTCTGGCTTTTCTACTCTTATGGGGGTTCAGGCCTCTGTGGCATATCAAGTAGTCCCTCCTTGTGTCATCCTACTGATAGGGGCATTTCCCTCACTCATCCTGCTCTAATCCCTAAGATTTCCTCTGTGTTTTCTTATCTCTCTTGAGTTCCTCTGTAGCCTATGGGGGTATGTTGGTATGTCAGTCATTAAGCAATCCTGGTAAGGACAAGTTTCACTGCAGTGAGTTCCTGGATGCAGCAGTCCTTCCTTGAATGGAATGTCTTGTCCAATGATGGACCTTCCCATCTCTAGGTTCTTACAATCTCACCTCCCCCTCTTCCTCAAAGTTCCCTAAGCCTTAGGATGGGGAGAGATTAGGATGGCCTGATTCTGGGTGAGCATTGCCAGGTTCTGTATTATATTGGCCATCATTGTCCACTTCACTGCTCTCCAACTGGACTAGGCTCTGTCTTGTTAGGGTGTTGAGATTCTCTACCTCTATTGTAGAAGAAGACGTCTAGGCTGAATGCTAAATGCTGTTCAAATCTATGAGTATAATAGCAGCTGTTTACAAAGCAGTTTGGTGTACTGTCTTACTACCTATAGATTTTCCCTATTGATCTATTTCCTTCCCTTTTTTAGGTTCTGTTCTAGTTAATAGTAACAGAAATGTGTTCCATTCTGACAAGTGGGTCTTAAGTTCAATCAGAAAGCTCTTGGTTTTCTCCTTGATGGTCATGCCACTGTTACACTGGTGGTTACCTGTTGCCGTGGTGATTTTTGTTGCAATTTGCAAATCTCATGAGTTGATGAGGCCTGTGATTATTTCTCTCCCCCCCAATAGCTTCTATTCTGTGGTACTGTGTAAGCGATCCAGCAAAGAGGAAGTTCTCAAACCAGTTCCATTTGATATATTTTGCCTGTGTTCTGTGAACCATTTGTGTTGCATCTTAAGTAACAGGGTCTTACTGGTGGTTTTTTTTTGTTTGTTTGTTTGTTTGTTTTTTTTTTTTTTTTTTTTTTGAGAGCAACCAAGAGCAATGGCAAAAGCCTATATTTGGGGGCCTTTCAGACCTCTCTGACCAACATTCTATCAGGAAGTGACACATTCCTGCTACCTTCCAGTATATTTCTAATTGTCATTGGGTACTAAGTGGATCAGCTCTGGGCTCCCCTAGTGCTCAATTTTTAAGTTACATAAGAGAAAGCTGGCATAAGAGTAGCTTGACAAGTGGCTTAAGTTTTTCTCAGGGAAGAAGAGTTAGTCTTCTTAAGACAGATGGGAAAGTGTTAGGCAGTTAGGAGAAGGAGTGCATTTTGGAGGAGATACCAAGAAGATGGGAGAGAGCAGAACAGGCACCCAGAAGGAAATGGCCTTGGCTATTATTGGTGCCACTGCAAATGCATAGACTTCAACCTAAACCAGCTCAAATGTGAGAGTAGAGAGATGAGACAGCTGATCTACAGGGACTGTCAGTTGTAGCAGTAGTATTAGGAATGGGATTATTAGAGGACTGCAGTAAAGTGAGAGATGGTGGCATCTGGGTCAGACAGAAAAGCCAGGATAGACGGTCAAGTGGCTACTGAGAGCTCTTTGTAAAGTTGAAGATTTAGAGATTAGAATGTGAAGAAGCTAAAAGGGTAGGATGTGTTTGTTAAGCAGCAGAACTCAACAGTTTAAGAATCAGCAGTTCAAGGCAGTGGCAGCTTTGTGGGAGTAAGGAACTAAAACAAAGTAGAATGAGAAGCTTCAGAGTATATAGAAAGATCAAAGACTTCCTATGTGAGCAACAGCAGGGAACCATGTTGTGGGATTATGATGGGAGGAACAATCTAGGTGGTCTGTGTCATGGTGTGAGGATATGGGGGAACAAAAGAGAGGAAAAGAAAAAGAGAATGGGAAAAGGAAGGTATTAGTGGACTCAGGAGCTGGGTTTTTGACTGCATAGGCAGAGTATCTTTCAAAGAACCCCTTGTGAAGATCACCTAGTGTGGACCTGCAGCATGGCCTGGAGGATGGATGAGGCTAAGGAAAACCTGTCTTTTCTGTTCTTTCCCATCAGCAATCTTTTTGGGTTCCTTCCGCATGCCCTATCAAGAGATTAGGAATGTCATCCTGGAAGTGAACGAGGCTGTTCTGACTGAGTCTATGATTCAGGTAAGGAGAAAGCAGTTCTGCCCAACGCTGGCTCTGCCTTGCAGCTCTACACCAGCCTGTCCAGCTGCTTGCTTGGATGAGCTTTGGAGGAATGGTCATTTCTCTAGTAGTCGGGTTATATCAGCATATTTCCTAAAAGTCCTGCTGTCTCACTAGCTACCCCACCCCTCTTTCCCCTTAGTTGTCTTTGGACAGAGTATGGAACTTACAAGAAAGTCAGAGTTGTTTGGGCTCTGGTTGTCATCTCACCCCTCTCATACAAAGCACTCATTCTTTTTCTTTTTTTTTCCCCCCAGAATCTCATTAAACAGATGCCAGAGCCAGAGCAGTTAAAAATGCTCTCTGAACTGAAGGATGAATATGATGATCTGGCTGAGTCAGAGCAGTTTGGCGTGGTGGTGAGTAAGGCCTGCGCAGTGGCTCTTCTCCAGCTCCCTCATTCTCCATCCCCTGGAGACCAGCCTGGACACTTGTTCCTGCCTCTTACTTGTTTTGAATGTATCTTTCTTTTTCCTTCTTGCTCTGGAACTCTGATTCTCTCAGGGGGGACTCAGCCTGAATGCTTTTCTGACTTTCCTCTCTCCATTAACTATAATGGACCTACTTGTCTTCTTCACTAGATGGGCACGGTGCCTCGTCTGCGGCCTCGCCTCAATGCTATCCTCTTCAAGCTACAGTTCAGTGAGCAAGTGGAGAACATCAAACCAGAAATTGTGTCAGTCACTGCTGCATGCGAGGAGCTGCGCAAGAGTGAGAGCTTCTCCAGCCTTCTGGAGATCACACTGCTGGTTGGAAACTATATGAATGCTGGCTCTAGGAATGCTGGTGCCTTCGGCTTCAATATCAGCTTTCTTTGTAAGGTGAGCTGTAGGGTTAGAGCAGGAGAATGGGGGAAAGCTACTTGAGCCCGGTATTAGTCTAAGTGATCTCTAGGAAGCCAGGACTAAGGATTTCTCCTCTTGCCCCAAGCTTCGAGACACCAAGTCTGCAGATCAGAAGATGACACTGTTGCACTTCTTGGCTGAGCTGTGTGAGAATGACTATCCTGACGTCCTCAAATTTCCTGATGAGCTTGCCCATGTGGAGAAGGCCAGCCGAGGTAAAGCAGTTTAGGAAAAACCAAGTCTCCATAGGAAGGAATAAGTAAGATGCAGTATATGCTTTAGATAATTTTCAGTTAAGACTTTCTTTTTTCTTTTTTAAGTTCAGGCCATTTTAAGTGGAAATAAGGGAGGGTTTCTGCATGGTGTCTAAAGCCCAGGGAATGAGTATAAGGATGATGAAGTCTTCATGTACCCAATCAGGAGTGCTCTTTTTCTTCCTAAGGAATGACAGGTGTTTGCAGCCTAGGTATATAGTTTTTAACCTTCAGAAAGTACAGACTGGATTAACAGATATCATCAAGCCTTACTGTCTTGGGACTAGGCAGAGCATTCAGTAGAAATAGGGCAGATTTCTGTCCTGCTTCTGTGTTCCTATACATGTCTCCTTCCTCCCAACTCTGTTCTCTAAAATAAATGAGACCGTGATCTCATGGGATTTCATAGATTTTTTTTTTAATTAAATGAAGTTTATCTTCTGTTTTTAGCACTGCATACCCTGTGAAGGCTTAAAGTTCAATTAGCAAATAATTAGTTTTACTTCAAGATCAAAACTCAAATGTGTGAAACAGCTAGAGGGGAGTGCTTGTAAGAAAAAAAGTAACAAGTACTAGAATGTATATATGCTCTGCAAAGTAACACTAACGGGGTCTTGAGGATGGGATTACAATTGTGTTCTTGCTGTATTTCTGCTTCCTGAAGTGTCTGCTGAAAATTTGCAAAAGAATCTAGATCAGATGAAGAAACAAATTTCTGATGTGGAACGTGATGTTCAGAATTTCCCAGCTGCCACTGATGAAAAGGACAAGTTTGTTGAAAAAATGACTATATCCTTTCTTGAATGGAAAGACATGTTCCCTAGGAAGCAGGAGAAAAACTCCTGGGATCAGTGGGATGGCTCAGAGGGTAAAAGCACTTGCATACAAATCTGGGGACCTGAGTTTGATCGCTGGAGCCCACATGGTAGAAGGAGAGCACCAACTTCCTAAAGTTATCTTGTGACCTTCACAACATACATGCCTGTGTTCTCTCTCTCTCTCTTTTTCTTCCCCCCTTCCCTCCTGTGTCATGTATGTCTCTTTCTCTCAAATGATTGAATGATAATAAATAAGATACTTTAGGAGAGGATATTCAAATTTTGTCCTTAAACAATTGTTTTTCCTCATGCTTAGGATTTGGCTCAGCAATTAAAGCACTTGCCAGTACTCAAGCAAGTATCAAGTTCAGATCCCCAAAGCCCTTATAAAATGCCAGGTACATGTGGTAGTCCACCAGTACTTCAAGCTTTAGAAAGCAGAGCTGAGCCCTATTGTCAAGCTCTTAGTTTGATTTAGAAATTCTGCCTCTAAAGAATAAGGTGGTAGCCCATAATGTGAACGTGAAGGATTGTATTCCCCAACTGTCCAATGGTGGATCACTCAGTTATTCACTCACTTGTGTTGTCAGATCATCTCATTTGCTCACATCTTCCAAATTCACCTAGATTTTCCTCCCAAATATTCCAAACCTTTTCCTGAGTATTTTTTTTCTTATGACTGCCAAATTATAAGTGAAGATTAGCAAAGATTTTTTTTTTTTTGCATTTTGTTCTCAAGGCATTACTTTCTTTGAGGTTCTTTATATGTTTCTGTTTTCTCTACCTAATAAACAATTAGCAAATGTTCATATTTATTGATTATTTTTTAATTTATTTTAAAAAAGTGGAAGAGTGATGGAAGATGATTCACAATGTCATTCTTGGACACCCACATATACACATATGCACATGTAAACCAACATCCTCACATAGCCCTGAAAATATCTTTTTTCAATAAATGCATTCTCATTGTGGAAACGAAGATAAACCATACAGATCAACTAAAAGTCTTCCTTGATGTCCCTGTCCCGTGCCCCATTGCTATTATTCACACACACACATGCCTTTAGAGGTAACCCTGTCACTGGACTTTTTCTGATTTACACCTCGTTTATTTATTTTACAGAAAAACAGCTTTATGTAGTTTTTTCAGCATAAAACATCTTGGCTTTGTTTCTGTAGTAGTCTATGCACTTTTCTTTAATTGTCATCTCCTATTATTGTATAAGTATGCTATAAACATAGTTTATCGCTCTTTTCCAGAGATTGCTTCTATGATTTGCTGTCACGAACAATGCCATATTGAACTTGTGTGTACCAGTATGTATCTTTGAACAGTTATCTGGCCTAAGTCTGCTTCATGATCTTGGTCCTTTACTCTTTGGCCGCACAGCTTTGTGAAGGATGCACAGGAACAGTATAACAAGCTGAGGATGATGCACTCTAACATGGAGACTCTCTATAAGGAATTGGGAGACTACTTCGTCTTTGATCCCAAGAAGTTGTCTGTGGAAGAATTTTTTATGGATCTGTACAACTTTAGGAATATGTTTTTGGTGAGCAAGGGCAACCTATTGACTTTCTGTGGGATTCATGTTGATGGGTAGCTGGTTACCCACATGTCCACATATCCTTTCACCCCCACCAGCAAGCAGTCAAGGAGAACCAGAAGCGTCGGGAAACAGAAGAAAAGATGCGGCGAGCAAAACTAGCCAAGGAGAAGGCAGAAAAGGAACGGCTGGAGAAGCAGCAGAAGAGAGAGCAGCTCATAGACATGAATGCAGGTGAGACGGGTGGCAGAGGGAGGGTTGAGAAAGGATTGTCTGGAAGGTTTCTCTGTATAGAATACAGAGGTCACGGAGAATCACTCAAGTCTGAATTTAGCTTGTGGCAAAGGATTTTTTAGTAGCTTTCTACCCTAGTGATCCTGATGCTGTATTTTACCCCAGTTTAATTTCATTTAGATTTCAGTTTTCCTTTTTCTTTGGTTCTTGTATTATGTCTTGTCTCCTCCATGAGTTTAGTATTGTGTATAATGGCTACTTTTTCCTTTTGCCTATCCAGAGTTTCCTTTGGCCTGCTCTTATTCCCTCCACTGAATCTCTTGGGTTCCCAAAATGTTTTCCTGACTCCTCTCATCTTTTTTCAGTAGTGGCTTGTCTTTCCTTTCTATCTGTTTCACCAAATACATTATTCCTAGTTCCTCTTACACATCTTTAAGATCATAACTGGATTGAACTTGTAGAAGGAGGCAGAGAACTGGCTATCCTCTTCTTTCTTCAGCAGAATCTGTTTCACTACCAGAGACATGTCTTTGTTGCCACATATGGTCTCAATTATTGGCCCTCTGTTTCCGTTTCTGCTTCTTTCCTGTTGCAGATTCCCTGCCCCCTCCTCCCTCACACCCCTAGGCAGCGGAAATATAGCATATGTTGCTGCTCATGGCTGATCCTGAAGGGCCATGAACTGCATGTGAAGTGCTTTTCATTCTAAGAATATGCAGAGCACAAGCAGTAAGGACTGTTCTAACACTCCCATAGACTTTTTAAATAGTGTCCTTACCTATATCACCAACTTTGTTCCAATAGTATATTAAAAAGTCACACCAAGTATCCTTCATTTTCCTTCCTATTCTGTCTGGGCTTGCAGGGTTTTCCCCCTTCTGAATTGCATAGGATATAACAGGGGAAGATGAAATCCATGTGACATCTGGTGTGAAGACTGTACCCAGTCAGCAGGTGGCGCAGTGGTCCTTACCCTGTTCCCAGTTCTCCATCAACCAAGTGAAGTTGGAATGTAGGTCAACTGTGCTTATAATATTCAGACAGCAGATGGCGCTGAGAGCTATGAGCCCCCAACCTTGGAGCTGGCAGCCAACCTGCTCCTTGGGATTTCAGTTTCAGATTTCACGATCCTGAGCTGTTGCCATGGAAACTGAGCCTGGCCTGGACTAGGGATTCCACTTTAACTCTTTGTAGTCCGGATAAGCTGCTCCAAGTTCTTAGGGCATAGCTAGTTTCTGGAAGATGCAACCACTGGAAACCGTACTTACATAAAATATATTCTTGACCAGTGCTCTCTCTTAGCCCTCTGAAACTTGAACTAGCCTTTCCACCAGAGATTGATGTAAGTTAGAATAAAACACTCACCACAGAGGAAATGGTGGTAATAATTACAACACTTCCTTCCTTCCTTCCTTCCTTCCTTCCTTCCTTCTCTCCTTCCCGCTTTGCCTCCTTGCTTTCTCCTCCCCCCAAAGCTGGCTTTGAACTTGATGTTTTTCTACTTCCATCTCCCAAGTGTTATGGATTACAGGGTCACCCTGTCCTAGGATAATTGCTTAGTAATTTCACAATTGGAGTCTCCATACTTCCATACTTGCCCAGGTCTTGAGTTTAGTACTGAATTCTGAGTGCTAGTTCTGATTAATGCAGGAAGGATGGCATTGCAATTAAATACCTCAGAGTTTGTACTAATAGGCCATTTGTGGGATTTGACACTATGTGCTGAGCTGTCAGTAATGGAAGAGAAAAACAAAGCAATTGCCCATAATTTATGTGAAACTTGACATTTGCCATGTTGCTCTGACTGAAGATTCTGTATCTCTGTCTTTGTTCATGACAGAGGGTGATGAGACAGGTGTGATGGACAGTCTTCTAGAAGCCCTACAATCAGGGGCAGCATTCCGACGAAAGAGAGGACCAAGACAAGGTAAGTAAGCAAATGGAGCCCAGCTGGGTAGTGAAGAGAATAAGGGGTGTGTGCTCCTGGTCGTGTTCATATAGAGCTAAAGGTTTAGAAACTTCCCATATCTCTTCCCAGGAAGTGAATTATCTATTCCTCCTCTTCCCACAAGTCAAAAGTCCTAATTTTAGGGGACTTGCGAGGTAGCACAGCAGGTGCAGGTACTCACCAAGCCTAATGACCTGAGTTCAACTCCCAAAACCCAAATGATAAGACAGAACAACTCCTGCAAGTTATCCTCTGACCTCCACATGCTGCTATGGTGCATATACACACAACTAAGTGTAAAAGAAATAAAAACCTGACTTAGGGACTAAGGACAAATAATTATATTTGACTATTCCTGCATTTCTTCTTTCTCAAAGCAGAAATTTGATATAGGGCACAGGAACTTGAACAAACATTTGTGTGTGTGAAAAATAAATGACCTGAAATCAAAGCTGTATGTTGTATATATATTGAAATACAAAGAAAATCTAAATCAAAGTCTTTCCTCAACTTTACAAGCATAAAGTATACAGAAAAAGAATAATGGCAAGTTTAAGATCCTATAGAAAAAAATGTTGGCATATAGAGGAGCATCTCAACTTAAGGATTGGACTGAGGCTGAGAACCACTGTTTTCGGACACTCTTAGTCTCCACTGTCCTGGCCTTCAACTGTCCTCACAGCCTGTCCCAACATGGATGAAATTTAAGTGCATTCCTCTGAGCCAAAACTTTACAAAGAATTATGGACATAGGAGGACAGAGGATGCATTAGTAAAGGCAAGGGCTAATAGATATGTTTTCCTGGAGGGAATCAAGAGGTGTGGCCAAAGCTTCTCACACCATGAAGATGGCCTACACATGTCCTTTCTGGTCAGGATCCTTTGAGGGCCTAGAAGTTATGACTCCTTTCCCATTGAAGGGGAGAGTCCCAGCAAAAACATTGTGAGAAGCTGCTGACACACTATGTCAATTCAGTTGATGCAAGCTTTACTTAAAGATAATAGTAAAGAAAAAATAGTTGGCTTTGGCCAGTTCTGAGTTTCTAATACATTGATGTCTATTGGACTTACAGAATGTGTCAACCATGAAAGGAGGATCAAGGATACACAGCACACTAGCTCACATAAACTCAAGGTTCTGACCCAATTGGTAGCTATGAATTTCATCTGTGCTGCCTGGAAGTGCAGTGTGCCTCACTGCACTGTTGTCCCATTAACCAAGCTCTGCCTGCATCAGGCTTTAGTGGGGAATTCCCTTCTTCCTGAGGAACTACTATTGTCCCAGATGCTTCCTGTACAAACAGCCAGACATCAGTGGCTTCCGTCTCCTGGGGAGGCCCTATTCTCCACCTCTTTGCAAGTGGAAAAATCAGGATTCACTTGCAGAAGCAGGCAGGGATTTTGTTAAAACTACCTTTTCAGTAGAGAACCTGAATTAGTCAAAGTACTATCTCCCAGTGCAAAAGGGGAGACTTACACTAGGAGATAAATAAAGAAGTTCGAAAGTAAGAATTACATTGTCTCAAGGGTGTCCTTCCTAGGCCCTGGGCTTACTAAATTTACCAAACATATCTGAAATAGTCTCTCATTGGAAATATTTCTAGTTACTTTGGCAAAGATTTTTAGTCTTGTAGTATTTTACATCATTTAAAGTGATGTAGCCTCGGATCAAAGGTTAACAGAAAGCTAGGCATCAGAGTGGAGTACCTAGAACTAGGTAAGATCAAAAGATGGAGTTGTTATGTTACCCTTGTAGTCACTTATGTTTCTCTTTTCTCTTGAGTGGCTATATATATCACTAAGGTCCCTCTGGCATTAGTTTTCTTGGGTTTTTTTGTTTGTTTGTTTTCTGTAACAGTAGGATTTCAGAGTGCAAAGGCTCCCGGGGCCTCAGGCTTTCTCCTTTGCCTGACTATTCTTCATGACCAATTGCCAAGAGTCCAAGAGCCAGAAATGTTATCAGGCATCTCTGCCTGACATTCCCCAAAAAGCAGCTGTCTCTCTTCAGAGATACTGGCCTTTTCCCTGGAGTCTCCAGGAATGTTAAACTCTTTGTGTCTCTGGAGACATACAGGAGGTGCTCAGCATACAAAGATCCATTGAGGATTTGAAGAGATTTACCATCAGAGCTTGTTCATTAAAAGCAACAAGTAACTGCTGTGGTCTACTGGGTGTAGAGAACAATGGCTTGAGTATCAAGGGTAAGAATCCCACTGATTGTGTAACAGTTACTATTTCAGGCCCATGATTGAGTCAGCTTTTGGTTTTAATGACTCAACTTTATCTCCGTGACTGAATTATACACAGGCTCGATAAGATGTGAATCAAGAAAGAAATCATCTCATTCCTTTTCTTCACTACTTCCCAATTTCCCCATAAGGTCCTCTTACAATAATAGAGAGGTCTTTGGATTAGAGCTTTAGGAAGACTAAAGACCCTAGAAATTAGCATCTAATCTGTTTAATGGTAAAAGGAATTAATACCCAGATACCATATTGTCAATAACTAGGGATGGTGAAATAGCTCAATCCAAGTCTAGGGCTCCCACTAAGCCTGCATTATTGGACGGGAAATGACAATGGCTCCTCTGTATGGGGCAGAAATGTTCCTTTATAGGGTCTAGTAAGGAACACTTTGGGCATTGTGAAATTCCATCAGGGAAATTTTTTGATAACTCTATCTAGAAAAAGCTGGTAAGAATATTTCTGTAAGGCTCTTTAACCCATTCCTGTTTTGAATAAATAGGGCAGAAGGTATAATTAGGAGAGCTTTAGACAATGATGAGTTATTTAGGATGATAATGATTGCCCCATCTGTCCTAGTTTCCTCTTCCCTAAGGAAGCTTATTAACAAGAGCACTTCCTCTTTAGTAGTAGGTCTCAGAAAGGTGTTCCACACACACAAGATCGTTGACCTTCTAATTCAACTGCACTCTTAATATTACAAGGCTGAACTTACTGTTGTATTTATTCTCACTCCACCCCCCGACTTTTAAGATTCTGGCCTCAGAGAGCTTTGTTTGACTGATACTCAGAATTGATCTTCTTTCTCTGGGACCATTCTCTTAGGAGTTTAATATCCTACATTCTGTGCACATTCTATATGTGCTGTGTCTACAGCACAGACAGATTCTGTGCTATAATTATTCAGTCATAAAAGGGGAAGTCATTTTTCTTTTGGTGCTTCAGACTACTAAGCTTAACAGTGGCATGGAGAAAGATTGGAAGGTGGATGTAGGTTCTGTTGGTTCCATTGGCAGTTAGAACAAGAACTTTCCTATTTTTGACCTTAGGCTACATCATGTCCAAGTCTAGAATATCTACTTTAAGTGTTAAGGAACATTTTGCTCTTCTCAATACCACATTCTCCTGGTTCTCAGGAAATGAGTAATACATAACAAGCCTCATGAGTATAGAAAATTCCTGAAATAGTGCTGGATTAGGTACAACAGGTAATCTTGCAGGAAGAAGTCACACAAAGCAGCAGACTTATTGCTGTGGAACTCCAACTTCTGTGTTGCTCCAGGGCAGGTGCAGCCAAAGCTCTTTTCCCCAGAATGTAGTGAGAAGTTATTTCAGCTTGTCCTCTGGAGTCGGTCTTATGTGTGTGTGCACCCTGTCTTCACACACATATAGTTGGCATCTTTTTTTTTTGAGTGTTAGAGACTGAACTCATAGGAACAATAGAGATATTAAACCACTGCTTTTCTGGACATTAGAGCGGGGTCCAGGAGAAATGAGTGCTTCAAAAAAGGATGGAGAAAAAGCACATCTGAGGAAGAATATGCTAGTGAATGAAGGTTAAGGTACACACACGGATGACCGCGGCTGCCCTCGAGCGGTGGTCTTCCTTTCCTCACCTGTCGGCTTCTGAGGAAGCAGCGTGTCATCCCAGTCTAACCTGTGGTTTGGCGAAGCCCCAGGGGTATGAGTCCCACACCTGTGATCTGCATCCCTATGCAACACATACAGCTATGGGCCAGGGTTTTTAACTGTTCCTTCTCCTCTTGGTAGATGACCCCTTGTGCCCTTGGGAGGAGGTGGAGGAGGAGGAAGAGACCTCTAAGTTGGTAACTGTAGGCATGCTGTCTGCTCCCCGCCTGACCTACAGAGTAGCCTATGCTGGCGTAAAAGCAGTGGCTTTGAGTTGTGCTCTGTGAGGCTGACAGCCCTGGAGAAGACTTGGGCTTTCTAATCCAGTTTGGCTTTTACCTACCTAAAGCCTTTTGCTGGTCCAAAAGAGGTGCTTTGTTCACTGGCTCCTCTATTCTTCCTGCTTATGTTCCCAGCCCCGTAGTTTCATTTAGGAGCACAAGATGACTTGTATATGTTCCTGCTTCTTTAAGGCTCCAGCTTGACTCCAGCTTCTGCTAGGTTCCAGAAAGTTTTCTGTTTTAATTTTTTTTTAATTTAACTGAACTAAAATTTACTGTTTTAAAGTAGCTGACTAAGTTTTTAAGTTACAAGATTGTGCAACTATCACTTTGTTTTATTTCAAAACATTTCATCATCTCCAAAAGAAACTCTTTGTCCATCAGCAATCACTTTTTTAAACTGATAAATAGAAATTCTTATTTATGGAGTAACTAGCAATGTCTCCGTGCATGTACACATTGTATAATGTTCAAATCTTCATAATGTTCAGGTTAAATGTCTTTCACAAACATTTTCCTCTTTTTATGAACATTCCTTACTGATTCTCTTTCCATCATTCCCTGGTAGGCACTAATCTTTCCCCCGTCTGTTTATTTAGGGTTTTTGAGAGAGGAGTCTCTGTAGCTCAGACTGTCTTGGAGCTTCATGTGGAGCACAGGTTGTCCTTCATGCCTCAACCTCTTAGTGCTGGGATTAGAGGTGATAGCAACCATCCCAGTCTATATTTTGCTTTTTTTTCCACATTCTATCTCTGTGAGCTTGAGGAGGTTGGACGTTCAGAGGAGCAAACTCATGGCATGTATATACTCTTTTGTGCCTGACTTGTACCCTAGGCTGAGCTGAGACACGTGTCTTCCGGGGAGAAGGACAGAAAGGAGGAGGCAGCATGAGATAGACATGATCTGAAGGAGCTGCCTTCCTGCTGAGGATATAGGAGTCATAAGTCTGGATTCCATAAATGAGCAGGAGTGTCTGGGGGCAGATCCTAGCAGTTGAATAGGAACTTGGATTGCTTGGCCTGTCTCTTATGTGGAGGACAGTTGTACCTTTATAGCTCTAAGCTACTGGGGCTGAGATGTCCTCATAAGGTTCCCCTCTTGGTTGTCCTTAATCTCAGCTCTGGCCTCCCTTTCAGTCCTTCCCTACTTAGTATATGCATGCACATGAAAACACTTGTATGCTTTACACATTTTGTATAGGGTCCTTGAAAAATGACACAGAACTGGACATGCAAACATTGGTTGGGGAGGAGCACATGGGAGTGTTAGTGGCTCTTGCTCCTGTTTACAAGAATTCCCTCAGAGTCTCTTAAGACTGACTTTTGTTAAGATCATCCCTCTTGGGGCTGCCACATACCTTGACCTACAAGCTTTCTGTGGATTGCCTAGGAAACAAAAATACTATGTACTAAGCTTTAACATACTTAATTACAGCACACCTAGAATGAGAAATGGACTTTGAGTACTTAGTTTCTCTGGAAGAGTCATAGCCAGCACTTAAACCCAGCTCTCTCTAACTGTATTCAAACCTTTTTACTTGCTTCCCAAAGGTATATTCCACATGTTGGGTCTCTGTTCCTCCTTTAAAATAAGAATCTCTGTGGCAAGAAAAGGCAGCCATAATTGCATGGCTTCTGGCTGAACATGTGCTGAAGAGTTAGAAGGAACTTAGACAGTAGGTTTTCTGTGGGCAGAATCTCATATCTTCTTTTGCAGTCAACAGGAAGGCTGGGTGTGCAGTCACATCTCTGCTAGCTTCGGAGCTGACAAAGGATGATGCCATGACTTCTGTTCCTGCGAAGGCACCCAAGAAAAGTGAAGGAGTCCCCACAATCCTTGAGGAAGCCAAGGAGCTGGTTGGCCGTGCAAGCTAAGCTGGGCTCTGTGGCCATGGTAGCTCCTAAATGGAGTCCAGACTGTCCACCTGCAGCATGTACCTAAACAGTCAAGGGGATATCCCTCAGCAGTGGCCACTCCATCACCCAACCCTGTCCCTTTGTCTGGCCTGCTGCTCTCTGAACATCGTATGTATCTTCAGCTGCCTGAAGGGAGGCCAGAGGGAAAGGGCAGTGTGGGGGTGGCTTGAGCCCAACCCAGCCAGCCCTGGCTGTTGTATTACCAAAGCAGGGTCCATGTTTGCTGCCTTAACCCTGTCTTCTCTGTTACCTAGAAGGCCTTGTCTCAGACAAGACCCAGCCTGCTTTTTCAGCCCCACTTTCTAGTGGGCCCTCCCCTAGGTCAATCTTGCTGGATTTGTGCTTTTCTTTTGTGGTTTTTCTGGCCCTGAGAATAGCATGGGGCTTGCGAATCTTTGGACTAGATTCTTCCTTCCATTGCTGTCTCCTCTGCTCTTCTTCCCCCTGGCTATTGTTATTTATTATAGTGCTGTGGCATTGGGAGCTGCTTCTGAAGAAGCAGGAAGCAAATCCCATTCTTTCTGGACCTTCCTGGGAAAGGCTCCCAAACAAAGGGTCTTGATCACGCTAGTTCCACTGTGGCTCAGACCTGAGCTGTAGGCAGACAGCTAGGGCATAGCAACAGGGTGGGGCCTGCCCCTTCCCGCTGCCATGCTTTATGCCCTTGTTTCCGTGGACCCTCTGCACCAGCCCCCCAGCTATTGAAGCCAAGGTCTCTCCTCATGCCTTCCCTGGAGCTTCGGTGCATCTCATTTGAGTGTGGGCTGTAGTGTGACCATCCCAACACCTCATCCTCTGTCTCCAAGGAAATGGGAGGTGGAGCCTCCTGGCTGAGAAATTGTTTTGCAAATGGATCTATTTTTGTATAAAAAATTTTTTTAAGAAAAATGACTTCCTGTCCCCTTCTCCCTCATAATATAAGTGGTTTCCATGGTACGTTAAAGCATTCTTGGGGCCTCTCTTCAGGGGCTTCAGTTTTGAATGTGGCCTAGGCATCAACCCCAGTCCATCAAACTCTGAGACCAAATCAAATCCTTCTCTAAATTCAGTTCTGGGGCTAAAGGTACCTCTTCTCTGATTGGGATTGAGCCAGGCCAAAGAGCTCAAATGCAACAATTTTTATGAATTGAATAAATTATCAAGCCAAATGTACAGATGCTAAGTGAATACTTAGAAGTAGGTGCAGGGGGGTATCCCCACTGTGTAAACAGTGAGCAGTCCAAACTGTTTGGCTCAGACCTCAGTAAGCTCAGTCTCTAGCTTAGGGACACTTTTTATTCCTCCTTGTGCCCCTCTCAGCATCTCTCTCAAGACTCAAAGTGACGCTGATGAGGTTTGCACAGAGTTGAGAGTTATTAGCGCAACTTGAGGGGGAGCTACACAGGCCCGGCTAGGAAGGACGGTTTGGGTTACTAGAGCCTGTGTCTAAAGAGGCAGTGGCAGCTTCCTTGAGCTGTCCCTGGGAAGACGTACAGAGGACCTGTGCCCCCAAGTCACCTTCCCCTTGCTCGCTGACACCTGGGGCTTTGACCCGTTCTTTTTTAATCACTTTTGCTAAGATGCATTTAATAAAAAAAAATTTTTTTAAGGTAGGAGGAACAAAATGCAAGCTCCTTGCATCTTGGGCTTCTAGAATGTCATCACCTCCAAGTCTGATGGATTTGTTTCAAAACTGTCAATAAACATTGAAACAGAACTGCCTTTCCGTCTCCTTTGTGAAAGTCTGGGCTGCTTTCAGTCTGGCCCAGGCTCCTCTTGACATCCCACCTGTTGACCTGACAGATCAGTCAGATACTAACCAGCAGGGCCAATCAAACACTATGCTCGGCCATGATTAATTCGTGGTGATTTCTGCTCCCCATCTCTTCTGTTCTGCATCGTGTCCCTTTAGCTTGAAGCCCCTTTCCTAGACTCACTTTAACTCCCCACTTCTCCATGTCCTAGATGCCAGTTTCCTGGCCTAGTTTGCAATCTTGCTGCAGGCTGATCACATTCCAGGTTAGAGAAGGATACAACCCAAGGACGGGGAGCCTGAGCCTAGCTAGCAGAGGTCAGCAGGCCAAGGGCACCCACGGGAGGACAGGGCATGAGTGTGCTGCTGTGACCTGCGCAAAGAATCTTCCAGGCCATGAGCAGGCACACAATAAATAAGGATGGGCTTGAAGAGAACCAACCACAAGCCCACGTGGGCAGCTTGTAAAACTAGAAATAAAAGCCTTTTAAATAGCCTTTGAGCCGGGGCAGCTGCCTCTCTGGCATGGCCTGAGGTGTGGGGGTGGCTGCCTGCCTCCTCCTCTTTATCGAAGGCCACGCATTTCGTCTCAGCTCTATGGGCTCACATGCCAATTACCGGACCAACCACACAGCTGCTCACTAGCTCTGCCTGTCTGCTGCCAGCCTGGAATAGAAGCGCCCAGGCGCCCTGTCCCCCACCCTTTTCCCAGTCTGGCCCTCAGAAACAAAACCCTGCTCCCGTCTCAGCAACCGCACACAGTCCTTCCTCCCACGCAAGAAAGTTGCCTCCTCCAGTTGCTTCATTGGAAGGTTTGGTTTCCATGACAACAGTCCAGGAGGCAGCAGAAGGGTGACCAGAATCCATGGGAGGAAGCCCAGAAACAGTCTCCTCTGGTCATTTGGGTGAATGCGCCCTGGTTTACCCGATAATCTTTTGTGAGTCCTTTCTGTCCTGTTCTCGGGGACGCCCCTCCCGTTTCCTGAGGTCTCCAAGTGCTGCTGTCACTAGGGAATGAGCTTGCAGTTGCTCGGAAGAACAGGGAGATGGGAGGATGGAGGGCGGGGAGGGGAGGTGCTGAATAGAGAAGGAAAGGTGATGGGGTCCCTGAGCCACCTTCCTGGGAAACCCTTTCAGTCTTGACCACAACCAGAGAGGAATGCAGCCCCCAAGTAGATTTTGCTACCATAAGGACAGCAGGAAGGTAAATGCCAGGATGCGGAAACAAGGCCGGGCTAGGATATTTGGAGAATTACTTCCAAATTCCCTCCTGTGCGCAAGTCTGTAGGCTGCAGTAACCGAGGAGCGAAGAAACCACCTTCCTCTGGAGAAAGCCCCTACCGGGCGCAGGAGGGAAGTAACGAGAGGAAGGGGCGGAAACTAAGCAAAGTCCCCCGCACCCTCCCTTTGCTTTTTGCAGCGCCAACCCCCAAGTCCTTCCCTCCTCTGTTCCCAACCCCCTTCCTCGCTCTTGCTCCCCCGCCCGAGCAGGGTCTTCTCTTCTGCCTGGAGACAGCCAGGAGCATAAATCTGAGCACTCGAATTGCGCATGTAAACTCCCCACCCCCCAGGATGAGACACACCACCACATACAGATCCACAAGCACCGCTACAGTCCATCCACAACATCGCAGAGGCATCGGGGTGTTGGCAGTATGCGCAGCCATATTGGGCAGCCTGTGCGCAGCAGTTGAGATCTAGCCGCTCACAGACAAGGCGGATTTGCACTCTCACTCCAGGGCACACCTCTCAGCTCATCAGAGCATCGCACGCCAGGACTTTTTCAGCTATTAACAAAAACGTTCAGCCTTTCAGAAGAAACCTTTTTTATTATTATTTTTTCAAAGAAAAAAAGCCATATAAATATTAGAGTATAAAACTTGCGTGAGATATAGGAAGGGGGTGGGGTGGGGAGCTACGTGACTATGCGAAGAGAAGCTCTTATAGAGGAGTCAGTACGGGGGACGGGTCGCCACAGCGTGTGGACACAGCACAAAACACAGCACGGGCCGCCGCAGGCAGATTCAAGGACGGGCGGCTGCGCCCACCGCCCACTGCCTACTCGCCATCACGTAAAAGCACACCGCGTTACACTATTGGCTATTCTATACCAGCCGGGGGAGGGGCTCTACACTACTGTAAGGGCTGGGAGGGGTGAGCCCTCTTGCAGTCCCTCTGAAAGAACGAGCAGAAAAGGGGTGGGCAGAGGAAGGGCTATGCGCAAGGAGGCACTGGGGGACTTGAACCAGTCTCTGGCCACTAGGGGGCGGCCTGGAGGCCTAGGTAGTGGCCTTCACAGAGAAGAAATGGCACCTGGTAAGGTGAAGGGGACTGCAGGGACCCGGTGGAGACACCTCCTCACGAGCTGAGACTTTATGTCCACTTGGTCCCTGCTCTACTAGCTCCCTGACTCCACACGAGGACCGAGAACGACCTCGACGGGCCTCTCTACTAGGGCTCCACTGTCTCCTCACTTGGGGCACCTCTGGAGTACCCAGCACCCACAGAGGTCCCTCTGACCTCTCTGGGGACCTGGTCCTAAATCCACTCAGAGCTTTCTTGGATTGAAATGCCAGTTTAAATCCATTGGTCCTGGTAGCTCAGCACAAAATCGTCTGTCTGGACTAGTCTGGGGGAGAGGGGAGGGTCTGGCTTGGTGTTTGTCTATGGCTAGAATTTCATTGGGGATTAGGCCAGTACCCAGGGGACATACAGAGCCTCCTGTATGTTAACTGAAAGGCTAAGTTTCGTCCACCTCCCCACCCATCCATATATACAGACGTTCCTTCTTTTGCTTGCCACCCCCTACTGTCTCCCAACATGCAAAGGAGTCTCTTCTTGGAGGAAGGGTAGGGAAGTCACAGCATGCAGTGGGAACACCAAACAATGAAAAACAAAACAAAACAAGACTGGTCCCCAGGCATTAAAAGGCTTGGTCAGCATAATGCCTTTCCGATTTCCAGCAAGCATCAGTACCATGGGGATGGTGCCTGTGTCCCCCAAAAACGTAAGCATTGATCTCAGGCTCTACAAGGGGGTGAGAGGACTGGCACCAAACCATGCTTTGGGGGGAGGATGAACCTGAAGAACAGGCCAAGAAGTCGTGATGCTCTTCCAACTCTTCAGAGCTGTAAGCATGTACAGGTCACTTATTACCGGAACAGCTCATTACTTTGCTCAAGAGAGGAACTCTGAAGTAGTAGGTGGGTTGGGGAGGGGATGGACAGGCCTGATTGAGTTGGAAGATGGACGAGTTCAGCTGCAACTAAAGGGGGCGTGACAGGTGGTTCTCAGTATCTATACTAACCCCACTACCCATGTGGGTACAATAATTGGATGGGGGTTCCCAGCAGAACTCCCTTTGCATATTCGACCCCCTTAGGGGCAGTGAGAGGGGGTGTTGAGTGGGCACTTGATTTTTGTTTCCCAATGGGGGGGCATGGCCTTGGCCCCTGCCAGTATCCTGGGAGTGAGCCCTGAAATTCTGAGGCCTGGGTACAGGTAAGGACAAGTTGGGCTGGTTGGGGACGGAGGCTGCCCCGTGGCTCTAGGCCTGGCCTCCATATTACTTCTTCTCCTTCTTGCCAGACTTCTTCTTGTTGCCATTGCCACCTGCTGGAGTCTTGCCATCCCGCTTGCCAGCTGCATTGGTCAGTGTCGCGTTGCTGCCAGGGATGTAGACATTCTGGCGGTAATCGGGTACGTGCTGCAGGGTAAACTGGGGTCCGTAGCGGGCACTCAAGCCCATGGTGCCAGCACCTCCTCCTAGGGTGGAGCTTCCATCAGCAGCTTCTGCAGAGACAGAGAAAGAGCAGGCGTCACCTGGAGACGTGGCTCCCTTACACTGTGGTCAGTGAGTGTCTGAAAAGCACCCTGACCTCTGACCACACTGAGCACTGGGAATATGGTGGTCACCTGGGTAGTTTCTGTCCACAAGGAGCTGAGGGGAGAGGTGAAGTGTGACAAAACCTAGGTTTGATTCCTAGCTTACCATAGTCCTTGGCAATACTACCTCCCTATGCCTGTGATCTGTAAAGGAAGGTAATACGAGTATCTCTTCTGTTTTTGGAGAATGGTAAACCAGAAAATAGAAATGACCCACAATAGCGCTTAGTGTATGGTAAGTGTTCAAAACATGATAGCTAGCCTTTCTCTCAGGGTGGAGACACTGACTTTCAGATATCTACCCATCCTACACACTAGACTTTGTACATACTCCTTTCCCAACTGACAGGCTGGCACCGAGTCAAGAATCAGGAGTTCTGGTATTAATGTGTATGAACAGGGGTTCTTCCAAGTGTTCTTTCATTCAGGTGTATACAGATGTCTGTGTGGTGCTGGGGACTGATCCTAAGACGTCCTTGCACACTATAGGCAAGCATTCTATTCACTGACAAGAACAAGTTTTCAAAGACAAGGTTTCATGTAGCCAAAGCTGTCCTTGAACTCACTATGTAACTGAAGATGACCTTCAACTTCTGATTCTCTTGCTTCCACCTCCAGAGTACTGAGATTACAGATGTACACTACTGTACCTGGTTTTATGCTGGGATCACACATGTAGAGCAAGCACCATTCGATTTACTATGGTGCTAGGGACTGAACCCAAGACATTGTGCATATTAGGCAAGCACTCTACCAATTGAGCTACATACCTGGCTCAGTCTTGGGTTTTTTTTATTTTGTTTTTTTTTTTCTTTGTTTGTTTGTTTGTTTTGAGACAGTCTTGCTATGCTGCCCAGGCTGACCTTGAATTCAAAAACCTTCCTGCCTCTGTCTATGCAGGGATTACAGGCATTTGTTACCATGCCCCATGTATGTGTGCTTTATTTTGTTTTGTTTTCCTTTCCTAGTAGGAGGTGATGACTCTAGTACTTGAACTCCATTCATCTCAGCCCTCATTTGGTTTTTGTGGTTGTTGTCATTTTGCTTTATTTTCAGAGAGAATCTTCCAGGGTAGCTCAGGCTGCCTTTGAACTGGAAAATACTCCTATTTTGGCATCCTGGTTGCTAGTATTACAAGTACTGGCCACCAAGCCTGCTGCATTCATTTCTAGATAGCATTTCTAGATAGCCTACTCTGTGCCAAGTACATGCATGGACACTTTCAACTTCAGTACCACCATCAGTCTGGCATGTGGTACTGTCCTGTGTGTGTGTGTGTGTGTGTGTGTGTGTGTGTGTGTGTGTGTGTACCCAAGGGTGATATCAGGAATCACCCTGAATTGCTCTACCTAATCATTGCGCTGCTCTGGTGTTTCCCAGGCTCCAGCTTCCAGGACCTAACTGTAGACCATTGCCATTTCCAGCCATCATTTTTTTTATGTGGGATCTGGGGATCTAAACTCAGGGATCAAGTGTCTTAGGTAGAACACCAATATGGACTCAGTATCTGCGGTAGGTGACATTCAGGACACCACTAGGACAAGGGGCCCTAATCTTCATGGCAACTAAATGTCCAGAGGATGTGTCCACACTAGAAGCGGGAGCCCCAAAAAACCATGTGTGCAGATTAAGTGAGGCAGATACCCAGGGTGTGGCACTTGCTAAGTGCTCAAACACTGTCCTTGTGGTCTTCATCATCCGGTATGTCATCCTCTCACCTTACACTTTAACTGGGTGGATGGCGATGGGAGGAAAATGGGAATTTGATTCAGGCTTGCTGCTGGAAGACCTGAAACATTCCCCAACAGTTAAAGCCTCAGAAAGGGCCCCGCCCAGCTTGGCCAAAAGGCTTGTTCACCTCCCAGCCTCTCTGCTCAGCCCCCACCCTAGACGGTGAATCGGGTAGGAAGGGTGACTAAACGGTGAAGCTGAGTAATCCTGGGACTTTACCAGGGATTGAGAAACAGAGAGAGGAAGTGTCTTCAGCTGCCCCCTCCCGCCCCCACAATAAGAATGGCAGGGTCTGTGAAGGAAAAACAGAGATGAGCCTGGGTCTCAACACACTCCGTTTTTGACCCCAGCCCCAGAGCGGAAGGCCTCCGGGTGGGCGGGAAGAGGGCCTGGGTAGGAGGCAGCAGCTGCTAACATCCTTTTTCCTTTCCCCAGCCCTTTCAGTTACTGACATTTCTCTAATTGACTCCAGGAGGGAGCTACGCACATCCCAGGCCTGCCCACATCCTGGCCTGCCCCCCTTCCAGCAGCCTGCCAGCCACTAAGCAGCCCCCTAATCTCAGCCAGCCCCCCATCATAGCCCTTCTCCCAGTTAAAGCCAAACCCCCTCCCTCCAGTCACGGCCAGCCTCCCAGTCACAGCCAAACCCGCCCCCAGTCCCAGCCAGCCCCCCTGAGGCCTGCAATGGAAGGGGGAAGGGCCCAGACCAAGCTTCAAAGAGTTGGGATTCCAGAGTGATTTAGGGGCTGGAAGAGAAAGGGGGGAGGGGAGTGAGGAGAGAAGCCTCCACAGGGATCACTCGGTGGGGAATGAGAAAGGAATGTGGAGGAACTGGGTGAAGGGAGGCCAAACTTAGGCAAGATAGGAAGTGCTTAACGGAAAGAAAAGGAACCAGGCCCACCCACATCCTACTAAAGCTCAGAAGGCTGGAAACTACAAAGCAGGCTCCTGCCCACCTTGTGGGAGTCTGTGAAACTGGGGTAGACCAGGAGGGAAGTAAGAAGGGAATTCAGAATATAATCGGATTTTTGTCCATCAACTGTGTCCTTAAGGCACGACAGTGCTTTTGTTCCAGGCCATTGGTCTCCCAGGCCTCGACTTCTCCATCTAGGAATCTGAGAGGTCATGGGACTGCCAATTTTTACCTTTTGATCCCATTTGGGGCTCTAGTGATCCTTCTTTGTGCCTTGGTCCCAAAGACACAGATTTAGACACAGATTTACAGCTAGAGGAGGTGGGGGTGCCGACGTCCCACTACCACCCTGCCCAGATCCTGTGACACTACCAGCTTAAACCAGGCAAAGACTGCAATAGGCAGGGAAGACACTGTGAAGCTAACTCAGAGCTGGCAGAATTACAAACCACAGCCTCCTGGCCCGCACACCTCCTCCAAGTGTTTATTTAAAAACCTTCCCAAGGGTTCCTCTCTCGCCCCTCGGAAGCCTCAAGAGTCTACTCTGGCTGGGCGCTGGGAGTAGGAAGTGGGTGTGAAAGTGAGAGCAGGGCCTGACCCCTTCACCTCCGTCTACCCTGCAGTCCATTCCCCAGAGCCCAGGCTCAGCCTTGGGTCAGGCCTGTGTGGGCCTGAAGGATGGAGCCTAAAGGGAGAATGTGCGTGCCGCCATGGGCCTGCCCCAGGGAGACCTTCTGGGAGGGTTTTGGACCATAAATACTGCTTCCATGTCTGTTTTTAGCATCTGGATTTAGACCAAAAAGCTTGCTTTCTGGCCTCAGGGCTTGAGGCCACAACAACTAAAAAGACCTGTTTACTTGCTTCAAGAGCTGGACTTGGCATCTCCCTGGCCCAGCTGCCTGGCCTCAAGGATCAGAGCTGCACCAAAAGGCTTAAAGTCCCCACCACCTGTCCCCTCTGTCCTTTGGCTCCACTGACCCTCAGCAGTATCTAGGTCAGGAGTAATAGAAAATAGCAAGGAAAAATACTTGGTATCCAGTTCTACTTGAATTTCAGGTACACGAGGGGTACGGGCTGTCTTGTGCAACCTTTAAAATGTACTGACGGTAAAACAGTACTTGCTCATTTGAAATTCATATTTAACTGTGCATTTCCTGTTCTGAGAAGATAATGGAGAGGGCATTAGGGGAAGCTGAATCTCTAGATTAAGTCAGTCATGCCCGTAACTGAGACTGGATCTAAAGGCAGTCACTGGCAGAAAGAGCAAAAGCTTGAGAGAAGGGCCGGGCTGTGTAATTCAAAACCAGGGGGACCTTGGCACCAGTGTCATTTTATAGCTCTCTTCTCTCAAATGTGAACAATCAGAGCCACCTCACAGAGCCACTGAATTAACTGAAGTCCTTAAAGTTTGGTTGGCATATAACCTATCACAACAGCAGGGATGCTTCTCCTAGCCGGCTACCTACCTTTTGAAAGAATAAATGATGATAATTTATAAAATAATAAAGATTAGAATATAAAGAAATGATGTCTGATAATGTTAGACCCCAATTCTAGTGTGAGGATATAGCTCATCTGGTATGGTGATGCCCTAGCACGCACGAAGCCTTGGATTTGACTGCCCAGCACCATATAAACCACAAGATCAGCTCAATATCAGGAAGTAGAGGTAGGAGGGTCAGAAGTTCAAAGTCATACTTAGCTACCCAGCAAGTTCAGAGCCAGCCTGGGTTACCTGAACCCCTGTCTCAAGAAAAAAAAAATCTAACTTTGCTTTTTATCCTTTGTAGGTCAATAAAGGTAATGATTAATCAATTCTAGCACTAGGTACCATGCCTTCTCTTTGCCAAGCCTATGCTGATGGCCTTAGATTTGACCCTGGCAACAGCATAAGGAGACCTATTAATTTCACAGTAAGTAAAACTGAAGCCCAGAGGGGTTTAGTAACTTAGGTAAGGGCTCATACCTCAATCGTGCCCCAGAATTTGAACCCAGACTGGCCTCCCTCCAAAGTCTGTACTTGTAATTACTAACAATTTTTAGGGACCACTACTGACTCTGTTATAATGGAAGCTGTTTGTTAGTCTTGGTCTGGAGGTGGGGGCAGTTGACAGGGTCTAGCCTGTGCTAGGCCCAGTGTTACACTAAGTGTATTCTCTTCAATTTTCACAACTACTTACTATGGGGGTGACTGACTGACCCCATTTTCTTGGCTAAGGAACCCAAAGTTTAAAGAGAATGAACAAACTGATCAAAGTCTCGGGATAGAAAGTGACAGTGGTAGGACTTTTTCCAGAACTAGACTTGGTTTGTTTGTGACAGGGTCCTTGGCTGTAAAACTCCTGTCTTAGCCTTCTGAACGCTGAGATTAAAGCCATGTTCCTCCATGTGCTACATCTCCTTGGTGGATTACTTGTTCACTCTGGCTCTGAGCATCTTAGGTCAATTCCTACCCACTAGTCCTCCAGCTATACTGAGCAGGCAAAAGCCTGCATCCTCTGACTAACTACCAGATCCAGAGATACCCAGTCTGATACCCAGTCCCCAGCACCATCCCTCTCCCATTCCGCCATACCATGGGTAGTACTTACCACTGGCAGAGGCCAAGATCATGGCCTGAAGCATCTCAGTGTCAAACTGGTTATTGGGCCAGGTGCCGGTTTCATCACCATTTTGGGAGCTGGAGAGACAGTGGTTTGGTCAGAAGTGCCACAGGCAGCTTTGTTCATCCTTTTCCACCTTATTCCCAAGGTTCCCAAATCTACGGCCCTATCCCAATCCATGCCCAAGACTTGGGCCTCTAGAGTGAGGTAGGGGGGTGCTTATACAATCCCCAAGAATCTCCCATGAATTGCCCTCTCCCCAGCGTGACAGGTATGATTAACTGTCACTGTCTTGGATATCAGACCCTCTCCTGTGTACAGTAAAAGAGGACAATGTGAGGGAATGTTCCAGAACTAGACAAAGCGTCAGAGAGAAAACAGGAAGTCCCAAGTGACCACACAACTGGAGAAAGAAAATTATGAAACTCAAATCAGATTTGCTTTGGTGTTTTCCTAAATCCTAAGAACAAAATTCATAGGTACACCAGACTACCCCTTCTGTTTCACAAAAACATCTACCTCATCAAACTTCTTCCAAGGCAGGCATTTCGCTTTCAGATTTCTTCTCGTTGGCAATCCTGGGCAGATGCTGTTCCCTAAAATATCAACCCCATAGCCTTTTCCTTTTGCAACAACGAATAAGGTTTATCCCAACGGATCTCCAGACCCACCTAGACTCGGTTGGGTGCTGTTCCGTGTGGTAGCAGTCAACCTCCTCATCCCATCTGCTCCTTGCCACACTGAGCTATGCCTGTGAGCATATGCCACAAGACTATGCCTGCCTCTTACTGAAGCACACAGGAGGAAGCCTGGGCAACTGGACCTCATTAGGACACTTAGAAGGTCCATGTGTTGCAAACAACATGAAATAACCCACATTTAAAAGAAAAAGAGGGGGGCTGGAGAGGTGGCTCAGGGGTTAAGCCTCTGCCTTGCAGGCAGAAGGTCCTGAGTTCGAATCCCAGATCCCACGTATAGACGCTGGGCAGAAGCGGGGGCGGCCTGCGCTTCTGGTCCTGGTAGGGCGGAGCCTGTGAATCCCGGGGCAGAAGGAGGTGGAGGCGTCCATGGTGGTTCCCGATTCGTCCGTGGTTCTACACACATACATACAAACATGCGCACGCACATACATACACACACACGCACAATTGAATAAATAATAATAAAAAAGAAAAATTAAAAGAAAAAGAGGGCTCACTACATGACTCGGGGGGCTAAGCTTCTGCCTAGAAAGCACAAGGACCTGAGTTCCCTTCCCTGATCCCACATAAAACTGTGAGGCAGAGATGGCGGCGGCAGCTCGAACTCCCAGACCTGGAAGGTGGAGCCTGGGAAACCCCAGAGCAAAGCAACAAGGAAATAGAGCAATCCAGGATCATTCCTAAAATCACCCTTGGGCCTCCACAGGCACACACAGTGTCCTCTGATATACACGGACACACATACACAAACACAGAAAATTTTTTTAAAAAATTAAAAAAGAGCAAGAAAACAATATGGTCTACGCTGGCCTCGACTCAGCCTGTTGAGCTCTGGGCTGACAGGTGTGAGGCACCAGGCTCCACCAGCATGTGGATCTTCAAGGATCAAATTGTTCCAATTTTCAGGGGTAAGGGGGGAAGCCCTGTACGCAGACGCAGGCTGCCTAGTAGGTTATTGCTGGCACTGCCTGGCACAGAGATATACCCCCAATCAACAGTTGTTGCTTGACTCAGTAGAGTAATCTATGCCTATAATTCCAGCACTTGATAGGAGGATTGCAAGGAGCTAGTTTGAAAGCAATCTGGGCTACATAGAAAGATCAAAAAATAAATAAAGAGTTGAGGCCAGGAGAAAGAGTCAGACCCTCATGAGGCAAGAAGAGAACTTTGGCACCATGGAAAAGGTTGCAGGGCAGGCCCTGAAGCATGAAAGTATGTGTGTGTCTGTGCTTGTGCCTGTGCTTGTGTGTGGGTGTGTCTGTGTGTATTTATAGTGGGTGAAAACCACTAAAACATTCTTTACAGTTTTTGCAGGATCTGTTCCTACTTATGGTTTCCTGTGGTATGAGATTCCCAGTCCTAAGTCAGTCAATTCAGTCTAAGGGTCGGAACAGAGCACACAGCTCCTTCAAAACATCACAGCATACATCGAGTTAGGATTCTTCCAAGGGGAAGCGGGAATCACATTCCTTCCTACCAAGGGTGGAAAGAGTCGGGATTCCGCACCCACTTACTCAACAAGTACAAGGCAGGGGATATAGTTCATTGGTAGAGCGATAGCAAGTGTGAGGCCTGGGCTCAGTTCCCGGCAGAGGAGGGAAGGGGGCCAGACTTGGTGTTAGGCTTGAAGCCAGACAATGACAGAAATAGTCCATCTTTATTGTGATTTTAGTGCACGCTGAGAAGCCAGTATGACTATAATTGTGATTACAATAGGAGCAGGGGGCGGGGCTTTACCAGAGTGGATATGGAGAATTCTGACTCAGGCAGGGTGAGCACCAGAGCGCTCGGGCTAGGCTTCTCCAAGGAAATGCCAGTGAATTTAAATACTGAACAAATGATCCATATGACTTGCAGGAGACGGCAAGTTAAGGTCAGTCCCAGCCCAGGCAACACAGAGAGATCTTGTCTTAAAATGATAAGTAAGCAAAAACAGATTTTTTTTTTGTTTTGAAGAGATGTGGGAGGGGGAACCATTTTCACCAACTGAACAAATTTAGCATCACCAGTGGCAGGACGAACTGACATTAAGTGACTCCTGATACTGTGCATCAGGCAGCGTAGATGGTCACTCCCAGGACACTGCTATCAAGACTGCTTAACTGAAATCAGGCAGCAAAGGCTGCAGAGTTGGACTCTTTAAAAGAGTAATTTTTTATTCAAGGAGGGCGGCGGCTGTTCCAGATTAAAGGAGAAGGAAGAGATATGGCAACCAAACACATTCCACACTCTTTAACTCCCGAATTTAATAATAACAACAAAGATGAAAAGGACATGTTGAAAACATTTAGGAAAATCTGCTAGTGGACTATGTATTGTTACATTATTGTTGGATTCCTCAAATATGATTATTCTTTTGTGTTTTTATAGGAGTCCTGAGAGAAATATATTGTAGCAAACACTGTGATGCCTGCAACTCACTTTCAAGCAGTTTAAGAAAAAGTGTGTGTGCATGTGGGATACAGAGATGCAGAAACAAAAATACAGAATAATGAAGCTACATTTTTTGGGAGGGAAGTAAATAATATGGAGATGTTCGCCACACTCTTCTTTCAACTTTTTAATAGGTTTCAGGCATCTCAAGATAAAAAGTTAAGGAGTAAAATCAAGTCACCTAGGCCAGGCTTTGTACAGAGGGAGTTTTCAAAACAGAGGGAGTGGGGAGCAATATCCACAACCTCTGAGGATCTTGGTGAGAGGAACGGTGTTGAAATCAAAGGCTAAGAGAATACATTGGGGATGGAGGGTGCTCAGGTGGGGCAGCAGAGGAGACAATAAACATTTTGACTTCCTTCTCAGAGTTCTGTAAAGAGTCAAAGGTGCTTAGAAGGGGATTTGCAGTTGTTAGATTTGGTTATGGCAAATGTTACTTTTGCTCCTGGCTGGAATGGAAAGTGTGGAGTCCCCTGCAAAGACAAGAACCCAGAGATGGAAGTTCAATCACTGCCATCTCCATGAAAACCCAGGAGCTCTCAGTCCTAGTGGGACTGAGCTCTGGTCCATGTGGGCTCAACCCAGGAGCAGAGAGAGCAAGTAGGGAGATATGGGGGGATAAGAGTGGACACACCTTAGGTTGGGAGGGCATCTGGCCACGGACAGTGGTCTTGAGGAAGTAAAGGTGAGGGCAAGGGTATCTGGAACCATGATGCACTGGCCTGTCAGCATAATGCTTAAAGGCTGGAGGCCAAGCAGGCAGGCAGGCGGCCAACTCTCTGAAGCTGGGTAAGAAATGAAGAGAGGAGGAGAAACTTCTTTTTTTAGCCATTTACTGAAGCTTCCTGTTCTGAACATTGGACCAACTGGGTTATGTGTTCACTATCTATTTCATCTTCAGAACCACCCTGTGGATAAGGGTTATGATTATCCCTGATTTCTGACAGATAAAACCAAGGTTCAGAGGCCGTCTCAAAGTCACACGCAGCTAGTAAATGGCAGCGCTAGGGCCTCCAACTGGCCTGACATGACCCCAAAGCCCACGGCGACCTCACATGCAGTAAGGAACTAGGCTTCAACAAGCAGGTGCAGGAGACTCTTCCAAGACTTGGGAACGAAACAAAAAAGGAAAAAGAAAAAAAGGAGAGAAGGGGCTGCGTGTCAAGGCCAGTTTGCAAGCACCCACTGTGTGAGATGAAAGACAACGCTTCTTGCCTTCTAAATTCTGGTGAGTATGTTATGCATGTAGGTGGAGAAGATGGAATGTCCTTTGGGCCATGAATGCTCAAAAAACAGAGAGATCTGGGAAAGACACGCTGGATTTTAACACGTTGTGTTAAAAATGTGGATGTGGGAGCTGGAGATAGAGCTCCTGGGTAAAAGTCTTTGCCTTGAAAGTAAAGACCTGAGTTAGTATCTCCAGGTTCCACATAAGAATTCTGGAAGGAAATGGCAGTGGCCTATAATTCTAGCCCTGGAAGGCAAAACCAGAGAAACTCCAGAGAAAATAATAAGGAGGTACAGCAATCCATAATGATTCCAGAAGACACAGTTGGGCCTCCACAAGCACATGCATTCAAATGTCCTCAGTTACACACACTCTCACAACCCTCATGCACATACGCATGCAAAAATTAAAATTAAAATTAAAAATGCATGTGTATTTAGTTAATATAGCAAGAATCTATCAGTATCTAAATATATATCTATATATGTATATCTATCTATCTATATCTATATACACGTATATATCCATAGGGGCTACTATGCAACAATTAAATGACTTTTGAGGAGTTTTTATTGGCATGGGGAATTCATCTGATACATTATACAGAGTAAAAATAAGCTACACCAACAATGGACAAGATGACCTCAATTTCTATTCAGAAAAGAAACGAAACAAAAAACTGCTAACAAATATAGCATCTGGCCAAGAATGAAAATTCTTTTTTTTTTTTTAATTTTTTTATTATTATTTATTCAATTGTGTGTGTGTATGTATGTATGTGCGCGCATGTGTGTATGTGTGTGTGTAGAACCACGGACGAATCGGGAACCACCATGGACGCCTCCACCTCCTTCTGCCCCGGGATTCACAGGCTCCACCCTACCAGGACCAGAAGCGCAGGCCGCCCCCGCTTCCGCCTGGCGTCTATACGTGGGATCTGGGAGTCACGAACTCAGGACCTTCTGCCTGCAAGGCAGAGGCTTAACCCCTGAGCCACCTCTCCAGCCCGAAAATTCTTGATATTGTGAACACTTGAATTATGTGAATCAGTGCTGTTTGGCTATTCGTGTAAAAAATGTTTGGAAAGATACATGTGAAAATGTTAATGATTCAACAACTAAATTATTAAAAAAATTTACAATAAAAAGGGTTAAGAGATTGAAGAGATACTAAACCAAATACAAAAAGAATCTTCTTAAAAAAAATCATCTAGGGACTAGTGAGATGACTCAACTCCGATAAAGGGTAAAAGTCAGGGTAGATTTGGCAACCTGAGTTCCATCCCTGGACCCCACGACACCTGTGCTGTGACAGGTGCACCCACACTTGCTCCAAACTAATATCAATTAAGAATCATCATCTTTAAAGACATTAAAGACCCAGATAAAATTACATGAGTTCTGAGATGTGAAATAACCCAAGGGGTACAAGGGTGCGGGTCTCTGTGCCAGTGCAGTAAGTGGGAGCTTCCATCTCTCTACTTTCTTTTATTAATTGTTTGGTTTTTTTTCAAATAAACTTGAAGTAATTCCCAGAGGTTTTAAAATATTCTATTTTCTTATTTGAGAGAGAGACAGAGAGAGAGAACACATGCATGCCATGGTGCACAGATGGAAGTCAGAGGGCAACTTCTGAAAGTCACCAAGTTCTTCCCCTCCACCATTTGGGCTTCCAGATCCCCAGGTTTGAGGGTGGGCACCTTAACTCACTGAGCTATTTTGCTATTTCCCCTCTACTTTCAAATATACTTAAATTTTCCTGTATTAAAATGTTAATGGCGGTCTTTCTAAATTAAAGAGTTTCTCTCTTTTCCTATTTCACACATTCCTACCGTATTCTTTTATAAGGAGACCAAAAATAAAAATAATAAACCATCTGCTTGCTGAATGACTACCCAATCTGAGGTAGAACGGGGAGAGAATGTCTCAGAGAAAGAATGGAAGTGTGGCCAGAGATGGGAAAGAGAAGTTAGAGTAGTGAAGGAAAGCAGGGCCCTCCCAGCCAGAGACTCTCCAGCCTTGCCAAGACTGGAACAGCTGCAGGGCAGGGCAGGGCCTGGGTTACAGCCAGGAAGGGAGAGATGGCTTGCTAGGTAGGCTCAAGACTTAAAGCAACAGCTGCTGGGATCAGAAGCCAAAAAAACAAAACAAAACAAAACAAACAAACAAACAAAAAAAACACCAAAGACATGGTGTTGGAAAAGAGAAACACGTGGACCACAAGGAGTTTGGGAGCATGACTCCTTTTTGTCTAGGCACTGCGACCTATCGCTAGCTTGAATCCGAACCTGGTGGACTGGGAAACAGTGGGCCAAATAAAAGGACAAAGTGGGCAGAGAAGCAGTAGAGGGCTGGAACCAGGACTAAAGCTGAGTAAGAAAAGTCGCCTTCCTCCTTCCTCTTCCCCATCTGCTCATCGACATGGCAACAAGAGTAGAGACTCACTGTCTATTACTTGGCTCTTCCAGCCATCTAGAATGCTCTTCCCTCTTGGTTCCAGCTGGTTGATTTATACTCATTCTCAGGTTCCATTAGCCTTATTGCCTCCTTTGATTTCCCTTCATCCCCAAAAGCTGATCTCACCATGGGGGCTCCCCTCCCTAGCACTCAATAGCTGAAATCCTACATTTATCTTGGGGTTATTTGATTAATATTCATCTCTCTCAGCACTGAAAAGCCCTCAGGAGCAGGGACCATGTCTGTTTCATCCGTCCCAAGCTGCCTGGTCTGCAGAAGGTGTTTACTAGTAGCTGAATGAATGAAGTAGGGAAGCTGAAGCTGACAGATTATGACAGATTAGACCTAACACATGTTTCATCTCAGCCACTTTGAAACTGCATCAGAAATGCTTGTCCCAAAGGAGAGCTCCCGAACCTTCTTTTCCATCACCCCAAAAGCTCCCTCCTCCCAGGCTCCAGGCCACCAAGCCTCTCTAGAGGGGAGGGATCTGACATCAGGGATAAAATGCTTACTCGTGGGGGAACGTGAGAAGCAATTGATGGAGTTTCAGGGTCAGTGTAAGGCCTGGCTAGCAAGGAACACAAATTGCCCCATACTTTTTAGAGCTGCCCAAACTCGAGTTTCACCTCTTCCAGGAAGCCTCCCTTAACTCCTCTGTCCCACTACACGTATTCTCTCCTTCCTAGAACCTTCTATGGTTTGTAACTGTTTCCTTTTTTGTTTTGCTTGCCTAGAAACCTTCAAGTACAGGGATGGTTTCTACTTGTTCATCATCGCAGGTCCGTGTTAGCGCAGTGCCTGGTTCATAGTATATGCATAATAAACATTCACTAATGAAGAAGACATGGATAACCTCAGAGGAGGTTGGCAAGGTCATGGGGAGATGTGAAACAGCTAGGGTCACTGGGGGGGGGGGGCAAGAGCAGCCAAAGCCTTCTGTTTGCTGCTTTTAGAGGCCTACCAGGAAGTGCCTTGCATTCCTGATGCTGGGGGCTTGTGACCTCTCGCGCCCCAGAGCTGCAATCTGCCTCCTGACAGCAGAGGCTTGGCTGGTGAGGAGAGGGGATGGAAGTCCAGAAGCACACCATTTTACCATCTGGGTAGACAGATGTGGAAGAGAGCAACCCAAACCCCCTTCTCTTGAACTGACTCTCCCAGGTCCTGGCTTCTCCCAGGGATTGGCCCAGATCCTCTTCCATGCCCCTCAGACCAACGGAAGGTCTTTCTGCAGCCCCCACAGAGTGTTTCTGTCTCAGCAGGAAATCATACCAGATTGAACTGAGCAGCTGGGGCAGTCTGGACGGGAAGGCAGTGGTGGGGAGCAGCATATCAAAGGCTCTGTGTGTGAGGGAAGGGGGAGGGGACGCATGGGTGCTGGCCTGTCCCCAAGTACAAAGAACTGAGAGACAGGGATAGGACTAAAGAGAGACAGAAACAGAATGGGAGGGGAGAGGGAGGAAGGGAAGGAGAAAGAGAGTCTCAGAGAAGCAGAATAGACAGACTTGGACACAGAATGCTACAGTGAGGCTGAGAACAGAGAGGGAAACAAGATATGGAGAAATGGACACACACCCAGGGGCCAGGATAGGGAAGGAGAGACCCACAGGAAGAAGGGCCACATTTATTCTTTCCTTCATTCTTATGGCTCCCCACGCCAAGGCAGACACAGTGTGAGGAGAAGCAGAGAGCTGCACAAGGGGACAGAAATAGAAGGCACCCAGATGCAGCAACAGAGACGGACTGGAGATAGGGGTGGAGAAAGGGAGAGGCAGAGACTGCAAGCCGAGACTGAAACTTCAGAAAGGATGCAGAGTTAAGAAAATGGGGACAGGGTTGGAGAGGTGGCTCAGGGTTAAGCCTCTGCCTTGCAGGCAGAAGGTCCTGAGTTCAGATCCTAGACTCCACGTATAGACCCCGGGCGGAAGCAGGGGCGGCCTGCGTTTCTGGTCCTGGTAGGGCGGAGCCTGTGAATCCCAGGTCAGAGTAAACAAGGAGGTGGAGGCGTCCATGGTGGTTCCCGAATTAGTCTGTGGTTCTACACACACATACACACATACATGTGCACACACGCACAGCTGAATATATACATACACATGCATGCACATGTACAACTGAATAAATAAAAAAAAAAAAGAAAAGAAAATGGAGACAAAAATTGAAGAGAGAGGAGTAGAGACAAAAATTCCTGCAGGCAGATAGGGCAGGAGTGGGGGAGGGGTTCCTGGAGGTAGCTGGAGGAGGACCAAGAGGGAGACCTACCCTAGTCCTCCCGAGGGCACCTTTCTATTTCTCATGTTTCCAAAACGAGAACCTATGATTTCAGAAGCACTGCCATTTCCAGCTGCAATGTCTCCCTTTCTCACAGCAGGAGTGGGAACGCCCCTTTCTCCACTCCATTTTCCTCCACCTCCCTAGGGGAGGTTCTGCCTTTTGACAACGTGCTTTTCATCCCACATTCCTCTACTGGCCTGGACCCCATTTCCACTGGGAGAGGATGATAGAGACAACACATAGGTATCAGAGGGCTCTCCTTCATCTAGTTCTATCCTTGCGTCCCACAGATCCTTAGGGAGATAGGAAAATGTGCATATGATTGGGAAAAGAGTGAGGGTGTGTGTGTGTGCGTGAATTTAGCTTCCAAAATAGATTTGGCATCGCAGCCCCCAGGACGTCAAACCTCCTTGAAATTGTGAACTGAGGGAAGAAGTCATTTGTAGCAAATGCCGAGCCCTTCCCCCATCTCCTCCCACGTCATCACTGAGAAAATGCTGCAGAGAAGAGAGTGGGCTGGAGATTCAGTCACCTACCCGCTGGTGCCTGGTCTCTGGGCCTGAGAGAAACGCCAATCCGTGTTGGGTGGGGCTTGCTGTGGAGAAAACAGAGGGAGAATGACTGAGTAACCAGCAGCAGATGGACGTCACCAGAGCCCCTGAGGATGGGTTGGAAGGCAGAAGAGGGGAGTGGGTTGCCAAGGGAAATGGAATAAGATGGAGGAAGGGCAGATACATCTCCAAAAACCATGTGGATGGGAGGATCATTTCAGAGGCAGGAAAGTGACATTTCATCTCATCTCAAAGAGCAAGCCTATATTTCTTTGCTTAAGAAATGCCTCCCCCCTTTCCCCTGTCCCCAGACTTTAGCCAAAATTCTAGAACTGAAAGTGTCTTCTGTGGAACTGGGGGGAGGAGCGCAGGCAAGTGAATTAACTCCCCCTGCCCCCAATCGAAGAGTAGGCTTTTAGATAGAATTCCAGCAGCCCTAGAACGGATTTATTCAGCTCCTCAGCTGGGAACAAAGCATCCGCTGCAGCAAGATGGCTGCTGCTCTGGGTAACCCTTTTCATGCCAAGTTGTGCGGTGACACATTCACAGGGGCACCTCCTCCAAGCTGTGGCTCTCAAAGGCCTCTTCCCACAGCTAAATACATTATTAATCTAGGACGCTCGCCAGCCTGGGCCCTTGCAGGGCACCCTCTTAGTCCTAGAACTTCATGCCACACAATGACCTGTGACTAAGGAGCAGAGAACAAGGCTGCTCTGTTTGGGGCAGAGAAAAATAGCTGGGATGGAGCCCAGAGGGACCGCAATCCCACAGTCTCCAAACAGAGCCAACTAAGTCTCTAGGGCTCCTAAGGGGTTGGCCCTTAGCCATCTCCCACCTGACTGAATGTGAACGCTCTGCCAGCCACTTAATTTCTAAGTCTCTTCAGGTCCTTCCATGGGGCGTGGTATCGCACCACACATTCTCCTACAGCCAGCCGTGTCTTCACCAGTTTCTCGGCTGTGCTGGGAATTAATTTTCACATTCACTCCCAGGGGTGTCTCAGATCATTACACTGGGGAGAAAGAAGACCCAGGACTGCTGGAGATTCACACTAAGACAGGTGACAGTGATGCGAGCAACATCCCTTGTGCATCAGGAGCAAGATTCTGGAGCAGAAAGGTACAGAGATAACCATTTCTTAACCATTGTGCTCTAAAACATGAAAGAATGTAGCTGAGGATGTAGGGATTCTGGTGCCAGGATATGAAGTTGGATAAAACTCTCTACCCATGAAACGGGTGGGGCAAAAGAAGAGGAGTCCCAAAGGCTTTCTCCATGTCTGAAGTCCTGTTGGGGAAAGAACTCCACCCTTGCCCCATCCTACAGATGCCAACCATATCTTTCAGCCTAATAAGTTTTAAGTGCCAAGTTACTCAAAACCCACATTGGAGTAAACAAACAAGGGTTAGACTCTTCCTCTATCACTTACTCTGAGCTTGAGCAACTCACTTGACCCCTGTGAAAAGTAGACAGTAATTGCTGTCCAACAAATACCTTTCCAGCAACAGAAGTGGAGAGAACAAATGAGGTATCCTGGTTCTCCAAAGAGGCCAATACCAGCTTTCCTGACAGCTACCTAGTAGAAGCACCTGGGGATATGGTTTCAAAACACAAACTCCATATAGTAGAGGCTGGATAGGAAATAAATATATTTTAAATAGAAGTTCTCAGGGTTGCAGACACTTCTACTTCCGGATCTTTTAGTTTTCTCACATATGCGGGCACCTCTAGCATCTGGCAGAATCTGTGGCATTCCAGCTGTCAGAGGAGGAAGGACTTGTCACACTTTAAACTACTTTGGTCATCCTCAAAGCGGGAGCTGCAGTCTCTGGGAGCAAACGACGGAGCCAAAACCTAACTTCTAAACTTGGGCAGCCCGGGTTCTCCAGGCTTCTACTTTAGGAGCAGGAAGGAGCCATGGTGTCGCTGGGTCCCAGGGCTGCTCCGTCGCCACGGTCCTTCCCTGCTTTTTAATTGCCAGACACCTTCGGGCTTGAGGTTCTGCAGCTAGGCAGAGAGAGTCTCAACAGCCTGCCCCAGACTAGACCACCGACGTCCCTAGTGACTACCAAGGAACCGCCACAAAGCTCGAACCCGCGGTAAATGCGGGGTCCGCTAGAAGAGCAGAAAAGGGCTGGGAAGAACCCTCCCCCCGCCCCCGTCCCCATGTGGCCCTGAGCAGCCGCGACCTGGGGACCTCTCATAGGGGTCATGGTCCACGGCTTAGAGGTGGGCGAGTGGGCTGCGGACAGCCGGTAAGAACCTGGCTGGGCGGCGAGCAGTGTCAATTGGTATTCACGGTATGCACGTGAGGTGAACGGAACCTGCCCTTATTGAGGGGCCCACGGGTGTGATCACCACCGATCACACCCGTGGGCACTTGGTCACACACCTGCGTCCTACCAGGCGCTTCACTTATGTGGAGCGGGGAGACGTGAATGGGAGGCTAACAGCGAAATCACAGATGGTGGCTGTGGGGAGAAACCGAGAATGACACCCCAAGACCAGTGCAGCCCATTGGAGCCGGCGCTCAGGAGCCTTGTCAGAGCGGGCCAGGGAAGGACCCGTGCCAGCCGGAAGATAGGGTGTCAGCCTCTCTCTGCACTGTGTGGCAGGGATTGGTCCCACCTCCCCTCGCCCCAAAGCATCACCACCGCTTAGGTGCCCCTAACCCCATACCGCCTCCACCATTCCCTGGAGGAGGTTCAAGTGGACCCGAGCACAGGGTGGTGCGCAGCCGGCAGCCAAACCAACTCGTTGAAAGGAGCTGGGTGCCAGTTCCAAGTCCCCTATGTGGGCGGAGCGGTTTCTCCAGCACCACCCACGGGGGAGGGGTCGCTGAGACCACGCCCCAGCCCTCACCTGGCTTCTTTCCCGCAGCGTACTAGAGCGGGAACGCAAAGCTTCAGGCTCGGGCGCCAGAGCTGAGGGCTGCTGAACGCTGAGGGGCCTGAGGAAAGTGAAGTCACTGCCGTCCGAAGCCGGTGAAAAGCACGTCCTGTAGCAATGGCTCTGCGAGTCCGTGGGTCGCAGCGTCACCTCCATGTACTTGAGCGTGCCATCTGAGCTCACCTGCAGGTTAGGGCTGGACTGCTTATAGAACTCCCGAGAGGGTGAGTCCTGACGTCTGCAGCACTGGCCCCCACCCCGGTCCCCATCTGCGTGACCCCGAAGACATTTCGCTGACATAAAAGTGAAGGTGACCAAAGACAGGAGACTGACGGCTGCTAGGGCCACAATGAGGTAAAGGGTGAGGTCTGAGCGCTCAGGAGGGTGTGTGAAGAAGTCACTGGATTTGGGCATTTCCTCTGCGTCCTCATCCTCCAGAACCAGCAGCACTGTGGCTGTCGAGGACAGTGAGGGGTCACCATTGTCCCTCACCAGGACCACCACCTGCTGGGTATCAGAGTCCTCCTCCAGTAAGGCCCGGGTTGTGCGTACCTCACCAGTGTGTGCAGATACAAGAAACAGTCCCGGGGCTGTGGACTGTGGCAACAAAGAATAAGACAGCCATGCATTGTGGCCTGCATCAGCATCCACAGCTGTCACCTTGGTGACCAGAGAACCAGGAGGAGCAGAGCGAGGGAGACGCTGGGGGGCTGAGAATTCCCTGCCCGGCCGAGGGTGCAGCACAGCCGGGGCATTATCATTCTGGTCCAGGACAAACACATGAAGAGATGTGTTACCATGCAGTGGGGGTGAACCCGAGTCTCGAACCCCTACCACAATCTGCAGCATCTGCAGCAATTCATAGTCAAAGGTCCGCTGTGCAAAGACCCGGCCATCCTCAGGGTTAACATACACAAAGGAGGAGGCTGGGGCTCCCTGAATCTGACTCCCTACAATGGAGTAGGTGAGACGGGCATTATCCCCAATATCTGGATCTGAGGCGGCCACCGTGCAGAGGAGGGAACCTGGCGGCCGGTTTTCTGCGATATAAGCAGTGTAGAGCTGCTGGGTGAAGTGGGGTGCGTTGTCATTAACATCTGAAATGTTCAGCCTGATGGTGAGACGTGTGTGCAGGGGAGGCAAGCCGGCGTCACTGGCCAGCAGCTCGATGATATAATGGGATGTAGTCTCTCGGTCCAGAGGCTGGCTAGTTAGCAGTGAGTAGTGGTTCTCAGAAGGTTTAATCAGAAATGGCAGGTCTGGAGAGACATCCAGGCTCACTTCACCATTTTTACCTGAGTCTCGGTCCCGCACATTAAACAACCCTACTACTGTGCCCACAGGTGTGCTCTCCATGACAGGATTGACCAAAGAAGTCAGCAGCACCTCGGGGGCATTGTCATTGATGTCCCCCACATCCACTTGAATCACACAGTGACCCTCCATGGCTGGTTGTCCCTGGTCTCGGGCTCTTGCATGAATTTCATAGAAATTTGACTCCTCAAAGTCTACTGGACCTAACACATGTATTGTTCCACTGCTAGGATCCAGGCTAAAGAGATTCCTCACTGCTTCAGATGTGTGATCGCCAAAGGAATAGTCTAGTTGGCCATTGGTGCCCTCATCTGGATCAGTAGCATTGAGGCGGAGGAGCAGTGTCCCCACGGGCACATTCTCTGGGAGTCCCACACGTAGAACTGAGGACTGGAAGGTTGGAGCATTATCATTGACATCCAGCACGATAACAGATATAAGGCTGGTCCCTGAGCGGGCTGGAGTACCTCCATCCACAGCAGTGAGCACCAGATGATGTCTTGCCTGGGCTTCACGATCCAGCTGCTGCTCTAGCACCAGCTCTGGGAACAATTTCCCATCTTTTAGGGTCTTCACATTCAGAGAGAAGTGGCTGTTGGGACTGAGAGTGTAAAAGCTCACGGCATTGGTGCCCACATCTGGATCCTGGGCACTATCCAGTGGGAATCGGGCCCCAGGTGCAGCTGATTCTGAAATGCGCATCTCTCGCTCAGGAGTGGCAAAGCTAGGAGAGTTATCATTGAGATCCAGGACCTCCACCTCTACCCGGTTGAGCTCCAGGGGGTGTTCAGTCACCACTTGCACAGGCAGCAGGCAGCTGGTGCTGGCTCCACACAAGCTCTCCCGGTCAATCTTTTGATTCACTGCCAAAACACCACTCATCAAGCTTAGGGAAAAATAGCGCCCATTCTCCTCAGAGCCCAATCGTAGCCGGCGGTTCAACAGATCTGTCACCTTTAAGCCCAGATCTTGAGCAACATTCCCCACTAGCGTCCCTGGCTCAGACTCCTCCACCACTGAATAACGAAGCTGCCCAGACACCCAGCCCAAGCAGCACAAGGACAACATACACAGCACTTGCCATTTCCCAGGGAGCTGTGGAGGTGCCTTGGACCCCATGACCCAGAAGTCCCTTCCTGGAGGAGTAACTGTGCTGTCCTGTCTCCAAGGTAGACCCAAGCGTTTGGAATGCAGAAGCTGAAATCTCTTATGCCTCCTTCCAGCCTCTTAAAAACTGCTCCGAGGTTTGCCTGCCTGCAGCCTTTCTTAGTCACCAACTGGCGGGGGTGGGTGGGGGAAGGGAGTTAAATGTGAGTGGAGCTGGGAAGCTGGAGGAGGAGAGGCAGGCAGGAAGAGCAGATCCCCCACCTCTGCTCTGAGTTTGATTGGCCAAAAAGTCTGTCTGCTCTCAACCAATTATGAAGTCTCCTCTGTCCTGGAAACCTTGGGAACAGGCACTGAAAATCTGTGTCACAGAAACCTCCTACCTCCCCACTCATTTGGCGCCGCAGGTTGATTCAGCCCCCTTGGCAGCAAAGTTTGACAGCTCAGATGGTGCTCAACAGGGAAGACAAAGTGGTACAAAACTCCTTAGTGTTTCGTCCCAGCAACTTCCTGTATGACTTCAGAAGCTTCCACTACTTCTCTTGAACCAACACACTTTAGTCCTTGTGGGAGACACAAAACCCATGTGTTTCCCTCCCCATTCCCCACTCCTGTTGACTGGTGTGAGGCCAAGAGAAAAGAGTTGTTAGAACTCTGTACAGTCTTGTTGTGCTCTACAGGAACATCTTGAAGAAAAGCTTAGCATTAGCTGATGACTAAAGGACTTAGCTTTTCTTCTGAGGACCTGGGTTCAGGATGTGAAGTAAACATCGCAACTCATGGGGCACGAAACATTTTTATGTGGCTAATGTAGGTTACCGGGACAAGCATGGCATCTGGGCTTTACAGATTCACTAAATTCAAAACTCTACCTAGATTCCCAGAATCGCTGTCTATGAATTCCTTAAACTTAGGAATCAATTTCTGACTTAAAGTGATTTCACTTACTGTCGCCCCCCCCCCCAAGGGATGTAATGAAAGCGCCCGTGTCATTTCACTCCATGTAGTTCAAATCCCAGTAGGGACTTCATCAGGAGTCTTACAGATCTGGGGGGGAAGGGGGGACCTCTGCTTCCACTTTGATCTCTGTTCCCTTGACTCTTTCCTTTTTGAGTACTGATATTTTTCAGATAAACAATTCCATTCACATTAGGCTAGAGAATGCAAGGTAAAGTGAGGCTGATTTTATTCTGCCAAGAATTCACTGGGAAAGGTAATCTAGCAGGAATGTTCTCTAGAACACAATCCCCTTGTTCAGAACCAGTAGGGAAAACAGCCCTCCCCATTCAGGTGCCCGACGTGTCCTGCCCTGTGCACTGTAGCTTCCACGTGCCTACACTCCCTCAGCATGCTTCCACAGCAACCTCGTTCTTGATGACCAACTACTTTTTATTTTTCACTCTCAAAGATGGACATTGCCCACCTCAAACTCTCATCTGTGACAATTCCTGCATTAATTTATAAAACACTCATGAAGCACAGCATTTACTACATAGTTACTACTTACAAAAATGGTGACATCACTATGGGCTCTGACAGGAAGGCCAGTGCTCTCTGGGCCCTGACCCAGCCATATGCCTGGATGCCAGGAGCAGGATAACCCTCAAGCACTCGCCGAGCCTGTAAAGCTCTCACCTCTAGCCCATAGAGAAGATCAGAGGGTGGACAGCTTGGGCGCACAGGCTCCCCTGCCATAGGTGCACTGGGTGACTTCACCATCATGAAGCTATCACTCCGAGTGGGTGCAGAAGCCAAGGGTGTGCAGCCATGAGAGTGGCCTCCCACATCAACAAACTTGATAGGATCATCTGACCCTAGCTGGATTCGGAGGATCCCATTGGAAGGAGGAAGCCCCTCCCTCCTCCGAGATCTGGAGAGACAGGCACAGGTGCCAGCAGGAAAGCACGTCACTCCGCAGGGGGTCCCACGAAGACACTTGGAGAGCAGGGCCACAAACGAGCCAAAGGAGACAAAGCAGATTGCCACCAGGGACACAGCCAAGTAGAGAGTTAGGCGGGATTCTCCTTCTCTTGGAGCCGAAGATTCTCGAAGATCAGGGACAACTGGATGCGTGTCTTCTTCTAAAGACACCAGGAGAGTAACAGAGGTAGAAAGTGGCGGGCTACCACTGTCCTTCACTACAATGACCAACTTCTGAGGTGGGAGGTCGGCTGGGATGGGAACAGCTGTCCGTACCTCCCCGGCATATCGGGAGACTGCAAACAGGCTGGGATCCGGGGCTTCCAGGAGCTGATAGGAAACCCAAGCATTGTAACCTGAATCCAGATCCACAGCAGTAACCTTTGTGACCAGGTGACCGGCACCAACTGATGGAGGCAGTGCTTGGGGACATAAGGAACCAGGCCTGGCTCTAGGGCGTAGCACAGCTGGGGCATTATCATTGAGGTCCAGCACAAACAGGCGAACTGTCACAGTGCTGCTAAGTGGTGGATTGCCTCTGTCCCGGGCCTGCACCTCAAACTGTAGAGTCTGTGTTTGTTCATAGTCAAATGATCGAGTCGCATGAACAGCTCCCGTCTGGGGGTTCAGAGAGATGAAGGATGAAGCTGACACATCTCGATTTCTGGGCTCTAAGAGGGAGTATGAGATGAGTGCATTCAAGCCAGAGTCTGGGTCAGAGGCCGCAAGGGAGCAAAGCAGGTCTCCCGGGCGGTTGTTCTCGGGAACAAACACCTCATGTGACCTCTGGAAGAACGAGGGTGGATTATCATTCACATCTGAAATATTGAGGAAAATAGTCCTGTGGGTACTCAAAGGAGGGTTCCCAGCATCAGAAGCGGTGACCATGATGTCATAACTGGATTTCGCTTCTCGATCCAAGGGCCCAGCCGTCACAAGGGAGAACTGGTTCCTGAAGGCAGACTTGAGGGCAAATGGCAAGTGATCAGGAATACGAAGGCTCACATCTCCATTTGACCCGGAGTCAGGGTCCTGCACGCTGATGAGGACCACCACAGTACCAGGTTCTGCACTCTCTGGGAGAGTTCCAAGCTCTGAGGTCACTGTGATGTGGGGGGCGTTGTCGTTTACATCCAGGAGATCCACCCTCAGACTGCAATGTTGCTCCATGGCTGGAGAACCCCCATCTCGAGCCCGAACGTCAAATTCATAGTAATTCTCACTCTCAAAGTCCAGAGGCCCCTGCAAGGTTAGCTTTCCAGTAATGGGATGCAGGCTAAAGAGGTTTCTCACACGATCGGGGGTGTGACCACTGAAAGAAAAGGTGACGTTACCACTAGGACCCAAGTCTGGGTCAGTGGCATTGAGCTGGATGAGCACCATGCCTGAGGGCGCGCTCTCCAGCACGCTGATCCTGTAACTGGATTGCTGGAAGGCTGGGGCGTTGTCATTTACATCCAGCACCGACACCCTCAGCTCCGCGGTGCCTGATCTTGGGGGGTTCCCTCCATCCACAGCAGTAAGTACCAGGCGGTAGTCCGATTGCTTCTCCCGATCCAGAGGCTTCTCCAACAGCAACTCTGGGACTAGGCTGCCATCGCTGCGCTTTTTGACATCCAGGGCAAAGTGCTCATTGGAACTCAGTCTGTAGCTGCTAATAGAATTGGTCCCCACATCTGCATCCTGAGCTTTTTCCAAAGGGAAACGCTGTCCTGGCGGAGCAGCCTCCCCGATTTCTAAGTCCAACTGCTGCCGCGGAAATCGGGGGGCGTGATCGTTCACATCTACGATCTCTACCTCAGCTCGGTACATCTCCAAAGGCCCTTCGGTTACAAACTCCAGGGGCACGATGCAGCTGGCACTGAGCCCACATAGTGCCTCTCGATCAATTGGATTCTTGATGAGCAGAGCTCCGCTGTCCAAATCCACGCGGAAGTGTCTCTGGTTCACCTCTCCAGCAACCTGCAGCCTACGAGCTGACAGACTCTCTGTATCAAGCAGGAAATCTTGGGCGACATTCCCTACGAAAGTCCCTTCCTGTGACTCCTCTGGGACCGGATAGCGGATCTGCCCATAAACGTAGCCCAGGTGGCAAAAGAGGAACAAAAGGGTAGCCTCCCGCCAGATCTCTACCCAGCTTCTCACCTTGCTGAACATCGCTGCCATCCGCTAATTCTGTTTGGTCCCGAGAAATAGAAGAAGCCGACCCGCCCCAAACAGCCACAGCAGCTGGAGACACCTATCTCCTTTCCCCGCGCCAGCTCTGGCGCGGCTCCGCCGGCGCTGCAAGGGTTACGCGCCGTTTTTTGCTGGTGGCGGGGTAGATTTGTCTGCCTTTCACCATCCGATTGGCAGGCAGCAGCTACTGGGCTCAGCCAATAGGCTGAGCAGAGAACGTCCCAATAGCAGCAGGGTTAATGCGTCGCAGCATTGGGAGGAAAACACACATACACACACAGCCCCCCAAAATAAAATAACATAAAATAAAATAATAAAATACACCCCAACCTTTCCACCTTCTTCTTATTCAACTGACATGCCTGTCTACCTTCCTGGAGCAGCAGATAACATACATGTATTTCCCCCATAACACACAACTCACCCCGCCCCTTTTCGGCAGGAAAAACAGCTACGCCTGAGCCCTAGCAACCTGCAGCCCGGAGAGCCAGTAGCCATTCGAGACTGGTCACTTTGTTCAAGCCAATGTTGTCATCAACCAAGATCATCAACGAGTGGCTTCCATCTCAGTCTGATGGTACTAGAGCTGGCAGTTAATAAGGAGCCCTGCCAGATTCCTGAAATTCTGCCCCTTCACCGATTAGCCCATCTCTTTGCAGAAAAGGATTACACATTAATGAAGCCAATTAAATGCATGCAGCACACGTTTTTATTGTAACAGAAGGCAGAGCGGAAACCAAGCCTCTCTTATTCAGACATTTGCTACAAAGCTAAGTTACCCATTCACTGATTTCAAGGGCAGTATGGAAGAAGGATAGTGAAAGCCAGGAGAGGGAGATGTTCCAAAACTGCAAGAATCAGTGTCTGGGACTTGCTGATATCTGTAGATCTCTTCACCTGGCAGAATGCTAATGTTTACAGATTTAAAAGCTTTTCTGAATGATTGGGATCAGCTACCAACAACACTGCGTTTACAAACCCTCTTTATTTGACACCACAGTATTCATGATATGTTGTTAATTACCAACAGAGACCATTTCAAAAGAACAAGCTTTTCACTTAGCCCCAGGGGACCTTTTGTAGCTGGAGACTTAATCTCACCCCACCCCCACCCTCATTCAGACCTCCCAGCAGCCTGGCTACTACCCAGCGCAGACACAGAAACAGAACACTTTAGGCACAGTGGATACCTGAAAGTTGTAACCTGAATGGCAAACACATCAAAGAAAGAGAAAAATCAAAGCTAATCCATCCAAACTCTTACCTAGTTTACCATTATCTACCAAAAACAGCAGCAAAAACTGGTGTTCTTATTCACACCCTCCCCCCAACCTTAGAGCTTTAGGAACACCCCTTTTACTGTGGTGAGGCTAGGAATCAATTATAGTCTCAAATAAGGTATTTGGTATTCTGTGTACGCAAAGAATTCTTATACTTTTTTCCATAGAGAAATTAGGATGTGTAAATCAGCTTGACCTGTCAAAGTGTTTATGTCAAAATTCAGTATTTCAGTGAATGTTTACTGTCATCCATTCAGTTTCTTGAATTGGGATGGGGGAGTGTGTATCCTTATCTTGTCCCTGTCTCTCACTTCCTGCACCATTATCAATCAGTAAATCCTGATGATTTGATTTCAGTCATTTTCCTCCATCTGCTCTGCCACTATGATGGTGGACATAATCTACCAATATTCCTAGTCCTTCTAATTGGTCTGTTTCCAACCCCAATGTCTCCTCATCCATTTGTTATGACTGTCAGAATAATCTCAAAAACAAACAAGAAAACCCCTGATGACCATGCCTGCAAAATTCTGCAATGACCATTTTACGTGGGATAAAATTAAAACTCTTTGCCTAAAGGTAATTCAGGATCTTACTTCTGTCTAACTGCTTTACCTCCTAATCCTTACATTCTGTTTTACACATACTTTAAAACTTAGAAGTAATGTAACACTCTTACCCCTTTGTGTGAAATTTTCTGTAGCAGCTAGTCCCTCACTCTTTCTCATTTGTCAATTCAAACTTTGGATTAGAGCTAGGCTAAAATTCAAGCATTGTCACCACTTCTATAAATGTTTCTTGATTCCCCCAGGCTGACCTAGGTGTTTCCTCCCCTTTGCTCTCTTGCTACTTCTTACAGAATTATCTTTTATATAGATATCTAGCTTTTGGGGGGGCATGTCTGCCATCTAAGGTCCTCTTTGTACAACATAGTGTCTCTTTATGTTTCATAGTGTCTAGCACTAGGGATGTTGGCAAGAATGCAGGTATTATCATTTATCCCCTTGACAAATAATAAATACTTGCAAAGTAGGCATTATAAGATAAGAGGGGCTGGAGAGGTGGTTCAGGGGTTAAGCCTCTGCCTTGCAGGTGGAAGGTCCTGAGTTCAGATCCTAGACCCCACGTATAGACGCTGGTCATAAGCGGGGGCGCCTGTGTTTCTGGTCCTGGTAGGGCCGAGCTTGTGAATCCCCGGGCAGAGTAAACAAGGAGGAGGTGAAGGCGGTCCCGAATTCCTCCGTGGTTCTACACACACACACATACATACACACACATACATACACGTGCGCACACACACATGCATACATGCACAATTGAATAAATAATGAATAATAAAAAAATTTAAAAAAGATAAAAGACTTGTCTGAAGCTGAAGAGCTAGTATGTGCAGTGCTTATGTAGTAAGGCATTATAACTGCAAGATCACACTAAAATAAGTGTAGTCTGTTTCACCAGAATTGAGACATCATAAAGCCTTAATCCTACATATTGTTGATTTCATCTTTTCATGGCAGATGTGATTCTCTCACCTTTAGGAATTTTTTAAAAGTTTTACTGGCATATAATTGCCATACCATGCAATTCATCTATTTAAAATGTACAGCTCTGTGGCTGTTAGGATAATCATCCATACTAAATTGGTGGAATCATCACCACAATATTATCTGAGATAATTTTTTCTCACCCCAAAGAACCTAATTTCCAATGCTCAGCTTTAGACTTCAAAGAATAGTTATATTAAAGAATAGTTGTGTAAACTGGACATAGTTAAGAACACTTGCAATCCCAGCATTCAGAAGCAGAGATAGAATAAGAGGATCAGGTTAGGCTTGGTTACCTGACACCTCATCTCAAAAGAAGAAAAAAAGTTCAAGTACTAGTAGTTTAGGAAGATTGCCTTTTTAGGAAATTTAGGTGAGAATATCTTCCCACCATACTCTTCTAAAGGTATCTGTGTAATATTTTAAAGTTGGAAACTGACATTCATTATTTTTGTTTTAAGTTAGACCTGGCTCGATAAAGGTAGTTCTTGACTCCTGGTTCTATGAGCATCACGATGACCCTCTGCTTATTAAATACGTTGAATGATGAGCTGGTGGGTTCTAGAACTAAGGTTTTCAATAGGACCATCTGGGAATCTCCAAAAAGTACTGATGCTTACTTATCTCATGGCCACAAACTGTGCTTTAGATGATACTTCAAAATCCCTGTAAAGTCCCTAAGTGATCCTAAGGAACACCCATATTTAAGCACCATTTTAGGGGAAAATCTCAGTTGCATTTAGACAGAGCAGAAGAGCAGAAGCATCTCCTGTATGGCTGCCACCTGTTCTTTCTCTGTGTACTTCTACTTTTATCATCAAAGGCTGTCCTCATATTTGCTCATTTCCAAAGGTGTGATTAAAATTTGGACAAAGGGCTAATAAATATAATAACATTTTTTAAGCCATGATGACATGCCAGACACTATGTGAACTATCTTACATGTAGTTTATCACTCACTAGTTCAATAAAATCCATGTTATTCCCTGTTTGTATATGAGAAAGACTTAGAAAGGAGCTCCAGTACCATGTGGTCAAAGACTTAATGTTGATAATTTGAAAATCAACATTTGTCTGACCGTCAAACCCAAGATTTGATAGCAATGCTGCCTTTAGTTACCAAACAACAGTGTTCTCCTTCAACTGAGAGCATGTGCAGCTTCTCTCCAGTGAAAAGTCCCTGTCATTACCAGCATTTCATCCATAATGAACAAATGCTCTACCTTTCTAAGGAAAGGAATTTATCTAGCTTTGGCATTATGTCTGTACCTAAGAAATGATGAAAGGATTGGGAACAATACTAGAGGTACATTTCTAATTCATATTTTTGTTGATCCTCTCAATTTATTCTCAAAACAAAATTTTACTTACATAACTAAAAGTTATCAGGGCTAGCAAGATGACCTAGTAGGTAACAATGTCTGGGTGTAACTTGGTCATCCGAGTTTGACCATTGGAGCCTAGAAAAAGAACCAACTTTGAAAAGTTGTTTCTGACATTCACATGCATGCTTATCTGTTGTCTCTCCCTCTTTCTTGCCTTCCTCCCCTCCTTCTTCTCTTTAAAATAAATAAATAATAAAAATTGTTCTTTGGGTTTGGAGATTATAGTTAATTAAAATTTATTGGGCTGGAGAAATGGTTCAGGGGTTAAAACTCTGCCTCGAAAGCAGAAGGACTTGAGTTTGGATCTTGGATCCCATGTAAAAAACACCAGGCACAAATGGCAGTAGCTTGTACTTCTGGCTCTGGAAGGTGGAGTCTGGGAAATCCCAGAATAAAGCAAAAGGGAGGTAGAAGCAATCCAGGATGACTCCCCAAATCACCTTTGTTTCTCCATAGGGACACACAGTGCCCACTGATAACAAATTACACACACACACACAAATACATAAATAATTAAAAGACTCTGCCTCAAAAGTAGAAGGACCTGAGTTCAGATCCCAGATCCCATGTGAAACCACCAAGCAAAAATGGTAGTGACAGCCTGCACTTCTGATTCTGGAAAATACAGTCTGTGAAATCCCAGGGTAAGGCAAAAAGGAGGTAGACGCAATCCCAAACTACACACACACACACACACACACACACACACACACACACACACAGTGCCTTCTGATACACGCACATATGCAAAAAATTCTTTGTATTTTCTTAATTTTCTCAATGTTCAAGTGTTAGCTATGATATAGAAACACTGGGTAACAGTTCATTATTCCAGTAGTATGCTTGAAATAAATTTAAAGAATTTTATTTTACTCATAGAAAGCTATCTGATAATCAAGTATAGGATCTGAATAAGTAAATAGAAGTTTTACAATAACTTTTATTGTAACTACTTTTGATGCAAATGTAGCAATCGTTTGAAGATGGGCAGAAGAGATGTTTTTTAATAGGGTTAGAGGTATCCAGAAGCTGTTTGTAAAACAAACAATTCTGAACGCTGAGTTCCTGTGCTTAACTGCCCCTTAGTAAGATGTATGAGTTGTGATGGCAAATGTGTGCTGAAGGTGTGTGTTGGGTCCACAGAGGAGTCAAGTAGTTTCACCTTCAGACAGACCACAGGACACACTCTAGCAGTCCACCCTCTTTTCAAAGGCACTACTGGATCTAGGAATAACCAGAAGAAAAATCTGGAAGTATACTCAGAAAAACATCTTCGTAGTTTAAAAACACTTCCCTGAATCTGAGGATTCAACACGCACCCGTTAAGCACGTCGTTTCCGCGCTGACATGCTAAGCCTTACCTGTCCAGGAGGGGCGCTCTCTGCACCCAACACCTGCCTATAGAACGCAGGATCGCAGCTCCGCAGCGTGTTCTGGAGGCTGGCCAGCGGGCTGGCGGCACCGGGTTTCTTCAGCAGAGGGTCGCTGCGGCGCGAGTCCGTGGTGAGGTACACCTGATGGTACAGGTGCGGCGACATCAGGCCTCCCCGCACGGCGTCCGCGTGCAAGGAGGGCCCTGGTGTTCGATACAGGGAGCTCACTGGGGCTCGATATAGGTCTCTGTTCTGCTTCCATTTGTAAACTTTGAATATGATCACTCCCAACACTGTGACTGCGAAGCCCACAGAGACCACGATTAGAGAAAGAAGTAGATAAAAGGTGAGACTTTTATTCTGTTCCCGGGGGGCATTGCCGGAGGGGAAATCGGCCCGGGCTTCCGGAGATTCCTCCGTGACTGACACGGTTAGGGTAACGGTGGTGGATAACGATGGTTCCCCATTATCTGCGATCAGGACCGTGAGAGTCTGCCTGGGCGAATCCGTGTCCTGGACTGGGCGAGCGGTGCTGATCTGACCCGTGTGAAGTCCCACGGCAAAAAGGCTCTGGTTGGAGGCTCCCAGGAGGCTGTAGGAGAGCCAGGCATTGTGCCCTGCATCTGCATCCCAGCCTACTACTCGCGAGACCACGTGGCCAGCAGCTGTCCCTCGAGGCATCATCTCCACGGAACTCTGGCCAGGCCGGGGGTAGAGGACCTGGGGGGCGTTGTCATTACGGTCAGTGACAAATATGTTCACGCTGACGTTGGTGGCCAGGACAGGGGTGCCCCCGTCCTTGATGTGTGCTGTCAATTCAAACTCTCGCCGATCCTCGTAGTCCAGGGGCACTAAGGTGGACAGGACGCCACTGTCGCGATTTATCGTGAAATAGCGACCCACAAGCCCGGTTTCAGCTCCTGGCTCTAAAAGAAAGAAAGAAAGGCGTGCATTGTGTGGGGCGTCGGGGTCCCAGACGCTGAGGTTCAGTATCGGAACCCCAGGAAGGTTATTTTCCTCCACGTACACGGCATAGGAAGACTCTGAAGACTGAGGGGGGTTGTCGTTGATGTCGGACACTTGGACTCTCACTGTGGTCAGAGCCGAGAGAGAAGGGGTTCCCGCGTCTCGAGCTGTGATGCTAAGGTTGTATTCTGGCACGGTCTCCCGATCCAGGCCTGCACTGGTCTTCAAAGTGAAGTAATTTTTGAGGGAAGAAGTAAGGCTAAAGGGGAGACCGGGTGGAATCTCGCAGGTCACCAGCCCATTGTCACCCGCATCCAGGTCAATCACACTGAGCAAAGCGATGACAGTCCCCAGAGGGGCATCCTCTGGGACTGGGCTATACACGGAGGTGACTGTGATCTCCGGGGCATTGTCATTGACGTCCACGACTTCTACCAACACTTTACAATGTGCAACCTCAGGGTTGGCGCCCTTGTCTTTGGCCTGGATGTAAATTTCATGGAGTTTTGTGTCTTCGAAGTCCAATCGACCTTTGATCGTCAGCACGCCAGTTACGAGATCTAGGGCAAATAGTCCCCGCACGCCAGCACGATTGTGACTGCCGAAGGAGTAAACGATTTCACCATTGAGGCCTTCATCCAGATCCGTTGCAAGAACCTGAGCCACTCGCGTGCCGGGGGGTGCATCCTCCCTGACGCGCGCCCGATACAAAGACTGGTTGAAGGCAGGCGCATTGTCATTCGCGTCCAGCACTATGATACGAATGGGTAGGCTGGCAGAACGGGGTGGGGTTCCTCCATCCAGCGCAGTCAGCACCAACTGGACACTTGGCTCCCGTTCCCAGTCCAGGGCGCGCTCCAGGACCAGCTCCGCATATTTGGTGCCGTCCTCCCGAGTCTGTACGCGTAGCGCAAAGTACTCGTTATGGCTCAGCTCATAGGTCTGTAAAGAGTTGCTTCCCACATCGGGATCGTGCGCGCTCTCGAGCGGAAAGCGCGTCCCCAGCGCCATAGCCTCGCTAATCTCCAATTTCATTTCCCCGGTGGGGAAAGAGGGATTGTTATCGTTGATATCCTGAATCACCACTTCCGCGCTGAACAACTCCAGCGGGTTCTCCACCACCAACTCCAGAGTTACAGTACAGGAGGGCAGTGTCCCACACAGCTCCTCTCGGTCCAGACGCTCGTTCACGAACATCTCTCCGGTCTCCCAGTTCACCTCAAAGAATCTACGGCTTGCTCCGGACACCACCCGGAGCCTGCGGGCGGACAGGCTGCGGAGATCCAAACCCAAGTCCGTGACCACGTTACCCACCGTGAAACCTTTCTCTCTTTCCTCCGGAATCTCATAGTGAATGGTGGTGGAAGCCTTGTTCAAGGCAGCGAGCAGAAGCAGAACTCCCACCACTCTCCCGGGGCTTACCAGTCCGCTCCTCCTGGCCGCCGGGACCATCTCACTTGAAAGCAGTTCCTCTTGGTGGGGTCCAGATTGTCCCGGCGATTTAGCTGAGAAACTTTCAGCGGGTTAGCGCTTGGGCGCTGGGCGCCGACTCGGACATGGCTTTCTGGGTGTCGCTGATTTGCTCGCCTGCTGTTCAGTCTCTGCCTCATCCCGGGGCGCCGAAAGGGGACGGGCCGGGGCCAGATCTCCAGCGTCTTCATTGGCCGACAGCGGCACACAGAGTCCCAGCCAATAACTGCACGAAAAATGCGCTAGCGCCGGGCTCTTTGAGCCGGACACACGCTCGCGCCAGGAACTTCTCTTTCCTTGGGCTGCCTTCCAGAGTTTCCGGGCAAGCGCCTTGCCAATGTCAGTGGAGGAAATCTACCCAACCTGGAAAGCCAATCGCGGGGCGATGAGGTCCGCGGCTCTGCCAAGCTCCAAGACAAACCAGGGTCTATTAAACACTTTAATCGCCCTTTGATCACAAGACAAAGGGGGGGGGCGCTGAGCGAAAACGCACATCTGGAAAGACTAACAATTCTCGTTTGTTGGAGGGTAGAGAAGCAACAAAACCGTCCTTGTTAAGAAGAATTTACTAATTTCTGGGGAAATTAATAATTCCAGCTTTATGAGCTAGGAGGGTGTGAGAGCAGTTCAGATGCAGAGCGCTGAGTATGTATGTGTAAGGGACCAATCTCCAGCACCCACCCGGACCCCAAGAAGTTTTGCCTTTCTCCGAATGAGACTGTAGAATTCTATTACTTTTAACTCTGTTTTAAAAAATTTAAATAAAGTTCAAATTTTATTTCTTTTGTTTGGATGCTGCTTTCATTTTTTAAGAACCAAGACGTTACCAGAAATTTCCTTGCTCGTTTTCCAAGGCGCATAATCTCAAGTGGTTAGAACACGGTCTTATAAACATTCTCTGTTACTTCATTAATCATTTGTTCCAAGGAGAAGTTGTTTTGCTAACAAAGAATAACAGGAAGGGAAGGAGAGAAGAAAGAAAAGAGGAAGGAGGAAGAGAAGGAGAATAGGAGGAGGAGCTGGGCCTATATGCTATCTAGGACTTTTCACAGAACTGTTCAGATGATGACAGCAAAACATCACAAATTCTTTAGAGAAATATAATGCTTACGACCACAGAATAAAGAACTCTGCATTTAAGATTGCAATCACTCTTGTCTCACAAACAGAGTTTGAGTTCAGATCGTAGGTACCACACAAAAACACCAAGCAGAAATAGTGGTGACCTGCACTTCTGGCTCTGGAAAATGCCATAGCAAAGCAAGAAGGAGGTAGAAGCAATCCAGGATGATTCCTGAAGTCACTCTTGGCCCTCCATAGGGATACACAGTGCACTCTGACAGAGTAAATAAATAAAATATTTTAAAAAGATTCCAATCACCAAATAAAACAGTAATTGTTAAGATAAGAGCAGTAGCCCTGAGAGATAAGCCAGAGTTTAACTGTATGTCTTGGACAAGAAACTAACCTAAGTGTTTCTAGACTGAATCCTACCTTATTAAGTGAATAAGGCAAGTGAAAGTACCTGGTACAGAGTAAGCCTCAATTATTTATGCAAAGTAATGCAGTCTGTTGGAAGCTAGGTGTGAAGCTAAGAGCCTCTAACATATAACTCAATTTTAATTGTACGGAGGGTTAAATAGAAAGTCAGTATAAACAGGATGTTTTCTGATGAGATGAAAAGTCACCTTACCTGTTTCTCTATGTCCTCAGCACTTTCTCCCTCTTTCCCCCGTTACTCTTTCCTAATTTCTTAACACCATCCCCTCCCCAGTTTTAAAGTGCTCAGTAGGCTGAGTCAGAAAAATTGTCACTAATTTCAGACAGCTGGGACCACAGAGTGAAATGCACCCTCCAAAAATTATAACCAACCCAGTTTTAAATACTCAAGTTGATAACTGGCCAGACCATCAAGAAATATGATAGACATTAGAAGACAAATACAGTAGAATTTAGAACAAAGGCTTCATCTGCCTCACAAGCAGAAGAAGGTCCTGAGTTTGGATCCCATATCCCATGTAAAAACTGTCAGGTGAAAATGGTGGCAGTCTGTATTCTATCATGGAAGGCGGAGCCTGGGAAACTCTAGAGCAAAGCAAAGAGGAAGTTGAAACAATCCACAGTGATTCCTGAAGTCACCTTTGGGCCTCTACAGGCATACACAGTGTTCTCTGATACATACAGGCACACATGCACACACATACACACACAAAAATAGAATATAGGCTACAGCCCAGCTACTTTTGAACCGAAGTGTTAGAACCATGGTCGATAGGCACTGGGTGGGGGGGAGCTTGTCAGAAACAAAGAAATGTACAATTCAGATCAGCTATTGAACTAGAATTTGCATTTTAACACGTGAAAGAATGATAAGCACTGTATTTACGGGTGCAGAGATGTGCTAATATAACACTCTTCTTTTGACTCTTTACTATCACTTAAATCACAATTTGGATTTTTGAGGGAGGGTATTGCAGATTGAATACAAGGCATGCTGATTAAGCAAGTGCTCTACTTCTGAGTTACACTCATCCCATTCCCTAAAAGGGGCTCACAAACATATAACTAGGGACCGGACACAGGATGGTCCAGTGGTTAAAGACCTTGCTTTACAAGAAAAGGACCTGGGTTCAGATCTCCAATTCCCATGTAAAAATGTCAGGAGAGTGTAGCAACCCTGGCAGCCTGTTTATAATTCTAGTCCTGGAAAGCAGAACCTGGGAATCCTCAGAGAAAACTGGCTAGACAGACTAGTCCTCATGGTGTGCTCTGCATTTAATTAGAGATGCAGGCTCACAACAATAAGGTAGAAGAGTAATTGAGGATGATTCATGATATCACCCTTGGGCCTCCACAGGCACACACATTCAAGTGCACTTGTGTACATACACCCACCCACATGCACACACCCAAAACATATATACATAAAAGAAAAAATGTACATACTTTCTCTCCTTAATAAGGTCTATAGTTCTTCTAAGATATATTTATTTACTTTGTGTGTGTGTGTGTGTGTGTGTGTGTGTGTTCATGTATACAATATGACACCTCAGTGTTTGTGCCTCTGGTGTATTCAGGGTGACATTGGGAATCGTCCTGGATTGTTCAATCTCCTTATTGCTTTGCTCTGGGATTTCTCAGGCTCTGTCTTCTGGGCCAGAATTGCAGGCCATCACCATATACACTGGGCATTTTATGTGGAATCAGTGGATCAGAACTCAGGTCCTTTTTCTTGTGAGGCAAAAGCTTTAAGCTTGAGCCATCTCACTAATCCTAAGACTCTTAGAGCCAGCAGAAGCTTCTCAAACTCATTCTCCACAGTAAGTAGGATGCGCTTCTCCCAAACTCAGTCAAGTCACATATATTTCAAGGTTGCACTGTTTATCCTGAAATACAGTTCCATATCCTTTATAGAGAATCCAAGTTTCATACCTTCTCCTTCTCCCTCCACCCTACCACACTGCTTTCAGTGTGATCAGTAGCCAAGCAAGATCTGTTGTATCCCCAGGGACTTCACCTGGGCTGCTCCTTTCCCAGGAAAGTGTCTTTCTCCCCTTTTCCTTTGCTTTACTCCCCCCCCCCCAAATCTCAGGTCTCAAAAGCTAACCAGCCAAACAAAAACCTGAGCTGGCAATATAGCTCAGTTGGTAGAGTGCTTGCCTAGCATACATGAGACTGGGTTTGACCACCAGCACCACCAAATAAACTGATTGTCACAGTGTTTGCCTATAATTCCACTACTTTTGGAGGCAGGAGGAGTTCATCTACAATGAGTTGGAAACTAGCCTGGGCTACATGAGACGCTGTATAAAAATATAACACAACAAACAAAGCAAAACATAGCTTACAGGTCTGCTAAAAGAAGTCTCCTTTGTTATGTCCTCTTGGAGCACATTTTTTTTTTCCACTGAACACACAGTTTAAGATTTTATTGATTCATATTAGTGTCTATTATTTATACAAAGAGGTTTCACTATGACATTTCCACACATGCATATAATGGACATTGATCACATCTTCCCATTAGTCTCATCCCTACATTCTACTTTTCTCTCTTCCACCTCCCTCCCTGTTATCTACTCCCCTTTTCTTTACCCCTCCCCCACCATATTTCACACACAAGAGAAAACATGTCTTTGTGAGACAGGCTAATTTCAAATAATCAGAAAAATCAGCAAGAACAAACAGGACTGCATTAAACTACTTTTTGTTTAAGCGCATGTATCTCTCCTGCCCAAAAGAAATAAAAGCTACAAAAACAAAAAGCCCTCTAGAAGCGCAGAAATCATGACACATTTTTTAGAATGAAGGGGGCTAATGCTTACTGATCGTGCATCTTTACTGGCTAAACTGATCCCCACTCTCCTTCAGACCATGATCATCTTTGGTATTTTTTTGGTTATTTTATTTATTAATTGTCTTGTCTTGTTGAGACAGAGTCCAACCGGGCCTAAAACTGATTATGTAGCCCAGGCTCATCTAGAGCTCTTGAGTCTCCTACTTCAGTCTCCCTAGAATTAGGACTACTAGTGTGTACCACCATGCCCAGCATTCTTCCTTTATTTTTTAAAAAGATTTTTCTTGCTCTAAAAACTATAACAATGCAGTGTTATAGTTTTAAAAATATTTCATCTGTTCATTTAAAATTCATTTCTGTGGAGGCTGGAGAGATGGCTCAGGGGTTAAGACTCTGCCTGGCATGCAGAAGATCCTGAGTTCAGATTCCAAGTCCAATGTAAAAATGCCAGGTGGAAATGGCCTGCACTTTCGGTCCTGGTGGGCAGAGCTTGGGAAGTCCAAGAGCAAAGCAAGAAGGCAGTAGAAGCAATCCAGGATGATTCCTGAAGTCACCTTTAGTTCTCCATAGGGACACATGTGCCCTCTCTCTCTCACACATACATACACACACACACACACACACATAAACACAGACACACACACTAAATGAATGAATCAAAAATTTTGTTTAATTAATTATATGAATATTGAAGTGGAAATGTAGCTTATGTTTTTTCCTAAACACCCATTTAGTTATTTATTAGTTATTTTGAGACTGACTATCATGTTGCTGAGGCTGACATTTCAACTCATGGTTCTCTAAACTACAACTCCTGAGTGCTGGAATTACAGGCATGTGCCACCATATCCAGACAAAGTCATGGATTTGCATATTATTGAGTAGCTAAGCACAGACTGTACTATTGAACTACTTCCTTTAGTATTTATTTTCTGGTTTCCTTCCTCCTCCCCCTCCTTCTTCCTCCCCCTCCTCTCCCCTCCTCCTTCCCCTCCCCCTCCTCTCCCTTCTCCCCCTCCCTTCTTCCTCCCTCTCCCCCTTCCTCCTTCCCCTCTTCCCTCCTCCTCTTCTCTCTTCCCTTCTCTCCTCTCCACCTCCTCACCTCCTCCTCCTCCTCACCTCCTCCTCCCCCTCCCCTTCCCTCCTCCCCACCTCCTCCTCCTCCTCCTCCTCCCCCTCCTCTTCTGTGTGTGTGCGTGTGTGTTGAGGATCAAACCCTGGGCCTCACATATGCTAGACAAGTACTTCATATTCTCAGGCACAAATACTTTTTAATAAAGCAATCTTTGAGCTAATGTCATAGTAGCTAACCGTAACTTACACTAAGGACTCTACATAGTATATTCATTTTTTTTCCCAAGTGGGGCAAGGACTTTACTAGCGAGGAAAGTACTTTACTAGGGAGATTCATCTTCCACTCAAAGACACATTCGTTCTTTTAAGCTACCAATGGTCTAACAAATCTATTTCTTAACCCTAATGATTTGAAAATAAAATATAGGTTACTAAAGAGTCAAGAAAGCTGTGATACTTGCTGTGTTTCCTGTGTTCAGGAAAAATGGAATATGAGTATGTAGAGAGAGACTTTGATGAAGGAGGATTATAAGAAGGATGTTTAGCATTGGCACGATTATGTTGAGAAATTGACATAAGCAAGGATATATCATAAGAAGTCTGGACCTGCAAAGCTGAATTCAGGATCAGGCTAAGGACACATCTTTCTATCACTTATTCCCCTCATTCCTTAAATAAGAGCTGTTTATGCAGAGTTGACCTTGCATAGAGTACCTGGTATATTCTTCATGTCACATGACGCTATAATAAATGCTTGGACTGCTTTGGGTGTAGCTGCAATTCCATCTGAGTCAGCTGCCCACCTGACCTCAGCTTTTCTGTATGTCTTATTTTCTTCTTCATTTTTGCATAGCTCCAAAAGAGCAACACCGTGTGGATTGTGACAGAGCACATAGAATTATTTTCTCATTTCTATGTGTGTGTGTGTGTGTGTGTGTACTGTATGTGTCAATGGAGGTTTAAGGGTGACCTCGGGAATCATCCTGGATTGCTTCTACCTTCTTTTTGCTTTGCTTTGGGATTTCCCAGGCTCCACTTTCCAGAGCCAGAAGTGTAGGCCACCACCATTTCTACCTGGCATTTTTATGTGGGATCTGAGATCCAAACTCAAGACCTTTTACTTTCAAGGCAGACTCTTAACCTCCGAGACATCTCTCCAATCCCAACATCTCTATCTTTTATCCTTTCTGCTTTATAATTTCAAGAGAACTTCTGATCAATAAGACGCAGCAAAAATAATATAATTTTAAAACAGAAAGTGCACATGTTATATGGTAAATAATGAGGTCATTTTAGTGTTAAAGAGAATCAAGTTCCAATGCCAAGTTTTATACTTAGTAGCTACTTAATCATGGAACTTCTATTTGCTTTTCATTCTTAATTTTTAAAAAATTTTATGGTGCTAGAATTTGACTGAGGCTTGGTACATATTAGAATAGTGCTCTACCACTGAATTACTGCCCAGATACCAAACTTTCATTTTTAAATTCTCTTTTATTTTATCTATAAAATAGAATAAAATGGTGCTCATTGAATAAGCAGATACTTCAATCATTTTTAAATCTTTTCAACAACTTTACGTATATCATATAGCCCACTCAAAGATTTGAGTAAATTTATACATTCAATTTTAGTATACTCCAAGGCTGTCTACAGTCAATCTTTGTTCCTACCCTTAGCCTCAGGGAACTACTGATCTATTTTATGTCTTGCGATCCTCCCTCCCTCCCTTCCTCCCTTACTCCCTGCCCTCTCTTCCCCTCCCTTCCTCCCTTACTTCCTCCCCCTTCTCCCCTTCCTTCCCTCCTTCCTTCTTTCCCTTTCCATCCTTCTCTCTTTCCATCCTTCTCTCTCTCTCTCTTTCTTTCTTTCTTTTTTTCTTTCTTTCGATACTGGAGATTAAACACAGTAACATATTAGGCTAGTTCTCTGTTACTGAGCTATGCCTTGACTTCATGATTTTGATGTAATATATTTTTTATTTAAAGGGAATAATAGACAACCATTATAGCACATTGAACTACACTGGAAGACCACCAGCACAAGCGAGAGCCAAAGGGCCACCGGGGGCCACTGGACAAGGCTGTGTTCACTGAGAATAGATAACTGAAAGTCAGGAAGAACTTCTAGTTGTCACCACAAATCAACTGGAAGAAATGGGGGAAATAATATGAGTAGTCTTATGAAAAGAAGGGTGTTTGGCTGAGGAAGAATGTGGAAAATATATTGCTGCACCAGGCTAAAGCAAAGCTTGACACAGCCAAAGGCAAGAGTGGGGGCTCATTAAGACTGAAAATTTCAAGGAAAAGATGATGGTGATAAGTTCCTTCTATCACTTGGTTCTTGTCTGCAAAGACTTTAGCAACCCCACCTCCACTCACACACAATTAATTCACTTTTTAGAGAGAGAGAGAAAAAAAAAACACCCTGAAACATGAAGCTGTGTAAGATTTGTTTTTAACACTTCTTATTATACCTTTAGATAAGAAGAGTTGTCTGCATTCAAACCAGATGCATCCTATTGTAATGGAAGATTAATGAGGCAGAAAACTACAACTGGCCAGAATGCAGAGTATTCTGGACCCTAGAGAGCTCAGCCCTGATCAAGTCATCAAGATCTCTGCGCATACCAGGGCTCAGGGAACCTTGTGGGGGGAGGGGGGAACGGTAAGACTGTAAGAGTCTAAAGGTGGGAGGTGCACTGCGAGCCAGGACACTCCAGTCATGAGAGGGCTGCTGCATCCAGGAGCTCATTGCCCCCAGATCTGCTACTACCAGATCCGCACCATGGCTGACATATCAACATTCCCCCACCGACCAGCGAGGTTCTCAAAAGAAACAACTGCACTTAGAACCTCTGGGGCAGGTGCTGGACAACAGAACGGGTTACCTCTGGGTTTCCCCACTGAGGGCCATTCATACTACCACAGAAGCCTGGTCCCTTACTAGTACAGGTGCCCAGAAGGGGGTTCTGTGGTCCACACATGCAGAGAAACATGAGGGCAGGAGAGGAGACAGGGCTGATTGGTGAAGGGAGGGGAAGATGGGAGAGGAGAGTGGTAGGGGAATGGACTCAGCTCATTTTGCTTGCATATGAAAATTCTTAATAAAAATGCTTGTAAAAAAGATTTGTTCTTAAGCCGTGCTGTGCCATGTCTCTTTTTATCTAAACACCCCACTGAATGTGAATTTTCAATAGTCGTGTCCTGGGTTTCTCAATAAAAACTAGCTCTGCCTAGTGTGGTATGGGGGTTTCAAACTGGTATAAAAATTTAAAGCAGCAAAAACATATGTGGGGATGATAGCTTTGTTTTCTCTGATGCAACTCATATGAGATAATTATTTGAGCTAAGTGCCACTTTTTAACTGCAAACTTTTTTTCAGCAATTCTATGACACTTTGAATGTCTCTAAGTAAATGTAATTTTATTAGAAGAAAAGATGTGATAAAATGAATTCTTTTGTGTTTGCTTTATTTTAGCATAATGTCAAATCTACTAAGTGGTATTTCTTTCTAGTCCACTGAGACACTCAGAAGTAATTGTCACATCCTTTGTGCCACCACAAACAAATTATTACCAATGCTTACTACCTCCAAAGTGTGTGTGTGTGTGTGTGTGTGTGTGTGTATGTGTGTGTGTGGTGTGTGTGTGTGTTTTGTACTTTGCAGTCATGAGAATGGAACCCAAGACTTGAGCATACTAGGTCAGTATTCTACACTAAGATGCACACCAGCTTTCCCTGCTACTGATACCACCAAGTGACCTTAAATATTGAGATGGCTTCTTTTCTGGCATTTTTTTTTAAGTTTTTTTTTTAAATTCAATTGTGCGTGTATGCATGTGTGCTTGTGTGCTTGTGTGTATGTATGTATGTATGTATGTATGTGTGTGTAGAACCACGGACGAATTCGGGAACCACCATGGACGCCTCCACCTCCACCTTGTTTACTCTGCCCCGGGATTCACAAGCTCCGCCCTACCAGGACCAGAAACGCAGGCCGCCCCTGCTTCCACCCGGCGTCTATACGTAGGGTCTAGAATCCAAACTCAGGATCTTCTACCTGCAAGGCAGAGGCTTAACCTCTGAGCCACCTCTCCAGCCCCCAGAGGAACTCTTAATAAAGATTACCTGATATTACTTTTAATGTTAAGAAATTGCCTAATTTCCTAATATTCCCAGGATATCAGTAATAGCAGAAAATCTTATCCAAATTTTTTAAAATTAAATTACTACACTGAAGAAGCAAAATGTATTTCTAGTCAGACATATAATCCTAGTACATGGGAAGATAAAGCCAAAAAATTCTGTAAGTTCAAGGTGAGTCTGACCTATATGAGTTCCAGGCCAATTAGACACAGAGAAGACCCTGTCTCAACAACACTATATATATACACATACACACATGCATATGTATGTAATGGATATACATATATAATTATATATACACACATATATAACTATACATATATACATATAACTATATATATAACTACATAAAAAATATATATCCAGTAATCTTTAAGGTCAATCTAATTTCTCTATTTGAACAACATTCTAAGGTCAAACAAAGGGATTGTTTGAAGAGAAATAGGATAAAACAGATAATCTTATTATCAAGCAAACTTGTATCCCAATTTAGCCAGGTGGGAGATTCAAAGATTTGATAAAGAAACTGAATGGCTTAGTTTTAATATTTATCTGAAATTTACCTGAATATTTTACTTCTTTGATTTGCAAAGATAATTTTCAAAGTGAATTTTAATAAATTTTATAAGATCTCTGTTCTATTTTTAGAACAAGAAGAAATATCATCAAAATACTTTGTAGCAAATAGTTATTTTAGAGGTGAAAGAATTGTTAGTTTTGAGATGAGCCCCAGTATGTTGCTATTACATTGCAATGTAAATTGCTATTAACTCTCACCAAATTGACAGTTGAGTTGTTTATTTTTTCCCAGTAATTTGCTTCATTATATACTACAACTTTTTTTCTTTTTTTTTTAAGGTTATTTATTTATTTATCAAGTGTGTGTCTTTGTAGGTGTGTCTTCGTGTATAAGAGGGCACTATGTGCCTTTGGAGGCTCAGGGGTGACTTTCGGAATCACCCTGGATTGCTCTACGTCTTCTTTGCTTTGCTCTGGAGTTTTCAGGTTTTATCTTCTAGGAACAGAAGTACAGGCTGTCATTTCCTTCTGGCATTTCTATGTGAGATCTGGGATTCGAACTCAAGAACTTCTATTTTCCAGGCAGAGGCTTAACCCCTGAACCATCTCTCTGGTTCCATATACTACAACTTTAAGAATTAAGTGTAGCTTTCTGGTAATTAAAATCTTCTGTCATTATAGAAGTTTAGTACTTGGTAAATAAATATGATGCCTCTTTTTTTAATTTTTGTGTCTCTGTGTGTGTCTGTGTGTATCAGAGGGTACTGTGTGGAGACCAAGGGGGGCTTCGGGAATCACCCTGGATTTTTTCTATTTCCTCTTTGCTTTTGCTCTGGAGTTTCCCAGGCTCCGCCTTCTAGGACCAGAAGTACTGCCATTCTCCCTCCCCCCACCTAACTTGGGTTTAGATGCTACCTTCCTTATACAATCACGGACCAAAGATGTAGTTTTAAAATACGTGGTAGGCTGTCTACGATTCCTTCTGGAGCATGAATTATGTCAAGCATATGTCATCAAAGGCAAATTAGATAAAATACAGTGGGCCACAAAGGTGAAAAAATTTGAAAATATGAGGGAGTCTGGCAGGGGCAATGAAGGGTCTTATGGGAAAATGAGGATGGATAGGATTAGGGATGCAGGGTGTGATAGTTAATCCTGGCTGTTAACTTGACCACACCTGACATTAACTAAAATCAGCTGTCATAGTACTTGAAGAGATTATGCAGATCAATACATTTACAATACAAAGACCAGCCCTAAATCGGATTGGAACCTCCCAGTAGCAGACTAGATAAAAGGAACCATGAAACAGAAGACTTTGAGGAGAGACTTTCTGCTTCTCAGACTCTCCAGGATGTTTGCAATGACTTAGCCTGCCTCTAGCTTCAGTCACTAACCATGTCACCTCTGCCATGAAAGACAGTATCTCCCCTCTGGAACTGTAAGCTGAATAAATCTCCCTTTCTCCCTTAAATTGCTTGACTTTGTTTGCATGCTCTCTCATAGCAACACATAAGAGAAACTGTTACACAGGGGTAAAAAGATTATAAATACATTATATTCACGAATGCAACACTAAAAAAGTAAAATATATATTATTTAAGGAAACAAAATAAAATTATTAGTAGTAAGCCATATGGAGCATCATTTGGAACAAAATTAGATTCATACTCAACACATGCAGAAATAAACTTGTTTTTCCTTTTTAAAAATCTGTGACTTAGTCCTTTCTCTCTATTTTATTCTTATTATTTGTGTGAATGTGTGTGAGTGTATCAAGGGCACTGTGTCCTTATGAAGGACTAAAGGTGACTTCCAGAATCATCCTGGATAGCTTCTACCTCCTTTTTGCTTTGCTCTGGGATTTCCCAGGCTCCACCCACCAGGACAAGAAGTCTAAAAAAAAAATCCTGATTCTTCCACCTCTTCCTCCCAAGTGCTGGGATACAGGGGTGTCCCACCATTCCCAGCTAGAAATTTTTTATATAATCAACTGACTCTTAAGTGTATGACAAACTAGTTCACCTTGCTTATAACAAAAGATCCTAATTAGAAGTATTTTTAGGGGCTAGCAGGATAGCTCAGTGGGTATGGTGTCTGCTCAAATATCTAGTAACCTAAGTTTGATCTCCAGAAACCCACATGGTGGAAAGAGAGAACCAATTCCTGAAAGCTGCCCACTCACCACCCCACATGTGCCTTGGCATACATATTGCATGCACATATCTGCTCTCTCTCTTCCTCTCTCAAATAAAATATTATAATAGAACTATTTTGAGATTTCTTCAACTTTTTAAAAATTTACTTTGTCGTGTGTGTGTGTGTGTGTGTGTGTGTGTGTGTGTGAGAGAGAGAGAGAGAGAGAGAGAGGGAGAGAGAGAGAGAGAGAGAGAGAGGGACATTATATTGTGTGCTTGCAGAGGTCCAAAAGTGACTTCAGAAATCATCCTGGATTATTCTACTTCCTTTTTGCTTTGCTCTGGGATTTCTCAGGCTATGCCTTCCAAGGCTAGAATTACATGCCACCACCATTTCCGCCTGTCATTTTTATGTGGGACTTGTCCTTCTGCTTTCAAGGCAAAGGCTTTAGTCTCTGAGCCATCTTTCTAGCCCCAGAATAAATTTTTTAAAAGATGTATAACAAGCCATGCTCACTATAAACTACTAGAAAACTGATTAGAAAATAAGTGAAAAGATGCTTTTAGATTAAGGATCTAAAGGCAGTGCAGGACTATAATACACACACACACACACACACACACACACACACACACACAAGAAAAAAAGCTCTACAAACTACCTCAAGTTTTTGTCTTAAACAACTTTCAGACTGTGAGGCAGCAAAAATGAAGTCCAAAAACAACGACATGGTTTTGTTGAGTTGAAGCATAGAGTTCTGAGAGACTGAGGCAGTTAGATTTGAAAACAGAATACTAGAGAATTATAACTAGATGATTCCAGGGCTAGTGAGATGGCTCAGTGGGTAAAGGTACCTGCATGCAAACATAACAACCTAAGTTCAGAAGGAAAGACTGAGTGTAGAAGGAAAGACTGATTATCCAAAAGCTGTCCTCTGATCCACATACAGGTCATGGAATGGGTTCTCTCTCTCTCTAACTCTCTCTCTTCCTATCGAATAAATGAAATATTAAAAAATTAATTCCAGATCTAAATAAAGATTGCCTTAGGTGTTTGATTAAATAATAATCTAAGCATGAAGAGACATAATACTTCCATAGAACTACACAAATAACGAATACCAGGGCACCATAAGTTGAAGAATTCTTGAACATCATACAGAGATTAAAACGTATGATGTCCATTAGATCATATAAAATTTCTCACTGAACATCCACAGGGGGAAAAAAAGGTTAAATTTGGTAGTGGTACTAAACTAGACCAAGGCAAAAGGTACTGTAAAAATGTTCTAATAAACCATGTAGTGTTAAACCTGATCTGAAAAAAAATCATTTCTTCCTCAAATAGACTTGAATTCTTCTTAAAGAAGATAAACAAATCAAAACATTAACAATTTAACATTTACAATATCTGCTGTCTATCGACTAGAATAATATCTATAACTTGATCTTCCAAAGGTTAGTCTGGAAGTGAAGACATCATTCACAATTCAGGCTCTGAAGGATTTTCCACCTGAAACCTGCCCTTGCAAAGAAGTACCCAGTGATGTGGCAGGCACGTGGGAACAGGAAGGAATACTGAGAGATTCCAGACTGGAACCAGGCAAGCAAGCCAGATTGTATTCACAATCTATAACCTTACGCAGGTTCTTCTACTTGTACTGGTTCCTCTCTTGTTTAATATCCACTATCCAGTTAGTAGGCTAGCTCTGTTCTGCACTATTCTTGTTCTGTACCTGTCTATTCATTTCCTTTTCAAAAATGTTCCCAAAGAAAATAGGCTAGCCTAGTTTGTGTGCTCTCTGTATCAGTCTTCTGAGAACTAAAATTATTCTAGGTTACCTGACTGCATTTTTATCTGTTTTTTTTTTAACATTTTATGTATTCATTTATTATTTAGTGTGGTGTGTGGAGGGACACTCAATGTCCTTCTCTATTGCACTCTGCTTTATTTGCTTTAAACAGGGTCTCTCACTGACCCCAAAGTTCACAATCTTGGCTGGGCTGGTTGCCTAGACAGTAACCTTCTGTAGTTCATCTGTCTCTATACCCCAATAATGGGGTTACAGGCTGGCTTTTATGTGGGTGCCGGAGATTCCAATTCAGGTCCTCATACTTGGACAGCAAGTGTTCTTACTCACTCAGCCACCTGCTCAACCCTTTGCCTTTCTCTTCATTCGACCTGAAGTCAAAATTACCTCATTCCATTTCCTTTTTTACATTTTCCTATTCTTCTTTTCTCTGTTAACTCGGTACTAATCATTATTCCTACTCTACAGTTTTTCCTTTCCACTTATTCCAACAGTACTTAGTATATTAATTCACACAGTATTATCAGTGTCCCTTTACTTCCTAAAGTAATTGGCACTTAAAAGATTTCTTTTCTTTATTTGACTCTTAATTTTCATTTTTGCAGTGTGCTTACCCTTTGAAAGTGATTCTTTTTTTACAGATAACATTCTACTCTTGGGGGAGTATTGGTGATCAAGTCAGGTGACATGACTACCAGTATAGCAGAGGAAAATGACATCTGAACTCACTACAACCTAACATGAATATTAAAAATACTTCCACTGAAAAAATAAGGGTGACTTAAAACATTTAACCCGTGACTTAAACCCAGAAGCACAAATCCCAATGCAAAACACAAGAAACATGAGAAGTCAAGACAACACAACTCCTCCAAAAAGTACTATTTTTATAGTAATGGCCTCCAATACAAGTGAATTGGATGAAATCCCAAGGAATTCTCAGAATAATTTATAAGTATATTTAAAGATATCAAAGTTGACACAAATTATTCATGAATAAATTACAAAACTGCACAAACAATGAATGAAATAAGAAAGTCCAGTTATGAAACTGGAATTTAATAAGAGATAGAAATGATGAGGAAAAATCAAACTGAAACACTGAAAGTGAAAACTTCAGTAAGTCAAATTAATTTGCATGGAAGTCTTCACCAATAGAATGGATTGAGTGAGACCAGAACATGAGGGTTTAAAGACAAGAGAGGAAAACTAGAATATTCATATATATTTTAATTGTTATAACAAAGAAAAATATGAATGTAATACTTGTAATTCATGAGATATGGTGAAATAATCCTCAAATTATAGGCATATAAGGGGAAGAATTTCATGTTAAAAGAACAGAAAATACTTTCGGTAAAATCATAGCAAAAAAAAAATCCTAACCTAGAGAAAGATTTGCAAATTCGTGTTCAAGCTTTTAAAACACTGGACAGATAAAACCAGAAAATATTCCATCATAGTTATTATTTAAACTCTAAATATACATATCAAAGAAAGTATATTGAAAGTTGCAAGAAGAAACACCAAATCACATATAAAAGTGAGTCCCATGAAAACAATATCAGATTTCTCAGGAGAAATTTTAAAATTCAGGATGTCATTTCAAGTCCTGAAAGCAGTCCCAAGTCCTGAAATGCCAACCCAAACTGCTGTGCTATCTGTCCTAATTGAAGAAGAAAGAAAATCTTTCCATGATAAAAATAGGCAAAAGGAGCTCATAACCAATAAGTCAATTATACAGAAGATAACTGAAAAGACCCTTAGGACTGAAGTGAAAGATAAACACATTCATGGGGTTACAGGAAAGAATAAACCACTCTAAAACTGGACTTGGGCAAATATAGAATAAGAAAAACATCAAACAAGCAAAATCAATAAAATTATAGGAATTAATGAAAATTTAATAATAACTCTTAACATTCAAAGGTCTCAATCCCCCAATCCAACAATGTAGACTAGTAGATTGGATTTGAAGAACAGGATCTATTTGTTACCTCCAAGAAATACACTTTGCCATCAAAGACATATACTCTTTTAGGATGGAAGAAAGGAAAACAATAATTCAAATTAAACTAGAAAACAAGCAGATGTTTTTGTTCTTACTTCAGACAAAGTAGACTTCAAATCAAAACTTTCAGAAGAGATAAAGAAGATTACTTCATTCTGATTAAGAGAACAACCCATCAAGAAAACATTATGACTTTAGATATATATACCAAACATTGGTGCATCGAATTTCATAAAAAAGAGTACCAGATGTAAAGTCACAGATTAGTCCAAACACAATAAAAATTGGTAACTTCAATATTCTATTATCACCAATACACAGGTCATCCCAACAAAAAATAAAATGGGAAACGTCTGAGCTAAGTGACACCAAAGATCAAATGGAACTAATAGTTATCTGCAGAACATTCCATTGAAACATCAGAGACTCTTCTCAAGTCTACAGAACTTTCTGAATAATAGATCATATAAGAGGAAACAAAGCAAGTTTTAACAAATATAGGAAAATTTAAATGATTTCTTGTATTATATCTGATTACGATGGAATAAAACTAGAAATCAACAGCAAAAGAAAATATAGAACACACATAAACTTATGGAAATTAACCAATACACGATTGTTTGAATCATGAAAACAACCTAGAAAGAATGTTTAAAAAAAATACCAAGAATTATCCTAGAGTATGAGAGCTCTTGTCTCAAAAACAATTCCTAAAATTGAATGAAAATGGACACACATAAAATGAAAGCAGAACTAAGAGGGATATTTATAGCTATAAGTGTGTACAGTAAATATCAGAAAGATCTCAAATAAATAATTTGTTCCTTAGAGCCTTGTAAATACAAGAACAATCCAAATCCAAAGTCAGTAGACAGAAATAATGATAATCACAGCAGAAATTAATGAAATGAAAATTAATATTAAGAATCAATGAAATAAAAATTCTTTTAAAAGACAAACAAGATTAATAAATACTTAATAAAGGTGATCAAAAGGAGATGAAAAGGGAGTGATTACAACAGATAACCAATGAAATTTAGAAAATTATAGAACATATCTTAAAAACTTATATTCCACTAAACTGAAAAATCTAAAAAAATGGATAATGTCTAGATGTACATGCCCTATGAAAATTAAAAAAATGATAAGACTAGATTCAAAGGTAGATGAAATAAGAGTAGGAGACCTCAGTGGGGGGGGTCAGTCTCCCATTTGCAAAATGGTTACTTTCTATCTGCCAGACTGTATGTCCTCTCTTTCTGGTAAAATCATACTCCATCAGTTGCAAGTGACCAGGAAGGAAAGTCTGTGAGCTTAACCAGATGTCTCATTACTTACTTGCAGTCCTTAATGGTGGCCTATTATCTCTGCTGTAGCATGATCCCCTCTCTCCTTGTTTCTGATGGGGCCCTCCTTCCCCTTTCCTCCTGTTTATGGACTAAAGGCATTAGGATCCTTAGAAGCAAGGGATTAACAGCCACAATAGTGTTCCTATACTTAAGGGGAACACAAGAAAGAGCTCTAGGAAATGCCACTGAGTCCTTACACCTTATCAGAGAGGAGGACCCAGAGGAAAGTTTGACATACACATTAAAGGATGCTCCAGGGATGGGAGGAGGGGGCACTGGGAGAAAGGGAGGGAGGGGAGAAAGGATGGGGAAAGGGGAGAGGGAGCAGGGAGGTCCAGAGAGGGGTGGAGGGAGGGAGGGGACTGGGGTACCTATTAAGTTTGTATGAGCGGGGGAAAAAAATAAATACAAAAAAAATGAGACGAATAATTTCAATGGACCCATAACAAATAACAAGATAAAAGCAGTAATTAAAAAAAAAATTCTAACTACAGGTCCAATTGAACTCACAGCTGAGTTCTATCACATCTTTAAAAGAACTGTTTATAATACCAAATGCCTCTCAAGTTATTCCATAAAATAGAAAAGGAAGGAATACTACTATTTTTGTACAAATAAAGATAAAACAACAACAAAAGAAAATTATTAAAAATCTCCTTGATGATGCAAAAATTCTCCATAACATATTTGCAAACCAAATTCAGGAACATATAAAAAATCATTCACCATAATTAAGTTGGCTACATTCTAAAGATATAGAAATGGCTCAACATTGGCAAACCAATAGATGTAATATATCACATAAGTGGATGATTTTATCCATTTATGATCCTTGGACAGAAACTGCATAATTATATTAACAGACACAGAGATTGCTTTGAACCGAATCCAACATCCCTTCATGATAAAAGTCCTGAAGTGACTAGTAACAGAAGAAACTTATCTCAACATAATAAAGGCTACATACAAACAAACTTATATAGCTAATATACTTAATGGGGAAAACTTCAGATCATTTTTAGTAAAATCAAGAACAAGAATAGAAGACGAAGAACAAGAACAAGAATTCTTCTTCCATACAGTTCTCAAAGTCTTAGCTTTGGGAACTTGGCTAGAACAATGACACAAGAGAAAGAAATAAGAAAGAAGTCAAAATATCTGCATTTGTAGATGACAAAAGAGACCCTAAAGACTCAATAGAAAACTCTTAGATCTGATAATCCCTCTAGCAAACAAAGCAGGGCACAAAATTAACATATAAAAATAACAGCCTTCAAAATTGCCATTCAAAATTGCCAAAAATAAAAGAAACAAACAAAAATACCTTGGAATTAGGCCAGCAAGACAGTTCTGTAGGTTAGGCACCTGCAAAGCTGGCAAGCTGAGTTTGATCTCTGAACCCATATGGTAGGACGAGAAATCAATTCCTTCCCTCTCTAATTCTTCCTTCTCCATTTCTCTTTTTCTTTGTCTCTTTCTCTCTTTTTCTCTATCAAATGAATAAATAAAATAAAACTATTATCTTAAAAATATCTTGGAATAAACCTAATGAAGGAAGCAAAGGGTGTTTACAACAAAATTTTAAGTATTGAATAAAGAAATCAAAGACAATATTGGAAGACAGAAAGACTTCTCGTGTTTATGGATTGGAAGAATAAATATGAAAAAGTATCTTACTAAAATCAATCCGTGGATTTAATACAATCACTACGAAAATCCAAATTCTATTCTTCACAGAACTAGGAAAACAATCTTAAAATTCACACGGATATACAAAATTCCCTGGGTAGCCAAAATAATAATGAGCAAAAAGAACAATGTTGGAGGAGCTGGAGAGACTACTCAGGGGTTAAAGCCTTTGTCTCACAAGCAAAGAAATGGCAGTGGCCTGCACTTCTGGCCCTGGAAGGTGGAGCCTGGGAAACTCCAGAGCAAAGTAAATAGGAGGTAGAGCAATCCAGGTGATTCCCAAAGTCACCCTTGGGCCTCCATAGGCACACACACTCTTCTACACACATGCACGCGCGCACACACACACACACACACACACATACATGCACACGCACACGCACGCAAAAAAGAATAATGCTAGAGTATTCCCATATTTGATTTCAAGTTGTAATATAGAGCCACAGTAACAAAAATAGAAAGACACTGGCATGGCAAAGACATGTACATCAATGTGATAAAGCAGAAGACACAGATACAATTAATTATACCTAAATAGCTACAGCCATCCAATTTTTTAGTGTGTTGCATTTGTGGGTATGTGGAATATGCATGTGTGTGCACTTGTGCATGCAGGTACCTGTGACCATGTATGTGTGCAGTGTCCAGGGAAGAACATCTGGCATCCTGCTCTGTCACTATTCCTTATTCTCTTGAGACAGGATCTCCCACTAAACCTGAAGCTTGGCATTTCAGCTGGGCTGGCTGGCAAGAAGCTGCAGAAATCTGCCTGTCTCTGATCCTGGGGTTACACAACTAGTTTTTTTTTAACATGGGTGTTGGGGATTCTAACTCACGTCCTCATGATTGCACAGCAAACATTCTTACCCACTGAGCCATTTTCCTAGCCTCAAGCAACTGTTTTTGAGAAAAATTTCAAAACTTTACATTGGAGAAAACACATTCTCTTTGGAAAATGGTGCTGGGAAAAACATGTACATATATGCAAAAAAAAAAAAACAAAACCTGAAACTCGATATTCCTCTGTTTTACCCTGCACAAAAGTCAACTCCAAATGGATCAAAGACCTTAAGGTAAGTCCCGAAATAATGAAACTGTTACAGGAAAAAGTGGAGAAAACAATTTAAGATATAAGTACTTTCTGAATAGGAGGAATCCAGTTGCAAGGTCAACAATTGCAACCTCCCCTCATGTTCCTTAGAAATAAAGACATCTTATTCATTAGTTAACAGACTTCCTTAGGCCTTGACTGGCTAGAGTTTCCAGGGATAGAATGCCTACAATCTGCTCCGAGAAGGCTGGGAACAAGATATAACAACTACCCTCCTCCCTGTCTGAGCTTCTAAGGAATCTGCTGTTTTTTAACCTCGAGTCAGCCTAGCTGCCTCCTGTCTGTTTTGATAGGGAATCCCTGTATTCTTACTTTGCATTTGATTTTTGTGTCTATGAAATCTATACTTCCAAATAAAAAGTCATGGAGTGCTATGAAGGCATTTCAGAATTACAACATCTGAAATCCTCTGGTTCTATCTGGTTCTATCGAGTCAGTTTAAAACTCAATTATCAGATTTTCAGCAATGGTCACTGGCACAGCAGGTAGCTACAAACAATCAACAAATTAGACACTGTGAAATTAAAAAGCTTCTGTCCAGCAAAGGAAACAGTTAATTAAGTGAATAGACAGCCAACAGCATGAGAGAAAAACCTTTGCTAGTTACATATCTGACAAAGGACTAATAGCTAGAATATACAAAGAATTCAAGAAACTAAGCAAGAAACAACCCAATCAATAAAAGGGTGATAAAATGAACAAAAAGTTCTCAAAATAAAAATGGCCAATAAAAATATGAAAAAATGTTCAACCTCACTAGTCATCAGAGAAATGCAAATCAAAGCTACATTGAGAATCTTTCTTACCTCAGTCAGAAAGAGTCACTTAAAAAAACAAACACAGCTTGGGGGGAATGCAAACTAGTCCAACCACTGTAGAAGTCAGTATGGAGATTTCTCAAAAAAAAAAAAAAAACAACCTATTATATGACCAAGCTATACCCCTTCTGGCTACTTAGCTAAAAGACTCCAAGTCAACGTATCACAGAGGTTCTGTGTCAGTATTTATTACAGCAATATTCATAATAGTTAAATTACAGAATCCATCCAAGGTATCCAATAACAGAGCAATCGATTAAAAGAATATGAACACATGTGCTGGTGACACAGCTCCTCAGGGAAAGGTGCCCATGTGCACCCAGTGACCAGAGCTCAATCCCCAGAGCCCAGATGGTGGAATTAGAAATCTGACTTTCAAAAGTTATCCTCAGATTTCCATGTGCATGTCACAGTATGCATATATGCATGTGCCTGTTCTCGCTCTGTGTGTCTCTGTTTCCCACCCTTCCTTCCTCTGTCTCCCTCACTGTAAAATGAATAAAACATATAAAAAAGAATATAGTACATATAAGTATTGGATTTTGTACAGCCACAAACAATGAAATTGTGTTGTTTTCAGGAAAATGGATGCAATATTAAGCAATTTAAATCACTCTCAAGAAGACAAATAACATTTTCTCTCATTTATGGATTCTAGATTTTATACCAATACATAAAATCCTGTACATATATGTGATGAGAGGGAAGTAAAATGAAATTGTCTGTGGGAACAAAGGAGAATAATGGGAGACAAACAGCAACATAAACCCAACAGCAATAATTTACCAAACCAGAAAGGATTTACAAGTCAGGAAAAGATGAAAGAAAAAAAATAAACAACAGGTGGGATAAGGGAAAAGCAAAACCCAAGTTGGTAGATATAATTCAAATCATATACACATTCAAATCATATTTAATGTAGGTGGTCCACACAGTTCTCTAAATCACTTACTTTCAAAGGTGGGAAGAGATGGGGATGGGACAGGCAAGGCCATAAACTCATTTTATCTATATATGAAAAATTTTCAATAAAAAATGAAGACCCAAAAGAAAATGCACTTTTTAAAGGATGAAAAGCATATACAATGCAAAAACTAATCTTAAGAATTAGATGGGAGACAGAGGAGATGGCTCAATGGTTAAAGTGCTTGTCTTGCAAATGTGAGGATGGAGTTTCAGTCCTCAGAACCCATATGATGCACAGAACCCATGAAAATGATGGTGTGAGTGGAAGTTTCATCAAACAGCACCAGAGGATTTCCAGAGCAAGCTAGAACCGAGACTAGCTGTACTCTGGATTTGACTGAAAGGTCCTTTCTCAAGCAATAAGGTAAAAAGTGATTGAATACGATTTCCAACATCAGCCTCAGGCCATTACACATACAAACACTCACACATATTCAAACATACATACACATATGCATGAATACCACCCACATACACAAGTGAAAATGAAAAGCCAAAAGAAAGCTACGATGGCAATATTAACATTAGAAGGAAGTATATCTATTGACAAGATAGAGTAGCAGAAATAAAGAAAGGCATTTCAAAATGATCAAAAAGTCAATGTACCCCTATCCTGAAACTCAGGGACATCTGCGGAAGAGGGGGCGGTAAGATTGTAAGAGCAAAAGGATGGGGGGAGCAATGATTTGAAGAGTCTCCACACTAGACAGGGCTGAAGCAATCATAATAGGACTTTGCATGCCCTGCGCCATGTCCGTCACACTATTGACCTCACAAAGTCTAACATCAGCTAAAGGCACCAAGATCCTTGGAGGCAAGGGATTGATGGCCACAGAAGTGTTCCTATGCTTAAGGGGAACACGAGAAAGGGTTCAGGGAAATGCCACTGGGTCCTTTTATGTCATCGGAAAGGAGGACCAAGAGGAGAGTTAGGCATACACAATAAAGGACTCTCTGGGAATTGGGGGGGAGGCACTGGGAGATGGGGAGGGAGGGAGGGGGAGCAGGGGGTTTGGGGGGAGGAGGAGGGGGGGAGGGAACTGGTCTACCTATTAAGTTTGTATGAGCGGAAATAATAATAAAAAATGTTAAAAAAAGTCAATGTACCAAGCATCAAGAATATTTAACAATCTTAAAAGTGTTTATATACCCAAAGAAAATTATCAGTGACCAAGAGGGACATTATAAAATGATAAAAAGGGACATTACAAAATGAGATGGTTCAGTGGTTCCTAGAGCCTACTGGTGGAAAGAGAGACTGACTTCTGAAAGTTGACTGCTCATCTCTCCATTTGTGCCTTGGCATGTGTAGGCCTGTTCCCCCTTAAGTAAATAAATAGAGAATATTTTTTTTAAAATACAATAAAAGGCCAGTCCATCAAGAAGCAACTTTAGTGAAGAAAAAACTTAAAGATGAAATAGTCAATGTATCTGGAGACTTCAACTATTGGCAATTGATATAACTTCTAACAATGAAAGAAGTGAATAATACCATGAATAGGACATAGTCAACACTTACAGTAAAGACGACAGAATATGATTCCCTTGAAACACTCATGAGACACTTTAAATCCAGGATCAGAACACAAAGATAATCAAATTTAAAATAATTGAAACATATGTAATGTGCTTTCAAAAATTACTTATTTACAATTTTACAATGTGTTTGTATGTATGTGTGTGTATGCATGTGTGTGTGATATTTGAGTGTTGGCATATGCATGGGTCAGAGGACAAATTTGTGGATCCAGGAACCAAATTCAAGTCATGAGACTTGCATGGCAAAACTTTTACCTGTTGAGCCATCCTCTGGTCCTAAAATGTGCTTTTTGGCCATACCAGAATTTAAGTAAAAACTAATATCATAAAGATAGTAGGAAAAATCTCAAAACATGTGGAAATAAAACTACACAGTTCCAAATAATTCATAGGTTTCAAAAAATTCAAAATCCATTGATTTGAATGACAATGAAGATAGAACAATTAAATTTGCAGAATGTGACTGAAGCAAGCCTGAGAGGGAAATCTGTATCATTAAAGGCAAGAGAAAGGTCTTAAATAAAAAAGTATAATCATACCTCAAGAAAATAGAAGAGGAATGAAAAAAAGCAGCAAAGCACAAAAAAGAAGGAAGGAAATAAATAGAATGACAGAAATCAATGAAAGTGAACTGCTATTTACACAAATCTCCATAGTAAAAAGTTTTATAATAGTTAAAATTGGAAACCTAAAAGTCTATCAATGGATAAATGGAAAACACTAATGTGAAATATCAATACAACAAAATACTATTCAACAATAGAAAGGAATGATGAACAGGCAAGATGGCTCAGTGGTTAAAGATAGTTGTCGTGCAAGCCTGAAACCAGAATTCAATCCCTGAAACCCAGGTAAAGATGGAAAGAGAGAACTGACACCACAAAGCAATCCACTGAGCTCCATGTGCACACCATGGCATGCCTCCCATACCATGCACACACATACAATAGTAATTAAAAAAAAAGCGTACTCATACAAATACAACATAGATAAACCTCACAAAATACACCAAGTAGGACTGGAGAGATGACTGAGAGTGTAAGCCTCTGATTCACAAGAAAAAGAACCCGAGTTTGGACGCCAGATCCCATAAAAAGGCCAGGCAGAAATGACCAGCACCCTGTACTTCAGGCTCTGGAAGGCAGAGCCTGAGAAATGCTAGTTCGAAGCAATAAGGAGGTAGAACAATTCAGAATGATTCCTGAAGTCACCCTTGGTCCTTCACAAGCACACACAGTGTACTTTTCTATACTCACATGCACCTACACACCCATGCACAAGTACACATCCACACCTATTCATGAAACAAAACAAAATAAAATAAATATACCAAGTAAATGAGTCTAGATGTAGAAAACCATATATTACATGATTATGCACAGTTTCTATAAAAAGAGTAAGCCAGAGTAATAGAAAATAGATCACAGGTACAGGAAAATCTTTAAGACAATGGAAGTATTTTAAGGGTGTGTCATGGGGATTATTGCATATGCCCTTGAGTCTACTAAAGCCTGTCAAATTGTGCCTTAAAAATAGATGAAATTCGCTAAAAAGGTTAAAAAATGAGTTAAGTTTATGAGAAAATTATATTTCAATCAAACTGCTTACAAAGAAAAGTTAGATCAAATTTAAAACAGAAAATAAATGGCACAAAAATCTCCTTGCGTCTACTAAAGCTTGTCAAATTGTGCCTTAAAAATGGATGAAATTCACTAAAAAGGTTAAAAAATGAGTTGTTTATGAGAAAATTATATTTCAATAAAACTGCTTAAAAAGAAAAGTTAAATCAAATTTAAACAGAAAATAAATGGCACAAAAAACTGATTATTTGAAAACCAGTAAACTGATAAATTAATGAACTGATGAATTCTAGTAAGATTGATAAACCAATAACAAAATGAAACAGGATCATTATACACCTTATAAAAATTAAGAGAGGGCTGGAGAGGTGGCTCAGGGGTTAAGCCTCCGCCTTGCAGGCGGAAGGTCCCGAGTTCAGATCCCAGATCCCACGTATAGACGCCAGACGGAAGCGGGGGCGGCCTGTGCTTCTGGTCCTGGTAGGGCGGAGCCTGTGAATCCCAGGGCAGAAGGAGGTGGAGGCGTCCCTGGTGGTTCATGAATTCGTCCGTGGTTCTACACATACACAGACACACACAGACACACACACACAGACACACGCGCGCGCGCACATACACACAGTTGAATAAATAATAATAATAATAAAAATTTAAAAATTAAGAGAAAGAAATTAATAATAAAATATGAACTATATGCATATAAATGCAATGGTTTAGATTAAAGCACCAATTCTCATAAAGCAAAGCTTCCACAGTTCACCTAATATGAATATGAACTGTAACTCTAAATAGCCTTATAGATAGCAGAGAAATTGAATTTATAGCATTAACACCAGTTTTGCACATCTCTTCAGAAACTAGGAGATATGCTACAATTCATTTGATGAATTCAGTATCACCCTAATATCCAACTCAGAAAAGGCACAAAAAAGGAAAACTGCAAACTAATACCTATCATGAATAAAGGTACAAAAAATTCCTAACAAAATAATATCAAAAAGAATTAACCAAATATACAATATATGAAGCCTTATACAATATATGAAAATCTATAAATAAAAAAGGTAAATTTATAAAGGTACAGAATACTAAGAGCTATATCATGTTTATATGTTTATGGATTAAATTTTAATAATTTTTCCTAAATCAAAATTATAAATGTGAGAATTTTTTTTAAATTGTGTGTGTGTGTGTGTGTGTGTGTGTGTGTCTGTGTCTGTGTGTATAAGAGGGATCAAGGATGACTTCAGGAATTATCCTGAACTGCTCTACCTCCTTTTTGCTTTGCTCTGAAATTTCCAGGCTCCACCTTACAGGGCCAGAAGTACAGCCCACCATCATTTTCACCTGCCTTTTTTTTTTTTTTTTAACATGGGAGGCTGGTGAGGCTGAACCCCTGCCTCACAAGCAGCCCCATAGAATATAAAATATTTTTTAAAAGGTAAACTTAACAGTTCTACAGACTTCCTGATTACAAGATTTTTTTTTCAACACCACAGGAATCAGAAAATGTGTGCATAAAAGTAGTCAGCACAAAAAAGAAAACAAATTATACAAATTATAGTCAAATGATTTTTGATGAAGTTGCCAAGGTTAGTTAATGGAGAATTAGTGTTCTCAGCAAATTTCTCAAAATGGACAGCTAAATATGCCATTGGAAAAAAAGGGATCCTCATTCTTAGTTGATACTATACAATAACATTAATTCAAATCAATTACAGACCATATTATAAATGGTAAAATTATAAAAAACTTCTAGAAGAAAATATAGGTGAAAATCACAAGTTTTCAGTAGGTAAAGATTTCTTAAGTAGAACATAAATATAAAAACTAAAGGCCGGTGAGATAGCTCAGTGAATAAGACACTGCTTGCAAACCTGGCAATCTGAATTCTTTTTTTTTTATTTGTTTCTGCTCATACAAACATAATAGGAACCCCTGTCTCCTCCCTCCCTCCACCCCTCCCTGGACCTCCCTGTTCCTTCCCCGCTTTGTCCCTTCCTTTCCCCCCTCCCTCCCTTCCTCCCAGTGCTGCCTCCCCGCATCTCTGAAGCATCGTTTGATGAGTATAACAAACTTTCCTCTGGGTCCTCCTCTCTGATGAGGTGTAAGGACTCAGTGGCATTTCCTAGAACTCTTTCGTGTTCCCCTTAAGTATAGGAACACTATTGTGACTGTTAATCCCTTGCTTCTAAGGATCCTAGTGCCTTTAGTCCATACTAGAATTTGAGGGGTCAACGATATGTTGGTCATTGCGCATATCATGCAGAATCCTCATGATATGCAAGATACTCCACACAAGTTAGAGCCGAAGCAATTATAACAATTATGGCAATCTGAATTCTATCACTGAAAGCCCACACCACGGAAGGAGTTGTCCTTTGACCTCTATCCACGCACCAGGCAGGCATATACATGTATATATGCTCTCTTCCTTCATTCCTATTCCCCCCTCTTTTCCTCATTCCTCATAAACAAATACATAAGGAAATAAAGAATATATAAAAGGTGATTCCGATGTCATCCTTGGCCCCCAACAGGCACACACATTAAAGTGTCCTCTGGTATGTACACACACACACACACACACACACACACACACAATGAGCAAAAGATCTTAGAAGATACAGTAACAGCAAACATAGGAAAACATTCAGTACCTTCAATTATCAAGAAAACAAATTGAAAGCACAATGACACAGTATTACATAGTCACTAAAATGAGTAAATAAATGTTTGGCAATATGAAACACTGGTAGACATAAAACAAGAATTCTTCATATATTTTCAATCACAATGTAAAGTGATATTAGAGCTTTGAAAATAGCTTTAGTGTCTTACAAAGTTAAACATATACTTCTCATTTCATATAAGCCAGAAATCCTGCTTTTGTTGTTATTGTTTTGCTTTTTGTTTTTGAAACAGGGCCTCATGTAACCCAAGCTGGTCTCAAACTGGCTGAGTAGCTGAGAATGGGCTTGGGCTCTTGATCTTCCTGCCTTTACCTCCTAAATGCTCAGATTACCCCAGAATAAAGAAATAAGGAGGTAGAGCAATCCAGGATGACAGACATGTGCCATCACACCAATCTTAAATCCTGATTCTAAGTATTTATCTAAGAAAAAAAAATGGCCAAAGAAAGACTTGCACATGACTGTTGATATCTTAATGCAGAATAGCACTGAACTCAGATGTTATCAAAGGTTGATACATTTCTACACAATGCAATGCTGCTCAGCACTCAAAAGGAATAAGCTACTGATACATATAACAATGTGGATGAAGTTCAAAAACACTAAGCAAAAGAAGGTAAATGAAAAAAACACACATTTTAGGATGAAATTGGTGACATTCTAAAAGGGGCAAAACTGATTTATAGTGGCATATCAGTCAGTCACTACCTGGAACTAGGGAAAAGTGGAATCAATGACAAAGGCTATGAGGGAACTTTTTAAGATCCTAGAAATGTGCTATGCGTTTATGATGGCAGTGGTTACACAGATGTATAAAATTATACAGCTTAGTATTATTTTAAGAGGTAGATTTTAATGTATATAAATGATATTTCAACAAAGTCAATCATTTTCAAAGGCAAAGTGCAAATGGTATACGCAAAGCTGTCCTCACTGTGTATATTATACAGAACTTTAAAGATGCCCATGTGAGCTGAAATTGTGTAAAGAAATCCTAATAACCAATGGAAAATGTAATTGTTCTGTTACCTAGTATCTTTTCATTATTAAAACTCTTACTGGACTGGAAAGATGGCTCAAGGGTCAAAGCCTTTACTCTGCAAGCAAAAGAACCTGAGTTCAGATCTCCAGATCCATGTAAAGAAAACACCAGGTGGAAATGACAGCAGCCTGCATTTCTAACCGTGGAGGGCTAAGCTTGGGAAACCCCAAAACAAAGAAATAAGGAAGTAGAGCAATTCAGGATGATTCCCAATGTCACCTTTGGTCCTCCACAAGCACACACACTCAAGTGCTAAGTGCACACACGCACACAAAAATATACACGACACACATGCAAAAGAAAATCCTCACTGCTGGTCATAAATGTATATGGAAATAAAAAGCAGTAAAACAAATATTTAATACAGTGTAATTTTAAAAATTAGGAGTATTGAGACTTAAGGGATTCTATTTATAATAAGGAATTATGGGCTTTTTTTGTGTGTACTTGTGTGACATGTGGAAATCAGAGACAACCTCGGGTGTTGGCCATGGTGAGGCAAGGTCTTTCTTGTCTTCTACTCTGCTGTACATTTGGGCTATGTAGGCATCCAGGCGGTTTTCCTGTCTCTACCACAGGAGCAATGCAATTACAGGCACACACCACTACATCAGGTTTTTACATGAATCCCTGGGATTTGAACTGGAAGTATTAGGCTTCCACATCAACTACTTTTTTTTTTATTCATTTTGTGTGTGTGTGTGTGTGTGTGTGTGTGTGTGTGTGTGTGTGTGTGTGTGTATCAGAAGGTACTGTGTGTCCCTGTGGAGGACCAAGAGTGATTTCAGGAATCATCCTGAATTGCTTCTACTTCCTTTTTGCTTCACTCTGGGATTTCCTAGGTTCTGCCTAGGAGGACTGGAATTGCAGGCTGCTGCCATTTCCTCTTGATGTTTTGTTGTTTTTTTTAACATGAGACTTAGGATCTGAACTCTGGGCCTTCGCTTGTAAGGCAGAGTCTTAACCCCTGAACCATCTCTCCAGCCCACATCAGCTACTTTTATTTCCCTGACTCCAGTAATAATTTCTATTTTCAAATTGCCATATTCTTTCTGAGTTTGCACTAGCTTCTAACATTTATCTATTTAGCTTTCAATGTTGTGGAATGTCTCTGAAAGTCCCTTTAATATTAAAGACTTTTGCTGATGTTACTTTATCTGCAATATCTTCAGCTTTCCATCTAACTGCATTTCTCATTCATATCAATGTTTTTCACCTATACTTTGATTGCATGTGTAGAGTCTGTGTGAGCGTGCGTGTGTGTGTGTGTGTGTGTGGTGTATGCACATAAGTGTAGGGGGTTATGCATGCCTGAGAATGAACAAAGGCTAAAGGAGGACATCCAATGTCCATTCTGTTCCTTACTGTCTAATATTCCTTTGAGACAGGGTCTCTCCCCAAATCTGGAGTTAGGTCAGCAGCCAGCAAGCCCCAGCAATCCTCCTTTCTCTACCACCACAGCACTGGGGTCACAAGCAAGTCTGCAGCCATACTCCACTTTTTTTTTTTTTTTAACATTGGTTCTGAACTCGGGTCCTCATACTTGCAAAGCTCTTGCTCACTGAATCATCTTTCCAACCCAAGATATTAATGTGCTAATAATGTGCTCCATCATATGTTGCATTACAATCTCTATATAACAGCTGTAATGTTCCATCACTAGTTATAGTCACACAAGTATTTCTACCAGCATTTTGCCTAGAGTCTCAGAGACAGCAGTGTCAACATTCCCAAGGTCACTGTGCTTCCATTGTAACTCCATTTACATTTGATTCAAATTGCAGTGATGGCATCATCACTTTTCTTTGCTAGCTAACTCCTTCTGTACATTTTTGTAATGTCATGTAACACAGGTACAAGCTTAGTCCCTGCGTACTTGTGCATGAACTAAACATGCATAGTGAAAAAAGACAAGTGGGGATTGGGGAGATGGCATAATGGTTAAAGTCCTCATCTCAAAGCAAAGGGACCTGCATTTGGATTCCCAGATCCCATATAAAAATGTAAAAATGTTGGCTAGGTGTGGAAGCCCACCTGTAATTCTAGCCCTAAAAGGCAGAGCCTGAGGATCCCCAGAGCAAGACCTCTAGCTAGATTAGTCCTAATGGCAAGCTCTTTGTTTAATTAAAGACCCAAGCTCATAATAATGTGGAAGAGCAACTGAGGATGGTTCCCAATATAACCTGTGGGTCTCACAGGTATACACATTCATATGCACTCATGTACATACACCTGCACTAACATGCAAAACACGCACACGCACATGCATGTATGCACCCCATCCACATATACATGAAAAAGAAAAAAAGAGAGTCATGTGATAAGTTACTCACCATTTTGCTCACCTATTATTTACAAAAGAAATATAGGGAGAACAGACCAGAACTAATAGTATTATCTACAATGAGGCAAATTGTACAAGAAAGGAGTAATAATTTTCTGATTTCTCTTATTTTTTTTGCATGCATGTGCATGTTCTCATGTTCACACACATGTGTTTGTGTATATGTATATATATGTGTGTGTGTATGGGCATGAATACTTTTATTTTTATATTTTGACTTTAAATATGCTAACATTTTACATATTCAAAAACTACAAATCTAGTTTAAGGATGTGACTCAGTTGGTAGAATGCTTGTCTAGCAGACATGAATCCCTGGGTTCGATAACAAACACTACATATTGATTTGGTGGTACATAACTATTACCTCAGCACTTGGGAGGTGGAGGCAGGAAGATCAGAAGTTCAATATCATTTTTGACTGCAAAGTGAATTTGAGACCAGCCTAAACTACATAAAATTCTGCTTTGACACACACACACACACACACACACACACACACACACACATGCATGCGCGCACACTCACAATTGAATAAAAATAATAATAAAAAAGATGATTTTCTAAATCCACTAATCAGTGTGTGTGTGTGTGTGTGTGTGTGTGTGTGTGTGTGTGTGTGTGTAGAGCCACCGGCGAATTGGGGAACCACCTCCTCTTTGTTTACTCTGCCCTGGGATTCAAAGGCTCCGCCCTACCAGGAGCAGAAACGCAGGCCGCCCCTGCTTCTGCCCGGCGTCTATATGTGGGGTCTAGGATCCGAACTCAGACCTTCTGCCTGCAAGGCAGAGGCTTAACCCCTGAGCCACCTCTCCGGACCCTAGAAAATCATCTTTTGAGTGTGGCCTGGACCAAATGAGTTTGTTTCCAATGAACTGAATAAAACAAAAGTAATGCATGTCACTTTCAAATCTGGGTTTATGTAAAGTTGTGGCTTCTATCACATTTTCCCTTCTTTAGAGCTACTCTCCTTCACTTGCTCCAGAAGATACCAGGCGTCATGTTTTCATCTGCTCTATGAAGAGGTCCACATGACAAGAAACTAAGGAAGAACCCCAGCTAATAAGCAGCAAGACACTTAGGCTCTCATCCCAACAATTTGTAAAGAACTAAAAATTGTCAATAACAATGTGAGACAATAGCCCAAGGTGATGCTTTGCTTGACCCCTTGTGAGAGACTTTAAGGCAGAGGCACTCAGCAAAGTACACCCAGATTCTTAACCTAAAAAAACCCAAAAAACAAAGAAACCTATGAAATAGTAAATGTTTGTTTTAAACCACTAAAGTTTAGCATAATTGTTACAGAGAAATGGATAAATAATATACTACCCAAAATGCTTAGTTTAAACATAATCATAAAAAAATAAGACATTTTGGGGGCTGGAGACGTGGCTCAGGGTTCAAGCCTCTGCCTTGCAGGCAGAAGGTCCTGAGTTCAGATCCTAGACCCCACATATAGATGCCGGGCAAAAGCGGGGGCGGCCTGCGTTTCTGCTCCTGGTAGGGCAGAGCCTGTGAATCCCGGGGCAGAGTAAACAAGGAGGAGGTGGAGGCGGTCCATGGTGGTTCCGGAATTCGCCTGTGGTTCTACACACACACACACATAACATACACACACGCGGACACATGCATACACACACAATTGAATACATAATAAAAAAAAGAAAGTATAAGACATTTTATAAAATATTTTATAAAATAAATGTTATACTCCTTAGAAATGTCAGTTTTATATAACCAAAGCAAGGTTGAGGAACTGTTTCCGATTAAAGTGAATTAAAGATATATAACAACTAAATACAACAAGTAATCGACTGGAAGAAAAAAATTACTATAAGATAATGGTAAAAATTGGATATAGATTAAATTTATCATATATCAGTGACAAGTTTTCTGACTTTTATTATTGAAATTCAGCTATTTAATAGAATGTATTTGTTCTTAGAAAGCACATAACAAAATGTTTCAGAATAAAGACACATGAAATCTACAATCTACTTGTAAATAGCTCCTAATATACATACATACATATATGTATGCGTTTATATATGCATATGACATAAACACTTGTATGCAGGCACACACCCCTATGTATAAAACTACTTTAAGAAAACAGGTTGGAGATGTAGTTCAGCTGGTACAATGCTTCCTCACATGCATGAAGCTCTAAATTTACATAAACCAAGTATAGTTGTGCATGTCTGTAATACCAGCACCAGGGAGGTAGAAGCAAGATCTAAAAAGATCAAGGTCATCCTCAGCTATATAGTAAATTCAAGACCAGTTTGGCTGCAGAGAAAAAAAGAGAGAGAGAGAGAAAGAGAGAGAGAGAAAGAGATTATATTTAAGGTAGAGTTCTGTGATGTAGTACTTGTCTAGCATGCACGTGACTTTGGGTTCAATCCCCAGCCCTGCCCACATTCACACACACACACACACACACACACACACACACCTCACTCACAAATAATGACATCTGTACTGGATATGTACAGACTTTGTATTAAGAAACGCTGAAAGAATACTTAATACATGAATATAAACCAATGAATGCTGTTATCTACACAAAAGATAAAATTCAGTCATTTGTGGAACATAGATAGAACTGGGAATAATTATGTTAAGTAAAATAAGCTAGGCACAGAAAGACAAGTACCAAATCATCTTGCTTACATATGGAATCAAAAATAGAAAATTTATCTCAAAGAACTTAAGAGAATTGTGTTTACAAAGGCAGAGAAGGGGGGAAGCAGGACAGAGAAAGGCTGATAAATTTTAGCTGGATAGGTGCAAGTTTGGTGGTGCTATTGTACAGTGAGACCACATTATTCAACAATAATAGAGTATGTTTCAAGAAGCTAGAAGGACTTCAAAGGTTTTGCCATAGTAAAATACTAAATACTTGAAATAGATTTCACCTGCTCTAAACATTACACAGTGTATAATTACATCTAAATGTTACATAATCCCCATAATATGTTTAATTTACATTTAAAAAGAAAAACCAAAAAGCATTCCTCACTAAAAGCTATAAGATATAACTGAGATAAATTTTAACACTTTTAATTATATGAAGTCATATCACATTCACAGATTGACAAATCTTACTGTTGTTGGAGGTGAGTCTCCTATCTCCCCAGGACAGCTACAGACTCAGTGAAACTCCACTGGAAAACTTTATAGGCTTTATCCGAAGCAAGTTAATAAGATGATTTTGAGTATTTGGAAAGACAGGACCAAAATAGTATTGACAAAGAAGAAAACATTTGGAAGACTTATCCATTTCACTTTGAGATTTATATGGAAACTTAATGAATTGAGGCTCTTAAAAAAAAACTTTGTCAACTATCTTGGCCATGAGCTTTGCAAGATAGATCAGAACCCGTACTTTATTAAGGGTTTTCACTCTTTATAACCCAATTTCATTTTTAAATCATTTCATTCATTTTATTTAGTACTTAGGTGTGCAAACCATTTGTGAAATGTTTCAGATACTTAATAATTAACTAAGACACTACACCTGTCCTCAATGGTATTATACATATTAGTAGATCTTTATGAGACTTTTTATAAATCATTTTCATTAGGTAAGTTTTTGACTCAATGGTCTGTCTAATAATGATTTCTTCACTCTTTTTTTTTTGAACCAGAACCCTTCCAAATCTATCTAAAAACAGCTTCTAGAAAATACTTTCCCAATTACTTTTGTCGTGAGCTTTCATTTCTATCAGTATTTTAGGATGTTCCAGTCTTTAACAGTTTCTGATAACTTCCCATCTGGTATGGTTTCCCAAAAGTGAACTCAACATGAATGAAACGGAATAAACCCAACTCTTTCATGAGATACAGAATCACCAGTTTAATAAATATAATTCCACAACTATGTGTTTACTTTGTTGAACCTGGTAGATTTTTTTCCACCACAAGTATCCAATTTATGATCAGAGTTTTATTCATTTGTATGTCACTGAGAAAAGTGTGATACGATCTATTTATTGATCATCATTAGTTTCCTAATTCATTGAATAATGACCTATGAGTTGTGTAGTCCTAGTAGAATGTATAGGTTGTTGCAACTTCAATACCTCTCCCAAAAGAAAAGTGATAGATGTATTTATGTTGAAGGATTACGCTATGTTGTTGATGGAGCTACAACTTTTAAGTTATAGCCAAACATTTTGATTTAAGAGAAGAAATGAATGCATTTCACACTTTCCACTACACATAGGAAAGCAAAGAATTTTCCATACTTTCATTACCAGAACATAAGAAATGTCAATATTCAAATCCATTTTTCCAGTTAAATCTCAGAGAACAATCAATAAATATATAATTATCAACAACCATCACGGACGCCTTCTCCTCATTGGCTAGTTTTCACAGTACATGAAAGTACTATGCAGGCTGTTAGAGGAGGACAAGCTATCAACAGTACTACCCAGTTTTAAGTCCTGTGAACTGTAATAAGAACCAGCAAGATGTGCCATTTGTGCAATAGTGGCATGAACATTATGGGGGGTCACCAGCTGCTTTCAAATTGAATTTAAGGCCCATTCCAATGGAGGAAAATACAGCCTGGTATTGTAACATGGCTAAAAACCCATAGATGGGTAGATCATAGACCCTTGGGGAACACCTACTACTATTGTTTTTACTAAAGGAACATGGCATCAAACTGCCTTATAAATACTTATCTTTAAACCCATTGATTAGTACAGCACTCAGCCTTACTCTGAGAAGCTTCTCTTTGCAATAGATGGGGGTTGACTAAGAATAGATGACTGTGGAATGTTTAGTCCTAGGCAAGACCTCTAACTTTTTTCTCTTAATGATCAGAGAACATCATAAAAGAGAATATAAAGACTACTCTGAGCTTCAAGCAGAGGAGTTTCTCACTACAATGTGCATAGGTGAATGTAGAGGAGAGGAAAATAATGTAGAGAGGGGAAAATAATCAAAATAGGTGAATGGCTGCACAAGATGCTAAGAATAAGTGAAGGCTGAGTATTCGATCCTCAGTATTGCATATATGCTACCCCTAAAGATTCAGGGACCTTTTGTGGAAGAGGTGGAAAGAATGTAAGAGCCAGAGATAGGAAAAGAGTAGCGAAATGCCATACTCCCAAAATGACCTCACCAGAGCAATCATGAACCCAAAACAGAGGTGTTTACTGACAATAAGGCAACAGAGGACTTACCTGGATAACAGTCAGCTATAAACAGAGGAAAAACCCATGAGGCCCCACAAAGAACTTAGGAACAATGGGCAACTAACAGAATCTGGAGGAAGGGGAAGTATCCAGTTGTATACCCACAGAACAGTCTACTAGACTCTGAGTGATAGTACTCAACCCAGATTCACACAACCCAGATTCGCCCTGGGTAAACACAAAGGTATATAAACAAAACAAGAATGTCAATATGGGAGAAAAACTTTTTAGGAAGGGGAAGTGGCAGGGGGAGGGAAAAAGAAAATATAGAGGGGAAAATAATCAAAATATTATATATGTGTGTTTGTGTATGTATGTATGAAATTGCCAAATAACAAAATTCCATCAATAAGAAAGTAAAAAAAAAACTTTAGTATTCTAAAACTACAACTGATATTGCATAACACCAAATTATAATACAGGACAGTTTTCATATGGCCAAAATGAAAAAAAATCCAACCTTTTTTTTTAAATTAGCTTGTATTTTTTTATATTTTTTATTTGTGTGTGTGTGTGTGTGTGTGTGTGTGTGTGTGTGTGTGTGTGTGTGTCAGAGGCCACTGTGTGTCCCTTTGGAGGACCTAGGGTGACTTCAAGTCATTCTGGATGAGTCTGCCTCCTTTTTGCTTTGCTCTGGGATTTTCCAGGCTCTGACTTCTAGTGCCAGAAGTGTAAGGTGCCACCATTTCCACCTGGAGTTTACATGAGATTTGGGATCCAAACTCAGGTCTTACTGCTTTCGAGGCAAAATATTAATACCTGAGTCATCTCTCTGGGCTCCAACCTTCATATTTAAGTGATCCATTTTCCAGTTAAAGCACCCCAGATCCCACTGAAGTGAACTACTTTTAAAATACAATGTTTTGTAGTATCCTTGTTTAGATTGCATGTTCAGGAAGAGAAAAGCTAACATTCATAAAATTGTCTCATTGGGGCTGGAGAGGTGGCTCAGGGGTTAAGCCTCTGCCTTGCAGGCGGAAAGTCCTGAGTTCGGATCCTAGACTCCACGTATAGAAGTGGGGCTGAAGAGGGCGAAAGCAGGGCGGCCTGAGTTTCTGGTCCTGGTAGGGTGGAGCCTGTGAATCCCGGCACAGTGTAAACAAGAAGGAGATGGAGGCGGTCCATGGTGGTTCCCGAATTCCTCCATGGTTCTACACACACACATACATACATACATACGCACACTCGCACAATTGAATAAAAAAAAATTATAAAATTGTCTCATACAAAACGATTTTCTCCCATTATTTATATCTTAAAAATATGACTTCTCAATCAAGAGTATACCTAGCTCCATAAGATTTTTTTTTTTTGAGTTAGGTTTCTCATGTAGCCCAGCTGACCTTGAATTCGCTATGAAGCTGAGAATGACTTTGAACTTGTGACCTTCCTGCCTCTGCCTCCTAGTTGTTGGGATTACAAGTTTGGGTTACCAAATCTGACTGAAATTTTCAAATTAGCATCACAATAATTTGAAAAAATTTGTTTATACTTACAAGTTACTCCACTGTATCATCTGGAGGACACAAGTCATTACAACTTTTCCCAATAGAACTTCAAGTATGCTGGCATGGAAAGCATTAATCCCTTTTCAATCAACTACAAAATGCATTGTAGGTTACAAACCAGGTGACTTATATATTATCCCTGCCTTTCAGTAGATCTTTCTTAGATCTGTTTTGCTGAAGTTCAAGAAGGTTAAATAACTCGACAAAGGTCCTAGTGGCATTGGCATACCATCCCAGGTACTTAAGAGGCCAAGACAAGAGAAACACAAGTTCAAGATCAGCCTGCGTGATTTACTAAGAATCTGTCTCAAAATAAAAAGTAAAATGATTGAGGACCACAAGATGGCTCAAAATATAAAATGCTTGCTGATGAGCATGTCTGATGAGCTGAGTTCAATTCTTGGAAACCACCATGTATGTGGAAGGAGAGAATTAATTCCTCAATAAATGTCCTCTGACTCCACATGTATGTCATGGTGTGAACACACACAGAAATGATAATAATACACTTTAAAATATACTTATAAAAATGTTGAGAATAAAATGAGCATGTGCAAGGCCCTGTAATCTAGTCTCTAGCAGTGTGAAAAACAAGCAAAAACTTATTGTATTCTCTGATAATACTTCTGGGCATAATAGTATCATGAAACACTCAGAGTATCTTATTTGCTCATTTATTCATTCATTAAACAACTATTTAGTAAAGACTTTCCAGATCAAACCGGGAACATAGTTATCACTGACTTTTGGGATGCAGTCTAGGACTCGCTACTCTTTGTGCCCTTGTTTCCAATTATTTGTTCACAAATCACATTAGCAAACAGAGATCAGAATTAGATTATTACCTCAGTTTTTCAAGTAATTTCTGTTTTCCAATTACATCTTTCATGTCAAATTGCCCACCACATAAGAATTGTCCATATGGAAGACACTTTTCATAGCTTCTACAGCAGGGGATACATTGCCCTATATTTCTCTTAGTATTAATTATAGAACACTGTATCTAGTAAACTTTACTTGGAACTTATTATAGATACAAATATATATTTGTATATATACAAACACACACCAGGATTGATTGAACCTAGGTTCTTGAACACACTAAGCAAGAGTTTTGTCACTGAGCTACATTGCAAGCTCTCCTTATACTTCTTATTTTGAGATAGTATCTTACTAAATTGTCCAGTCTGCCCTTGAATTTTCTGCCCTCTTGCCTTGCCTCTTTAATAGGTGAAATTAGGATTACAGGCCTATATCTTCAAGCTTGACTAAATTTAATACTTTATATAGGTTCAAATATTTCTTTAAAAAAACCCCACAAAAGTAGAATCACACAATCAATATATCCTTTTTGGGGGGGGTCTTGGTTTTCAAGAAGCATAAAGTGATATGTAAATACTGTTTTTTTGTTTTTTAGAGTCATTTGATTGTCTTTTCTTCTTTATGTGGTCATTAGAATCACACAATCTATATTTCCTTTTGGGGGGGAAGTCCTGGTTTTCAAGAAGCATAAATGATACGTAAATATTGTTTTTTTTTAGAGTCATTTGATCGTCTTTCCTTATGTGGTCATTAATCTCTTATAAGTTTGGATTCTAATTATTATATTTTCAAGTAGATAAGAAACAAATAACAAAAGCTAGTTTATATGCTGAAGTTTTCCACCCCTTTACAGAATTCACCAGAAGAAACGAGGCAATGATTTATGAAAAAAAAACTTTTGCAAAAGTCCTGTTAAATATTCTACAGTAAATGTAAGCTTCTGTGGAATCATTTAGAATTTACACTTTCCAGAAATGTTTCTATGTTCACAAAAGTTGGGCACATTTTAATGGAGAGGAAATAGCAGCAAAGTTTTTTTTGCTCAAAACACATTTAAATTTTTAAGTTACTTCTTCAAGGAAATCCTCTGCTGTGTGAAAGGCAAGAAGAAAGTCACAACTATGTCATTTTTGTAAATTCTGGTTATTTCACAAACCCACTGCTAACATCATCAGTGAAGGTCAAATGAGTATAATAGAGGTTTAACCTTATTATGCTATTGTTTAGTATGGATATTGTAGTACTATAAAATATATAATAGAAATGAAAATTCTTTAAAGTTCTTCCTTATTACAACACATATATTGTGTATTTCAGAAAATCTCAAGTTCGTGTGTGTGTGTGTGTGTGTGTGTGTGTGTGTGTGTGTGTGAGAAGGCACTCACTGTGTGTGCCTGTGGAGGCCCAAGGGTGACTTCAGAATCACCCTGAATTGCGCTACCTCCCCTTGCTTTTCTCTGGAGTTTCCCATACTATACTTTCCAGGACAGGAAGTACAGGCCATTGCCATTTCCACCTAGTATTTTAACATGGGAATCAAATTCAGGACTGTTGCTTGTCAGGCAAGGGCTTAACCCCTGAGCCATCTCTCTAGACCCCAAGTATTTTTTTTAAACAAACTTAACAAACTTGGAAGTTGAAAGACTTGGAAATATGAAATGTCACTGTAGATGTTCAGTAGATAAAGGCACTCACAAGCAAACTGAACAATGGAAATTCAATCCCTGGAGCCCGTGTGGTGGAAGGAGAGAACCAACTTCTGCAAGTTATTTTCTGACTCCCACAGGCACATGCCACATACGCTCACTCTCTCACTTACATAAATAAAATTAAAAAAAACCATGAAATGAATTATGATGACTTGATGTTGTTATCAAGAAATTTTAAATGATTTAAATATGGAGCTGCAAAGATGGTTCAGTGGTTAAAACCTTTGCCTTCTCACAAGCAAAAGGACCTGAGTTCAGATCCCCATATCTCACATAAAAAATGCCCAGTGCATTCAACCAGTTTGTAATTCCATCACAGGTAGAGCCTGGCAAACACCAGGGCAAAGCAATACGGTGGAAAAACAACTGACAATGATTCCCATGTCACCCTTAGGCTTCCACAGGTACACATGCTTAAGTGCCCTCGTGTACACACAGATACACACATACACAGGTTAAAAAATTCATAATTCTATGAATTGGTTATCAATTTCAAATGTAGTTAAAAGCCACTATATTGTGGCTAGGGATGCAGTTCAGAGGTAAAGTACTTAGCAGGCACAAATCTTGGTTCAATCACCAAGTACTTTTTTTTTTACTCTATACTTTCTATTATATTATATATTATATATTATATTATCCATTTTAGAGGAATCCATGTTCCTCTATAGGGTCTCTCCCTATGCATGTTAGGTAAGAACTTTATACCACTGAGGTCCACCCAGGTCCTAGAATCTGTTACTTAAAAGATAAACCAACATCAGATAATTGACACAAAACTGCTTCATGACCGGTACGAAAATATTAAAAGCGGAAATAGTATTACAGTCGATAAACCAAGTCATAAAATATAAAATAATATAAATTGCTTCAATATGCTGTATACTAACATGTGACAATATACTGTTTATATACAGTTTAAACAAGAAAGGTGACTGAGTTGCTTGTGTCTTTCACGTGCATATGAATTTGTTAACATCTGCTTTATCACTTCCAAATATGCATCAATCATCTGGATATCATAGAACACGTTGGTCCTAGCTCAGAATATTTTATATAGACTCACCTGACTTAATGCACTATTGTCTTTAGAAAACACCGAATCACCTGACAGTAAAAGAGGCTCGCTTTTCCCACAGCTCTCCTGGCTGATGAGCGTGTCTGCGTAGTTAGGCTGCGGGAAGATCAGGTGACTTTTCCGCGAGTCCCGGGTGAGCGAAACCTCGTGGGAGTAGGTCTGCAGGAAAGCTTGCACCCCGTCCACGCCCACAAAGTGAGAGGCGGGTACGCCAGCCAATCCACTTCCTTCCTTCTGGAGCAGGCGCAGTGAGTGCCAGCGCCGCAGCCGGAGCGCCAGCAGCACGATGACAAAGGCCAGGAAGACGCAGGAGACCGCGGCCACCGCCACCACCAGGTAGAGTGTGAGTCCAGAGGATTCCGAGTTGGAGGGAGACTCTAGACTACCCAGATCTGCCAGGACGTCGGGGATGCTATCGGCTATCGCCACTGTGAGCGTGACTGTGGCGGAGAGAGGGGGTTGGCCGTGGTCCTGCACAGCTACCACCAGGCTCTGCTTGAGCGCATCTCTGTCCAGCAGGGCCCGCGCTGTGCTTACTTCGCCGGTGTGCAGCCCCACCGAGAAGAGTCCGGGTTCGCTGGCCTTGAGCAGACGGTAGGACAGCCAGGCGTTCTGTCCGGAGTCTTTGTCCACCGCCACCACCTTGGTCACCAGATAACCTGGCTCTGCGGAACGGGGCGCCAGCTCCACCCCGGTAGAACCGTCCGTGGGAAGGGCGGGATACAAGATTTCTGGGGCGTTGTCGTTCTGATCCAGCACGAACAGGCTCAGCGACACGTTGCTGCTAAGAGGCGGGTCCCCACTGTCGCGCGCCACCACGCGCAGCTGTAGGTCCCGGAACTGCTCGTAGTCAAAGGAGTGCAAGGCGTACAGGACGCCAGTGTCCGAGTTGACGGAGACGTACGAGGACAGGGGTACGCCCTGGAGGGTGTCTTCATCTAGGGAATAAGTGACCTGGGCGTTCTTGTCACTGTCGGGGTCGTGGGCGGTCACGGAGGCGATGGAGGCGCCTCTAGGGTTGTTCTCCGGGATATAAGCCCAGTAGGAGGCCTGAGGGAAGATCGGAGGGTTGTCGTTCGTGTCCGCTACGTTCAGCGAGATGTGAGTTTCCATCGACAGGGGCGGACGTCCCCGGTCGGTGGCGGTCACTGTGATGTTGTAGCTAGGAACCTGTTCCCGGTCTAAGACTGTGTCTGTGACTAAACGGTAGTAATTGCCATACGATTTCTCTAATTTAAAGGGTAGATTCCCTTGGATGGAACACGCCACTTGTCCATTTTCCCCGGAGTCTTGATCATTTACATTTAAAAGGGCAATTAATGTCCCCCTGGGAGAGTTTTCGGGAACAGAGCTGGTGAGGGAGGTGATGGCTATTTCAGGGGCGTTGTCATTCACGTCCAGAACTGTGATCAGGACTTTGGCGCGTGCAGAATATCCCGCGTTGTCGGTGGCTTGCACCTCCATCTCGTAGAAGCCCGATTCCTCGTGGTTCAACTCCCCTATGGTTGATATGGTTCCTAAGTTGCTGTCCAGCCTGAAGACTTGGGCCGCCTTGTCGTCCACGTACCGGAAGGAATACATCACTTCCGCGTTGGAGCCTTCGTCCGGGTCCGTGGCGTTAACCACAAGCAACTGAGTGCCCACGGCCACGTTCTCCGGGACACTCACGCGGTACTCGGACCGCGCAAACGCTGGTGCGTTGTCGTTCACATCTACGACCATTACGCGGATGCGCGCGGTGCTGGTGCGAGCCGGGTCGCCCGCGTCCGAAGCGGAGAGGACCAGGTGGTGCGCGGCTCTCTCTTCGCGATCCAGCGCGCTCTCCAGCACCAGTTCGGGGTACTTGTTACCGTCCGCTCCGTTTTGCACTTCCAGGGAGAAGTGAGTATTCGGGCTGAGCTCGTAGCTCTGAAGAGAGTTTTCCCCAATGTCTGGGTCCCAAGCGTGAGGAAGAGGAAACCGCATCCCAGGGACAGCATTTTCACTCATTTTTATTTCTAATTCATTTTCCCGGAAGTAGGGAGCATTGTCGTTAATGTCCCTCACTTCGACTTCCACCCCGTATATTTTCGCCTTATCCTCCATCAGGATCTCTAGATTTAACTCACATTTGGAGGCCCCCGTACACAACTCTTCCCGGTCTATTCTGCCCGCGGTGACCAAGCTGCCACTTCGCGGGTTCAGAGCGAAAAGTTGAGCCCTACCTCTGGAGACGATGCGGACTCCGCGCTCCGCCAGCTCGCCGGGCTGCAGCCCTAGGTCCTTGGAAATATCGCCCACCTTAGAGCCTTTCTCCAGCTCCTCGGGAACCGAATAGCGTATCTGGGTGGACCCGGCCTCCCAAGGGATCGAGAGGAAGACTCCCAGCAGAATCAGCCGTGTGCAGTCCGGATGAGGTCGCGCGGGGATCATTGTCACTTTCCTTGAGGATTATTTCCAAATCTGCCTTCCAGCACTTAAGCCACTATCAGCTCTTCTGTCCCCGGAACCGGACAGTTAGGGGGTGGGACCGCCTCTTCGTTCTGTTTCCTCAGAAAGATGGTTTGGATCAGTCGTGCTTTGTGCTTTTGGCGCGTGCGGAACGAGCATCTCGGCCTTTTTCTCCCTGATTGGTGAACAGCGGCGCTCAGAGTCCTAACCAATTACTGCACAATCTTGAACTCCGGGAAAGGATTTTTAGGTTTCATACCTTAAATAGCTCCATAAATAGCTCCACCTACTGTTCTTCAAATAAAGACCGAAACTAAACCAACTACACCAATAGTAGAAACTTCAACGAGCTTCTTTGCAGTTCACTAATATTTTCATAATATAAATCCACTTCCTTGAAATTATCTTCTGCAGATGTTTGTATTTCCCAGTATTTTTAAAAGAGCTTTAAACGACTTTGAAGCGTCTATAAGCGGCCATTTTAATTTTGTAATTTTTGTGCATATTTTTTGAGATCACTCCCCTTCCAACACACCTACTGTGAGTGACAACACTTAAGAGCTACCCAGTCTGAGAAATTGTATAATAATTTAAATACTTGGATCTAACTATGATTTACGGCAAAATTTTATAGTTTTCTCAAGATTCCCTAGAAGGAAGAACTACTTTAACAAGTTGAGATTTAATGCTGAGAAAAACAAATTTTCACAGCATTATGTTTGGTTATGTCAAGTGAAGCTATGTCAGTCAACACTTTTAGAATAAACAGAAGCCTTCCAACTTATACTAACTGGAAATAATGGTAATGCTCTACAATTCTACTAATGCATTATAAATCAAAAGGCACTTCATATTAAAAAAATCTTAGTAAAAGAAAATTAATAATCCAGAGGTGGCTACTGTAAACTTACCTTTTCCTGGGCAAATGACTCAAAGTAAATTACTGAGAATTATTATTGCTATTTTTGGAAGCACATTGAAATATAGGGAAAATATTTTTTCGTGTGTGGTAAATCTATTCTGAAAATAAGCATTTTTTTGTGAATCTTGGCCATCTCCATTGCTAAGTACAAATCTTATAAGTGAACTACAGTTCAGTCCCTGGTAGTTATAAAATAAAGTTTTGAGGAATTTATAGCTCTGAAAAAAAAGGTCAAACATAAAATTGACTGAGATTCAGAGAACCTCTAATAAATATATTTGACCATTATTACCAGATTGTTACCAAGCCATTGTTTTAAAGGTCTTTTCTTACACATTCCCTTCTCAGTTCATAATTAAGAAAACAACTTTGTATACTCAACAGTTTGATCTCCTAAGAAAAACCCACAGAAAAACAAAATTAAAGTTCAGTTAAAATATTTGAATGGCAGCAGTATCTGGGACTTTGTTTCTTTTTGTTGTTGTGCACAAATAGACTACTTCAAAATACCTCAAACCTAGTGGTAAAGTTACTGGCTTACAGAGAAAAGATAGTTAAACATGGAATGTGCAAACAGACTTAAAGCAATTACGGAAGAAATGTGCTTAAGATTTTCTTTCCAAAAGTAATTTGGAAAGTAAACAATTTGCAAATGAAAGGCTCATCAAAACTCACGTGTGTGGAAGCAACAAAGTCAGAGTTTATCCTGTTATCCTCAGTGAAACTTACTGTCAAAGAAGCTTCCATCGAAAGATCTTGTGGAGGGACCATTTCTGGTGTCAAGTTAAGAAAATCAGACTTTGCTTTTTGAGAACTGGAAGCAACATATAGATTGTAGGTATAAGGCAGAGTAGTCCCATCATTGTAGTTGAGAGAAATCCCTGGTCTGGTCTTAGAACAGAAGCCAGACTCAAAACAGCCCCAGGCGCTAGTGTTGGAGGAATGTCGCAGACGCAGGGCAATGGCCAGAATCACAGCCAAGAGGAAGAGCACCGAGATCAAGGCCAAGGCCACCACCAGATAAAACTGCAGCTCTGCCTGGGGATCAGAGGGCCCCGGGTGGTCACTGAGGTCTGGCAGAACCTCCTGGAGGCTGTCAGCGAATACCAGGTGCAGTGTGGCGGTGGCCGAGAGCGGTGGCTGCCCACCATCGCGCACCGCGACCAGAAGGCGCTGCCTGGCCACGTCCCTGTCGCCCAAGGCGCGAGCCGTGCGGACCTCGCCCGTGCGCAGCCCCAGGCTGAAGAGCCCGGGGTCGCTGGCCTGCAGCACGTGGTAGGACAGCCAGGCATTGTGTCCCGAGTCGGCGTCCACCGCCACCACTTTGGTGACCAGGTATCCGGGCTCGGCGGCGCGCGGCACCATGTCGAAGAGCGCCGAGCCGTCGGGCTCCAGCGCGGGGTAGAGCACGCGCGGCGCGTTGTCGTTGCGGTCGCCCACCAGCACGCGCACGCTCACGTTGGCGCTGAGCGGGGGCGAGCCGTGGTCGCGCGCCTGCAGCGTCAGCTGGAAGGAGCGCAGCTGCTCGTGGTCGAAGGCGCGCTGCGCGAACACCGCTCCGCTTTGCGCGCTCACCGACACGTAGGACGACAGCGCTCTGGGCTCCAGGTCGCTGGCCACGATGGAGTAGGACACCTGGCCATTGGGACCCAGGTCGGGGTCAGACGCGCTGACTTGAGCGATGGAGATTCCAGGAGGGTTGTTCTCAGCCACGTGGATCACATACGAGGCCTGCTGGAAAATCGGAGCGTTGTCATTGACATCCCCGATGCGTAGCGTGACGCTTCTGCTGGAAGAGAGGGATGGCTTGCCTTTGTCACTGGCGATGATGGTGACATTGTATTCTGGAGTTTGCTCCCGGTCCAGAATCCCATCCGTTACAAGTTTATAATAATTGTTGGCAGAAGATTCAATTTTAAAAGGAACTTTTTCTTTTATGTGGCATGTCACTCTGCCATTTTCATCTGAATCTTTGTCCAGTGTTTTCAACAAAGCCACCACCGTCCCAGGTTCTGCATCCTCAGTTATGGAGTTGGACACCGAAGTGAAAACCACCTCTGGTGCATTGTCATTCTCATCTAGAATGTCTAAGATAACTTTACATTCAGCGGCCATGCCTCCACCATCTTTGGCTTCTATGCTCATGGTATAACTCCTCTTAATTTCAAAGTCTACAGGACCTTTGGATCTGATTTCTCCATTTTGATGATCTAAGATGAATGTGTTTCCAACATCATCATTTAGCGATTTGAAGGAGTAGGTGACCTGTGCATTGATGCCTTCATCCTGGTCAGTGGCTGTCACCTTTAGAACTGAGGTGCCTGAGGGCATGTTCTCTGTAAGGCTGACTTTGTAAACATCCTGCTTGAACACTGGAGGGTTGTCATTGGCATCAGTGACCTCAATTAGAATCTGAGCAGTACCAGTTAGGACTGGATCTCCTCCATCCAATGCTGTCAGGACCAGGTGATGGGAGCTCTTTTGTTCCCTATCCAGAGGTTTCTCTAACACTAATTCTGGGGCATTCTTGCTTCCGGTCTTGTCTTTCACCATCAGGGAGAAATGCTCATTGGAGCTTAGCTTGTAGCTCTGGAGAGAGTGAGGTCCTACATCCGCATCTATAGCTGATTCCAGGCCAAACCTACTGCCCGGAATTGCAAATTCATTAATTTGTAAAATAATACTATTTTGGAGAAAGCGAGGTGGGTTATCATTTACATCTTCTATCACCACACTTACGTGAAAAATATTTAAAGGATTTTCTGCCACGATCTCTAAAGGTAGGACACACAGAGGACTCTGGGGGCAGAGCAACTCTCGATCTATTCTATCACTCACAACTATGTTCCCATTCTCAGTGTTCACAGTAAAATATTGTTTCTCTGCACTAACTTTGAGGTTTTGAGCCAGTAAATCTTGAACATTCAGCCCCAGGTCCTCAGCAAAGTTTCCCACTACCGATCCCCTGGCCATTTCTTCTGGAATAGAATAGTGGATCTGCTCTGAGAGCCCCCGGCAGAACAAAGGCAACAAGAAGAGACAGAGTACTTGCCGCCGCGGGATCCCGTTTCTTTGCTTCGCCTTGTATTCCATCCTCACACGTTCAGTTCAGCCTTCAATGATAAGATGCCAAATAAATCCCTTTTAAAATTTTACTTCTACCATGTAGGAAGTCCAGTACTTTTAAGTTTGAAGGTATCTTATTCGCATTTGCAAAGCAGAAAATCCAGGTCTCCCGAACTCTCCTTCAGACTTCAGCGAGTGCGCACAGTATCACATGGTGGATCCTGGGATCATGCTCTTGCAGCAAATTGTCCAACAGCGGCGCCCAGAGTCTCTTTATAAAATTGCAACCAGAAGCCTTTGCAAACTTACGGAATTAAGTATATAAAGGTTATTATGTGTTGGGCTAATGCATAGAAACAGTTTCTGAGCTTGGGATTTTCTATTTTCCGGAGTTTATTATCTTACAAATGGGCTCCCATAGTAGAGTCATTAACCCAGCAATGAAAGATGGAAAGAGCTGTCCTTTTTCTAATCAGAGGAAGTGTGCACATTAGAAGAAAGCATGTCTTCTCTCAAGAAAAGATCACATGGAAAAATGCAGATAAATTTTCAACTCTTTGTATCAGAAGAGAAACACATAAAAGTATCAAGGGCACATTTGGAATAAAGACAGTTAATGCCATAAATTCTTCTTAATTGTCAATGATATGAGAGGCTTATGGGAACGATTACTTAAATATCCACATTTTTATAATCTAGTAGGATGTAAAATAATGTAATGACCTAAAATGTAAAGGTGTTTCTTTTTTATCCTGTTATTTAAATGGTTTTTTATCCTGTTATTTAAATGGATATGTTGTATCCTAACAACTTATGACTACTTGTAAATCACAACAAACAATATCAAATTTCAGAGCCAACTTTCTGCTTTTCTTTTTAAGAACTGGGTTGCCAGTTTCTCCAGTTCAGATTGTGATTAAAATTGCTGAAACAATCTCTCTCTCCTAATCGAATACATCATATCTTTTTGATTTCTAAAAATCCAATTCAACTGTAATGTCTTGAATCTTTTCTTCTGTCTTTGGAATTATGAAAAGACAGTGGTGTATTTAGGACACTTGAAACACTCCAGTGTTTTTCTTGACCTCAAGACAAATTGCAGCATTTGATAGGAAGTATTCCCTTTCTCACAGTTCAAATTTTTTAACCCCATCATTAGAGATACCATTTGAAATTCTATTAAAGCCAACTCCTACTTGAAAAACATAAATTGGAAATATAATATTAAATAATTTGTGTAAATAATTTGAATCAAATTTCTAGCAATGACATAAAAATACAGAGCTGGAGCTGGTGAAATGACTCAAGTATTAAGGCCTTTGCCTTGTAAAGAAAAGGACTTAAGTTCAGATCCCCAGATCCCAAACTGGGTGAAAATGGTGGTGGTGGTGGAGGGGAAGAGTTGCCATTCCTGGCTTGGAGGGTGGAAGGTGAGAAACACCACAACAAAACAATAAGGAGTTAGAGCTATCCAAGATGACTCTCAGTATCAATCCTTGGGTCTCCACAGCCATACACACAAGTGCCCTTTTGTACACAAACCTACACATACATACACAAGCACACACACATGAACACAGAGCTGAATTTGATTGTGGAAGTGATTCCTATGATAAGATACTCAAGATAAGTCTCTTTTTCTTACTTGATTTTCCTAGGTTTTGCTTCAATAACATACATATCATTAGAAAACTAGACAGGCTTTAATAGCAAGTTATTTCTGAATACAATAATTGGGCATTCTCATAAGAAGAAAACAAAGAATCCATGACTCTTGGGTGGGGTGAAAATGAGCGAAAAGTTCTTAGAGGAATATAAGTTAATTAGTTTTCTTCTGTCTTTCTCTTTATTTCTTCACATGCTATATTATACCACTGTTTTATCTCAGTTCCAAAATTAGTCTTTTGTATAACCTAATTACTTACTCCATCTCTAATGTTCACAAACTATTCTTTCAATAAGAAAAATTCAGAAAAGTGTTAAGTATGAACAGTCAAAATGTACTCTTCAAAAAGCATTGGACCAAAATAATTTCTATTTGTGAATTTGCTACATTAAAAAGTCTTCTACAGGACATCAAAGGAAAAAATAGAAACCCCAGCTCAACAATTCAGTGATCTCTTCAAAACAATGTAATGAATTCACAGCAAAGATATCTGGAATTCAAGAAAACCATGTCTTACAGTTCCTCACTCAAGAAAGTCCTGCAATTAAAACTTTGCCAGCATGTCTGTTTTGATAGTGTAAAGCAATGAGACCAAATTGAAATAGTCAACAGTGCCTAATATTACCAGCCACCAAAAAATAAGATACAGCTGTTTCGTGCTCAGTAAAAGATAGATAAATGCCAAAGCTATAGAAAGCATGCTATTGAATCAAATTAAATTGAAACATCAAAAGCAAATAATGGTAGACCATAATTGTAACTAAATCAGTGGGTCACTGTGAAAGTGAAATGCAAACATTCACAAAATAATCTGAATCATTAGTTTACATTGCTAGTCATTGTATTCGATGGTAGAAAAATAGTACTTAAGTTTAACTTGCTACAAACCAAGCCAAAATACTTGTTCTGCCTCTTTAAAATCAAAAGAAAATTTGCCAGCACTAAAAAAAAAAAGACTTTCAACAAGCCCTTCTGAAAACAAAGGATCGGAACCCAGTGAGCCGTAAAATACACTCTAAGTATTGCCCTAAATATGAATGAATTAATTATGCCTGTCCCATACCTAATCTTCATAATTAGCTCAGCAAAAACACTTCAAGATTTGTGCCAAGTAATGATGAATAATTGGGAGACAGAAAAGGAAGTCTCACCTGAATATTTGTCGGGTCACATTTCCCTACAATGGTAGCTGGGTCTTCAGCTATAAGGAGAGGCTCGCTTTTCCCACAGCTGTCCTGGCTGATGAGCGTGTCTGCGTAGTTGGGCTGCGGAAAGATCAGGTGACTCTTCCGCGAGTCCGCGGTGAGCGAGACCTCCTGGGAGTAGGTCTGCAGGAAAGCGCGCACGCCGTCCACGCCCACGAGGTGACCCGGCTGAACCTCAGCCAATCCACTGGCTGCCCGGAACAGACGCGCTGAGTGCCAGCGTCGAATTCTGAGCACCAGCAGCACAATGACAAAGATGAAGAAGACGCAGGAGACTGAGGTGATGGCCACGACGAGGTACAGCGTGAGGCCTGACTCATCCGGGCCGGCCGGGGACTCCAAACTGATCAAGGTCTCCAGAATGTCTGGGATTCTGTCAGCCACCGCTACAGTGAGTGTGACCGTGGCGGAGAGGGGAGGCTGACCGTGATCCTGGACAGTCACCACGAGGCTCTGCTTGAGCGAATCCTTTTCCAGCATGGCGCGGGCAGTCCGCACCTCTCCCGTGTGCAGCCCCACCGAGAAGAGCCCTGGCTCACTGGCTTTGAGCAGGCGGTAGGACAGCCAGGCATTCTGTCCTGAATCTCTATCCACAGCTACCACCTTGGTCACTAAATAACCAGGTTCTGCAGAGCGAGGTGCCAACTCTACACCAGTAGAGCCATCTGTGGGAGGCATGGGGTACAGGATCTCGGGAGTATTGTCGTTTTGATCCAGCACAAACAGGGTCAGTGACACATTGCTGCTGAGTGGCGGGTTACCATTGTCATGTGCAGTCACTCCCAGGTGTAAAGTTTGGAATTGCTCATAGTCGAAGGATTGCAGCGCATATAGCACACCGGTGTCTGAGTTGATAGATACATAAGAGGATAGAGGTGCACCCTGGATTGTGTCCTCCGTTAGAGAGTAAGTGACCTGGGCATTTTCTTTGCTATCCCTGTCAAGGGCAGTCACTGAGAAGATGGAAGATCCTCTGGGGTTGTTTTCAGGAATGTAGGCAGAGTAAGAGGAGTGAGTGAAAACTGGAGGATTGTCATTGGCATCTGCCACTTTCAGCAGGAGGTGAGTTTCTGTAGACAAGGGCGGACTGCCCTGATCTTTTGCCGTGAGTGTTATATTGTAGCTCTCGACCTGCTCTCTGTCCAACTGGCTATCCGTTATCAACTTGTAATAATTTCCATAAGTCTTTTCTAACTTGAAAGGAAGATTGCTAGGAATGAAGCAGGACACCTGACCATTTTCTCCAGAATCTTGATCTTGAACATTTAAGAGAGCAATTACTGTACCTGAAGGAGAATTTTCCAGTACTGAATTAATAGAAGAAGTGATAGTTATTTCTGGAGCATTATCGTTCACATCCACAACTGTAATCAGTAAGTTGGTGGTGCTCAAAAGACCGCCACCATCTTGGCCTTGAATTTCCATCTCATAGAATCTACATTTTTCAAAATCTAGAGGTCTTTGTACTAGAACTTCTCCAGTTTGAGAATTCAAATGAAATATTTCAGAAGCTTTGCTTTCCACATTGCGGAATGAATACATCACTTCCCCGTTGGTCCCCTCATCTGGATCCGTGGCATTCACAAACAGTACTCTAGTTCCGGAAGTGAGTTTTTCGGGAACACTCACTCTATACACAGCCTGCGTAAACTTTGGAATATGATCATTTACATCGAGGACCACCACGCGAATGGGGACTGTGCCCTTCCGTACGGGATCTCCTCCATCCGAGGCTGAGAGCAGAAGGTGGTGGGCCGCCTCTTTTTCCCGGTCCAGGCCTCCTTCCAACACTAACTCCGGATTCTTAGCTCCATCAGTTCCGCCTCTCACTTGCAAGGAAAAGTAACTATTGGGACTGAGCTGGTAACTCTGGAGAGAGTTCACCCCCACATCTGGGTCCCTAGCGTTAGGAAGAGGGAACCGCGATCCAGGACTTGCATGCTCACTAACTTTTATTTCTACTTCCTCTTCCCGGAAGCTGGGGGCGTTGTCATTAACATCCACTATTTCCACGTCCACTCCGTATATTTTCAAGGTGTCCTCCACAAGAATCTCCATATTTAAAAAGCAGGAGGACACTTTCTCACAGAGCTCTTCCCGGTCTATCCTACCCGCCGTCACCAAGCTGCCATCTCGCGGATTCAGAGCGAAAAGTTGCATCCTTCCCCTGGAGACGATGCGGACTCCCCGCTCCTCCAACTCGCAGGGCTGCAACCCCAAGTCCTTGGAAATGTTGCCTACGAAGAAGCCTTTGTCCGTTTCTTCTGGCACAGAGTATCGGATCTGTCCGCTCCCAAACGTCCTTAGGGCTCCCAGAAAAATGCAAAACAGGACCAGACCTTTGCGGTTGATTCGCTGTGACTCATTCGCCATGGCGGGGTGCGGGCGGATGATCCGTGATGTCTGGCGCCGTTTTTCCCAGAATCAGCTTCTGTATCTATGAGGTTCCAGGCCGTCCGCATCCAAAATACATTAGAAAGCGAGCGAAAGTTTGGTTTCCAGCCTTAGGATGTGCGCGTAACCATAACCATCTCATTCTGCTTTGTGCGGTTAGAGGTTCGGAAGAGGGAATCTATACCTCGCGTCCTCCCATCCCCTGATTTGGTCAACAGCGGCGCCTAGAGCCCAATCTGATTGTTGCAGCCACTAAGAAAAAACATTCTGGTCGCGGAAGAAATCACTACTTACCTTTTCGTTGATTGCACTTATTTGTAAAACTGAAAATAATAAACAGTAGTCACATAATGTGACTTACAATTCACTAAGAGCACTTATGGAGGAATACTTACTAAATGGGCTTGCTGAATTTTTTAAAAAAGCTTTCAGAATACCATTGAAGCAGTAAACTCTTCAGAATAGTTTTAGTTCAACTGACTTTACTATCATTTTACCAAGAGACTTGACATTTGGGGATGTGGAAGCACGTGTGATACAGACCAAAACTGTCAGGTAAGATACAAGACTATACTCTCAATGTTTACTTTTAAATTATGTGGGTATGTATGTATATACTGTGTATGTCTTGGTGCTCAAGTCAAGGTCAGAGGACAACTTATTTCTCTCCTTCCACCAGGTGAACTTTCAGGGATTGAACATAGGTTGCCAGAATTGTAAGCAAGCATTTTAAACTGCTATCTTACCACTACCCCCAATGTTTATTTTCAAGTCAAATAAAGATTAAGTGTTTCATAAAATTTAAATAATATCAGGGTTGTCATTTAAAATACTACACTAGAAATATAACTGCATTTCATACCCTTAGCCAAAATACACTTTGATGAAAAATTTACCTAAGGTTTTGCATACTTTTGGAAAGAAAGAGAAAAAGAGAGAACAGGAATGGAATTGTTTAAGCATTTTACTACTGAGCTGTACCTTCAGCCCTTTTATTTTCCTTAAACGTATCTGCATAGTAAAGGTTATTTAAATGCTTTCTAATCTTTATTGTGTGGTACTGGGATAAAATTTAGGGCCTCATGCACACAAGCAAGTTCCATACCACTGAGTCACACATTCATACCCTGCAAAGATTTTGTTCAACAGTGATCCCACAGGTTTGACCTTTATCTTAGGAATTTTACCAAAATATTGTCTAAATTTTGGAATAAGCATCATATTGGGATATATTATGTGGAAATATAAAAGCATTATACCTGGTCAAAGGTCTTCTCGGCTTCAACACTAGGAATTAAAATACTAGCCAATAGCGCTGATGAGCTATCTTTGTTGAGAAGATCTTGTGTGGCTGGACAATCACCGGCAGATGTGAGAAAATTAAATTCTTGATTTGCTTTATCTCCAGACACGCAGAAGTTATAGGCATAGGACAATGTTCCCTCACTGTAGTTGGGGGGAAGCGCCGGGTGAGACTTTGAGCCAATAACGGAACCAAAACATCCTCTGGTAGAAGGGCTGGAAGAATGTCGCAAACGAAGAGCGATGGCCAGAATCACTGCGAGGAGAAAGAGCACCGAGATCAAGGCCAAGGCCACCACCAAGTAGAACTGCAGCTCTGCCTGGGGATCAGAGGGCTCAGGGTGGTCACTGAGGTCTGGCAGAACCTCCTGGAGGCTGTCAGCGAAAACTAGGAGCAGCGTGGCGGTGGCCGAGAGCGGCGGCTGCCCACCATCGCGCACCGCGACCAGAAGGCGCTGCCTGGTCGCGTCCCTGTCGCCCAAGGCGCGAGCCGTGCGGACCTCGCCTGTGCGCAGCCCCAGGCTGAAGAGCCCGGGGTCGCTGGCCTGCAGCACGTGGTAGGACAGCCAGGCATTGTGTCCCGAGTCGGCGTCCACCGCCACCACCTTGGTGACCAGGTATCCGGGCTCGGCGGCGCGCGGCACCATGTCGAAGAGCGCCGAGCCGTCGGGCTCCAGCGCGGGGTAGAGCACGCGCGGCGCGTTGTCGTTGCGGTCGCCCACCAGCACGCGCACGCTCACGTTGGCGCTGAGCGGGGGCGAGCCGTGGTCGCGCGCCTGCAGCGTCAGCTGGAAGGAGCGCAGCTGCTCATGGTCGAAGGCGCGCTGCGCGAACACCACTCTGCTCTGCGCGCTCACCGACACGTAGGACGACAGCTCTGTAGGTTGCAGGTCACTGGCCACGATAGAGTAGGAAACCTGACCGTTAAGATCGAGATCTGGATCCCACGCTGTGACGCGGGTTATAGAGGCTCCGGGCTGGTTGTTTTCAGCCACGTGGACCAGGTACGAAGTCTGGCTGAAAATTGGGGCATTATCATTGACATCCGCGATGCGCAGGGTGATGGTTTTGCTGGAGGAAAGGGGCGGCTTGCCTCTGTCGATGGCTGTGATAGTAATATTGTACTCTGGGGTCTGCTCGCGGTCCAGCGTCTTGTCGGTTACTAACTTGTAGTAATTATTGGAAGAAGAATGGATTTTAAATGGACTGTCTCTACTTAAACTACACGCGACTTCTGAGTTTTCCCCAGAATCTTGGTCTCGTGTTTTGAAGAGGGCCACAACCATTCCGGAAGGGGAATCCTCCAAAATAGGATCTGATAGAGAAGTTATGATTATTTCTGGTTGGTTGTCGTTGTCATCTAGAACGTCTATAATGACTTTACACTGTGAGGAGAGAGAACCTCGATCCTTTACTTCTACGTCTATTGTATATCTTTCTACTTCTTCAAAATCCAAAGGCTGTTTAGTTACGATATTTCCGGTGCTGGAATCCAGAGAGAAAACCTTTGTGGCTTTGTTAGCCACACCCAGGAAGGAGTAGGTGAACTGGGCATTGATGCCCTCATCCTGGTCAGTGGCTTTTACTTGCAGCACAGAAGTACCTGGAGGGACACCTTCACGAAGGCGGGCTCGGTACACATCCTGGCTAAACACTGGCGGGTTGTCGTTAGCGTCGACTACTAGGATTCGGATCTGAGTGGTACCGCTTTGGGGTGGGTCCCCACCGTCTAAGGCTGTCAACACCAGGAGGTGAGAGCTCTGTGTTTCTCGATCCAAGCTCTTCTGCAATACTAGTTCTGGATATTTGCCACCATCAGGATTTTCTTTCACAATCAATGAGAAATACTCGTTAGGACTTAGTTGGTATTTGCTAAGTGAATTAACGCCAATATCAGGATCTTTTGCAGACTCAAGAATTGTTCTTATTCCCGGACTGATGGATTCACTTATTTCTAACTGAATATCATTTTTAGGGAACTGAGGCGCATGGTCATTGATATCCTCAACCTCCACCACGACATGAAAGATATTTAAAGGATTCTCCACCACAGCCTCTAACTGCAGCTCGCACCGTCTCCTTTCTTTGCAAATCCGCTCGCGATCTATCCTGTCCTTCACCAGCAAGTCCCCGCTTTCCGCGTCCACGCTGAAGTGCAGCTTCTCCGCGCTGACTCGCAGCTTCCGAGCGGACACGTCCAGCGCACTGAGCCCCAGGTCCTTGGCGAGCTTCCCCACCACCGAACCCCTGTCCAGCTCCTCGGGGATGGAGTAGCGGATGGGCTCGCAGAGCGCGGGGTAGAACAAAGGCAGCAGGAAGGGGAGCAGTACCTGGCGGCGGCGGGCGCGGTGCCTCTGGGCGCAGCTTCCTCCCATGTTTGGCCGGGTTCCCGCTGGATCTCTGGATCTTCGCAGGTGGAGAAAGTGCAGTCTACCGCGGAGAAAGTGCGTTCTGTCTTGGATAGGCGGACCCCAGTTTCAGAGCTGGGAATCGGTGCGTAAGTCCCGGTGAATGAGAGGGTTTCTTTTGGTGTGTGTTGGTTTCTGCACAGGAAAGTCTAGACTAGCAGCCGGGGAGGGATTCCAGGCTTTGGCTTCTGCTCTGCACTGGCCGACAGCGACGCTCAGAGGCTCTCCCAGGAACTGCAGACTGACTTTTTTCTCTGGAGAATCTTTTTTTTTTTTTTGGCAAGTTGATTGCCAAAATGTTTGAATTCTATTCCTTGTTAATTCCATTTTCACCACGAAATTTTTTCATAATAGCTATTATATTTTTATATAGATATTTCACATTCATTATATATAGATTAAAATATTTCTTTCAAATTTAAAAAGAAGGGATTTCTGCCCATTCCTATCCAAAGTCTTCTGCTACAGGAAACAATTATCACTCTTTTTAAGAGTAGCTGTTTATGAACCGGTGAGTTGTCTTAGAGGATAAATGCACCTGTTTAGTTGGATCCCTAGAAGCTCACATGGTGGAAGGAAAAGTCCAAAAGTTGTCCTCTGATCTGTACGTTAATCCCCATAGCATGTATGTGGCCTCTCTCTCTCTCTCATAAATAACATTCTATAGTTATTTATGGAACTGGAAACACTGAAGTGAAAACTTTTTTGTCATCAACTGTAGCTTACATTCAATTAGGATCCTCCTACTAAGATTTAGGCAATAATACAACCATTGCCCTATCCAATCATCCAGTAAATTCTGTGTTGTCTTTCAAATAATTGTGTTTGTAAACATTTGCCTATAAGATGTGCAATGTCAAAAGAGTGCTTTTGAAGGCTGTATTTTCCAAATAATACATAATAAGCATAAGTTTGGTTCTTGTGGATAGACAAGAACAATAGAACATAGAACAATACTTTTAATGATTTCAGAGTAATCATAACCCTAGAAAGTGTACTTACATTCCACAGATCCAGAGTTAACCAATTGTTGATTCAAAAAATCATGTTCTCACATGGATTTTGAAGCACTGCAACACCCTACACTAGAAAATTTAGTAGACTTTTAATAAATCAAAAACTATTTTCACTGAATTAAATGTGCACATCAATGCCTCCATTAATGGTTTGGGTAGAGGGGCTGCATATACTTTTTTTCTTACATTCTAATTTCCGCAGATTTGGTATTTCTTCCTTTGTTCCCATTTATTCTGCATGAATTCCAACAATTCTGGGGCTTCAGGTGGGTTTTCCCTCCCTCCACATTGAATGTAAATGCCCTTACTATACATCTTGATCTTGTTTTTAAGAATATGCACAATCTATTTACCCCACACATACTTAATTTTTAGTCTTGGTGCTGAGAGCAGAACTCAAAGGTCCCCAATTTTACTTTGTATAAAATCTTTAGAAGCACTGTAGAGTGAGCAAAGTCATTTTTCAAAGCTGTTATCTTCTACATGAAATTAGATAATTATATGCAAGAGAAACAGCTATTTACAACTATTTACAGCTATATGCAGCTGTAAAAAGAAATCTAAGTTATGAATTGTTAATTGTCAAGCAATGAAAAACCTGAAAGTGTAAGAAGTATATTCAATTGCAGCTATCACTACAAAATACAGTTTTAAAAATACAGCTAAAAAATATTTGGTCCTTCTCATCAGAAAGAATAGCGATGGACAACTTTGAACTTGACTTGTGTTTCCAGTGAGACTAATGCATTTGTTTCTGACGTTTACCTATTTTTGATGAACTTACGTTTAAATAAAGAGCTGGAGTTGTCTAAAAGCCTAGAGTTTCAATATGCGTTCAACCAAGAGAACTCAGATCAACTCACACTTCAGTCTGGAAGTTCTTAGGAATTATCTATGATGTACCCAGGGACACGATAAAACACAAAATTTTGCAGAGTTATTCAATAACGACCTCATGGCAACCAGTCTTCTTGAGACTTTTTCACCACAAAGCTTTCCTAATCATCAAAGTCGATTATCATCAAATTCTACTCCTTAATGTTTTAGCAACAGGCACTTGAAACTAAGAGAAATGATTTAAAATTTTTCCATCACTCTGATCCAAAGCAAAAATAAACTAATGATAACTGTTTAAAGAAAATGTAAAAATCGAAAACTCACTGGAACCAAAGGGGCATCTTCTACAGGACACTTGGAATCATCTAACAAAGACAAAGGATCTTTTTTCTCGCAGCTCTCCTGGCTGATGAGCGTGTCTGCGTAGTTGGGTTGCGGAAAGATCAGGTGACTTTTCCGAGAATCCGTGGTGAGGGAAACCTCGTGGGAATAGGTCTGCAGAAAAGCGCGCACCCCATCCACGCCCACAAAGTGAGAGGCAGGCACGCCAGCCAATGCCTCTCGCGAGGCCTTAAGCACGTGAGACTTGTGCCAGCGCCGTAGCTTGAGCGCCAGCAGCACAATAACAAAGGCCAGGAAGACGCAGGAGACGGAGGCCACCGCCACCACTAGGTAGAGTCTGAGTCCCGAGGCTTCAGAGTCCTGCAGAGGTTCCTGGTTACCTAAGTCGGCCAGAACGTCAGGGATGCTGTCAGCTATGGCAACAGTCAGAGTGACTGTGGCAGAGAGAGGGGGTTGGCCGTGGTCCAGCACAGCCACAACCAGACTCTGCTTGAGTGCATCTCTGTCCAGCAGGGCTCGCGCTGTGCGCACCTCTCCTGTGTGCAACCCCACCGAGAAGAGTCCGGGTTCGCTGGCCTTGAGCAGACGGTAGGACAGCCAGGCGTTCTGTCCGGAGTCTTTGTCCACTGCCACCACCTTGGTCACTAGATATCCTAGGTCAGCAGAGCGGGGAGCTAGTTCTACTCCAGTGGAGCCATCAGTGGGTGGGGTGGGGTACAGGATCTCTGGGGAGTTGTCATTCTGATCCAGTACGAACAAAGTCAATGTCACATTGCTGCTGAGGGGAGGGTTCCCGCTGTCACTGGCAGTCACTTGCACCTGCAGTTCACGAAAATGCTCATAGTCAAAGGATCGGAGCGCATACAGGATGCCAGTGTCCGAATTGATGGATATGTATGAAGACAGTGGCGCCCCCTCGATAGTGTCTTCAACTAGAGAGTAAATGATCTGAGCATTCTCTTTGATGTCTGGATCCAGGGCTGTCACTGAGAAGATGGAAGCACCCCTGGGGTTGTTCTCTGGGATATAAGTGAAGTAGGAGTTGTGAGAGAAGGTGGGTGGATTGTCATTGATATCTGCCACTTGTAAGGTGAAGTGAGTTTTGGTTGACAGAGGAGGGTGTCCACCATCTGTAGCTGTTACTGTGATGTTGTAAGAGGATACCTGCTCCCTATCAAGAGCTCTGTGTGTCACTAGTCTATAGTAACCGTCAATGGACTTTTCTAATTTAAATGGTAGATTCCCAGAGATGGAACAGGTTACTTCTCCATTCTGCCCAGAGTCTAAATCGTGCACGTTTAAAAGAGCAATGACAGTTCCCAGGGGTGAATCTTCTGTTACTGGGCTAAAGAGAGATGTGATAGTCACCTCTGGACTGTTGTCATTTACATCTTCTACTGTAATCAACACCTTTGTGGTAGCAAGATAGGCTCCTCCGTCTTCTGCTTGTATTTCTATTTCATAGAAACCCATTTCTTCATAATCTAGATTTTCAGATATTTTTATTTCCCCAGTATTTTTGTTCAGCTGGAATTTCAACAGTTGTGTGTCAGGTGATTTTCGGAACGAATATGTCACCTCTCCATTGGCTCCTTCGTCTTTGTCGGTGGCAGTGACAGTTAGCAGCTGAGTGCCTACAGGCAAGTTCTCAGGAACACTCACTTGGTACTCCGGCAAGGTGAAGATTGGAGCGTTGTCGTTTGTATCAAAGACAGTCACAGAGACGAGGACAGTGCCAGATCGGGGAGGGTTACCCCCATCAGAGGCCGTGAGGACCAAGTGGTGAACGGCCTCTTCCTCCCGATCTAGGGCTCGCTCCAGCACTAGCTCCGGGTACTTAATACCATTTGCTCGGCTCTGAATGCCCAGAGAAAAGTGCTTATTGGGGCTCAGCTGGTAGCTCTGTAGAGAGTTCACACCCACATCCGGATCGCTAGCTTCCGGGAGAGGAAAACGCATACCTGGAGCGACGTTTTCATTAATTTTCACGTCTAGATTTTCTGCCTGGAATTTTGGGGCGTTATCATTGACATCAGTTACCTCTATTTCTATCCCGAAAAGTTTCACCCTGTCTTCCACGAGGATGTTAAAATTCACCGTACATATCGCGCTCTGGGCGCAGAGCTCCTCCCGGTCTATCCTGCCCGCGGTGACCAAGCTGCCGCTGCGCGCATTCAGAGAGAAAAGCTGCGACCTACCTCTAGAGACGATGCGGACTCCGCGCTCCGCCAGCTCGCGGGGCTGCAGCCCCAGGTCCTGGGAGATGTTGCCCACGAAAGAGCCTTTCTCTAACTCCTCAGGAACCGAGTAGCGGATCTGCCGAGCTCTGCACTCCCAGGGCATCCACAGGAAAAGGCCGAGGAGGACCAGTCTGCTGCGGTGGGAGAGATCCCTGTGAGCCGCCATTGTTTTCAAGTCACGGAATGCTTCTTGGACACGTTGTGTATTTCATCTGGTTCTTCTTTTCTTTCAGTAGCTGTAGGAATCTGTCGCAGCTCCAGCAGCTTAAATTCCGGGGTGAATTTCGTTGCACTCTGGGAGCCGGCTTACAGGAAGAGTAGGGCTTATACAGTTGGAAGGAACCCTGAGAATCCGAATCGAGTTTTGTGGGCGCTTTGTTCCTAGTAGGTGAACAGCGACGCTCAGAGTCCTAAGAAGTTACTGCATCCATTACAGAATGTTAGCAAATCCAACTTTATCTCGAATTATTTTAATGTACATTAATTCTTTGGATTCTCTCATCTTTTTCTTGGAGTGGGATGTGGAGATTAAAAGCAGGGTTTCACGCACCACCAAGCTACATTCCTAATCCTTTTCCATTCATATCTTTAATCAAATTCTATTTGTAGGATTCTTAATGGGAAGTAAGATAAAAGGAAATGAAAATATTGTAATATATTAAATGATAATGCTTAGCTAAATGCATATTTACAACAAAATTTCCAACAGGAATATACCCACTTACACATAAATAATGTTTATCTTTTGTCCTACTGAGATCCTAGTTACATTCAGAAAAATCTTTCATACTGTGATCCAAACTATTTGATCATGTTTGGTATGTATTCATGTGAAGTGCATCAAAAAACAATGTACCTTGGAAGATTTTCATTTTAAATTTTTAAAACTTGATGAAGTTGCTTAGCCTCCAATTATGTGAGAGGCTGACAGAAGTCTTTCCAAAACAGTTTTATCGAGCAATGATATTTTTGAAGAATGTACTTTTACTTTTTTCTTCCCGCTTTCTTCCTTTCCCCCTCCTTCCCATTATTTTTACTTTTATGGACTTATGTTATTGAGAAATTAATTTGACTTACTTAAATGAATTGAGCATATAAGTGGAAAATAAAAGGAACGCATACTACAGTTGCCTGCAAAATGTGTTGTAAAGATATGAGAGATATGTGCAAGTATTTCAGACACAAACAAGCAGCATAAAACAAAGAGAGAGATGCGGAATTAATCTCAATGGTGGGGATCAAACCATGCTAGTCGTCAAGTACGCTACAACTGAGCTAAATCTCTAACCCTGATGTAAGTTAAAAACAATAGCAGCAAGTTTTTATGCAAGCAGTAAGGAGGTTTTCAACTGTGCATTCCCATTGACAACCCAGCAGCAGTTCTTTCCTCAAAGGATTTACAGATATCCTTTCATAAAGAAAATAGGTTGCTCTAAAATATTTCTATTGATACATCCACAAGTATGAAACTCTTCATATATTTCATTATTTTTGAGAGACATGATCTCACCTCCTGAGTGCTAGGACAATAGGCAGGTAACACAATGCCCAGGCAAAGGTTATTTTTGTTGTTATTTAAAGATCTGAAATAATAGAAACTGAAGTGAAAAGGCAAATAGCATGTCATATTGCTTTCTTAAAAGTCATCATCTTGGTGTGTAGAGGAAAGAGTACAACGTGAGGTCCAAGAAAGGCAAAGAAAATCAATATGTAAGAAAGACAGAAAGGGGAGGGGATTAGAGAGATGGCTCAGGGGTTAAGCCTCTGCCTTCCAAGCAGAAGAACCTGAGGTCAGATCCCATATTCTATGCAATAAACAAACAAACCAGATAGAAATGGTGGCAGCCTGCACTTCCTTCCCCAGAAGTCAGAGCCTAGGAAACCCAGAGCAAAAGAAAAAAAAAAAAAAAAAAAAAAAAGCAGAAGGACCAAAACTAGAAGAACAACCCTCTAGGGTAGTAAATATTAACTTTTAGGAACCATGAAATCTTGGAAATATGAGCAAAGATTTGAGTCATCACCAAAAAAACTATACCTGCACACAATTTCAGAATTCATACATCTATTGGCTAGGCTCTCCAGGTACCTTCCCAAATAGTTGCAGTTGAAAAAAAAAAAAAGAAGAGGAACACTTGGGATTATTTTCAATAGGGGTCTTTTTTGGAAGGAAGAAATATTTGTTTTGATATTTAATAAACCTGAATGTTTAATGCATTAAAAACATTGATGCTAAAAATTCACTTAAGTATTAGCAAATTTGGGTAGGATATTTATTAATTTAGTTACAAACCCAGGCTACTGCTTTTGTTGGTCAATCAGAACTGTATAAGACATTTCCAGTCTAGTAACTTCCCTTTTGTTTTCACCAGAGAATAGATCAATTGAACCAGATAAGCCTCAAAATAATGGTCAAGAAGTCAACAATGAAAGGAAGAGATAATAATCAGATCTGGATTTTTCAGATGTGATCCTAGATATGTAAATGAATATTCCTTAAATAAAAGGAAGCAGGATATTAATGGCAACAAAAAGAAACTTACCGGTGTTAGAGTCTCAGGATGCGAAGTTAAATCATTCCCAATGTGAAGTGGAATTAAGGCCCCTGGAGAACTACTACAAACTATGTCTTGAGCAGACTGTAAAGGCGCACTACATTTTAGGAAGTTTAATTCTGTCTTTCCTGTTTGCCCAACGCACACATTGTAGGTATAAGGCAGAGTTCCCTCGTTATAGTTCAGAGAAATCCCTGGTCTGGTCTTAGAACAGAGGCCAGACTCAAAACAGCTCCAGGCGCTGGTGTTAGAGGAATGTCGCAGACGCAGGGCAATGGCCAGAATGACCGCAAGGAGAAAGAGCACTGAGATCAAAGCCAAGGCCACTACCAGATAAAACTGCAGTTCGGTCTGAGGGTCAGAGGGCAAAGGCTCATCGCTGAGGTCCGGGAGCACCTCTTGCAAACTATCAGCGAAGATCAAGTGCAGCGTGGCGGTGGCCGAGAGCGGCGGCTGCCCACCATCGCGCACCGCGACCAGAAGGCGCTGCCTGGCCGCGTCCCTGTCGCCCAAGGCGCGAGCCGTGCGGACCTCGCCCGTGCGCAGCCCCAGGCTGAAGAGCCCGGGGTCGCTGGCCTGCAGCACGTGGTAGGACAGCCAGGCATTATGTCCCGAGTCGGCGTCCACCGCCACCACCTTGGTGACCAGGTATCCGGGCTCGGCGGCGCGCGGCACCATGTCGAAGAGCGCCGAGCCGTCGGGCTCCAGCGCGGGGTAGAGCACGCGCGGCGCGTTGTCGTTGCGGTCGCCCACCAGCACGCGCACGCTCACGTTGGCGCTGAGCGGGGGCGAGCCGTGGTCGCGCGCCTGCAGCGTCAGCTGGAAGGAGCGCAGCTGCTCGTGGTCGAAGGCGCGCTGCGCGAACACCGCTCCGCTTTGCGCGCTCACCGACACGTAGGACGACAGCGCTCTTGGCTCCAGGTCGCTGGCCACGATGGAGTAGGACACCTGGCCATTGGGACCCAGGTCGGGGTCAGAAGCGCTGACTTGAGCAATGGAGACTCCAGGAGGGTTGTTCTCAGTCACGTGGACTATATAGGAAGTCTGATGGAAAACTGGAGTGTTGTCATTTACGTCTCTTATATGTAAGGTGATACATGTGCTAGAAGAAAGGGGTGGCTTGCCCCTGTCTGTCGCAGTGATGGTGACGTTGTATTCTGAGTGCTGCTCTCGGTCTAGGGCTCCATCGATTACCAACTTGTAGTAGTTATTAGGTGAAGCCAAGATCTTGAAAGGAAGGTCTTTTTCTATATTACAGTTGACTTCTCCATTTCCTCCGAAATCTCGGTCCCGTGTTTTGAAGAGGGCAACTACCATTCCTGGAGGGGAATCCTCGGAGACATGATCAGAAAGAGACGTGATGATTATTTCTGGACTGTTATCATTTTCATCTAGGATTTCTATGACTACTTTGCACTGTGAAGAGAGACCTCCTCCATCTTTTGCTTCCACTTCCATGGTGTATCTTTCTACATCTTCAAAATCCAATGACTGGTTATTCTTAATCACGCCTGTCTTCTCATCCAGGGAGAACTTGTGTCTTGTGCTCTGTGCAGTGCTCCGGAAGTAGTACTTTATCTCTGCATTGACTCCCTCGTCCTCATCAGTGGCTGCCACTTGCAACACAGAGGACCCTGGGGGCAGATTTTCACTCAGACTGATTCTGTATTCCTCTTTGCTGAACACTGGGGGGTTGTCATTGATGTCCTTTACAGATATTTCTATTTGGGTGGTAGCACTTCGTGGAGGGTCCCCTCCATCCAAGGCAGTTAGTATCAGGCGATGTGATCGTTGCTCCTCCCTGTCTAGGAGTTTCTCCAGAGATAACTCTGGGATTTTGCTGCCATCGGAATTAACTCTAACCATTAACGAGAAGTAAGGGTTAGGGTTTATCTGATAATCTTTAATTGAGTTCATATTTATGTCGGGGTCGGTGGCAGGGTCGAGGGGTATTCGCGCACCAGCAGACACAGATTCAACAATTTCTAGATGTATTTCCTCCTTATCAAATCGAGGAGCATGATCGTTAATATCCTCAACCTCTACCACGACATGAAAGATATTTAAAGGATTCTCCACCACAGCCTCTAACTGCAGCTCGCACCGTCTCCTCTCTTTGCAAATCCGCTCGCGATCTATCCTGTCCTTCACCAGCAAGTCCCCGCTCTCCGCGTCCACGCTGAAGTGCAGCTTCTCCGCGCTGACTCGCAGCTTCCGAGCCGACACGTCCAGCGCACTGAGCCCCAGGTCCTTGGCGAGCTTCCCCACCACCGAACCCCTGTCCAGCTCCTCGGGGATGGAGTAGCGGATGGGCTCGCAGAGCGCGGGGTAGAACAAAGGCAGCAGGAAGGGGAGCAGTACCTGGCGGCGGTGGGCGCGGTGCCTCTGGGCGCAGCTCGCTCCCATGTTTGACCGGGTTCCCGCTGGATCTCTGGATCTTCGCAGGTGGAGAAAGTGCAGTCTACCGCGGAGAAAGTGCGTTCTGTCTTGGATAGGCGGACCCCAGTTTCAGAGCTGGGAATCGGTGCGTAAGTCCCGGTGAGTGAGAGGGTTTCTTTTGGTGTGTGTTGGTTTCTGCACAGGAAAGTCTAGACTAGCAGCCGGGGAGGGATTCCAGGCTTTGGCTTCTGCTCTGCACTGGCCGACAGCGACGCTCAGAGGCTCTCCCAGGAACTGCAAACTTTTTTTTTTTTAAATGAATTATCAGTTCCGAAATGTGTACATTACAGCTGTATAGTAGCTGCAAAATTGAATCTCGCTATAGGATTACCAGTAGATACTAACCTATTCAGTTTATTAGAGGAATATATTTTCTATAATTTCATATTACACAGTAACATGAAATACTATGTATTGTATTGTGAATCTTCACGCACGGATCAATCAGCTCCAATAACGATGAACACAAAGTCAAGCTTCATTTAATATGCACTGCCCTTTCCAACTACTCTGGCACAAGCCTGTATCATTTCAGTTAATATTTACTGTTTTTAAAATAAGGCATAAATATGAAGAATTTTATTTTGCAAAGCATGTTCTCTAGTGTTAACAGTACGCAATATGTTCTACATAGTTTAAGAAAAGTTTACTTAAGAAAAGAAAGGTAGACATGAATAGCTTCCATACTCTGTCTAGTAATTCATCCAACTAACTTTTGTTCTTGCTTTTAAATTTTATTTATTTGAGAAAGAAATTGAAAGAGTGAGAAGAGAGAAGAGAAGAGAAAAGAAGAGAAGAGAAAGGCACTATGTGGGATTTTGGGGATCCAACTCAGGTCTCCAGGTTTGTAAGTGGGTGTACATTGTGTTACTGGCCTTTGTTCTTGTTTTAAGGCAAGAGAAAGCTGGTCTCTGTATTTTCAGAATTTTAGTGGCTGGGGCAGGAAGATGAAGAATTCAAGATTTAAACCTAGATTAGTCTATGTGGCGAATCATAAAATTGAAAAAAAATCCCTGACATTTTGTAAAATAGAATAGCAGCACTTACCTGATAGAGATGTATATAAATATGTAATTTCTCCAAATTAATATGAAATGAATTCTAATATCAAACTTAAATGTAGACATGACTTCCTTGGAAATTTAATGCAACATTTTCCTGTTGTATGATTACAAAATATGATCCTCAAAGATGGTTTCATTTCCTCAATTAGCATAAGGAAAATTTTTGTTTTAAAATGTCTGAATATCATAATGTGTTTCCAGATATAGTAAGTTCTTATTTTGTAAGTAAAGCAACAGAAATTTGCTAAAATGTGTGGACAAGATAATTGTCTATCTTCACAGAAGTGTGTATGGTCATCAATGCAAAGAATTAATTCTTTCTTTCTCTCTGTTTTCTTTCTTTCTCTCTGTTTTCTTTCTTTCTTTCTTTCTTTCTTTCTTTCTTTCTTTCTTTCTTCTTTCTTTTCTTTCTCTTTCTTTCTTTCTTTCTTTCTTTCTCTCTCTCTCTCTCTCTCTCTCTCTCTCTCTCTCTCTTTCTTTCCTTTTCTTTCTTTCTGTGCTGGAGATTGAATCCAGGGTCTCATACTTGCTGGACAAGCATTCTACCATTGAACTATTCTCCTACCTATGAACGTTCATTTTCAAATAGTCTCCTGGAATATCACTTGCTACTTGAAAATTGACATTATGTTTACAAGTCATATTACATAGCAGACCTTTTTCCTAACAGCTGAAAACCAGTAAAAATTTTTATAACCTCCTCCTGCATCTCCTGAGAATAGTTTCCTAGTTTATATTCCATAACCAAGTTCATTTAGAGACTGAGAGATTGGAATAATCTAAGAAGAAATTACAGAGCTGAAGAATACTGTTGAATTCCCCATATTTTGTCTTTTTATCAAAATTCACTCTTGCCAACTTCTCTTGAGCAAGTATAAACTTACAGGAAGAAGAGTGTGAAAGTATTTTTCATAAATTGATATTGCAACATGAGAAAATTTAAACCTTTGATGATAGCATAAAGGAGACTAAAATTTTCACCATTGCAAGAAAAAATGTTTTGAAGGATTTTGAAGTCAAGTTGAGGTTTGACTCTTGCTTACAAAAGATTTTTAAACACAAATAGTTTCTTTAAGTTTGTGGTCTGAAAAATCATAAGTATCTCACTGAGGTGTTTTCATAGAAATAAAGGAGTAAAAGTAGAAACTCTTAAGTCGTTAGTTATTTCTCTAAGAAAAGGCAATTACTTTCCCATTAATATGCACACTCAAAAGTGTCACTCAGAAATGATTTTAGGAGTAATAGTTTTACAATGGGGATTTGGAAATCATACTCAATAAACTTCAAGAAGAGAATTCCAGCTGCATAGTTAATAGCAAACCATTGTAACCAATCAGCAACCTATCCAAATAGCCACACCCATGCAGGATAATGAAAACTGCCCATAAAGAATATTTTCTTATTAACACTAGGTTAATTATAAGAAAGTGAAAATTATCTCAGTGATGTATGGTCAGTAAATTCCTTCTTTGGATGTTGGGGATGAAGATCAGAATCAGTGAAACTATACACACACACACACACACACACACACACACAAATGTATTTAAGTATCACTTTACACTGTTTTAGCTGGAAGCTAATTGTCAATAAATAGTAAAGAAAAAATAGAACTCACAGGAACCAAAGGAGTATCATCGATAGGAAACTTGGACTCAACCGCACTGCACAAAGCCTCGCTTTTCCCACAGCTCTCCTGGCTGATGAGTGTGTCTGCATAGTTGGGCTGGGGGAAGATCAGGTGACTCTTCCCAGAATCGGGTGTGAGGGAAAATTCCTGGGAATAGGTCTGCAGGAAAGCTTGCACACCATCCACGCCCACAAAGTGTGAAGTGGGCATACCAGTCAATTCAGCCCTTGTTGCTTGCAGTAAATGTGAAGCATGCCATTGCCTCAGCCTAAAAGCCAGCAGCACAAGTACAAAAACTAGGAAGACACAGGAGACCACAGCCACAGCCACCACCAGATAGAGTGTGAGGTCAGAATTGGAGTCCTCAGAAGTTTCCATACTGCCCAAGTCTGCCAGGACATCAGGGATGCTGTCTGCCACAGCCACAGTGAGAGTGATGGTGGCAGAGAGAGGGGGCTGGCCATGATCCTGCACAGCTACCACAAGGCTCTGTTTGAGTGCGTCTTTGTCCAGAAGGGCCCGTGATGTGCGCACCTCACCTGTGCGCAGTCCCACTGTAAAAAGTCCTGGCTCACTTGCTTTGACTAGGCGGTAAGACAGCCAAGCATTCTGCCCAGAGTCTTCATCCACTGCCACCACCTTGGTCACCAGGTATCCTGGCTCCGCTGAGCGAGGAGCCAGCTCCACACCAGTGGAGCCATCCGTAGGGAAGGCAGGGTATAGGATCTTTGGAGCATTGTCATTCTGATCCAACAGGAACAAAGTTACCGATGCATTGCTGCTAAGTGGTGGGTGCCCACTATCACTAGCTCTCACTTGCATTTGCAAATCACGAAACTGCTCATAGTCAAAGGACTGCAAAGCATAGAGCACCCCAGTGTCAGAGTTAATGGAGACATAGGAGGAGAGTGGAGCCCCCTGGATGGTGTCCTCCACCAAGGAATAAATAACCCTAGCATTCTCATTGTTGTCAGGGTCATGGGCAGTAACCGAAAAGATGGAGGTGCCCCTTGGGTTGTTTTCCGGGAGGTAGACTGAATAGGAGGCTTGAGAGAAGGTAGGTGGATTGTCATTGATGTCAGCCACATACAAAGTGATGTGAATTTCTGTGGATAGGCACGGGGTTCCTCTGTCTGTTGCTGTCACTGTGATGTTGTGCTCAGAAGCTTTTTCTCGATCAAGAACTTGGGCTGTCAACAACCTGTAATAATCGTCTACTGAATTTTCTAATTTGAAAGTCAAGTTCTCCTGGATGGAACAGACAACTTGACCATTCTTTCCCGAGTCTTGGTCATGAGCATTGAAAAGAACGATTACCGTTCCAGGAGGAGCATCTTCTCTCACTGGGCTAAAGAGAGATGCTATGGTCACTTCGGGTCTGTTGTCATTGACATCTTCTACCATAATTACCACTTTGGTTCGCCCTTTCAATCCCCCACCGTCTTCAGCTTGTATTTCCATTTCATATAATGAACATTCTTCATAATCCAGACTTTTCGCCACCGTTATTTCCCCAGTGTTTTCATGAAGCTGGAACAGAGATTGCTTTTCATTAATTTTCCGGAATTTATAGGACACTTTCCCATAAGTTCCCTCATCGGGATCACTGGCTTTCACCGAGAGCAGCAGGGTTCCCAGGGCCACGTTCTCAACGACTTTCACTCGGTAAATCGGTTGATCAAACGCTGGGGCATTGTCATTTGTATCCATCACTGTTACCTGGATGCGCACCGTACTAGAGCGGCGCGGATCGCCGCCATCCGAGGCGGTGAGGACCAAGTGATGAATGGCTTCTTCCTCCCGGTCCAGATTGTGCTCCAGAACCAGCTCTGGGTTTATAGTTCCATCGTCTCCTGTTTGCGCATCCAAAGAGAAGTGGCGGTTGAGGCTGAGCTGGTAGCTCTGTAGGGAGTTGGTGCCCACATCTGGATCAACAGCTTCTGGGAGTGGGAATCGTGAGCCAGAAGCAGCGATTTCGCTGATTGTGACTTCCACATTTTCAGCCTCAAATTTTGGTGCATTGTCGTTGATATCGGTTATTTCTACCTCTATCCCATAAAGTTTCACCCTGTCTTCAACCAGGACTTTAAAGTTCACTAGACACCGCGCGCTCTGAGCGCAGAGCTCCTCCCGGTCTATCTTGCCTGAAGTGACCAAGCTGCCACTACGCGGATCGAGAGAGAAAAGCTGTGTCTTACCTCTGGAAACGACGCGGACGCCGCGTTCTGCCAGCTCCCGGGGTTCCAACTGCAAGTCCTTGGAGATATTCCCCACTACAAAGCCCTTTTCTCTTTCTTCTGGTATGGAGTAGCGTATAGGTCTTGCCCCGGCCTCCCACAGCGTCCCCAGGAATACGCACAAAACAATCAGTTCTCGGAAGTGCTGGCTTTTGGTTGGAGCAGCCATTGTTGCTTTGCAATGGAATTTCCTCGGAAAGCCCTTTGCGCACACTGACTCCTTTGGTTCTTCTTTTCCCCTGCAAGGTCCAGTGATCTTTTTCCTCAGATAAAGCCCGAGCGTCCCAAGTTAATTGGTTGAGTTTTGGTGCAGCGTGGGAGCCAGTTTATAAGGTCTGCAGGGCTTTGTGTGGTTGCAGAACGGAAAATCCGGAAGGAGCGCAGACATTTTCTAGAGTTGGTGAACAGCGGCGCTCAGAGTCCTAAGTCGTTACTACACCAACTGAAATAAGTTTCCTTCTGTCTTGCTTTCATTCCACCACCCCCCTCCCCTGCACTCCTCTTTTCTTTGTGCTCTTTCTTTTGAGTAAGAATCTTACTGAAATGAGGTTGTGTACTCCCGCCTCATCCTCCAAAGTACCTGGTGCTAATACACACATGTGGACCAGTCTCCAGGGAGACTATAGTTGATGAAAACACACTTTCTTTTCATGATTTTAGATTTTTCTAATTATATATTTCAGCAATACTTCAAAAGCAACGACTATTTGTAGGTACTGAGTTGAGATGAAGTGAAGTGACTTGTGAGTATTTAATCTCTAGATTTCCTTTTTCCTTAATATTGACCATGTTTTCTCTAGATATGTGAATTGTTAGTCTCTTATTTATAGTGCTTCATTTGTTTTGCATATGTCTTTGCAAGCAATCTTGAAGTAGCAATGTATTCATATTTTTCTTAAATTTACACTTGAAGTAGCAATGTATTCATATTTTTCTTAAATTTACACTTGCAAGATAAATTTTATGTTCATCTCATAAAGATTGAATGAATATATATACTTGCTTTGAAGATATTTTATAAGATTTATTCAATATTGATAAAACTAGTTTAATATTTTTGTATTATAAAAGTAAATTTACTCAGACAACATAGATTTTCTTATCTAATAGTAAAAATTTTTAACAGATTAAGCTTTAGAAATTCACTTTTGACTGATTACTTAAATATTCTTGCTGTTTCACAAAGGTTTAACTTTTGATATGAATATATGATATAGGTACAGGATATGGCACTGGGGAAACTGAAATGAATGCACAGTTAAAAGCAGTTTCCATTTCAATCTTCATCAAATGATTATGCTTTTTTGTGTGTGATGGTAGGGCTGGAACTGAGAACTTCAAGCATGCTAGGCAAATATTTTACTGTTGAACTAAATCTCCCAACCCTTACCCAATTTTAATGCTGAGATGTAGCTCAGTATAGGTGGAAATTTGCCTATTACCTGTGAGGCCACAGACTTAATCCCCAGCACAGGAGAAAGAAAGAAAGAAAGAAAGAAAGAAAGAAAGAAAGAAAGAAAGAAAGAAAGAAAGAAAGAAAGGAAGAAAGGAAGGAAGAAAGGAAGAAAGGAAGGAAGGAAGAAAGGAAGGAAGGAAGGAAGGAAGAAAGAGAAAGGAAGGAAGGAAGGAAGAGAAAGAATTATGATTTTAACATAGTCATGTAATAACTTAGCAAAAAAGGCAAAATATGGAACAAATGTTTTCTATTAAGAAGTAAAAGGTTATGGTGTTACAAAAAATTGTCATGTAAAGGAGAAATCTCAGTTTATAAAGAAGTAATTTATTTTGTCACTTATCAAGCAAAGTCATACTATGTTCTGGCAATTTTGTGTGCAAAATTAGGAGGTTCTTTCCAAGTATATGGAGTACATGTATGTACATATGTGCCCACATGTACCACAGTTATGAAGGCACACAGATGTGTATATGTACATACTGTATATTAAACCCAGAGCTCAACAACGAGCTGAAGTAGCTAGCAAATTTGTTCTGTGAATTTCCTGTCTTGGACTGAGTTGATAGGATTATAGGCAGTTGCCATGAATGTCTGACTTAGATATAGATTCTAGGGGTCTGAGCTTTAGTCCTTATTCTTGCAGGGCAAGTGGCTTATCCACTGAATCATCTCTTTAGTCCCATATTAGCATTTTTCTTTAAAAGGCATAATTCAGAATTCTCCACTTCTAAAGGATGATGGGAAAACATTTAGTTATTCATGTTTATCCAAATTATAAGACAAATCCAGTTTTATACTTTTACTTGTCCTTCTTTAAAGACTATATTTTTAGAATTAGAGCAAGAGAAATAGAGGGCTGGAGAGGTGGCTCAGGGGTTAAGCCTCCGCCTTGCAGGCGGAAGGTCCTGAGTTCGGATCCCAGATCCCACGTATAGACGCCAGGCGGAAGCGGGGGCGGCCTGCGCTTCTGGTCCTGGTAGGGCGGAGCCTATGAATCCCGGGGCAGAAGGAGGTGGAGGCGCCCATGGTGGTTCGCGAATTCGTCCGTGGTTCTACACATACACAGACACACACACAAACAGCCGCGCACACGCACATACATACGCATATGCACACAGTTGAATAAATAATAATAATAATAAAAAAAAAGAGAAATAGAGGCAATCACATTTTCACTTCTTGTCCATCCTTTCTACCTCATCTTTCTATGAGGGCCATTAAACTTAGACTCCAAAGCACACTAAATAGTTTTCTCTCACTGAGTCCCCCCATCAGTTCCAGTCTTTCCTTTTCTTTTGGATTTTAGGTCCTGGAAATACAAGAGAACTTAATGACTTGGTTCTGATACATACAGCAAGTTAACTATTCTCTTTTATATCTGAAATAGAATTTTCATGATATTTTAGGAGAACAAAGGGTCGTGAATCTATTACATAATTATAGGTAAGTAGAAATGAAGGATAAACTCTAAAAAGAGATATAAATTTTCAGTAAAGCCAATGAAAGAGAATATCTATCAGGAAACAAAGGAGTAAATGATTGTTCATCTAAATTTAACATTTATAACCATCAAATAAAATTTAAATGTGTTAAATAACACTGGAATACACAGTGAGCTCAAGGCCACTGTAGACTACATAACTCTCAGAAGAAGTAAATTAATAGGTAAATTCCATTTGCTTTGAAAAAATTTGTTTATTTTGCTATCAAGCTAGGAGCACATATTCTCAATACTTTGTATACTTCACTACTCTGCACATCTTTAATCTCTTCATGTTCCCTGAAATTCATTCAACCTAATCATATCTTTCAGAGAGATTTTAACTTTCCAAGACAACTCACTACATCTGATAATATGCGGTATTTTCATGTAAATGTACAAAATTAGGTGATCAAGAAAATGAAATAAACATTTGAATGCAACTCACCGGTATTAGAGTATCAGGATGGAGAGTTGATTCACTGGAATCACAAAATGGAAAAAAGGCTCCAGATGATTCAGGGGCAAGAATGTCTTGCCCTGAACCCAACGGTTCGCTGCATTTTAGGAAACTAAACTCTGTCTTTCCGGTTTGTGCAACGCACACATTATAGGAAAAAGGCAAAGTTCCTTCCGTGTAATTGGGTGGAACCACAGATCTAGACTCAGAACAGAGTCCAGGTTGAAAGCAATCCCAGGCAATGGGACCACCAGAGTGTCTCAGACGCAGGGCAATGGCCAGAATCACAGCCAAGAGGAAGAGCACAGAAATCAAGGCCAAGGCCACCACCAAGTAGAACTGCAGCTCTGCCTGGGGATCAGAGGGCTCCGGGTGGTCACTGAGGTCTGGCAGAACCTCCTGGAGGCTGTCAGCGAAGACCAGGTGCAGCGTGGCGGTGGCCGAGAGCGGCGGCTGCCCACCATCGCGCACCGCGACCAGAAGGCGCTGCCTGGCCGCGTCCCTGTCGCCCAAGGCGCGAGCCGTGCGGACCTCGCCCGTGCGCAGCCCCAGGCTGAAGAGCCCGGGGTCGCTGGCCTGCAGCACGTGGTAGGACAGCCAGGCATTGTGTCCCGAGTCGGCGTCCACCGCCACCACCTTGGTGACCAGGTATCCGGGCTCGGCGGCGCGCGGCACCATGTCGAAGAGCGCCGAGCCGTCGGGCTCCAGCGCGGGGTAGAGCACGCGCGGCGCGTTGTCGTTGCGGTCGCCCACCAGCACGCGCACGCTCACGTTGGCGCTGAGCGGGGGCGAGCCGTGGTCGCGCGCCTGCAGCGTCAGCTGGAAGGAGCGCAGCTGCTCGTGGTCGAAGGCGCGCTGCGCGAATACCGCTCCGCTCTGCGCGCTCACCGACACGTAGGACGACAGCGCTCTTGGCTCCAGGTCGCTGGCCACGATGGAGTAGGACACCTGGCCATTGGGACCAAGGTCGGGGTCAGACGCGCTGACCTGAGCGATGGAGACTCCAGGAGGGTTGTTCTCTGCTATGTATACCAAGTAGGATGTCTGATGGAAAACTGGAGCGTTGTCATTGACGTCACCAACCTGTAGGGTGACTTTCGTGCTGGAGGAAAGGGGCGGTTTGCCTTTGTCTGTGGCGGTGATGGTGACGTTGTACTCGTGGTTCTGCTCTCGGTCTAAGGTCCTGACTGTTACCAATTTATACGAATTTTTGGACGAAGAGATTATTTTAAAAGGCACTTCACCCTCTAAACGGCAGTTAACCTCCCCATTTTCCCCAGAATCTTGGTCATGTATTTTGATCAAAGCAATTAGTGTTCCCGGCTCTGCGTCTTCTAGAATCATTTCAAGGAGTGAATGGAATGCAACTTCTGGGCTGTTGTCATTTTCATCTTGAATGTTTATTTCAACTGTACATTGTGCAGCCAGACCTCCACCATCTCTCCCTTCCACCACTATAGAATATTCTTTGATTTCTTCGAAATCCAGTGCACTTTGAGTGGTGATTTCCCCAGTTTTTGAATTTAGACCAAAAACTTGTCCAGCTCTGTAGAAGGAATAAGTAATCTCCGAATTTAAGCCTTCGTCTTTGTCAGTAGCTGTCACCCGCAGCACAGTGGTGCCCAGAGGCACGTTTTCTGGAAGGCGGACTCGATACACTTCCTGGGTGAATACAGGCGGATTGTCATTGGCATCAGTGACTTGGATCCTCAGTTCAGTCGTGCCACTTAGGGGAGGATTTCCACCATCCAAGGCGGTGAGGACTAATCGATGGTAACTCTGCTGTTCTCGGTCTAAAGATTTCTCCAATACCAATTCCGGGTATTTACTACCATCTTGTTTTTCCCTATTTATCAGTGAGAAACTAGGATGAAGTGAGAGTTTATAATTCTGTAGAGAGTTTAAGGCAATATCCGCATCCTCTGCTACCTCTAATATAAACCGCGTACCTGGCTGTGTGGACTCACTTATTTGCAGCTCAAAAGAAACGTGCGAGAACTTGGGCGTGTGGTCATTAATGTCTTCGAGCTCCACCGTCACGTGATAGAAGTTCAGTGGATTTTCAGCAACCACCTCAAATTCCAAAGCACAAACTGGCTTCCTTCCGCACAGCTGCTCCCTGTCTAGCCTGCCGCTCACCAGCAGCTCCCCGCTTTCTGCGCGCACAGAGAAGTAAGGCTTGTCCGAACTGATGCGCAGTTTTCGAGTCGGTAACTCTTGCACGCTGAAGCCCAGGTCCTTGGCCAGGTTCCCCACTACCGAGCCGGTGGGCATTTCCTCGGCGATCTTGTAACGGATCTGCTCCGAGAGCGCGGGGTAGAACAAAGACAGCAGGAAGGGAAAGAGCGCGTTCCGCCTCTGCACCCCGCGCCTCTCCGCGGCGCCGCTACCCATGCTTCTGGCTCCCATTAGCTTGCTCACCCGTCTGCAGATGCTAAGCTCCAAGGAAGCTCTGTGTGGTCGCTATTTGGGACTCCAGCTGGGCTTTTATTCCAGTTGTAGAGTACGAACGGATTCTTCTGTTTCCCGGGAAGAAGCGGTGTAAAGGGTTGTGCTGGCTAGTGAGAGACCCGGCTGCCCAGGAAATCGTCCTGCGTCTGCGCGAGAAAATCGCGAGCCGCAGGTTCTACAGTCTGGCCAACAGCGGCGCCCACAGTCCACACTAAGAAACTGCAGACTCTTCTGTTTTGAAGGTTTTGTTTTGTTTTAAAACCAGGGTATTTAACAATCATGTCTGACTAAAGTAACAATGTTTTTATGTTCATGTACTTACAATAAATAGTAAGTCCCTTTTTCGGTTATCTTTTTTCCAAATTGATGGAAATAGCGCGTCGAGGGATTTTTTTTTTTTCTGGAACGTACAAATATTGGTCCGTTTCTTTCACTACCATATATATGTGATATATATATCATCACCTACCTAAAGGTAAGCATTGTTTTCTTTTGAGCGGCGATCTAATAGAACCAGACAGATTCCCACAGAGATTCATCATAAGCATATTTCACAAGTTTATCTCTTTTAGCTGTTATGTTGAAACTAATTTTATTCCCCTTTTATTGATTTCTATAATGTGCAGGGATCATTTCTATGTGCACAATTCTAGGTAATCAATGCTGTTTTATACATGATGCTAGGGAACATCTTTGCCATTGCAAATTATTTTGTGGAATTGTGAAATTCTGATCTAATACTCATACATCTCTTCGTCATCACACCAGTATTTTCTTTATGAAATAAGTATACTTTTTACTTCTACTGCAGGAATTATTCATTAAGAAGACCGTTCCTATGATAAAGCTACTCTATTAAACCCTTCCTTTTGGTATCTCAAAACTATTTGGATTATATCCTTTACATATTACATCAATTCATTGCTAAAAAGTATTGAATGAAATGATGACTTATTCTGCAACACAAAGTCACAAAGGAGTATTGTAAAAGATGACGTTCTTTATCTACACGATCTCCATTATACTAAAGTGATGACTTTGGAATTAGAGGAATTAAGCATAAATTTATTGAATATAGTGATATTTGGTCTAACTTTTTTAGACCATTTGTTTGTTTGTTTTTAATTCTGAGGATCAAAATTAGTACCTCACATTGAAGCTCTGAGCCTCTAACTGTTACAACTTAAAAATTCAGGAACATTTATAAATAGTATGATTTCTTCGTTCAACATAACCTTCATTATGAAATTATAAAGAGCCAATAGAACAGCCATCTCCTGAAATGACTGCATACAGATACTACAGAAAATATGAAGTTAATTCTTATGTAATTCCTGTATATGCAACATGTGATGGAACACTGCACAATCCCTCACCAAGATCCATTTTTTTCTTTCTTTGTTGTTTCTTTTTGTGTGTGTGTGTGTGTTTCATAGGGCACCATGTGTCCCTTCGGAGGACCAACGGTGACTTCAGGAATCATCTTGGATTGCTTCTACCTCCTTTTTGCTTTGCTTTAGGATTTCCCAGGCTTCGCTCATTAGGCATGGAAATGCAGGCCACTACAATTTCTGCCTGGAGGTTTTTACATAGGACCTGGAATCTGAACTCAGGACCTTCTGCTTTTGAGACAGTCTTAACCCCTGAGTCATCTCTCCAGCCCATTTTTAAAAAATGTGCTGATAATTTGAAATTAGTAAAGTTTTAGCATATTCTAATGCAGAAATGTGCCTCAAAATGTTGAAAGTCATGAAATCTTGAAGAGCCTGTTTGTAGGCTAAATCTAATAATTAATCTATGACATATATTTGATGACTCCTAAGGTAATTCCTAAGGATTTGAAAATCCTAATTGATTTTTTATGTTTTAATTTAGGATACACATTTGTATAAGTAGAAACTTATTGTATGTGGTAAATAATTCATAATTGAATGAGTGATAAACAATGGAATTCTTAGAAAGTTTGACCAGTCTCTTGTTGAAGATTTTTGCATGAATTTTTTTGGTGTTTTGAGGCAAGGTTTCATGTAGCTCAGGATGGCCTTGAGCTCAATAGGTAGCTTAGGATGACCTTGAACTTAGAATTCTCACACAGCTGCCTTCCAAATGCTGGGATTACAAGCATGTGCTTCCTTGCCCAGTTCACAAGTTGTAGGGGATCAAACCTAGAACCTAGGCAAACACTCTATCAACTGAACTACATGCCAAACCTTTGCTTAAGACTCTTGAAAAGAAAATAAAACTATGACTATTAAGTGTTAAATTTTATATTACCACTGAAATATATGAGTTTGCAACATATCTCAAAATTCCTCTAATATGAACGATAACAAATAGTTGAACTTACCAGAGCACAAGCAGCTTTATCTTTGCTGTCATGAAAATCCATGGATGTTAACAAAGAGTCATTTTTCTCACAGTTTTCTTGGTTAATGAGCATGTCAGCATAGTTGGGCTGAGGAAAGATAATGTGGCTTGTCTGGGAACCCGAAGTGAGGGAGACTTCATGGGAGTAAGTTTGCAGAAAAGCTTGTACCCCATCAATACCCATGAAATGTGAGGGAGGCATGGCGGCCAAAGTACCTCCTGAGCCCTCCAGTTGGCGGTTCTTCTGCCAGTGATGAAGTCTCAGTGCTAGCAGCACAATGATAAAGACAAGGAAAACACAGGATACCACAGCCACTGCCACCACCAGGTGGAGTGTGAGTTCAGAATCTTCAGGTACCTCTGGAGTCCTGATGCTGCTCAAGTCTGCCAACACTTCTGGGATGCTGTTAGCTACTGCCACAGTGAGAGTGACAGTGACAGAGAGGGGAGGCTGGCCATGGTCCTGGACAGCCACCACCAGGATCTGCTTCAGTGCATCTCTTTCCAGGAGAGCCCTTGCTGTGCGTACCTCACCTGTGTGCAACCCTATAGAGAAGAGTCCTGGCTCACTGGCCTTGAGGAGGCGATAGGACAGCCAGGCATTCTGTCCAGAGTCTCTGTCCACTGCTATCACCTTGGTTACCAGATATCCAGGCTCTGCAGAGCGGGGAGCCAACTCCACACCAGTGGAGCCATCTGTGGGGAGGGCAGGGTATAGGATCTCAGGTGCATTGTCATTTTGGTCTAGCACAAACAGGCTTAATGATACATTGCTACTCAGGGGTGGGTTTCCGCTGTCAGTGGCAATCACTAGAAACTGTAAGTCTTGGATTTGCTCGAAGTCAAAAGATTGAAGTGCATAAAGGATACCAGTGTCTGAGTTGATGGAAACATAGGAGGACAGAGGCACTCCTTGTATGGCATCCTCCAGCACAGAGTAAGTGATGTGTGCATTTTCCTGGCTGTCGGGGTCATGTGCAGTCAACGAGAAGATGGAGGCACCTCTCAAGTTGTTCTCTGGAACATAGGCTGAGTAGGAGGTACGGAGGAAACTGGGAGGATTGTCATTTGTGTCTGCCACAATCAGGGTGATGTAAGTTTCAGTAGACAGAGGTGGGGTTCCTAGATCTGAAGCTATCACTGTGATATTGTAGATGGAAATTTTTTCTCGGTCCAAATACTTCCATGTCACTAATCTATAATAATTATCTATTGACTTTTCTAATCTAAAAGGTAAATTATCATGTGTGTAACAGACAACTTGACCATTCTTTCCCGAGTCTCGGTCATGCACATTCAAGAAGGCAAGTACTGTACCAGGAAGAGAATTTTCCAATACTGGATTAAACAAGGATGTAATGGTCACTTCTGGTCTATTATCATTTACATCTTCCACCATAATTACCACTTTGGTTCTGCCCAGAAGTGCCCCTATGTCTTCAGCCTGTATTTCCATTTCATATAATGAACATTCTTCATAATCCAGACTTTTTACTACCGTTATTTCCCCAGTGTTTTCATGAAGCTGGAACAACAGAGATTGCTTTTCATTAATTTTTCGGAATTTGTAGGACACTTTCCCGTTTGATCCCTCATCAGGATCACTGGCTTTCACCGTGAGAAGCAGAGTGCCCAGGGGCACGTTCTCAAGCACTTTCACTCGGTAAATCGGTTGACCAAACACAGGGGCATTGTCATTTGTATCCAGCACTGTCACCTGGATGCGCACTGTACTGGAGCGGCGCGGGTCGCCGCCATCGGAGGCGGTGAGGACCAGGTGGTGAATAGCTTCTTCCTCCCTGTCCAGATTCCGCTCCAGAACCAGCTCTGGGTTTAGCGTTCCATCATCTCTTGTTTGCGCGTCCAGAGAGAAGTGGCGATTGGGGCTAAGCTGGTAGCTCTGTAGGGAGTTGACTCCCACATCTGGATCAACAGCTTCTGGGAGTGGATACCTTGCTCCAGGGGCAGCTATTTCATTAACTTTTATTTCTAAATCTTCAACGTGGAATTTCGGATTATTATCGTTAATATCAGTTATTTCTATTTCCACTCCAAAGAGTTTTCCTTTGTCCTCAACCAGGATATTAATATTTACAAGACACCGCGCGCTCTGGGCGCAGAGCTCCTCCCGGTCTATCCTGCCCGCGGTGACTAAGCTGCCACTACGCTGATTCAGAGAGAAAAGCTGCGACCTACCTCTGGAGACGATGCGGACTCCGCCCTCTGCCAGTTCCCCAGGTTCCAGTCCCAAATCCTTGGAGATGTTACCCACGACGGAGTCTTTGTCTGTCTCTTCTGGCACCGAGTAGCGAATCTGTCCCACTCCGATCTTACACAGCGTCCCCATTAGCGTACACCACAGGATCAGCTTGCTGAGTCGTTGGTGATTCTTGGAAGCATCCATTGTTTATTTGTAGCAGAAGCTTTCAAAATCTTCTCTGGGCATACGTGTCTTGTTCACCTTTCTTTTTTTTTTTTTTTTTGCTATGATGATGGAAATAATAATCTAACGGAAAGCTGGTGAGCTCCAAATTTAGGGACAGAATTTCGGTGCAGCCCTGCAGTTGGGTTGTGGAATCTGCCAGTCCGTGATTCGTCAGTTTTGAGACTAGGTTGGCTTTTTGTTGAATTTCTCTCCCAGTAGGTGAACAGCGGCGCTTAGAGTCCTAAATTGTTACTGCATGTAGATGCATTTTAGGTTGTTTTTTCCTAGATACATGAGTTAAAAAAAATACTACTCGCCTGTTTATTGTTTTGTTTTAAACTTAATTTGTTCCTAAATACTTATTTTAAAAGAAACCTCAAATAAATGTGGGGTAAAGTTTGGTGAAGGGTTTATAGATAATTATTTATCAGTTTTGTGGGGAATAGCATTATGTTAAATTACTGGACCTTATTTGCCCCTCTCAAACCAAAATGTGACAACTTTGCTCTCATTTCTCCTAACTTTTGTGTTAATGTTTCAGTATATATTACCAATTGGGTGAGAACTCCTGTTGTCACTGGAAATTAATTCATTTTTATATTAAAATAGATCTTTTTGAGATGAATGGCTCAGAGGTATTGTTTTAAACTGATCATTAAAATAACTTTCTGTAGAGTTGTTGCCCTCGTGTTTTCTTCCTAAACACTATTTTAAATATGTATCAATGATGTTTTAAATTAACATTGTAAAATTTCACAGGATGCTTTTATGATTCAAGCTTTATCACAAATTATATTGCTTTGCTAATTTTTCTAGGTTGAATAGTTTCTTACTAGTTAAATAGAAAATAATTTAAAGGAACAAATTAAAATGCAACTAAAAGCAAACATCTGCCCACCCCTTTAGTCAACACACACACACACACACACACACACACACACACACACAGATTTTAACTCCATTAATACTTTGATCAAAAGCCAAACATAATTGTCACTTGAGAAACTCTTTTCTTCAATATTTTTGAAGAAACTTATTATTGTTATTGGCTGCCCAGAAAGAGGCTGAGACAATGTACTGTGATCTTTTACTGTGACTGTGTTGTGATTTTACTGTCAATGTAATTACTGTCAATGTGCTAATCCTTCTTCATATACACATCAGATTGGCAAGTTTGCCTAAAAATTTGAAGAATTCAAGGCAGTCAGAATTGGTCAGAAGACCTCTAGCTATATGAGTAAAGAGACAGGAAAGACAATTAAGATTATACACCAGAGAGAGGAGCAACACAGACACAGAATTTGTTGTGTTTTTTCTTTCATGGAAAAATCTATAGAAGGAACTTTAATACAGATAACCACCCTAAAAATACAAGCTGCAGAGGAAGAATCTGCTTTCAAGATTCCATATATTTTTTCCCTAAAAATAGATTTATTTAACCCAGGCTGGTCTTCAATTCCTCATATAGCCAAGACTGGATTTCCTTCCACTCCCCCACCCCCCAATTTTGGGATTAGCAGTGAGTGGCAAGCACTTTGAATCCTGACAGGTGTTTGATCTTCTGATGAACACAATGAAACTTCTGCTAGGTAAATGATCACACACAGCACATGGCCTGAAATTTCAAAGGGTCCATGAACACAAAGCCCTGCTTTGATAACTTATTCTAAAAGCTTTTGAAACAACTTAAATAAACAAAAGAAACAAGTCAACAGATTAGTATGGAAGTCATACTAGTATATTAGTGAAGAAAAATTATCTAAGTTGACATTTTGACTTTTGAGATTATTTAAGTAACTACTGTTATGTATGCTTGGACTATGAAAAGCATTAACTGCATATGTAATTAAGTCATAGGAAGAACATTTATGGAGAAATCTTATTAATTTCTAAGAAGAGTCAACAGCAGGTAACATTTCCACACTAGGTAAAACCATGTATTGTCTTGCACACCTGAAGTTCATGTGACATACCTATAGGCCACACAATTGTTCTACTTTACTCATGCTTTGAAGAATTGAATTACAGTTTTTCAACAGACTAAAAATTTTTTTTTTTTAATGTTCTCAGGACTGAACCAGGACCTCCAACATGCTGGACAAGTCCTTTGACATTTTACTACATTACCAATCCTTCACTATGATTTTCTTAAGCTAACTCACTAGATCTGAAAATTGTGCATTTCTCTGAGAATATGAAGAGCTGGGTAGAAAAAAATAAAGCATGCTACACTTACAGGAAACTCACCTGATGGGTAGTTGGCTCACTGGAGTTACACAAAGGAAAAAACGTCCCCGAAGAATCATCAAAAAGTATATCTTGTCTTAAATTCAGTTGATCACATTTTAAGGAATTAAATTCTGCCTTCCCTGTCTGAGCAACACATAGATTGTAGGAATAAGGCAAAGTACCATCCTTGTAGTTAGAGGGAACTACGAGTTCAGATTTCGAACAGGGACCAGACTGAAAACAGCCCCAGGCGCTGTTGCTAGGGGAATGTCGCAAGCGCAGGGCAATGGCCAGAATCACCGCAAGGAGGAAGAGCACAGACACCAAGGCCAAGGCCACCACCAGATAAAACTGCAGTTCGGTCTGAGGGTCAGAGGGCAGAGGGTCTCCGCTGAGGTCCGGAAGCACCTCTTGCAGGCTATCAGCGAAGATCAAGTGCAGCGTGGCGGTGGCCGAGAGCGGCGGCTGCCCACCATCGCGCACCGCGACCAGAAGGCGCTGCCTGGCCGCGTCTCTGTCGCCCAAGGCGCGAGCCGTGCGGACTTCGCCTGTGCGCAGCCCCAGGCTGAAGAGCCCGGGGTCGCTGGCCTGCAGCACGTGGTAGGACAGCCAAGCATTGTGTCCCGAGTCGGCGTCCACCGCCACCACCTTGGTGACCAGGTATCCGGGCTCGGCGGCGCGTGGCACCATGTCGAAGAGCGCCGAGCCGTCGGGCTCTAGCGCGGGGTAGAGCACGCGCGGCGCGTTGTCGTTGCGGTCGTCCACCAGCACGCGCACGCTCACGTTGGCGCTGAGCGGGGGCGAGCCGTGGTCGCGCGCCTGCAGCGTCAGCTGGAAGGAGCGCAGCTGCTCGTGGTCGAAGGCGCGCTGCGCGAACACCGCTCCGCTCTGCGCGCTCACCGACACGTAGGACGACAGCGCTCTGGGCTCCAGGTCGCTGGCCACGATAGAGTAAGATATGTGACTATTGGGCCCTACGTCGGTATCAGAGGCGCTGACTTGAGCGATGGAGACTCCAGGTGGGTTATTCTCAGCAACATGGACAATATAGGAAGCCTGTTTGAAAACTGGAGCATTGTCATTTACATCACCAATATGCAGGGTGAACCTTGCGGTGGAAGACAGAGGCGGGTCACCCCGATCGGTGGCGGTGATAGTAAGGTTGTATTCAGGGTTATGCTCGCGGTCTAGAATCCTGTTTGTCACCAATTTATATGTGTTTCTTGACGAAGTTAGTATTTTAAATGGAACATCACCTTCTAATTTACAAGTAACCTCTCCATTGTGTCCAGAATCTTTGTCTCTGATTTTAAACAAAGCGATGTGTGTTCCTGGCTCACAGTCCTCCATAACTAGATCAGGCAGCGACTGGAAGGTCACTTCCGGGGCGTTGTCATTTTCGTCTAAGATTTCTATCTCCACCGTACACTGTGCAATCATTCCTCCACCGTCTCTTGCTTCCAAAACAATGGAATACTCTTTGACTTCTTCAAAATCTAATGTGTTTAGAGTGGTTATTTCCCCAGTATTAGCATTCAGGTTAAACTGGGTGATCTGGCTAGCTTCGCTGAAAGAGAAAGTAATCTCGGAATTGACACCTTCGTCCTGATCTGTGGCAGTCACGCGAAGCACAGGGGTTCCTGGGTGGGAGTTTTCCGAAAGGCTCACCCTGTATACCTCCTGGCTGAACACTGGAGGGTTGTCATTGGCATCAGTCACTAGAACCTGTATCTGTGCAGTGCTGCTAAGTGGTGGGTCCCCAAAGTCAAAAGCAGTCAAAGTCAAGTGGTAAACTTTCTCCTTTTCCCGGTCTATAGGTTCCTTCAATACCATTTCAGGGTACTTACTTCCATCTGATTTCTCTTTATTTACCAGTGAGAAATGATCATTGGGACTTAGCTGGTAATTCTGCAATGAATTGGAGCCAATATCTGCATCATGTGCGGATCCTAAGATAAACCGCGCCCCTGGCTGTGTGGACTCACTTATTTGCAGCTCAAAAGAAACGTGCGAGAACTTGGGCGTGTGGTCATTAATGTCTTCGAGCTCCACCGTCACGTGATAGAAGTTCAGTGGATTTTCAGCAACCACCTCAAATTCCAAAGCACAAACTGGCTTCCTTCCGCACAGCTGCTCCCTGTCTAGTCTGCCGCTCACCAGCAGCTCCCCGCTTTCTGCGCGCACAGAGAAGTAAGGCTTGTCCGAACTGATGCGCAGTTTTCGAGTCGGTAACTCTTGCACGCTGAAGCCCAGGTCCTTGGCCAGGTTCCCCACTACCGAGCCGGTGGGCATTTCCTCGGTGATCGTGTAGCGGATCTGCTCGGAGAGCGCGGGGTAGAACAAAGACAGCAGGAAGGGAAAGAGCGCGTTCCGCCTCTGCACCCCGCGCCTCTCCGCGGCGCCGCTACCCATGCTTCTGGCTCTCATTAGCTTGCTCACCCGCCTGCAGACGCCAAGCTCCAAGGAAGCTCTGTGTGGTCGCTATTTGGGACTCCAGCTGGGCTTTTATTCCAGTTGTAGAGTACGAACGGATTCTTCTGTTTCCCGGGAAGAAGTGGTGTAAAGGGTTGTGCTGGCTAGTGAGAGACCCGGCTGCCCAGGAAATCGTCCTGCGTCTGCGCGAGAAAATCGCGAGCCGCAGGTTCTACAGTCTGGCCAACAGCGGCGCCCACAGTCCACACTAGGAAACTGCAGTTTTTTAACCAAGTAGGATAATTAGAATTGTCTGAAGGAACAAACTGTATTATGTTTATGTACTTAACAATGTCCAAAGTCATACTCTTAGAAATACGAATTTTCAGTATTTTTGAAATTTTTTTAAAAATCAATGGATTAAATACATAAGCAGCTTGTGTCTTCAAATACACATGTGATAAGAAGACTTGACCTAAGCAATCTCAGAGCACAATAATTCTGAATATAGAGAGAAGCCATATGGAGAATGTTTTCCCCTTATTTTCTTATTTGTAATGTTTTCTTCTACTTATTTAGGTACCTCTAATCTGATGCAGTTCATTTTTCTCTCCAAAGTGCATGAGCAATATTAAAAAGCGTTTCTTAAAAAGTTGCAATTATTATTCAGCTAATGTCATTTTGCAAAGTATTTTCAGTAATTTCCTTACAGTAATATTGCCCGATTCTCATGTCCATTATCTAATATGAAGAAATGATACAGCCTAAAAACTTAGGCTCCTCACTTCCTATTGCCTAATTATTTTCCTCACTATCAATACAGCATCATTCTCAAATTGCCTTGGGAATTATATTTTGCCTTGCAACACAAAGGCACAAAGGCATGTTGAACTGTGAACTCGTCTGTATCATTGCCTTGTTTCCAGTGATGATCTGAATATAATTAATAGATCTGGAAGAAAAATAATTACAGATAATGAAAAAATAGAAGAAAACTTCTCATAAAAGATAAGGATTCTCTTCTCCTATATTCAGAATTATTGTGCTCTGTGATAGCGTATACTAGGAATCAGCATTATCTTATCATTTACCTCTTATAGATGACAAGCATTATACTAAAACACCATACAAAACTATGGAAGTAGTTTATCCCAGACTGGGCTATTTCTAATCAGTTTTTCATCAGAACCAATAATGAAGTTAAATACTAGTCTGGAGGGTTGAGATTATAAGATGGCTATTTCATAAAGTTGGCCTTCTCATTTTCCTGCTTGAAGGGTCAACAAATACTTCATATGAATGCACCACTAAAAGCATATAATTGATTATTTTTCAGATACTGTTACAATACTTCAAATGACACTTTGTGTGGTGGTGGTGGTGGTTGTGTGTGTATTGTGTATGGGACAAGGTATCTTGTAGTTTGGGTAATCCAGGCCTGGAGTTCTCTATCCTATTGCTTCTGCCTTCTGAGCTTTGGAATTATAAACATTTCTGCCTTAAAATTATTTTATTCAACATATTTAGTTCATTTCGATCGATGACATTATTTTGGCATTAATGTATCTGTTTTCAGATATGTATGTTAATTAAGCTTGACACAGTTTAATTTTTTATGTGCATTGTGGTGGTTGTGGTGTGTGTCAATGTGTTATGTGAGTGAACATGCATGTGGAAGCCGGGGTAAACTTCAAGTAGTGTTTCTCAGGAGCTGTCCATCTTGATTTTGAGATGGGGGTCTCTCACTGGGAACTGAGGTTCTCCAATTAGGTTAGGGTGACTAGCTAGCCAGCTCCATTGGTCCACCTGTCTCTGCCTTCCCAGTGCTGGGATTGCAAAGCTGCTGGTGATTCAATGCTTGTATGGCAACCACTTTTCTGCCTGAACCATCTCCCCAGTTGGGCACATTTTATTCTTGAAGTATTGATTCAACTTTCTAGAAACATCTCAACATTTATAGATGATTATGGTTTAAAACAACTGAGGAAATAATCACACCTTCTATGGTCACCACGAGGAATGTAAAGATAGAAACAAAACACAGAAAAACTTCAGATTGAAGTTTTGTTTGAACCTTTTATAGACCGAATCTATGGAGAATCTCAAACAGGTGGCTAACATGCTTTTTTCTTGTTATCGCAGCATACTGGGAAAGATTCAACATTCATTTTCATTTAGAAAATACTTGATTTAAGAAAAAGAAGTGGAAATTAAGCAGAAGGTAGAAAAGTGAGTTAGCCTACTTATTCACAATCTTGTTCATAGGTTCAGGTTTAATCTAAGTGCTCTATGCTATTGCCACTGAAATAAAATGATAAAGTTATGCTTGTCTCTTTAAGGGTTTTTTTCTTAGTCCTGTCTTCAAAAGTCTTGTTTTGCAAGATAATAAAGATATCTCATACAATTCTTGGATAAAGAAAGAAATGAACTCACCTGGAGACTTGGGACTTCACCCTTACATTCTTGGAAATCTATGGATGTTAGCAAAGAATCATTTTTCTCACAGCTGTCTTGACTAATGAGTGTGTCCACATAGTTGGGCTGGGGAAAAATGATGTGGCTCTTCCGAGAGTCCGCAGTGAGAGAAACCTCATGGGAATAGGATTGTAGGAAAGCCTGAACTCCATCCACACCTACAAAGTGTGAGGCAGGCACATCCTCCAAGCCACCTCCTGAAGACTGTGGCAGACGTGACTTGTGCCAATGCCACAGCCTGAGCGCCAGCAACACAATGACAAAGACAAGAAAAACACAGGAAACAGTGGCTATTGCCACCACTAGGTAGAGAGTGATGTCTGAATCATCAGAGTTTTGGGGGGTCGTGATGCTGCCCAAGTCTGCCAGGATTTCTGGAATGCTATTGGCCACAGCCACAGTGAGTGTGATGGTGGCTGATAGAGGGGGTTGCCCATGGTCCTGTACAGCTATCACAAGGTTCTGTTTGAGTACATCTCTGTCCAGAAGGGCCCTTGCTGTGCGCACCTCACCTGTATGTAGTCCTATCGAGAACAGCCCTGGCTCACTGGCTTTAAGCAGACGGTAGGACAGCCAAGCATTTGGTCCTGAGTCTCTGTCTACTGCTACCACCTTGGTCACCAGGTATCCAGGGTCTGCAGAGCGAGGAGCCAGCTCTACACCAGTGGAGCCATCAGTGGGAAGGGCAGGGTACAGAATCTCAGGTGCATTGTCATTCTGGTCCAGCACAAACAGGTTCAATGACACATTGCTGCTGAGAGGTGGATCTCCACTGTCATGTGCAGTCACTCTTAGCTGTAGATTCCGAAACTGCTCATAGTCAAAGGAACCAAGTGCATAGAGGACGCCAGTATCAGAGTTGATGGAGATGTAGGAGGATACTGGCACCCCCTGGATGGTGTCCTCAGCCAAGGAATAAGTGATCTGGGCATTCTTGTCACTGTCAGGGTCATGTGCAGTCACTGAGAAGATGGAGGTGCCTCTGGGATTGTTCTCAGGGATGTAGATGGAGTAAGAGGATTCAGGGAAGCTGGGTGGGTTGTCATTGGTGTCTGTCACATGAATGGACATGTGAGTTTCTGTGGACAGGGGAGGAGTTCCACGATCTGTGGCTTTCAGTGTGAAGTTGTACATAGGATGTTTTTCCCGGTCCAGGGATTGTGCTGTGGCTAATCTGTAATAATTATCAACTGATCGTTCTAATTTAAAAGGTAGATCTTCTGGAAAAGTGCAAGTCACCTCACCATTCTGTCCTGAATCTTTGTCTTGGAGGTAAAAAAGAGCAATTACTGTCCCAGGAGGTGTATCTTCAGGGATCGAGCTGCTTACAGATGTGACGGTCACTTCTGGGGCATTATCATTCACGTCTAATATTGTGATGAGCACTTTGGCTTTTGACAGACTACCAGCACCATCTTGTGCCTGAACCTCCATTTCATAGAAGCTGGATTCTTCATAATCCAGGGCTTTTAAAGTTGACAATTCTCCCGTAAGTGAGTTTAGAAAAAATATTTGCAGAAGTTTTGGAATTATTTTCCAAAAAGAATATGTCACTTCCCCATTGACTCCCTCGTCCAAGTCAATAGCATTTACTGTAAGAAGTCTAGCACCTACTGGTATATTCTCAGGGACTGTTACTTGGTACCGGGGCAGAGAGAAGACTGGTGTGTGATCATTCACATCCACCACTGTCACGTGGATACTCGCAGTGCCGGATAGGAGTGGGTCCCCACCGTCGTAGGCTGTGAGGACCAGGTGGTGCATCCCCTCTTCTTCCCGATCAAGAACCTTCTCTAGCACCAATTCTGGGTACTTAATTCCGTCATCTCCACTTTGCACAACCAGGGAGAAGTGACGATTTGGACTGAGCTGGTATCTCTGGAGGGAATTGGTGCCCACATCTGAATCAGCAGCCTCCTTTAATGGAAACTTCATCCCAGGAGCTGCGTTCTCCATTATTTTTATGCTTATTTCTTCCGTTAAGAACCTGGGAGCGTTGTCATTAACATCCAGTATTTCCACTTCTATAGGGTACAGATTCATTTTATCTTCCACCAGGATGTTAAAGTTCATGAAACACCGCGCGCTCTGAGTGCAGAGCTCCTCCCGGTCTATTCTGCCCGCCGTAACTAAACTGCCACTTCGCGAGTTCAAAGAGAAAAGCTGCGTCTTACCTTTGGAGACGATGCGGACTCCGCGCTCCGCCAGCTCGCGGGGCTCCAGACCAAGGTCCTTGGCGATATTACCCACAAAAGACCCTTTATCTATCTCTTCAGACACGGAATAGACAATTTGTCCTGCCCAGGCTTCTCTCCAGGTTCCCAGGAGCACAGAGAGCAGCAGGAACCCTCTGTGGTCAGCGACTCTCTGCCGATTCGCCATTGTTGTCTTGCTGACCTTGCTGCAGGGTCTCCGAATGTCCTCTGAATGCGGGTGTGTTCCGTGGACCCTCAGAATTCAAAAAAGAAGCCCAGAGTCCAGTAGCATAAATGCTTGAGCTTGGAGCTGCTAGTTGGAGGGCTGATCTTAATCTGTGCTTTCTTTGTGTTGCAAAACTCAGTGGTTCTGTCGGATTTCGGGCACCATTTTTCTCCTGGTTGGTGAACAGCGGCACGCAGAGTCCTTTCTAAGTTACTGCACCATATGGAAGTGGAATTACCCGATTTTTTACAGAAAATTGATTCATTTTTTCAAAATTTCCGCTTAAATAAGTTTCTTTACTCCAGACACCACTGATGTATATTAAATACACATTTTAAGACGTTTAATTAATGCAAGTGTGTTTACGTATGGGTATTTGATAACTTCAAATACGCTTTTAAAAATCTCTTCTGTATTGCAACTTTGCGTTTATTTTCTTTGGCACCAACTCACCCTTTATTTCGCGCACACACGCCCCTCCACACAAAAATCCCACAATTGAAGCCAGAAAAGTAATAGTTATTTAAATATTTACCTCATGTAAATAAATATGTGTATAGTACACATGTATTAAAGTCTTTTTATCTTTAATTTTCTATGTTATTCTACAACATATACCTAATTGCTAAAGATTTTTAACTAGCTAACCAAGATTGCCTTAATAAAAGATAACATGAGCCCATTATATCAATTGAAATAATTTTGGTCTTAAAATAGTAAGTTATTATTTTTTGAGTTATTTGAAAGAAGCCTCACTCCACTCACTTACTTGTATTAAAAAAGTTCTAAGGTTTATTTGATTTCCCAGACATTTAGGTAATTTTTATATTACATTTTATTTATTATATATATGTCAGAAAGAGAAAAAGAAAATACATGTCATGGTGCACAGGTAGAGATAAGAGTTATTTTGGGGGCCCATTTCTATTTTATAATAAAACATTTATTTGGAATTCTGTTTAGTTTATTCTTTACAAAGATTTAGGTATTCTACAAAGATTCCCTATGAGGCTTTATTCATCCCCCCTTGACATCTGTTGCTCAGTATAAGTTTGATCAGAAATTAATGGTTTTCACAGATGATAAAACAATTTTGTAGATTTTTTTCCCTGATGACAAAAAACTCATTCCATGGTCATATGTTCTGATATCTCAATCAAGTTTAATTTTTTGTGATTGGTTAATCAAGAAGCTTAATCTAACCAGAATTTGGAAAATTTCATTATTATCAGGATGTTTAACAGTTGATCATTTCATACAAATTGAATGTCCATTCTGAGAGTAGAATTTGATAGATTTTTTTTCTGAAGCAAAATGTTTTGTTTGCTTAAATGATATGGTCACTGGAAATTCAGTTAAAATTCTAAAGTAAACCAGCATATTATCTATGAAACCCAGTTAGCTAACTTTGACTATAATTACAAATACTTGAAATGTAATTAAGTCATCCAAAATTAACGACATAACAAAATAAAATACATCCATCTCAAAGTCTGTAAAACGAATAGTCATATTTTGCATAGACCATTTAACTCGCATGACATACACAAGATGCAATTTTTTAATTATTTATTTAATTGTGCGTGTGTGTGTGTGTGTGTGTGTGGTGTGTGTGTATGTGTAGAACCACAGGCGAATTCAGGAACCACCATGGACGGCCTCCACCTCCTCCTTGTTTACTCTGCCCCCGGATTCACAGGCTCTGCCCTACCAGGACCAGAAACGCAGGCCGCCCCCTCTTCTGCCCGACATCTATACGTGGGGTCTAGGATCTGAACTCAGGACCTTCCGCCTGCAAGGCAGAGGCTTAACCCCTGAGCCACCTCTCCAGCCCCACAAGATGCAATTTTTTAAAAAAATATAATTTATTGTTAAATTCTAATTTAAAAATCAAGGAGTCATATTACTAATGCTCAAATGAATCAGATTTAAAATGTATGACTGGAATCTTTTCATTAGCCACATAAAAATTTGAAGCAAAAACTTATATAATAACTACAGAAATGTAAATATCTCAGTACTTGGGAAGCAGGGAAAAGAAGATCAAAGGTTTGAAGTCAACCTGGGCCACAGAGGAAATTCCAGATCACCCTGTGCTGTGTAACAAGACCCTGCTTAAAAAAAATTAAAGTTTTTCTTCTTTTCTTTCTCTAATTTTTTTGTTCTTTTGCTCTCAATTTTCTTTTCTTTCTTTTGTTTTCCCTCCTCTCTCAATCCCTCCCTCCCTTTCTTCCTTCCTTGTTTTCTGTCTTCCTGCCTGCTATGGTGACACTTGAACTTAGAGCTTCAGCCATGCAAAGCAAGGTCAATATTATTTATTTATTTATTTACATATTCTTGTGGGCTAAGAATGAAACTGGGGCTTTGTGTATAGTTAACAAGTGCTCTACAACTAAGTTAGATTCACAGTCTCTCAATGTTATTTTTATTATTACTTACAAAATCAAATTACAAAGGAGCTTTCCATAAATTCTCAATATATCATCTCAATTACATGTGCATATCAAATTCAAGTGTATAAGTGACCAATCTATTCTATTGTTAGTCATAGAACCCTTTAACTCAAAAAAATCTTAGCAGTTCAACAACTCATTAATTACAAAATATTCTATACTTCAACAATCCCAGGGCCATCAATTCTTTTCCCCTACCACTACCCCCCTTTTGAGACAAGTTCTCAATATGTAGCACAGATTAGTCTCAAACTAATGATTCTTCTGTAGCAATCTTCAAGTGCTGGGCTTACAGATATGAACAATCACATCTAATTAAATATCACCAACTTACTTGTGAAGGCTGTCAATGATGGGATCTCCTACCTTTTTAACAGTCTATTTTATGTTGAACAACTCTGACAACTAAAAACTTTACTATTTCTGTTCAACAATTCACAACTTTATTTGCATCTTTAGTGGTAGAGCACTTGTTAACTATACACAAAGCCCCAGTTTCATTCTTAGCCCACAAGAATATGTAAATAAATAATATTTGAATATAGTGTTTCTGTATGTTGAATATAGAGTCCTATATGAGAGAAGCCTTATTTTATCTGGATTATAATGTCAAATTACTAAAATTTTTACTTGAACCCTATTTAAGCCTTTATTCTCTTACTCACCAATCAGTTCTATATTCTTTTAGAGATTTTTTTGTGAATCCATATCAAAATTTGTTTTCAATATTTATTTCAATGTTTATTAAATATTATCAACTCTTTTAAACATTATTTATTTACTCTGTGTGTGTGTGTGTGTGTGTGTGTGTGTGTGTGTGTGTGTGTGTGTGTATCAGAGGGCACTATGTGTCCCTGTGGAGGACCAAGGGTGACTTCAGAAATCATCCTGGATTGCTGTAGAAGCTCTGGGACCTCTCAGGTTCCACCCACCAAGACCAGAAGTTCAGGCCTCCACTATTTTCACCTGGGTTTTTTTTTTGTTTTTTGTTTTTTTTTTTTTAATGTGGGACCTGGAATTTGAACTCAGGATATTCTACTTGCAAGGCAGAGTCTTAACTCCTGAGATCTCTCCAGCCCAAGTAACAAAATTTTTATTTAATTTTAGTACCAATTGGAAGATCACAAAGATTTTGGCTGGCTCAAATGAATAAGTTTTAGGAATACTTTGCAGTTTTTGTAATACCAAAGATTAGTTTCCTTGCTATAGGTATCAATGATTCTTAGATATTTTTATTTAATTCACAAGAAATAAAAGAGGGCTCCTTGCTGCCATTACTTAAGCAACACCAGTCAAAATGAAGTTTAATCCATTTACAACCTTCAACCAAACCAAGTACCATAAAAGTTATAAAATCTACCTGCAAACATTTGGAAGATTATGTCTTTCCTTCTTTTCAAAGAGTTTGACAGAAGTGCAGTGCGTGATCTATGCCCATAGGTAAACATGAAATTCAGGTTGTGTGAGAACACTATAAAGGACAGTAAAGTAATTCAGCTTTATGGAAAAAATATGCCATTTATATTGAATGGATACAAAAGAATAAGGCTAAAAACACAATTTTCCAATGTAGGCATTCATACCACCAAATTGGTTAACATGAGGCTAAAACTGGCCAAAAACCACAAAAAGATTCTGGAACAGAAAGGCAAATATTGACAAGTAGAAAATGAAAAGGAATATGAAGAAATAATGGAGAGGCAGAAATAAAATAATCCTATTTATAACTTTCATTTAAAGCTGTTCAAATAAAAAAAGAAGTAAGGAGGGGGCTGAAACTATACAGTAGTTTGTAGAATGCACAAAGTTTTGGATGGGTCTGATCCTCAGCACCACATAAGCTAGGTATGATGCCATATGCCCCTGAAGTAGGAGGTCAAGGTCATTTGATTTGAGGTCAGCCTCTCAAACCAAAAAAGAGGGGAGGGAATATGTCATGTGATGAATCTCTATCATTTTAGAAAACATCTGCAATTATTGTGTAACATTGAGAAAAAAACTAAGATCTTATTTGGCAAAGGCTACAAATACATTTTTTCTTCAACTTACAAAAAGAAATGAGATGTTTGCACAAACAGAAATGAGATATGCAAAATCAAAGGTAGAGATAGTTTTCTAGAACTAGAACAAAGATTAAAAGGTTTCCATGAAACTCTCAGAAAGAGATCTAAAAGACATCTGCCTGTATAAAAAGAACCATTAGAACTACAGCGCTTTTTATTATTGCGACTAAGAACCTTAGAAAAACCAATGTAAAGGAAGAAATGCTTATTTTGATTCATGACTGAAGAGGGTTTAATTCATTGTAGACTCCATTACTTTTAGACTGTAGTGAGGCTAAACATGGTGGGAGCCATGTGGCAAAATGAAACTGCTCACCTCATGTCAATAGTGAAACAGAGAAAGCAGGAGTCTAAGACCATATATACTCTCCAAAAATACATCCCCAAGCAATCAACTTCCTTCAACTAGATAACCCTACCTTGCACAGCTTTCACCAATTCCCAACAGTTCATTCAATTATGAATCTATTGATGGACTGATTTTTATAAAAGCCCTTACAATCCAATGCCACCACCTTTGTCACCAGGTAACCAGGCTCAGCAGAACAAGGAGCAAGCTCTACACCAGTAGAACCATTAATGGTACAAGATCTTAGGTACATTGTCATTCTGGTCTAGTTCAATGATACATTGTTCTCCAAAAGCCCGCCTTTGAAAACTACTTACATTGGAGATTAAACTTTCCATACACGAGTCTTTGGGGAGGTACTTCCTATGCAAACTAACATATATGACTTACTTCAAAAGATTTAGAATATTTAGCCTTTCATATTAAAAAAATAAATTCAGTAACCTTACCTGAGCAAGGGAGTCTTCTTTTCCACAAAAGTTTGAATCTTCCTGTATCAATAAAGGCTCATTTTTCTCACAGCCCTCCTGGCTGATGAGTGTGTGGGCATAGCTGGGCTGTGGGAAGATCAACTGGCTCTTCCTCGAATCTGCTGTGAGGGAGACCTCATGGGAATAGGTCTGCAAAAAAGTGTGCACCCCATCTATACCAACAAACTGTGAAGTGGGAATATTTGACAAAGCTCTTGCATTCTTCAATAATCTTGACTTATACCAATGCCACAGTCTGAGCACCAACAGCACCATAACAAAGGTGAAGAAGATACAAGAGACAGTAGCCACTGCCACCACTAAATAGAGTGTAAGGCCTGAGTCATCAGAGTTGTGGGGGGGATCAAGGCTGCCCAAGTCAGCCAGGATATCAGGGATGCTGTTGGCCACAACCACTGTGAGTGTGACAGTGGCTGACAGAGGGGGCTGACCATGGTCCTGGACAACCACCACAAGGTTCTGCTTAAGTGAATCTCTGTCCAGCAGGACCCGTGCTGTGCGCACCTCACCTGTGTGTAGTCCCACCATGAAAAGCCCTGGCTCACTGGCTTTAAGCAGGCGGTAGGACAGCCAGGCATTCTGTCCTGAGTCTTTATCCACAGCCACCACCTTTGTCACCAGGTAACCAGGCTCGGCAGAACGAGGAGCAAGCTCTACACCAGTAGAACCATCAGTGGGAAGAACAGGGTACAAGATCTCAGGTACATTGTCATTCTGGTCTAGTACAAACAAGTTCAATGACACATTGCTGCTGAGTGGAGGGGTTCCTCCATCACTGGCTGTCACCAGTAGCTTTAGTTCTCCAAGCTGCTCGTAGTCAAAGGAACACAGTGCATACAGGACACCAGTATTGGAGTTGATGGAGAGATAGGAGGACAGAGGTACACCCTGGAGGGTTTCTTTGGCCAGGGAGTAGATGACTTGGGCATTCTCTTCACTGTCAGGGTCAAACGCGTTCAATGAGAAGATGGAGATGCCTCTGGGGTTGTTCTCAGGTACATAAACTGAGTAGGATGAGTGAGAGAAAATGGGTGGGTTGTCATTAACGTCTGCTACATTTAAGGTGATGAGCATTTCTGTAGACAGAGGCGGGGTTCCTTTATCAGTAGCTGTTACAGTGATATTGTATGAGGACACTTTTTCCCGATCTAGTACTGCATTTGTCACTAATCGATAATAATTGTCTAATGATTCTTCCAACTTGAATGGGAGACTTCCTGAGATGGAGCATGTTACCAGGCCATTCAGCTTGGAGTCTTTATCATACACTTGAAAAAGAGCGATTACTGTTCCTGGAGGTGCATTTTCAACCACTGTCCTGCTCCCAGATGTGACAACCACTTCTGGTACATTGTCATTCACATCCAAGATGGTTATTAAGACCTTTGCTCTGTCTTGAAGACCTGGCTGATCCCGGGCTTCAACATCTAGCTCAAAAACGTTGGAATCCTCATAGTCTAGAGCTGCAGAAGTTGAAATCTCTCCACTTACAACATTCAAGCAGAAATGCTGCGAGATCTTTTCTGTGATCTTCACAAAGGAATATGTTATTGTTGCATGGACTCCTTCGTCTTTATCCGTGGCATTCACTGATATCACTGATGTACCCACTGGCAGATTTTCAGGGATACTCACACGGTAGATGGGCTGAGTAAACACTGGAGCATTGTCATTCACATCTAGAACGGTTACCAGAATCCGCGCCATGCCTGTGCGGACTGGGTCGCCACCATCCATAGCAATCAGAATCAGGTGGTGAGCTTCTTTCTCCTCCCTGTCCAGGGTGTGCTCCAATACCAGCTCTGGGTACTTGGGTCCATGGGCTTGGTTTTGCACATCCACTGAGAAGTGACTATTATTACTGAGCTTGAAGCTCTGAAGAGAGTTCATTCCCACATCAGGGTCATAGACTCCCATCAGTAGAAAACGAGAGGATGGAGGTGCATTTTCGAGAACTTTCACTTCCAATTCTTCCCTTAAGAATCCAGGTGCGTTGTCATTAATGTCCACTATTTCCACCTCCACGGGATAAAGATTCAGTTCATCCTCTACTAGGATGTTAAAATTCACCGTACACCGCGCGCTCTGGGCGCAGAGCTCCTCCCGGTCTATCCTGCCCGCGGTGACCAAGCTGCCGCTGCGCGTATTCAGAGAGAAAAGCTGCGACCTACCTCTAGAGACGATGCGGACTCCGCGCTCCGTCAGCTCCTGGGGTTGTAGCCCCAGGTCCTTGGCGATGTTACCCACAAAAGAACCTTTCTGTATTTCCTCAAGAATAGAGTAGCTGATCTGCCCTGCTTCAGCCCCCCGCGACCAGTGCAGGAGAGTGAATAGAAGGAGCAGCTCGCTGCAGGGCTGGCGCCTCCGCAGAGCCGCCATGACTGACTTCTTAGAGACTTCCTGTGATCACAGCTAGGAAGAACAGGTCTGCTTCCCTTTGTAATCCTCAGAATTAGAGGTCAAGGCTCTTAACCAAAAAGAGGCCGGATCCAAACCATTCCCGGCCAGAATTTCGGCGTAGATTTGGTATCTGATCTGTTATGTTGGAGGATACAGCTTGAGTCCTAATGATTTTCTTGCCCGAGTTAGGGAACAGCGACGCTCAGAGTCACAACTTAATATTGCACATTTTTTGGGTAAAACTATCATAAGGGGTTATATTTCTGTTAAATTTGCAGTTACGGTGTTCATATTTCTTTTACTAAGAGAACTTAAACATTTAGAAGAATAAAATAAACATTTAGAAGAATAAAATATTTGACTTTAAATGATTTTAGGTGTTCCCTAAAAATTTTAATTTATTTTTGTGGAAATATCTCTCAGAATGTCTGAAAACATAATAGTATTACACTTTTCTATTACTCTTGAATTAACATACTGCACCATTATTTGCATTTGTCCACTTTCAGTAGGACACTGATAATCACAAATACACTTTGAATCAATCTGCTACAGTATCAGTAAATACAAGAGCTGCTGTTTTAAGGTAACTATTCATTTTTTATTAATGTTGGAAGAATGGCCCTGATATAGAAGCATTTGTGTATGTTCTAAACAATATATACTACTACAAGCCTATTTTAATATACTTATTATATTGGATATGGTATGTTTATGATTGACTGCACTGAAGGAAAGTGGATAACTTAATTGTGTAGAGTTGTGTTTAATTCAAGAGATAATACCTAGGGCTAGAGTGTAACTCTGTGCTTATCTAGTATGATGGAGGCCCTGGGTTCAATTCCCATCACTAAAAAAAGATAATCCTCAAAATGACCATGTGAAACACTACTACTGCATTGAAATGTTTTTGAATACATTTTTAAGCTTTCTAAAAATTGCAGAGGGACTTTTTTATGAAAGAGTAAATTCAATGAAGATAAGCCTACAAAGTAATTTCTTACCCTATATACTGCCCGGAAAATTTACATCAAAGTATATTTAACATGCATTTTCACCTTTAAGTTAATGAATTAAAACCTAATTATCTTTATGAAGGAAAGGTATGAAGAAAGTCACCATTTGCAAATCAATCTACTTATAAATCATATTTGGATTGGTGTTACCAACATCTTTAAATCAAGGAACTTCATTACACAGATGATCTTGTGGTGGAATATCTTTGGCTTTCATATTGAGATACTTAAACTCAGTGTCTAAGTAATGTGAGGCAGTACATACATTATAGAAATATGGAAAAATTCCTTTTCTGTAGCCTGTATTGAGGTTTGGAACAGAGGTCAAGATGGAAACATGCTTCATATCAGAATGTTATAGTCAGTAGGTAAGTTACAACTCAGCCTGGTGATCACTAAAGTTGGGAAGTAACTCTTGTGAAGATTGGATACAAGGAGGCTGGCCTCTGTTTTTCACTGAGACTAGAAGTTGATGATGGATTGTGTCCTTGTTGCTCAAGACACAAGCAGCACAAATTTAACTTGTGATAAACTCTAGACTCAAGATTACAGGATCATTGCCTTGAAGCAAGCACATAGTAGGACAGTCAGACATTGTGTTCAGAGTCTGTATCTACCAATATTTTGATGACTAGGTAGCCAGGCTTTTCAGTGCATGGTACTAAGAGGAAGAGCTTAGAGCTCTTAGGACATCATCACTGAGATGGTCACCAGTACAAGTGCTCACATTGGCTCCAAGAACTGCCAATTCTGATTTGGAGCAGGCAGTGTCAACTCGTAGGAGCATAGTTGTTCTTGGAACCCTGCATGAACACCATTCTACTCTGCAGATCCAGGAAGATGAAGACAATGAGCATGATGCATGGCCATTAAGTCCTAAAACTGTGTCAACTTACGTGGTGGAGGCTCCAGGAGGTTGTTATTAGTGTGATGGACCATGTGATCTATGATGAAGAGAGTGAATTTTGTGCTAGAAAATAAGGAATATTGCCTTTGTTGGTGGTTATGATATTGGGATCTGCTCTCAGTCCAGGATTCCTACCTATATGTGTTTTTAAAATATCTTCAACTATTTTAAATGGGAAATTTCCTTTTGTTTTGCAGAGAACTTCTCTCATTAGAACCAGAATTGAGATCTTGCATTTTGAACATTATAACAGCAATTCCCAACTTAGCATCTTCTGGTATGTTTTAGAATTCAGCAGTCAGTGTAATTTATAGAGAATTATCATTTTTTAATCCAAACTATCAATATTTTACAATGTGCATTGTGACTTCCTCCATCTTTTGCTTTTCCCTCAATTGTTTGATTTTTTTCTCCACAGATGGGTTTTTTCATTAGCAATGAATTCCCTCCTTTTACCATCCAACTCGGTTAGTTGTCTCACTGCCTTACCAATATTGGTGAAGGAGTGGGTGATCTTTGCACCGATCAAGAGCAAGTACTTAGTTCTGAGGAGCCAAGACAGGTTCTTTCACACACTGATCTTGTATAAGTCCTGAGTAAACATTGGTGAAGGTTGTCATTTTCATCTAATGATTACCTTGATCTGGGTATTCTTTCAGTTTCTGGATGACTCATCCTTGTCCACAACTATGAGGATTTAGTTGGTGGCAGAACTGGACTGTTCTTCCCTATACAGCACCAGCTCTGGGTAACTATTGCCATAGTTCTTCCTTTGACTCAAAGACAAGTGCAGGTTTGGACTGAGTTGGTACTATTGCAATGACCTGTTAATCATCAGTGTCTTTTGTAGATTTGGGGGCAAGGGTGGTTCCAGGTAGCACCAGTTAGCTTATTTTCAGCTTCATGATATTTCTGCTAAAGATCAGTGGGATGCCAGCAATATCAGTGATCGGCACAATTATATGACAAAAGTTTAAAGACTTTTCATCATTCACTTTAAATTCCAGGACACAGATTGACTTCTGGCCACAAATCTGCTTTCCATTTATAGCTGCACTCATAAGTAAACCCCCAATTTCTTTTTTTTTAAAATAATATTCTCATTGTTCTTTTTTAATTTTTTAATTTATTATTTATTCAATTGTGCGTGTATGCATGTGTGTGTGTGTGTTTATGTATGTGTGTGTGTGTATGTATGTATGTGTGTGTAGAACCACGGATGAATTCGGGAACCACCATGGACGCCTCCACCTCCTCCTTGTTTACTCTGCCCCGGGATTCACAGGCTCCGCCCTACCAGGACCAGAAACGCAGGCCGCCCCTGCTTCCGCTGGCGTCTATACGTGGGGTCCAGGATCCGAACTCAGGACCTTCCGCCTACAAGGCAGAGGCTTAACCTCTGAGCCACCTCTCCAGCCCCTATAATCACTTAAACATTCTGAACTGACATTCTTCACTTCAAAATAAGCATCCAATTTCCATACTTTTGACAAGAATCTTATAGTTTTAACTATATTTCTAAATCTAAAAAAATTCTTAAAATATCTTTTACCCATGTAATACAGTTATTTCAAAATTTGGTAGGTGTTCAGCAATACAACTTCACTTTATAACATAAGACATTAAAACATCTTGAATTATCTATCCATTGTATCCAGATTTCAAACAGTCATTCACTGGCATTTCTGCTTTATACAAACAAAAAAGTCACTGGACGAAGACTTCCAAAACATATGCATGCAAAGTGTCTTTCATGTTGTATAAATACTTTAATTTGTGCAAGAAAGTTGTACTTTCAGAGAACATTTAAAACTATAGGTTCAAATATTTAAAATGTATTGAGCAGGCATTTATAATGTAAAGACTATTAGTTTATAGAGATTAAAAAGGTAATAGATTTATATAACCTGAAGAGAAACAGAGTATTTTATGGAGATTTAAAAGATGTATAAATATCATCTCAGGATATGGACCCAATGTGTAATCTTTTCTTAATGAAATAATAAAAAGATATATTTTCATGTAGAAGTAAATGACATCTGTATCTATCTCAGAGTCTCTCTTTCATACTGAGATCAGAGGTACCTATGTGTTTGTGTAATATACACATTATAAATAAAGTGTCCTTAAGTTTCTAAATGTGTCAATACTGCTTTTTCTTCCATTTATTGAAGATTCACTTAGCAAAGAGAATATGAAAAGCATCTTCATCAAGTTAGAAAATGAATCAAGTAATTATTCCCCTATATAATGCACATTATCAGAATGAGACTCACAGGTGAACATTTCATTATGAAAAATCTGTTAACTTAAAATGAACACATCCCTTAGAAATGAATCTAAGCCATCCTTATTACACCAAATTTTCAATTACAAATATTAGATTTATGTAATAAAGAAAAGATTTATTTATATTTGTAGGAATATTAGCATTTTGACAGGTATTTACTCTGATAAGTAGAGTGGCTGAAATCAGAAAATGCCAAGTACATGACATATTTATACTGGTTGAATGTGGCAGGGTCTATTTGGAGACTTTAGTCTACATCATGGATAAAACAAAATTCTAAGGCTATTTCCCACTGATTTGTTTTTTAAACAAATACATCTACCTAGTAATGACATGGCTAGCCTAAAGTTTTTTGATTTAGTAGTGCTACACATATCATCATTAGAAACCTAACACATGTTTCTGATACTTATTGCACCAAAATTTACTATACTCATCTGCTGATTTATGCAAATATTGTAATTTATTTCCTCATGTATATCAAAATACAAACCACACACTATATCATTTCTAAAACATTCACCAATACCAACTCAGCACATGTGTAAAAGAGAACAATACATCTGACTACTTTAATTAACTTCTCTTAACAAAGCAATTGTTCTAAATTATCAACCTTTTTTAAAATTTATTCAATTGTGCGTGTGTGCATATGTGTGTGTGTGCGTGTGTGTGTGTGTGTGTGCATGTGTGTGTAGAACCACGGGCGAATTCGGGAACCACTATGGACGCCTCCACCTCCTCCTTGTTTACTCTGCCCCAGGATTCACAGGCTCCGCCCTACCGGGACCAGAAACGCAGGGCGCCCCCTCTTCTGCCCTGCATCTATTAAGTGGGGTCTAGGATCCGAACTCAGGACCTTCCGCCTGCAAGGTAGAGGCTTAACCCCTGAGCCACCTCTCCAGCCCCTAAATTATCAACCTTTTAAAGACATTTATTTATTTTGTGTGTGTGTACATCAAGGGGACTGTGTTTCCCTGTGAAGGAAAAAGGGTGACTCCGGGAATCATCCTGGATTGCCTCTACCTCCTTTTTGCTTCACTCTGAGATTTCCCAGGCTTTACCCACCAGAACTAGAAGTCCAGGCTGCCATCATTTCCACCTGGCATTTTTATGTGGGACCTGGGATCCAAACTCAGGACCTTCTGCTTGTGAGGCAGTCTTAACTTCTGAGCCATTTCTCCAGTCTTAAGCTCTCAAACTTTTGAGTATGATTATGTTTAGCACTTTCTTTTGAGATTTGCATTTCACTTAAGTCTACTGGTATCAAGTTGATTTTCTAAAACATCCACAGACTTAGATATTAATCTCTAAATATAATTTGAAAAAAATTGAAAAAGCATCCATCATCAAACAAAAATCAAGTTAACCACTAATATAGCAAAGATTTACTCTGTAATGACCTCACTTTGACTGTGGCAGAAAAATGACTAAGAAAATGCTCCAGCTATTCTTACTGAACGAGAATACTAACCTGAACTCCTGGTTCTTCTTTGCTTGCATTTATCATTTCAGGTATCAGAAGAGACTCACTTTTTTCACAGCTTTCTTCACTAATGAGACGGTCAGCATAGTTGGGTTGGGGAAAGATCAGGTGACTTTTATGAGAGTCAGTGGTGAGGGAGATCTCATGGGAATAGGTCTGCAGGAAAGCCTGCACTCTGTCCATGCCTACTAAATGAGAGGTGGGCATGTTGGCCATCATGGCTGTTGAAGTCTGAAGCAGGCGTGACATGTGCCACTGCCTCAGCCTGAGTGCTAACAGCACAATGACAAAGCCCAGGAAGACACAAGAGACCACAGCCACTGCTATCACCAGATAGAGGGTGAGATCTGAATCCTGTGGATCAGTGGGAATGTTGATGCTACCTAAGTCAGTCAATACATCAGGGATGCTATCAGCTACAGCCACTGTCACTGTGACTGTGGCTGAGAGGGGAGGCTGGCCATGATCCTGGACAGCCACCACAAGGCTCTGCTTGAGCGTATCTCTGTCCAGGAGGGCTCTTGCTGTGCGCACCTCACCTGTGTGTAGCCCTATCGAGAAGAGCCCTGGCTCACTGACCTTCAGTAGGCGGTAGGACAGCCAGGAGTTCTGTCCAGAGTCTTTATCTACTGCTACGACTTTGGTCACCAGGTATCCAGGTTCTGCAGAGCGAGGTGCCAACTCTACACCAGTGGAACCATCAGTAGGAAGGACTGGGTACAGGATCTCAGGGATGTTATCATTCTGATCCAGTACAAACAAGCTCACTGACACGTTGCTGCTGAGTGGAGGCTTCCCACTGTCCTTGGCTGTCACTATGAGCTGCAGGTCTCGTAGGTGCTCATAGTCAAAGGATTGCAGTGCATATAGAACACCAGTGTCAGAGTTAATGGAGACGTAGGAGGACAGTGGAGTTTCCTGAAGTGCATATTCAGCCAGGGAGTAAGTTATCTGAGCATTGTCACCACTGTCGATGTCATTGGCAGTCACAGAGAGAATGGTGACACCTCTGGGATTGTTCTCTAGGATAGAGGTGGAGTAATAAGAATGCGAGAAGGCAGGTGGGTTGTCATTTATGTCCGCTACTTTCAGGGAGATGTGGTTTTCTGTAGCTAGGGGAGGTGTTCCATGGTCAACAACGGTTATTGTGATATTATAATCTGAAGTCTCTTCTCTGTCCAATGCTCTTGTTGTTAATAGGTGATAATAATTATCAACCGACTTTTCCAATTTGAAAGGCAAGTTCCTGGGAATAGAACATGAAACATCTCCATTCTCTCCAGAATCACCATCATGTACACTAAACAGTGCAATTATGGTTCCGGGAAGACAGTCTTCAGAGACAGAACCCGTGAGAGAGGTGAGTATCACTTCTGGGGCATTGTCATTTATATCCTGCACTGTGACCAAGACTTTAGCACTGGCAAGAAGAGCACCTCCGTCCTGAGCTACCACTTCCATGAAGTAAAAGATGGATTCTTCGTAGTCCAGTGACTGAATAGTGGAGATTTCCCCCAGATTGGAATCAAGTTGGAAAGTCTCTGAAATTTTGTCTTCCTCATTACGAAATAAGTAAGTAAGTCTCGCATTGATTCCCTCGTCTGCATCCGTGGCGGTTAGCGTGAGTAGTCGAGTGCCCACAGGTATGTTCTCTGGTACACTCACTCTGTATTCAGATTGGCTGAACACCGGAGCGTTATCATTTGCGTCTAGGACAGCCACGCTGATATGCGCGGTACTAGAATGCACTGGGTCTCCGCCATCTAAAGCTGTGAGGAGGAGGTCATGAACAGACTCCTTCTCGCGGTCCAGGGGCTGTTCCAGTACCAGCTCTGGGTATTTTTGCCCGTCAGATCCGCGCTTCACGTCCAGAGAGAAATGCAGATTGGAGCTGAGTTGGTAACTCTGCAGGGAATTCACACCCACATCCGCGTCTCTTGCGAAGGGCAGCACTAACCGGGTTCCCACAGCCGCGTTTTCATTAATTTTTACTTTCAATGCCTCGTCCCGGAACCGCGGGAAGTTATCATTAATATCAAGGACTTCCACTTCTACTCCATAGATTTTCATTTTATTCTCAACTAAAATATTAAAATTCACGGTACACCGCGCGCTCTGGGCGCAGAGCTCCTCCCGATCTATCCTGCCCGCGGTGACCAAGCTGCCGCTGCGCGCATTCACAGAGAAAAGCTGCGACCTACCTCTGGAGACGATGCGGACTCCGCGCTCTGCCAGCTCGCGGGGCGCCAGCCCTAGGTCCTTGGAGATGTTGCCCACGAAAGAGCCTTTGTCCAGTTCCTCTCTCACGGAGTAGTGCATCTGCCCTTTTCCAGGCATCCACAGCATCCCCAAGAGCATGAAGAACAGAAGCAGGTCCTGGCAACAGCGCCACAGTGGGTCCGCCATTATCTTTTCTAACTTCAGTTTTCTCCTAATCCAGCCTGCTGTTTTCTTCTTTCCTAAATCCTAGGAGGGTACATTTCTTAGCGGAGCTGAGGCGGGTGGTTTTTCCCAGGAGCTTCTCTAGTCCGTTCCGCAAGGAAGACGCAGAGTCTGGTCGCTTCTGTGATAGCTTATTTCCCACTTTGGTCAACAGCGACGCCCAGAGTCCTAACCAGTTACTACACCAATTCTATTTTGTTTAGTTATATTTTTATTTCCAACGCTTTTGCTGTATGTATTACTGTATGTATGTATGCTTTATGTATTACTGTGCAGTAAAGTTTTTTATTCAATTAAGACTTAATTCTGAAATAGCGAAACTTCCTTACACAAAGATCAATATAGTATTATAGTCTTTCTTACTTCTCTAGGAAAGTTTTATGTCATTGAGCCAATGTCCTTTATCTTATGTCGAATATGTTTAATCAAGACATTGAATTTTTACCTTTATTTGTTTCAATATTTCATGTTTGCTAGAATACACTTATGAAATTTGTCTGTGTTTATGTAGGAATGACAAGGAAACAATACTAGTCCTCAATGTATCTTTGCAGAATAGTCTATGATTTATGCTAATAACTGTTGCAAGTATTAAAAAGTAAGCATTGTACTTATGAAGTCTTTAGAAAGTTTCCAGATTTTTTTATGTAAAAATATAACAGCTTCACTATTTTAGACCATTTTGAGTTGGGCTTACTGCATTATTTATTTCCTATTGCTATGTTCAAATACTTTAAGTGAACATTTTATAGTGACAAATTCTTGGTGAAAACCGTATAGTGAGATTAGGAGACAGGGTCTCAGTTTATCACCCATGCAGTGAACCTTTTTAGATGGCAACAAGTGAGTGGCCATGTTTGCTTTAAAGTAGATCATTAGTGTGGTCACCCTTACAGGATAACAGATTTTTTTAAAGTCCTCATGGCTGGAAACAATGCATATTAAAGAAAGTCCCTCTAGTGAGGAAATATTTTTAATCTAATAGGAAATTTTAATTTATACTATAGCTATAATTTTTTAAAATCCAGAATTGGATCTATGACTTAATTGGTAGAGTCCTTATCTTGCAAGCATGAGACCTTGGAGTTGATCCCCAGAACTGCCAATAAACAAACCTTCGAATAAAATTTTAAATACGTTTGTAGAAAATTACATAAACGTAGGCTGCAAACATTTCCTTAATGTGATTTTTTTCTCAAAAGTAATTTATAAACATACAAGAATATGAATTATTAATGTTTACTCAATTACACTCTTCATAGCAGACATTTCAGATTTCATATACTGTCTATTTTTAAAAAACTAATTTGGGACACCCCACCTCAATACACTGTTATAATCTGAGTGTATACTTTCAGATTACAAGACTGAATACACTCAGATTGTAAGACTCTTAACGTGTTGATCTTCAAGGTAGTGGAATAGTATCCTATAGACCAGACTCTGCTAATAGCAAGTCATTATACTGCACAACCTGTTTCCTTCCTGACCAATTTCTACAAAAAATAATAAAATGAGGGCTGTCTTTACTCTCCCAGAATTAGCAGTGTATGAGAACAAAACCTAGAATGTGATAAATTTTAGAGGAAAGGAATGTAAATATGTGAAAGAAATAGAAGCATCTCTCATGGAGATACTCTTGAAATTATAGACAAACAAAACTCATGCTTCACATGGAAAACCCATATTTAAGATTTGGTTAGATCTGACTCAATAAGACACAGAGCATTCTTCAAGTCCACTCACAAAGACAATGATGTAAGAAAAGAAACCACCTACCACACTTATTTGATTTATCAAGAAATGAAACATTATGTAGGAAAAATGAAATAAATTGAAGCTCACCTTTGAAATAGAATCAGATACAAAGGGAACCCCAACTTCGCCAAGATTTCTACTTGGTTCCCAAGAGGCATCTTCACACAGGAGATCCTGAGAGGGCGCCACCTCTGGGTCACGTTGAGAAAATTAAATTCTGTCTTAGCTGATTGTGAGGCAATGCACACATTGTAGGAATAAGGTAACGTTCCCTCAGTGTGGCTGGGGAGAACCCCAGGTACAGAGTTGGAGCTCAGTCCTGGCTGAAAGCAGCCCCAGATAGATGGGCTGGAAGTGTGTCGCAGGCGCAAGGCAATAGCCAGAATCACCGCAAGGAGGAAGAGCACAGACACCAAGGCCAAGGCCACCACCAGATAAAACTGCAGTTCGTTCTGAGGATCAGAGGGCAGAGGGTCATCGCTGAGGTCCGGGAGCACCTCTTGCAAACTATCAGCGAAGATCAAGTGCAGCGTGGCGGTGGCCGAGAGCGGCGGCTGCCCACCATCGCGCACCGCGACCAGAAGGCGCTGCCTGGCCGCGTCCCTGTCGCCTAAGGCACGAGCCGTGCGGACCTCGCCTGTGCGCAGCCCCAGGCTGAAGAGTCCGGGGTCGCTGGCCTGCAGCACGTGGTAGGACAGCCAGGCATTGTGTCCCGAGTCGGCGTCCACCGCTACCACCTTAGTGACCAAGTATCCGGGCTCAGCGGCGCGTGGCACCATGTCGAAGAGCGCCGAGCCGTCGGGCTCCAGGGCGGGGTAAAGCACGCGCGGCGCGTTGTCGTTGCGGTCGCCCACCAGCACGCGCAAGCTCACGTTGGCGCTGAGCGGGGGCGAGCCGTGGTCGCGCGCCTGCAGCGTCAGCTGGAAGGAGCGCAGCTGCTCGTGGTCGAAGGCGCGCTGCGCGAACACCGCTCCGCTCTGCGCGCTCACCGACACGTAGGACGACAGCGCTCTTGGCTCCAGATCGCTGGCCACGATGGAGTAGGACACCTGGCCATTGGGACCCAGGTCGGGGTCAGAAGCGCTGACTTGAGCCATGGAAGTTCCTGGAGGGTTGTTCTCAGCCACATGGACCACGTAGGAAGTCTGGCTGAAAACTGGGGCATTATCATTGACATCTGCAATATGGAGGGTGATGATTGCGCTGGAGGAAAGGAGCGGCGTTCCCCTGTCGGTGGCTACGACCGTGACATTGTATTCCGGAATCTGCTCCCGATCTAATGATCCGTCTGTCACTAGCTTGTAATAGTTCTTCGAGGAAGAACTCAATATAAACTGTGCATTTCCCAAGACGCGACAGTAAACTTCTCCATTTTTTCCAGAATCTCTGTCCCTTGTTTTTATCAAGGCGATTACGGTGCCTGGCGGGGAGTCTTCTGATAGGGGAGTAAATACTGAAGTCACAATCACTTCCGGTGCACAATCGTTCTCATCAAGAATTTCTACTTGAATGCTGCAATGAGATGCTAGGTCTCCCGGATCTTTGGCTTCTACATTAAGAGAGTAGCTCTTAGCAGTCTCAAAATCCAAATTATCCTTCGTCGTGATTTCGCCTGTTCTTTCATCTAAGCTGAAAAGGTGCTCCACCTGCTCATCCACATTATGAAAAGAGTAGGTGATTTCTGCATTGATGCCTTCGTCCTGGTCGGTGGCAGTCACTTGAAACACCGAGAAGCCTGGAGGCACATTCTCACGAAGGGTGACCCTGTACACATCCTGGCTGAACACTGGAGGGTTATCATTGTTGTCAGTGACTTGGATTCGGATCTGGGCTGTGCCACTTCGAGGAGGATCCCCCCCATCCACAGCTGTGAGGACCAGTTGGTGAAAGTTATGCTCTTCTCGATCCAGTGAATGCTTCAGAAACAACTCAGGATATTTACGACCGTCTGGAGTCTCTTTCTCCGTGATATCAAAGTATTCATTGTCATTGAGATAGTACCTTTGCAGCGAATTAGCACCAGCATCTAAATCCAGGGCTGGATCCAGTGGAAATGCTTTATTTGGCTTGGTGGATTCTCCGATTTTTAAATCAACCTTACTCTGTTTGAATAGAGGAGCGTTGTCATTTATATCCTGAAGAATAACTGCTACGTGGAAAATATTTAATGGTTTTTCAGCGACAGCATCAAATTCCAGGATACATTGTGGCTGCTTCCCACAAATCTGCTCCCGGTCTATTCTGTCACTAACAAGCAAGTCCCCGCTGTCTGGATTTACAGTAAAATAGTCCTTTTCTGCACTCACTCGCAGCTTCCGTGTAGGCAAATCCTCGACACGGAGCCCCAGGTCCTTGGCGAGGTTTCCTACCACGGAGTTCCTCGCCAGCTCCTCCGGTATGGAGTAGCGGATCGGGTTGGGGAGAGCTCTGTGAAACAGAGTCAGCAGGAAGAGCGACCTTACCTGAGGCCAAAGGGCCCGGCTGCTCCCGGCTCCCCGCTTCATCCTCCGGCTTCCCTTGGTCGCTTCTATGCTCCTTTGCCAGTAGAAGGAATAAGCTTTCCGTGAATGGCAAAATCCGGGTAGGGTCACTTTCTTGCTTTTGTTTCCGTATCCAAGTGTGCGCGGACCTTTTCTGTGTGGCTGGGTTTAGCAGGAAGTTACCCTTTGAGTTTTCCCAATGCGTCTGGGGTGCCAGCTCTCTCTTCTTTTGACCTACAGCGACGCCCAGAGGTTTCCTCGGGAAATTGCACCAATGGCTTGCAAATGTCAAAGTGGCCTTTTTTTTTTTTTTTTTAAAAAGTTTATAGAACATTTACGTTGTAAAATAGGTAAAAAATCGACGTTGTTCCAAATTTATAAGGTTCATATGGTAGATAATATGGTAAAGGTGACTTTCAAGCATGTGTCATGTGAGACATTTCTTCCAAGAAGTATGAGTGCTGGGTAGTAATTTGTACAGTGTGTCATGTGTAACTTGTATAGTGCAGATTTTTAAATAAATGCTGTCCTCCCCTTTTTATTCAAATGTAACCACACAACACAATGTTTTTCAACTTTCTTTTTTCACTCAACACCCCTCAGTAAACATATTTGCAGTACTAGGCACACATTTTCTGAGCTTACAATAAAATAGTTCATTTAATACCCGAATGTAATGATGTTCCTCATTTATTTCTTATAGCTCTGAAGTATTCCACCATATGACCATGCGCTAACTTCAGAAATTGAGTTTTCTTAAAGAAGTCCAGTGTACATTTAAATGAAAGCATTTTCCCATTTCATACTAAATTATAAATGACGTATAGCTTTCCAAGGCATTAGGACAGGTACTGTTTTTATTTAGGAATATATCTGTAATGCCAGTATTTAGTCTGTTTTACCCAAATTTTAGGTCAGCAAAGTATTTTCAGGTTAAATTACACCACTTTAGTATTTGAAGCAATCTGTCCTTAGATGTGACTGTCTCAATATTTATTTTTGCCCCCTTTCTCTACTCAGGTTAGTTAATTGTAGCACATCTTATTCCTGTTTACTTTATGTTTTGCATTACAACTTTCCATGAACACAACACCATGTAGAAACAAATGTCCTTCTTACACTAGATTGCTATAACTTTCATTCATCAGAAAAAAAAAAAAGCCTGATATCGGAATGGGTAGTTTATGAATTCTGAATTAACTTACAGGTTTGATTACCTTTTATATACACAAACCTGCTTATCTTTTTAAAAATTATTATTTATTATTTATTCAATTGTGCATGTATGCGTGTGTGCACATGTGTGCATGTGTGCATGTGTGTGTGTGTGTGTGTGTGTGTGTGTGTGTGTGTAGAACCACGAATGAATTCAGGAACCCATGGACCACCCCCACCTCCTCCTTGTTTACTCTGCCCTGGGATTCACAGGCTCCGCCCTCCAGGACCAGAAACGCAGCCCCCCCCTTCTGCTCAGGTCCATACATGGGGTCTAGAATCTGAACTCAGGACCTTCCGTCTGCAAGGCAGAGGCTTAACCCCTGAGCCACATCTCCAGCCCCTTGCTTATCTTTTATACACAAAATATTTTGTCCCACATCTCACATCACACCTGGTCTATATAGTGGCAGAGATACCTGGCAATAACTTGCATAGATACCTATTAATAATGATAAGCCAAATATACTAAGAAACATGATTATCAGCCCAGAATCCAGCTTAAGCAACCATTACATGAGGCTTTCTGATGAAACAGAAAGACTTCAACAAACTATGTTTTTCTTAACAAGGTAGGGATCAACAGTGGTATTATAATAAACAATTTATATATTATTAAAAGTGACTCCTATAATTTACTTAAATGAATGCTGTAAGATGGTCAATGCCTTTGGAAATAACCAAATTACACCAAAGGAATCACACAGCTACTGTAGATGCCCTTCAATGACCACAAACTAAACATGATCTGGATCTGGTGGCACACACCTGTAAAATGAGCACCTACGAAGGTTATGAATTGGAGATCACCCTAGGAGGATTTCATAGTGAGTGAAGGTTGCCCTGGGCTACAGAAATAGATCTTTCCTCAAAAGTATTTGAAATATGTCACTTCAGTAGAAACTACATTGAGATTATTTCTAAAGGATAAATATTTCCTATATTACTTATTATACAATTCCCATTGTATAATTATATGATGGAAAATACCCTTTCAAGGAAAGAAAAGTAAACTTAGAATGAAGAATGATAGCTTATAATATGAGGAGATGTAAAAGTTTTCAGCCTAATTCACCATTAGCGTCATAAGAAGGATGGTCTTTACATGGACTTACATAACTGTCACATGCCAATGTTATCTTTTTATCAATGTACAAAGGAAAATGACATTTAGAACATGGGTGGTTTAGAGGCATAAGGTTAACAAATTCCATAACTGAATAATAGATAATAATTAAGTAGGGTTGAGGCTGTAACTCAGTGGTACAGGGCTTCCTAATATGCCCAAGGCCCAGTTGGATTTAATTTCCATCATCACAAAATAAAAAAATGCTAGCAATGAACAAATACGTTTTTTGGAGTAATTATTATATAGTTGCCATTGTCTTTTCATTTAAAGTAACAGCATATTTATAAAGTATGCTTTCATTTAATATAACACATGCACAGCTGGAGGCATTTGCACTGTGTGTTTAGATTTTATAATGGTAAGATACATTGTATAGCTGTCTTACCTGAAGAGGAGTGGGGTCTTCTTTTGTCTCAAGTAAATCTTGAGATACCAGGAGAGGCTCACTTTTCCCACAGCTCTCCTGGCTGATCAGTGTGTCTGCGTAGTTGGGCTGTGGGAAGATCAAATGGCTCTTCCTGGAGTCCGCTGTGAGTGAGACCTCATGAGAATAGGTCTGTAGGAAAGCATGTACCCCGTCCACGCCCACAAAGTGTGAGGCAGGCATGCTTGACAATCCACCGCTTGCACCCCGAAGCAGGCGAGTTGTGTGCCAGTGCCTTACCCTGAGAGCCAACAGCACAATGACAAAGGCCAGAAAGATACAGGAAACCACAGCCACGGCCACTACCAGGTACAGTGTGAGGTCTGAATCGTGGGCATCAGCAGTAGTGTTAATGCTGCCCAGCTCTGCCAAGATGTCTGGAATGTTGTCTGACACAGCTATGGTGAGTGTGACTGTGGCCGAGAGAGGAGGCCGGCCATGGTCCTGGACAGCCACAACAAGACTCTGCTTGAGCGCATCTCTGTCCAGCAAGGCTCTTGCTGTGCGTACCTCACCTGTGTGCAGCCCCACTGAGAAAAGCCCTGGCTCACTGGCCTTGAGCAGGCGGAAGGACAGCCAGGCGTTCTGTCCAGAGTCTTTGTCTACTGCTACCACCTTGGTCACCAGGTATCCAGGTTCTGCAGAGCGAGGTGTCAGCTCCACACCAGTAGATCCATCAGTAGGAAGGGTAGGGTACAAGATCTCAGGAGTATTGTCATTCTGGTCTAACACAAATAGGCTAAGTGACACGTTGCTGCTGAGTGGAGGATTTCCACTGTCTCTGGCTGTCACGAGTAGCTGCAGTTCTTGGAACTGTTCATAATCAAAGGAACGCAGTGCATACAGGACACCAGTGTTGGAGTTGATGGAGATGTAGGAGGACAGAGGTGCCCCCTGGACTGTGTCTTCTGCCAGGGAGTAGATGACTTGGGCATTGTCACCACTGTCAGGGTCCTGGGCTGTCACAGATAAGATGGAAGCACCCCTGGGGTTATTTTCTGGAATGTAGGCCGAGTAGGAGGCGTGAATGAAGGTGGGTGGGTTGTCATTGATGTCCACCACTTGCAGGGAGATGTAAGTCTCTGAAGACAGTGGTGGAGTTCCCTGGTCAGTGGCAGTTACTGTAATGTTGTACTCTGAGACTTCTTCCCTGTCTAGAGTTCTGTGTATCAATAACCGATGATAATTTCCATATGTCTTTTCAAGCCTGAATGGCAGATCATCTGGAATGGAACAAGTGACAAAGCCATTCTCTCCAGAGTCACTGTCGTGCACATTGAAAAGTGCAATTACTGTACCTGGGGAAGAAGTTTCTTGGATTGCGGTGGTGAGCGAGGTAACTGTGACTTCTGGAGCATTGTCATTTACATCCAGAACTGTCACCAGAACCTTACTTCTGGCTCGTAGACCTGGTCCATCATGGGCTTCTACATCAATGTCATAGAATCCAGAGTCTTCATAGTCCAGATCTCCCAGTACTGTTATGTCCCCACTCAGAGCATTCAGCTGAAATAGCTGAGATATTTTGTCTCTTATATTTCGGAAAGAATATGTCACTTCTCCGTTGACTCCTTCATCTGGATCAGTGGCTTTTATGGTGAGAAGCCGGGTACCCACGGGCAAATTCTCCTTAACGTTTACTTGGTACTCTGCTTGAGTGAATACAGGAGCATTATCATTGACATCTATCAGTGTTATGTGAATTGTGGTAGACCCAGACTGAACTGGGTTGCCTCCATCGAATGCGGTGAGGACGAGGTGGTGAACCTCCTCTTCTTCTCGATCTAAAGTACGCTCCAGCACCAGCTCTGGATATTTAATTCCATCAGCCCCACTTTGTACATCCAGGGAGAAGTGCCCGTTGGAGCTGAGCTGGTAACCCTGAAGGGAATTTTCCCCCACATCCAGATCGAAAGCTTCAGGAAGTGGAAATCTTGTCCCAGGAATTTCAATTTCAACGACTTTTATTTCCCTATGTTCTGTCCCAAAATTAGGAGCATTATCATTAACATCGATTATTTCCACTTCTATGCCAAGAATCTTCACTTTATCTTCCAGAAGAATCTCCAGGTTTGCAAAACACTTTGGAGATCTGTCACAGAGCTCCTCCCTGTCGACCCTGCCGGCTGTCACCAAGCTGCCGCTTCTCGGGTTCAGAGCAAAGAGCTGGGTCTTACCTCTGGAGACGATGCGCACTCCGCGCTCCGCCAGCTTCCTGGGCTGTAGCCCTAAGTCCTCGGCGATGTTGCCCACCACAGAGCCCTTTTCTACTTCCTCCAGCACAGAGTATCGGATCTGTTCCGCCCCGATGTTCCCCAAGCCCCACAAGAGAATGCAGATCCAGACCTGGGTGCAGCGTGGTCGGTATGGAGAAGTCGCCATTACAGCCCTGGCGCGAGTGTCCTGCGCTCTCAGTGCTGAATCTCTAGGGGTCTGAGAAGTCCAACGATCTTTGAGTTCCAAGATAATATCCTTTCGCGGTTGGATGCTAGTGCTCTTGGGAGTCCACGCTGGGGCTTTATGCTTTATGCTGCAGAAATCTCGTTCGCATCAAATCTCGGATTGCCTTTCCACCCCTGAGTGGTGAACAGCGACACCCAGAGCCCTAAAATGTTATTGCATCCTATTCTTGAAAGTGAACCATTTCCATATACCATTTCCTGTCTTAAGGCAAATTCTCTGAATAAGAATGAAAGTAGAATTAATGTTATTTAATACTCAGGAACTATTCAAGGCCGTCTATATGATAAGCCAAGTTACTTTCTCAGGGAAATAAAATGACATGCTTTGTGTGTGCATGTGGAAATATTTTCTCTTTCTTAAAAAGAATTTTATTGCCCTTTCCATTCTTTGTATTCTGTATTGTGTGAGAGATAGCTTTCATTCCTGCAGATATAAGGGTGGATATGAAGAGTGGAGGAAAATAACAGTAGCTTTAGAGCTTGGAGGTGCAAATTTTGTACAAACAAGTTTTCTCACCAGAGTTCATCCTTCAGAACCCAGGGCAGCTTTTCAACTCATGCATAAGAAAATACCTGCTGCTCAAGAAATAATCTTACCTGCCTACAGATGGGTTTGAGAAAACTGCCTATAGGCTTGGGAAAAAGATTCTTCTCATTAATTTTGTGTACAGATTCTAAGCCATAAGCATGGCTATCATATTCACAGTGAATCCTCAGTCTTTAGAGCAACACCGTCCATAGACTAAGCATTCAACACTTTTCAGTGTTTAATGATTGACGTGGCAGGACAAAGTCTTAGATAATGGGCAAATTAATATCAGAAATGATAGCATCAGACAGAAAAGTTTAGCTGAAGCACTAAGACCAAATATTTCGGTAACTTCTTTTCAAACAAAATAAATCCAACTCCCAATACTGTTATTTTGGCTCTACTTTTAAGTTTACTTCTGATTTTGTGAAGAACTAGCAAATAAAAGGAAATATTTTAACAGTTGACCATGCAATGTTGTTGTATGTTTCATAGTCTTCTTGAGCAATTTCAAATAAATAGCAAATAACCAAACTTTAAATTATAACTGAGAATTGACATATAGAAATAACAAAGCTTTTAAGGAGACACAAAAATCTATCAATTATGCACAAATTTAAAATCTATAGACCTTTAAAGAGCAGATCAAATGTATTTTCTGTAATCCTTAGTTGCTAGAGAAAGGAAGATTAAGAAGGAAGCATTTTGGAAATATTTGACAGTATGCATAAGGTCTCAAAATGTTTATAGACCTGGTACATTTCACAGAAATTTGTGCTGAAAACACAGTTAAGAAATATATTAAATATTCTCTAAGTAAAATTGTTCATTACATCCTTTACTACAGTGGTGAAAAAATAGAGATAACACAAAATAAATTATTAAAGAACGGTTAAGGATCTGGGGAGATGGCAAAATGGTTAAGGCTCTTGCATCTCAAGCAAAGAACCTGAGTTTACACCACAGATCCCACATAAAAATGTCATGAAGGTGTGGCAACCCATCTCTAATTCTAGCCCTGGAAGGTAGAGTTTAGGAATCTCAGAGTAAACTGCCTAGCCAGGTAGCCCTAATGGCCTATTCTGGGTTTAGTTAGAGACACAAGCTCACAACAATGAAGTGGAAGAGCTATGGAGAATGAATCCAGGTATCACCCTTGAACCTCCATAGGCATACACCCTCAAGTGCTCTCATGTATACACATATGTGTACACACACCTGAGCCCACCCACATACAGTCATACACACATATACACATGTATACACTCCATATATGAAAGAGAAAATAAAGAAGGATTAAGGAATCTGTGGAACATCCTTGAGTAAAACCATAAGTGGCAATAATAGTGACCCAAAGTTAGTGATTAAAATAAAAAATTTGAAGATTCTTGCTATTTGTAACAAGATGAATAGGTCCTGAGAGGCTTATATACTGGAAGGCATGTTGAACAAATGTGTTGCAGCAAAAAATTGTTCAAACTACAAATATAATTGAAGATGGCCATAAACTTCAAGACTGGTAGAAAGAAATATCAATACATTTCTAAATAGTGTAGCATAAAAGTAAAAAGTAGCTTTACACAACAAGAAAGGAAGGGATAATACCGAGAGTGTTGGCATTTAAGAAAGAGTCAGTCCAGCCAATCATACAGAAATATAAAAAGGATAGACTGCAAGGAGTAGCCAGGTTATTTCAAAGATGACTGGGCAACCAAAGACCAATCTTTATCTAGTGACATCCGCCCCACTGAGTACTTCACAGGAACCATGAAAAATAACCAAAATTAATTTTTTGTATGATTGAAAAACACAATAAACAATATCTAAATATTACAGAAACTTATGCGAGGGGAAAAAGAGGAGTCGTAAGAGACTTGGGGATCTTTATTGTTGTCACATACTATCCCCGAAGGAACATCACACAGGAGATCTTGAGGGGGAGCCACCTCTGGGGTCACGTTGAGAAAATTAAATTCTGTCTTAACTATTTGTGAGGCAATGCACACATTGTAGGAATAAGGTAACGTTCCCTCAGTGTGGCTGGGGAGAACTCCAGGTACAGAGTTGGAGCTCAGTCCTGGCTGAAAGCAGCCCCAGATAGATGGGCTGGAAGTGTGTCGCAGGCGCAAAGCAATAGCCAGAATCACCGCAAGGAGGAAGAGCACAGACACCAAGGCCAAGGCCACCACCAGATAAAACTGCAGTTCGGTCTGAGGGTCAGAGGGCAGAGGATCTTCGCTGAGGTCCGGGAGCACCTCTTGCAGGCTATCAGCGAAGATCAAGTGCAGCGTGGCTGTGGCCAAGAGCGGCGGCTGCCCACCATCGCGCACCGCGACCAGAGGGCGCTGCCTGGCCGCGTCCCTGTCGCCCAAGGCGCGAGCCGTGCGGACCTCGCCGGTGAGCAGCCCCAGGCTGAAGAGTCCGGGGTCGCTGGCCTGCAGCACGTGGTAGGACAGCCAGGCATTGTGTCCCGAGTCGGCGTCTACCGCCACCACCTTGGTGACCAAGTATCCGGGCTCGCCGGCGCGTGGCACCATGTCGAAGAGCGCCGAGCCGTCGGGCTCCAGCGCGAGGTAGAGCACGCGCGGCACGTTGTCGTTGCGGTCGCCCACCAGCACGCTCACGTTCACGTTGGCGCTGAGCGGGGGCGAGCCGTGGTCGCGCGCCTGCAGCGTCAGCTGGAAGGAGCGCAGCTGCTCGTGGTCGAAGGCGCGCTATGCGAACACCGCTCCGCTCTGCGCGCTCACCGACACGTAGGACGACAGCGCTCTTGGCTCCAGATCGCTGGCCACGATGGAGTAGGACACCTGGCCATTGGGACCCAGGTCGGGGTCAGAAGCGCTGACTTGAGCGATGGAAGTTCCTGGAGGATTGTTCTCAGCCACGTGGACCACGTAGGAAGTCTGGCTGAAAACTGGGGCATTATCATTGACATCTGCTATATGGAGGGTGATGATTGCACTGGAGGAAAGGAGCGGCGTTCCCCTGTCGGTGGCTACGACCGTGACATTATATTCCGGAATCTGCTCCGGATCTAATGATCCGTCTGTCACTAGCTTGTAATAGTTCTTCGAGGAAGAACTGTGCGTTTCCCAAGACGCGACAGTAAGCTTCTCCTTTTTTTCCAGAGTCTCTGTCCCTTGTTTTTATCAAGACGATTACGGTACCTGACGGGGAGTCTTCTGATAGAGGAGTAAATATGAAGTCACAGTCACTTCCGGTGCACAATCGTTCTCATCAAGAATTTCTACTTGAATGCTGCAATGAGATGCTAGGTCTCCCGGATCTTTGGCTACTACATTAAGAGAGTACCTCTTAGCAATCTCAAAATCCAAATTATCCTTCGTCGTGATTTCGCCTATTCTTTCATCTAAGCCGAAAAAGTGCTCCACTTGCTCATCCACATTATGATTTCTGCATTGATGTCCTTGTCCTGCTCGGTGGCAGTCACTTGAAACACCGAGAAGCCTGGAGGCACATTCTCACGAAGGGTGACCCTGTATACATCCTGGCTGAACACTCTAGGGTTATCATTGTTGTCAGTGACTTGGATTCAGATCTGGGCTGTGCTACTTCGAGGAGGGTCCCCCCCATCCACAGCTGTGAGGACCAGTTGGTGAAAGTTATGCTCTTCTCGATCCAGTGAATGCTTCAGAATCAACTCAGGATATTTACGACCGTCTGGAGTCTCTTTCTCCGTGATATCAAAGTATTCATTGTCATTGAGATAGTACCTTTGCAGCGAATTAGCACCAGCATCTAAATCCAGGCTGGTTCCACTGGAAATGTTTTACCTGGCTTGGTGGATTCTCTGATTTTTAAATCAACCTTACTCTGAATAGAGAAGTGTTGTCATTTATATCCTGAAAAATTACTGCTACGTGGCAAATATTTAATGGTTTTTCAGCGACAGCATCAAATTCCAGGATGCACTGTGGCTGCTTCCCACAAATCTGTTCCCGGTCTATTCTGTCACTCACAAGCAAGTCCCCACTGTCTGGATTTACAGTAAAATAGTCCTTCTCTGCGCTCACCCGCAGCTTCCGTGTAGGCAGCCCCAGGTCCTTGGAGAGGTTTCCTACCACGGAGTTCTTTGCCAGCTCCTCCGGTATGGAGTAGCGGATCGGGTTGGGGAGTGCTAGGTGAAAGAAAGTCAGCAGGAAGAGCGACCTTACCTGTGGCCACAGGGCCCGGCTGCTCCCGGCTCCCAGTTTCATCCTCCAGCTTCCTTAGGCCCCCCGCTATGCTTCTTTGCCAGTAGAAGGAACAAGCTCTCCGTGAATGGCAAAATCCGGGTAGGGTGCACTTTCTTCTTTTTGTTTACTGTATCCAAATATTCCGGACCTTTTCTGTGTGGCTGGGTTTAGCAGGAAGTTACCCTTTGAGTTTTCCCAATGCGTCTGGAGTGCCAGCTCTCTCTTCTTTTGACCTACATCGACTCCCAGAGGTTTCCTTGGGAAATTTGCACAATGGCTTACAAATGTCGAAGTGGCTCTTTTTTCTTTTTTAAGTTTATGGACTATTTACGTTGTAAAATAGGTAAAAAAAATTGACGTTGTTCCAAATTTACAAGATCCATATGGTAGATAATATGGTAAAGGTGACTTTCAAGCATGTGTCATGTGAGACATTTCTTCCAAGAAGTATGAGTGCTGGGTAATGATTCGTTCAGTGTGTCATGTGTAACTTGTATAGTGCAGATTTTTAAATAAATGCTGTCCTCCCCTTTTTATTCAAATGTAACCACACAACACAATGTTTTTCAACTTTCTTTTTTCACTCAACATCCCTTACTAAACATATTTGCAGTACTAGGCACAATCTGTGCTTACAATAAAATAGTTCATTTAATACCTGAATATGATGTTCCTCATTTATTTCTTATAGCTCTGAAGTATTCTACCATATGACCATGTGCTAATTTCAGAAATTGAGTTTTCTTAAAGAAGTCCAGTGCACATATAAATGAAAGCATTTTCCCCTTTGATACTAAATTATAAATAACCTATAGCTCTCCAAGGCATTAATATATGTACCATTCCGATTTTGGAATATATCTGTAATGCCAGTATTTGGTGTGTTTTACCCAATTTTAGGTCAGCAAAGTATTTCCAAGTTAAATTCCACCACTTTAGTATTTGAAGTAATCTGTCCTTACATATCACTGTCTCAATATTTTTTGTGCCTCCTTCTTCTCCTTAAGTCAGTTAATTGTAGCACATCTTATTCCTGATTACATTGTGTTTTGCATTACAATTTCCCATGAACACAACACCATGTAGAAACAAATGTCCTTCTTATACTAGATTGCTATAACTTTCATTCATCAGAAAAAAACCCTGATATGGGTGTGTTTATTTTATGAATTCTGAATTAACTAGCAGGTTTGATTACCTTTTATATACACAACCCTGCTTATATTTTATACACAAAATATTTTGTCACACATCTCAGATCACACCAGGTCCACATACTGACAGAGCTATGTGACAATAGTTTTCATAGACACCCATGAATAGTGACAAGCCAAATATACAAAGAAACACGATTATCAGCCCAGAATTCAACTTACCAACCATGGTATGAAGCTTTCCTGATGAAACAGAAAGACTTCAACAAATTATGTTTTTCTTAACAATGTGTCATGATAGATAATTTATAAATTATTAAAATTGCTCCTATAATTTACTTAAATGAATGCTGTAAGATGGTCAATATGTTTGGAAATATCCAAATTACACCAAAGGAATCATGCAGTTACTATGGATGGACTTCAAATCACCAGCAACTAAACATATGGTCTGGATCTTGTGACACACACCTGTAAACCCAGCACCTACCAAGGTTGTGGATTGGAGATCACCCTGGGTGGATTTTATGGTGAGTTAAGGTTGCCCTGGGCTACATAACAGGATCTTTCCTTAAAGTACTTGAAATATGCCAGTTCACTGAGGAACTATATTAAGGTTGTTTCTAAAGGATAAATATTTCCCACACTACTCATAGATTGCCATTGTATAATTCTTATATGATGGAAAATACCCTTTCAAGGAACGAAATGTAAACTTAGAGTGAAGAATGATTATTTATAATATTAGGAGATATAAAGGTATTCAGCCTAATTCACCATTAGCATCATAAGAAAGATGCTGTTTACATGGACTTACATAACTGCCACATGCCACTGTTATCTTTTTATCAATGTACAAAGGAAAATGACATTTAGAATATGGGTGTTTTAGAGGCATAAGGTTAACAAATTCCATAATGAATAAAGGATAATAAATAAGTAGGATTGAGGCTGTAACTTAATGGTAGAGGGCTTCCTAATAAGCCCAAGGCCCAGTTGGATTTAATTTCCATCATCACAAAATAAAAAAATGCTAGCAATGAACAAATACGTTTTTTGGAGTAATTATTATATAGTTGCCATTGTCTTTTCATTTAAAGTAACAGCATATTTATAAAGTATGCTTTCATTTAATATAACACATGAACAGCTGGAGGCATTTGCACTGTGTGTTTAGATTTTATAATAAGATACATTGTACAACTGTCTTACCTGAAGAGGAGTGGGGTCTTCTTTTGTCTCAAGTAAATCTTGAGATACCAGGAGAGGCTCACTTTTCCCACAGCTCTCCTGGCTGATCAGTGTGTCTGCGTAGTTGGGCTGTGGGAAGATCAAATGGCTCTTCCTGGAGTCCGCTGTGAGTGAGACCTCATGAGAATAGGTCTGTAGGAAAGCATGTACCCCGTCCACGCCCACAAAGTGTGAGGCAGGCATGCTTGACAATCCACCGCTTGCACCCCGAAGCAGGCGAGTTGTGTGCCAGTGCCTTACCCTGAGAGCCAACAGCACAATGACAAAGGCCAGAAAGATACAGGAAACCACAGCCACGGCCACTACCAGGTACAGTGTGAGGTCTGAATCGTGGGCATCAGCAGTAGTGTTAATGCTGCCCAGCTCTGCCAAGATGTCTGGAATGTTGTCTGACACAGCTATGGTGAGCGTGACTGTGGCCGAGAGAGGAGGCCGGCCATGGTCCTGGACAGCCACAACAAGACTCTGCTTAAGCGCATCTCTGTCCAGCAAGGCTCTTGCTGTGCGTACCTCACCTGTGTGCAGCCCCACTGAGAAAAGCCCTGGCTCACTGGCCTTGAGCAGGCGGAAGGACAGCCAGGCGTTCTGTCCAGAGTCTTTGTCTACTGCTACCACCTTGGTCACCAGGTATCCAGGTTCTGCAGAGCGAGGTGTCAGCTCCACACCAGTAGATCCATCAGTAGGAAGGGTAGGGTACAAGATCTCAGGTGTATTGTCATTCTGGTCTAACACAAATAGGCTAAGTGACACGTTGCTGCTGAGTGGAGGATTTCCACTGTCTCTGGCTGTCACGAGTAGCTGCAGGTCTTGGAACTGTTCATAATCAAAGGAACGCAGTGCATACAGGACACCAGTGTTGGAGTTGATGGAGATGTAGGAGGACAGAGGTGCCCCCTGGATTGTGTCCTCTGCCAGGGAGTAGATGACTTGGGCATTGTCACCACTGTCAGGGTCCTGGGCTGTCACAGATAAGATGGAAGCACCCCTGGGGTTATTTTCTGGAATGTAGGCTGAGTAGGAGGCGTGAATGAAGGTGGGTGGGTTGTCATTGATGTCCACCACTTGCAGGGAGAGGTAAGTCTCTGAAGACAGTGGTGGAGTTCCCTGGTCAGTGGCAGTTACTGTAATGTTGTACTCTGAGACTTCTTCCCTGTCTAGAGTTCTGTGTATCAATAACCGATGATAATTTCCATATGTCTTTTCAAGCCTGAATGGCAGATCATCTGGAATGGAACAAGTGACAAGGCCATTCTCTCCAGAGTCACTGTCGTGCACATTGAAAAGTGCAATTACTGTACCTGGGGGAGAAGTTTCTTGGATTGAGGTGGTGAGCGAGGTAACTGTGACCTCTGGAGCATTGTCATTTACATCCAGAACTGTCACCAGAACCTTACTTCTGGCTCGTAGACCTGGTCCATCATGGGCTTCTACATCAATGTCATAGAATCCAGAGTCTTCATAGTCCAAATCTCCCAGTACTGTTATGTCCCCACTCAGAGCATTCAGCTGAAATAGCTGAGATATTTTGTCTCTTACATTTCGGAAAGAATATGTCACTTCTCCGTTGACTCCTTCATCTGGATCAGTGGCTTTTATGGTGAGAAGCCGGGTACCCACGGGCAAATTCTCCTTAACGTTTACTTGGTACTCTGCTTGAGTGAATACAGGAGCATTATCATTGCTGTCCATAAGTGTTATGTGAATTGTGGTAGACCCAGACTGAACTGGGTTGCCTCCATCGAATGCGGTGAGGACGAGGTGGTGAACCGCCTCTTTTTCACGATCTAAAGCACGATCCAGCACCAGCTCTGGATATTTAATTCCATCAGCCCCACTTTGTACATCCAGGGAGAAGTGCCCGTTGGAGCTGAGCTGGTAACCCTGAAGGGAATTTTCCCCCACATCCAGATCGAAAGCTTCAGGAAGTGGAAATCTTGTCCCAGGAATTTCACTTTCAGCAACTTTAATTTCCCTTTGCTCCGTTCCAAAGGAGGGAGAGTTATCATTAACATCGATTATTTCCACTTCTATGCCAAGAATCTTCACTTTATCTTCCAGAAGAATCTCCAGGTTTGCCACACACTTTGGAGATCTGTCACAGAGCTCCTCCCTGTCGACCCTCCCGGCTGTCACCAAGCTGCCGCTTCTCGGGTTCAGAGCAAAGAGCTGGGTCTTACCTCTGGAGACGATGCGCACTCCGCGCTCCGCCAGCTTCCTGGGCTGTAGCCCTAAGTCCTCGGCGATGTTGCCCACCACAGAGCCCTTTTCTACTTCCTCCAGCACAGAGTATCGGATCTGTTCCGCCCCGATGTTCCCCAAGCCCCACAAGAGAATGCAGATCCAGACCTGGGTGTAGCGTGGTCGGTATGGAGGAGTCGCCATTACAGCCCTGGCGCGAGTGTCCTGCGCTCTCAGTGCTGAATCTCTAGGGGTCTGAGAAGTCCTACGATCTTTGAGTTCCAAGATAATGTCCTTTCTCGGTTGGATGCTGGTGCTCTTGGGAGTGCAGGCTGGGGCTTTCCTAAAGTCCCAGAAACAATGCTTTATGCTGCGGAAATCACGTTCGTATCAAATCTCTGATTGCCTTTCCACCCCTGAGTGGTGAGCAGCGACACCCAGAGCCCTAAATTGTTATTGCAACCTATTCTTGAAAATGAACTATTTCCATATACCATTTCCTATCTTAAGGCAAATTCTCTGAATAAGAATGAAAGTAGAATTAGTGTTCTTTAATTACTGTAATGAATGAATGAAAGTAACATTAATGTTATTTAAAACTCAGGAACTATCCAAGGCCGTCTATATGATAAGCTAAGTTACTTTCTCAGGGAAATAAAATGACATCCTTTTTGTGTGCATGTGTAAATATTTTCTTTTTTTTCCCCCATTTTTCAACCTTTATTATATGAATAAAAGAACTTGAGACAATTTAGCTCAATTTTAATAAAATGTTTCCCAAGCATTTTGACCAGGTACCCAGGTTTAAGTTATGAACATTGACAGTGTCCATTTATATAACCATACTCGAAGTTATTAAGGACTTAACCATTTTCTAATATAAGCCTATTTTCTACACTACTTAATCACATATGCCCATTAACAAGTGGAATGTTGTCTGTTACATTTATTGGTTTGAGTGTTTTCTGGAAAAACTGCATATTTGTGAAGACCGAGTTTCATGCTGGCATTGCATGCATTCAAATATTAATAATGCACAGAGGCACAGAATTAGAGCAACAAGAGAGCATATTCAAACACTAGCACGCCCTATTCCCCCTTTTTATTGCTTGTTTTGCTTAGTACTTTAAAAACCAAGTAAAAATTTGAATTCAACTTTCAACTGCCAAAGAAAGGGTAACAGCAGGGCACATACTCAGGGCTCGAATGAAAATGTTAAGCACTAGCTGGCGCAAAACAGTCGACATTGCTTTTCATATATATGACCTTATTATGATCTAACGCTTCTTAACCAGAGTGTTCCAAACACACTAACTCACACATCAACATGTTTTAGGTTGAAATATATACAAAAAGTAACCGTGTTCTTTGGGTATATAAAAAAGAACTCAAAGACTGTACAAATTTGAATTTGGGCCTCTGGGAAATGACACGCTTGTACTAAGCAACTGCGCTACATTTCTGCTGCATTATTTTGGACAATGATACCTAACTAAACTATCTTTGTTTTTATTCAGCAAAATGTATAGAAGTACAAACAGGAAAGCATGCCAGCCAGTTAAGGGTTCATTGAGTGATTTTTATTTTTTTCTGAAAACTTCTTTGGGAAAAAAAATTGAACCAAGAAAAGTGACTTATGGACTTTAAAAGGAAAAGCAGAACAATACCAAGTACACACTAGTTTGCTCACACATAGCAGACTTAGTGGCCCTGTGTGTAAAGGTAAGATGTTTAAGTGAGAAATGGCAAACATCCCCTACTACCCTTTCCTGGAACTTAAATGTAGGGTAGCCGACATGCTTCATACCCAAAAACTATGGCAGCAGTTTAAGTGTGACCAGGGTAAATGTAGAATGGAGGTGTTCTTAACAAGGATAGGACTCATGTCTAACACACTAAAATCATGATTACATTTTGAAAAAAAATGCACAAAACCCAAATAGGAACTTTGAGATCTTTTTCATTTGAAGGTAATCATAATGCTATTAAGTTCACAAATATACTAATTTAAATACCCAATCCTAATGATCTAAAACACACATTGCAAACATACAAGTTTCTATTCTCTCCATATGTCAGCGCCCATTTATATCATGGTTTTGGAAATGGGGAGAATAGATTTCCCCTTAAACTTCAAGTCAGTAGGTGTTTCTTTACAGTTAACTTTAGCAAAATTCATACAAAATAGTAATTAACAATGATCTTCTTGACTTGTTAACTCCCAAGGAAACACCTTCAAAACTGCATTTTTAAAGTTTCTGTACTAAAATGTAGAAAAACTGAACTACACAAATATTGAAAAGTTAAAAATTCCTTAATTTTTTATTCCTGGTACCACTACCACATTTTACAGGGCAATATACCTGATGTAATGAAAAGAAAGAAAAAGACAAAGCTACAACAGATAAAAGACCTCAGGAATGTACATCTAATTGACACTACATTGCATTAATCAATAGCTGCACTTTTTGCAAACTGTGGCTATGACAGTCCTGAACAAGAAGGGTTTCCTGTTTAAGCTGCAGTAACTTTTCTGACTATGGATCATCGTTCCTCCTGTGGCAGATTTTTACAGTTCCTCTAATGCATTTGGGACGACTGTCTCAAAGTAACCTGCAGCTTTCCTGACAACTCCTCGCTCTCTCTCTCCTGCTAAGAACTGTAGCCCTTTTCTGCTGTTTTTAAAACCTTCTGCTACCATAACCACCACTTCCACCACCATATCCATAACCACCACCATAGGGACTGCCAGAGCTTCTTCCACCAAAACTGCCCCCCTTCACGGGTCCATAATTTGACTGCTGTTGTCCACTATAATTTCCAAAATCATTATAGTTCCCACCACCACCATAGTTGCCTCCACCAAAATTTCCTCCTTCATTGTAACCATCATATCCTCCTCCACCACCACCATATCCACCACCTTGGTTTCCATATCCAGGTCCCCCACCACCATAGCCTCCTCTACTACTATAACCAGGACCACCACCATAGTTGCCACCATCACCTCCAAATCCATTATATCCACCATCACCTCCTCCATAACTACCTCTGCTGCCACCACCTCTACCACCATAGCCTCCTCTTCCACCAAAGTTTCCACCACGGCCAAAATTACCTCCGCCACCTCCAAAGTTTCCTCCACGACCCATAAAGTTGCCAGACCCACCTCCACGACCTCTTTGTGATCCAGCAGACTGCATTTCTTGTTTAGAAAGGGCCTTTTTAACTTCACAATTATGCCCATTAATAGTGTGGTATTTCTGAACAACAATTTTATCAACTGTATCATGATCATCAAAAGTTACAAAAGCAAATCCTCTCTTTTTTCCACTCTGCCTGTCTTCCATAACTTCTATGGTTTCAATTTTGCCATACTTTTCAAAGTAGTCTCTCAAATTATATTCTTCTGTATCTTCTTTAATACCACCCACAAAAATTTTCTTCACTGTTAAATGGGCACCAGGTTTTACAGAATCCTCTCTAGAAACAGCTCTCTTTGGTTCCACTACACGTCCATCAACCTTGTGTGGCCGGGCACACATTGCTGCATCCACCTCTTCAACACAAGAATAAGTCACAAAACCAAAGCCCCTGGAACGTTTTGTTTGGGGGTCTCTCATCACCACACAATCTGTAAGTGTGCCCCATTTCTCGAAATGTTCTCTTAAGCTATCATCTGTAGTTTCGAAACTCAGACCACCAATGAACAGCTTCCTCAACTGCTCTGGTTCCTTTGGATCATGCCCCCCCCCCTCCCGGCGGCGGCGGCGGCGGCTGGAGTCAGGCTGGGGGCCACCGGGCGGCGGTTTTACCTCCATTTTGAGACCGGACTCGCCTCTTCCAACTCGAGTTCAATGAATATTTTCTATCTTTAAAAAAAAAAAACTATTTCATTGTTCATTCCATTTGTGTGAAACATAATATTCATTCTTGTAGATATAAGTGTGAACATGAAGAGTGGAGGAAAATAACAGTAGCTCTAGAGCTTGGCGTTTCAGGTCTATTCCTAGCCTATGTACAAACAAGTTTTCTCACCAGAGTTCATCCTTCAGAACACAGGGCAACTTTTCAACTCATGCATAAGAAAATACCTGCTGCTAAGAAATAATCTTACCTGCCTACAGATGGGTTTGAGAAAACTCACTGTAGGCTTAGGAAAACAGATTCTTCTCATTAATTTTGTGTACAGATTCTAAGCCATGAGCATGGCTATCATATTCACAGTGAATCCTCAGTCTGTAGAACAACACCTTCCATAGACTAAGCATTCAACACTTTTCAGTTTCTAATGATTGAAGCGGCAGGACAAAGTCTTAAATAATGGGCAAATTAATATCAGAAATGATAGCAGTAGACAGAAAAGTTAAGCTGAAGAACTAAGAACAAATATTTCGGTAACTTCTTTTCAAACAAAATAAATCCAGCTGCCAATACTGTTATTTTGGCTCTACTTTTAAGTTTACTTCTGATTTTGTAAAGAACTAGCAAATAAAAGGAAATATTTTAACAGTTGTGCATGCAATGTTGTTGTATGTTTCATAGTCTTCTTGAGCAATTTCAAAAAAGTTAGCAAATAAGCAATCTTTGAATTATAACTAAGAATTATCATATAGAAATAACAAAACTTTTAAGGAAACACAAAAACCTATTATGCTCAAATTTAAAGTCTTTAGATGTTTAGCAAGCAGATCAAATTCTGTAATCCTTAGTTGCTAGGAAAAGGAAGATTAAAAAGGAAGCATTCTGGAAATATATTTGACAGTATGCATAAGGTCTCAAAATGTTTATAGATTGGTGCATTTCACAGAAATTTGTATAAAAGTGCAGTAAGAAATATATAAAATGCTTGATAAGAAAATATGTTCATCACATCCTTTATCACAATGGTGAAAAAATAGAGATAACACAAAATCAGTTATTAACGAATGGTTAAGGAACTGGGGAGATTGCGAAGTGGTTAAAGTCCTTGCCTCTCAAGTAAAGAACCTGAGTTCACACCCCAGATCCCACATAAAAATGCCATGCAGGTGAGGCAACCCATCTCTAATTCTAGCCCTGGAAGTCAGAGTTTAGGAATCTCAGAGGAAACTGGCTAGCCAGGTAGTCCTAATGACCTATTCTAGGTTTAGTTAGAGACACAGGCTCACAACAATAAAGTGGAAGAGCAACGGAGAATGAATCCAGGTATCACCCTTGGACCTGCATAGGCATACACACTCAAGTGCTCTCATGCATACACCACCTATGCACACACACCTGAGCCCACACACATACAATCATACACATATATACACATGTATACGCTCCATATATGAAAGAGAGAGAGAAAAAGAATTATTAAGGAATCTGTGGAACATCCTTGAGCAAAACCATAAGTGAGAATAAAATTGACCTAAAGTTAATGATTCAATATAAAATGTGATGATTTTTGGCATTTGTAAAAGGATGAATAGAGGCTTATATACTGGAACGCATGTTGAACAAATGTGTTGCAGCAAAAAAATTGATCAAACTAAAAATATAATTGGTGAAGATGTCCATAAACTTCAACACTGGCAGAAAGAAATATCAATATATTTCTAAACAGTTAAGCATAAAACTAAAAAATAATTTCACATACCAAGAAAGGAAGGGAGTTGATAGTATAGTGTGTGTAGTCAGTCCAGCAAGAGTTGCCAACCATACAGAAATATGAACAGAATAGACTTCAAGGTGTAACCAGGTTATTTTAAAGTTGACTGGGCAACCAAAGACCAATATTTATCCAGTGACATACGCCCCACTGAGTACTTCACAGGAACCATGAAAAAATCCAAACTTAATTTTTGCATGATTGAAAAACAAACACAATAAATAATATCTAAATATTACAGAAACTTATGTGAGGGGAAAAAGAGGAGTCGTAAGAGACTTGGGGATCTTCATTGTTGTCACATACTATCCCCGAAGGACCATCACACAGGAGATCTTGAGGGGGAGCCACCTCTGGGGTCACGTTGTGAAAATTAAATTCTGTCTTAACTGATTGTGAGGCAATGCACACATTGTAGGAATAAGGTAAGGTTCCCTCAGTGTGGCTGGGAAGAACGCCAGGAACAGAATTGGAGTTCAGTCTTGGATGAAAGCAGTTCCAGATAGATGGGCTGGAGGAGTGTCGCAGGCGCAGGGCAATAGCCAGAATCACCGCAAGGAGGAAGAGCACAGACACCAAGGCCAAGGCCACCACCAGATAAAACTGCAGTTCGGTCTGAGGGTCAGAGGGCAGAGGGTCTCCGATGAGGTCTAGGAGTACCTCTTGCAGGCTATCAACGAAGATCAAGTGCAGCGTGGCGGTGGCCGAGAGCGGCGGCTGCCCACCATCGCGCACCGCGACCAGAAGGCGCTGCCTGGCCGCGTCCCTGTCGCCCAAGGCGCGAGCCGTGCGGACCTCGCCGGTGCGGAGCCCCAGGCTGAAGAGTCCGGGGTCGCTGGCCTGCAGCACGTGGTAGGACAGCCAGGCATTGTGTCCCGAGTCGGCGTCCACCGCCACCACCTTGGTGACCAGGTATCCGGGCTCGGCGGCGCGCGGCACCATGTCGAAGAGCGCCGAGCCTTCGGGCTCCAGCGCCGGGTAGAGCACGCGCGGCGCGTTGTCGTTGCGGTCGCCCACCAGCACGCGCACGCTCACGTTGGCGCTGAGCGGGGGCGAGCCGTGGTCGCGCGCCTGCAGCGTCAGCTGGAAGGAGCGCAGCTGCTCGTGGTCGAAGGCGCGCTGCGCGAACACCGCTCCGCTCTGCGCGCTCACCGACACGTAGGACAACAGCGCTCTGGGCTCCAGGTCGCTGGCCACGATGGAGTAGGACACCTGGCCATTGGGACCCAGGTCGGGGTCAGAAGCGCTGACTTGAGCGATCAAAGTTTCTGGAGGGTTGTTCTCAGCCACGTGGACCATGTAGGAAATCTGGCTGAAAACTGGGGCATTATCATTGACATCTGCTATATGGAGGGTGATGATTGCGCTGGAGGAAAGGAGCGGCGTTCCACTATCGGTGGTTACAACCGTGATATTGTATTCCGGAATCTGCTCCCGATCTAATGTTCTGTCTGTCACTAGCTTGTAATAGTTCTTCGAGGAAGAACTCAATATAAACTGTGCATTTCCCAAGACACGACAGTAAACTTCTCCATTTTTTCCAGAATCTCTGTCCCTCGTTTTTATCAAGGCGATTACGGTGCCTGACGGGGAGTCTTCTGATAGGGGAGTAAATACTGAAGTCACAATCACTTCCGGTGCACAGTCGTTCTCATCAAGAATTTCTACTTGAATGCTGCAATGAGATGCTAGGTCTCCCGGATCTTTTGCTCCTACATTAAGAGAGTACCTCTTAGCAATCTCAAAATCCAAATTATCCTTCGTCGTGATTTTGCCTGTTCTTTCATCTAAGCTGAAAAAGTGCTTCACCTGCTCATCCACATTATGAAAAGAGTAGGTGATTTCTGCATTGATGCCTTCGTCCTGGTCGGTGGCTGTCACTTAAAACACCGAGAACCCTGGAGGCACATTGTCACGAAGGGTGACCCTGTGCACATCCTGGCTGAACACTGGAGGGTTATCATTGTTGTCAGTGACTTGGATTCAAATCTGGGCTGTGCTACTTCGAGGAGGGTCCCCCCCATCCACAGCTGTGAGGACCAGTTGGTGAAAGTTATGCTCTTCTCGATCCAGTGAATGCTTCAGAATCAACTCAGGATATTCTCGTCCGTCTAGAGTGTCTTTCTCTGTGATATCAAAGTATTCATTGTCATTGAGATAGTACCTTTGCAGTGAATTAGCACCAGCATCTAAATCCAGGGCTGGATCCAGTGGAAATGCTTTACCTGGCTTGGTGGATTCTTCGATTTTTAAATCAATCTTATTCTGTTTGAATAGAGGAACGTTGTCATGGGAAATATTTAATGGTTTTTCAGCGACAGCATCAAATTCCAGGATACACTGTGGCTGCTTCCCACAAATCTGCTCCCGGTCTATTCTGTCACTAACAAGCAAGTCCCCGCTGTGTGGATTTACAGTAAAATAGTCCTTCTCTGCGCTCACCCGCAGCTTCCGTGTAGGCAAATCCTCGACACGGAGCCCCAGGTCCTTGGCGAGGTTTCCTACCACGGAGTTCTTCGCCAGCTCCTCCGGTATGGAGTAGCGGATCGGGTTGAGGAGAGCTCGGTGAAAGAAAGTCAGCAGGAAGAGCGACCTTACCTGTGGCCACAGGGCCTGGCTGCTCCTGGCTCCCCGCTTCATCCTCCGGCTTCCCTTGGCCGCGTCTATGCTCCTTTGCCAGTGGAAGGAATAAGCTTTCCGTGAATGGCAAAATCCGGGTAGGGTCACTTTCTTGCTTTTATTTACGTATCCAAAAGTGCGCCTACTTTTTCTGTGTGATTGGGTTTAGTAGGAAGTTACCCTTCGAGTCTTCCCAATGCGTCTGGGGTGCCAGCTCCCTCTTCCTTTGATCTACAGCGACTCTCAGTGGTTTCCTCGGGAAATTGCACTAATGGCTTACAAATGTCAAAGTGGCTCTTCTTTTTTAAGTTTATGGAATATTTACGTTGTAAAATAGGTAATAAATTGACGTTGTACCAAATTTACAAGGTCCATATGGTAGGTAACATGGTAAAGGTTTTTACTTCCAATTATGTATCGTGTGAGACATTTCTTCCAAGAAGTATGAGTGCTGGGTAGTAATTTGTACAGTGTATCGTGCGTAAGTTGTACAGTGCAGATTTTTAAATAAATGCTGTCCTCCCCTTTTTATTCAAATATAACCACACCACACAATGTTCTTCACCTTTCTTCTTTCACTCAACACACCTTACTAAACATATTTGCAGTACTAGGCACTCACTTTCTGAGCTTACAATAAAATAGTTCATTTAATACCCAAATATAATGATGTTTCTCATTTATTTCTTATAGCTGTGTAGTATTCCACCATATGACCATGAACTAACTTAAGAAATTGAGTTTTCTTAAATAAGTCCAGTGCACATTTAAATGAAAGCATTTTCTCATTTGATACTAAATTATAAATGACCTGTTGCTCTCCAAGGCATTGAGATATGTATCATTTTGATTTTAGTCAGTTAATTGTAGCACACCTTATTCCTGTTTACTTTGTGTTTTGCATTACAACTTCCCATGAACACAACATCATGTAGAAATAAATGTCCTTCTTACATTGGATTGCTATAACTTTCAGTCATCAGAAAATAAACCCTGATATGGGTATTTTATGAAATCTGAATTAACTAGCAGGATTGATTACCTTTTATATGCACAAACCCGCTTATCTTTTATACACAAAAGATTTTGTCCCACATCTCAGATCATACCAGGTCCACATAGTGGCAGAGATACATGGCAATAATTTGCATAGATACCTATGAATAGTGATAAGCCAAATAAACTAAAAAACACAATTATCAGCGCAGAATCCAACTTATGCAATCATTGCATGAGGCTTCCCTGATATAACAGAAAGACTTCAAGAAACTGTGTTTTTCTTAAGAAGGTAGGAATCAACAGTGATGTCTGATAGACAATTTATAAATTATTAAAATGACTCCTATAATTTACTTAAATGAATGATATAAGATGGTCAATACCTTTGGAAATATCCAAATTACACTAAAGGAATCACACAGCTAGTATAGATACACTTCAAATCACCAGCAACTAAACATATGATCTGGATCTGGTGGCACACACCTGTAAACCCAGCACCTATGAAGACTGTGAATTGGAGGTCACCCTGGGTGGATTTCATAGTGAGTTAAGGTTGCTCTAAGCTACATAACTAGCTCATTCCTGAAAAGTATTTGAAATATACCAGTTCACTGAGAAATTATATTGAGATTATTTCTAAAGGATAAATATTTCCCACATTACTCATAGATTGCCATTGTATAATTATTATATGATGGAAAATACCCTTTCAAGGAAAGAAATATAAACTTAGAGTTTATAATATGAGGAGATGTAAACGTTTTCAGCCTAATTCACCATTAGCATCATAAGAAAGATGCTGTTTACATGGACTTACATAACTGCCACATGCCAACTGTTATCTTTTTATCAATGTACGAAGGAAAATGACATTTAGAATATGGGTGTTTTAGAGGCATAAGGTTAACAAATTCCATAATGAATAAAGGATAATAAATAAGTAGGATTGAGGCTGTAACTTAATGGTAGAGGGTTTCCTAATAAGCCCAAGGCCCAGTTGGATTTAATTTCCATCATCACAAAATAAAAAAAATGCTAGCAATGAACAAATACGTTTTTGGAGTAATTATTATGCAACTGCTATTGTCTTTTCATTTAAAGTAACAGCATATTTATAAAGTATGCTTTCATTTAATATATCACATGCACAGCTGGAGGCATTTGCACTGTGTGTTTAGATTTTATAATGATAAGATACATTGTATAGCTGTCTTACCTGAAGAGGAGTGGGGTCTTCTTTTGTCTCAAGTAAATCTTGAGATACCAGGAGAGGTTCACTTTTCCCACAGCTCTCCTGGCTGATCAGTGTGTCTGCGTAGTTGGGCTGTGGGAAGATCAAATGGCTCTTCCTGGAGTCCGCTGTGAGTGAGACCTCATGAGAATAGGTCTGTAGGAAAGCATGTACCCCGTCCACGCCCACAAAGTGTGAGGCAGGCATGCTTGACAATCCACCGCTTGCACTCCGAAGCAGGCGAGTTGTGTGCCAGTGCCTTACCCTGAGAGCCAACAGCACAATGACAAAGGCCAGAAAGATACAGGAAACCACAGCCACAGCCACTACCAGGTACAGTGTGAGGTCTGAATCGTGGGCATCAGCAGTAGTGTTAATGCTGCCCAGCTCTGCCAAGATGTCTGGAATGTTGTCTGACACAGCTATGGTGAGCGTGACTGTGGCCGAGAGAGGAGGCCGGCCATGGTCCTGGACAGCCACAACAAGACTCTGCTTGAGCGCATCTCTGTCCAGCAAGGCTCTTGCTGTGCGTACCTCACCTGTGTGCAGCCCCACTGAGAAAAGCCCTGGCTCACTGGCCTTGAGCAGGCGGAAGGACAGCCAGGCGTTCTGTCCAGAGTCTTTGTCTACTGCTACCACCTTGGTCACCAGGTATCCAGGTTCTGCAGAGCGAGGTGTCAGCTCCACACCAGTAGATCCATCAGTAGGAAGGGTAGGGTACAAGATCTCAGGAGTATTGTCATTCTGGTCTAACACAAATAGGCTAAGTGACACGTTGCTGCTGAGTGGAGGATTTCCACTGTCTCTGGCTGTCACGAGTAGCTGCAGGTCTTGGAACTGTTCATAATCAAAGGAACGCAGTGCATACAGGACACCAGTGTTGGAGTTGATGGAGATATAGGAGGACAGAGGTGCCCCCTGGATTGTGTCCTCTGCCAGGGAGTAGATGACTTGGGCATTGTCACCACTGTCAGGGTCCTGGGCTGTCACAGATAAGATGGAAGCACCCCTGGGGTTATTTTCTGGAATGTAGGCCGAGTAGGAGGCATGAATGAAGGTGGGTGGGTTGTCATTGATGTCCACCACTTGCAGGGAGATGTAAGTCTCTGAAGACAGTGGTGGAGTTCCCTGGTCAGTGGCAGTTACTGTAATGTTGTACTCTGAGACTTCTTCCCTGTCTAGAGTTCTGTGTATCAATAACCGATGATAATTCCCATATGTCTTTTCAAGCCTGAATGGCAGATCATCTGGAATGGAACAAGTGACGAGGCCATTCTTTCCAGAGTCACTGTCGTGCACATTGAAAAGTGCAATTACTGTACCTGGGGGAGAAGTTTCTTGGATTGAGGTGGTGAGCGAGGTAACTGTGACTTCTGGAACATTGTCATTTACATCCAGAACTGTCACCAGAACCTTACTTCTGGCTCGTAGACCTGGTCCATCATGGGCTTCTACATCAATGTCATAGAATCCAGAGTCTTCATAGTCCAGATCTCCCAGTACTGTTATGTCCCCACTCAGATCATTCAGCTGAAATAGCTGAGATATTTTGTCTCTTACATTTCGGAAAGAATATGTCACTTCTCCGTTGACTCCTTCATCTGGATCAGTGGCTTTTATGGTGAGAAGCCGGGTACCCACGGGCAAATTCTCCTTAACGTTTACTTGGTACTCTGCTTGAGTGAATACAGGAGCGTTATCATTGATGTCCACAAGTGCTATGTGAATTGTGGTAGACCCAGACTGAACTGGGTTGCCTCCATCGAATGCGGTGAGGACAAGGTGGTGAACCGCCTCTTCTTCTCGATCTAAAGCACGATCCAGCACCAGCTCTGGATATTTAATTCCATCAGCCCCACTTTGTACATCCAGGGAGAAGTGCCCGTTGGAGCTGAGCTGGTAACCCTGGAGGGAATTTACCCCTACATCCAAATCAAAAGCTTCAGGAAGTGGAAATTTTGTCCCAGGAATTTCATTTTCAACGACTTTTATTTCCCTATGTTCTGTCCCAAAATTAGGAGCATTATCATTAACATCGATTATTTCTACTTCTATGCCAAGAATCTTCACTTTATCCTCCAGAAGAATCTCCAGGTTTGCCACACACTTTGGAGATCTGTCACAGAGCTCCTCCCTGTCGACCCTGCCGGCTGTCACCAAGCTGCCGCTTCTCGGGTTCAGAGCAAAGAGCTGGGTCTTACCTCTGGAGACGATGCGCACTCCGCGCTCCGCCAGCTTCCTGGGCTGTATCCCTAAGTCCTCGGCGATGTTGCCCACCACAGAGCCCTTTTCTACTTCCTCCAGCACAGAGTATCGGATCTGTTCCGCCCGGATGTTCCCCAAGCCCCAGAAGAGAATGCAGATCCAGACCTGGGTGCAGAGTGGTCGGTATGGAGGAATCGCCATTACAGCCCCTGCGCCTGTGTCCTGCGCTCTCGGTGCTGAATCTGCAGAAGTCCTACGATCTTTGAGTTTCAAGATAATGTCCTTTCGCGGTTGGATGCTGGTGCTCTTGGGAGTCCAGGCTGGGGCTTTCCTAAAGCCCCAGAAACAATGCTTTATGCTGCGGAAATCACGTTCGCATCAAATCTCTGATTGCCTTGCCACCCCTGAGTGGTGAACAGCGACACCCAGAGTCCTAAAGTGATATTGCAACCCATTCTTAAGGAACCATCTGCATACACCATTTCCTATCTTAAGGCTCATTTTCCGAAGAAGAATGAAAGTAAAATTACTGTTATTTAATTACTGTGATGATTGAATGAAAGTAACATTAGTGTTATTTAATACTCAGGAACTATCCAAGGCCATCTATATGATAAGTTAAGTTACTTTCTCAGGGAAATAAAATGACATGCTTTTTGTGTGCACGTGGAATTATTTTCTATCTTTCTTAAAACCCATTTTATTTTTCTTTCCATTTTTTGTATTCTGTATTGTGTGAGAGATAATATTCACTCCTGCAGATGTAAGGGTGGATATGAAGACTGGAGGAAAATAACAGTAGCTCTAGAGTTTGGAGTTGCAGTTCTATTCCTAGCCTATGTACAAACAAATTTTCTCAGCAGAGTTCATCCTTCAGAACACAGAGCAACTTTTCAACTCATGCATAAGAAACTACCTGGTGCTCAAGAAATAATCTTACCTTCGTACAGATGGGTTTGAGAAAACTGACTGTAGACTTGGGAAAAAGATTCTTCTCATTAATTTTGTTTACAGATTCTAAAGCCATTTACAGTGAGTCCTCAGTCTTGAGAACAACATCTTCCACAGAATAAGCATTCAATACTTTTAAGTGTTTAGTGATTGAAGCGGCAAGACAAAGTCTTAGATAATGGGCAAATTAATATCAGAAATGATAGCAGTAGACAGAAAAGTTTAGCTGAAGCACTAAGAAAATATTTTGGTAACTTCTTTTCAAACAAGATAAATCCAGCTGCTGATACTGTTATTTTGGCTCTATTTTTAAGTTTACTTCTGATTTTGTAAATAACTAGCCAATTAAAGGAAATATTTTAACAGTTGTGCATGCAATGTTGTTGTATGTTTCATAGTCTTCTTGAGCAATTTCAAATAAATTAGTAAGTAACTAATGTTTAAATTATAACTGAGAATGAACATATAAAAATAACAAAACTTTTAAGAAGATACAATAGTCTATCAATTATGGTGAAACCTAAAATCTTTAGCTTTTTAGAGAGCAGATCAAATGTATTTTCTGTAATCCTTGCTGTGGAAAGGAAAATTAAAAAGGAAGCATTTTGGAAATAGATTTATAGACTTGCATTTCACAGAAATTTGTACTGAAAATGCAGTAAGAAATGTACACAATGTTCTACAGTTAAAAATGTTCATCACATCCTTTATTACAGTGGTGAAAAATAGAGATAACACAAAATAAATTATTAAAGAACGGTTAAGGAACTTGGGAGATGGTGATGTGGTTAAGGCCCTTGCCTCTCAAGCAAAGAACTCTGTGTTTACACCACAGATCCCACATAAAAATGTCATGCAGGTGTAACAACCCATCTGTAATACTAGCCCTGGAAGACAGAGTTTAGGAATCTCAGAGGAAGCTGCCTAGCTAGGTAGCCCTAATGGCCCGTTGTGGGTTTAGTTAGAGACACAAGCTCACAACAATGAAGTGGAAGAGCTATGGAGAATGAATCCAAGTATCACCCTTGAACCTCCACAGGCATACACCTTCAAGTGCTCTCATGTATACACATCTGTGTACACACACCTGAGCCCACCCACATACAAACATACACACACAAACACATGTTTGCACTCCATATATATATAAAAAAGGATTAAGGAATCTGTGGAACATCCTTGAGTAAAACCATAAGCTGGGAATAATATTGACCTAAATTTAGTGATTCAAATATAAAATGTGATGATTTTTGTAACAAGACAAAAAGGTCCTGAGAGGCTTATATACTGGAAGGCATGTTGAACAAATGTGTTGCAGCAAAAAATTGTTCAAACTAGAAATGTAATTGGTGAAGATGACCATAAACTTCAACACTGGCAGAAAGAAATATCAATACATTTCTAAAGAGTTAAACATAAAACTAAAAAATAGCTTCACACACCAAGAAAGGAAGTGAGTTGATAATAACAAGGATGTTGGCATTTAAGACACAGTCCAGCAAGATTTGCCAACCATACAGAAATATGAACAGGATAGACTTCGAGGAGTAGGCAGGTTATTTCAAAGATGATTGGGCAACCAAAGACCAATATTTATCCAGTGACATCTGCCCCATTGAGTACTTCACAGGAACCATGAAAAATAACCAAAATTATTTTTTTGTATGATTGAAAAACAAATACAATACATAATATCTAAATATTACAGAAACTTACGTGAGGGGAAAAAGAGGAGTCATAAGAGACTTGGGGATCTTCATTGTTGCCACATACTATCATCGAAGGACCATCACACAGGAGATCTTGAGGGGGAGCCACCTCTGGGGTCACGTTGAGAAAATTAAATTCTGTCTTAGCTGATTGTGAGGCAATGCACACATTGTAGGTATAAGGTAACGTTCCCTCAGTGTGGCTGGGGAGAACCCCAGGTACAGAGTTGGAGCTCAGTCCTGGCTGAAAGCAGCCCCAGATAGATGGGCTGGAAGTGTGTCGCAGGCGCAGGGCAATAGCCAGAATCACCGCAAGGAGGAAGAGCACAGACACCAAGGCCAAGGCCACCACCAGATAAAACTGCAGTTCGGTCTGAGGGTCAGAGGGCAGAGGGTCTCCGCTGAGGTCCGGGAGCACCTCTTGCAAGCTATCAGCGAAGATCAAGTGCAGCGTGGCTGTGGCCGAGAGCGGCGGCTGCCCACCATCGCGCACCGCGACCAGAAGGCGCTGCCTGGCCGCGTCCCTGTCGCCCAAGGCGCGAGCCGTGCGGACCTCGCCCGGTGCGCAACCCCAGACTGAAGAGCCCGGGGTCGCTGGCCTGCAGCATGTGGTAGGACAGCCAGGCATTGTGTCCCGAGTCGGCGTCTACCGCCACCACCTTGGTAACCAGGTATCCGGGCTCGGCGGCGCGCGGCACCATGTCGAAGAGCGCCGAGCCGTCAGGCTCCAGCGCGGGGTAGAGCACGCGCGGCGCGTTGTCGTTGCGGTCGCCCACCAGCACGCGCACGCTCACGTTGGCGCTGAGCGGGGGCGAGCCGTGGTCGCGCGCCTGCAGCGTCAGCTGGAAGGAGCGCAGCTGCTCGTGGTCGAAAGCGCGCTGCGCGAACACCGCTCCGCTCTGCGCGCTCACCGACACGTAGACGACAGCGCTCTTGGCTCCAGATCGCTGGCCACGATGGAGTAGGACACCTGGCCATTGGGACCCAGGTCGGGGTCAGAAGCGCTGACTTGAGCGATGGAGGCTCCAGGTGGGTTGTTCTCAGCCACGTGCACCACGTATGAAGGTTGATGGAAAATGGGTGCATTGTCGTTGACATCAGTGATGTGCACAGTGACACATGTCTTGGAAGAAAGGGATGGCTTGCCTCTGTCGGTGGCTGTGATAGTAACATTGTACTCTGAGGTCTGCTCTCGGTTTAGGGTCCTATCAATTAAAAGCTTATAATAATTCTTTGAGGTGGATTGTAATTTGAAAGGACTTTCTTCCTGAATATGGCAATTCACCAGACCATTTTGCCCTGAGTCCTTGTCTTGCACTTTAATGAGGGCTATTACTGTTCCAAGGATCGAATCCTCTGGAATTTGGCTAGAAAAAGACACGAATGTCACCTCTGGGGCATTGTCATTTTCATCAGTAATTTCGATTTGCACATTACAGTGGGCCGCGTGCACACCTCCATCTTTGGCTTCTACACCCAACACATATCTACTTTTTTCTTCAAAATCCAGTGTACCATTGGTTGTGATGTCACCAGTAGTTGGATTGAGACTGAAGGGGAGGGTGGTACTTTTGGGGACATTGAGGAAAGCATAGGTGATCTCTGCATTAATACCCTCATCCTTGTCTGTGGCTATCACTCGAAGCACAAAGGTTTCTGGTGGTGTGTTTTCTCTGAGACTAGCTTTGTATATGTTCTGGCTGAACACTGGAGCGTTATCATTAGCGTCAGTAACTTTGATCCGGATCTGGGTGGTTCCACTTAAGGGTGGGTCCCCACCATCAATGGCAGTCAGGATTAAATGATGGGATCTCTGATGTTCCCTGTCTAGAAGTTTTTCCAGCAGTAATTCTGGGTATTTACTTCCATCAGGACTTTCTTTTGTTGACACAGTGAAGTGTGGGTTGGGGTTGATGGTGTATATCTTCAGTGAGTTACTTTCTACATCTGCATCTTGTGCAGAATCCAGAGGGAATTTTACTCCTGGTAAGGCTGACTCACAGATTTCTAAGTCAATGCCTTTTGCAATGAAATAAGGTTCGTTATCATTAATATCTTGGATTGCAACAATTACTTGGAAAATATTCATTGGGTTTTCAGTGAAGGATTCAAATTCCAGTGCACACTCAGATTTCCTCCCACAAATCTTCTCTCTATCTATTCTGCCATTTACTAGCAATTCCCCGCTTTCGGCACTAACGCTGAAATAATCCTCTGCACTAACTCGCAGTTTTCGAGCCCGCAACTCCTGGAGACTGAGCCCCAGATCCTTGGCGAGATTCCCCACCCGAGAGTCCTTGGGCAGTTCCTCCGGGATAGCGTAGCGGACCGGCTGAGAGATGGCCCCACAGAACAAAGGCAGCAGGAAGGGAAACAATACCTGACTCTTCATCGTTTCCTCTCCTCCAAAGCTGCTCTGTATTTCTTGAATCCTCTGGGATTTTTAAAGATAATCAGTGCCGTAGACTTTTGTGATTTCAGGATAGGATTTGTTTGTGAAGCGCTTGAGGGTGCACAGGAGCCGGGCAGGCGTTCCAGTGTACGCCGGAAAAAGCAGGAACGCCCTAGCGGACTGCAGAATTGAGAATGCTTCTCTTCTCTAGCCAACAGCGGCGCCTAGAGGTTATCCTGTAAAACTACGTATTGCTCAGCTATTCATCCTTTAGGTATAAACCTGTCTTTGAGTTTGCTTGCAAGAACAAACTGCTCACGCTTTTCTTTAAGTTCGATATTTTCTTGTTTATCATCGTTTCATGAATGTCTTCATTTTTATACATTTATCTTTTTTCATTTCATGAGGCGTGTCTTTTTTACTTTTGGGGTAAAAAATATCTTCAATGACTTCACTATGAGGCATGTATAAACTCAGGCATGACTGACATATCCCAATAAATGAGTGGATTTCACATACACTGTCGAGTGGATTATGATCTTTACTTTTCTTGGAACTCAAAATAATTTTCTTTGTTTGATATTTTATTTTCTTTATATATTTTATCAATTCATCAATAACTTTCAAAGATAAAGTCTGCAGAAAAGAGGGATCCAATGTCATAGAATTTTTCAAATGTAGTTTTCCTTCTTACAAAAGATAATATGCCCAATTAAGTAGAGCAGAGTCTGATGACATATTAAAGGATCAATATAGTATTTGGGCTTTTAGTGTGGTAAATCTTGTCCAAATCATGTTTAATTTTATAAAGCAAACACTTTTTTACATGAATGTATACTGTATAAGCCAAATCCTTAAGTCCATCCAACTTAATATCAATTAATGCCATTGAAATAAATTAATGAAGCATCTTGATCCACTGATAAATCTTGGAGAGATATTGAGAGTCCTTTTTCACTCCATTTCAAAACTTGATCCTAGACTTGGGTAACTTGAATAAGCAAAATTCTCTCCTCTATGATGTGCCACCAAATTAGAATAATCAATGAATAACTACTAGATTATCACATAGGTGGCTTTGTGATAAAAGCTGTCTCTGCTTCACATGCTCTGTGTTTGCCTTTTGATGCCCTTTGCAATGTGATGGCCATGAAAGAAATCCTTGGTCAGATAACGAGCAGATGAAGGTACCACACTTGTGGACTTTGCTTCCAGAACCATCAGCTAAGTAGATGATTATTTTAAAAACAAATTTCCTAGTTTTTGATATTTAGAAATCAGTTCTTTTCTTCCACTAAAAATTCAGGTATCAAATTCAGGCCGTTAGGTTTGTGAGCGTGTGTTTAATCTGCTGACTCTCACAACAGTCCCTCTGGCATTTTGTGGACTAAAGATGACTGTTAACTCAGTGACTTAATCTATGTTGAAGTACTTACTCATTCTCCAGAAGAAATATGATATTCTGTCCTCTTATTTTCTCTAATCCATGCTTTTATGTTCATTTTTGTTCTGATATACATGAATATTTGGATGAGGACATACTTTTCTCTATTTACAGTTCCTTTTTTCAGGCTCTATTGACCCATACGTTTGCCACTTTGAGATCTAATGAAATATACTTTGGTCCATTTTTGATGACCCTATTTTGGATCTACATTAATGAAAATAATTTCATAGATTTGAGAATGGACTCACAATTTCTGCCTCAAGAAAGTTTCCAGACATGCTTGTGGCCGTTATTTCATTGTTGGAATAGTTAGTTTAGAATTTCTTGCCCAGACTGAAAGCTATTCCTGTTTTTTTTCCTTTTTTTTCTCTGTGTCTTACTAGACCTTTATTTTTTTTCTCCCACATTTAAGTTTTTTCTTAATCATACAAGCTCAATAGGTACCCCTGTCTATTCCTGCTTTCTAAAAACAATATTTGACTGGAGAGATGGCTCAGGGTTTAAGCTTCTGCCTCACAAGAAGAAGGTTCCAGGTTCAGATCCCAGATTCCAGGTAAAAACGCCAGGTGGAAATAGTGGCGGCCTATATTTCTGGCCCTTTTGGGAAATCCAAGAGCAAAGCAAAAGGGAAATAAAAGCAATCCATGATGATTCCTGAATTGTTCTTCCACAGAGACACACAATGCCCCCTCTCACTGTCTCTCTTTCTCTCTCTCTCTCTTTCACACACACACACACACACACACACACACACACAAATAAACAAATAAAATATTAATGAAATAAAAATAATATTTTTTGATGGCATATATTTGCTTGGTTTCAAAAGGACATTTACATACAAGTATATATTGTATGTTGGAGTAATTTCCCATACCTGTATAGCCTCCCCTTTCTCCTCTTCTCTTTCCATTAGTTCCTTTTGTTCTCCTAGACTATTTCAATTTTACTTTCATGTCATACATAAGCATATATGATTTTATGTAGCATATAAAATCTAAGATCCATATATGAGAAAAAGGATATGATATTTGTCATTCTGAGACTGATTTAATTCACTTAATATGGTTATCTCCAGTTGTTCACATTTTCTTGAAAACAACAAAACTTCATTCTTTAGAGGTGAAAAAAATCTATTATATGTATGTATGTATGATGCATTTTCTTTATTTATTACTCTGTGGAGGGATACATAGGTTTACTTCATAACTTAGCTGGTATGAACAGTGGTGTAACAAACATTGATGTGGAAGTATATCTATGTTGACTTAGAGTCCTGTGGGTAAATTCCAGGAGTGACTTAGTTGTATCTCTTCCTTTAACATACAGTTCTGAGGGGCTGGCAAGATAATTCATTGGGTACAGTGCCTGTTTACAAACCTGGCAACCTGAGTTCAATCCTTAGAAGTCTACAGGGTGAGAGGAGATAACTGATTTCTGAATGTTGTCCTCTCTTTCTCGAATACATACATAAATAAAATATTTATTATTAAATAAATTATTTATTAAAATCATTCTGAAAGGTAGAAATATCAGTCCATGGTTCATAATGGTTTAGATAAATGAAATTTCTACCTTCAGGCAAAAGGATGGAATAAATAAAATGCACACATAACATAATTCAGGCAATAAAGTTCAACAGTCTGGGCTGGAGAAATGGCTCAGGGGTTAAGCCTCTGCCTCGCAATAAGAACATCCTGAGTTCTGATCCCAGGTTCCAGGTAAAAATGCCAAGTGGAAATGGCAGTGGTCTGTACTTCTGGCCCTGGTGGGCAGAATGTGGAAATCCCAAAGTGAAGCAAAAAGGAAGTAGAAGCAATCCATGATGATTCTCAAAGTCACCCTTGGTCCTCCACAGGGACACACACACATACACACGAAACAAAAACAAAGTTTAAAAGTACAACTATCTGAGTAATATCTACCTTTTGGTTTTGGCACAGATCTTGCTGTACTGTTCAGGTTAGTCTTGAACTCCTAAACTCAAATGATATTACCTTCATAACTTCCCAAGTAGACTAGACTACAGACATGCCATTATACCTGATTCCTTCCATTTTTATTATTATTCGGGAACCACCATGGACACTTCCACTTCCTCCGCCCTGGGATTCACAGGCTCCGCCCTACCAGGACCAGAAACGCAGGCCGCCCCTGCTTCCGCCTGGTGTCTATACATGGTATCTGGGATCCGAACTCAGAACCTTCCGCCTGCAAGGCCTCAGAGGCTTAACCCCTGAGCCACCTCTCCAGCTCATAATTTTTAATGTTCTTAAGATGAAAAGAGTATATTCGGGTTTGGAAGGCATCAAACAAAATTTTATGACAGCATAAAATACTTTGCACCTACACATTTTTTTCACTTGTTTGCATCAACACAGGCTAGGTAGACAGCAATTACAAAATTCAAATCATAGACATTGATAATGTGAAAGGCAGACTTAGGTATGGTTCAATGGTTGAGCAAATTCTTAGAATGTGCCAAATTTCTGGGTTCCACTCTGGCAACCAAACAATAAGAGCTAAATTGTGAAAGACCCATTTATTACAGATATATAGACCACTGCTGAGTTGGCAATAAGGTTTCTCTCCTCATGGTTAATCAAGGACACAGGTAGACAGCACGATTACAAAGGACAAGACAAAGATTAGAATCCTCACAACAGCAATTAGAATTTCCTCCAAGAAGTGGCATGTTATCATCATTCACAATATGTTGGTCAGAACTACTTATCTAGCCATAACTATATCATAACTATATATCAGCCATAACTAAGCCAGGGAGAACATCTTCTCATAGGTCTCTAAGGACAGAAGGACATGTATGTAGAAAACAATGTACGACCATGTCATTGCTTTATTTCTCAAATAAACATTTGTGAAAAATGCTAAAGTAACCACCCGAAATAACTATTCATAATAGTCAAAGAATTAAATAAACTTACCTCAAGCAGTTTGGGGTCTTCTTTCGTTTCAAGTAAATCTTGAGATACCAGAAGAGGCTCACTTTTCCCACAGCTCTCCTGACTGATAAGCGTGTCTGCATAGTTGGGCTGTGGGAAAATAAGGTGACTATTCCTTGATCCCGCAGTGAGGGACACTTCGTGAGAATAGGTCTGCAGGAAAGCTTGCATCCTATCCACGCCCACAAAGTGAGAGGCTGGCATGCCAGCCAATCCATTTCCTGCACTCTGGAGCAGTCGTGAGGAGTGCCAGCGCCGCAGCCGGAGCTGCCAGCAGCACGATGACAAAGGCCAGGAAGACGCAGGAGACCACGGCCACCGCCACCACCAGGTAGAGTGTAAGGTCTGAATCATCAGAGTAGGTGGGGGTCCTGATGCTGCCCAGGTCAGCCAGGACTTCAGGGATGCTGTCAGCTACTGCTATGGTGAGCGTGACTGTGGCCGAGAGAGGGGGTTGACCGTGGTCCTGCACAGCCACCACCAGGCTCTGCTTGAGCGCATCTCTGTCCAGCAGGGCCCTTGCAGTGTGCACCTCTCCCGTGTGCAACCCCACCAAGAACAGCCCTGGCTCGCTGGCCTTGAGCAGGCGGTAGGACAGCCAGGCATTCTGTCCTGAGTCCTTATCTACTGCCACCACTTTGGTCACCAGGTATCCAGGCTCTGCAGATCGAGGTGCCAGTTCCACTCCAGTGGACCCGTCGGTAGGGGGGGCAGGGTACAATATCTCAGGTACATTGTCATTCTGGTCTACCACAAACAGACTCAGTGACACATTGCTGCTGAGTGGAGGGTTCCCGCTGTCCGTAGCTGCCATCTGCAACTGCAGGTCTCTAAATTGCTCATAATCAAAGGAGCAAAGTGCATAAAGGACACCAGTATTAGAGTTGATGGAGACATAGGATGACAGTGGTGACCCATGCAATGTGTCCTCAGTCAACGAATAAGTGATACGTGCATTGTTATCACTATCTGGGTCATGGGCCATAACAGAGAAGATGGAGGCTCCTGTAGGATTGTTTTCCAGAATATAGGCAGAATAAGAGGCATGAGTGAAGGTAGGAGGATTGTCATTGATGTCTGCCACATGCAGAGTGATGTGAGTTTCTGTGGACAGTGGTGGACTTCCCTCATCTGTGGCTCTTAGAGTGATATTATACTGGGATACCTGTTCACGATCCAGAGATCTGGCTGTCACTAAGCGGTAATATTGTTCTATTGACTTTTCTAAATGAAATGGAAGATTTCCCAAGACAAAAACGGTGATTTGTCCATTCTGCCCAGAATCTCGATCATGCACATTGATAAGAGCAATTTCTTGTCCAGCGGTAGCCTCTTCCGGGACTGAGCTTGCCAGGGAAGTGACGGTCACTTCTGGGGCATTGTCATTCACATCTAGAACTGTGACCAGAATCTTGGCTCTTGAAAAAAGACCTGGTCCATCTTGTGCTTCAATTTTAATTTCATAGAACATAGCATCCTCATAGTCTAGACTTTTTAGTACTGATACATCTCCTGTCACCGAATTGAGTTGGAAAACCTGATCGATTTTCCCAGGCATTTTATCTAGAATATAGGAAACTTGGCCATTGAATCCCTCATCACGATCAGTGGCTTTCACTGTGATCAGATGGGTGCCCACTGGTACATTTTCCAGAACGCTCACATGGTATTCAGGCTGAGTAAACACCGGTGGATTGTCATTTGCATCTAAAACTATCACTTGGATGCACAACTTGCCAGAGTGGACGGGGTCACCACCATCAGAGGCAATGAGGTCAAGCTGATGAATTTCCTTTTGCTCCCGATCCAGGGCTCGCTCTAGCACCAGCTCTGGGTATTTGACGCCATCAGAGACGCTGTTCACGACTAAAGAGAAGTAATCACTGGGGCTGAGCTTATAGTTCTGCAAGGAGTTCATGCCTACATCTGGGTCGAATGCAGTTTTCAGCGGAAATCGAGTGCCAGGAACTGTTAGTTCACCAATTTTTATCTCTAATTCTTCTATAGGAAAATTAGGAGCATTATCATTAATATCCTTAATGTCTATCTCTACTTCAAAAATTTTCAATTTGTCCTCAACCAGGATGTTAAATTTTACCAAACAGCGTTCGCTGTGCGCGCACAGCTCCTCCCGGTCTATCCTGCCCGCAGTGACCAAGCTGCCGCTTCGCGGGTTCAGAGAGAAAAGCTGCGACCTACCTCTGGAGACGATGCGGACTCCGCGCTGCCCCAGCTCCTGCGGTTCCATCCCCAGGTCCTTGGCTATGTTGCCCACGAAGGACCCTTTCTCCAGTTCTTCTGGCACCGAGTAGCGGATCTGCCCGAGTGCTGTATCACACAGTGTTCCCAGGAGAGCGCAAAGCCAAGCCAGCTCTCTGGCGGTTGGGAATCTCTGGTAACTGGTCATTTCCTTCCAGGTGAATTGTTTTCTCTGAATTCTATTCCAGTTTCCCACGGTGGGCTTCAATCTTATACCTCCAAGGAATCGAGTCGTTCGTGCGCTTAATTCATGCGCCACAAAGTTGGCTGATTATGCGGTGAGCTTAGTAGCCGCTTCAGTCTTCTCAGCCTGCCTTTTTGCTTCCAGGAGCTCAGAAATGGTGGACCAGCAGCCCTTCGTTTGCGGCGTTTCTCGAGTGGTCAACAGCGACACCCAGAGGCCTAACTGCTTACTGCACACTCTCGGGCAAATCCAAGTGTTTTTTTGTTTCGTACATCGAAAACTTCCTTATCAGAGGTAACGGGAATGGAATTACCTTCATGTAAACGAATTGGCATACATTAAAGGGTGGCATACATTAAAGTTTTTCTCTTCGGGAAGCCACACCCTAACCTTAAATCTACCAATACTCTGGGTATTCACCAAATCTTCAGTTTGACAACATGGGGAAATAATCAGGGATATTTATAGATTGTAATTCTTGAAGTTTTGTCTTTGACAACCTTAGTTTTAATATCTGTTGCTTAACTGATTCATTAAATAAATACATAAATGAATGTTAGACATGTTTGTTTGGGGGTTTAAGATGAACTAGCTAAACACAATCATATCTGTCACAGAGTTTATGAGGATGTAAAGACATAGGAGGATCTACAACGTATTAAGATACTATTATACCGGGAAAAGTCTAGGGAGGGTGGAAGAATCTCCAGCTTGACTTTGGTGATTAGCAGAGGAAACAAGAAGGACCAGGAATAAGACCTGAATGTGAGAGGCAACGTGGCAATGCCTAGATGTAACAGAAACCACAAAGCTCAAACTACTGAAACAAGTCCATTTTGTCTACATGGAAAGGTTGAAGATGTGTTTTTAAAATCACAACTGATTCAGTAGAAATGAACTTTTGTTTTTTGTTCAAATGCTTTTTCCCTGTATGGTTTCCTCCCAAGCACAGAAATAGAATTATAAGGTTATTTATCATTCCAATACTGATGCATTGTACAGCTACGAGACATTCATTCCTATGAAAATATCATACACCTACAGGAGCTGTATTTTATTTTCTTCTGCTCATACTTCATTATTTATTATTATGACATGCAATTCCAAAGTGAGTTCTGATTTTACCTTGTAGAGACTTGATTATACTAACAAACATATTGGAATACACCCTCTCAAATTTTCTCTTATTATATGCTCTTAGATATAACAAAAGAAGTATGAGAATCTTAAGACATATGAAATTACTTAATATAAGTTCCAATTAGTACATTATTAGTACAAGACAAAAACTAATTATAGAATATGATGTGTTAGTTTTATGTTCATTGTTATTAAATATATAATCGATATACTTAAAACCCAACACAAGAAGAGGAACAGAGAAGGAAAATGAACTGAGAAAGTGTTTGTGAATGGGATCATTTCTTAGCATCTGCTGAGTAGGAGATTTTGAGAAGAGAGCTGTATAAAGAAGATCTTCAGGGATAATTGTGCGATATAGTCTCTTGAGTCTTTTTCATCTTTTCTTATACAAAGTTATACTGAGGATAAAAGTTGTTTTTCAAGATAAAGTGAAAATATGTTTTCCATACATGAGAAAAAAGTGTCAGTGAAGAGAAACCCATTTACTATTTCTTTACCAACTTATTATTGGTTGCAAAATAAGTCAGTCTCTCAAGGACTACAAAAGCACTTCAGATGCTAATGTTATTTGAAACTAAGCATAGATAACTATGACATACTGAGACTCTGTAAGGGACCTATGCATCCAAGCTGGAGGTATGACTCAGTTCAACACCAGTATCTCTACACAAAAATATATTGACTTGGGATATATTTTAGTGTTAGGGTACTTGTTTATCATGTACAAGGTTCAGGATTTGGTTCCCAATACTAAAAAAAACCTATATTTCTAAAAAACCCCTATATTTCTAAATTGTCTTCTATCAAGTAGATTTAACATGAAAATGAAAAATATTGAATAACTTACCTGTTAAACTGAAGAAAAAGCATTAAGATTCAAATATAAAACAAACTTTACATTTTAAAAAAGGAAGAGAGGCTGGAGAGATGGCTCAGGGGTTAAGACTCTGCCTTGCAAGCAGAAGGTCCTGAGTTCAAAACCCAGGTCCCACCAAAAAAAAAAAAAAAGTCAGGGAGAAACTTCCTGCCCTAGTAGGTGGAGCTCAGGAAATTCCAGAGTGAAGAAAAAAAAAAAAAAGGTAGAATCAATCTAGGGTGATTTCCAACACTGACACACACACACACACACACACACACACACACACACACACACTGAATAAAGTTTAAAGGAGGAAGAGACTGGAATACAAAATTCACCCAAACTTCAAGTACACATATTTCACATAGTAAATATTTTCATATACACATATATGAATTACATAACATACATCACAGTGCTGGAGGCCCAGCCCAAGACCTTGTGAATGTTAGTCAGGTACTTCACCACTGAACTATATCACCAGATCCAACATATTTATAAAGAATCTTTTCATCCAGGTATATGATTTGTTACAAGAGTGAAAAAATTTGGTGAACTAGATAACCCAGTTCCTAATACAGTGTTCTTTTGATGATCTAAATATCAATTTTATCTACTAATTCTTGATTTTCATTCTTTAAACAACAGTTCTTACTCCTCTTCCCCCTTATTGCCCATGAATACCTAAAACTGTGTGGGAATAATTCACTAGATTCATTTACTAAAAACTGAATACATCCTCAGAAATTATGAGGAATAAAATATGATATTAAACGCACATGGCAACTAAATACATAGATAAATTTGCTTTAGACAAATAACATGGTGATATTGTGAAAAAAACTTTACCTGAGATGTTTCTTGTCCTTTATCATCAAGTAGAGACTGAGGTGCTGAAAGAAAATCCCTTTTCTCACAACTCTCCTGGCTGATGAGTGTATCTGCATAGTTTGGTTGAGGGAAGATGATATGGCTTTTCCCAGAGTCTGCAGTGAGTGAGACTTCATGGGAATAGGTCTGCAGGAAAGCTTGCACCCCATCCACGCCTACGAAGTGTGAGGCAGAGACACCCCTTAACCCATCTCTTGAAGTCTGAAGCAGGCGAGTCGTGTGCCACCGCCGCAGCCGGAGCGCCAGCAGCACGATGACAAAGGCCAGGAAGATGCAGGAGACCACGGCCACCGCCACCACCAGGTAGAGTGTAAGGTCTGAATCATCAGAGTAGGTGGGGGTCCTGATGCTGCCCAGGTCAGCCAGGACTTCAGGGATGCTGTCAGCTACTGCTATGGTGAGCGTGACTGTGGCCGAGAGAGGGGGTTGGCCGTGGTCCTGCACAGCCACCACCAGGCTCTGCTTGAGCGCATCTCTGTCCAGCAGGGCCCTTGCAGTGTGCACCTCTCCCGTGTGCAACCCTACCGAGAACAGTCCTGGCTCGCTTGCCTTAAGCATGCGGTAGGACAGCCAGGCATTCTGTCCTGAGTCCTTATCTACTGCCACCACTTTGGTCACCAGGTATCCAGGCTCTGCAGATCGAGGTGCCAGTTCCACTCCAGTGGACCCGTCGGTAGGGGGGGCAGGGTACAATATCTCAGGTACATTGTCATTCTGGTCTAGCACAAACAAATTGAATGACACATTGCTGCTGAGTGGAGGATCCCCGCTGTCAACTGCTATCACCCACAGCTGCAGGTCTTGGAACTGCTCATAGTCAAAGGAGCGGAGAGCATAGAGGACCCCAGTGTCAGAGTTGATGGAGATGTAAGAGGACAGTGGTGCTCCTTGAAAAGTGTCTTCTGCTAATGAGTAAGTCACATGGGCATTGTCATTACTGTCAGGGTCATGGGCCAATATTGAGAAGATGGAAGTGCCTCTTGGGTTGTTTTCAGGAATATATGCAGAGTAGGACACTTGGGGGAAGGCGGGTGGGTTGTCATTGATATCTGCCACCTTCAACAACAGATGAGCATCTGTGGAGAGAGATGGATTCCCTCCGTCTTTAGCACGTACAGTGATATTGTAAAAGGAGAACTCTTCCCTATCAAGGGCTCTGGTTGTTACCAGTCGGTAGTAATTGTCCACTGACCTTTCTAACTTGAAAGGAAGCTCTTCTGGGAGTGAACATGTGATAAAAGCATTCTGTCCTGAATCTCTATCATGCACATTGAAAAGTGCAATTATGGTTCCTGGAGGAGAGTCTTCAGGAACCGAGCTAGTGACTGATGTCATGTAAAATTCTGGGGCATTGTCATTGACGTCAAGAACACTGACAATAACCTTCGTTCTGGTCAGCAGGCCTGGGCCATCCTGAGCTTCAATATCGATTTCATGGAATTTAGCATTCTCATAATCCAGGCTTTTTATAATTGTTATATCTCCAGATGTTGACTTAAGTTCAAACACGTCTGAGGTTTCTCCGAGGGTTTGCTCTAGAAAATAGGACACTTGAGCGTTGTATCCCTCATCAGCGTCAGTGGCTGTCACCGTGAGTATCCGGGTGCCTACTGGCATATTCTCCGGAACACTCACGCGGTATTCAGGCTGTGTAAAAACAGGAGCGTTGTCATTCACATCCAGGACCTTCACGCGGATGCGGCAGGTGCCAGATCGGACCGGGCTGCCACCATCAGAAGCGATGAGCACAAGATGATGAACCGCTTCTTCCTCCCGGTCCAGAGCGTGTTCGAGCACCAGCTCTGGGTACTTGTTCCCATCGGCTCCAGTTCTCACATCCAGGGAGAAGTGGTCATTTGAGTTGAGTTCATACTTCTGGAGGGAGTTCTTTCCTACGTCGGCATCATGAGCACTCTTAAGAGGAATCCTGAATCCTGGTGTAGTTGTTTCACTGATTTTAAGCTCCGGTTCCTCCATTCCAAAGCGAGGAGCATTGTCGTTAATATCTGTTATTTCCACCTCTACTGAATAAACAGTCAGTTTATCCTCCAGGAGGATGTTAAAGTTCACTGTGCACCGCGCGCTCTGGGCGCAAAGCTCCTCCCGGTCTATCCTACCCGCGGTGACCAAGCTGCCGCTTTGCTGGTTCAGAGCAAAAAGCTGAGTTTTACCTCTGGAGACAATGCGGACTCCTCGTTCTGCCAGTGCCAGAGGCTCCCAACCCAAGTCCTTGGCGATGTTGCCCACGAAGGATCCTTTGTCAATCTCCTCTGGAACGGAATAGCGAATCTGCCCAGCTCCGGCCTCCCACAGGGCCCCGCAGAATACGCACAGCAGGACCAGCCTTCTGCACAGGAGTAGCCATTGCAAAGACGCCATTTCGCTTCTGCAGCGGTGTTTTCTCCAAAACAGCATCCAGTGGGGAGTCCAGTCTTTATTCCTCAGGGTCTGAGACGATTAACATTCCAGGGATTCAGGTCACCACGGAAAGAACTTACTGCCGCTGAATTTCTTTGCCCTCCGGAAACTATCTGCCGAACGCCCAGCCCTTTGTGCTGTGGGAGCGGTTTCATGGGATTGGTTGCGGGATGCCTTTCATTACTTAGGTGGTCAACAGCGACACTCAGAGGCCTAGCTAGTTTCTGCAACTGTTTTGGAAAACCCAATTTATTTCTTGTTTATGCTCTCCTCTGATTTTTAAGTTGTTTTAAAGACTCTCACAGTTCTAAGACACTGTAGAAGTAAATATCTTAAGGAAGGGCTCTTTTTCTCAGAATTGATGAGAATGGTATAAAATAATGTAACCCTGATAGATGCTATGGAAGTATTGTTGAGTATTTAATGCATAAATCAAATATTGCCCATGTTACAAATACCTTTTGACTCTTTCTTACTGTAAGCACAGACATTTTCTTCTAAATTATTGTTGTTTTATGGCTTAGCATTTAGCTTAAAAACTTATACTTAGTTTATTGACCATTAAAAACTCAACTGAGAATGTGTGTGATGGACACTTGCCACGACTGAGGCTGAATTGGAAATGATAAACCTGCTTTCAGGAAGTGTTCAAGGTGGAAGAAGTCATAGGAAATTAATGAGGGTATTATTAAAGAGTATTGATAATTGCTAGATTTGGTGAGAAATACTAGATTATGAAGGAAATGCCTAGAAAGGCTTTCGATTTGATGTTTGGGAATTGAAAGGACTTTTAAAGAATGATATTGGATCTGAGTCTGAATGGATAGGATTGGAGCAAGGAGGAGGTTGGCATGGCATTCTATGTCCTTAGAACGAGTCCTAGGAGGTGAGAGACAGCATAGATCATTGTGGAAATTGAAGGTGGCTGCGTTGACAAACCTGGGGAAGGTACTGAGTTTCAAAGTTGTTTGGGATGCTTAAATTCTGTTTTCCTTTCTAAATTCAATGTTAGTTAAGATTGTGAGCAACAATGCCATAGATATCACCTGATTTGTGTTTTGTTGTATATATCTGTACATAAAATTACATTTTGAAATATTTCGAGCATAAGACAACTATAGAAAGTAATATAGTCAAAGTCTGTGTATGCATCAGTTAAAATTTATTAAATTTCAATATCTTGCTTATTCAAATAAGATCCATTTTTAAACTTTTTATTTTGAATAATTTCAAGCTTACAGAAAAGTTTCAAAAATAGTACAAATAATTCCCATATACAGTCATCCTTTGGTATACAAGGGGGATTGATTCTAAAATCAGAGGATGTTTGGGTCCTTTATGTAAAGTGGCATCGTATTTGAAAATAGTTCACCTACACTGCTTCTATGTTTTATTTCAAGATATATTTTATTCATTTATTTGAGAGACAGACAGCAAGAACGCACCTACGGAGATGAGAGGATGACTGTTAGAAGGGTTGTTCTCTTCTTCTACCACCAGGGATTAACCCAGTTTAATAGGTTTGTATAGAGATGCCTTTACCAGCCAAGGGATCTCACCAATTCTCCTGTACACTTCAAATAATCTCTAGATTATACACAACACTTAATAAAATATAAGTAGTTGTTATACTGTATTCATTAGAAACTAATGCAAAATGTCTGTATATAGTCAGTACATATGTAATTTTAAAAATATTATAATTCATAACTGGTTGAATCTGCAGATGTGGAGCCAGAGGATATAAAATCCACTCGATTCAACACCCATATTAACTCAGATGATAATATTTGGTTTCATTTCCCCACTCCAGCTTAGAATAAGCCACAAACATGAGGATCTTTTTCTTTTATTACCAAAATATGATAAAGTCAACAAATTGGCACTAATATAGTTCCATTATATGATCTACAGAACTTAATAAACAATATGCCAGTTGTGATAATGTTTTATTTTTTTTACAGTGAAATAAAAACAATCTTCTACCCTTCAGTCCAATTCAGAATCACACATTACACCTATGTTCTTACACTGGTACTTTATCTGAGACAGTTCATCAGAACCTATATTTCATGACTCTGCACTTTGAAGACAGGTGAACTCTGTTTTGAATGTCCTCCTTTCAGGTTTGTCAGATTATTTTTCCTAATTAGAGTCATATTATTCAGTTTTTGTCAGAAATGTTATGGAAATGATCTATGCTCCTTAGTGCATCTTATTAAGAGCTACATGATATCTTTCTCTAAATATTGTTACTTTTTAAAATTTTTTAATTATTTATTCAATTGTGTGTGTATGCATGTATGAGCATGTGTGTATGTGTGTGTAGCACCACGGACGAATTCGGGAACCACCATGGACGCCTCCACCACCTCCTTGCTTACTCTGCCCCGGGATTCACAGGCTCTGCCCTACCAGGACCAGAAACGCAGGCTGCCCCCGCTTCCGCCCGGTGTCTATATATGGGGTCTAGGATCGGAACTCAGGACCTTCTGCCTGCAAGGCAGAGGCTTAACCCTTGAGCCACCTCTCCAGCCCCAAATATTGTTATTTTTAACTTTGGTTAAGTTTCTAGAAATTCTCTGATAATTTACAGTTTCCCTTTTGTAACAGAATATTTGTTGATTAATGATTATCTTATAGAGAAATGCATTCAGATTAAATAAATATCTTGTTTCTAAATATGTTTTTCACTCTTAGTGATTCTTGTCTGGAAATAGTTAAGTTGGTTGGTGAAAGTCAAGCATATCCACGAACCTCAGGACTTGAATTCCAGCATTACCAAAACAAACAAACTAGAGGCTCTATCAGAAAACATGATGAGGGGATGGGGAGTTGGTTCACAGGCTAAAGTCTTTGCATTTCAAGGAAAAGGACCTGAGTTTGGATATCCAGATTCCATATAAAAATGCCAGGCAGAAATGGCAGTGGTTTATAATTCCAGCCCCAGAAGCAAAGCCTAGGAAACCCCAGAACAAAGCAAAAGGAGATAAGGCAATTCCAGGATAATTCCTGATATCATCCTTGGTTCTCCACAAGCAAACATATTCAACTGTCGTTTTGTTCGTACACAAGTAGAAACAGAAAGAAACAAAGAAAAAGAAAAGAGAGAGAGAAAAGAAAGAGAGAGAAAGGAAGGAAGGAAGAAAGGAAACATGATGAGATAATAAAAATGGCTTCCAATAAATATTTCATCTGAGCTTTCAAGGAAATGAATAAAAGTAATAATGAGAAAAGTTCAACATAGAAGGAGCTAAAGTATAAGCACACTGAAGAAAAGAAATGGTCAATCCGTCTAACAAATGTTGATTTAAAATCTAAATTAACATGTCATCAAACTTTACCCACTACATATTTAAATGATAATACTTGTGATCAAGTAAGGTTTATTTCAGTAATGTAAAGATTTTTCAATATAAAAATTTCTAATAACACAAATTAAGAAATTAAAGATTAGGTCTGGGGACACGGTTCAGTTTTCAAAGTGATTTCTGTGCAAGCATAAGCATCCAAGTTTGGATCCCCAGCCTCTATGTAAGCATTGGGCACAGTAACTCATGTTTATAATCCCAGTGCTTGGGGAAGATGGAGACAGAGCCCTAAAGCTCATTTATTTTTCAGTCTAATCAAATCTGTAAGCTCTAGGTTCAGTGAGAGGCCTCTCAACAAGGTGGGGATTGGAGACATCAGGGGTTAAGCCTTTGCCTTACAAGAAAAAGGACCTGAGTACAGATTCCCAGATGCCGCCTTTGCCTTACAAGAAAAAGAACCTGAGTACAGATTCCCAGATGCCACCTAAAAATGCCAGGTAGAAATGGTGGCAGCCTGCAGTTTCAGCTCTAGAAAGCAGAGCCTGGGAAGCCCTAGAGCAAAGGCTTAAGGAGGTAGAGTAATCCAGGATGGTTCCAGAAGTCACACCTCAGGCCTTCATAGGTACACACAGTGCCCTCTTCTACATGTCCCTCCCAACACACCTATTCCTACACACACACACACACACACACACACACACACACACACACACACACCACACACATACTATATATATAAGATAAGCCAATGAGGTCTGGTTTCAAGTGAGGGACTCTGACTCGACATATAAGGTGGAGAGTGACTGATAAAGAAGATACTTTATGCTAACCTCAGGCTTATCCAATACATACACACACACACACACACACACACACACACACACAATGAGATTAAAGATTCTAAAAATTCTCATTTTAACAAAGGTCTAACAGAGTTATTTTGAGTATTCAGCTTATGTCTCAACCCTTTTGATGAACTAAGACTAGAAGAAAAATTTAATGTAATCAGTAGATACTAAAAAGTTATCAAACCACTCAAATCAATGTATATATTCACTGAAATCCTTATCAAAACTCGATTTTTTTCAGAAATAGAAAATTCATTCTATAATTTATATGGACCTATAAAGGACCCCTAAGCAGATAAAACAATCTGTAAAAGGAACGAAGCTGACAGTCTTATACTTCCAAAGTTTGAAACGTACTTCAAAGGTATAATAATCAAAACAGTATGATATTGGCATAAAGTCAGACACAGAGAACAATGGAATAGGGGGTCCAGAAAAATAAAACCTCACATATGTAGCCAAATAAGTGGGGAAAGAATAGCATTTTTCAAGAAACCAGTAGATTTTAAGTAGGGGTTTGTTTTTAATTTTTCTCACCTACTCTTTCTACCTTCATATCTTTTCTTTTCTTCATGGATTTGTATCCTCCCTTCAAAAAAGTCTTATGTAGCCCAGAATGGATGCATACTGGATATGAAGCCAAGGATGAGCCTGAATTCAATCTGATCCTCCTGCTTCAGCCTTCTGATTACTGGGATTATGGGTATATGACACCATCCCTGCCTTCAAATGGTTCTGAAATTATTTTTCAGCGAGACATAGGATCACACACCTGTAATATCAGTGCTCGATGGTTTAGGAAGGAGGACCAAAAGTTAGAGGCCAACATGGGCAAGTTCCTAGTCAAACTGTGTACACAGTGTGAACCTGAAAGAATTGTTTCTTTGTGATCTCAGGTCCCACATGATAACTAGATCTTGTAATGGTGCTTCCATGGTGTCTGACAATCATATTAGGGACAGAGTCAGCATGCATCACATCTGACAGACTTAGCGTGTCCATCTCCTTGGTCTTCAACTTGTAATAAGGGTAAACACAAGGATTACCAGGAAAGATTTATGTAACTCCCCATTTTTAACTAGTTGATGGTCCTCATTGCTTATTTTGATTCAAGCAGTAAGCCTATCCCTTATCCAGCATGAAACAATTCTGTCTGTATTTAATACTACTGGAGCTAATCTTCTGGCCTTCAATTCCTGTTAACATGGACTTAGACTGGCTTACCATTTTTTTAAAATTACTTCATGCTCATTTAGATATTTATCTTTAGTTTATACTTTACTATTCCTATGCCTTCCTCTTTTTGTATTTTATATATCTTTGCAATTTGTTAAAACAGAGTAAGTATGCAAAGGCATGGAATTACTCTCTCCACAATATATTTCTTCTTATGAAGAGTTAATACATTAATATGGAAAATACACTTGGTTTTATGAAGTGATTTTCATTACAAATATAACATACAAGCCAGGAATCTTCAACAACTTATTTCTAAAGTTGCATGATAAATTTTCTGGTCATTTTCCTTCATTTATATAAATTACTTAAACAGATACATTCTGAAGTATACATAAAACATTTCCTAAGAACAGATTAAACCGAGAAATAAGATATTCAACAATAATCAAAAATTTTAGTTCGTATATATTATTATCACTTAATAGAACTAAAATGTGACTTTAGATGATGCTCAGATCTATTTTTTTCTGAGTAAGAGGACAGTAAACTCTGAATAATGAAGTAATTTGACTAGAGACAAACAAGAAATACAAGCTACATTTCTTTTTGCTTCTAATGCCACGTTTACTTTCTCCAGGAGACGGACCTTCACACATACTCTTCACCAACACTACTCACAACATTATGACGAAATACTCCTTTTCAAGGTGAGAGCCCCCACTCCACCCTTTTTTGTAACAGAATCCTGGGATTTGAGAAATGTCTTCAACTCTTAGGTCTTCCAATAGAAACCTACAAGAGTAGGTCACCTGTGTTGGGGATGCATACCTCTAATCCCACACTCCAGAAGCCAAGGCAGGAGGATTCTAAATTTATAGTCAATCTGAGCTACAAATCAAGTTCTAGGTCTCTCATACATCTTATCAAGACCCAATCTCAAAATAGTACAGCACTTGCCCAGCATGCATGAGGCCTTAGGTTTATTTAATCTTCAGTACCACAAAATTAAACAATGCCCCTGACACAACAAAGATATAACAGTGTATAAATGTTTGATAGAGATAGAGAAAGCAAATATGTAAAACTAGAATTATTTTCATTTATATAGGTTATAAATTCATTACAAATTTACCTGAGAAAACATTTCCTCTTTCTCTTCAAGTAGAGACTGGGGTGCTGACAAAAATTCCTTTTTCTCACAGCTCTCCTGGCTGATGAGCGTGTCTGCGTAGTTGGGCTGTGGGAAGATCAGGTGGCTCCTTCGAGAGTCTGCGGTGAGTGAGACCTCGTGGGAGTAGGTCTGTAGAAAGCTTGCACTCCATCAATGCCTACAAAACTTGAGGCGGGTGGTCCAGCACTCTGGAGCAGTCGTGAGGAGTGCCAGCACCGCAACCGGAGCGCCAGCAGCACGATGACAAAGGCCAGGAAGATGCAGGAGACCACGGCCACTGCCACCACCAGGTAGAGTGTAAGGTCTGAATCGTGGGGGTTGGTGGGGGTTCTGATGCTGCCCAGGTCAGCTAGGACTTCAGGGATGCTCTCAGCTACTGCTATGGTGAGCGTGACTGTGGCCGAGAGAGGGGGTTGACCGTGGTCCTGCACAGCCACTACCAGGCTCTGCTTGAGTGCATCTCTGTCCATCAGGGCTCTTGCTGTTCGCTACCTCTCCTGTGTGAAGCCCTACAGAGAAGAGCCCTGGCTCGCTGGCCTTGAGCAGGCGGTAGGACAGCCAGGCATTCTGTCCAGAGTCTCTGTCCACTGCCACCACCTTAGTTACCAGGTATCCAGGCTCTGCAGATCGAGGTGCTAGCTCCACACCAGTGGACCCATCAGTAGGAAGGACAGGGTACAGGATCTCAGGTGCATTGTCATTCTGGTCTATCATGAACAGGTTCAGAGATACATTGCTGCTGAGTTGAGGGTTCCCACCATCCCGTGCCTTCACTTTCAGTTGCAAATTTTGGAACTGCTCATAGTCAAAGGATTGCAATGCATAGAGGACTCCAGTGTCAGAGTTGATGGAAAGGTAAGATGACAAAGGTATGCCCTGAATAGTGTCTTCCACCAGGGAGTATGTAACTTGTGCATTCTTACTGTGGTCAGCATCCTGGGCTTTTACACAGAAGATGGAGGCCCCTCTGGGGTTATTTTCAGGAATGTAGACAGAATAGGAATCCTGTTGGAAAACTGGGGGGTTGTCATTGATATCTGTCACTAGCAGGGAGATATGAGCTTGGGTAGATAGTGGTGGAATTCCCTGATCTGTGGCTGTTACGGTGATGTTGTATCCAGAGGTATGTTCTCTGTCCAGTGCGCTTTCTGTTACTAAGCGGTAATAGTTATCAACCAATTTTTCCAGTTTAAAAGGCAGATTTCCAGGAATGGAACACATGATGCGACCATTGTCTCCAGCATCTTGGTCATGCACACTGATAAGAGCGATTACCGCCCCTGGAGGAAAGTTTTCTGGGACTGAAGTGGCGACGGAGGTGATACTCACTTCTGGGGCGTTATCATTTACATCCAAAACTTTGATCAGGACCTTGGCTCTGGCCATGAGCCAAGCACCATCCTGAGCTTGAATTTCCATTGCATAAATTTCATATTCCTCAAAATCCAGGGCTTCTTTATTTGATATTTCCCCTGTGTGAGAATCCAACTGAAATACCCGGGCCATTTTGTGATCTATGTTGTGAAACGAGTATGTTACTTCACCATTAGCTCCTTCATCTGGGTCGGTGGCATTCACCGTGAGCAGCCGGGTGCCCAGTGGGACGTTCTCCGGGATACTTATGTGGTATTCTCTCTGAGTAAATGTGGGAGGGTTGTCATTCACATCCACCACCTGAACACGAATTCGAAGAGTTCCTGAGTGGACTGGGTCGCCCCCATCGAACGCAGTGAGAACAAGGTGGTGGACAGCTGCTGCTTCTCTGTCCAGAGGACTCTGCAGCACCATCTCCGGTTGTTGAGGCCCATCAGGTTCCTGTTGCACATCCAGGTAGAAGTGAGGGTTGGAGCTGAGCTGGTAGCTCTGGAGCGAGTTTATACCCACATCACTGTCTTGCCCAAATGGCAGAGGGATTCTGGTACCTGGACTCGTTATTTCATTCATTTTCAACTCAAGTTCTTCTAACTGGAATTGGGGTGTGTTGTCATTAATATCTGTTATTTCCACTTCGATAGGGAAAAGCTTCATCTCATTCTCAATAAGGACGTTAAAACTAACCAGGCACCGCGCGCTCTGGGCGCAGAGCTCCTCCCGATCTATCCTGCCTGCGGTGACCAAACTGCCGCTTCGCGGGTTCAGAGAGAAAAGCTGCGACCTACCTCTGGAGACGATGCGGACTCCGCGCTCCGCCAGCTCGCGGGGCTGCAGCACCAGGTCCTTGGAGATGTTGCCCACGAAGGAACCTTTGTCAGTTTCTTCTGGCACTGAGTAGAAAATATTCCCAGATACGACTTTCAGTAGTAGCTCCAGATAAAGACACAGCAACACCAGCCGGTTGCTGCAGGTCAGCTTCCCAGGAGTCGCCATTACTCCCTGGCTTTGTACTTCTGTTATCAAGGGTATTGTTTCTCTATTTTTTTCCCAAAGAATCTACATTAATTTAACGTTTAAGAAAGATGCAAGCGGAGAGTCTTCTAAATTACCGTTGAGCAACCTCAGATAGACATTTTTAGTTTGGCGGTCCGTGATGGAGATCCTGAGTCATAAGATTTTTTTTTTCTCCAAAATTGGGCGTGTGTAAAGAGGGCGAATCGCCCAGATTGGTGAACAGCGGCGCCCAGAGTCTCAACAAGTTACTGCACTCCTAGAAACTCCAGTCTTTTGATCTTAGTTTACTGTGAAAGGAAATAACCTTCCTGTATTATATTCGTATTATGTTGAATGTAGAGGAAAAGCCATGTGCATTTACTTATATTTACCTAAATATGGCTAAATTGTAGTATGTGGGAGAACGTCAGGATTCCCAAGTTATCTACGATCACTATTCACGGAGTAATAATGAAAAACTCTTTAATCACCCAGAGAAAAATCTTTCCTGCATTTTAATTTGTTTTTTAAATTTAATGTTAATTCATAATATAATGTTCTAGAGCTTGACTATTTGATAATTTCCGAGACCACATAGGGCAGCTGCAGTTTAAATGATAAAAAATATTGGAGGGGAGAGAAATGGACTTTAAGCTAGGCTTTCAAAAACTGGACTACCCTCTTTCCCTTTCTACTATGCTTTGAGTATTTATCAGAAATCTTAGGATTTTGAAGATCATGTTTTAACTTTATCCGTATTTTCTTCTTTTCTGAAGTGTTTCGATATTTTATTGGTTTAAGAAATATTTTTTTAAATTCACCTAAGGGTAATATATTTTGGATAGAATAACATCTGGACTCTTGGAATTTCATTCAAAAATGTCATATGAATGTATAAGTTAGTCTTCAGATTCAAGACACAAATTGTGACATTATTCTTCATAACTGAAAAAGTCCACATACTTTATTTTGGGTAGGCTACTGGAGTATTTTAGTATGCTATCTTACAGTCATGTAATTATCTTCTCCAAGAAAAGTAGATTTTCTTAAGTAGTAGTATTTTTAAACTAAGAAGATGAGGACATTGTCTTCTTTCTTTTACTCACTGCACCAACAGTAAAAGCTTATTAGGGAATAGAATGGCAGCTGTATTGGTGAGCCCATCTTGGCTTGCTTCACAAGCCAGAAGGTACCATTCTCCCCCCTTCTCTCTTCCCCTCTCTTCTCCCCTCCTTGCACAGCCACAGATGTTTACATCTGGTCCTGTGTGAACATGTGGTTCATCTGCTAGCAGATTAATCTGGTATAAAGATATACAACACAATGGTCAAAGTAGGCAAAGAAGATACATCATTCATGGAACTTGTAGAAAAGTAGAGAGCAGCTTTTGAAAGAATAGTAAAACATTCAACTTTGTTGTAGGATCCTGCCTGAAGACAGTTTTTGAAAAGTTCAGAGGTGTTTAGAATGCAGAGTGCAGTATTTAGAATAGTTAGGTGGTGAATAATATTGCAGGCAAAGTCAACAATTGAGTCAAATGAATGAATTGGATGCATGGTTTGAACAAAAACTGAATATGGATTGGCAATTTCCAAAACTTCATGCTGGTTTTGAAGACTTGGTTTGCTACTGAAAAGAGCTTCCAATTAACCCATTGCTTCTGATAAATTATCTCATGTGAGGTAATTACTGCTTTATTTGGAGGTTTGTCTCAGCTTGCAGACCAGTTACATTAAGTAAAATCTTTTGCTGATTTTCATGTTTCCAGAACTACTTAGTGACTACATTATTCAAATTGCTGAAATGAAAGCTATGTTTGAACATTAAATGAACTATTATCAGAAATAAGATGCCAGTTGTTCTTCTGAAAAAATGTGAAACTGAGGCAAAAATGATATCTTACAAATAGGAAAATTTAATAACTTAAAAGTGAATGAAAGAATATGTGATGAAAATATAAAGATTCCAAAACAATTATTTAAAAAGTGGAAATATTTGAGAACAAGTGAATAGTTTAAAACTGTTATCATCAAGTAATTGGTATCATTAGTAAGGCTACAACAGTAGTTAATAGAATACTGGGAACCATTCAATTGCTTGACAGTAAGATTATTCCTGCTAAGATATTATGTTCTTGTTCCAGTTGTACTGAATTCCACAGTGAAAACAATTAAAGCCATCAGTGATAGTTAATCTTGGTTGTCAATTTGACTACACTTACAATTCATTAACAAATTAGCTGCCAGACCACCAGAGAGATTATCTGGATTAAGATATTTGTAACACAAAGCCAATCTAAACCTGGATGGAACCTCCCAGTAGCAGACTGGATAAAAGGAATCACTTAGAACAGATCTGAGACTCTCTTGCTCTGTGCTGAAAAACTCCTCTTCCCTTCATGGTAATGGCCAGGATTTGAGCAGCTTCTAGATTCTGCTGCCTACCATACATTTTTTTTTGTCATAATGCACTGTGTCTTCCCTCTAGAACTGTAAAACAAATAATGATCATGTACAAACCAAAGGTTGTATATGAGTATGATTTCACAGCAGCAGAAAGAACAACCATGTCACTATCTAAGTAAGTATATGTTTTATATATTACACGTGTATTCTGACATTTTATTATAAGTTACATGTTCCAACACATTTTGAGTTAAGTACAAAGAAGCCTAATATTCTGTAATACTATGCTGAACTGAATACTAATAGGTCTTAAATACTTGCAGTAGGAAAGGTCAGAAAGTTTTTGATATTTTTTTCTGGATATAGTGATTTACTCTATATTAAATAAATTACCAATGCATTGACTAATGTCCCCTTATATATTCCTACAGAGCAATTATGATTCTGGGTTAGTAATAATAAGGTAGTTTTCCTTGTGAAGTATTAGTTCAAATTATTTGTGTATGTAACCTTAGGGTGCTTTTTATGAGAAAGAAATATTTTCACATATTTATATACTTAAAACTGCAATTCCTTAGGCATTTTAATTGACCAAATTTGAAGTCTTACATTAATAGACAACTAAATGAAGTTTATAAATTTTCTTTTAAAACCATCACACATCAAACAAAAACATGTATCTTTTGGTTATCTTATAAAGAAAATTATTGTCTTTGGTGATTTTTATTCCATTCTTATTTTAAATCCCTATCTTAAGAATTAGGAAATATGTGTTATATGCTTTATTATAAGCTCCTTATTTTTTGCTGATGTTCTATCATTATCTTTAAAATTTAAGCTTTTGCATATATCTAACTTATTCTTTACTAAAAAGACTGCAAAGTAAAATATCTCAGATTAGACTGATTTATTTATATTTGCCTAAAAAGAAATATGGTATCTGCATTCTAGAATTTGGCATTCTTAGGAACAAATTCAAACAGATAGCAACAGCCAATCCATAGAAACAACAGTCAAGAATGGTCAGAAAATGAGGAAAAAAAGGAAGAAAACTAGGTCAAATGAATTATTCTTGGAAAGAGCATTTCTGTTTTCATATAATGAAATGTATAGTTCCTCAGCTTCTCAAAGACAACTATATGGAGCTCAAGGATAAATTAAAGATGCAATAAACCTTCTCCAATATTGCAAGGAAAGGACTCATCAACAGGAAGCATAACTTTTCAAACATACTTTAAAAGCTGAGGAGATGGCTCAGTGGTTAAAGCCCTTTCCTTTCAATCAAAATGACCCGAGTTCAGATCCCCCAATCCCACATAAAAATGCTAATGTGTGTGGTGGTCCATTGCAATTTTAACCCTGGAAAGGCAAGTCTGTGAATTTCCAGAGCAAGCTAACTAGCCCAATCAAGCCTTAATGGCATGATCTTGGTTTAATTAAAGACTCAAGCTCACAAAATAAGGTAGAAGAGTAATTGAGAATGATTCCCAATATTACTCTTTGGCCTCCAAAGTCACATACACTCCAGTGCACTCATGAACCAGACACACATTACAACCACCAACATCAAACACACACACACAATCTTACACATACATAGGAAAAAATACATTAATACATGCAAAATATTTCTCAAAGTAAATGTGAATGAGTAAGACAAATCAAAATATATACAGTAAGTAACTTTGTAAAACTCCCACCACCACCCACAAAAGATAAATAGAGGTGATTTACAAAAGTGTGCCAAATAAAAATATTAAAACTCTCAGGGCTGGAGAGATGAGTCAAAGGTTAAGCCCCTGCCTCTAAAACAGAAGGATCAGAGTTTGGATATCAGATCCCATGTAAAAAAGGCCAGAGAGAAAAGCAGGGGGAGGTGACCCTGCACTTTTAGACCTGGAAGGTGGAGACTGGGAAGCTCTGGCACAAAACAATGAGGAGTTAGAACAATCCAGGATGATTCCTGATGTAAGCTTGGACCCACACTGATATACACAGTGCCCTCTCTCTCTCTCTCTCTCTTCTCTCTCTCCCTCTGTCACACACACACACACACACACACACACACACACACACCGCACAAAGTAAAAAAAAAAAGACTCACATGTGCATATTTGATTCCAATGCAACATTTAAGACTTCATTGCTTGCATTACAGAATATCCAGTCGGAAGATGTTTCTGCAGTTATTCTGAAGAATTAAGATTTTTTTTTTGGTAGTTGAAGCCACATATAGAATGTATAAACAGGAGATACAGAATGTTTGTCAAGATGAAAGCAATTTCAAATCCAAGTTTCAGAGACCAGGCTGGCAGCAAGCCTAATACTGGAGCTAGAAGAGTGTTGCAAGTGCTGGATGATGGGTAGAGTTCCTTCAAGGAGGAGGAATACCACGACGGAAGCAAGGCTACCCTCAGGTAAAACAGAACCTCCATCTGCCTGGCAGTGGATACAATATGGTTACTTGGGTCTGGCAGCAAACTCCTGACAAAAACCAGGTATGGTGTAATAACTGCCCACCACATGGTGACCAGTAGCCCCTAGAAGCAGCAGAGTACACACTTATCTCTGTGAATATCTAGGTCGAAGAACAAAATTAGCTGACATGAAATATATAATAGAACAGCCAGCCTTTTTATATCAGTTGGTAACCACTTTGGTGACCAGGTAGAAGGGATTGATCCACAGTCGGCAGTGCAGTTTGCAGTTTCCAGAAAACATCCTTTTTGCATTTTTGAAGCAGGGTAATGTTGAGCCAACCAAATGCTGGTTACTGCCTCAAAGGCAGTTTAAAGATGGTCTGACAAGATCACTGCAATTTCACTCAGTAGCATCTCTTAGTGCCACATCACTGGTAAGAAAGACACACGAATTACGGAAGACCCTCACCTCTGCTCAGAAATCCTAAAGTATGTGATGGCAGCTTGGGTAAGTGTTCCTAGTCATTTAGATTGAAAATGAGGCATGGTGGCAGGCATGATGGCACAGATCTGTGATCCAATGCTGAGGAGGCAGAGATGAAGAATCACACACAGAGAAAAAAAATAGCACAGGAAAGGCCCTGGTTTTGAATCTTGGCACCTGGTTTTGAATCTTGGCACCATATATATGACAGTTCTGAAAAGCAGAACTGCTTTTATTTATTTTTTGATATATTTATTTTGATACATATATATTTGATATAAAGTTTTGCTTTATAGTCCAGGCTGGCCTTTATTATATAGTCCAGGTTGTTCATAAACTTGTAACTTTCTTGCTTCAACTTTCTGGATGCTGAGATTACAGGCAAGCAAAGCATTTGTTGATGAAAATAACATGTAGGAGAATACTTGTGCTGGACAAAGAGGCAAACTTCAGTTTGCTTCCACTTTAGATTCTACTTGTCAGAAGGTGACAAAGAATTACATAGCAATTCTTGGAGACGACTCAATTGCTAGTAGGATTTGCCTGTAATAGTTCTCAATTTTCTATTTAAGCAAGGCTCTCAGTTCTGTTGTTTTGTAGGTAGCCGTGGTTCTTGTATGTAGCTACCCACCTGATAGTTACCATGCTGTATATAATAGTTCCTTATCTCTATTTCAACAGGGATTCTGTTAATGGGCCTTTAAACTGCCTCTACTTTTCTATCCCATGAAGCTACTGCTGTTTTGCTTTTTAAAAAAAAAAAATCAAGCACTGCTATAATTTGGGGACCAGTAGGTATGATCTGTTTGAGCTGTGAGATTGTGTGGAAATTATAGAACTCTACCTTAACGAGGTCATCAGGCCAGTGGGAATCACCCAAGGAATACAGAGGAGTTGGAGGTTGGGTTCTTCCACAGGTTGTCTCGGCTGCACAGTTGCGGCTCAACACCGAGGTTTAGCATTGGCCTCAAGGCCTTATCTTGTCCTGAACTGTCTGCCTCACAATCATCACTGAGGAGTGGTAGTTCCGTTTCTCTGGTCAGGATTTCTTCAGCAGCAATTCTGAATACATTTATTCACGGTATTCAGAGGAGATGGCTGCTGAAAGTAATTTGATTCGCATTTGTAGAATTACTCCCAGCATTCAAATCTGTTGAGTTTAAACATTTCTTCTATTTCGATGCCTTCCAGAATTTCAAAAATTCTCTGTTGTCAAAATATATTGTTTGGATTCAGGATGATTATGTTTGTATAATTTCTGGTGAATTTAATTTCCAAATTCAAGTGTTCGAATACCTTCTTTAGCTCCATCCTGTCGTTCTCAAGTTGGTCTCTGCGGGTCTTCACTAGCTGGAGCAGTTCTCAGAACTCAGTCTCAGTTTCTAGTCACCAAGATCTTTGATGAGACCCCCACGTTTAAACGTCAGCCATCTTAGTGAATCTCGAATTGTTTGATATGTAGATCTCTGAGCAGAACAAAGACAGGAGGAGGAGAAATAGAGCTTCTTGTACCCTGCACACTTTTCCTGCTGGGCGACTTCTTTTTCAAGTTTCTGCTGAGATGCGAATTCTCTGCTCCCGAATCCTACCATCGCTCCTGACTTCCGATGGCAAAATTCAGCTGGAAAGAAACGGCAGCCCCTCACTCGGGTGCTGTTGAATATTCTGACGCAGATGATGATGATGTTCTGGGCACAGTGCAGGAGATAGGGATACGCCGATCCGGACCACAGTAACAGAGCGCAGGAGAGGGCGTGCAGTCTCTCCCTATGAACTCACGAGACTGGGGATCACAAGAGAGAAAGGCCAGTGGATCAGGGCGCTTCACTACGACCACTGACTGAACAACAGCGGCACCTAGAGGCCCAGCATGGTAGCGATAGCCGATTTTTCCCCCTTAAAATTTCTTAAGAAAAGTTCATCTGTTTCATTTCTGAGACTTACCTTAGAATACAAAATATTGTAGTATGAAGAGTACAGATCCTGGGTTTTTGGATAAAATAGTATTTTTCACAAAATTTAAATGAAATATTTTGACTTAGTAAAACATGACTTAAAGATCCTAATAGAATTTTCCCTTTATAATTGTTTTTTCAATGTTGAAGATCAGTCTAAGACCTTCAGCATGCCCAGGCAAGCACTCTACATTCAGCTGTATCACATTCAGTCTTTGAAATACATTTCTTAATATACCATGGTAATTTTTTTCTTAAAAAACAAAACAAAACATTACAAAAGACTACTTGATGGACTCCCAGGAGGCAGAAGGCAGGAAGATTCTTGCTACAAGTATGAGGCTGTCCTGGAGTACATATTGAATTCCAGGTAAGTGAAGACTACAAAGAAAGCCCTGTCTCAAGAAGCAAACAAACAAAATGCTTACTAGAGATACCTTAGAAGGAAAGAGTGCTTGCTACATTAAGTATGAGGTTTTGAGTTTTAAGCATCAACACCCACAGAAAATGCTAGAGGCCATTACCATGCTCCTGTAACCTTATCACCTTCCAGGGTGAGGACAGGAAGCTCTCTGAGGCTAGCTAGGTACTAGCCTAGCTCCAGTTTCAGTGAGAGACCCTGTCTCAAGGGAATAAAGCAGGAATGAATGAGCAGGACATCTGAAGTCTTCCTCTATCCTCCTCAAGTGTGCACAATAGCATGTAGCATACACATAATTTTTCCCCAAAAAAGCATAGTAAAAATAATTTCTTACTATAAATTCAATCATATAAAACTTCACTGTAAAACATTTAAAATGCTGATAAAAATAATTTCAAGAGGTTAGTTTATCTTCGTGCCCATCTTTACTTTTTAAATACATATGTACTTTAAAATCCCGAAGATAATCACTCTGTCATAGATATTATGTCACCCATGCCATTTCCTTCATTCTAAACTTCAATTTTGGTGTCCATCTATGTACCCAAAAGGAAGATGGACCCATTCACAGCTTTAGTAGCATCTGATAAATCCAAACCAATAAAGGTAGTATTATTGTTTTTGATAGTACTTTGTTAGGAATATACGTTTAAAATAATCTTAGTTTCTCAATCTTGATATTATATTGAGCTACAGATTTCTCTGTTATGTACATGTGTAGTTTGGTGAGAGGGGATGTTCTGTGCCTTGTAAAATATTACCAATATTCCTGGCTTCTTCCCACTAGATACCAGTAGACCCACTTTCATAGTTGTGTCAACCAAAAATGTCCCTTAACATTACCTAATGCCATCATGTCCCTTAACATTACCTAATGCCATCTTCTAAACACAGGTTTAGGATATTTCTCAGTTGAGTATTGTTGAGCCAGGAATAGTTACAGCCAAGTTAGTATATAAGATCCAAAGATCCTTTAACTTTCCCTTGGAGTCAATCCTCAGTAAATAATAATAATATTTTGGAAGAGTCACTTTTTTAAGGATAGAAATTCTCTAGCTACTGTTGGCAGATGTCATGTTCCCATAGCCTTGGAAAGTTTACAAGATTAGAAAGGCAAAGCTGAAAGAACATCAGAAAAAGCATAAATGCATGTTTATTCTTCAAAATCAGAAGAGTAAAACAATTTGTAATGGATCATGAGTATGTCATGTCTCAAGGCAGCTGCATTTCAAGATCTGAAACTTCAATAACCATTAGCCACATACGGCCATTGAACATTTCAAATGTTACTAATTCAGAGATGTACCATAAATGTAAAACATACACTGGATTTGAAGATTTAGTTCAAAATAAGGAGGTAAAGTATATAATTATACATAAATATGTATAACTATTGAAATTATAAGCATATTGGCTTAGCTATTAGTAATTTAATTTATTTTCAGCATTTTAATATGGCTATCAGATATTTATGTAATTGTTTTGTAATATTATAAAACTCAGGGTATTGCAAATGCTAGACAAGTATTCTAATACCGAATTCCAAATCCAACTCCAACCCTCAGAAAAAATTTAAAGGACATCCATGGTTCCTCTCTGTAGCCATTTTACTTTTTTTTTTTATTGATCAGAGCTGTAGAATACTTCATTTTGAGACAAGAAATTTTTGTATTGTTTATACATCAGTGGTAATAGGCTTTGAGTTTTCAAAGCCTAATACTTGGTATAGGAATTGCTATATATTTTTTAGTTAACTTGCTTTATACCTTTAAAATGTATGGTGATTTTATAGAACATACACTTACTTTTTTGCAAAGTTGATTAAAAGGAATTTTAAAACAATACAGGATTAGCAAACTGTATTGCCATTCTCCTTAAATCACAGAACGGAATATTTTCAAGACTTGTTACTACACTGAGAAATTAACTGCCTTTTCCAAATGTGTGGTTCACAGGTACTACAGATATTTGGTGGAACAAAACCACAAAAGTATGATTATTTCATAAATTCAAGGAGTTATTTTATAAATCTAGTCTATCTGGGGAAAAGACAATTTGATGTTCTCAATAGACATTAGGATAATGGTAATGTAGGAAGGTTTTTGGTCTTATGGTCAATATAATTTCCCTCTAAAATAGCAGTTATAAAGTAAATGTTTTAAAGCAGAAAATATGTGTCCAGATTGAAGGAAGTACCTGCTTTAGGAAAACTTCATTTAATCCCTTTACCTCTTAAAATCTTCCATTTAAAGGCTTGCAAACTAAAATACATCAGAATTTTAGCTAATCAGAATTTCATGAATTTGTCTCAAGTGGCCTTTTGTGACAAGAATATCTGAGTACTATAAAACTATAAGGAATGAAAACCCAATGTAGTATTTGGATTATTTTCATGTGTAGACATCATATCAAAATTCCTACAGCAAAGCACTATGCAGACGTTAGTATGTTAGGCTTTCACATTTACTGAATAAGTAAAACATGATTAGGAGACAATGGAAACATTTCATTCCCAAAACAGAGGAAAATTATAGATGAATCAGGTAACATTTTCCAACACATAATAAGGAGAAACAATATACCTGAAAGGACATCTTTCTTCTTAAAATTAGCATAAACATCAAAGGGATCCAAGATATTCTATTTTGTCCTATAGCACAGTACTACAGTCTAAACCATATTCACATGCACTATGGCAAAATATTTGAGATAAACCTAAGAAGAGAAAAGACTTATTTTGCTTCTTAACTGTCAGTGATTTGAGACTACAGTACTACTGGCTTTGTTTCTAAAACTGAATAAGCAGAGCATCCTGCCTGAAGGGTGAGACAATTCTCAGCTAATAGTGGACAAACAAAAACTGGAGATGGGGGAGGGAAGAGCAAAGAGATGGCTCAGGGGTTATGCCTCTGCCTCACAGGTAGAAGATCCTGAGTTTGGATCCTGGATCCCAGCTAAAAATATCAGGAGGAAATAGTGGTGGCCTGTACTTTGATCCTGGAAGGCAGAGCCTAGGAAACTGAAGAGCAAAGCAAAGAGGAGGTAGAGCAATCCAGGGTAATTCCCAAAGTCATCCCTGGGTCTCCAACAGGCATGCATAATGCCCTCTGATACACACACACACAATTAAAAAAACAAACCTGGAGATGGGGTAAAGGACAAAATACATCTTTCCAGGCTATGCCCTCAGTGACCTAGTTCTTTCAACTAGGCCTCATCTCCTTTTTTTTTTTTTTTAACCAATTCCCAGTAATAGCATCATGTTAATCCAACAAGAAATGAATCCATTGATTATCTCGGAGCCCTCAGGATTCAATCACCTCTATAAATCCCATCAAGTATATATAAATATATAAAATTGGACAGGATATACACATGTGTATATAGTAGCTCTATCTCATTTTAAGGTGACAGAGAATCTTTTTTTCCTCACAAATTGTTATTGGGTTTAGATTATATTCTCTTTCTAAACATGCGAACTGCTCCAATTAGATGTGTGCACATATGTGTCTGTGTCTCATGTTCTTATATTAGACACTGGGACACAATAAAAAAAGACAGAGAAGTTTCCTATTACAGAGCTTTCAATCTAGGTTAGTCAAGTACATAAATAAAATGAATTTTGGAAATATTAATCACAGTGTAACACGGTCACATTAATGCAGGAGCAGTTGATATTTTAAGAAGCCATAAGTCAAGTTTTAAACTTTGGTGTTCCACTGAAGAAATCTAACTAAAAAATTAATGAAAATGAATTAAAAAATGAAAACTTTCAAAGTAATATAAATTCATGTTGAGTATCTGACTATCCATAGTACAGTCAGCCAAACACAATAAGACAGTAAGGAAGAAGTGAGAGAAATTCCAAAATAATTTTAAAATTACTTGCCAGTAAGAGGCAGGACATATGCTGGGGATGGTGGCTCACACTTGTTATCACGCGACTTGGGAAGTTTGTTGAGGCAGGAGCATCATGAGTTCGAGGCTCAACCTGGGCTAAATAACAACTTTAAGGCCAGCCTGGTGGTCTACAGGGTGATTATAATATATATGTATGCTAATCAGGCAAATCTGTCCTAAAAGAATCTTTGCCACCAGAAAAATACTTCTCTATTTTCAATCATTATCTATGACAAATCTATTACCAGAAGAGTCTTCCTTTCAAAACAGAAATGACCCCAAAGGCCTAGTTCCTCACTAGCATATTCATGATTAACAAAATATACAGTGGACAGCAAGCCTGCCTCACTCTGTTGGTTCGGGAAGTTTAAACTTTACTTTGTGGTTAGCTACAAAGGCTTACAGCGGAGTCAGACTGCCTATAGTCTGAGCTTTTGCGCCGTTTGCAGAAAGCAGCATGAGACTTTCCGCAAGGATGACGCTTATCTCCAGTAAGCACCCGTCAGACTCCCGCCCCACAGAAACTCGATAAAAGTACTGTTTCAGGAAGGTCGAATTTAGGTCTTTCTCTCTAGAATCCTTAATTTTCCGTTTTAAACAAAATGCTTTTCTGGAAACATTGCATTTTCAGCCCGGTAAAGGTTAATTCTCGCGGAAGGAGGAGACAACGCGGGACTACGTAATTGCGTGGCTGCGCCTGCGCACTGCTGGGGGAGCGGGCACTTCCGGCTGGAGCAGGCTGCCACTCACAGCCGCATCCGGTTCCGCCCCGTGACGCAGCGATATATTTTCCCTTTGGGTTCTGCGGGTTCGCACAGAGTTGTGCAGGGTCCTTCTTCCCAGTAGCCCGTCTCCGCGCGCTATCGCGCTGTCGGCAGCGGGTCCTGTTGTTGGAAGTCGGCGGGGGACCGTGGCGCGCAGCGGGAAGAACCAAGAAGTCGAAAGGAGAAGCCTGGCCCCGGCCGCTTGGCGGCTTTTTGCCGCTTGGCCGCTCCCGGCTGCTTGGCTGGGATCCGCTTTCGCTTTCTTTTGGCTCCGGAAAAGCTGAAGTTAAAGTCGTTGCGGAGGTGTAAGTACCCTTGGCAGGGCGCGCTCACTGCGCCCACCTTTTAATTTTATTTTTTCCTAGAAAATTTATAAAGCGAGTCTGTCTGGGGACCTCACTATTTGCACGGAAATCCACTCGGCCCGCGCCGCTCGCCATTTGTTTTCCTGCCAAAAAGCCAGCTAGTTCTGTCTGGGTTATGCGGCAGCGGCACCTAGCGGTCCAGACTTCGCACTGCATGTAGTAAACAGGCGACCTTAACGTGTCCTGTGCCAATGTGTCTGTGAAAACAGCATGTTTAGAATTAAGACTTGAAAATTAACTGAAACTTAAGGCAACGTGAATGCTTGTTGCATTTATACTTAGAACTCCGTAAATAAAGGTTTCAGCTCATAAGGCAATGCTCTTTTTAACTTGCAGGAGCTGGAACATTTTAGTGCTACAAGTGTTGGAAAAGTGAGTCACAAGGAATTGAGGATGAGTAAGAGCAAAGATGATGCACCTCATGAACTAGAGAGCCAGTTTATCTTACGTTTACCTCCGGAGTATGCGGCTACCGTGAGGAGGGCAGTGCAGTCTGGCCATGTCAACCTGAAAGACAGACTGACCATTGAATTACATCCTGATGGTCGTCATGGAATTGTCAGAGTGGACCGAGTCCCATTGGCCTCAAAATTGGTAGACCTCCCGTGCATTATGGAAAGCTTGAAAACGATTGATAAAAAAACCTTTTACAAGACAGCAGATATTTGTCAGATGCTTGTATCCACAGTTGATGGGGATCTCTACCCTCCTGTGGAGGAACCTGTTGCTACTACTGATCCCAAAGCAAGCAAGAAAAAAGATAAGGACAAAGAGAAAAAGTTTGTGTGGAATCATGGAATTACTCTGCCTCTAAAAAATGTCAGAAAGAGGCGGTTCAGGAAGACAGCAAAGAAGAAGTATATTGAATCTCCAGATGTAGAAAAGGAAGTGAAGCGTTTGCTGAGTACGGATGCAGAAGCTGTCAGTACTCGTTGGGAAATAATTGCTGAAGATGAAACAAAAGAGACAGAAAATCAAGGACTTGATATTGCATCTCCAGGAATGTCTGGCCACAGGCAGGGCCACGACTCACTAGAACATGATGAGCTTCGAGAGATATTCAATGACCTCAGCAGTAGCAGTGACGATGAGGATGAAACACAGCACCAAGATGAAGAAGATGTAAATATCATGGACACTGAGGAAGACCTGGAGAGGCAGCTACAAGACAAGCTAAATGAATCAGATGAACAGCATCAAGAAAATGAAGGGACTAATCAACTGGTTATGGGTATTCAGAAACAGATTGATAACATGAAAGGCAAGCTCCAAGAGACCCAGGACAGGGCAAAACGACAAGAGGATCTCATCATGAAAGTAGAAAACGTGGCTCTGAAAAACAGATTTCAGGCTGTGCTAGATGAACTCAAACAAAAGGAAGACCGGGAAAAAGAGCAGCTTAGTTCTTTGCAAGAAGAGCTAGAATCACTTCTAGAGAAGTGAGAATGTTGTAATGTTTCATTCCAGTCCTCACACCAACAACATTAAGAAAGTCTTGTTTTTGTCCTTTAGACTGGATATTAAGATCTTGCAGTTAGTCCCTCTAATGTTAGATGTTCTGTTAAATTATGTTTTCAGAACCACTTTGCCTGGGTTTTTGTTTAAGAGGTAGGCTTGTATAGGCAGAATGATTGTAGACAAAAGATTCGTGAAATGAACAATTCAGCCTTAATCACTGCAGGAGCTGGTTACTATATGTTCATTTTTCAGAAGTTGCAATTGTTTTTTTGTGTGGCCATTCAAGTTGAGTCAGTAAGGCTTGTTTAATTTTGTTTTAATACAATAGCTATTTCATTAGCTGTTACAGCAAATTTCCGTATGTAGAAATGTGAATTTCCTAAGTTGTTCCTAACACAATAAAAATAACTGATTTTTACTTTTTATCTTGTTTTTTCATTGGATAGTGGGAATTGAGGTGGGATTCTTAGAGGAGTTTAATGATTGAACAGTCTGATGTTCTTTGTGTAGAGATGCATTCTTTTGGATTTTCAAAAAGTGAACATAGATAAATGAATTGCCATTTTTGTATTAAGATACAAGTCCACATATTACTTTTGGACTCTACTTAGAACTATCAGTACATAGCTTTTACTCTACTTTTCATATATGAAGGTCCATTTGTGCCCTTTTTTGAAAGCATTAATTTTATCTTGTGTAAAATATCAAAACAGTGGCTGTCAGATATTGTCCAATGAACTATTCCTTTGGTTTGGATTAAGATTATATTTCTAACTTCAGTTTAATTGCTGTTAACTAATAATTTGACAATTGAAGTGTTTCATCTATGTCATTTCATTAGAATTGCTCATTAAGGAAGTCTGCACCATGGTTCTGTTATTTTAAACTTTTTAGCTTTCTGAGGATTTAATACTTCACACTGGAGAGCTCTTTGGGATTGATAGGGTGTAGAGCTGTAATTTGCTTCTGTCAGATTGAATATTAGTTTCATGAAATAACCCATTGAAAGCTCATTTAAATTTTCTGTTTGGCCAGGAATAGTGAAATGTTTTTTTAAAAGTTCAGTTCATAATCATACTACTTAAATATTTGGAGGCTTCACAAGGACAATTTTTCCTCACATCTCATTATTTTCAGAAGCTTAATATTTCAACATAGCATAAGGTTTCTCTTAATATCTAACTTGGGAGCATTTATTGGGGTTAGAAATAAGTTTAGAATTGGTAGACACTGAAAAATTGTTTCCAATATATGTGATAGTTTTTTACCACACTTAGAAAGTTAGTTTTGGAGACTATTCAGATATATTTGCTTTTGTAGTGAATTATTTAACAAATAATTTACCAGGCTCTAATACTGGTCATGTTTGAGTTACATTAATATTAGAAGGGAGGGATGCTTGATTCACTTAACCTAATAGCCTAGTGATCTGGTTCATATATTAGCTCTGTTTAGATTATCAAATCTATTTCTGATCTGAGCTTCAGATTTAATATGTTGAATTGTGTACTGGAAACATTTAGAAATATTCCCTGGTCAAGTTAGGTATGCACATTCAAACTGAAAGTCATTCTGTTTTTTTTCCCTGAAAACTCTGTATTTCAGTAAAGTGCTACTATTTAGTTTTTGCAGCTGCTGAAGCCAGAAACTAGAACTTAAATTTTGAAGTTTGTTTCTTTTACACAAATTCTACCTTTCAAAATCTTGTTACCCTAGTTCATACTACAGCTACTATTTTAGTTTAAGCCATTTCATCTCTTGCTTAATAAATAGCAATAGGTACCTAAGTTGTGACTATACATATTTTCATTTACTGTTTAGCCTTTTGACCACTACCAAAGTAATCTAAAACATTTAATTAGTGTTATTCCTCTGCTTAAAATTCTTTAGCAATTGCTTTCATGATAAAGGTTATAGTTTTTCAGTCTCACCTAGCCATTTTTTATTTCCTTACTATATGATTAATCCATCCTGAACCTGTTCTATTAATCCTATTTGTTTCCTGACCGCTATAGCCTTTTAACAAATTGCCTAGTAAGTCTCTCCATGTTAGACTTAATCTTAGTTTTCAGACTTTGAATCTAAATTTTTTATCTAGGTCAGGCCAACCCTGTTGTGTCTTTTTCTGGATTCTAAACTTCTCTCTGCCATTCCATAGATACTGTTACAAATACTGGATGAGCTGATCTCATGCAATTTGCAGCCCACCTTTATAAATATTCTGCCATACATCATGCTAAGTTAATTACGCATTGCTCATATTCCCTACTGTGTCATAAGTTCACTGAAAGACAAGCTTTATTTCCTAAAGTGGCTTTATTTTTCTTTAGCATTTTTGTCACTGAAAACTTGGTAAAGAGATTAATATCTCAAGACCAAGCTGTAGCTAAATCTTTGTAGTCTAGGTCAGTGGCTTGATGAGTTGTGTAATCTTGGACACCTTAGTTTGTTATTTAATTTGTCTTGTTTTCTCATTTCTAAAATAGAGTTGATAGTAGTATTATCAACTCTAAGAGTTATAAAGTTATATCATTGTTGAGTCATATAAGGACATAGAACAATTATCTGGGGTATCATATGTGAAAAATAAAAATCATCACCCATACATTAGAATGTGGACTATATGGGGACTAACTTCAGAGTGATCAAAATGGCAGAAAAGTGTTTTTCAACTCTTTGAAATCTTTGAGTGATTATCTGTTACATAAACTTTAAGAAGTTAAAGACTTAGCTGAAGATTGAGATCCAATTAAATTCTCAATGATCTCAGTAAAGAAAAATTTGTTGCTGATCCTTTGACTAACAAGTGTGCTATGTAAATATAGTTTTCACTGTTCCAGGGCCTCAAGAATGCTAGGGATGCCAAATAAGACTCCTTATAAACAAATGATAGGGATTCTATGAAAAAAAGCAACATCATTCCTCTCATATCAACTCTTGGGTAAATTGATTTTTATATTTTAAAATGTATTACTCTATTATTTGGTATGTACACATTCAGATTCATTTATGTAGTTTCATAATGCAGAATTTTATACTTTTAAACATTACTGAAAAGTATCTTTATACCATGTATAAATGTTTTTTTCTACAGTAGAGTTTTTAAAAATGTAAATTACTATTGATGGTTACTAGCTGTGAGCATAAAGACATGAAATTCATTAGTCTTGCTCAGTCATTGAATGGATAAGATCAATACTCCATCCTATGAAACTCTTGCCCATCTCAGAGGAAACTTTACTTTTCTAGATTATTGAAACAAGGAGGCCCATACCAAGAAATAAAATACCGACTCAGGGGTTAAAGCCTTTGCTTCACATGTGAAAGAATCCGGGTTAGATCCTAAATCCCATCTAAAACTGCAGGAAGAAATGGTGGAAAATTGCATTTCCAACACTGAGAGGCAGAGTCTGGGAAATCCCAGAGCAAAGCAGTAAGGAGGTAGAACAATCCAGGATGATTTCCAAAGTTACTCTTGGGTATACACACTGAAGTGCCCTCCTCTATACACAGTCACATGACCCTCCCCCCTCAAAAAATATAGGCACCTAAAAAAAGTCTTCCCTTCAGTATTTAGGCATTAACAACTCATCCCACTTAGAACATACAAAATCAAGATTGAAGTATTATCTCTGAAAAATGTATGGTCCCAAAAGAAAAAAATTCCAAATACCATGCTGGGGATATGGCTCAGAGGTTAAAATTCTTGCTGCACAAGCAAAAGAACTGGAGCTTGAGTTCACAGAGCCCATGTAACATGGTGGTCCCTATAATTCCAGTTTGGGAAGGCAAGATTCACAGCAATTGCTATCCACAGTAGCTGTGTCCTGAACTCTGAGCTTTATTAGACACGTTATGCCAAAAAATAGAATGACCTAGACTGGAGAGATAGCTCAGGGGTTAAGACTACCTCAAAAGCAGAACCTTATTTTGGATCCCAGATCCCTATAAAAACACCAGATGGAACCTGTCCTGCACTTGCAGCCCTGGTGGGTGGAGCCTGGGAAATCCCAGAGCGAAGCAAAAAGAAGGCAGTAGAAGCAACCCAGGATGGTTCCCGAAGTCAACCTTGGTCCTCCACAGGGACACACAGTGCCCTTTGACACACACACGCACACACACACACTAAGTAAATTTTAAAAAGTTAAAAATTAGAATGAACTGACAATCGAGGAGGCTTCCCCGTATCAACCTTAGGTCACCATACACTCTAACAGGTGTACACGCATGTGCTTGCATTCATACACGCAGGCACATACCACCCAGCCCTAAATACACATAAAAATAGAAAAAAAAAAAAAAAACAAACCAAACAACCCTAATACTGACAGCTGAACAGTGTCCATGGGAAAGATGGGGTTATCATTGCTGTAACGAATACCATTTATGGCAAACTACCCTGCCTTTAAATATTGGCAGTCAAGGTAACAGTGAAGGAAAACTAATCATTTCGTTTTCTCCTGAGATTTGTTTTTGCCTTAAAAACAGGGTGTCTGCAGAGCTTAGGTCCCCACACCTTCTTCAGGGAAAAGATGGTGGGGAGTTTCTAGTTGAATGGGGTTTGGGGGGGGGGTGAAGGGGAAGAAGCCTCCACCGACTTCCATATTGCCGTTTCCACGTGGTTATATTAAGGTTGGAGGTGGCCCCCTTCAAACCAGGACTCAGAGTATCTCCAGTTTCCGTGTGGCAAGAAGCACGGGTATGTAGCATGGGCGTGCAGCTGCTTTCTGCGCTGCCGAGGATCCAACACTGGCGTTCCCGCCGAGTAAGCACACGTCCCGCCGCTAACCTCCACTTGCAGTTTAGGAAAGCACACACATCTTTCCACCCCAGGCTGTGCTCTGGGGCCCGGAGTCTAGTCAGTCCGCGACCGCGCGTCCCGCCTGGGCGGAGGGAGCCCAAGGGTCTATCCCCGAGCGCGGAGGGTGACGTAAGCCCGCGGCCGAAGCTGGGTGAAGCGGCTTCCGCGGGCAGAGGAGGCGGGCGGCGCCCGGCGGAGCCACCCTGGCGCCCGCGTGGCGCGGCGCGGTGCGGCGTGAGAACCGGCGCTGCGCTCCCCGACTTTCCTTCCGCCGAGACCCGCGGGAGGGAGGGCGGGCCAACATGAAGCCCAGCCCAGCCATCCAAGCCGCCATCGACCTCACGGCGGGGGCCGCGGGGGGCGCGGCGTGCGTGCTGACCGGGCAGCCCTTCGACACCATGAAAGTGAAGATGCAGACGTTCCCCACCCTGTACAAAGGCCTCACCGACTGCTTCCTCAAGACGTACCACCAGGTGGGCTTCCGGGGCTTTTACAAGGGGACCAGCCCCGCGCTGCTGGCCTACGTCGCCCAGGGATCGGTCCTGTTCATGTGCTACGGCTTCTGCCAGGAGTTTGTCAGGAAAGTGGCCGGACTGGAGCGTCAGGCGGAGCTGAGCGACCTGCAGACTGCCATGGCGGGGTCGTTCGCCTCTGCGTTTGCAGCTCTGGCCCTCTGCCCCAGCGAGCTCATCAAGTGCCGCCTGCAGACCATGTACGAGATGAAGATGTCAGGCAAGATAGCAAAACCCCACAACACCATTTGGTCTGTCGTCAAGAGCATCCTCAGGAGGGACGGCCCCTTGGGCTTCTACCACGGACTGTCGACCACTCTGCTTCAAGAAGTACCGGGCTATTTCTTCTTCTTCGGTGGCTATGAACTCAGCCGATCCTTTTTTGCATCAGGGAAACCCAAGGAGGAACTAGGCCCCATCCCTTTGATGTTGAGTGGTGGATTTGCTGGAATCTGCCTCTGGCTTATCATATTCCCGGTGGATTGTATTAAGTCCAGAATTCAGGTTCTTTCGATGTACGGAAGGCAGGCAGGATTTATCATAACCTTTTTAAGTGTCGTGAGGAATGAAGGAATATTAGCCCTGTATTCTGGAATGAAAGCTACTATGATTCGAGCGATTCCTTCCAATGCTGCACTGTTTTTGGCCTATGAATACAGCAGGAAGACATTGATGAACAAGGTCGAAGCATTCTGAAATGTGGTGAACTCTACACCCAAGCACCTGAGCTTCAGGACTGTGGTTCTTAGAACTCAAAGGAGTATGAGACCAACGTGGAGTTATTTTATTTTTGACTGCGTGGGAATTTTGGTTTTGTCTTCCCTTTCTCTACACTAAATCTCAAGCTTTATGGAAGAATTTTTATTTTATATCATAAAATTTCTTCCTGCCTTCCATATATCTCCCCACAATCATATTGAAATACAAACGTTGCTGCCCCTTGCTCTTGGTGGGATATACATGATGAGTCTATCTACTATTCTCAAAGGCTAACTAGTTCTTATAAACCCTCATATGCAGTTTGGATGGTTATATTGTGAATGAAACATAATTTGGTTCTCTATTCTCAAAAATCACCAAGACACCTAGAGCTGATCATGTTTCATGAAGATAGGTATAAATGATTGCTTAACTCATTCAAAAATGTAGAGTCTGTTTTAAAACCTGAACATGTGTACCATAATGGGCTGTTAAAGCTTTGATGAAGTCTTTATGTAAGAACCAAATTAACATGTTCATATGATTTCTAATAGGAGGATGTATCTGCATACTGGTGTAGATCCCATATTCTTCAGTAAAGTTTCAGAGTAGACACCTTGAATTTTTAATATATTCTTAAAAACAGTGCCATTCATTTTTAAAGTGGGGTTATATTCAATATGGTCATGATATTGTTAGTTGGGGCTCTGAGAGTTAGGCTTTTGGGAAACATCATAACCTTCACCTGCATCAGTTTCCTTTCTCTTCCCCAAACAGGAGGCTTTTGACTGAGGAAAGAGCTAAGGAGATGGGATTGTGTTGTTGTGCTCTGATGAAAACCCTTGTAGGTTAAAAAACAGTTCTTAGTTTTCATTGTCCAAGTCCTGGTCTGGGTAGAATTTCAGAGATTTGTGTTGGCCCATGTAGAGGGGCTATTGATCCACTTGTGGGTCACTCACTGTTCTCTATACCTTCACCTTCTAGGGAACAGAAAGTACTGAAGCCAAGAGAAACTTTTATTCTCTTTGCTGATATAGAGTGATAGTAACCTTTGATGAAGTCATCTCTCCAGCTGAACTAGTGTGAACATAGTACTTGTATTTCAGTTAGCAATGTGAACAGTGCATCCATTTTCGAAGCTTACTTTTGGTCAGTAACTTTTTGCTATGCTTTTAGTGTTACAGGCTTTTAAATTTGGGACTTATGGTCAATGAATTTTAATGACTAGGTGTGACAATACAAACTATATGACATATGAAAGGTCTTTTCATTGACAATACCCCCCCATATGAAAACAAAACGAACCTCCTGCTCGATCATGGTTCAACTCATCCCCACAGATTTGAATTTCAGAAACTGTTCTTTGATCTTATGTTGTACCGCTTAAGACAGCTTCATCTTTCTGTGTGCTACAAGACTAGTAACAAATGTTAAACACCTATAAAACTGAAAGGTAGTAAGTCACCAGTCTTATCAGTCCATACAATGTGTGTCAATCAAGACAGTAGTATGTAAATCCTGTATTGACACCTTCAGTTTCCTGAAGTTTTTTCAAAATACATTAATCCTTTATTGGTAACTCTAAATCAGAAGCAAGAGCCAGGGAAAACAAGATACTGACAACTAAGGGCTGATGGGGACATGGAGGAGTGTCATACTAAGACTTGTTTGCTTAAGCATTTATTTACTTTTACTTGAAAGAAGTTGCTATTTCATTTTCAAGTTATTTATATATTTAAGTTACATATTCCATTCTTGAATAGTCGGTAGCTGCTGAGTAGTGCTTCATCTAAATAGGCCTCTTTTAAAGCAGGACAGAAAATGGGACTGGCTTTCCAGCAGAAAAGAAGTTTTTTTCCCCCCCCAGTCTGTGTAGTCCTCCAGCCTACCATCCCTGAACTGGTCTAAATTAATTCTGTTAGCAGACATGCTTCTCACATGTCATTCTTTAGAACTTTAACTAAATATCTTTGGTTGATATAGGATGAGGCAAATAAGAGTGAAAGAGAGTAGAAAAAAATTAAGATTTGTTTGTCCAATTTTCTTAACTCTTGGTTTTTGTATCTGGGTATATTTGTCATCATTTCAGGTCTTTAGGTTAGGTAAAACATTTGAGTAGAGAGGTTGGAGACAAACTCAACAGTTTAATCTTATCTCTGTGACAATAGCATATCTTAGCCAACAAACATCCATGAACAAACATCCAGGTCCTGAGATCTTGTGACCAGGTCAGAAGATTGTGGGAAATCCTAGATCAAGACTGAGCTGGGTGGGGTGGGGGAAAGGTAAACTCAAAAGGGAAAGTGGTGGAGGGTGTGACTAAGTGACACAGAAAAAGAAGAAAAAGAACAATCTGAGACTCTGTGTACTGATCCTTTCTCTCCTGGATAGTCCACTCATGCTTGTATGAGCTTTTATGCTAATAAACATTGCTTTGTTCTGATAAACTTGACTTGTGCTGAGGCTTTCTGTACATCTTGTGAAAATCTTGGCAAAAAAAGAACAGAGGGATTCCTGAAACATTTTGGTGCCTTGACTCAGAATCTACATTTAGATCTCGTTGGTTGTTTCTCTGACTTCCACTAATGGAGGAAAAATATATTTCTTTTTTATTGTTTCCCCCATATCTTCTCTCCTTTCCCTTCTCCGTTTCCCTCAAGGGTTAAAGGCCTGATCTTTACACAGGCTTCTAAGTGGAAACTGCCCCTTCCTGCTAGGCTAAGGCAACTCTTTAATTGGATATGGAGCCCAGGAAGTCTCAAGAATGAGGAGACACTTTCCTGGTTTTATCATTTTTTTCTTCTCTAGTCTCTCTTTCTACATCTTTTATTCCCTGGTTAATATCCCTTTATCTTTCAAGGATTGTTTGAGTCCAAAACACAATGTGAACAACATCTCTGGAATCCACCTGTTCCTCAGTCTTCCCTGGGTGCTTCCTACTTTACGCTTTCTCCTATATCTGCCTTAGAATGTAATCTTAGGTTTAAAAATGTCTCATTTGTTTCTCTCTGTCTCTCTGTCTCTCTCTTTTTCTCTCTCCCCCTCCCCTTCATTAAACTCTTGTCTGGGCTCTTAGGCTTCAACTTTTCTGTAAACTTAATTTCAGGCCAGTGACCGACTCTTGCTTTACTTGTGCCTTCTCTTCTTCATGCTGCCTGTGCCTTGGATACACAAGGCAAAGGTTTAAGTTGTTTTTTTTTTTTTTTTTCCTCTTCTCACTGAGTTTTAAGTCAGAACAATTCTGCTTTCTGAAACTTCTGGGGACAGTGCAGCACTTCACTGGAGCTAGGCTTCTTGCAGGTTATTCTGCTAATGTGGGTTCCCAATCTTACCGGCAAGAACTAGTATTCTTGTTCTATAGCAGAAGGTTTACCACAGAGTTTTTAAAACAGTGAAATTGTTCATCTTTAGTTTATACCAAATTCCTGAATCGTCTTGAGCAAATCTGAAGGTCATCCTACAAAGCTATACTTTAGGCTAAGTTTGTCAGACTTTTAATTCCTTGGAAAATGGGAATTTTTAACATAATGTTTAAAAATGTTTTTGCCCGTGATTTCTATAAATGTTACTCAAAAGTTAAAACTAGAATCTATTACTTCACTACAAAAATGGTGAAACTATATCTGGGTGTTCAATCATGAGCACTTTGGAGGCCTAAGCCAAAAATGATAAGAGAGCTTAGAGCTCATCCAGTAGTTTGGCCTTTATCCCCATGGTTAGCCTGAATGCAAAGGATAAAAGTGCCCCTTTAATTTCTCCAACCGGGATTCTTCTCTGAACCTGGTTCACTCATGGTACCCAGTACTCTAAAAGGCTGGTTACAGTTCATAGTCCAGCTTGACACCAACACCAGGGCTGAGGGAACTGGCCACCATAACGGCATCATGGCTGAGAGATGGACAATCCTTAATTGCCAGACCAGCATGTCTGGCCAAGTACACAGAAGGATGCCAGCTCTCTGTGATTTATCCAGAGCCCAAATCCCATCCACCATGGGCTGGGTCTTCCCTAGCAGCTAGACAATCTCCTTCAGGTTTGCTCTGGGCTTAACTCAACCATCAACTCTCTACAACTGTGCCCAGAGCTCAAACCCTCAGTCAAGTTGACACCCGTGCTTAACTATGACACACATTCTGTCTTTTTGCACAATTAAGAGTTTCTTTTACAGAAAAGGAGCTTTTTAATGTCATTAAATCCCACTTGTTGATCATTGGTCTTAGTTCCTTAGCATTTGGGGCTCTGTTCAGAAATCTTTACTTAGGCTTATCAATTCAAAATGTATTTCCCACTCTGTCTTCTACAAGTTTCAAAGTTTCAGTTTAACACTGAGGTCCCTGATCAACTTGGAGTTAATTTTTGTGCAAGGTGAGAGGCAGTGGTCCACTTTCATTCTTCTACATGTAGATATCCAATTTTACCAACACCACTTGTTGAAGATACTGTCCTTTCCCCAGTGTGTATGTTTGGCACCTTTGTCAAAGATCAAGTGGTTGTAGGTGAGTGAGCTTATATTTGTGTTTTCTGTTTTAATCCATTGATGAATGTATCGGTTTTTGTGCCAATATAATTCTGCTTTTGTTGCTATGGCCCTGTAATATAGCTTGAAATTCAGTATGGTGATACTTCTAGCAATATTTTTCTTTTTTCTTTTTTTAAATTTCATTTTTATTTTCACTCCTTTACAATCTCATACATCTCTAGACAAAGCATTTTGATTATAGCTACTCCTATCTCCCTCCCACTTCCCCTAGACATTTCCCTATCATATCTACCTCTTTCTTTATGTCCTAATTTTTTTAAGTTGGACAATATAAAACAATAAGCAATAAAAGAAAATACAGTAAGGATGTAGATAGTTATGACTGAGCTCCCAGTTCAACATGGTTAAGAACACATGATAAAGCTGAAGAACAGCAGTTTTGTCCATCTTCTATGAGACTAAGTTCATGGTGTGGACACACAGAGCCTCAACCCACAGGAGGCTGTCCACACTGTGGTCACCCATATGGTGACCAGCCCACAAGAGATCATCCCACTCGTGAGCACAAAGGAGGCCATCCACTTATTGAGCATACAAAGCCATCCACATTGTGTGCACATGGAACTTACCATATGAGAGGCCTTCATGTTGTGAGTACACAGATATGGAATTCAGGATTTTGGCAGGCTATTACTTATTCAGCTGTCCACAGGTCAGAACACTGAATGTAGAAATAGTCTCACTCCTCTCTGCTATTGTTTGATGCACGTAGGACACAACACCCACATACAATGCTTCTAGGAGCAGGCAGCAGTATTTTTATTGTTCAAGATTGTTTTACCTATTCAGGGCCTTTATCCTCCTGTATGAATTTTGCTATATTTTTTCACTTCTGTGAAGAATTGTGCTGGACTTTTAATTGGGATTGTGTTGAATTTGTATATTGCCTTTGGTAATGTGGTCATTTTCACAATATTGGTCCTGTCAATCTATGAACATGAAAGATTTTTCCACCTTTTAGTATCTGCTTTAATTTCTCTCAGTAGTGTTTTATAGTGTTTATTGCATAGGTCTTTCAGTTCCTTAGTTAAGTTTATTCCAAAGTATTTTTAAGTTATAGTGAATGAGATTGATTCCCTCCTTTCTTTCTCAGCTTGTTTGTAGTATACAGGAATACTACTGATTTTTGTATATTGATATTTCAGCCTGTCATTTTACTGAAATTATTAATTAAATCGAGTAGTTTCTTAGTGGAATCACATGGATATCTCAAGTATAAAACCATATCATCTGCAAAAAGAGATACTTTAACTATAGTTTCCTATTTATATTCCTTTTAATCTCCCTCTCTTGTCTTATTGCTCTGGCTAGAACTTCAAGCATGATTAAACAGGAGTGGTGAAAGTAAATAGCCTTGTCTTGTTCCAGATTTAAGTGGTAATGCTTCAAGTTTTTCCCCATTTACAATGATATTTGCCCTAGACTTATTATGTGTAACCTTTATTATGTTGAGATATGTCCCGTCCACTCCTGTTTCCTCCAGAGTTTTTATCAGGAAGGGATGCTGAGTTTTGTCAAAGGCCTTTTCAGCATCTATTGAGATGATTGTATGGTTTTTATCTTTAAGTCTGTTAATAAGATGGATAACATTTATTGATTAATGTATGTTAAATCATTCTTGCATTTCTGGAGTGAACCCATCTTGATCATAGTGTATATGTTTTTATATGTTTCTAGATGCAGTTCACAAATATTTATTAAGGATTTTTGCATCTCTGTTCATTAGTGAGATTGGCCGATATTCTCTTTTTTTGATGTGTCTTTGCTTGGCTTTGGAATCAGAGTAATACTGGCTTCACGGAAAGAATCTGGAAGTATTCCTTCTTTTTTCTATTTCATGAAATAATTTGAGGAGTAGTGGCATCAGTTCTTCTAAGAAAGTCTGATAAAACTCTGCGCTGAATATATCCGTCCAGTCCTGGACTTTTTTTAGTTGGGAAATTTGTAGTGACGGTTTTGATTTCATCCCTTGTTATTTATCTGTTTAATTATTTACTTCATCTTGAGTCAATTTTGGTAGATTGTATTTGTTTAAAACTCCATCCATTTCTTTTAGCTTGTGCAATTTTGTAGCATATAATTTTTTTTTCTTTTTTCCCCCCTCTATGACTGGCATTTCTGTTTTGCCTGGCATATGTGGAACCTGGGATCTGAACTCAGTACCTTCTGCTTGTGAGGCAGGGTCTTATCCCCTGAACTATCTCTCCAGCTCTAGAGTATAAATTTTTAAAATATGTCCTTATGATTCTCTGGATTTCTCTGATGTGTTTTGCAATTTCCCCCCTTTCATTTCTGATTTTATTGTTTTGGAGATTCTCTCTTTTTCTTTTAATTAATGTAACTAAGAGTTTGTCAGTCTAATTTATCTTTTCAAAGAACCACCTGTTCATTTTATTAATTTTTTGTTTTTGTTTTCAATTCTAGTTCATTGATTTCTTCATGGACCTTGGATATTTTTTCCTGTGTACTGCTTTTAGGATTGGTTTGCCATTCTTTTTCTAAAGTTTTCAGATGTAACATTAAATAATTTGTGATATTTCTATTTTTGATGTAGGCATTTAATACTGTAAACTTTCCTCTCAGAACTGCTTTTAATGTATTCCATAAATTTTAATTTTTTTTAAAAAAATTGTGCGTGTGTGCGTATGTATGTGTGTGCGCGCGCGCGTGCGCGCGTGTGTGTGTGTGTGTGTGTGTGTGTGTGTGTGTGTGTGTGTAGAACCACGGATGAATTCGGGAACCACCATGGACGCCTCCACTTCCTCTGCCGGGATTCACAGGCTCCGCCCTACCAGGACCAGAAACGCAGGCCGCCCCCTGCTTCCGCCTGGCGTCTATACGTGGGATCTGGGATCCGAACTCAGGACCTTCCGCCTGCAAGGCAGAGGCTTAACCCCTGAGACACCTCTCCAGCCCATATTCCATAAATTTTAATAGGTTGTATCTTCATTTTCACTGGACTCAAGAAATTTTAATATTTGGGGTTTTATTTCTTTCTTGATCCATTCCTCATTCAAAGATGTGTTATTTATTTTCCATGAGTTTATGTTTTTTTGTTGTTTCCTTTATTGTAGATGTCTAACTTCATTTCATGGTGGTCAGATAATATACAGGGTGTGATTTCAATTTTCCTATATTTTTAGAGGTTTGTTTTATGTCCTAGCATATGGCCTATTTTTAAGAAAGTTCCATGGGCTGTTGAGAAGAATGTGTATTCTTTACTATTTGGGCAAAATGCTCTGCATTATATAGTAAGTGCAGATTATACATAATGTTATTCTTCCCCTCAATTTTTTTTTATTTATTCAATTGTGCGTGTATGCGTGTGTGTGTGTGTGTGTGTGTGTGTGTGTGTGTGTGTGTGTAGAACCACGGACGAATTTGGGAACCACCTTGGACGCCTCCACCTCCTTGTTTATTCTGCCCCGGGATTCACAGGCTCCGCCCTACCAGGACCAGAAACGCAGGCCGCCCCCGCCTCCACCTGGCGTCTATACATAGGCCTAGGATCAGAACTTGGGACCTTCCTCCTGCAAGGCAGAGGCTTGACCCCTGAGCCACCTCTCCAGCCCGCTTCCCCTCAATTTTTACCCAATGACAAATATGTAAATGGTAAAGCAGCCTTGACTTGAGAATTAAGTCACCTGAATGGGTAACCAGTCTCTAGCCTTTATAGAAGTTAGGACTGTCTGTTCTCTGCATCCTCTCAGAGATACTTTTGCTACCTAGTGTTGCTAAAGTACATAAAATCTTTTTCTTTAAAATTTAAGAACCAGAAGCTGGAGAGGTAGTTTAGTGGGTAAGGTACTTGCTTATAAACCTTGTGACATGAGTAAGTTCCTTAATAGAAGGAAAAAGCTAACTTCCTCTGAATTGCCATTTACATGCCATGAAATACATTACATTCTCTCCCCCTCTCAAGTAAGTAAGTAAGTGAATAATTTTAAAGTACTTTGAGAATCTGTAGAAACATAAGTTTAAGGATCAGTTTGGAGCCATTTCATATGGTACATCCCCAGAGTGTGTTCACTGATGTGGAGAGCTGATTTCTCACCCCAAAGACAGAACAGGATAAAAGAGATCTGTATTCCCAGAGACACGTCTGTCCTCCAGAGGTGCCCTCAGTTCTGAAGTAGACATTCAGTTCTGCTTTCAGTCAGGTCTCCTCTTCTCAAATAGCAATATCCAAGGTATTCCATTCTAGGTATCTGCCTTCAGCCCCAAGGATCAAGTGTAGCCAGCTTGTCTCATCCCCAATCCTGTTCTGTTCTCCTTAGTGATTCCACAAAATTTCTCATGTGACATATTAGTAACTTTAGGGTTTTTTAATGCTATATCCAGAGACAAATTAAGGTCTGGGGCCTAAAATTTGCAGCCCAGAAGTAGCAACATATAAAGTGACAGGCCAGAGAGAACAAACTGAATCTTAGTCACACTGCTTGGGGTGGGAGACTCCCCAAATAAAAGATGAAGAAATATTATTAGATGCATTTATTATGTGAATGTCTGTCTACATTTGTTATTTTTCAATTTTAATGCTTTTGTTTATTTTAATGAATATTTTTAGTTTTATAAGCATATCAAGTACTTACCACTGCTTCTCTCCATCCCCCCTCCCTCCTACTCCCTTTCTTCCCCTCATCAATCCATTCCACTCCCTCCCAGTCTCCTGCCTGGCCACTTCTATCGACCCTAGGGTTCCCTCTTGCTTGTCTACTCTTGTGGGGGTTTCAGGCCTCTGTGGCATACCAAGTTGCCCCTTCCCAGACCACCCCATCGATAGGGGCATTTCCGTTCACTCATTTGGTTCTAGTCCCTAAGGTTTCTACTGTTAGGTTCTTATCTCTTTTGAGTTCCTTGGTAGTCTATCGGGGTATGTTGGTATGCCAGTCATTATGCAGGACAAGTCATTATGCAAGTCATTATGTAAGGACAAATTTCACTGCAGCGAGTTCCTGGATGCAGCAGTCCTGCCTTAAATAGAATGTCTTGTCCAATAGTGAACCTTCCGATCTTTAGGTTTTTTATAGTCTCATCACTCCCTCTTCTGCAAGGTTCTATAAGCCTTAGGATGTGGAGAGATTAGGTTAGCTTGATTCTGGGTGAGCATTTCTGGGTTGCCAGTATTCTACATTATGGCTGGTCATTGTTCACTTCTCTGCTCTTCTGCTAGCCTAAGTTTCATCCTGTCGGGGTGTTGAGATCCTTTACCTCTGTTGTAGAAGAAGACATCTAGGCTGAGTGCTAAGTGCTCTTCAAACCTCTGACTATAATAGTATCTATTTACAGAGCAGTTTGGCTTATTATCTTACTACTTATAAGTTTTCCCTATTGATCTATTTCCTTCCCCTTTTTAGGTTCTTGTTCTAGTTAACAGTACCAAGAATGTGTTCCATTCTGACAAGCAGGTCTTGAGTTCAATCAGAAAGCTGTTGGTTGTGTCCTTGATACTCATCCCACTATTACATTGGTGGTCACCTGTTGCCATGGTGATTTTTATCACAACTTGCAGATCTCATGAGTTGATGAGGCTTGTGTTTATTTCTCTCCCCCAGTAGCTTAGATGGTGTTCCTTGGTACTATGTAAGCTATCTAGCGAGGAGGAAGTTCTTAGACAGTTCCAGTTGCCCATGTTTTGTGTTCCATATGTGTTGTATCTTCAGTTAATAGGGTCTTACTAATGTTTTTTTGGAGAGCAACCAAGAGCAATGTTTTGGGGCCCTTTGAGACCTCTCTGACAAACATTTTATCAAGAAGGGTCACATTCTTGTTACTTCTAGTATATTTTTAGTTTTCTCTAGGTACTAAGTGGATTTTCTTGGGGTTTTTTTTGTCCCCTGTTTTCTCACTCTGTGTCATTTTTCTATTTTTAATTTTTGTTGGTTTGTGTGCATGTGCTCATGCACACACATACACATAAAAAAGACTTTTGTGAATGTTAGGCAAATGATCTAACACTGAACTATATTCCAGACCAATATATTCTTAATAATAATTTTTGTCAGTTTGTATATATTTAAACTGCATTTAATTTACTTATCTATTTATTTGAGAGAGAGAGAGAGAGAGAGAGAGAGAGAGAGAGAGAGAGAGAGAACGTATGGCATTGTGTGCTAGGAGGTTCACAGGACATTCTGACAACTTTCAGAAGTCAGTTCTGTCCTTCCAAAATGTGGAGTTCTGGGAATTGAACTCGGGTCTCCTTGTTACAAACTAATACCACTGAGTTATCCACTGATGGTGGATAGTTTGTGTATTTTATATTTTCCTAATTTGTAGCTTTTCTTTTCACATCTTTAAAATATTTACTGGTAAATCAAAGTCCTTGATTTTAGCAGAGTCACAGTTATTAAACTTTTATTTTACAATTAGTGTTTTTCTTTATTTTGATATTTCATCTATCAAATGCTGTGCCACTATATATGTAAGTTAGAGAACAACTTTGTGGACTTAGTTCTCTATTACCTTTATATGGATGCTGGGGGATTGAACTCAAGCATTACTTATTGAGCCATCTCACTAACAACCTATTAGTGTTTTACTTTAAAGAAAGTGATTTCTTCTTTGAGATCTAAAACATGTCTATATTTTTTCCATTAGTTGCCTTAAAATTTGTGTTTTCATTTTCAACATTTAAATCTTATCTCCATTAGGAATTTAATTTATGGTATAAAGTTGTGATCCAATTGAAATTCTTTCTGTATGGATAATCATTTTAAACTGAGCATTTTCTCTTTTCTCTGTTGATCTATAATGGCCCTACTACATCATCAATAGTTCATATATTGAAGTTCTAACTGTAATGTCATGATATTAAGGGGGTAGACCCTTAGGGAGGTAATCCGATTTGTTGAGTCATATGGGTAGAGCCCCCCTCCATGAAGCATTAGTATCCTTATGTATAGAAAACGATACTCTAGAGCTTCTTTCCATGAGAGGATATGGGTAATGAGGAAGCTATTGTCTGCTAGCTCAGACAAGTGTCTCACCAAGACCTGACTTTCTGACACCTGGATCTTAGACATCTAGCTTACATAACTGAGAAATCCTTGTTGAAACCCCCAGCCTATGCTATTTTGTTCTAACAAAAACTAACACTGAACTATATTCCAGACCAATATATTCTTAATAATAATTTTTGTCAGTTTGTATATATTTAAACTGCATTTAATTTACTTATCTATTTATTTGAGAGAGAGAGAGAGAGAGAGAGAGAGAGAGAGAGAGAGAGAGAGAAACTAACTCACAGGCAGCGAGTTCAATTAGCACAATTAGACAATTTGACTCTCCATCTCTGTAAGGAGCCAAATGTTCCAATATGTTAAATCTATTTTAAGTTTTATAAATCTGTTACTTCTGTCTTATATTGTCTCTGTAGCAGCACCAGGCTGTCTCAATTAACTAATATAACTTTATAATAAATCTAATCAATTACTAGAACAAACTTTTTTTCTTCCACTTTTTTGGGTATTCTCCTGTTATTCACAACTTTTTCTTTCACATAATTTTTAAAGCAATATCACGATGACTTTTAAAATATTTAAACTAATGTAGGGAGGAAGAAAATTGAAATTTTTAAAATAGTGAAACTCCTAATTATATTTCTTCATATTTGAGTTATCTTGGTGTCTCTTTATAAAGTCATATGAAGGACTTGTAGTTTGATAGTTAGACTTCTATCTACCTGATTTTTTAAAAAACTTTTTTTGTGTGTGTGTGTGTGTGTGTGTGTGTGTGTGTGAGAGAGAGAGAGAGAGAGAGAGAGAGAAAGAGAACACTGTGTGTCCCTGTGAAGTACCAAGGGTGACTTTGGCAATAATCCTTGATTGTTTCTGCTTCTTTTTTGCTTTGCTCTAGGATTTCCCAGGCTCTGTCCACCAGGTCTGGAAGTATACCACCTGGTGTTTTTACATGGGACCTGGGATCCAAACTCACAGTCTTAACACCTGAGCAATCTATCCAGTCCACTACTTGATTTTTTTATGTGTATTTTCAAGTTATATCTTTATTTAAAAACAGAACCAATTTCTGTCTTTTGCTGATTCATAAAATGTTTAACTTTATAATTACTTTTTAAGTTCTTCAACTTTATTAAACTCCTTTTAAAATACTTCATGTGATGTCTAATTATCAACCTGATACCTGAGAGACAGGTATCTAGATATGCATAAGAGTTGTATTATCAGGGTTCTCTGAAGAAACAGAATCTATAGAATGTTATATATATATATAAGTTGAAAAAGAGGAAGCTCCAAGTCAGCCAAGGACGGAGGCAGCAGCAGCAACAAAGAAGGCCACGACGCTCTAAGGTGAACAATGTGCACGCAGAGTGGACTCCACAGCAAGTTGACACTGGATCAGGGAAGAGCAAGTCCCTCCTTCTTGCACATCCTATTATCCGGTCCACCACTGGAAAGTACCACCCACTGTGAGTTAGTTTCTCCACAATAATCAGTCAAGTATCTACAGGCTTGTTCAGGGGCCATTCTAACCCTTAACCTTCCACAGCTGCCCCCAAACAGTCTGCAACTGTCAAGTTGACATCAAAATGCAACAATGACATTCCACCCCTTGTCAACTTGACATAAACACATAATGATTACACTGTGACCTTCCAACCCATATTCCCATAGACATTATATTCATAAAAGATATTCAATTCAATATCAAAAAAATTCTCAAATTCTGACATAAAAAATTTTAAAAAAAAATTTTTATAACATTTTTATTATTATTTCCGCTCATACAAACTTAATAGGTAGACCAGTTCCCTCCCCCCTCCTCCCCCCCGAACCCCCTGCTCCCCCTCCCTCCTTCCCCATCTCCCAGTACCTCCCCCCAATTCCCAAAGAGTCCTTTATTGCGTATGCCTAACTCTCCTCTTGGTCCTCCTTTCTGATGACGTAAAAGGACCCAGTGGCATTTCCCTGAACCCTTTCTCGTGTTCCCCTTAAGCATAGGAACACTACTGTGGCCATCAATCCCTTGCCTCCAAAGATCTTGGTGCTTTTAGCCGATGTTAGACTTTGTGAGGTCAATAGTGTGACGGACATGGCGCAGGGCATGCAAAGTCCTATTATGATTGCTTCAGCCCTATCTAGTGTGGAGAGACTCTTCAAATCATTGCTCCCCCCATCCTTTTGCTCTTACAATCTTACCGCCCCCTCTTCCGCAGATGTCCCTGAGCTTCAGGATGGGGGGAGATTAGGCTGGCTTAGTTCTATGTGGATGATATAGAGTCTCTGAAGTTCTGGATTGTGGTTTGTTGATTTTCTTTTGCAGTTTTGCTGCTCCTGCTACTGACATAAAAATTTTAAATCTCTCAAATATAAAATATATTAAGCATATATATTTTAAAACAAAAATATAAAATATGTATTATAAAATATCAAATATACATTATTAAATATAATATCAATATCAGCACAAGCTAAATAATTTGTTGCAGAATAAATAAAATATATCAATAAATAATTTAAAAAAATTTTAAAAAGCATTATCTAAAATATATATACATCACATTCTATAGTTCACTGTTGCTCATATAAAAAAATTCTAGACAGTTCCATTTGTACTTTACAAGTAGAACAGAAGTGCTCTGGTAGTTACAAGTCACATCTCCGTAACTGGTCACGTGGTCTTAATTGGTATTTAGAACTACTTTTCTCTACTATTTATTCCATATTTCCTGTACCCTCAGCAAGTACCTCAGCAAGTTTTGGTTCTTTTCCTGGGAGTGTCACCCATACCTTCATTCCTGAAGGATCTGGTCCTTCCAATATCCTGGCTGCACTGGGGTGTTATAATTTTCCATTAACCTTAATCATAGGACATGGTAACACCAAGAGTCGCTCAGTTGGATCTCCTACACTCCATTTATACTCTTCCTTGTCTCCATTGTGCAGAAGCAATCCAATTTCCCCTTGATAGTCTGGATCAATCACATCTCCTAACAGAGTTATTCCTTTATTCCTCTGTTGATTCAAAGACATCAGAAGCCCAAAATAACCAGGAGGAAGCTTTAATTTCTAGTTCAATGGAATGCTTATCATATCTCCTGGCAAAAGCATCCCCTGCTCTGGAACCAAAACTTCTAAGCCAGCAGAGTACAGAGTTGCGGGGAAAGGAAGCAAAAATTTTCCTAATGGGTTACTAGGTGTGACAGTAAGAGGCACCATTCCAGCCTCCACCTCTTGGTCCCTGGATCTGTGAATTCTGGCTATAGGAGACACAGAACCATATATTGGGTGCTGATTCAAAGCATACACATCCTGAAGTACTCTACCCCAACCTTCCAAACTATTACTACTTAACTGGCGCTGTAATTGTGTCTTTAAAAGGCTGTTCCACCGTTCTATCAAACCAGCTGCTTCAGGATGGTGGGGAACATGGTAAGAGCAATGAATTCCATGAGCATAAGCCTATTGTCTCACTTCCTTAGGTGTAAAATGTGTTACCTGGTCAGAAGCAATGCTGTATGGAATACCATGATGGTGTACAAGACATTCTGTGAATCCACGAATGGTAGTTTTAGCAGAAGTAGAACGTGCAGGAAAGGCAAATCCATACCCAGAATAAGTATCTATCCCAGTAAGGACAAAGCGCTGCCCTTTCCATCTTGGAAGTGGTCCAATGTAATCAACCTGCCACCATGTTGCTGGTTGGTCACCCCGAGGAATGGCTTCATATCAGGGACTCAGTGTTGGTTTCTGCTGCTGGCAGATTTGACACTCAGCAGCAGCTGTAGCAAGGTCAGCCATGGTTACTGGAAGTCCATGTTGTTGAGCCCATGCATAACCTCCATCTTTACCACCATGCCCACTTTGTTCATGGGCCCATTGGGCAATGATTGGGATGGCTGGAGAAACAGGTTGGCTGTCCACAGAACAAGTCATCTTGTCCACCTGATTATTAAATGACTCTTCTGCTGAAGTCACATTTTGATGAGCATTTACATGGGACATAAATATCTCTGTATCCTTTGCCCATTTGGAGAGATCTATCCACATGCGTCTTTCCCAAATGTCTTTCTCACCAATTTTCCAATTATGTTCTCTCCAAGTCCCTGACCATCCAGCCAAACCATTGGCTATAGCCCATGAGTCAGTATATAGTCACACATCTGGCCATTTTTCCTTCCAAGCAAAGTTCACAACCATATGCACTGCCCAAAGTTCTGCCCACTGTGAAGACTTCCCTTCACCAGTGTCCTTCAGGGTTGTTGCAGAAAGGGGTTGTAGTGCTGCAGCTGTCCACTTCTGGGTGACACTTGAATAGCGAGCAGAACCATCTGTGAACCAAGCCCTAGTCTTTTCTTCTTCAGTCAGCTGATCATAGGGCACACCCCAGGAGGCCATAGGTACATATTTAGGAACAGTCATTGTTAAGCCCACCCAGGATTTGCCCCAGGGCATGGCCGAGCACATGGGACTAAAGATTGCGCTACGGGCTAGTGTCCTGGGCGTAACCCTGATCACATTACAGGGACCCCCTAATTGGTTTTCAGGTATTGACCTGCCCTCTGTGCTGAGTGACATTGGACTTGACCACTAGCACCTGAAGGATGTGTTGACCTTTGACACAATTGGGGGCCCGTTTGGCGTCTTGTGGCCTTTTGTCTATATAAGCTCTTTTGTTACTGGTACCCAATAAACTTGAGATTTGCTTTGACAAACTCCCCGTCCATGGCCGAGTTTCTGGGGAACTGAGGTGGAGGTGGGGATGGCGGGACTTAACCTTTCTTCGTCACCACAGCAGACTGCCCAGTTATGTGAATGAGTGTGTGAGTGGGTGGAGACATGCCACGCTGTGGGTAGTGGACTCTACAAGGCATCACAATAGGCTGGGGAACCATAGACGTTGGGCAACTTCTTCATGAAACTTACTTGTGCCTTCAGGACCTGCTCGGGCCCTGTCTCGTATATACCATTTCCATCTGATAATAGATTGCTGCTGTGCCTGTCCAACTTTATGACTTGCTGGGTCAGACAATACCCAACTCATGATGGGCAACTCAGGTCTCATGGTAACTTGATGACCCATTGTCAAGCATTCAGTTTCCACCAGGGCCCAATAACAGGCCAAAAGCTGCCTCTCAAAGGGAGAGTAGTTGTCTGCTGATGATGGCAGGGCCTTGCTCCAAAATCCCAAGGGTCTTCGATGTAATTCACCCATGGGAGCCTGCCAAAGACTCCAGACAGCATCTCTTTCTGTGACAGACACTTCCAATACCATTGGGTCTGCTGGGTCATATGGCCCAAGTGGCAAGCCAGCCTGTATAGCAGCTTGAACCTGCCGAAGGGCCTTCTCTTGTTCTAGGCCCCACTCAAAACTGGCAGCTTTCTGAGTTACTTGGTATATGGGCCTGAATAACACACCCAAGTGAGGAATGTGCTGCCTCCAAAATCCAAACAGGCCCACTAAATGTTTCTTTCTTGGTGGTAGGAGGGGCCAGATATAGCAACTTATCTTTTACCTTCGAGGGAATATCTCTGCATGCCCCACACCATTTTACTCCTAGAAATTTTACTGAGGTAGATGGTCCTTGAATCTTAGTTGGATTTATTTCCCATCCTCTCATGCACATGTGGCTTACCAGCCACCTCCTGCTCACTTGGCCCAATCAGCATAATATCATCAATATAATGGACCAGTGTGATGCCTTATGGGAGAGACAGGCGATCAAGATCTCTACGAACCAAGTTATGGCACAGAGCTTGAGAATTAATATATCCTTGAGGCAAAATATATCCGTGAGGCAAAACAGTAAAAGTATACTGTTGGCCTTGCCAGCTGAAAGCAAATTGCTTCTGGTGGTCCTTATGATTGGGTACTGAGAAAAAAGCATTTGCAAGGTCAATGTTCCAGGAAATGTGTTAATTTGCTCAAGCAAAGAAACTACATCTGGCACAGCAGCTGCAACTGGGGTCATAACTTAAGTTTATGATAATCAACTGTAATTCTCCTTGATCCATTTGTCTTCTATACAGGCCAAAGGGAGAGTTAAAGGGAGAGGTGATAGGAACCACCACCCCTTCATCCTTCAAGTCCTTGATGGTGGTACTAATTTCTGCAATCCCTGTAGGGATGCGATACTGTTTCTGATTCACTATTTTTCCTGGTAGAGGCAACTCTAAAGGCTTCCATTTGGCCTTTCCTACCATAATAGCCCTTACTCCACAGGTCAAAGAACCAATATGGGGATTCTGCCAACTTCTGAGTATATCTAAACCAATTATACATTCTGGAACTGGGGAAATAACCATAGGATGAGTCCGGGGACCCACTGGACCTACTGTGAGATGAACATTAGCCAAAACTCCATCAACCACTTGTCCCCCATAAGCTCCTACTTTAAGTGGAGGGCCGCAATGCTTTTTAGGGTCTCCTGGAATCAATGTAAACTCAGAACCAGTATCCAGTAGACCCCGAAATGTTTGATCATTTCCTTTACTCCAATGGACAGTCACTCTTGTAAAAGGCCATAGGTCCCTTTGAGGAAGGACAGGAGAAAAATTAAAAGTAAAGGTCTTTGTTACTGTGCCTAAGTCCTTCCTCAAAGTGACCCGGCCTCCCCTTCATTCAAGGGGTTCTGGATCTACGAACTGACCTAGATCTGGAAACTGATTGACAGGTTGTGATTCTCTACTATTGTAATTCAAAGCAGCCCTTTCTTCATTTACCTTAGACAGTTGTTTGCTTATACAAATCATATAAAAACTTGGTAGGCTTCTTATCGATTTTACTCTTGGGAACACCATGATTAATTAACCAATACCAAAGATCTAAGCGAGTCAGACCACCATGAATACTTTTCTTTCTATGCTGTGCATTATGGTTGGTATGCTCGCTTTGACACTGGCGATTCAGTGCTGCCACTTGGCCCCTGTTGCTTCTGGATCCACCTAGGCCCATTAGATTTAATTCTTCTAATTGCACAGCTGCATCACCCATTGTTAATGATGGTGCAAGAAGAAGAGCAATGGTGAGGCCCTTCAAATTTGCTGGTGCCCCTTTCACCAATTTATATAATACAGTCTTGGTGAAAGGCATATCATCTGGATTCTGCCATTGAGAGTTAGATTTTAAACGAATCCATTTCAGCATACCAATTTCCCTGAGCCTTTTAATCACATCGTCAACATTAAACCAAGGAATATCTAGTATCTCCAGCTCTCTTTCAGAAGGCCAAACGCTGATAAATGTTTCAGCCACCCACTCAAATAAACTCTTGGCACCACTTTTAACTCTATGAGCTACAGCATTAAACCTAGAATCTCTACTCAGTCTCTACTCATTTCAATAAACTCAGTTTGATCCAGTTTTATACTCCTTCCACCAATATCCCACAGCCTTAAAATCCATTCCCAGGGGTATTCTCCAGATTGCTGTTTGAATGTGTTACAAAACTCATGAAGTTCTCTAGGCGTATAGCGAACCATGCTTTCTATGTCACCTGAGTGTGGTAATAGGCCTAGAGGCAACCACAGGTGGGCCCTCTGCAATATCAACATTGTCCTGAGGGAAAATTCTTACCCCCTCCTCAACCAAAGAAGGGTTAGTTTCCTCAGGCAAAGGCTGAGACTGAGATGCTGTGGAAGGTGGGGGTGGGGATTCATTCTCTACCAAGGGTGGTAAGACCACTTCCCCAGATGAAAAAGGCCCATCAGAATTTGAGGCTTCACTGGCCTGAGCCTCCTCTGAATCTTCCCATACATCAACATCCCAGTTTTCAAGATCCCAGTCCTTTCCAATCAGTGCTCTGACTTTAACTGCAGACACCTTCTAAGGCTGGGACTTTAATTTACATTGCAACTCAGCCAATCTAATAATTAAAGCTTGACTTTGATTTTCAGCAGTTTGAGCCCTATTACTACTGGAGAGAAAACTCTCTACCAGAACACACTTAGAAACTTCCAAGTTGTTTACACACATCTGAAGCTGATTATTTTCATCTCTGAGGTCTTTCTTTTCTTTTTCTATTTTATCCAGAGATACTTCCAAAGCACACTTAGAAGCCTTTAGATTTTCTATGCTCCTCTTGAGCTTGGCAGTTTCATCTCTGAGACCTTCCTTCTCATTTTGTACTTTATCCAGAGATGATAAAAGCAACCAACCAGCCTCATTATTTTCCTTAGATTATCAAAAGTATTATACACAGAATCACTAAGCACTGTGCTCCTCACAATAGGTGAATCAGGACTATCCAACACCCCCACTTTTATCAGTTCTTTGATAAGTTCACACCACAGAGTTTTGATGATCTTCATATCACTAAGGCAGTCTTTAGTAGCTGGAGGTTTCATTGTGTTGGAAACCCAGCTCCAGATAAGCTCAAGCTTACTAGAGAAATTCATCTTAATAATTCTATTCCTTCAGACCCCACTCCCGGTACCAAGATCTGCATTAGTCAGGGCTCTCTGAAGAAACAGAATCTATAGAATGTAATGTGTGTGTGTGTGTATAATATATATATACAAGTTAATTAAAAAATAACACAGTAAAAATAGTGTCCTTCAAAGTAGCCACCCGCAGCAGCCTCCTTCCTGGCTGGAATGTTCCACAAAGCCCAAAGATCCCAAGAAGGTCTCAAGCCTTTGCTCCTCTGGAGGGTTGAAGATGCTGGGTTCCGATGTCGGTGAAAAACAGCTGGGCTCCGATGTTGGCGATGAACAGCGAACAGCAGCAAGGTCCAGAGACCAGGCTCCAAAGGCAGCGGGAACAGCAACAACGAGGTGGAAAAGAAGAAACTCCAAGTCACCCAAGGATGGAGGCAGCAGCAGCAACAAAGAAGGCCACGATGCTCCATGGCGAACAACGTGCACGCAGAGTGGACTCCACAGCAAGTCAACACTGGATCAGGGAAGAGCAAGTCCCTCCTTGTTGCACATCCTATTATTTGGTCCACCACTGGAAAGTACTACCCACTATGGGCTGGGTTCTCTACAGTAATCAGTCAAGTATCTACAGGCTTGTTCAGGGGCCATTCTAACCCTTAACCTTCCACAGCTGCCCCCAAACAGTCTGCAACTGTCAAGTTGACATCAAAATTCAACCATAACAAGAATAAATCTCTAGGTTTGAAGTTGACTTCTGAGCATATCTGTGAGCAACTGACTGTCTTGATAGTGTTAAGACCCAGCTTATTGTGGGCAGGATTATTCCATAGTCAGGGAATCTAGAACTGTTTAAACATAAAGTTAACTGAGCATTAGCGAGCACACAAGCAAACAAGCACATACACATTGATTTGTTGATTTCTGCTATTGCTGTTCATCTTATGTAACCGGCTGCTTCAAGTTCCTGCTGCTGTAATTTGCATGCAATGAGAGACTGACCTGAATTAGACTACTTAAACTCTTTCCCCCTACTTGCTTTATTCTGGTATTTTGTTGTAGTTGCATACAATGAAACTAAAACATTTTACCCATAAGTACTTTGAAATTTTCTCTGTATTCTTTAATATTAACTGCAAAAGATAACTTTGCCTCTTTCTGTCTAATCTACTTGTGTTCTTTTTAGTTCTAGATCAAAACATCTAGTACATTCCTAGAATACTTAATTCTATTGCATTCCATTCTTTATATACAGACTCTGTGTCTAAGCACAATCCCTATATGACCTCATCATTATCGTGTTACTTAATTGTAAGTTAATACATGCTTAAATATTTCAACATACTTACACTCTATTTCCTTTTGATTTTAAGACAAGTCTCACTGTTTATCTCAGGCTAGGTTTGGAATAGTCTTTCTTCTTCAACCTCCTGAGTTCTAAGATTATAAGCATTTACTATTATGTCTTTCTGTCTCTGCCTCTGTCTCTCTCAGATATAGTCACAGATGTCCTCAAACTTTCAATCTTCTATCTGCACCTTCCCTTCTTTTTTAAAAATTTTTTGTTATTTTATTCAATTATGCATGTGTGTGTGTGTGTGTGTGTGTGTGTGTGTGTGTGTGTGTGTAGAACCACTGGTGAAATCGGGAACCACCATGGACCGTCTCTACCTCCTCCTTGTTTACTCTGCCCGGGATACACAGGCTCTGCCCTACCAGGACCAGAAACGCAGGCTGCCCCCGCTTCTGCCTGGCGTCTATATGTGGGGTCTAGGATCCGAACTCAGGACCTTCTGCCTGCAAGGCAGAGCCTTAACCCCTGAGCCACCTCTCCAGCCCCCTGCACCTTCCCTTCTATCTGCTAAACGGAGAGGCAAATGAGTGGATAGGATAGTGGATAGGAGAGAAAGAGTTGAAGAAGTAACAAAGAGCACTAAGATTGTAACATACAACTAGATAGAAACCTCCTGTCTTTAATATATTTTTTTCTAAAAAAGAGTGAAAGCAGATGTATCCTATACAGAGGAGCACACACATACACACAGACTGAAAGAGACAGAGAGAGAGAGAGAAAGATAAAGGCAAATCAAAAAATTTACTATGATTCTCCAACTTAGAACCCATAGGTAAAAAATATCTCCAAGTTGGAGGTATGTGAAACTTCCTGATAAGTTATTGGTCAGAGAGGTATCAAAGCCACCCCCCGACAGTAGAGAGTTTTGCCATTGCTCTTTGTTGTCCTACAGAAACTTATAGTAAGACCCTATTACTGAACATATAACATGTAAATCACAGGACATAGACAAAAAATACCAACTGGAACTAGGCTGGAAGATTCCTCGTTGCTGGACAGCTCATCAGTCCATGAAATATGCAAGCTGCAATAAAAATCACAGTGGCAAGAGTGACCACCAGTGTAATAGTGGCATGAGTGTCAGGGCGGCAACCAACAGCTTTCTGGTTGGATTTAAGGCTTATTTTTCAGTAGGGATCACATTCCTGATACTGCAAACTAGAATTAGAATCTATGAAAGGGGAGGGCATAGACCCTAGGGGGAGCAAAAGCTATTGATGTTTAGCTATGAAGACACTATATTATAAACTACCTTTTAAACATTGGTCATTATACCCATAGATTGGAAGAGTACTCAGCACTCGACCTAGAAGTTTCCTTCTACAACAGAAAATGTTTGTTACAGAAAATCACAGCTGGACAAAGTACAGAAAAGAAGTGACTGTAGATTGCCCATCCTTAGGCAGGACATGTAAGACCCCCACCCCCACCCCAATGTTCAGGGAACATCTCAGAGGGGGAAGATTCCAGAACTTTCTTCTCAAAACAAATATTTCAAATAAGTCTACTTTTTTTACATCCTTGAGTCTGCAGTAGATGGGGTATAGCCAACTCCTGAGATGTCTTGGTTCATTTTCCCATTGTCCAGATATAAAGCATTTGGTTTTTTTAAATATTTATGGGTTGGGGACATGACTCAGTGGTTAAAATCTTTGCCTTATTGGCAAAGGAACTGAGTTCAGATCACCAGGCTCCATATAAAAATTCCATTGGATATGGCAGTGCCCTGTAATTTTGTGCCTGGAAGATGGAGCTTGGGAAATCCCAGAGTGAGCAATAAAGTGAAAGAGCAATACAGGATGATTCCCAATGTCCCCCTTGGGCTTCCACAGGTATGCACATCTAGTGCATTCTATACACATGCCCCTATATGTGGACTTCCAAAACCTTATATGTTATTTTAAATTACATGATTTTTGTTGTTTTCTCTACCCCTTTACTCTATTTCATCTGCTCTTCCAACTGAGAGATATTTTCTTTTCAACAAACCTCCCTCATACCCCAGTGTCCTTTCTAATTTATATGTCCCACTAAGTCCCAAAGGGATTTCTCTTCTTGAGCATGACCTGACTTTTTTCAATAGCACTAGTCTCTTGGGCAGTCATTATCTCCTTGGTCACAACTTTAAATTACCTTATTTCTCTCCAATGGAAAGTTTTTCATATTTGTTTTTTCTACTTATTGCTTCCTATATATCTGTTTAAAAAGTAGCAAATAATACAATTGGAATAATGAGAATGCTGTGCTGGATTGAAATATCTGCCAGTTGATTAAGTAGTTTTTGGCCTTTTCATTGAGCTTTACACAAAGTCTGTGGACACAGAGCAAATATAAACGACTTGTTCATTAGAATACAACACAGGTGATTTCTAGTTCAGTTTCCAAGAAAATCCTCAGTTCCACCTGAAAGTTCTTGAGCTTTTTCATCCCTTTATTGTTTGCATCCCTAATGGTTTGCATTTCCTGCCAAAAATCAGGTCTCAAATCCAATCAGAAAGCAGTTTGTTACCCACTTGACATTCATGTCACTATTGCACTGATGGTCACTTCTGGTTATAGTTTGCAGCTTCCACAGATTGTGATACTGTTGATTACTTTTCTCCCCCAGCAGCTTGCATAGTATTTATGGTATTATGAAAGCTCACCAATAAGGAGGAAGCCAGTTCCAGTTTGTTTTTTCTGTGTCCTGTGATCAACATGTATGTCATCTTCAGCAATAGGGTCTTACTGTCAGTTTCTGGAGAGCAACCAAGAGCAATAGCAAAACAATATTTATTTATGGAAGACTTTGAGACTTCTCTGACCAACTTATTAGGAGGTATCAAATACATGATACTGGGAATTTTAGTTGTTTGTGGCTTCTAATAGAAGCATAATAGTGTGTTTTCTGTTATATCATATCTTACTCTATGTTCCTTTGAGTAGGGTATGCATATGGGTATGCATATTCACACTTTTTTGAAAAAAATATTTTTATGTGTAGTATAGGAGGTTTCCATTTGGTTGTATCTTATACCTTAGTGCTGTTTGTTACTTCCCTAGTTCTTCCTGTACTTTATCTCCTTATCATCTCTTTTCCCCTTAAAGATTTCTCCCAGTTATTCACCTTCCACCTTACTATCTGTGGCTTTTTATATCTCCTCCTTTAAGGTTTTCATCCTAATTTCTAGGCCAGTATGGTCTACATAGTAGAAAGTTTCAGGTAATTCAACTTTGATGAATCATATTACAATACATTATAGCTCATATATAGTTCAGATCACATGTTTATTTAGTGTCCCATAGTCATATATTCAATCTCTAGTAATCCAGGAGCTGCATCCATAGAGTTTTCATCTCTCCGTGGTGTGAAAATGATAGAGGCAGACTTCGGCAGAGACCTCAGTGGAAACTCTGGAACAAAACTGACCTGCGACTTGTGCTGAATTAAACTGTGAAGTCCAGTTTATTGCTACTGTGGATGGCCAATATTTTGGCCTGCTTTGAGAAGGGAGTGGTTTGAAAAGACCTTACAAAGAATCGACAGGTGAATGGTGCCTGCCGACAACACAGCTGATACTTCCAGAAGCATCCCCAGAAATAGCTCAGGTACTGGAGGGTGATCTGAGTGCTATGTTTCTATGTCCATCCTTCATGACACTCGCTCCTCTTCAAATATGCTCAGAGAACAGATCCTTCATGATTTTGATGGCCTCCTTTTCGGGGGGGGGAACTTAGTAACTACAGTGTAGTTGGGGTAAACTGCTATCCCTACTTGTCTCAGTGTTACAACTGAAAATCATTCTTTCCTTCTTTATCATTCATTTTCCATTTATCCTTAATATCCCTTAATAAGTTTACTAGGCAGTGTGGCTTATCTGATGGTATGATCTAGACCTTCATCTTTGAGAGATCACAACTGTGACCCTAATTTATCTACTTCAAATTAATTGGAGAAGCACGTTCCAGGGTCACTCAAATAGGTCAATTGGGCACCAAATTTTTCTTTTCCCTATGTCTAATGGCAGCCACACTTCCTCTTGATAAGCCAGGTCAGCTGCCTGTGCCAATGGTGAATCTTCTTGCCTGTCATTCTTGTTACATGAAACCCAAAGAATTGAGGTTACTGCATTAGTTTATTCTATAGTGGGAATTTCAGTTATTGTTGTTGTTGTTGTTTTTGTTGTTGCTGTGTCCTTATGAAAGATGATTTCCTTCAGGATTGTTAACTCTGAAGATTCCAAAGTTGCATAAACAGAATTGCAAATTTCTCGAGCGGGTCAAATCTGTGTTATTTTGTGTGTGTGTGTGTGTGTGTGTGAGAGAGAGAGAGAGAGAGAGAGAGAGGATACCGTGTGTGCCAGGAGGGCCCAAGGATGACTTTGAGAATCACCCTAAATTAGATTATTCTGGCATTTTTATGTGGGATCTGGGATCCAAACTCAGTATCTTCTGCTTGGAAGGCAGAGGCTTAACCCCCAAACTATCTTTCCAGCCTAGGCCAAATCTGTGTTCCCCTCAGTCTCATGTGTTTGGGTCATAGCACCTTTGGGATGTGGAGCCTTGCTGGAGAAAGGTGATCAGAGGGGATAGGTCTTGATGTGGACTAGTCCCATCCTTCTTCTGGAGAAGTCTGTTTTTGCAGCAAGCAGTCTTGCAGCTCTCTGCCTTGTCAATGGTGTGGCATAGCTTGTCTCCAGCTTCTGCCTCCAGTTATGCTGCGTCGACCATGAAAGACAGTATCTCCTCTCTGGAACTGTAAGCTGAATAAATCTCCTTTTTTCCTTAAATTGCTTGACTTTGTGTGTTCTCTCACAGTAACAGATAAGAATACTAGTACACTGTGTAATATAAAAGGTTTTAGTGTAAGCCTCTGTTGCTGATAGGCTGGACATTTGGCTATGAGTATTCATCATAAATTTTTAGAATTTTATATTTACCTTGCCTCAATATCTGTTTTAGTTTATTTTCTGTTGCTGCAATAAATATTCTGACAAAATCAACCTACCATGAGAAAGGTTTTTTTTTTTTTTTTGAGAATTAAGGCAGATTTTATTAGAGGAGAGAAAGAGTGAATTCATGGACATGAATTCCATGAGGTTACAAGAGAACTACTGGATAGTTGCTCCAAAATGTTGTGTTCTTGTGTCTGGGGACTGAAGCAGGAGAGCAGCATAAAAGGATTAAGGGAAAAAAAGAAAAATAACTCATGGACTCCAGACATGGAGTCCCATGAGGGGCAAAGAAGCTTGAAAGAAACTCACAGACCTGCAGTCCATGAGGGGCAAGGGAGCCCAAGAAAGGATTTATGTGGCTCACAAGTCCAGGTTATAGTCTGTCATGGCAAGGAAGTCACAGCAACACACCAGTATCATATAGTATTCTGCAGTTGACATATAGCCTGGCCCACTTGAACCACAGCTATATCAATTTCTGTGTGCTAGCCAGATCTGGATGAACTGTGACCAGCTGCTTTAGGCTCCTGCTGCCTTAACTTCCCCAACATAATGGACTTGAATTGTGAGTCCAAATCAACCCTTTCCCTTAAGTTTCCTAGATATTTTATAACATCAACAGGATAAGAGAACAAAGATAAGCTCTCTGCAAGTGTTAGGCCCACTTGACACACTACGAATGGGACTTTGAATAGGATTTCTTTTAATATCTGATCCCTGGATTGCTCTATTCTAAAAGGACTCATGGCACTTTGTCCATCCCAATGTCAATCAGTTCTTATGATTAATAATCTTTTAAATGTTTAGCTATTTTGATTTAACTGTGAATGGCTAGTAAATGGCTGTAGTCCTTTTGGAGAAAGCCTGAATGAATCATTTGTGCGCTTAACTGTGGTAGTTTTTCAGTCTTTTCCTTTGAAACATTACCCCTTTGACAAATGAGTTCTGAAGAAGTTCTAAGAAGAAATAACAGCTGAGAGAGCCAAAACCTCCTAAAGTTATTTACTTATCCACCTTGTTTGAGACCAGATTTCTTCACTGCTGTGTAAGTTAGGCTAGCTAGGCCTTGAATTTCTGGAGTTTCAGGTCTTTGTCCCCCTCATTTCCCGCAGGCATTCTGTGATTTCAAATACTTTTACCATGTGTCTGTTTTTTTGTATGGGATCTGGGGATCCAAACTAAAGTTGTCAGACTTGCACTTTACTTATTGAACCATCCTGTAACTCAAGCCGAGTTCTATAATGGTCTATATTACTGTAAACTCTAATATATGGACATTTGACATCACTGAATTTCTTTATGACATCTATGCTTTGTAATATCTGTGTCTTATTGTTTTGGTGAGTAGGTGAATAACATAAGTTCTGGATCATTTCATAGTTCATAATTATCTGGTAGATCTTCTGATTCCATAGTAGTGATGGTTAATTTAATACATCAACTGACATAAGATGAGGAATGATAAATATCTGGGGAAATATTATTTTGGGGCATTGCAAAATGCTTATAAGTTGGTTCTGGAAAAAATCAACATTTTAATATTTTATTTATTTATTTTATGTGGTGTGTGTGTGTGTGTGTGTGTGTGTGTGTGTGTGAATCAGAAGACACTGAGTGTCCCTGTGGCTAAACTCTGGGATATCCCAGGCTTTGCTCACCAAGGCTAAAAGTGCAGGTGGTCACTGTTTCCATCTAGGGTTTTTATGTGAGACCTGAGATCCGAACTCAGGACCTTCTAATTGTGAGACAGAGTCCTAATCCCTAAGCCATCTCTCCAGACCAAAGATCAGCATTTTAATCAGTAGACTTTGTAAAGAGGAGCCATATTCGCTAGTATGGGTAGCTATTATACAATATGAGCGTTTTTTCCAAACAAAAAGAAATGTGTCTCTCTCTCTCTCTCCCTCCCTTCCTCCCTCTCTGTTTCTCTCTATCTCACTTTCTCTCTCTCTCTGTCTCCCTCCTCCTTCCTTTTTCTCTCTCACACACATGTTTGCTTTGCTCTTTGACAAAGCAAAGAATCAGAGATTCTTGTTTAGGGAATTTAAAATATCATTGGCTTCCTCTGTTTCCCCAGCTTGTAAACAGCAAGTAGTGGAACTTTTCAAATTCAACAATTGCATGATTTAAATATATGTGAGATATTTATTAAAGAGATTGTTCAACAAATGCTTTTTTCTCACTTAGTCCCCATTCCCCTCTCACCTCTTTTTCCCCCTGACAACCCTCATTTCCCCTGTCATATTCCCTCATGTTTTCAGTCTTTTCATTTGTGTGGCCCACTGTGTTCCATTTAGTTTGTATTTCATGTCATATGCCTGGCATGATTTATGCTCCAGCAAGTGTCATAGATCAGTGAATATACCATTGAAGATAGCATCTTCTTTTTCCTTTCCTGTAAGTATGAGTTCTCATGAGTCTGTCTGGGAGGTGTGGAGCCTATTGAGATCTTTTTCTTTTCCTTATGAGATGTTGTTAGGACAGTTCCTATGCAGTGCTGGTCATGTCCAGGAGATAGTGTCTGTCCCACCACTGTCCTACTTCAAGGTCTTACACTTCTGAAATGTTTTCTAAGCCTTGGAGTGGGGTGGAATTGACTTGGATGTTCTGAGTAGGTCCACAGTCATTTATTTTCTACAGTTTGACCAGTACATGCCTTCTGTTGCAAAAGGAGGCTTAGAGGTTAAGTGCTGTGCGCTCCTCCAATCTATAGGTATAATAACAAGTGGTTTGAAAGGTAGTTTGGGGCCTGGAGGGCTTGCTTGAAAGCAGAAGGTCCTGAGTTCAGATCCCAGATCCCATGTAAAAATGCCAGGAGGAAATTGCCATGGCCTGTACTTCTTGTCCTGCAAGGCAGAGCCTGGGAAACTCCAGAGCAAAGCAAAGAAGAGGTAGAACAATCCAGGATAATTCACGAACTCACCCTTCACTTCTGAGCTTCTACAGGCATGCACAATGTCCACTGATAAACACACACACACACACACACACACACACACACACACACACACACACAATTTTGTAATGAAGAGAATACATTGTGTCCACATTCTTAAGTTTCTGTAGTCTAACAAATCCAACACTGTTCAAAACTTCAAAGTCCAAAACTTCAAAACTTCTGAGATGGCTTAGAAGTTAAGACTTTGCTTTGTAAGCAAAAGGTCCTGAGTTTGGATCCCAGGTGCTACATAAAAAATGCCAGGTGGAAATAGCAGTGGCCTGCACTAATGCCCTGGTGGGCGGGACCTGGGAAATCCCAGAGTAAAGCAAAAGGGAGGTAGAAGCAATCCAGGATGATTTTTGAGGTCACTCTTGGTCCACTCCACAGGGACACACATACACACACACACACACACACACACACACACACACACACACACACACAAGGTAAATAAAATTTTTTTAAAGTAAAAAAGTTAAATACTTTCAAAATATAATGACACAGAGAAAACATTCCTATTCTAGAAGGGAAGACTAGGGACATAGCAAGGATTGATGAAACCAAATGAGACAAACTGAGCAGGGCAAACTTCAAATCTTGAATATCAGTGTCTGTCATCTGGCCTTATAACCTTTCCCTGGTATCTGTTCCACTTCATTCTACTTTCCTCAGTGAATTTTCCATGGTCTTGGTATCTACAGTATTCAAGCGTCTCCATTTCAACTTAGTCTTTACCTTTGCAGCATAATGTGGTGACTTCCAGGGACTCTCTTACAGGGACCTCCAACTGTGCCACATATTTCCTGGCATCAGCAGCCCTTTCAAATTGTGAAACAAGGGGCTGGAGAGGTGGCTCAGGGGTTAAGCCTCCGCCTTGCAGGCGGAAGGTCCTGAGTTCGGATTCCAGATCCCACGTATAGACGCCAGGCGGAAGCGGGGACGGCCTGCGCTTCTGGTCCTGGTAGGGCGGAGCCTGTGAATCCCGGGGCAGAAGGAGGTGGAGGTGTCCATGGTGGTTCGCGAATTCGTCGGTGGTTCTACACATACACAGACACACACACACACACACACACACACACACGCACGCGCGCACACATACACATGCACATGCGCACAGTTGAATAAATAATAATAAAAAAACTCAAATTGTGAAACAAGATTCCACAATCCTCTTAATCTTGTATCTTTCATGCCTGCAAATCAATACCTAGTGGATATTGTTGCCAAGTTCTGCTGCCAGCCTGATGTAGAGTTCATTCTTCTTGGAAATATAGCTATATAAGCTTCTGTATGTCAATTTTGGAGAAACATTTCCCTGGGAAGTTGTTTTTGAGAAGAAGAAAACTCCTTCAACTGCATTCTCAACTTCAGGCTCTTACCTTTCAAACAAGTTCATATTTTCATGACTTGAAGTCTTTGACGTGCAGGCTTTTGCCTTCAGAGCATCTCAACCACTGTTTTTCCTATGAAGAGCTAGAATTTCTCTCTCTTCTTTCTTTTTAACAATTATAGCCTCTTTTTCGGCACTCACTTTGCTTCAAATTTTAACTTGCTAAACCTCTTCAATAAACTGTTATTTTAAAATATTTTTGTTCATCTTTGTTATACTTCACTGTATCCATAAATAAGTTCAGTAAAAGTAGCTTATGTCACATCCTGAATATTATCTTATCTTGAAGTTTCCTCTACCAAACTTTAAAAAAAAATTCAATGTAACTCAAATTCTCAGGACGAAATAGGCAAAATTAAGCTACATTCTTAGTTAAAATATCATCCAAATGGCTCCCAGCCTGGTTTCTGATGGAGTCTTCACTGCTTTCTGAACTCTCATGACCTGATCTTCTATCATAATCTGCATTTCTTTTACTATTCTTATCTTCTAAGTTTCCACCAGAAATGGCCCATTCCAGACATTATCTCCTGAATATGATAGAGTTGTGATATACAAGATATGTATACTTATGCAATCATTGTAGTGGACTGTCTCAACATCTCACTATCATCACAAAGATCTCAAGTACATCTACACCTCTCTGAGAGACTGGTAGGACTAATGTTGATGGGGATGTAAAGGAGAATGCTCTCCTCAATGCTATATTCTCTTGAAATATTAGTAAGAAAACTGTCTTAAGTGCCCCACTCCCTTCCCCAGACTGAGATAAGAGGTTCCTAGAAGCTCACAGGAGTCAAAAGTCCAAGATATAAAACGATATTTTCTGCCTTCAACAAACGTCAGTCTCTCGGTGTCTGTTCCCACCTCCCTTCCTTAGCAAACACAGTAGATGGCCATCTGGGAGACTGTCACATTCCTTAGGTAGATATTGAGAAGACAGGGCTCCCCTTCTTTTTCTTTTTTCTCCCTCTTCTGTTCAAACAAAATGTACATATAATGTGTGCACCCTGTCTCATTACTTCTGGCTTGTGTTTTTTGACAGAGTGCTAGGGTCCTCTGGCTAGAGTAATAAAATGGTTTTTTTGATCAGTATTTGTGTTTGAAGCTTCTGTTCCTGATAGCAGTCACTCCATAACACTCTGATCTATGACACTTAAGAGCTTTGGCATATCAGGCATATGTGCTCAAAGACAAACTAGATGAAACACAGTGGGCTGCACAAATGAAAAGATTTGAAAGTAGAAGGGGCAGGGGAAATGAAGAATTGTAAGGAGAAAAGGAGAGGGGATGGGATTTAGGACTAAGTGATGAATATTGAAAATATGAAGTTACTTTATTCATATATGCAACATTAAAAAAGAATGGAGAAGAAAAATATTTTGAGAGAGAGACAAGAGACAGAGACAGAGAGCTCATTAAACTCTGCTTCTAGTATTCTAGGGCCTTTTCTATCCAAAGTACCAAATTCTTCCACATTCAGCTACAAAACATTTCCAAAGGCCCAAGATCACATTGTGAGGTTCATAGCAGTAATGACTCAACTTCTCAGTATCAATTTTCCATCTTAGTTACTTTTCCTGAAAAAAAAGAGAGAAAGTGTTTATTTTGACTAACAGAGATTACAGTATTGTATTGGTTGCTTTGTGCTGTGACAAAGTACCTCACAAATGCAACCTAATGGGAAAAAGGTTATTGAGTTGATAATGTAGTAGTCTAGGAAAAGGAAGACCCCATTCTTTGTGTACTATAATGAAACTGCGTGCTATGAAAAAATTTTGACCTTAGACTAACTGCTCCTTGGTTTCTGTAAACTGCTTAAGCATAAGGATATTCACTGCTTACACATAAAGACAGTCAAAAGTTGCTCTCCCTATCTGCTGACCACTTGGTTTCATAGTTACAGCCTTGGGTCAGCAGAACCACCATTCCAGGTTTTCACCTCTTCCCTATTCCTTACCTGAGCCTTCAGCTGCAGCTCCTAACTGACACATAAGTCTGGTTTCTATGACCTAAGAGTGGCCTACCCACTCTTCTAAACTGCCAGCGTGAGTCACTAGTTGAACAGCACATACCAACTTACACACTAATATAAAAACTGCATCTTGCCCTTACTCAAGACTCCATCAGGAGGTCCCAAACTCTGATGGAGTCCCAGAGTCCTAAGGTTCCATCTAAGGTCGGGAACTTGGGTGGAGTCCTGAAACTTCAGTTCTGTTTGACCCACTTTCAATAAACATCCTTTTCAGTCAAGCTCATTGTCCGTGCCTCATTGGGTGGACTTCCAGATCCTATAACAATAATTTCAGGGTACAGTCAAAAAGGATGGGAAATTACTTTGGAAGGAGCTTGAATCAGAAACACAGCAGAAATGAATATATACATGATTGTTTGCTGTTTCCATCTTTGCACAGTCCCTGCTCCTTGTCTAGGGAATGGTCCTGACTTCAATTACTATGTATCTTCCTACATCAATTAAGGAAATTAAAATTGTACCTGTCATATTCACTTGCATGGTAGTTGCTAAAATCACCATCAAGTGGCTTAAGGGAGCAAGTGGTTTATTTTCTCTTATAATAGTCCCATTATAGTTGCTTGTCCAGTTTGGCAGGAGAGCACACAACACCACTAAGGGCTGAGGGAGCTGGCCACATCATACCACCTAATGGCTCAGAGAGGAACAATCCTTACTTGCCAGACCAGCAAGTTTGGCCAAGTATGCCAAAATATGCTAACTTCCTCAACCGGCTCTCTGTTTTTTATTTATCTGTCCAGGGCCTAACCCCACCCACCAACGGTTGGGCCTGCCCAACCGTTCTGCAGGTTCACTCTGGGCTAATTCTCTGCAAATGTCCTCTGACCATCAAGTTAACACTTGTGTCTAACTATGACAATGCTTCATAGGCATGTCCAGATGCCAACTTAATGTTAGAAAATACTTCTCAGGTTGGTCCCTAGAAGGTAGGAATCTGGGCTCATTTGAGAGATATTCCTTTAGTTATGGTTAACCTTTAGGTGTGCTTGTGAAGGGGTTAACTTGATTCCATTAATTGATGTGGGAATTTTTGCCTATGTGGGGAATAAGCATGGAGAGAGTGAGTAAGCAAGTAGGCATGCATCCATTGTTACACTCTATTTTTGCTGTGAATATGGTATGGCCAGCTTATTCAAATTCTTAATGCCTTGTTTTTCTTACAATGATGTACTATCATAAGTAATTGTGAACCAACCAAACTCTTTTTCCCTAAGTTGTTTGGGTTGGTATTTTGTCGTGGCAATGTATAATAAAACTAAAAAAGGGGCTGGAGAGGTGGCTTAGGGATTAAGCCTCCGCCTTGCAGGCGGAAGGTCCCGAGTTTGGATCCCAGATCCCACGTATAGACGCCAGGCGGAAGCCAGGGCGGCCTGTGCTTCTGGTCCTGGTAGGGCGGAGCCTGTGAATCCCGGGGCAGAAGGAGGTGGAGGTGTCCATGGTGGTTCGCGAATTCGTCCGTGGTTCTACACATACACAGACACACACACACACACACACACACACACACACACACACACACACACACACACACACACAGAGACACACACGTGTGCGCACATACACACGCATATGCACACAGTTGAACAAATAATAATAATAAAAAAAACTTAAAAAAAAACTAAAAAAGAAGATGACTGCATGTAAAGGAGGAAGCTAGTCAAGCACGGACATTCATTTTCCTCTGTTTGCTTTGGGCTCACTTGAACAAGTTAATTCAACCTTCTTTCTCCAGGACTTATCCACTACTTTAGTTTTATTACACATTGCTGTAAAAAATATCTTAGAGGCAAATAGTTTTGATGACTCAAAATTCCTGGAAACTCATCAGGTCCAAATTAAGTTTTACCTTCTTTTTCAGGGACACCAATTCTGGTACATGGTGGCAGGACTCAGTTACTTTCCATGACCCCTCAATCTTGCATCAAACATGGTTACAAAACAGTATCAACCAAATGGTGTTGCCAAACTCTACCTACTACAAGCTCTGAATTGTGACTGACCTACCTGGATCATAGTTGCATTAACTTCTTTGTGTGGAAGCAGCAGTGTTTGTGTGTGTGTGTGTGTGTGTGTGTGTGTGTGTGTGTGTGTATGTGTGTACTCATGGATGCCCAAAGGTAACATCACGAACCATCCTGGATTTCTCTACTTTCTTTTTTTAGTATTTATTATTTATTCAATTGGGAATGTATGCATGTGTGCATGTGTGTATATATGTGTATGTGTGTAGAATCACGGAGGAATTCGGGAACCACCATGGACGCCTCCACCTCCTCTTTGTTTACTCTGCCCCGGGATTCACAGGCTCCGCCCTACCAGGACCAGAAGCGCAGGCTGCCCCCGCTTCCGCCGGTGTCTATACGTGGGATCTAGGATCCAAACTCAGGACCTTCTGCCTCCAAGGCAGAGGCTTAACCCCTGATCCACCTCTCTAGCCCCCTGCTCTACTTTCTTATTGCTTTGCTCTGGGGTTTCCCAGGCTCCATCTTTCAGAGCTGGAATTAATTGCAGGCTGCTGCCATATTTGCCTGGAATTTTTTATGGGACTTAGGAATCCAAACTCATATACTTTTGCCCTGAAGCAAAAGCTTTAACCCCAGAGCCATATCCACAGCCTAACAGTGGTGTTCTTAATGCTTTCTGGAAGAGCTTTAGCTTTCTTTGTTTTGGAGTTCAATTTAAAGCTCTTGTCCTTAACAGCTCTTCAATAAGAAGATCTTATTGAATACTGTTGCCTCCAATATAAAACCATGGCTTTACAAGTTTTCACTTTTCTTAATGGAAGAGTACAACAGAATAGCAATATTAAGCTATGTTAGTCCTAATTATTTTAAAGCATGAATACTAAATTCTGCACCTCTGGCGAATGCATCTACTTAACTTCAGCCTGATCTAAAGCTTTGTTCTTTTCTTTCTGGTCTACACTGTGACATGTTTAGTATTAACTGTCAAATTGACACCAAGGAAGTAGAACTTAGGACCCATTACAGATGTATTTTTTAGATTAAATTTTTCCCTGTGGCTTGCCAGTAGAGAATTGCCTTTTTTCTTAACTAATAGCAGTTAATCTTTTTTAAAAGGATAACTCACAAAGGCAGAGTAATGCAAAACTAACAATCACAAGGGTCAGTTGAAGGGAAGTCTCATTACTGCCAAATCTTTGATTTGTTTATTCTCCATCTGCTTTTACATGTAATAATATATGCATCCTCCTTTATCAAGTCACTCACTTGCTATTTTTGTTAAGAGGCAACTTACTGATGCTGGATCATGGTAAGATTGCTTGAGGCAAAAATTTGTGTTAGTCCACCAAGGATTTCTGTTGTGATGAAGACACCATAGTATAGAGATGAATAACTAGATTTTATTCTTTGTGCTTCATCAGTGATTTATTTTCCCAAACATTGCAAGTCTTTGGGAACTTGTGCATCTGATCTTCAGCTTTCCTTCCTTCTGATCCATTTTTTTTGTGGATTCAAATCAGAATACTGTCCACCCAGCCTCCAAATTGTGCAGGAAGATTTGAATCCAACCCTCCTCCTCTGTCAACAGTGTCTCTTCTCTGTCTGAATTTAGATCATATGCAGATATGTCAGATTCTCCCGACTCAGATTCGTTCCCTTGCTGGCTAGTGCAGTGCTACCCTATGCAAATATTCACTCAGATAGTGGTAAAGATTGTTTAATTAGTCTCTCTAGCACTCTTGAAAAAGTACAGGAACATGGGGAGCCCATGAGATAGCTCAGAGGTAAGGCACCTATTTGCAAACCTAACAACCCGAATTCTGTTTATAGAGACCCATCTAATAAAAAGAAAGAACTGACTTCTGAAAATTGTTCTCTGACTTCCATCCATGCATCATGATATGAATGTATACTCTCATACTCTCATAAATAAATAAATAAGTAAAAATAAAAAAATAAAAGATGGAGAGACAAACAAGTTTTAATCCACTGCTTTCTACTCTTGGCTATGATATATTGTGACCAGTTCCATTAGACCCTACTGCTGCATTTCCCTGCTGCGAGGCTATGATTTTGGACAGTAACCTGGGATTGTGAGCTAATAAACACCTGCTTTCCCTAGGTTGCTTGCGTCTGCCATTTTTGTTGTAGCAATGAATTATGAAATTAAGGCATATACCAATGACCAGTTAGGTTTTTTTGAGTGTGCAAAATAGATTCAGTATTTTTTATTTTCATGTTTTTGATTATACATATTAGTTGCATAAGTACATTCCATTATATTTTCTTTTCTATATGTAATGTACTTCAATCATATTTTTAGCTCCCTATTGCACATACATGCTTCTCCCCTTTACTGCCAGTCCCCTTTCTATTCTATAATATACTAGCTTCTCTCATTTTTATTTTTAGATTCTGTATATAATAATAGTTAGCTTTCTGAGTCTGGATTATTTTATATAACATGAAGATTTCCACTTCCATCTATAGGTATCATTCTATTCTTCTTATATTCTTCAGTTGTCAAATTCATACTCCATAGCTGACCATTTAGTGCATCTGTGTGAAATGATCAATTATCTAGAAATGATCAATAATCTAGTAGGGTGATTTTGTAGAAAATTGTCCTAATTGATGTGGGAAGACCCAACATAATGTGTGAGACCATTCCTTGAAAAAAGCATAAGATGGAAAACTAGTTGTTTTTGGCATGCTGGTAAACTAGAAAGCAGCATTGACTCTTGTTATTTCCATGGATATGTTGTAATCAGTCCCCTCAACTTCTGCTAGTAGCTCTCTGGTAACATGTTCAACTGTAACCTAAAATTGTGAGATGGAATAAGTTGTTTCTCTAGCTTGTTTGGGTAGTATATTAGTACAGCAATGGACAGTTTGGTACAAGAAAAGTGGGGTGTTACTGTGAAGTTAATACTGTGTGTGTATGTGTTCGTATGTGTATATGTGTGTGTATGTGTGTGTGTGTGTGTGTAGGTACATGTGCCTGTATGTGCATGTACATATGGATATCAGAGGAAAACCTTGACCATTGCTGATAGATTCTGAACCAGACCTCAGACCCGAGTTCTGAGATCTCTGAGTGGTCTGCATGTATGTGTATGACAGAAGGTACCATGTGTCCCTGTGAAGGACCAAGGGTGATTTTGGGAAACATCTTGGATTACTTCTACCCCCTTTTGCTTTGCTTTGGGGTTTCCTGGGCCCTGCTCACCAGGGCTGGAAGTGCAGTCTGCTGCTGTTTCCACCTTGCGTTTTTACATGGGAACTGGAATCTAAATTCAGGTCCTTCTGCTTGTAAGACAGAATCTTAAAAAAAGAAGAAGAAATGGCTTTTTTATTTACAATATTCATTGCATCTTACAAATGACATGCTTTCATTCCCTATGCTTTTTGGAAAGTAATTCCAGTTTGCTGTGCAATGAACTTATAGGAAAGTCCCAATATATCCATTAGAAATCTTAAACCTAAATCTTAATTTTTTATATTTCATACTATATTAATAGAGGACTGTTTTTAATTAAGAAAAAACTTAACTCTTAGTTAAATATTGTCCTCTGGCACATCTTTAACTTAAATACAAACTGGACTAGCTTATGAAATCATACCATTAGATTTGAAATTACTCAACTTCTCAGTAAAATGAATGCACAAAGAAAACATGGTAAAATAAAGTAATGATGTATGATTTCAATACTTTCTTTTTGGACCCTATTGACTGCTTTTATTTTGCTCAATTCAGGGTATAGTTAGTGAGGATTCCAGTTTGGAAACATCTGAACCCATTATTCTTTTCAAAGAGCATGGAGGGGGCAGGCCTTGAGGCACAGACTATTCTTTACTAGCAGTGCAGGGGGCATTGAACTCTGCCACTGTAGAACAACAGGCTCCTCTCTCTTCCCTGATTCCTGAAGCATCAGTACCTAGATTGTACCATCTTCTATTAGAAGACACTAAACATAAGGTGACAGAAACCAGTTTCTCTGTTCAGCTACCAGAAACTGTCATATCATATAAAGATCTTACAAACAGGCAAGAACAATGAATTGTGCAGTTTTTATAGTTCATGCATATAAAAGAAAATGTGACTTTTCATTTGTTTTGCTGCCATCTCTGAACAAAATATATGTCCTGCTTCATAAGCCAAGAGAAAGATCAATTATCTCCATGCTGGATCACTCACAGTTTAGCACTGTGCTTCTTCATCCCCACAGTTCCCCCCTGAAAAGACACTTGGTACAGGTAGTTTGATGGGAGAAACTGAATGGAGAAACAGTCCCATACTCAATACAGGAGATAGAATACTAAAATAAAGAAACGGTGAGGTAGAGTTGAGAGAGTTCAATCTTTTCAGCACAAATCTTTTGACACATCTTATAATTACAGATTTCTATCAAATTCACCCCTGTGAATTTGAATCACCCTTTTAAAAAGTGTTGATAACTTAGGGATCTTCAGCTCTGTTGAGGAAATACTTAAGGACAGTTTGCAGATTCATTTGAAGAAATTCATTCCTAACGTTTCAGCTACAATTTTGAAATAGATTAGCCCAACAATGAAGTGAATCAAAACAATGCTGCACATTAGCTGAATCTATTTAAACAAATAAATTTATAAATATCATAGAATTAAGCAAAATTTCTGATATGTAAACATACTGTTTGTTCCTGAAACGGATGTTAATACCTGGCAATTGTTAATAATCACTTGTGAGGAAAGCCATCCATTAATAAGGCCAGTCTTCAGCAAACTAAGCCACATCACGATTCACTAAGTAATGTTAATCATGGTCCTTTCCAACACCTTTGGTAAAGGCTATTTACAGTATACATGGCCGAGCATGCACTACTAATAATAGTTTATTACAATAGAGTTTACACAGTACCTGGAAATGGTGAAACATCTCACACATTATTTTAATCAATATAGTTTCAAGCAGGAAATGTTCCTTATCTGATCCATAATTACATAAAAAGTCTTATAAAAATTTGAATTCCTCTCAAGAAATTGATGCATATTCTACATACTACAGGTTAAAGAAGTAAAAAAAAAAATGTATTCCTCAGGTTTTATGCACCACTTCTACCACTTGAATCTGCTTTATGCTTAAATCCAAGTACTCTGAGAAAATGCAAAATCTGCTATATCTTTGCATATTTGTTAGTAGCAATTAGTATTAAAGGAATCACAAGTGGGGCTGGAGAGGTGGCTCAAGGGTTTAGCCTCTGCTTTTCAGGCGGAAGGTCCTGAGTTCGGATCCTAGACCCCACGTATAGACACCGGCGGAAGTGGGGGCGGCTTCTGGTACTGGTAGGGTGGAGCCTGTGAATCCTGGGGCAGAGTAAACAAGGAGGAGGTCGAGGCAGTCCATAGTGGTTCCCAAATTCACCTGCACACACACACACACACGCGCATGCGCGTGCACACACACACAATTGAATAAATAATAATAATAAAAAAATCAAAGGAATCACAAGTGCAAATAAAAAAGTCATTTATCATTAGTTTAACTACACTGTCATGGTTTACAGTTTTTAAAAAGTTCTTAATTGAAATCCTGAAAATGCAATTGAGAGACAGTCATATGACTTATGAAGTTATTTTTGATAGTCTTACATTACTTAAATTGTTCAAAGTTGTGATAGTTAATCCTGGGTGTCAACTGGACCACACCTAGCACCAATTAAGATCAGCTGTCAGAATACATGAAGAGATTATCCAGATTAATACATTTACAATAAAAAGACCAGCCCTGGATCTGATTGTAACCTCCCAGTAGCAGACCAGATAAAAGGAACCATGAAACAGAAGACTTAGAAGAGAGACTTACTGCTTCTTTGACTCTCCAGTAATCCTTCAGCCTCTAGTGTTTACCCACTGGCCTACTGGACTGAGCAGCTCTGAGTCTCAGAATGTTTGTAGTGACTCAACCTACCTCCAGCTTCAGCCATCATGTGTGTTGCCTCTGCCATGAAAGACTATTTCTTCTCTCTGGAACAATAAGCTGAATAAATCTGCCTTTCTCCCTTAAGTTGCTTCCTTTTGAATGCTCTCTCATAGCAACAGTTAAGAGTAACTGTTACAAAAATACAGTATATTTTAAATTAAGAAGAGTAAACTATATGTATTTGTCTTATGTATTTGAGGCTCAGATTAACAAATGATGCTCTTGTTTGTGATTTGAAAACTCCAAACCAAAATCCAACTAGGATTTTTCTTTTCCCTAGCAATTTTTTCCAATATCAACTCTTAATTGCTAATATTTTTTAACTTTAAAATGAAGTTATGTGCAATCTTTGAGCATATGCTGGAGAATGAAAAACTAGAGTCAGAAGCTTTAATTGACATTGTCAAGACCTCTAGGCAGAATCTTAACCCCTGAGCCATCTCTGCAGTCCTGGCATGGATTTTTGTTTCTGATTAGAGCATTCACTTTTCCTCTTAAGGTAACCACCATAACTCTAGCCATCTTTTTAATTTGTTTATATTCCAGACTATCTTGGTTGTTGCAAACTTTTGAAGCAATCTCCACCAGTTCAGACATTATTTTCCCTTCAAATCCATCTGTCTTTTGTATTTTCTTTCTTATTTCTGAAGTGGACTAAGAAACAAAGGCTATATAGACGGCCCTCTGGTTCTCTGTGGCCTCTAGACTGATTAGACAGTAAGTGTGATAGGCCTTCAGGAGACACTCCAGGAAGTTGGATGGTGACTCATTTGAGCCCTGGATTACTTAACTCACCGTAGACAAATTTGTGGGGTGCTAAGCAGCCGCTGGAGACCCCCAATGGAGTCTGGAAAAAGAGGTCAAAAGACTCCCTACAATCATTGGTGTTAGAGTTCTAATCTGGTCCTTCAGAAGGGAAGACATGCTCAATTAAGGGAAGTTGTTCCACGGGTCTTCCATCAGCCCCAAGAACCAATTTTTGGGTCTTATGTCAGATTCTTTCTCTCTCTTCAGAAATGAAGAGGGTTTGCAAAGCTGCTGGAATTCATTCCAAGTCAGTTGGTGGATGTAGAAGACAGTCTACAATAGGGAAAGACAGTCTATAATAGACTCTGGGGTTTCTCTGAAAAAGGATTCTGATTTTTCTCAATTATACACGTCTCTGGTAGAGAAAGAAACATAAACCATAAAAGCTTGGTGGCTTGATTCTATTTGAGGATCTTTTATAGTGGGGATCTGTCTTAAAAGGAGAACAAGCTGAGGAAGCCCCTAAAGATGTAATGACATTTGGGATGGGTCCAGTATAGCGGGATAGAGGAACCCTGAGGTCTGACAAGAGGACCCAACTGCACATGTGGGCTGGACTTAAGGGACCCCTAAAACCCTTCATGGTTGATTCAGACTGTTTGGAGAGTAAGGAGGGGCACATCTTCTTCCTCTAGGATTAGTCCTGTCAGGACTGTAGGGCTACATTCTGGTTTAGATTTAGTTTCATTTACTGCCTTTGAGACAAGAGCAGAAGCATTAGAGAAGGAACCTTGTAGGTTCTTCTTTACCCAAGAAGGAGATTCTTTAACTAGGAATTTCCAAGGAATTATATATGGGATTTGATCCAGGCATCCTGGTTTTCCAAAAAAAAATCATATGCTGGACTCTAAATAAGGGAAAGATTAAATGAGCCTTCTGCTGGCCACCCAACCTGAAATGAGGGTTGTCAAGAGAACAGAAAGGAGTTAATTTTCCTTGTAGATCTTGTCTCAGGATTTGTGGGCTTCTCTTGAAATATGGTAAAACCAATTCAAAAGGGGTTTGGACCTTAGAATTTTGTTGTCCCATTTTTTCTCAAATAAGAAACGGTATCATTGTAAAGATATTTAACAGATCCAGACAGATGGGCTGAGCAATGTCTTGCTAGGACCTTGGGCTCAGGAATTAATGCTGCATCCAGCTTCTCTGCAACCCCCAGAAGTACACACACCAGAAACTTACCTCCAGAGGTTTCCAGGTCCCTCTCCCTTCCAGGTAAAATAGGTGTTGGAGAATCCACTAGAGACTCCAGCCAAAGGGCTTCTCTGAAACCCCCAGGCATTCACTTTGTCTGCCTATTGGGGAAGTTCAGTCCCCAATATCACCAGGTGTCTTTGGATCCCTAGGTTGGTTAGAAAAGGGTAAAACAGGCTGAACACCCAATCCCACATGAGCCCAAAATGCATGGATCTGGAGCTACTCAGGACTTCACCACACTGATACCAGAAACTTTATCAAACGGAGAAGCTTTATTGAAGTTGGTCAGCAACTGCACTCCAGGAGTAGGGATCCTGAGATGAAGCCCTGAATGAAAAACAGAGTAGGCTTTCATTGCTCTTAATTGCATACCAAGATTGTGAAGACAAACATTGTAGTTTCAGAAGTGAGATTGCTGGTAGTTATTGTGGTGTCTCTTGATTGGTTGACCTTTAAGATGACAAATAAAGAGGCTATGTTTTTGGTAACCACAATAGGACAGAATACTGGGGAGTATATGAGGATTCTTTTCCATATCTTGGGCTTCCAAAGACTTTCCAGCATAAGACTTTTTCATTCTGCGTGATTAGCCTTTGGTCAGTCTTGCTGGCTGTTTTAGGTTACCCTCTTACAATATATAACCCCCAACCTCCAACAATCCTCTTTGCACCACTTTTAAGCTTAAGGACTATTTTATTTATTTTACTTTACTTGAGTTTGAGAATAAAACAATAGGGCAGGCAAGCTGTGAATTATAGCAGATGCTTGGAATAGGTGATACAGACTTATAATCTCCTACTTGTTCATGCCAAAATGTGTCCAGGTTCTTGTGTCCTGGAGTTGAAGATTGAAATTAGAACATGTATAGAGGATTAAGACAAGTTTATTAGATGAGAGAAAGAATGGAAATCACGGATAGAATCTGCAAGGGTCAAGAGAGCCACTGAGAACTCATAGATTCAAGACATAGAATCTGTGAGGGGCAAAGGAAATGAAAGGAGCTCACAGACATGCAGTTTGTAAGGGGCAAGAGAGCCAAAGATGGCTGCCAAGTTAAGGGTCATTTATAGGGTTAGTTAGGCCCAAGAAAAGTATCTTTTCCTCATTGGTTAACTCCAATTCTGCAATTTGCAAACCTAACTGGAGATTTTCACCCTCTACATCTTATTGGTCTATTCATATCGGAGCCCAACCCAGTTGACCTTGTGGCAGACATTATGGTTGACCTGTTTCTTTTGAGGAACTTAATCTATTTACAATAAAGAAGTCATCTCCATATCCTTTCATATTAAAACCAGTTCTAGATTATTAGGATGTGTTTCTTTAAGATAATCCCAGCAGGGGGGTGAAGTCCTTTAAAGATCTTCCCAGCATGGCTGCTCTGAAATTGCGTAATTGGGAGATGGAAGAAAAACAGAGTCTTGCCTTTTGAATTAGGGTCCAAGAAAATAGGCAGGCTCAACAATGAAAGTTTGAGAGCTGACTGCTGTTTGGGGGGATGGTGAGAATGCTCACCATCTCAGGATAAATTTCCTTAGGATTTTGATCATTGTGCAAAAAGAGATAGAAAGGGGGAAAATGTAAGTAATATGGTGAAGATCTATAAGCAGTTGAATCTACGGTGTGTAGATGCATTATATTATTAAAGGAATAACTATTTTGCCTCTCTCCTTAAATGTATTCAGATGTATATGTATACTTCCCTGAGGATTAGTCTCCCGGCCTTTTGATTGAAATGCCCAGTTATACTCTTTTTAAAAAATATTTATTTGAGGGAGACCAAGAAGAGAGAGAGAAAAAAAGAGAGAGAGAGAATTGACCATATATGCAGGGTCCATCTGGGGTTTTGTATGTGTTCAGGTTCTTGTGTTAAGGAGTTGAATATTGAACAGAACATTGAGAATTAAGGCAGAATTTATTAGAGGAGGGAAAGAATGGAACTCATCCATTCCATCATGGGCAAGAGAACTGCTGAGAACTCAGGCATGGAATCCATGAGGGCAAGGGAAAGATGGAAAAGGAAGTTATAGACTCCAGAAGTGGAAAGACAAGAGTGCCAAAGATGGCTGCCAGCATCAGATACATTTATACACTTAGGCAAGTCTGGGAAATATGGCTTTTCCTCATTGGTTAGTTCTAGTTTCTGCAAGCCTGATTGGAGATTTTGGTCCTCGACATCTCACTGGTCTGTTCATACTGGGGCCAAACCCAGTTGATCTTGTGCCTACCTCGTTGTAGGGCTTATCTGTAAAGGAGAACTAATCTACATGTCCTTTCATGAACAGAGGTTTGGGGGAAGGGTGTGTTCCTTCATATAATCCTAGGCTTGGGGATGACCTTCAAAGACCTTCAGAGACTGTCCCAGCATGGCTGCTCTAGAACTGCCTAGAATTCGAGATAGAATTCAGAGGACAACTTTCAGAAGTTTCCTTCCATCACATGGGCTTCTGAAACATCAAGTTCAGGTTGCAGATTTGCCTTATCTATTGCCATTTATCTATCTCACAGGCCTTATACTAAATCTTAAAGTATTGGCATTGGCATATGATAATATTTGGGGATAGTTTATTTATGCATTTATTTTGTATTTTTTATCTTTCTACTTTAAGTTTTTAAAAAAATTTGAATATATAATATTAGACTTCATTATAGCATTTTTAAAGAAAATTTATTTTTGTTGATTTTCCTTTTCCCACCTTCTCCCTCATATTGGCAGATTTCTGAATATCATGTCTCCATCCAAAAGGAAACACCTTTCCTTTAGTGGATCTCAACAAAGTCCAATAATCCTTCTCTTTCATAAGTTAATTTACATCTTATGGTGGGATATTTCTGGCAATTCACTCTCCTATGAGTTATTCAGGAAACTTTGAAATCCAAAGCTAATTTTGAGGGAGGAAATCCATCCTCAATAACTTCCAAGCCTAATAATGGCTAGCTGTCTAATATCCCCCTTTTCTAGAGTTGAAAATTTAAAATTATTTAGAAGATGGATGCCTAATTCTGACTACTTATAATCAAAATGGGGCCACAGAAGTATTTAGGATCTCCACTCTTGCTACTTTCAAGTCTTGAACGATGATCAAGGGGACCCAGATAGATGGGTCAGAATGAAGTAGGACCATTTGAGGAAAGATCCATTGTAACAGAGAGGAGATAAATTTCAGACTGATATTAAGTACACAAAATCCAAAGGTTAAAATGATGACCAAACACTATTACAATAGGTATAACCCATTTTCACATGATGATCCAGAGATCTGAAACTGTTGGCCAAAGGAATGGTTTCTCATAGGGCTCAAATCTGATTTTGTATCTCTGCAAAGGAGATGAGACATTAACAGAATTACCAGGAATTTTGCTTGCCATCAGGCAAAACATGAGAGTCTTTTATTCTGAAATTCTCTAGGGTGGTGTGATTGCTCTATCTGGTACATCAATAACAAGATTCAATGTAGAGGTTTGTAAGGCTTGAATTGTTGTTTGTCCCTTTTAAAAATCTAATCTAGTTCCATTTACTTTATATTATTAACTATTATTTCACTCTTTGACTATATTTTCCTGGAGAGTATTTAAGATCATGTAGACTTTTATTTTTTACTTTTAGGGACTAGGAAGGAGTTCCTTAGCTTATTTAATATGTCTTTTTCCAGTATCATCTGATGGGATTAGTAAAAGTCTTACTGACCAAGTGGCTTCCCTTGAAAACGTTCAGGTTACTCCCATCTGCATTGATTCTACTCTTAAAATATGTCCCCGTAGTCAGAATTCAACCCCTGGGTACTATATGATCTTTGATCAAGAGGTTATTGTCTCACAGGACTTCAAGACATTTTGAGAAGTCTGCAATATCCTGAGGCCAGCTTGACCTGAGGTACAAAAATATTGGTTGCCTTTTTAGCCTCTATATCCTTTTTTATTTTGGCCTCTAAGCATAGTTGAACAGTAAGATCAGTTATATCAGCCTTGAATTAAAACTTTAACACAGTAAATATCACTTTATGTTTCATAATCTGAAGGATGATATTAAAGCTTAAATTGAAAGCTATTTGCCATTTTAACAATAACTTAAACTACCTACTGACATTGTTTAAGATGGATTAACCTTTTTTTAAGGATTGGGAATATAATTTGTTCCAGTTATTGACAATACATCTGAGAGACAAATCAGTAGAAATCAGAAGAGAGTAATAATCAGGAGTCTTAGAATTGGGAACTAATTTATTGGCAGATGCCAAGATCCACACATTTGTTTGTAATAAATAGCATGCCCTGCTCAATCCCAGGATTACTTTGTTGGTGAGAACCAAGGTCCAAAGCCTACTGGTAAGTGGAGCAGCAGTCTTCCCCAAGTAACATCTACCTGAGTTGGTAGAGACTAATTTCCTAGCTAGCAAAAGTCAGGACTCACAGGAATCAAGCTTCATCCCCACCCTCCATTTTTTAAAATATACTGAAAGTATAATTGCTTCTCCAAGATAATTTCCTTCATATAAGGATCTAAAATGATTAAGAAGTTACCCCAAAAGAAGAACTATTTATTCTGACCAAAAGGGGTTGGAGTTCATGACATCAGGGGAATCTCTAACTTCCCTTTAGGATCCATCTAGCACACTATGTAAAATAATGTCTGAAAATAGAAAACTCAGTGCTGGAAAGATGTTCAAGGGTTAAGACTCTTCCATGTAATCAAAAGGTCCTGAGTTTGGATTCTAGATCCCACATAAAAACACCAGGCAGAAATGGCAGCAGCCTGTACTTCTGGCCCTGGAAGGCAGAGACTGGGAAATCCCAGAACAAAAGTAAAGAAAAGTTAGTGCAATCCAGGGTGATCCCCGAAGTCAACCTTGGACCTCTACAGGCACACACAGTACCCTCTGATACACACACACACACACACACACACACACACACACACACACGCAAAAACAAAAAACAGAAGGACAATATGGAGGTCTCATGTTCAGATAGAGAAAACACTGATTTTAAGGATACCTAGAAAACATTGTGTAAGTGTAGCCACCCTTTTTTGTTAAAAAAATTCACTTGAGTTGGATTAGGAGTTAGGTTAACATGGGTATAACAATATAAATAGATACATATAAAGCATAAGTGAATGACTTCAAGCATGTAGTCCCAAAATACCAAATTATGGGTTTAGAAAACAGCAAAGAATTCCATGGTCTAAACCAAAGGGAAGTCTATGCCTTACCACAATGAAGATGAAGAAGATAGGATTACACGCAGGTAGGAAAACCAAAAAAGCCATTTTGGTCTCATTTTAACTTCCCCCTAGCTCCCAGTTCCTTGGTTTTATAAGCTGCTCACAGGGGCAAAAGGCCACAGAAGAACCAGGAGTGGTGGAAAACCGTGCCCAGAATGCATTCCTTACTGCTTTGTGAACGTATGAAAGAATTGGGAAGGAGAAACCTCCCATAGCAGTGACCTTATCCCACTACCCCATATGAGGATAATGTGGGCCAAGACTAGAAGATATGTTGCCTCATCTTGTGTTAGTGGCAGTTAAATGCTTCTGAAGTTATGCTGCTGAAAACGGTCTTAATTTAAAGTTTTAGTATCCTTCATGTTGCTTACTCCTAATTAGAAAAGCAGCAGCCTTGAGAACTTTGTCATGGGTGAGGCACATAATCCAATCAATGCTAGTGCCCTCTGATAGAATTTCCTTTCCTCCATTCCCAGAGCAGAGCTTCTGCTTGATGGTCCTAATGGCCAGTTGGCACTTGCAAAAGCCCATGCTTACCTGATCCTTAGTGGCTGTGGAATCAAAATCAAGGACCATACTTCCTTTGCTGTTCAAAAGACCAGGATATCATCTTACAGAGGGACTTCTTCCAGACCTTGTCCTTCAATCTACCTACCAACTCTAAGGCTATAAAGCCCACTTTCCCCCTCATCCAGGCCTTTCTCTCCCTTTTTTATATGATTGGCCCAGTGGTTCTGGGACATCATTAAAACTTCCATATAGTTTGTGCTGTGGTGTGTTTTGGGGGCAAAACCTTACACCTTCATTTTAGTCAGACCAATTGGCCTGTAGGTCAACTAGCGCCAGCAAAGTTGGTTTTGTTTTCATCCTTTTCCTTAAATTTAGAGCTGAGGTCTCTATGAATGTCATGTTTTAAATATGAATTGCTTGCCACTGTCTCGTCTGTTTGCATGTTTTGCTGTTGTTAAAGGTTTGGAAAATTGTGGCAACTTTGGGAGGTGGAGCTTTGCTGGAGGAAGACATGTCATAGGGGGCTAGCTTTGAGGTTTGAGTGTCTGACCCTGTTTTCTTTTGCAGTTTGCTCTTGTTCTCTCTGCTTTCCTGGTGGCAGCATTAACTTGAACAAGCTTCCTGTTTGTCACCAGGCGTGCCTTCTGCTATTTAACTCCTGTCTTAATGGACTGTGCCCCTTTCTAGAAACATAAGCCAAATAAATCTCTCTTTCTCTCTTAAGTGATGTCTGAATATTATCTACAGAAGCGAAAAGAGAAGTAAATGTAATACTGACTCAAAGGAATTGACCACAGTTATAGAAAGGGGAGGGAATCCCAGTACCTGGAAAAAAAAAAAGAGAGAGGGAGTTAAATTTAATGTCATTTAAATCCTACCTTGTGTCCATCAGTCATAACCACATGGAAAACAAACCTAACAATGAAATTATATATGCACTTCATGTCCCCAAGGAAAGAGCCTGAGAAATAAAGAAAATGAAACATTTCCTCCTGCTAGGGAGGCAGAGTAGAGATACAAGGGAATTACAGAGCTGCAGAAAGACAGAAAAATAAATCTAGGAGATTAAACCCTCCCATAAGAAATCCTAGCCACAGAGTATCTTCTGGGGATTTGAAGAACAGAAAGAACTTACCTGAGTTGATGAATATTGTCACTGTTCACTCCTTAGAAGAGTTTCTTTAATATCTCTATCTGGGCTATGAAGTGGAGATAGAGGAAATGAAAAAAGAGCCATTTTTTTTTAGTTAGGATACAAAAAGCAGGTTCAGCAATGGAGATCTGTGAACAACTGTAATGGAGGATCTTAGGTTCATAACTTGATTACTGTTATAAATTTCTGGCTAAATTTGGGAGAATGAAGAGATTGTTCCATCTTGCTATCCCTGATTATAGATTATGGCAGGAAAGTTATCAAGAGAGGTCAAGGAAATTGGCTATACCATATCCAAGTCAAGAGTAGAGTGTGGCAAGAACCAATGTTGCATACTCGCTTTCCACATTACCAGCTTGCCAAAATGCTGATTAGCTCACTACAGGTTATCCAACTGCACATGAAATGGCACTGTGCACAGTTTGCAAATCTTTCCATTTCAGAAGTTAGTTTTCTCCTCCAACCATGTTGTGGACATCTGGGGATTGAATTCAAGCAGCCACCTTACCCACTGGGTATCTTACAGGTCCCAGATCTTCCCACTCCAATTAAAGCATTCAAGACAATCTCATAAAGGGTTTTTCTGACGTTTGTCCACAGAGTCACTTTCAAAGTGTCACATTGAAAACTGAGACTAACTTGAAGAGGGGGTGTTTTGAAAAAGGGTGAAGTATCAAGGAAGATATGCTCATATTTGATAGATATACAAAGAAAAGACAGAAAGGGGAGGGTCAATTACACCTTCTGAGTTAGCTTTCAGAAATTTGGACAAGGAGAGCAGTGAAGATCTCCAAATAATGCTACCATATTTTCTTAATCCATTCACCCATTGGTGAGTACCTAACCTGATCATATGCCTTGGGTATTGTAAATAGTGCTGAAATAAACAGACATACAAGTATCAACATCCCATGTTTCCCTTGATTAGTTTGGGTATGTGTCCAGGAATGGTATATCTGAATGGTATAAAATGGAGGAGGCAAGCTGAGCCAGAAGTATGAACTCATTATGCTCTGCTTCCTGCAATGTGACTAGGTGCTTCAAGGTCCAGATATTTTGATTCTCTATTATGAAACCTTCAGTTATGAACCAAAATAAACTTTTCCCTTCATGTTGCTTCCGTCAGGGCATTTTGATAGTAGTTTGTTTAACTATGAGAGAGAGAGAGAGAGAGAGAGAGAGAGAGAGAGAGAGAGAGAGAGAAGATGAAAGAGAGAATAAAAGTACACATTCCATGATGCACATGTGGAGGTCAAAGGACAATCTTCAGAAGTTGATTCTTTTCTTCCACTATAAGCTCTGGGAACTGAATTCAGGCTATCAAGTTTAGGTGCAGGCACCTGATGAATTGTCTCACCTGGTCTTGTTATAGCATCACAGCAACAGGCAAGGACACTAAGACGCATTTTCATAGTTGTGATCTAAGAGTTGGTAGGTCACTTCTGTTATAATAAAGAATGTCTAAAAATACAAAGAACTGCTTTGGGACACTAGCACTTCCATCTCACTGTTGGTCCTGTTGATATTAAAATTCTGAGTCTTTCCTTAATAGTTGCTTCTCAACTCATATTGCCAAAACATTGCTTCCTGAGAATCACAAGCACCTCAGCAGTAGAGCAGATGCTATACTGCTTCTATATCCTTGGTCCACCTCATGGTTCACCTGAAGTTCCATGAAAATCTTTCAAGAATCTGAGGTTTATTTTAAGGACCTTTGTCTCTTTCCTGTTCTGCCAAAGGGTTGTCTCTGATGCTGTTGGAATTTTCTGTGTCCAAGCACACACACAAAAAATGTTTCTAGAAATTTGATGCCTTTAACAGGTCAAGTCTTAATAATAAATATTGGATATAAATGTATTAATTTTCAAATCCATTGCTGGAAATTCCAGGCATGTACCCCTAGAAAATTAGAGGCCAAAATACACACAAATGTAATGTTTATTAAAATAGCAAGTTATAATTTCTTTACTTTTATTCATTCTATTCTTCATTTTACCACTTCCTTATTTGTGCTTCCTGACAAAATTATTCAAATAAATCAACTTCACCTAAGTTCTTGACTTGGGTTCTGGTTTTTGGCAGAAACTAATAAAATGTGACCTTAAAAAGCAAATTTCCAGAAATCTTCAGAATAGGAACCTGTACTTCAATTGTTTTTGGTTGTATGGAAATACTTCATTGCTGTCATAATTAAGCATCAAACTAAGAATTACTCATAGAACATTGAAATGAAATACAGACCCTAGAAATATTGACCTGTGAAAAAGTTTCAATGCATGTAACAAATGGGAAAAAAGAAAACCGTGCTTTCATTCTTATCCATTTTATTCTCTGAATAGAATGATAATCTCTAATTAGCCAGTTTTCCTCCTTATACATACCAACATGAACAGGAATCCTGACTCTAAATGAATATTAAAGTTTTATTAGTTTATGGTATACTGTGAGAGTCAAAAGTTCTTCTTTGGAAATATTTAAGAAGACATTTTTCTCTTATATTTAGAGATCCATATATGCTAACACAAGGTCTAAAATTATAATGCAAGATCACGATAGCTACAAAGCATATTCAAAGCATAACTCTGAAAAGTCTTCTATGGAAAAAAATCATTTTCAAACTCATGCAGTATAATTGATATGTGTATTTTTATTTTTTATATTAACTTTATTTTATTTTTATTTTTTTCATTTACATTATTTTATTTGGAAATGTTTATAACAGTACAGAGACTAAACTTCGGCAGACAGTGGATGTTATCAGTTTAGATATCATCAGTTTAGATATCATCAATTTATTATAAAAGGGAGGTGTGGAAATTATTTACATGATGAAATATTTCAGAACTTCAATGGAATGGGCAGCTTCAGTGATGCCATCTTAATTGTGACTTCAGTCTACATACTTTCCAAGAATGTCAGCATCTCTAAATAGGAAATAATCCTTGTCATCTAGAATTACTTTGGTGCCTCCATATTCTGGGAGAAGAACTTTATCTCCAACTTTCACACTAACTGGTTGAATCTCTCCACCCTTTCCTTTAGAGCCTGATCCCACAGCTTCTACAGTGGCCTGCAATACTTTTCCTTGAGATTTTTCTGGAAGCATGATGCCACCTTTGGTTACAGTTTCTGCTGCAAATCTTTCAACCAGTATTCTATCAAACAGTGGAAGGAACTTTCTAAACGCCTGCCATGACTCGCACCGCTGCAGCTCGGACTCTGCTCTCGCACCGCCGCAAGGAGACATCTTCTAACTTTATTTTTAAATTGTACTAACCATGAATTTGTGTTTTCATCACCCATTGCTTAACCTTCCCTCACATTCCCTCCACTTTTACTGCTCTTCTCCCTTCCTACTTTTTCCTTTCCCTCTCCCACATCTTTGTACATGTGCAACTGGGTTACCTGTAGGATCTCTGTACTAGTTAGTACTTGGACACCTGTCAGGGCTCAAATGATGCACTAGTGGGTAAACTGAAGAATACAGAGGTTCCTTCTCACCTTTTTTTCTAGCACCAGTCCTATGTAGTCCCTTGGGGGGTTGCGGGGGAGTGTATCTTTAGTAGTTGGCTGAAGCTGAATATTAGTTCCATCATTTATGCAGTAAAAACATGGGAGAGATCTACTGAAATTGTTCTTTTCCTGGCACTTGTATACTTGTCCTTAGAAAACTTCTCCAATATAAATGTTCTTAAGTCATCACATGAGGAAAGACTTCCTGAAGGATTTCCCACACTGAATATACCTATCAAATTTCTTTCCAATGTGAGTTACTACGTCTTTGAAATTAAGAGTGAAAAGGAAAGGATTTCCTTTATTTTTGAGTCAGATCTTTTCTTTTTCATATGTATGAATTCTACATATTTTCATATATGTATATATAAACTTTCATAGTGTATACAATGAATTTAAGTAATTTTCACCCCTTATTATCTGATCCCACTATGCCACCTTGTCTCATTTAAAGTTCTCTTCTTCAAAATCATCCTTGCACCTACATTCAAGTCATGTTTGCCTGTGTGATCCATTGAGTTTCATTAAGTTAATCCATGTTAGCATACACTGGGCATTTGCTGAACATGGATGACATATTATTGGGTACATCATTGAAGAATGTAGTTCATCTTCCCACAGACAGCATTAACCTCCCCACTGGTTCCTAAGGGAAGGGTGGTACTTCATGATGTTTTCCCTTTTCCATGATGAGTTCATGCATATGTATTGTGAAATTAAATGCAATTTTAGTGAGTTAATGAGTGCAACAGACCTACTGTGTCCAAAAGATACTACATATTAGTACCCCTCCCCACCTCTGACTCCTAAATTTTCATTGCATTTCTTCCATATTGTTTTCTAAGCCTGGGGATAAGAAGTGATAAAGAGGTGATTTTTTTACTTTCTGACTAAAGAACAAAAAAATGCTGATATACTACCTATATTTTCTCTATTTATATGATTTTTTTCTGTTTATGTAAGTCACATATACATAAAACAAATTATATTTTATCATGTTTATTCTGCTTATATAGTTTCTAATATGAATTTTCACATGACTTTGAAAAAATATTTTTCTTTGAATTTTTACTTCCCTTATATTAATTTGATTTCTCTGTGGTGTGAGTTCTTATATTTCACAAAATAAGAGGAGTAGTTGGAGAATACTTGTCATGCATGGAAACATTGAAAAAGAATAGAATATACTTACCTCACACAATATACATCATACAAACTACAAAACAGACTGTGCTTGTGGTGAAGTTCAGATCAAATCAAATGGCCTGGAAATCTGTAAGGTGGTTGATACAATTCTTGGATTACAAAAACTCATGCTCTGTTATTCAGAGGCAGGAAATTATTGGTGCTCCAGATTCAGAAGACAGATGGCACCAACACTCATTGGGAAAGGGGGAGAATCTTTCTTATTTGGACTGTTTGTTCATGTTCTTATTTCTTCCAGAAACACATTTATAGTCATACTTACTAATAATGCTTTACCATACATCTCCCTTAGCCTTATGAAGTTAATATTTAAAAAACCATAATATAGTATTTCATCCCATATACAGTATACTCATATAATAATGAAAGTAGGAGGGGAAATGGAGTTTCTTTTAAGTGCAGATCTCTTATATTTTTCTTATTTTTATAGTAAATTTTAATGATAAAATGAAGATTTTCCCACATTCTTGTTAGCAAATCTTTCCTTCAATTGTAGTTCCTACATGTACATTAGGGATGTAAAAAATAAAGATTTTTATCAAGTGATTCATATTGACATTCAAATATAAATTCACTATGAGTTCTCACATATGTCCAAATGGATATGATAAAAATGAAGTTTTTTCCACAGTTTTTACATTCATAGAGTTTTCACAGACATACAAAAAAATTAGAAAAATTTTCAATTTCTTATAATCCTAAGGCTTTTCTCTATTATAATTGTTATATTTACAGTAACAGATGATAAACAAAAACTTTATTATAATTTACATAGTCATACTATTTATCTCCAATGTGCATTTCACATGAGGCCTAATATCCTTTAAGGGATTCCTTATGCAACTCATTTTGATGGGTTTGTATCTGTTGTGTCACCTATTATGTCTTAACTGAACAGTCAATTAATGGTTTCTCACATTGACTGACTTTCTTTCTCTGCAGTATGAGTTCTCTAATGTAGCTTTAGAATTGGAATCTGAACAAAGATCTTTTCCCATTTATTATTTTCAATATATTTCTCCTTAGTTTGGAATTTTTCTTACTATATATATATATGAAAGTGTTTTTTTGAGAAATTTCCAATTTGATTATATCCACAGAATTTTATACTATATGAATTCTCAGATATCTCCTCTATGTCTGATGATGATCATCTATACCATAGGAAGGTGACATTGCCTTTTTTAAATTTTTTTTTCATTTTGTGTGAAGCAATTTACTTTTTAGTAGATGGTGATAAGAAATATTTTATTATCCCCAGAAACTATTATGCTTCAAATATTACCCTAAAAATTCAATCAAAGACATAAAATAGAATACCAAAAATATTCAACAAAAAGAAACAATAAATCTGCAACAAATGACTCAAAATAGATGACATGAATTAGATATTTAATACGTACAACCATAAAAGTGTTAAATTTTGTATATAAATGGTATCAACTCTTCAATTATATGGCAGAATTAATAATATTGGATAAAAATGGAAGTTACAACTAACTCGACATTGTCTGCAAAAGATTCATATTAGATATAAGCACAAATTGAAAATACATTGTGGGGGCTGGAGAGGTGGCTCAGGGGTTAAGCTTCTTCTGCCTTGCAGGCGGAAGGTCCTGAGTTCGGATGCTAGACCCCGTCGGATGCTAGACGCTGGGTGGAAGTGGGAGGGGCCTATGTTTATGATCCTGGTAGGGCGGAGCCTGTGAATATTGGGGCAGAGTAAACAAGGAGGAGGTGGAGGCGGTCCATGGTGGTTCCAGAATTTGTCCGTGGTTCTACACACACCCACATACATGCACACATGCACACACCATACATGTACAATTGAGTAAAAAAAAAAAAAAGAACTGTTTAAAAAAAAGAGAGGGAAAGTACATTGTGGAAAAGTCATATCGTGAAAAACTGTATCTATAAGAGCTTATGGGATGGAGTTACTGATTGACGACCTTCTGGTATAAGGTGCAGCAAACTTAGGATCAATTGCCTATGACCTGAGCTCACTAGCTAGCACTCTGCTTCTGTCTTTTCTCTAGACAGCTGCAACCAATGGACAGATGCTATATACTTAGCCTTATCTTACCTCCATGTGCCTCTACTACCACTTTTTGAGACAAATATTAGGCAATATTTATCATGACAAGTTCTGGTCATTAGCCTTAGTCTGTCACTGGATCTATCATCATGGTGAAGAAGACCATGGAGGAATAGCCAAGCTTAACACAGAGAACATGAAAGAGAAGAAGGAGAAAGAGAAGGAGAAGGAAAAGAAGGAGAAAGAAAGCTAGAAAAAGAAGAAAAGGCATAGTTGGAGAGGAGAATGCAGGTGAGGAGGAAGAGGATACTGATATGGACAGAAAATGGAAGTACAAAGAAGATGAAAAGATGACAAAGGGTCTCTGTTAAAGAGAGTTGACAAAGAAGACAATATAATAGATCCAAAGTTGGAGAGGAAAATGTAGATTTGGCATGAGGCTCTGCCAATGGTGGGGCTTGGAAGCCTGTCAGGGCTTTGAGCTGGTATGGAGACAGCTAGTATAGCTGCCTTTCATCTGGCTCCCTGCTCTGGTTCTACCCCAGAGTTTCTATTCTCTTCCTTTTTTCAATCTTCACATATTGTTCCTCCACCTTCATCACCATTTTTCTATCTCCTGACCTGTCCCATCTGATCTACCCAGCTGCCCTCTACTTGCATTTTCTTATTCCCTTCCTGCTTTCCCCCACCATCCCAATTTTCTTGATTCTTGCATCCTTTCTACCTGCCTTCTATACACAAACTATATTGTTCCTTCCCTCTTCTGCTGTATCTTTGGGTCTCCATTATACTCCCTTTCACACAGCCATTAGACCAGAATTGTGCTCTGTTTGGAGCCTATTCCTATAGCTACTTTGGCCCATTTTCTTTTTACATAATTTAGTAAAGAAACATTCATACCTCAAAAAGAACTGTGGAATGACTATATCAATACCAAATGAATATTAACTAGAGATGAAAAGGGACATTTCATAATGATAATCACACATAAAATATTCACAGTTCATCATACATAAAATTAATTCTACCTATATGTGAATCTAAAAACAGCTTTAAAATAAGTGGGGTTTAAAATGTGCTGATAGAAGAGAAAGACAAATTCACAAAAATTTTAATGCATAATTTAATACATTTCTCCTTGTAATTATGAATAAATTGGAAAAATTTATGGTAAAAACTATCAATTTCTTTCAACAGGTTTTTATAAACCATATCCAACAAATGTTGAGTGTACATTTCTCTCAAATACATGGGAATTTCATGAAGACAATTCATATTTTGAAATTTCTGAACAAACTAACTTGATCTATTTCAATGAACTGAAGCAATGCAGAATATATTCTTAAACAAATCAAGAGTAATTTGTGAATATAAAAACAATATCCCGCAGACAACGCGGCGGCGATGTCCGCGAGCCCGGCGAGCACCGCGGCGGCAGCGGCGGGGCCTCGCGTGCGGCAGGGCGGCCTGGGCTTCGGCCTCCCTCCGGTTCCCTGGAAGCGGGCGGGCGGCCAGCGCGGGAGCGGCGGCGCAGTCGAAGGCTCCAGCTCCAGCGCGTCTTTCTCCCCGTGAGCCTCAGCCAGGTGAGGCCGGGCGGCCCGGGCGGCTGGAGGGGGTCCGCTGCCCAAGGATGGGAATTCTCTTCACCAGAATATGGAGGCTGTTCAATCACCAGGAACACAAAGTTATCATTGTTGGGTTGGATAATGCAGGGAAAACTACCATCCTCTACCAATTTTCAATGAATGAAGTTGTCCATACATCCCCTACAATAGGAAGCAATGTAGAAGAGATAGTGGTCAATAACACACGTTTCCTAATGTGGGATATTGGTGGCCAAGAGTCTCTTCGTTCTTCCTGGAACACTTACTATACCAACACAGAGTTCGTAATAGTTGTGGTGGACAGTACTGACAGAGAAAGAATTTCTGTAACTAGAGAAGAACTCTACAAAATGTTAGCACATGAGAACCTGAGGAAAGCTGGATTGCTGATTTTTGCTAATAAACAAGATGTTAAAGAATGCATGACGGTAGCAGAAATCTCCCAGTTTTTAAAGCTAACTTCTATCAAAGATCACCAGTGGCATATCCAGGCATGTTGTGCTCTTACTGGCGAAGGATTATGCCAAGGACTTGAATGGATGATGTCACGTCTTAAGATTAGATGATCTCTACTGACCTCTTCTCACAGACTGTATAAACAGAAGTACTGGACTTCACCTGAAAGCTGCAAAAATTAATGGTTTAGATATATTTATAATAAACTGATTTAAACATTTTCTATAAGAAGAAAAATTAAGACCACTTATTTGAAAACAAATATGAAGTTTCCCCATCCAATTTGCTTTCTTATTAGTTCCTTGTAAAATACGTTAAAGCTGTGATTGACATTTTACATGATGAATCCTCAGGACATTGTATAGCCTGTGGTAAGTACAAAGGGAGAAGACATTTTGAATTTTAGAGCTTTATTTGAATGTTCTCTTCTTGTTCAATTAAGTCAAAATACAAAGCAGCACAGATACTGTTTTCGATTTCTTAAAATGTAATATTACTTACAAAAAGTATTTTGCTTAAAGCTGTATGTGTATTGTGTATATACCTCAAGTTCAGGTTAATGGCTTTGATTTATGTTTTAAAGAAAAACAAATAACACAAAGATGAATAATCTTAGTTATTACCCTAATGTCATTAAGTACTAATGTTGGTATAAAGTGTCGTTTTATACTTTCTCCCTATATTCTCTATATTGTACTAACCAGTTCATCCCCATAAGAAAATCATTGAGCTGCTCTTGAGGAAAGAAAGAACAAGAAGCTTCACATTATATAGACCTTTGTTGCTCAGTAATACACATGGGGAACATACAATAAAACTGAAAGAACACCTGATTAGAATCTTGGGCAGGCAGACTTACACAGTGAGAAATCAAAAGATCATTCCCTTTATTGGTTTTTATGCCATCTGAAATGCTGAATGAATTATTAGCTGTAAATTGTGAATAGAATTATCAAGGCGATTTCTCAGTTGAAGACTATAATATGAGCCATGTCTACCCAAAGCGATAGCATTCTGTAAATATTTTTTCATAATTCAACTGCAATCTTTTTAAGTATTAAATTATATAACAGTGAAAGTAAATTTGAGAGTACAAGTAAGACATTTTTAAGCAACATTGATAATTTCATAATTTGAAGATTTGTCATTTTGCAAGTTGGAATAGGTTTTTTTTAAATTTCTGTTAGTTTTCTTATGTCTTCTTTCATCACAATAATTAGAATTGCAATGTTTATTGAGTGCTTTCAAAATTTGTTTGAAAAGTTGACATGATATATTGGTAATATTGAAATAATTTGATCCCCAAACATCTTTTACATTTGCTTAGGTTATTTTTTTTTAATATCTGCGAGATGAAGGTGTTTTCATAGATATAAACAAAATTATCCTGTGTTAAAACATATTCTTGGAAACTTTATTTACCTTTCATGTCCTGAATATTTGAAGCTCAACTCAAGCTATCAACTTTTAGGATCTAATTCAAGAAAATAGCTACCTTTAAAATCAGTCTTTTGATTTCATTAAAATTTTTGGTATATAATAGTACATGATATAAGCACTGATGAAGATTTGAAAAGTCTTTCAATGAATGCAAAATAACTTATTGTTTAAGTCCAGATCAGGCATGGAAGATAAGTGCAAACATGGAGTATTTTCTGTTTCATAATTGTGGTAATGTTAACCATGCACATATAACTTTTAATGTTTATCCACATGCTTTTGAAGTAAACCCTAGATTACTATACTTTGTTATTGTTAAGCTTTGTTCATATGTTCTAATATGTTTTCAAATTACTATGAAGAATTTCATCTTCTAGTATATTAAAAATTCTCTTATAAATTCAAATCTACTTTGTAGGTTTGTCAGAGATAAATTTCTGTAAAGTGATCCCCCAAATTACAAATTTTTCCTTGTTTTTTTTTTTTTGCGTGGATAATTACTGCATAGTCCTTGGATTGTTGTCATAACAGTTTAACACATCCCACCATATCCTGGTGTCAGGGTTTTGACTGTAATTTCTTCTTACTGGACCTTTAGAATATGGACTTCATTGTTGAGGTTGGCTCAGTGTAATCAGTTACTGATGTGACATTATGAAAATGTGTGATTTTTTACCTCATTTACAAAATGTGTGATTTTTTTTTTAGTTTTTAACTTTTCTAGGATAAACAAAAAATTAGACAATACGTACATACTTGTACAGAAAAACAATTATGACTAGGGGAAATTTTACTGTATGAAAAATATTAAAACTGGTTTAACAGTATTACTTTCAAATAATATTGAAAATTTGATGGGCAGTCATCCTGGTAGTTTATATGTAATTTAAATGAAATTAAGCAAAGGAAATTGCTTTGGAATTTTTTAATATGTATTTCTGAGTGTAAACAAACATCTCATTTAGGATCATTGTGCTTAACTTTAAAGTGAGCAAAGATTTATACCTCTGTACATGTGGATAGATTTAAGTATCCTGTTTTGATACTAATTTTGAAAGTTATATGACTTTTGATGTCTTGATAAAAATGGCCATATGTTAAATCATTTAAATGTATTTGATTTTGTCACAGAAACATTTATAAACTCTATCTTTCCCATTAAAAAAAATAATATCCCCCAAATAACTTTAAATTTGGCAATATACTTCAAATTGTCCCATCTGTTAAAGAATATGCCAACAGGAAAATTATAAATTCAAACTGAATATTAATAAAAATAAAAAATAAGAAAATCCATGAACTTCAGTTTAAATAATAGAGAAAATATATACTTTTTTGTTTTCATATGTTCCAATTTATTAGAAAAGCAAATCTTAAAACAAACAGAAAAGTTAGTAAAAGAAAAATGTAACTCCAAAACGGAAAATTAGCTAGAACATAACAAAAATCATAAACCAGAGGGCTGGAAGATGGCTCAGGGGTTAAAGTCTTTGTCTTGCAAGCAAAAGACCTGAGTTTGAATCCCAGATCCTATGTAAAAATGCCAGGAATAAATACTGGTGTTATGGTTGCATTTTGATGTCAACTTGACAGTTGCAGACTGTTTGGGGTGCAACCGTGGAAGGTTAATGGTTGGAATGGCCCCTGAACAAATCTGCAGATACTTGATTGATTGCTGTGGAGAACCCAGTCCATAGTGGGAAATACTTTCCAGTGGTGGACCAGATAATAGGAGGAGGGACTTGCTCTACTCTTATCTGGTGTTGACTTGCTGTGGTGTCCACTTGGCCCACGCGTCATTTGCTTTTAGAGCATCATGGCCTTCTTTTTTGCTGCTGATGCCACTGTTCTATCCTTGGCTGACTTAGAGCTTCACCTTTTCCACCACGTTGTTGTTGTTCCCACTGCCTTTGGAGCCTGGTCTCTAGGCTTTGCTGCTGTTCTCTGTTCATCTCTGACATCAGAGCTCAGCTGTTCTTCACTGACATTGGAACCTCCACTCTCCAGAGAAGTAAAGGCTTAAGACCTTCTTAGGATCTTTTGGCTTTGTGAAACATTCCAGTCAAGAACAAGGGGGCTGCAGGCAGCTACTTTGAAGGACGCTATTTTTATTGTGAGTTATTTTAATAAATTTATTTATATATATATTATATTCCATAGATTCTGTTTCTTCAGAGAACCTGACTAATACAGGTGGTGACTTGTGATTCAGACCCAGGAAGGCAGAGCCTGGGAAATCTCAAGTTAAAGCAATAAGGAGGTAGAATAATATAGGAATCCTGTGTGATTCCAGATGTCACATCACCCTTGGGCCTCCACAGGCACACACAAGTGCCTTCTGCTACACACACCACAATCATAAACCAAGTAAAAAGTTAACTTGTTTAGAAAAGCCAACAAAACTGATATTCTCACACAAATAACAGAAGAGAAAAATACATTTACCAATATCTGGAATGAAAGAAGAACATTGTAGAACATAATCACATTGAAAAGATTACAAAGGGATATCATAAATAACTTTATTCCAAAATTCTACATCTTAAATAAAATTGGAGGTTTTGATTCATAATAACCTTCTACCAACAGAAAATAGAAAAAGTAGAATTGTATTCAAGAAATTCAGTTTGTAAATCTTTCCACACAGAAAAAGTTCAGCATGAATGACTTTACTAGTAAATTCTACCGAATCCATAAAATGAAAAAAAAATAAAACAAATTATACAAACGTTCATAAGATAGAGAAGAAACAAATGCCAAGTCATTATACAGAAACAAATAAAACCCAGAAACTAAAATTTGACAACAGCATTAGAAGAAAAACATGTAGATCAATATCCTTCATTAAATAGGTATGTAAAATCCAGTAGAGATTAAATAGATTTAAAAAATTTCTGGAGTCCATGAGTTCTTTTCCAGTTCCTTATTCCTCATGGACTCCATGCCTGGAGTCCATGAATTTCTAAGTGCACCCTAGCCCCTCATGGTACTCCACATCTACAGTCTGTGAGTTTTTTTCTTTCTCTCCTCTAATAAACTCTACCTTAATCTTCTACTCGTGTTCTAGTTGCAATCTTCTACTCTGAGCACAAGAACCTGAATAAATACAGACTCCTAGAGAGTGACCCCACAACATTTGGTGAGCACAGCCAGGAGATCAACTCCACATTGGCAAGCAGGAAGACAGGCAATAGAGGTAGATGTCCATAAAGCTTTAAATGTAGAGACCTCTGAATTATCTGAGAATATCATAGATGAGCACTATTGACTGCTTACACTAACTTTCTCCCAATGCAGCAGGAAGTAATCAGAGCAGTTCTCATGCTTCATTCCTGGAGCAGTCCAGTCCTCATAAAAATTAAGGAGGGAATTAGACAGTTTTACAACAACCATGCTGGACCTTTTCCAAAGGCTTGGAAAACCCTCCCCCACTGCTGGTATTACTCTGGAGGAAGACTCCCTGTTGATAGGAAGGAACTGACTTCAATCCTCCACAGAGATATAAAGTGGTCAACTTCCCCCAATTCTTTGCTTACGAAAGGATATTGAGATGAGTTCTTCTTGTGAGGGGGTACAAGATCAACTGGGTTGGGCCCAATATGAGCTAACCAATGAGAAGAAGCCATTTTCCCCCAGGCTTGCCTAAGTATGTAAATATACCTGATTCTGGCAGCCATCTTTGGTGCCTGCTCTTCCTGTCACTCCATATCTGCAGTCAGTAAGTTCTTTTCCAGCTTCTTGCCCCTCTTGGATTCCATGGGCTCTCCAAGGTGCAGTTATCCCTCATAATACTCCACATCTGGAATCTGTGAGTTCCATTCTCTCTGCCTTAATTTAATCCTCCAAAATTTTTTTCAATGAAATCAGCATACTGTATTTAAGAGTTAAAATTCACATTGATGAAAGAAAAACATGTAACTAGTAAGGAAAACATCTAGAGCTGGCACGATGACTCATAAAGCCTGACATCCTGAGTTCAATACCTTGAAGCCCACATTATGGAAGAAATGAAACAACTTCTTAAATTTGCCCTCTTACTTCCACTTGCACACTGTGGCACATGTGTGCCTGTTTTCTCTCCCTTCCATCTCTCTTTCTCCTATCTCTTTCTCTTATAAGTAAATAAGTAAGTATATTTTTAAAAGGAAAAATATGTAAACCACTTCTCCGTCATGGTCATATGTATATCTCTATTCCTTCTGTCTGTAGGGTTTCAGCTCATTAGATTTGCCCTAAATCTTTCACTCTGCCTGGCTAGATTTTATTCAGAAGACTAGGGATTTCTTTTAGTTTTTGTAATTTATATTCCAGTTGTGACCATCATCAACACCACAATGAAAGTCATTTGAATTTGCAAAGTGAAAATAACTAATAACCAGGTGAAATTGCAACAAGGGTCTTAGATGCAAAGTTTAAGGGGGTAACCCAAAAACTTAGTGGTAAAGATAAATACTATTCCTTTAAAACTCAATTTTATTACCAAAAAATCCATGTAGAAACAAATATCAAATTTCTATATTAATGTAAGAAATACAGTGCATAAGCCTTCACTTCTTTGACCTTACTCCTGACATTGTTGAATCTTGTCAGTTCTACTGTATCCTTAACTCACTAAGGGAAAACTGACAGTGTCTACTTTTACAGTTTTTCCTCTTAAGTTGCTCCCTCAAACCAAAAATCTGGATTCTATAATACTGCAATTATTAAATATACAAAGATAGAATGCCCTGTTGCTAGGTGTTGTGGCACATATTTGGAATCCCAGCTGTCAGGAGATAGACTGGAGGATCATCAGTTCTCTGCCAGCCTGATCTACACAGTAAGTCTGAGGGCAATCTGGACTGTGTAGTGAAATACTGTTCCAGTTGGAAGGAAAGAGGGAAGAGGGTTCTTTTCCTTTAGCTTATATTTTCTATTCTATACTATTTCTGTTCTATACTATAGCTATTACATATACTCATGCATTAAAAAGAAATGAGTATTCTTTTGTAGAAGTTATAGAAAATGATTTTATTTGGCATGTAATGCACCTTCATCATGTACTAAATCATCCCCCAGAAGACACATAAGTGCAAAAAGCACAAGCTGAAATCTGCAAGCAGTTTGATTGCAGCAGTGGGGCTCCCCACTGATAAGTCATGAAGGATTTCCCTCTATTTTTCATGAACCTCTTAATCACTGGATAATGTTGCCTTGAAGATAAACCAAGAAATCTAAAAATTAATGTCAGCGTCTTAGTGCTGTCTTTAAAGTCTACCATATACTAATAAAATGTATATAAACAAAATTGAGCTACTCTGAACATGATAGCATGTGCTTATCATCCTAAATTCCAGTTCAGCTTGGGATACATAGCAAGACTGCAAAAAACAAACAAACAAACAAACAAACAAACAAACAAACAAAAAACCTGGCAAAATGGCTTGACAGTTAAGTGCTTGCTCTGCAAACATGAGGACAAGAAAAGTACCCATGTAAATACTGGGTGTGTGTACTAGTTATTTTTATCTGTTGCTGTGAGAGAACACCCAAAGTCAAACAAGGAAGAAAGGGAGACTTATTACAGTCTTTCCTGGTAGATGTGGCATGGCTAGCTGGCAGAAGCTAGAGTCAGGCCATGTCTACCTATTAGAGAGGCTGAGAGCTGCAAAACTGCTTGCTGCAAAGGCACACTACTCCTGGAGATATGGTAGGACTAATCCACCTCAAAGCCCACCCCCTGTGACCTTCTTCCTCCAGCAAGTCTCCACCTCTCAAAGGTGCCATGACCTTTCCAAATACATGAGACCATGGGGGACACATTTCAAACTATGACAGTGTGTATGGCAGGATTTTTTTAAATTCTAATCTTCAAAGGCAGAGACTGGGTATCTTTAGAGCAAGCTGGCTAGGACATCCTTAGAGTTCTGTGGTTGTTTAGATACCCTGTCTCCAAATTAGTAAGGAGGAAGAACAATCAAGGATAACTCCTGATATCAACCTTGGGCCACCACACTCACATACATATACATACACATACCTGTATGCCATGTGGAACATCATACATGTGAATATGCATATATACCTGTGCATATACCTCCACATATACATAAAAATGGGGGAAAGAAGGAGTTGAAGGTGGAGAAAAAAGAAAGAAAAAGAAAAAAAAGAGAAATGGAGAAAAAAAGAAATGAATATACATGTTTGGGTCTCTAGGCCTAATTTAAAACAGTTTATTACATGAGAAGGCTGTGAAGCTTATTCCAAGTATATTGCTTACCAAAAATTAAGAAAAAGACTAATCCCAAAATGCTAGTGGTAATGCATGAGGGACAATTCAGTGAATAAAGTACTTCCCTAGGGAGCATGAAGATCAGAGTTCGGATTCCTAGAACTCATGTAGAAAAACAAGATGGGGCACTTTCCTTTGAGACAGGAAATAATCCCATGAGCAATCTGGGTAGCTAAAATAGCCAATCATGTGAAGTTTGGATTCAACTGAGAAATCCTTCTTCAATGAAAAAAGTAGGAAATGATAGTGGAAAAGCATCCAGCATCAGCATCAAGACCGCCACATGGTTTTGCACATACATATCTGTGTAGGTACATAAGTGAACACAAAAATAACATGCATGAATTTCACACACATACACGTGATAAAAGTACTAGTAATAAACTTCCTTCTCAAATTTGGTATTAAATTAATGTTGTTTTATCATACATTGTCTATCATTGCCTCCAAGTGATAGGGACATATTAATGGAAAGTGTGTCTGAGAAAATAAATATTGTAAGAGAGATTTTTGGGGGGGAAATAGATATTATAGGCTCCACTGATTCCATTTTCCATTTTATAAGGATTCACTATCAACTATCACCACTCAAGATAGCTTTGAACTTCTTATGTATCAGTTCTCTTCAGAAAACTCAGCCTTTTACCCACCCAAGTTTAGGATAAGTGAGTTTCCTTTGTCATCTAAGATAATTTTGCAGATAAATGTTTGGATGTTCAAAATCATTAACATTACTCCTGGTCTTGATAATGAAATAAAACTTTTTAATTTTAGGAAATACATCAAAATACAAAATTTATAAGTTATTCCTTTATTTTCAAATCATTTGTGTTGTGAAACACTGACATTTGTGATGTTTAGATCTCCATTTATTCTGGGAGATGGCATATATCTTACTCCCATTATAATCATGTGAATATTAAACACAAAAACACATCCTACTCTTGGCTCCAACTTAGAATTAATAAAAACCCATAATTTTGAAACTTTAGTCTAAAACAGGAATGAGTTATTTGTGATAATTAACAAGGACTGTTGATTTTTTAATTATGGGATAGCATCTTTTTTCTTTACATGATAAAATGTGACCTTCATTAACAGAATGAATTCAGCAAGTAAAAGAATAGACAGAATGTTTTTCTCCTAATTTTTAATATGCTTGTGTGTGTGTGTGTGTGTGTGTGTGTGTGTGTTTGTGTGTGAGACAGCACTGTGTGTCCCTGTGGAGGACCAAGGGTGATTTCTGGAATTATCCTGGATTGCTTCTACCTCCTTAGTTTGTTCTGGGATTTCCCAGGCTCCACCCACCAGGGTTGGAAGTGCAGCCTTTCTTCCTTGCTTTGTTTTTTTGTTGTTGGTGGTTCTTCTGTTTGTTTGTTTGTTTTTATGTGAAACCTGGTATCCAAACTCAGGACCTTGCAAGACAAGGTCTTTACCCCTGAGCCAGCTCCTATTTCTAAGTTTTTAAAACTTTACTTTTCTATCAGCTTTGATTTACTAGTATTTCTACAATGATGCATCTCAGTTCATCCTCCATGAATTCTATTAGGTTTCCCACTTGAGCTATCTTGAATTGGGTGTCTCTTAATTCCAACTGAAAGAAAGTTATTGATCTGGTCATTTACACTCGAGAACACATGACACAAAGTGGTCATAGAATTGTGGACATTTTTCTATAGTAATTTAGAGGATATTAATTCAGCAATGGAGACAATATTCTGATTATTTTCCCCTAAATTCCTAGTAGACTTGATTTCTAAATGTGGAACATTCAATTAGCATCTTTCCTAGAAATATGTCCACTAAACATCATCACAGTAAACTCTTATTCTACATTATTTTGCTGTGTTTAAGGAAAGACACAAGTCTTTCCTCATAAGCATTGATCATATTTCTCTCATTTTTGAAGCTGTCAAACTCTTGGTTGGCATAGCTTCTCAAAACCCTTATGAATACATATATTCACAATATATATAAATGTGTGTATCTTTTGTATAGGTCACAGAGGTTAATTTTTTTAGACAAAAGGCTACTCCATAGTTTTTGCCAGAGTAATTCCATCTACATTCATGGTTTCTGTTGAAGCAGTTGAGTTATGTGATTAATCTTCTGTATTAAGAACTACTCTTCTTTCAAAGCACTAACAAAAGGTTCACAGGCTATATCCATGACTTTCTCTCCAAAACATATATTCCTGATTTTATTGTTGTAATTTGACCATGTGCATAAGATGAAAATTCCCTAGTCATTGAGTTCTGGTTCCATCTTTCAAAACACTTCTCCCCTCACTCTATCCAATTCCTCTTACATTTTTTAAATCTCACATTACACTATAAACAGCAGGAAGATACAAAACTTTAGTTTCAATACTTCCCACAACTAAATATGGAAATTCATAGGTTCTTTTCTCCCACACAACTGAAGGTTATGTAAGTTAATTTTTTAATATGATTTCCCAAGTTTTATAAGCTAGTATCTTTTTTATACTATGTTCCTCACTTCTTTTTGAGTCCTCATTAGCAAAATTGTTAACACCAAATTTTTTTTGAGTCTGCCCAAAGCAATTTGGGCCTTTTCTATTATGTTTCTGCAATTTCATTTAGCTTTTGACCACTGCCAAATTCAGCAGTCACTTCCATATTTTAGATGTTTCTAAACAGCTGCATCCCATTCTGGGTACCAAAAGTTGTATCCCTGAGGATTTAAATAGAGAAATAGCACCAATATAAAACACATAGTAAGAAACTTATTGCAATGAAGTAGTGTATTTTACTTTGGGAGCTGACTAGTCATTCCACAACTGGCATATTAAGCACAATCAAGGCAACACAGGACACAAATTTCTGTCCTTAGGCAAAATTTCTTATGCCTCTCAAGGCATACCTTCTTAAGGAAGACTCACTTTTACCTTCAAGTCTTTCACTTATTGAATCCAACAGTCAGGAATTATCTAGTATAATCTCCTTATTTTTGTTTAAGATAGTGATCAATTTTAATTTGTACTTTATTTTTGTAATATAATATGATGAGGTACTAGAGATTACAACTAAACATCTCTTTTTTGGGGGGGTCATCATTTTTCTAGATGATTTCTCCCAATAACTTAAATCCTCTGAACATATCCTGTACCAAATTGTATTTAGTTAACTACTATTAATGTTGTGGTGTATTTTCTTCTAAATTCTTTATCAACCAGATCAATGTCATCAATTCAAAAACTAATAGATTTTGGCATGTTACATCATCATAAGCTTCTACAAGTTCAGAACCTGGTGCTCACTTGAAGATTTCCTTACTATAGCAGGTGACAACTAAAAAAATGTATTATTTGGGGCTGGAGAGGTGGCTCAGAGGTTAAGCTTCTACCTTGCAGGCCAGTATAGATGCCTGGTGGAAGTGGGGCAGCCTGTATTTCTGGTCCTGGTAGGGCGGAGCCCATGAATCCCTGGTCAGAGTAAACAAGGAGGAGGTGGAGGCAGTCCATGGTGGTTCCCAAATTCACCCATGGTTCCACACACACACATACACACACACACACAATTTGAATTAAAAAATGTACTATTTGGTTTTGCAGTCTATTGGTGTTACAGGAACATTTTAAACACAGCCTGCCTTAGTAAGAGCAAACTGATCAAGCACTCTTATCAGTGAAAGAAAAGAAAAGAAAGTGATATGGACATATTTAAGGTGATATGAGTTTTACAGACAAGCATGATACTGAAATAATAGGCTTTAGATTACCATTGCTGCTGCTATCTGGTTAGAAAATCAAAACATCATGATGGAACTTGGAAGAAACCAGATATTAATATGATCTAATTACAAATCAAACAGAAATGAACTTGCTAACACCACACTGTGTGAATAACAGATTAGAGTTTTCATTTTAACAAGTTTAGTTTCAAAAATTACCATGTGCTCAAATGTAGTGTCATAAACGAGAACTGTACTTTTTATTTTTTAAGATGGGTTTTAATGTAGTCTAGGCCACTTTTGAAATCTCTGTGTAGCTGGGCATAACCTTAATCTCCTGGTCCTCTCTTCACCTCCCAAGTGCTGGTATTACCATAGCATCAAAACCAGGGCCTCCTTGAAACTAGGTAAACACACTATGAAGTTAAACTCCCAGCACAGGAATTCAAATTTTAAATTGAGAACTGTTTATTGGAGGTTTACGTTCAGTAAATATCACTACAAATTCTTCAACTACTGCAAATTCAATCAGGAACATTAAATTTCCTCACATAAAATGCTTAGCAATAATAGATTACATGAAAAAATTACACAACAAACAAGGAAGCAATCAGTAACAATACTTCAAAAAGTATAGAAAAGAAAAAAAGCAAGTAGAAATAAACATTTACACAAAGTTTGAAAAGAAAATATAGAAGCAGAGAAGAAAGAACTAGCACAGTCTGTGGAGACTTTTCAGATACTCAAGTTATTTGGAAAGCTTGGGTTAATCTCTAATTGCCTACCATAATTCTGTTCCAGAATATTTGGTAAGACAGGCTTCAAAAAACTGAAATCACTACTTTGAGACCCTCCTGTCAGACACACCTCATACTGGTAGCTCTGGGACAGGGTCCCCGCTCCGCTGACATCCACCAGGTGGCCAGGAAAGTGCCCCTCAGGCACAGAGCAGCCACCCAGAGCCCCCGCCCTGCTCCGCCCACACAGCCTCAGAGCCACGAAGACCAGCACAGAGAACAGGAAGAGCGAGGACACCGCCGCCAGCGCGATGACCAGGTAGACGGTGAGCGCGTCGCCCTGCGCCGCATCGCCAGGCACGTCGGGCAGAGGCAGGTAGGGCTGCGAGAAGCCGTCCACCAGCAGCACGTGCAGCGTGACGCTGGCCGACAGCGGCGGCTCGCCATTGTCCTTGACCAGCAGCAGCAGCCTGTGCCTGGGCGCGTCGCGCTCGCTCAGCGGCCTGGCGGTGCGCACCTCGCCATTGTGCGGCCACACGCTGAACAGCCCGGGCTCGCTGGCCTTGAGCAGCTGGAACGACAGCCAGGCGTTCTGGCCCGAGTCTCGGTCGACCGCCACCACCTTGGTGACCAGGTATCCCGGCTCGGCCGCCCTGGGCAGCAGCTCGCTGCAGGGCTCCGAGGCGTTGTGCGGCGGGTAGAGCACGAAGGGCGAGTTGTCGTTGGCGTCCAGCAGCAGCACGCGCACCAGCGCCTGGCTGCTGAGCGCAGGCGAGCCTCGGTCCGTGGCGCCCACGCGGAACTCGAAGGCCTGCAGGGCCTCGTAGTCCAGCGGGCTGAGGGCGAACAGCTGTCCGCTGTCGGCGTTGATGGACACGAGCGAGGCGAGGGGCAGCTGCGGGTCGAGGGGCGGCAGCAGCGAGTAGGTGATGTGGGCGTTGGAGCCCGAGTCTGGGTCTGTGGCGCTGACGCTGCCGATGTGCAGGGCGGGGCTGTTGTTTTCGCGCACGAACAGGGTGTAGGAGGCTTGGGAGAAGGCGGGGGCGTTGTCGTTGACGTCGGAGACCTCTATGGATATGGTGTGCTGCGTTTCCAGCCTGGGGGTGCCCATGTCGGTGACGGTGATAGTGATATTGTAACGGGCTGTGATCTCCCTGTCCAGCGACCCTTCTGTCACCAGTCTGTAGAAGTTCTCAATGGAAGGCTTCAGTGCAAAGGGAACTCCACTTTGAATGGCGCAAACCATCCTTCCATTCTCCCCAGAGTCTCTGTCTCGAATGCGAAATAAAGCCACTTCTATTTCAGGGGAATTTTCAGGAACGGGGCTGGCAAGTGATGAAATTGTTAGTTCTGGGTAATTGTCGTTGACATCCAACACCTTTACAAAAACAGAGCATTTTCTGGAAAGTCCCCCGCCATCAGATGCCTCTATATCGAGTTCGTATGAGGATATTTTCTCAAAATCCAGTATTTTAGTTAGTCGAATTTCTCCTGAAAAGCTGTTTAGCTCAAACGTTTCCCTTATCTCCTGAGAACTATAAAAAAGGGAGTAGGATATCTCTCCATATGTTCCTGCATCCAAATCCTTAGCGGAGACCTTAACAACTAAAGAATCCAAAGGGCTGTTCTCTGGGACCTGCACTTTGTAGAGCGATTGCGCAAACTCAGGGGCGTTGTCATTGACATCTAAGACTAAAACGCGTATCTGTGCAGTGCCAGAACGGGGTGGAGAGCCACCATCCAGAGCTGTCAGAGTGAATCTGAATTCCGCCTGCTCTTCGCGATCAAGCTCTTTGTCCAGAACTAGCTCTGGGTATTTTCTGCCATCACCCAAGTTACGGATGGAGACGTGAAAATGAGTGTTAGACCCAATAGTATACTTCTGAATGCTGTTGTTACCCACGTCCAAGTCTTGGGCTTTTGTTAGAGGAAACACAATACCAGGAGGAGTATTCTCTAGTATTTTCAAGATCATTTCTTTTTCAGGAAACTCAGGAGAATGATCGTTTATGTCTCCCACTATTAGCTCAGCTTGAAATACTTGCAATGGTTTTTTCAGTAACACTTGGAAATGCATCACACAGGGTTCCGTGGGGCCGCACAGCTCCTCCCGATCCAGTTTCTCATTTATTATCAATTTCCCAGTCTGCAGGTCAAGCTGCAAACGTGGTTTGTTATCCTCAGAGGTCACCCGAGCTCCCCGAGCAGCTAGTTCTCCTACTCCCAGTCCCAGGTCTCTGGTCAGGTCGGCTACAAAGGAGCCTCTCTGTCTTTCTTCCACCGTAAAGTAACGACCTGATTCCCAGCCTGCCTGAGCCAATCCCACAAAGAGAAAAGTGATCAGGACTTGCCTTTGTTTGCGCTGCATTCCGGCCTCCATCTTTTCTACTGCAAACCGAATTCCAGGGACAGGAGACTGTAATATCTCAGGGAGCAGTGTCAGTGAGGTCGTATTAGTCCGTTAATATCCTTCCCCCAAAATGTAGGTAAGCAGAGTCCCTGGGGGTGTTTGGTCCGAGCTCTGCTTAAGGTGGTTTCAGTTGCAGATTTGAAATGCTGATTTCCTAGCATTTAATGATTTTTCCCCATTTCTTTTTTAAGCCTTAGCCTGCAGCGCCACCATGCGTTGTTTTTGCTTTAAACAAGTTACTACAAAGTTCCATTTTTTTTTTAAAAAATACAAATTTCGCTTTCAGAGGTTTGGAAATTGACATAATAATACAACTTTATTTTGTCCTTAATTCAAGAAAAAAGTTATTGTTCTCTAAGTGACAGATTCTAAAATTATATGAAGAAGAAACCCAGACATGATCACTACCTTCTGGAAACCCTGCAGTTTGTATGGTAATATTCGTGAGGAAACAGATGAAAGAAGACAGTGGTGACCAGACCTTATAAAATTACTAACACATAGTCACCTAACTTCTTGAAAGTCTCTCATCAAAAAGGATTTATTCCTCTAGATTTTCTTTCAAGTTCTATCCCGTATATGTAGTTAGCATTGGTTAAGGTACATCAGAAAATGTACAAATTAATTCCAGTTGATGAAACCCTCTCCAACTAAGTCAGAGAATTATAATTTAGTGAAAATTTTCTATTGAAAAATGCATATAAAATATTATCTTCATTTTATCTCTCACTATCATTTACTACCATGTATGGCACAGGTGTACATTCAAGTTTTCTTTTTCGTTGCTTCTAAATACTGCAATATTACTTACTTCACTCCTGCAGCCAAAACATCTAAAATAACCCTTGGCACAGAGTTGATGCTCAATAAATACTCACTAACTGGACCAGAGATAAAATGGAAAAGTCAGGGTGGATTTTTTTTCCCCAGTGGTAGATGTCCCCATTTTTTGAGGTCACAGCTCATTGTGTAAGCTTAGATAAGCAAAACAGAATATTCTATTAGTTATTTTGTATAGCCATGTGAATAGTAATTTGAAACAACATAGAGTGGTCTAAGCCATCTTTTCATTAAATGAAAAATTATCACAACCGAAATTCTGCCTTAACTTCCTGAATTAGCAATATATGTATACCACTAGTCTCAGTTTTCAAAATTATGCATTTAAGCCAAAATATTACAAATCCCTTTACTTTTATCAAAATAGTTTACAGAATGGTTTATTGTAAATCTTATATTCATATGAAAGCTACAATAGAAATAATAAACTAAAATCTAATTTGTTACTCTATCTCCACATGCTCTTTAAGAGGGAAAAAACTTCCCTGATTTATCTCTGTTAGAGGAGTTCATAGGAAGAGTATACATTAATTCTGTTCTACAGTGCAATCCCCAAAGTGAAAGACTTGGGAAGAACTTACAGGAAAATTCACGTTAATTTTTTAGTATCTCTTTTCCTTTTTGTCTCTCAATGAATTGACAAAATTTGGCATTTCATCTAGCCAATGATTACATCATTTTCTGGTAAAATTCATAACAGATTAAAATATATCTGGTTTCTAAAGTAATTTTAAATGAAAAACTGAAAAATCGGTTCAATTGCCTGAAATCCAAAAGGGATTTAGGTCACATAAAAAATATAGCTGAGACATTTTACCTACGTTGAAGAGAGAAGCTTTTAAAAAAACCTGCAATGGACTAGGTAAATGGCACTGAAACTGAAGGCATGTTTTAACTAACAGATAAAATATTAATATTTTAGTAGTACTTACATATATTCAACACTGAAGGTGAACACGAAGATCATAAAAGTTTCTAAGTTTCAGAAAGATCTTATAGATTTAATATTACTGTAAAACAAATCCATACAGTTTTACCAGATAGTCATCATGAAAGCATTAGAGACAGGAAAGGATAGTATCAGATTGAACAGAAGATCTACTAGCAATTCATTATATTCATATTGAGCTATTTAAAAGTAATCAAAAAATTAAGAAAATCTCTCTAGACAACAATGGACAGGTATCTTCAAATAAATGTTTCATGTTTATAATTTGACAAATTGACCAAATAGTTGTGACTTGTTAACACTGAATAAAGTTGAAAATTCTTGATTTCCATCAAATGATTTTTAAAAGAGATGGAAAGTAGAGATAAACTCAAGGAAAACTGCTCATCTCCTTAACTTATTTCCTTAACTTCCAATCCAATAGGGAAGTTAAGGAAAAAGCGCTAAAATTTTTTTTTAAATTTTTAAAATTTATTATTTATTCAATTGTGCGTGCGTGTGTGTGTGTGTGTGTGTGTGTGTGTGTGTGTGTGTGTGTATACAACCATGGACGCCTCCATCTCCTCCTTGTTTACTCTGCCCCGGGATTCACAGCTCCGCCCTACCAGAACCGGAAACGCAGGCCGCCCCCGCTTCCACTGGCGTCTATATGTGGGGTCTAGGAACCCCTGAGCCATCTCTCCAGCCCCAGCGCTAAAATTTCTTAAGAAAAAAAGCTTGTTTATTTAAAAAGAACTGGCTTTTATCCTAAATTATCCTTAAAGATTGCTAGTTGTATCCAAGACTATTTAAGGAGATGGAATTTTCTTCAATGCTGCTAATGCCCCTCTGATACTTAGGGGTAACTGACTTTAGGAACTTAAAATCCTTTTTTTCTGAGACTCCCTTCAGACACACCTCATACTGGTAGCTCTGGGACAGGGTCCCCGCTCCGCTGACATCCACCAGGTGGCCAGGAAAGTGCCCCTCAGGCACAGAGCAGCCACCCAGAGCCCCCGCCCTGCTCCGCCCACACAGCCTCAGAGCCACGAAGACCAGCACAGAGAACAGGAAGAGCGAGGACACCGCCGCCAGCGCGATGACCAGGTAGACGGTGAGCGCGTCGCCCTGCGCCGCGTCGCCAGGCACGTCGGGCAGAGGCAGGTAGGGCTGCGAGAAGCCGTCCACCAGCAGCACGTGCAGCGTGACGCTGGCCGACAGCGGCGGCTCGCCATTGTCCTTGACCAGCAGCAGCAGCCTGTGCCTGGGCGCGTCGCGCTCGCTCAGCGGCTTGGCGGTGCGCACCTCGCCATTGTGCGGCCACACGCTGAACAGCCCGGGCTCGCTGGCCTTGAGCAGCTGGAACGACAGCCAGGCGTTCTGGCCCGAGTCTCGGTCGACCGCCACCACCTTGGTGACCAGGTATCCCGGCTCGGCCGCCCTGGGCAGCAGCTCGCTGCAGGGCTCCGAGGCGTTGTGCGGCGGGTAGAGCACGAAGGGCGAGTTGTCGTTGGCGTCCAGCAGCAGCACGCGCACCAGCGCCTGGCTGCTGAGCGCGGGCGAGCCTCGGTCCGTGGCGCCCACGCGGAACTCGAAGGCCTGCAGGGCCTCGTAGTCCAGCGGGCTGAGGGCGAACAGCTGTCCGCTGTCGGCGTTGATGGACACGAGCGAGGCGAGGGGCAGCTGCGGGTCGCGGGGCGGCAGCAGCGAGTAGGTGATGTGGGCGTTGGAGCCCGAGTCTGGGTCTGTGGCGCTGACGCTGCCGATGTGCAGGGCGGGGCTGTTGTTTTCGCGCACGAACAGGGTGTAGGAGGCTTGGGAGAAGGCGGGGGCGTTGTCGTTGACGTCGGAGACTTCTATGGATATGGTGTGCTGCGTTTCCAGCCTGGGAGTGCCCATGTCGGTGACGGTGATGTTGTAATTGGCTCTGCTCTCTCTGTCCAGTGGGTGCTCAGTTATCAAGGTGTAGACATTTTTGAATGTAGGCTTCAATAGAAAGGGGAGGTCATCTTGAATTGAACAAATCATCCTCCCGTTTTCTCCAGAGTCTTGGTCTCGTAAACTGAAAACAGCGATCACTTCCTCTGAAGAAGAGTTTTCTGGTATGGGACTAGTGAGAGATGTAATGGCTATTTCTGGTGGGTTATCATTCACATCTATAACCTGAACTATAATAACTGATTTTCCTGAAAGACTCCCACCACCAGTGGCCTGAACATTTATTGTATATGACTGAATTACCTCAAAATCTAGAAGTGCTTTCAAATGGACTTCACCAGAAATTGGATGAATTTTAAATGTTTTCCGTGTATCTCTAGAGACATGAGAAAATGAATAAGAAATTTCTCCATTTATTCCCACATCCAGACACCTTGATTATCAGTGAGTCTAAGGGGCTGTTCTCTGGTACCTGAACCTCATACAGTGATCTTTCAAATTCGGGGATATTGTTATTGACATCCAAGACCACAACTTGAATCAGAGCAACCCCTGATCTAGGAGCGGACCCACCATCTAAGGCTGTTAACATTAAACTAATTTCAGGTTCCTTTTCTCTATCCAGAAAGTGATCCAGTATCAGTTCTGGGTATTTTCTTCCTTCATCACCGTTTTTCAGTTTAAGGAGGAAATAGGGGTTAGGGCTTAATTTATAGTTCTGGATGCCATTCATTTCAACATCTAAGTCTTGAGCACTCTCCATTTGGAATGTGGATTCTAGTTTAGTCCCTTCTGAGATTTTTAGAAGCATGTTTGTCTTGGAATGTGGGCATATGGTCGTTTATATCTTTGACCAAAAGCTCAGCCTGAAAAAATTGTAAAGGGTTTTCAAATAACACCTGGAAATGCAATATACAGGGGTCATTGATGTCACAAAGTGCCTCCGGGTCGAGCTGTTCATTCAAGAGTAAGTTGCCAGTTTGCAGATCCAATCGTAAATATGGTTTATAGTCATCAAAATGATGGTGGGCGCCCGTTTAACCTAGGTCTTCTACGCTGGAACCCATATCTTTAATCACATTGGCTATACAAGAACCTATTTCTTTTTCCTCTGCCACAGAATAGCTCCAAGTCTCTGAAAGAACGGAGGACCCTCCCAGCAAAACAAAAAAGAACAGCACTTGCCTTATTTGCTGAGCCATTCCCTCTCCCAGCTCCAGGACTTCTTAGATGGACAGCTTTCTCCTGAAATGTTTCAGTTCAATATGTAGCAGCTCTGAAAGCACTCCTCTCACTGCAGCTTTGGGAAACTACAGACTTAACGCTGCCAACAGGACTGCTTTATCAGCATCCAATCTTTCTTTCAAGAGTCTCCTTTCTCCTGTTTTATTCTGTACTTTCACTTCTGCTGACTAAAGGAAGCCAGAGTGGCTGCTTGGGGAGGGGGAGGAAGGAAAAATTCACCGTATCCTGCAGCGCCACCATGTGACTCTATAGGTTTTCTGGTTTTAAATACGTCAAGTTTAAGACAAAAATATTCATTTGTCCTATGTGTTTGCTGATTAAGTGAGAATTTCTTCCGTTTTCTTATTGTTTGTGACATATGCTAATGCTATTCAATCATTAACACAGTAAATCATAATCCATTAATACTCCAGAGGATATGAAAATCATGTTTAGATAGAGTTTTGCTTTAAGTAATTTACAATCTCTCTGTGAAAACATCATGTTAAAACAACCAAAGGTAGTTAAAAGGACTTCTAGATGTCATTGATTTATACAGTTGACAAAAAATTCTTAGAAAAAATGGAAATAAAAAAAGAAAAAATGGAAATGATAACCTAGAGACCATCTCTACCTACTAACAGATACTCTCAAAAAAAGGCAAGAAGAATGAGGTTATGTACATGAAATTGAACCTTGTATTGCATACATTTGTTTGGGGGAAACTTGGACATCTAAGACTAGATTAGCAGCTATGATATACTTTGAAGTACTCCATAGGAGGCTTATTTAGCCACACTGGAAGTGTAAGGCTTAATATATCCAGATTGTGACAACACAAATTACAGAGTTGGACTGTGGTTACATTGTGAACCTTTCGTATTTTATATATTAAGGATTTTTCAAATACTTTAAGTATTTTATTTACCCGATCTTTAATTTGTTCAGCAAATATTTATTTAACATATGCTAGGAATGGTAATTAATGTTAGGGAATGAATAGTACCAATATAGAACCAGTTTCTGGCATGAAAAGAGATACAGACAAAGTGAACGCATTTAAAATAAAGCATAATGTCTGTCATGATATTGGGAAGGCTCGTAGTACTATAAAAGAATAGATGAAAATCAACTAAACACAATTTGGGAGGAGAGAAAGGCTTTTTCTTAACAAGATATATCCTAAGTTGATAAATGAAAAATGAGTAGGAGTAATCCAAATAAAAACTGGCATGGGAGGGGCCTAGAGATGTAGCTCAGTGGTAGAATATATATAATGCCCTGATTTCCAGGTAAACTAAAAGCAAGACTGTGGAAATCTAACATGAAAAACATGGTTTGAAGGAATGGAAATGAAATCAGTATGGTGAAGGCCTGAGGCAAGAGGAAAATGGTAAAAGTTGAAAGTGGAAGGATTAAAAAATAGTTTTCAGGCCATTAAAAAACATTTGGACTTATACCAGCCAGAGGAAATCCAAACTGTGAATGAGTTTAAAAGAGAAAAGTGATATAATGAATATTTTTTTTCAGAAGATCATCTTGTTTCAGAGTTAAGAATAAATTGTAAAGGTATGAAGAACAGAAGATTGTACACCTGTAATCTCAGTACTTTTAAGGTTGAAGCAGAAGGGTCAGTCTGAACTACATAGGGAAACTCACAGAGATAGAGATGATAGATAGATAGATAGATAGATAGATAGATAGATAGATAGATAGATAGATAGATAGATAGATAGATAGATGGGTAGATGGGTAGATGGGTAGATGGGTAGATGGGTAGATAGATAGGTAGATGGGTAGATGGGTAGATAGATAGGTAGATGGGTAGATAGATAGATAGATAGATAGATAGATAGATAGATAGATAGATAGATACATAGATACATAGATACATAGATACATAGATACATAGATACATAGATACATAGATACGATAGATGATAGGTAGAAAGAAAGAATAGGGAGTTAGTTCATTAGAAGCAAAGAAAACTGGAAACAGTGATAAGTTAAATTTCTAGACCTTTAGTTGTGACAAGGTCAAAAAGATTCATTATAGTCTAACATCATTTATTTCACTAAAGTGTTGTCTTTAATTGTTAAGTCTTTTAGTCAGTTTTAAATTTTTGTTAGCATTTTTTTATTTCTGGAAGCATTATTTTGGCCCTTTATATTTCTAGGTTTTATATTTTTGTTCCTTGTATATCTTCAAATTTAACTGTTATATCAGTTAGCATAGTTACTATGTTATATAGACTGTCTGATAATGGTATTTGATGTGCTTGCAAGTTGAGTTCCATGTTCTTTCTTTTCCTTCAGATTTTCATTCATGGTTATATGTTTCCTTAGCTACATAACTATCAAATTAAAAGTATAAATTTTTTGAAGATATTGGAAAATAGTTTGATGTTTGTAGTGAAGAAAACTTCTTTTGTGAAAGGTCTGTATTAGCTTCTATCAGAACCTGAGATTACTATATATCAGTGACACAAGACATGTTTCATGTATTTCTAACTTACTCTTATCTAACAGGTGTAGGTATTCTGGATCTATGTCCATTAATGGGAAGGTCTTCTATAAACTCCTCAATCTGTTAGATTTTTATTTCTATTATATAAACCCTTACTATAGAGCTTCAAATTTCCCAGGATTCCAGATGTGCCTCCAAGGACAAAACACATTTTGTGATAGTATTTTGGGTTTCAATATTAAATTTGGCCAGGTTATATATTAGTGTCTTGACAGCTAGTTGCTTTCAGTGAAAACATTCCTTGGACACATGCACACACACACACACACACACACACACACACACACACACACACACGCATGCAAAATAAATAAATTTAAAAAGCTTTTCATCTAAAAAATAATTCATCTTTATTAAAAATGTAATACCTCAGAGATATTAAGCCTCAAAGTTGTAAGCAAATTCTTAGATTTCACACATTAACCTACTCGAAAAGCTAGCAAAGTAGTATATGCTCTTATTCTACCTCACCTGATCAACACAAAATCAACTCTGTAATGATAATTTAAACAATTTCATAGAATGAGAAAATTTCTGATATTTATATTGATGTCACTTTCCACTTTTCTCTCATACCTTTATCCCTAAATACACACATATGTATCAATATATGTAGCCATACATCTTGTATAAATACATGTATACATACTTGGTTTCTCATCTCTGAGTATATGTACTTATATTTTCTTATACTTCTAAAATATGAGATACTTTGTATTATGGAGTATGTTTACCTTTATGTCTCCATACTATAAATATCTCCTTTCCTTATAAAACATCTGAAAATTATTAATGTAGTTATACATTCATGAACATGTTCCACATTTGACTGATGGATGGCTTTTTTGATGAATATGAATGTTCTCTGTTTTTCTAAAATGGACTTGCTCATGGAAACATTTTATAAAATTGTATAAGTATTTCTAGCTTTTCTATTCTGGAGTAGAATGGCTGTATCAAAGAAATGACTAACTATTAAATATAACTAACCAATATCAGAACACTATCTTTCAAAGTAGGTTGTGTATGCAATTTCATATTCTAAGTATGTTGTGTATGCAGTTTCTTTTAGTCCACATATTGCCACATTCTTATCTTTACTAATTTCATAATAATAAATCAGTCTCATTTAGTATGTTTCATCAATATGAGGTTAAACATTACTTTGCTATCTTTGTTGCCTCTTATTTAAAATTTATTCTACTCTTCTGCCATTATGCCTTCCAGTTGCTGGGAAAACAAGTATACACCAACATATCTGGCTTTGTGTTACTTTCAAAATATCCTGTTGGTTCTCCTGACTTTCTGTTCTTGTGTCAATTCATAAGAATTATTTGAATAATCTAAATGTTAATGCTTCTCCATGAAAAAAAATTTTAAGTAGCTTCTCCATATCATTTGCTACTCTGTGGCATCCTGCTGAAGTTTTGAAGTAATAATATTCATCAATTTGTATTTTAATTGCTTATATATTAAAACCTTGTCTAAACATTTAAACCAAAGCTAAGATTACAAAGGCATTTTTACTTAAATTAATTCAGTTTTAGTATGTGAACATTTCAAATTTAGCTTTGCGGTATGTGGTGATAAGTTGATATAGTATAGGAATAATATTTCTCTATGTAGTGATCCACTTACTCTAATAACATTTGCTAAATAATCAGTCTTTCTTCTTACCACACTAGGCTAGTGATTTTAATGGACACATCCTGTATTATGACTATTTTTATTCTATTTAGTATTTGATGAGACTGTTCCCAAATCATTTAAATATCGGTATTTCATTGAGATTTGAATACTTTTTAACTTTCATAAAGGAAAGCATTACTTCATTTTCCTTTTCAAAAGTTTAGCTCTACATACATTTTTCCATGTGAGTTTTAAGAGAATTTTGTAGACCTTTACCCACATCATGAATTTTATTGAAATTATATTGAATTTATAAATGATTTGGGAAAGGATGGCCATCTTTATCATGTTGCTATATCAAGCACCTTATATAATTCTCAATTTAAACATCCAATGGCTTCAATTAATTTATCCCTTTTTTTCCATAAGGGTTTTCTCTCCCTCTGTTAACCTAGAAACATAGTTTCAGAACTGTTTTTAAATTGTGGGGTTAAAGATATACTGCCATTACTTCTCTTTCCATGTCGCTTTTTTTTCTTCCTCCTCCTTACTCTATTATTTCAATGTGTTTTTTAAAAAAAACAAAGTTGGCTACTTGTTGGACTAACTAGTGACTTTCATAGGTGTACTTTTGTGATGTTGAGAGAACAAGAGGACCCAACAATTAAGATATTGTTCAGATGTCATGAAATGACAATTTCATAAATGACAATTAATAAATATCTATTGCAATACAAAATAAAATAAAAATTTAAAGTTCCATGGCATAGAGGGGGAAAGTCTGAAAGAAAATTGTATCTTCCTTTACAAATATCACAATGCAAGGGGAATTCCTTTTTACTACATCATCTAGTCTAATTTGATTTTGAGAGCAACAACAAAAACAGTACTAGCCCTATATCCATACTACATTCTAGTTACAAACATCTCCATCTATAATCCTCCTCTGAATTGCATATATATAAATTTGAAATATTGTAATTTATTATGTGGCTCAACTATAAATGTATATCTGTTCCTCTTTGGGGGTATTGGAGATAAACTGCAAAGTATCAGTGATAATTAGACATGTATATGTGTGTGTTTCCACCAGGTGGAAACAGCCTAGGCTTGCAATTCCCACTCTGGTGGGTAGAGTCTGGAAAATCCTAGAGCTATGCAAAAAGGAGGTAGAAACAATCAAGGATGATTCCTGAAGTCACCATTGGTCCTCCACAAGAACACACAATGCCCTCTGATACACATACACATACACACACACACACACACACACACACACAATAAGTAAATTATTTTAAGAGTAGATATCTTCAAACTGTTCATTTAAAAAAATTTAAACCATTAAACTTGGAGTGTTTAAAGACATCAAAATAACAATATCAAAGGCTAGAATAGACTACTCTACAGAGCATCATCAAAACCATTGAGGAAAAATTACTGAAGAAATCAATATCCAAGGCAATCACCTAAATTTAAAGGAACACTTGAAAGCACTGTATAAAACCATGTTCTCTGCTTTTGAATTTGGAGGGGTACCATCTTTTTACCCTTCATGATAAATATTTTTTAAATATGATGGTTCAAAGAATTCAAAACACATTATACTCAGTTTCAACAATATTTGCAGGTTTTGCTTCTTCCATGCTTTGATGAATACAGAAGTAATTTACATATGTGACAACATTTGCTCTTTTCTTATTCAATTCCTTCCCACTTTCTCCTTAATCCTTCCCTCCCAGGCAAACCTACCTCTAACAAGCCTTTCTTCCTCCCTTTCTTTTGTTATGCTGTGGATCCACCCAAAGCTTCCTGCATACCTATACTCCACAACTAGGCTAGGGGTTCAACCCAGTGGCATTTCCTCTAAATAATTTACAGGGTCTTTGAATGATTGATAGGACTGTATTTCACAATAGTAATACTATCACTGCAAACTGCTATTGCATTAACACGATATTGATGAAGTAACCTCAGTAGTTTTTTTTTAAATGTGTTTAGAGCTGATAAAGATTTTTAAATGAACTGTAAGAAGAGTATGAGAAATGAAAAAGCATGCAACTACAGTAAAAACCTAAATTCCTTTTCAGATTAGGGGAGGGGAGCAGTTGCAACTTGTCAAGAGTAATGAGATTTTAAAACCTTAAATAAAGTTACTTTATTGAACACTGAATCCGAAGCTATTCCTAAAGTTCTTGTTTTCCTGCATAGTAAGACTATGGTCACGGGTTTGAAGACTGGAATGATTGGCTTTGAACTCACTTGTCCCAATACCTCCCTTCAGACAAACTGGTAGCTCAGGGATAGGGTTTCCACCCCACTTATGTCAACCAGGTGGCCAGGAAAGTAACCCTCAGGCACACAACATCCACCTAAAGAACCTTTTCAACACTTAATTGTTGTATCATAATGTTAATTTACATTGTTTTTCAATAGTAAGTAACATTTAATCCAGCTAGTTGAGTTCACTTGAAGCATTTGCAAATAGTACCCATTACAACTACAAGAAAAACTACAAAAAGAGGCAAAGAATAACATGCTTGAACACTTACACTACTCTTAAAGTGATCTACTTTATTTGGAGATAAGCATTAAGTGCAGGTGGAAGTTCAGCTGGATATAGGTTCATTCATAAAAAATGACTGTGTGTTATATAAGAAGGCAAATAAATGAGTTCCAGTCTAGAGAATCAACTATCATCCAAGTACAAATACAACTAAAATTAAGCACTGATAGAAATGAAAGGAAGGACATCACAAAACGTAAACACCACTCCATGCAGACTGGGAAAAATAAACATTGGTTTGGAACAGCCAAAATATATACAAACTACAACTTCAATTATTGCCACTAAATTCTAATCAAAACTATTGTGAAACGTAGGAGTTTCTAGTTCTTTCCCAGGGTATTGGGGTGACAAGTTGGGGAAGATTGGCCTCAGGAATTTGAACTCATTTGTCCCAGTTCCTCCCGTCAGACACACCTCATACTGGTAGCTCTGGGACAGGGTCCCCGCTCCGCTGACATCCACCAGGTGGCCAGGAAAGTGCCCCTCAGGCACAGAGCAGCCACCCAGAGCCCCCGCCCTGCTCCGCCCACACAGCCTCAGCGCCACGAAGACCAGCACAGAGAACAGGAAGAGCGAGGACACCGCCGCCAGCGCGATGACCAGGTAGACGGTGAGCGCGTCGCCCTGCGCCGCGTCGCCAGGCACGTCGGGCAGAGGCAGGTAGGGCTGCGAGAAGCCGTCCACCAGCAGCACGTGCAGCGTGACGCTAGCCGACAGCGGCGGCTCGCCATTGTCCTTGACCAGCAGCAGCAGCCTGTGCCTGGGCGCGTCGCGCTCGCTCAGCGGCCTGGCGATGCGCACCTCGCCATTGTGCGGCCACACGCTGAACAGCCCGGGCTCGCTGGCCTTGAGCAGCTGGAACGACAGCCAGGCGTTCTGGCCCGAGTCTCGGTCGACCGCCACCACCTTGGTGACCAGGTATCCCGGCTCGGCCGCCCTGGGCAGCAGCTCGCTGCAGGGCTCCGAGGCGTTGTGCGGCGGGTAGAGCACGAAGGGCGAGTTGTCGTTGGCGTCCAGCAGAAGCACGCGCACCAGCGCCTGGCTGCTGAGCGCGGGCGAGCCTCGGTCCGTGGCGCCCACGCGGAACTCGAAGGCCTGTAGGGCCTCGTAGTCCAACGGGCTGAGGGCGAACAGCTGTCCGCTGTCAGCGTTGATGGACACGAGCGAGGCGAGGGGCAGCTGCGGGTCGCGGGGCGGCAGCAGCGAGTAGGTGATGTGGGCGTTGGAGCCCGAGTCTGGGTCTGTGGCGCTGACGCTGCCGATGTGCAGGGCGGGGCTGTTGTTTTCGCGCACGAACAGGGTGTAGGAGGCTTGGGAAAAGGCGGGGGCGTTGTCGTTGACGTCGGAGACCTCTATGGATATGGTGTGCTGCGTTTCCAGCCTGGGGGTGCCCATGTCGGTGACGGTGATGGTGATGTTGTATTCTGCTTTGATCTCTCTATCAAGTAATTTTTCAGAAACTAGAGTGAAAAAGTTCTTATAGGTTGGTTTGAGAACAAACGGGAGATCATCTTGAATAGAGCAAAGGGTCCTTCCGTTGTCACCAGCGTCTAGATCTCGGACACTAAAAAGAGCGACCAAGGTCTCTGAAGCATTCTCTGGAATTGTCTTTGTAATAGATGATATGGTCACTTCTGGTGCGTTGTCATTTATGTCTTGTACTTTAACTAAAAGAGTACATTTTGTTGAAAGACCCCCTCCGTCTGTTGCCTGGATATTTACAGAGTAGGACTGTATTGTTTCAAAATCCAATACCGATTTCAAATTAACTTCCCCAGATATTGGGTTGATTTCAAATGTTTTTCGAATATCTTCTGAGGCATGCAAAAAGGAGTATGATATTTTCCCATAATTTCCATCATCTAAGTCCTTAGCAGAGATGGTGATGATTAAGGAGCCAATGGGTGAATTCTCTAGGACCTGTACCTCATAGAGGCTTTGAGCAAACAGTGGAGCATTATCATTGATGTCCAAGACCTTGATGAGAACTAAAGTTGTTCCTGACCTGCGTGGAGATCCACCATCCAATGCTGTGAGTGTCAATATAAGCTCAGTTTCCTTCTCATAATCTAATTCTTTGTCTAGAATCAGCTCTGGATATATTTTCCCATCATCACTATCTCGAATTTTAATGGAGAAATAAGAATTGGGGCTAATAGTATAGTCCTGGAGACTGTTGCTTCCTACATCCAAATCTTGAGCGCTCTCAATTAAGAATGTAGTTCCAGTAATAGCACTTTCTGATATTTTAATAGTTATTTCTTTGTCCAGAAATGTGGGCGAATGATCATTTATATCTTTGACATGCAGTTCAGCTCGATAAAACTGTAAAGGGTTTTCCAGAACCACCTGGAAAGGCAGCACACAGGGGTCCATGGGGCCACACAGCTCTTCTCGGTCCAGTTTCTCATTCAGGAGCAGATCTCCCGTCAGTAAATTAAGACGGAAATGCTTTTCATTATCATCAGACACCACCCGGACCTCGCGAGACAAGAGGTCTTTCGTCCCCAGCCCTAGATCCATTGCCAGATTAGCCACAATAGAGCCAATTTCTGTTTCTTCTGCTACAAAATAGTGCATAGATTCCGTATCAGCCTTAGACAATCCCAGCAAAACAACGAAAAGCAAGACTTGCCTTTTTTGCAGGATGAGTGCCTTTATGCTTTCCATGGTTCCTCCAGGCGACTTTTGTTGCAAAGTTTAAATTCAGCCCTTATTTTGAAGGTCAGAGCTCTGATTTTCTTATATATATTTTAAAAAGCCTCTAGTAGCTCCTTCAATACTTCCATTCACCGTATTATAGTCTCTGTGCTGAATAATGGAGCCCACCCTACTAGCTGCAGATTGTTTTCATCTTATCCTATAGCGCCACCATGTGTCTTTATGCATTTTCTCATGAGCCTTTTTTCCCCTCAATTCATAAATGTATCTGGAGTATTCAAAGCAAATTCTTCATGGCGTGTATTTTTACCCCTCATACTTTGTAAATTACCTCTGACATTCAAGGAAGTTTTAAAATATAACTATCACATCACTGTCATAATCACCGTATTAAATGGTAATTCTTGTATATACAACTTAGACTCAGTTTGTTTGGGTTCCTCCCATTTGTATGCAATATCTTTATTGACCTATTTGAATCATAATTAAAACAAGGTCCAAATTTCAGATGAAATGACCAGTGCGTTGATGCCTGACTTAAGAGAATCCATTAAAATGTCCCAAATTGAAAAATTATTATTTAGTTCAGATAATTTTTTATGAGTTATAATGATACTCTCTCCTTTACTTTTGTAAATATTTGTTCAGGTAAATTATGGTTGGTAACACCATTAGTGTTTTCTTATATACATATGTAAACCAGGAAAAAAAACACAAAATTTACTACTTGACTGGGGCATGAGAGCATTAGATTACTTGTTTGTATATTTTAAAAATTACACATGAGTATATGAGACAAATAAGATGATCCTTTCTCCGTGTAGATTGCAGGTTAGAAAAATTAACAAACTGCAATTAAGGTATAATAATGCCATATTAAAATTAATATAGAGCCCCTAAAAGTGACATGCTCCTATGTGTCAAGTAGGTGAATAGCATATAAGAAAATGGGTTCTCAAATGAAAATTCAACATTAGAATCCTGGTTCAACCGTTTACTATCTATAAGGCTCTGGCAAATTGCATACCTTTGTTTTCCTACCCCTAAAATAGGGATTATATCAATGATACTACCTAAGATCATTATTATAAGAATCTAATCAGTTAACATTTACAAAGTAAAGACCAGCTAAATCCTTGTTAATGAGAAAGAATTAGCTAAATGTCCGCTAAAATAAAACAATCAAAATAACAGTTTGGGGGGTTGGAGAAATGGTATAGGGGTTAAGACTGCCTCAAAGACAGATGGTCCTAAGTTTAGATCCCAGATCCCATGTAAAGAATGCCAAGTGAAATCAGCAGTGGCCTGCACTTTTGGTGCTGGTGGGAGAAGCCTGGGAAATCCCATAGTGAAGCAAAAAGAAGGTAGGAGCAATCCACGATAATTCCCCAAGCCACCCTTTGTCCTCCACAGGGTCACACAGTGCCCCCCACACACTCGATAGATAAATAAATTAAAATATGGGTTAGGGGCATAGATAAATGGTAGTATGAGTAAACAATATGCATATTCAGGCTCTGGATTCAACCTTCAGTTCCAAAAGAAGTAATTTAATCCTAAGAGTTTCATTTCCATTGACTATGTACATACTTTTTCTTTCCACTATGTACTAAGTATTGTAAATAATTAGAGATGGCTTGAAGTATACAAATAGATGTTGTATAGGTTATATGCAAGCATTATTCTTATTTTGTAAAAGAAATTTTAGCATTTGTTAATTTTGATGTCCACAAAACTTTTAGAATAAACTCCAAGGTAACCTCCTCAGAGAGTCCTATGCATAACTCATTGAAGTTTGTCTTTGGGAGTTTTATCTTAATGTGTTGCAGCTCAGTTATAAGAGAGGAGGAAGGAAATGATTGTTCCTGTATTAAATGGAACATCATTTTGTCTTAGTGGTAGAATATGACTGAATAATGGAATAAGGGAATGAGGCAGGGATAAGAGAAGACAGAAGCATGTGAATATTAGCATTAACTAGGGAGTTAGTTGGATAGAAAGGAAAATAAAACAGGGGTGGTGACATGACATTGTGATGTCATGTAATGTGGTTCTGATAATGTCAAGGACAAGATATGACTGTTGAAGCAGTATGTATTTCAGAGAAAGATAGTTAAAATCATTTTCACTTAGAAAAAAACAGTCCTTGGTAGTGAAAAAGTACAGCACATGTCGAGGTAGTAAAAACTGGAGTACAGATGAAAACTTGTGTCCTGAAGTTAGGTTTTTAGAGTAATCTAAGTGGGCACAAGAATGTTGGACAAGCTTGAAACGGAAACATGCATTCATAAGCTAAACTGTCATAATGACAAGTCTTTTACTTGCTACATTCCTGGACCACTCCAACCTAAGCTATTAATTGGGTTTATTGTCAAGAATTTTCAAGAATATCCATTCTCAGAGGATTATTTTTTTATTTCCCTATTGTCTAAATACTTTTCTCATTGGATGTAAGATCATTTATTTGAAGGCTATGATACAAACTTATTTTTCAGCAAAGCGTTTTACAAGGTTGTTTTCTTTTATCTGAGCATAAGAGATCCTGAAAGGTTGGCCACTCTCCATTAAAGTGAGAAAACAGAGTGCCTTCTATAAATAAATCTTTCATGCTCCTTTATCCAGAAAAACTTGAAGCATTAAATTAGATACCTGAGTCTCTGTTAATACATCTGTCAGATTCTTCTGCTTGGCCTGTTTTCCTCTCAGCCCTGATTTTTATTCTTTTAGGTTTTTGTACATTAATACAGTGAATTTATGATATCTTCATACCTTAATGTCCAATCCCAGCACCCTCCTTTTCTCATTTCTCTTTGAATTGCGTTTTCCACTTTCATCATTATAGATCAGACCAGACCTAAATCACTTGAAGTCACACCATGCAATATTTATTTTTAACATCCTCTTTGAGATATAATACAAGCATTATAGCATATATTACTGCTTTAAAGATTACAGTTCAGTAGTTCTTCATATATTTACAGAGTTGTGAAATTACCACTGTATCTAAATTAAAATGCTGTTATTATCCCTCAATAAACTGTATCTATTAGTAATTACTCTTCACTTGCATGCTTTCCCCAAACTTAAACAGCCACCAATATGCTTTCTTTTTCTGTATATTTGCTTGTTTTGGTTATTCTCTGTAAATGGAATTATATAATTTCAAATTCTTTTCCTTTAAATTTACTTTTTTTTGGGTGTGTGTGTATCAGAAGGCACTGTGTGTCCTTGTGGAGGAGCAAGGGTGACTTTGGGAATCATCCTTCATTCCCATCTACCTCCTTTTTGCTTTGCTCTGGGATTTACCAGACTCCACTCACCAGGGTCCAAAGTGTAGGCCTCTGTGGATTCCACCTGATGTTTTTTATGTTTTCTTTCTTTTTTTTTTTAAACATGGGACTTAGGATTTGTACTCAGGACCTTCTGCCTTTGAGGCAGAGACTTAACTCTTGAGCCATCTCTTTATCCTGTAATGACTAGTTTCTTTCATTTAATTCCATGTTTTGCATGTCCATCTATTGTGTGTTAATTTCAATCCATTTATTTACTCATTAATAAACAATTTCTTTATATAGAAGTGTTAAATGCTATTATCAGTTGATGGATATTAGGTTGATTCATGTTATTATATTTGCTATATTAAGTATTATGTTATACAGTGCTATAATGATATTTGTGATTGTTTTGTGTAGACAAAAGCTTATTTCTTTTGATAAATAGGAGTTCAACTTCTGTGTAGTGGGATACTTACATATTTAGCATTTTTAGGAGTTGCTGAACTATTTTCCCAAGTACTGTAGCATTTTATATTCCTACTAGAACCAAGATTCCAATTTTCTACATGTTTGTCAATGCTTGTTCTTGCCTGTTTTACTGTGGCTGTTTCAGTGTGCAAAAAATGGCCATTATTTTTTCCCTTCTGTAGTATATGTATCTTGTCTGGCATGATATAATGGTTTAATGGTTCGCTATCTCTTCTCCACTAAGTTCAATAAAGACATAAAGTAATCTTAATAGTTGTCTTTGACTTACTAATTTTCTAGGAGTTTAGTTTTCATAGGAAGGAACGGGCAATTAGACAAGAAAGAAAAGTATCTTTATCCTATTTCTGAAATTGGAAAACTAGAATTTAACTAGCTTGCACAGACACAGTTGAATTGTGTTGTCCCCATATTTCCTATATGCAAAGATTCCAAATTAGTCGCCACACATGAATGGATGAAATTCTAGCTGTCAAAAAGTGTAACACTGGATTGTCTACAGTATATCAGAGAGAAAGACAATATTTCCCAGAATTATTAGCTGATTAATACTAAGATTATCTAAATTTTTAAAATAAAGCTTAAATACATACATTCCAGAGGAAGTTTCTGGTGCTGACTCTATTCTGTGGGACTAGAAACAATCATTTTATTCATCCACTTTTTCTCATATTTACTATTTCTCTGTCGCACCTCCCTTTTTGGTATCTTTCTCTGTCTTGTTACTCATTATCCCATGTAAATTTTTTCTTTAAAACACAGACATTTTAGGACAAACATTTATAGATATTTTAGGAAATTAGTCTCCCAGAAGTGGAGTTTCCACAATGAAAGAGAAGAAATTATTAAAGCCTGTTCTTTACAGAACATAGATAAAACTTCCTCCCATAAAGATTTTAATTTCTCTTTTGAATTTGGAAAATAAAGATATTTAGACATTTTTCAGTGCTCCATATATAATACACTTGTATTTCCAAAAGTGGTTGAGAAAATATTAAATGTTATGCATTAGTAGACTATGAAGTCAATTTAATGGCTTAGGACTAAATCTAAAAGTTTAAACAATAGGACATGATGGAGAATCTCAAGTTACACTACAAAAGTTAACAAAAATTTGTTCCTATTATGATTGAAATCTGTATATTATATACAGCACAGTCTTAATTTTAGTGTAATAAAATAAGTTTAAAAATCAGTGCTGAGTATATGTATGATAGCAAAAAGTTGTACACAAAGCACACAAACCTGCTTTATCCAACTTGTTATTTAGATGTCTAGGAACACTTTGCTTGTATTCTGGCTTTGAAAACACTATGAAATGTGGAGTTTCATAGAGTTTCATATTGCACGATTCTGTAAGGGGGCCACAGTGTGCTTTCAGAATCTCCTTCCTGAACAAATAGGAGTTATAATAAACTTGCAAGAATTTACCACAGAACCATCAGTTCATTTACGACCTTTTGCAGTACTTAATTGCTGTTATCATAGTATGTGAACTTACAATATATTTTTCAATAGTAAATATTTAATCCAGTTAAAGTTGTTTACTTGAAAACAAACACTTGCATATAGTACCCATTACAAACTACAAAAAGAGGCAAAGAATAACATGCTTGAACACTTAAACTGCTCTTAAAGTCATCTGGTTTATTGGGTGGAAGTTCAGGTGGAAGTTCAATTGAAAAAAGGGACATTCAGAAAAAGTGATTGTGTGGTATATAAGGCAAATAATGAGTCCCAGTCTAGAGAGTCAACTATCAACCAATTACAACTACAACTAAAGTTAAGCACTGATAGAAATAAAAGAGAAAAAAAATAAGAGTACATGAAGACTGAGAAAAACAAACATTGGTTTGGAACTGCCACGATACATACAAACTACAACTTCAATTACTGCCACTAAATTCTAATCAAAACTATTGTGAAACGTAGGAGTTTCTATTTCTTTCCCAGGGTGTTGGGGTGACAAGTTGGGGAAGATAGGCCTCAGGAATTTGAACTCATTTGTCCCAGTTCCTCCCGTCAGACACACCTCATACTGGTAGCTCTGGGACAGGGTCCCCGCTCCGCTGACATCCACCAGGTGGCCAGGAAAGTGCCCCTCAGGCACAGAGCAGCCACCCAGAGCCCCCGCCTTGCTCCGCCCACACAGCCTCAGCGCCACGAAGACCAGCACAGAGAACAGGAAGAGCGAGGACACCGCCGCCAGCGCGATGACCAGGTAGACGGTGAGCGCGTCGCCCTGCGCCGCGTCGCCAGGCACGTCGGGCAGAGGCAGGTAGGGCTGCGAGAAGCCGTCCACCAGCAGCACGTGCAGCGTGACGCTGGCCGACAGCGGCGGCTCGCCATTGTCCTTGACCAGCAGCAGCAGCCTGTGCCTGGGCGCGTCGCGCTCGCTCAGCGGCCTGGCGATGCGCACCTCGCCATTGTGCGGCCACACGCTGAACAGCCCGGGCTCGCTGGCCTTGAGCAGCTGGAACGACAGCCAGGCGTTCTGGCCCGAGTCTCGGTCGACCGCCACCACCTTGGTGACCAGGTATCCCGGCTCGGCCGCCCTGGGCAGCAGCTCGCTGCAGGGCTCCGAGGCGTTGTGCGGCGGGTAGAGCACGAAGGGCGAGTTGTCGTTGGCGTCCAGCAGCAGCACGCGCACCAGCGCCTGGCTGCTGAGCGCGGGCGAGCCTCGGTCCGTGGCACCCACGCGGAACTCGAAGGCCTGCAGGGCCTCGTAGTCCAACGGGCTGAGGGCGAACAGCTGTCCGCTGTCGGCGTTGATGGACACGAGCGAGGCGAGGGGCAGCTGCGGGTCGCGGGGCGGCAGCAGCGAGTAGGTGATGTGGGCGTTGGAGCCCGAGTCTGGGTCTGTGGCGCTGACGCTGCCGATGTGCAGGGCGGGGCTGTTGTTTTCGCGCACGAACAGGGTGTAGGAGGCTTGGGAGAAGACGGGGGAGTTGTCGTTGACGTCAGAGACCTCTATGGATATGGTGTGCTGCGTTTTCAGCTTGGGGGTGCCCATATCGGTGACGGTGATGGTGATGTTGTACTGGGCTCTGCTCTCTCTGTCCAAATTTCCCTCTGTTTCTAGGGTGTAGTAATTTTCAACTGTAGATTTTAGTATGAATGGAAGGTCTAACGGAATAGAACAAACCATCTTCCCGTTGTCCCCAGAATCTCTGTCTTGAATACTAAAAACCATTACTATTGTCTCAGGGGAATTCTCTGGGATCGGACTGATAACGGATGACACAGAAATCTCTGGATAATTGTCATTGACATCCACCACCTGAATTTTTACTGTAGATTTCCCAAAAAGTCCTCCTCCATCTGTGGCTTGAATGATTACAGAATATGATTCAATTGCTTCAAAGTTCAAAGATGCTATTAAATGAATCTCTCCAGACTTATGATTAATTTCAAATGTTTTTCTAATATCCTCTGATGCATGGGAAAAGGTATATGACATATCACCATTTATTCCTGAATCTGAATCATAAGCTGACACACTGATAATCAGTGAGCCAAGGATGCTGTTCTCTGGAATCTCCACTTCATAGAATGTATGCTCAAATTCAGGGGAGTTGTCATTAATATCCACAACCACTACCCTCACCAAAGCAGTCCCAGATCTGGATGGCGACCCACCATCCACAGCAGTGAGGACAAAATTGAGCTCAGGCTGCTCTTCATAGTCCAATGCCTTGTTCATAACCAGCTCTGGATATTTCCTGCCATCAGGATTGACTCTCATTTTGATATGGAAATAAGAATTCTGACTTACTAAGTAGTTTTTTACAGCGTTCATTCCTACATCTAAATCCGTTGCACTTTCTAGTAAGAACACAGTTCCAACAGGACTATTCTCTGGGATTTCTAGGACCATTTCTTTTTCCAAGAAGACAGGAGAATGATCATTTATATCAATAACCTGAAGCTCAATTTGCAGAAATTGTGAGGGGTTTTTCATTAACACCTGGAAATGCAGGACACAAGGCTCAGTGGAGCCACAGAGCTCCTCTCGATCCAGAGTTTCGCTTAAGAGCAAATCCCCAGTATTTATGTCTAATTGCAGCGGCTGTTTTTTGTTATTAGAGACTACCTGTGCCTCCCGTGAAGACAGTTCTGTCATTTCCAGTCCTAGGTTCTTTGCCAAATTGCCTATCAAGGCCCCACTCTGCATTTCCTCCACTATTGAGAAGCTCCCAGGCTCAGAATCTCCCTGAGTCATTCCCAGCAAAACAAAGAGAAGCAGGACTTGCCTTTTCTGCAGATTGCTTTCCCCTCCATTCTCCATAGCTTTTTCAGCAGGTTTTTCCACAATCACTCCACTCTGAAGCTCCACTCTGCAGTTCTGTACAATGTGCTCCTTGATCTGTTCACCAATTCCTCAGAATCCGAAGAATAGATGATTTTGAGACCACACCTTTCTATTTGTCTTCCCAGTTTTCTTTATGTATTGGGGTGAAGTGCCCACACTAGTGTAATTTTTTTTTCTGTAACATTATCCTGCAGCGCCACCATGTGTCTTTAGAGATTTTCACAGTTTGATGAAAGCTATCTAAATTTTATTCACACTGAATGTCTCCCAGAAACAAATACTTGTTAGGTGATTATACCTTTTTCATAACTGTTCATTATACTTTGAAATATTGTTTTTCATCTTAAAGAATTTGATAAGTATCCCTCCCAAGTCTTCATGCAAACAAATATACTCATGTGAAAAGTATATAAATACAAGATATCATACCTAGTCTTCAAGAGTTTGTATTATTTGTGAGAAACCTATAACACCTAAGTAAGAGTATATAACAGACTGTCAAATTTAACAAATCTTATCACCACTTGTCCTTCCTGGGGTGATTAAAGGAGAAAAATGTCCATGGATTATTGCAGAACTTCTCTCTATGAGTGTGAATTAACATATTTTGTAAAGTCATAATTTGATTGGTTTCTCACAATTGACAATAATTCAATATTATATAGATTAAAAACATTAGTTCTATTTAAAACATACTTACTCCTAAAGTGGATGTACATTATGTTCCCAAGAGATTTGACAGAGCAAAAATGGTATTTTCTGTATCAAACAGAACAAAACTTAATCATTATTTTTATGAGACCAACAAATATGTTCCTACTAGCAAAGTAATCACTGTTACAAAGTCATAGAATGGAAGGTATATCTTTCAGTTACAAAGTCTGAAGATATACTTTTTTTTATTAAACCCTGTCTAGGATAAGCTCTTAAGCTTGTTATAGTTTAAACTATAACGAAAAGCACACAATGGCTGCCACGTAATGCACACATGGGGGCTATTGTTTGGAACACAAGATTATGTCCACTATAAAATGTCTCACACTAAGAACTGATGAAAGATGAAAAAGTTAGCATTGAGAAAAAAAATGCCTTCTAAGAAACTTAAGTTCTATACATGGTTAAAAAAGTCAACCAAGCAAAACAAAAGTTAGACGCTGAAAAATAAGTGGGCTGACTCCACAAAGTCTTCCTTCCACTTTTAGATGTTCATTAAGCTTATGGAAAGCTAATTATGAACTCACAAAGACTTAAAATGCACAAGACAGAGCAAAAGAGCAGTTGACTAGGAAGTTCCAAGAGTTGGCTAAATATCCACTATCAAACATATACGATATTAGGTGTATCCTGCATTCTCATTTACAATCCAGATTGAAAGGAATAAGAGGACTGAAATTCAGTATAAGTTGAACAAATTATTCGTTGAAATGATACACACAGGGAAGTTGAATATTCTATTCTTCTCACCAACTTCTGGGACAGGAAAATAACTCAGAAGTTAACTCAGAATGAGTATTTTATTCTCTTTAGTAATTAACTGAGACTTTCCCTAGTTTTAGATATTCAGGTAATACTGAATACCAGTGTCAAATATGAAAGTAAACTTAGTAACTGAATAAATAAAAATTTAAATTTTAATTGCAGTATTTCTAGTCTCTTACCAAGCAATAATGTCAGATTACAGGATACAGATATGTCTGATCTCTTATGCCTCTAATGGATTTTCTAGAATTATAATATGAAAGCTCAAATGAAGTTCCTATACATACTGATGGTGTTGATCTGATTTTGTCTTTGCATGGTTACATTAGTGAGAAACTTTATCATTAGAACCTGTTGAATCACAAAGCACTGATTATCAATACTTTAATATAGAACTGTCCTTAAATATGATGAGAACACTGCTAAGATCACAGGACATTTGAGGAGGTATATATAACATGAAATATAAAGATCAAAACCAATGCCACAGCTACAAAGCAAAAAATGCATATATTCATGAAAAAGTCTTTGAAAATGATTAATATTTCCAGATTAATATTCTCAGAAAATAAAATTCTATAAGAATTACTGCTTACTTAGTACTTACTCATGTATCTCATTATTCTTAGTGGCTTTTGTACATTTACCCATTCCATGTTAATAGTCACTGTATGAAGTATGTAATCTCACTGTAACATAAGAAATGGATTATCTGGGTAAGGTTGCACATGCCTATGATCCCAATGCTAAGGAGACAGAGGAAGGAAGACTGCAAGGTTGAAGTATACAGCCTGAAGTATACAATTGACATTCTGTCTTGAACCCAAAAGGGAAAAAAATTATGGGATTCAAGTATCTCTTAGTAGTTAAATAACTTGGCTGAGTAACTCCTTGACACTCATTTAGTCTTAAATGAATATATAATAATAATAATATTGCATACTACACTTTCATAATGCATTCTAAGAACTTTAATAGATTCATTACAAATAAGAAAGCAGAATTATATATATTAAAACAACTTCTAAAAATATTTATTAACCAAAAAGGAAAGCCTTTAATTTAAAAAGTTTGGTAAGAAAGTAGAACAAGGGGCAAAAAGAGGGAAAATAAGAAAGGGAAACAAATTTAGAATCAATTCAATAGGTTCAATATTTAATCAAGATTCTAGAAATCCAGAAAATTGGAGCAAAATAAAATAAAATTTCTGTGAACTGAAGGTAAGAGTCTAAGCATTAATATGATGAACAGACTAATAAAGAAGCAGGTAGCTAATATTATGTTAATTTTCAGGAAAACTTTCCTGTACTTACTGAATAAAGGAGAAGAAACATTGCACAGAAAAAGATAGGAATCAGGAGGAAGTTTGACAGGAGAAATGTATGGTTGTAAGGGAAAAGGCAATGGGGGAAAGGACTGGGAATTTTGTGGAGTGAAAGATTCATAAATTCACTAAATTCATGTATGCAGCACTAAAAAGTAAACCAAAGGATAGGCATCAGAATGGAATCAATCTTCTGAATAGCAACTCAAAACAATTAAAAAAGTTAAACTATTTTCAAATTGGACTTTTATACCCAGTTAAACTGTCAACCGAAAGAACTTCTTTTTAAAACCCCTTTTCAGGGCTTCAAGAGATAGCTCAGTGAGCAAGGTACCTGCTCATAAATCTGGACATATGAGTTTAATTCTCAGAAGCCCATATGGTGGAAGGAGAGAACTGATTAATGAAAATTGTCCTCTGACCTCCACCCATGCACACGTTCTCTCTTCCCTCTCTGAAATAAGCAAATAAGAATTAAAAATAACATAAAATTTGCATCCATTTTTATAAAATCATCCACAAAGCAAGAAAGTAAACTAAGAAAAGAATATCCTGATAAAAGATAACAACAAAAGAAAAATATTAAAAGGTTGATAATCTATAAACAGTCTAAAAATGAATGATATCTAGGAAATTAATATATTTGATTAGTATCTGATATTGAATATTTGAAGGTAAAATTTGATATTCAAGAGAGAATTGAGGGTACAGCTCAGTGGGAAGACATTACTTTGTATGTTTTGTATTCTTCCATGCATTACTTAGCACAAAAAGAAAAGGAAATTCATTCGCAGATAAATATTTGTACTCATACTACAACAATATGCATTTAGAAGAAATATAGTGACATAGACAACAATGCTAGTTAACTTCAAGGTCCTGACTGTAGATTAGTGGTACAGTCTTTACTTAACATTCAGGAGGACTAGTTTAATCCCCTCCACCCCACAGAAACAAAACTGACAAAAACCCTGACAATTCTGCCAGGAGACTGGGAGAAGAGGAACGTGTAGGTCTTCTATATGTGTCAAGATTAATGGGAAAATAGAAAGCTAAAATGAGTAATATATAAAACCAAATTACAAGATAAAGCATCGAAATTGTAGAAAGGGACTGGGGAAGAAATTTTTTCATAATTTTAAATTTATCTCGATTTCTAAATTGGACAGCAATGAAATTTCAACATAAAATAAAAACAAATATCTTCCCAAGAGTCCACCAATATTCTCACACATTTCTTCAAAATTGGTTAGAAATTTATGTCGATTTTTGTGCAGATTATTTTACATGGAATTTGCATTATAAAATGATCACAGCAAGAATGAACACAAGAATGAACACCAGAAAGAAATCTTTTTAAAAAATTTTTTATTATTTATTCAATTGTGCATGTGTGTGTGTGTGTGTGTGTGTGTGTGTGTGTGCGTGTATGCGTGTATGTGTGTGTAGAACCACGGACGAATTTGGGAACCACCATGGACTGCCTCCTTGTTTACTCTGCCCCGGGATTCACAGGCTTTACCCTACCAGGAAACGTAGGCCACCCCCACTTTCGCCTGGCATCTATACGTGGGGTCTAGAATCCGAACTTAGGACCTTCCGCCTGCAAGTCAGAGGCTTAATGCCTGAGCCACCTCTCCAGCCCCACAAGAAAGAACTCTTAAGGATAACAGAAGAGATAATGAAACAACAGAAGGGAGGATGCACCAGGAGAAGAAATGAGATATCAAAGAATATAATGACACATATGCAAGCAAGAGCCATAAAATTCAATACTTTGAAGCACAAAAATTCAAAATTTTAAAGTAAGTATATGAAATCATAGTAAACCATAAGTACCTATGGATATAAATTAGTGGTAAAGCATTTGCTTAGCATGCAAAATAAGGGGATTTGATGCTCAGCAACAAAAGGAAAATGAATCAAAATAACCAAAACAACCCATTATGTTAAAAATTAAGACCTTAGTTTTCTAGCAAGAGGAGTGACATTGTGTACTTGCAAAGAATTTAAATATTAGATTAGAACTATACACAGAGAGGTATTTATTCAACTAAACATTCATCAAACATTGATGCAAAAACTTTGAGAAAATGATAATAGCATTGCAAAAGAGCAGATGAGGAGTACATGAAAAAGAAAATGTAAATAGTAGCATTACATAGGAATATACCTGAACCAACACTCATGTGGTTGTGTAACACATTAAATTGAACATGATATGAAATTTTACTTCAATATTAAATGAGAAGTTTCTTCAAAAAGTGGGTTTTTCTCCACTATGTGTCTCATAATCATCTGCAAGATTAGGATAAATTGGTTTCAAAAACTGGAAATCTTTAGTACCAGAAGAGCCTCCCATCAGACATACCTCATATTGGTAGCTCTGGGACAGGGTCCCCGCTCCGCTGATATCCACCAGGTGGCCAGGAAAGTGCCTCTCAGGCACAGAGCAGCCACCCAGAGCCCCCGCCCTGCTCCGCCCACACAGCCTCAGAGCCACGAAGACCAGCACAGAGAACAGGAAGAGCGAGGACACCGCCGCCAGCGCGATGACCAGGTAGACGGTGAGCGCGTCGCCCTGCGCCGCGTCGCCAGGCACGTCGGGCACAGACAGGTAGGGCTGCGAGAAGCCGTCCACCAGCAGCACTTGCAGCGTGATGCTGACCGACAGCGGCGGCTCGCCATTGTCCTTGACCAGCAGCAGCAGCCTGTGCCTGGGCGCGTCGCGCTCGCTCAGCGGCCTGGCGGTGCGCACCTCGCCATTGTGCGGCCACACGCTGAACAGCCCGGGCTCGCTGGCCTTGAGCAGCTGGAACGACAGCCAGGCGTTCTGGCCCGAATCTCGGTCGACCGCCACCACCTTGGTGACCAGGTATCCCGGCTCGGCCGCCCTGGGCAGCAGCTCGCTGCAGGGCTCCGAGGCGTTGTGCGGCGGGTAGAGCACGAAGGGCGAGTTGTCGTTGGCGTCCAGCAGCAGCACGCGCACCAGCACCTGGCTGCTGAGCGCGGGCGAGCCTCGGTCCGTGGCGCCCACGCGGAACTCGAAGGCCTGCAGGGCCTCGTAGTCCAGCGGGCTGAGGGCGAACAGCTGTCCGCTGTCGGCGTTGATGGACACGAGCGAGGCGAGGGGCAGCTGCGGGTCGCGGGGCGGCAGCAGCGAGTAGGTGATGTGGGCGTTGGAGCCCGAGTCTGGGTCTGTGGCGCTGATGCTGCCGATGTGCAGAGCGGGGCTGTTGTTTTCACGCAGGGTGTAGGAGGCTTGGGAGAAGGCGGGGGCGTTGTCGTTGACGTCGGAGACCTCTATGGATATGGTGTGCTGCGTTTCCAGCCTGGGGGTGCCCATGTCAGTGACGGTGATGGTGATGTTGTAATTAGCGCTGCTCTCTCTGTCCAGTGCTCCTTCTGTTAGCAAAGTGTAGAAATTTTCTACAGTAGGCTTGAGAATAAAAGGGAGGTCATCCTGGATAGAACATATCGTTTTCCCATTATCTCTGGAGTCTAGATCTGAAATTCCAAAAACTGCGACTACAGTTTCCGGGCTGTTTTCTGGGATATTGCTGACGAATAAGGACATGGTCAATTCCGGTGGGTTATCGTTTTCATCCATCACTTCTATGGTTACCATGCATTTTCCTGAAAGACCTCCCCCATCAGAGGCCTCAACTTCCATGTGGTAAGAATGCATTTGCTCAAAATCCAACACTTTTTTAAGTCTAATTTCTCCAGTTTCTGTATTTATTTCAAAAGCTTGAATAACATAATTTGAGGTTTGGAAAAACGAGTAGGAGAGCTTTCCGTATATTCCAGCATCTAAATCTCTGGCGGAAACAGTGAGGACAAGGGAGCCTTCAGGGCTGCTCTCCGGAACCCGTGCCTTATAGAACTTCTGAGCAAATTCAGGGACATTGTCATTGACGTCCTGGACCACAATCAGAACGTGGGAAGTCCCACTCTTGGGCGGTGATCCGCCATCCAGGGCAGTGAGCGTTAATCTGAACTCAGGCTGCTCTTCACGATCCAGCGATTTGTCCAGCACCAGCTCAGGATATTTCCTGCCATCGCTGTGATTACGAGTGAGCAGGTGAAAATGGGAGGTGGTGCTGATTGTATAGTTCTGAACTGTGTTGCTACCTACATCCAAATCTTGAGCTATTTTCAGTGGAAATAGAGTTCCTGGATGGCTGCTCTCCGGGATTTTTAGGATTTCACTTTCCCAGAATTCAGGGGCATGGTCATTTACATCTTCGATGTGTAGTTCACCTTGAATAAACTGTACTGGGTTTTTCAGTAACACCTGGAAAGGCAGTGTGCATGGGTCGCCGTTCCCACACGATTCCTCCCGGTCCAATTTTTCTTTTACTAGTAAATTTCCACTCTTCTGTTCCAACTGCAAGAACTGTTTGTTCCCTTTGGAAAGAATCTGGGTGCCCCTTGTGACCAAATCCCTTAAATCCAGTCCTAAATCTTTTGTTAAGTTTCCCACAAACGAATCACTGTCTCTCTCCTCTAGAACAGAATACTTAATGGTCGCACTGCCCACTTCCCACAATAACAAAAGGAAAATAATGGTGGTCACTTGCCTTTTCTACAGTATTGCTTGCAGTGCTATTTCCATCGTTCCTCAGCTCTGAAAGACGCAGCAGTTAATCACCAGAGAATTGCTTCAGTGAACTCAGGAGTCTTGACTAAATAATCGTGAGCTTTTCTTTTAAATATTGCTCGGCAAAGATATACCTTCCTCTCTCAACGTTCTCCAGAAATGTAAACTGCACAAATGGTTGGGCTTTTAAAAGCAGTCAGGAATTCCGCATTTTTTCACTTTCTTAGCCTGCAGCGCCACCAAGCGTCCTGATTTACAATTTCAGCTACGTTTTCATTTCAAAGGAAATTGTGTTGATCAAAATGTCTTTCCCACCTTTTAGTCAAAGTTCTACACAATCCCTTTCCCCTAAACCCATTTGAGAGTTTTGAGATAAATAACAGAAATCCTGAGAGGAAATATAGTGTATATATAATATATTAAATATATATTTGAAATGATTATCTATGAAGCTATTCATATAGTTTCTGAAGATAGTACCAGGAATAAAAAGCAAAATCTTACTCTTGCAGTTTTCTGCTGTTAAAAACTTGATAATTTGGTTTTTAAAAGAAATCCAGATTCTACTCCCAATTTGTAATGCATGAAAAAATTTAATGCGATTTTTTATCACTTGATATAATTTCCTTCATCAATACAGTGTGTGAAGTCAACTATGAAGGTAAAGGGAAGTTATCACTTGTTTAATAGGAAGTCAATTTTAGATCAGAATTTAAATATATGTATTTTCTACAAACATGAAGAAGATAGATCACTAAAGTAAAACAACAACTATGTTTTCTAGTGTCCATCAGTACACAGCCTCTGGTCTGTGCAGATGGGGCAACTGAAAAGCATGAAAAGATGTTACTAAACTGAAGGTGTGAGTGTAAATAGTGAAAGAAGCAAATCCCTTCGAAGAAGCATATGCCGTTTGTACGACAGGCCATACTTGTAGGAATTTCAAACAGTAGTTGTTCCTTCTACCACTAAATGGGTGATAAACATCCAAGAAAAGGATAAAACTAATCTAGTTCATATTATCTAAGGTTAAAAAATGCCCATTGATGATATTAGTAAGCATTGCCGCCTTTGACAGAAACTCGAAAAGAATGTTCTTCATAAAGTATGACAAATAAAACATACACTGTCAACATACATTACTTTGTGGTTTAAAAATATGTTCACACAACATTAGAAGTGAAAATATGGAAACAGCATTAGGAAGTGAAAATTGTTGCAGAATAGATAGTGGTATCTCATTATCGAAAATATGATTTAAAGAAAAATCACTGCTAAACTATAAGGAGCATTCAGAAAATATTTATTAAGCATTTGTAGTTACCTCAATGCCAAAAGATCATGTTCCTATATAAGTTTTACAAGGTGTTTTAACTCTACATACAGTTCAATAAAATTCATTTTCATAAACATATGTATCACCCATTAGAATATCCTGAAATACACCTGACCATGCATACTTAAAATTCAAAATTATCTTAGCATTACACATTCTAAATATCTGTTTATCTTCCTGTGTTAGACACAGGGTTGTCTTACGCACTTCAAATACCCCTCAGTGAGACTTATACTTCGACAATAGGAAGCATAATAGATTTACATTAAAAACAATATTCAATCTAGTAAATACTGAAATAATAAAATTTCTTCATAGAAACACTATTGTAAAGTATTTTGGAGGGATTTGTGAAGAAAGATCATTTGATTTCAAAATTTACTAAAAATATTAACTAGTCAATGCAACTGACACTACAAATACTATATAACAGAGAAAATTGTATCTCTACATCTAACTTGGAAAAAGAAAGCCTCAAGAATAGTAGTAAAAAAGCTCAGTGGTTGAGAGCTTATCTAGCATGAAAGAGGCATTTCCCAGGACCTTTATAAAAAAGTAACATAAGCATCAGAAGCATGCATTAATAACGAAGATTTAAGCTAAAACATATTCCCAAGCGTATTAAGTAGTCATTACTTCAACAATAGTACTTAACTGAATAGGAAGCTATTCCGAAGACTGGGATTTTCCTCCATCTTCCTGTCAGTTTTCAGTGGAGGGAATGCAGGAATAACCGGGTTCCAGATACTGAAGTCACGAGTTCCAGAGTCTCCCGTCAGACACACCTCATACTGGTAGCTCTGGGACAGGGTCCCTGCCCCACTGACATCCACCAGGTGGCCAGGAAAGTGCCCCTCAGGCACAGAGCAGCCACCCAGAGCCCCCGCCCTGCTCCGCCCACACAGCCTCAGCGCCACGAAGACCAGCACAGAGAACAGGAAGAGCGAGGACACCGCCGCCAGCGCGATGACCAGGTAGACGGTGAGCGCGTCGCCCTGCGCCGCGTCGCCAGGCACGTCGGGCAGAGGCAGGTAGGGCTGCGAGAAGCCGTCCACCAGCAGCACGTGCAGCGTGACGCTGGCCGACAGCGGCGGCTCGCCATTGTCCTTGACCAGCAGCAGCAGCCTGTGCCTGGGCGCGTCGCGCTCGCTCAGCGGCCTGGCGGTGCGCACCTCGCCATTGTGCGGCCACACGCTGAACAGCCCGGGCTCGCTGGCCTTGAGCAGCTGGAACGACAGCCAGGCGTTCTGGCCCGAGTCTCGGTCGACCGCCACCACCTTGGTGACCAGGTATCCCGGCTCGGCCGCCCTGGGCAGCAGCTCGCTGCAGGGCTCCGAGGCGTTGTGCGGCGGGTAGAGCACGAAGGGCGAGTTGTCGTTGGCGTCCAGCAGCAGCACGCGCACCAGCACCTGGCTGCTGAGCGCGGGCGAGCCTCGGTCCGTGGCGCCCACGCGGAACTCGAAGGCCTGCAGGGCCTCGTAGTCCAGCGGGCTGAGGGCGAACAGCTGTCCGCTGTCGGCGTTGATGGACACGAGCGAGGCGAGGGGCAGCTGCGGGTCGAGGGGCGGCAGCAGCGAGTAGGTGATGTGGGCGTTGGAGCCCGAGTCTGGGTCTGTGGCGCTGACGCTGCCGATGTGCAGGGCGGGGCTGTTGTTTTCGCGCACCAACAGGGTGTAGGAGGCTTGGGAGAAGGCGGGGGCGTTGTCGTTGACGTCGGAGACCTCTATGGATATGGTGTGCTGCGTTTCCAGCCTGGGGGTCCCCATGTCAGTGACCCTGATGGTGATGTTGTAATAGGCTCTGCTCTCTCTATCCAGTGCTCCTTCTGTCATTAAAATGTGAATATTGTCCATGGAAGGTTTCAGAAGAAAAGGCAGATTTTCTTGAATGTAGCAAATCATCTTTCCATTGTCTTCCGAATCTCTGTCACTAATCCTAAAAACTGCCACCACAGTCTCAGGGGAGTTCTCAGCAATGTATTTGGAAAGTGATGACATGATTAGTTCAGGGGGGTTGTCATTGATGTCTAATACCAGAATCAAAACCGTACATCTAGCAGAAAGACCTCCACTATCAATTGCTTGTATATTTAATCTATAGGTTTTTACTAATTCATAATCAAGTGAGACTCTGAGAGTGATTTCCCCAGTAATAGGATTTATCTGAAAGGTTGCTTGAATATCTTCGGAAGCATCAAAAAATGAGTAGGATACTTCTGCATTTACTCCTGAGTCCACATCTTCTGCTGAGACTTTAGCAACAAGGAACCCTACAGGACTGTTTTCTGGAACCCGGCCCTCATAGAGTGCCTGGGAAAACTGCGGAGCATTATCATTTATGTCCAGAACCACAATATGTATAGTGGCTGTTCCTGATCTGGGTGGAGACCCACCATCAAAAGCTGTAAGTATTAAGCTGAGTTTCTTCTGCTCCTCCCAATCCAGAGACTTGTCTAAGACAAGCTCTGGATAGATGTTACCTTCATCACCATCAGTAATTGAAATATGGAAAAAAGAGTTGGGGTGAATGGTATAGTTTTGGATACCATTATGTCCTCCATCTGAGTCTTGTGCTCTTTCTAATCGAAATACGGCCCCTACAGCTGTGTTTTCTAGTATTTTTAAAATCATCTCTTTATGGCGAAATACTGGTGAGTGATCATTTATATCAATGATTCTCAGTTCAGCTCGGTAAATCTGAAAGGGACTATCCATTAAAATTTGAAAGTATAGCATACAGGGGTCTATGAAACCACATAGCTTCTCTCGGTCCAGTTTCTCCTTCGTGACCAAGTCTCCAGTATGAGAATCCAGGAGCAAGTGCTCTTTGTTATCATCAGAAACCACCCTAGTTCTTCTTGCAGTTAGCTCCTCCACCCTTAGTCCCAGTTCCTTTGCCAGACTGACCACAAATGAGCCCTTTTCTGTTTCCTCAGTTACTGAATAACTTCCCAATTCAAAACCTGCCAAGCACACATCCCAGAACAGAAGGAGAAATAGGACTTGCCTTTGTGTGGGGAAACACAATCTTTTGGCTTCCATTGTCTCTTCTTCCCTTCTTACAGATCTCAGGCAGCTCCCAGAAGTTGTAAACCTCAGAGACTCTCGGATTTGACTCCACGATCTAGGATTATATGTTCCTTTCCCAGTCTCGGAGCATTAAAGCTTTTCTTCTCAGTCTCTCACGATTTTCCGTTGCCTTTAGTAACTTAGGGAGGCAGTCAGGTTTTTTTTCTTCCCCTTTTTTTCCTGTCTCTTTAGCCTGCAGCGCCACCATGTGGTTTCCAAACAGACTAAAATACTGTACTCAATTTCTGTGTTCATATACATATATTTATCACTTTCTTTTAGCAGGTTAATTAGCTTTTTCACATTTTCTTTCTTCGTTTTGTGAAAATAGCGCTGAGATTAGTGATCTATTCATGTTGTTTGGTTCTTCACTGCTTCATTTCATTAGAAAGTTCGAATTTCAACAGTTGCAAAGCATGTTTTTAGTACTATCTGTCTATTTCCTTACTGGACTTAACTCTATGCTAGTTCTTTCATTTTTGACACAACCCCCAGGCAATCAAAGAGAAAACTGTAAATACTTCTTTGGTAGCCAAATTCCAGAACATTGAGCAGAGGAACACAAAAAGACTAATAGAAGAATTTGTTTCACATATTTTTCAAAAACCTTTAAATCTCATCACCATTGCATAAACAAATTTATCACTCTAAAATCTGAACTGAGCATTCAAGCTGTCCCTCTTTTGTGCTATGATTAAAAAACTTGTGTGTTCGACTGCAATTTTCTGTAAATAGTATTGCTTCCTGCTTTATAACAGTCTGAAGCTAACTTAGGGCAGGAACTATGTTGCAGTCATCTTTGCCTGGCAAATCATTTAGTCATTAACATAAGTTAAGGCATGCATAAATGAACTGCAAGGAGGAAGAAACAATGCCTTTATTTCCTAGAATTTGAAAATTTATTAATTCATTTTCTCACACTTTGCAATTTTACTTTCATTTGTCTTTGTATAACAGATTTAACCCAACCAGTTAAAGTAGGACCTTATCTTTGCTTTAAGGTTCTTCTCACAGGATCTAATTTCTGTGAATCTAACACATATACTAATATTGTTGAAAACAAGTATATCATTAGGACACCTGTCTCTAGAGAATTTTATTTAAAGTCTTAGTAGTTCTTAGAAGTTCTAACTTTGCCACAAATTCCAACTTTGCCACAAATGATGTAGATGAAATCTATGGATTTCATATGGACTAAAAAATATTGTCTTAAATACCCATTCTGCTGCAGATAAAAGTCACACCATGTAAACCTATGTTTGATGATAGTAACTGTTTATTTCCAGGATAAGACAAAATTGTTAATCCGTTAAAAACTCAACATGTATGTTTAATCTTATTAAAACATCATTATTAAATATTTCTGTTATGCTATAAATCCCTAAAGTTTGTTTCTATGTTTTCAAAACTGCACATTCCCATGCACTAAATCACCTTCTTATTTTCAGGAAGTCTGATTAGATACTTATATCAATTATGATATATAGATACATAATATCAAATATATGCTAAGTAAAGATGAATCAACAGAGTAAAGGACTTTTAAAAAGTAATATAGCTTGACAACAGTTAGGAAGACAAGGGTAACTAAGCAATGAAAGGACAGCACATAAAGAAAAATAGAAAAAAATCAAATAGCATATATGTGTATCATATACAATAGAATATTTTAATAACTAAAGCCTACCAACTGGACACTGATATGAAAACCATAAAAATTACAGATTTCTTCAGTTTTCAATAGACACAGTGAAGGAAAATTTTTTAAAAATCGATACTGTAGATAAAGTCTTTCTCATTTGTTTGTGGTTCTATGAAAAATTCTATTGGTAACATGACAAAAAAGAAATTTTGACACTAAGACTAGAATTTAAATCTTATCAAATGAAAATTCACCAGCACTGGATTATTTATGGTAATAGTCATAAACAGTTCAGTTAAACAAGAAAATATTAAGGAGTAAGCATCTTAATTAAAAACCTTTCTATCAATAATTAAATTCAAAATTATTCTGGAGGGTGGAATTTTCATTTCCTTCTCTCCCTGACTCCTGGAATACGAGGTTGGGGATAGCAGGCTTCAAGAACTTGAAATCGCTTGTACCAGAAGAATCTGCCATCAGACACACCTCATACTGGTAGCTCTGGGATAGGGTCCCCGCTCCGCTGACATCCACCAGGTGGCCAGGAAAGTGCCCCTCAGGCACAGAGCAGCCACCCAGAGCCCCCGCCCTGCTCCGCCCACACAGCCTCAGCGCCACGAAGACCAGCACAGAGAACAGGAAGAGCGAGGACACCGCCGCCAGCGCGATGACCAGGTAGACGGTGAGCGCGTCGCCCTGCGCCGCGTCGCCAGGCACGTCGGGCAGAGGCAGGTAGGGCTGCGAGAAGCCGTCCACCAGCAGCACGTGCAGCGTGACGCTGGCCGACAGCGGCGGCTCGCCATTGTCCTTGACCAGCAGCAGCAGCCTGTGCCTGGGCGCGTCGCGCTCGCTCAGCGGCCTGGCGGTGCGCACCTCGCCATTGTGCGGCCACACGCTGAACAGCCCGGGCTCGCTGGCCTTGAGCAGCTGGAACGACAGCCAGGCGTTCTGGCCCGAGTCTCGGTCGACCGCCACCACCTTGGTGACCAGGTATCCCGGCTCGGCCGCCCTGGGCAGCAGCTCGCTGCAGGGCTCCGAGGCGTTGTGCGGCGGGTAGAGCACGAAGGGCGAGTTGTCGTTGGCGTCCAGCAGCAGCACGCGCACCAGCACCTGGCTGCTGAGCGCGGGCGAGCCTCGGTCCGTGGCGCCCACGCGGAACTCGAAGGCCTGCAGGGCCTCGTAGTCCAGCGGGCTGAGGGCGAACAGCTGTCCGCTGTCGGCGTTGATGGACACGAGCGAGGCGAGGGGCAGCTGCGGGTCGCGGGGCGGCAGCAGCGAGTAGGTGATGTGGGCGTTGGAGCCCGAGTCTGGGTCTGTGGCGCTGACGCTGCCGATGTGCAGGGCGGGGCTGTTGTTTTCGCGCACGAACAGGGAGTAGGAGGCTTGGGAGAAGGTGGGGGCGTTGTCGTTGACGTCGGAGACTTCTATGGATATGGTGTGCTGCGTTTCCAGCCTGGGGGTGCCCATATCTGTGACGGTGATGGTGATGTCATGTTTAGCTCTTTCTTCTCTATCCAGTGCACTCTCTGTTACCAAAGTGTAAAAGTTCTTGCCTGAGGGTTTTAGTAGAAAGGGAAGATCCTCCTGAATGGAGCAAATCATCTTGCCATTGACTCCAGAGTCAGGATCTTTAACGCTGAAAACAGCAACTACCATACCAGGAGAGTTTTCTGGTACTGGGCTGGTAAGTGCAGATATCATTACCTCTGGAGGATTGTCATTCATATCTACCACTTGCAGGAGAAGAGTGCATTTTCCTGAAAGACCACCCCCATCCGTAGCTTTGATGTCTACTTCGTAAGAGTGGACCTTTTCAAAATCTATGGTTTTTTGTAAACGAATTTCTCCTGTCACAGGATTGACTTCTAAAGTTTTCTTAACATCATCCGAAGGTTGAAAAAGGGTGTACAGTATTTTTCCATTATCTCCACTGTCTAAGTCACTGGCAGAGACAGTGACCACCAAAGAGCCTACAGCGCTATTCTCAGGAATTTGCACTTTGTACAGTGACAGCTGAAACTCAGGTGCATTATCATTGGCATCCACCACTTCAATGACCACCTGTGCTGTTCCAGACCGGGGAGGAGAGCCACCATCCAAAGCTGTCAGTGTTAATCTAAGCTCAGAGTTCTCCTCCCGATCCAGCTCTTTTTCCAACACCAGCTCAGGATACTTCCTACCATCACTACGGTCCCGAGTTAGAACAAGGAAATGGGAGTTGGAGCTGATTTTATAGTTTTGAACAGCGTTAATTCCTACGTCCAAGTCCAGAGCATTATTCAGAGGGAACACATTTCCTAAGGGACTATTTTCTGGTATTTTTAACATCATTTCTCTTTCAGTGAACACTGGAGAATGGTCATTAATGTCCTTCACCCTCAGTTCAGCCTGAAATACCTCTAAAGGTTTTTCCATTAGTACTTGGAAATGTAGTACACAAGGTTCAACAAGACCACAAAGCTCCTCTCGATCTAGTTTCTCATTTATGAGTAAATCCCCAGATTGAACCTTGAGCTGCACATGCTCTTTTTTTCCCAGGGAAATGATCCGTATTCCACGGTTGGATAACTCTGCCAACTCCAACCCCAGATCTTCTCCTAGATTTGCCACAACAGAGCCCTTCTCTGTTTCTTCCTCTATGGAATAAGGATCCAGCCCCGCAACCGCCCAAGACAAATTCAGCAAAACAAAGAAAACCAGGACTTGCCTTTGTCTCAGATTTCGAATCCTTCCAATCTCCATTGCTTTCCTCAGTATTTGCTTCATATATACTCAGAGTCCTGAGAGCACTATCTTGCCCTCCAAAATGCAATAACCAAGACGTTAAATGTAATATTTAAGGTTTTGCATCCTCTTTTGCTCTGGCTGAAGAAAGCACATCTTTAGCTTCCAGACTGAGAAACTGGTTGCGATAATACAATTGCTGAGACAATCCGTGTGCTCTGTCTTCTTAGCCTGCAGCGCCACCAAGTGTTCATATGGAGACATACATTTTTCTGGTTTAACTAGAGGCAAAATTCGCCAAAACATATGGGCTGAACTATGCAATGTAAAACAATGTCTTGTTTTCAAATGGCTTTCCCGTGTACAGACAAAGCTCTGTGGTATTATGAAGATAAAACTATCACTCATAGAGCTGAATTTTTAATCTTGGTGAATAACACAATGTAATTAAACTTTAATCCCAGATTGCATTTAAGGTTAAAATATATTAAAAAAAATAGTTTCACATGCACATATCTGCCATCATTCTTATTAGAGAGTCATGAATGAGTAGATGTTGCAAAATTACAATCTGTAGAGTTCTAAAGAGTGTTATTAGATAGCACTATTAAAGAATGAATTCCTTCTTTCAAACATCTAAGACAGGAAACTGTGTGTTTTCACAACTTTCATTTATTGGAACGTTATTTCCTAAACAGGCAGATCTCATAGTTAGTGCTGCCACATTTTTATTGCTTTTGATTCTGGCATGAAGAATGTCTGGATCTGTGTGTGTGTGTGTGTGTGTGTGTGTGTGTGTGTGTGTATGTGTGCGTGTGTGCGTGCGTGTATCAAAGGGCACTTTGTGTGTTGTAGAGGCCCAAGGGTGACTTCAGGAATCATCCTAGATTGCTGAGATTCCTTTTTGCTTTGCTCTGGGGTATCCCAGACTCCACCTTCTAAGGCTAGAAGTTCAGGCTGCTGCACTTTCCACCCAGTGTTTATTGTGGGTTCTGATATCCAAACTCAGTCCTTCTGATTGCAAAGCAGAAGCTTAGCCTCTGATTCATCTCTTCAGCCCATATCTGGATTTTTTAAAGTAAATAACTGTGAACTACAACTCACATATAATGAAATTCACCCATTTAATGTATAATATTCAGTGACTTTTAATATACATACAGTGCATTTATCACTGAAGTCAATTTGGGAACGTTTTAATCACATCAAAAAAGGAATCTTATATCCTTTAACTATCATCTCATTGTTTCATTTTTTCACCTCAGGGCCTAAGCAATCATTAATCTACTTTCTGTATCTACAGAGTTCTGTATTTTGGACTTTAACATGAATGAAATGACAAAACATTCACCTCAGGGCCCAAGCAATCATTAATCTCTACTTTCTGTATCTACAGAGTTCTGTATTTTGGACTTTAACATGAATGAAATGACAAAACATGTGGACTTCTGTCATTGCTGCCCTTTCTCTAGCATAATGTTTTTTAAGATTCATCTAAGCTACAATATGTATCAATACTTAATTATTTTGTTGGCTGAATGAGTTTTGTGATCATTTGGACACTTGGATTGCTTCTACCTCTTTGATCTAAAAGATCAATTTATTCATTTGAGAGAATGGAGGAAGAGAGAAAAAAACATGCATGTCATGGCATAGCAAAGGGGTAGAGGTCAGATGTCATTTCTGTTCTTCATTCATGTGGCTTTCTGCAGATCAAACACAGGCCATTAGATTTGTGAACAGGTGCTTTACCCAGTGAACTACATCACTTGTCCACTTTTCTGAAAAATGTTAATGAAAACTCACATGCATTTTCGTGTGAATATATACTTTCATTTCCTAGAAGGATTACTTTATATATGATAACTGTATTAATTTGAAAAACTATTAGTTTTTTTAAATGACTGGAGTATTTTAAATTGCATTAGCAGTATATTGATGTTCCACTATTTCCACAACCTCCAAATAGTTTCATCTGTCTTTTAGGTTGTTTCCACCATAGTGGGAATTAAATGGTGTCATGCTATCATGTAGCTTATTATTCCCTGAAGAATGTTGTACATATTTTTGTGTGCTCATTGACTATTATACCATCCTTGGAAATATGTTTGTTCTGATCTTTACTTATTTTAAACTGAATTATTTATAAATAATTGAAGTAGTTGATTTGTAAGAGTTCTTTATATTCTGTAGATGTAAGGTCCTGATCATATTTTGGTTCTTTTGTTTATTCTTTCCATTTTTGTATTATTTGGATTGAATTGTAGTTAAAATTTATGATGTGCAGAAATGGAAATTCAGAGGTAGAGAACATGTTTAGCATGTATGTAGCTCTGGGTTTGAACATTAGCACCACACACACAATCATATAGCTATTCTGTGTTTTTCTAAGAAGTGTTTTGTTTATTTCAGAGAGAGGCTGAGGTTAGAAACTTTCATAAGTCAGTTCTTTCTGAGTTCAGAGGAAAACTTTCTGAAGTCAATTCTTAGTCTAGAGAGTTAAGACTCTGCCTCTCAAGCAGAAGGGCCCAGGTTTGGATCCTGGATCCCATGTTAAAATGCTAGGCAGAAATGGTGATGTCCTACACATTTGGTTCAGAAAGGTGGAGCCTGGGAAATTCCAGACCAAACCAAAGAGGAGGTGGAACAATCCTCCTCTTTGTAAGTCACCCTTGGACTTCCACAGGTATACGTAGTGCCCTCTGATGGAAAGAGTGAGGGAGGGAAGGAGAGAGGAAGAGGGAGAGAAAGAGGGAGAGGGAGAGGAAGAGAAATTAGTTATCTCCACCATGTTGGCTTCTGGAGATTGAACTCAAGTTTGGGGTGTTTTTCACAGCTACAGAAAACTAAAATAAATCACAAGTATACATTATCTTCTGGGCTATTTTTTCAGGCCCAATCCAATGCTTTTGTTAATGGTTTTAGAAGTTTGTTCATTGCCCTGGGTTCTTAAATCTTATCAAAATGTCTATAATCCTGTCCCAATGATTTTGATATACTTTCCTTGACTAAAAGTGGTATCACCGGATATATAATTTTTTTCAAGCAGTCAGTCTTTTTCTTTTTAAAAATTTTTTATATTATTTATTCAATTGTGCATGTGTGCGTGCGTGTGTGTGTGTGTGTGTGTGTGTGTGTGTGTGTGTGTGTGTGTAGAACCACGGGTGAATTCGCGAACCACCATGGACTGCCTCCACTTCCTCCTTGTTTACTCTGCCCCCGGATTCACAGGCTCTGTCCTACCAGGACCAGAAATGCAGGCCGCCCATGCTTCTGCCCGGCGTCTATACATAGGGTCTAGGATCCGAACTCAGGACCTTCCACCTGCAAGGCAGAGGCTTAATCCCTGAGCCACCTCTCCAGCCCCAAGCAGTCAGTCTTAAAGCAGACAGAATAATGGTCAGTAAATCTACAGAATCTATAAGCATGTTATATCAGATAGCAAGAGAATTCTTTGTAAATTTTATTAAATTAAAGATACTTGAAATAGAAATTGTCAAACATTATCTAGGCAACAGTTATTACATTTGGTTAAATGATTAGAAAAAGATGTGATTATTTTCTTTGTTCCTTCCTTCCTTCCTCTCTCTCTCTCTCTCTTTCTTGTGTGTATCAGGGGGTGCTGTGTGTATTTGTGGAGAACCAAGGATGACTTCGGGAATCACCCTGGATTGCTTCTATCTCTTGTTGCTTCACTCTGAGATTTCCAAGGCTCCCTTCACCAGGGCCAGAAGTGCAAGCCACTGCCATTTCTTTTGGTGTAAAAATGTGGGATTTGAGATCCAAACTCAGGACCTTCTGCTTGTGAAGCAGAGTCTTAACCCTTGAGCCATCTCTCAAGCTCAATGTTATTTTTTAAGATGAATCACTGGACCATTAGTCAAGTGATATAGGCATCATGTAAAAATATGAAAAACACATAAAAGTGCATTCTGTAAGAATACAGTATGTCCCAACTGACTCCAGATTTTAATATAGTCAGACCCATATTAGATTTCTGACTCATAAAAATATGATATACCTTTTATTAATTTAAACAAGTTACTTTGAGGTGTTTTTCATAGCTACAGAAAACTAAAACAAATCCCAACTATACATATCATGAACCCAACATCTGAACTGACAAATAAAAGTGATCTGAAAAGTATTTAATACAAAAGCTGAAAACGTCCTCATTCAGATGTGATTTATTTATTCAGAATGGAATTTTTATGGCCTTGCACAATTTTAAGCATTATTTTACAGAGGCCCTTATTTGATTTATTTTGTCAAAGACATAAGGCTAACTGTTACAGAAAATTATTGCAACCCATCAAATATTTCATGCTAATTTTCCAGAATTTCTAAGTTATTTAGCTATAACAAAACTTCCACAACGTTGCTTGTATTCTTATATAATTAGTTTTCAGTTCCGATAAACATGAGAATGACTTTCGATCACATGATATGGTCAAATGAGTATATAGCTTATTTAGTTTCAACAAATGACCCATTGTATGTAAAACATGATATATCGAGGTGCACAAGATGACTGAAGGGCAAGTATGCAGAGTTTAAGAGTTTTAACCATAGAGTAACTCTGTTTCCCTATCAAGGTCAAGTCTTTTCTATAATGAGGTCAAGTCTTTTCTATAATAACTCAGTGACATGCAGAGCATCCAAGATTGCAATCATGCTTCCTTCATCATTAAGATCAGTTGTAGTAATTGGCCCACTTTGGGCTTGTTTTTTAAACAGTATAGCCACTGTTATAGAAGTGAATACAAACTAAACTAAAGATTACATTTCCACATGCTCATTTTATTCATGGATTAAAAATAGGATTAATATATAGATTTGTCTCAAACCCATATTAGATTTCTGACTCATAAAACTTTTATTAATTTAAACAAGTAAGTTTGCAGTGTTCACTAGGAAGAAAATACAACCCCTTATGTTTGCCACAATAACATATTGGTTAAGAACTAGGTCATTGGGTTCAGGTAGATTGAGATTATATTTTAAGAATTTTTTTATTACTTAGAAGAGCAAGTTACTTAATGTTTCCAACCCTTAGTTTTCTCATATGTAAAAGAGGAATAATTACAACTGAGCTAGAAATTAGTGATACAACCATCAAAGGACCAGTTAGATGAAATCACACTTAATATCTGTGCATCTTAATGTTTACATAAAATTTTAATTTAAAAATTTATTGTTAAAGAAGTAGATATCAGGTCTGGAGAGATTATTAAGTTGGTGAAATGCCTCCATGTAAACATTAGGACCTGAGTTTGAATTCACATTCCCCGAATAAAAGCCAGCCATGGAGGTCCAGCTGTAACCTAAACATGGAACATGAAGATCCTAGGAGTTCTCTGACAATTCTAGGCATTGAGTGAGCTCTAGGTTGATAACAGTAAAATAGAGGTTTTGATGCCAACCTCTAGCCTACACACACACACACACACACACACACACACACACACGCACAGAGATTATACCAGACATAAAAGTTAAAATAATGGTGAATTATATGACAAAGAAGTTCCTTTCATCCTTCAAAAAAAATCATGGTAGCAATATATAAGGATGATACAACTCAAGGGTCACCCTGGATTCCATACTATTTTCATATACTTTTTCTGTGAGAGAGATCCAATATGGTTTTTTGTTTGTCATAATACACATTGCAAAGAGAACTGAGCAATTAAAGATGATGAAGAAGATCCCTTTGTAGAAGAGTCATCTCCCTTTGAAAAGTTGTTGGGAGGACGAGGTCGTACCTCAGTAATACACTCTTTGCTTGGCATGCAGGAGTCTGTCCAGAAACATTTATATGTACATCTCAGTGACTATAACCTAGTTATAACTGCAAAAATAGGTTGCAAAATGTGTTCTTTTAGCTAAACATACTCTTTTCTTAAATTAAATTTGTAATATGACACTAAGAAGAAAGAAAAATGAATGAATATTGGCCAGCAAAATTTATGTTGCAGAAGGTCAATGTTTCTCAAGAACGACGGGTCTTTTTCACTACAATCTTTATATTTCTAGGCAAATATGGTTCAACTTTTGAAACATTCCATAACACCAATAAAACTAAGGAGGAAGCAGTTAAAATAATTGTATTAAAGCTAGTAGTAGTATGAAAAGCCAGGCGCTATTTTTAACATTCCTGGAGAAAAGAGCATCAAGGTTAGAGCTGGGGAGACAGAATAAAACAAGAGCCAGTCACTATCATTGTGCTGTATCTATTCTCTTTTTGATTACGCTTCAATAGAACTCAGAGTTGCAGGGTGTTATGTAGCTAAGGGGTTAACTAGCAAGAACATAATAAAATAGTTGCACTTGGCTATTGATTTTCTCATGCACACCCATAAGGATTTTGATTAATAAGAGTTTGAAAGAGAAGATTGTGCTAATTCATCTTAATATTCCTGGAAAAATGATAAATAAAAGAAACTTGTTACTATGCTTTAGTATGTATACAAATTCATAACTTGCTGAGAAAAGAAAAACCCAGTATATAAGCCAGAAAACGAAAAAATTATTTTAACTGAATATTAAAATCCAAGTCATTCCTACAGTTGGAGTATAATTCCATTTCTGGTCCCTGAAAATGACCCGGACCATTAGTTAAAACTGGCTTCAGAAACTTGAATTCATTTGTCCCAGTTCCTTCCGTCAGACACACTTCATACTGGTAGCTCTGGGACAGGGTCCCCGCTCCGCTGACATCCATCAAGTGACCCGGAAAGTGCCCCTCAGGCACAGAGCAGCCACCCACAGCCCCCGCCCTGCTCCGCCCACACAGCCTCAGAGCCACGAAGACCAGCACAGAGAACAGGAAGAGCGAGGACACCGCCGCCAGCGCGATGACCAGGTAGACGGTGAGCGCGTCGCCCTGCGCCGCGTCGCCAGGCACGTCGGGCAGAGGCAGGTAGGGCTGCGAGAAGCCGTCCACCAGCAGCACGTGCAGCGTGACGCTGGCCGACAGCGGCGGCTCGCCATTGTCCTTGACCAGCAGCAGTAGCCTGTGCCTGGGCGCGTCGCGCTCGCTCAGCGACCTGGCGGTGCGCACCTCGCCATTGTGCGGCCACACGCTGAACAGCCCGGGCTCGCTGGCCTTGAGCAGCTGGAACGACAGCCAGGCGTTCTGGCCCGAGTCTCGGTCGACCGCCACCACCTTGGTGACCAGGTATCCTGGCTCGGCCGCCCTGGGCAGCAGCTCGCTGCAGGGCTCCGAGGCGTTGTGCGGCGGGTAGAGCACGAAGGGCGAGTTGTCGTTGGCGTCCAGCAGCAGCACGCGCACCAGCGCCTGGCTGCTGAGCGCGGGCGAGCCTCGGTCCGTGGCGCCCACGCGGAACTCGAAGGCCTGCAGGGCCTCGTAGTCCAGCGGGCTGAGGGCGAACAGCTGTCCGCTGTCGGTGTTGATGGACACGAGCGAGGCGAGGGGCAGCTGCGGGTCGCGGGGCGGCAGCAGCGAGTAGGTGATGTGGGCGTTGGAGCCCGAGTCTGGGTCTGTGGCGCTGACGCTGCCGATGTGCAGGGCGGGGCTGTTGTTTTCGCGCACGAACAGGGTGTAGGAGGCTTGGGAGAAGGCGGGGGCGTTGTCGTTGACGTCGGAGACCTGCACTCTTATGTTAACTTGTGTTTGCAGCCTTGGAGTCCCCATGTCGGTTACAGTGATTGTGACATTGTACTCTTCTGTAATCTCTCGGTCCAATGGGTTTTCTGTTAGTAGGGTACAGAAGTTTTCCACGGAACATTTTAGGAAGAAGGGTAGATCGTCCTGAATGGAACAACTTATTTTCCCATTTTCTCCGGAGTCTAGGTCTGAAACACTGAAAAGTGCAACCATGGTCTCTGGCGAGTTCTCTGGAATGGGGCTGGTCAATGCAGACATGGTAACTTCTGGGGCGTGGTCATTCACATCCATGACTTGGATCAGAACGGTGCATTTTCCGGAAAAGCTTCCAGCATCTCTTGCCTCAACATTAACTTCATAGGATTGAGTTTTTTCAAAATCAAGTTGTTTTAATAATCTAACTTTTCCTGTCAAAGGGTGAATGGAAAAGGTTTTGCTAATATCTCCTGAGGCCTGGAAAAGTGAATAGGAGATCTCTCCATTGGTTCCTATATCCTTATCTGTAGCGGATACAGTGACAATCAGAAAGCCTATTGGACTGTCTTCTGGGATCTGTACTCTGTACAATAGCTGTTCAAATTGAGGAGCATTATCATTGATGTCCACAACTTCGATGTGGACTTCAGCGGTGCCAGTCTTAGATGGAGAGCCACCGTCTTGTGCTGTGAGAATTAACTTGAGCTCAGCTTCCTCCTCTCTGTCCAGGGCTCTGTCTAGCACCAACTCGGGATATTTCTGACCATCACTCCGTTTGCGAGTGAGTACATGAAAATAGGAATTGGAGCTGATTAGGTAGCTGTCAATACTATTTTGGCCAACATCCATATCCTGAGCGTTCTTCAGGGGAAATGTCGTCCCGGGAAGACTGCTCTCTGATATTTTTAGTACAATTTCTTTGTCCAGGAATGTTGGAGAGTGGTCATTTATGTCCAATACTTCTAGCTCTGCTTGAAAAATATCCCAGGGATTGTCTAACAATACTTGGAAACGTAGCAAACAGGGCTCTGTGTGGCTGCACAATTCCTCCCGGTCCAGTTTCTCATTTAACAGCAAATCCCCCGTCTCCTGATCCAGCAGCAAGTGTAGCTTGTTCCCTTTAGAAATGACCTTAACCCCTCGCCTAGAAAACTCCCTCTGCTCAAGACCCAGGTCCCTTATTAAATTGGTTATGAATGACCTGCCCTCTTTTTCCTCCACCATAGAATAGCTCTTCCGTTCCTCTGAACCCACCAGAGAAAATCCCAGTACCAAAAAGAAGAAAAGGACTTGCCTTTGTCTGCGAACCAATTTCTCGCTGATTTCCATTGCTCCTGGCTCTGCAGCGTCTGGGACGATGTTTTAGCAGCAGCATAAACTCCCCGGGTATTTGATAAGGTGGTTATCTCATTAAACACCTCAGAAATATTCCAGTCCTTTTCCAAGGGTCCAGAAATCCTTTCTGTAATGCTTCCAAGGATTCTTTTTGTTTGTTAAAGGAGCCGGAGCTGCTGTGCCAGATAGTTACTTTCTACTCTTTATCCTGCAGCGCCACCATGTGTCTTCATGGAGTCTTAACAGTTTGTGGGCTAAAAAATGTAGTGTACTTAATTCTTGCTTATGTCTTGTCAATGAGCTATGTAAGGTTACAACACCACTTCTGCTGTCACTGAGACTTAGTGGACAGGCAGCTCACTTAAGGCCACACAAAAGAAATGACATTCATAGAGCCTCATTCAATAAAATACAAGCTTAGTTTTTGGCAAAAGGTATATATTTAATTAACAGATTGCCTGAAAGTAAAGAATATATGTAAGGAACACATATACGTATATATTCACACATGTCTATAATAACAAAGGAGATTTTCATAAGTATTTGTTGTATTGTAATGAACAATGGAAACAGCAAATGTAAGCTTTGGGCAAATTACTTCATCTCTCTATTTTTAGTCTCTTAATTTTCTCATCTGTAAGGAGAAAGTAGTCAACAGCATTTTATATTTCTTTATCCCTTCAACATTTGCATAATTTAGTAAAACTGAATTTTCCCACACAAGAAGTACCTTCATAGTTGTTGATAATTTAAAAAGACTTAACCTTAATTTCATAATTATGTAAATTAAGGTAGTTTTTTTCATTGTTATTGGTTAGAAACAGGGTCTGACCATGTAACCTTGATTGACCTGGAACTTGCTTTGTAGGCCAGGCTGGGTTTGAAGTTAAGTTAGTCCTCTTGTCTCTAGTTCCTGATTGTGAGACTCACAAGTATGTATCACCATTATCAATTAATTTCTTAAGAAAATATTAATATTCATCTGTATTCATCCATGTCCAATATCTTCAGTATCATGATTGGGCATGGATGATTAGTTCTTTGACTGTACAAAATACCTTTCCATGCCATTTAATTAGAGAAAATTAGACTATTAAAGCAATTTAAGATTTTACTGTGATATTATTTCTGGTGTAACTATGATTGGTTTGTAATGTTTTCAGAATATATCCATGCAATATATCTGGATAAATGTATTTGATGTTAGGACAATACTGGGGTCTTTCTCATGCTAGGTTCTACAATTGATCTACATTAGCATTGATTTTTAATTATTAGCAAGCAAGATCTATCACTGAGTTAACTCTACATTCCAAAAGATGTATCTTAAGCTAGCCTCAAATTTGTGATCATCCTACCTCCATTTTTTCAAACACATCCACTGCCATGTATCTCCACAACCAGTTGATAATTTTTTAAACAACACATACAATTATGATGAAACTACTACTTAGTACACTAGAATTTGTTAAATTTACTAATCATTTCATATTTCTTTCATATTATACATTAATAATTTTTCTTAAAATTTCTTAGTTTATCTCAGTAGTGTATTGAATATCATTTTAAAAAATATTAAACCAGAAAAATGTATAATTGATTATGGGCAACAAATGATTACTACAATTTGAAGAAAATAATAAAAAGGAAACCATTTCTATGCAGGACCGTTCATCTTTTTCGACTAAGTAAAAGAAATTATATGTCCATAAGGCAAGAGAAAACATAAATTGATCTTTCAGATTTCAGTGTCAATATATTTTCAAACTTAATAATGATCCATAAAATCTGTGTTGCTTGTTTATGCAAAAAAACCTTATATAGACCTGGGGGGATGGCTCGATGGAAAAGATTTTGCCTCACAAGCAAAAGGATTCCCAAACCCCATGTAAAAAATACTGGATGTGTATGGTAAACCTTTGCTGTAATTCCAGTTCTGAAAGGCAGAGCCAATGAATCCTCCAAGTAGGCTGTTTAGCCAGGCTAATGACATCCTCTGAATTTAATCAGAAGCCCAGGTTCATATCAACAAACTATGTACACATATGTACATGGACCCACAGGCAAACACATACACACATATGCAACTCTACTATATACATCTAAAACAAAGCAAAAAAATAAAGAAAAAATATATAATAAAAGGAGAGGCATTATTTTTAAATGTAGGAGACTGAACATTAATGTGAATGACAAGTATTTCTTTTCTGTCAGAAGAAACTTGACAGGTGATATTTAATAACAGAAAACAGCACAACACTGGTGTAAAGTCATGAGCCTAGAGCATGACAGATCTAAGAATGAATCCTCAACACTTCACACAAAGCAAAAACAAGGAAAAGATGTAAAATCACTCGCCTTCGAATACTATAGGCATGCTTCAATACAGAAATATCTCCACAGCAGCAGGATTTGATTTTTCACGCTGCATCAAAAACCAAAATTATTTTGAAATGAAGCATTTTCTCATACTTCCCTCCCATCGCCCTGGAATAAAAAGTTGGTGACAACTGGTTTCAGGAACTTAAACTCAGTAGTCGGCCCTGATCCTTCCATCAGACACACCTCATACTGGTAGCTCTGGGACAGGGTCCCCGCTCCGCTGACATCCATCAAGTGACCCGGAAAGTGCCCCTCAGACACAGAGCAGCCACCAAGAGCCCCCGCCCTGCTCCGCCCACACAGCCTCAGCGCCACGAAGACCAGCACAGACAGGAGGAAGAGCGAGGACACCGCCGCCAGCGCGATGACCAGGTAGACGGTGAGCGCGTCGCCCTGCGCCGCGTCGCCAGGCACGTCGGGCAGAGGCAGGTAGGGCTGCGAGAAGCCGTCCACCAGCAGCACGTGCAGCGTGACGCTAGCCGACAGCGGCGGCTCGCCATTGTCCTTGACCAGCAGCAGCAGCCTGTGCCTGGGCGCGTCGCGCTCGCTCAGCGACCTGGCGGTGCGCACCTCGCCATTGTGCGGCCACACGCTGAACAGCCCGGGCTCGCTGGCCTTGAGCAGCTGGAACGACAGCCAGGCGTTCTGGCCCGAGTCTCGGTCGACCGCCACCACCTTGGTGACCAGGTATCCCGGCTCGGCCGCCCTGGGCAGCAGCTCGCTGCAGGGCTCCGAGACGTTGTGCGGCGGGTAGAGCACGAAGGGCGAGTTGTCGTTGGCGTCCAGCAGCAGCACGCGCACCAGCGCCTGGCTGCTGAGCGCGGGCGAGCCTCGGTCCGTGGCGCCCACGCGGAACTCGAAGGCCTGCAGGGCCTCGTAGTCCAGCGGGCTGAGGGCGAACAGCTGTCCGCTGTCGGCTGTTGATGGACACGAGCGAGGCGAGGGGCAGCTGCGGGTCGCGGGGCGGCAGCAGCGAGTAGGTGATGTGGGCGTTGGAGCCCGAGTCTGGGTCTGTGGCGCTGACGCTGCCGATGTGCAGGGCGGGGCTGTTGTTTTCGCGCACGAACAGGGTGTAGGAGGCTTGGGAGAAGGCGGGGGCGTTGTCGTTGACGTCGGAGACCTCTATGGATATGGTGTGCTGCGTTTCCAGCCTGGGGGTCCCCATATCCGTGACGGTGATGGTGATGTTGTACTCAGTGTTTGATTCTCGATCCAAAGGTTTCTCAGTTACCAGAGTATAGAAATTATCTATGGACTGCTTTAGAAAGAAGGGGGCATCATCTTGTATGGAGCATACCATTTTCCCGTTGTTTCCAGAATCTCTATCTCTAATCCTAAAAACAGCGACTACTGTTTCTGGCAAGTTTTCTGCAATGGGACTAGTAAGGGAGGACATAAGAATTTCTGGTGAGTTGTCATTTACATCTGTGACTTCAACCACTACAGTACATTTTCCATAAAGTCCTCCTCCATCTTTGGCTTGAATAGTTATTGAGTAAGTTGGAATTGCTTCATAGTTCAATTCGCTTTTTAGATAAAGATTCCCAGATGTTGAATCGATTCGAAATGTTTGGAGAATTATTTTTGTACCATAGAAAAATGAGTAGAAGACCTGCCCATAGCTACCTGTGTCTGAATCCGTAGCAGACACAGAAAGAACCAAGGCACCAATGCAGGTGTTCTCAGGTACCTGAACTTTGTAGGTGGATTGCAAAAATTCAGGAGCATTATCATTTATGTCCAGCACTAGAATTCGCACCGTGGCTGTTCCAGATCTGGGCGGAGAGCCACCGTCTAAGGCCGTGAGGATCAAAATCAACTCTGGTATCTCCTCCCGATCCAGCATTTGATCCAGTACCAGTTCAGGAAAGATAGTGCCCTCCTCTCCATGGTGCACATTAATGTGGAAAAACTCGTTGGAGCTCATGGTGTAGTTACAGAGGCTGTTGGTTCCAATGTCTGAATCCTGTGCACTCTCTAAGAGAAATGTTGCCCCTGGAGTGGTACTTTCTAATATGCTCAAAGAAATCTCCCTGTCTAGAAATACTGGAGAATGATCATTGATATCTCTGACTTGTAGTGCAGCCCGGTGAATCTGAAAAGGCTTTTCCAACAACAACTGGAAAGGCAGTACACAGGGCTCACTGGCGCCACACAGTTCCTCTCGGTCTATTTTTTCATTTAGAATTAAGTCGCCAGAAAGCGGATTGAGCGATAAAAACTGTTTGCTTTGGTCTGAAACAATTCTAGCTCCCCCACCTCTAAACCCAAATCATTGGCTATATTAGACAGAAAAATGCCTCTCTCCGTTTCCTCTGCCACAAAATATTGAAGCTGTTCAGTGCCAGCCCAAGACACTCCCAGAAATATACAAAGAAGAAAGACTTGCCTTTTCTGTACAGCTCCTTCCAGTCTGGCCTCCATTCTTTGGGTAATATTACAAAACCCCTTCCACTCAGTCTCCAGAAGCTGTTGGAAACATCAGCAGTCAAATCCTTAGAAATGAACTAGACAATATCAAGTCTTGTGGGGAGAAAGTCTCACTACTCTTTCTCTCTCTCATTTCCTTTTGGGAATACCAGATTCTGTAAGGTCCTTTGTGCAGGGAATAGTTTTCTCTTTTGAGCCAACACTGCCACCTTGCGCTTAATGTGTGTTATTATTCCCTTATCAAAAAAGAACTAAAAAATGGCTGAGTGGTGAGTGTGTGTCCTTGTTGTTTCATTCTATTTTTTCTTCAACTGTTTCTAGTAATGCTAGCATCACTTTATTTGCTGTAGTTTTAGCCTCTGACAATCTAAATTCTTAAATCTATGGACATTAAACAAAATCAAAAAGTTGAAAGTAAAGGTTATGGAGAATATTAAAAAGTCAGCAAATATTAGCGGAGAATTTTGGCTTATTTGTAAACTGCTTAAGCAATATTGATATTCACAGGCAATATAACTGACCTTTTACGTTTCTTTTCAATTGAAATATTCTTCCATTATCAAGCCTTTTGCTCTTCATTTATATTTTCTAGACTTTTTGCCTCACTGCTTTTATCCTTCATTTGCCTTAAGTACTACATAGTAGTCATTTATAGTCTCAATTGGTAGGATTTCCAAAGTCCAATGAATGCTCTTTATAGCAAGTAGGCAATTTTTGCATTTGTGGAAGTCATACTGTGCTGCATCTTCATGTTGGTTTATCTCATTTAGAGAGAAATACTGATTTTTGAATCAAGGAAGTTTATATACTTGAAAGTGTTTTAAATATTGTTTATATATATATATGATATATATATATATATATATATATATATATATATATATATATATCTTAGGTTTTCAAGTCCGCAACATCAATGAAGCATAACCATGAAGTAGTGACAGTTTTAATACATAGATAGATTTGATATGTTAATATAGTTTTAGGCTATTTCCTACCCACATATTTCTGCATGTTTAACTTATGCGGTTTGAAGCAATAGAGTATCATTCTTGTCTCTAATAGGTGAATAAGTTTCCTTACATATGAGAGCACTTTTAATAACTATATTATTTGCTCCCACATACCTAATTACAAATTGCTTTTAAAACTGTTTGGGTTTTTTTTTCCTTCACTTGACCACTTTGATCTTGACCATTTTGCCTTGCTGTTCAGATTTTTAAAAACTTTATTAAGTAACCTTTACTTTTAACAACATGTACCACAGTTAAAAATCAAATAAACCTTTCAGTGCTATTTGATTTTTGAACCAAGGTCATATGTTATTTTGACTCCAAAATCACCACACTGAGTACAAACATTCGTCTTTTTTTGATTCCTGATTTTGGCTCCAAAATCACCACACTGAGTACAAACATTCGTCTTTTTTTGATTCCTGAGTGCTTGTGTAACAAGCTGCCTATCATTTTGGCTGCCATGATCCTCCTGACATGATGGATTATATCCTGAAACTGTGGACAAAAATAATTTCTTTCCTTTCTTGGATTGCTTCTGTCAGGTATTCTGTCACAGCAATGACAAGTAACAAATATACTTCTCCTACTCTATTGATGTCTTCTTTTCAATCTAAATCCTACTTATGAGAGAAATTATTTCCAGTTTCATAACAGTTTTCTGAAACATGAGGTATACACAGCACATTATATTATCCCAATTCCCATTGTCTGTTGCAGTTGCATGGCTATTTCCACCAAATTGAAAAAAAATACTACTTAGGATGAGGAGAAAGGCTCATATGACCCAGAAAGTTCAGGAAATTTATCAGGATGAGACTCAGGAAATGACAAAATTTACAAGGATCCATCCAAAGTTATATAAGCAGTGTCTTAATTTCTTTTTGCAGCTGCCATGTCAAAATACCTGACAAAGTAATTTAAGGAAAAGGAGCTTATTTTAGCTCACAGTTCCATGTTGCAATAAATCATGGTGGGGAAATCAAGATGGCAGGAGCTGGAAGCAATCCACAATCAGGATAAACTGTCATGATCAGGTCATTTATTTTTTTCTATTAATAAAGTTCAGAGGGGATATTCTCTCCCACAGTTAAGATGGTTCTATCTATATCACTTAACCAAACCAAAGCAATCCCTCAACATATTCCCAGAGAGTAATCAATGTAAATAATCCTTATAGGTGTATCTGGATGCTCATATCCAGGACAATTCTAAATCATTTTAACAGACCAATTGACACTAATGATTATAAGCAACAAGCATTTGCTGGAAGGGAGGACACACTCTTGAATGGAACTGTCTGAAACTTTGGCAGGGAGTTCCAAGTGTGGAACTTTTATGAGTCATTATCCATGCTCCTGAAAGAAACCCTAATAAATTGACTGCTTCAACAATGTAGACTTGGGGTGGTATTGTTTCTGTGGACTGTCATCAGAGTCTAATCTGAACATATGTTCACAAAAGTCACAGAACAAACATTTAGGCTGATAAACATCACATTGCTTGCAAATCATGTTATACTAGGTATAATTATATTTTATATAGTTTCTAGTTGTATGTTTGATATAACTTATCCTGAAATGACTGCAAAGTCTATAGTAACAATGACTTTTTTTCATAAAAGAACACTGAAACATACTCCATGATATCTGGGATCTAGTCCATTACACTATTAATCAACATCCTCAGGACATAGCTTTCATGTATTATTCCAATGAGTTATCTAATATCCAGTCATTATATAATTGCTTATAAAAATAAGTAAAAGGAAACAAAGAGTTGTTTTTCAAGAAAATACATCCATGAAGTATGTCATGACCATGACATATGTGACTGTGAGGAAGATTGGTAGCTCACAAACCCACATTAGTGGATCATGAGTCATTATCCATTCTCCTGTAAGTAACCCTAATAAATTCACCGATTCAGCAAAGTGTACATGGTAGAATTTTGTTCTCTCTCCATAAGGAGGCCATTAGTAACAAATGAGGGGATGATTTTGATCAGATCAGTAGTTTGTCCCCACTTACATCTGATCTATTGCCTTACCTCAACTATGAAGTAGCAGATGATGACCCCAAGGGAGTTATTCAATTCAGATTGATTGAACACAGGACTATATCTATTGTTTGCCTATTTTGTATCTAAAAAGATTAATTCAAATGCTGGAACAAGATCCTTTGAGCCTACGATACTTTCCTAATATTCTTTTGTCATGTATGTTCCATTACTACTTTTATGAATTTCCATTTTTTTTGCTATGGGGGGTTGAACATAGCTTAGATAGTTTAGTTGATCTTCTGTACAAAATAAACATAAAGGATAAATTTTTCTTAAATGTATAAAACTATATCAAGGAGTTAAGTACATAGTTGAAAACAGAAAAATAATCTGTTTTAAAATGACAGTCTGTGTTAGAGATAAATAGTATATCAGAAAATTAAGCTCATCAGGAAGTTGGAAATTTTTCATAATTGGCCTTATATAAAGCTATGTGAGGACAAAGACATGTAAATTAAAGCTTAGATGTAACTCCAGAATTACAGCATATTATAGAAATATTCTCTTCATATCAAGGGATCCTATAAGGTTATATCATAGTATAATCACAGAATAAACATCAACCAGTCTGAACCTCTTCCTCTAACTCCAGGAAATTTAGAAATTTCTTTGGTATTATGTAAAGCAGAAAAAAATGAAGGAAAGCACAAAAAAGAGAAAAACAAAGAGAAAATGAAGAAAAGATTCAGTTTTGTATATACTTATATGTTGAACATACCTAAGTTGAATCTCTAGGAATTTTCAGTCGTAAACTTATTTGTGGTAAAACTTAGTTGGCAGTTGACTCCTACTGATAGCGTTTTCAGTATTGTAGCTGAACAAATGAAAATTTGCTTCAAAGTATTTAAATTGCAGATTATTTCCATAACAGAACACATTCAAAGGAAAACCAACTGTGTGAAAACACAGAGAAACAAACTATGAAAGAGAAGCACAAATAGGCACTAATACACTAGATATTGGAGCTCTATGTAAATAAATGACATAATTGAAATTATGGGCATGGATCAAATTGAAAGGGTCATTGAGTTTCAGGGAAAAGTGATACTATAATCAAGGTGATGAATTTCAAATATAGAACCTACAGCTGTGGATGAATCTCACTGCTAGGACACTTGCTGGGTTTTATCCCTAGCATGGAAAATAGTAAAATACACACAAGTAAATAGAACAGTCTTCAGACACCATCTGAGAACATTCAATATAAAATGGAACTGTTGCTGCATGAGAAAGAAATTTTTGTTCCTCAATATGTATGTTGTTCAAGAACAGGGATAGCAATAGAGAAAATATGAAATAATTCTTGAAATATATTGCATTAACTCCTATGTATACTTATTGAAATAATCTATCTAAGCATCCTTAGATAGATGTCATAGATGCATGTGTCAACTTGACAGCTGAATACTCAAGAGTTCTGGGCACATTTGTGAAGAATTGGTAGTTAAGTTACCCCCCTTCTCAGCAAGTATACAGGAAATTGTCTGATTTGGGGGGAGATTCAGTTCATGGTGGGTGTGACTCTGCCCTGGGCAGGTGGATAAGATGGAGGGAACTAGGCAAGGAAATTGGCACCCTTTGGTATACTTGGCCAGATATGCTGATCTGGCAAGAAGGAATTGTCTTTCTCTCTCAGCAGTCCTATGTATATATGGATTTGATGTGAGCAGTTTTCCTCAACTCTTGATGTTTGTGTGGGCTCTCTTTCCAAGTTGGACAAGGAACTGCAACCCTTTAGTTGTGGATTTATCAATAACAATGCAGGGTAACCACAACAGATAAGTTTATCCAACCTATAGATGAATGGTAAATCTATCAAATCTTTGAGAAGAATAAAAGCTGAAGAATTTTATACTGTACTCCTCAGGCATGTGAGAATTGTAGAACTATTCTATCTATAAACTCTTCTTTAAAAGTCTATCCATGTTGAAATGAAATGAGAAGAGATAACATGACTAAATTATATGTGGGAAAACTCAGGATTCATTTTAAGTATATCAATTTTTCTCAGTTGCCTACTTAAACCTTGTCTAAATGATGGAAAGCAAATATTTGAAAGAAAAAAATAGGAAAGGGAGGAAATAAATCACTGAGAATTTGAAAGATGTAAAGAATACAAACAAGTAGTAACTAACAGTTTCATAATTTTCTGCTTGCCAATGAAAAGGTGGGTAATTAATAAGAAAGTAAAATTCAATAAAAGTGATAACTCAAAATGAGCATCATGGTAAGGTTAAAATCATATTGACTGAAAATTCTAAGAATTTTCCCTAATGAAGTAAAATATTTTTCATTTTCTCAGAGTAGCAGAAAAAGGTGGACTGAGAGACTTTATGGAATTTAACTAAATGTATAGGACCAAGACCTTAGTGATAAGAGGGTTAGGAGGCTGGATAGGTGGCTCAGGGGTTAAGCCTCTGCCTTGCAGGCAGAAGGTCCTGAGTTCAGATCTTAGACCCCACGTATAGACGCCAGGCAGAAACGGGGGCGGCCTGCGTTTCTGGTCCTGGTAGGGCGGAGCCTGTGAAGCCCCTGGCAGAATAAACAAGGAGATGGAGACGGTCCATGGTGGTTTCTGAATTCGCCCGTGGTTCTACACACACACACACACACACAATTGAATAAATAAAAAAATTTAAAAAGAGTGTTCAAAATTCAGTATACTAATTAGCACTGGTTACCCATACCAAGGAGTTCAAATTGCCAGGTACTAAATTTTAATGCCTTCCATTCCACCACCTTCATCTTTATTGAATCCCTCTCTGGAGAGTAATGTGAACTTATGAGAAAACTTACAAATACTGACTCTTGGTTTTCAAATTGTTTTCTGTTGAATTAATTTCAACAAAAGTGGCACTCAAACATATTATGTCTAACAAATATTTCACTGTCCCATGAAAACAATTTAAAAGCAAAAAAATACAAGAAAATCTGTAAAATAAAGGTATCAATAAGAAGCAATAAAGATAATTCAGAAGAAAACAAAAAGGTTAGTATTAGAAGAAATAAATTTAAACTAAAAATTAATATTTTCATAAGTATCAAAAAGTACTTCCTTTCTATAATATAATAAAAAATCTCTATAGGTCAATTAACAATCTAACTGTAAGAACTGAAAGCGTAAGATGGTGTTATAATATAATGACTTCAAATGCAGAGGAAAAAAGTATAAAACTCACAGAAGAAAACATACAACTATCTTATGATCTTGCATTTGGCATAGATTCTAACATAGAACACCTAAAATACAAACCATCAAGAAAATAACAGAAGCATTGGGATTATCGACATAAAAATGTCTTTGTATAATGGGCTGAAGAGATGGCTCAGGGATTAAGACTCTGCCTCACAAGCAGAAAGTCCTGAGTTCAGGTCCCAAGTCCCAGGTCCCACGTGAAAAAAAAAAAAAAAAAGCCAGCGGGAAAACAACAGCAAATAATTCAGAACACCAAAGACTCTACAATATTAACCTGGAACCAGACCAGCCAAATCTCTCCCCATCCTAAAGCTCAGGTAAAAAGCTTAAAGATGGGAGGACCAACGATATGTAAGATAATCCAAACAAGTTAGGGCTACAGCAGCCAGAATTGGACTTTGCTTAATTTGCAGCTAACATGTCAACGATTCCCCAAAACCTAGCAGGAATCACAGAGGAGAAGGCAGTAGGATCCTAGAGGCAAGGGATTAGAAAGTTATAATAGAGTTCCCATGCTAACAGGGAGCCCAAGAAGGGGCCCTGGGCTCTGCCACTGAGTCCTGAATCCTCATTAGGGTGGAGGACACCCATCCCTCCAGGGGATGGGAGGGAGGAAGCACCGGGAGAGGGGGAAAAACGGAGGGGAGGGGGTGAAAGGACAAGGAAAGGGGGGAGAGTTCAACGGTGTACGGAAGGGGAATGAAGGAGAGGAGAGGGAGAGGACGAGGTATTTATTGAGTTTGTATGATTAGGATTAAAAAAAAATCAGCGGAAATCATGGAGGCCTGAATTTCTGGTACTGGTGGGCGGGACCTGGGAAATCCCAGAGCAAAGCAAGAAGGAGGTAGAAGTAATCCAGGATGATTCCCAAAGTCACCCTTGGTCCATCACAGGGACGGACACACAGGTCAGTCTTTGTATTTTAAATGACCTTATTGATAAAGTAAATTGCTAACCCATTTATATTATAAAATGTCTAATTCAGTACATTCAACTTAATAGTTTCACATGTCAAAAATTTATTAAAATACATTTTGAAAAACGTTTTTCATTTTTAATTTAAGTATAATATAGTCATATAAAATTTATTTCTTTACTGATTTTTGGGGGGGCTGATCATTGAGTACATGTTCATCAAGCAGATATACATTAGAATAATGCTGACTTGGCACATTAAAAGAATGGGCTCACTGCTTGCATGTAAAACGATATGTTACAAAAAATTATTCATGATCTAACAATTGCCTATCTTTGTTTGTAGAACAGACTGGATCCTTTAGAGCAAATGTAAATGGTTTAGTTAAATTCTATCAGTTTCAAAAGAAAATATTCAACTTATGATTAGAGAGAGACTCAGTGGATTTTGCCATCCTAGTTTAGTGACCAGAGCAGAAACAACTAGACAGATCCACATTATCAGTGTGAAATATCTGAACTGACTCCAGAAAGTTAAGTTCTCCCTATCTCACACATGCAGTGAAAATTTTTAAAAGTTAAGAAAACTCTCAATTTGGACACATTGTTCTGCTTTAAAAATGTTCATTTGAAGAAAGCAAACAGGTTTTTTTTTTCTGAAATAACACAGCCCAAGAATATGCAATATCACTGAAATGTTTATGCAATTAATAATAATTTATGGAACTGATTTACACCATTGACAATAGTTTTAAATCCATGCTGACAGTTCTCTTCATTTTAAGAAAATATAAAAGTTTAAATACCAAGAACCAGAAAATAATCAGTTTATAAGATTACTCAAATATTTGTACAATTGATAATCATAAAACGGAAGACCACCATTGATAATAGCATTAAATTTATGTTGATAATGAGAAAGCCTGGAACACAATTCTCTTGATTATTAAGGAGATACCAACAAACAAGTTCAGACATTAGGAACCAGAAAACTTTCTGTGACTTCCAAAAAAGTAAACAGAAAAGAATATTCTTGCTATTTTGGGGATACTAGAATGATTTATGATTGTTACCAAAAATATGTAATCAATGATCTACAGGTTGAAATAGCTATAGATACCACGATCTCTAACGTGTTATTATGTAACCTTTGTGAATATGTGAATAAAGATTGAGGACTTACAGATACTTCCGTGATTGCTACTACAGTAGTCAAACTTAGATTCCTAATTAACCAAAATGATCCCTAACGTTGGAGCTGTCTTTAGTATTCTTAAAAGTTCCTTGCAAGAAGTTGGTAACTATAGGGTTAAGGATTTTGACTTCACTGGTTTCAGCTCTTCCAGTCAGATAAACGTCATACTCATAATTATGAGACAGAGTTTCTCTGCATCCCATGTCCACGAGGTGACCCGGAAAGTGCCCCTCAGGCACAGAGCAACCACCCAGAGCCCCCGCCCTGCTCCGCCCACACAGCCTCAGAGCCACGAAGACCAGCAGAGACAGGAGGAAGAGCGAGGACACCACCGCCAGCGCGATGACCAGGTAGACGGTGAGCGCGTCGCCCTGCGCCGCGTCGCCAGGCGCGTCGGGCAGAGGCAGGTAGGGCTGCGAGAAGCCGTCCACCAGCAGCACGTGCAGCGTGACGCTGGCCGACAGCGGCGGCTCGCCATTGTCCTTGACCAGCAGCAGCAGCCTGTGCCTGGGCGCGTCGCGCTCGCTCAGCGGCCTGGCGGTGCGCACCTCGCCATTGTGCGGCCACACGCTGAACAGCCCGGGCTCGCTGGCCTTGAGCAGCTGGAACGACAGCCAGGCGTTCTGGCCCGAGTCTCGGTCGACCGCCACCACCTTGGTGACCAGGTATCCCGGTTCGGCCGCCCTGGGCAGCAGCTCGCTGCAGGGCTCCGAGGCGTTGTGCGGCGGGTAGAGCACGAAGGGCGAGTTGTCGTTGGCGTCCAGCAGCAGCACGCGCACCAGCGCCTGGCTGCTGAGCGCGGGCGAGCCTCGGTCCGTGGCGCCCACGCGGAACTCGAAGGCCTGCAGGGCCTCGTAGTCCAGCGGGCTGAGGGCGAACAGCTGTCCGCTGTCGGCGTTGATGGACACGAGCGAGGCGAGGGGCAGCTGCGGGTCGCGGGGCGGCAGCAGCGAGTAGGTGATGTGGGCGTTGGAGCCCGAGTCTGGGTCTGTGGCGCTGACGCTGCCGATGTGCAGGGCGGGGCTGTTGTTTTCGCGCACGAACAGGGTGTAGGAGGCTTGGGAGAAGGCGGGGGCGTTGTCGTTGACGTCGGAGACCTCTATGGATATGGTGTGCTGCGTTTCCAGCCTGGGGGTGCCCATGTCGGTGACGGTGATGGTGATGTTGTAATTAGCTCTGCTCTCTCTGTCCAGTGCTCCTTCTGTTAGCAAAGTGTAGAAATTTTCTACAGTAGGCTTGAGAATAAAAGGGAGGTCATCCTGGATAGAACATATCGTTTTCCCATTATCTCCGGAGTCTAGATCTGAAATTCCAAAAACTGCGACTACAGTTTCCGGGCTGTTTTCTGGGATATTGCTGACGAATAAGGACATGGTCAATTCCGGTGGGTTATCGTTTTCATCCATCACTTCTATGGTTACCATGCATTTTCCTGAAAGACCTCCCCCATCAGAGGCCTCAACTTCCATGTGGTAAGAATGCATTTGCTCAAAATCCAACACTTTTTTAAGTCTAATTTCTCCAGTTTCTGTATTTATTTCAAAAGCTTGAATAACATAATTTGAGGTTTGGAAAAACGAGTAGGAGAGCTTTCCGTATATTCCAGCATCTAAATCTCTGGCGGAAACAGTGAGGACAAGGGAGCCTTCAGGGCTGCTCTCCGGAACCCGTGCCTTATAGAACTTCTGAGCAAATTCAGGGACATTGTCATTGACGTCCTGGACCACAATCAGAACGTGGGAAGTCCCACTCTTGGGCGGTGATCCGCCATCCAGGGCAGTGAGCGTTAATCTGAGCTCAGGCTGCTCTTCACGATCCAGCGATTTGTCCAGCACCAGCTCAGGATATTTCCTGCCATCGCTGTGATTACGAGTGAGCAGGTGAAAATGGGAGGTGGTGCTGATTGTATAGTTCTGAACTGTGTTGCTACCTACATCCAAATCTTGAGCTATTTTCAGTGGAAATAGAGTTCCTGGATGGCTGCTCTCCGGGATTTTTAGGAGGATTTCACTTTCCCAGAATTCAGGGGCATGGTCATTTACATCTTCGATGTGTAGTTCACCTTGAATAAACTGTACTGGGTTTTTCAGTAACACCTGGAAAGGCAGTGTGCATGGGTCGCCGTTCCCACACAATTCCTCCCGGTCCAATTTTTCTTTTACTAGTAAATTTCCACTCTTCTGTTCCAACTGCAAGAACTGTTTGTTCCCTTTGGAAAGAATCTGGGTGCCCCTTGTGACCAAATCCCTTAAATCCAGTCCTAAATCTTTTGTTAAGTTTCCCACAAACGAACCACTGTCTCTCTCCTCTAGAACAGAATACTTAATGGTCGCACTGCCCACTTCCCACAATAACAAAAGGAAAATAATGGTGGTCACTTGCCTTTTCTGCAGTATTGCTTGCAGTGCTATTTCCATCGTTCCTCAGCTCTGAAAGACGCAGCAGTTAATCACCAGAGAATTGCTTCAGTGAACTCGGAGTCTTGACAAAATAATCGTGAGCTTTTCTTTTAAATATTGCTCGGCAAAGGTATACCTTCCTCTCTCAACGTTCTCCAGAAATGTAAACTGCCACAAATGGTTGGGCTTTTAAAAGCAGTCAGGAATTCCGCATTTTTTCACTTTCTTAGCCTGCAGCGCCACCAAGCGTCCTGATTTACAATTTCAGCTACGTTTTCATTTCAAAGGAAATTGTGTTGATCAAAATGTCTTTCCCACCTTTTAGTCAAAGTTCTACACAATCCCTTTCCCCTAAACCCATTTGAGAGTTTTGAGATAAATAACAGAAATCCTGAGAGGAAATATAGTGTATATATAATATATTAAATATATATTTGAAATGATTATCTATGAAGCTATTCGTATAGTTTCTGAAGATAGTACCAGGAATAAAAAGCAAAATCTTACTCTTGCAGTTTTCTGCTGTTAAAAACTTGATAATTTGGTTTTTAAAAGAAATCCAGATTCTACTCCCAATTTGTAATGCATGAAAAAATTTAATGCGATTTTTTTATCACTTGATATAATTTCCTTCATCAATACAGTGTGTGAAGTCAACTATGAAGGTAAAGGGAAGTTATCACTTGTTTAATAGGAAGTCAATTTTAGATCAGAATTTAAATATATGTATTTTCTACAAACATGAAGAAGATAGATCACTAAAGTAAAACAACAACTATGTTTTCTAGTGTCCATCAGTACACAGCCTCTGGTCTGTGCAGATGGGGCAACTGAAAAGCATGAAAAGATGTTACTAAACTGAAGGTGTGAGTGTAAATAGTGAAAGAAGCAAATCCCTTCGAAGAAGCATATGCTGTTTGTACAACAGGCCATACTTGTAGGAATTTCAAACAGTAGTTGTTCCTTCTACCACTAAATGGGTGATAAACATCCAAGAAAAGGATAAAACTAATCTAGTTCATATTAACTAAGGTTAAAAAAATGCCCATTGATGATATTAGTAAGCATTGCCGCCTTTGACAGAAACTCGAAAAGAATGTTCTTCATAAAGTATGACAAATAAAACATACACTGTCAACATACATTACTTTGTGGTTTAAAAATATGTTCACACAGCATTAGAAGTGAAAATATGGAAACAGCATTAGGAAGTGAAAATTGTTGCAGAAAAGATAGTGGTATCTCATTATCAAAAATATGATATAAAGAAAAATCACTGCTAAACTGTAAGGAACATTCAGAAAATATTTATTAAGCATTTGTAGTTACCTCAATGCCAAAAGTCATGTTCCTATATAAGTTTTACAAGGTGTTTTAACTCTACATACAGTTCAATAAAATTCATTTTCATAAACATATGTATCACCCATTAGAATATCCTGAAATACACCTGACCATGCATACTTAAAATTCAAAATTATCTTAGCATTACACATTCTAAATATCTGTTTATCTTCCTGTGTTAGATACAGGGTCGTCTTACGCACTTCAAATACCCCTCAGTGAGACTTATACTTCGACAATAGGAAGCATAATAGATTTACATTAAAAACAATATTCAATCTAGTAAATACTGAAATAATAAAATTTCTTCATAGAAACACTATTGTAAAGTATTTTGGAGGGATTTGTGAAGAAAGATCATTTGATTTCAAAATTTACTAAAAATATTAACTAGTCAATGCAACTGACACTACAAATACTATATAACAGAGAAAATTGTATCTCTACATCTAACTTGGAAAAAGAAAGCCTCAAGAATAGTAGTAAAAAAGCTCAGTGGTTGAGAGCTTATCTAGCATGAAAGAGGCATTTCCCAGGACCTTTATAAAAAAGTAACATAAGCATCAGAAGCATGCATTAATAACGAAGATTTAAGCTAAAAGATATTCCCAAGCATATTAAGTAGTCCTTACTTCAACAATAGTACTTAACTGAATAGGAAGCTATTCCGAAGACTGGGATTTTCCTCCATCTTCCTGTCAGTTTTCAGTGGAGGGAATGCAGGAATAACCGGGTTCCAGATACTGAAGTCACGAGTTCCAGAGTCTCCCGTCAGACACACCTCATACTGGTAGCTCTGGGACAGGGTCCCTGCCCCACTGACATCCACCAGGTGGCCGGGAAAGTGCCCCTCGGGCAAAGAGCAGCCACCCAGAGTCCCTGCTCTGCTCCGCCCACACAGCCTCAGAGCCACGAAGACCAGCACAGAGAACAGGAAGAGCGAGGACACCGCCGCCAGAGCGATGACCAGGTAGACGGTGAGCGCGTCGCCCTGCGCCGCGTCGCCAGGCACGTCGGGCAGAGGCAGGTAGGGCTGCGAGAAGCCGTCCACCAGCAGCACGTGCAGCGTGACGCTGGCCGACAGCGGCGGCTCGCCATTGTCCTTGACCAGCAGCAGCAGCCTGTGCCTGGGCGCGTCGCGCTCGCTCAGCGGCCTGGCGGTGCGCACCTCGCCATTGTGCGGCCACACGCTGAACAGCCCGGGCTCGCTGGCCTTGAGCAGCTGGAACGACAGCCAGGCGTTCTGGCCCGAGTCTCGGTCGACCGCCACCACCTTGGTGACCAGGTATCCCGGCTCGGCCGCCCTGGGCAGCAGCTCGCTGCAGGGCTCCGAGGCGTTGTGCGGTGGGTAGAGCACGAAGGGCGAGTTGTCGTTGGCGTCCAGCAGCAGCACGCGCACCAGCGCCTGGCTGCTGAGCGCGGGCGAGCCTCGGTCCGTGGCACCCACGCGGAACTCGAAGGCCTGCAGGGCCTCGTAGTCCAACGGGCTGAGGGCGAACAGCTGTCCGCTGTCGGCGTTGATGGACACGAGCGAGGCGAGGGGCAGCTGCGGGTCGCGGGGCGGCAGCAGCGAGTAGGTGATGTGGGCGTTGGAGCCCGAGTCTGGGTCTGTGGCGCTGACGCTGCCGATGTGCAGGGCGGGGCTGTTGTTTTCGCGCACGAACAGGGTGTAGGAGGCTTGGGAGAAGGCGGGGGCGTTGTCGTTGACGTCGGAGACCTCTATGGATATGGTGTGCTGTGTTTCCAGCCTGGGGGTGCCCATGTCGGTGACGGTGATGGTGATGTTGTAATTGGCTCTGCTCTCTCTGTCCAGTGCCCCATCGGTTTCCAGAGTATAAAAATTATCCATGGATGCTTTTAGAAGAAATGGAAGATTATCGTCTATGGAACAGCTAACCTGTTGGTTAGTTCCAGAGTCTGCATCGGAAACACTGAATACAGCCACTATGATCCCTGGCAGATTTTCAGGGATGGGATTGAAGAGTGAAGACAGGGTCAGTTCAGGCGCGTTGTCATTCACGTCCAGTACTTGGACGACTAAAGAGCATTTTCCCGCTAGGCCACCGCCATCTGTGGCCTCCACGTCCACGTGATAAGATTGAAATGCTTCGAAATCTAAGTGGTTTCGCAGTCGAATTTCTCCCGTCATTGGATTTATTTCAAAAGGTTCCTTAGCATCATCATCTTGAAATAGGGCATAGGACACTTTCCCAAAAGTTCCTGCATCTAAATCGTTTGCTGAAACCGTAATAACTAGGGAACCAATGGGATTGTTCTCAAGGACTTGGGCTTCATAGAATTCTTGAGCAAATTCAGGTGCGTTGTCATTACTATCCAAAACCCGTATTTGAATCTCTGTAGTGCCTGACCGTGGGGGAGACCCACCGTCCAGCGCTGTCAGCGTTAATCTGAATTGTGACTGTTCCTCCCGGTCTAATGCTTTTTCCAGCACTAGCTCTGGGAATTTCTTGCCATCGCTGCGGTTGCGGGTGAGAACATGGAAATGAGGGTTTGAGCTGATTGTGTAGCTCTGAACACTGTTGCTTCCAACGTCTAAATCCTGGGCCATTTTCAAAGGAAATATCTTTCCCGGCATAGTAATTTCTGATATTTTAAGGAGCACCACTGTGGCAGGAAACTCAGGAGCATGATCATTGATATCTCTGACTCTTAATGTAGCCTGAAAAAACTGCAAAGGATTTTCTAATAACACTTGGAAAGTCAGCATGCAAGGCTCAATGGAGCCACACAGCTCCTCACGGTCCAGTTTTTCATTTAGCAACAAATCCTGGGTCTGTTGATCAAGCTGCAAATATTGTCTGTTTCCCTTGAAAACAACCCTGGCTCCCCGAGCAACCAGCTCTCCTTTCTTTAGTCCTAGGTCCTTTGTCAAGTTGGCCACAAATGTCCTGGGCTCTGTCTCCTCCAGTACAGAATACTGAATTGAGTCTGAACCCACCTCCCACAAAAATATCAATGTAATTAAAATTGCCACTTGCCTTCTTTTCTTGTCCTGTGCTTTCGTTGGCGACATCTCTATTGTTATGTGGAATTCGAGAAGAAAAGTCCTTTTCAGCTTTTAATCACCACATTAACCTTTACCTTCTGAAAGTATTTTGCTGTAAATTTTTGGATTTAATCTTATAAGTCATCTGCAGACTTCTTCCTTCTTGAATGCTTCTGCGTTAATGGTATCAGTGTACGTGTTCTGTGGGTTTACTTCAGCTTCTGGGTGAAAATGGAGTCCACTTGAAGTATAGGGTGGTTGTGTTTTGTTACTTTTTTTTTTTTTTTTTTCATTCTCTTAGCCTGCACCGCCACCATGTGTTCAAACCAGTAACTTCAAGAAATTTTCTCTGATCTGGCCTTTGTAAACAGACTTTCAAGTTGAGTAAATGTTTATCAAACTGAATAGGTGAATCAAGCACATAGTTTCTTGGGGGTCTTGTTTTGAGTATGTGCATTTTGGTTGTAAGCCAATTCCTGTGTTCCCTCCAGATACTGACTCAAACTACCTGCTGCTACCAAAGAGAATCTACACCTTAATTTTTTGATTCTCTCAATTCTCATGTGTACTAACATTTAAGAAATAACTCTCTGAGGTAATGTAAATTTCTTATAATTAATTGTGGTCCTTTAGCAATGTAAGTGGCCTCTGACAAGTACTATAAATTTGAGTGCAAGAGGTAAAGTATTTAATTTTCCCAATATATATCTCCACAAACTACACAAGTTGTCAAAGTTGAAAGCATGAATATTAAATATATAAGCTGTCTAAATTACCTAATTCAGGGTTGGAGAGATGACTCTGCCTCACAAGCAGAATGACCCATTCAGATCCTAGATTCCAAGTAAAACCATCAGGCCATAGTGGCCAGTACTTCTAGTTCTGGAAAGTCCAGCATGGATAATCCCAAAGCAAAGCAAAAAGGAGGGTACAGCAATCCAGGATGAATCCTGAAAAATCTTTAGACCTCCAGAGACACATACAATGCAATGCCTCTGATATACAGACACACATACACTAAATAAATAAATAAATAGGAAAAGTAAGCTGCCTGACTCATAAATGTCATGATTGACTGACTTAATTTATTATGTGGACACACTAACAAAATAAAGAAAATTAGTTGGATGTTAGAAGAAAAATTAAGGCCAAGAGGTATTTATAATAGTGTCTCAGCAAATTAAATATTTTAAAATAATTATAGTGACATTTTAGAACTTTTCCAGCACTTATGAGACTGAGGCAGAAGGATAGCAAGTTTCAGGTCAACCTATGTAAGAAGTTTGATGTCAGCCTAGGTTACACAAACAGGCCATGTGTCAAAAACAAAGCATAAAACAACAAACAAATCAAAATAAAACTTCCCAATACCCACCTCTACCATTTTCTCTACCTCATAGTAGGGAGGATTATAGATCCTTTAATGCAGATGATATGAGAATATGAATTACTTTTGAGCCAATACCATGTAATTCAATTATGAAATATTATGGTTATAATTTCTATTCTATCACTTTCTGCTCAGTTGAATTGGAAAAGCCCATAAATGTAGGCAAATACACAAATTTAAGAATGCAAAATACATATTTCTGATGAATTTCATAGTTTTTAGAAGTAAAATCAATTGATCTTTTATGACTCCACACAGAACCAAGATGAAAGAATTAAAATTAAGATAAATTCAAAATACAACTCTTAAATAAAAAATAAATCTAAATAAAATCTGAACAATGAACAACTGAGATTTTCATAGCACTAAAGATCACATCTATGCAGCCATATGAGTAAAGAAAATATTAATATGACAAACCTTAAGAGTTTATTGAAAACTATTATTGAATTGGTCTGTTTATTGAATTATAAATAGAAACAAGAACAGATAGCAGAAAATAAATAATCCTAAAGATTGTGGATGAATCTGTTCATTTCCAGCTTATTCCTAAATACTACTTCTGAATACATTTGATGGTTAATTTTGATTTTCAGCTTGACAGATTGACTAGTGCCTAAAAGATCAATGAAATACACTTGTTGGTGATAAAAGACTTACATAAGTGGAGAAAACTCTGCCTAAATGTGTGAGGCAGTATTTCAAAGGCAGTGGGCATGCAGAATTGAAGAAAAAGCTCACTAAGGTTGATATTCTTTGCCTCTGCTTCCAGACCAGCTGAAGTAAATTGTCCCACCACACTCTCTCTGCCATGATAGACTGAAAACCTCAAACTGAGGACCAAATTAAATCCTTCTCAGTGTTTTCTCACATACTTTGCTACAGCAGTGGAAAGTCTATCTAACTTAGTGGGTGTGCTGAGTTTTGATTCTAGTTAAATGGCATGATTTCCCAAAGTCCTTTATTTGCTCTCTGCAGTACTACCAGACATCCTCAAATACAGTTCATGACTACTCCTGAAGCTAAAGAATTTTTAAATAAACATTACAATATGTGTTGAAATCAATTTAAGCAAGTAAAAGTCTCTTAAGAACATTGATAGTTGTAGTACAGTGACAGGTAATCTCTATGTTCCCTACAAAGGTATGTGTTTTTTACCTTAAATTCCTGCAGGAGAATGCTTTTCTGCTTTGCTCTTTCTCTTTTATTTGATATGCTTGAGTAGATTTGGATGAACTTTGTATTCATAAACATGTTCTCACAAGTAATCATTAAAATTTTATTATAGAAAATGTCCAACATACACAAAGCAAATGTTCTTGTTTCTTTTGATTTTCCTTTCATTCTACTTATACCAAATATTTGCTTTTTGTATAGTCATTTTCTTGAGTTAAGATTTTTAAAATTTTTAAAAATTTGTTTTTGTTTGTGTGTGGTGTGTGTGTGTGTGTGTGTGTGTGTGTGTGAGAGAGAGAGAGAGAGAGAGAGAGAGAGAGCACACACTGTGTGTTCCTGTGGAGGACCAAGGTTGACTTCGGGAATGATCCTGGATTGCTTCTACGTGAGGTAACATTTTTACATTTATACAAATTGAAATGTACCAAACTGGACCATTTTTAGAAGTGAAATCCATCCATGTAACCCACACAAATTTCAAAGTATAGAACATTTCCAGTTTTGAGAATACTCTTAATCATATGTTCCAGTTTCATTTTAAGAATTGAGTGGCGGGCTGGAGAGGTGGCTCAGGGGTTAAGCCTCTGCCTTGCAGGCAGAAGGTCCTGAGTTTAATTTCATTTAGTTGATTTGCAATTATTGTAGGGTCAATAGACTAGACCCCACGTTTAGACGCCAGGCGGAAGCGGGGGCGGCCTGCACTTCTGGTCCTGATAGAGCGGAGCCTGTGAATCCCGGGGCAGAGTAAACAAGGAGGAGGTGGAGGCACCATGATGGTTCCCGAATTCGTCCGTGGTTCTACACACACACACACACACACACACACACACACACACACACACGTACATACACACACACGCATAATTGAATAAATAAAAAAATAAAAAAAAGAACTGAGTGGCAATTCTTTTCACAAAACATGGAGAAACAGTTAATATAAAAAATCATCATCATAATTTTTTGCTTATGTATGTTAACTGAAATGATAAGATATTTTAAAAACTAATTGATTTGGATTATTACCAGTTACTTGAATGGAAATTTATATGATAAAACATTGTAAAGTATACTGCATTTAATTTAATTTAGTTGATTTGCAATTATTGTAGAGTCAATAAAATTCCATTTGTGCTTCAAGTGTTATTTCTTTTAATTCCATCATAACTCAAAACTCTTCATGCTTAGCTAGAAAAGAAAGGTGAAGATTAACCTTCTTAGGTAAATCTAAACTGTCAGTTATGTGAAAAGGAAAGTACAATAATTCAAGAAGAGAAGATAATAATATCTAAGTAATCACTTAAAATTCTCGTTTGATAAGAGATATGCTGAAGATAGTTTTGAAAATAGAAATGACTTTGATTCTAGGTCACATTTGAAATCAAATGATTGAGTCAGCAGATGTTTTCATCAATGGTACTACAGGTTTATCAAGTTTACTGATATACTTCAAATAACCTGTTCTTCGTTTTGCATACTTACTGTTTATGCTGCAAATTTCCTTGACTTCTATCATCTATAGTAATTCCTTCTACATGCTTCAATTTTTACTTTTTGAAATCTTTTATAGATTCCTCAGGTAGAATCTTGAAATGGCAAGGTGGTAGGCAATTGATTTGGAATTTTATCTCTTTATTTAATGCTATGAATTTTCCTCTTGACACTATTTTAGCTATGTCTCCAAAATTTTGATACTTTGTATTTTTATTTTCAATACAGTTCTTTGCAATTTTAAATTTTAAATTTCATCTTTGTTACAATTTACCTGCATGTTGCTGATAAAAGTCATGAAAAAACAGCTTAAGGGGTTTTAATTTCTCTTATAATAATCTGGTTACAGTTGCTTGTCTAGCTTGGCAGGAGAGCTCATACCCAACATCAAGGGCCAAGGGAACTGGCCATACCATATTCACAAAGTGACTGAGAGGAATAATTCTCACTTGCCAGACCAGGATGTCTGGCCAGGTATATAGCAGAATGCTAACTTTCTTTCCAGGTCCCTCTATCTTATTTACTTGCTGAGAAGACTAGTCCTGCCCACTGTAGGCTGGGCTTTCCCATAAACTAGATAATCTCTTGCAAGTTCGCTCTGAACTTAGCAACTGATTTTCAATGAATGTGTCCAGAGATCAAACCCTCAAGGGTCAAGTTGACACCTGTATCTAACTATGACAGTCATTAATCCTTGTGTTACTTTAAATATACTGTTTATTTTTCAAGTAGTTGAAGATATTTAGTTACTAGAATTGGTTGTGGACCTTACTCTATATGATTTCACTTTAAAATCTGTTTTGTCTTATGACCCAGGATATATTATATCATGTATATATATTCTGTAAATATTTGATAAAAATGTGTAGTCTGTTGCTGTTTGATGAGATGTTCTATAAATAGGGATTAAATAATATTATTTAATTATTTTGAATTCTTACTGTCTTTGTTGATTTTGGTTTGGTTAATCTGAACCAGTTTTGAAAAGACAGACATTAAAACTTCCTACTGTCATTGTACATTTCTCTATTTCTTTTTCAGCTATGTCAATTTTTGCTCCAAATATCTTGCAGCCTTATTTGTTGGTGCATATACATTGTATATTTCAAGATTTCTTCTTTTACAAGATATGATAGTTTGTCACTGTAATTTTCATTCTTCTGATGTTATTTTTATCTCATAATTGTTTTCCTATAATCAATGTTCATACAAAATCTTTTTCCAATTTAAACATTCCCTCTATCTATATCATTACACTTGAAGTATTTTATAGACAATATATGTAAAGTCATGAATTCTTTTTTTTTAATTTTTTAATTATTTATTCAATTGTGTGTGTGTGCGTATGTATGTGTGTGTGCGCATGTCTGTGTGTGTAGAACCATGGACGAATTCGGGAACCACCATGGACGCCTCCACCTCCTTCTGCCCCGGGATTCACAGGCTCTGCCCTACCAGGACCAGGACCAGAAGCGCAGCCCCCCCCCCCCCGCTTCTGCCTGGCGTCTATACGTGGCATCTGGGATCCGAACTCAGGACCTTCTGCCTGCAAGGCAGAGGCTTAACCCCTGAGCCACCTCTCCAGCCCAGGTCATGAATTCTTAAGCCAACTCTCCCAACACTTTAAAAAAATTCTATTTATCATGTGGGCATGTGTGTGTATCAAAGGATATTTTGTGTCCCTGTACAGAACCTAGTGTGAATTTAGGAATCATCCTGGATTGCTACTACCTTCATTATACTCCACTCTGGGATTTCCCAGGCTCTGCCCATCAGGGCCTGGAAGTGCGTGCTGCTGCAGTTTGCACCTGGCATTTTTGCATGAGACCTGGGATCTGAACTCAGGACCTTCAGCTTTTGAGGCAGAGTCTTAATTCCTGAGCTATCTCTCCAGCCTCCAACATCTTTGTTTTAAATAGTTTATTCAAACTGTTTATATATATTATACATATATTATATATATTATATATATAATTATTGATATTTTAGTGCTTTAGTCTATCTTTGTTTTCTGTGTATTCTGTTTCTTTTTGTTGTCATATGGTATTGAGGATTGAACTCGGGCTCATACATGCAAGAGAACACTCTGCTACTGAGTTACTCCTTTTATATTATATTATACTTTATATATTATATTTATTATATTATTGATATTTTATATTTATATTTATATTATATTATTATTTTACTATCATATTTTCTTTGACAATTCCTTGCACAAATACAATGTATTTATGTCATTTTCACCCCTTAACTACTATCAAATCCCACTCCTACTCCTTTCTCTCTTTTGAGCTCCATCTAGTGACAAGTCACGTATAGGGCACCAGACTGAGGATATCTTTTGAAATATTTGGTTTGTGTGTGTGCGTGTGTGTGCGTGTGTGTGTGTGTGCGTGATTGGTTGGTACCTCTAATGACTTCTCTGGTAGTAGAGCCAAAGTTCCAGACTGGGGAAATTTTTGTGAAGTAAAGATGCTTGTGTGAAAACACTTTTGCCAGAGATGCAACTCTCAGACTGTGCTGGCCCACCAAAATGTCAAGAATTTGGCTGTCTGAACATGCGCTGGAAAATGATCGAGTCTACCACTGTATCTATCTGTTTATCTCTGCCTATCTATTTTTGTGTGATCAGTTTACCAGTTTAATAAGTTGACAAATACATCCTTTTACATTCTTCCATTAATAAAATTATCTTGATATTTCTTTCCATTTATTTAGAACTACATTAGACCCCTACTATTTTGTATTTTAAAATCCTTCCCTTTTGAAGGAATGTTGTAAGTCACTGTAATAATTGGGGTATGACTACTGACAGCAGATTATTTTCCTAAAGGATATTCTCATGTGGCATGGGATCCTGGATTGACATTTTTCTTTCAACACTTGAAAAACACTGCAAAATTTCATAACCTCTATAGTTTGTGATGGAAAATCTATTGTTTATTGTCCTGTAGATAAACCTTGTCATTTCTCTCTCATTATTTTCAAGATTTTTTTCTGCCTTTAGTTTTCAGTTATTTGAGTGTGATGTCTTCAGGTAAGATTTTCTTTAGGCTTACAATGTTTGGAGTGTGTGTGCGTGTGTGTGTGTGTGTGTGTGTGTGTGTGTGTGTGTGTTGCTGGGGACTGAACCCAGTTCTCTTGCAGAAAATTACTCTACCACTTAGCTATATCCCTAGGCCTTGTTTGGCTTTTTGAGTCTCTGAACTTATGTTGTTCACCATATACAGGAGGGCTGCAGCTATTATTTCTATTTAGGATTATCTTGGTCCTTCTGTCTTGAGACTTGTCCCTCAAGCTCCTAGACTTTGTTCAATTGTTTACAGTCTATCACACTTTATTCTACAGATTTATAACTTTTCATTTATATTGCTTAGTCTCCCAGTGCAATTAGTTAGTCTTTTTCCTTTTCATTCTGCAAGTGAAGTAAATCACTGAGTTGTTGCATCTTTAATTTGAATCTTCTATTGATATTTTTCCTTATTACATCTATTTAATTTTTTTGAGATTTTGTTTCATTGTTGAAATTATGTTCTTCATAATTGCTCATTGAAGCATTTTACAAAGTCTGTTCTAAAATCATTTTCTGATCATTTCAACATCTCTGCAATCTTGGTGTTGGTAATTTTGATATCTTTCTGGTTTTCTTGTGTGATTCATACTTTTACTTGATGTCCATGTACTCAAAATTGCAGATGATGTTCTTAAGAATGTTGATGACTTTCAGAACAAGAAAGTTAATGAAGTGAATTTACAAACTGCAGCACTATTGAACAATATGAAAAATAAACTTTTTACATGGATAAATTCGGTTTCATGGATAAATTTCGTTCCATTATGGTGTAAAATAAAAACATGTTCATGAATTCATTATATAAATTAAAGTTAGAAAAAAGTGTCTAATGGATATATATATATATATATATATATATATACATATATATATATCCATTGAAAACATACAGAGGAAATAAAGTTCAAGATACAGCACCTTTTCCATAAGGATGAAGGGTGCATAATAAGAGCAAATCGTGACTTTCTAGCTCCTTTTAAAGAGGTACATGAGTTAACATTTTACTGTTATTAGCCCCTTAACACATTGTTTTATCTTTATGTCTGCTGTTTTGTTCATTCTAACATGGGAACAACTATTGTATAATTAAAGACTTACTAAAATATGAATAAAGAATTTTTATATACTCAATATACAGACGTTTAATAAAAAATTTGAAACTATTTTATAGCATAAAATTTTTATTAAACTATTTATTTTACATATGCGTGCGTGTGTGTGTCTACCAGAGGTTACTATGTGAATCTACGAAGGACCAAGGGTGACTTCCGGAATTATCATGGGTTGCTTCTACTTAGTTTTTGTTTTAGTCACTGCTCACTAGAGTTGGTGGTTTTAAGTGGGATCTGGGATCAGAATTCAGGACCTTTTGCTTGTGAAGCAGAGTCTTAACCCCTGAGCCATCTACCCAGGACTTCAAAATTCTTAAGGTTCATTTCAAATAACCCTCAGATACCTAGTGGAAATGCTAGAATCTCTAAATGAAACCTTTTGCCTTTGAAATTTAAGAATCATATCTTGAAAGAGCTCCCTGCTCATCTATGACATCATACCCTAAAGCTGCCATCTATAAATCTGGCTCTCTACTACCTCTCATGAAACCCCCTGCCAAAGCTTACACTCTGGAAAAAAATCCTGGGTGAGGGCCATCCTATCAAATAAAATTAAGGAAGACACACAAATGGCAGCCCCTTTTCATCAATTCTTTCTTACAAAAAAAAAAAAACATGGCTTACAAAACATATGAAAACCAGAAGTATTTAACACCACAAAATAAAACAGAAAGGAAGGGCAAAAATAAACTCAAGAAACAGTTATTCTGGAATGTGAAGCTTGAAAAGAAAACAAAATCATGTTATGGAAAAGATTCAACCAGATAACAAGAAAGTTTAGATTAGATATGTTGATGAATTAACAACACATTAGAAACAACTCAAAAGGGAAAGGATGTCAGAATGTAGATGAAAACAAAGAAGTAACATAAAATACATAAGACATGCATATAAATAATTGATTCAATAGCTAGAAAGCTTAGTTCTCAAAGAAATACTAGGATAATGTTAGAACACAATTGTTATGTATATGTATGCATAGAATGATCCTAGAGATAAAAAGGGATGAATGTTAGAATACATAATTATATTGAGTATTAGCAAAATGGATGCAAAAGACTGATGCATTATGATGTGTCATTAAAAAACTCTAAAATATGAGAGGGAATTAATAATCGAAAGATTAGTAACTAGAATTTTTTCTGATCAAACTATCATCAAATAAGGGCATTTTTAGACTACAAAGGCACAAAGTTTATTTTTGCAGTCTCTTAGGTGACTTTCGTCCTAGGGCATTTCACATGATCACTCTGTCTTCTTTGTCTCTTTCCGTTCTCTCCTCTCCTTCCTCCCTTCCCTCACTTTTCTTATACAGCTACCAGGAATATTGTTCTATAGTCTGTCCTAACTATGTCATTCTAATGTAATCACTTCTTGAAAAGTGATTTCTAAAGAGCACCATATTTTACAGTAGTAGGGTTTGGGATTTATTATGAATCTGGGTGGGCAAATTAAATCATATTCTTTAATAATGAACAAATAAATAAAAGAAAGCTTTTAAAAATATTAAACATTTAAAAACATTTAAAAGAACAAGAATCCAGATCTGCTAACTTTGAAAACACATTTTGACATATATACTGGTTTTACTTATACAATTTTGTACTCAAGTAAATGTTTAACACACATTTCATGAAATTGTGTGAGCAAGGGCATTCATAATACTATCTACATCAATCAATGCCATAAACCAAATAAATAATAAATTTTTATCAAAGTAAATTTGTGGAATTAAAAGAACAAAGATTGAAAACAGTATTATGCATGAATTTCATAAGCATAATGTTGAATAAAGGAAGCTAAATATATGAAAGATGATACCTTAAAATCAAGTCCCTCTAAATTCATATGTGTTTTATCTGGATTATAAAGATGTCTGCAAAGCATAATGAATATGATGAGTAATATATGAGTAATGTCTAATATCTCTATCACACTGATGTTGTGATATACTATTACTCTATGAAAACACATTGAGCTAAACAATGTTTTTTCTATACTATGCTTGAAAAGTTTGTTAAGGGGCTGATGAACTAGTTCAGTGGGTAAGGTTAAACAGGTGCATGTGTGTCTTTCTCTCATAACTCATAAATAAAACTTTTTAAAAAAGAAAAGTTTGTTCAAAAATTTTGACAATACCAAAGAACTAGTTGCATGATTGCACTGTAACGTATTTTGTCACCTTAGCAATATAATTTTAAGGAAAATGAACAAAATGGACAGACTACATAGCAAATGCAAATTTTATTAGCTGACTGTGGTGAACATGCCTTTAATTATAGAAGGATTACAAAAAAACAGCCAAACTAGTTTACATTGGTTATAGTATAGACTAATCAGACTTACTGAGACTTTATCTAAAAGAGCCAAAAAAAACACCACCAACAACAATGAAACTGGTTCTAACAACAAATATCAGTCCTAGAAAAGAAGAAAAGTCTACATCAGCATGCATGGGTTGCAGTGACTAGAGATGATGTAATGAAGGGGAAGAAATATTTCCACAACTGGACAAAAATTCAACGACAAAAGTCAATACAAAAGGAAATCAAATACACTATATCGGTTGTGAATGTTTCTTTACAACACCCCCATAATACTGTATCTGGACTAGGTAAGATTAAAGGGGCGAATGGAATTTTTTTTTTTTTTTTTTTTTTTTTTTGCGAATGGAATCTTAATAGTCACTAATTATCTGAACTACTGAGTACAGGGTTTTTTTTGTTTTGTTTTTTTTTTCCGTCGACAGTATCTTAGGCCTGAAGATTGGAGAACATGGGTTTAAGAAAGTTGAATTCATTTGATGTGGACCCATCCATCAGACACACTTCATACTGGTAGCTCTGGGACAGGGTCCCCGCTCCGCTGACATCCACCAGGTGGCCAGGAAAGTGCCCCTCAGGCACAGAGCAGCCACCCAGAGCCCCCGCCCTGCTCCGCCCACACAGCCTCAGCGCCACGAAGACCAGCACAGAGAACAGGAAGAGCGAGGACACCGCCGCCAGCGCGATGACCAGGTAGACGGTGAGCGAGTCGCCCTGCGCCGCGTCGCCAGGCACGTCGGGCAGAGGCAGGTAGGGCTGCGAGAAGCCGTCCACCAGCAGCACGTGCAGCGTGACGCTGGCCGACAGCGGCGGCTCGCCATTGTCCTTGACCAGCAGCAGCAGCCTGTGCCTGGGCGCGTCGCGCTCGCTCAGCGGCCTGGCGGTGCGCACCTCGCCATTGTGCGGCCACACGCTGAACAGCCCGGGCTCGCTGGCCTTGAGCAGCTGGAACGACAGCCAGGCGTTCTGGCCCGAGTCTCGGTCGACCGCCACCACCTTGGTGACCAGGTATCCCGGCTCGGCCGCCCTGGGCAGCAGCTCGCTGCAGGGCTCCGAGGCGTTGTGCGGCGGGTAGAGCACGAAGGGCGAGTTGTCGTTGGCGTCCAGCAGCAGCACGCGCACCAGCGCCTGGCTGCTGAGCGCGGGCGAGCCTCGGTCCGTGGCGCCCACGCGGAACTCGAAGGCCTGCAGGGCCTCGTAGTCCAGCGGGCTGAGGGCGAACAGATGTCCGCTGTCGGCGTTGATGGACACGAGCGAGGCGAGGGGCAGCTGCGGGTCGCGGGGCGGCAGCAGCGAGTAGGTGATGTGGGCGTTGGAGCCCGAGTCTGGGTCTGTGGCGCTGACGCTGCCGATGTGCAGGGCGGGGCTGTTGTTTTCGCGCACGAACAGGGTGTAGGAGGCTTGGGAGAAGGCGGGGGCGTTGTCGTTGACGTCGGAGACTTCTATGGATATGGTGTGCTGCGTTTCCAGCCTGGGGGTGCCCATGTCGGTGACGGTGATGGTGATGTTGTAATGGTCTCTGCTCTCTCTATCCAGTAGCCTGTCTGTTACTAAGGTGTAAAAGTTCTTGAATGTGGGTTTCAGGAGAAATGGAAGATCGTCCTGAATAGAGCAAACCATCCTTCCATTGTCCCCAGAGTCTGGATCAGAAACACTGAAAACAGCGACTACAGTCTCTGGATTGTTTTCTGGAATAGACTTTGTGAGTGTCCTGATGGTCAATTTCGGGGCGTTGTCATTTACATCCAGTACTTCGACAACCACATTGCATTTCCCCGAAAGACCTCCTCCATCTATGGCTACAATTTCTATATTATAATGTCTATTGACTTCAAAATCTAATGCCTGTTTTAGAAGAACTTCTCCTGTGATTTCATGTACTACGAATGGTTGAGAAACTTCATCGCCTTGAAATAGAGTGTAGGTTACACTCCCATATGGTCCAGCATCTAAATCTCGGGCTGAGACAGTGACCACTAAGGAATTAAGAGGGCTGTTCTCAGGAACCTGTACCTCATAGAGTGACTGTACAAATTGTGGGGCGTTGTCATTGATGTCCACAACTTCAATGCGAACTGTGGTTGTCCCAGACCTGGGAGGAGCCCCGCCATCCAGCGCGGTGAGGGTTACAGTGAGCTCTGCCTGCTCCTCCCTATCCAGAGCTCTGTCCAGCACCAGCTCTGGGTACTTCCTGCCCTCTCCGCGGTTGTGAGTAACAACGTGGAAGTTGAGGTTGGCGCTGACTGTGTAGTTCTGAACCGTGTTGCTACCTATGTCCAAGTCCTGAGCTGTTTGCAGAGGAAACACGGTCCCTGGCTGAGCGCTCTCGGGGATTTTTAGGAGCATTTCCCTGTTTGGGAACTCTGGAGAGTGGTCGTTTATATCTGTGAGATGCAGATCCATTTGGAAAAACTGCACTGGGTTTTCCAGCAATAGCTGGAACTGTAATACACAGGTTTCTGTCACCCCGCACAGCGCCTCCCGATCTAGTTTTTCTTTAAGAAACAAGTTTCCGGTGTTTACGTGGAGCTGCAAGAGCTCTTTGTTTCCTTGGAAATGGATTTGTGCTGCGCGATTAGCCAGTTCTCCCACCCTGAGCCCCAGATCCTTTGCTATGTTAGCCACTAAGTGTTCACCTTCTGTTTCTTCTGGAATGAAATATGCAATTGCCTCAGAGCCAGCCTCCCAGAAAAGCAACATTATAGCAAAAAAAGTCACTTGCCTTGTCTGTGATGTTTTTGCCAGCGAGGTCTCCATTGTTCACAGCGGGTCCAGAAGGTGCAGGTTCTTCAACTGGGTTACAATCCACCGATACGATTTTGAGAAATAACTGGTTTAAACCTTACTCACAGACTGCTGTTAGAGAGATGTCTTTCGAGAGATCATCTCCCTACATCTTACCTAAGTGCTGCTTTCTAGGGATCAGTCAGTGTTCTGATTCTAAGCTTAATGGCGCCCTGTGTGTGCATCCAGTGCCCATCATTCGTATTCTTAGTCTGCAGCGCCACCAAGCGTTCTTATTCACTATTACATGCAGTTTTGTAGTTTCCTTCCTAATTGACTTCTTGTTTTAATATCTTTTAAATTACGTAATCAAGTTAATTGAGTTAATTTTCAGTTGTAAGAATATATTTTAGAGAAAATATCACACTAACTTTTGTATTAGGCTTCTGAGTACAGTAATGGATTTACATTTGTATACTTATACATCTACAAAATTTGAATTTTATATATTTCACTTTGTCTTGAAATATAACATGCAATCAGAAAAGGGCATAAGTCTGTGAATTTTCACAAACTCACAAAATATTTAAAATAGCCTAGATAAAAAATAAAATACGCCCAAACCCAAGAGTCTCCCTCTCCTATCATTGTTTGGTTAGAGCACTTTTTCTAAAAGATAAACATGTTTCGAAAAGCTGTTGTATTATTAGTAACAAAGCATGAGAATTCCAGATCCTTCATATTCTTGACAACATTTGATGTTATCTTTTCATTTTGAAACACTCCAGTGAGTGTATGATGGTATCACATTTTAATTTAAGCAGCATGTCTTTATGATCAATGAATGTGTGCACACAAGACATTGGGCATCACAAGACATTTTATACATATTATATATATAATTTCAGGTTTGTTCTCTTGTTGGACTATAGAAGTATTTTCTACATTTTTGGGCATTAATACTTTTTCAGATATATGCATCACAAATCATATGCTAGGTATTCTATTTTGTAACTAATGTGTCTTTGGTCAATGAAAGCTCTTAATTGTATTTAATATTTTTGAGTTTTGCTTAGTAGTTTTGGTCTTTTATTTGAAAGTTACAACTTTTATGACGTTTTAAAATATTACCTTTTACATTTAAACTTGTAATCAAAATTAATCAAGTTAAAATTTTGCAAAATGATAAAGTTGGGGTTCATTTTTTTCTCTTAAAGGTGAAGGTTCCACCACACTTCAGGTTATAGGTTTGTGTAGTGCTTCAGTTTCTATCTGATGACCTTTTGAGTACTCTGTTGTCTTAATTGCTATAGATTCATCATAGTTTGTATTATGAAAATGTGTGCCTTTAAAACAGTTTTTAAAATTCACAGAAAAAATAGTCAGAAGATAGAGAGCTCCCATATATCCTTTCCACATGCATGCACAATCTTCTATTTATCAACATCCCTGCCAAACTGGCATGTTACTTAAATGATGAAACTACATTGACAACATCTTATGACTCAGTTCATTTTCTAAAAAATTTATAAATTTATTAAATTTTTTCCTAGTTTTGCAAATATTTTGAGTACTCACCCCTCCTTCCACTCTTTTCCCTTCTCCTTCTCATTCCCTCTCCCCTCTCTTCATCAATTCATCCCACTCCCTCCAATCCTCCTGCTTGTCCACTTCTATGGGTCCAGGGTTCAGGACTCTGTGGCATATCAAGTGACCCCTCCTTGGGTTGCCCCATTTATGGTGACATTTCCCTTCACTCATCCATCCCTAGTTCCCAAAGTTTCCATTGCATATAATTATCTCTCTTAAGATCCTCACTAGTCTATGGGGGCATGATGGTATGTCAGTCTTCGGGCAGGTCTGGTATGCAGCAGCCCTGCCTTAAATGGAGTATCTTGTCCAATGGTGGACCTTCCCATCTTTAGGTTCTTACAATTTTATCACCTCCTCTTCTGCAAGGTTCCTTGAGCCTTAGGATGGGAAGAGATTAGGTTGGCCTGATTCAGGGTGAGCATTGTAGGGCCGCTGATACTCTGCATTCTGAAGGCCATTGTTGTCAACTTCATTGCTCTTCCACCGCCATAGGCTGCATCCTGTCAGGGTGTTGACAGGATGTTATGTAAGAAGACAATCCATGTTCTAACTTAAAGCTCTTTCTGCTGTACTTTCTATAGGTTTGAAGAAATTTATATGCATTTCCTTTATAGTATCATGCAGAGTAATTTCACTGTCTCCCAAAATTTTTAAATCTTATCTCTTCCTTACTTTCCCAAATCCCTGAAAATTGCCAATTTTATTAATGTCTCCACAGTCTTACCAAAGGTTATATAATCAGAAACATACAGAAAGATCCTTTTCATCTTCACCTCTTTGACTTTCAAATTGCATTGTGTGACAGTATCATAAGTTATTCCTTCATTCATATTCTGATGGGTCTCGGTCACTTTCAAATTTGTCCAAATTACTGTGAGGATATGTATTCAACTCATTTGGGTAATACTAAGGAGAATGATGGCTATGTCACATAGGAAGAATATGCCTAATTTTATAAGAAACTACCAACTATCTCCAAAGTACCATTTCTTATAAAACTATGTGACCAGCACTTTACTTACTGAGCTGTATCTCCAGTTCTAATTTGTAATTAATCTTTTTCCCTTTTGACTTTGGTTAATCAACTCAACTGTGATATGTCTGGATGTGCTTGTTTTTCATTTGTCCTTTGTATTTTATTCAATATTTTAAAGTGTTAAGATAATATTTGGAGAAATTCTCTGGCATTATCACCTGAATACTGCTGATTACCCACTTTTACTCAATCGAACACTTGCATTTTTGTTTTTAAATAATTTAATTTGAACATTTTAATATCATCGTAAGTTAAAAATGAATAGCTGGATCCTTCAATTTAATTTATATCATCCAATTTTATGGATGCATCTCTACATTACAAGACAATCTATACACTTTTGGTCCAGTCATTATAATCAAACAGCCACTACACTTGGTAAAGGTGTTCTTTGCAATCTTGATAAGCAACCAATCCTGGTAAATTTCAAATGGAAAACAGCATATTCTCCACATCCACAGTTTTATAGCAGGGAAAATGGAATTTTTTCTCAAAGAGTTTTCCAGTTTTCTTTTTTGGGCTGTAGAGTTAACAAGTATTACATCTCTCAAAGGCTATTGAACTACTCCTGACTATGTCAAGATCATGTACTTTGTTGTTTGTAGGAATCAATGTCATTCAGAAGGAGCTTATTTTCCAAAAATCTTTGCCTATTCTGTTTTCAAGTTATTTGTCTCTGTTTACTCTACAGAGATTTATAATATTTAGCCGATATTCACAGTTGCTTTCTGATGTCAACTAATCCAAATACATAAATTTACATCCAAATACATAACCTTATACTTAAATATATTTTGCATTTTTGAAGTATTTATTTATTTATTATGTGTGTGTATCAGAGGGCACTGTATGTCCCTGTGAAGGTCCAAGGTTGACTTTGGGATCATCTTGGATTGCTTCTACCTCCTTCTTGCTTTGCTCTGGGGTTTCCCAGGCTTCACCCACGAGGGTTAGAAATGCAGTAGGACCTGAGATCTGAACTCAGGACCTTCTGCTTGCAAGACGGAGTCTTAACCCCTGAGCCATCTCTCCATCCCTTTTTTGCATATTTTTATCATAAGGAAAGAATATTGAACCCAGGATCTTGTAGGTGTTAGACAAATGACTTACTGCTAAACTTCAGCAGCTAGTTCTAGTTTAGTGATGGGTTACAGGCATGTGACACCATGCCAAAGTGGACATTTTAAAATGAATTACATTATGTTTATAGAACATGTGCTAAAGGCACTCACTACTTACTGTGCTTACGAGCATGAGAAAAATGTATGAAAGAGTGTACAATCATTGATAGTTGTTATTTCCATGATATTTAGCCTCCATTCTCTGCTTTTGTTTTATAACCTTAAAATTGGCTTATTACATAAGGTATGCATGTTGTGAAAGTTAGTTGTTATGCTCCTTAGGTTTAAAGACTCAATTTCCAACTGTTGATCTGTTCTGTCATCTGGAGGTATCTTCCTGTTGGTCAGGAAGCATCTATATTTTGTGAACTCACAGAGAGATCAAATAAGTTCTGGTTGTTTATTTATGCAGTCTCATTTGGGTGATTGTGCAAACTAGATTTTCTGGAAATAAATAAGTGAATACATATTTTCGTGTGTAGAAATACATTGATGAAAATTTCAGTTAGATTTCTTATAATCACAACAAAATTATTCTTCGAGACAGGGTCTGTATTCCACTCCAGCCTTTAACTGAGTCATCATGCTGTACCATGATGCTCTGATAAGCTATTTCATTTAAGTAGTTAATAATAGAGAAGTAATTAGAATTATACTATATATTTGTCTGTGCTTACTTTTTCTCACTTTATCTCTTCCTTGCTTCATTTAAGCTAATTAATTAGCAAGTATAAAATGTTCAAAATGTAAGAAAAGCACAAACACAACCTAAATATAAACAATGATGGATGGAGAGATGCTCAGGTGTTAATAAGCCTCTGCCTCACAAGCACAAGGTCCTGAGTTCAGATCCTGGGTCCTATGTAAAAAATAACACGCAGAAGTGACAGAAGCTTGTACTGAGGCCCCTGGAAGTTGGAGCCTGGGAAACTTCAGGGTGATTCCCAAAGTCATATTTGGTCCTCCATAGGCATACGCAGTGCTCTTTGTTGCATGCAGACACACAAAAAAATAAAAATGAGTAAAATATAATCAATGTATGCATTTTGTGCACATATGAAAATGTCACAATGAAACCCATTGTCTTGTACAAAGAACATAGACTAATTAAAACAATAAAATATAAAAATATAGGTATTAGATTATAAAGGAAGCTTATATTGCTTATATTCTGTTAAAAATTCAGTAAAGATGTCTAGTACATCTACACATATTTATTTAGAGAGTTTACTAGTTCATGTACAAAATATAAGCCAGTTATAATTCAGTTACATTTCTTACTGCCCCAATCAATTCTTAAAAATTTATTCTTAGAGACAATGTTAACATGATTGGACATTTAAATTAATTCAAAATATTTGAAGTTTGCACTACATAACAAACAGAAGATAAGTATTAGAAAAGGAATTATTTTGTTGCTCAAATCCACAAAATATGAAATGAAAATTTTGAGAACCACTAACGGCCATAATAAAATAGATTTTTAAAAAATAATTCAGAAATTTCCTGATTCTTGAGAAAATTAGAAAGAAGCTTCAGGAAAACTAAAGGAAGAACACACATTTAAATACATTTGGACCAGAATGCCAGGGGGAAAGGAAAGTCTCTGGGACTGATCACCAACATCATGCATGACAGCCCATGTTAACACACAAAAACCTATGCTTCCTCTTTTATTGATATAGTAAAATGTAGGACAAAGATATGATACTATTAAGAGTTCTGTAAATTTCTTAATTATTTCTGGTTTTCAGATTCATTTTCAAAAAGAGTATGTCAAGCAGTGATTGACATGATTTACTTTATTTGCTTGTTTTGGTGCTTGGAAAACAACAGCCCTGAGATACATGCATGGTCTACTACTGAGCTATGCACTTGGTCACTTAACAATTTTATTTAGTGTAAAGGAATTTCTTTAATTTGTAAGTGATATTTTAAGATTAGTATCATTATGGAACCTTACGTAAATGTGCTAGATATATGGAAATCTAAACAAATCAAAAATCTACAGCATATATGATTCTCACAACAGGAAAAGGATCAGAACTTTATCCCACAATATTTTAACATGACAAATGTTCGCAGATATTTTGGGAGAAAATACTATGCATATTTTTACACTTGTGGCTACTCTGGAGTTTAACCTAGTGCCACAATCTTCCACAAACTTCAGAGTACTCCCATTGTGAGTGAAATTCAATGGTGGCATTCATGCTTATTGTATTAGAGGTCCTAGGTGAATGACTGATACAAACAAAATAAAATGAAAAGACTAGCAAATACTCCAGCACTGGAATATGCAATTTCAGAACAAGGTAAACTAAGACAAGTAAGAAACAATATGAAAATCTTCAAACATTCAATCAAGTGACATAAATGTAACACGTTACTTAAATGTCATTTTATACTACCTCAGTAAAAGATATGGGATATATAGTTCACTAAGAAAAAATATTTCAAAAATTTACTTACTAAGGATAAAATTTAACAGGATAAAAATAAGTACAATGAATATCATTAAAGAAACCTATTTTTGCATATTTGAACTACATGTGTATATACTCAGATGCATGATGTAATTTCTTGAGACATTGCAAGTATTTGCAAAATTAATGAATCTTTGAACCAAACACAAGAATTAACTGAATACAAAGCTATTCCTACAGGGGGAATTTTCCTTAACATCTGTTCTAATGTCCTGGACTAACAGGTTGGGATATAAAGGCTTCAGGAATTTGAACTCACCAGTCCCAGAGTCTCCGGTCAGACACACTTCATACTGGTAGCTCTGGGACAGGGTCCCCGCTCCGCTGACATCCACCAGGTGGCCAGGAAAGTGCCCCTCAGGCACAGAGCAGCCACCCAGAGCCCCCGCCCTGCTCCGCCCACACAGCCTCAGCGCCACGAAGACCAGCACAGAGAACAGGAAGAGCGAGGACACCGCCGCCAGCGCGATGACCAGGTAGACGGTGAGCGAGTCGCCCTGCGCCGCGTCGCCAGGCACGTCGGGCAGAGGCAGGTAGGGCTGCGAGAAGCCGTCCACCAGCAGCACGTGCAGCGTGACGCTGGCCGACAGCGGCGGCTCGCCATTGTCCTTGACCAGCAGCAGCAGCCTGTGCCTGGGCGCGTCGCGCTCGCTCAGCGGCCTGGCGGTGCGCACCTCGCCATTGTGCGGCCACACGCTGAACAGCCCGGGCTCGCTGGCCTTGAGCAGCTGGAACGACAGCCAGGCGTTCTGGCCCGAGTCTCGGTCGACCGCCACCACCTTGGTGACCAGGTATCCCGGCTCGGCCGCCCTGGGCAGCAGCTCGCTGCAGGGCTCCGAGGCGTTGTGCGGCGGGTAGAGCACGAAGGGCGAGTTGTCGTTGGCGTCCAGCAGCAGCACGCGCACCAGCGCCTGGCTGCTGAGCGCGGGCGAGCCTCGGTCCGTGGCGCCCACGCGGAACTCGAAGGCCTGCAGGGCCTCGTAGTCCAGCGGGCTGAGGGCGAACAGCTGTCCGCTGTCGGCGTTGATGGACACGAGCGAGGCGAGGGGCAGCTGCGGGTCGCGGGGCGGCAGCAGCGAGTAGGTGATGTGGGCGTTGGAGCCCGAGTCTGGGTCTGTGGCGCTGACGCTGCCGATGTGCAGGGCGGGGCTGTTGTTTTCGCGCACGAACAGGGTGTAGGAGGCTTGGGAGAAGGCGGGGGCGTTGTCGTTGACGTCGGAGACTTCTATGGATATGGTGTGCTGCGTTTCCAGCCTGGGGGTGCCCATGTCGGTGACGGTGATGGTGATGTTGTAATTAGCTCTGCTCTCTCTGTCCAGTGGCCGTTCTGTCACTAAGGTGTAAAAGTTCTTGAATGTTGATTTTAAAACAAAGGGAAGATCGTCCTGAACAGAGCAAAGTATCCTTCCATTGTCTCCAGAGTCTGGATCAGAAACGCTGAAAACTGCGATTACAGTTTCGCGAGCGTTTTCTGGAATGAAACTGGTGACTGAAGAGATGGCCAATTCTGGGGCATTGTCATTCACATCCACCACTGCAACAGCCACACTACATTTACCTGAAAACCCGCCCGTGTCTGTGGCTATAATTTCCATGTTATAATATGGAGTTGTCTCAAAATCCAGCGCTCTTTTCAGACGAATTTCTCCTGTAATTTCGTCTACCATAAATGGTTGAGAAGCTTCATTGCCTTGAAATAGAGAGTAGGTTACAATCCCATGTGGTCCAATATCTAAATCTCGGGCTGAGACAGTGACCACTAAGGAATTAAGAGGGCTGTTCTCAGGAACCTGTACCTCATAGAGTGACTGTACAAATTGTGGGGCGTTGTCATTGATGTCCACAACTTCAATGCGAACTGTGGTTGTCCCAGACCTGGGAGGAGCCCCGCCATCCAGCGCGGTGAGGGTTACAGTGAGCTCTGCCTGCTCCTCCCTATCCAGAGCTCTGTCCAGCACCAGCTCTGGGTACTTCCTGCCCTCTCCGCGGTTGTGAGTAACAACGTGGAAGTTGAGGTTGGCGCTGACTGTGTAGTTCTGAACCGTGTTGCTACCTATGTCCAAGTCCTGAGCTGTTTGCAGAGGAAACACGGTCCCTGGCTGAGCGCTCTCGGGGATTTTTAGGAGCATTTCCCTGTTTGGGAACTCTGGAGAGTGGTCGTTTATATCTTTGAGATGCAGATCTATTTGGAAAATTTGCATTGGTTTTTCCAGTAACAACTGAAAGTGCAATATACAGGGTTCTGTTGTGCCACACAACGCCTCCCTGTCTAGTTTCTCATCCAGAAGCAAATCCCCACCCTTTACATGGAGCTTCAAGAGCTCTTTGTTTCCTCTGAAATGGATTTGTGCTGCGCGATTGGCCAGTTCCCCCACTCTGAGTCCCAGATCTTTTACTAGGTTAGCCACTAAATATCCACTGTCCTTTTCTTCTGGAATGGAATATCTAATTGCCTCGGAGCCAACCTTCCAGAAAAGCAATAATATAACAAATAAAATAACTCGCCTTCTCTGTGACGTTCTTGCTGGCGTTATCTCCATTGTTCACAGCGGGTCCTGAAGGTACAGGTTCTTCAACTCGGTTTCAGTCCATGCACACGGTTTTATTTAATAACTTGAATTCGATAATACTCAAACATTTCCCTTCTCCGGAGATCTCTCTTCTAGTTTTTGTCAAAATGTCTGCTGTACACATTCTGATTCCAGCTTCAAGTCCTGCTGGGCATCTGAGCTCATTTTCTCCCTCTTAGTCGACAGCACCACCAAGCGTCCTTTTTTTACTATTACATGCAGTTTGTCATTTCATTCCGAATTCTGACCCTTTGGAGCTACACCAGGATCTTGTAGTCTATGTTCAGCTTTTATTTGCACATTTGCTGACTTAATTTCAAATGAAAGCATTATAACAGCAACATTATATATTAATTTTAATTTTTTGATAACGAAGAAATCTATGGGCTTATAATTTCATTGAATATATTGATAATGGGATCTAGAAAAATTTGAAATACAAAGAAATTCGTTTTGTTTTGATGTGTAATATACATTACTGAAAGGACATAAATCATACAGGTATAGCTCAGGAAATTTTTACAAGTTTAATACTATCTTTTAAGAGAAAAAAAGAAAAAAATACCTAAATCCACAATGTTTCCTCTTTTCATTGTCTAGTTCTTAGTTCCAGAGATGAGCAATATCTTAATACTTTTTGTCACACATTGTTTTTCCTCTGTTGAATATTTTATATAAATAGATTTACAGGTATTGCTGTCTTGTTATCTTTCATATAACATGTTACTCAATTAATTTTTTTCTCAATTTATTTTTTTCTCAATGTTTTGTTTAATGTATGATGAATGGGACATATTTTCATGTTTTATATACTTAAGATCAATTATCAATTTTCAGTTTTTCTTAGTTTTGCATATTTTTGTGTGTGTTAATTTGCTGCTACACAGACATGCAATTACACACACATATATACATATATAAATATTCATAACAATCCCATTGGCATGAATATGTTCCATACAAATATGTATTTATATATTTACATATCATGTAAACATAAAATAAATTTATAAGTCTATAAATACATTTATTTTTACATTGAATATTCATAGCAACTGGATTGCTGTACATTAAGATTTGAAAATATTTTTAGATTTGGCATATCCTGAGAAATATTCTGTGCCAGCCATAGTGTGTCATATTCTAATCCCAACAGTGGTCAGACAGAAGGGAGGATTGCAAGCTCAAGAAAAGAATAGAGGGCTGGAGAGGTGGCTCAGGGGTTAAGCCTCTGCCTTGCAGGCGGAAGGTCCTGAGTTCGGATCCCAGATCCCACGTATAGACGCCAGGCGGAAGCGGGGGCGGCCTGCGTTTCCGGTCCTGGTAGGGCGGAGCCTGTGAATCCCGGGGCAGGAGGAGGTGGAGGCGTCCATGGTGGTTCGCGAATTCGTCCGTGGTTCTACACATACACAGACACACACACACACACACACACGCGCGCACACATACACACGCACATGCGCACAGTTGAATAAAAAAAAAAGAATAGAGTATGGAGCTAGTAAATGTCTCCAACAAAGAAAAAAAATTCAAGGAGTGGAGACATATCTCAATTATAGACCACTTGCTTATCATTTTCAATGCCTTTGATCCCTATCCCATGTAACATTTAAGCAAAAAGTAATGCTGAGAGTTCTGGTTGCTCCATAGCCTTGTCTATATCTGGTTTTACCTTTTCAGTTTTTTACTATGCAGATATATTACATTGTAAATTTTTCTTAACATTTCTCTGATGACTAATGAAATTCTGTCCCTTTCTACATTTTAGTGGCCTTTATGATGCATCCTTTTGAACACATTATTCAAGTCTTTTAAATATTTCTCTGCCTGGAGTATTTTGCCTTTATGCCACAGAGAAGTATCTTGTATATCCTGAATAGAACGATTTTCAGATATATGCACCACAGAAACCTTTTCTCATTCTATACCTTCTATTTCAATTCTATTACAGTATATTTATTAGGAAAATTTCTTATTTTTACTTTAGCCTGACTTGTCAGTGTTTTATATTTTTGGTTGTTATGTTCTGTGTTCTATTTAAATCTTTGTATACAAATTCTTTTTATTTATTGTATATGTTTGGAGTCTACATTGTATGTGTGGATGACAGAGGACAACTTGCAGAATGTGACTGTCTCCTCCTACTATGTGGGTTTCAGGGATTTAAATCAGGTTTCAAGCTTAGTGACAAGAGTTTTTACCCACTAAGCCATCACCAGTCAACAAAATTCTTACATGGTATATTCTGAAAGATTAATTTTACTTTTCACATTTAAAGTTGTAATCAGTTTAAATATTTTGCAAATGAATAAGGCCAGGGTCCATTTTTTTTCCAACTGCCTTTACACTACATATTAAGACCATGCTTTCCCATCATTTCTGAGTTGTCATTGTCATTGGGTAGTCATGGTTCTCCTCAAGTATTCCATTTTTCTTTGTTGATCACAGAATATCACATTCATGATTCTGTAATTTTATTATCTGAGATAAAAGTTCTTTCATTGTTAAAAAATGACTTTTTTAGCTGGAGAGATTCACTGCCCCACTTCCCTTCTGGCAAATATATCTGGATAGTTGTACTTTGTTTTCATTATTGGAACGTTAAGCTCAACAATTTTGGCTGTTTAGGTGGATTATTTAATCGAATTCTAATTTAATGTAAAATGGTGCACATTTCTTTTTAAAAATTTTTTTATTATTTATTCAATTGTGTGTGTGTGCGAGTATGTATGTATGTATGTGTGTGTGTGTAGAATCACGGAAGAATTGGGGAACCACCATGGACCGCCTCCACCTCCTCCTTGTTTATTCTGCCCCGGGATTCACAGGCTCCGCCCTACCAGGGCCGGAAACGCAGGCTGCCCCCGGCTTCCGCCCAGCGTCTATACGTGCGGTCTAGGATCCGAACTCAGGACCTTCGGCTTAACCCCTGAGCCACCTCTCCAGCCCTAAAATGGTACACATTTCTATCTATACTTAAAATACAGATTTTTCATTTATCTCTTAAATTTTGTTTTTATATTATATTTTATTAGTTAAACATTTTGTGTCATTGGTGTTTAGCTATTCTTTTAGAAGTTATCCAAGAAATCACAGAAGTGCCTTTCTCTATAATTATAAAAAATTATTAGTTGCGCTATTTCCACGATAGTACTTAGAATTTGAAACTCTAAGTTGCATCTCATATTATTGCTTTTATGAACTTAAAATTTATATGTAATCTAAATTCTATAGGAAACAATCATGTTACCTTTAACAATTTTTTACATCTTCCTGATTTTCTGTAGTTCTTTCAGCATTATCTCACTTTTGCATAATCAATTTCATTAAAGAGTTTCTTACACTGAATACATAGCTGTTAAAGAGTTTCTTACACTGAATACATAGCTATCATTAATTTTATGTCTTTGTCTAAAAATCACTTTTTTCAAGGTCATGTTTGCTGTTATTAATTTTATTTCAAGGCAATGAAAAAAATATTGATTTGTCTTTGGTATGATTAGGTTTAAAAGTTAATGCTTCATTCAACTGATTGTTTTTTAAAATAATACATCGTTCTCATTTGATTTTTTAAAGATAAATTTTTCTTTCTATATGACTTTGGTATTGAACGAGTCTCCTGGAATATCCCAAAGTATTTATCCTGACTGGATTTCACTAACCATTTTGAACATTTGAAGTTTTTTTTAACCAAATTAGAAACTGTTGGTTATTATATACTCTTCAACTTTTACTTATTATGCATTTTCATTAATGTTTAGAAACTGTTGGTTATTATATACTCTTCAACTTTTACTTATTATGCATTTTCATTAATGTTTATTCTTCTAGAATTTCAATAATACTAATCTGTATTCATTTATATCTTCTACATTAAACTACTTAGTTCTATGTCAGATATTATATTTTCAATTATAGAATTTACATTATTTTTCAGGTTTAATTTTTTATTATTTCCTATTTTTAACTTATTAGTCATACTCAGTTTAAAAACATAGTATATCCATCATGATATCTGGATCTTCTAAGCCATTTGAAGGTTTTCCTCTTTGCCTTATTCATATCATCATATAGAAAATAGTACTATATCTATTACTAGTTAGAAATCAAACAATCTGCTGAGCTAGGCTTATTGAACAGAATACTATAGCTATAATTCAATAAATGTATTACAGTTTTGATTTATTCACAAGCAAAGTAATTCATTTCACACAAATGTAGCATTTACTTGATTGAAAATTTAAGCTACTGAAAAATAACTAAAGGATAGATTAAACAACAAAACAGAAGGATAGTTAAAAAACAAAAGTAACTTTTTCTATTAAAGCTGTTCATAGTTGTCAAGTAACAAAGTGAAAAATCTGAGATTAGCTGATAAGAGTTAAATAGAAGAGAGAGAATTCAGAATAATTTTCTGTACTGAAAGGCAGAGAAGAAGCCACAGAAAAACCAAGGATAGTATATGCATTATACCTGGGCATCTTTTTATAAAGTACAAAGAAGGAAAGGAGAAATTTGATCCTGTCCACACTTCTGACAATTTTTTGAAAGATGTTAGAACATAATTAATATTTTGAGATTTCATTTTAAAGGGATTATGTTAATCAGTGAATTAGCAAGTTTATTTTATGAAAAAGATGACAAATTGATTATTTTCTTTCTAATTTTTAATTAAATGAGAATTAAAGTTTAGCATTAGTCTTTATAAAACACTTGTGAACAAATACTTCAAGTCACTAAGCATAAATGGGTGTTCATAATAGGAATTGTCACAACTTTTACTATTGGCAGGTTAATGAAGCACTGATAATAAAAATTTGAGAGAGACATTTTCTTTAGTTATTCAGGGACCTTAATGCAGTAGTACAGGCTATAAGAAAGGACATGGCCACTAAGAAACTTTGAACATTCTGAGCTGGGGAGATAGCTCAGTGGCTAACTCCCTTGCCCCATCTGTAAAGTTATCTGAGTTATAATGCCCAGATCCAACACACACACATACAGAGAAAAAGTCCCATGGTTGTGATAGCTTACTCATAACCTAATTATGGAAGGTGGAGCAAGCTGTCTAGTGAAGCTAGCTTTAATAGTGGGATCTAGGTATATTAGAGATCCAGACTCACAACAATAAGGTGGAAGAGTGATCCAGGATGTTTCCCCACATTACATAGGATGTTTGCCCACATTACACTTGGACCTCCACAGGCACAGAGAATCAAGTGTACTTCTGTACAAGCACCCACCCACATATGCCCATTGACATGCAAAGAAAACAAACACATACATAAACACTATACACACATATAAAGAACAAGAAACTTGAAGTATTCTAATCTTGACGAGATGAAGGTATATAAGACAAAGACATAGCTCACAAATATATACAAATTCAAAATTACTTATGAGCCAAAGACAGAGCTCACAAATATATACAAATTCAAAATTACTTATGAGCATTAAAGTATTTAAGAAATTAATTGATTTAAGAACTTCATTATTTTTAATGCTACTTGAATCATTTATACTTATGAGAGCATTAATAATTAAGGTATTCTGAAATATGGGAGAATCAGGTCTGTAATGAGAATAAAACTAAAAAATTTAAGCATACTTAAAACTAATAAACCTTGGAGCTGTTAGGAACATGCACAGGAAGTAGTAGTGTAGTAGTGGAGAAATATTTAGACATCAATACAGTTTCTTATGAGAAAGGGATGTTGGAAAAATCACAACTTTATTGAACTACTTGCAATACTTAGCTGAATGCAAAACTATTCCTGCAGGGAGAACTTTCCTTAAATTCTCTTCCAGTGTCCTGAACTGAAAGGTTTGGAATGATAGGTTTCAGGAACTTGAACTCACCAGTCCCTGAATCTCCCGTCAGACACACTTCATACTGGTAGCTCTGGGACAGGGTCCCCGCTCCGCTGACATCCACCAGGCGGCCAGGAAAGTGCCCCTCAGGCACAGAGCAGCCACCCAGAGCCCCCGCCCTGCTCCGCCCACACAGCCTCAGCGCCACGAAGACCAGCACAGAGAACAGGAAGAGCGAGGATACCGCCGCCAGCGCGATGACCAGGTAGACGGTGAGCGCGTCGCCCTGCGCCGCGTCGCCAGGCACGTCGGGCAGAGGCAGGTAGGGCTGCGAGAAGCCGTCCACCAGCAGCACGTGCAGCGTGACGCTGGCCGACAGCGGCGGCTCGCCATTGTCCTTGACCAGCAGCAGCAGCCTGTGCCTGGGCGCGTCGCGCTCGCTCAGCGGCCTGGCGGTGCGCACCTCGCCATTGTGCGGCCACACGCTGAACAGCCCGGGCTCGCTGGCCTTGAGCAGCTGGAACGACAGCCAGGCGTTCTGGCCCGAGTCTCGGTCGACCGCCACCACCTTGGTGACCAGGTATCCCGGCTCGGCCGCCCTGGGCAGCAGCTCGCTGCAGGGCTCCGAGGCGTTGTGCGGCGGGTAGAGCACGAAGGGCGAGTTGTCGTTGGCGTCCAGCAGCAGCACGCGCACCAGCGCCTGGCTGCTGAGCGCGGGCGAGCCTCGGTCCGTGGCGCCCACGCGGAACTCGAAGGCCTGCAGGGCCTCGTAGTCCAGCGGGCTGAGGGCGAACAGCTGTCCGCTGTCGGCGTTGATGGACACGAGCGAGGCGAGGGGCAGCTGCGGGTCGCGGGGCGGCAGCAGCGAGTAGGTGATGTGGGCGTTGGAGCCCGAGTCTGGGTCTGTGGCGCTGACGCTGCCGATGTGCAGGGCGGGGCTGTTGTTTTCGCGCACGAACAGGGTGTAGGAGGCTTGGGAGAAGGCGGGGGCGTTGTCGTTGACGTCGGAGACCTCTATGGATATGGTGTGCTGCGTTTCCAGCCTGGGGGTGCCCATGTCGGTGACGGTGATGGTGATATTGTAATGAGCTCTGTATTCTCTGTCTAGTGGCCCCTCTGTTACTAAGGTGAAAAAGTTCTTGAATGTTGATTTTAAAACAAAGGGAAGATCGTCCTGAACAGAGCAAAGGATCCTTCCATTGTCTCCAGAGTCTGGATCAGAAACACTGAAAATAGCAACTACAGTCTCTGGTTCATTTTCTAAGATGGACTTTGTAAGTGTCCTGATGGTCAGTTCTGGGACGTTGTCATTCACATCCACCACTGCAATAGTCAGACTGCATTTTCCTGAAAGGCCTCCACTATCCGTGGCTATAATTTCCATGTTATAATATGAAGTTGTCTCAAAATCCAGCGCTCTTTTCAGACGAATTTCTCCTGTAATTTCGTCTACCATAAATGGTTGAGAAGCTTCATTGCCTTGAAATAGAGAGTAGGTTACAATCCCATGTGGTCCAATATCTAAATCTCGGGCTGAGACAGCTATCACTAAAGAATTAAGAGGGCTGTTCTCAGGAACCTGTACCTCATAGAGTGACTGTACAAATTGTGGAGCGTTGTCATTGATGTCCACAACTTCAATGCGAACTGTGGTTGTCCCAGACCTGGGAGGAGCCCCGCCATCCAGCGCGGTGAGGGTTACAGTGAGCTCTGCCTGCTCCTCCCTATCCAGAGCTCTGTCCAGCACCAGCTCTGGGTACTTCCTGCCCTCTCCGCGGTTGTGAGTAACAACGTGGAAGTTGAGGTTGGCGCTGATTGTGTAGTTCTGAACCGTATTGCTACCTATGTCCAAGTCCTGAGCTGCTTTCAGAGGAAACACAGTTCCTGGTTGAGCATTCTCTTGAATTTTTAAAAATATTTCCTTGTCTGGGAACTCTGGAGAGTGGTCGTTTATATCTGTGAGATGCAGATCCATTTGGAAAAACTGCACTGGGTTTTCCAGTAACAGCTGAAAGTGCAATATACAGGATTCTATCACTCCGCATAGCTCCTCCCGGTCTAATTTTTCATACAGTAGCAAGTTGCCTGTCTTTCTATCGAGCTTCAAGAGCTCTTTGTTTCCTTTGAAGTGGATTTGTGCTGCGCGATTGGCCAATTCCCCCACCATAAGTCCCAGATCTTTTGCTATATTAGCCACTAAGTATCCGCTTTCTGTTTCTTCTGGGATAGAATATTTAACTGTATCAGAGTCAACCCCCCAAAAAATCAACAGCATAGTTAGAAAAATGACTTGCCTTTTGTCTGTCGTTCTTGCTAGTGTGGTCTCCATTGTTCACACTGGGTGTAGAACGTGCAGGATCTTCTAGTCAGTTACAGTCCCCAGAGATGGTTTGGTGAAATAAAAAACTAGAATTAAACCTTAATGACCTCTTCAGAAGACATTTGTCCTCTATCTTATCTAAATGCTTCCTTCTGTCAGAGAGCAGTAGGCTTTCTGAGTCCCAATTAATGGAGTCTGTGAGCCCTTCTATTCTCACTCTTAGCCTACAGTGCCACCTTGTGTGTTTTTCTGCCATTGCATGTAGTTCACACATTTTTATTCCCAAATCTAACCCTGCTGTGTTTGAATAACCTTTTCAATTACAGCAGTATCCTTGGTTGTACTTCCAGCTCTTGGCAACTAGAAGTTGCAATATATTTGCTGAATTAATTCTCATTGATATGCCACTTTAAAATGTAAAAGTTTCATATCAATCTTGGCCAAATGCTTTTTGAGTACACGGAGAAACCTGTTTCTCTTTGTTTACAATTTTATTAAATCCAATAAATTAATGTAATGAGTATCCAAAATATTTGAATTTTTCACAAATTCGTTTTGAAATATCATTCATATACAATAAATCTAAAGTATAATGAGCTTAGGCAAAAATTAAAATGTATCTAAACTCAAATTATCCCCTTTTACCATTCACTGGTTATGACTCCCCTCCCCAAAGATAATCAGTGTCCTGATTTTCACTAACATAGATTTTATATTTGTTACAACTTTAAAAAAACTTAAATCATTTTAAATTAATAATCTTTGTTTTTAAAATTAGTTTTGTTTTTGTTTTATTCTTTTAAAATTTCATATATATAGACAATGCATTTTGATCATAGCTACCCTTTTCTCCCTACTGCTTCCCCTGGACATTTTCCTAGAATGTCCACCTCATACCTTTATGTCTTAATGTTTTAAATTGCACAATATAAAATAATATGTAAGCAATAAAATAAAATATTAGGATATAGATACTTATGATTGAGCTTCCCGTTCCACAGGGTTAACACATGATAAAACTGAAGGATAGCAATTTTTTCCATCTTCTATGAGACTATGTTTTTGGTATGAACACACAAGAGCCCCAGCCCACAGGAGGCCGTCCACCTTGTGGGCACATGGAGCCCTGGCCCACAAAAGACTGTCCTATTTCTGAGTACACAAGAGGCCATCCACATTGTGTGTACATGGAGCCTATCCCATGTTGTGATCACACAGATATGGAATTCAGTGGTATGTCAGGCTATTAATCATTCAGCTGTCCACAGGTCAGAACACCGAATGTAGAACTAGTCTCATCTCCTCTCTGCCACCATCTGACGCACCTGGGGCACAGCAGACACATATGCAGTGCCTCTAGGGGCAGGTTTTATACAAATGGTATTATCAAATATTCCTTTCTTGTCCTCCACTGAACAATTTATTTGTAAAATTTGTGTACGGTATGTTTTTCTAACTGATTTGCATTATCCCTACATATGATTATGCCATTATTTATATATATTCTAATTGATGGACTTTGGTGTTTCCAGTTTGGGATCTTGTCAAATAGTACTACCACAAACATTCTCATACATGTCATATGTATAATACTATATAAACCACATGTATGTATTTATGAACATATATTCATTTTAGCAAATACTTCAAAATATTTTCAAAAGTAGATATACTAGCTTGGCATGGGAACTCACTGTTGCAATACATCACTGGCTAGAAATAAAAGAGGATCACAACTTCAAGGGCAGTGAGTTCCTATCTTGAAAAAAAATATGAAGCAGAAGGGATAGATATATAGATCAATTGTAAAACACTCTCCTAAAATCCTCAATACTCTGGGTTCAATCTCAGTAATAAAAAAAAAATACCAGCAGTACATGAAACTTCCAGTTGCTCCATAACCTTGTCAACATTTGATGCTGTCATTCCAAGTTTATCAACCTAGTGTATGGTAGCAATGTTGCATTGTAAATTTAATTAGCGTTTCCTTGATTATTGAAACTTGCATACTGTCCTATATTCTTTGGCCATAATAGTACTTCTCTTGGACTTCTTAAAGTGTTTTGTACATTGGTACATTTAGGTATTTACCTATTTGCTAGTTAATCTGCAGATGTAACCTCTATATCTATTGTTCCTATGTATATTACAAATAATTGAAAATGATTTTTCCTACTCTCTGTCTTAATTTAACTGCAGTATGGTTTATTTCATACACAAACTTAATTTTAACTTGGTGCAATTTGCTATCCTTTACCAATTCTGGGTAACATTCTTTGTGTTCTATTTCAGTCATTCTTTAAGGTAGAAAAATTTTTATATATTTTGAGTGATTAATATTTTGCTTTTCACATTTAAGTTAATAAACGATCAATTTAAAAATTTTGTAACTTTTAATATTGGATGAATACTCAATATGATTGTAAAAGTAGAAAAATAAATTTAAAAAGAAAAAAGTTTTGTAAATGAATATGGTGAAGATCCATTTTTTTTTGCCCAAATGGCTTTGGTATACATTGAAAAGATAGATTGATTTACTATTGTTTTTGAGTTGCTGTCATTGTCAAAATTATGGTAGTTATCATTCATCTTGTTTATTCCAGTTTATCTTTGATGATCACTTGATTATACAGTTTATTAACTATCATTAATTTCATCTAAAGAAATCGATTTTCAAGGTATTTTTAAATTTACAGAGAAAATGATCAGAAGAGAAAAAGACTTACCCATACCCATACAAATTTTCTTCATTATCAACACCCTCTGCCAGAGGGCAACATTCTTATGATTGGTGAACCTATCTTAACACATCTTTATTCTCTATGTCTGTTGAATTAATTAGGATTACTTTTGGGTATTGTGCATTCTGTAGATCTGGATAAAAATTTCAGGACATGCATCCACTCTCAGAATACTATAAAGTCCCAAGCCCTACAAAATACCAATTTATCTCTCCTTCTTCCTCTGAAGTACTAGGAAACATTGATATTTTTTATTTTCTCCACAATTTTGCCTTTTCTGATTGTGTAGTCTGATTTTTACAGTGAGTCCTTTTGGATTGGTGTACTAATATAGATGTCAGTTTTCTCAGTGCACTTTCATTGTAACATTTCTTTTTAGAAATGAAAAATGCATTCCATCCTGTGATCATAACACAATTCCCCATTCATTTACTGAAATTTCTTAATCACTTTTAATGTCTTACAGTTATGAAAAAATTTCCAAAATCATCCCTACTCAGGTTTTTGTGTGGACTTAAGCTTTTAACACATTTGGATAACATAGCAATAATATGCTTAGTTGGCAAGAAGCTATCAAACTATCTTCCAAAATGGCTCTGCTATGTTTTTTAATTTCTGTCAGCACTGAGTGAGAGCTCCTGGTGCTCCACATCCTCCAGCATTTGCTGTCAGAGTTTGGAGTTTCCCAGTATTTCAGTATTATTTGGACTTGCATTTCCCTAATGCAAGAATTTTCCTGTGTGCTTATTTGCCATGTGTGATGTTAGGTAAGGTGGTTTGTTTGTAAGGTGTGTTTGGTAAGGTGTTTTCAGCACATTTTTATATAAACTTATTTCTTATTGCTGAATTTTCATTTTGTGTATTTCAGATAGCTTTTTTTTCAAATATGTTTTAGCAGTATTTTATTTTAGTCAATGACTTGTCTTTTCATTTTCTGTGCAGCTTTTTTTTGCAGAATAGAGAAAATTGGTTTGAATTAAATCTACATAATAAATTCTTTCTTCCATGGATCATGCCATTATTAAAGTATCTACAGTTTTATTTTTAGTCAATATTGCTTTACTATTTTTCCTTTTATTTCCTTGCAAAGCGTATATTCAGTTCATCCATTTTCACAGAAACACTTGTTGAAATTTTGTTTAGGGTTTTGTCGTTTCTGCCAATTGTTGTAGAACTAACTTGCAAACATTTGGATCTTTCAATTAGTAACTATTGTGTTTTCTTTGGTTTTTTTAGATCTTAATTTTTTCTCAATGATGTATTAGAAATTATGTGTAAATGTATTATGAGTATTGTATTTGATTTGTTTCTAAGTATTTGATATTGGAAGCCATTTAGATGTTACTTATAGTTCTCATTTTTTCTTTACATACATGCAACTCACATATGTTGATCTTGTATCTAGTATCAATTCTTAACATCGCTTATTCATTCTACCAAATTGTAGTTTCTTCATGGCTTTCATGTATATAATTCTGTCATTTAAAAATACAATTTTTATTTCTTCCAATGTTGGTGGCTTTTATTTCTTCAGTATTTTATTTCTTTTGTTAGAACAGATATAAAATTTTAAATTGAAGTAACCAAGATGAAGTTTCTTGTTTCATTGCTAATAAGCAATTTTTATATATGTATGTGTGTGTTTGTGTATATGCACTTAAGAGTAATAACCAAAAGTTGAAATAGGAAATCATCCTTGATAGTTTTTCCAGTGTATTTTTTTAATCTGAATCTCTCAATCAAACCCAGAGCTCACAATACAACTAATCTGGCTAGTTAGTTCTTTCTGGGGAATCCAGTCTTCACCTTCTAAGGCTGGTAATGCAGGTCGAGCTACCATACCCTCCCTCCTATCATTTATATGGGTTCTAGAGAACTCAAACTCCAGTCCTCTTGCTTAGATGGCAACCATTTTTAATCATTTTCTCAGCTCCTACTATAAAGTTTTAGACACATTCTGCAAATTTCTTTCTGTCTTAATTTGCTAACAGTATAATCAATATTACCATTAATACATGTTTGGTTTTTCAAGTGGCATCTATATCAAAATGAAATTTTTTCTTCATCTGATAATATGATTGACAATGTTGATCAAATTTCACACAATAAACTGTATTACATTCCTTCAGTTATCCCAGTCATGCCATAATTTGTGCTCCTCTTACACATCTGCAAATTTGAAAATGTTTTAGAAAGAAAATTTCCACATGTCTATAAAAAAGTTTATGGTGTCTTTTGTTATAATGTTTTTTTAAAGCTGGGTGTCATAACTTGTTCAGATTATGCTGGCATCCAAATAGTTTGTGAAATGTTCTCTACTTTTGTATTTTAAGTTTTTATAATCCAGTATTAGTTCTCACATAAACATTAGACTATACCATGTAAAATGGAAAGATTTTAAAATCATATCTGATCTATCTAACAGAAAAAACTGGTCAGATCATCTTTTCATCTTGGTGTTTTTATTTTTTGTAAATTGCCAAATAAAAAAATTGATTCCGATATCAAGTTTTCATATTATGAGATCTTTAATATTGATAGTTTTTTTCTTGGTTAATCAATGAACTTTAATTTTATTAATAGTTATGAAGATGTAATTTTTTAGCACTTTACTTATTTAAGAGAGAGAGAGAGAGAGAGAAAAATGAGTTCCATGGCACACAGTTGGCAGTCAGAGGATGAATTTTAGGAAGTCAGTTCTCTCCATCCACCACATGGGTTTCCTGGAACTGCACTTGGCTTGCCAGATCACCAGGCTTGTAAACAGACATCTAACCTGAGCTACTTCCCTGACCCTAAAAACACAATGTCATGGTTTGAAATGTTTGGGAAGGTTATGGCACCTTTAAGAGGTGGAGTCTTTTGGGAGAAGGCAATTCACAGTGGATGGACCTTAAGGTGGATTAATTCCAACCTACTTCCAAGAAGAGTCAGCTCTTGAGCTTGCATGCATAAGTTCTCAGTCTCCATGAAGGACCTGATGTAGTCCATTCTCAGCTTCTTCTACCACCAGACATGCCGCTTCCACCATGAAAGACTGTATCTCCTCTCTGGAACCATAAGCTGAATAAATCTCCCTTTCTCCCTTAAGTGGCTTGGCTTGACTTTAGGTATTCTCTCACAGAAGTAGAGAAAGAGTAACTGGTACAAACAATTTTCAATTTTACTAATTGTCCCTCTCATATATTTGCCATTTATTTTATTGATCTCCATGTATGTTTTATGTGTATACTTCTTGATTTGTATAAGTTTATGACATTAAGCCATTTAGTTCTATGGTTTTAGCTTTTGAAATGTCAATTGTGTGGTAAAACTTTTATATCTACTTTCTTCATAATTTTGATACATTATTTACACTTATTTAACTACTTTATTTACTCAATCTAATATGTGGATCAGAGAAATATCTTCGAATTTTGTAGGCATGTACCCCTTGCAACTTTTTACTGAACACTATGCAAAACTTGTTTGAGATTCACCCTTTGCTAGAGCCTCGTTCATCAAATCACCCCAATCAAAAAAGACACTGTGCTTGTTTTGGTTTTTTTTTTTCAGTCTTGATATTCAGTTCTGTAGAACTTACAGTTGTTATTTAGAACATTCTCCACCACACTTTCCCATATCAGGTTTAAATCTCTTTTTTTTTTTTTTTGAGAATTTTCTATTTGAGTATTTCTTCTCAGCCATGAAATGACAAATGACCTGAGAGGGAAAACTGAATCAATGCTTAAATCTTCAAGTCTGCCAAAGTTTATTTAGTCTTTCTTTATTAAAAGCCCATGGTTCCATCTCAGATTTAGTACATTTTGATTGGCAAAACTGACCATAGGTATCTCCAAAGACTTTTCTTCCCAGAAATCTTATGTCACTCAGTTATTTTCACATATATGCTTTTTGTTGTTTAAAAACAATAATTTCAGACTTGTAACATGTTTTCATGACTGATAGCATTGAATGCTTTATGTGTGTGTGTGTGTGTGTGTGTGTGTGTGTGTGTTTGTGTGTGTATGTGTACACAAGAGGACACTTGAATGTGTATTCTCTTGTGGAGGCTCAAGACTAACTTCTGGAATCAACCTGGATTGCTCTACCTCTTTATTGCTCTGCTCTGCGATTTCCCAGGGTCTGCCTTCCAGGGCCAGAATAGCAGGCTTCCACCATTTTTCTTGGCATTTTTATGTGGGATTCTGAGGATTTGAATTCAGATTCAATTGCTTGTGAGGCAAAGCCATCAAATTCTGAGTCATTTCTCCCATCCCTATTATTGTTTTTAATAAGCCCAGTGAGCTGATTTTTTTAAACATAAAAAGCTGAAAGGACAGTTCCATTCAGACATGCACATACACTTTAGTCTCATACTTTAAAATATATTTTGTAATTTTCTTCACATGTCCTAAGTGCTAAGAATCAAATCCATATCCTCAAATATGATAGAATAGTGCTGTACTGCATTCCTACCAACCCATTTTAAAATTTAATTGCAAGTTAAGAAATCTTAAAGGGGTATGAGTTTTACTGTCTCCAGCAGAATTTCTTCACAGAGAACAGTATATGTTAAATTCATTATATGCTGACTCTGAAAATTAAAAGCAAAAGAAGCATAAGTAATTATGATAGAAGCATCTGAGAAAAATCATATTGAAATACACACAAATTTTTTTTCAAATTATAAAAGTGTGAGCTTGCATTTTAATGATATTAAATTATGTTAGTGAAAATTTCAACTAGTTTTATTGCTTGTCATTTTTTAAAACATTTTTTATTATTATTTATTCAATTGTGCGTATATGCGTGTGTGTGTGTGTGTGTGTGTGTGTGTAGAATCACGGGCGAATTTGGGAACCACCATGGACACCTCCACCTCCTTGTTTACTCTGCCGCGCGGATTCACAGGCTCCGCCCTATCAGGACCAGAAATGCAGGTCAGGGCCTAGGATCAGAACCACGGTACCTTCCGCGTGCAAGGCAGAGGCTTAACCCCTGAGCCACCTCTCCAGCCCTGCTTGTTATTTTTAATAAACATGACGTTATGTTTGCACTTCTGTGAAAGGATTATAAAGAAAGAAAGAAATTTGATGTCCTCAACATTTCTAAATCCTTTGAAGGAAATTAGGACATAACACAGATTATTAGATGAATGTTTTAAACTTTGTTTAGTTATTCATTCATTTAATGTATGTGTGTCTGTGTAAGAGGACACATGTATCCCTGTGGAGGGCCAAGGCTGACTTTGGAATCATCCTGGATTGTTTCTACTACTTTTTTGCTTCAGTGCTGGGATTTCCCAGACTCTGCTCACCAGAGCTGGAAGTGCATGCCACTGCCATTTCTGCCTGGCCTTTTTTGCATGGGACTTAGGATCCAAACTCAGGACCTTCTGCTTGTGAGGCAGGGTCTTAAACCCTGAGCCATCTCTCCAGCCCATTACATGAATTTTTAAAAGGGAGCATATAATATAGTGATTTACCAGTTATATTTAATGAAAGGGATGAGAAATCGTTTGCTATTTTCTTCGATTTTTATTAAGTGAAAATTGAGCACATAACCTTAATAATTATACAACACAGGCAACTGAATAATAAAACAATCACTAGCATATGTGATGATTACAACAGGAACTATAACAATTTTGTATATTAATGTTTTAATATGTGCAAATTTGGGAAGAACAACTATGCTAAGTTCATGCATTGGCTATTCAGAGTACTTACTGACTACTGTCATCATCTAGAAGGTTCAAGGCAACATAAAGAACTTTAAACAATCTACTTTTGAATAGCTGGAGTCTCATGATAAAGACACCACAAATACGAGAAAATTAAATTTTTCTTAAGGCACCAAAGTGTTTCAGCGTGCCAAAAAACTGAATTTTATACTGCATGTTTTTATACTTATGGGAGTATTAATCATTAAAACATACCAAAAGATGGAGAAACACCTGTAATGTGCAGTACATCAAAAGTGCTACTTAACATACTTAATACCCAAGAAAAGAATCACTTTTCATATTATTGAAAACATATGTAGTTTAGCCTATATAAATTTATAGTGGGAAATTTAATGAAAACATTCATTAAATAATTTCCAGCGTTTACTTAAATGAAAAACTATTCCTCTCGTTGGAATTTTCCTTATCTCTTCCTGAATTATGAATTAACAGGTTGGACATCACAGGATTAAAGAATTTGAACTCACCAGTCCCTGAATCTCCCGTCAGACACACCTCATACTGGTAGCTCTGGGACAGGGTCCCCGCTCCGCTGACATCCACCAGGCGGCCAGGAAAGTGCCCCTCAGGCACAGAGCAGCCACCCAGAGCCCCCGCCCTGCTCCGCCCACACAGCCTCAGCGCCACGAAGACCAGCACAGAGAACAGGAAGAGCGAGGACACCGCCGCCAGCGCGATGACCAGGTAGACGGTGAGCGCGTCGCCCTGCGCCGCGTCGCCAGGCACGTCGGGCAGAGGCAGGTAGGGCTGCGAGAAGCCGTCCACCAGCAGCACGTGCAGCGTGACGCTGGCCGACAGCGGCGGCTCGCCATTGTCCTTGACCAGCAGCAGCAGCCTGTGCCTGGGCGCGTCGCGCTCGCTCAGCGGCCTGGCGGTGCGCACCTCGCCATTGTGCGGCCACACGCTGAACAGCCCGGGCTCGCTGGCCTTGAGCAGCTGGAACGACAGCCAGGCGTTCTGGCCCGAGTCTCGGTCGACCGCCACCACCTTGGTGACCAGGTATCCCGGCTCGGCCGCCCTGGGCAGCAGCTCGCTGCAGGGCTCCGAGGCGTTGTGCGGCGGGTAGAGCACGAAGGGCGAGTTGTCGTTGGCGTCCAGCAGCAGCACGCGCACCAGCGCCTGGCTGCTGAGCGCGGGCGAGCCTCGGTCCGTGGCGCCCACGCGGAACTCGAAGGCCTGCAGGGCCTCGTAGTCCAGCGGGCTGAGGGCGAACAGCTGTCCGCTGTCGGCGTTGATGGACACGAGCGAGGCGAGGGGCAGCTGCGGGTCGCGGGGCGGCAGCAGCGAGTAGGTGATGTGGGCGTTGGAGCCCGAGTCTGGGTCTGTGGCGCTGACGCTGCCGATGTGCAGGGCGGGGCTGTTGTTTTCGCGCACGAACAGGGTGTAGGAGGCTTGGGAGAAGGCGGGGGCGTTGTCGTTGACGTCGGAGACTTCTATGGATATCGTGTGCTGCGTTTCCAGCCTGGGGGTGCCCATGTCGGTGACGGTGATGGTGATATTATGAAAAGTTGTGACCTCTCTGTCCAGAGGACTTTCTGTCACCAGGCTGTAAAAATTCTTAGAGGACGGTTTTAAAATGAATGGCAAGTTATCTGGAATAGAACAAACCATCCTTCCATTGTCTCCTGAATCTCTGTCTCGAATTCGGAAGATAGCAACCACAGTTTCTGGTGCGTTTTCAGGAACTGAGCTGGTGAGTGAAGATAAGGTCAGTTCTGGGGCATTGTCATTCACATCCAGGACCTGAATCACTACAGTTCCTTTCCCAGAAAGGCCTCCTCCATCTGTGGCCTCAATTTTCACATGGTAAGATTTAACTTTTTCATAATCCAATTTCTTTTTCAGTCGGATTTCTCCAGTGACTTCATTTATTAAGAAAGTCTGTTGAATTTCATCTGATGCTTGGAACAAGCCATAGGAAACACTGCCAAAGTTTTCAGCATCTGCATCCTGAGCTGAGACAGTAAGCACTGGGGAATCTGGGGGGCTGCTCTCCATTACTTGCACCTCATAGGGGTTGTGCATAAACTCAGGAGCATTGTCATTGATATCCACGATCAGTATTTGAACCCCAACGGTGCCAGACCTAGGTGGAGACCCACCATCCAGAGCCATGAGGGTTAAACTGAACTCAGCCTGCTCCTCTCTGTCCAGAGCTTTGTCTTGCACCAACTCTGGATATCTTTTACCTTCACTATCATTTCGAGTAAGGACGTGAAAGTGAGAATTAGGACTGACAGTGTATATTTGCAGCCCATTGGTGCCCACATCCAAATCCTGGGCTAATTTCAGTGGAAACACAGTGCCTGGCTGGCTATTTTCCAGGATTTTCAAGAGCAGTTGTCTGTCAGAGAATTCTGGTGAGTGGTCATTTATATCCTGGATCAATAATTCTCCTTGGAAAAATTCTACTGGCTTTTCAAGGAACACCTGGAAATGCAATACACAGGGTTCCATAGTACCACACAGTTCTTCCCGATCCACGCTCTCTCTCAGGAGCAAATCCCCAGTTTCCTGATCCAGCAGCAATGGCTGCTTGTCAGCGTCAGACACCACTCGGGCTAATCTGCCCGTAGCCATTTCCCCAGATCCCAGACCCAGGTCTTTTGCTAAATGGGCTACGAAGGACCCGCTGTCTGTTTCCTCCAGAATAGAATAACGAATAGGCTTTGCGATAACTTCAACCAAGAACAGCATAAAAATAAAAGCCATCACTTGCCCCTTTGAATGAATTCTGTCCATCTCCATGGTGAATGCCAGCAGTTACATCCAGTTCCTTCAGGTCTCAGAATGCTTGAACTCTTGGATTCTGATATCTTATATGGAGCAATCTCTACAAAATTGCCTTCCACCTTTAGTGTATGTTGGTTCCAAACTCTTCACAAACCCGTACTGCTTGCAAGCTTTCCTGCTTGGGGTTTTGATTCTGCTTTGCCACACAAAGGAACCAGGAAGCCTCTCCTCATTAATTCGCAACTTTAGCCTGTGGCGCCACCCTGTGTCTGGATTAAGAAAATGCTACAGTATTTTCACGTCAAAATGAGTTTCGCAGTTTCAAATGAATTTCATGTTTAAAGCGCATATATTTTCTTCCTTACGATATTTTATTGGCTTAGATGGCATAATTAATGAAGTTGTTGAATTATAATGTGTAGACCCGAAGATTCTTTAGCACAAAAGAAGATAACAGTCTTTCCACTTAGCTAAATCAGCAAAACTTAAGGTACTGTTTTACAAGGGAGATGAGTTCTACAGAATTTCAGTTTAATTCATAATTGTTACATCAGTTTGTTTACAATAACTGAGGATTTTATGATGTGTGAAAAAGTTAAAGATGCCCTGACCATGTTATTCTAAAAAAAGAGAAAAATTTTCAAATTTTGCAGTGGTATGCAAAAGTGGTACAGTTTAATAAGAGCTCTCTTATTTTATATTAAGTTGCTTACTGCACGAAATAAAAAAATCTAGAATTGAGAAAAAATAATGGAATCACAGACTATTAGATCAGGAGAAAGAATGGAAGGAGTTTACTGAATAAAGAAATTGAAGTTCAGGGATGATGGGAGTTGATAATTCTACTTGGCTACAATCAAAATTATAGCAAGACAAAAAACAAGTGAGTGAAATGCGTACAATTTTTTAAATTACAGTAAATGTTTTAAATTGTAATAATTTAATTAGATAAGGAGGAAGTGTTAATTTTATAGTGAGCTCATCTGTTGCAATATGCAATCATTGTATTACAACTATCATATTCCTTGAGAAAAGAACTTTCTTAAAACATTGTGAGAACAATAGAATTTCAGTTTCCACACAAACATCAGAACTTCAAAGAATTTCATTTCTTTTTTAGAATATTTATTTTCCTTATATATTTATAATCTTGATACATATATTGGCATGTAAAAAAAATAATAAAGCCAGGTTATATGTGTTCATTGGACAGATGGCCAGTGTATATTGTTAAGTTTTAAAAGTTGCAAAGTTTTACTATGTTAACTTTTTTGTATTTATGAGAAACATATTGATATGTAAATTATACCTGTATATAATTTCTTATGTAGTCCAGATGTAGTTATTATTTCTAAATTTTACCATAGAGGAGTCTGAGAAACTTGGGAGCTTTATTTACCACTTCATCCTTCTGTACTACTTTAATGTCTTTTTTTTTTAATTTTCCTGATCCTTGAGGAGAGAGGGTTGTGTGTTTCACTTGGGATTCAGTGCTCTGCAATCATCTATTTTCTGTTGTCCACCATCTATTGGTAGGAGTAGCTTCTGGTCTGAAGGTTGTAAACTGCACAAATCTGCAGATTTAATGTTAGCATCCACATATAAGAAAGAATATGTGATATTTTCTTTGAGTTATCTCCCTCAGTATAATTTTTTGAGTTTCATCCATTTGTTAATAGATAAATAATATTTCATGTAATAAACTTTCATTATCCATTCACAAATTTATGAGCATCTAGGCTGATTTTACATTTTTGTGGTTGTAAATAAACCGCAATGAACATAGGTGTGTTTGTCTATGTCGAGATGTAGAGTTTTTTGGGAATATGCTTGGAGTGGTATAGCTGGTTCACTTTTCACACTCAGGTCCTTTTGCTATTGAGGCAGAGGTTTAACCCCCAAGCCTTCTCTCCAGCATTATTTTACCTTTTTTATTTAGTCTGAAACTCCAGTCAATTGAGTGATAGCGACTACATTCAAGGTAAGTGTGTTCTTTTCAGTTAAACCTCTTTGGAAAAGCCCTCACAGATGCACCCAAATGTGTGCCCATTAATGTACACTCCAATCAGATGATATGCAAAAAATAGCCACCATAGTGATACTAATTAAATCACATTAATTCTTGAATTTTGGTATTAAATACTTCAGTTATTGTTGAATTGTGTATTTGTGTAAAAAATTTCATCCTGTTATTAGGTACATATATATCCTCTGCGCTATATTTTTTCAAAGGATTGACCCTTTTATCATTTACAGTGTTCCTTTTTAACTGTATTCTTAGTAACCTTTGAAATTCTTTGTAATGTTTAAACATTGTAATTCCTTGTCTGATGTTGCCACTCCCCAGCACTTGTTTGCTTATTGTCAATTTGACATCTTTTCTCATTATTTGAATCTAATGTGCACAAAATGTTGAGAAACTCACAAGTGGATTATTGTCAAAAACTCTGCTTATGTCAAAAATGCCTATTATGAAGTTCAATATATTTAACAATGTAAGTTTGTCAGTCATTTTGCTTTTGTTTACAGGTTTTATATCTTTTCTCTCTATTACTTTCTTCTCTTGTTCTGGATAGATATTTCGTACTTAGCTGCCTCAGCATTCTTTCTATTTTGGGGGGGTGGGGTGCAGTTACTTTCTTAGTATTTTTCCTACTTATTGAGATGGACATCTTAACCTTTTTGAATCTATTACAGTGCCAACTTTAAATGGTATGTGAATTTCACTTTTATATAGCTGTGTTCCCTCTTCCTCTTATGTGTTGTTATATGTGCTCTTCCCATTATGACGCTGGTTATAGAATCTAGAACCTGAAGATGTTAGACAATTGAGCCCTTGTTTTTTTAGACAGAGTCTCATAATACAGCAGTTCAAATCTTATTCAAAGCTACTTCTGAGGTGCTGTAACAAATGTGCATTTGTATTGTGTGTATATAATGCCAACTGAACTCAGGGTTATGAACAAGTTCAGAACTTCTTCCACCATTGAATTTTTACAGACTCACTAACGAACTTTTCATTTTTGTCATTATGTTTCTTAATTTTATCATTTTCCCTTGGTTGTTTTGTTAATCTGTATATTTCTACAATAAATTTGGTGATGCATCATTCTTTTATCTTTTTGCATTTTAGGAGATATTTGAAAAAAGCTGTTGTCTAGCAACTTTAATATGTGATCTTTATTTTTTGTACACTGACAAATTATAGCCGCATATATGAAAGGGTACAAACTAATGTTAAGATACACATATTCAATGTGAAGTTTCAAAAGCTTATCATTTGTTATGTTTATTATTATTATATTTATTGAAATTGTCTTGGTTTTAGTATCTTTCTGTGGGTGGTACAAAGAATGGGAGAAGTCCTAAACTAAGTATTGGATTAGAATGGCAAATAGAAGTATCAATTATCCTTAAATGAGGATGAACTTGGGCCTGACTGTGACTGCTACTTAGAAACCAAGATGAGTCTTCCATGTTATAACATAATCATGTTATGGTACCATATGCCAAATATCTAGACCTCCAAGGTCTCCTATCAGATAAATTCATCATGACTTCTAGCCCAAATTACATGCCAGATTGCTGCCTTATATTTTTGTCAGCCTAGTGCACAAAAACTTTTTTGGCATGTAGCTATGACTTCTGTATTATAGGAATATCACATACCACATAGTCTTGGTACCCAACTCAAATGAGCATAGCTTCAACAGAATCAAGAAAACAGGGATAATGTTTCTATTGCTCAAGTGATTGAAACCTACAAAGGGTTAATATCCTGTTGCAGAAGTGGAAAAAATGACTTTCCATGTTGCTGGATAGTCTTTATTTATACATTATCAATGTGTGAGTAGGAATTCTTTCATTGAAAAATGATAAAGCACATGAATTTGGGGTCAAGAAAGTATTGACGATGTCAAACAGAAATGTGGAAATGTTGTTCTGAATTTATATGTATACCCTAGTTGATAGATATGACGCTTATCAGAAGTTATTTTATAATAAAATTTCTGCTCAACTTTGGAAAGAACGAATTAATTTTGCTTCATCATTAGGATCCCAGAACAATTATTTTAAAAGAATTAAAAAGAAACTCTATTTTAGACAGTTGTTGCCTGATCAAAATCTTTTTTATTAAATCTAGTCCTCATGCATCAATTTAAGTCATAAATTTTCATTTCCTCCAAAGTTTAAAATGTAAAAAATTCTCCATGAGCTTACATGTCTATCATTTTAGTACAAACAGTTGATATTTTGTGGATCTTTTATTTCAGAAAGCAATAGGTTGATAAATCCACAAGGCATGTTGGACCTGGCTAAGACACATCTTTAGGAAGTAGTGCAGAATTTCAAGCAATATTAAACCTGCATTACTAATTAAGTTTTGTATCCGAAGATACCATGACTGAAGACATCCTAAAATCCCTATTAATCTATAGCTCAAAACTATAAAATACAATTTTAGCAGTCAAGAAAACATGACCAATCATATGAAGGCTAATTCCATGAAAGAAAATCTCAATTTTATTGTAAGACATAAAAACATTCGGAACTATACAGGAAGAACTTTAATATACTCAAAACTACAATGAAATGGAAGCCATAAGGTAAGTTTGTTGATATTTTGGAAAATAAAAGTTATCCAAACTAATTTGGTGTGCTAGTTAGATGTATAGGTGCCCACTTGACAATTGAAGTCTCAGCTCTAAGCACATTTGTGAAGAATCAGTAATTAAAGCAAACCATGAGCAATTCTTCAGTAAATTATCTGATTGATGGGAAAAATTTTGTCCGTAGTGGGTAGAAATATTCCCTAAGCAAATTGCTAAGATGAAGGGAGCTGAGCAAGTAGTTTGGGAGTCTTTGGCAGTCTTTGGCAGGCAGGCAGTATTGCAAATGAAGACTGCCCCTCTCTCAGCAATCCCTATGAGTATAGTGTAGCCAGTTCTCTCAGCTCTTGATATTATTATGTACTCTCCTGCCAAGCCTGGGCTAAGAACTATAATGGAGAACCTTGAGATCTTAAGACTAAAACCTCCTTGTGGGATTTTACATTTGTGCAAAAATAGGAAAATGCAGGCTAGAGAGATGATACAAGAGGTTAAGACTCTGTCTTACAAGCAGAAAGTCTTGAGTTCAGATTCCAGGTCGAACACAAGGCAGAAATGGTGAGGGCCTGCACTTCCAGCCCTTATGGGCAGAGTCTATCAAATCCTAGAGTGAAGCAAATAGGAGGTAGAAGCAATCCAGGATGATTCCCAAAGTCACCCTTGGTCCTTTACAGGGACATCCAGTGCCCTCAGCCTCTCTCCCTCCCTCTCTCTCTCTCTCTCTCTCTCTCTCACACACACACACATACAAACACACAAACAAAAAAATAGGAAAATGCATGAATGACTATTTGAAAGTTTGAAGTCCTTTGTATCTTGGGAATTTCATTTAATTTTGATGCCATAAACAATACTTGGTGTTCACTCAAATCATCAGTTAGAAACCAGGAAATTTAATCAGGAAGTTAATCTGATAAAATTTTTCTCTCCCTAAACTCAGAATTATGACTATTAAAGTTTATTATTTTGAATTATTTCATAGTTATCTGAGTTTTGAGAAACATGAGAAATCATTAAATAATAAATTATCTCTATAGAGATTTCAATTATGTTCACAATACTTAAAGGAATTTTTCTCCCTTTCTAAATAAAAGATAGTTTTTTAACATTCAATATGTACATAAAGCTTTAGGTGATTAGAAAGTTAATTGGTTTCCCAAATAGTTTATTTATTCAACAAACATAAATGGAGCATTGTTCTATTGCTATAAATTTAACTATACAGAGTATTTTCAAATTGTTTAAAGTTTACTAAGATCATTCATTGTATTTTGAAGCAAAAGAGTACAAATGTCTGTTTAATTTTCATTCCTTTGTGAAAACTGAGACATCAGTAAAATTGTAAATATTTGTAGTTATGGATTTACTAATCCCTTTAGATGAAAATCATTGGAAAATTATTGCCAAAATACAAAGGTATTCTTGCAATTCTTTTAAAATTTGCAATATTTTTACTTTGTAGACTTCTAAAATATGTAGACTTCTAAAATATGATAACAATGGTTCATAGTATATATACACGATATCTGCACTTAATGTAGTATCCAGATAAACCAACTTTTGGAGCCACACATGGGGAATATTTGCACTCTCAGAGTTGAGGCAGAGGTTCTGAGTCAGTGACTACATATACACACACACAGATAGAGAACACGTAAAAAATTTTAGGAAGGTATCTTTAAATAAAATGATTCTGATTACCTAAAAATAAAAATAACTGAACCAAATGTAAGATATCAGTGTTTTATCAGTAAGGTATCTCTTTGGGCATTGTAAATTGCTTTCCATTTCTCGACTTTATATAAGTTCAGTCTACAAACTAAATTACTGATAGGATCAGTAGTTGGAGACACAGTTCACTGGTAAAGAATTTGCTTGGCATAATCAAGAATCCAGGTTTGATTCCAAGTATCACTGCTAACACACACACATACTTTAAGCTGGAAGTGTTTCACCAGCCTTTCCAACTTTAGCCTCACATCAAATGTGACACCTGCCTGGACTTCTGTATATATTATACATAATTAACTGCTTCATAGAGAAAAACTGATTAAAATACTCAAATATATATGAATCAATTGCACAGTTCTTTCTCTGGTGCCCAATGTCATACTCAGGATCTGCTTCATGCCAAGTGTGAACAAAGGTCATACTTTCCCCATTGAACAAAACTTAAAGCCCTGTCCATTAAAATGGGCTTTAATAATAATATGTGGTTGAAGGTGTGTCAACATTAATTTTTTTTCTCTTTGAAAAATTTCCAGATTTGAATAAATAAAAATTGTAGGGCGCCGCCCTGCATGCCGCCATTCTAAGATGGCGCCAGTTCCCCTTCTCCTCTCAGCAAAACAAGCCAATGCGCAAGCGCCAGGCCCATTTCCCGCTCTAGCCCTGATCGCGAGACCATCACGCCACCTCGGGTGACACGCCCACTACCAATCAGGTGCTGCCACGTCCAAGACGGGACAGAATCCCTATATAAGGGTGGCGGTTTAGGCAGTTGGGGTCTCCGTGCTGAAAGCTAGTGCTCTCCCTCTCAAGATGCATTAAAGCTTGCTACAGAAGGATCCTGATCGTGTTGCGTCGTTCTTGCTGGCGAGACGAGCAGCGCGAAACAACTGGTGCCGAAACCCGGGAACCACATCGTCCGCACCGTCGGAGACCCCCTGGTGACAGGGAGGGTTCAGAACTGTAGCGCAGACTACGCCTCGGAAAGGTATGTTCACTCTTTCACCTTCCTAATTCAAAATGATCGAGCTTCCTGAAATTCTTGCAATAGTGATCCTGATATCCTTCACTCTCTTTGTTTTCTGTTTTCGTTATTGTTGTGATCTTATTTGGAAAATGATAAAAAACTGTCTTGAAGATGAAAACTGCGAAAAAGCCCGATCGGCAGGACAGCTCACTTTAGAAACAGTGCAAGAGGGCATGTCAGAATCTGAGCGTAGTGAGAGGATGGGTACGCGTAAAAAAGAACCCCAAACCGTCATAAGTGAAAAAGGACCTCCCAGACAACCTAATAAGGATAGGGAGAGAAGAAAAGTGAGTAAAAACAAACTTACCAAAGAGTCTGACAAAGATAAAGAAAGAGAACTAGGTAATGCATCTAATCCCCCAAACAAAAAACCAGGTTCATGGTGGGAGCCCATATATGACCCCACTTCAAGACCTAGGTTATGTCCAACCCAAGAGCTTGCCGCTCTTAGTTTTACTTCCTCTGATGATGAAGATTCGAGGATAAACACAGAGGATGAGGCCGAGCTTGAAGAAGCGGCTGCCGCATATGACCCAGAAGAATGGCGCCCTCTTCATAGACAGCCTATGAAGGAAAGACCTCTAATGGTTGTCCCTTCTGCTCCGCCTCCTTTTGCACCCTCTGCTTCACGATTACCCAAACAGACTCGCCATAAACTCAGCCTTGCCTTTCCAATTTACGAGGGAGAAACAGGAAATCAGCTTACAAAAATTATACAGGGGCCCCAAGAACCTTTTTCTGAATATGTGGCTAGGATAATGGATGTGGCTGGAAAGATTTTTGGTGATCCAGATACTATAGCTCCTTTTATAGAACAAATAATCTTTGAACAAGCCTCACAGGAATGCCACAATGCTATAGCTCCCAGAAAAAAAAAAAAAAAAAAAAAAAAAAAAAAAAAAAAAAAAAAAAAAAAAAAACAAACAAAGGTTTACAAGATTGGCTTAGAGTATGTAGGATAATCTACATACTCTAAATGATTTCCAAAAGTTGCTAGGCAATATCAACTGGCTTAGACCTTTTCTCAAGATCCCATCTACAGAATTAAAACCCTTGTTTGATATACTAGAAGGAGACAACCACATTGCTTCCCCCCGAAGCCTAAATCCCATGGCCATTACAGCTCTAAATAAAATTGAGTTGGCAATGGCCCATGCCCAACTTGAAAGAATTGATTACTCCCTTCCTGTCTCTTTGTGTGTCTTACCCACTAAAGACCTACCCACCGCGGTTATTTGGCAAAATGGACCCCTATGTTGGGTCCATCCACATGTCTCCCCTAACAAAGTGATCGATTGGTATCCCTCTGCAGTTGCACAATTGGCTTTAAAAGGCATAAAACTAACAATAGAATATTTTGGCATAGAGCCTCATGTTACCATTGTTCCTTACACCTCTAATCAGATTCAAACCCTGGCTACATGTTTCTGTAGACACCTACTCGGGCATCATCCATGCCACCTCTCTCTCAGGTGAAAAGACCTCTCAGGTTATTCAACATTGCCTTGAAGCATGGAGTGCATGGGGCAAACCTAAGGTTCTAAAAACAGACAATGGACCAGCTTATACTTCCCAAAAATTCAAACAATTTTGCTCACAGCTACAAGTGACACACATTACTGGCCTGCCCTACAACCCCCAGGGTCAAGGCATAATTGAAAGAACCCACCGGACACTCAAATCTTATCTAATTAAACAAAAAGGGGGACCCATAGCGTCCCTATCTCCTGGTCCAAAGGCAGCATTATCTTTGGCACTTTTCACTCTGAACTTTCTCAACTTAGATGAATCAGGAAGAAGTGCCGCTGACAGACATTGCTCAGAACCTCAGAGACCACAGGAGTTAGTAAAATGGAAAGATATTTTGACTAATCAATGGAAAGGTCCGGATCCAGTTTTAATTAGGTCCAGGGGAGCTGTATGTGTCTTTCCACAGAGCGAAGAACATCCATTTTGGATCCCACAACGGCTAACAAGAAACATCCATATCCAAGAAAATGAAGCCACAGATATTAAGACTGATAATGCTGATCCTGATGAGAAATCTCCAGTCTCGCTCCGAGCACAGATGGGGGATAATGTCCACGTTCCCCCTGCCCATGCCGTTTATGTTACAGAACTGGTGAGATGAAATGCTGTAATCTACATTATGATATTGTGTTATGGGACACTAAGACTAAGGATTTCTCAAAGGGCATTGTCATTGATCTTGGAAAAATAATGCGTGTGCGGTTGTACGTGGATAGCTATATTATGTTAGGCGGAGCTATTTGGAGAATTTTTAATGGCCTAAGGAAATGTGATTTGGTGTCAAGTTGACAAGGGGTGGACTTGTGATAGTTAAGCCTGGGTGTCAACTTGACACACAGGGTATTAACTAAGCTGGGCTGAGACCACCTCTGGAAAAGGATCAATTGAGACTACTTGAAAGGATAGTACACGCCCTAGATCCTATCAGAACTCCAAAGCTCTCAAAGGATTCTTATAAAAAGAAGCCACCAAGAAGAACAGATCCCTTCTTGCAGCTGTGCTAGGAATCGTTCTTCCTTCCGGCTGCCCGGTTCCTTCGACCTTCCAAGACTCCAGGAGTTCTCGAGCCTTCAGCCAGCACCTACTTGACTACCGAACTGAGCAACTAGCTGTGGGCAGCCATCGTTGGAACTACCGCGGCTACTGACAGCCTTCGCTGGACTACCTCGGCCATATCTTTAACGAGAACTCAGAGTCGCCATTATGCACGTCAACTCAACCCGCCTTGACCTATCTCTGACGTCGGGATTCGCCTCCTGGATTTCCTCAGCTTTTTCCTACTTCAAGGAATGGGTGGGGGTGGGACTATTTGGAATTCTGTTCCGTCTCGGTCTGGCAATATTGTCTTGGCTCTTCTGTAAATTTTCTAACAGGGCCAGACGAGAAAAAATCATGGTCACTCAGGCACTTAGGGCTTTAGAACATGGGACCTCTGCTGAGATCTGGCTTGCAGCATTAAAGCAAGAATAAAGGTTGATCGCCGGCCAAACAGCTCATGCACCCTCAGCACCTTTGTTGCATTGCACGAGGACGAGTGTCTGGCATAGGCAGCCCACACAGGTTGACGAGCAAAGCATCGCACAGAGTTTACTCTGGAAAACACGCCATCTTGCAAAAGGGTTACCTGCCCCAGAATCCCTTCCTCACAAAATTGGCAGGACGAATTTTTTATGAGGATTTGGCCTCTGTTTTCGCCTGAGTTGGGTGGTCACCTCATTGCTATCATATTTGATAAGAAAGGGGGAGATGTAGGGCGCCGCCCTGCATGCCGCCATTCTAAGATGGCGCCAGTTCCCCTTCTCCTCTCAGCAAAACAAGCCAATGCGCAAGCGCCAGGCCCATTTCCCGCTCTAGCCCTGATCGCGAGACCATCACGCCACCTCGGGTGACACGCCCACTACCAATCAGGTGCTGCCACGTCCAAGACGGGACAGAATCCCTATATAAGGGTGGCGGTTTAGGCAGTTGGGGTCTCCGTGCTGAAAGCTAGTGCTCTCCCTCTCAAGATGCATTAAAGCTTGCTACAGAAGGATCCTGATCGTGTTGCGTCGTTCTTGCTGGCGAGACGAGCAGCGCGAAACAAAAAATGACGAGGTTAATAGAAAAAAAATTTTCCAAATTCCTGGACAACTTCAATTTTAGAGAATTCATGACTATTTGATTTATGGAAAATTCCTTATCTCACACTTAATACTAAATTTCTCTAAATTTAAAATCACATTGCTCTTATTTCACTTAAAAACAGCCACATGATTTGAAACATTGACTGTGTCTATACTTAATCTTTAGTTGTGGTCAATTTAGCCTTTCCCAATGATAGTTTTCTGCCCCTCAGAAATGTTGAAGATAGAATGTTGATTAATTTTTACCTGAGCAAATTCTGAACAATTCAGAAACATGTCAGACTGCAATCTGAAGGAACCACAAGAGGAAACCAAAAACATATATATTTACCATATATATGGTAAATATTACTAATAAAATAAGACTCATATACTGTTCTGACAATACTTTTTACTGTAAAATATTTAGACATCATTCATCACATCTTTATATTTGTAGTTCAAAATTTACAAAGCAAATTATCATCCCACCTCATGCCGCAAAAAAAAAAAAAAAAAAAAAAAAAATAGACCTGGGTGCATAAAATGGTTTAGGTTTAATTGCCCTTGTGTTCTTGTGAATATGCAATGAGCAACCCTGAAGAGTTACTTCAAGACTCTCCCTCTCTTAGGGCAATATAAATGAATACAATCTTAAAATATTAATTGTAACAATAACAATAGAGAAAAGAATTAAAGGTCTAATGTTTGTTTAAATACTATACATATACAAAGGTGGCAGATTACTATATACTAAAGTATGTGCCGCAGACCAGAGTCGGGGCCTCGAGACCAGGGCTCCCCAGGACCGGGTGGAGAACAGAACACACGCGGCTCCCTCTCATCCGAGTGAATCTTGAACCCATTTATTGAAACTTTCGTGACAACTTTTATACAGAAAATTTTGGGGTAAAGAATGTTGCACCTACATACAATTTTCTAGTCAGCAAAAATCACCTTCAGGGTGGACATTTTTTCAAGAACCTAATCCATTGCTTCAGCGCAAAGGCACTTAACAGAAACATTCTCTCAGTATTTCCAAACTTATCTAATCTATAATACTTCACCGGATAGCTATTGGGCTGATCCTACATAGTTAGCAATTTTAACAGAGACTGCTTTCTTTTAAAATACAGAGGCAGAATGTTCTTTTGATTTTAGCAAGGAACATATTTTACAATTAACTATAGGAGTCCTCAACACCCCATAAGTCCCAGCGTGAGCTTTTGCTATTGTCCTCTCCAAGTTGATACTCTCAGTCAGGCAGGTCGACATAGGTAGGCACCAGGCATGGCAGCAGGTTCTAACTTGGGAAGATGTATGCAGCTCATGTAGTCTCTACTATCCAAGCTTAAACCACATCTCTAAGGGAAGCCTTGACTTGGATACTCAAGGCCCATAAGCTATAGCTGGTTCTGTCGATGGAGCACTGAGGTATGCACTGAAGAAAACACTTAAGCAATATAATTAAAAGAATAACTTCTATAATAGCATCCTTCTATTCCTCTAATAGTAAGGTTACTTATGTCTTCCTTTGAGGAATTCCAGAAGCATATTGCCAATTAGATGACCCATCTGTGAACCATGCAGACTCCAAACCTAGGGTCCAGTCAGGCCCCATATGCCAAGGGTGTCTCTTTCGGGGCAGAGGCGATCATTGTGATCCATCTCTGTAATTTCTCATAAGAGTGCTGTTTGTGATAGGAAAGACACAGCCTCCTTTGCTTCTGGCATGGATTCTCCCAGTTTGGATTGCAAATACCATCTCCAGGGGCAGTCTTGGCATCTAGACTTTCTGGCATGATGGTCTCTTCCTTGACCTTCAGCCAGGGTAAGAGGGTATCACAGTTTCTTTTAAGGTTCTATTGGACTGAGAGCATAGTCTTGTACTTCTGGAATTTCTGAGTTAGTACGTAGATGGGAATTTTACCCACCTATGTTTTAAGACTCTAGAAGTTATTCTCTAATTTCCTTAAAATCAGTGCACACATTCTGGCTAACAAGTCTACTTATTGTAAATGACTAGACATGAAATTTCTATTTAGTATTTGACTAAAACTTAAAAAGCAGGCTTCTTCTCTAGAACAGAGAGTAGGAAGCTAGTTCCAAAAAATCCTAAGAGGAGGTAAAGGGCACTCCTAATTCCCAGAAGAATTCTTCCTGCCAGAGGCAAAACTTGAATTATTCCAAAAAGACAAAACCTAGGTGAAGGGCACTCCTAATTCCCAGAATTCTTCCTGCCTGAGGCAAAACCCGAATTATCTAGGACAGAGTGTCCAGCCCCGGTTCATGGGCATTACTGTGACCTTCCTCAGGGAACAGGCTTTTGGCCTGAACTGGGAAGAAACACCAAGGCCTGACAATTCCCATATTTTTCCTTATTTCTCTTAAATAAAGCCCTGTCATTATCCCAAAACATGTTACTTTGAATCCACCTTTTCCAAACTGAGACATATTCTACCATATTAGTTGGATAGGGACGTGGCAAGTACGTTTCGTCGACATGCTTCATTAAGTACAGATTTAAATTAATTATTATTATTTAGATAATTATTTAAATAATTAAGATTATTTATATGGATAAATGGTTAAGTATGATGCAGTACACATGTACTATTGATTTTGAGACAGACGTTGTAATAGTCATTGAACCTGTTATGTGGTGCTAGAGATCATACCCAGGGCTTTGTGCACATGCTATGGAAGCTCTCTATGAATTGAACTATATCTGTAACCTGCACAATGAAATTTTATTCAGTAATGAAGTAAAATTTTGTCATTTGCCCAAAATGGGTAGTATTAGAAATCATCATATTGAGATAAATAGCCACACCAAAATCCATGCATTGACTGCTTCCCCATGGATATAGAATTTAAAAAGGCAAAGAAAGGACATTTATAATACTCCCAAAAGTCAAATGTAAAGTAATATAAAGCATACCATATAAATATATTCAGTGTGATCTATTATGAAAATGATGCTTATGAATTCTGTGTTGCTTATAAATACACATTTAATGAAGTCTTAAAACTACTTAAGATTATTAAAGCTCTTGGGCTTGATTTTGCTTCTCCATAAAAGTAAGAACTGAACTAACACTGTATTAGTAAGACAGGAACTATTTGAAGCCTTAAACTTAAATAGAATAGAAAGCAAAAACCAATAGAGGAATAATGTAATCTCAGAGAAATAATCTTGTTTACAAGGGAAACATCATAACCAAACATATTTTATTTTGTCCGAGCTAAACAAACATTTTGTTTTGTCCTTAACTCCCAAGTTCATTCTATACTTAAGGTAGCACTACATTTTATAAATGTCTGGAATTTCAGGAATAATAGGCTTCAGGAATTTGAAGGCATTTGTACCAGTTTCTCCCGTCAGACACACCTCATACTGGTAGCTCTGGGACAGGGTCCCCGCTCCGCTGACATCCACCAGGTGACCCGGAAAGTGCCCCTCAGGCACAGAGCAGCCACCCAGAGCCCCCGCCCTGCTCCGCCCACACAGCCTCAGCGCCACGAAGACCAGCACAGAGAACAGGAAGAGCGAGGACACCGCCGCCAGCGCGATGACCAGGTAGACGGTGAGCGCGTCGCCCTGCGCCGCGTCGCCAGGCACGTCGGGCACAGACAGGTAGGGCTGCGAGAAGCCGTCCACCAGCAGCACGTGCAGCGTGACGCTGGCCGACAGCGGCGGCTCGCCATTGTCCTTGACCAGCAGCAGCAGCCTGTGCCTGGGCGCGTCGCGCTCGCTCAGCGGCCTGGCGGTGCGCACCTCGCCATTGTGCGGCCACACGCTGAACAGCCCGGGCTCGCTGGCCTTGAGCAGCTGGAACGACAGCCAGGCGTTCTGGCCCGAGTCTCGGTCGACCGCCACCACCTTGGTGACCAGGTATCCCGGCTCGGCCGCCCTGGGCAGCAGCTCGCTGCAGGGCTCCGAGGTGTTGTGCGGCGGGTAGAGCACGAAGGGCGAGTTGTCGTTGGCGTCCAGCAGCAGCACGCGCACCAGCGCCTGGCTGCTGAGCGCGGGCGAGCCTCGGTCCGTGGCGCCCACGCGGAACTCGAAGGCCTGCAGGGCCTCGTAGTCCAGCGGGCTGAGGGCGAACAGCTGTCCGCTGTCGGCGTTGATGGACACGAGCGAGGCGAGGGGCAGCTGCGGGTCGCGGGGCGGCAGCAGCGAGTAGGTGATGTGGGCGTTGGAGCCCGAGTCTGGGTCTGTGGCGCTGACGCTGCCGATGTGCAGGGCGGGGCTGTTGTTTTCGCGCACGAACAGGGTGTAGGAGGCTTGGGAGAAGGCGGGGGCGTTGTCGTTGACGTCGGAGACCTCTATGGATATGGTGTGCTGCGTTTCCAGCCTGGGGGTGCCCATGTCGGTGACGGTGATGGTGATGTTGTACTGGGCTCTGCCTTCTCTATCTAGTGGTCCTTCTGTTACTAAAGTGTAAAAGTTTTTCAATGTGGGGTTTAAAAAAAATGGGAGATCACTTTGGGTAGAACAAACCATCTTTCCATTTTCAGCAGAATCTGGATCAAAAACACTGAAAATCGCAACTGCAGTTTGCGGGGAGTTTTCTGGGATGGAGCTTGCCAGCATGGAGATGGTAAGCTCTGGGGCATTGTCATTCACATCCACCACTACAACAGCTACAGTGCATTTCCCTGAAAGGCCTCCTCCGTCTGTGGCTGAAATTTCTACATTACAGTACCTATTTACCTCAAAATCCAACTCTTTGATCAGACGAATTTCCCCTGTGATTTTGTCTATTACAAATAGTTGAGACACTTCATTTCCTTGAAATAGAGAGTAGGTCACACTACCATATGGTCCAGCATCTAAATCTCGGGCTGAAACAGTGATCACTAAGGAATTAAGAGGGCTATTCTCAGGAACCTGTACCTCATAGAGTGACTGTACAAATTGTGGAGCGTTGTCATTGATGTCCAGGACTTCAATGCGAACTGTGGTTGTCCCAGACCTGGGAGGAGCCCCGCCATCCAGCGCGGTGAGGGTTACAGTGAACTCTGCCTGCTCCTCCCTATCCAGAGCTCTGTCCAGCACCAGCTCTGGGTACTTCCTGCCCTCTCCGCGGTTGTGAGTAACAACGTGGAAGTTGAGGTTGTCGCTGACTGTGTAGTTCTGAACAGCGTTACTACCTATGTCCAAGTCCTGAGCTGTTTGCAGAGGAAACACGGTCCCTGGCTGAGCGCTCTCAGGGATTTTTAGGAGCATTTCCCTGTCTGGGAACTCTGGAGAGTGGTCGTTTACATCTGTAAGTTGCAGATCCGTTTGGAAAATCTGCACTGGGTTTTTCAGCAACAGCTGAGAATGCAATATACAGGGTTCTGTCACTCCGCATATCCCCTCTCGGTCCAGTTTCCCATTTAGAAGCAAGTTTCCGGTCTTTACATCTAACAGCAAGAGTTCTTTGTTTCCTCTGTAATGGATTGGTGGGCCACGACTGGCCAATTCTCCCACCCTAAGCCCCAGATCTTTTGCTATGTTAGCTACCAAGTAGCCACTTTCTGTTTCTTCTTGCACGGAATATCTCATTGTCTCAGAGCCGACCTCCCAGAAAAGCAACACAATAGAAAGAAAAATGACTTGCCTTTTTTGTAGTGTTCTTGCTAGCGCGGTCTCCATTGTTCGCAGGGACTCCAGAAGATCCAGTCAGCTACAATCCAACCGTGTCGTTTGGTTAAGTGATACTTGCTGGTATAGTGTTGCTTTCTCCGGAGATTTGTCTCTAGCTGGATACCACCTAAATGTCTTCTTCTCTCTGGGAGAAATAGGTTTTCTGATTCCCAGCTTAATGGCGTCTTGGTCAGTTTCACACTGATGGTCTGCAGCGCCACCAAGCGTCCCTATTCACCATTGTACATAGGTTTTCCATTTCATTCCAAGTTTTAATCCTGCTGGTATCAATACCTTTTTAAGTCACAGATACACTTTGGATTTAGAATCTAAAGTTCTAAATATGTTTTCTGAATTTATTTTCAGCTAAAAGGGACTTGAACTTGTTAATCTTAAATACTTTTTGAGTACCTGAAGAAACCACCTTTATGTTTTAGTCATTTTATTAAGTCCAAAAAATTAATGATAGTCCCTTACACAATTTTCAATTACACACAAGTTGCTTTTGTTCAGAAATACATACATCTAGAAAAAGGGCACAACATGCAACTCTGAAGTTAATACACCTGTGAGTACAATCTAGATAAAGAAATAAAATGCTTACACCCCAAATGTCCATGTAGCAGTTACCACCTTTCTCTCAAAGACAAACACTTATATAAATGGCACTCTTTGTCTGCTGTATTTCACTGAACGTTTGTAAAATTAATGTAGTAGCTGTATTTGATTTTTATTTGTCATTGTTTATGTATACTTCAGTTGATGAGCATTGGTTGCTTACAAAAGTTTTGTTTTAAATGGTAGTGCTTTGAACATTCTAGTATTTGTCATTTGGTTATATTGACTATATTCATGGGAATTGGATTGCTGTGCCTTAGATAGTGAAATAAATGCATTTGGCTTTTGTAATAATTTTCAAAAAAATAATTTTCAGTAGTTGTACTGAATTGAGTATCATGGCTCACATATATATATTGTTATTAGTATTTGCTCTGTTTACCCATTCTATATAATGGTTGTGTAGTGATATTTCACTGTTATTTGAACTTGTATTTCCCAAACGACATTGATGTGGAGCATCTTCTTGTATGCATATTTGCCATCTGTGTATCTTGTTTCATAAGGTGTCTCTTAGAATCTTTGGCACATTTTTACATGGAATCATTTTCTTACTGAGTTAAAAAGTCTTTATTTTGGACAACCATCATTTTATCAAATTTATCTTTATTATATTTATCAAATATATCTTTGGGCAGCATTTTCTCCTAGTTTATCATTAAAACTTTTTTCTTTGTAGAATATTTTTCAGAACAGAGAAAATTAATTTGAATCAAATCTAATTTGTCAAATCTTTCCTCCATGCATGCCATGACTGTAGCTTTATTGTTTTCCTTTTATATTTACATACAAAGTGTGTCAATTTTCATGAAGGAACTTGTTGAAATTTTGTTTAGAATGTTATAGTTTGCATTGACTTATTAAATATCTAATATTCTGATGGATGAGTATTCTAATTAGTGACAACCAATTCATCAAATTATTTTTCAGTAATGCCTTGCAACTTTCTATGTAAAAGCTTTGTGAATATTCTATTAGGTTTGTTTCTAAGCATTTGACAATTTGTAAAGTTTATTACAATTCATATGTAATGTTGATTTTGTATGTGGTGTTATTCTTAACTTTGTAAGTTGATAGATTGTATCTTCTTTGTGGTTTTCTACATATATAATTGTGTAATTTTAATATCATTTTATTTCTTCCCTTTCAGCCCTTGCAGCTTTTATTTGTTCATTATCAGTATGCTTGGTACTGACAGTAAAAAAAAATTTAAATGACTTAGCAAGGCTAAATATCCTTGTTATTGAATTCCAAAGGAAAATTTTTAATGGTTTTTCATCAGTAATATTTATTGCAAGTTTCCAAAGATACTCTGAAAGTTCTGTTCCATTTTCACCTACTTTTTATGAACTCCCAGGGATATTACTTTCCCCTTTATTTATAAAAATGACAAATTACATTGAGAAAATTTCAAATATTAAAATGCATCTTATGGGGCTGGAGAGGTGGCTCAAGGGTTAAGTCTCTGCCTTGAAGGCGGAGGGTCCTGAGTTCTGATCCTAGACCCCACCTATAGACGCCGGGCAGAAGCGGGAGGCCTGCGTTTCTGGTCCTGGTAGGGCGGAGCCTGTGAATCCCGGGGCAGAGTAAACAAGGAGGAAGTGGAGGCGTCCATGGTGGTTCCCGAATTCGCCCGTGGTTCTACACACACACACACACACACACACACACGCACACGCACACACGCACAATTGAATCATGCACAATTGAATAAATTAAAATGCATCTTATTTCTAAAATTAACACATAATTTATTGTTTTTCCTACCATATTTCTCAATTTCATTACTTTGTGTGTATGTTATTTGTGTGTGTGTGTGTGTGTGTGTACAAAAGGACACTTAAGTGCTCATACACCCTGTGTAGGCACAAGGATGGCATTAGAAATCATCATAATTTGCTCTATCTCCTTTTGACTTTGGGGTTTCCCAGAATCTCTAGAGCCAGAATTACATGCCATTGTCATTATGTAGGATCTGGGATCCCAGCTCAGGTTTTGTTTTTGAGATAAAGACTTTGACATATGAGCCATCTCTCAAGGAATTAATTTTTTAAAAAAATTGTGTGTTTATGAAAGTGACTAAATTTGTCATTTTCAAGTCCTACTTCTATTAAAAGTCTAGATATCATAATCTATTCTTATCCAGTTTGGAAATTATTTTTTTCTTAAATTATTTATTCCTTCTCCCTTACCTTTCCCCTTCCCTTCTCCTCCCTTCCCTTACCCTTCCTTCCCCCTTCCCTTTCTCCTTTTCCCTTTCCCCTTTTCCCTTTTTCCTTTTCTCCTTTCTCCTTCCTTTTCTTTCTTTCCTTTCTTTCTTTCTTTCTTTCTTTCTTTCTCTCTCTCTCTCTCATCTTTCTTTCTCTTTCTCTCTCTCTATTTCTTTCTCTTTCTTTCTTTCTTTCTCTTTTTCTTTTTCTCTCTTTCTTTCTCTCTCTCTCTCCCCTACTCTCCCTTCCCTTTCCCCTCTCCTCCCTCCCTTCCCATCCTCTTCTCTCCTCTTCTCTTCTTTTCTTTACTTTCTCTGTGTGTATCAGAGGACACTATGCCCTGTGGAGGACCAAGGATAACTTGGGCAATCATCCTGGATTGCTTCTACCTCCTTTTTGCTTCTCTCTGGGATTTCCCAGGCTCTGCTTTTCCTGCACTCAGAAAAACAGGACACTGCTGTTTCTGCATGGCGTTTTTACGAAGGATCTGGAATCCCAACTTGGGACCTTCTGGTTGTGAGGCAGAGTCTTAACCTCTGAGCCATCTCTTCAGCTTGGGAAATTTTTTTCACATTTATATACAGATTTATAATAATTCTCACAAAAACATTGTGAAGTGAATCTTTATAATGTCTTTATCTAACACATGACTAATCAGGGTTTTATTAATTTTGACACTTTTAGGAGATTTGTTATTTTTTATTTCTATCTTATTTTGTTATAATCAAAATGCATCCTGAGTTCCATAATTTGGAATTTTTTAAGTTGAAGCATGTTTTCTAATATGTCTGCATGTAAATACAGTTTGGTTTAATATGCTATGTTGTCAATTGTTTTCAATAAATTTTATAGCTGTTTGTGTGTATCTTTTTATGTTATCAGGAACCGAGAGAGTTTTAAATCTCCCAATGGTTGTGTTTTGCATATTTTGCATTTATATCCTGCCAACTTTGCCTTTTAATTTCACATTTTTTGAATGTTCATTATTTTTTAAACAAACGAATGAAAGTAGTAACACTAGTCATTTTTTGACTAGAGTTTGTATTATACACTTTATTTTAAAATCTTTCTGTGTCATCTTAATACATCTAACTATATCTTCAATATTTGATAGTGTGCAGTTGAGTATAATCTAGCAATTTTTGTTGCTTAAGTTGCAATTAATGTAGGAGTTCGTATCTTACCATGTATACCTTTAATCTAATTATTCTTTTCCTTTGACTTTAAGGTTTTTTATTTTGTTTATTTAAATATTAGTTTCATCTTCAATTACTTTTTTACCTGTTTAGAGGTTATTAAAGAATTATAAAACATGAATCTTTATATGTGAAACTCTAATAACAATTATTAATTTTATTACTTTTATAATAGATCTTACAATTTAAAAGCTTTTTATCTTTACATCTCTGCTATTATACTTTCGAATTTTAAGAAACTATTGTTCTTACCTTGTACGACCAATCTTCAATGTTCATTTAAATTTACCTTTCTTGCTACATTTGATAATTAACACAATTGTGTAATACATTTAGGACTATCTTCCTCCTGCCTAATGAACTTCACTAAAAGTATTTTATTTTACTTCTCACATGGCTGTAGTTGTTTTCTCATTTTTTGCCTCTGAACTTCACTTCTGTAACATACATTTCCTGACAATATAATATTAGTCTGGTGACAATTTTTTTCAGGACTTTAAGGACATTATCTTTGGTTTCATAATTTCTGTTAAAAAGTCTTCTCTTTATTTTACTGGAATTCCTTTAAAACAAATTCAAATACAAAAATTAATATATATGTATGGTGTATCTACGTGTATTTTTCTTTTCATTTTTCTCTTCTCTTTTTCTTACTTATTCTGATTAAATATCACTAAGATTTTTACCAATTTAGTATTTTTGATCATTATCTCTCATTGTCTATTGCCCTTCTAAGATTACTATCATATGTATGTTAGAGATCTTCATTATACCCCACTTTCACCAATGTTCTTATTTTAGCTATTCTCTCTGCTTCTATTTAGACATTTCATACAGAGCTGTCTGTGTCATTTCATGCTCTATTTCTTTACATCAATAATATTAAACCATTTAGTTCTATACTATTGGACACTTCCATTACATGGTTTACATTAAAAATTTTTATTTTCTGATAAAATTCTCCTTAATCCATTTTCTCCACTCTTCCTCATTTTAGCACATTATTCATATTTATTTTCAAAACTTTGTGCATTCATTTCTAATATCTAGATCCTCTAGGTTTTGGCTTTAAAAACCAGGTTTCTTGGATGTGCCTTGCAAGTTTCTACTGGATTCTGGGTATTTATGTAAAAGCTGTGCTATTATCTTCCCCTAGGAGGAATTCACCTTTACTATTAATGGGACAGAGCCTCATCTAATCACATTGTCCTAATAGATGCAAGATCAGTGCTAGATCAAGGTTCTTTGAAATTTTGATAAGTACTCAAATCTACTTAATTACCAGTTGGGAAATTGTTCACCATAGCCCCTTTTCTCAATAGGTCTAATTTTGGTATAGCAAGGAAAACTTTAAGAATTTTCTACTTGAGTTCTTAGTCTTTTTCTTCAGGCTGTATCTCAAGGTAATTGAATTACTCTGACCTTATCAAGAACCTATGGTTTGTTGCCAGACTTTGCAGATTTCTATGGAGCAAAACATACTTAAAGGGTCAACTCTCATCTCCCAAGAACATGTTAGCAGGTTCAGTTATTTTATAATGTTCTTCCTTCTGTTTTAAAGTAATAATTTCTGGCTTTAACTAGTATTTATGAGTTTTTCTGCCACTATAAAATGTGTCTAATTTGGAAAATGTGTAATTTCAGCCTCATACTTGAAATATTTATATTTTTAACTCATTTTGAAAGAGGAAGGTATCCAAGTGGTATGCGTTCCATTGGCTTCTGTAGAACAACATGACTTAAATATAATACATGCTGGGTCAAAAAAATAGTCAAAAGTTTTAAAGACATGCACATATAGCAAAAAACTACTAGGGGAAAAAACTACTAGCTTATGTGTCATTATTAAAATATTTAGCTTCCTTTTCCACTTTTATTCTGTAATAGCAGCTCTGGCCTCTGTTCATAGACACGCATGATGCCAAAGTTTTTTGAGTCATATTTCCTACTTCTTAGTAACTGAATTTTAAACAGCTTTACCTATTCTGTACTCTGGTGGTGGCCCTTAGCTAGTGAGAAATTATCTATACTTTGTGAACACATAGAGTCATGGGCACAGGGAAATTCTTGGCATATTTTGGCCAGCCTCATTTGAATGACTAAATTAAAGAAACAAGCCTGAATTTTCATGTTCAAGTACACTTGTTCAAAGTTCATTTAAAATAACGTTATCATAAATAAAATCTGCTTCATTGTACAGCCGATAGACAATGGCAAATCATTTATGCACATATTTGAATATGTTTAATTCTGTGTCCAATCTATTTACTCAGTTTTCAAAATAAGTGATCATATATATTGAGGGATAAAATGTAATTCAGGAAAAGTACAAGTACTAAATCATATGCGAGATTTCAAAAATAATATTAGATTATAAAGTAAGTTTTAAATCACTAATTTCTCTGACAAAAGTTCAATTATATATTCAAAGCTATATGAATCTAACTGGTTAAAATAATGCAATCAATTCATTGGACTTATTGAACACAACAGAAAATAATAGATAAAAGCACTTTTATGCATTCACCATAAAAATTAAAAATAAGAAATGCAAAATGAAATATAAAAATAAAAATTGACCATAAACTTACCTTTTTGCATGTTTTCTATGTGTGTGTGTCTATGTGTATCATAGGACACTCATTGTAGAGGCCCAAAGATAACTTCAGCAATAACCATGAATTATGCTGTCTCCTCTTTGTTTTGCCCTGGGATGCTAATAAGGCAGAGGCTTAACCCTAAGTTCTCTCTCCAGTCCCCAACAAAACTAGATTAATTGAAAAGCTAAGTTAGTTCAAAATAACTGAAAAATACATTGAATAACAAAACAGAAGTATAATTATCAAGCAAGAAGAAATTTTTGCTAATTTTAGAAAACTATCTGTAGCTATTAAGTAGTATAAATCTAAAATTTGAGATCAACCAATAATCAGAACTCAACACAAGAGTTAAAATTCAGAAATTTTCTTTTTCAAAAGGTGGAAGAATCTGCAAGAAAATGCATTCATTACACTATATTAGGACTTACCACTATCATAAAAGAAAGAAGAAAGAATGTGATGGTCTCTTAATGTGATGGAAATAGCTTGGAGAAAGTTGTGGCTTAATTCTGGCACTGAAATTTATTTTTGATGTCAAATCAGAGATTTAAAAGTTCCATGAGAGGGAACAAAGACCATATGATATTTTCTCTTTAAGATTAGTACTGAGGATTACTTAAAAATTTAGCCTTAGTATTAATAGCACACTTATAAGCAAATACATAAAACAACATCTAGAATACTCAATGGTCAAAACAGCAAATAGTACAACTTTTTAGGTAATTAAGTTTTAATGAAATGCATTTTAAAATACAATTCAGGAAAAAAGAATGCCAGATTTTATGCTCTGGCTATTCAAGATTGCTAATTGTTTAACTAGGTGATATGGCCACCTAGAAAAGGCAAAACATAAAAAATTTAAACACACTAAGGACAGAAAAGTAATAAGAGCTATATGGAAAATCAGGTGCCACACATACAGACAGATAAATTCATTTTTTCTTATTACAATGTTTCAAAATTTAAGGTTTGTTATGGTAACAATCATAAAAGATGCCAAAATATGAAGAAAAACATGCATAGTATCTACTACAACTGAAACGTCTATCATTAATACCAACAAAAAGTAACGTTCTACAGTTCTATTTGAACTATGATATGAAAATATTTAGATAACAGCACAAATCCTTAAAAAAAAAAAAAGCTTTCAGTAGGAAATTTACCAAAACTGTGAGATCAATGACCATTTAATACTTATTTGAAGAGGAAGCTATTCCTGCAGTGGGAATGTAACTTCTCTCTCCGTGTCCTGAATTAAGAGGTTGGGGTATAAGGGCGTGAGGAACTTGAACTCACCAGTGCCAGAGTCTCCTGTCAGACAAACCTCATACTGGTAGCTCTGGGACAGGGTCCCCGCTCCGCTGACATCCACCAGGTGACCCGGAAAGTGCCCCTCAGGCACAGAGCAGCCACCCAGAGCCCCCGCCCTGCTCCGCCCACACAGCCTCAGAGCCACGAAGACCAGCACAGAGAACAGGAAGAGCGAGGACACCGCCGCCAGCGCGATGACCAGGTAGACGGTGAGCGCGTCGCCCTGCGCCGCGTCGCCAGGCACGTCGGGCAGAGGCAGGTAGGGCTGCGAGAAGCCGTCCACCAGCAGCACGTGCAGCGTGACGCTGGCCGACAGCGGCGGCTCGCCATTGTCCTTGACCAGCAGCAGCAGCCTGTGCCTGGGCGCGTCGCGCTCGCTCAGCGGCCTGGCGGTGCGCACCTCGCCATTGTGCGGCCACACGCTGAACAGCCCGGGCTCGCTGGCCTTGAGCAGCTGGAACGACAGCCAGGCGTTCTGGCCCGAGTCTCGGTCGACCGCCACCACCTTGGTGACCAGGTATCCTGGCTCGGCCGCCCTGGGCAGCAGCTCGCTGCAGGGCTCCGAGGCGTTGTGCGGCGGGTAGAGCACGAAGGGCGAGTTGTCGTTGGCGTCCAGCAGCAGCACGCGCACCAGCGCCTGGCTGCTGAGCGCGGGCGAGCCTCGGTCCGTGGCGCCCACGCGGAACTCGAAGGCCTGCAGGGCCTCGTAGTCCAGCGGGCTGAGGGCGAACAGCTGTCCGCTGTCGGCGTTGATGGACACGAGCGAGGCGAGGGGCAGCTGCGGGTCGCGGGGCGGCAGCAGCGAGTAGGTGATGTGGGCGTTGGAGCCCGAGTCTGGGTCTGTGGCGCTGACGCTGCCGATGTGCAGGGCGGGGCTGTTGTTTTCGCGCACGAACAGGGTGTAGGAGGCTTGGGAGAAGGCGGGGGCGTTGTCGTTGACGTCGGAGACCTCTATGGATATGGTGTGCTGCGTTTCCAGCCTGGGGGTGCCCATGTCAGTGACAGTGATGGTGATGTTGTATTGAGCTTTGCTTTCTCGATCTAAAGGTGTGTTTGTCATAAGAGTGTAAAAGTTCACAACTGAAGGCTTCAGAAAGAAAGGAAGATCATCTTGGATGGAGCAAACCATCCTTCCATTGTCTCCTGAGTCAGGATCTGAAACACTGAATACAGCGATTATCGTTTCCTGTAAGTTTTCCGGAATGCGATTGATAAGTGTGGATATTGTCAGTTCTGGAGGGTTGTCATTCAAATCCATCACTTGTACAAATACTACACAGCTTCCAGAAAGGCCCCCACCATCCGTTGCCTGAATATTTACTGTGTATGTCTGAATAGATTCGAAATCCAGTTTCTGTGTTAAAAGAATTTCTCCGGACTTTTCATTTATTCGAAATGTTTTTCGAATGTCTTCAGAAGCTTGGGACAACACATAAACAATTTGTCCATAGACTCCAATATCCAAGTCTCTTGCAGAAACAGTGGCGACCTGAGATCCAACAGGACTGTCTTCTGGGACCTGTACTTCATAGCGAAGCTTTGAAAACTCAGGGGCATTGTCATTGATATCCAAGACTTCAACAAGGATCAAAACTGTTCCAGACCTGGGTGGGTTCCCACCATCTATAGCTGTGAGTGTCAGCCTGATTTCAGGTTGTTTCTCCCGATCCAACGTTTTGTCCAAAACCAGCAGTGGTAATATTCCATCCTGACTATCTTGTAACTTAAGATGAAAGTAGAAATTGGGGCTAATTGTATAACTTTGGAGGCTATTGTTTCCCACATCTAAGTCTTGAGCACGTTCTATTAAGAAAGAGGTTCCGAGAGTAATACTTTCTGAAATTTTCAATATTACTTCTTTGTCTAGGAAAACTGGAGAATGATCGTTTATGTCCCTAATATGTAGCTCAGCCTGAAAAAATGTCAATGGATTTTCCAGTAACACCTGAAATGGTAATATACAGGGTTCTGTGGGACCACACAGCTCCTCCCGATCCACTTTCTCACTTAACACCAAATCTCCTGTGTGCCTATTGAACTGCAAATTCAATTTTTTCCCTTTGGAAACGACCTGAGGGGCCCGTACAGCTAGTTCCTCTACCTCCAGTTCCAAATCCTTTAACAAATTTGCAACAAAACAGCCGTTCTCCCTTTCCTCTGCCACTGAGTAGCGTCTAGGTTTGGAACCAGCGCAAGCTACGCCCAGCAAAACAAAGAATAGCAGGACTTGCCTTTGTTTCAGAACGCGCTTCTTTCCCTCGCCAGCCTCCATTGCCTTCTGGTCTCCCAGCAAACCCGGCTCAAGGATCACGTAGTCGCTTGCTGCTTCCCAAAGCGTTACAAACGCTGGGATAAGGCCACAATCCTGAGGTCTTGACTATCCCGGAGGACTGCCTCAGAATGTCTCTTCCTTCCTCCTCAGTTACTGGAATGTCAGGGCTTGGCTCGTCGCTGTTCCTACTTCTAAGGCTGCAGCGCCACCCCGCGTTCTGTTCGAGCATTTATTTTCCCCCCAAAGTTAAGAAAATGCCAACATTTCGTATTGATAGCTAACCAAATTGAGTATTTTCTAATAACATCTCCCAATATAGCAGAGTCTTAAACGATCTTCAAAAGATTTCCTTTACATATATCCTAACATGCAAAAAAAAATATGTGAAAATAGCTCCAAGTTTCCTATGTGGGGTCTGGGGGACAAAATCAATTTTAGTAAACTAAAAGGATGACCTAGGCCTTAGAGTGCAGAACAAAGCAGATTCTAATTAGAAGGTTCCTAGCTTTACATTCAAAACTTGGGTATGTTTGCATGTAGATGGCGGTTAGGTTGCCATTCATATACTCAAGTCAAAACTTCGGGAATCATCTTGGATTGCTTCTACCTACTTGCTTCACTCTGGGATTTCCCAGGCACCACCCATCAGGGCGGGAACTGCAGTTTGCGTTTCCGTGTGGAGTTTTTAGGTGAGACCTGGGATCCAAACTCTGGGACTTCTGCTTATGAGACATACTCTTAACTCCTGAACCATCTCTCCAGTCCCAATGCAGGTGTGTTTTATGGGAACATTTTCCTTTATTGTAGTTTAAGTATAGCTGCATGGAAGTATGCATTTGAAAAACTAATAGACCCATACAACAGAAGTCACCACTAGTGCAAATTATGAAATTTAGTAAAGAATAAGGTAACAATATTGTTCAAGTTTTATCAAATGTGCTGTGCTGAGGTAATAATAGAGGAAAATATGGACAGAAAGGGTAGAAAGGAATTCTCGGTTCTATCCGATTTACTGTAACCCTATAATTTCCCTAAAACAAAGTTTATTGCAGTAATTTTATATGTATTAGGCATGTATGTATATATGACAGGAACGTATAAATATAAGGAACTAAAGGAGACTGACTAATGGGAGTGGAAGGGGTGAAAAAATGTTGTTTAGGGAACATGAGAAGAAAATACTCAAATTATTTGCTACTATGGACATGCCTTATGAAACATATATACTGACTATATGCCAAAAAGCATTAAATAAAAAAGAAATGTTTGTATTAGGAAAATTCAAGCATAAATAAAAGTTAAAAGAATTATAAACAGGGGCTGGAGAGGTGGCTCAGGGGTTAAGCCTCTGCCTTGCAGGTGGAAAGTCCTGAGTTCGGATCCTAGACCCCACATATAGATGCCAGTGGAAGCGGGGGCGGCCTGTGTTTCTGGTAAGGCGGAGCTGTGAATCCCGGGGCAGAGTAAACAAGGAGGAGGTGGAGGTGTCCATGGTGGTTCCCAAATTCATCCGTGGTTCTACACACCCACACATGTACACACACGCGCACACACGCAAATTGAATAAATAATAATAACAATTTTTTAAAAACTATTAGAAAGCAGATTCTTCTATCTTGATAACATTTCTTTCTTTGTGACTGTTACTTTAATGTTGATATTATAAAAAATTCAAAACACCTTAATTCATTTGCATTCAGCACTAAACGCATTTTATTCAAATGGACAAAATCTGGTATCCAAGTCTTTAAAAAAAATCCTTTACAAAAGTTGCAAAACCTTGTTATAGTAAAGATCACTTATATTATAAAAGGTTTACACATTTAATGAAGTATATTATTATCTAGGTTTAAGAGGTTCTCTGAACGAAGCAGTTATGGTGAACATGGGAAAACAAAAAGAAAATATAATGAAGAATATCACATAATCTACTATCTCGCACAAACAAAAAAATATAAAAACATATCTAATATTTCAGAGGAATCAATACTCAAGTATATGCTGTTTTATTGTAAGGAAAGTTGGGATTATTGGAATGTGAACAAGTTCAAGTAGCATTGAGAAAATATAATTTTTATATTTTGGTGTTGTAATATATAAATTAATGAAGTACCAGGTGATAATCTGACATGTATACAGTGTGTAATGATCAAATCAGGGTAAATAGCATTTTCATGTCCTTAAATATAACATACTCTTTACAGACATAATTATATCTTAAGTATTTTATATATCACTTTTCCAGTGATTGTAGCAAATATATATAAATGTAGCAACTTAAAAACACCACAGGTATATTATTTGACAGTGTGGATGGCACAAGTCTGAAAAAAGTTCCCCATTGTTAAAATCAAGGTGTCTGCAGAACTATATTCTTTCCTGGTGGTTTTATGTGAGAATATTTCAGCTTCACAGCAACACCCCCTTGCTGTGGTCTGTTGTAATTTAGCATTTCTCCCCCTTTGATGAGGGATTTTTTATTCCACTTTACAATTCCAGGTAGCAGTTTACCAAGGGTAGTTTTTTTTTTTTCATTCTACCCTTTTTTCATGCTACCCTTTCTTAGGTTAGCATACAAAATACTAGATTTTAGAACACACCTTCATAACTATGTGTCATCATACCTTCTTGTTCTTCATTCACATTCCTTTTTCTTTCTTTTTTTCTTTCTTTCTCTTTCTTTCTCTTCTTTTTTCCTTTTTCTCTTCCTTCCTTCTTTCTTTCTTTCTTTTATCTTTCTTTTCTCTTTCTCTCTTTCTTTTATTCTTCCTTTCTTTCTTTTCTTCTTCTTTTCTTTCTTTTTCTGCCTGGGGGTGTATGTGTATAAGGAGTATTTGTGCCTGTGAAGCCCCAAGGATGATATTGGGAATCATCTTGAATTGCTCTACCTCCTTATTCCTTTGCTCTGGGTTTTCCCAGGCTTTGCCTTCCAGGGCTGGAATTACAGGCCACTGTCATAGCCACTAGGCATTTTTCATAGTTTCAGGGGTCTGAACTCAGGCAAAGGCTTTAACTCTGAGCAATCTCTCCAGCCCCCATCCCCAATTTTCTTTAGTCCCACAGTTAGTCCCTCTACCTCCAACCTTGCTGTTTTTCTATTACATATATCACATTAACCAGCTTCCTACTTTCCTTAATATTTCTTGCTTTTCTCTCATGATCTTCTATGTAGTTCTCTCTCTCTCTCTCTTTCTCTCTCTCTCTCTCTCTCTCTCTCTCACACACACACACACACACACCAATCACATGTGTATATGCACATAGAGTTAAAGTTAGGTTCCCATATAGCAGAGAAAATATGCAGTATTTGTCCTTCTGAATCTGCTTTATTTCAATTGCATGTTGATTTCCATTCCAGTTGTATCCATTTCCCTGCAAACAACATGACTTCATTTTTCCTGTTGGCTGTATAAAATTCCATTGTGTATATGTACTATTTTCTATATCCATTCACATGTGGATGGACACCTAAACTGATTTCCTGATTATTGTGGGTTTTAAAAATGGATGTGCCAGTATCTCTGTGGTATCTTGGCTTAAAGTTTATTTTTTTTGAGCGTATACTCAAGAGAGTTATAGTGGAGTTATATAACAGGTATATAATAAGTCTAATTTTTGTAGAGCTTTCATACTAATTTCCATTCTCTCCACACAAGGTTACTTTCCCACCAGTGATAGAGATTTCTGTTTCCTCATATCTTCATTAATGTTTATTGTTATTTTTCTTGATGATAGTTAACTAGCTAAGTAAGATAAAATCTCAGTGCATAGTTTTTATCTCATTATGTATTTACTATATTATATAAGGTCACATAAGGCCATTTTCATGCAAGTATAAATGTACTTTGAACATATTCTCCTCCACCCCACAGATATTCTTCTGCCCTCCTCCCTCACTCCTATTACTTCACTTTCTTCTCATAGACAGTTTCATTTTTATTTTCAAGTCATCTATGCAAATATTGCTTCATGTATCTATAAACTCTAGTATTGGGGCTGGGGAAATAGCTCAGTGGTCAAAGCCTTTGCCTTGCAAGCAAAAGGATCTGAGTTTGGCTATCCAGATCTCACATAAAAATCTCAGGCAAATATGGCATTGACCTATGTATAATTCCAGCCCTGGAAGACAGAGGTGGGAATCCCCAGAACAAGGCAATGAGATGGAAAAGTAATCCGGGATAATTCCTGATGTCACTCTTGGGCCTCCAGAGGCACATACACTCAAGTCCCCTCTTTTCACATGCTCACACACACATGAACACTCATCCATATGCAAAGCACACACATGCCAAAAAATAAATTCTAGGACTCACAAATATGAGAAAATGTGATATTTGTGTTTCTGGGACCAATTTAACTTATTTAATTTGATTATCTTTTATTGTATCCATTTTCCTGCAAACAATCATTTCATTCTTTGGAGCAGAAAAATTCCAACTTATTTATCCATTCTTGTGTTGATGGGCAACTGTATTGGTTCCCACTTTGTTCTTTGGGCCTAAAAATATTCTCATTTCTGGGGTTAAGACTCTGCCAAACAGAAGATCCTGAGCTCAAATCCCAGGTTCCACATAAAAACGCCAGGCAGAAATGGCAGACTTCCAGCCCTGATGGGTGGAGCTTGGGAAATCCCAGAGTGAAGCAAAAAGGAAATAGAATCAATCCAAGAGAAAGTTACCCTTGGTCCTCCACAGGGACACACAGTGTCCTCTGATACACACACACACACACACACACACAAATAAAATAAAATATTTTAAAATAAATTCTAATTTTTTCATCCATTCTTGGGTTGATCGACACCTATTATGAATTAGGACTGCAATGAACATTGATGTAAAAGCATCTCAATGATATGTTGACTTGGAGTCTTTTGGGCAAATACCTAGGAGTGGTATAGCTGGATCATATGGTAGATTGTAAAGGTTACTCTTAACCATTGCTGTGAGAGAATACCCAAAGTCAAATAATTTAAGGGAGAAAAGGAAATGTATTCACTTTATGGTTCCAGAGGGGAGAAACAGACTTTCATGGTGGAGGTGATATGGCTTGGTGGCTGAAGCTGATAGGCTATCATAGCAGACATTCAGTAGGCTAGTGAGTGGCAGCTGAAGGATGGAGGATTCCTAGAGGGTGTCTCTTCTCCTCAGTCTTCTGTTCTATAGTTCCTTTTATCTAGTCTGCTACTGGGAGATTCCAATAGGATCTAGAGCTGGTTTTTGTATTGTAAATTTATTGATCCAGATAATCTCTTCAGGTGATCTCAACTGATCTTAGTTAAGGAATGGTCAAGTTGAAGAACCTCCATTCTGACATCCATAATGGCTAGACTAGTTTACATTCCCATCAACAGTGTATAATTCCTTTTGTCAACATCATCACCAGAATTTGTTTTAATTTGTTTTCTTGATGGCTGATACTCTGACTTTCATGAAATAGAATTTGTTAGTCTTGATTTTGTTGTTTGCTTAGTATTTCTCTGATGACTAATGATTGTGAAACTTTTTTATATGTTTATTGGCCATTTGTACTTCAACTTTTGAAAATTGTTAATTTCATTAGCCTATTTGTTAATTGAGTTGTTTGATCAAAGCACTTTTAAGGTAAAAATTCTGTATGCTCCTTTAAAGATAATGTATGCTCTTCTAAAGCTAAAGATACTGTATACTCTTCTCAGGATTTATTGGAAATGTATATTCATTTTTGAGAATTGTTTATTTCATTTGATTTTCTACTCATTGACTCACAATCTTTGCCAATGTATGTCCTTAGCAGTTGAATGTCATCCAAAAGTTGAATTTTTTTTTAAATGTGCCCAACCAGTTTATGATTCTCTATTGTGGAGTTAAGTCCACTTAAACATTTGAGATTATTGTTGAAAGATGTTTACTAATTCCTATATTTTTCTTGGTTGTTTTCTGTTTAATTGGATTTTTTACTTTCTTCCCTGATATTATTAAAGATTTTCTGATTTGCTGTGTTAGGCATGATGGATTCATTTCTAGTTACCATTTTAGCTATTCCTGTCATAAAATTTATTTTCCTGTAATCTCATGATTAAAATTATTTTCCTTCCTTCTCTATATTCATTAAATAATGAACCATTTTATTTTTTGTTTGTCTTTAAATTTTTAAAAAATGGCCTTGATGAAGATAGCACTTTGGACAGTTTTTTACTTTGAGAGATTGATATCTATTATTCCATGATTTCTTGCAATATAGGGTTATTAATGAGAGATCTGATGTTCTTATGACATGTTTGTCTTGTAGATGACTTGGCATTTTCCTCTTTTAGTTTTTTTTTTATTTTTTCCTTCTTTGTATTTTTGATATCTCAGCTATATGTCATTGAGAAGTTCTTTTCAAGTCATATCTATTTGCAGTTTTAAATATGTCTTGTGTTTGGATGTCCATTTCTTTTTCTAGATTTGGGAAATTTTCATTTATAATTTCATTGAGTAGATTCTCTATTCCTTTAGTGTTTATTGAAGTTTCTAACCAGCATATTCTTGGGTTGATTTCTTCATCCTAACCCAGAGTTCTTGAACATTGTGGTGATGTTTTTTGTTGTTTCTTTTTGATATTTGTATGCTACATTTCATTAGTTTTTTACTGCATCCTTGATATTTTTCTTCTTCTTCTCAGTCAATTGTGTTGGTGATTGTATTGATCAAAGTTCTCTAGAAGAACAAAACTGCCTATGGTTGGATCTTCCAACCAGACAATCTTCTGCATTCTTGCTCATGGCTTGCATAACTACTAATTTTTCACAAATGTGCCCAGAGCATAGTTTTCAATTTTCAAGTGACACCTAAATATCTAACTACCACGAAACAGTAAAAATCCTGCATTTTAAATATGTAGGGGGAAAAGGAACCACAGCAACTGTGGATGACTGCCCAGACTCTGTAGAGTAACGGACCCATAAACAGTTACTCGAGTTGGGAGGAGTGACCCAAGGGTCTCAACCCCTCACTGCTAAACTATTTGCTATTGATAGATTCAGGAAGAACTGAGACTCACTGCCTTCAGTTATGTACCTAACGGTGAGCCCAGCAGTGCTCAATGAAGGATTCCAATTCAATAGTCTTACGGAAGGTTCTGATCAAACTCAATGGATCACAAAACAAAACCCAAAGTCATAAAGCTGGGGAAAAGACTGGTAAGGCTTTTTCTTGGGCATAATGAGATAGTTACTGGGAAAAAAAAAACTACTTAGGGGTTTGATAAGAATGAAAAGGAGAGAAAATAGAGTTAAATAAGGGAACGTAATTAGAATGCATTATATACATGTATGAAATTGATGAAATTGTCAACATATGAGATGAAAAAATTTAAAAGGAATCACATGGAGATTAAAAGAAGAAAAAATGAGACACTGGAACAACTTCTTTACTAGTCCTTAAAAGTTAAAGACAGCTAGTTATATACATGGACAAAGAGTTTGCTTTATACTGTTGCTGAGTCTGTATTGGACAAGTGTTTGATGTTCCCCAGAACTGTTTCCATTTGGGAAGACCTTTGCTTTTAATCCAAACAACACTTGATGAGCTTGATTTGTATGTATTTAGTTGCTGTCATTTTGGTGTCACATTTTATAATTTCCACGTTTCTGCTTTCATATTTTTTAAACATTTTTATTATTATTTCCGCTCATACAAACTTAATAGGTACACCGGTTCCCTCCCTCCCTCCTCCTCCCCCCGAACCCCCTGCTCCCTCTCCCCTCATCCCTCCCTCCCCATCCCCCAGTGCCTCCCGCCCCAATTCCCAGAGAGTCCTTTCTTGTGCATGCCTGACTCTCCTCTGGGCCCTCCTCTCCGATGACGTACAAGGACCCAATGGCATTTCCCTGAACCCTTTCCCGTGTTCCCCTTAAGCATAGGAACACTACTGTGGCTGTCAATCCCTTGCCTCCAAGGATCTTGGTGCCTTTAGCAGATGCTAGACTTTGTGAGGTCAATAGTGTGTTGGACATTGCACAGGGCATGTAAAGTCCAATTATGATTGCTTTGGCCCTAACTTGTGTGGAATATCTTGCAAATCATTGCTCCTCCCATCCTTTTGCTCTTACATTCTTACCACCCCCTCTTCTGCAAATGTCCCTGAGCTTCAGGATGGGGAGAGATTAGTCTGGCCTAGTTCTAGGTGGTTGATATAGAGTCTCTGAAGTTCTGGATTGTGGTTTGTTGATTTTCTTTTGCAGTTTTGCTGCTCCTGCAATGCCCTTCACTCCATCCTGCTGGGCACGGTATGTCACCCCTTGCAGTCCTTGATGGAGGCCTATTTTCTCTACTGTAACATGGTCACTTCTCTCCTTGTTTCTGGTGTGGCCCTCCAACCCCATCCTTCCTGTTCATAATCCTTGCAATTACTGTAGGTAATACATAGATTTACCTATGAGTGTCTCAAGGTGGGCTGGGTGGGTTTGGTACTAGGAACCACCTATTAGGGAGTACATACGGCACTTAATTTTCTGGGTTTGGGATACTTCACTTAATATAATTGTTTCTAATGACATCCATTTCCTGGCAAATTCCAGTAATTCATCATTTTTGATGGCTGAGTAGTACTCCATTGTATAGATGTACCAGTTTCCTTATCCACTCGTCAACTGTTGGACATTTGGGTTGATTCCATGACTTTGCTATTGTAAACAGTGCTGCTATGAACATGGTCGTGCTTGTGCTATTGATGTGAACCTCTGCTGCATGGGGGGTTATTCCCAAAAGTGGAATCACAGGGTCATATGGCATTTCAATCTTTAATTTCTTTAAGAATCTCCAGACAGCTTGCCAGAGTGGCTGTATGAGCCTGCATTCCCACCAGCAATGTAGCAGAGTTCCCCTCTCTCCACATCCTCTCCAGCATTTGTTGTTGTTTGTATTGTGGATTTTTGCCATCCTGACCGGGGTGAGATGATATCTCAGGGAAGTTTTGATTTATTTGCATTTCCCTGATGGCTAAAGAAGTGGAGCATTTTTTAAGATGTTTGTTAAACATTTTAATTTCATCCCTGGTAAAATTTCTTTTAAGTTCCAGGGCCCATTCTTTTATAATTTTCATATTTGTTATTTTAAAATCTTCTTTCCTGGCTTCTGCCTTGGTAAATTTTTCTTTTGCTCACTGGAAGGTTACTCATTCTATTTTTTTTTAAATTTCACAAATGAAAAATTATTAACATTCAACTTCACATTCATTTTTTTTACCTATTTTAAATTATATGTGTGGTTTCTGCAAGATATTTCTCTTGCTTCAAGAATGCTTGGTTTTTCTTTTAGAAAATGCTCCAGTTTAAGACAAGTAGTAACAACATGACCACTTCTGGGGAATTTTCTTCCAGTATTCTTTTTGTGAACACACAGATATGGCAGATATTATGTATTTCAAGATATTCCTACTATATACTGATTATTCACTATTAACACTGTATTTACTTGGTCAATGGACCACAGCTGTCAACAGAGTTTTTTCTACTTTGCTAATCTTTTCAAGAACCAGTTTAAGGCTGGAGAGACGGCTCAGGGGTTAAGCCTCTTCCTGTCAAGCAGATGATACTAAGTTCAGATCCCAGATTGCACATAACAATGTTAATCAGAAATGGCGGCAGCCTGTACTTATGATCCTGGAAGGTGGAGCCTGGGAAACTGCAGAACAAAAGCAAAGAGGAGATAGGCCAATCCAGGGTGATTCCCAAAGTCACTGTTGGGACTCCACAGACATACACAGTGTCCTCTGATACACGTGCTTGTGTGCGCACATACACACACCCCACACACACACAACAAAACCAAAAAAAAAACAGTTTACATATTGATTGTACTTAATTTTGCTAATGAGAAATATGTTGTCAATTTGATTCTTGTTTCTCCATATATAAAATGTTCTTCTGCTAGCCACTGATATTAAATTTCTTCATTATTTCCTTAGACATGTTTTTCCCAATGTTTTGTACTCTTAAGGCTTTTTATTTTTCCAATCAGAGGCCTTTTTTCAACACTCTTTAGTACTTATGTTCTACCATTCCTTCAAAAGTCATTCTTCTCATGCTAGAGAAACAGCTCAGTGGCTAAAAGTGTTTGCAGCCAAGACTGACTAGCTGAGTTTTATCCCTGGAATTGACTTGATGGAAAGAAAGACTCAAACTCCTGCATGTTGTCTTATGACCTCCACTCCTGCACATAGGCATGTATGTTCCCTCCACATGACTATCCCCTCTCACATAGAAGATGAATAAGCAAATGTATAGAATATTTAAAATTATGAAAAAATCATTCTCATTTTTTATATTTTTTTCCTCCTGGGACACCAAGATTTATATATTACCATTTCTTTTATCTTCTGTTTCTTAACTTTTATTATATATCTTTTTTTTCTCTTTCTAATGTCTGGGAAAATTTTTCAAAATAAGCTTTCATTTGCTAATTAGTTTTTTCTATTAGCTAATTACTTGTATTCAAGAATACTTTCAAGTATTTCCACTTTTAAAATCCTTATTTTATGTATTTCTTTTTTTAAGTTAATTATGCTTATTTTAATTTCTTTAATGAGTAGTTCCTATAATCACCATAATAGTTTGGTTTTTAGTACCCTTTCAAGTTTGTTACTTTGAATCAATGTTATCAACTTGTCTTCTGATAATAAGTACATAAAAGAAAGACAGGCCCTATCTTGTCTGAGTAACCAAGATGGCTTGAGAAAAGGGAGTCTGCACTCTTTAGGGTAGAGCACACAGGTATCAGAAAACCACAGATAATCACTATGGTCTCATAACTCACTCATCAAGACATTTTTCAGTGTTGCAGAGGTGACTTAGTGGGTAAAAGTGGCACCCTTTTAAAAAGCCAGATATGGGCACACATGTCTATAACCATAGCACAGAAGAGAGGAAAGACAAAGTATCTCTGGGACTCATTGACTGTCACCCTAGGTCCAGGTTTTAGTAACAGACCCAGTCTCAAAGGAATAAAGTAGAGACTTATAGAGCAGAATGCACAACATCCTTCTCTAGTTTATGCACCTGCACATGTGTGTATACCATACAAATACATACACACAAAAATTACTCAGTTTTGAATCTCCTCTTCTAACTTACCTTTTCCAAAGGAGAATAATTATGAAGTGTTACTGTAAATTATAGTTCACCAACTATGGTGTTTAAGAGGAAGAAGTTGATTGTCCAAGTCTAGTCAATCTATAGCTGCTTAATGCAAATCTCGACCTAAGCAGAGTTTCCTCATTTTTTATACCTACCAACATCTCCAATCTAAACTGTTTCTATTGGTTTTGGGAAATAGGTAGGCTGTCCAAAAGGCAATAATAGAAAATTTATTTTTAATCTGTCAAAAAATACACATGATGAGTAATTCTCCCTATTTTTTGACCACCACTAAACCTTACCACACCAGTTTGAACCAGGTTTTAACTTTACCTAGGATTTTCTCAGGGCTTTAGAATTATTTCATACACTCTATAGTGTTTTAGTATATGGTTTCTTCAGATAAGTCTTGGAATAGGAAATCTGCAGCTCATGCTAACTTAATGTATTGGCAAGAACTATATTCAGTATTAATTTTCTCTATCATTTCTTCCATTTTCTATTCCTGGAACTTCTGTAAGGCCTGTTAAAGTGTTCCAGTTTTTCTTCTATGTATTTTGTGGTACATTTAAATCTAATCCCAAAATTAATTATGCATTCCTTTATTCATCTGGTCTGTGTGGCTGCTTGATCAATAGAAACTATAGTGAAAGTGTTGCTGGATCTTATATTGCACCAACTATATTATAAAGATGATGAGGCCACATAGAGGAGATAAATGAAAGTATTTTGTCTGATGGTCTGCACCGATCGTAAAGGAAAGTCACCTTCAGAAAATAGTAGCCCATAATCACCTTAGACTTTATCTAAATATCTGATCCATGAGCATAAATTAAATGGCTATTTTATGCTTCTAAATTTAGGTGTGACATCACATAGCAATAAAAAACTAAATCTTTAATTACCCCTTCATGAATTTTACCTTGCTCTATGATATTGATGAAATTATTAGTTATGTGCAGTTGCCTAAATTATTCTTTGATAGATTCAAACATAATTTAAGCCATCTTTTAAAACTGTATCACAGTATGTTTCATTTCTAAAACTTTATTTGGCTAGATTTTTACCCATTTATTTTTATTTTATTTTATTAATTTTTGTTATTCATCTTGCAATTATATTAAACTGTTTTATTTTATCTTTTTTCCTCTTGTTTTGTCTGTGTTTATATCTTATTGCCTGGGTAAGTCTAGAATCGAGTCTCAAAATAGCAATTTAGGCTTCTGGACAACTGGAAATAGTACAGATGACTTCATTGAACCGCATGGCAAAGACTAGAGACTGTTCTGCAGTCTACAAAGGCAACACATATTTTTTTTCCCAAACTTCATATTATAAAAATAGTTGCATCATGACCCTAAACAGTACCTCCAACTTTTATTTTCCATGTTTCATGGAGAACATTTTACTTTTGAGAACCTACAATAGCCAAACTAATGGTAGTCAATACCAGATCTCTATCCTAAAGCTTGGATATCCAAGGGCTTCATCCCTTGATGATAGCATCATTTTATATCTCTGCTACATTTCTGATATTTCTATTTGCAGTTTTTATCATTTACACACATAGAGCAGAAACATGTCTCATAAAAGCATAAGTGTACTTTGCCATCTTGGATAGGGACTTTTTAATTTCATATGTTAATTCCGTTTCAATGCTTATAAACATAACCACTATCCACATATTTTTAAAAAATGATACACGGATTTGGAGATTAAATCAAACTTTTGGCTTAAAGTATACACAAATTAGTCACATACTTCATAGATACTGAACTCTTTAGAAAGTATTTGTATGGGGACTAGAGAGGAGGCTCAGGGGTTAAGACTCTGTCTCCCTAACAGAAGGTCCTGAGTTTGGATCCCAGGTCCCACCTGAAAACTCTGGGTGGAAATGATGGCGACCTGCACTTCCGGTCCTGGTGGGCAGGGCCTGGGAAATCCCAGAGCAAAGCAAAAAGGAGGTAGAAGCAATCCAGGATGATTCCCAAAGTTACCTTTGGTCCTCCACAGGGACAAACAGTGCCCTCTGATACATACAGTCACACACACACACACACACACACACACACACACACACACACATACACACACACACACAATAAAATTTTTAAAAAAAGAAAATATTTGTATGAGAGAATGAGTTATGCTTCTAAGAATGAGATGGTTTTATCCTTATAGAAAAAAATAAAAAGCACACAGACATGATGAAGTTACATATTTATTTTTAGGAGAATTACATAAAACTAGATAGAACATTTCCATGTCTTATATTTAATTTCAAGTTATAAATCTATTTAAAATTACATCTCTCTTATATAGCTTATAAGTGAGTACATAAATACATATAATAAATTTTAAAGTAAATGTTCTTTAAAGTAATATGTTCATTATGAATAAAACTTGATAGGATGAAAGACATTTATGATTGAGTAAAGCAATCTAATATGTAGAGTGAAAATACTAATTTTGTTCAAAAGTGTTTTATATAGATAATTCCCATCTTAAAAATTGCTTTGTTTCAGAGAAAAGGTTTTGCTAAAAAACAAATAAATAATAAGCTTATTTAATTATGATGACAAATAATGTGTGGAATTTACTAATAGCTTTAACGCTCAAAGAACAAGGGAAATAGAAAATCATGGCCATTAGAATGCTATGATATTATCTCAGGAAATATTCAGCAGTGGATATGAAAATTGGTTTAAGCAGGAACATTACATTTGTATAATTCCAATATGTTTCTCAAATATTCATTGTATATGGAAAAGCAGTAACTTAAAATGTAGCACCTTGACAGACATTATATTAACTAACTGATCAAGGCTACATTGCTCTAGACCTGGGATTTTGCTCAGTGGTGGAGTACTTGCCCAGCAAGTCAAACTTTGCCTAAGTCAAGACTTGGGTTGATTTTCTAGCACTGCCAAAAAGATTAACATTAGCTTAACACTATTGAACTTTGCATGTGTGATCCATAAAGGCAAATATGTTAAATTTTATGTTTTGTGTCTTTACGATAGAAATATTTAACATCACTAGTGTTAAGACATATTAACATCATGCTCATATGATGTATTGGTGAGGAAAATTTATCTGTGGTATTCTGTCATTTCTTGGCCTTTTGGCTAATATCAAGTGCATATTCTTCCCAATTAATGCTTAAATTAACTTCAACCTAATCATGAATAATAAAAATCACACAGATGGAAACATTTTTCTCATAACTTGTTCTCTTCAAAAATCTCAATGTCATGAAAGAAAAGGAAAGACAGAGGAACTATCACAGCGGCAGAGTCAAAGGACACATAGCAAATAACTGTTCTATGAATTCCTTTATTAGATATTCAAAAACAGAATAGACAGTAGGGGGATAACTGATGAAATCTGAATAAACTATGTAGCATAAATTATACAATTGTATACAATTCTGATGCTTGAACTATGGTTATATGCTAATTCAAGAGAAGGATATCCAGATATTCTAAGTACTTTCAATTTCAGAAGTCTGTTATATCATAATAAAAAGTTTAAAATGAACTTAACTTCATTGTAACTTAAAACCTTCAGTAGAAAAAATATATACAATCAGAGAGATAATAGAATCAGTGTGCCTAAACCAGTTAGTTTTAATTTTTGAAATACTTACATGATCTTTTATACATGACACTTTTCAAAGCTTCCAGGTTACAGCTTTGAATAAATACAAGTGTTTCTGACATAATTTGGCATTTTAATGAGTAATTGTCATAATTATTTATGTTCTCTCTCTCTTTATGTGTGTGTGTGTGTGTGTTTTACATGTAGGTGGGTGTACATATATGCGCCTGTATGTTTGCTTTGGGGGTTTTCAAGGCTGTGCCTTTCAAGACTAGAATTATAGACTCAATCATATCTACCTAGAATTTATTACATAGAATCTCCAAACTTGGGTCCATTTGTTTACAAAGCAAAGATTTTAACTACTGAACCAGCTCCATTTATGTTCTTCATCTTTTGATGGAAATGTGGACTTAATCTCAGGTAGTATACAAAGTTCTCTATGATTCACATCATATTCAGTGAATCAGTACAAAGGTGCTCTTAGTTTTTATTATTAGTTGCAATTGGAATTCTTGTGGGAACTTGAGTCTAGATAAAAATTAGACTACATCATCATTTAATTTAACATTTCTTAAATTAGAAGTCAGTAACGTTTTCACTGGTCTAAGGCAAAAATAAGGAAACCATCATATGCATACCACTTTTTATTGCTGAACTATTTACAATAGCCAAGTTGTAGAAAGAGACTAAGTACCTACCAATGGGTGAATAAATAAATGTATAGATAGATATTTATAGACATTTGTGTCATTTACAGGAAAATGGATGTATCTGGACATCACTATGTTAAGTAAGTTAAAATAACACATGTGTTTGCTCATATGTGGAGTTTAAGGGAAAAGGCATGAAATAAAGGAAGACTGTTAAAGAAAAAGAAGGAAAGAAGGTAAGATAAAAGGTAGAGGGGATGAATATGATCAAGGAAAATGTTATAACAAATCCATTAATTTTATGATTAATATACACTAATATTTTCCATAAGGGATCTCCTGAGATAGACCAGTCATACAGTCCTACAAACAATCTCAGACTTCTTATGATACAGTTTAAGAATTCTCAACTTTATGATGCTATGAAAAATAATATTAAATGAAGACAATTTGTTGTGTAAAACATATTAATTTTTTCATTTTAAAATATTCTGCTTTATTTTTCTTCTGTTGAATACGTATATTGGCAACTCGAAACTATATTAATTTTAAGGATGGTTTCTTTCATTAGGTTGTCTTGCCATTATATAATAAGATATCATTTCCTCTATGAAATAATAATGGTGATATAAAATATAGACTTTATTTAATGTGAAAAACAAAGTTTATCAATCTAGATATTCTCTCCATTGTGTATGTATGCATGTATGTATGTTATCATTATGAAACACACTGGAACAATTTATGATTTGTGCAAGAAAGAACATTGCTCCAAAAAGAAGCATTGCAGTTTAATGTATCCCTAGCCATCAAATAGATAACCAAAAAGTGCCATTAGGTATGTCATATATCCAAGGATTAAGTTTATATCAATATATATGACATGGTATATTTAAAAAGTATTTTGAGAAATACTACTTTACCCTTAATAAATCCAGGTTCAAACATTGTGCCCTCCTGTATGAGAGGGAAGAGGATATATCCCAGTTAGTCTAAATTTCAAAAATTTGTAATAACAATAGTAAACCACCACCTAACAAAAGCCTCATTAAACAAACTTTTGATTTTCAAGACATAGTAACATCAGTAGCATTCCTGAATATGCTAATTTTAATATTGTTTTTATTGAACTTTAGAATGAAAATAGTTTTAATGGCTAAATGATGATTAAAAAGAAGCCTAATTTGTTTCTTTATGGAACTCATTATATGCATATTTTATTAGAAAAACTTTTCAACAGTTACTATGCCATCACTTCAGATTACTTGGATTAAAAAAAAAGGTTACTATCATATTTAGTTTTCAACTTTTCTTAAGGCCATTTAACTGATATTAATGAACTCTGGTTTATTTTTATTTTACTTTATAGTTATCCTACAAGCTAGAAAACAATTCAAACACAAAATGATTTAAAATAAATATGCTTACCTAGTTAAAAACAGTGTACCTTATTTATTTTGTCTTTATCCATCCTTAATTCCCCATATTCAAATATTTGGTCTCTAATAAAGGAAAGGCATTATTTATTTTGTCTTTATCCATTCTTAATTCCCCATATTCAAATATTTGGTCTCTAAGAAAGGAAAGGCATCTAAATATGTGAGAGATTTGATGTTTTCCTAAGAACCCAAATAACCATTAAGACACTATAACCATTCCAAAGAACATTCCTGAACTGAATCTCTAGTTTTATATGTGACTTACATTTACAAATACAATTATTTCTTTGCCTTTTCTCTTACCAGGGGTAAGAACCATTTACTACATAATTTTACAATTACGATTATGAGCAATAACGTGCAAGTTGACTCAGAGTTGATCTTGCTTAATAGGACCAATAATAAACAACATTTTGCTTGTGAACCTAATTATTTCTTAATTAGATGTAAGAGTTAGTTCTCTTTCCTATACAGGTATAACTTTCTATTGGAAAATAATTTAATGGTAAAATAGTTATAACTATGAAAGCAAGAATGTTCTGGTCAAGACCTATGAACTTTCAGAGGAAACATGAATAACGGCTTGTCCATTTCTTGCTTAGCACAAAAGATATGGAAAAACAAATTACACACAATAACATTCCTTTAAACAGAATTCCACATGCAAATATGTTCTGGGGGTCAGGATAATTGTATGCTAACCCAAGCTTCAACAACTTTATTTTCACAGAACTAGACACTTCTGTTTCCACCACAGTTCTAGTCTGCTACCATTTTGTTTCAGTGAGGATGGTACCTCTTTGCAGACCATGTATAACATGTTTATTTTCTTACACTTAAAACTATTTGTAAAAACTACATGTAGTCATCAGGTACCTGGGCATGGCCCTCTGAACCCTGAGACCTATTTCTATTACAACCTGAAGGTAAACTGGAACCATCCTCTGTTTTTCCCTCTCCAGTGGCATGGGGGAAAGGGAAATTGGGCATAAATCGCTTAAGAAACCGGAACTCACTATTGCCAGTTCCAGTGGCTGAGCACATATCATATGGACAAGGCCGGGTCAAGGAACCATTGACTCTTTCTTGCACCAAGTTGTTAGGAAAATTACAGTCATCATAGAAATGCTCTTGAATTGTGAATTTGTCTCTATGTTTAATCTTCTGGTAGATGTGTATGATAGAGATCACAGTGACAGAAAGGAGAAAGAGGAAGGACAGCACAGCCAGAGAAATGACCAAATATTTTGTGATTGGATTGACCTTTTTAGAATGCTTGGATTGATCCTTGAACTGCAGATAAGGCTCTGAAAAGCCATCTACCAGCAGGATGTTGAGTGAGGCAGTAGTAGAGAGAGCTGGTTGGCCATGATCCTGAACAAGAATTATCAGTTTTTGCATCATAGGGTCTCTTTCAGATATCTGCCTCAGTGTACGGATTTCCCCATTTTGTTGTTGAACAGAAAATAATCCAAGATCAGTAGCTTTAAGTAGATGGTATGAGAGCCAAGAATTCTGTCCTGAGTCACCATCAACAGCTACCACTTTGGTCACCAGGTAGCCTACATCCGCAGACCTGGGCACCAGGTCATTGCAGGGCAAAGTGCCATTCTGCAGTGGATACAAGATCATTGGACGATTGTCATTGTCATCCAGGACAACCACTCTGACAATAACTTGGCTACTCAGTGATGGAAAGCCTCCATCAGTTGCCTTTACCACAAATTGAAAATCTTGAATGGCTTCATAATCCATGGTTCTCAATGCATAGAGCTTACCATTATCTGAATTTATGGAGATGTAAGCAAAGACTGATAGGTCTCCACTTTTGGGGGGAAGCAGAGAATATGTTATTTGGGCATTCTCACCCAAATCAAGATCTTCAGCCTGGACTTTGCCAATGAAAACTGCAGGACTGTTGTTTTCTCGAACAGTCAAGATGTAGGAATCTTCCTGAAACACTGGAGGATTGTCATTTATGTCAGATATTAGCACCTCTATCACAGTCTCTGTGGACAGATTGGGTGGTCCAGTATCCATAGAAACAAGAGTGATATTATAACCTGAGACATCTTCTCTATCCAAGCTTCCGTCAGTGACTAGGGAGTAAGAATTCCGGAATGTATGTTTGACTACAAAGGGAAAGTCTTCTCTGAGGAAACAGGTGATTTTTCCTCCCACTCGAATGTCCCGGTCTCGAATAGTGAAAAGGGCCACTACAGTCTGCAGCGGTGAATCCTCAGGGAGAGGGCTAGACACGGAGGAGATCGTCACTTCTGGAGGATTGTCGTTTACATCTACTACTTCTACCAGGACTTTGCTGTGGGCAGAAAGGCCTCCTCCATCTGTGGCTTGAATATCAATGTCGTATGTTTCTGTGGCTTCAAAATCTAAGTGTCCTCGGAGTCGAATCTCCCCAGTTTGAGGGTCGATCTGAAATGTCTGGAGAACTGCTTCTGAATTTTGAGCTAAAGAGTAAGTTATCTGCTTGTTGGTGCCCTCGTCCAGGTCCGTGGCAGTTACAGCTGCCACAAAAGAACCATTGGCGCTATTCTCTGGGACCTGCACACGATACACCAAGCGGGAAAACTGGGGCACGTGATCATTGACATCCAGAACCACCACTCGGATGTTGGCAGTTCCAGACTTAGGCGGGGACCCACCATCTACAGCAGTAATTGTCAAATTGACTTCAGGTTGCTCCTCTCTGTCTAAAGGTTTATCCAACACGAGCTCGGCATATTTAGGTCCGTGGCTGCGGAAGCGCATGTGCAGGTGAAAATAAGCGTTTGCACTTAGGGTGTAATTTTGGAGACCATTAAGTCCCACGTCCAGATCCTGGGCGCTCTGCAGAGGAAAACGTGAGCCCAAGGGAGTACTTTCAGGAATCTTTAAAAGAGGCTCCTTGTTTAGGAAAACTGGAGCATTGTCATTGATATCGAACACCCTGACTTCTACACGGAAGGACTGCAGCGGTTCAACCAGAACAATTTCAAAGTTCAGAACGCATGGATCAGCTTTACCACACAGCGCTTCGCGATCCAGTTTCTCTTTTACAAACAAATCTCCTGTTTTGCGGTGAAGTCGGAAATGCAACCTGTTGCCCTCGGAAACCAGTCGCGCCCCGCGCTCAGCCAGTTTCCCTACCTCTAGTCCTAGGTCCTTAGCCACATTAGCCACAAACGAGCCGCTTTCCATCTCCTCCGCTACAGAATAGCGGATGGTGGCCGCACCTCCCATAGACACACACCAGAAAAGGAGAAGACATCCCACTTGCCTGTTTTGCAGAGGTTTTCTGCGCGCAATCGCCATAATTTCTTACAAGTGAGCCTCCTTGCAGCAGCCACCAGCCTTCGGGGTATACTTTCACTTTTGCGCAACAGGCTCCTGAAACACGAGCTCTCGGATTACTGGCCTCTTACCGCAGCGTCACCAGAGGCGTGCTAGCCCATCCAGGTACGCTGTTTTGCACTTGAAAGAAAATCCACATTGAGCAACTCAACTCCCCAGTCTATCCAATGTATTAATAGGTATGTTCTCATTCCAGAGAATTGGGCAAAGGTTGGAAGTTTGTTGCCAAAGCAACGATAGACTCACCGGCTAATTCCCTTTCAGGAAAGAAGTCCTTGGGAATTGAGAAGCCAATGAGAAGACTCGCTTAAGCTGAGGTCACTGTATCTGCTAGTTGGTTGGGGCCACTGCAGCGACGGGCAAACAGCGAGGAGTTAAAGCTACATCTGCACACTCCACAGTCCCCTAGAGACCAAGAAAATAGTGAAAGACTACTGCATTGTTTTCTGAAACACAAATAAAATATGTAGGATTGTAGGTTTGGCGGGAGTGAGGGGGAAAGGAGAAAGGACAGGCAGGATAGTGCTGGAGAATGTGGAAAAAGACTTACTTCAACTGGAAAAGAAAAAAGGGTAGGCAGGAACCCGATGTCCACTAAGAGGGTATAGATCAACCGGCGTCTTGAGTTCTACAAATCCGTCGCTTATTCTAAACCCCAAAATGTTTAGCAATCAGCTGACTCTCTCTTGTGATTACTTTGCAAGTAATACGTTTAAGAAACGTTTTCTGTGACTTGGCACTTTGATTTTTACGCCCACTACTACAAACAAAAACCTAAGTGCCCAAATGAAGTAATATAAAAAAGTTTTCTGACACATTTGATTTTCCTTTTGTGCTCAACATTCTGAAAACCTAAGTCCTATACACAAGATTACTAATACTTAGTCTAAGCCATATTTTCCAGATAGGAGCAAAATGAAAACAGAAAGTATACAAAATATTAAACTGGGCATGGTGACCCAAACCTGTAATCCCAAGCATTTGGGAGTTGGAATGAAAAGTTCAAAGCTAGCCTTGGCTTAATAGTGAGTCCAAGGCAGCCTGGACTACATGAAAGCCTGGCTAAAATTTCTAAAAATATAAAAATAATAATATCCTGGAATCATTAATGGACCCCTTAATTTGTATTAGTTATTTTAGGACCTGGGTGTGAGTGTATGTTATAAATTATTTTCACCTCTCCTTAAACTATACACATGCACACCATACACACACACGCACAAGGAAAGAGAGAGGGAGAAAGAGAGAGCTTTAATTACCAGAATGTGAGATAGTATTATTTCATTTCATTATCACTTTATAGAAACCCTGTGTTGTTAGTGTTGCCAGAAACACAGCAGTGGCTAAATGCAACTTTATTTTTTGCAACAGGGGAGACTGCACACCCTTGAGACTCATGGGGTCTTCCTTAAGTTGTTATAAAAAAGAGCATGTTTTATTTAGGTTATTTGGGAGAGATTTGAAATAAGATTTTGTATTGGATTCTAAATAGTTAATTCTATATGAATACACTAATAATATTCATGTAGAGGATAAGAAATGGATAAGACTAATATTGTTATTGGCAACTATGCCACAGTTATTTTCAAGACAGAGAAGAATTTAGTTATTGTATGGATCTAGTAAATGCTCATCGTTGCCTGAATGTAAACTGATTTTGTTGTGTTCTTTTCTCCACATCCATCACCATCACAGAGATTAGCTAATTGGTGTTCTATGAAACTGTTTTTGTTCAATAAGAAAACTCTATATCCTATCTATATCAGCCAGCTTTTAGATATCAGGGAATGATTTTGTGTTTTTCAATATAATTGAGCCAAAATTCATTCTATTTTTTGTACTGTATGCAATACTTCATGTTGCTTACTAAATGTGTACACATTTAGTAGAGAGGGCGTGCACCCAAAAGTAAGCTATTGTCATAAGGTATGCCAGTTTTTGGTTTTACATGATAACCATTTTAATTTTTCTTTCATATATGCATGTGTGAGGGTGTACATGTGTGTGCAGGTACATGCACTACAAGTGCACATGCATGTGTGTCTGTTTGTCTGCCTGTCTGTCTGTAGAGACAAAAGGATTATATTAGGAATCATTTATCATCTGTCTTCCACCTTACTGCTGTAATCCTGGATCTCTAAACCCAGAGCACATCATTCCAGGACTAGAATTATAAGCAGGCCACCACACATGCCAGGCATTTTTACATGAGGTGTGGGGATCTGAACTCAGATCATTTTGCTTGTGAGGCAGAGGCTTTAACTCCTGAAGCAACTCCCCCAGCCTGATAACAACCATTTTCTATACCAACCAACTTATAATGAATTTATATTGTGATCATTACTGTAACTACAAGTTCTTCAAGTTTATCCAGCACTTACTGTCTTTGCATGATTTCTGTTGCCAAGAACACTATATCATGAGTGGATAATTTATAAAAACATTAGGTTTATTTTGTGAAATGGTTTCAGTCCACCTTGTATTGGCCTTCTTGCTGGCAGAGTCCTTCCTGATACCAGACATCATCTAGTGAGAAAGGCAGGAAGTGTAAAGACACCTGTATTTTATAGAATAACTATTTTTTAGATAATTTATTAATCCATTAATAACACAAATGACCTTCAAAAAGTCCCAACCTAGTGGGAGGGAATGGGAAGGGAAGGAGGTAGAGAGGGAACTGGGATGAATACTCAATATGCTTGTAAAAGTGGAAAAATTAATTTTAAAAAAGTCATAATATTTCATAATAGGGATTAAATATTAACACATGTTTTACACAAATTATATTCAAATTCTAGGAGTTTGTACTTCATCTTCTTTTTTTTTTAAACTATCACAGTGAACAATTTATTATTATTTTTTTTATTAAAAATTTAATTATACATTTTAAAATTTTTTACCAGTTCCCTCCCTCCCCCCTCCTCCCCCCAAACCCCCTCCTCTCCCTCCTCTCCCTCCCCATCCCCCAGTGCCTCCCCCCTAATTCCCAGAGAGTCCCCTATTGTGTACGCCTAACTCTCCACTGGGTCCTCCTCTCCAATGACATAAAAGGACCCAGTGGCATTTCCATAAGCCCTTTCTCTTGTTCCCCTTAAGCATAGGATCACTACTATGGCTGTCAATCCCTTGCCTCCAGGGGTCTCGGTGCCCTTAACAGATGCTAGACTTTATGAGGGTAACAGTGCATTGGACATTGCGCAGGGCATGCAAAGTCCCATTATGATTGCTTTGGCCCCAACTATTGTTGAGAATCTTGCAAATCGTTGCTCCTCCCATCCTTTTGCTCTTACAATCTTACCGCCCCCTCTTCCGCAAATGTCCCTGAGCTCCAGGATGGGGAGAGATTAGGCTGGCCTAGTTCTAGGTGATTGATATAGAGTCTCTGAAGTTCTGGATTGTGGTTGGTTGATTTTCTTTTGCAGTTTTGCTGCTCCTGCAATGCCCTTCACTCCATTCTGCTGGGCACTGTCTGTCACCCCCTGGCCAGAGACAAAAGCTGTTAAACTGGAGTCTTATTATAATAGCACATTCAAGGGTATATGTAATAAGAGTAGGAAACCTCACTGAGGGAGGGGTCCATCACCCATTTGCGAAATGATTACTTTTTATCTGCTAGACTATATGCCCCCCCTTCTGGTGAAATCAGGAAAGAACGTCTGTGAACTTAACCTGGTTTCTCATTACTTACTTGCAGACTTTGATGGAGGCCTATTTTCTCTGCTGTAACATGGTCCCCTCTCTCCTTGTTTCTGGTTTGGCCCTCCTACCCCATCTCTCTTGTTCATAATCCTTGCAATTACTGTGTTACATAGGTTTACTTTTAAGTGTCTCAATGTGGGCTGGATGAGTTTGGTACTAGGAGCCACCTATTAAGGAGTACATACGGCGCTTAATTTTCTGGGTTTGGGATACTTCACTTAATATAATTCTTTCTAATGACATCCATTTCCCAGCAAATTCCAGTAATTCATCATTTTTGATGGCTGAGTAGTACTCCATTGTATAGATGTACCACAGTTTCCTTATCCACTCGTCAACTGTTGGACATTTAGGTTGATTCCATGACTTTGCTATTGTAAACAGTGCTGCTATGAACATGGTCGTGCTTGTGCTATCGAGGTGAACCTCTGCTGTATAGGGGGTTATTCCCAAAAGTGGAATAGCAGGGTCATATGGCATTTCAATCTTTAATTTCTTTAAGAATCTCCAGACGGCTGGCCAGAGTGGCTGTATGAGCCTGCATTCCCACCAGCAATGTAGGAGAGTTCCCCTCTCTCCACATCCTCTCCAGCATTTGTCGTTGTTAGTATTGTGGATTTTTGCCATCCTGACCGGGGTGAGATGGTATCTCAGGGAAGTTTTGATTTGCATTTCCCTGATGGCGAAGGAAGTGGAGCATTTTTTAAGATATTTGTTAGACATTTTAATTTCATCCCTGGTAAAGTTTCTTTGAAGTTCCAGGGCCCATTTTTTAATTGGGCCAGTGTTTTCCTTGGAGTTTAGTTTTCTAAGTTCTTTGTGCACTCTGGACAGTAGAGCTCTGTCAGATATGTGGTTAGTGAAGATTTTCTCCCATTCTGTGGGTGGCCTTTGAGCTCGTGTGACAATCTCTTTATCTGAACAGAAGCTCTTTAATTTCACAAGATCCCAACTGTTGAGAGTTGGTAGCAGTGACTGTGCCATTGGATGTCTGTTTAGGAAATGTTGGCCTAGCCCAATCAGCTCGAGGGAGTTCCTTATCCTTTCAACTATGGTTTTTAAAGTCTCTGGCCTTAAATGAAGGTCCTTGATCCATTTGGAATTAAGTCTTGTACATGGTGACAAGTATGGGTCCAGCTTTAATCTTCTGCATGTGGAGATCCAGTTTTGCCAGCACCATTTGTTGAAGATGCTGTTCTTTTTCCATTGGATTTTTTGGGCCCCTTTGTCAAAGACCAAATGGCTGTATTTTTGTGGGCTTATATCTGGGTCTTCAATCCTTATCCATTGATCTGTGTGTCTATTTTGGAGCCAGTACCAGGCTGTCTTTATAACTATGGATTTGTAGTATAAACTGAGGTTTGGTATGGTAATACCTCCAGCAGTGTTTTTGTTACTCAGGATTGTCTTTGCTATCCTGGGTCTTTTGTGCCTCCATATGAATTTTGAGATTATTTGGTCAACTTCTTTAAAGAATTGCTTTGGGATTTTAATTGGTATAGCACTGAATTTGTATATTGCCTTTGGTAGGATGGTCATTTTTACGATGTTGATTCTACCAATCCAGGAACATGGGAGGTCTTTCCACCTTCTGGTGTCTTCTGCTATTTCTTTCTTTAGGGTTTTAAAGTTTTCATTGTAAAGGTCTTTTACCTCCTTGGTTAGGTTTATACCAAGGTATTTCATTTTTTTAGGGGCTATAATAAATGGGATTGTTTCTCTCAAGGCTTTTTCACTTCTTTCATTCTGGGCATATAGGAAGGCCTCTGATTTTTGCACATTTATTTTGTATCCTGCCACCCTGCTGAACTTCTCAATTAATTCCAGGAGCTTCCTGGTGGAGTTTTTGGGATCCCTCAGGTATAAGATCATGTCATCTGCAAATAGGGATAGTTTGACTTCTTCCTTGCCGATTTGAATCCCTCTTATGTCCCTTTCTTGTCTTATGGCTTCAGCTAAGACTTCAAGTACAATATTGAATAGAAGTGGTGAGAGTGGACAGCCTTGTCTAGTTCCTGATCGAAGTGGGAATGCTTCCAATTGTTCCCCATTGAGCATAATCCTTGCTGTAGGCTTGTTGTATACAGCTTTTATTATATTGATAAAGGTTCCTTCCATTCCTACAGTCTCTAGCGTTTTGATCATAAAAGGCTGTTGGATTTTGTCAAAGGCTTTTTCTGCATCTATGGAGAGTATCATGTGGTCTTGGACTTTGGACTGGTTTACATGATGAATTACAATTATTGATTTGCGTATGTTGAACCAACTTTGTGTGCCGGGGATGAAGCCTACTTGGTCCCCGTGAATGATCTTTTTGATATGTTTTTGAATCCGATTTGCTAAGACTTTGTTGAGAATCTTTGCATCTGTGTTCATCAGAGAGATCGGCCTATAGTTTTCTTTTTTAAGTGCATCTTTATTAGGTTTTGGGATTAAGACGATATTAGCTTCATAGAAGGAATTTGGCAGTGTTCCTTCCTTTGCTATTTGATGGAACAGTTTAAGGAGTATTGGTGTTATTAACTCCTTAAATGTCTGGTAGAATTCTGTGCTGAATCCATCTGGCCCAGGACATTTTTTGGTGGGAAGATTCGAGATTACTTCTTCAATTTCCTTGTATGTTATAGGACTATTTAAATAATTCACAACTTCCTGATTCAATTTAGGTAGGTTGTGTTTACTTAGAAATTCATCCATCTCTTTTGTGTTGTCAAACTTCACAGAGTATAAGTTTTTGAAATATGATGTTATAATTCTCTGGATTTCTTGGGTATCCGTAGTGATAACTCCATGTTCATTTCTAATTTTGTTAATTTGGGTTTTCTCTCTCTTGCTTTTGGTTAATTTAGCTAGGGGTGTATCAATCTTATTGATTTTTTCAAAGAACCAGCTTTTTGACTGGTTGATTTTTTCTATCGTTTTCTTAATCTCGATTTCAGATATTTCTCCCCTTATTTTGCTAATCTCCTCTCTTCTATTACTTTTGGGATCAGATTGCTCAAGTTTCTCCAAAGCCTTAAGCTGCATCGTTAAATTATTTATTTCTGATGTTTCCAATTTTCTGATGTAGGCATTAAGAGCTATGAACTTACCTCTTAGAACAGCTTTCATTGTGTCCCAGAGATTTTGGTAAGTTGTATTTTCATTTTTGTTCACTTTCAGAAAATCTTGAATTTCCTGTTTAATTTCTTCCTGAATCCAGTTCTCATTCAGCATCATATTAAGTTTCCAGGAGTTAGTGTATTTTCTCTTGTTTGTTGTGTTGTTGTGGATGTCCAGCTTTAGGCCGTGGTGGTCTGATAGGGCACAGGCTAGAATTTCGACTTTTTTGTATTTGTGTAGATTCATTTTGTGGCCCAATATGTGATCTATTTTGGAGAAAGTTCCGTGTGCTGCTGAGAAAAATGTGTATTCTTTGGTACGTGGGTGAAAAGTTCGATAGAGATCTGTAAGGTCCATTTCAGTAAGGGTTTGGTTAAGCTCCAAAGTGTCTCTGTTAAGCTTTTGACCTGTTGATCTATCCCATGTTGAGAGGGCGGTGTTGAAATCCCCGAGAATTATTGTTTGGGGGTTGATTTCTTGCTTTAGACGCTGTAGGGTTTTCTTAATGAATGTGGAGGGGCCCATATTGGGTGCATATATGTTCAGTATTGTGAAGTCTTCCTGGTGAATTGTACCTGTGACTAAAATGTAGTATCCATCTGTGTCTCTTATGATTTTCTTTGGTTTGAAGTCCACTTTGTCTGAAAGCATAATTGCTACCCCTGCCTGTTTCCTGGTTCCATTAGCTTGCAAGATTTTGGACCAGCCTTTCATTCTTAGGACGTGCCTATCTTTTGTGGTGAGATGAGTTTCCTGAAGGCAGCAGATTGTTGGATTGTGGTTTTTAATCCAAGTTTGTAATCTGTGTCTCTTAATCGGTGAGTTAATGCCGTTGACATTTAATGTTATAATGGAGAAATTATTTTTAATTCTGGACATTTTTTATGTTTAGTAGATTTTGTAAGCATGTTGTTTGATATTTATATTTTGTTGGTATTATACTTCCATTCTGTCCTCCTGGATACGCTTGTTCTTTTTTTCAAGCTTGAGTATCATTTCTAGCATTTTTTGAAGGCCTGGTTTGGTAGACATGTATTCCTTCAAGTTGTCTTTGTGCTGAAAAACTTTTCTTTCTCCCTCAATCATGACAGATAGTTTTGCCGGGTATATCAGTCTGGGTTGGCATTTTTGCTCATTTAATACTTGAAGTATGTCTCTCCAAGCTCTTCTTGCTTTTACTGTTTCCATTGAGTAGTCATTTGTTATTCTAATAGGTTTACCTTTAAAAGTGAGTTGCTTTTTTTCTCTTGAAGCTCTCAGCACCTTTTCTTTGTCTTGAATGTGGAGTGTTTTGACTATTATTTGCCGTGGCGATTTTCTATTTTGGTCATATCTGTTTGGAGTGCAAAATGCCTCTTGTATTTGGATAGGCCTCTCATTCTTTAATTGTGGGAAGTTTTCATTTATGATGAATTGAAATATTTCCTCAGGTGTGGTATTTTGGGATTCTTGTTCTGGTATTCCATGAATGCGCATGTTAGGTTTCTTCAGGGTGTCCCATATTTCTTGAATGTTCCTCTCCAGTATCTTTTTGGCTTTAACAATCTCTTCCATTGAGCTGGTTAATTCTCCTACTTTGTCTTCAAGATCTGAGATTCTATTTTCTGCCTCATTTGTTCTGCTGATAAGACTCTCTGTCGAGTTTTGGGTTGAAGATAACTTATCTCTTAGTTCAATTTTAAACTCTGCCTGAGACTGTTTTACCTGCTCTATACCTATTTTTGTTTCTTGAACTGTTTTTCTCAACTCCTCCAGGTTCCTGTTGTGTTCCTGTTCAAAGTGGTTGACACGGTTATTTAACTCTTCTCGGATTTCCTCTTTCATATTATTAATCATGGTAATGATCATACTCTGAAAGTCATTATGTTGGGTCTGGCTTTCATGGCTATTTTCTATGGATTTGTTCTGGTCGCAATCCATCGTTATGGGATTGATTCTTTTGGTGGGAGATTGTTCTTGGGGTTTGTTTCTTGTGGATCTGCACTTTGACTTGTACATTGTTGTTTTGTTTTTTAGAACCTTTCAGTTTCTGTGTGTTTTTCACTGAACCGATGTAGTTGGTATTGTTACACCTGCCAGTTGTTACTAGTGCTTGCCTTGGATTGGGTATGTTTGTGTATTGTTATTGTTATATCCTAGATGAGACTACTAGGATGTTAGTAGGTCAGTTACGTAATCAGGGGATGAATATAAGTATGGTAGTGCACTTTTATGATCTAGTGTCTTGGTGAAATGTGAGGGTGGGTTGTGTACTCCCTGGAGTTGTATGTTTTTGGGGTGGCTGTATGAGGAAGCTGACCTACAACATTGATACTAGAAAGGATCAGTAAGGTGAAAGAAAAGAAAAAGAGTAAGAAAAAAAAAAAAGGTTTACTTATCTTTAGGCTGGATGTGAAGAGTCTCGCATGTGATACAATGGTTGTAGTGAAGTCCAGATGTATGGCCTGTGTTCTCTTTGTTCCTTAGAGTTTTGAGTTTCCTTTGTACTCTATTGAATTCTGAGTAGCAGTGTGACTTCCGTGGACCACATGCGTAGGTCCCCGGTGGGCCAGAGAGGCAGAGCGTCTGATGTTGATGGCAGAATTCTTCACCTGCGACCTGAGGGGGGGCAGAGGGGCGCGGGGGCGGGAGGGCACAAGGGGCTGGTGTCCGGGGCGGGGCCCCGGAGGCTAAGCTGGCGGCCACGCGCGGGTGCTGCTGGCCGGGCGGCTCGGCTCCGGGTTGGGGGGCGGGGCTGGGAGGGGCTCGCTCTCACCTGGGCTCTGGTTCCGGTTCGGCGCGGAGAGGGGCCTGGGGGCAAAGCCGGCGGCCGCGCGCGGGTGCTGCTGGCCGGGCGGCTCGGCTCCGGGGTAGGGGTGTACTTCATCTTCTAAATATGTGCCATCCTGGTTAAGTGTATATATTCATGTTTCACTGTATAATTTGCAATTCTCTGATAATTAACTTCTGTTTTGCAGTCCCAAGGATCAAACCTCAGATTTTGCATATGCTATACAAGCATTTTACCACTGAGCTACATCTTAAACTCCTCATTATAAATTGTGGATGGCATAATGCACATGGCATTTAGTATAGTTTCATTCATTCAATACTTTCAAGGGAAAAGTAGTTTTGCTCAGTTCTCTTGTCAACTTTTTCTTTTTTTTTTTTCAGAATTCAGTGGTTTTATTAATTGACGTGGTAGAATTCAGAGAATGCATGATGTTTCACAGTAAGCTTTATAAAATGAGCAGCTTTATGTTTTTATTTACAATATAATCAAGATCATTAAAATATGCAAATACTAAATATTTGATTTTTGCATGCATCAAAGCATCCACATCTGTGCCTATATATAGAATAAGGTTGCCATTTTAAAATTTTGCTGTAACTACCTAAGAATATACATGGTAATATTTTCCATGTCAATAAATATAGGTATATATTCACTTTTATGCCTATATGGTGTTCCATAATTTAACAAATTCTTTTTTTTTCCTTAAACCATCATATCTAATTTTTAATTTTCTCATAAATCAAACATCCCACAATCCTTGGCACCATACTTTTACATATTTCTTTTTTTTATAATACATTTTTTATTATTATTTCAGCTCATACAAACTTAATAGGTACACCAGTTCCCTCCCTCCCTCCTCCTCCCCCCCCCCCGAACCCCCTGCTCCCCCTCCCCTCACCTCTGCCGCCCCATCCCCCCCGTGCCTCCCGCCCCGATTCCCAGAGTCCTTTCTTGTGCATGCCTGACTCTCCTCTGGGCCCTCTTCTCCGATGACGGTACAAGGACCCAGTGGCATTTCCCTGAATCCTTTCCTGTGTTCCCCTTAAGCATAGGAACACTACTGTGGCTGTCAATCCCTTGCCTCCAAGGATCTTGGTGCCTTTAGCAGATGCTAGACTTTGTGAGGTCAATAGTGTGTTGGACATTGCGCCGGGCATGCAATGTCCAATTATGATTGTTTCGGCCCTAACTTGTGTGGAGTATCTTGCAAATCATTGCTCCTCCCATCCTTTTGCTCTTACACTCTTACTGCCCCCTCTTCCGCAAATGTCCCTGAGCTTCAGGATGGGGAGAGATTAGTCTGGCCTAGTTCTAGGTGGTTGATATAGAGTCTCTGAAGTTCTGGATAGTGGTTCGTTGATTTTCTTTTGCAGTTTTGTTGCTCCTGTAATGCCCTTCACTCCATCGTGATGGGCACTGTATGTTACCCCCTGGCCAGAGACAGAAAGATGTTAAACTGGAGTCTTATTATAAGAGCACATTCAAGGGTAGATGTAATACTTATACCCAAAAGTGGAATCGCAGGGTCATATGGCATTAGGCAATGGGAGGGGTCAATCACCCATTTGCAAAATGGTTACTTTTTAATCTGCCGGACTATATGCCCTCCCCTTCTGGTGAGTTCATACCCCCTTAGTTGTAAATGATCAGGAACGAATTGTGAACTTAACTAGGTGTCACATTACTTTCTTGCAGTCCTTGATGGAGGCCTATTTTCTCTACTGTAACATGGTCACTTCTCTCCTTGTTTCTGGTGTGGCCCTCCAACCCCATCCTTCCTGTTCATAATCCTTGCAATTACTGTAGGTAATACATAGATTTACCTATGAGTGTCTCAAGATGAGCTAGGTGGGTTTGGTACTAGGAGCCACCTATTAGGGAGTACATACAGCACTTAATTTTCTGGGTCTGGGATACTTCACTTAATATAATTGTTTCTAATGACATCCATTTCCTGGCAAATTCCAGTAATTCATCATTTTTGATGGCTGAGTAGTACTCCATTGTATAGATGTACCACAGTTTCCTTATCCACTCGTCAACTGTTGGACATTTGTGTTGATTCCATGTCTTTGCTATTGTAAACAGTGCTGCTATGAACATGGTCGTGCTTGTGCTATCAAGGTGAACCTCTGCTGTATGGGGGGTTATACCCAAAAGTGGAATCGCAGGGTCATATGGCATTCCAATCTTTAATTTCTTTAAGAATCTCCAGACAGCTCGCCAGAGTGGCTGTATGAGCCTGCATTCCCACCAGCAATGTAGCAGAGTTCCCCTCTCTCCACATCCTCTCCAGCATTTGTTGTTGTTTGTGTTGTGGATTTTTGCCATCCTGACCGGGGTGAGATGATATCTCAGGAAGTTTTGATTTGCATTTCCCTGATGGCTAAAGAAGTGGAGCATTTTTTCAGATATTTGTTAGACATTTTACTGTCATCCCTGGTAAAGTTTCTTTTAAGTTCCAGGGCCCATTTTTTAATTGGGCCATTGGTTTCCTTGATGTTTAGTTTTCTTTTTTTTTTTTTATTTCAGCTCATACAAACTTATTAGGTACACCAGTTCCCTCCCTCCCTCCTCCTCCCCCCGTACCCCCTGCTCCCCCTCCCCACCCCTCTCCCTCCCCATCCCCCAGTGTCTCCCACCCCAATTCCCAGAGAGTCCTTTCTTGTGCATGTCTGATTTTCCTCTGGGCCCTCCTCTCCGATGATGTACAAGGACCCAGTGGACTTTCCCGAACCCTTTCCCGTGTTCCCCTTAGGTATAGGAACACTGCTGTGGCTGCCAATCCTTTGCCTCCAAGGATCTTGGTGCCTTTAGCAGATGCTAGACTTTGTGAGGTCAAAAGTGTGTTGGACAATGCGCAGGGCATGCAAAGTCCAATTATGATTGCTTCAGCCCTAACTAGTATAGAGTATCTTACATATCATTGCTCCTCCCATCCTTATGCTCTTACACTCTTACCGCCCCCTCTTCCGCAAATTTCCCTGAGCTTCAAGATGGGGAGAGACTAAGCTGGCCTAGTTCTAGGTGGTTGATATAGAGTCTCTGAAGTTCTGGATTGTGGTTGGTTGATTTTCTTTTGCAGTTTTGCTGCTCCTGTAATGCCCTTCACTCCATCCTGGTGGGCATTGTATGTTACCCCCTGGCCAGAGACAAAAAGCTGTTAGAGTCTTGTGATAAAAGCACATTCAAAGGTAGATGTAATAAAAGTGGGAAACCACAGTGAGGGAGGGGTCTATCACCCATTTGCAAAATTGTTACTTTTTATCTGCCAGACTATATGCCCCCCTCTTCTGGTGAGATCACTCCCCCTCAGTAGTAAATGATCAGGAACAAAAGTGAACTTAATCAGATGTCTCATTACTTATTTGGGTCCTTGGTGGAGGCCTATTTTCCCTGCTGTAACATGGTCCCTTCTCTCCTTGTTTCTGGTGTGTCCCTCCTACCCCATCCCTCCTGTTCATAATCCTTGCAATTCCTGTCTCTAGGTGGGCTGGGTGGGTTTGGTACTAGGAGCCACCTATTAGGGAGTACATACGGCGCTTAATTTTCTGGGTCTGGGATACTTCACTTAATATAATTGTTTCTAATGACATCCATTTCCCTGGCAAATTCCAGTAATTCATCATTTTTGATGGCTGAGTAGTACTCCATTGTATAGATGTACCACATGTTTCCTTATCCACTCGTCAACTGTTGGACATTTGGGTTGATTCCATGACTTTGCTATTGTAAACAGTGCTGCTATGAACATGGTCATGCTTGTGCTATCGAGGTGAACCTCTGCTGTATGGGGGGTTATTCCCAAAAGTGGAATAGCAGGGTCATATGGCATTTCAATCTTTAATTTCTTTAAGAATCTCCAGACGGCTCGCCAGAGTGGCTGTATGAGCCTGTATTCCCACCAGCAATGTAGCAGAGTTCCCCTCTCTCCACATCCTCTCCAGCCTTTGTCGTTGTTAGTATTGTGGATTTTTGCCATCCTGACCGGGGTGAGATGATATCTCAGGGAAGTTTTGATTTGCATTTCCCTGATGGCTAAAGAAGTGGAGCATTTTTTAAGATATTTGTTAGACATTTTAATTTCATCCCTGGTAAAGTTTCTTTTAAGTTTCAGGGCCCATTTTTTAATTGGGCCATTGTTTTCCTTGGTGTTTAGTTTTCTAAGTTCTTTGTGCACTCTGGACAATAGAGGTCTATCAGATATGTGGTTAGTGAAGATTTTCTCCCATTCTGTGGGTTGCCTTTGAGCTCACGTTACAATCTCTTTATCTGAACAGAAGCTCTTTAATTTCACAAGATCCCAACTGTTGAGAGTTGGTAGCAGTGACTGTGCCATTGGATGTCTGTTTAGGAAATGTTGGCCTAGCCCAATCAGCTCGAGGGAGTTCCCTATCCTTTCAACTATGGTTTTTATAGTCTCTGGCCTGATATCAAGGTCCTTGATCCATTTGGAATTAAGTGTTGTACATGGTGACAAGTACGGGTCCAGCTTTAATCTTCTGCATGTGGAGATCCAGTTTTGCCAGCACCATTTGTTGAAGATGCTGTTCTTTTTCCATTGGATTCTTTGGGCCCCTTTGTCAAAGACCAAATGGCTGTAACTTTGTGGGCTTATATCTGGGTCTTCAATCCCTATCCATTGATCTGTGTGTCTATTTTGGAGCCAGTACCAGGCTGTCTTGTAGTATAGACTAAGGTTTGGTATGGTTATACCTCCAGCTGTGTTTTTGTTACTCAGGATTGTTTTTGCTATCCTGGGTCTTTTGTGCCTCCATATGAACTTTGAGATTGTTTGGTCAACTTCTTTGAAGAATTGCTTTGGGATTTTGATTGGTATAGCATTGAATCTGTATATTGCCTTTGGTAGGATGGTCATTTTCACGATGTTGATTCTGCCAATCCAGGAACAAGGGAGGTCTTTCCACCTTCTGGTGTCTTCTGCTATTTCTTTCTTTAGGGTTTTAAAGTTTTCATTGTAAAGGTCTTTTACCTCCTTAGTTAGGTTTATACCAAGGTATTTTTCATTTTTTTAGGGGCTATAATAAATGGGATTGTTTCTCTCAAGGCTTTTTCACTTCTTTCATTCTGGGCATATAGGAAGGCCTCTGATTTTTGCACATTTATTTTGTATCCTGCCACCCTGCTGAATTTCTCAATTAGTTCCAGGAGCTTCCTGGTGGAGTTTTTGGGATCCCTCAGGTATAAGATCATGTCATCTGCAAATAGGATAGCTTGACTTCTTCCTTGCCAATTTGAATCCCTCTTATGTCCCTTTCTTGTCTTATGGCTTCAGCTAACACTTCAAGTACAATATTGAATAGAAGTGGTGAGAGTGGACAGCCTTGTCTAGTTCCTGATCGAAGTGGGAATGCTTCCAATTGTTCCCCATTGAGCATAATCCTTGCTGTGGGCTTGTTGTATATAGCTTTTATTATATTGATAAAGGTTCCTTCCATTCCTATTGTCTCTAGCGTTTTGATCATAAAAGGCTGTTAGATCTTGTCAAAAGCTTTTTCTGCATCTATAGAGAGTATCATGTGGTCTTGGACTTTGGACTGGTTTACATGATGAATTACATTTGCATATGTTGAACCAATCTTGTGTGCCGGGGATGAAGCCTACTTGGTCCCCATGAATGACTTTTTTAATATGTTTTTGAATCCGATTTGCTAAGACTTTGTTGAGAATCTTTGCATCTGTGTTCATCAGGGAGATCGGCCTATAGTTTTCTTTTTTAAGTGAATCTTTATTAAGTTTTGGGATTAAAACGATATTAGCTTCATAGAAGGAATTTGGTAGTGTTCCTTCCTTTGCTATTTGATGGAACAGTTTAAGGAGTATTGGTGTTATTAACTCCTTAAATGTCTGGTAGAACTCTGTGCTAAATCCATCTGGTCCAGGACATTTTTTGGTGGGAAGATTCGAGATTACTTCCTCAATTTCCTTATATGTTATAGGACTATTTAAATAATTCACAACTTCCTGATTCAATTTAGGTAAGTTGTGTTTACTTAGAAATTCATCCATCTCTTTTGTGTTGTCAAACTTCACAGAGTATAAGTTTTTGAAATATGATGTTATAATTCTCTGGATTTCTTGGGTATCAGTAGTGATAACTCCATGTTCATTTCTAATTTTGTTAATTTGGGTTTTCTCTCTCCTGCTTTTGGTTAATTTAGCTAGGGGTGTATCAATCTTATTGATTTTTTTCAAAGAACCAGCTTTTTGACTGGTTGATTTTTTCTATCGTTTTCTTAATCTCGATTTCAGATATTTCTCCCCTTATTTTGCTAATCTCCTCTCTTCTACTACTTTTGGGATCAGATTGCTCTAGTTTCTCTAAAGCTTTAAGCTGCATTGTTAAGTTGTTTATTTCTGATATTTCCATTTTTTTGACGTAGGCATTAAGAGCTATGAACTTACCTCTTAGAACAGCTTTCATTGTGTCCCAGAGATTTTGGTAAGTTGTATTTTCGTTATCATTCACTTTCAGGAAATCTTGAATTTCCTTTTTAATTTCTTCCTGAATCCAGTTCTCATTCAGCAGTCAACTTTTTCATTGTGTTACTTTTTCCCTATTGTTGATACATAATAGTTTTTTACATACAGTGAATTTGAAATTCAAATGTTTCTAAATAGTCAACATATGTCTACAAAGGAAAGCCTTGATCAATTTGTGTGGAACAAATATAAGGCTTAGAGTGTTATTTAATGTTCTCAAAAAAGAAGTTTTTACCATTTTTCTAAGTGTTATTGATAACAAATATTCAGATTAAAGAAAGTCCTTGAACACAGACAAAATAAGAATAGTACAATCATATAAAGCCATTAACTATATTGCTTAGGAATGGATATAAAGATGACAAAAACTACATACCAAAGGTAAGATTTATCAAACTACAAGACAAGACCAAACTACACGAGAAGGACCAAGAAGCTTTATTTCTCAGTAAACTGTTTTGCCCAAGTCACATAGATGATATAGACATAGATATAGAAAGAGATAGAAATGATAGAGATAGATATAGATATAGAGAGACAGAGACAGAGATAGAGATATAGAAATACCTAACTAACATGGATTCTTTTTTAATTGTTGTTTTTGAAGCATTGTCTCACTATGAAACCTAGACTGGACTGGTCTAGGTTACCTTCATGGTAACTCTTTTGCCTCAGCTTCTGGAATTACAATTGGTAATTCACCAATAACAATATGGTGACTCACCATAACTTGCTATTTTTCTCTTAAAAATTTTCAGAAATTGTGTTTAATCATTGTAAAAGACATTGTGTTTCTGGAGCTGGAGAGATGGCTCATGGGTTAAAATTTTTGTCTTGCAAGGAAAAGGATCTGACTTCAGATCCTCAGATCCCACATAAAAATGCTGGTGGATATATGGCATCAACCTACATTTCTGACCCTAGAAGGTGGAGCCTGGGAAACCCCAGAGCAAAGCAATAAGGAGGTAGAACAATCCAAAAAATTTCCCTATGTCACCTTGGGCTTCCACTGGTCCACACACTCAAATGTCCTCTTGTATATACAAGTTTTTTTTAAAAAAAAAAAAAAACTACTTTCCCTCCTTTTAAATTTTTTTCCTCTAGTTTTACAAGCTTATTAAGTAATTATCCCTTTCCCTGTTCCTTTCCTTCCCCTCCCTCCCCCCTTCTGCCCCTCCTTTCATCACTTCATCCTATTCCTTCCCAGTCTCCTGTCTGTCTACTTCCGTGAGTCCCAGGGCTCCCTTGGATGATCTGCTCTAGTGGAGTTTCAGGTCTCTGTGGCAGACCAAATGGCCTTTCCTTAGGCAGGTTCACTGATAGGGGCATTCCCCTTCACTTGTGTAGCCCTAACCCTTTAGGTACCCACTGCATTTAATTATTTCTCCTGAAATCTTTGCTAGTCTATGGGGGCATGTTGGTATATCAGTCATTGGGCAGGTTTGTAAGGACAGGTCTCATTGCAGTGATTTCCTGGATGCAGCAGTCCTGACTTGAGTGGAATGTCTTGTCAAGTAGTGGACCTCCCCATCTTTAGGCTCTTAAAATCTTACTGGTCCTCCTCTGTTAGGTTTCCTGAGTCTTGGGATGGGGAGAGATTTGGTTGGCCTGATTCTGGATGAGTATTTCAGGGTCACTGGAACTCTGTATTCTGGTTTGCTGTTGTCTGTTTTACTGCTCTTCCACTGCACTAGGCTACATCCTGTCAAGGTGTTGAGATGCTCTCAGCATCTATTCTTTCTGCTTCTGGGATGTTTAACTCAATATGATTTCTTCCAATTCCATCCATTTAGTGGCAAATTTCATTAGTTCATCTTTATTGACAGCTGAATAATATTCCATTGTATGTATGTGCCACATTTTCATTAACTATATATACACTGTTTGAACATTTACGTTGGTTCCATTTCTTTTTGATCACAAAAATGGCTGGTATGAACATAGTTATACACGTGTCTCTGATGCAGAATGCAGTGGGATTTGAGAATATTCCCAGAAGTGGTATGACTAGGTGTTATGGCTGCATTTTGGTGTCAACCTGATAGTTGAAGACTGGGGCGCAGCTGTGAAAGATCAATGGTTGGAATGGTCCCTGAACAAGTCTGCAGGTACTTGATTGCTGTGGAGAATGCAGCCCATAGTGGGTGGTACTTTCCAGTGGTGGACCAGATAATAGGAGGTGCAAGGAGGAGGGACTTGCTCTTTCCTTATCTTGTGTCGACTTGCTATGGAGTCTACTGTGGAGCGTCACTCACTTTTAGAGTATTGTGGCCTTCTTTGTTGCTGCTGCTGCTGCCTCCATCGTTGGCTGACTTGGAATTTCTTCTTTTCCACAGAGTTGTTGCTGTTCTTGTTGCCGTTGGAGCCTGGCCTCTAGACTTTGCTGCTGCTTGCTGTTCATCACTGATATCGGAGCCCAGCTGTTCTTCACTGATTTTGGAACCCAGTGTCTTCAACCCTCTAGAGAAGTAAGGGTTTGAGACTTTCTTGGGATCTTTTGGCTTTGTGGAACATTCCGGTCAAGAGCAAGGTGGCTGCAGGCTACTTTGAAGGACACTATTTTATTGTAGTTATTTTAATAAACTTATTTATATGTATTGCATTCTATAGATTTTGTTTCTTCAGAGAACCCTGACTAATATACTGGATCATATGGAATTTCAATTTTTTACTTTTGTAGATATTTCCAAATTGATCTCCAAAGGAGTTATATGAGTTTATAATCCCACCAGCAATGTATGTGGGTCCCCTTCTCGCCACATCCATGTCAAGTTTGCTGTTGTTTTGGATCATTTTGGATTATAGTCATTCTGATTCAAGTGAGATGATATCTCAGGGTGGTTAAAAAACAATTTCATAACAATAGTTTTGTTCAATTACATCATGCAATTTGGCCAAATCCACTCATTATCCTCTCTTGTCTCCCCCCTTGCTAGATCCCTTCCTCTTCCCAAGTAGTCCCTTTACCATGGTGTGTGTGCATGTGTGTGTGTGTTTCACTTATGAAACATGTGTGCAATATTTCTGTTTCTGGCTCTAACTTTCATTTATCCTCACCATCTCCAATTCTATCTACTTCATTGCAATTGGTTTAATTAATCTAATGTGGGGGTTGGTGGGGTCTTTTTTTAGTTCTTTATATATTATTCTGCATACTAATCCCATGTCAAATGTATATCCAGCAAAAATCTCTTATTCTGTAGTCTAGTTCTTCTTTCATAGTGTAGAATATTTTAAATATAATTTCATTCAACCCTGTTTAACAATTTTGGATAATTATTTTTTATGCGACTCGAAACTCCTTGACCATATCTTTTTCTGTAAATGTTTGTCTAAGTGTTTTGTGATGGTTGCATTCTTTCAGGTCTTAAATTTTGGACTTTGATCCATTCTGAATTGAGTTTTTATGGCTGAATGAAATTCTATTGCATATATATACTTTTTTATCTATTTATCTATTGGTAGATACCTCTAATGGTTCTTTATCTTGGCTATTGTCGATAGTGCTTCAGTAAACACTAAAGAGGAAGTATCTCTATTCTTACATTTCTTTGGAGAATTTTAAAGAATTTCCATGCTTATTTCAATAGTGCTGCACTGGTATCTATTACCAACAACACTGTATAAATGTTACTTTTCTACACATCTTTTCAAATATTTGCTGTTTAATGATAGCCATTCTAACAAGAGTAAAATAAAATAATAGTGTAATTTTGATCTACATTTTCCTGATACTTAAAGATGCTGATCATTTTCTCATCTATCTGTTGTCCATCTGTACTTCATCTTTTGGAAGTTCATTTTATTTTTCTGTTCATCAATTGTATGATTCATGTGGGGGTTGGTGGGGTCTTTTTTTAGTTCTTTATATATTATTCTGCATACTAATCCCATGTCAAATGTATAGCCAGCAAAAATCTCTCATTCTGTAGTCTAGTTCTTCATTCATAGTGTAGAATATTTTAAATATAATTTCATTCAACCCTGTTTAACAATTTTGGATAATTATTTCTTATGCGACTCGAAACTCTTTGACCATATCTTTTTCTGTAAATGTTTGTCTAAGTGTTTTGTGGTTGTTTCATTCTTTCAGGTCTTAAATTTTGGCCTTTGATCCATTCTGAATTGAGTTTTATGCATGATGAGAGATAGAAATCAGTATCTTTTTTTTAATTTTTTTATTATTATTTATTCAATTGTGTGTGTGTGTATGTATGTGCACACGCATGTGTGTATGTGTGTGTGTAGAACCATGGACGCCTCCATCTCCTTCTGCCCCGGGATTCACAGGCTCCGCCCTTCCAGGACCAGAAATGCAGGCCGCCCCCACTTCCGCCTGGCGTCTATACGTGGGATCTGGGATCCGAACTCAGGACCTTCTGCCTGCAAGGCAGAGGCTTAACCCCTGAGCCACCTCTCCAGCCCCAGAAATCAGTATCTTTTTAAAAATTTTTTATTGTTTATTATTTATTCGATTGTGCATGTATGTGTGTGCACATGTGTGTGTGTGTGTAGAACCACAGACGAATTCAGGAACCACCATGGACCGCCTCCACCTCCTCCTTGTTTACTCTTCCCCAGGATTCACAGGCTCTGCCCTACCAGGACCAGAAACGCAGGCCGCCCCCGCTTCCTCCTGGCATCTATACGTAGGGTCTAGGATCCGAACTCAGGACCTTCCGCCTGCAAGGCAGAGGATTAACCCCTGAGCCACCTCTCCAGCCCCACTATCATTTTTTTCTACATGTAGATACCCAGTTTGCCTAGCACGAGCTGTTGAAGAGACCGTCTTTTTTCACATCTTTATAAAAAAAATCAGGTTCCTATAGGTGCATGGATTTGTTTCTGTGGGATATGTGTCTGGTTTTATGTAAGTACAATGCTGCTTTAATTGCTACGGCTATGTCATAGGACTCAAATCAGGTATTGTGATGCCCTCAGAGGCATTGTTCTTTTTGTTTAAGATTGTTTTGGATATTCTGTGTCTTTTTGCTTCCATGTAAAATTTAGGATTCTTTTTTCTGCAATAAATATTGGAATTTTATAGCAATTGAATTGAATCTGTAGAATATTTTTAGTAGAACAACAATTTCACAATATTAATTCTGCCAATCCATGAGCTTCCCATCAATTTCCTCCTTCAGTGTCTTCAAGTTTTAATTATAGAAATCCTCTGTCCCCTTAGGTTATATCTTAGATTTTTTTTTAGAGAAACACTTTTTATTATTTATTATTTATTCAATTGTGCGTGTGTGTGTGTGTGTGTGTGTGTGTGTGTGTGTGTGTAGAACCACAGGCGAATTTGGGAACCACCATGGATCGCCTCCACCTCCTCCTTGTTTACTCTGCCCGGGGATTCACAGGCTCTGCCCTACCAGGACCAGAAACGCAGGGCCCCCCCTCCCCCGCTTCCGCCCAGTGTCTATACATGGGGTCTAGGATCCAAACTCAGGACCTTCCGCCTGCAAGGCAGAGGCTTAACCCCTGAGCTACCTCTCTAGCCCCTATATCTTAAATTTTTATTTTCATTTTTTTGAGACTATTATGGATAGTGTTATCTTCCTAGCTTTTTTTTCAGGCTGTTTATTACTAATATATAGAAAAATTGCAATTTTGTATGTTGATATTGCATCTTGCTACTTCATTGAAAGTAATTATTAGATCCAACAGTTTTCTAGTGGTAGTTTAAGGGTGTTTTTAATTTTAGGGTCATGTAACCTACAAATAGAGAAAATACCACAATGACCTCTTACTTCCCTACAATTTCCTACAAATAGAGAAAATACCACAGTGAGCTCTTACTTTCCTATTTATATCTCTTTTTTTAAAGTTTATTTTTTATTTTCCTTTTCATCTGTACAATAAAGATTAAATGACTGACACATATTCTGGCATTCACCCTTAATATAAATAAATGGTAAAGTAGTATCAGATGTATTGGAGAGATGCTCAGCACATTTTGTAAAAATTTTAAAAGTTGCAAAGAATTTCTATACAACTTTGCCCTTATATAAAAAGAACTATGTATGCATATGTGTGGAATAATATATATTATTTTTACAATTCCTTTATCTCTTTCCCTTGCCTTTTTGCTTTCACTAAAACTTCAAATACTGTTTTGAATAAAAGTAGCGAGCATAGACACATTGGCCTTCTCCTAATTATAGTGGTAATGGTTCTGTTTTTCCCGTTTAGCATAATTTTGACTATAAGTTAGTTTTATATAGCCCTTATTATATTGAAGTATGTTCTATTTCTAGTTTTTTAAATTCTTTTATTATCAAAGGATGCTGAACTCTTTCAAAGATCTTAAAATGATCATACGATTTCTGTCTTTAATGCTATTTATATGTTGTTATACTGTACTAAGCATGGTGATCCACCATTGCATTTCTAGAATGAAGACCACCTGGTTATGGTTTATGACATTTTTAGTCATGAAATATGGTTTGTACATATTTTATCGAGAAATTATGCATCCGTGTTCATCAGGAATATTGATATATAGATTTCTTTTTTGTTGTGTTTTTATCCAGTTTTGATATCAAGAAATTGCTGACTTCAGTGAATGAAGTAGTTAGTGTCCCTTCCTTTTGTACTCTATGGAACAATTTGAGGAAGTTTGGTAATAGTTCATCTTTAAATGAAGAATACTGTGTTAGTCCATCCATTCTGGGCTTTTAAATCAGGAGACTTCATTACTCTATCAATCCCATTGCTTCTGCCAGATTTATTTGAATATTTTTTTACATATTTATTTTATAAGAAAAGAATGGGGGAAAATGCATGCCATGGTGCATGGGTGAGGAGGTCAGGCGACAACTTTCAGAAATCGGTTTTTTCTTTCCACCATGTGGGCTTCTGCAGATCCAACTCAGGTTCCCAAGGTTGCAGGCAGGCACCTTACCCACTGAGCCATCTCACTGGCCTTCAGTTCTCTTTTTTTATTATTTTTTGGCATGTGTGTGTACATGCACGTCTTAGACCTTAATGTATATTAATAGGTTGTTAATTGGAACTTTCATATTTTTGATATATGCACTTAAGCCTAGGTACATTGTTTTATCTCAAAGGTTCTTGTAAGTTGTGTTTTTATTTTCATTTGATTCTGATTAAATTTTGATCATAGTTTCTTCAGCAATCCACTGTCACTCAGAATTTAATGAATTATTCAGTCTTAATGGATTTATATAATTTTATAATTTCTCCTGGTATTTACTTCTGATTGTATTCCTTTATGATCCGATAAGATTTAGAAATTATTTTACAATTGTGACTTCTACAAAGATGGGGGCCTATTTGGACTATCATTGCCCACTCTGATTTTTCCTTTTAACATTAAAACATTAAAAAAATAAAAGAAAAGAGAAAATAAGAAAGTAGCATCTAAATTTCTCAAGTATTGTTACAGTCTGCCTGCATGGTTGCTGATAAGTGACATCATTTCTTTGGCAGATGATGAGTTACCAACTAAGACCTCTCATCTTGCAAATACGATAACAACCTGGCCTGCTGGCTTTCTCCATACAGTTGTGTTTGATCCATTGAATCAAAAAATGGACAGTCTTGGCCCACTAATCCCAAGATGTCCTGCTACATACATACATAAAAGTACTTGATAACTATCTGGAAATGAAGACTTCTAGTAGCCCAGATTGCAGCCCCTGGAACACAAGAGCCTTTCATTCCAAGTTTTTTTCTATAATATCCATTCTGAGTTTGGATTAAAGTCATGTAGACACTCACCCCAGGGTTTGTTGTAGAGTTGAAATGTTAGGAACTAGCACAAAAAAGTTGTGGGACTTCTTCAGAGCCCCCATAAGCTTGAGCCTGAGGAGATTTGGCACCTTTCATTTGTAACATCGAGTACACTTGGAATTTTTGTCAATTATTCTTCTGATCCACAGCAGAAACTTCAAATCTGTGACATCTACTACAAGGCATGAACAAAGCTATGTGAGAGTTCTTCAATTATGACTCACAACACTTCTTTGAGAGATACTTTCTTCCTTGAGACATTGTCTATTTGCCTTCATGCTCCCTATCATGGGCCCACATGGTCTTGCACTCCGCATCCGGAAGCTTGTAGAATCACTCTCCTGAGCACTTGCCAGTGTTTCTCCCTGGAATATCATTCTATATTCATTCACCTGCCAAGTTTATTTAATGCTTGTGATAGTTAAGCACAGGTGTCAACTTGACTGTTGAGGGTTTGAGCTCTGGGCACATTTGTAGAGAATTAGTGTTGAGTTAAGCCCAGAGCAAACATGAAGGAGATTGTCTAGCTGCTGGGGAAGGCCCAACCCGTGGTGGTGGAACCAGGCCCTGGAAAAAATCACAGAGAGCTGGTTGAGAGAGTTGGCATCCTTCTGTTCACTTGGCCAGACATGCTGGCAAGTAAGGATTGTCCCTCTCTCAGCTGTTATGTGGTGATGGTGTGGCCAGTTCCCTCGGCCCTGGTGTTGATGTGTGCTCTCCCGTCAAGCTGAACTAAGAACTGTAACCAGTAATCATAAGAGAAAATAAACCTCTTGTTTCCTTATGCCATTTGATGTCACTTATCAGCAACCATGCAGGCAGACTGTAACAATACTTGAGAAATTTAGATGCTACTTTCTTATTTTCTCTTTTCTTTTATTTTTTTAATGTTGCATGCATGGATTCAGTGAATTCATAATATTTTCAATTTTCACCCCTCAGTTCCAAGTCCCATCATCCTCCTTTTCCCCCCTTACAATTCTTCATGCTTTCTGCCAGACTCCCTCCCATTTTTAAGTCTTTTCACTTGTGTGGCCCACTGTGCTTCATTGAGTTTGATTTTAATGACATATGCCTGACAGACTTTATGCTCCAGCAAGTATCATACACCAGGTGGGCATACCATTGAGAAAAGCATCCTCCTTGGCAAAAATTCACAATACAAACAACAACAAATACTGGAGAGGATGTGGAGAGAGGGGAACTCTCTTACATTGCTGGTGGGAATGAAGGCTCATACAGCCACTCTGGCAAGCCATCTGGAGATTCTTAAAGAAATTAAAGATTGAAATGCCATATGACCCTGCAATTCCACTTTTGGGAATAACCCCCCATACAGCAAAACTTCACCTCGATAGCACAAGCACAAGCAGCACTGTTTACAATAGCAAAGTCATGGAATAAACACAAATGTCCAACAGTTGACGAGTGGATAAGGAAACTGTGGTACATCTATACAATGGAGTACTACTCAGCTATCAAAAATGATGAATTAATGGAATTTGCTGGGAAATGGATGAAATTAGAAACAATTATACTGAGTGAAGTATCCCAGACACAGAAAATTAAGTGCCGTAGTACTCCCTAATAGGTGGCTCCTAGTACCAAACCCACTTAGAGACATTCAAAGATAAATCTCTGTAATACCTACAATAATTGCAAAGATTATGAACAGGAGGGATGGGGTAGGAGGGCCACACCAGTAACAAGGAGAGGGGGGACCATGATACAGCAGAGAAAATAGGCCACCATCAAGGACTGGAAGTAAGTAATGAGACATGTGGTTAAGTTCACAGACTTTTCTTCCTGATCATTTACAACGGATGGGGTATGATCTTACCAGAAGGGGAGGGCATATAGTCTGGCAGATAGAAAGTAACCATTTCGCAAATGGGCGATTGACTCCTCTCTCACTGCGGTTTCCTACTTTTATTACATCTACCTTTGAATATACTCTTATAACAAGACTCTAATTTAACAGGCTTTTATCTCTAGCCAGGGGGCGATATCCCATACCCATCAGGATGGAGTGAAGGGCATTGCAGGAGCAGCAAAACTGAAAAAAAAACAACAAACCACAATCCAGAACTTCGGAGACTCTATATCAACCACCTAGAACTAAGCCAGCCTAATCTCTCCCCATCCTGAAGCTCAGGGAAATTTGCGGAAGAGGGGGCGGTAAGATTGTAAGAGCACAAGGATGGGAAGAGTAATGATATGCAAGATACTCCACACAAGTTAGGGCCAAAGCAATCATATTTGGACTTTGCATGCCCTGCGCAATGTCCAACACACTATTGACCCCACAAAGTCTAGCGTTTGCTAAAGGCACTAGGATCCTTGGCGGCAAGGGATTGACAGCCACAGTAATGTTCCTATGCTTAAGGGGAACAAAGGAAAGGGTTCTGGGAAATGCTACTGGGTCCTTGCACCTCATCGGAAAAGAGGACCCAGAGGAGAGTTTGGCATGCTCATTAAAGGATGCTCCGGGGATGGGAGGGGGAGGCACTGGGGGATGGGGAGGGAAGGGGGAGGGGAAAAGGACACAGGGGGTGGGGGGGGCGGAGGGAGGGAAGGTACTGGTGTACCTGTTAAGTTTGTATGAGTGGAAATAAAAAAAATAAATATAAAAAAACAGAGAAAGAGAGAGAAAAAAAGCATCCTCCTTTTCATCACCATCAGTTTTCATCCTCATTAGTCTCTCAGAGAGGTGTAGATCTTCTTTGAGATGTTACTTTCTTATAGGAATAAAGGATCATCTCTTTCAGAAAGTATTTCTAGTTTTCTTCTTGAGGAGATTCTATTCCTTCTGAAACCATGGTGAACCTCTGACTCTATACCAAAATGGTCCCTTGAAGGTTAAGAATCATACCTGAGTCATATTTTTGTGATCTCAACTTAGTAGTGCCTGATACTGAATGGGCCTAAGTCAACACAAACAATCTCTTCAGGAAGACTTACTTTTGGAGCAGACATATCTTCTTTCATATCTTGGCTCTACCTCATGATAGTTTGATCAAATTTTTAAATGGTGTTTTTTAAAATCATTTTTTTAATATTCAGTCTTCCTAATTACAAACATAACAGATGGTTGTACCGACACCCCCTCTCCCGCAACATGTTTTTTGTTTTTATTTTTACTCTCTTACTATCTCGTACATGTAGAGATAATGTAGACAATAATCATAGTTACCCCTTTTCCCCTCCTGCTGCTCCTGGACACTTCCCTAGCATGTCCACCTCCTTCTTTTATCTCCTAATTTTTTAAATTGAACAATATAAAAGTAAGTGTAAGCAATAAAATAAAACACATTTAGGATGTAGATAGTTATGATTGAGCTACCAGTTCTACATGGTTAAAAACATGATAAAACTGAATAATAATAAAAACTGAAGAATATTGTCAATAAGATCCTATTACTGAAGATGCAGCACAAATGGATCACAGAACATGGGCAAGGTACATCCAATGGAACTGGTCTAAAGACTTTCTCCTTGTTAGATAGCCTATATAGTACCAAGGAATACTGTAGAAGCTGCTTGTGGAGAGAAATATTCAAAAGCCCCATCAACAGCATGGGATGTGTAAGTTGCAAAATAAATCACCAGTGTAATAGTGGCATGAATATCAAGGAGATAACCAACAACTTTTTTATTGGACTCAAGATATGCTTGTGAGAATGGTGCACATCCCTGTTACTGCAAACAAGAACAAAAAATCTAAAAAAAGGGAAGGAAATAGATCAATAGGGAATACAGCCAATAAACCCAGAAGTAGGAAAACAGTACATCAAACTGCTACATAGGTAGCTGTTGTTATATCCATGGAATGAGAATTTACAGTGGAAACCTTTGGGTCTAACGCTGAAAGAGTAAAGGTAAATGCATATATCAGTGGGTTGGCCTGAAGAGAGGTAATTTGATATACCATGAAGGCCTGAGCTCCCACAGAAGCAGACAAGTCAGAGTGAACCCTGGAGTCCACAGAAGCATACAGGTGGAAGGGTAGGAGGGAGTGGGAAGGAGTGAAGAAGAGAGGAGATGGGAGGGAGGGGGAGAGGAAGGAAAGCTGGGATGAATACTCAATATATTTGTAAAAGTAGAAAAAATAAAAATGGAAAAACCTGAAGAATAGCAGTTTTGTCCATCTTCTATGAGACTAAGTTCATGGTGTGGGCACATGGAGTCCTGGCCCACAGGAGGCCATATACTCTGTGGACCTGGCCCACAAGAGACCATCACACTTGTGAGCACACAGGAGGCCATCCACTTTGTGAGTATATGGAGCCCCAATTTTTTTTTGAAAGGATGTATTTCTTCCATTGATTAAAACATTATGCTATGTCTCCTAGAAAGATTTAACAAATCAGTTTCTAAATAATTTCTTTTTTAGAACTACAAATTAAGAAATACAGAATCCAAGTCATAGCAGAAAAAAACAAATTCTTATGAAAAACAAAAATGTTTTTCTTTCTTTTTCTCCCACATTTTATTTTTTTCCTAATTGTACAAGCTCAGTAGGTACCCCTCTCCTCTCCCTCCCTGTTCCCCTCCCCAGTCATTCCCGATTGTACTCTCCCCCTTTTCCCTCTTCCTTTTATCCGCCTCCCTCCCTCACCCTCTCCCAGTGATGCTCCCTTCCTCTCTCCCATCCCCTGGAGCATCCTTTTATGTGAACACCAAACCTCCCTCTGAGTTCTCCACTCAGTTTTGCTTTTCCTACACAGGCTTTGGAATTATCCCAATTGATGGATAAATTGTCTATATTTCTTGTATAAAAATGTCTTTGTTTTCCTTTGTATCCTCCATATTCATTAAACAAACACTACAACATCTAAAATAACAAATCAATCCCAAAATGATAATAGTTGGGGATTTCAATACTCCATCTTCAACATGGGATAGATCAATAGGCCAAAAACTCAACAGAGACACACTGGTGCTAAATCAAACCCTTACCAAAATGGACCTAACAGATATCTACCAAACCTTCCATCCAAGCAACAAAGAATACACATTTTTCTCAGCAGCTCACAAAACTTTCTCCAAAATAGAACACATATTGGACCATGAATTTCCCTATATATAAGAAAGTTGAAATTATGCCTGTACCCTATCAGACCACCATGATCTAAAGCTTGACATCCACAACACAATGAATAGCAGAAAATACACTAAATCTTGGAAATTAAATATCATGATGTTTAATGAGAAATGGGTTCAGAAAGAAATTTTTAAAAAATTCAAGATTTCCTAGAAGCAAATGATAATAAAAATACAACATATCAAAATCTCTGGGACACAAAATGATAAGGAAAATACAACATATCAAAATCTCTGGGACACAATGCAAGCTGTCCTAAGAGGTAAGTTTACAGCTCTCAATGCCTATATAAAAAAAATCAAAACGTCTCAAGTAAATAACTTAGCAATGCAGCTTAAAGCTTTAGAGACACAGAGCAATCCATTCCCAAAAGCAGTAGAAGAGAAGAGATTAGCAAAAACAGGAGAGAAATATCTGAAATTGAGATAAGGAAAATGATAGAAAGAATCACCCAGATGAAAAGCTGATTCTTTGAAAAAAAATCAATGAGATTGATAACCCTTTAGATAAATTAACTAAAATCAAGAGAGAAAACCCAAATTAACAAAATTAGAGATGAAAATGGAATTATCACAACTGATATGCAAGAAATTCACAGAATTATAAGGTTATATTTCAAAAACTTATGTTCCATGAAATTTGATAACCCAAAAGAAATGAATTTCTGAATAAGCACAACTTACCTAATTGAATCAGGAAGTTTTGAACTATTTAAATAATCCTTTAACATATGAGGAAATCAGTGAAGTAATCTCCAGTCTTCCCACCAAAACATGTCCTGCACCAGATAGATTTAGCACAGAATTCTATCAGACATGTAAAGAGCAACTAACACCACTACTCCTTAAAATAGCAAAGGATGGAACACTTCCAAATTCTTTCTATGAAGCTGATATCATACTAATCCCCAAACCTAATAAACATACACTTAAAAAAGAAAATTATAGGTCACTCTCTTTAATGAACACAGATGCAAAAATTCTCAACAAAATCTTAGCAAATTGGATTTAAAAACATTATCAAAAAGATCATTCACTGAGATCAAGTAGGCTTTATCCCAGGCACACAAAGTTGCTCAACATACACAAATCAATAAATGTAATCCACCATATAAACCAATCCAAAGTCAGGACCACATGTTACTCTTGATAGATGCAGCAAAAGCTTTTGACAAGATCCAACATTATTTTATGATCAAAATCCTAGACACAGTTGGAATAGAAGGAATTTATATCAACATAATAAAAGCTGTACACAACAAGCAAACAGCAAGGATTATACTAAATGGGAAAATATTTGAAACATTCCTACTTCAATCAGGAACTAGACAAGGCTGTCCACTCTCACCACCTCTATTCAATATTGTACTTGAAGTCTTAGCTAGAATCATAAGAAAAGAAAGGGAGATAAAAGGGATTCAAATTGGCAAGGAAGAAGTCAAGATATCTCTATTTGCAGATGACATGATTGTATACCTGACTGATTCTAAAAAGTCCACTAGAAAACTCCTGGAACTAATACAGAAGTTCAGCTGGGTGGCAGGTTGCAAAATAAATGTGCAAAAATCAATGGTCTTCCTATATACCAAGGATGAAAAAAGTGAAAGAGTTCTAAGAGAAACAATCTCATTTACTATAACCCCTAGAAAATGAAATACCTTGGTATAATTCTAACCAAAGAAGTGAGAGAGACCTTTATAATGAAAACTTTGAAACGGTAAAGAATGAAATTACAGAAGACATCAGAAAGTGGAAAGACATCCCATGCTCCTGGATAAACATCATAAAAATGATCATCCTACCAAAAGCAATATACAGATTCAATACTATACCAATCAACTTTCCAAAGCAATTCTTTAAAGAAATGGACCAATCTCAAGATTCATATGGAAGCATAAAAGGCCCAGGATAGCAAAAACAATCCTGAGTAACAAAAAACACTGCTGGAGGTGTCACCATAACAAACCTTAATCTATACTACAAGTCCATAGTAATAAAAACAGCTTGATACTGTCTCCAAAATAGACAAAATAGACATATATCAATGGATAAGAGTTGAAGACCCAGATATAAGCCCACACAATTATAGCCATTCAATCTTTGACAAAGGGGCCCACAAAATTCAATGGCAAAAGAAAAGCATCTTCCACAAATGGTGCTGGCAAAACTGGATATCCACATGTAGAAGATTAAAACTGGACCCATACTTGTCACCAGGTACAAAAAATCAACTCCAAATGGATCAAGAACTTGAATATTAGGCCAGAGACTATAAAAACCCTAGTTGAAAGAATAGGGAACTCCCTTGAGTTGATTGGGCTAAGTCAACATTTCCTAAACAGAAAGCCAATAGGACAGGCACTAGAACCAACACTCAATAAATGGGATCGTATGAAATTAGAGAGCTTCTGTTCAGGTAAAGAGATTGTAAACTGAACAAAAAGGCAACCCACAGAATGGGAGAAAATCTTCACTAACCACACATGTGATAGAGCTCTATTATCCAGAGTGCATGAAGAACTTTAAAAACTAAATGCCAAGGAGATAAATGGCCCAATTAAAAAAATGGGCCTTGGAACTCAAAAGAAACTTACAGGGATGAAATCGAAATGTTGAATAAATATTCTTAAAAATGCTCCACATCCCTAGCCATCAGGGAAATGCAAATGGAAACTACCCTGAGATATCATCTCACCCTGGTCAGGATGGCAAAAATCCACAATACAAACAACACCGAATGCTGAAGATGTGGAGTGAAGGGAATTCTCATACATTGCTGGTGGGAATGCAGGTTTATACAACCATTCTGGTGATCAGTATGGCAATTTCTAAAAAAGTTAAAGATTGAAATGCCATTTGACCACCGTTATATCACTGCTGGGAATAATTCCCTATAATGCAGAAATTCACTACAGTGACACAAGCACAACCGTGTTCATTGCAGCACTATTTACAATAGCAAAGTCATGGAATCAACCCAAATGCTCAACAGTTGATGAATGGATAGTGAAAACGTGGTACATTTATACAATGGAATACTACTCAGCCATCAAAAAGATGACTTAATGAAATTTGCTGAGAAATGGATGGAATTAGAAAAAATTATATTGAGTGAAGTATCCCAGACACAGAAAATTAGACACCATATGTACTCCCTGATAGGTAGATCCTAGCTCCAAATCCACTTAATGACATAGTCAAAGGTAAATCTCTGTAATACCCACTATAATTGTAAAGGATTATAAACAGCAGGGGAAGAGAAGGAGAACCTCACAAAGAAAGAGACAGAGGATCATGCTTCAGTGGAGAAAATAGGCCACAGTCAAGCATTACATGTAAGTAGTGAGACATCTGGTGCAGCTCACTTTCATGTCCCTTCCTGGTCACGTGGCACTGAACAGGTTTGATCTTATCAATCAGGGAGAACATAGGGACTGGCAGATAATGGTAACCATCAGGTAAATGGGACACTGAAACCACCCACCCACCCATCTCCTGTCCACTGCTGTATCCTACTCCTATTCTTCCATCTACCTTTGAGTATCCTCTTATATTAAAGTCTTTATTTAAACAGTCTTCTATCTTTGGTTAGGAGGTGACCTTTGATACCAAGAGAGATGCAGCCAAGAGCAGTGCAGAAAAAGCAAAACTGAAAACAATAAACCATAATTCAGAACACCAAAGACCTTATATTATTTACCTGGAACCAGACTAATCAAATCTCTCCCCATCCTAATGCTCAGGGAACCTTGCAGAAGAGGGGTAAGCAAGGTTGTAAGAGCCTAAGATGGGGAGGACTAATAATTTGCAAGCTACCCCACACAAGTTAGGGATGAAGCAGTCAGAATTGGACTTTGCCTGACCTGCACAATGGCTGATATGTCAACAACCTCCCTCCCCCCAAGTTTATCATGGATCACAGGAGAGAAGGCTCCAGGCATTAGGATCCTTAAAGGCAAGGGATTAAACAGTCAGAACAGAGTTCCCATACTAATGGGGAGCCCAAGAAGGGGTTCCATGCAATGCCACTGAATCCTGAATCCTCACTAGAGTTGAGGACTCACTAGGTTTGGTTGGTGTTCACATAAAAGGATGCTCCAGAGGATAGGAGGGAGAAAGGGGGAGGTACTGGGGGAGAGGGAGGGAGAGAGCATGAAAGAAGGGGGAGAGGAGAGAGTCCAATGGGGGATGAGTAGGAAGGGGAGGTGAGAGGGAGAGGACAGGTGTACCTATTGAGCTTGTATGATTAGGAAAATGTAGGAGAAAAATAAGAAAAGGGGAAAAATTGAAAACTTGCAAAGGATAACTATGATATATTTAAATCCCCTAATCCTTGAGAGGAGAGAGATGAATTTCCCATCTAGAGTTGAATATTTTTCCAGTTATCTAGTCTATGCTTACCACTAGCTATTGACACAGAGCACATGACCCACTTGAAAAAATGGGACAGTGACCTAAATAGAGAATTATTAAAAGAAGAAATATCAAGCAGTTTGTAGCTCTCAGCTTCCAAGATGTCTGCAGTGACTTAGCCTCCTCCAGCTTTGGCCAGCCAGCCATGCTGCCTCTGCTTTGAAAGACTACTTCTCCCCTCTGAAACCATAAGCTGAATAAATCTCCCTTTCTCCCTTAATTGCTTGACTTTGGGTGTTCTCTCACAGCAATAGTAAAGAATAACCATTACAGAAATTGGTACCGAGTAGTGGGGTATTGCTGTGAAATTAAGAACAGCTGTACCACAACATGAAGTTGTTTGTGAAGCTGAGAGAAATTGGTACCCAGAAGTATGGCGAAAGCTGTGATGTGGCTAGTGCACCTTTGGAATTGTTTGTTGGGAGAAATATGGAGAACTTTGGGACTTTGTGCTAGGAAAGTCTTTGCGTTTTGGTGATGGGGCCAAATGGGCCTTTCTCATCAGAGCTCTGAAGACAGCAATGCTGTGAGAAGCACAGACAGTGGAAGCTCACCTTGCGATGGTCCAGAGGGGAAGAGAGACCGTGTTTGCAACTGGATGAGTGACACATATAGCCTTGTGTTGGCGGAAAGTTTAGTGAAGTTTTTCCCTCATCTTGAAAGCTTGCCTGAAGTTAAACTGGAGTGCTTGATGGAGGAAATTTCAAAGCAATGTAGTCTTGACAATGTGATATGACAACTTTTTAGTTGTCTTCAGAGTTATGAAAAAGAGCAAAGAATCAGGCAGGAAGAAGCAAAAAACGGTAAGATCTAATGATGAAAAATACAATGCCAAACTTAAAGAGTTGGACCTGGAAGAAGCAGAGAACAAAATGGCTGTTGAAGAGATTAGCTTCATTTGAAAATCAAAGCCTGCTCTCAATTTAAATAATAGGAGAGGCCCTAGCTTGAGGACAAGATCATCAGAGAAGACTCCCAACCATAAGAATGCAAATCCTTTCAGAAGCTGTGAGCTAAAAGGTGGTGTTCCAAAGCCAGAGTAGGTTTCTCCTACAAAGCAACTGCCCAGGAGTGAAAGAGATGGTCAAGCATAGAAAAGCAGAATCAGCTGTGATTTAAAGGGGCCAGTCTTGACAAAGTCGTCCACATGGTTCTAGTTTTAGAGGCATTTGTTGCAGTCAGCCTGCATGGTTGCTGATAAATGACCAGAACACAGCTTAAGGGAACAAGGAGTTTACTTTCTTACGATAGTCTGGTTACAGTTCATAGTCCAGCTTGACGGGAGAGCACACACCAACACCAGGGCCGAGGGAACTGGCCACCATAACTGCTGAGAGATGGACAATCCTTACTTGCCAGACCAGCATGTCTGGCCAAGTATACAGAAGGATGCCCACTCTCTCAACCAGCTCTCTGTGATTTATCCAGGGCCTAATCCCACCAGCCATGGGCTGGGTCTTCCCCAGCAGCTAGACAATCTCCTTCAGGTTTGCTCTGGGCTTAACTCAACCATCAACTCTCTACAAGTGTGCCCAGAGCTCAAACCCTCAAGAGTCAAGTTGACACCTGTGCTTAACTATGACAGGATTCAAGGATGCAAGAGGGAGGAGATCATGGAGTCCTCCTCCAAGATTTCAAAAAATGATGGAGGCCAAGCAGCATGTAGCAGAAACTCTGCAGTTTAGAGACTCAAAAAGGGCAATTTGTGCTGTGGAGTTAAAGCCTGGTTTGCCATTGAGAAGTAAAGATGTTAGAGATGCCAGAGACAACATGGGACATCTACCAAGGAAAGCTGTATACCCAGGGAGGAGTCAGCCCAAGAGAGTGATGTGTTCTCCCGGCAGCTGCACTGGAGAGGTGGAACCTAAGCCTTTTGGAACTGAGATGACTTCAGTGAGAAGCTCAGCTTTTGGACTTGGAGCTACAGGATTTGAAGTTTGTCCTGCTGGTTTTTGGTCTTGTTATGAACCAGTCTTTCTTGGATATGCCTCCATTCCTTCCTTTTGGAATGAGAATGTTTATTCTGTGCCATTGTATGTTGGAAATATGTAACTTGTGTTTCGGTTCCACAGAAGGCTTTGGACTTTGGACTTTTGGAGTATGTTGGGACTGTTGATGAAGTCTATGAAACTTTTAAAGTTGGACTGAGTATTGTTTACATAATGAGATGGCAATGAGCCTATGGGGGCCAGGGGTAGATTGTTATAGTTTGAAATGTGTCCCCCACAGTCTCATGGATTCGCCAAGGTCATGGCACCTTGAGAGGTGGAGACTTGCTGGAGGAAGGCAGTCACAAGGAGTAGGCCTTGAGGTGGATTAGTCCCACCCTACCTCCAGAAGTCTGCCTTTGCAGCAAGCAGTTTGTAGCTCTCAGCTTCCAAGATGTCTGCAGTGACTTAGCCTCCTCCAGCTTGGCCAGCCAGCCATGCCGCCTCTGCTATGAAAAACTGCTTCTCCTCTCTGAAACTATAAGCTGAATAAATCTCCCTTTCTATCTTAATTGCTTGACTTCAGGTGCTGTCTCACAGCAATAGTTAAGACACACACACACACACACACACACACACACACACACACACACCACATTCAAGAACGGGATTAAGCAACCATATTTGTATGTGCTGCATTGGGAATGGCTTATCTTTAACTACAAATACACCAAAAATTGTCAACCTGTGGTTTATCTACACTATGAGACACTGCAAAGCCATTAAAAAAGAATTAAGTAAATCTGTATGTTCTGACACAGAAAGAAGCTTGGGAAAAGGGGTTAAAGAGGAAAGGGGCTGGGGATGCTGTGCAGTTTATACAGCACTTGTCCAGCATGTGAAAGATTTCAAGACCAATACCATGAAAAAGACAGATGATGAGGAAAGACATCTTACTGTACATATTTTGATATTATTTGTGTAAAAGAGTAAGATTCTTTATAATGTTCTACCAATAAATTATACATTTTATTATTTAACCTCCCTCTATTCAACATATCCATTTACTTTTCCACAGGGATAATTAGTTGAAGAATTGGAGAAAAACTTGTTCCTAGACTGGAATGAGATTCATGAACCTTAGGGCCTTTCTTTGAGTATAATCATAATCATATCCTGAGATGTCCATCAAATATCTAACAAATAAAAAGCTTCATGTGACCCTGGTTGGTCTTAAACTTTATCTAGCTGAGGATGACCTTGAACTTCTAATCTTCCTGCCTCCACAATTATCTTTTAAAATAGAAGACATGGCGGTTGCAACATTCTACAATTTTCTGCCTCCCTGATGGTGGTATCAGGATGGCCTCTCAAAACTATAGCAGAACACTGTGGGTAAAGGAACTGCATAACAGAAATGCCTCCCAGAACCCTGGGCAAGAGGCCATCACTCAGCAGGAACTGATAATGTTCACGGTGTCTAGTGACAAAAAAAAAATTCTACTTTCCTTGAGTCATACAATTGTTTCAAATGGGTAGGTACCATCCATGGAGCACTACAAGTGCATGAAGATCTGTGAGCTTATAAAGTGACTACCTATTACAATGCACCCATGAAGAAGTTCCTTTTGTCTGCTACTACCCTGGATATCCTGAAGGACAAGTAGTCTGTCTTGTATGACCACCCTTTTCTTTATCCACAGTCTGCTAGGAAAACTAACATAATTAAACCTGTGAACACACAAGCCATTTTTAAGAAATACCTGTAAGAAATCTGCTCAAAGGTCACAAACTAAGAGTCCTAGCCAGGTTATTCAGTTCTTCTTTGAGTTGTCTTCTTGAGTGTTTCTGTAACTGATCTGTCCTTTCTTTGATTTTTTTTTAACAGGAGTATGCATCTTGAGCTATGGTATTGTTATTGTTTTATTTGATTTTTAAATTGAGTCACTAAGTAAGTCATTTGAAATATAGAATAACTTAATATAGTTTGGGTGCTTTTGTACTAAAAGTAAAATATTTTTTTATTAGCATTGCAGGTTATAGAAGACGGACTGCTATCATCCAAAGTCATGACAGCAGCTGCTTTTGTGTGTACTGGGAAACTCAATTAAGGGAGTTACATGAGCTTCAAGTTTACTTGAAATGACTATTTAAAAAATGTGTTGAGAAAGAGAAGGGCGTGCTTGTACACATGTATAATCCTAGTACTTGGGAGGTTCAGGAAGGAGGATTGTTGAGTTCCAGTGTGTGGAACCTATCTAAAATGACCTTGCCTAAAGAGAAGGGGAGAAGAAAACAACTGGGGCAAAAGACATAACTTGCTGAGGCAAGTAAAGCAAGATGCTAAGTACTCTATCTTGGTTGTGGGACTCCTTTGGTTGTGAGTTGAAGGTGCACCAGTATAGATTCTTGTATTCTGTTGTTGTTGTTTTTTAAAGCATTTGTATTCAAGTATAAAAAAGAAATATGAACATCTAATAAATGTCTAGAAAATGTTCAGCATCCTTAGCAATCAAAGAAATGCAAATCAAAGTTACGAAGAAAGTCCATCGTTGAATTACCCTTATGACCCAGCTATATTACTTCTGGACATATTCTCAAAGGACTACATATCACACCACAGCAAACATGAACACAAGTGTTTATTGACACCCTGTACATAATAACAAGGAAACAGAACTAGTCTGTCCATCAACTGACAAATGGATAATGAAATTGTGGAAAATATTGAAAATGGACTATCTTTCAGTTATTAAGAAATGTGAAGTTATGAAATTCACAAATAGGGCTGGAGAGGTGGCTCAGGGGTTACGCCTCTGCCTTGCAGGCAGAAGGTCCTGAGTTCGGATCCCAGATCCCACGTATAGATGCCGGGCAGAAGCAGGGGTGGCTTACGGGTCCTGGTAGGGCAGAGCCTGTGAATCCCGGGGCAGAGTAAAAGGAGTAGGTGGAGGCAGTTCATGGTGGTTCCCGAATTCGCCCGTGGTTCTACACACACACACACACACACACACACACACACACACAGGCACAATTGAATAAATAAAAAAAGAAAGAAGTTCACAAATAAGTGAATGGAGCTGGAAAAATTATATTGAGTAAAATAACTCAGCCCCACAAGGATTAACACTACATGTTCTTGTTCATATGGAGACATTTAACATTACAACTTCAGATTCATGTAGTTTGCAACCTTTACTCCAGAATCTTTGCCTCTTTAATAATTTTTCTCTTTTTTGTTTTAAGATATGAAGTTTTGTGTTTAGAGTCCTGACCATGTTATAGTTTGAACATCATACAGAGGCACTTGGCCTTGAAGACCTAGTCCCTCATTGGTGGCACTATTTTAAGAGGTTGTAGAAAATGGGACATGGGCTTAAATGGCAAAAGTAAGTCACTAGGGTTGGACCTTGAAAGTTATACCCAATTCTATTTACAGCCTGAGTTCTCTACTTCCTGGTGTGCCCATTTGTGAGGAACTTGTTGCAAGGTCCCATCTCTGTGGATGGAGTCTTTCTTCCATGAAGAACTGAAATTCTTCTAAACATAAGCCAAAATAAATCCTTCTTTAAGTTGTTTCTGTCAGGCATTTTCTCACAGCAGCAAAAAAGTAACTAACACAAGCCTGAAATCATCCTTCTGCATAAAGTTTCTCATTAATTAAGTCCACATAAGAATGTATGACCATAAGACTTTCACCTATAGTTATTAATTTTGCTTTATTTGTTCACAGTCTTTTCACATAGTATATTCAATTAATATGGGTAACTAAATAATATATATTATTCAAAATAGTTCTCTCTATTTCATGTTTTAACATTTAAAATTATAATTATTAATATATCAATTCTACATATAAATGAGATTCATAGTGATATTTTTATCACTATGTATACATTATACATGAATCATATACATCCATCTTTACTACTCTCAACACTCTCCTGTCCCCTTTTTCCACCCTTGGCAACCTGCCCATTCCCTGAAATTCCCTCTCAATTTTGGGAGGATTATGTCTCTGCCTTATGACTGCTGGGTTTAGTACTCAATTGCTTTGGCCTCACAGTGGGTTCACTATATGTCTTCATGTATCCACATTTTATGTGCATTCATTGTTCACAGTGATGGGTTTCATAAAGACATTTTCATTTTATTGTTAGCATGTACTTTAGCCATATTCTTTTTTTGCATTTTCTTTTTTTCATACCCTTCCAACTAGTTCCTTTCCTTTTCTTTCAAATAAGGATTCAGGTATAAAGTCACGTACCTACGGCTACCTGATTTTTTTTACAAAGATGCTAAAAATGTACATTGGAAAAAAGCAACTTCTTCAACAAACAATGCTGGGGAAACTGGATATCTACATGAGGAAAAATGATATTTGACCTTAATTGCTCATCCTGCACAAAAAATCAACTTCAAATAGATCAAAGACCTGAATGTTAGACCCCCAAACTCTAAAACTTCTTTACAAAAAAAGTAGTAAGTACATCTCAGGAGTTAGGCACTGATAAGGACTTTCTGAATAGGACTCCTGCTACCTAGACAATAAGATCCGCAGCTGATAGGTAGAAACTCATGAAATTAAAAAGTTTCTAAACTGCAAAAGGAACTCTTAACCTAGTGTAGAGACAGTCTACAGAATGGAAGGAAATCTTTGCCAGCTGTACATCTGACACAGAATTAGTGTCTAGTATAAGCAAGGAATTTTATAAACTTTTTATAAAGAAAGCAAATAATTCAGTTAAAAATGGGCTATCTCAAATAAAGGACAAATGGCTAAGAAAAACATTTAAAATTGTTCAATATCCTTTGTCATCAGGGAAATAAAAATAAAAACTACTTTGAAATTTTATCTTTGTGCTATTTAACTTTACATTTCCAATTCCCAAATCAAGAACCTTTAGTTTCCAATATATTTCATTATGAAAGCATTAAAATGTACATAAAATAATTTTAAAGTTATTATACTATTATCCTGAATGTATTTTTTAAAATCACACTCAAACAGTCCAAAGAACAGTTGGTGGTATTAGTGTGGGGACAAAAAGACATGACACCTTTCCTCACCTGTTAGAGTCATAATGGACACTCCTATAGACCCATTAACAAATGAAAAATGCAACATATTTCCTTATCCAAAGAATTACGTGACATGAAGTTTTCAAAAACTAAGATCCAAGAGCCTAAGAAATCTGTTCTTATACTTTGGTTTGTTGAGAATGGCAGGCATTTTTGTGACTGGACAAAAGGCATAAGATCTAATAGTAACAAACTGAAGATGGAAACCCATCAAGCTCTATTCTGATTTTTCTTGCCTCTTGTAGTATTCATTCTTCCAAGATACAGAGTAGATATTTCTGAAATGAGAGTCTTGTGATCCATTTATTATAATGTTGGACAACGTAGATCAGAGAATTTTCTTCTGACTTTCTAATAAACAGAAGTACTGCAATAGTACCTCTAGGCCTTATGTCTTATTTTGAGTAAGGATTTGTACTTTCCACGAGCCACCTTAGAGAAAAGGAATTCTCATTTCTATAGCTTGATTCAGTGGGATAATAGGAGACAAACTGGAAGGCAGAAGAAAATCAAGAAGACTGTATGACTGAAGCTTTCAGTCTTTTTCAGTTTGAAATATTCAACATGCTGTAACACTACAGTTTGGAATGTCATTTTGAGAGCCCCAACACTGGGTAGAAACTCTTTACCCTACTGTAACACATTGTTCAAGACTTGATATGTCTTTTTATACAACTTGCTTATATATAAACTTATTCTAGTATGTAAAATGTATCATTCATTTCCATTTATCTACTTCTAAGTTATAGGTTTACATGTTCATGAAATGGTTCTGTAAGACTTTTGTTATCATTTTTAACAGTATTCAGAAAATAAGACTAAAGAACTGGAGAGCTTTCTCCTATTTGTAGTTTCTATTGTATACATATTAGTATTGATGTCTTTTATATGGTTAATTTTAATAAGCACGTTAACATCTAGAATCCCCTTTGATTTCATTTATATACGTACTCTTCATGCCTAACCAAAAGTATTTTGGAGACAGATGTATTTTAAAATACTTAGGTTACACATGCTGTTTTAAACATTACTATTATTTTAAGATTATATTCTTCTGTTGTAGTTCATTTGGATTTTTTTCCAGAAACAGAATATTTTAGAATAGAAGTCTGTCTTTTGCCACTCAATTAATTGCAGCTGCTCTCCATAGTCCATCTGTTGCTTTGTATAACAATGCCTTTTATTGTTTAACATGTGCATGTGCATATAATGTTTCAATCTCTTAGAGTAACTTAAGAAGCCTTAACATAAGCCAATTCCATAATAGGCCAGATTTATATTACACTCTTAATTTAACAGATGGCTTCCATGTCCTTATTTATGGCTGGTTTTCTATGAATAGTAAAGGATATAGGTGATTTTCCATGAAATCTGAAGGTGTTTGGAAATTTCTGAGTTCACCAAATGAAAACTAAAATTACAATCCTTCCCCTTATAATAGTTTACTCACTTTTCCTGCTTCATAACTGAGGGTGATTTAATTAATCAAATTCAATGTGTAAATTTTGACTGAAATTAATATTTTTGAAAACAAAATTTGTTTTGAACTCTAAAACAGAAAACAGAAAGTGTTATATTCTGTATTAAGGTTTAAAATAATAAATGGCTACAAGAATACTACATAATAACAGGATTGGATAATAAATAAATCTGGTATACTTCCTGGGTGGGTTTATTTTTTTTTATGTTGAGAATGTTTGAGAAACAAAGTAACCTTACTCTTAGTTTTCTAGATTTGATTTTACATTGTAACACATGCATCTGAGCATAGATGTAATAAGCATTTGTTCTGAAGGATGGGAAGAATTTTATAAAAATAACTGGGAAGAAGTTATGCGTGATACAGAATATTGGTAGCCATCTTTTTTTGTATTTAAAAAATGGATGAGGCACTTATCTTTCTCCTGATTTTTGTTATAAAGAGCTTCCATATACAAAGTCATTTGAAGTTTTTTCACCTGAAGCTAAAGATCTATACTGACCCAATCATCATTGTGTAAAATAGTGCAAAAATGCATGTACTGAAAAGTAATAAACATATCACAAATTTCCTGTTACTAACTTTCTCATAATTTATATGATAGGCCCTAAAGAAAAATAAAAGAAGCAAGGATTTTATTCCTAGAATTTATAATAATTTTATTACTTTCCAAATATAATAGAAAATTTTATTTTCCAGAAACTAAGATCAGAGCAAAATACCCAGCTAAGCTTCCTTAAATATGTTGGGATAACAAGATAGTTTTCCTACATTTACATTCTTTTATTGTTTAAATAAAGATTTACAAATTATTATATATGTATATATATTTATATATATTGAAAAATATGTATTTGATAACAAGGTGAGTTAGGAAAATGCTTGGAGACATTTGCACATATTTTAAAATTATTTTCTTGAGTGGAATTAAGAGATCATTGCAGAAGTTATATTTTCTTCTACACCCTGAGGTGTTTTTTGAAACTAAGAATATCTCTCAAGAAACACCAAGGAATAAAACCTAAAAGCCCTCCAATTTGTGTTTCAAAGTTTAGGGTCTCAAAGTAATTCTGAAACTTTTACACTCATTTTCCTTCAACTACCAGCATTTCCCTCTTCGAACACCAGGTGGCAGATGGATCCACTTTTCAGAGCACGCCCCCGACCCCTCCCTACCGGAAGCTGTCATGTAAAGGAAATCTTCCTGGCCACGCCTAGAGTTCAGCACCCGGGAAGCGGACAGCGACACCGCCCAGTTCGGTCCGATGACGCGCTGCAGAGATTTTCACCTGACAAAGGAATTAGCCAATCGTAACTGTATCCAAGAGTTGCGTGACTGACTAATGTACAATGCCAGAAGTAGAGGGGTGTAGGTACTTCCAGCCCTGGGACATTCAGATTGGCGGAGGAAACCGCTGACATTAAATGATATCCCATGCTGCAAAATCAAGTCTGTCTTGTTTTTCCTTTGTCATTGCCCACTGGAATATAAGTGCCTTCTAAATGCTGTCTTGCTGGGCACCGGCGTTAGATTACCCACCCCGGTTTATTCCGGTTGGTTTATTCCGACAAAATGCGTCAGACTGCAAAGGCGGTGCTCTGGGAGTCATGGCGACCGGTACTGGGTCTTTCAACAAGGCTGCCTGTCAGCTTCCTTGAAACCATCGTGGGCACATTCTGCTTTTACTAGTTTTCCAATTAATTAATATTGCAATAAACACCACATGTCTTTTCTCATAAAATCATTGTCTTAGGCAGGAAGACTGGACTGAAGTGTTTTTATATAAGTGACGATTTAGTATCTTTTTTTTTCCAGTTGCCTAGCGACTAATTTAGACAAAAAGAACACGTTGTGGGGATGTTTTTTAGTTCGTGGTTTAGGACAGCAAAAGTCCAAGAATAAATGAAAATGGTTTCTGGATATCATGTCACCCTGAGATCTGGGTATAGAACAAAACATATAATTGTCTCATGCATGACAGTAAGACTGAATTTTAACAAGTATGATTTAGATCGACAAATGGGCAAGGTAACCTGGATTTTAATTGATTTGATTTCGTTTTAAACCGATTGTCTTTCCCACTGTCTCGGCAGCGGTGATTCAGATCTTTTACCAGCAGAGGGCGAGTGTACTGCAGTTTTCGCCTTTCAGACACACTCCATTTTCCTCCCTCCTCCTTTGCCCCGGGGGAAATTAATTTAGCACCAACCTCTTCAAATATAGACCAAGGTGTAGCGGCAGGAGAGCAGTTCCTGGGACTTGGCTGAGTGCCCGTCCTTGCTGTGCTGCGCTTCTGACAATATGTAAATCTTTGTCACAGGCTGCAGAGAGTTGCAGTGGTTGTTGTAGGAGGGGGCAGGGAAGAAAAGCAGCCCCATCCTCAGACGTGGTAGATTTGAGGATCGTTAGCTTCTAAGAACTAAAAGAGAGAGGTCAATAAAACGATGAATATAAACTCTGAAAATTTAAAACGCAGAAGAAGCATTTTACTTCTCTGGCCAATAACTGTGTTGGAACAATAACCAAAAAAGCTCTGCCCTGGCTTTGCCACTTTAGCAACAAAAAATAGAGAGAGGGAGAAGAGGAGGTTAGAGCAAAGGCTAAGAGCTCTGACTACGAGTGGTTTTTAAAAGAGAATAAGCAAAAGCAAGCCAGCTTAAAGAGAGAGGCAATGAAAAAAGAGCCTACCATAGTGTGGAATAGAGGCATGCAGTATAAGGTTAATTTATTGTTGGGCAGAAACCTCTTCCTACTGTACAGGTATACTACTTGCTCCAGAAGGGCACTTTTCCACATAGCATTAAGATTTTGAAGACTATCTCTGGGCACCCAGCCAGAAATCCCATTAATTGGATATGCCTTTTCCCTTGCACGTATTTATGTCTCAGCATTCATCTAACACGGTTTCAAATGAGTAAAATTAATTTTTTCAAGAAACCACTAAATTTTATATATTCCATATTTCCCTCAATCATTACATTTCTGGAAAGCACGTGTTTAAGGACATTTGTTAATAAATGTCAGTTCTTAAGAGTATAGTACTTTGTTTTTAACTGAGTGATTTATATATGTAATGTAAGAGATATGTGTTTTATTATTGGGCTAAATCCCCAGCCCAATACTTTTTTAAAGTTGGTGAGGGCTATGAGACCACAGTTCAAAAGTACAAGAAGAACCATAAATTCTATGTAATAATAGTACAAAAGTTAGATGTCTTAATAGTATATACAGATTATCACTTTTCAAAATTCATAATTTGACTCAAGATTTCATGATTAATTTTACAGAGAAGTCAGAATATCATGTGATGTAGATCACACCTGTACTTCTATATTATTTCCTCTGTAAAGGAGTACTTGAAAAATTTTTTTACAAATAAAATTTTGTTCATGTTACATCAAAAACAAATGTATGTTCGAAATTGTCTAATATGATCACACAGAATTCAGAACTATCTCTTAAAAAACTAGGTATTACACACTTAGTGAAAGAGACCATCCAAATAGCCAATAAGCAAAGGGTTTCAATATCACTAGTCATCTAATAAATTTAAATTTAAATGTCTTTACCCCTTTAAGAGCAGGACTAAATAGATAAATGAAAATTGTTGTTTTCAAGTTTGAGAGGGCAACTGCAATTGTCACATATTGCTAGTGTAGTGTAAATTGGTCAGATAATTCTGGAAAACTCAAAATAAGCATACCCTGTAACTCAGCTATTGCACTAACAGATATATACCTAATAGAAATATCTACATGTGTGCAAAAAGACATGTAAAAGAATGTTCATTCGTCATAACTCAAATCTAGATGCAATCAAATGTATTAAAGAATAGAACACACACTCCCTTTTTTAACACCACATAAGAAATATATACAGCAATGATAATTTCTAAACTGTTAATTCATGTAAAATATAACTAAGTCCCACAAATATAATATTTAGCCTAAAATCATAAATAAAGAAAATAAATGATTCCTTTCATATAAGGTTCAGTAATTATTTAAAGCCATTCTAAAATGATAAAAGCTAGGGATACTTGGTGAAGATAATAACTGGAAAGGGACATAAAAGGGGCTTTAGGAATTTCCTCATTTGGTAGTAGTTAAATAAATATTTTTACTTAGTAAAAATTTAAGATGTACACTATGATTTCTGCATGCAATGTATATACAGTAAATAAAGTATACTCTCAAAACATACGAAAGAGATGGTGTCAGACATGTTTAAAACCATTCAATATCTTCACATAGCATTGACATAAAATCTAAATTCCTCAATATCACCTATAAGGCCCTGTATAACTGAATCCTATATAAATTTGCAATATTTTATTAGCTACTTTATGCTGAGCTACTATATTTCATTTGCTGTGACCTACCATTAACTTCTAAGACATGCCAATCTCTAACCAGTCTTAAATTTGGACTGTTATCAGCTTTTTGCATAACAAGCTCCTTTTAATCCTTAAACTCAGATTAATGGAATCTCTTTAAAACAGTGTTTCTCATCTTTTCTGTACAAAGTTTCTGATACTTTTCCACTTGCTGCTATAACAAATTGTTACCACAACTAAACAAAATGAATATATTGCCTAATACTTACAAAGGTCAAGCAGGAGTTCATAATGTCCTCAACTGGACTAAAATCAGTAGGACTGCTTTCCTTTTGCATACTGTAGGGGCAATCAGATTCATTGTCTTTTCCGTTTTCAGAGACTGCTATACTTCTGGATTTGAAGCCCTTTCTTCTATTTTCAATAATACCAGTATAGCATACTTGAGTGTCTCTCTCACTCTGATACTTTTTCTCTCTCACTTTTAAGAAGCTCAGTGATAACACTGGATCCACTCAAGATGATCCCTAAAAATCTCTTAATCTCAAATTTTCTGATTTATAGCATTAACTCTCCCTTGCTATACATATTTTCTGATCCTTGGGACTAGAATGTAGCTATCTTAGAGAGAACATTATTTTATCTACTATAGCTCCCCCTTTTTTTAATGAGTGGAGCATGATGTTTATTAACTAAAAGACACTAATTATAATTTTAAATTACTTGTTTGCTTCTTATTCACTATCAAACTGCTCTATTCTACCATAAATTTGTGAGACCTTACCAATCAGTTCTTTTGTTTTCCAGTGCTTGCAATAATGTCTGACCCACTAAATGTTCACTAAATACTCATGGGGAAAAAAAGATATTATTATTTTAACCTGTGTTTTGATATTAATCCTTCTATTTAAGTTCTATTTTTCTTGCTCATATATCATACATAATGAAGAAAAGTTCATGGAGGAAGAACTATGCAGATTTTCCCACTCAGCCATACAATCATGTATGACCCTTTAGCATAGCCACTTTAGAAAATCATGCCTACAGGTATCTATGTATGTGTGTGTGTGTGTGTGTGTGTGTGTGTGTGTGTGTGTGTGTGTGTATCTTAAACTTTTACTAGGCTTTAAAAGATAGTTTATAAATTAATGCCTTATAAAAAATAACATATCACAGGACTTAACCAGCTAAAGAGAAAACTATCTAGGTTGATGAATTAGAATTCTTTGTTAAAACATGGTACATGGTACAATTCTACCAAATAGTTACAAAGACAAATGCCGAAGGATCATTAGTATCCCTCTCTTGTTAGGTTGTAAAATTAGATACCAACTCTTTAAAAAATGGGTTATTATTAATTTATTCAGCAAATATTATTGACCAAGCTCAAATGTCAGGTACCGTTCTAGGCTCAAAATTCACAGTATAAATAATACAATTCACTTTCAGGAAGCCTACAAATAGATATGCACATAATATTACATAAGATACTAACAAATATTATAAAGAATTAAGGGGATAACAAGAGACCAAAAGAGGGTTTTAAATGGAGATTTGATTTATGTTATTAAAAGATAACTTTTGAAGTTATTTAAGTGGTATAAGAGGAAACAATTAGAAAGCATTTCAATGACATGGGCAAAAATTTAAGCTAGTGTAGTTGAAATGAACTTAGTGAAACTTAGTGTAGTGGTTTGGGGACTAGAGAGATGGCTCAGAGGGTTAATATTCTACCTCACAAGCAGAAAGTCCTGAGTTCAGATCCTGCAGTTTAAAGACTTAAGGGATTTTATTCAACTCACGATTTTATTTTATTTTATTTTATCTTTACTTATTTGTTCTGTGTGTGTGTGTGTGTGTGTGTGTGTGTGAGAGGGCATGTGTGACCCTGTGAAGGACCAAGGGTGACTTCGGGAATCATCCTGGATTGCTTCTACCTCCTTCTTGCTTTGCTCTGGGATTTCTAGGCTCCACCCACCAGATCCAGAAGTGCAGGCTGCCACCATTTCTGCCTGGTGTTTTTATGTGGGATCTGGAATCTGAACTGAGAACTTTCTGCTTGGGAAGCAGAGTCTTAACTCCTGAGCCATCTCTCCAGCCCATCAACTCACAATTTTAGATTACAGTCCATTAGGCAAGAGAGTCATACCAACATCAGAACACAAGAAAAGCAGACAGTAAGGACCAGTGTTGCATATTTGTTTGCTTGCCTGTCAATGCTCAACTAGCTCTTCCATTTTTATCTATCTGCCCAGTGAATGGCCCTGACTACTATGGGATGGATCTTCCCATTCAGCCATACAATCAAGATTGCATTTGCCGACCTGCTGAGAGATCTGTCTGCCACCTAAATGTCAAGCTGACATCTGAGACTCAGCTGACAGCTGAGACCATTGCCCATACTAAATTATCAATATAATCATGTTAAATTTTTTGAAGAAAAGATATTAGTAGAAGAATTGAAGATGGTATAGTGAACTCTTTCAAGGAATTTTTTGTAAAGGAGAGAAAAAAAGAGCAGTATTTGAAAAGAATGGTGAGGTCAATAGATGGTATTTTAAGATGTAAGAAATAACAACATGCCTGTGTACCGATAGAGAAGATTTGGTGAAAATGAGAAAATTAATAATGTATGGATGAAGCAATGTTCTTGAGTACATGACATTATTTGAGTACAGGTGTAGGGGTGGCCTCAACTATGAACATAACCAATTATCTTATAGTCACAGAATATGTAAAATATAAAAGAACAAAAACAGGTCAATAGTTCATTGTGGTAAGAGCCTGTGAACTTGCCTCTCTGATCACTCTTTTTGTGATATCCTACTGATGGAGAGGAGATGAGCTGACAGCTGAGAAAAATGTCAGAAGCTATGAAGTAAAGAGTAAAGCTATGATGAGTAAAGAGAAAAAAGGAAAAAGAGAACAAATAGGCTAAAAAATACCACAAGGAAGCTAAGCAGCATAGAGGGCCATTTGATATCTGTAATCGCAGATATATAGTGCAAAAAAATTCGTAATGTTGGGGTGTTTTTCCCTTTGAACATGATTCTGTGTGAACATAAGTCTGATATAAGCAATCTTTTAGACTGGTGAAAATTTGGATTCTTGTAAGCAAGAATATATTAAATTGAGAGAAGACTAGGGAGTTAAAGATATGCAAGATGGAATGACTATAATGTCTAGTCATTTTTTATGTGGAAAAGCAAGAGCACAAGGGAAGTGAGAATTTTTTAAAAGAAAAATAGATTATGTATTGGAGCAAGTGAATATTTTTAGGTTAGGATCTTCAAAGGATTAAGTTGGAAAAATTGGGGAAATATGCAGATCTTACATTGCTTAAAATCGGTATTGGAAAAATGTTTAAACCTCAGGTAGGTGGCTGGAGGTTAGCCAAAGGGACATAGTCAAAGAATTAAAATATTCAGCTACAATAAGAAATAACTATGCTGAAACCACCAAGAAGTAGGGACAAAATAGGACTAGACAGAATAAGAGTCATCTGTCAAAATCCACAGGAAATGAAGGTGAATGTCATGGAATTAGTAGATAAATACTGAAAAGACTGACCGTGGGTGATTAAAAGATGATAAAACTCAATGTTGTCAGAACCAAGGAAGACAGTGATCTAGAAGTGACAAAGAAGAGGGGAAAATTCTTTTTTTATTTTTAAATTTTTTTATTACTTATTATTTATTCAAGTGTGGGTATGTGTGTGTGTGTGTGTGTGTGTGTGTGTGTGTGTGTGTGTGTGTGTATGTATGTAGAATCACGGGCGAATTCGGGAACCACCGTGGACCGCCTCCACCTCCTCTTTGTTTACTCTGCTCCGGGATTCACAGGCTCTCCCCTACCAGGACCAGAAATGCAGGCTGCCCCCGCTTCCGCCCGGCGTCTATACGTGGGGTCTAGGATCTGAACTCAGGACCCTTCGCCTTCAAGGCAGAGGCTTAACCCCTGAGCCATCTCTCCAGCCCCGAAAATTCTTATTTTTAGGCACAGGGGTGTGCTGGCTTTAACAGCACATTTACTAAAATTGGAAAAATACATAGAAAATTAGCCTAGTAATATTAAGGATAGGTAGAAAACATAGTTGGGGATACTGTCCTCAGGAAAAACCAAGTTTAGGTTAAACGCAAAGTTAAGTTTTAAGGATAAGAAGTTGAGAATGTAAGATGTTTTGCTAATGACAGCAGAATAGGTTCTAGAGTTGAGAATAGATAGGAATAAAAAAAGAAAAAAATCTACTTCAGTTACTTGGAGATTGCTCTCTGTGTGACAGGAGATGAGAAGGGATTCTTGGGATTTTTTGGAAACTGACATAAACCATAAAGTTAATTTTGGTGGTCCAGTGACAATAAGGATATAATATGGGTAAAAAGTGTAGATACTTCTTGTCAGACATACTCAGAATTCCTTTAGGCATAGGACCATGTAGAGACTCCTTTTGACATATGCACCCACACAGATATGGACACCAGAGGTGAATAGCAATTGTCATCTGATGTAAGAATTTCTTTTCAATGTCTTTGATAACAGGAAAAATCAAAGAGATGGCTTGAAACACTGGCCTCCTGGGAGATTCTGAAGAAGGATGATAATAAACCAAAGCTGTTCATGCTGCTGGCTCTCCACTGGGTAAGTGGTCTGTGAGAATAAAAGCCCAACAAGGATGATTAAAAATGAGCACTGAGTTGAAAAATATTCATGTTTTCCTACGGCTAGGATGAGTACTCTTGAAATGTAGAAAGTTAAGTTAGAACTTCACAGATGATTTTTTTTTTCATTTAAAAGTTGGCTGCATTCTATCACCAAGATCAGAAACACAATGGCCTAATCAGTAACTGCAGACATTTTGAAACCTCCTAATATTTAAGAGGAAATTAAAAGTGAGTCTGGTGAGCTATCGATGTTAAAAATCACAAACAGACATACACATACTGAGTCACTGTAATAATTCTCTAGTCTTAGATCGCTGAGTCTCTGCAGATTCAATTTGGCATCAAATAACAGCCTATCTTTCTCTGCCATACTGGTTGTTTGGAACTGATGAGGAGACAGATAGCACTTTAGTTACAGAGAAGAAGAGAGATGTGCCCTCACGTGACATTTTGTTTGGAAAAAGTCTAGGAATGTTCGCTTCATGTTTTCCTGGGCAACCGAAACCTGAACCAATAACACAGACCAGAGGCTTTTGCTATGATGTCTTTTTCTTCAATTTAGTTAACTAGGGGTTTTGCTATCTTAGTTTGCATCTATGTAAGTTCCTAATATTTATAAATCTTCAAATTATTTTTACCTACTTTTTCCATCTATGCAAGTGAAAAAATAAAATCATGGCCTATTTAAGCCAATGTCTTTCAACTTCAATCTCCAAGAGGGAGAGTATGCCAGTCTCTTTAGTTCCAGGCGAGAGAAGCCAGCTGCTCCTCTTAAGAGACACCTAACTGATGAAAGAAGGGATCGATGAGATCCAGAGACAGGTGCTAAATTCAAAATGAGACCATGCGAATAATACCTATAAAATTAGTTAGATTCTCAGAAGGACATAACATATCAAGACAGGTGACCAACCTTTTTAAATAGCATGCTATGGTGACTGTAGGGATTTAGTTCACTCTGATACCAGTTCGCCCAAAACCAATTCTCCTGATAACAATTTGCCTAATTAACTTATCTAAAATTAACATTTTCTGGAGCAGTTGTTTCGAATCCTTATTGTGCATTGTTCTAACCTGGGAACAGATTTTTTCAGAGTCATAACATACAGCCCATAGCTTTGGAGATTCTGAATTATTGCATTTTCTGTTAAGCAAGGCCAGTTAAATTACAGAAACCAAGTTAAACCACAATATTTGACAAAGTAAATAACACTTTCCTATCATGCCTACCAAATATTTCATGGGGCATACTACATAAAACATAATTACACTAAAATTTATTCACTATCTGAGGCTGAAAATTTACCAAATATTCTCTTTTCATTCATTAAATCTGGCAGTAACTCAAAATTAAGGAGAACTATCAGTAGCTTTAGAGTTTAGAGTTTAGAATTTAGCTCTACCAGTAACTCAAAATTAAGGAGAACTATCAGTAGTTTTAGAGTTTAGAGTTTAGAATTTAGCTCAACAAATTAAATTAGACTTAATGTTTTCTGGATGATTTTGCATTTTCAAATAAAATATTTCTCATATCTAGGAAATTCAACAACTTACTTTTAGCCTTTGAGTTTCTAAAGAACTGTCAAATATTCCTATTATTTGTTATTTCTAAAAATGTTAATATACCATGCTTTATATAACTTGTTCAATTTAACCCTTCTAAGCATTTGTTTCTTTTTTTTCTATTCACTGTCATTCTGTATTCTTTTTAAAATTAGTTTTAGGAGCTATTTCTATGCATGTATAGATGTTAGCCCTTTCTATAATATAAATATAGACAATTTGCAATCATACACCACATAGTGATGGGGACATATTCTGAGAAATTTGTTGCTAGGTGATTTTTTCAATTATTAAAAGATTATAGAATGTACTTACACAAGCCTAGATGATACATCTACTGCCTAATAGGCTATATGCTACAGCTTATTACACTATAGCTCTTAAACTTGTACATTATGTGATACATAGTACATACTTGTAAATAATTGTAGACATAGGAAAGTATTAGTATTTTAGCAATGTACAACTTCATTGTAATCATGTGGGACTGCCATTGCATATATGGTGAGCTCTTGATCAAAATGTCCTATGCAGCACATGGTTACATATTGTCTTTTGATTTTATTCACAGTACATCTAATTTAATCCATGTGACCATGTGATGTGTGTGTTGTATGTTGTAAATTAATGTGAGTTTGAGCTCCTAGGAAGCCTTCTTTTTTTATTTTTTTATTATTATTCAATTGTGCGTGTGTGCGTATGTATGTGCCCGTGTGTGTGTGTGTGTGTGTGTGTGTGTGTGTGTGTGTGTGTAACCACGGACGAATTTGGGAACCACCATGGACGCCTCCACCTCCTTCTGCCCAGGGATTCACAGGCTCTGCCCTACCAGGACCAGAAGTGCAGGCCGCCCCCGCTTCCGCCTGGCGTCTATACGTGGGATCTGGGATCTGAACTCAGGACCTTCCGCCTGCAAGGCAGAGGCGTAACTCCTGAGCCACCTCTCCAGCCCCTCTAGGAAGCCTTCTTAAGACTTGCACTTTTCTTTGTTGTTGCTTAAAAAGAATCACACTGAATTATGGAAGACTTTGATGATAGGGAAGTCCTATGCTAAAGATGGTGGAACAGATGATGTTTCTCAATGCCAAATGAGACATAAAACCTTCCTTATTAGCCTTGATTCCCTGTCACAATACTTCTTTTTATGAAAGGGATGTAACTTTCTTCCTAAGTCACTTTTGAGTCTTACAAATATATTAATCCAAACTAATTCTAACATGATATTTACTTTTAATACTTTTATTACATTCCATGTTTACTTCATCCTGAATTTAATTTGGTGTATATTTTTCAATTTTTTATTGTGGTAAGATGCACTTAGATTTACCATGTTAACCATTTCAAAAATGCATTTGTGACATTGTACAACAGTCACCACTGACCATTGTCAATTAGACTTTTTTTTTAGAGATAGAACTTTTTTTTCTATTTTTAAAAGCATACTGAGCATTCATCTCTGCCTTCCTCAACCCTCCCCCCAACATCTCTTTCCCTTTCCCTTCCCCCCATCAATCCCTTCCACTCACTCCCACCCATATGCTTCTATGGACCCCAGGGTTCACCCTGGTCTGTCTACTCTTGTGGGGATTCAAGCCTCTTTGGCATATTACCTCTCTTCAGCTCGCCCCTCCCCCACTGATATGGACACTTCCCTTCACTCATCCAGCTTTAGACCAAAAGTTTCCAGTGTATGTTCCTATCTTTCTTGAGTTGCTGGCACACCAGTTATTATGCAGGTTTGGTAAGGACATGTCTCACTGCAGTGAGCTCCCAGATGCAGCAGTCCTGCCCTGAGTGGAATGTCTTGTCTAATGGTGAACCTTCCCATCTCTAGGTTCTTACAATCTCATCACCCCCTCCTCTGTGAGGTTCCCAAAGCCTTAGAATGGGGAAAGATTAGGTTGGCCTGCTTATAGGTGAGCCTCACTGAGTCACTGATACTTTGCATTATGGTTGCCACTGCTGTCCACTTCACTGCTCCTCTATTGCTTTATGCTACATCCTGTTAAGGTATTGAATTCTTCTACCTCTGTCATAAAAGAAGACTTTTAGGCTGAATGTTAAATATTCTTCCAATCTATGGGTATAATAACAACTATTTACAGAAAAGTTTGATGTACTTATACTGATGTATAAGTTCGTTGGCTGTTTTCCCTACTGATCTATTTCGTTCCCTTTTTTAGGCTCTTGTTCTAGTTTACAGTAACAAAGATGTGTACCATTCTGACAAGCAGGTCTTGAGCCCTATCAAAAAGCTATTGGTTATCTTCCTGACACTCACACCACTATTACACCTGTTGTCATGGTAATTTATATTGCAACTTGCAAATCTCACGTCATTGATGGGGCTTGTAATTATTTCTCTCCTCCAGCAGCTTATACAGCATTCTACAGTATTTCTTGGTACTATTTAAGCTATCCAGCAAAGAGAAAGTCCTCATACCAGTTCCGTTTGATGCATTTTGCCCATGTTTTGTGATCCATATATGTTGCATTTTGAGTAACAGGATCTTACCGAGAGTTTTTGGAAAGCAACCAAGAACAATTGCAAAAGCTTATAATGTTTGGGGGCCTTTAAGATCTCTCTGACCAACATTTTATCAGGAAATGCCATATTCCTGTTATTTCTAGTATAATTTTGTCCCTGGGTTCTAAGTGGACCAGCTTTTTCTTTTACTTCCCTGTTTTCCTTACTCTATGCTCCTCTGTATAGGGACTGCCCATCCCTTCTCCCTGCTCCTCTGTATAGGGACTGCCCATCCCTTCTCCCTTCTTTAAAAGACATGTTTTTTTTTGACATATTACTAGAATAGGATGTTCCTTTGGAGTTACTTCCCACAACCTAAGGATTTTTCTGGAAGTCCCTCTGTCCCTCCTGCAGATGCCAATGCCGCCCTTGCTTTCTCCTAGATTCTTTTTTATTCAACTGGGATTCCAGTCCATGTGAAGATGCTGCTACATGCAGAGGTGTGTGTCTCTTCTCAGTTAAACTTCCCTGAAAACATAGTGCTTAAGTTCACCAGATGCCACCAAAGGGGTTCACCATTTGACATTCCTGGGAACATTTCTGTAAATACCAGAGATATGCCCTCCTTGTTTTTTTTTTTTTTTTCATCCCTAGTAATGAGAGGTGGCTTTGCAGCCGGTTCACACCTAAGTACTGTAATAATACCTCAATGTTTGAGGAGCATGATTTGTATACAAATAGATTGTTAATCTCTATTATGTACAAACTAATTCTTACACTGCCTATGTACTTTAGCATAATGCTGACATATAACTAAATTTAATACTTATATTTTCATATGAATATGAGTTGTGAAAGTTTTGGGTAGATATTACTTTATCATTTTTTGAACTAAAGTTTTTGTAAAGGAATTATATTATATATATATTCCTTTTTCCTAGCCTGTTTCTTCCTGTTAATGTGTTTGTTTATATTTGGTCCATGGAACTGGGTAAAATGCAAAGTTCTGTGTTTGTATTTATATATATTTAGTGCTGCATCTTATAGCACTTTGAAATACCTCATGTTTATGAAAATAAATAGCAATTAAATGAAAAAAACTTACCTGAAAACATTCTCACAAACATGCCCAGAGTTGTGTGTCCTAGGTGATAATAAATATAGTAAAGGAAGTTTAAACATCACAATTAGAAATTATACTTTTAAAAAACCACTTAATTTTTTTTCAATGCTAGAGTTTTTACCCAGAGTCCTGAATGTACTAGTCATGTGCATCACCAATGAGCAGATTATATCCTGGTCCTACTTGATAATTTAATGTATAATACCTGACATATAATTACATCAATTTATTACCATTTCTCACTAATGGTATTGAACAGCTGAACATTTTCTACATTAACAATTCCATGGTGAATCATCTATTCATATTTCTAGAAGCCTAAGCAGTTTTCTTATACATTTCATGATTTCTTTATACGATAAAAATTATCTTTGATTTTATTTTCTGTTAAAATTTGGCAGTTCAATTGCCTTTATACATTGGGATTACAAAATGAATTTATGCAATTTATGTAGTCTGTTCTTTGTGCTTTAATTTATTACTTTGAAATTTATAAGTTCCCTTTCCCCAACAAGTGCTTAACAGATAAGTACTTTTGTTTCATTCTATTTCTTTCAAGTCAAATTCATATCTTTTTAATCCAACTGGTATTTATGGGATATTTAGTATGTTGTGGGTAAAATTCTTTTGTCCCAACATATCTACATTTCTAAGTTTTCTCTCTTAGTTCCCTCTTGTTTCCCATTTACTACATAAATAAGTAAAGAAAGAAAATGAAAAAAAATACAAAATTGAGTAACGTTGGTTTTCCTAATTAGACAGGAGCAGTTGACTCTGCAGATGATCAGCTTTTTCTAGACACTTTCCTTTTACGGTTAGTAGACTGAAAAATATTTGTTTTCTTAAAAATTAAAATAAAAGTAACACTGAGAATCTGTTATAACCCTTCAAAATGTAAGAAGGAAAAAAGTCAACTTAATTTGAATGGATGTAAATATATTTCGAAAAAAAGTAAACTTAACTAAAATAATCTATGTTAAAGTCATGAATTAGAAAAAGTAAATTTAAACTGAAATATATATGTTTCATTTTAATGTAAATTGATTTTTTAACCTTGTTAAATTTATATTATTTTATTTTCACTCAGTCTGGCTCTCACTGGAAATGAGTTGGTAAAAAAAATAAAAGGATAATATGGGAGGAAAAGAGTTCAGGAAAGATGAGAGGAAAATAGTGGGAGGAGGGGTAGAAAAGAAACAATAGAGAAAAGAAAGAATATCTTAAAGTAGGTGAGTTAGAAGGTGGGAAGAAAGGAGGAGAAAGAGAAACAGAAATTGATTCCTAGTCACTCAGAATTAGTTCAGGTGCCATTCATGAAATTTTAAAAATGACTCGCATCTGAAATTGTTCTAAGCCCATTTCAGATATTGGTTCTTTTAACTTAGACATCTTTTCTTGACATGTAGTTAGACACTTGCATCAGTTTTTGTTGGTATTGTGGTATTGTGTGGTAGCACACACACACTATTGACTTTTTCAATAAATCTAATGGAAGCAGACTCCAAGTCTGCCATTTTGGAGATTAGTCACATATCTATTCATGAACCCACAGAATCAGAAACAATGACATGTGGGCTCCTTTTCAGGAAGGTGGAAGACAAAAATCTTGCATCCACTGGTTTGGCCATTATGAATAGTGGAGAGTAGAGATCCAGAGCCAAGGCAGTTGGCCTGCTGGGCTTGATGGTTTCTGAATTCCTGATCCACTAAGTCCCCTAGGACACAGGCTTAATGTACTATCTTTCTTTTATGAAATGTCAACTCTGCATTCATTACAGTAATTATCCATTGGACAAATATATATACTGAACATTGATTCTGAGATCACACACTGTAATCTATCTGATACACTGGGCCAAAAAGCACCATCAATTTTTCACACAGTTTTAAAGCCAAATTTTCTGCCTAGATACTTAAAGGTGTCTTGCATTCTGGTAAGTAGTTGACTCCATAAGCTTAGACCAGTCAAATAATATTCTTCTAATGGAAGAGAAGGAAAAAACTTTGAATTTTATTGTAATTAAAGAAATGCAGCTGAGTATGTAGTACAATGTTAGAATATTTGCTTCATGCACAAGGCTAGGGCTTAAGATATACAACTAAAAATGCAAATTAACAGCAATTCTTTGCTTATTGTTTCTTCAGAGATTATAAAGATATGCAATATCTAACAAGATATTGAAATCCTCACAGAAGAAAGCATAGATATAAATCTTCATGATTTTGTATTTGGCATGATTTCTAACATAGGACACCTAAACTACAACCATCGAGAAAATAACAGAAATATTGGGACTTATCACCATAAAATGTTTTTGTATAATGGGCTGGAGAGATGGCTCAGGGGTTAAGACTGCCTTGAAAACAGAACTTTCTGAGTTCTCATACCAGGTTCCAGAATGTCCTGAGTTCAGGTCCCACGTCCCATGTAAAAAATGCCAGGCGGAAGGTGGCCTACACTTCTGGCCCTGGTGGCGAGGCCTGGGAAATCCCAGAGCGAAGCAAGAAGGAGGTAGAAGCAGTCCAGGATGATTCTGAAGTCAATTTTGGTCCTCCACAAGGACATGTATCTATACCTATGTATCTATTTACTGGAGCTGGAGAGATGGTTCAGGAGCTAATCCTCTTACTCAGAAGTAAAAGGGCTTGAGGTTTAGATTCCAGATCCCACATAAAAATGCTAGGAACATGCTGGACAGAAATGGTGGCAGCCTGCAACTGTGACCCTGGAAAGGTGGAGCTTGGGAATCCCCAGAGCAAAGCAAAAAGGAGGTAGAGCAACCCAGGATGATTTACTAAGTCACTCTTGGACCTTTATAGGCACATACATTGCATTTTGATGCACACAGGTACATACAGACACACACATGCATATTTGTTCATGTACTCTCTATATATATTTATTTTATATTTTTATGTATTTATATATTTTTATAGAGAGAGAAAGAAAAAGAGAGAGAAACTTATCTTCCCTCTCTTCTATGCAAAGAGAACTCAAACACACACAGTTTTTTTATGCCTCTTTATTCACTGCCTTGTGAGGTCATGATGTCTTGTTCATTTGGAAATCTGAGGAAGAATAAACAGTTCATTTTTGATTCAGCTCTTCCTCTTTTCCTTCTTGAAATTGGACTATGATTAATGGTTCATTTGTCCTCCTCTAGGCTGTCTTTATGCCTGATATTGTGATGGAAAAGTTGACTATTACTGGGGTCATCTAGCAGTCCATTTGGCATTCATACTTACCTTATCTACCTTTAACTCATCTGCTGCAGTTATTCTGCATTTTGTTGTTGAATTCACAACCAAATGGCTTACGGGAACCAGATATTTTATTTTTGGCTTACCATTCTCAATATCCTTCTCCAGCTGGGCAAGAGAGCTTATAACACCACCAAGAACAGAGGGATCTGGCCACACCATATATCCATAGGACCACTGAGAGAATGATAGATTTCACTTGCCAAACCAGCATGTCTGGTCAAGATAACAAAAATGCCAATTTCCTTAACCAGCTCCCTCCATCTTATTTACCTGCCCAGGGACTAGTTCTACCAGCCATGGACTAGGCCTTCCCCATCAATTAGAAAATCTCCTGCAGGCTTGCTCAGGGCTTAACTCAATTACTAATTCTTTACAAATGTGCCCAGAGCTCAAAACTTCATTTGTCAAGTTGACACCTTTATTTATAACATCATCTTTATCACTATTAAAGGTAATATATTTTCCTTTTTATTCTACTCTTTTATCATATTTGCCAACTAATATAGCCTATGGGCAAGGGAAAAGGCTGATTTTTATTGGGTCCTCTTAACTAACCAGTTACAGTGCATTGCAATAGAAATGGAGGAATATATTCCAAATTCTTAATGGTTCCTCCCTGTTTTACTTACTGGTTTGTAAATTCTGGACTTCTGTATATCCTGTTTAAAGAACAAAAGCCTGTGCTACTTTTATACTCAATGAATTAAAGTTTATGTTGATATTTTATTTTGAACAAAAAAAGAAACAAAGTAGAACAACAAAAAATATCCATGAAATTCAGGTGGCCTCTCTAAAGCATACATTGTGGCTCTTGAGGATGTAATGAAATGGATACTGTCATTCACACCTGGTTGCCTCTGGTCTTGCAGAACAAGGTAAAAAGAGAGTGAATTTCTTTTATCATTGAATAACTCTAAGTTATTTCCTTTCTTCTGGGCCTCAATTTCCTCATTATTAAAGAAGTTTCTTTTAGGTTCTTTCTAATATTTTGGGAGAACTGCAGCTACCAGTAGACTACTGAAATTGTCTTTAGACATCTGATCTCCTTTCTTAGAATTATATTTCCTACTCACAGTCCATGGCTGCTCAACTCCAGGTAAGAAATAGAAATAGAAGATAGCTTTGTGGATCATGAGAACCAACCAAGCACACATTTAGAAACTATGGAGAAGAAGGAGGAGGTAGGAAAGAATGAAATGAATTGACATATAATCGGGGAAGATGAAGTTAAAGAATTCTAACTTTTGAATGACTAATTTGGATCCTTTTTGGAAGTCCAACTTCATTCCCATGAATGAATGAAACAATTTATGTCATCATAATAAATCATCTTTTTAAGCTTAAATTAAATGGAGCTGATATCTTCAGTTTACAATCTAAGTATCTATCCTACTATACATATCTGCCACTAATGATCTTGTTTCATAGCTTGCTGAGACCGTCATTCCCAGATCTATTTAAAAGACACTTGATTGATTTAATTTCATCTGATTCAACCTCAGCTTGTACAAAAATTCCTGCCTGCCATGTATTAGCCATCCAGATGAGATCTAGCATTGCCTGCCTATTTCAGGTACTACTTGCAAGTGTGCACCTCTAGAACAACCTTACCAGGAATTTGAGTGAGCTATCATCCTGCTGTACCACTATGAAATGTGTGAGAGGAACTAGACATTCCAGAAAAATTGGTTCTAGGTTTAAGAAAAATGTCAAAGGTGACCTGGAAAGTTACTGTTGCTAGAAGTAGTATGTATTTTGTCTGGATAATGAATGCTTTACCATAGAGAAGAGAATAACATAAGATCTTGGGAATGCAATTATTTCTTGAAAGGCTGATTTCAGAGATAAAATAATATCAATTTATGGAGAAAAATCTTCTAAAGCTTATGAGCCAGATGGTTTTATAATTGAAAATTTTCAACTCACAAATGGATGCCTTAATATTTGCTGTCTCTGACAACATTTCATCATTTGATCAGTAATTTACTTTTCTTAAAGTAAAGTAAGTTACACAGTACTAAGTTCACATGACTATGTCTCAGTTAAGACATAACAGCCCAGAAGAAAATTAGGCTGCTTTCTCCCGGTGTTAAACCAGACGATATTTAAAATGTAAACAAGTGTTTAAATTTTCTTTGAAGTTCCTTCTTTCATTCATGCATGTCAATCTGTCCTTAGGTGAATGAAGCCTCCATTAAATTTTTCTGGATAAATAAATATATATAAAATTCTCTGACATTTTCCTGTTTTTTTGTGAGTGTACATTCTTGCTTTTCATCATTCATAGGACCATAATCTACTGCTGAGTACTGAAAACAAATTTTATTTTATATAAAGGGATATGGTTATACTGAAGAGGAAGTTTGCTCGTTGCAACCATCTTCTTTGAAATATATCTGTGCCAGAGGTTTATAAAGCTCAGACACAGAATTTATAATTAAAAATAAGAGTTACTTTTTATTTCTAGTAGCAAAAATCTGAATAACCCAGATGTCATGAATAAAGGAAAAGTTGAATGCATTAAGTTCTGAGTTCATAATATAGGAATTTAAGGTTTTAGGCTCTGATTAAAGAACATTTTGTGTGTTAATATAACTTTAAAAATATGGGCTAGTGAGATGTCTCAGGTTTACATGTCTGCATGTAAACCTGGCAGCCTGAGTTCGATCCTTGATGACCACATAGTAGGAGAGAACTGACTTCTGAAAGCTGTCCCCTGTCCTCATATGATTGCTGTCTCTCTTTGTCTTTATGTCTCTGCATCTCTTTTTTTAAAAAATATATTTCATTTATTTATTTTATTTGTGTGTGTGTGTGTGTGTGTGTGTGTGTGTGTGTGTGTGCGTGTGTGTGTATCAGAAGACACTATGTGTCTCTGTGGAGGACCAAAGTTGTCTTCAGGAATCATCCTGAATTGTTTCTATTTCCTTCTTGCTTTGTTCTGGGATTTTCCAGGCTCTGCCCACGAGAGCCAGAAGTGCAGGGTGTAGCCTTTTCTGCCTGGCATTTTTTGTTGTTGTTGTTGTTTGTTTGTTTTTTTACATGGGACCTGGGATCTAAACTCAAGACCTTCTGCTTGCAAGACAGAGTCTTAACCCCTGAGCCATCTCTCTAGCCCTCTGCATCTCTTTATAAATGCAAATTTTTAAAATCTATAGGATAAAATTGTAGTTTTTAAACTTTGAAAGTCAACTAAGCCTATGCACATAAAACGAGGTGTACAAGTTCATGCACAGAGAAAAAACATAGGAACAAGTTTTTGTTGGATACCTGAGAGAGATAGTGAAATAGGTTGTTAAAGACGGTAATAATTTTTCTTAACACTCTTCTAGATTTTTTTTATATTTTTCCCCAATCATACAAGCTTAATAGATACCCTGGTCCCTTCCCTCCCTTCACCCTTCTCCAGTCCCCCTTGCAGCCTTCCCCCTTTTTCCCCTTATTTTTCTGGATTCTTTGGATTTATTGAAAAAGAACATGTATTACTTCTGTACTAAAATTTCGGTGTCACATAAAATCAAATGCAGTGAACCCAAAAGCCTAAAATTTAGTCAGTCTTCCCATATAGATAGTTCAATTGTTCATTTCAGCTCTGCTCTAAAACCGGCTACTGGTTGAGTGGTTATATGAACTATTTATGTCCTTTGTGGGTGGAAGATCCAAGTCACATGATGATTGTACAATTTAGCAAATTTCTGAGTTTTCTACTTCTATTACCTCACTTAATCATTTTAGTTCTTTCATTTTTTAGTCCAGTAACTAGACTCCATGTATGGGAGTAAATTTTCTGGTACCCTCTCAGAGGAGCTTCAGCTCAAAGACAAGCTCACAGATTGCTTTTTGGCAAATGACTTTTTTTTAGTATTTCATATTTCGTCGGCCCAAAAGTGATCTCAAAGATCAATATCAGGAAAAACATTTTAAACTAATTAGTTATATCAGTAAAATTGTTATGTAAGTACATGTCAAAGAGAAGATAGTACCGTACACTTTTACTAAAGCCCATTTTTTTTGCCTCTGTGTGTGTGTGTGTGTGTGTGTGTGTGTGTGTGTGTGTGTGTGTGTCTGTCTGTCTGTCTGTCTGTCTGTCTGTCTGTCTGTCTGTCTGAGGGCACTATGTGTCCCTGTGGAGGACCATGAGTGACTTCGGGAATCATCCTGGGTTGCTTCTACCTCCTTCTTGCTTCCTTCTGGGATTTCCCAGGCTCCGCCCACCAGAGTAGGACATGAAGGCCGCTGCCTTTTCCACCTGGTGTTTTTACGTGGAACCTGGGATCCAAACTCAGAACTTTTTGCTTGCGAGGCAGAATCTTAATGCCTGAACCATTTTTCCAGTCCAAGAAAGGGAATATCTTAGTTGCAAGTTTTATCTTGCTAGTCAACAGCACACCTAATTTGGGCGGAGGAGGGGAATAATGTAATTACCCACTTCTGCAAGGAGAGAAAGCTTGTGGAAATATAATTAAGTTGAGTTAGGAGTGACCAATGTGCCATTTCCTAAGGAAGTTTCTATTCCTAGGCTTTGTATTTCTGTAGGTTTTTTTTCCTTTACTTTTTCTAGTACATTTCTTAATATTTTAGTGAGTTAAAAAATCTAGATTTTTTAAACACAAGAATTGAATTTATGCTTCATTAGTTACATATGTACTTTAGGGCTGTTTTGAAATTTAAAAAATTCAGTCATAATTAGATATAGGTGTCAACTTGGCAATTGAAGATTTCACCTCTGGGCACATATGTGAAGAATTGGTAGCTGAGTTGAGCTCTGGGTAAGCCTACAGGAGAATGTCTAATTGATGGGGAGGACCCAGCCCATAATGGAAGGGACTACACTCTGGGCAGGTGAATTAAGATGGAGGGAACTGACTAAGGAAGATGACATTCTTCCATATATTTGGCCAGACATGCTGGTCTGGCTAGTAAAGATTTTCCCTTTCTCAGTAGTTCTGAGGATATAGGTATATGGTGTGACTAGTTCCCTGGGCCTCTGGTATTGGAGTTGGTATGAGCTCTCTTGCTAAGCTGGACATGGAGCTAAAACCAAGAAATATAAGCCAAAATAAAATATTTCGTTCCCTTAAGTTGTTTGGTTCTGATATTATCAGTTACAAAGCAGGCTGCAAGATCAATTTATTATCATGAGGTCTTGGGACTGAATTTTATCTAGACACCTAACAGCCAGCAGCCAAGGTTCTAGACACTCACTGAGGAATCTCGTCCTTTAAAATGAGATCAATTGCAATTCTTTAAAGGGTGAATTCCCCATTGTATACATGACTTGAGTCATCTTTATTGTCTAAGCAATATCCGTAGATACTTTGGTTGTGTTTGTTTTGTCCATTTACCCAAAGAAGCCATCATAAGTTCTCTTTCTCTCTCATGCTGTAATTCTTAGATTCACAATAGGCTTAATTCATTTGAATATATACAGGTGACTTCAAGCCCAAGGGGCTTTCAAATCACTAATCATTAAGATGAAACATTTGTACACCAACCAATTACTCAATCACCTACTTGGAGAATGGGTTATTATTCATGATGGAAATGGACTAAGGAGATATGAAAATGACTTACTTCTTTTCATCCAGGACCAACCAAAGTTGTATGTGAGTAAATATTTTTTAAATTCATGGTTTAATCAGTAAGTAAAGGGCCCTGAGTTTAATAATTATAGCTAAGAAAAGGAAGCAAGAAAAAGGATTATTGATACTAATAACTATTTAATGTGACAGATATTGTGCTAAAACTCTTTTTTTTTCTTTTAAGTATGTATGGGGTGTATTTATGTGTATTTTTTCAATGGTATATATATATACACTTGAATGTATATCCTTGATGAAGCTCAAGGGTGATATCAGGAAACATTCTCAACCACTCTTCCACTTTATTGTTGTAAACCTGGGTCTCTAATTAAACCCAGAGCATGCCACTAGTGCTGGTTTGGCTACCAGCTTGCTCTGGGGAATCACATGTTCTAGCTGCCATACTCCTTCTCCCAGCTTTTTCCCATGGAATTTGGGGATCTGAACTCAGATCCTTTTGTTTGTAAGGTGAGGGCTTTAACCTTTCACAGCCATCTCTCCAGCTGTACTAAGACCTTACAATTAACTGGCTATGCTCAGGCATATGCCAGTATAGATAACCAAGATGAATCTCAGTGAGACACACATTAAAAAAAAAAAAAAAAAAAAAAAGACAAGAAAATAGGAGGGAGACTGGTTCAGAAGAGGTTTACAATGGAAAAAGGAAGGGGATCAGTTTGGGCAATAAGGGATGAAAATGGTATAAATTCTTTGAATAATGAATGTATGAAAATGCTAATGAATGAAAGTAATGAAATTTTAAAAAGATTAACTTGCTAAAGCTTCTCCCATAAATATAAAGTGTGTAGCTTATTTTTCACCATTTTAGGCATGAAAACATTGTGACTAAAAGAGAGAGCAGTATGGGGCTGGAGAGTTGGCTCAGGGGTTAAGCCTCCACCTTGCAGGCGGAAGGTCCTGAGTTCGGATCCTAGACCCCACATATAGACGCTGGGCGGAAGCCGGGCGGCCTGCGTTTCTGGTCCTGATAGGGCAGAGCCTGTGAATCCCGGGGCAAGGTAAACAAGGAGGAGGTGGAGGCGGTTCATGGTGGTTCCCGAATTCGTCCGTGGTTCTACATACACACACATAGACACACAATTGAATAAATAATAATAATAATAAAAAAGAGAGCAGTATGTCGCTTGGGTTCCTTCTTTTTTTTTTTTACTTTTTTCCCCACGTTTTATTTTTTTTTCCTAATCATTACAAGCTCAATAGATACCTCCATCCTGTTCGTCCCCTCTCCCCTCTCCTGTCGTCCTCTATTGGGGTTCCCTAATTCATTGCACAGCTATACCAGTTTATTAGTAGACAAGCTCCCTACTTAGCTTGTACAGTCCCAGTTCACACATTAAATCACTGGAATAATTGTTAATGGTATCAGTTTTCCATCTTAAAGTGAACTAAACAAATTATATGGTCACTTTTTCTCAAAACATCCCAATCTTGGTACTGGGCTGGGAAAATTATTTCTCATGGGAACATTTCTTGTGCATTATAACATGTTTATCGGTATTCCTGGTCTTTACCCATTAAACACCAACCCTCACCTCCAAGTAATAAGAAAAATATCTCCAGACATTAAAACATGTCTCTCGGGGTGGGGGGAATAGTTCCATATTAAGAACCATCAATCTAAATCCTAGGGTAATAAAAATTTAGCTACAAAAAGACAATATGATTTACTTTTTTACAGACTATGTACTACTGTGAATTAAATCTACCATGTAGAGTAAGTGTTCTATCCCTACAGCTGTAATATGTAAAGTCCACATGATGTGCTTTATCCTTACAGCTGTAATAACTAGTAACTAACATGGTTTGGAAAGCACTTCATAAATTTAAAAAGTGCTATACAGATACATTATAATTATTATATATTGCATGTGTTCTACATGCAATAAAACTTAATGGTGGGCAGTTGTAGAGAGGCTTCAGTAATGAATAAGATGACTGAAGGAGCTCTATTGAAAAACTTGTTTATTGAAATTCTTAATAAAGAAGATCAAAGTAGTGTAGTGGGGGGTGATCAGGAGCTTCTTGGTTGCCAATTCTAGTAATACTGTCGAGTGTGATTCTTGATTCCATTTGCATTTTGTGTTAGAGATAAACATAAAACCCAGGGTGAAAAGTAGCTATTATTCAGTAGTAAAATCTAATGAGAGAAATCTATTTTCTCCTACTCTTGTACTTAGAAACGACCACCATTGCTTTCATACCACCATTTTCCATTTATTAGCAATAACAGAGGAAATACCAATAGCACCAATTAAAAATGAATCCACATGACGTGTTTTATCCTTACAAGCTGTAATAACTAGTAACTAACATGGTTTGGAAAGCACTTCATAAATTTAAAAAGTGCTGTACAGATACATTATAATTATCATCATTAATAAATTAGCCCGATTCTCCTAGTTCAAAAGGCACGTAAGGTCAGTTACATGGGCTTCAGTGGGGCAAAATGATCACAACCTACAATGTAGCAATGGTTCACATATGTTGTCAACAAGTTTTACCCCATGCAATCCTGCAGAGCTGAAGTTACACACCCTTCAAAATATGGGAGAATGAAGCTAAAAGTAGACAAGACAGGATTTTTTTTGAGTTTTTTATGCCTTTTTAACAGACTCCTACCTTTTATATTAACTTTAAGTAGATAATCAAACTTCTAAGTTGTGCATAACAAAATTAAAATGTCTTATTTAAGGTGACAATAAATTTTATTACTTTCCATGAGCTGATATTTCAGATAGCATTTCAAAGCAATCTGCAAATTCAAAGAGGTCAGACTGGTACAATTTGTGCTTGTACACCTTCAGGGAATATCTTCAATATTAATTCTAGAATTGTTACTAGAAAAAAACCCAGCTTTATCAATTCCCTTGCCAGCAGGAATTTTGGCAAGGGACAGCTCTTGGCTGACCGTAAATAAAATTCCTTGAATCACCAGTATCTTGATTTAAGAAAGCAATTTTACTGTGTCTTTCATACACAAAATCTGATTAACAATGGATTAAAAAAACACTATTCCACTTTTCCACAGGTGTACAAAAGAAAATATAACGGGATTACATTCAACAATAAAGCTTAAAGTTCACTCTAGGTAATAGTTGCATTAACATTCACATACACAAGCACGGAGTAAGTATATTTCAGGAGTCTTATAATAGCATACAGCATACATATGGGAAATTGATCTCAGGTAACATCATAGGTGTTAGTAAGATTAGCAATTCAGTGTTATAGAAAAGGAAAACTAAACCAAAGAGAAGGTGTAGGCTAGCACACCAAGACAAATCACAGAATTAGAGGAATGAAGTCTGCTCACTGTATGGATGAGAAAACAATATTTTTCTTCAGTTTCTGGGTCTTGATATAGTTGATAAGAGAAGGTTGTGTGATCAAAGTGCACATCATTTTGTCTTAGAAAAGAGAGAGAGAAAAATCCTTTTATTTAGTGATTAATACATGCAAGAGGCAGCCCCGGAGTGACCTGAAAGAGTAAAGCTGTGATTGGCAGGTGGCCGGTATAATACAGATGTTCCAGGCAATTCTCTTAATGCACTTCTGTAGCAGCAATGATCATTTAAATGGCTGTAGATTGAATTATCTTTCAAAGGGAGTTTGGTAGGGGAATTGTGTTCATCATATTTCTTTAAAGATTTATAGCTATAGACTTTGTCTTTTTTAAATAAATCTATCAAATAGCAAACAGCATAAAGTGAGGTCTTGGGGTTTTTTTTCTTTTGCTTTTGCATATGTATTGTTGGAAAAGGACCAGACCTTTTCTTAAACATTGTGTGCAAAAGAATTTTTTTTAATAAAGTGAGCACAAGGACATGTACAGGAAACACATCAGATCTGCTTCTGTTGCCCTGGCTGACCCTCTGTTGGACACTTGAACTATTGATTTGTATGCATAATGCAGACTTTAATCATACCACACCCAACATGTTTTAGAGAGTCCTAAAGCCTCATCAGGAATAATAGTTTTGTCTGCTTAGAGGATGACCCACCAACTCTTGAGTTGAAAAGTCTGGTCCTTTTTAATTTCACATTTTCCCTCCAGACTGATGACTCCCAGTATTTATCTAATTTTTCCCAGCCCTTCTTATGCCAACTTGTCTAATGTGGACCAACCCAGCCAATATCTGACACTAGAACACCCATGATGGTCACGCATACCCAGTGGCCACAAACGCCCAAACTGCTCAATCTGAAAACCTTTCAGCCTGCCCTGCAAGTGTCATCAAGACAGGATCCCCGAAGCACAAGGGCAGAGAGTCCAACTCTCACTGGCGGGGCTGGGAAGCCTCTCCTTTGCGGTGGAGGAGAAAGGAAACTTGGGTCTGCTTTTTAGGTTCTGAAAACAAGCCAGAGTGGAGAGAAAGAGTTAACACCAGACTTAGGAAAACTTTTTTAAGACAAAACCTGTTAAATGCAATTTAGACAGACCCAGGGAACTTTCTGCAGATTTCCGAGGTCTCTAAGAGGGCTCATGTCAATAGGGGAAAGGAGTGGGGAGTTGCTACATGGGAGAGATTTGCCATTATTACAAAAACGGGCTAAGTGGCTTGTTTCCATCTAGTGACCTCACTGGTCACTGTTGTCGGTCGTGCTGTTCCCTTTCTCTTTTTTCTCCTGGGCCTTGCTACCCTTCTTCTTTTTCTTCTTTTTCTTGGTCTCCTCCTTTTTGCCGAAGGTTATAAAGTCGCTTTTGTCAATTTGGCTGTTAGTAGGCTCCTGTCGGATGGAGATGATTGCAGGAGATCCTGGGATAATGAATTTGTCTGGCAACTCACCGGGACCAGATTGTTTGGGGTTGCCTGGTCCGTATTTAAAGGTCCAGCTGTTGCTGTTGACACCAGCACCCACTGGAGGGGACACTTCTCCTGCCTCTGGTTCTGAAAGACAAAAATCATCACAAATCAACAATAGTCAACACACGTCCTCCATACCATACCACTTATAGAATATAGAAAAAACATTCCTAAGTCTGAGGAAACGAGCAGGAGGACAAGTTTTTTTTTTTCACCATGGCATCCACACATCTAACTTTCTAATAACATTATTTTGACTCTTTGTGAAGAATTTCCTAAATAATATAGTTGTGGTTATCTTGCCTGGCAATAGAACAAAGGAACATCCTGAGTTAAAACAGTACAATGCTACTTTCAGAGTATGAATTAGATAAAACTTTGAATGCAAATTTTATTTTGACTCATACTTTATCCAAAAATAGATATAAATTTGCAGAACCAATTATTCATCCTAATTATGTTGTAATGATCTTGAGTGGTGGACTGGAACAGATATGGGATATAGAGAGTCACTCCACAACAGCAAAGAAAGGCATCCCAACCTCATTTCCCAAACCAAGTCACTTCCCTCGACGTGGTTATAGTCTAGATGGAGCATATAGCCATGTGAATTTAGTCTACGTAATATATGTTAACAACCAAGGCACATGCATGTAAAGTATTGTAGAACTCCAGAAAAGAAAATGATTCACTTTACTTTAGAAAGTTAAAAGGAATTCCAGAAGCAAAGGAAAATTTGCACCAAGTCTGAGAAAATGATTATATATCTACAGGGGATTTCATGGCAATATTTCTCTCAAGCACCTGGTTAGAAATACACCATAAAGTGTTGTAGTTAGAGCCAGAAAGGAAGAATAATGTTGTGACTGAATAAAGTCATCCTAGTGACCACAATACTGAAACTTTTTGATGTCATGACAATGGTTACACATCTGACACTGTGTTTTGGTAGACTTGTAAAAGTAAGTAAGTTGCTTGTATTCAGTTGCAGCTTGGGATCATCTACATCTATTTCCATTTCCTCACTCCCTATCATTTCTTAGTCTTCCCTAATTTGGTGTCCCTGGGCACTACTTTTTTGAATACTGCTCACATCATGTTCACTACACATTTCCAAAATCAGTGGTCACATTTCAGTTCTCATTTTATTAATTTCAGAAATATTTGTCATTTCCTTCTTGAAACACTGATTCATGAGTTCTTTGTCATGTAGAAAAAGAATAAGTGCCATAGGTTCTTAGTCAAACTGGGCTCCGGTTATGAGACAGACTAACATAAAAAAGATGTTTAATAGCGTACATATTTCATATATATACTAGAGACATCACTGGCATGAATAGTTTTCAAAGTGGTGGCTTTAAATCCCAGATTACATCATCTGCAACAAAGAACAGTGAATTTTCACAGAAGTGACAAGACAAAGAAAGAACTTTGGGTTCAAGGCACAGCAATGTAGAGAAAAGAAAGTAAGTGGGAGATGAAGACTAGTTAGTAAATGGTGTTATTATAAATATCCTCTCCAGTCTATGCCCAACATTATCTTCCATGGTTAATTTTTGTTCTTTCTGTCAGGATATATAGAAGGTATTATTTATCTTTGTTAATCTATGTTCTACTTTAAGACAAACAAAAGAAGGGTAGAGAAATTTTACTTGAATTTGTTTCTTAACAATGTTCCATATTTTGGAGAAGCATGGTCTGTTCTCTATAATCAGATCATTCTCCGATCCTTTTTGCCTGTTCATCAGTTTCCTTAGCATGATCCTTTTCACCTACTTGTTTGTTTTGAGTTTTAATGGAATTGGCCCATGATTCTCTTTTCTACTTTCTCTCTTTCTCTCTCTCTCTCTCTCTACTTGGTTCTATTGGGATCTCAGTCATGTTTATGAGTATAAATGTCTCCTAAATATACTGATGAAGCCCGACATGATGACATGTGCCTATAATCTCTGACCTTGAAAGGTTGTAGCAAGAGGGTGAGGAAATTCAAGCCCAGCCTAGGCTACATCAAAAATCAGAAATAAATAAGTAGGAGTGCTAATGAGATACAGATTTTTTTTTAATTTAAAGCTCATATCCGTCTGTGTTGCAGTCCCATACATCCAATTGACTACCTGATATCTCTACTTGGAAGTTTCATGGAAATTGTAAACTGAAGAAAACTGAAGACAAACTCTTTATTCCTCACATCTGTTCCTTTCTGCTCCTCTTGCCCTATTGCCAGACTGGGAAGTTCAGAACTGCTCTTCATTTTTCTTTATTCTTTACCATCTATTTACACTACATTGTATTATATTACATTACAAGAGCTATCATTTCTAGCTCTTAAGTATGTGCAGACTCTCTCCTCTTCTTATCTTCATTCTTTTTCAGGACATCACTCTCTGTTATATAAATTGAAGCAAGAACTTCCCCCTTGTTCAGCTTGCTTCCTCCTTTGCCTCTCTCTAATCTCCCACACAGTAGTCAAATCATCTGCATTCTTTAAAGTTCTTTCCATTTTTAAAAATGGAAATACAGTATACACACAATAAAATCCTTTAAAATAGAAATCTGATGAGATCACTCTTCCTGCTTAAAATTATTCGAAGACTATCTACTGTCTTGAAGAAAAAAAATTCAAATTCTTGTTTTGGGGGAGGTGTGTGAATATGTGCATCTGTGTGTGTGTGTGTGTGTGTGTGTGTGTGTGTGTGTGTGTATCAGAGGACACTGTGTGTGCCTGTGGAAGACCAAGGGTGACTTTTGGAGTCATCCTGGATTGCTTCTACCTCCTTTTTGCTTCGCTGTGGCCACTGCATTTACTCCTTGTGTTTTTGTTTTGTTTTGTCTTGGATCGGGGAGGGGATCGGAATTCAAGTCCTTCTGCTTGCAAGGCAGAGTCTTAACTCCTGGGTCATCTCTCCAGTTCCCAAACTCTTTTAATACGGTACATCAGTTCTTCCAAAATCTGATATTCTTTGTTCTCGATACTTACAACTCTCTCCTATACTACTATACTACAGCAGTTCCTCCAACGCTTCTTGGAATATTTTATCTCAAAATCTTCACACATATTCTTCCCTTTAAATGATGTCTCCTGCATTCTTATCATTCATCCCATTCTTCTAGTCTGTGCTTAAATGCTATCCTTTCAAGCAAGCGCTCTATAAACATCCAAGTCAAGTAGTATCCATTTCTCCTAGTAGAATCTATTGCTGTAAGATTTTTGGAAGTAGAATACATATGTATACTTATTTGCCAATATCAGTGCCTAGCATAATGCCTGGTCCATCCAGGTCTACAAATATTTGTTCAATGTATAAATGAAAGGTATGCCATAAAAAGTGGAAGTGGAAGGCTAGAGAGATGACTCAGGGGTTAAGACTCTGCCTTACAAGCAGAAGGTGCTGAGTTTGGATCTCAGGTCTCACTTAAAAAAGCCAGGCCGAAACAATGGCCTGCACTTCCCACTCTTGTGGGTGGAACAAGAAGAAGGTAGAAGCAACGCAGGATTATTCCCAAAGTCACCCTTAGTCCTCCACAGGGACACAAGTCCCTCTGAAACACACACACACACACACACACACACACACACACACACACACACGCACACACGCACACACGCACGTGCACACAACAAATAAATATTTTTTAAAAAATGGAAGTGGAACCTAGTCTTTGGCATATTAACGAACTGTTGCATGATGCTTAGCCTGATTAGTTTAGCCAACATAAGAGCTTCATAAATGGCTTCACATATGGCTAACTGTATATGCCACAGTATGGGGGGGCCAAGAGGGCCAGATTTGTTATAATATTAAGGATATTGCTAATTCATAGCCAGCAGTAAGGAGGGTGAGTAAGAAACTTTCTTCTCTCCCCCAAGCTCTTTTACTTACACCACACGTCCCTTGGTAAAGTTGAAATTATAACACTTTGGGGATAGAACAAGAGACATTTTTTTTTCTCTGAGGCTAACACTAACTTATTTCATGTAAAAAAAAATCCAATTTGATATTTAGTTAGGCTAGAATCTGCCTTTCAAATACATTCCTTAACTCTGAAAGACCCAAAAAATAGGGGAAAAAAAGTTTGTTTGTTTGGGGATGAGTTCTTTGTTTGCTTTTTGTCTGTTTTTATTTTTTCTGTTAATGAAGAATAAACCTATGGCCTTACACATGCTAAGCAAGCACTATACTACCAGTACTTATTTGTTTGTTTGTTTGTTTTAAGCTGAAGACAGGGTCTTGCTAAACTTGGCCTCAAACTATTCACTAGACTAGCCTTCAACTTGCATTCTTTCTTCCTGAGCTTCTAGAGCAGCTGAGATTACAGGTACATGCAAACGAGATGCCTTTTTTTTTTTCTTTTTTTAATCCTCCTGCACTAACTGGGGGTTGAACCCAGGGCTTTGCACATGCAAAACAAACACTCGGCAATTAGACTGCAGCCCAAAATTTAAGGCATGTTTTTCTGTTTAAAAGTCTTGGATTTGGTGCATAGAACTGCATTTCAGCACCATTCCACAATCATTTAGTTGCCCAGAATAGAAATGTTTCCAGCCATTAACCAAGATTCTAAATGAGGCCTCGTGCAATCACCTTGAGATGCAAAGCTAAGCACTAGCCTTGTTCTAGAAGATTAAAGGATACTAGTAGTCATGTGCACAGGCCTGGACACCCTTTTCATGGTAGGACTATGCCAGGAGTTGATTGCTTTAGTATGTTACTGAGCTTCCTTGGCCTTTTCTGAATCTTGGTTTTGTCTGATTTAGCCTAAACTTTGAGAAACAATCAGAGTTCTATGCAGGTACATCCTCTACACGATTAACTTCTTTAGAGGAGAAACAGACGTGATTTCCTCAGTCCCTCACAGACATTATGCCTAGCCTGTTCTGGTTACTGTGTTAGCACAGCATCTCTGAAGGCAAAACTGCATTTGGTGACCTCCTACCCCAATTTCCTTTTAATTAAGGGAATGAAGACCTATGGCTTTACCTATAAAACATCCTAACTTTTGGGCAGACTCAAGAACATGGTCCTTTTTGAAAAGGGAAGAATAATAATTTTTGCTCTGAACTCCAAACAGAGGTCAAGAAATAATTCTTCTTTCAGCGCTACCTCTTTTCCCCCTTTTTTGTATCTCCCACAAGTCCTCTCCCAGTCACTCACAGAAACCTACCTAGCTCACCCTTAAAGACAGAACTGAGAACAGAACAGTCAAGATCCAAATGTACTGTGACTAGTGTTGGACTCTGAGACCCTCACCCTAAAATTCACAAAGCAGGCCGGTTCAGGCCCACGGTATAGCCCTTGCTTGTAGTCATTCAGGCATCCATTGTTTATAGCCATCCAAGCATCCATTGTTAGTCATTGCTTAAAACTATGTACAGCCTTGAGCTTTTTACAGGTATTTCCCCACCCCTTAAGACCTCCAACCTTTCAGTTCTGGAAAAGCAAGTTTGCACAAAGGGGAATTCCATCAATGAATGTCACCCAGAATGAACAGCCTGCGGTTAAGCAGGTGGACTGGAACGATCACCAAGAGCCAACTCCACCGAGCTCTTGCCGACCAATGACCGTAAAGGTCATAGAAAATTCCTCAGCTAAGCAACCCCCCCTACCCCAAGACCCCTTAAAAACCCCTCGCCCGAGCTGATCGGGGCCGCTTCAGTCTCTCCTGCGTGAGAGATTGCTGGAGCCGCCCGGTGGGTCGTTAAATAAAACCTCATGCTATTGCAGCGAGAAGGGTCTTGGTCTTTCTCTCCGTGGCCTCGTTCCTGACTGAAAGACCGGGGGTCTTTCACTAGGGTCTATGATCCCAGCTGAAACAGGAGGACTGCAAATATGGGCAACTTATTCAGAACCTATCTCAAAATATAAGCAAATAAAAGGGTCTGGGATATGGCTCAATGGCAGAGCGCTTGCCTAAAATGCATGAAGTCCTGGGCTCAATCCCCAGTACATGTAATCATCATCATCTTTCAAACAAGTGGCTCTCAGAGCTTAGAAGGAGAATATAATATAGATATAGATAGATAAGATGATGGGATTTTGAGTTATTAGGAAGAGTTCTTCCAGACATTCAGATGACAACCCCAATCCAGTAAGATTTAGAAGTTTTAGTAAAGTAAGAGGACAATTATGAAAAAAAGGGTTCTTTCTGAATTGGCTAACTTCTGCACAATTTCTAAAAAATTAGAACAGCTTTTTTTTTAAAGTATAGCTCTTAATTTTTTAAATTTTATTTTGAAAACTACTTTCTGAAAGTAGCTGGTAACTTTGTGTAATCCTATAATTCACTTGCACTGCCCAGGGGTCCTTTCTGCTAAATTCCCATCTTTATTCTTTCATAAGCTAAGTCTGGATGCACAAATTCATGAGGTCGAACCTCAGGGACTAGGAATGCTGGGAAACCAAATGCCAGGGGAGGTTCTGAAGGTTGTGCAGCATATTCCAGGCATGTGAAACCCACCCTGAACTCCCATTTTGAACTGCTCCTGACAGTTACTAAGGCCAGCAGTAGATTTTCTGATCAGCATGGCTTCCTCCCTTTTTGGTCTTCACAAGAACTATATGAACTAAAAACTAAAGTCTGTATTGTGCCTGTTTTGTAGCTTTTGAGACTTAAGGAATGATGGTTTACCTGATCACTAATTGGTGGAGCCTGAAACCCAAATCTAGGCAAATTCCAGTTGAGGCACATCCTGAACTGTACTGTATATCTAGGTCCTCTGAAAATCTAAAACATAACTTAAGTGCAGCACTTGTTATGGTTATTTGTTTTGTTACCATCTCTGAGAGGCAGAGAAACAGGCAGAGGCCTCTAAGCTAGAAGCTGATGAAAGGCATGGAGGTGGGGGAGGGGTGTGGTGAGAACCACCAGTGAGGAATCACAGCTGGGTCTCCAGGTTTCAGGCCCGCCCCATCGCTTCCCATTCATCCCTTTGTTACCATCTCTGAGATTCAGCACGGAGGTTAATAAAGAGCTTCCAGAAAACCCATCATTTTGATTAAAGCCCGGGCCTATCTTGCCAGACAGCACTCAGGAGGCGGCCTACCGCCCACTCTGCTACGTCCGTGCGCGAGCAAGGCTATTAAATGATTACGGGTGCTTCCGGCCCAGTCAGCCAGCTCTCCTGGACTGCTTGCTCCTTCTAGGTGTGGGCTGCTGCTTTACTGCTGCTGCTGCTGCTACTGCTGCTACTGCTGCTGCTGCTGCTGCTGCTGCTGCTGCTGCTGCTGCTGCTACTGCTGCTACTGCTGCTACTGCTGTTGCGGCTACTGCTGCTACTGCTGTTGCGGCTACGCTGGATACAGTCTAGGCACCCTTAGCTCTGGCTTTGCATATGAACATCCAGAGTTCTTCCCAGTAATACTTCGCCTTCCCTTCCCTTGTTATCTCCGCCATAGCGCCTGCCACTTCATTCTTTCCAGCAGCTCTGATTTCTTTTATACCTTCTGGCTTAGAGCGACCATTTATTTCATCTTTGTCTCTTTTCCAAAATTTAACAGACTGAAGAGCAATACACTTTCATCCTGACTAAAGGTGAAACCATCCATTTAAAAAAAACGCTGAAAAACAAGGTCGTAAATGTAAAACACCCCCATTTTCCTCCCTACAAGCACCCGCCCCCGCAAAACCTCTTTTGAATTCCTGACTAAACCCAGGAATTACAGTTCACAAAACACCATTCTATTCCGGATGGGAGGACTAGAGAAAAAGCTGCAATCACCTGAAGACTCAACATGCATTTCATGGCTTGCTGCTGCTTCCTTCAGTAAACAGCAGAAAGAATTTTCCATGAAAACAAGTCAGTGTAAATTCCCTGCATTCTCTGTAAGATTTTAGGCTCTGCTATCAGAGTACTTAGGTCTAAGTCCAGCTATAGCATGTAAACTGTGTGATGCTCCTTAAATTATACGTATTTGGGCCTCAATTTCATCTGTAAAAGGGCTAATGATAGCAACCACCTCAGAGTCATTATAGGATTTAAGTGTAATTATTCTTGTGTGTGTGTGTATACGTATGCATGCATGGGTGTGCACATTCATGCCAATGTACAAGAGCGCAGTTGAGTGTATCTATGGAGGCCCAAAGTAACACTGGGAATCATCCTGGACTGCTCTACTTCCTTATTTCTTTGTTTTAGGGTTTCCAAGTCTCCTTCATTTAGGCAGGAAATGCAGACCACCACCATTTTTACACATTTGTGAGGCAAAGGTTTAAACCCCTGAGCCATCTCCCCCCAGCCTTTAAAGTAATTATTCTTAACGTGCACACAGCACACTTCCTGGCAAAAAAGTAAAACCTTAGCAAATTCTATTTGCTAATAAGTCAGAGCAGTGGAAAGTTCTCCCATTCTTTAAAGGTCTGTTCATTGCTCGTCTTGAGTCAGGATGTTTACTGAGCATTTTGTATATGTATATTTATTTGGATAATTTTAATTTCTTATAATAAATACTTATCAAAATGATTTGTTTTTGTTTTATAGAGAAGAAATCTAAAGATTTACGTTACAGTGAAATTGCCTTGAATCACAAAGATTTGATATTAAAGTTGAGAAGTTACTCTCGCTGGCTTAATAATCCAATGGTTACTAAAAAAAATAAGAAATTTAAAAATTTGAGGTTGAAGAGGAGAGATGATTCAAGGGTTAAGACTACCTCACAAGCAGAAGGTCCTGAGTTCAGATCCTAGGTTCCACGCAAAAATGTCTGGGAAATCCCAGAGTGAAGCAAAAAGGAGACAGAAACAATCCAAGATGATTCCTGAAGCCAACCTTAGTCCCCCACAGGGACACACAGTGTCCTCTGACACACACACACACACACACACACACACACACACACACACACACAAATATTTTTAAAAAGCTAAAAAAAATTTTGTAGGTTTTTTTTTGGGGGGGGGGGAGGGTGGGCAGAGCAGAACAGTTAATTGATTCACAGACCTAGCCTTCGGATTTGGATTTGGGGAAGAGGGTATGCCTCTCATTAGTCAGTTTGGCAAGTGGGAGACCAATCCCACATAGCTCTCCCAGAGCCTGCTGGAGCTTCTACTCCTGGTATTTCACTCTTTTGTGTGTAAGGAACTGATTTGGAAGAAGATTCTATGGCTGTTTGGTGCCTCAGGCCACAGCTGGGCTAATTTTCAGTAATCTTGGAACGGAAAAGAGAAATACACTTGTCATTTTTAAAGCCACAGCTCTTGCTTTGTGCCCAAAATAACTCTACCATTTCTAGGTTACAAGTATAAAGACATCAAGTGCTGAAAACCCAGATTTAAACACAACAATGGCTCGTCTCAAACCTTCCTAGCTGGTCATATTAATCGAAACAAATCCAACTTATTTTAATGCCACTATCTTCTCTCCCGCCCCCAATACGCAGTATCATAAAACCCAAAGAGGCTCAAGCTGCCTGGCTTTCTCTGACTTATTTCTTGGTTGCTAAGGTCTCCTAGGATCCAAGGAGGGAAATGTCTCTTTATAGTGTCTTTCCAAAATCCTTCCCTCCATAGCTGCTGGCTATTATATCCTCTGGGTGTACAGAATATTTAGAATGTAGATTCTGGGAAGGTCACACAGATTTGAACTACAATCTCATTTCTCATCTTCACTACTCGCCTGTTGTATACTTGAGCAACTTGGCCTCTCCCCACCCATTTTTTTATATGTAAAACAAAGATAATATTCACTTAATGGAAACAGGAGCATTAAAAAGAGACAAGGCTCATAAATTACAGAGAACAATGTCTGGCTTGCAGAAACTTGGATAAAGATACTGTGTAGTATTCCTCTAGTAACTGGGCTCCCCTGGTTAACAACCTATTCCTGGAGACAATACTTCCAGGAACTCTTTTCCAGAGACTCTCTTCCCCTTAGCTTGTGCCCCTGAGGGGGTGGGGCAGTCACAGGATTTCTAACTGAGAACTTTTCCAGTTTAGAAGTGTGCTTCTTAATTATATGGAATAACTGAATCAGGTATCTAAAACTCTGGATTCAAACATTCTACATTCTGCTTTCAACTCTTTTCTTCTATGCTATTTTGTTAGCATTGTCTTGATGCCTTATTTATATGTAAAATGGATGTAATAGTTTCTTCCCAGAAGCAGTACTAATCATGTAAATAAATTACTTACCATTTATAATAAATCAGTCACTCTATTAGGAGTTAAGAATATGGATAGGGACAGGTATCCTGTTCTTAAGAGTTATAGTAGAGTTTTCAACATTAAGAGTTAGAGTAGAGTTGTCACCAGGGAAATTGAATCACCTGGTCAGGTCCTTAGTCACATTAATGGATTTAGAAATGGACTTAGAAAAAAAGAAACTCTAGAGGATCTTTGATTTTTAGCTTAAAAAAGAAAAATAGTAAGACTGACCTACTGTAGATCCTGACAGGCAGGAGATTCTGGTAGCTGCCATGAGGTAGACAACCAGGGAAATGTAGAAAAAGCATAGAAAAAAGAGGAAAGGAAAAAAATGGTGCTGAGGCTGCAATCCTGGCCAGGTGATCAACAGATCCAGTGGGATTAATTTAAGGGAGGGGCTCATAGTGTGTGCTAGAGCTCATGTTTCAGTCTAGTGTTACCAGGGTAATGGAAGGTGGATTCTATTCTCATATTTGCTAATCTCCTACATAGTGGGGGAAAAAGACTAGCAAATACAATAATAGTTTTAAGGTAGAGTAGCTGGCATGAAAGTAGCATTTTTGTTTCTAGATGTAGCAATGCACAAACTCAGGGTTTAAAACAGTCTGGCCTCAATCCTGACTTTCTCTTACTAGATGTGTGACCTTATTAAACCCAAATGGGCATAACAATGGATTTATCTCTGGGGGTGGGCATGTAGATTAAAAGAGTTTATAATTGGAAAGGGCTTAGAATAATATTCGGTTATGTACATTAGGATATATTTTATTAGATACATTTTAACTATTACTCATAAGTAAATTTTTTCCTCTCTCTGTTCCAGGATACTCAGTCTGAAGCATCCATGCATTCAGTGATATATACCACAGACTAGAGGTGGGTGTCAGAGGGAAATGTGTAACAAGTGCAGTCCAACCCCAGATAAGCGAACACCAGTTTATTTTCATACTCCCATGACCCAGCAATCCTACTTCTAGAAATTCATCTGTATAAAGGCTAGAAGGAATACATAAGATACATGTATAAGAATGTATATTGCCGGGCTGGAGAGGTGGCTCAGGGTTTAAGCCTCTGCCTTGCAGGTCCTGAGTTTGGATCCTAGACCCCATGTATAGACGCCGGGCAGAAGCGGGGGCGGCCTGCGTTTCTGGTCCTGGTAGGGCGGAGCCTGTGAATCCCGAGGCAGAGTAAACAAGGAGAAGGTGGAAGCGGTCCATGGTGGTTCCCGAATTTCCCGTGGTTCTACATACACACACACACACACACACACACACACACACACACACACACACACACACATACACACACGCACACGCACGCATGCACACACCCACAATAAAAAAAAATTTTAAATGTATATTGCATTGTTTGCAAATGAAGATACTAAAAGGAAACTGTATAAATAAAATACAGGCCTACAATTTAATATTTCCTTTACTGAAGGAAAATGGAATAGACGAGTATACTGACTTGTATGTTTGTTAAGCACACAAACATATGCAAGAACACACACACATGTAAGCTGTGTACTAATATGCATAGCACTATTCCATTTTGATTTATGCAAGTTTGGATGGAGCTGCAGTGGTGGAATCAGTTAGCACTCAGTTTTTATATGATTTATAAAAGCTTAAATATTTTTCAAATAAACATAAAAAAATACACACTGAAAATGTACATTCTATAACTAAAATTAATTTGAAAATGTTGGTAGAGTAAGTTCTAACTTAAACTACGGACTGTGGGTGATAATGATTTATCAATGCAATTTTATCATTTATAACAGGGTATCTCAGAGGAAGAGGCCGTGTATGTGTGAAGGCTCTGTGTGTACTGCTCCTCTTTGTTGTGAACCTAAACTCACCCTAAAAAATAAAACTTATGGGCTGGAGAGATGGTTTAGGGGTTAAGAGTCTGCCTCAAAAACAGAAGGTCCTCAGTTTGGATCCCAGATCCACCTAAAAAATGCCAGGCAGAAATTGAGGCCTATACCTTAGGCCCTGGTGGGCGGAGCCTGGGAAATCCCAGAGTGAAGCAAAAAGGAGGTAGAAGCAATCCAGGATGATTCCTGAAGTCACCCTCGGGCCTCCACAGGGACACAGTGCCCTCTGACACACCCACACATACATACACACACACGCACACATACATACACACACACACACACACACGCACACACACATACACGCACACACACCAAATAAAGTTTTTAAAAAAAACTTATTAGCTAGGCATAGTGCTTCATGCCTGTAATCCCAGGATTAAGGAAACTGAAAACAGTAGGATTGAGAGTTAAATGCCAGCCTGTGCTACCTGGCAAGATCCAGGGTAGTCTTGGCTACAGCAAGATCCTGTCATAGACAAATTAAGCAATAATAATATAATTTGTTAATCAAAAACAGTTTGGAAGAGGCACACAGAATTGCTAGCAACGGTTACCTCACTGAAAAGGTGTAGATAAGAGAAATAAACATCTTATAATGCTATGCTGTTTGATACATACATCAACAATATACTTATATTTTATCTTAAAATATACTATCTTAGAGATTAGAAAGACAGCTTAGTGGATACAAGCACTTGCTATGAAAGAATAAGGATCTTAAAAAAAAAAAGAATAAGGGGGGCTGGAGAGGTGGCTCGGGGTTAAGCCTCTGCCTTGCGGGCGGAAGGTCCTGAGTTCCGATCCTGGACCCCACATAGAGACACCGGGCGGTCCTGGTAGGGCAGAGCCTGTGAATCCCAGGGCAGAGTAAACAAGGAAGAGGTGGACACCGTCCATGGTGGTTCCCAAATTTGCCCGTGGTTCTACATACACACATACACACATACACACACGAGCATACACGCACAATTGAATAAAAAAAAAAAAAAGAATAAGGATCTTAGTTCAAATCCCAGTACCCATGTGAAGAGCCAGGCATGGCCATGTATTCAGGCACAGTCCCAGCACTGTAGGTGGGTAGAGATAGGAAGATCACTGAAACTGGACACCACTAACCTAGGTCTAGACTTAGTAGCAAACCCTCCCTCAAGGGAATAGGGTAAGATGGAGAGTGACAGTACAGACACCTGACTGTCTCCTCTGGCCTCTGCAACAATCTTTTTCCTCCTAGAGCCCCCGCCATGAAATAGGCTTATTAAATAGTACATACATATATCATACTCATATACCAAATATATATATATTGCTATCTTTAAAGCTTTTATGAAAGTTCTGGCCTACTGGTAGTAACTCTTTCTGTGGAAGTAAAGAATGAGGCAGTACAAATTGCTGTTAATTCAGCAGATATTTGGTTTTTCATAATTTTTGTTACTTTCATAAGTAAATCAAAGAGAGGGGAGAGAGAGGAAATTAAAATGAACACTAAAAAATAAATAAAATGAACACTAACTCAACATAGCTCAAAACTCAAAACAAAGATCATCACAGGTCCACTTCATAATTTACAAGACCCAGTCAGTGCCAGGCAAAAATGGGGAAAGAGGGTTTGAGACAATGACAGTGTGCCAAGCAAAATCTTCGTAGATGTGGGGCTCCATGAAGCTAGCCTAGCCTGGATCTGACAGCCACCTTTGTCCTCCTCCACACCTCAGGACAGTGACAAACCGAAGGCTTCACTCTGCCTGCCTACCTGGAACGGGGAGGCATATTTCGCCCTAACAATAAAGCAGCATCTTTTTGTCTTTGGTTGAGTTCTCAAAACTTTTCTTTTCCACCCTCCCCCCTTCATATTGTAATCTGTGCTTCTCAAAATTTGGCAGCAATCCCAGGTTCTGTGTTGCTGTGTCACTTCTCAGCCTCGAGCAACCATTTCTAGACAAGCGGTGATATTCCTGCATGGAGTGCATAAAATGGAGACTGGCAGAACACCACAGTAGAAGAAGGGCAAAAGAATGGAAAGACCTCCACCAATGCTGTTCAGTTCTGCACACTTCAATCATAACCATTAAAATCTAGCCAAGAATGCTTTGCCTCCCATTCACTGTGGTCTGGCATTGTACAAAGTATCAGGAATTTTAAATGAGTGAAAATCATTCTGATAACATTTTTCAGTCCTTAACACAAGTGAAAAGCTATCCAGAGCATTCTGTCTGCACTCTCTCCACTTTTACATATTAAAAAGCCTGACACAGATTGCACAATATTAGGTTGTACAATAAGGATTTCTGGCACTGTGTAATACTGCTTCCCTTAAGAAACCACCTTAATTAACATAAAGCTAAATTTAAACAAACCTGCCCTTTACCCTCTGCAGTTATGATAATACTAGACCTATCCGAATTGATTAAGGATATTTTCAAACTAGTCCTGTGTGTTTTTTAATGTCGTCTCTACCTCTGTTTAATTCCCTATTTGTAGACTCAAAGTTTTTAGGTTTGATTTAAGAAAATAAACAGCATTTTTCTTGTGAACTTATTAACTCATTTTGACATTTCATGGCTGAGGTAGAGTTAAGAGAGCTTAGAAGAAATCTAGTGGTTCTCATTGCTAGTATATGAACCTACAGATTTTTATAATCAGGATATTTATTTTCCTATAAAAACTGACCTCACTCTGCCTTTTTTATCTCATTTCCATCAGCTCTCTATCACACCCCACCCATGAAATACATATTTCCTGGTCACCTAGATTATGTGTTTCTGATGTTTTCTTTCTTTGAGGGGGGGGACATGCATTGTTTTCTTTGTATGGAATTTCTTCCTCCCTACATCATGCTTTCTACCTATAATATCTAATATCGAATGTCAAATAATCTCAGATATGACCCTCTAATTCCCAATTCCATCTTCTTGGCCTCCATAACATCCATTATTCATGGTTGCTGAGAAAGGGCTTGAATCCTGTGAAAATAATTGTTTCTCCCTCCCCACTAGATTATGAGGGCAAAAATGTGTTACACATTTGGTATTTTAATCATATCGCCTAGAATAGCGCCTGGCCTGATGTAAGTGCTTAACAGAAGATTGTGAGCAAATTTGGCATCGAAGACAAGTCAAGGAAAGCATCTGTGGAAAGGATACTTTATATTTCACTTTTTCATCTGTTTGGGATGGAAGTTGGGCAGAGAATAGGAATAAATGTGGATTTTAAAAGAAAAAGCTGGTGCTGGTGGTGAGTGATGGAATTATAGGGATCTGCCTGGGATATGGTTTGTACGCTCTCCATCTTTCTGTTGCCCTTCAAATTACAACCACTTAGATTCTATTACCCTGAAGGCAAGCCTGTAACCCAGAGTAAGAAAGATCAAATGAGCTAATTTATATCTCTAAATCCCTGGATTTAGAGACAACATTCCCCAAAAAAACTCATCCTCCCTAAAGAAATTTCCTAAAGGCAATTATTTGCAATCAATTTATACTTTGTCTAACAGAAGTAAATTGAAGTGACACTGACCACAGACCAAAGACAGACTCACTGATGGCAGAATTAGATGTTACAGGCAAAAAGACAGGAGATATGCATTGCCCTGTTCCCTGGAATTATTGAATTACTGCTGTTATTCATTATGTGCATTAATAGGCTCCTTATTTTTTAAGCATTAAGTACATATAAGCCTTTTACTTGATACTGGAGATTTAAAAAAAGTGAGAAAATTATCTTTGTTAGATCTGTGAGTGCTAGGAGGTCACTTCTTATGAGCCTCGATTTCCTCATATATAACATCTCTTAAAGTTGTTTAAGAATTAGGGAGTTAGTTCTATTAGTAAAGTACTTGCCTTGCAATCTTAAAAGACACAAATTTGATACCCAGGACTGACATAAAAGAAGCTGAGCTTGGTGGTGCATTTTCATATCTCCTGGGAGGAAGAGATGGGTGGACCCTGGAGCTTGGCCAGCCAGCTTAGCCTTTTTGGTGAGTTACAGACCAGTGAAGTTCCTGTCTCAAAATCATCTTGGGTGATGATGAAACATCACTGGAAGTCTCTGATTTTCACAAGTATGTATTATTCACCCCCTACACATACACGAGATTGTTTGTATCATACATGTGCAGTGCTTGTATCATAGTTCTTATTAGATGTTGCTGTTAAATCTTCCTCTTGGGGGCTGGAGAGGTGGCTCAGGGGTTAAGCCTCTGCCTTGCAGGCGGAAGGTCCTGAGTTCGGATCCTAGACCCCACATATAGACGCCAGGCAGAAGCGGGGGCGGCCTGTGTTTCTGGTCCTGGTAGGGCGGAGCCTGTGAATCCTGAATTTGTCCGTGGTTCTACACACACACACACACACACATACATACACACACGCACAATTGAATAAATAAATTTTAAAAAAAATCTTCCTCTTGTTCAAAAGACCATTTGTATGACACAAAGGGCAGTGGTATAGGAGTTAAAAATTTCAAAAGTTGATCAATAAAGATTTTCCTATTGGAAGGGGGAGGCACTGGGAGAAGAGAAGTGAGGGAGGGGGGGTGAAAGGAAGGGGAAAAGGGGGGAGCGCAAAGGAGGACTGGGAAGAGTGGAGGGGGGGAGAGAACAGGAATATCTATTGAGATTGTGTGACTGGGAAAAAAATAAAATGTGGAAGGACAAAAAAAGGACTTCTGACAAGTTCTAGCTCAAAACAAAAAACAAAAAACCCCACAGATTTTCCTACTGGTATATCTATATCTATGTCTGTATTGATATAGATCTATAAACCTCCCTGGAGCTGTTTTTGTTTCTGATTTTTTATTTTATGTATTGATGAAAACTCTCATTTCATGTACCTTGAAAACAATAACTATATTTTATTACTCAAGAGTCTGTTGGCGGATGGAATCAACAGGATGTAGAACATAAGATTGATCATAATTGCCTTTCTCTGACTCTAGAGGGACAAGACCTGAGGCCATGGAGCAATGCTCTGAAGAAGAACTCAGCAAGAACCCAACAGGCAGTTAAATAGCTTATCCAGGATGGGTCTCCCTTTTTGTTTGTGTTTTTGTTTTTTGTTTTCCTAAAGTGAGGGTTGATGTGATAGTTAATCTTGGGTGTCAACTTGACCACAACTGGCATTAACTGAGATCAGCTGAGACCACCTGAATCTGAATCAATACATTAACAATACAAAGACCAGCCCTAGAGCCGATGGGAACCTCCCTAGATTGATTGGAATCTCCCAGTAGTGGACCAGATAAAAGGAACCACAGAACAAAAGACTGGGAAGAATAGAAACTCTCTGAAGCTGTGCTAGAAACTCTCTTCCCTCCAGCCACCCAGTTCTTCGTTTCTTTGACCCTCCAAGTCTTCAGTGTGACTGAAGACTCTCTAGGAATCCTCCAGTCTTCAGCTGTCACCCACTGGACTACTGGACGGAGCAGCTATTGGCAACCATCGTTGGATTACCTCAGCCATATTTCATATGCCAACTCAATAAATTCCCTTTTATATATTCATTCTGTTGATTCTGTGACTCTAGAGAATCCTGACTAATACAGTTGAGGATATAACTCAATTGTAGAATATTTTTCTGGCATGCTTTATGTCCTGAATTAATCCTCAATACTGGAGAGAGGTAAGGAAATCGCTTTCCTAATAGGCTTCAGCTAAGAGAAGGAAATTTCTGTAGCCTATGGCTCATCGTGAAACACTAAGCCAAACTTACAAACCCAAAGGTGTTTTCCTCAGGACTGTTATGTATGTAGTAACTTCACCTTCCTTACCAGCTTTTCATCCTTTCAGGTTAATAAGAATTATTATGTCACTCACATTATCTGGGGCTTTTAGCTTTATCACGGATCTTTAGGGTACTCATCTGACTCCAGATGGTTTGGAAACAGAAAAGTGAGAGATGTATTTTTGAGTAAGACAGTATCTAAGCTGAAGAGTCAAAAAAGAAAAACAAAAGACCTGGAGAATGTCACCTCCTTACTTAGCTTTGATCCAATGTTACCTCCAGCAATAGCTCTGAACCCAGGGCTTGTCCACTGAGAAAACTTAAGCTAGTGAATTCTCTTAATTCATTATCAACAAACTTACTTGCTTAGACTTTCTACAGAGTAGCTATCACTCAGTTTTTAAGTTTGTTTGGTTGTTTTTTATATGCAGTAACAGACATTTATAATCCAGAGCCTGAAGGTTTAGGATTAAGTGGGCAAGGAATAAAATTTTAGTAATGGCCAAATTCTTATTGTTTCTTGTGGACCCAAATTTGGTCACCTAAAGTTACATTTTCATACCCTAAACTGTGGTCATGCCTCTTAGTCATAATGTCTATAAAGTTCTCAATTTCCTACTTAAACAGGAACCCAAATAGCTCTTTTCCTGGCTTTCCTCTTGTAATATGGACTATGGCTTCAAGATTGACTTCTGCCATCTTTGCTTAACCCTCTTCCAGGCAGGTAGATCATTCCAGACACGACTATTGGGCTCAATAATTAGGTAAGGGTAGAACAGCATCTCTCTGTTTCCTACCCTTTTCTAATTGTAAGTAATGAGACTCCAAGTGCCAAGGACTCCAAGTGCTGAGGCAGAGAAAGTTCCCTCTGCAATACACACTCTCATTTCCAGAAATAAGCAATCTTATGACCCTTCCCTAGAGACCCCTGGTATCTAGCTGGCGATTGATCTAAATATGTTTTTCCAGATTAAGCAATGACCTTATCAACTGTAAAGTTGACTGCATCTGTGAAAATGAATTTTTCAAGTTCCCCTGGAATTTGGGCTGAGTGTCTCCAAAAATTCTTGCCATGAATGTCCCTTGCTATCATTTGTGACAGGCTTTAATTTTTAGTTTACTGGTCTGGGCAGGCTAAGGAACGAGGCTTGCTGAAGCTGAAAAGCTCAAAGGAATTACAAATTGTCAACCCAGGTCAAAAGTAGGTCTTCCTTGTTTAAACACCTCCCAAAGAGCAGTTTCCAGACTCTCAATTCTAAACAGTCCCAGAAATCTTTCCCACTGAAGGAAGTAAGACTCCACCCTTCATTTCCCCTTCCCCACAAAGCTCTCAAAAAACAAGCAGCCTCTCTTCTTTGAGCCAAGTCAGGTGGAAAAATTGTTGAACTCCCCTCTTTGGGTCCCCTTTTCTTTGCAACATTAGCATCACCCCAGCAGAAGCTTGACCCTTGCTTTCTATAAGGGACTTAAAACAAACAACAAAACAAAAAAGATGTAGAGAAAGCTAGAAGAGTATTTCAGAAACTCTGCTCCATATTTTCTTTTGACAATTTCATACATGTATATAATGGATTCTGATGAGTCTCACACCAACCTTCTCTAATCTTCTTCCTACCCCTGTCAGCACCTGCCCACCTCCTTCTCTCCTGCCATCTTCCCCATGTTAATGTCTTTTTGTTTTGTTTTGTGACCCACTGTGGAGATGGGTTTGGAATTATCCGATGGAGCCTGGTGGGCTCAAGCAGTGGGTATACAACTAAAGACAGTGTTCTCACTCTATTAAAAATCTATCAGCAGCTAATAGTTCAGTTGTAAGCGTGTTTATTTCTTAAGACAGGGTCTTGCTATGTGGCCTGGTCTGCAATTGAATATATAGACTAGGCTGACCTGGAACTTACGACAATTCTCCTGCCTCAACCTTCTGAGTGCTAGGATCTGAGTGCTAGGATTATGGGTGTATACCACCTCAGCTGGCTCCAAACAATACCACTGAGCCAAAGAAAAGATTTTTCTAAGACAAAGTGATTAGTTACTTTGAGTCAAAGGATCATACTGCATTACCTCAGTGTATTATGGTTGGTACATTAAAATGATCGATAATAATCAAAGAAATTATAATGAGACTGTATTTCCTGATCTTGCTTAGGCTTGTAGCTCTGCATCTGTGGGATCTGAAGGAAACTACAATATAGGGGAACAGTTCTGACCATTCTTTTCTCCTTCTTATATATGTTTTCAAAATGTGTGTCAAAGAGCATACATCTGGGTACACAGGACTTTGGGTAATTTTCAGGAGGTATGTAGCTTCCATCTGAAGTCACTGGCAGGGAAGAAGTTCTTTTACCACATGTCAGGGCTCCAACACCTACTGATCTGCCCAGCACTATCAATTCTGGAAAAACTGATATGAAGAAATGTGAGAGGTACAGAAAATACAGGGGGTATAGGGAAAGAACTACTTTAAAAGCTGTTTATTATTCAGAAATATCTAATTTAGGAAAGAAAGGACAACCTTATTCAGTATTTTATTTGCAAGGTAAGGTTAATAAAAATGGAAGGTACAGAATGTCCCTCCAAGGGCTGGAGAGGTGGCTCAGGGGTTAAGCCTCCGCCTTGCAGGCGGAAGGTCCCGAGTTCGGATCCCAGAACCCACGTATAGATGCCAGACGGAAGCGGGGGCGGCCTGCGCTTCTGGTCCTGGTAGGGCGGAGCCTGTGAATCCCAGGGCAGAAGGAGGTGGAGGCGTCCATGGTGGTTTGTTAATTCGTCCGTGGTTCTACACATACACAGACACACACATACACACACACACAGACACACGCGCGCATACACACAGTTGAATAAATAATAATAATAATAAAAAAAAATAAAAAAAAAAAAGAATGTCCCTCCAAGAAAAAGATTAAGAAAGGAACATATGAAGCCAGTAAAGACTTCAGCTCCATGATTTCCCCTGGATTGTTAATTCCCCTTCCCAATAGTCTTGATGTCTCCCTCCAGGCCAGTCAAGAACAATCAAATTCTTTGTTCATTATAAGCCACATAGAGAACTCCAACAAACATAATGAGCTATGTGCCCTCAGAAAATGAAATTGTATCTTATATGGAAAGCATGGACTTGTTTTTCTCAGCTATCACTACACCAAGCTCCACTCCTCAGCTGTCAGATAGAAGGTGACAGAAGAGGATATTGACAAGAGTTGCACCATTCACAGAATCCTTGAGCTCATTTTTTTTTCTCCTAACAAGAATATGTACATACCTCCCAGGACTGGCATTGCCATGACAACGGTAGAACTGAAGGGTGAACAGGTTAGTGGAACAACGTGCTTTCTAAATTCTCCCCAAAAGGCCTGAAGCTGCATTTGTGAGTTGTAAAAATTCATGTTGACAGAGCTCCTAAATGGACTCCAAAAATTAAGGAAGTTCTTCTGGGGCAGAATTAGAGACAGAGTCTACAATGGGTGTCTCCTTGAGGACTTTCAGTCAGGAAGGCAAAATCTCTCAGAAAAATTACTGCTTGGATTCCTCCTATATAACTAGGACATGAAAACTGTGTCCATTTTCCACAGAGTAAAAAGATGTGAGGAATCAGGACAAAAGCAATCCCTTAGGGAAAATAAAGACACACACATTCAAATAAATGTCTATAACACAGCCTTCCCATACTCGTTACTCAGAACAACTCAGGCCCAAATTTTTAAGGTGAAGGTTATACTTGCCTCATTTTATGAAAAATCATAAAAACAGCAATTATTTACTAAGCATTGTTTTCTAGGCTCTGCAGTATGTGAATATTGCATTGTTTAATTCTTACGACAATTTAATGAGGTAGACACCACTCTTAATCTCCATTTTATAGAGAAAGAAATGGAACAGAAAAGTGAACTGGAACTAGGAGCACCCAACAATTGAGCGGCAGAGCAAAAATTCAAATGACGGTCACTCTGACTCACGTTCGTAGCAATTAATTATCTATCTGGTATAGGAAAGGCCCCTATTTCCTGCAGGAATCATAAACAGATGACTTCCTCATATTTTCTGTGTCTCCAAACATATTAGACAACAACAGGAAATTTAATATACACTGATCCATTTTTTTTGTCTTATGCACACTGGGGATTGAACCTGGGACTGCCACATGATAGACAAGTACTCTAACACTGAGCTACATTCTAGTTCTCTCCTCACTTTTTATTTTAATGTAGGTCCTACTAAGTTAGTGGTCCAGATTGTTCTTGAACTTGCAACCCTTCTGCCTCAACTTCCTGAGTAGCTGATATTACAGGTCTGTCACACTAAACATATTTCTGGATCAATTCTTACATTTTAGAGCATGTAGCTGTAGTATGGAGGGCTTCTCTGAACACAGAATGTTGGGGATTTCTAATCTGGAAAGTCCAAGGTAAGATCAAAGAATCTTAATTTCTAATGAGTCCCTAGGTATTGTTGATACTGATATATAAGAACTGTACTTTGAGAATCACTGTCTATTGCCTCAGTTTTCTAGTCAATCCTCCTTGTCTAAGTAGTCTCTCCTACCAATTAATCTTTCAGTGTTTAGTCCCAGATTCCCCAAGGTCTTGCTTCACAAACTACAATGTTATCTTTGGCAGTGTTGTGTGTTTTGGAATTCCCAGAGCTCTTTTGCAAATAGAGAGAACAGTCACTGCTTGCTATCCATGGGGGATGGGTTATAAGACCACCATATATACCCAAACCTGTAGATGCTTAAATCACATATAAAATAGTGTAGTGTTTGCATATAGTATACATAGTTCTCCTGTTTATATTATCTCTAGATGATTTATAATGCCTACTACAATGAAAATGATATATAAATTGTTGTTAAGACTGTACTATTTAAGAAAGAGTGACAAGGAAAAAAAAATGCTGTCCATGTTAGTAGACGTGAATTTTATTCCATACTTTCCATTTGAGGTTAACTGACTCCATGGATGCAGGATTTGATCATATACATACATTTCCCACCCTAAAAAAGTTTTACTTTTGCTTTAAGAAGTAGGACTGTAGGGGTTTTTTTTTTTTATTGTGTTTTTTTGTTGTTGTTTTTCTTTCTTTGTTAGTTTGTGAATTTTCTGGAAGGAATGAAAGAGGGAGGAAAAGAGGGAAAGGCATGTCTCCCAATATATCCTGGGTTAACCTCAATTTAATATTCTATGGCCTTAATCTTCCATGTACTGAGTTACAATTGTGCACCATGGCAGACAGTTCAATGTAAGTCTTAAGATCCCATGAAATGTACAAAGAGGAACTTGGATAAACTAGTAAGAGATAATAACCTGTCCCACCACAGCCAAATCAGTTCTCTGGCAATCAGGGACCATCTTTTCATAACCTCTTGTTATTTCCTCTAACGATTGATCATATTAAGACTTTTCTGGAGTATTCACACAGAGAAAGTTAAAAACAGTTGTAACACTAGGTTAAGGCCCTTTAATGTCCCTCCCTCCAAAACACATCTCTCCATCCTTACAGAAGTTGTAACTGTATTTTGTGCACTCACTGATTAGCTAATTTTCTTTGTTCAGTCTCCTGGGAAGCCTAAGGGAAATAAAGAAATCCATGATCCAGGTCTGCTTACACTAAAAGACAAGGCTGGAGAAAAGGGGCCAGTAATCAGAATAAACCAATTTAATGCCTGACTTGCTTATCCTACAGAAAACATCACCTGGTGATGTCTCCATTGATCCATTCAGCATGTGACATTTTTATCATAGGCTTTTACAGACTGTGAAAATTAATGGACAGCTTACCAACAAAGCAAAGAAAAAAAAAAAAAAAAGAACTGAAGAGGAAAACAACTCTAAGGAGCACAAATAAAAAAAATAGCAGTGCAATGCAGGCCCTGGTTCTTTTGTAACTGTGACTGTGGCAATAGCACATTTTGGCATGAAAAGGTGGCTAGTCATGGGAAGAGCTCAGACACAAGTAAAAAAGAGGCAAAGGGATAAAAAAGAAATATTTCGGAGGGGATGCACCTTCACAAGGAAAGAGTGAAGGAATCAGTGAAATACTGTTTGAGACTAGAAACAACCAGGTTTGGGAAACATTTTTCTTTTCTTTGGGCAACAACCAATAAATCCTTCTTGCTTCATCTCCAGGAAAGAAGTTGGGGAGTGAATGGACTGCTTAGAATGATCCAGACAACCTCTGGGAGCCTGTATCTGGACCTATAGACTGAACTACTCAATTCCAGCCACAGGTTATCCGTCAAAGCTACATCACAGACTGCATACTCCACAAGTATCAGAGGAAAAAAAGGAGTAAGATGACTATACATTTATTAATATTGCATGTCAACTACTGTGTTCAGTTCTTCCTTCTCCTTTAGTCTTCATGGCAACTCAGTAATGAAGGTATTATTAAACTCAAGTAACAGAAAGGGTAATTAATGAAGTGTGAATTTAAACAATTTGTCTATTTTCACTTAGTAAGTAAGCAAGCTTGAGATTGGAATTCCACTCAGACCTGACTCTCCAAATCACGTGGTATGTGTGTGTGTGTGCATGTGTGTGTGTGTGTGAGAGAGAGAGAGAGAGAGAGAGAGAGAGAGAGAATCAGTCTATGTGTCTGTATGTGCAGTATAGTGTATGCACACATGGCATACCTATATAAGTACGAAAGCCAGAAGAGAATGTCAGATGCCCTGTAGCATTATCCTCCACTTTATTCCCTTAAGACAGAGCCTCTCACTGAATCTGAAGCTAGGGCCTGGGGTTATAGGTATGCATGTAGCCACACCTGGCTTTATACATGGGTGCTGGAATCCAAATTCAAGTTTTTGTGTTGGCACGGTAAGCACTCTTACCCACTGATCAATTTCCTCGGTGCCCCCCAAGTCATAATCTTAATCTTTATGGCATTTTTTCTCTCTGAAAAAATAAAGATTATTTTAAGCCCTAGGTACCAAAGGACAGGGCAGAAGGCAGATGGGAACCCTTTCAACTTCATCTAATTGGTGTGGAGTATTTGAAAAGTGTGATTAGATCACGTCTGAATAACTGAAATGTGAACTTTTTCTATGAGGATGGTGATTCAGGAATAAGGAAACTAGTAGGAAAATAAAGCAAAGGAGACCCATTACATATCTTCTGCTAACCATATGGATTTCTAACATTCTTTTGAAATTAAGAATGTCTAGATACATGAAAGAACCAATAGATGTTCCCACTTCATATTTGCCTAGCAATTTATACCAACTAGCATCATTAATAAGAGTTAGTCTCTGGCTCACTAAACTGACCTATAATATCGCCACAAGAATAAGAATAACCCTGAAGTTAAGGCACGGTATTGGCTTGATTCATGCAACAGCTCTATTGAGTAGCTCTTGTTTTTCTAGGTGTTTCCTTACGCTGCAATATTCAGTGATCTGAAACGACTTTCTCCTCCTCACTTCTTCATTGGCACTGATGCTGCACATTTGTTGAATGAATTATTTTATATTCTTCCCCTTGCCATCTGGCAATATTAACTCTCTAATAAATTGCTTCAACTTGTACATTTTTTGACGAATTTGACTCTTAGTTGAATTGTGCAATATTCATAAATAGCAAATGCTGGCTGATTAGAATCAACCAAGGCCCTTAGAGTTGCCAGCAAAAATAGGCCCTGAGCTGCACATGTCATCCAGCCTGATCATTTCAAATGAACTTGATTATTTTTAGAAAGAAAATTTTGCATGTGCATTCTTAAGTCATCTGTTATGTATATATGTATGTACTCGTTGAATTTGGGTGGATTTTTGTAAACTAACCATGGTTTTATATATAATTGTATTTGGAGCTCCATACATTTGTGTTTATTCTTATCTCTGCTACTTAAAAGCTGTGTGAACTTAGGTATATTTCTTAACTACTCTGTTACTCCAGTTTTTAAATTGAAATAAAAATTAATATAGAATTATGTTACAGACTATTTGTAGTTTCTGCCACCATAAAATTACATATTTGACCACTGACATAGGGTGGACCTCCAAAGCCATGTTTTTTGTTATATTACACTGTTTTAGTGACTAAATAAGAAACTAAGGAAATGTCAGTTAAAGTGATTTTGCTTTGCTTTTATAATCATTGAGTTTTCTAGTCAACCTTGCAGAATCTCTATCCCCAAAGTTTGTTAAGAATTTGTCCACATTGGCCATCTAAACTAAGAATCTGTAAGGTGGTCATGTATTGCAATGTATATTCCAAGGCATAAAATTCAGCATGCGGATGTTGTTGTTATACAGGGAAACACAGACTTGGCTTTGTTTTGAACTCAAAGAAGTAATGATTTGGATTTAATAACTTTCCTTATATACAAGAAACTTTATTCTATCTATTTATCTATCTGTCATCTATCAGTCATCTACCTATTTATCATCAGTCTATCATTTCTATATCATGTATCTATCAACTTACGTATCATCCCCTTTATGCATACCACTTTGAATGGATTTTTACTATCTTCATGGAAAAGATCTTTGCTGACAGTGTCATCTCTACGCATGCGGTCACCAGATCTTTTGTGTGTACTTTTTATAGCCTAAGCATTTGAAAGACGTGGGGTTTTTTTGCTTTGTTTTACTTTGTTTCAGAGACAGAGTATCTTATAGCTCACACTGGTCTCCAACTCCTGATTTTCCTTTCCTTTATCTCCCAACTTCTATAATTACAGGAATATACCACCATGCCTGACTGGATTATTTTGTAAAACAACTTCACACTCATACACACTTATCTTTATGCTACCTGTTTTCAGCTTTTGAAGACTACTAAGCATAAACTCAAAATTATCATAAATAGATGGAGATCATGTTTGTATGGAAGAAAAGAGGAAATAAAGGGAGCTACTAACATTTCTGGTCTTTAAAAAAAGTAGGTTATTTATCAATTTTCAGAACTCAAAGAAAGAGTAAGAAGACCACAGCTCTTTACCTGGTGTCGCACTGGATACTGTTGGCCACTGCTGATCAGGTCCTCCCGGCCCAGCTCTTAGAATTCCAGCCTCCTCCAGGTGCACAGAGCTGAGTAAACAAAAAGACCCACATAACGTCAGAGCATAAATGTCTTCCCAGCTTTTCTTCCTCCCAAAGAAACAGCTTCTGTTATGGAAGGAGGACTACAGCTAACATTTTTCTCTCGTGCTTGAACAATTACTGCTGAGCAGTCTCCTTGCATAAACAGCAGCACTGCTGCCGACTTATTGCCTACTGTATCACCCTGGTAATAATCATGTTCTATCTTTACTGCAATTCTGGTTTTCATTAATGCCATGTGGATCTCACTAAGTCTAACAAAAGGCTCACTGGAGGACAAATGCCATTTTAACATCTGAAGGCTTGAGAAGAAAGTTTGTTCTCAAAAGTCTCTCTTGCAGTCTCTTTGTTTTGGGGTTCTCTATAGTAAAAGGCAAAATATACCAAAACGATACACTGAAAATAGTAGCATTATCAATATTGATATAATCAGTTTAGCTATCCAATTCAGAGAGAGAGAGAGCAAGAGAGATGAGAGAGAATAAGGATTGAACACAAGACTTCATGCATGCTTGCCAAGCACTTTACCACTGAGCTAAACCCCCAGCCTTTTCTAATTTCAATTTTACTTAAGATAGAGTGTGTCATTAAGTTGCCCAGGCTAATCTTTTTTGTTTGTTTGTTTTTGGCCACATGCAGGTTCGGGTATGTGTACATGTATGTCTATATCATGTACAAGTGTAGAAGAAGATTGGTCTACCTCCTTATTGTATCATTCTGCTTCCCAGGCTCTGCCTTCCACTGCAGGTGGCCACTATTTCTGCCCATCATTGTTTTTACATGGGATCAGAACTTAGATCCTTTTGTATGAGAGGCAAAAACTTAACTTCTGAGCCATCTCTCTGGTATCTGCCTGGGACTAATCTTAAATTTGCTATGGTTTTTATTCTTCATCTGCCTCCCAAGGAGTTGTAATTACAGGAATGAACCACACTCGACTTCCACCCAATTCTTTTTTTTTTTAAAGTAAAGTTTGTTAAATACACGCAAGGAGCAGCACAGTAGACATTAACAAGAGCCTGCTTATAGCAAACCTGATTAACTTTAACCTTATTTTCTGTTTATTTTGTCTGTATCTCTTATGCACAGATGACACATCCAACATTCCCTAGGACTGAAGGGGCCCTGTCACCACCACTCATAGATCTAGATTCAGAGGGTTCAGCATGAAACATCACTGGAACATGAAGTGAAAGACCATAAGAGGCTAGCAGAAAGAAAGCACAAACTGTTCAAAGGAAGGAAGAACATCATATTCATTTATGAATACCTGCAGCTAGTGCATAGTAGAGCTTCAATATGTGTAAATGAATGATGAAAGGAAGAAATAAACAGGATGCTGAGTTAACATCATGAAAAGTCTCAAAAATTAAAGGGCACATTTTGACTTAATGTTTAACTTAAACATTTGTTTAAGTTAAAAATTAAATAATTAAAATAAAACTCAGATTACTGACTAAACCAAGCTTACCGACTGAAGAAGTTACATGAGTGAACAGAAGAGGCAAACATGAACTGTAATAAGGAAAATAGTTATGTTCAGGTTCCTTCATTATGCTCAGACCCGAAGTTTTGTTTTTTCTTTTCTTAATATCAATGTCAGGGCTGGAGAGATGGCTCAAGGGTTACTCCTCTGCCTCACAAGCAGAAAGACCTGAATTTGGATCCCAGATCCCATGTAAAAAAGACTAGGCGGAGCGGTGCAAATGGAAACCAGAGCAATCCAGGATGATTTCCCAAGTCATCCTCCGGCCTCCATGGGCACACACAATGCTCTCTGACACACACAGAAATAAAATAAAATATCAATATCCATATCTTGCAAGTACTCTTGGATCCTATCGACAAATTATAAGGGCTCAGAGCCATAAAGATCAATCTCCTGAAATCAATTCAACACAAAACAGAACTTTGAAAAGAATGTCTGAGATTAAAAACGACAAGAACCCCAAGCACAGGTGTGGGAAAAAAGGATATTATTTAAGTTCACAGTTCTAATATGTGTTGAATATACTACGCTGTGAGAAAGACATGACATTTTAGTTTCTACTTATTACTTCATTTCTTATTTACATTTCATAATATCTTAATTGGAACCTGAACAGGGGTACACTTTGCGTTTCATTTTCATTTGAAATGAAATGAAATGATATTCATTTTACTATTTTATTTTAAATGTAGTTTTCTAAAGCTGTACTTCAAAACTTTGTTATATTTCAAACGAAACTCTAACTCAATTGCAAAGTTAAATGTTAAAACTGTAGGACATGTTTTTACCTATTACATGGCTTCATGAACAGTTCACGCAGAGACAAAAGCATAAGTTCAACTCTAATAAAGAGTTCCTCTAATATTTTCTTTTTTTTTAGCTTGCAATAATTTTTTTATTTTTTGACTTTTATGTTGTACACAATTATGCCTTCTTTTTTTTTTTATTTTTTCCACTCATACAAACTTATAGGTACCCCATTCCCCTCTCTCCCTCCACCCTTACCTGGATCCCCTTGCTCCCTCCCTCCTCTAATATTTTCTATACCAGCATCTACATTGATGCTTTTGGCTAAAAATTATGATCCAGATAACAACCTGACATCTCAGCAAGTCAACTACTGATCTTAAGCCTTTTCTTGATTGACTGTGGTTCAGAAACAGCAACCATTATAATGATCATTAATCATTTGTAGTATTTGAGAGGGTGTTAATCTACTTTAATTGAATGTATTTTTTAAAAGGATTACAGCTAGTTTTTCATTAATTCTATACATACTCTAAAAACTTTCTCTTTAGACATTGATCTAGGTTTAGTGAAGAGTCAATTAACAATTTCCCAGATATTTTGAGGTTAACTTTAAGAATTTATTTCTTTTTTAAAATTAAAACTTTTGCTGGGGTAATTATTAGTTTTTGAGCTTCCCAATTTAATTTCCAAAGACAATAATATATAATGAATCTTTTATTTGGCCCCATGACATAGATACTACATCAGCTCTGGGAATAATGGTAGTTACTATCCAAGAGGTGTAATGGAAAAGGCAAAATTATATTTAATCTGACTCTTAGAGTAATGCTATTAATTAGATCAATTTTCAGTAAGCTAGATTTGGTCTCCAAATATTCAACAAAGTCCCTGTACATGGCTTGTCCTCTAAAGTACCCATATCATCAATGACAAGACAGCACATTGATGGAGAAAATAAGGAGATTCTAACAGGAGTGAACATGGATGAGAATAAGAGTCGATTCTTCTAGCTAATAGTATGTAACAGCCACTGTGTGATGTAAAAACAATGAAGACAGCATATACATTGTATAATATACTTAAGTGTGAAAGCATTATAATTTTTAAGAGAAGTACAGAATGTATAAGTGAAAAGGGATGAATAAATTGGAATTACTTCCTCATGAGTAGTTGAATTATTTTTGTATGTGCGAGTGTGAATATGTGTATGTAGAAGTAGGCACTTGAGTGTGTGTGCCCGTGGAGGCCCAAGGATGACTTGGAGAAATATTCTGGATTGTTCTATCTCCTCATTGCTTTGCTCTGGGGTTTCCCAGGTGTTGTGGAAGTAAAGGCTGCCACCATTTCCACCAGGCGTTTTCACGTGGGATCTGGGATTTGAAATCAGGTTCTTTTGCTTATGAGACAAAGGACTTAACATCTGAGCCATTTCTCCAGCCCCTAATAACATTTTTTTATTATTTATTCAATTGTGCGTGTGTATGTGTGTGTGTGCGTGTATGTGTGTGCGTGTGTGTATGTGTGTGTAGAACCATGGACGAATTCGGGAACCACCATGGACCGCCTCCTCCTTCTTTACTCTGCCCCGGGATTCACAGGCTCCGCCCTACCAGGACCACAAACGCAGGCCGCCCCCGCTTCCGCGCGGCGTCTATACGTGGGGTCTAGGATCCGAACTCAGGACCTTCCGCCTGCAAGGCAGAGGCTTAACCCCTGAGCCACCTCTCCAGCCCCCCAATAACATTTTTAAATAGACACATAGTTGTAGAAATTTTTAGGAAAGTACACAAAAAATCCTTTCCTTGTGATTTCACAAGCCATTCTTATTTCCTAGAACTTAATAAGCACTTGGCATGGATTACTTCCAATGTTTCAATGAATAGACATAGAAACAAAAATAATTTGCATTCCCTGGCAGAGTACTTAGAGCTTCTCAGTTAAAACAGCTACTTTTGGTCTATGGAGATAGTTTTATCAGAACAGAACTCACTTAAATTTACTCCTGAATAAAAGAAAGAAGGAAATACATACCTGTGCATGCCTGCTCTTAGTGAAGCAGAGTAACGCCAGTCAGGGTTGGGCTGCCGTGGCTGTAAAAATCACAAAGAGAGTTTTCTGTTAAAATGACAAAACTTAATGTTCTCCCAGGATAGTGTTGACTGATGAATTCGTTCCTTAAACATTTTCAGGCATCTAAACAAAAATGCTAAATGAGACATTTTATATGCAACTCTAAGATGAAATTTACATATCATCATACACATATCACTTTTAGGAGAAAATTAAATTACAACGTACAGATTGAATGCCCATATTTAAAAACACTGCCAGAGTCAATTTGGGCCTTGGCTTGCCTAATATAGGACTATGTTCTTAAAATGGTAGGGCAGCCTGCCTTATACTAATACAAACTTTTATTGTTTTATACTTGAATGTACCATTAAAGGCACACCCTCAGTTCTGTATTCTAGCTATAACAAAATACATGATTACACAAGTTTTGCTGGTCTGGCTGAGCTGCAGTGCACTGCAATCTGCTGCTGGCTTTGCAAACTGCAGCATGTTTGACCCAGGACGGATGTGCCCAGTCATAACACTAGCAACTGATAATAGCCTCTTGTACTGACTGAAGGATGATACCAGAGAGAGGAAAACAAACTACTGCAGAATTTGACCTTTTTTGCCATCTAATCTTTCTCATAAATCTGTTCTTGCTTCCTGCCTCTCTCAGGATTTTAACTCCACATTCAATTACTCTTTATTAGGTTCTGTTTAACAGGGAGTCACTGAAATTCAAAAGACCCTGTCTCACTCTGCAGCACCCGTGTGCTAGACAGAATCTTTTGTCTGTCCTCTGAATCACTGGAAATAAAGCAGGCTCTATTACTATCGTCTACCAATGAATAAATGTTATTGTGAAAAATTCATGATAAACATTTATCTAGATGGGCTCTCATGACCATAGATTAAAGTGGCCATGTTAATAAATACTAAGGTGTTGTTGAATGAAAAGATGGAAGATAGTAACTTTTATTTTCCTCTGTGTTATAATTATCATATTTATAAATATAAAAAGTTGCAGTAATACCAATAAACTATTATATCACAAACAATTCTAATTGCCATTATTCTTATGATTCAAATCAGCAATAAAAATGTTTTATAAACATACTTCATAATACCTAGAGAAGTGGTTAGATCAATATCCCAGTTTTATAACAGATTTAGGGAGTGCTAGACAGTGCTCAAAGAGCCAAAGTGAAACCAAAGAAAAAGTTACAACTTTGGAATACTATTATCATCTCAAAGATGTCCACCTCCCCACCTCCCACCACACCACACACACATATACCAACTGCTCTCTCTGGTCATCTTCCACTCTACTTAAGAGATATGATCGATCATGTAAACTGTTATTTCCTCCATTTTCAAGTTTATAAAATATGTGATTATTCTACATAAAGCACAATAGATCTACCGACCAAATGAAATGAGTTTCTATTTTCTCCAAGTAATATCAAATACAAAACAGTATTTGTGAATACTTTTATAACACCGAAAATATGACTGAAATACATTTTACTAATTATAATTACAAACATAACTTGTCTTGTCATCAGTAGTACCAGTGTTAGTTTGTTCACTGAAATAATCTTTCCTTAAAAAAATTCTGACATCTGTTGAATAAGTGTTGCATATCATTCTATGACTAGGCAACACTCATGATGAAAATTACTGCAACTTGATCTTTGGAATGAAATCACCAACCTCAATTTGCTGAAAGGCACAATTCTATCATGACTGAATGGAAAACTTAGTTTATTACACAATTTACTTCCTCAGCAACATATTAAATTTGTCGTGCTGCTATTTTCTGTGACAGTCCATTACCAAAAACATTCTTCTTAGATTCATTAATACAACCATAGTTATGAATTCTTATAACAACAAGATTGGACAGAGGAAAGGAAAGGAAAAAAGTAATTAATAAGTCTTAATCAGTGTGTACTAGAAAATAAATATTTTTATCCTAATACTTTCTTTTTGTCAGACCATGATTTCTGAAAAGGATTGTATCTGCTTTGCTTATAAACATAACAAATGTCCTCATGTATTTATGAATTTATGAATTCATTCTTAGAACCTACAAAAGTTCTGATATTTGGGGGTTGGAGAGGTGGCTCAGGGGTTAAGCCTCTGCCTTGCAAGTGGTAGGTCCTGAGTTCCGACCCTAGACTCCACGTATAGACGCCGGGCAGAAGCGTGGGCGGCCTGCGTTTCTGGTCCTGGTAGGGCGGAGCCTGTGAATCCCAGGGCAGAGTAAACAAGGAGGAGGTGGAGGTGTCCATGGTGGTTCCCGAATTCGTCCGTGGTTCTACATACATACGTGCATTCACACACACACACACACACACACGCACAATTGAATAAAAATAATTTTTAAAAAAGTTCTGATATTTGATTAGCTTTAAAATCTTTTTAAATAAATCAACTATTACACAAGGTCAAAATCATTGTGCTTAAATTACAAAAATGAGAAACCAAAACTTTTGAAAGATTGAATTTGATTGATTAGTTTAGCCAATAATCATATATCATTAATACAAAACGTTTTAAATAAATGTATTCAGAATATGAATTTATATAGAATGATATAAATCTTTCTTTTTTCTCCCTTTAACCTCTGAGTTTCCAGGTATTAGTTAATATTAAACAATACAAAATTGAAAGCAGTAATGTTTATGGGTTTCATCCAAAATTTGATTAAATTTAGAAAAAATTTAGATTGACAGGTTGACTATTACTATATCTGATGAGATATATATCAAAGGCCTGGACAATTATGATTATTGTTTACCTCTAAAATACTAGATAGTACATTTCAAAATGACACTGAAGGTCTATTTATGTCTATTTATGTATCCATTTATCTCTGTCTCTCAATTTTTACTGGGTACTTTCTATTTTATATATATATTTTGAAACGGGCTTTGATGTAGCCCAATAGGCTTAAAATTGCTATGGGGTTACATCAAAGCTGATGGAGGCAGGAGGATCAGAAGTTCAAAGTTAGCTTCTGATCCTCCTGTCTCCATCAGCCAATTGTCAGGATTATAGGCCTGTGCCACTATGCCTGGCCCACACTGAATTTCCTATGGTAAAGTACTCTAGTATTTCTTGTTGTTTTAAAAATTTAACGTTTTAGTAGAGTAATAGTTATATACTCCAGTTATTGGGAAAATCCAAGTATGTAATCCTTGTGAGTTACATAATATTATTAACAAATGAGAACCCACTTGAATTCCCACTAAAATTATAACAAAAGTTTAATTTATCCTGTTTTTGGTTTATACCATAGGATATTTGAGCTACAGATGAAAGATGAGTCACTTCTTCTAAGATATATTTGAAATATAAACAGGTTAAAAATATCCTATGTTATTCATAAACTTATATGAACATTTTGTGATATAAAACTCTGTCTTCTTAAAATGCAAATCTATGTGGAACCCATCAGTAAACTGCTCTTTGAAACCTGAGACTACATGTAATACATTCTTTCCTTCTTAGTAAGACTCTATTCAGAATGTAATCATTATAGATTTTGCATAGTGGTATTTTAGAACATTGATACAAACTTTCAAAGTTAGAATTCTAAAGTAGCTTCTATATCCCACGCTCTCTGTTTCTCTCTCTCTCTCTCTCTCTCTCTCTCTCTCTCTATATATATATATATATATATATATATATATATATATCCATTCTACATAATCTCAAAATTGGCATTATAATTTATTTATTTCCACAATTATATTTGTATGACTTAGACATGACTAACCCAGTTACAGGAGCCTTTTAAATCTGAGTCTAAAAGTCAGAGATATTTGAAGCATGATAAAAATCCCATGTGACAAGAGAATCTCTCTGGCTAACCCTAAAGATGAAACAAGTCATAAGACAGGATCTGAGAACAACCACTTGGAACTGAGAATGACTCTCAACCCCCAGCCAAGAGTAGGTAAGCAAACTTGGGTTTTGGCCCCTAAGAAAATGAACTCTGACAACAACTCAAATGCACTTAAAGGTGAATTCTTCCCCAGAGCCTCCAATAGAGTACTCAGCCCAGTCAATGTGTTGATTTTAGTCTTATGAAAACTTAAGCAGAGAACTCAGCCACGTGGTATTAATGGATGCGGTTCTAACCACTAATTCTTGATGATTTGTTAAAAAAAAATTTCAAATGAATGTGATAAACCAAAAAGAATATAATTCAAAACAATCATTACTGTTTTACATATTTGTCTTTTAGTAAATCAAAATTTAGGGGTTCTGAGTGGAATACTTTCCTGTGAACACATCATTTACAACAATAATCTACAGAGCAGGAAAGTAAAACAAAATAAACACACTCAGAATATACATAATAAGGTCGAATACAATAGAAAGAACTAGGTCATCTTCTTTTGGATATATAGCCTGCTAGTACAGCTGCTACTCTCCTACTCACGGTTGCATCTCCCGGGAGTTTAGAGTTCTGACCCAGCAAAGTCAGGAAAAAAATGAACACTTCTCCTCACCCTTCCAATGTCAGTTATTTCTTTGCAATATGTCAAGTTCAAATTCTTGAAAGGAAAAAGCTGCATAATTTTTAGGTTAACAGATTTAAAGCACTGCTAAAGAACTATTTTGGCCTCTGAATCTTAAAAATCACAATTACAGATTCCACTGCTCCAAATATTATCGTATTAACCAGGTAAAATTTATGCTCATATTAAAACATGAATAGAGATGCCAATCTAAGTGGGATTCTATAGAGGCCACATTCAAAATCACCTGCAAATAACAGAATTTGTGTGACATGAAAGTAAAATAGAAGAAGGAAAGGGACAAGCAACTGATAGGGGAGGAAGAATCAACAAAAACAAAGTATTATAAAAATGCCATAATGAAACCTATTATTTTATATGCTATTTTTAAATTAATACTGCCAAATTCAACTAAACCTCTGGGGTTGGTAATGGCAGCATTTCTTCAAACATTTGCAAACTGAAATCCTTCTGAATTCTCATTAAGAGAAAAAAAAAAAAAGAAGGTAGCCAACAAAGGCAACTGTCCAGAACTGACTTTGCTATTCTGTCAAGCAGAGAGCATGCCAAAAGACAATGTATAATGTTCCAGGCTGTGTCCCTGCAGTATTCTGAGTAAGACCAGATGCCCATGTGATGGCTCACTCTGGGTTAGAGGAAAGGGTAGGTCAATGACATTCCATTCAAATCACAATAAACAGATTTCTTCAGCCAGAATATGTGTAAGATAGACAGAAAACTCAGCCATATTTCCTTCCTTCCAGTTCAACAGTCTGTAGAAAAAATAAGGAAGGAGTTATTTGAAGAAAACATGTTATCAAATTGAAAGCCATAAATTCCTTTCTCATAAAGACAATCTAATTACCAGTATGAAAAATGGAAACACTGGCCATCAAAGATGAAGTAATAGAAATTCATATATAAAATTTCTTGGTCTTGCCTGATGCAGTGGTACATGCACGTAATCACAGCACTCAGGAAGCAGAGACAGGAAGGACTGGAAGTTCAAGGTCATCCTACACTACATATTGAATTTGAGGTCAGCTATATGAGATCTTGTCTCAAAAGAATTGTTTTTATTGATTATTGTACGATTTTTTTTGCTTTATTTATTTACTTATTTGTGTGTGTGTGTGTGTGTGTGTGTGTGTGTGTGTGTATCAGAGGGCACTGTGGAGGACCAAGGGTAACTTAGAGAATCATCCTGGATTGCTTCTATCTCCTTTTTGCTCTGGGATTTCCCAGACTCTGTTCAACAGGGCTGGAAGTGCAGGTCACTGCTTTTTCTGCCTGGCATTTTTTTTTTTTAACATGGGACCTGGGATTCAAACTCAGAATGTTCTGCTTGTGAGGCACAGTCTTTACCCCTGAGCCATCTCTACAGCCCATTGTACAATTTTTATAAACACACTATCACTATCACCTGTGAGCTAAGTATAAATAAGATGTTCCAGGGCAGAGTTGCCAAATAAGACAGTTGTGGAGGAAATGAAGTTGATGATAATAAAAGCGAGGCTAATTCTCTCAGCTCACTTCATCTGGATTTAAGGTGAATATGCACATACAGTGGTAGAAATAACTGGGGGTTTGTTGACTGCATATTTCTACAATATAAATAAAAGTAAATGCAATCACAATGCTTTTTCTTTGTGATTTCATATGCTGTGCTACTGAGGCACATGAATGATGGACAAATCGACTCAAAACGACTCATTAACAATCACATCACAATGTACTGAATCTATCTTAGGATTCAGTCTCTTTCCACAGAAACTCTGAAGGTTGTATCAATCATTTTTATTAGGTTCCTAGAAGTCTCCAATGAGAAAGTTTACTCTGTTGTCAAAAAAAATCATTGCATAGGTAATTCAAGAGATTTAAAAAATTACCTTAAGTTTAGGGTTTGATGTTAAGTGTTGATGTTTAACAAACAAGAGAAGGTTCAGTGGAAGAAGGGAGATGAAAGATGTTAGTTATCCTTGACAACAGCAAGTCAAATAAGTAAATAAATAATAAATTAACTAGTAGTAACATTTTGACTGAGTTACGATATCAGAAGAATATAATTGGGATTTTCTGTCTACTTCTAGTATTGAAGAAAAAGCACAGGCTTTATAGTCAGACCGACATGACTTAAAATATCACTAGCAGTATGTTATATAACTTCACTCTGCTTATTTTCTACCTATGTTTCTACCTATAAGTGTTTGTTTAATACAAACATTTACACAGAATGAAATCACATATACACATACTGCAAAGCAGAATGCTTTTTAAATAACAGAGTGATCAATAAATACAAGTTTCTTTGCTCTTCCTTTTCAATTTCTGCATAATTTTAATGTTAGTCATGGCATTTGTTATATTGCAGCAGCACCCTTCTGCCATTGTAGTAACTAGACAAGGAAAGAGAAAATCCCACCTGGGAAAGTAATCCATTGGTCTAGCAATGATAAATTCAAAACTGAGCAATTTCTATTGACATTTTGCTGCTTTGTAACAATAGGCTCGCCCTCTCACAAAAACTGCAATATTTCTGCAACTATAGATTTTGAGGCTCCATTGAATTTTGAGAGATGCCTAGCAGACATTTGCCTTTATTAAATTCATGTACTATCCTGGCAAAATCCCACAACAGCAATCACTTTCTGACATAGTTTTTTCCTCTTAGATTAAAGGTTTGTGTACCAGAGTAATTATTAACACATAGGTCAATGTAAGACAGAAATAGTTCACAAGTCAAGTCGTCCTAAGCTTTGAGTCAGAAAAGAGAGGGTAAGCATGTCATTCCTCTGAGCTTTCAGTGCACAGCTGGTGGCAAAGCTGAGTGTTGCCTAGCTGGCCCTCTTTGCCTCTTCACCACCTGCAGCCCACCCCAGTCCCACAGAGCTTCATGGGAACTTGTTAAGCATATGTCTACAGCATCCTTATTTAAAGCTAAATCATTTTACAAAGCTTCCAAAATCTATGATCTAAGAATTCTGGACATTCTTTGATGTCCCACTTCTACTCTCATTATCTGCAATCTGCCTCCTGTGGCTACCCAGCACTGAAAGTCCTCAGGCTCTTCTGAGAAATGAATGTTATCCATGGAAAAAAAATACAAAACAAAATCTACTCACAGCCAAGAATGAAAATTCTATGCTTACACATTATTTTTTTTCAAGATTATTATGAACTTAGAATGTGACAATACAGAATTAGTAAACCATAACAATGCCCTAATGAAAAACTTCATAAAAGTTTAGGAAATGCAAATATTAACTCATTGTATATTAATTCCCAAAGTCCTAGCACAAAACAGTTATTTGGAAAGAAAATTTATCATAACTTACCAGACAGAATTTTGGCATTCGAAATGTAAGTTTTAAGTACCACAAAATAGATCCCTCCTATTTCAAGCATACATAAGAGCCATTATTATCCAACATATGTACATATTGTACTTTCTTCATAATGATGAGAGTTCTGGCTTTATGACCACTTAAAACTCACAACTAGTATATACATTAATATTTATCTTCATGTGCTGTAAGTCATCCACTTTGCAAGCTTTTGCAGCTATTGCAAGCCAAATTTTAGAGCCAGAAAACAAAATGAAAATGCTTTGGAAGCATTTGATGTAACGACATGAGAGACTTTAAAAGCCTACTTTATATCTCATCAAAAGCACATAAATTGTCAACAAGGAATCAGAAGATTATGGACTGTATTTTGAAACAAAGGTAGGGGGCATAGTCTTAGTTCACGCATGCTAAAAAAGCTGCTAGGTTTGAATTCTTTTCCTGTTGTTTCCCAATAACAAACTTGTCCCAGTTTTTGCCAATTTCACATATCTCTAGTCTACTTTTTCTACTACCTCCCTCACTCAACTCTTCTCTCTGCCTTATTGTCATTGATTTCCTCTGACAGTTCTGTGCAAGAACATATAGACACAGAAAACTTGCATTCATAGTAAGGTCTATAGTCTATGGATTCTCATGTCCAACAAGAATTTTCAGAGGATGATAGCACAACAAATTGCAACTAACTGAGCTATTAATTGGACAATGTGCACTCTGTATTGTCCAAACTATAAACATCAACAACATATAGAGGTAATCATGACAGCCCTAGTTCTCAGAGCTTATTTATTCTAAAAAAAAAAAAAAAAAAAAAAAAAGGGGGAGGGGGTTGGGCAAAACCAATTTCCCTTTAGATGATGCAGAAGAGGCCTTCTCTCCTTGAACTTCACCACATTATTTCCTACTACATAATCCTTATTCCCAGGCCTGTTATTTCCCTACTGAGCTGTGCTTTAATGTCAAGGATGTAATACTAATCCTCACTTCTCAAACAATTTAATAAGCAAATTCTTCATACATATCAAAAGAAAATATTAAGTAAAATTTTTTTCTCTTTTTTTCTAGAGAGGAAACCGCAAATTATAATAAGATCTGTGATATTATTAATATTCATTTTACTAGATAAGCCCCGTTACTGTCGTTAACATCAACCACATGATATTAGGGGGCATCTGAAAATGTATCACTTTCTGAAAGACCTTCTGACTACTGTCTCACCTCATTTTGAGAAACAGCCTCATTTTTGAGGATAATCAGGTTCCCAGCACTCTGTCCACTTTGGCCTGTGAGGTGCCTGTTGTCAGTCACTGCTGCTTGGGCTCCCCCAGGCCCTGGTCCTGTCTGGGCCCCTGTATTGTAAAACATGAAAGTATCACTCCCTGAGCCTGCGGTCAAACAGGCTTTGTAGCAGTATGTCTTGGTGAGGGAGCCGTTCCCTCGGACTTCAATGAAGTGGGGCTGTACTTTGAGGCCATGTGGTATCCTGGCATCGATATTGTTGTTGGCCTGTTTGTACAGTTCTGCAGGGCACCGCTCCCTCACTCCACAGAAGCCTCCACAACAGGCAGTGCCATAAGCAGTGTAGTGGTAGCACTTGATGATGCTCAAAACAATGATTGTCAAAAGAAATATAAAAGACACTGTGCTTAATGCTATTATCAGATAAAGTGTTATTTCAGAGTATGTCCGAGGACTCTTTATATGTCTCTGAGTGTCAGGAAGGATTTTAGAAACCCTGTCCACCACAGCTACTGTAATGGCCACAGAGGCTGATAGTGATGGCTCTCCATTGTCACGGACCACCACAGTCAGGTTGAAAGTAGTACCACTCTCATCCCCTATCTTTCTGGTAGTCCTAATTTCTCCTGTGTGCAGTTCTACTTTGAAGAGATCCAGGTCAGAAGTTTGAACTAGATGGTAAAAGAGCCAAGCATTTTGCCCAGAGTCAGAATCCATGGCTATAACTTTGGTGACCAGGTAGCCAGCAGGGGCAGTTCGAGGCATCATTTCAATGGCTACTGATGAATTGGTTGAGGTAGGGTACAGAATGTGAGGGGCATGGTCATTTGTGTCCATTACATACACATTGGCGGTCACAGTGCTGCTCAGTGGTGGTCTCCCCTTGTCCTGGGCTTCCACAGTTACAAAGAACTCCCGAAATTTCTCATAGTCAAAAGAGTTGACAGCATAAAGGCTGCCACTGGCACTGTTAATAGAGACATAGGAGGTGACTGGCAGCCCTTGAATCTCCCTGTCTAGGAGTGAATAGGTCACCTCTGCATTTTCTTTTTCATCTGGGTCTGAGGCTTGCACAGTGCAGAGCAACACTCCTGGCAAATTGTTCTCCTGGATATAGATGGAATAGGAGTCCTTCAGGAAGCTTGGCGGATTGTCATTGATGTCAGAGATCTCAATCTGCAGTGTCCTCTGAGATGTGAGTTGTGGAATTCCCCCATCAGCGGCTGTCACTGTGATATTGTAGGCAGCCACCCTCTCTCGATCCAGTGGGCCACTCACCACCAGAGTATAGGAGTTTCCAAAGCCATTCAGCCTGAAAGGTAGCGCAGCCTCCAGACTCAGACTCACTTTCCTGTTGGAGCCTGAATCTTGGTCATTTACACTGAGAAGAGCCACAACGGTGTTGGGTGCAGCATCCTCGGGCACTGGGCTATACAGGTCTGTGAGCACCACCTCCGGAGCATTGTCATTCACATCCACGATATCCACCAACACCTTGCAGTGACCTGCCATGGGCACTGGACCCTGGTCAGTCGCCTGCACATAGATCTGGTAGGAGGAGGCCTCCTCATAATCCAGCGCCCCACTTACTCTCACTTCCCCTGTAGTGGCATCGATGCTGAAGAGCTGCCTTTCCCGATCCGAAGTGTAGCTGCTCAGAGAGTACCTGAGTTCACCGTTGGAACCCTCGTCAGGATCTGAGGCGTTCAGCTTCACCACCAACGTACCTGGGGGAGCGTCCTCCCGCAGCTGGACGCGGTAAGTGGACTGGTCAAAGGCAGGGGAGTTGTCATTAGTGTCCAGGACGCGAACAGAGATCTGTGCGGTGCCTGAGCGGGCTGGACTACCCCCATCCACTGCCGTGAGAACCAGGTGGTGCAAGATTGCCTGCTCGCGGTCTAGGCCCTTCCGCAGTACCAGCTCCAGCACCTTGCTGTTCTCCTGCAGGGGTTTAAGATCCAGCTCGAAGTGCTCGTTGGGGCTGAGCTCGTAGGTCTGCACAGAGTTGGCGCCCACGTCCGGGTCCTGCGCGCTCTCTATGTGAAAGCGCGCTCCAGGTGCCACGGATTCGCTTACCTGGAGCTGATAGTCCGGCCGCGGGAAGCGCGGAGAGTTGTCGTTGATGTCCAAGATCTCCACCTCCACGGTGCTCATCGCCACCGGGTTGTGCGCCAGCACTTCCAAGCCGAGCAGACAGCGAGGCCGCTGCTCGCACAGCGCCTCGCGATCGATGCGCTCATTGACGAAGAGCGCTCCACTTGTCAAGTCCAGCTCCAGGTAGCGCGGGCTGGGCGCACCCAGATGGTTGATGCGCAAGCAGCCTGGCCCCAGGCGCCGCAGCTCCAGCCCCAGCGCTCTAGCCACGTTGCCCACGAGCGCGCCGGGTGTCTGCTCCTCGGGCACCGAGTACCGTAGCTGGGAGGCCGCTGGGCCCGGCAGCAGCACCAGCAGTAACAGGAAAGACAGCAGCAGCAGCCACGGCAAGGGCCGCCGGAGTCTTGGATGTTCTGTCGCCCCCGGTCTGGTGCCCGCTTGCTCCATAGCCACTGGCCCTGGCGGAGGCAGCCGGGCAGGGCCGGGGGCAGCAGCTTGGCGAACCTCGTTCCACGCCGGGCCCCGCCTCCACCTCAGCGATCGCACTTCGTCTAGGACTCACGCGCTAGCACCCGCCTGGGGCTGCTCCCCTTGTGAACCTCTGAAGGGCTCCGGGCCCTGCCGCCCCCGCGGACTCCCCATATCCCAGCTTCCCCGCTTGCCTCCAATCGCTCAGCCCGCTTGGTCTCCAGCGACTGCCGCCGCCGCCGCCGCCGCCGCCGCTGAGCCAGGGATTGGGAAGGGGAAGTGGCCGGGAGGGGAGGAGGAGGAGGAGCGCTCCGCCAGTCAGCTCCGATTCCGTAGTGGAGTGGCGGTCTGCGACCCCGGACTGCCAGCAGCTCCAGCTACTCCAGCCCGGTCTGGTTCGCCGTGGACCTGCCGAATCCCAGCAGACCGCGGGAACACGGCCACTCCCTTCCTTCCCTGCCCCCAACGTCCTGCTGATCCAGTCTCCTCCGTCCTCCGCCCGCTTAACGCGTCTCCTAAAGAGATTAGCCGGAGGAAAGCAGTTAAGTCCTTAGAACTCCGGCTATCCTCTCCCCAAGGAAAGATTCCCAAGCACCATCCAGAAAAATAAACCGTAAGGGGACCTGGGCGGCGGTTGCAACGTTCAGAGAAAACAGGCACAGGGGGAGACAGTTTGAAGATACTGGGATGGGGACGGATTGTTTACCTGACCCTAGTCTTCCAGGGAGCATCCCTAAGTACTGCAAAAAGAGCGAACTCCTGAGTCAAAGGAGGTGACAATCGTCATCCTCTTCCGAGGAGCAAGCCTTTGCAAGCATTCTAGGATCCAGCACGCAATTCTGCTCCCAGCCACGTGCCCTTAACTTTCAGTGTGTGCTTTGGCAAATAACCAACATTTCGGTTTTTTAAATTCTCTCTTGAAACAACTGGCTCTGGGAAGCAGCAAGAAAAACTCTTTTTTTTTTTTTAACCTGTTTTGATCATGATAGGAAAAATCTGGTAAAAAAAAATTAAGAGATTCTTCCCTTATGATTTTTCTAATCTTACATCAAAGCTTTTCATTTATTACCGAAGACATTTTCTTTCAAGGGCGATCCTAAAATTATGCTTTAATGAATGACAATGTCATCAAGAGCCTAAGAAGTCGTTAAATCAACAGAGTTAACTCTTGATTTTCCCCAGCCAGGGTGGAATTTTAACTCCATTAATGAATGAAAGAAAAAGAAAGAAAAGAAAGACTGTTATTAAGCAAAATGAGGGAAGCTAGGATTTCTTTTACAATAAGAGAAATTGAATGGTTGCAGCTCATCTTCTTTTAAATATCAGATTCCTGTTAGCCCTTTTGCCTCTGTGCCCCTCGCTCTCTGCTTATATTGCTACAGAGGCACACAAATTCTCTTCAGTACACAAGAAGGCAAGAGGAGGAAAGGAAGCCTTTCTGTGCTGTGTCATTGCCTCTGTTCAGTTCTGAGCAGTCACGCTTGCCAGCCCCCCCCCCTCTTTCTTCCACAGAGGCTTCAAAAATCTAATGTCCACACGCAAAACCCTCTCACTGAAATGTACTTTCTCTCACTCTCCTCCCAATGTACTTGCACCCATAGCCACTTAGGTAACTTTCTAGCTTATAAGCTGGAACTAAGCCAGAGTGGGCCTAACATTGGGTATGTTTCCCTTCTTGAAAGGACAGCAAAAGGAACCAAAGGTATGACCCTAACATCCAGATTTTCAAAGCTAGTACCAGCACACCCCTTCCTTACTCCTGCTGAGTGCACAGCATACCAGTACTACACAATCTAACCGGTTTTATTCTAGCGAAACTCCCATTTTCCTCCTATCACTGCTGCTTCTTATTTGTCCTCTTTGTTTCAAGGGTGCAGAGTGGGAAGCAATTTCCATCAAAATCTATTCCTGTCTCCCTTTTAAGGTCCCTGGCTTCTCCTTCTTCTGTCTGCATCCTCCCCAAACATCCCCCAAGTAGCTCTGTCTGTTTGCTGTGGTAATTTGATCTCAGGGAGCCTTAATCTCTCAAGTGCACAAATTGTAGACCTGGCCTATGTCCTCACCCATTACTTATTTCAGAAAACAAATGGCTTATAAGTGGAATCAAGTTATAAGTTGTCAGGAAAATGACCTTTCTTCTCCTCATCTTCTCTAACCCCCACAGGCCCTGCCACCACTGCCCACAACTTAGAAACCGGTCACTGGGAACTGACCACTCATGACCCTGTGCCCCTGAAGGCACTTAGGAAGAGATGAAAGTGGCAGAGGCTTGGTCATGTTTTAAACAGAAATTTCTAAGTGCCATGCCTCAGAAGGGGCGGGGGGAAGGGCAGGATTTGTCTTTCAACCACACCATCATCTTCCAGCAAGAACACCTGCTGGGGTGCCCTTTTTCATGTTATGAAATCATAAACTCCAACTAGTATTTGCTCCCTCGATGATTGAGAAGGCAAAAGAACCAGCACAATCAGGCTCCTTTTTTTCCCCTGGAACCAATGTTTTTTATTTGTTTATTTTAGTTTTACAAGCATATTGAGTGTTTATACTTTCCTTCCTCCTTTCCCCCTCTTTCTCCTTCCCTTACCTCCCTATTTACCCTTCATCAATCCATCCCATTGCCTCCTATCCTCCTGTCTGTCTGCTTCTTCGGGTTCCAGGATGTTCCCTCTGAATGTCTGCTGTATTGAGGGTTCCAGATCAGGTTCCTTTTCAAAGACACTGAATGGAAGAGATGACATTCTCTGTGTTTGGCACAATAATGATTTCCTCAAGCTATTAAGCTGAGGTTCCTGCCAACCTTACCAATTGTTGGAATGTGATTGTTCAGACTATTGGTAAGTAGCCTTTCTACAAATATTTATACAAATTCTTGTTACATCATCATGTTTTTTGGAACTTCAATAACCTTAATTTAAAAAATGATTGGGAATACAAAATTTGTAGCTTCATCTCTGTTAAGAACTATCTTTGTGGCTATGGACAAGTAGCTTAATTTAATCCTCAGTTTATTTTATTTTTATGTTTCCATCTTTGTGTATATGTGTGTATGTGCACATATGTGAAGAAGCTGCAAGTTAATACAGGGAATCACCTTTGATCATTCTTCTACCTTACTCTTTTTGAGACAAGGCCTCTAATTAAACTCAAAATTCACTGATAGGGCTACCAGCTTTGTTTAAGGATTCTCAGTCTCTGCCTTCCCTTTAGAGGTGAGCTGACATGCTCACTTAGCATTTTACATCTGGAGATACATGCTCCATTCTTTTGCTTGGGTTGCAAGTGTTTTAACTACTAAGTCATCTCCCCAGCCCCAATTTACTTATTTTAGATGAGAAAACAAAAGTAAAACCCATGGAACTGTTAATATGATTGTTATGTTGCTAGTGGTGCTATTAAATGCAACAATTTATTAGCATCAGATAATACTTTGGTTGATGATCTATATATGGCATGACCCCTTAATAAACACAGATAAGCAATCTATGACTATGACATTTAAAAAGTCAGTGGTGATAGGGAAGGGAAGGTCAGGTAAAACAATTTAAGTTCCCCCAGTTTCCCAAATATTTCTAGAACCTATCTCATATTTCAAAAAAAAAAAATCTCCCTTCTATAGCATCAAGGAAAAGATACCTCTGCAACCAACAATTTGGTTGGTAGGAGCCATTTTCTGACAAAAGATTCATCTTTTAGGACACATAGAAATGCTTCTGCAAGTGAGTACATGATAGCTCCTCAATGTGCCCCTAACTTACTATGAAGCTGAGGATATCCTGCCTCTACCTCACCAGTTCTGAGATAACAGATGTGCACCACCATGCTCTTATGTGGTACAAAGAATGGAACCCAGGCTTCATATAGTCTAGGCAAGTACTCTACCAAGTGAGCTACATCCCTAATTGTATTACTGTTTAATTCATCTGAATATTTCACTATTATCTGTTTCATTATAAGCAACATAAAAGCAGAAGTCAATATTTTACATTATGTCCACTTCATAGTGTACAAAAAAACTTATAAACTCTCAATAAATGCAGACTGTTTGGGGTCTTACTTTTAGAAAATTTAAGAATAGCTACTACAACTCAGATACTACCACATTATTGTATATGGACAAATCATACCTTATAAAGTGTGGGATCAAGAACATACATGATTTTACTATGAATTTCCTCTTTTAAATTGTCAAATAAAGCAAAGTATTTCAAACAGAAAACTAAATCCTGTTGACAAAATTGCCATAGACTAAGAAAGGCTCTGCCCCTCAAAATGTTATCCCTCTTTTATTTTTACTCATAATATAATCATCATTTGCTTTTGCTTTTGTTTGTTTGAGACAGAATCTCATGTAGCCCAGGTTGGCTTCAAACTTGCTGTATAGCCAAGTATCATGGTAAATTCCCAATTTTCCTATGTCCATCTTCCAGAAACAAGTTTTATTGATATGTGCTACACACCTTGCTATTAATTATTATTATTTTATTTTTCTAGTTTTACAATCATATTGCATAGTTGTACATGCTTCCCTCAATTCCCCTTCTGCTATTTTTAATTTTGGTAATTTTATAATATTTGCATGAATTTCACTTTTTATTTGCATTCATTTACTTAATCATGGAGGGCACATATGCCATCATGCATATGTAGAGATCAAAGGACAACTTGTGGGAGTTCTGTACTGTCAGGTCTGGCAGTGAACAACTTTACCCACTAAGTTATCTCATCTGCCACATATTTTATCTTTTAAATCATTTCCTTTAATTTTTCTCTTTTTCATCTTTATTTATTTGAAACAAGATCTCAAATAGCCCAGTCTGGCCTCACATTCTCTAAGTTACCCAAGTGGACCCTGTGCCACCATGCCCAGTTATATATTAAAATTATTAATTATTAAATAAAGGTACTCTTTGCATGTAACTAATAAAAATGACAGGAATACAAGAGTCATAAAGCATTGTTCTTGTTTACCTCTGGCCTAGACAGGAGCTTTGAAATAGTATCCCTCAATTATATTTCTTAATTATATTTGTAAAATACATCTCCCATGAGATCATTGGGCAAAGCAGCAAAAACCAATCACAACAGAATTAAGACTGCAAGAAAAATGCTAGCACTCAGAAAACCCTCTTGTTCACATAAATTTTCCTTTTTCTGTTACTAATATAATTACAAATCATTTTGCTTTGGTAAATTATTTAGTCAACCAAATCATCTGAGTTTTTGGATCATAAGACAAAAAGATACGATTATTTCATCAGATTTGATCAGGAATGGGGATGGCCATTAAACATAGAAAAAAACCTGGGTTTTGTTTTTTCTTCTTTTATTGTGTTTTGTTTTGTTGTTTTTAAGATGGTGTCTCATGTAGCGCAGGTTGGCCTCCAACTGACCATGTAGCAAACACTGATTCTGCTGCTACCAATTTTCAAGTACTAGAATTATACATATGTGTCGCTATGCCTGGCTGCTAATTTTTTTATTTTTTGACTTGTGAATTTATGCAACTCCACAAAGTGAGTACACGTGATAGAATCAAAATAGGGAAAATAGATATCCCTGAAGCTTAGTGCCATTGTTTAAATGCAAAATATTCCCTACAGGCTCATGTGTTTGAATGCTTAGTCCCCAGCTGATGGGCTGTTTGGGAAGGTTATGGAACTTTTAGGAGGTAGAGCCTTGCTAGAGAAAGTAGGTCACTGGGGACTGGCCTTGAAGTTTGATAATCAAGCCCCTCATACCCCTGTCCTTTCTCTCTCCCTCTCTCTCTCCTTTCTTAACCATGGATGGAAGGAAGATGGCAACTGATCTCTTGCTTTAATAGCTAAGTCTTTTCTGTCTGTTGCTATGCGTTCCCCACTATGATGGACTGTGTGCTTGCCGGAAACACAACTGAAATAATAAACCTTTTCTACACAATAGCAGAAGAGTAACTGGAACATTTAGTGGAACACAAAGAAGTTTCAAAATTACATCTTATAAGCTAGGCATAGCAGTGCATATCTGTATACCAGGCACTAAGGAAACAAAGGAGACTCATGAATTCTAGGCAAGCTGGACTACACAGTGAGATGCTATTTAAAAATTTCTATTTTGCTAAAAATTGACAGAACTCCTGATGGTGTATTCATAGGTGTTGTGTTTAATGGATTAAGCTATGTGTATATGAAAAAGTTTTTCATAATTAATGAGGGCCAAAATTTTTTCCCCAGAAAGAATATATTAATCAAATGCTTAATTCTAACAATAGGCTTTCTGGAAGGAATTCTCTAAAATTTTAGCCCTGAGAAACATTGGCTAAAATGTCTGAAAATTGCTCAGAATGAGCAAAAGAGACTCAAGTCATCTTTAAATGAGTAATAGTTAAGAAAGAGGACTTAGAGAACATTATGTATTATCAACATATAAAACTAAATTTTACTTCTCCATCACTATTCCTAGTTGAAATGATCTAACAAGAATCATTAAAGATGAGATTCAGATTCTTTATTCTTCATTGCATAAAATGCAATGGCTAAATGAAACTTGAACCTAAGGTCAATGAGGACACAGAAAGCATAAAAGTAATATAAAAAAGAAGTTAAGAGTGTAAATCAATAATGATCTTCCAATATATTAAAAGAGCTTACAGATATGACCACAGAACCAAATTTGCTATTTTATAAAGATTCTTGTGATGATTAGTATTAATTTTTGATCTGATACATAGGAGGCAGGCCTCCAGACATATCTGACGTTCTCTAGAATAAGACTGTCCTTTAGGGAATGCTTGTGAGGGATTATCCTGATTACATTAATTAATGTGATAAGACCCACATTAATGGGTACAATTTCCTAGGTAGGAAATCTTGGTTGGTAGAAAATGTTGAGGGCAACCTGAACATTAGCAAGTAAGTATATATCCATTGCTTTCTACTCAGGACTGTAGATAAAACGACTTCCTTTATTCTGTTGCAGTGACTTCCCTGCTATGATGGACTATCGCTTGGAATTGTGAAGAGGACTAAAAACCCTTTTCCCTACAAGTTGCTTCTTGTCAGATACTTTTATTACTGCAATGAGATAAGAGACTAAAATAGCCCTATTGAGTTTGATATAAAAGTGTGATAGTTAATCCTGGGTGTCAATTTGACACACGTGTCATTAACTAAGATCAGCTGACACCACCTGAAGAGATTATCTGGATAATACAAAGACCAGCCCTAGATCCCATTGGAACCTCCCAGTAGTGGACCAGATAAAAGGAACCACAGAGCAGAAGACTGAGAAGGAGAGACACTTTCCAAGAAGCCTACTAGCTCTTGGATGGGTGTGACATAGCCTGTCTCCAGCTTCAGCCAGCCAGCCATGCCATCTCTGCAGTGAGTATTTCCCCTCTGGAACTGTAAGTTGAATAAATCTCCCTTTCTCTGATAAGTTTTGGGTGCTCTCTCACAGCAATAGTTAAGAGTAACCATTACAGAAATCCTCCAAAATGTGAACATTACAAAGGTGATTACAAACACTTAGAAATGAAGACATCCTTACTATAATCTATTTTGGTTTAACTAAAAGCTGGTGATTTCAAATCAATCACATAGACTTATTTTCTTTTCAAAGAGACATTTTGAGAGTTTCATTAATAAAAACCACTGATGAGGGAAGTGTTACAGGCACGGTGTTTCTGAAATTCATAGAGAAGTAAAGAGTCTTCCAACCTACCCATGGCGACAAGATGAAGTAAGACAGGTTGCAATACAGTGAGTGCAGTTAAGTGATCTCATAATTGTTTGAATAATAGTGTCAAAGAATGGTTATTAATGGAAGAATTTTTAAAAGGACCATAGGAATCTATCCTACATCATATCCTAGTCAGTATTTTATCAGTGATTCTAAACAAAGAGGCAGTAAATGCACAGATCAATAAAAAAAATCAAGTTGAGCTCTTTTGGAACAAGAATCATAACTGATTGGGGTAAGGTATATTTTTAATTCACTAAAATTAGTGCCACTATTCCATTTGAGATTTATTACCTGCCCAGATTCATAAGTTTGTATTTAAGCTAACTTCTGGCTTCTGTTACTGCCATTAAGACATGTTCCAAGTTTCCATTCATCTCTTTGAACCTCTTATTTTAATAGAAAGTCTCGTTTGGCCCTGTTTCTCCTCTACAAGTATTGGGATATAGCCATAGAGTAAAATAAAAGGAAATTTGGCACCAAAGAAAAATCTCTGTTCTCATGTGAAGTTTAGCCAAAGAACTCATTGATTTCTAGATAGATAGATAGATAGATAGATAGATAGATAGATAGATAGATAGATAGATAATAGACAAAGACGGAGATAATTAGGTAAGCAATAGATATTCAGAAATAATAGAGATAAGGGTGAGTATTTTGTATTTGAACAGTTTTCTAAGATAAAAACCTGAGCATAGTCTAAATAAAACCCAGGCCCAGTTTCAGTTTTCAGCACTCCTGTTTTCACTATTTGGAAGAAAAACACCTACATAATTTTTTAAGTATCTATTCACATATCCAGATTATCAATTAATTCTTAACTTTTGGGTTCCCTTTATATTCTAATTCCTTAAGAGTTAACAGTTTATACACCATTTCTGTAAATATCTAATCTCATTTAATCCTTTAAAGATCTTAATGAAATTGGTATTGATAAAGAAACTCTATTCTAAAAAGGTAAAGGAATTATCAGAATCTGCAGAAAGCTTTTAACCATACCTTTTCTTCCCTTAAAAATTTTTAATTTGGGGGGCTGGAGAGGTGGCTCAGGGGTTAAGCCTCTGCCTTGCAGGCAGAAGGTCCTGAGTTCAGATCCTAGACCCCACGTATAGACGCCGGGTGGAAGCGGGGGCGGTCTGCGTTTCTGGTCCTGGTAGGGCGGAGCCTGTGAATCCCGAGGCAGAGTAAATAAGGAGGAAGTGGAGGCATCCATGGTGGTTCCCGAATTCTCCCGTGGTTCTAAACGCACACACACACACATACATACATACATACACATACAATTGAATAAATAATAAAAATTTTTAATTTTGTTCAAGCTTTCATACATGTGTATATTGTGTTGAGTATATTCACCATCATTTCCTATACCTTCTCTATTCTCTTCCCTTCTCTTTGATCCCTTTGTCTCCCTAAACAATTTACTTCTTCTTTAATATCATAGATACAGGCATAATTTTAGGTATTTGCATAAAATCTAAAAACCACAAATGAATTAAGACATGATATTTATCTTTCTATGATGGGTTTAATCATGATTGTCATCTGTTGTATACATTTTCCTGCAAAAGGACATAACTTTGTTCATCTTTGTGGCAGAAAAAAAATCCACTTTGTACATATATAACACACTTTTCTTATCCATTCTTTTATCATTTTATTTTTCCAGTTTTTCAAGCATATTGAGTACTTACCCTATTTCCCTCCATCCCTCTTCCTGTCTATCTCCCTATCCTTCCCTTCCTCAATCCATCCCACTCCCTCCTACCCCTCTGTCTGCTTCTATGGACCCAAGGGTTCACTCTGGTTTGTCTATTCTTTTTTTTTAATTTTTCTACTTTTACAAAAATATTGAGCATTTATCCCTGCTTCTCTCCATTGTCTCTCCTTCCCATCCCTCCATAAATCCTGCCCTCCTGCCTATCTGCTTCTGAATCCCAGGGTTGCCTCTGGCTTGTCTACTCTTGTGGGGGTTCAGGTCTCTGTGCCTTATCAAGTTGCTTCTCTTCAGGCCACCCCACTGATAGGGGCATTTCCCTTCACTCATCCATTCAGCTTTAGTTCCCAAGGTTTTCACTATTTATTCTTATCTCTCTGAGCATGTTGGTATGTTAGTTGTTATGCTGGCTGGTAAGGACAAGTCTCACTGTAGTGAGTTCCTAAATGCAGCAATTCTGCCTTGAGGGGCATGTCTTGTCTAAAGGTGAACCTTATCATCTTTATGTTTTTACATTCTCACCACCCCCTCTTCTGTGTTCCCAAAGTCTTAGGATGAAGAGATTGAGTCGGTCTGATTCTGAGTGTGCCTTGCTGAGTCCCTGGTATTGTGCATTATGGTGGCCATTGCTGTCCACTTCACTGCTCTTCATTGCCCTAGACTGCATCCTGTCAGGGGGTTGAGATTCTCTATCTCTCTTGTAGGAGAAGATTCCTAGGCTGAGTGTTGAATGTTCTTCCAATCAATGGGTACAATACTAGCTATTTACAAAGAAGTTTGGTATGCTGTCTTCCTACTTACAGGTTCATTGACTGTTTTCCCTATTGATCTATTTTCTTCCCTTTTTTAGGTTCTTGGTCTAGTTAACAGTAACAGGATTGTGTTCCATTCTGACAAGCAGGTCTTGAGTCTAATCAGACAGCTGTTGCTTGACTCCTTGATACTTGTGCCACTATTACATTGATTGTCAACTGTTGCCATGGTGATCCCCATTCCAACTTAAAGACCTCATGCCTTCCATTCTTCTATTTTTGATGCCTAGGTTAGTTCTAGAGTTTTACTTGTGAATAGTATTGTAAAAAAAATACTATTTCCTTTGTTACATAGATGGATTAATTTCATGAGGTCCTCTTTTTCATTTTTTGGCCTTATTTCCTATTGTGTCACTTTTTTCTTTTTATATTTTTTGTTTATTTGTCATTTTATTTGTTTTGGTTTGGTGAATTAGGGTTTTTGTTTTGGGATATTGGAGATTGAAGCCAGGGTCTTCACATGCTAGGTAAATGTCCTTAGACCACTCTTCCCCATTTTCTAATGTTTTATTATCTTCCCTACACATGCACCTCAAATTAAGAATTTTATTGATCACAAATTAATGTCTTCAAACATTTTATTTGGAATCCTTTTTAGCTGTTTTTTTCACAATTCCAATTCTCTACTTTTGGAGGTTTCATTAGCTTTTTCTGTATATATATTTTTAAATAGCCTTGGAGAATTATTTCATAAAAAATCAAATTTTCACAAGCCAATTTCTTTCTACAATACTATCATCCTACCTATAATATTCTGTGTAAGTAGTGGGGCTCTTAGATGACTTTGATTTTTCATAAATAAATTCCATCCATATTCCTAACTGCTATAAAAGTTCTTTAGTAGTTATACATGTAACACAAAAGGTAAGTAAAATATAACTATATAAATCTACATTAGTAAGGTGTTTTATATTAAAAGATACTTGAAGGCATTTTGATGAAATAATTATCTTAAACTCATTTTATTAGTTATTTAGAAACAACATATAGATTCTTTATTTTAGTTCTTCATTTTTTCTTTCCTGTCATAAGTAAAGGAAATATACTGTGCTTTACTGAAAGAATTGAGAATAAAAGTTTGGTTTGATTCTAAAGTACTCTCAATCAATGGTCTTGAAGATCTTAAAGTCATGATATGCATCTGCAACAAGATGCCTTGAATGATCCCAACGTTAGTTTTGCTGTACATAATTTTTAAAAAGTATTCTGTAATGAAACAACACTTTATGATTTCCTCTTTGCCTAAATCTATTGATCAATTCTCTAATAAATTCACTGAATACACGACAATCTGATAACAACTTTAAGACATAAAAGCTGAAACAGAATGGTTTGATGGTTATTGGAAATACAGAATTGATGTCACAAAAAAACTATCTAAAAGTTTCACTTTTCCCCTAATTTAGCATTACATCTATTATAGCAGAGTTGTCACCCTTGGATATCCAATATCCTTTGTAATTAAAATTTAATTATAGCCTCCAATGATTGGTTTTTCTGTAGTACTCTCAAGCTGAAATAGTATTCCTTTGATCCAACTGTCAGAAGTTCATTTAAAATTTCAACCACCCATGTAACATTTATCAGTTAATAAATCAATGTACACACAGTGTCTATTTGTACAGACACCACTAATACAATACATGGATACAGTGTTCCTTAAGCTGGAAAGGAAATAAAAGAAGTTTTTAAAATCATTCTTTCCAAGGGTCAATAATGACATCAATAACCTGTCAAGATCATATCAACAATCTTGATAAAATCAAGCTGTGTTTCCTATGATTTATTTTTTCTTGGGTTTCTGTTCATCTTATATACTTAGAAATATAGACTTTTCTTGAGCCTACACAGACACACCTACTCAAAGTGCATTCATGTGCATGCATCCATCCATATGTGCCTGCTCACATGCAGAACATAAACATATACACACATTATATACACACATATACAAACTCATTATACACTCATGCATGAAAGAAAAAAATATAATCTCACAAATCAAATTCAATTTGCTGAATTTCTAAAAGCAATAAAAGTGAAAGTCATTTTAAAACATCTAATTCTTTGGTAGATATTAACAGATGTCTTTAGACTTTAACCTTGCATATGTAAATAAGCACATACGTATTTTGCTAATAAGGAATCACACTCTATACATCATTGTTCAACTTTAATTTTTAAATTTTTGCTTTACATATGCAATAGTTAGTATTAACTGTCAAACATATACCTAGGAACAGGAGTCTGGGCATAAATGAGAGGAATTCTCTAGATAGAGATTGGCCTCTGGGCATACCTGTGGGCATTTTATTGCACTAATTGATTTGATATGATAAAAATTATTGTGGGAAGGACAATTTCCTATGCAAGGGATCCAGAACTGAATGAAATGGTAACTGAACACTAACAAGCGAACACACATTCATTCTTTGCTTTCTGCTCTTGACTATAGATGTGATGTCACCAGCTGCTTTGAGCTCTTGCCACTGTAACTCCCCTGCTATGATGAACTATATACACAACATGGAATTAAGAGGCAATTGCACTCTTTCCCCCTAAGTTACTTCAGTAAAACATTCTATTGCAGCAATATGACTATATATATAAAGGCTACATAAAAGTCATTGTATAAATCCATAGTTATAAAAACAGCCTGGTACTGGCTTCAAAATAGACACACAAATCAATGGATAAGGGTTGAAGACCCAGATATAAGCCCACACAACTACAGCCATTTGATCTTTGACAAAGGGGCCACAAAATTCAATGGAAAAAGAACAGTATCTTCAACAAATGGTGCTAGCAAAACTGGATCTCCACATGCAGAAGATTAAAACTGGACCCGTACTTGTCACCATGCATAAGAATTAATTCCAAATGGATCAAGGACCTTGATATAAGGCTAGAGACTATAAAAATCATAGGTGAAAGGGTAGGGAACTCCCTCAAGCTGATTGGGCTAGGCCAACTGTTCCTAAACAGACATCCAGTGGCACAGTCACTGCTACCAACTCTCAACAGATGGGATCTTGTGAAATTAAAGAGCTTCTGTTCAGATAAAGAGATTGTAACATGAGCACAAAGGCAACCCACAGAATGGGAGAAAATCTTCACTAATCACATATCTAATAGAACTCTATTATGCAGAGTGCACAAAGAACTTAGAAAACTAAATACCAAGGAAACAAATGGTCCAATTAAAAAATGGGCCCTGGAACTTAAAAGAAACTTTACCAGGGATGAAATTAAAATGTCTAACAAATATCTTAAAAACGCTCCACATCCTTAGCAATCAGGGAAATGCAAATCAAAACTTCCCGAGATATCATCTCACCGGGTCAGGATGGCAAAAATCCACAATACAAACAACACAAACTGCTGGAGAGGATGTGGAGAGAGGAGAACTCTCCTACATTGCTGGTTGGGAATGCAGGCTTATACAACCATTCTGGCGAGCCTGTCAGATTAAAGATTGAAATGCCATATGACCCTGCTATTCCACTTTTGGGAATAACCCCCCCATACAGTAAAAATTCACCTCAATAGCACAAGCGCAACCATGTTCGTAGCAGCACTGTTTACAATAGCAAAGTCATGGAATCAACCCAAATGTCCAATAGTTGACGAGTGGATAAGGAAAATGTGGTACATCTATACAATGGAGTACTACTAAGCCATCGAAAATGATGAATTAATGGAATTTGCTGGGAAATGGATGGAATTAGAAACAATTATATTGAGTGAAGTATCCCAGACCCAGAAAATTAGGTGCCATATGTACTCCCTAATAGGTAGCTCCTAGTACCAAACCCACTTAGAGACACTCAAGGATAAATCTCTGTAATACATACAGTAAATGCAAGGATTATGAACAGGAGGGATGGGGTAGGAAGGCCACACCAGAAACAAGGAGAGAGGGGACCATGTTACAGCAGAGAAAATAGGCCACCATCAAGGACTGCAAGTAAGTAATAAGACATCTGGTTAAGTTCACAGACTCCTTCCTGATCATTTAAAACTGAGGGGGTATGATCTCACAAGAAGGGGAAGGCATATAGTCTGGCAGATAAAAAGTAACCATTTTGCAAATGGGTGATTGATTCCTCCCTCACTGTGGTTTCCTACTTTTATTACATCTACCTTTGAATATACTCTTATAACAAGACTCCAGTTTAACAGCTTTTTATCTCTGGCCAGGGGGTGACATCCAATATCCATCAGGATGGAGTGAAGGGTATTGAAGGAGCAGCAAAACTGAGAAAAAAAAATCAACAAAGCATAATCCAGAACTTCAAAGACTCTATATTAACCATCTGGAACTAGTCCAGCCTAATCTCTCCCCATCCAGAAGCTCAAGAAGAGGGGGCGGTAAGATTGTAAGAACAAGGATGGGAGGAGCAATGATATGCAAGATACTCCACACAAGTTAGGGCTGAAGCAATCATAATTGGACTTTGCATGCCCTGCGCAATGTCCAACACACTATTGACCCCACAAAGTCTAGCATGGACTAAAGGCACTAGGATCCTTGGAGCAAGGGATTGACAGCCACAGTAGTGTTCCTATGCTTAAGTGGGACACAGGAAAGGGTTCTGGGAAATGACACTGGGTCCTTGCACCTCATCAGAGAGTAGGACCCACAGGAGAGTTGGGCATGCACATTTAAGGATGCTCCGGGGATGAGAGGGGGAGGCATAGGGAGAGGCATTGGGGGATGGGAAGGGAAGGGAGAGGGGAGGGGGGCACAGGGCAGTGGGAGGTCAGAGGGAGGGAGGGGATGGGTGTACCTGTTAAGTTTGTATGAGTGGAAATTTAAAAAAAAAGGAAAAAAAGTCATTGTATAGATATAACTGTCTACTTCATGTCAAATATTTAGGTGCATTTCTGAAACCATGTTCATGTGTTTGCTAATGTATTTATTCTGAGAGGTGCTCAGCTAAAAGTATTCACATTTAAATTTTATTCACACATACCAAAATGCTTCTCTGAATTTCATGCCTATTTATACCACTCTCTATCAGTCCTAAATGAGCCAAATCATTTAGTTCTGATTTGTTCAAATTTCCAAAATTCTTAGCTCATACTATGGTAAAAATAAACATAGAAGCATGTTTACCACAGTGCTTTTCTTTTTCTTAATAAAGGTTTCACAATTTACTTCATATGGCTCCCATGGATACCTAAATGATTCAGCTCATTTCCTTGAATTTACTATATTTAAATTGACTAATGTATTAAAATCATCTTTATCTCATATCTGACAAAGTCGATGTAAACTTGTAAGAGTATATGTTAATTGGGGCTGCAGAGACGGCTCAGGGATTAAAGTCTTTGCCTCCCAACATAAAAATACTTAGAGGAAATGGGAATGACCTGCACTTGTGTCCCTTGAAAACAGAGACTGGAAAGAGCAGAGCAAAATAAAAAGGGGATAGAGCAATCCTGGATGATTCCTGGTCACCTTTGGGCCTCCACAGGCACACACAGTTCACTCTTCTACACCCACATGCACCTACACACACTCATACATAACCACACCAACATATATATTACTATCCAAATATTCATTCAACTCTTTAGGTAGATATTTCTTAGATTATTAAGTTCAATTCTTTGATAATTGAAATATTTGAGCAAAAACTGAAAACATCAGGTATGAAGCTGAGTCCAATATATCAAAGCTTCCAGACACTTCCAGAGGCAACTAATTGTAACCCCTGGACAAAGAGAAGTGGGTTAATAAGGTTTAGAAGGAAAGAATTATGGTCTAGTATTTTATCACAGAGTAAGGGGGCCATATTTAATAGTAATCTTTTGGATGCTTCAAATAACCACCAGAAAGGATTTTGAATGTTCTCAGAACAAGTAAATGGTATTTGAGGTGATTCATATACTAATTACTCTAATTTTATCATTAAACACTACATATAAACATTGAAATATTATACTTTATCCTGTAAATATGTAAAATTATTATGTATCAATTAAACTAAAAATTTAAAACAGCATATGTTAGTTAGATATAGGGAGTTAGTTAGTTAGTTAGTTAGTTAGTTAGTTAGTTAGTTAGTTAGTTACAGAGAATTGAAGGTTTAACTCAGGGCACACCATGAAGAATTGGTAGTTGAAGCAAACTCTGCAGGAGATTTTCTAATTAATGTGGAAAGGGCCAGTCCATAGTGAGTGAAACTATTCCCTAGGCAGGTGAATAAAATGGAGAGAACTGGTTCAGTAGTTAGGATACTTTGATATAATTTAGTCAACTTGTAGTTGTCAAGTGAGGAGATTTGTCCTTCTCAGCAATTCTTGCTGCCAGTTCCCTTGGTTTCTGGTGCTGGAACCTTTCCTGCCAAACTGAACTATCAGCTTTTAATGGGGAACCAACCAATAGCAAAAATAAAACCACCATATTCACCTAAGTTGATTGGTCCTGAATATATTGGCAACATGCAGACAAACTGCAGCATCAAATAACTAAGAACTGTCAAAAGCAGGGGATAAAATTCCTCCTTTATCTGTGGTTTCACTTTCCACAATTTCACTACATATAAATATACACTACACATAAACATTGAAATATTATACTTTATCCTGTAAATATGTAAAATTATTATGTATCAATTAAAATAAAAATTTAAAACACAGCATATGTTAATTAGATAATAGGGAGTTAGTTAGTTAGTTAGTTAGGAAATGGGAATGACCTGCACTTGTGTCCCTGGAAAACAGAGACTATGTTAAGTTGTAGCCTGAAAATATGCACAGAATGATAAGATATTTGAGAGTGAGAGAGAAAAGAGAAAATATTCACTTAACTCTTAATGTAGAATGTTTTTGTAATTATTCTGTTTTATTATACTATTATTAATCTCTTAATATGCCTAATTTATAAATCAAATTCTACTATTGGTAGGCATATATGCAGGAAAAACATAATATATATACACATATCTCATTTTATTGTGGTTAATTTTATAGTGCTCCATAGATAACATTTTATATAAATTGAAGGTTTGTGGCAACTCTATCAAGCAAGTCTTCAGCACCATTTTTCCAATAGTTGGGATGATTGTTAATATTTTAACAATAAATTCTTTGTAATTAGAATACATACATTGCATTTTAATGTTACTGCACATATAACAGACTACATACTAGTATAAACACAAGTTTGTATGTAGTAGGAAGTCAAAAACAGTTGACTCAGTTTACTATGATGCTTGCTTTATTGTAGGAAACTGAAACTAAACCACAAAATCCTTATGATAATTAATCTTCACTATCGACTTAACTGGATTTAGAATCTCATAGGAGCCATGTTTCTGGGTATGTCTATGGTAGTAATTCTACAGCAGATTAATACCTGAGAGAGGATTCAACACTGAATGTAAGGGCAACATTCCATGGGCAGGGGACCAGACTGAAGAAAGGGGAAAAGAAAAAGCCAGAAAAGTAGCAACATTCCCATTTTCTGCTTCTTGATTCACCCAAATGTGAACAAACCATTCCAAGTTCTGTCACCATAACTTCCCTGACATGATGGACCAGTAACCTTAGCTGTGAGCCAAAATAAAGCCCTCTTTCCCTACACTACTTTTTTCAGGTATTTGGTTACAGCAATGAGAAAAGTAACTAATACGATCACCAACCGTGCCTGTGTAAGTTTGAAACATACATGGTTTCAGGCATTTGCATAATGTCTTAGACTTTATCTGCCAGCAGATAAGGGAAACTACTGAAGTAAAAAGGCAGATTTGGAGAGACAGACACCAGAACTTATGGAAAAGAGTATGTACAATGAGTTTCCTGCTTTTGTTGCTTTGGACTGAAGGCAAAGGATTACAACATAATATGAGGAAAGTAAAACTCCAGTGATAACCTTCATTTTCTCTGATCAAAGCAGTAATGAAAAGGAGCCAGGAACAACCATAAAGGCTAGGGAGAGGCTGGAGAACCCTTGAATGCAGAGAACCAGAAGGGAAAGCCTTAAATTCTTAAATTCAAGTTTGCTACATCTATGTTGATACCTCCACCACAGGATAGAATTTCAAGTCTGAAGCTTAAAGAACTAATCTGAAGTTTAAGCCATTACTCAGCACAAGCAATAAATACTTTGCATTTTCATTCTACTTTAGTTCATCCCCACTAAAAAACATTAATATTCTTCAGAGAACTGCAACAGAAAGAAGAGTTTCCACAATATAACATTAATGATATTCAGGATGTGACTTTAAAAGCTACTTAATATATAAATAACAATGAAAGTGACAATAGTTAAGAATAAAGACCATTGAAAATCCCAGTCTGAAATAATGTTCATATCAGAATTCCCACAAAGGACTTTAAAGTATCTGTTATAATCATATTCAATAAAGATAAAGGAAAATCTTCTTTACCCAATAACTACAGAAAATAGATTTTTTCAACTTTACTTCGCATGTTTACTAAGAATATACCTGGGCCACATAATAAGTCTAAATGAACCTTAAAATATCAAAACCACACAAAGTATGTTCTCTAATACAAATATGTTGGTAATTAAAAGTAATAAATTGTCTAGGAAAATACACAAGTATTTGTAAATCTGAACACAGATGTTGCAGTTCACCTTCATGTCATCAGTAAATTCCCAGCTAAAGAGTTTAAGGGAATAAGGGGGCTTTATTATTTCTTATGATGCTTGATTACAGTTACTAATACAGCTTGATAAAAGAGTTCATATCAGTACCAGGACCCCAGAGAACTGACCACACCATTCCCACAGGCTTGCTGAAAGGGGGAAACCTCACTTGCCAGATTGCATGTCTTCCTAAGCATGTTGAAGAATGCCACTTACTAAACCAGCTTCCTCCATATTATCCACCTGCCCAGGAAATGGTCCCACATACTGTAGGCTGGGTCTTTCCACATCAGTCAGTCTCCTGAAGGCTTGCTCAGGGATTGTCTTAACTACAAATGTTCCCAGAACTCAGTCTTCAATTGTCAACTGGACAACTAACTAGCACAATAGTTCTAAATAATCAGAGGGCCAAAGAAATGAATCATAAGAATAAATAGACATGTCTTCATATTAATAAAAGCAGCTCCCCCCACAAACTTTTCAAAGATTTTAGATGAAGCAATTCTTTTTATGTTAGAAATTAATGTCTAAAGCAATTATCTAAGAATCCACCTAAAGAACCTGAAAAAGAATAAAACAAACCAAAATAATGCAAAGCATAAAAAGACAAAATCAGAAATTGGTGAAACAGAAAACCAACAATAGACAGTATGACAAGGTCAAAAGATAATTCTCTGAAAATATCAGCAAAACTGATGAACCCTTAACCAAAAGTAATCATAAAGAAAAAAGGCAAAACAAAAATAGAGGGTAGTGGCACATGCTATATAATTCCAGCTCTGAGAAGACTAAGGTAGGAAGATTATGTATGTATTCAAGGATGACCTGAACTACATAGATAAATGCTATCTCCAAAAAAGAGCTGGAGATACAGCTCAGTAGTTTACTTGGCTATTATGGATGAAACCCTGAGGAAAAGAGAAGTAGAGAGAGAGAGAGGAAAGAAAGAGGAAAAATCAATTAACCAAACACTAGCAATGAGAAACTTTAGTGGTATAGATTACATAGACATTAAAGGATAAGAGAATTTGGGGTTTGCTGAGATTTGAACCCAAAAACTCATGCATACTTAATATGTGCTCTGTCACTAAGTTACAGTCACAGCCCCAAATGAAAGAATGATATTAACAGGTTTGTGCTAATAAATATGACAAATTGAATGAAGTGGATAAATGCTTTGAAAATGCAAGTAAAAATGCCAAATTAACCAAAATGTATTGTAACAGTTACTCTTTACTACTCCTGTGAGAGAACACCCGAAGTCAAATATCTTTTTCTAAACATTTTTTATTATTATTTCCGCTCATACAAACTTAATAGGTAGACCAGTTCCCTCCCCCCCTCTTCCTCCCCCCGAACCGAAGTCAAATATCTTAAGGGAGAAAGGAAGATTTATTTGACTTACAATTCCAGAGGGGGATAAAACAGTCTATCACAGGTGGAAATGGCATGGCTGTCTGGCTGAAGCTGGCAGGCAGGCTAAGTCACAGCAGACCTCCACATGGCTGGAGAATTCCTGTAGTGTCTTTCCTCTTGCCCTCTGTATTCTGTTCTGTGGCTTTTATGTGGTCCACTACTGGGAAGTTCCAATGGGATCTATGGCAGTTCAGATGGGCTCTGGGGTTGATCTTTGTATTATTCAAATAATCTCTTCAGGTGGTCTCAGTTGATCTTGCAGGTGTGGTCTCAGCCGATCTTAGGTAATGCCAGGTATGTAGTGACACCCAGGATTAACTATGATATGTATATCATGTTTACTTTTTAATTTAAAATCTATTAAAGACACCAACTAAATTATTATTTAAAAACCTCCCACAAAGGAAGCTTCAGGTGCAGAAGTTCATTCAAGAAACAACTGTATATCTATGTAGCCTCTCAGAAAATAGAAGGGAAAGAAAAACCTCCCAAACCACATTATTAGATTAGATAATAATAACATAATAGATGTTTTATCAGTGGAGTGGGAATGTAGCTCAGTGATGGAGCACATAGCCTAGCAGAATCTGATACCACAAAAAATTCTCAAAAAGAAACCAAACATGTATAAATATAAAAATAAATACATATCTAAACATCATAAACAAATATTAACAAGTCAAGTTTCACAAGTAAAAAGAATATAGTCTAGCAAGGTTTATTTCAAGAGTGAAAGATTTTCAATATTCAAAGTTAAATATAATCTCTTAGTAGTATAAAGGAAAAGAATCTATATGCTTATGTCAAGAGGTATGAGGATAAACATTTAGCAAAATCTAACAGCTTCTCATGAGAAAGAAAAAGAAACTTTCTCATTTCAATAAGCATTCATGAAAAAAGCTATCTTACATAATATTTAATAGTGAAAATAGAACACTTTTCCCTTAACATAAGAGCTAAGTCAAGGATGCCTGTTTGATCACTTCTGTTTACATTGTACTGGAAGTTACAGCCATTGCAGTAAAGCAGAAAAGGATATTTCTGTTGTTTTTGTCATCATGAGAATGTTGTACAATATAGCCCTGGCCATTCTAGCTCTGTCTATGTAACACAGGTTTTCCTTGAATCTGTGGCAATCCTCCTGCCTCAGCTTTCAGAGAGTTGGGATTGCAGTTATTCACCACCATGCTCAACTAAGAAATATTAAAGTATAAATGATGGAAGTAAAAGAATATCACTATAGATTCAAGTTTTATTTTATTTGTATGTGTGTGTATGTATGTGTCTGTGTGTATCAGAGGGCACTGTGTGTGTGCTTGCAGAGTCCCAAGGGTGACTTCGGGAATCACTTTGGATTGCTCTACCTCCTCTTTGCTTTGCTTCAGGGCCAGAAGTACAGGCCACTGCTATTTCTGCCTGGCACTTTTTACATGGGATCCAGGATCTGAACTCAGGATCTTATGCTTGCAAAGCAGAGGTTTAATCCCTGACCCATCTCCACAACCTCCAAATTCCTAAATTAAAATGATATAATTATTAGAAAATCCTAAGGAATCTATATGCAATATGAAATCAACTATTAGAACCAAAAATGTGACTAAAAAAACTCAATATTCAACATCTACAAAAATAAAATAAAAATTGTATTTAATATGCTAGCAGCAAGTGATTGCGAAGTAAGAAAATTAAAATTTATCAGACTATTTTTAAAACCACAAAAATTCTTAAAAGTGAGTATAATAAAAGATTATTAAAACTCTGCACTGAAAACAATGGAACATGGCTAAGAGAATTCTTTAAGAATCAAAATACATCTTCATGGACTCAAAAACTCAATGCTAAGATAGCAATTATCTCCAAAATGATCTATAAATTCAACACAATCCCAGTAAAAACATCAGCAATATTTGTCTTTCCATCTTTGTCTACCTTCTCAGGAACTGACCCTGAACCACTGCTGACTTGATTTTCTCACCTCAGTCATGTAATCAAGACAATATTCTACAGGCTTGCCCTGAGAGTTACCTTAACTAGATAATTCCTCATAGATGTGCCCAAAGATCACCTCATAAGCATCAAGCTAGCACTTGAGAACAAAAGTTAAGAAAATTAAAGACAATTGTGATGTTTTATTTTGCAACTAAATAAATAGACAAGTAGTGTTGCAGAGCTTCAACAGACTTGTAAAATACAAAAAGAGTTAGAGAGAAAACTCAGAATTTTCTACTTAAAACATGCCCAAACTGCCCAATATGTTTCAAGGCAAAATAATCTGAAATTACTTTATAATAAAGAAAATAAATACAAAAAGGAGCAGACTCCAAATTGATACTTATCAGAATATTGTACCTATACTATACCTACTGTACCTAGGAAAACTCTGAAATGATCTTTTTAAGTTTATGAGGTTTTTTAGAGAATTTATGTCATTTTCACCCCTCATTTCCCAATTTCATCCCTTTTATCTACTGCAAACCTTCTTCTTAACCTATCTACACTCCCTCTTAATTTCATGTCTTTCTGGGCTGCAGGTCCTGAGTTCAGATGCCAGGTACCACATAAAAACACAAGGCAAAACCCATTGCAGCCTGCACCTCTGGCCCTGGTGGACGGAGCCTGGGAAATCCCATAGTGAAGCAAAAAGGAGGTAGAAGCAATCCAGGATGATTCCCAAAGTCACCCTTGGTCCTCCACAGGGACATACGGTACCCTCTGATACACACACACACACACACACACACACACACACACACACACACATACACACACATTTTTTAAAATTTCATGTCTTTCTGAGTGTGTTGACCATTGAGTTTCATCCAGATTATCTTTAATGGAATGTGCCTAGCACTTGCTGGAGGCATTAATGATACATCAGTCGATATACCATTAAGGAAAGTAGCTCTTCACCAACCAGCATTAATCCTCAATAGTCTCTTAAGGAGATATGGTGCCTCTTGAGATCTTTCCCCTTCCATGGAAAAATGTTGATTGGCTGAATATTGTACAGGTCTTATAGAAGTAGAAATAGGTGCAGTTAGCTCATGAAAGCAGTAGCCCTGTCCTGTCTAGAAGACTTCTGAACCCTCCCCTTCCACAAGCTCTTACATTTTTATTAACCCATCTTCTCGGTATTCAGCAAGTCTTAAGGTAAGGGGAGGTGATTTAGATGTCCTATTTAGGACCAAGACGGCCTCAGTCATTTTATTCTCTAACTTTGACCATTTATGAGTTGTGGATTAAACACTATCTATCACAAAAAGAAACTTCTAGGTTAAGTGCTGAGATGTTCTATAATCTATGGGTATAATAAGGTTTAGACAGCAATTTGATACCATGTTCTTATAGTTAAAACTTAATTGTTAACTTCCCCTTAGGGCATGTGGTCTCCTTTCCACAGCTTGGTTTACAATATCAGGAATGTGTTTCCTGCTGAAAAGCAGTCCTTAAATCCAATCAGAAAGCAGTTGGTTACCCCTGTAACATTCATGTTACTATTGAACAACGGTTATCTCCTGCCTGGATGGTTGCTATCATAACTTGCAGCTTTCACAGCTGGGTAAGACTAGTGATTGCTTTTCCCCTAGCATCTTACATAGTACTTTTACTATAAAAGCTGACCATCAAGGAGGAAGCTTCCAGATCAGTTTCCATGTCGTGTGATCAACATGTATAGTGTCTTCAGCAACAGGGTCTTACTATCAATTGCTAGAGAGCAACCTCATGAGCAATAGTAAAAGTCTATATTGCTTGGGTGGCCTTGAGATCTCTCTGACTAACAACACATTAGAAGGTATCATATATCTGCTACTGTGAATTTTGTTAATTGTCTATGTCTTCTGGAAGAAGAATCTCAGGACAGTTTCCAATATTCCTTATCTTTCTCTTTCTGACCCTTATAGACCTTATCTGTTCCCGCTCTTTTTTAAAAAATATGATTTTGATAAAATTATAATGTAGACTTCTTTCTTCCTCCCTCCTCCATCTTTCCTTCCATATCTCATCCTTTCAGCCTCATTTAATTTATGCCACATTAGGGACTGTTTCTGTAATACACTAAAATAGTTTTTATTTGATCTAATAAGTAAACAGCTAACCCATATTGCCTCTGTTTTCCAACTTCTTCTTTAATACAGTATTAAATCTCTTGTGTTTTTTAGCTATATTCCTTTTTCATAGCCCCATTTATTCTTGCCTAGCTGTCCCCTTGTGTTTTCTTAGCTTTAAGATGTATTCTCAGTTGAGCACAGAGATATTGTGTTTCAAAAGTAGTATTCACATAAAAGCAAGGACATTAAGACTTTTATTTCTATACTAGTTACTCAATATAATTTTTAAGTATTTCCATCCATTAGCCTGAAAATTTCATATTATCATTCTTCTTAATGGCTGAATAGCATTCCATCATATATATGTGCCACATTTTAATTATCCATTCATCAGTTAATGGATATCTAGACTTGTTCCAGTTTCTAGCTATTGTGAATTGGACTTTGATGACTATGAAGATTGTAATGTCCTTGAAATAGATACACAGTCACTGGGGAACATGCCCAGGAGTGGTTTAGCTAGGTCATTATGTATTTCCATTCCAAAATTTTCATGAAACTTCCCATTGCTTTCCATAGTGGCTGTACCAGTTTACATTCCCACCAACAATAAATAAAGGTTTCCCTTTTTCCTTATCCCAGTCAGCATTTGTTGTTATGTTCTACCTAATCTTGGCATTTCTGACTGGGGTAAGATGAAAGCCAAAGTGGTTTCAACTTGCATTTCTCTGATGATTAGGGGTGTTGAACATTTTTAAAATCTATTTCTTGAAGTTTTGTATTTCTTCTTTTGTGAACTAAGATTAAATTTCTTAGTCCATTTTTAACTGGGTTATTTGCTTTCTTTGTGTTTGATTTTTGACTCCTTTGTATATTCTGAACATTAGTCTCCTCTCAGATGCAAAGTTGACAAAGCTGTATTTGTAGAGCACTCTGTCAAGCCGACACTTTGTTTGGATTACATTTTCTTTTACTGAGCAGGAGCTTTTTAATTTGATGTGGTCCTGCCTACCAATGTTGAGCTTAGTTCTTGTGCAGATTGGGTCCTGTTTAGAAAGTCCTTTCTTAAACCTATCTCTTGAAATGTTGGCCCTACTCTTCCCCCCTCCCCCAAGAGTTTCAGAATTACAAATTTAACATTGAATTCTTCAGTTCATTACTCTGAAATGATCTCTATGATAGTCAGAAAAAAATTGTGATTTTCAAACATTAACACAGTTTAAATCATCTAAAGCAGGAAGTATGATCTTTCTTACCACCTAAGTGGCCTCAGTCCTTTATCAACTTTTCTCATATTAACCTTTGCTTCACTGCCAATGATCTGACAGCTTACTAAGTCTCTTTTACCTTTGAAACTATTTTTGGGTAAAGTTCTCAATGACATCAGAATAGTCAATCCAATGAATACTATAGAGATCTTACTTTATATCTATGACAACCTCCAAATGTGACCAGCTCTTTAAACTTTGATCTTTCAATTTCTGTGAAGGTTCCTCCCCACTTACATCTCCTACTATTTCTTTTATCCTTGACTTGTGGTCTTTTCATTCTCTTGGATTTTAAGATACATTCCATAAGGACTTTTTAAAAATCTTTTCTGTCCCCTTCCATTTTATTCACGGTTTTTATCATTACATCCATACTCTTTCTTCAAACATCATCTTTACACAGATAACTGAAAATTTATCTTTAGAATCCTCAATTAATCAACAAAACTGACTACTAGATGACATTTCCAAAGCTAAACTCACCATTTCTATAAACATCAATATAATTTACTTGTTCTCTACATTTAGTAACTATCAATTTTTTTCCTTTATATCAAACTAAGTTTCTTCTTTCCAGTATAAATCTCCATAGCTACTTACTTAGATATTTTAGTAGTAGTCTGATTTCCCTTTCTCTTTTCTAGTCTTGTACAACAAAAGCTATACAATATTTCTAATAATGTCCTTACAAAATTCAATTCTTGTAATAGAAAGTCTACACTTAAACCCTTCCCAACTTTCAATATTTTTGTGGATTTTTTTTTATTTTGTATGCATGTGGAGGTGGGAAGGAGGTCTATGTGTCTGTATCAGAAGCATTGTGTGTTCCTGTGAAGATCCAAGGGTGATTGGGAATCATCTTGGATTGCTCCTTTTTGCTTTGTTCTGAGGTTTCCCAGTCTCTGTCCACTGGGCCAGAAGTGCAAGTTGAAAACATTTCTGACTAATTTTTTTAAGTGGGATGTGGAATTTGAACTCAGATCTTTCCATTTTTGAAAAAGAAACTTAACTCCTGAGACATCTCCAGAAAAAGATGATTCTTTCAAAGGTATTTTTTAATTGTCATGTCAAAATAAAATAACACCACCATTGAAATTTCTAACCATTGAAATTTCTAATGGCACAATATCAAACTCAACTAATTTGGGGAAAATTTACATTAGCAGCATTTAATGTATAATACATTAAGCAATATTTTTAAATTTCCAGCAAAACTTTCATGTTCCTTCACATTAAAGTTATTCTTACATTTATATTTCTTGTTGTTTCTTGTTTTTTAAAACAATGATTTTTTTATTATTTATTATTTATTCAATTGTTCATGTATGCATGTGTGCGCATGTGTGTATGTATGTGTGTGTGTGCGTGTGTGTAGAACCATGGAAGAATTCGGGAACCACCAGGGACAGCCTCCACCTCCTCCTTATTTACTCTGCCCAGGGATTCACAGGCTCCGCCCTACCAGGACCAGAAACACAGCCCCCAACCCCCCCCACCCCCGCTTCCACCCGGCGTCTATACTTAGGGTCTCGGATCTGAACTCAGGACCTTCCGCCTGCAAGGCAGAGGCCTAACCCCTGAGCCACCTCTCCAGCCCCTATTTTATTTTTTAACATTAGCAAATATAAAATTATTTTTGGGTTCCCAGCATCCCGCTGGTCATTTATTCTTGTATTATCTGATACAACATAATTCAAGTAACTTTGTCAGTCAACTTACTTGGAGTTCCTAAGTATCCAACTTTCCATTCTTGGTGTCCATAGACATTCACGTAAGGATAATTTATGTATTCATCTTTAATGTAGAAAGAAGTCAAATTATTGGAGTTTAAATTGAACTGAATCATTAAAACTAGGCTGATAAATGATCTATGCCTTAAATGAAAAATGTGTATGTTTTCTTAAGTTTCAGCCTATTTTATAGTATGTATTAATTTTATAATAAATATCACACCATATACTTAGAAACATTTACAACTACTATTAAAAGTCTCATACTATACTGATTAAAGTAGCCAGGCACCACTATATTTTCAAATATTCAAGGAAAATATTAAGCAAGTGTATAACTATAATCATTCATGAAAATTAACATTATTTTTTATTTGATCCAAAAATGTTTATGGCATATATGTAGTATTTGTTTAATGGAAAACTTAACTCGAGGTCACTTTTATTCTTACCAACTCTCCATATTCCTAAGATGAAACCTAAAATTCTAATCATCACATTGAAGGATCTTCTACTCTAATTCTTACTTATCTATCTAGCTTCAACTTCTATCTTGTTTATACACATAGAATATGTTTTGTACAAATTTGAACTATTGTCTGCAACTTCTATGCTTCTTCATTCTTCCAGGTTTTTATTATAACTTAAATACTCATCTTCATTTATTTCTTAAATCATTTATTAATTATTCTGAAAAGAAACATTCTATATGGAAAGATTTTCCTGCCTTCAGGTATTCCAACCAATACCACACTAAGTTGGTTGCTTCCCTGAGTTTCCTAGGTTGTACGAATGCACTTCAACTTTAGTTTAACTGTTATTGTGTATAATTTATGGTTTATCTGTTAGATATATTTTAATAATATTCATCATATCTTAGTTATCTCTACACTTTTTCACATGCTCATAAAATATATCTCAAGTACATAGAGAAATATGGAAATAGTTTCAAGTCAAGTAAAGCCACAAATAGCACTTTAATGATGTTTGATTACATGAATGTTTTAAGCAAAAGCATGAGCTCTTCAGTTCAATTACCAAACATTTTATAGTAGATTTTATTGCTAAAGTATTATTCCCAAAAGTTTATAAAAGACTTAAATATATCAAGGTTTAGAGAGAACGAATATACTCTAGACTTCAAAGAAAACCTGATTTAAATATTTTTAAGACATAAACAAAAGATTTCAATATTACTGATGATAAAACTATATAATAGTGAATATCAGGTAATAGCAGTTTAAATTATTCATATCAGCCATCCTGCTGAAAGCAAGTAAATGTTCTAGGAAAAATATTAAAAACAATAATCTTTAAAAGGCCTGGAAGTCTGACAAGACAATTTAGACTTGCTAGGACAAACCTAGAGGAAATCTAAACTCGGACTGGTGAGCATAATATTGAAACTATTTTGAAACCATTTGTCAACACAAATTTGGATGTAGACTCAGATAAATGTGGGGTGATGAAGATGAAAATTAAGGACCATGATGTATCTAATTAGAGGTGTTTATAACATTTCCAAAGTATACTGATCTGGAGATGCAAAGGACTAAATTGTGCAGCTAACAGTATATCAAAACAAACTTACCTATTCTCCAACCCACAGAATTGCTAAGGAGTTTGAGATGATACCAATCAAATAAAAAAGGAAGAAATTCCATCAATTCTAGCTAGATACTGAGCATTTTCCATGTTTTCATCTGGAACACACAGTTTAAATAGCCAATGGCCCTTTTGACTTAAGTTAAATTTAAAGTGGTTTGTGCGCACAGACATAAGTAAATAGGTAAAAAAGTAAAAAAGTACTTTGTAAAAAAGTACTTTGATTCAAGATCTCAGTAAATTTTAACAAATATCATTTCCAGAGTAATGATCACAAATTGATGAAAACCTAGCACACATGAAAATATAAGTTGTTACCAATAAAAACCAGCTGACATAGTATACAATAGAAAAACATTTGCAAATTTAGACTGTGAAATTATCAGAGATTTAACATAGTTAAGTAAATAGATAATAAGCTTTAAAATAAGTTTAAAATTATTTTACCAAACTTAATAACTAGAATTTTCTAAATGATAAATAATAGCAAAAATTTTAAATTTAAGGGGTATTTTTAACAGCATCATATATATGTGTGTGTGAGTGTGTATGTTTATATATATGTGTATATATATATATATATATATATGAAGAGATTTGTAAAACTGAAAAAAATAAGAAACTACCAGAAAATCAACACAGTGATAACAAGGCAATTACTTCATTAACCAAAATGAAATAAAGGCTAACCTAGATTTCTGCACCCTCAGAAAAACATCATTTCACAAATGACATGCATGAGAAATGTCGTTCTTGACATTTCATGAAAACAGAAACTCTAATAACCTGTCAGCAGTGGAAACTTATAATAAACTATTGTTAAAGTTTTAATTTACCAAAAAGATACTGCATGTTTTAGTTTGACCATGCATCTGAAATAGTCTCAAAACAGATGAAGCAACAATTGAAACAACCCAAGAATAAATAAACAATTCCTAATTGTAGTGAGATACTTCAGTGTAATTCTTCTGTTTAACCAATTAAAAAATAAGCAAATAAAATCAAAAAGACTACAAAATATTTGAATAATACAAATAGTAAAACCAGGTCAATGAATATATAGCATTATAACAAGTAATTTCAGAATTCTTTTATGAGCATGCAGAACAGTTACAAAAATTTAGTATTCACATTCTGAAAATGTGACACAACAAGGAAAATGAATACATGAGACAACATGCAGTAAGAAGGGTTTGCTCCACAAATTAACACTTAAACCAGCATACACACTTGCAAGTTTGTCTTTCTTGTTATTCAAGTTTTCTTTTTATTTTTTTAACTGCTTTTCTTTTTGTCTCCTTATCTCCCTCTAAATAATGTATTTTAAATTTTCCCATTCCAGTGATGAATTTCTCTCTTTCTTTTTGGAGTTCAGCCATTTTTGCTCAAAATGATGAAAGATGTCATTGCACTTAAATTTATGACTGTTTCCTCTTCCTAATGGATTGAATCTTTTACCATTATATGATTTCCCTATCTATATCTATAAAGCATCTGGCTTAAAGTCTACTGTAAGTGACATTTTGCATAGTTAAGAGTTTCCTTTTGATGTGTTTACATGGCGTACCTCTTTCAATCTCTTTGTTTTATTTTTTATTTATTCATTCATTTTATGTGTATTTGTGGGTATGAGTTTGGGTGCACACGTGACATGACATGCATAATGTGGTATGTATGAAAGGCATGGCACGCATATGGAGGTCACAGAACAATATTCACAAGTCAGTTCTCATATTCCACCTCGTTTTTGAGACAGGGTTTCTGTCTCTGTTTCTGTCATTTTGCTCTTCTGATCAATTCTCCTGTGTCTCCCATCCTGCTTTAGGAATGTTGGGATTATAGTTCTGCACCACAGCATTCAGCATTTATGTAGGTTCCTGGGATTGAACTCAGGACTTCAGGCTTGCATAGCAAGTTCTTTTAATTGTGTAGCCATCTTCCCACATCTGTCCTTTAATTTTCAACTGTTATCTTTTAAAAAAACCATCTCTAATAAGCAGCATATTTATAATGTCTGTAAAGATGCACTGAAATTTATTGTTATTTATCCTGCTTAAATTGTCTTTTCCTACTTACTTGCCTTGTTCTGACTTAAGTATACTTAATTTCTTTTCCTTCACTATTCTCTCAATATTTTAATGGATTATTCTAGATATTATAACATACAACCTTGACTTATTAATTAAGTCTAATGTAAATTTATATTTTGATCTCTTCTCATACATTTATTTTGTATATATTTCAGTTCTTTTTATTTTAAGCTATACTATACATATTTTTATTGTTTTATTTTGTAGATAGCTACATCTTTTAATTCCTTTCTGAATTCCTTTTTCTTTTCCTCTTCTTCCTTTCTTCTTTCTTTCTCCTCCCTTTTGGTTCTATGTTTCAAACTAGTAATATTTTCCATATGTACTTATCATATGTACTTTCCATATGATAAATCATTCACTATTACTTTCAGTACAAACCTGTTTAGTATGATTACTACAGTTGTGGTTCATTTGAAGATAATTTTCTTGCTTTTCTGCCCTGGACCCAGACCCAGGCAGACTTCCTGCTCCACAGATAAGCTCCCTAGATCATGCCCTAGGTCACAGGTCATCTGCAGGCCCCACTCATAGCCAGTCTGCTTTTCTGGTGCTGGGAAGGCCCCAAGGCCACACGCCAGGCCCTAGGTCATCTACATGCCCCACTAGCCACTCTCCCTTTCTGCCATGGACCCCCACCAGGGCAAACTCCCTGCTCCCCAGAATTCAACCCGTTACAGAGAAGACCCAAGCAAAACTACAGGGGAACAACAACATTCATCTGAGGTCCTCTAAAATTATCCCATCCCACAGGAGAGAATCTTCACATCAAACTCTAAGATAAGTAAACCCTTTTAACTATCTTATTCCTCTCAAATATTAGTCATTGTGATTTAACTTTTCTATATAGCCACTAAAAAACCCATAAAACTTCAGGGACTACACCATTCACCCTCACATATCACCAAGGAAGTAAAACCTGAAAAGTACACTAATCTTAAATACTTGTCTACTAAACCTGACCTAATTTATGTACTTACACTCCAATAGTCTCATCTAGGAAATAACACCAGCACCAGGCAAGTGTACCCACTTTAAGGCAAACATTAGCAATAACTGCTCAAGTGTAGTAATACTGTCTAATTCAGTTCAGCCAAAAACACAAAGAAATTAAAAGAAAGTCATAAGAGATAAAACAAAAATACCCACGTCACAGTGCAAATCCATGAGAAACAAAAACCAAGACAACCAATCTTCTACCAAAAGAATGAACCCTATAATGATGGAATCCAACCAGAACAAACTCACAGAATATAGCCAAGAAAGCCATACCCAAGATAATGTTCTCATAGCCTGATCTTTACTATGATTGAAACAATGAAAAAGGAAATCTGGAAGAGTTAAATAACCAAATCAACCACTTTGAACAGGAATACAATAGGCATTTGGAGGAAATGAAAAAAGAAGTAGAAAAAACAAAAATAAGCATAGAGCTGTTAAAACAATCTTAAGCAGAGTTTAAACTTGAACTAAAACACAAGTTATTTTCAACCCAGAACTGAACAGAGAGTCTTTTTAAATTTCTTATTATTATTTATTATTCATTCAATTGTGCATGTATGCATGTGTGCACATCAACAGAGACTCTTATTCACAGAATAGACAGAAATGAAGCAGAAAATAGAATATGGGATCTTGAAGACAAAGTGGAAGAACTAACTAGTTCAATTGAAGAGGTTGTTAAAGCCAAAAAGATACTTGAGAGGAATATTCAAGAGTTATGGGACACCTTGAACAAGCCTAACATGCGCATTCATGGAATACCAGAACAAGAATCCCAAAATACCACACCCAAGGAAATTTTTCAAATTATCATAAAGGAAAACTGTCCACATCTAAAGAAAGAGAGGCCCATCCAAATACAAGAGGCATTCCTCACTCCAAATATGTATGACCAAAATAGAAACTCGTCACAGCAAATAAAGTCAAAACACTACACATAAAGGACAAAGAGAATGTGCTGGAAAAAAGTCACTTTTAAAGGTAAACCTATTAAAATAAAATAAAGGTAAACCTATTAAAATAACAAATGACTTCTCAATGGAAACAGTAAAAGCAAGAAGAGCTTGGAGAGATGTACTTCAAGTATTGAATGAGCACAAATGCCAACCCAGGCTAATATACCCAGTCATGATTGAGGTGAAAGAAAAAATTTCCAAAATAAAGACAACTTGAAGGCTTGCATGACCACCAAACCAGACTGATAAAAAAAAATGCTAGAAAAGATACTCAAGCTTGAAGAAAAGAACAAGCATATCCAGGAGGACAGAAGGGAAGTATAAGATCACCAAAACATACAAGCTAAATTTTTTGTGTTAGCCAACAAACACAAAAAATGTCAAGAATAAAAGTAATTTATCCATTATGGCACTAAATGTCAATGGAATTAACTCACTAATCAAAAGATACAGTTACAAACATGGATTAGAAATCACAAGCCATCCATCTGCTGCCTTCGGGAAACACATTTCACCACAAAAGATAAGGACATTCTAAAAGTGAAAGGCTGCTCAAAAATTCTTCAAGCTAATGGAACCAGGAAACAAGCAGGGGTAGCAATTATGCTATCTGACAAAGTGGACTTCAAACCAAACAAAATCATAAGGATATAGAAGGATACTACATTTTAGTCACAGGTACAATTCACCAAGAAGACTTCACATTACTGAACATATATGTGCCTAATATGGGCTCCTCCACATTCATTAAGCAAATGCCACAATGTCTAAACCAAGAAATCAATCCCAAAATGACAATACTTGGGGATTTCAATACTGTACTCTCAACATGAGCTAGATCAACATACCAAAAACATAATAGAGACACATTGGAACTAAATCAAACCTTTACTGAAATGGACCTTAACAATCTCTATCGAACTTTTCATCCACGCACCAAAGAATACACATTTTTCTCAGCAGCACATGGAACTTTCTCCAAAATAGACCACATATTGTGCCACAAGACGAATCTGCACATATACAGGAAAGTTGAAATACTAGCCTGTAACTTATCAGAGCACCATAGTCTAAAGCTTGACATCTGCAACACAACAAACAGCAGAAAATACACTAGCTCTTGAAAAACTTAACACTATGATGCTGAATGACAATTGGGTTCAGGAAGAAATCAAAAAGGAAGTTCAAGATTTCCTAGAAGCAAATGATAATGAAAACACAACATATCAAAATCTCTGGGACATGATGAAAGCTGTCCTAAGAGGTAAGTATATAGCTCTAAATGCCTATATCAAAACAATGGAAACACCACAAGTAAATAACAATGCATCTTAAAGCTTTAGAGACACAAGAACAATACAATCCCAAAAGCAGAAGAGAGGAGATCAGCAAAATCAGGGAAGAAACATACAAATTTGGGATAAGGAAAGCATTATGAAGAATCAACCAGTCGAAAAGCTGGTTCTTTGAAAAAATCAATAAGATTGATATACCCCTAGCTAAATTAACCAAAAACAAGAGAGAGAAAACCCAAATTAACAAAATTAGAAATGAAAATGGAGTTATCACAACGGATACCCAAGAAATTCAGAGAACTGTAAGGTCATATTTCAAAAACTTACACTCCATGAAATTTTATACACAAAAGAAATGAATGAATTCCCAAGTAAGCACAATTTACCTAAATTGAATCAGGAAGTTTTGAATTATTTACACAGTCCTATAACAAATGAGGAAATCGATGAAGTAATCTCAAATCTTTCCACCAAAAACTGTCCTGGACCAGATGGATTCAGCACAGAATTCTACCAAACATTTAAAGAACAACTAACACCAATAATCCTTAAACTGTTCCATAAAATAGTGAAGGAAGAAACACTTCCAAATTCTTTCTACATAGCTAATATCATACGAATCCCAAAACCTAGTAAAGATACTCTTAAAAAAGAAAACTGTCGGACAAACTCTTTAAAGAACACAGAGGCAAAGATTCTCAACAAAATCTTAGCAAATCAAATTCAAAAATATATCAAAAATATCACTCACTGTGATCAAATGATTTGTTCTACATATGCTAATCAATAAATATAATCCATCATATAAACCAATCCAAAGTCCAAGACCACCGGATACTCTGGATAGAAAAAGCTTTTAACAAGATCCAACATCCTTTTATGATCAAAACCCTAGAGACAGTTGGAATGGAAGGAATCTATATCAATGTAATTAAAACTGTATACAACAAACCAACAGCAAGGATAATACTCAATGAGAAAAACTTGAAGCACCCCTGCTTAAATCAGGAATTAGACAAGGCCACTATCACCATTTCTATTCAATGTTGTAGCTAGAGGTATAAAGCAAAAGAGGGAGATAAGAGAGAATCAAATCGCAAAGGAAGAAGTCAAGCCCTCTCCCCTTCTGCTGGCCCTGAACACATGCTCCCTCCCTCAGTCCAGGTAAGGCACCCTGCTTCCCAGGTACTCCCCACCAGAACCCAGGTCACCCAATCCTCCCAGCCCCTCCCACCATCCAGCCTAAGCAGCACCAAAGCTGCCCAGGGCTTGGGTGGACTACTGGCCACGCCCCAGGTCTCAAGTGAAGTCCGCTGATCATCCTTAGCCCCTCCTACTTCTACCTGCCGGAAACACTGGCTGGCTTGCTCTCAGACCAGGTAAGCCACCCCCTGTCTACTAAACCTGATTTAATTGATGTACTAACCGTGTAATAGCCCCATCTTGAAAATAACAACAACAGACAAACATATCCAACTCCAAGGCAACCACTAGTAATAACTGCCAGAGAGCAGTTATACCAACTAAATCAGTTCAGTCAAAAACACATAGAAACTGTAAGGACTCAAGAGACAAAACAACAATGCCCAAGTCAAAGTGTAGATCCATGAGAAACAAAGCCCAAGAAAACAAACCTCCCACTGAAATAATTAACCCCACAGCAACAGATTCCAACCAGAACAAATTCACAGAAAATAGCCAAGAAAGCCAAGCCCAAAATAACAACTTTCAAAGCATGATCATTACCATGATCAATACTATAAAAGAGGAAATCCAGGAGGAATTAAATAACCACATCAACCACTTTGAACAGGAACACAACAGACACTTTGAGGAGTAGAGAAAAACAGTTCAAGAAACAAAAATTGGCATAGAGTAGTTAAAACAGTCTCAGGCAGAGTTTAAAATTGAACTAAAAGACAAGTTATCCTCAACCCAGAACTCAACACAGAGTCGTACCAATAGAACTATCGAAGCAGAAAATAGAATTTCAAATCTTGAAGACAAAGTGGCAGAATTAACCAGCTCAATGGAAGAGGTTGTTAAAGCCAAAAGATACTTGAGAGAAATATTCAAGAGTTATGGGACACCCTGAAGAAGCCTAACATGCACATTCATAGAATACCAGAGCAAGAATCCCAAAATACCACACCTGGGGAAATTTTTCAAACTATCATAAATTAAAACTTCCCTCATATAAAGAATGAGAGGCATTCCGCACCCCAAACAGATATGACCAAAATAGAAATTCGCAATGGCAAATAATAGTCAAAACACACCACATTCAAGACAAAGAAAAGGTGCTGAGAGCTTCAAGGGAAAAAAAAAACAAGTCACATTTAAAGGTAACCTATTAAAATAATGGATGACTTCTCAATGGAAACAATAAAAGCAAGAAGAGCTTGGAGAGATGTACTTCAAATACTAAATGAGCAAAAATGTCAACCCAGGCTGATATACCCAGCAAAACTATCCATCATGATCGAGAGAGAAACAAAAGTTTTCCAGCACAAAGACAACTTGAAGGCTTACATGTCTACAAACCAGGCCTTCAAAAAATGCTAGAAATGATACTCAAGCTTAAAGAAAAGAACAAGTGTATCCAGGAGGACAGAAGGGAAGTATAATACCACCAAAACCTAAAAGCCAAACAATACAAAAGCCACTAAACATAAAAAAAAGTCCAGAATTTAAAATTTCTCCATTATAACATTAAATGTCAATGGAATTAACTCAACAATCAAGAGACACAGATTACAAACTTGGATTAAAAATCACAACCCATCAATCTGCTGCCTTCAGGAAACTCATCTCACCACAAAAGATAGGCACATCTTAAAAATAAAAGGCTGGTCAAAAATTTTGCAAGCTAATGGAACCAGGAAACAGGCAGATGTAGCCATTATGCTGCCAGACAAAGTAGACTTCAAACCAAAAAATATCATAAGAGACACAGATGGATACTACATTTTAGTCACAGGTACAGTTCACCAGGAAGACCTCACAATACTGAACATATATGCGCCTAATACGGATCCCTCCACATTCATTAAGCAAACCCTACAGCATCTAAAGCGAGAAATCAACCCCAAAATGATAATTCTTGGGGATTTCAACACCACCCTCTCAACATGGGATAAGATCAAAACAGGTCTCAACAGGTCAAAAGCTTAACAGAGACACTTTGGAACTTAATCAAACCCTTACTGAAATGGACCTTACAGATCTCTATCAAACTTTTCATCCACGCACCAAAGAATACACATTTTTCTCAGCAGCACACGGAACTTTCTCCAAAATAGATCATATATTGGGCCACAAAACGAATCTCCACATATACAGGAAAGTTGAAATTCTAGACTGTACCCTATCAGACCACAATGGTCTAAAGCTTGACATCCACCACACAACAAACAATAGAAAATACACTAACACCTGGAAACTTAACACTATGATGCTGAATGAGAATTGGATTCAGGAAGAAATTACAAAGGAAATTCAAGATTTCCTGAAAGTGAATGGTAATGAAAATATAACTTATCAAAATCTTTGGGACACAATGAAAGCTGTCCTAAGAGGTAAGTTCATAGCTCTTAATGCCTACATAAAAAAATGGAAACATCACAAATAAATAACTTAACAACGCAGCTTAAAGCTTTAGAGACACTAGAGCAATCTGATCTCAAAAGCAGTAGAAGAGAGGATATTAGCAAAATAAGGGGAGAAATATCCGAAATTGATATTAGGAAAACGATACAGAGAATCAACGAGTCAAAAATCTGGTTCTTTGAAAAAATCAATAAGATTGATATACCCCTAGCTAAATTAACCAAAAGCAAGAGAGAGAAAACACAAATTAACAAAATTAGAAATGAAAATGGAGTTATCACTACTGACACCCAAGAAATTCAGAGTATTATAATGTCATATTTCCAGAATTTATACTCTGTGAAATTTGACAACACAAAAGAAATGGATGAATTCCTAAGCAAGCACAACTTACCAAAATTGAATCATGAAGTTGTGAATTATTTAAATAGTCCTATAACATATGAGGAAATCAATGAAGTAATCGGGAATCTGCCCACCGAAAAAATGTCCTGGACCAGATGGATTCAGCACAGAGTTCTACCAGACATTTAAGGAGCTAATAACACCAATAATCTTTAAACTGTTCCATCAAAAAGCAAAGGAAGAAACACTACCAGATTCTTTCTATGAAGATAATATCATCTTAATCCAAAAACCTAATAAAGATACACTTAAAAAACTATAGGCCACTCCCTCTTTCGGCCCCCCCCCCCCCCCCCCCCCCCGCTCCGCCGGTCGGGACGCGTAGGCGAGATCCAGCCGGGCCTCAACGTGCGCTCTAGGACCCCAGGTCAGCCCACGGGGACCCGGCTCCGACTCCCGCCATCCAGCCGGAGCCGCGCGGGGGCCGAGGGAACGAGGGGGACCTCCCCCTGCGCCCGGGCCCCGCCCCAGCTGCCCTCGGGTTAAATAGCTCCACGCCGACGCGCCCATCCTCCCTTTTCGCCCCACCCCGCTCCGCCAGTCGGGACACGCACGCGGTCCACCCGGGCCTCACCCCGCTCCCTAGGTAAGTCCCCGTTCAGGCCCCGCCCACCAGTACCCCAGGCCAAATAATTCAGTTTAGTGAAATTGAGAGATCTTAAGAGTTAAAATGACAATGCCAAAGTCAAAGTGCAAATCCATGAGAAGCAACACTCAAGTAAACAAATCTCCCACTGAAGAAATTAATCCCATAATGTTAGACTCCAACAAGAACAAACCCGCGGAAAAAGGCCAAGAAAGCCTCACCCAGGATAACGACTTTCAAAATATGATCATTACCATGTTCAATACTACGAAAGAGGAAATCCGGGAGGAATTACATAATCGAATCAATCGCTTTGAAGAGGAACACAACAGACATCTGGAGGAGTTGAGAAAAACAGTGCAAGAAACAAAAAGTGGCATAGAACAGTTAAAACAAACTCAAGCAGAGTTTAAAACTGAGCTAAAAGACAAGTTATCTTCAACCCAGAACGCCACAGAGAGTCTTATCAACAGAACTAATGAAGCAGAAAACAGAATTTCAGACCTTGAAGATAAAGTGGGAGTACTAGCCAGCTCAATGGAAGAGGTTGTTAAAGCCAAAAAGATACTTGAGAGAAATATCCAAGAGATATGGGACACCCTGAAGAAGCCTAACATGCGTATTCATGGAATACCGGAGCAAGAATCTCAAAATACCACCCCTGAGGAAATTTTTCAAACGATCATCAAGGAAAACTTTCCTCATCTAAAGAAAGAGAGGCCCATTCATATACAAGAGGCATTCCGCACCCCAAACAGATACGACCAAACTAGAAGCACACCGCGGCAAATAATAGTTAAAACACTCCACATTCAAGATAAAGAACTGGTGCTGAGAGCTTCAAGGGAGAAAAAACAAGTCACTTTTAAAGGCAAACCTATTAAAATAACAAATGACTTCTCAGTCGAAACAGTAAAAGCAAGAAGAGCTTGGAGAGACATACTTCAAGTATTGAATGAGCAAAAATGTCAACCCAGGCTGATTTACCCTGCAAAACTATCAGTCATGATCGAGGGAGAAAGAAAAATTTTCCAGCACAAAGACAGCTTTAAGAGATACATGTCCACCAAACCAGGCCTTCAAAAACTGCTAGAAATGATACTCAAGCGTGAAGAAAAAAACAGGCATATCCAGGAGAACAGAAGGCAAATATAACACCATTAAAAGCGAAGCAATATACTTATAAAAGCTACTAAACATAATAAATGTCTGGAATTAACAATAGTTTCTCCATTATAACACTAAATGTTAATGGACTTAATTCACCGATCAAGAGACACAGATTACAAACTTGGATTAAAAATCACAATCCATCAGTCTGTTGCCTGCAGGAAACCCATCTCACCACAAAAGATAGGCACGCTCTAAAAATAAAAGGCTGGTCAACAATTCTACAAGCAAATAGAAGCAGAAAACAGGCAGGGGTAGCCATTATGCTATCAGACAAAGTGGATTTCAAACCAAAAAAAATTATAAGAGACACGGATGGATACTACATTTTAGTCAGAGGTACAATTCACCAGGAAGACTTCACAATACTGAACATATATGCACCCAATACGGGCCCCTCCACATTCATTAAGAAAACCCTACAGCGTCTAAAGCAAGAAATCAACCCCCAAACGATAATTCTTGGGGACTTCAACACCGCCCTCTCTACATGGGATAGATCAACAGGTCAAAAGCTTAACAGAGACACTTTGGAACTTAATCAAACCCTGAAAGAAATGGACCTCACAGATCTCTATCGAACTTTTCACCCACGCACCAAAGAATACACATTTTTCTCAGCAGCACACGGAACTTTCTCCAAAATAGATCACATATTGGGCCACAAAATGAATCTACACATGTACAAGAAAGTTGAAATTCTAACCTGTGCCCTATCAGACCACCACGGCCTAAAGCTGGACATCCACAACACATCAAACAAGAGAAAATACACTAACTCCTGGAAACTTAACACTATGATGCTGAATGAGAACTGGATTCAGGAAGAAATTAAAAAGGAAATTCAAGATTTCCTGAAAGTGAATGATAACGAAAATACAACTTACCAAAATCTCTGGGACACAATGAAAGCTGTTCTAAGAGGTAAGTTCATAGCTCTTAATGCCCACGTCAAAAAAATGGAAACATCAGAAATAAACAACTTAACAATGCAGCTTAAAGCTTTAGAGAAACTAGAGCAATCTGATCCCAAAAGCAGTAGAAGAGAAGAGATTAGCAAAATAAGGGGAGAAATATCTGAAATCAAGACTAAGAAAACGATAGAAAAAATCAACCAATCAAAAAGCTGGTTCTTTGAAAAAATCAACAAGATTGATACACCCCTAGCTAAACTAACCAAAAGCAAGAGAGAGAAAACCCAAATTAACAAAATTAGAAATGAACATGGAGTTATCACTACGGATACCAAAGAAATCCAGAGAATTATAACATCATATTTCAAAAACTTATACTCTGTGAAGTTTGACAACACAAAAGAGATGGATGAATTTCTAAGTAAACACAAATTACCTAAATTGAATCAGGAAGTTGTGAATTACTTAAATAGTCCTATAACATATAAGGAAATTGAGGAAGTAATCTCGAATCTTCCCACCAAAAAATGTCCTGGACCAGATGGATTCAGCACAGAGTTCTACAAGACATTTAAGGAGTTAATAACACCAATACTCCTTAAACTGTTCCATCAAATAGCAAAGGAAGGAACACTACCAAATTCCTTCTATGAAGCTAATATCGTTTTAATCCCAAAACCTAATAAAGATTCACTTAAAAAAGAAAACTATAGGCCGATCTCCCTGATGAACACAGATGCAAAGATTCTCAACAAAGTCTTAGCAAATCGGATTCAAAAACATATTAAAAAGATCATTCATGGGGACCAAGTAGGCTTCATCCCCGGCACACAAGGTTGGTTCAACATACGCAAATCAATAAATGTAATTCATCATGTAAACCAGTCCAAAGTCCAAGACCACATGATACTCTCGATAGATGCAGAAAAAGCTTTTGACAAGATCCAACAGCCTTTTATGATCAAAACGCTAGAGACAGTAGGAATGGAAGGAACCTTTATCAATATAATAAAAGCTGTATACAACAAGCCCACAGCAAGGATTATGCTCAATGGGGAACAATTGGAAGCATTCCCACTTCGATCAGGAACAAGACAAGGCTGTCCACTCTCACCACTTCTATTCAATATTGTACTTGAAGTCTTAGCCGAAGCCATAAGACAAGAAAGGGACATAAGAGGGATTCAAATTGGCAAGGAAGAAGTCAAGCTATCTCTATTTGCAGATGACATGATCTTATACCTGAGTGATCCCAAAAACTCCACCAGGAAGCTCCTGGAACTAATTGAGAAGTTCAGCAGGGTGGCAGGATACAAAATAAATGTGCAAAAATCAGAGGCCTTCCTATATGCCCAGAATGAAAGAAGTGAAAAAGCCTTGAGAGAAACCAGGCCATTTACTATAACCCCTAAAAAATGAAATACCTTGGTATAAACCTAACTAAGGAGGTAAAAGACCTTTACAATGAAAACTTTAAAACCCTAAAGAAAGAAATTGCAGAAGACACCAGAAGGTGGAAAGACCTCCCTTGTTCCTGGATTGGCAGAATCAACATTGTAAAAATGACCATCCTACCAAAGGCAATATACAGATTCAATGCTATACCAATCAAAATCCCAAAGCAATTCTTCAAAGAAGTTGACCAAACAATCTCAAAGTTCATATGGAGGCACAAAAGACCCAGGATAGCAAAAACAATCCTGAGTAACAAAAACACAGCTGGAGGTATTACCATACCAAACCTAAGTCTATACTACAAATCCATAGTTATAAAGACAGCCTGGTACTGGCTCCAAAATAGACACACAGATCAATGGATAAGGATTGAAGACCCAGATATAAGCCCACAAAGTTACAGCCATTTGGTCTTTGACAAAGGGGCCCAAAGAATCCAATGGAAAAAGAACAGCATCTTCAACAAATGGTGCTGGCAAAACTGGATCTCCACATGCAGAAGATTAAAGCTGGACCCGTACTTGTCACCATGTACAAGACTTAATTCCAAATGGATCAAGGACCTTGATATCAGGCCAGAGACTTTAAAAGCCATAGTTGAAAGGATAGGGAACTCCCTCGAGCTGATTGGGCTAGGCCAACACTTCCTAAACAGACATCCAATGGCACAGTCACTGCTACCAACTCTCAACAGTTGGGATCTTGTGAAATTAAAGAGCTTCTGTTCAGATAAAGAGATTGTCACACGAGCTCAAAGGCAACCCACAGAATGGGAGAAAATCTTCACTAACCACATATCTGACAGAGCTCTACTGTCCAGAGTGCACAAAGAACTTAGAAAATTAAACTCCAAGGAAAACACTGGCCCAATTAAAAAATGGGCCCTGGAACTTCAAAGAAACTTTACCAGGGATGAAATTAAAATGTCTAACAATTATCTTAAAAAATGCTCCACTTCCTTCGCCATCAGGGAAATGCAAATCAAAACTTCCCTGAGATATCATCTCACCCCGGTCAGGATGGCAAAAATCCACAGTACAAACAACGACAAATGCTGGAGAGGATGTGGGGAGAGGAGAACTCTCCTACATTGTTGGTGGGAATGCAGGCTCATACAGCCACTCTGGCGAGCCGTCTGGAGATTCTTAAAGAAATTAAAGATTGAAATGCCATATGACCCTGCTATCCCACTTTTGGGAATAACCCCCCAAGCAGCAGAGGTTCGCCTCGATAGCACAAGCTCGACCATGTTCATAGCAGCACTGTTTACAATAGCAAAGTCATGGAATCAACCTAAATGTCCAACAGTTGACGAGTGGATAAGGAAACTGTGGTACATCTATACAATGGAGTACTACTCAGCCATCAAAAATGATGAATTACTGGAATTTGCTGGGAAATGGATGTCATTAGAAAGAATTATATTAAGTGAAGTATCCCAAACCCAGAAAATTAAGCGCCGTATGTACTCCCTAATAGGTGGCTCCTAGTACCAAACTCGCCCAGCCCACATTGGGACACTCAAAAGTAAACCTATGTAACACAGTAATTGCAAGGATTATGAACAAGAGAGATGGGTTAGGAGGGCCACACCAGAAACAAGGAGAGAGGAGACCATGTTACAGCAGAGAAAATAGGCCTCCATCAAGGTCTGCAAGTAAGTAATGAGAAACCTGGTTAAGTTCACAGACGTTCTTTCCTGATCTCACCAGAAGGGGAGGGCATATAGTCTAGCAGATAAAAAGTAATCATTTTGCAAATGGGTGATGAACCCCTCCCTCAGTGAGGTTTCCTACTCTTATTACATCTACCCTTGAATGTGCTATTACAACAAGACTCCAGTTTAACAGCTTTTTGTCTCTGGCCAGGGGGTGACATACAGTGCCCAGCAGAATGGAGTGAAGGGAATTGCAGGAGCAGCAAAACTGCAAAAGAAAATCAACAAACCACAATCCAGAACTTCAGAGACTCTATATCAATCACATAGAACTAGGACAGCCTAATCTCTCCCCATCCTGGAGCTCAGGGACATTTGCGGAAGAGGGGGCGGTAAGATTGTAAAGAGCAAAAGGATGGGAGGAGCAACGATTTGCAAGATTCTCAACAATAGTTGGGGCCAAAGCAATCATAATGGAACTTTGCATGCCCTGCGCAATGTCCAGCGCACTGTTGCCCTCATAAAGTCTAGCATCTGTTAAGGGCACCGAGACCCCTGGAGGCAAGGGATTGACAGCCATAGTAGTGATCTTATGCTTAAGGGGAACAAGAGAAAGGGCTTATGGAAATGCCACTGGGTCCTTATATGTCATCGGAGAGGAGGACCCAGTGGAGAGTTAGGCGCACACAATAAAGGACTCTCTGGGAATTGGGGGGGAGACACTGGGGGAAGGGGAGGGGGGAGGGAGGGAACTGGTAAAAAATTTTAAAATGTATAATTAAATTTTTAATAAAAAAAAAAGAGAAAAAAAAAAAACTATAGGCCAATCTCTTTGATGAACACAGATGCAAAGATTCTCAACAAAGTCTTAGCAAATCAGATTAAAAAAACATCAAAAAGATCATTCACAGGGATCAAGTAGGCTTTATCCCAGGCACACAAGTTTGGCTCAAAATATGGAAATCAATAAATGTAATTCACCATATAAACCAGTCCAAAATTCAAGACCACCATAGATGCAGAAAAAGCTTTTGACAAGATCCAACAGCCCTTTATGATCAAAACCCTAGAGACAGTTGGAATGGAAGGAACCTTTATCAATATAATAAAAGCTGTATACAACAAGCCAACAGCAAGGATTGTACTCAATGGGGAAAAACTTGAAGCATTCCCACTTCAATCAGGAACTAGACAAGGCTGTCCGTCCACTCTCACCACTTCTATTCAATATTATACTGGAAGTCTTAGCTGACGTCATAAGAAAAGAAAGGGAGATAAAAGGGATTCAAATCGGCAAGGAAGAAGTCAAGTTATTATCTCTATTTGCAGATGACATGATCATATACCTGAGTGATCCTAAAAACTCCACCAGGAAGCTCCTAGAACTAATACAGGAGTTGAGCAGGGTGGCAGGATACAAAATAAATGTACAAAAATCAGTGGCCTTCCTATATGCCCAGAATGAAAGAAGTGAAAAAGCCCTGAGAGAAACAATATCATTTACTATAGCCTCTAAAAAAATGAGATACGTTGGTATAAACCTAACCAAGATAGTAAGAGACCTTCACAATGAAAACTTTAAAACGGTAAAGAAAGAAATTACAGAAGACACCAGAAGGTGGAAAGATCTCCTATGTTCCTGGATTGACAGAATCAATATCATAAAAATTACCAAAGGCAATGTACAGATTCAATACTATACCAACCAAAATCCCAAAGCAATTCTTTAAAGAGGTTGATCAAATAATTTCAAAATTCATATGGAGGCACAAGAGACCCAGGATAGCAAAAGAAATCCTGAGTAACAGAAACACTGCTGAAGGTATCACCATACCAAACCTTAGTCTATACTACAAATCCATAGTGATAAAAACAGCCTGGTACTGGCTCCAAAATAGACACACAGATCAATGGATAAGGGTTGAAGACCCAGATATAAGCCCACACATTACAGCCATTTGATCTTTGACAAAGGAGCCCAAAAAATCCAATGGAAAAAAGAACAGCATCTTCAACAAATGGTGCTGGCAAAACTGGATGACCACATGCAGAAGATTAAAACTGGACCCGTACTTGTCACCATGTACAAGAATTAATTCCAAATGGATCAAGGACCTCAATATAAGGCCAGAGACTATAAAAACCTTAGTTGAAAGGGTAGGGAATTCCCTTGAGCTGATTGGACTAGGCCAACAGTTCCTAATCAGAAATCCGATAGCACAGCCAATACAACCAACACTCCACAGATGGGATCTTATGAGATTAAAGAGCTTCTGTTCAGATAAAGAGATTGTAAACTGAGCTAAAAGGCAACCCACAGAATGGGAGAAAATCTTCACTAGCCACATATTTGACAGAGCTCTATTATTCGGAGTGCACAAAGAACTTAGAAAACTAAACACCAAGGAAACAATGCCCAATTAAAAAATGGGCCTTGGAACTTAAAAGAAATTTTACCAGGAAAGAAATTGAAATGTCTAACAAATATCTTTAAAAATGCTCCTCATCCTTAGCCATCAGGGAAATGCAAACCAAAACCTCCCTGAGATACCATCTCACCCCAGTCAGGATGGCAAAAATCCACAATACAAACAACACCAAATGCTGGGATGTGGAGAGAAGGGAACTTTCTTACATTGCTAGTGGAAATGCAGGCTTATACAACCATTCTGGCAAGCCGTCTGGTGATTCTTAAAGAAGTTAAAGATTGAAATGCCATATGACCCTGCTGTTCCACTATTGGGAATAATCCCCCATACAGCAAAAATTCACCTTGATAGCACAAGCACAACCATGTTCATAGCAGCACTATTTACAATAGCAAAGTCATGGAATCAACCCAAACACCCAACATTTGATGAGTGGATAAGGAAAATGTGGTACATTTATACAATGGAATAGTACTCAGCCATCAAAAATGATGAATTAATGAAATCTCCTGGGAAATGGTTGGAATTAGAAAAAAATTATATTAAGTGAAGTATCCCAGACACAGAAAGTTAAGCGCTGTATGTACTCCCTAATTGGTGGATCCTACTGCCAAACCCACTTAGTGATACACTCAAAGATAAAGCTCTGTAATACCTACAGTAATTGCAAAGATTATAAATAGAAGAGAAGGGGAAGGAGGCCCCCTCCAGAAACAAGGAGAGAGGGGATCATGCTACAGCAGAGAAAATAGGCTACCATCAAGGACTGCAAGTAAGTAATGAGACATCTGGTTGGACTCATAGACTCTCCTTACTGGTCACTTGCGTCTGATGGGGTATGATCTCACCAGAAAGGCAGGGCATAGGATCTGGCAGATAGAAGGTAACCATACTGAAAATGGGAGACTGACCTCCTCCCATGGTCTCCTACTCTTATTTCATCTACCTTTGAATCTACTCTTACATAGTAAGACTCTATTTTAACAGCATTTTATCTCTGCCACGGGGTGATATCCAATACCCATTCATCCAAGGGTGGTGCAGGAGCAGCAAAACTGAAAAAATATCAACAAACCATAATTCACAAAATCAGAGATTCTACTTCAACCATCTGGAACCAGGCCAGCCTAATCTCTCCCCATCCTAAAGCTCAGGGAAATTTGTGGAAGAGGGGGCGGTAACATTGTAAGAGCTTAAAGATGGGGAGGAGCAACAATATGCAAGATACTCCATACAAGTTAGGGCCGAACTAATCATAATAGGACTTTGCATGACCTGTGCAATTACCAACATGTCATTGAACCCCCAAAGTCTAGCATGGATCATAGGCACTAGGACTCTTAGAGGCACGGGATTAACAGCCACAATAGTGTTCCTATACTAAAGGGGAACACAAAAAAGAGCTCTAGGCAATGCCACTGAGTCCTTACACCTCATCAAAAAGGAGGACCCAGAGGGAAGTTTGACATGCACACTAAAGTAATAAAAGTAGCCTGGTACTGGCTCCAAAATAGACACACAGATCAATGGATAAGGATTGAAGACCCAGATATAAGCCCACACAATTACACTCATTTGATCTTTGACAAAAGTGCCCAAAAAATCCAATGGAAAAAGAACAGCATCTTCAACAAATGGTGCTGACACAATTGGATGTCCACATGCAGAAGATTAAAACTGGACCTGCACTTGTCACCATGCACAAAAAAATTAATTCCAAACGGATCAAGGACTTTAATATTAGGCCAGAGACTATAAAAACCCTAGTTGAAAAGGTAGGGAACTCCCTCAAGCTGATTGGGTTAGACCAACATTTTATAAATAGAAATCCAATAGTACAGTCACTGAACCCAACACTCAACAAATGGGATCTTATGAAATTAAAGAGCTTCTGTTCAGATAAAGAGATTGTAAACTGAGCTAAAAGGCAACCCACAGAATGGGAGAAAATCATTAACCACATATTTAATAGAGCTCTATTATCCAGAGTGCACAAAGAACTTAGAAAATTAAACACCAAAGAGATATGGCCCAATTAAAAAAATGAGCCTCGGAACTCAAAAGAAACTTTTCCAGGGATGAAATTGAAATGTCTAACAAATATCTTTAAAAATGCTCCACAGCCTTAGCCATCAGGGAAATGCAAATAAAAACTTCCCTGAGATATCATCAATCCCCAGTCAGGATGGCAAAAATCCACAATACAAACACCACCAAATGCTGGGGAGGATGTGGAAAGAAGGAAACTTTCCTACAGTGTTGGTGGGAATGCAGGCTTATACACCATGCCAGCAATCAGTCTGGCAATTTCTAAAAAAGTTAAAGGTTGAAATGCCATATGACCCTACTATACCACTTCTGGGAATAATTCCCCAAAATGCAGAAATTCACTACAGTGACATAAGTGCAACCATATTCATTGCAGCACTAATTACAATAGTAAAGTCATGGAATCAACCCAAATGCCCAACAGTTGATTAATGAATAATGAAAGTATTGCATGTAAATAGCGAGACATTTGGTGAAGCTCACTCTCACTTCCCTTCCTGGTCACTTGCGACTGAAGAGGTTTATACAATGGAATACTACTTAGCCATCAAAAAGTTGAATTAATGAAGTTTGCCAGGAAATGGATGGAATTAGAAAAAGTTATATTGAGTGAAATATCCCAGACACAGAAATTTAGACACCATATGTACTCCCTAATAGGTGGATCCTAGTTCCAAATCCACTTAATGACATATTCAAAAGTAAATCTCTGTAATATCTACTGTAATTGCAAAGATTATAAACAGGAGAGAAGGGGAAGGAGGGCCCCTCCAAAAACAAGGAGAGAGAGGATCATGCTTCATTAGAGAAAATAGGTCACCGTCAAGTATTGTATGTAAGTAGCGAGACATTTGGTGAAGCTCACTCTCACTTCCCTTCCTGGTCATTTGCGACTGAAGAGGTTTGATCTCACTGATCAGGGAGGATATAAGGACTGGCAGATAGTAACCATCTTGCAAATGGGACACAGACACCCCCTCACTGCTGTGTCCTACTCCTATTCTTCCATCTACCTTTGAGTCTCCTCTTATATTAAAATCTTCATTTAAACAGTCTTTTATCTTTGATTAAGAGGTGACCTTCGATACCAATCAGGATTTAGTCAAGGGCAATGCAGAAAAAGCAAAACTGAAAACCATAATTCAGAATACCAAAAACCCTACATTAATAACCTGGAACCAGACCAGCCAAATCTCTCCTCATCCTAAAGCTCAGGAACCTTGCAGAAGAGCGGGCAGCAAGATTGTAAGAGCCTAAAGATGGGGAGACCAACCATATATGCAAGATACTCAACACAAGTTAGGGCTGCAGCAGCCATAATCGGACTTTGCCTGACCTGCACAATGGCTGACATGTCAACGACCCCCAAAGTCTAGCATGGATCACAGGGGAGAATCCTCCAGGCAGTAGGATCCTAAGAAGCAAGGGATTAACAAACATAATAGAGTTCCCATACTAATGGGGCGCCCAAGAAAGGGCTCCGGGCTATGCCACTGAGTCCTTACCCCTCACTAAGGTGGAGGACTCAGAGGGAGGTTTGGCATTCACAGAAAAGGATGCTCCAAGGGATGGGAGGGAGGAAGGGGGAGGCAGTGGGAGAGGAGGAGGGAGGGAGAGGGGTGAAAGAAAGGGAAAAAGAGGGGGAGAGTGTAAAGGGGAATGGGGAGGGGAGGAGGGAGGGAGAGAATGGGGTACCTATTGCACTTGTATGATTGGGAAAAAATAAAATGTTGGAGAAAAAAATAATTTTATGTTCATTTTGAAAGATTTTTTTCCTGAGTTTTATCCATGTATTAGGTTTACATAATTCTAGGTTTGTAGATGTTATTGTTAAACATTTTGGAGATGTCATTTCATTGTTTTCTGCCTTCCCTTTTTTTTCAAAAGCAGAATAATATGTGAAGAAGTCAAGATCCATTAATTACTTTCCAAAAGCTGTTAGTAATCTGACAGAGTCTTTGCAGAAAAAAATCTAATCTAATCAGACAAACATATTTCATATAAAATATTAGAATTTTCTCTCTGAGTTAGGAATAAGATTAAACTGCCCATTATAATCATTTCAGTTCAGTATGATTATGGATTTTATAGTTAATACGTTAAAGTAAAAAATAACTATATGTCTGCAAAGTAAAAATAAATTCTAACATTACTTAAAGATGACATGATCATATATGTAGAAAAATCTAACATAAAATAGGTCACTTTAAAATAAGTTGGGAAAGATACTGATACAGAATAATATAAAATTACTTTCATTTCCATATCCCTATAACAAAGTTTTACAAAATTAAATTTTTAAATATCATGTGAAATAGTTAAGCAATGTCAAATATGTAGCAAAATATGCAATTGCACTACATTCACACTTATACAAATACAGATAAACACTGGGAGAAATAATGAAATAAAAAGAAAGACTACATCACAAGAATGTCTCACTATTGTCAATGCACAACTTTTATGTTTTTATAGATGCAATAAACATGCAAATAAAATATTGCCAATCTAAGCTCTACTATCTATAGATTCAATATAACACCAATTAAACTCAGAGCACGGAATTTTTAGTTGAAATTTACAAGCCTATTCTACAGTTTATATAGAAAGGGAAGGGACCAAGAAAAGTTGATAATCTTGGAGCAGAATAAGTGAGAACACTTACACAACTTCATATCAACACATATTTAGAGCTACTATATTTTACACAGGATGGTATTGGTACAAGAATAGGTAAGTACACCAATGAAACATAATAGAAAATCTGGAAATAGATTGAATGTTTATGGATACTTGATTTATAATAAAATGGAGCTTTGAGAAGTATACAGTAGAAACAAGAGTGGAGGTTTCATTAGGAGTTTTTAGTTCAATTAAATATGCTATGAAAAATATGAGAGAAAAATATGAAAAATGAAAGTTGACTCCTACATTTTTCCATTGCCTAAAAATGATGTCAAGTAATTTAAGATCTATATGTTCAAGTTAAAACAAAGAAGCTTCCAAAACTTACTATCTAGATGTAGTCATCCTGATTTGTTTTATTAAAATTAGTAGTATTAAGCCTTTAGTCTCACAATTCGACTAGCCAGGTTTCAAGAGCTCAGTAGTCACATGTCTGATAAAATGCAGTTGCAGAAAATTCCACTGCCTGAAAGTTCTGATAAACAACAGTATTGTAGAAGATAACATGGGTTATATCTTCACATAGCTTCAGAGCAAGCTAATGTTTGCTTTAAGGATAGAAAGGGTACTATTGAGATGTCTGCTAGCAAAATGTTTACCATGAAAACATGGGTTCTAAGCTTGGATTCTCAGAACTCAAGTAAGATGAGCAGCAGCATCTATAATCCCAGGGCTGGGACATAAGGGGAAGAAGATCCTTGGAGTTCATTTGCTTGTACAACCTAGCTTCTGAGATCCAGGTTCATTGAGAGACCCTATCTCAAAAAATAAGGTGGAGGACTGGAAAGATAACTCTGTGAGTAAAGTACTAGCTACACAAGTGTAAGATGATCCAAATAACTGTTTGGATCCTCAGAACCCAATAAAAAGTCACTTGGACACAATAGTCCATCTCTAATTACAAGAGAGAGAGGATTCCCCAGAGCAAATTGGCTAGCCAGACTAGTCCACACTGTCAATGGCAGATTCAATGATTTTCAGAAGACATCTCACATCAGCCTCGAGTCCCCAAACATACATACACATACAGACACAAGCACACACATACATACACATTAACATACATACATACACACGCACGGTAACACACAAGTAAGTAACAAAAGATAAATAAAGTGGAGAATGCATGTTATGTATAACATATTTTATTCCTCTAAATATAACTTATTATAAATTTATTTTGGAGCTCTGTAAATGTTTCACATGATTATAAAAAAATTAAATGTAAAAAGTGAGCCCTAAAACTGAAAGCAACTTGAAATAAATGCACCTGATTTTTGAATTAATTGGTAACCTACCTGTCTATGTTATAAAGAAACCATTCAAAGATCCTTTAAAACAACAGGACACAATAAATTCACTGGATGTTCTTACTGCTACCTGTACACTACAACTAATGGCAAAAAATATCTAACAATCCAAAAAATATTAGTGCACTGGTATCATTATTTTCTAATTCTGTTGCTTAAATGGTTTGGGATAACAAATGATTAATTGTGTTGATATAAAACAAAACTTTAATTTGGGGCTTGAGATAAATAAGACGGGAAAGTTAAGAATGATGAAAACTGTAAGTAAAAACCTTAGAATTATGAATTTAGATTGGAAAGATTAATATTAACTTGTATATTTCATCTTTCAAAAATAAAAATCCCTAAATTTAGTAACTAAAATACCTAAAAATGCTGACAACTATTTCAGTAAACAAACCTGTTGTCCAAATTATATTTTTAAATTATCTCCCACTAAAAAGAATTAAAGGATTCTTAGAAAGTGGTTGATTCCAGGCAAGTAAGTAATGAGACATCTGGTTAATTTAAGTTCACAGACTTTCATTCCTGATCATTTACAACTGAGGGGGTATGATCTCACCAGAAGGGGAGGGCATATAGTCTGGCAGATAAAAAGTAACCATTTTGCAAATGGGTGATTGACCCCCTCCCTCACTGCGGTTTCCTGCTTTTATTACATCTACCTTTGAATATACTCTTATAACAAGACTCTAGTTTAACAGCTTTTTATCTCTGGCCAGGGGGTGACATCCAATACCCATCAGGATGGAGTGAAGGGCATTGCAGGAGCAGCAAAACTGCAAAAGAAAATCAGCAAACCATAATCCAGAACTTCAGAGACTCTATATCAACCACCTAGAACTAGGCCAGCCTATAATCTCTCCCCATCCTGAAGCTCAGGGAAATTCACGGAAGAGGGGGCGGTAAGATTGTAAAAGCACAAGGATGGGAGGAGCAATGATATGCAAGATACTCCACATAAGTTAGGGCCGAAGCAATCATAATTGGACTTTGCATGCCCTGCGCAATGTCCAACACACTATTGACCCCACAAAGTCTAGCATTTGCTAAAGGCACCAAGATCCTTGGAGGCAAGGGATTGACAGCCACAGTAGTGTTCCTATGCTTAAGGGGAACACAGGAAAGGGTTCAGGGAAATGCCACTGGGTCCTTGTACGTCATCGGAGAGGAGGGCCCAGAGGAGAGTCAGGCATGCACATTAAAGGATTCTCCAGGGATTGGGGGGGAGGCACTGAGGGATGGGGAGGGAGGGGTGAGGGGAGGGGGAGCAGGGGTGTCGGGGGAAGGAGGAGGGAGGGAGGAAACCGGTGTACCTACAAAGTTTGTATGAGCAGAAATAATAATAAAAAATGTTTAAAAAAAACAACCCAGAAGTAGTTAAAGAAAAAAAAAGAAGAAGAAAGAAAAGTGGTTGATTCCAGGTCTAGAAGAAGTAATATACAACATGACTTGCCCATCTTATCATACCATAAAACAAGAAAGCACTAAAACATACCAAAGTCATATAAAGGATTTAATTCAAGGGAAGCTGCGTGAAGAACACATGGAAGTTCTCTGCATGGTTTCTGAGACTATGTAAATCTACAGTTACTTCAAAACAAAAAATTTAAAAGAAGACATGCACACAGAAGTTCTCAGCAGACAGCTGAAACAGAAACACTCTTAGCAAAACCAACACTTCAAGCATTAAAAAAACATATCATTCCAATGATACCATTGCATTGCCATTTCAAATATAGTTTAGAGTTCATATGACATCATTTAAGAGAGAACATGAATATTCCAGGTAATTAGTGCAGAAAAGAGCCATCAAGACAGCTGAAGGGGTAACAAAACCTGAGTTCCATCCTTAAAAGCCCACATGCTGCAAGGAAAAGTTGTCCTCTGACCTTCCCATACACCATGGCGTGCACGATGCATGTAATATCTCTCTCTCTCTCTCTTTCTCTCTCTCTCTCTCTCTCCCTCTCCTTTTCCCTCTCCCTCTCCCTCTCCATATTTCTATCACTTTTTCAAATAAATAAAATATTTTAAAAGAAATGACAGCATTAGAACTGTAGCTCTCAAAGAGTACTCAATGAACGCTTTGGATTTCTATGACCTCAGTTATGTCTAAAAAAATCACTGTCTTTTCCACTATGTTTTTATTTTCTCTGATGAGATAAAAGTACTGCTAAGTAAAACTAGGCACCACAAATGAAGTCAAGTTAGTATCTCCAAAGTAGTCATTATATTCATGAGCATGCATCTGCAATAAAAAAAATACCAGCTGGGATGCCCTTGGTGAAATACTGAATATTATTAATTTGTTAAACTACAACCACTAAGTATACATATTTTAGATAATTTGAGTGAAGAAACAGAAATGGAAAGTATGCTTAAGGCATTTCTAATGCATATTGAATAGTGATGCTGCCTCAAGGGAGAGCATTTGACAGTTGTCTGAGTTGCAAGATGCAACTAGTGATGTCTTTATAGAAAATCATTTTTACTGACAAGAAATGCTGACAAACTGAGTATCTGGCTGATGTTCTCTCAAAAAGATGAGTTGAATAAGCCAGTGTTCACAAAAGAAACAACTGGCAGTATTTACTGTGAGTAATTAAAGATTTTTGAATGAAGGTTAAACTCTTGGGAAACTTGTATCCACCACTGTGAAATTCCAGCTTCCTAATGTTGAGATTTCCTGATCTCTGAGATCAGTCATAGTATGAACAATTGTGATTTTTATATATATTAAAATATGACTACACTTGAAAGATCTGCATACCTCAGAGATCCAATATTTTCCAAAACCAATAAATTTGACCTTTAAAATTATGTAATAGTAGATAAGGGTCAATAGTATTATTATTTTAATAGTGACTTATTTCATCTCTATGATATTTACTGCACTGAATCAAATTTAAATCTAGAATTAAAAATATAACACACTAACCACACAATTAAACGATAACAAAGTAACTAATATTACTAAGTATCACATGAATGTGAAATAACTGAAACTCTCAAATATTGCTGTTGGGAGGGTAAATTAAATTGGAAAATTGTTGACACCATCTACTAAAGTAGAATATACTCATATCTTATTATCTAGTAATTTCCATTACCAGTTATATAGCCAACAGAAACACAAATATATATGCACAGAAGAATTGTTCAAAATAGCAAAAGAAAAAAGTATAGTATATTTGTAGAATAAAATTATGGAGAAGTTCAATGGAGTAATTATTATTACACATAATAACCAGACTAACTGTCATAAGCATAATATTGAGTGAAACAATTTCAATATAAAATATGATACTATGGTAAACAATTTAAAAATATTAAATTGCATATGATTAGCACCATGTTATCACTCACAAGGTTACATTTCAGAAGGAAGTTATGATGAATGTGGTGTCTGGAGTGCTAACAATGTTTAACTTCTCTTAAGAAAGATGGATGATTGTGTTGGTTTTAGAGACTTCATCAGGCTATGCCCTTATAACATTTGAACTTTTATGAATGTTTTGCATCAATTACATTTTAAAAATAAGATTTGCTAAAAAGTAGCTAATAAAACATTTAGTGGAAATTTTAAATCTCTTAATCCATAGAAACTATAAAAGCACAGAAATTGGTAAGCTGAGCAAGAAATTAAATGATATATAGTAAATTAAGTGTAAACAAAAATGAGAAAGAGCAGAAATTAATCATGAGAATGCAAATACATAATAAAAAGGAAACCAGAAAACAAACCTTTAAACCTTTAAAAGGGTAGTATAATTAACTTTCTTGCATGTGTGTGTGTATGTGTCTGTGTATATCAGAGGGCACTGTGTGTGCCTGTGCTGTCTCAAGAGTGACTTTGGAAGTCATCCAGGATTGCTCCTACCTCCTTTTGGCTTTGTTCTGGGTTTTCTCAGGCTCTGCCTTCTAGGGCTGGAAGTGTAGGCCACTGCCATTTCCGCCTGCATTTTTACATGGCACCCCAGATCCAAACTCAGGTCCTTCTACTCACCCAGGCAGAATCTTAACTCCTAATCCATCTCTCCAACCCAGAGTGGTATAATTAAACTACTTCCAAGTCCAGTCATGAAAAGTAAGAGGTGACAATAAATCATACTAGAATTAAGAGGTGAGGTGACTGTCAACTACAGATCCTGTAGATGTGAAAAAGACCACAAGAGGATATTATAAACAACTTTATGCCAAAATGATCAAAAGTTTATATATAATCAACACATTTCCCAGAAATAAAAAGTTGTATGAATGAAATATTAAACAAGGAAATATTAGAGCTAAGAGACGGCTCAATGATTAAAGCAGTTGCCATACAAACAAAAGGATCTGAGTTTAGAATCCCAGCCCCCCTACGCACAAAAAATATAAGTGGAGAGATGGCTCAGGGGTTAAGACTCTGTCTCAAAAGCAGACGGTCCTGAGTTTGGATTCCAGGTCCCACATAAAAATGCCAAGGGGAAGGAGCTGCACCCTGCACTTCCTGCCCTGGTGGGCAGAGCCTGGGAAATCCCAGAGCTAAGCAAGAAGGAGGTAGAAGCAATCCAGGATGATTGCCAAAGTCATCTTGGTCCCTCACAGGAACATAGAGTACCCTCTGATACACACTAAATAAATAAATAAATAAATAAATAAATAAATAAATAAATAAATAAATAAATAAATAAAATACAAGTGAGTGAGAATAATCTCATTTTTAACATAAAAATATAGAACTATACCTGTATGAACAATCAAGGATAATTACTAAAGCCAACCTGGGGTCTCCATACACATGCACACACCATGCATGCATGAACACACATTCAAAAAATTTGCATATATCCACACACATAAATATGGAAAATATACAAATAATTCTACTAATAAATTCTCCACAATGAACTATTTAGACATAGAGAACTTACTGGTGAATTCTATCAAATATTTAAGAAAGCTACATCATCAGTCTAAGTGAGAGAGACAGAGAGAAATGGAGAGAGACCTGCTTCTAAGTTGTTTAATAGGTCAAGTTTATAACTTGATACTAAGCCTCCGTAAGGAAACGAAATGACAAAATGACTCCACTGTGAGTACAGATGCAAAGACTCACTATTAAGATGTCTTAATTGGTTGTTTTTATTTAGTATGAACACCATTTTGAGTTTAAATGAAACAGCTGGAGTCTTTCCTTAAAGATTTTAAAGAATACCCACAATGGGCTTGGATAAAGAGTGCATTTCTGAGGCTATATCATTGGGGGTTAACTATGAAAATAGAATATATGTAGATGACAGCCAGATGGTTTTAAGAACCGCCACAAATTTTAGATAAGATAGAAAAATTGCTCTCTTTTTCTGCCACACAGTTTGTGATCTTTGTATTCATTCCTAGAATCCAAAATGAGTTCTAAAAATAGAAAATAATCGTTATATATATTGTTCACATGTTGAAGATGAAATTGTCCTTTGTTTTTCATAAATTTAGTATAAAACATACATGTTATTTATCCTGAACCATTTCTTTTGTGTGTATACGTGTGTGTGTCTATGTACATGTGTGTGTGGGCATGTGCATAAGAGGACACTTCAGTGTGTGTACCTGTGTAGGCCCCAAAGGTGACATCAGGAATTATCCTGTCCTGCTCTACTTCCTTACAGCTTTGCTCTGGGGTTTAACAAACTCTGCCTTCCATATATACCGCACTTTTACAAGGGATCTGGGTATCAGGCCCTTTTGCTTGTGAGGCACAGACTTTAACCACTGAACCATATCCTATCCCCAAACCATTATTTTATCTCATCAATTAAAATTTAAAACAAGTGCTTATCTTTATTTTTTTAATTTTTTATTTATTATTTATTCAATTGTGCGTGTGTGTATGTATGTGTGGGTATGTATGTATGTGTGTGTAGAACCACGGACGAATTGGGGAACCACCATGGACACCTCCACCTCCTCCTTGTTTACTCTGCCCCGGGATTTACAGGCTCCGCCCTACCAGGACCAGAAAACGCAGGCCGCCCCCGCTTCCGCCCGGCGTCTATACGTGAGGTCTAGGACCCGAACTCAGGAGCCTTTACCCTCTGAACCATCTCACCAGCCCATTTTTAATTACTCTTAATGACAATTCTTCACATCCCATATTTTCTTCAAGATTCTGAACTATGATCCATATTCATTTGATGTTCTGCCAAATATTAATATTTCTGATGTTATCTGAACAATATAAAAACCTTTTAGCAATTCAGTCAATCCTTATAACACCCAGCTAAGTGCATTTTGACTCTGGAATATTACTGTTTCCCTCTAACTGCAAATATGGAAGGCAACAAAAAAAATCAATAAATTACTAACACATTAGATTGCCAATATTTTTCCACTCACATATTTCCCAGATACTGCTTTTTGCTTCTGTTCATTCATGTTATAATGCTATCTTTATTTCTTCTTACTAATTTGAGATCCTCCACTATATAAGTACTAATATACTATCTAAATGAGATTTTAAAAATATGAATATATTTCATATGGCATATTCTTAGTTACAGCACTATAATCGCTCATATTTTCTATTCCTCAACTATAAATCTGTGGTGTAATTTTGTCTATTTCTTGTGGTTATCAACATTTTTATAATTAATTGCAATTGCTTGAATAAATATCTCCTTTTCCATGTTTTTAATGTTATTTCTTTATTAATTTGTGTGTGTGTGTGTGTGTGTGTGTGTGTGTGTGGTGTGTGTAAGAGGGCACTATGTGTCCCTGCATTTTTATGTGGTATCTGGGATCTGAACTCAGGACCTTCTCCTTGTGAGGCAGAGTCTTAACCCCTAAGCCATCTTTCCAGTCCCATCTTCCATGTTTTGCCCATGATATGCACACCCATATACTTTTTATGAGTGCCTTACATGCACACACACACACACACACACACACTCTTACCAAATTATTATTATTGATGTTAGAGCTCTAAAATTATAATTCTTACTATTTAGTAGGTTTTAATGTTTTATCCTTTGTGTAATTACTTACATTGTTGCCAATAATTCATGACCATATGGCTTATAAGGGAACAAGGAATTTTACTTTCTCTTACAATATTTCAGTTACAATTTCTTGCCCAGCTTAACAAGAGAGCCCACACCAACACCAAGTTCCAAGGAAATGGCTACATCATATAGCCACAGGACTGCTGAGAAGGGACAATCCTTATGTCTGGCCAAGTATATAGAAGGATGTTAATTTCCTTACATATTTCCCTCCATTTTATCCACTTGTGCAAGGACTAGCCACATCCACCATGGGCTGGGCCTCCCCATCAATCAGACAATCTCTTGAAGGTTTGCTCCCAACTTAAGTATCAATTCACAAATGTGCCCTCAGTACTGAGTCCTCAACTGTCAAGTTGACACCTCTATCTAACTATAACACCCTTATTTATCAAAAATAAAATATGTTTATTGAGGTTTAAAACAACATTCTAATGCATTTGTGCTAACACACTAAATGTGTTGCGAAGTGTTTAATTAATTAAATGTTATCAAGGGTTCATCTAAGAAACATTCTAGAACATAGCTAGCAGTTATCTCCTGGTCAGAGGAATCAAATCCCCAAACATTTGCTTACCATGACATCAGCACTTGCATGATCCCTTTTCCTATTCTGAATATGAACATAGGATATTGGCAAATTCAATCCTACACCAGTGGCCAGATATCTTAGGTTAGTAGCATTGTATTCTCCATGCAAGTGGAAGCTGTTATTGCCAGAACCAAGTCCCAGAGATGCCCGGTAGAGATATGTCTGAGAAACCCTCTCAGTTGTAGTGACATCTATTGTGGCTGATGTCATGAAAGGGTTAGAAGCCACAGTCCTCCCATGACTCACATCTTCTGGAGAATGACCGCAGATTTGAGAGCAACAGTCTAGGCTCTGTCTCAACTTGATGCAAAAAAAGAAAAGTACGCATCCCAGAAATAAAAATGAAACACAAGCCAGTGCAATTATTAAGTACAAGTTCCGGGCAGAAAGCTGTCTTCCCGGTTCCCAGAGATCTACAAAGTTTGGATGAACGTAAGGATCTGAATTACGTAACATCACACCCAAAATAACAGAGGAGGAGAGTGGTGGGTCTCCATGGTCCTGAACCACTATCTCCACACTCTGTTTAACAACATCAGTAGGAAGAACCAAGCGTGCAGTACGCAGCTCTCCCATAGTGACTGAAATTCTGAAAAGGGTAGAATCAGAAGCTTGAGCAATGTGGTAAGTGATCCAGGCATTGGACCCACTGTCTGCATCCTCTGCTACCACTTTTGTGATCAGGTGTCCAGCTCTGGCAGAGCGGGGCACAATTTCCACTGGGATAGCGCCATTTTTAGGCAAAGGAAACAAGATGCCTGGAGCATTGTCATTCCTGTCTACCACAAACAAGTGTATAGTCACTGTTGCACTTCTGGGAGGAATGCCACTGTCTTTGCCTTCCACTTCAAAGTGAAATCCTCTGAACTGTTCAAAGTCAAAGGAAGTTTTGGCAATGATGATCCCACTGAATGGTTCCACTGCTAACAAGCTGGAAACTGGTATTCCTTCAGAGACTGCATCCAGCAGCTCATAAAAGATGAGTCCATTCTTTCCTTGGTCTGGGTCCTGGGCGAACACACGGCCTACAGAAGCTCCAGGACCATTATTCTCAGCCACGAAAATTTCTTGTTGTGAATGAGGAAAGCTTGGTGTATTATCATTCACATCGGCAACTGACACAGTTAATGTCCTCTGGGTAGTAAGTGGTGGTAAGCCACCATCTGTGGCAGTGATGAGGATCTGGTATTCACTTGTTTGTTCCCGGTCTAGGGGTCCATCCGTCAGTAGGCTGTAGTAGCTGTCAAAGGAAGCTTTCAGCTGAAAAGGACCTTTACTGGACATACTACAAGTGACCCTACCATTGGAGCCAAGGTCTTTATCCTTTACACTAAGAAGGGCAACTCTTGTGCCAGGGGCTGCATCCTCAGGTAATGGACTGGAAAACGTCATGAAATGTATCTCTGGGGCATGGTCGTTCACATCAGTCACTTCTATCACCAGCTTAGTGGTGCTAGCTAAACCAAAGGCACCTTCATCTCTTGCTTCGATATATGCCTCCAAAAGCATTTCAGGTGGACCTAGTGAAGCAGCTAGCCGCACCTCTCCACTTTTAGGATGCACGTGAAAGAGGTGCCTCAGCTCTGCTGATGTGCTATTGCTTAAGGAGTACCAGACTTCACCGTTGGATCCTTCATCCGGATCCGATGCCTGAACTTGGAATAACACCGTCCCATTAGGTGCTGTTTCTGGAACTTTGGTATTGTATACAGAGTGTTCAAATACAGGTGCATTGTCATTTGTATCTGCCACGATGATGGTGACCTGGGCATCTCCAGAGCGCGCAGGCAGCCCGCCATCCAAAGCCGTGAGCACCAGCAGGTGAGTGTCGTGCTGTTCTCGATCCAGCGCTTTCTCCAACACCAGCACCGGGTATTTGCTACCATCCACCCGTGACCCCATGTCCAGGCGAAAGTGATGATTGGGACTCAGGTTATAACTTAGCACCCCATTGCTTCCTTCATCAGCATCTTGGGCATTTGGGAGAGTAAAGCGGGCTCCAGGTGTTAGGAACTCCGGGATGTGCAGCTGCATGTCACCCGCAGGGAAAAGGGGTGAGTTGTCATTGGCGTCCAGGACGTGAACATTCATCTTATGCAGTTCCAGAGGGTCCTCCAGCATTAGCTCATATGTCAAGACGCAAGCACCTTTGGTCCCGCACAGTCGCTCACGGTCCGCTGGCTCTCGAACCACCAAACTGCCACTGCCCAGATCCACATCGAAGTAAGGCTCGCTGTGGCTGGAAAGGAACCGAAAGTTTCGCAAGGACAAGGCAGACACTGACAGCTTCAAGTCTGCAACTATATTGCCTACAGCTACGCCGCGTTCAGTCTCCTCCAACACGGAGTACTCCAGCTGTCCCGCCGCAGCGCCACAGGAGACCCACCAACACAGAGCCACCACCCCCCAACCCACCATCCTCCGCTTGTGCGTCCCGGCTCCACCAGTGGTAATCTGGGACCATGCTCCAGAGCCCAGGGGTGCGCGAGCCACGGTGACCAGCACGCTCCGTCGGTGCCGCTGCGGTCTAAAAATGCATGGACCTCGGATGTTCGGACTCGGGATTTCGGTAATTACCTCGGGCCGGAGGGACACGAGCTAGGTTTGCGGGCTGAAGCCTTGGCAGCCGTCTGCAAAAGGCGACTAGGCGGGCCGGGTGCGGAGGAGTGCAGCGCCGCCTAGGGGTGCAGAAGCGAGGTAGCTGCTGGGGCTGGGGTAAGGCTGTCTCTCTACTCGCTGCTGAACAGGGTCTCGCCCCGCGCGCCCCCACCCCTGGCGCCGGGCGGAACAAGGAAAATGCTCCCAGAAATAACGCCTTTGGCGTTAAAAGGCGTTTCTTACATCAAGGACCTGAAGCCGCCGAGCCCTCACCTCCCCGGCTTCCTCCGGAAGGCTGCTGGTATCTGGGACTGCTGCTGGAGAGGGAGGGGTCGGGGCGCTCTGACTCACGGACCCCCCTAGTTGACCAGCTACAGGGCGGAAATCCGCGCAGAACCGCAGGGCGGAGGCCCGGGGAGGCGGAACCGTGAATGTGACCGACCACGCCTGCAAGGCTTAAGGGAACAGAAGCCCCCAACAGAGAGATGTACTTTCCTTGTGGATTCCCAGCCTATCTGCCTCGAGTCAAGGCTCTTTCTTACGCACCATCTTTAGTCTCAAAACTGCCAAGAGTTCAATACCTGCGGTAAGGAGGAGTCGACGAGAACAGTGTCCCTTTCAAACTGGCTGCAGACTCAGGTTTTGGAAGCAGCCTAGCCGGTGAGAGCAAGCTTTCTAACTCTATGCTCCACTTTTCTAGGGGACCGCAGTTCGCCTTTGCTAGAGTAGCTGTTGGTGGTATCTTTTTTAAACAGTTAAATAGACATTCTCAGTGAAAGAGGACAGCATAAGCTAATCAATACAAAGAACCAAAAACTCGAAGACTTGGCAACTTCCCAAAGAGGACCTGTGAAAGTGTGGAGAGGAAAGAAAGCACAGCATATTTTCCAGGCGAATGTGGTATGGACCCTGTGAATTCATTCTCTTAAACAGAAAACAGCATAGGACAGGTACCTTCACTTTTAAGCAGGTCTTCTTCACAGAAATGAGATCTATGAGAAGCATCTCAAAGCCACAATCAATGTCTCCGAATTCACCTAGCACCCTGCAACCAGTTGCTACCCTGAGAGATGGGCTAAAAGGAATGATTAAATTGAATATTGAACACAGCAAAAAATTCTCGTTCAAACCTTTCATTTACTACAATTGTTCAAAATTTGAAAGGCAAAAACTGAACACAGATCAAAGAATTGAAGTTCTCAGAATATTACATTTTCTGGTCAGAGAGTTGCCCAAAAAAATTCATAATGCTTGAAAGTGGAAGACCGAACATGTAAGTTAATCACCCATTTCTCTCAAGTCTTATGTGTGTCTTATATGTGCGTTTCTGTAATATTTTCAAAACTCTGGTTTAAATAGTGAGGAAGACAAGGCCAGTGTTCCATTGAGTACCAAGTACTTCCCCTAAACATCATAGCCCCATTTCCTTATCTCTTCAGGGAACTGGAAACAGTAGGATGCAGGACGCAAGTCTCACACAAAATAAAAAAAGAAACATGCCAGCCGATCAGATAGAGTCATAAATGTAGACATCATGAGGAGATCTTATGAGGATATAAAATAGCCCCTAAGAACTGAACTTACCAAATTTCAAAAGCAAAATGAATTATCTGCTTCCATTTGAAGGAATAAGCTCTGCACTTCCCTGTTTGAAATTAGTGCTGTTGGTCAAGCTAACTGCTTTAGGATAAATGATTACTCTTTCCACTTTTCCATTTATTAGCAATGGAAGAATACAACTGGAGATATGTACCCAACTTCTGGATGACCTCTTTAAATTTAGGCCTGAAATCCAACCTGTAATTATATTAAATTTGGAAATTCTGAGTTGTATTTAGGAGGACAGAATGTATGGATGTAGTTTAAGGTATAAGAAAAGGAAAAATTCTGGGGCTGGAGAAGTGGCTCAGAGGTTATGCTTCTGCCTTGCAGGTGGAAGGTCCTGAGTTTGGATCCTAGACCACATGTATAGACGCCAGGCAGAAGCGGGGGCGGCCTGCATTTCTGGTCCTGGTAGCTCGGAGCCTGTGAATCCCGGGGCAGAGTAAACAAGGAGGTGGAGGCATCCATGGTGGTTCCCGAATTTGTCTGTAGTTCTACACACACACACACACACACACACACACACACACACACACACCGCACACACACACAATTGAATCAATTTAAAAAAAAAAAACAAGAAAAGGAAAAATTCATATAGAGCATATCAGCATAGAAAATTTTCATAAAAACTCCTTCATAAGCTTCTCAGGTTTTCCTTTCAGCCATTTCTCCATTTGAATCACCACTAACAGGACCAGTAAAATGAGCCCAAGCCTAGTAAACTAAGTTTGACTCCTGGAGCCCAAATGTTCTCTCCCCCTCTCTCCTTCCCCCCTTTCTTTCCTTTCCCCCCTTTTTTTCTCTCTCTCACAATTTTTTTAAAAACTGCCAATGACATGTTTTCAAAATATTTCACTTGTGTCATGAATAAATGGATGATACTTATCAACTGGTGTCTATCTATCCATATGTCTCCATAACTCTTAGCATAATGTTGCATTTCTTGTTTGTTTTTGTTTTGTGTGTGTTATATGTGCATAGATGTGCATGTGGGGGTGCATGTATACAAGAGAGCACTTGAGTGTATGTGATTGTGGAGACCCTAGGGTGATACTGGAAATCATCCTGGATTGCTCTTACATTTTATTGTTTTGTTCTGGCAGACTTTGGGCCAGAATTACAAGTCACAGTCATACCAGCCTGACATTTTTATATGGTATCTATGAATACAAACTCAGGTCCTTTTGCTTGCAGGACAAAATCTTGAACCGCTGAACCATTCCCCCCAGCCCCATAATGTTGGACTTTTGCTTAAATAAATGAATTTGTAAAAAAACAATATTTAAGAGAAAAGATGTTCCAAACACAAAGGCCAGTTACATTTGTCTTTGGATAAGGTAACCAAGTGAATATCAAAATCTCGAATTAATGAAACTTCTCTTTAACAAAACCTTTCATTGCTAATGTTTCATTTTGTCATCTTAAAGAATTTTCTGAGGTTTCTCTTCATTGAAATTTTCCAAGCATTAATCTCAGTGGAAATATAACAAAAAACAGAAAATGAGCAAAAACATAATACTGATTTATGCTTGAACTCTACTGCCCAGACCAATAAAGTCCTCTAATTAAACATGGTCTTCAACTATAAAGTCAAAAGATTCTAGTTTTATTGCACAAGTTGTTAGAAGTCAAACAAGTCAGACAAGAAAATAATAAATTCGATAACCACCAAAGAACTAGTCAACAAAAGAATACTATAGTTTAGACAAGACTTTGTGAATGCATAAGATTGTTCTCTGGAAATACCATGAAAGAGGTAGCAAAAAGAATATGGGAGTCTGAAGTCTGCGAGGAATGCTGTGGACATATCATGGCTATTACAATCCTGAGCTCCTGACCTCAAAGCAACTGTGGTTGCATGCACAGGACCTCCACAAAATCAGCCAGTCAACATTCCAACCAGGATGTAGGGAAGAGCTTACTAGGACCATCTCTAACTCTAATGGGTATGATAAATGGAAGAATATTCATTCTCTAGTGGATGTCTCTACACTTTATATATATATGTAGGTAGCATGAATTGTACTCTATGTATTTAATAATAATGATTTATTTAAAAGAAGATGCAGTGGTGAGAAAGGGAGATGCTAGAAAGTTTAGGAAATACATTGTATATATTCATGATTGTCAAAGAATAAAGAAAAATTCAAGAAGAACAAAAGCAAAAAATAGTGAAGAAGAAGAACAGGAGAAGGAAGAGGAGAAAGAAGAAGAAGTTGTTCACTGGAGGTATATTAGGCATAGTGGACAATAATAGGCAATCATCACATAAAGCAAATTTTAATACTGTAAAATAGCTTAGCCAAGTCCCCAAATCAAATTTGATAAAGTAGATGGTAGGAATCTGTATCATTTGATTTTGTTCCCCAAGTTTTAATCTAAGTTCCAAGAGCGTATTAAAAGTGCTTTAACTTTTTTGCTTTACATGTTCATTATGGAATTGTTTCTACTCCAGAATTGCAAAGAAAGCCATTGCCCTTCAAGAAAAACCATCTGAGCTCAGACCCCAGATCCCATAGGAAAACGAATGTCTGGTGAAATTGTAATGTCCTGCACTTCTTGTCCTGGAAGATGAAGCCTAGGAAATCTTAGAGCAGAGTAATAAGATAGTACAGCAATCCGGGATGATTCCTGAAGTCATCCTTGGCCTCCATGGGCACACATAGTGCCCTCTTCTATACACACACACACACACATGCACGTGTACACACACACACACACACACACACACACACACACCTACACATGCAAAAAAAAAAAAAGTTTCTACTCCAAGCAGCTAGGTTTTATATATCCTTGTGACATACCTGTTGATATGTCTTGAACATTTCTTCATGAGTCTACACTCTTGCTCTACTCTTTTAATTATTACTTTTTTATAACTTTATGGCAATTATCAAAAGAACTTTCTTCAAAAATAATTTTCTATTTCACTTTAAAACATGGCCTTCATGAGGTTTAACATTCACACAAAAGGATACTAATCCAGGGGGTGAAGTATCCCAGACCCAGAAAATTAAGTGCTGCATATGTACTCCCTAATAGGTGGCTCCTAGTTCCAAACCCACCCAGCCCACCTAGAGACACTCGACGATAAATCTCTGTAATATTGTAATTGCAAGGAGTATGAACAGGAGGGATGGGGTAGGAGGGCCACATCAGAAACAAGGAGAAAGGGGACCATGTTACAGCAGAGAAAATAGGCCTCCATCAAGGACTGCAAGTAAGCAATGAGACATCTGGTTAAGTTCACAGACTTTTCTTCCTGATCATTTACAACTGAGGGGGTGTGATCTCACCAGAAGGGGAGGGCATATAGTCTGGCAGATAAAAAGTAATCATTTTGCAAATGGGTGATTGATTCCTCCCTCACTGTGGTTTCCTACTTTTATTACATCTACCTTTGAATATACTCTTATAACAAGACTCTAGTTTAACAGCTTTTTATCTCTGGCCAGGGGGTGACATCCAATACCCATCAGGATGGAGTGAAGGGCATTGCAGAGCAGCAAAACCAAAAAAGAAAATCAACAAACCATAATCCAGAACTTCAGAGACTCTATATCAACCACCTAGAACTAGGCCAGCCTAATCTCTCCCCATCCTGAAGCTCAGGGAAATTTGCGGAAGAAGGGGCGGTAAGAGTGTAAGAGCACAAGGATGGGAGGAGCACTGATATGCAAGATACTCCACATAAGTTAGGGCCGAAGCAATCATAATTGGACTTTGTATGCTCTGCACAATGTCCAACACACTATTGACCCCACAAAGTCTAGCATTTGCTAAAACACCAAGATCCTTGGAGGCAAGGGATTGACAGCCAAAATAGTGTTCCTATGCTTAAGGGGAACAAAGGAAAGGGTTCAGGAAAATGCCGCTGGGTCCTTGTACGTCATTGGAGAGGAGGACCCAGAGGAGAGTTTGGCATGCACAGTAAAGGATTCTCCGGAGATTGGGGGAGGGGAGGCACTGGGGGGTGGGGAGAGAGGGGTGAGGGAGGGTGAGCAGAGGGGTCAGGGGGAGGAGGAGGGAGGGAGGGAACCGGTGTACCTATTAAGTTTGTATGAGCGGAGATAATAAAAAATGTTTTTAAAAAAACACACACAAAAAAATAAAAATAAAATAATTATTAAAAAGAAAAGAAAAAAAAAAGGATACTCCAGGGGATGGGAGGGAGAAAGGAGGCACAAGGAGAGGAGGGAAAGTGCAAAGGGGGATGACTGGGGAGGGGAGGAGGGAGAGAGAAGACAGGGTTACCCACTGAGCTTGTATGATTAGGAAAAAATAAAATGTGGGAAAAAATTTTAAATCAATAAAAAAAGCATGGCCCTCTGAAGTGGTCACTCGGCTCAGGAGTTAATATATGGCTCTTTCACAATAGTGTTCCTATACTAAAGGGGAACACAAAAAAGAGCTCTAAGCAATGCTGCTGAGTCCTTACACCTCATCAGAGAGAAGGACCCAGAGGGAAGTTTGACAGACACACTAAAGGATGCTCCGGGAATGCCCCCCCCCACTGGGAGAAGGGGAGGGAGGGGGGAAAGAAATGGGAAAGGGGAGGAGAGAGGGGGTTCAGGGAGGGGAGGAAGGAGGAAGGGGAACGGGCTACTTATCAACTTTGTATGAGTGGGAAAAAAAAAACAATTTAAAGAAAAAAAAAGATCTGGCTCTTTTCTTTCTAAATACTATGTATGTTATCATATAGTTCCCAATTGTACCTTGACAGTTACATAAAACAAATGCCCATATCCTGTCCTTGACCTGTCACTGACTGAAGAAAAACTGATCCACATTCCTAAAAGTTGAAATCTGAAGTTTGTTTTTAACTCAATTTTTTTCCTTGAATAATGTCCTTGGAAGTTTTCTCTTTTCCATGTATTTGGGTTTTTTTAAGGGCATTTATTAGAGGGTGTTGAATCTCCTTCTCTTGTTTCAAAACTATACTTTAGAAGTAGGTTGAATTATTTGTTATTTCCATTTTTTCAACATTCTCAGATGTTCCTTTTGGTTTGGTTTGGTTTGGTTTGGTTTGGTTTGGTTTGGTTTGGTTTGGTTTGGTTTGGTTTGGTTTGGTTTGGTTTGGCTTGGTTTGGCTTGGTTTGGTTGTGCAGGGCTGGGAATCAATTCAAAATCTCACATACATTAGGTAAATGCTATACCACTGGACTATGTCCCTAGCTCTCTCTCTTTAAATGTATGACAGCTGAACCTAATCATGTTTTTACTACTATCGATGTAGGATTAATGTATATGATTATTGTTTACTTCTCTTTCATTTACTTAATGAATTGCATCTGTTCTTTTTCCATGATCTTTTGTGGTATTTTACTTTTTAATTTATTTATTCTTGAAACCATGTGTCTGTCTGTCTGTCTGTCTGTCTGTCTGTCTGTCTGTCAGAAGGCATTGTGTTTCTCTATGGAGCATCAAGAGTGACTTTGGAAATCATCCTGGATTGTTTCTGTCTCCTTTTTGTGCCCAGACATTTTTACATGGGACCTGGGATCAGAATTCAGGACCATTCCCCTTGCTAGGCAAAGTCTTAACCCTTGAGTTATCTCTCCAGGCTTATCCTCGAAACTCTTGATGTGTTTCAAATACTTCATTGTCTAAGGGCCATTTAAAATTAATTTTATGAACAGTAGGGGAAAATATTTTCAAACTATACACCTAATAAGTGGTTAATATATAATACATAGGGAATCTAACACAACAGTTTAAAAAGAGATACCAATTCAACATTGGTAAAGAGGCTGAAAGTGTAGTGTCTGGGTTAAAACTTTTGCTTAGCATGGAAAATGCCCTAAATTTGATTGCAAGATTCCCAAAAGAAGGGTAAAGAAATAAGGTTTCAAATATTTCAAAGAGAGACATACACGTGGTTAATAGGAAAAGTACTCAAAATCACTAGTCACTAAAGATATACAAATATAAAACATAACAAGATATATTTCACATCATTTAAAATAGTTGTACTCAGAAAGATGGAAAAGAATGAGCATTGATAAGAAAATAAACAAACAGGAGTCCATACACTCTTTGAAGATGCAAATTAATGTGGCCATTATAGGAAACAGTATGAGGGTTCTTAAAAAAAAAAAAAACTAAAACTAAAATTGCCAAATGATCTAGCAATCCATTACTGAATATATATTGAAAGAAAATCAAATCAGTATGGCAAACAGATACATGCACTATTATTTTCATTGTGGTATTATTCAAAACAACTCAGACATGGACTCAATCTAAGTGCCCATCAATGTATGAATGGATAAAGAAAAAACGTATATGCAATGGAATAAAATTTAAAGCAGTACATCTTGATATTTCCTACAGCATAATTGAATCTGGAGAACATTAAGTAAAATAATCCAGGCACAAAAAGATAAATGATGTGGTCTCACTTATACAGCCAACCTTTATGTCCTTGAGTTTCAGATTCATATAGTCAGGTAATTATGGATCAAAAATATTCAAAAATATTATTTCTGAATTAAAATGTAGAGACAGTGTTTTTCTTGTCACTCTATCCTAAATAATAAGTATAACATGTATTTATATAGCATTGACTATTGCATTATATATAAGTAATCCAGAAATGTTTTACATGTATAATATACATAGAGGTGTGCATAAATTACATGCACACACAATGCCATTTTATTTTTTAAGTCGATTTGAATTTTACTTAGCATACTAATTAACTTGGAACAAACTGTTTTAAAATATTTAATATTCAAATTTAATTACATAAGAATTGAGTATACACATATCTTGGTATCTATGGAGCCCTGGATCCAATTTCCCATGAGGGTATTGTCAGTATGTGAGATTTAATGAAACTAAATTCAAACAGAGTAGTGGTTACAAGGGATGGGGGCAGGAGAGATGTTAGTCAAATGACACAAAGTTTTGATTCTATAGGAGACAGAACTTCAAGAGATATAATTCGTGACATAGTAAATATAATTAATAAAAATGCATTATATTCTTTAAAATGCCAAGACAGGGCTGGAGAGATAGCTCAGTGGTTAAGCCTCTGCCTCACAAGCAGAAGGTCATGAGTCAGATCCCAGATCCCATGTAAAAAAAGAGAGGCAGAAATGCCCTGAACATCTGGTCCTGAAAGGCGAGTCTGGGAAACCCAGAGCAAAACAAATCCAGGATGATTCCAGAAGTCACTCTTGGATTGCCACAGACACACACAGTGCCCTCTGATACACAGACACACACATACACAAATTAAAAATAAGTAATAAAGTACTAAGACAATAAACTTTTAAGTGTTTCCACATGAAAAAAAACATGGGAGGATGAACGTTTATATTAATTAAGTTTATTATGAACTTCACAATGTATACATACAGCACCACATGCAAATGAAAATATATATAATTTTCTCATTTCAAAAGGTAACTATTTATTTAAATAACTTAAATTTGTAAATCCTTTAACTAGAGACCTCTACTCAAATATTTTTATCTGTTTAGAAGTAAGAAAATCCAGGTGTGTAGTCTTAGCTATAACTCATCATACAAAATTTCTCCTATGTAGTATAGAACCTGTGTTGACTCTTTTTTTTTCAGCATTACCTACATACTTTTGAGAGTTCTAAGAGCAATTTTTTGCAGGTAAAGGGTGTAAATAGATGGGTTAGCAGCCATTAGATAGAGTCCTTTTTACTCCTAGACAGAGTGGTTTGTACCATGGCTTCTGCATGTTCTCAAATGATAAGAGTTGGCAGATGCAGAACAACTTCTCCCCCTCCCTCACCACACCCTTTGTTTCAACCTTGAAAAATGGTGCATCTGCTTACTGTCACTTTCAGTTCTGACTTCTTTCCCAGTTCTCTCCTCCTTTGTCATACAAATGTGACAGTCTTCCCTTCAGCCTCATATATTGACATTTTTCTATTAATTTTTTAAAATTACAGACATGAATATAGTGAATTCATAACATTTTCAGTTTTTACCAGTGAGTCTTAGTCCCCTTTCTTCCTTTTCTTCCTTTTTCCCCTTACAATCCTTCATCTCTCCTGCAGACTACCTCTTCAACATATTTTTTATTTTTACATATACATGTGTGTTTCTGTAATAATTTTTAGCAAGTTATATGATTATGTCAATATTTGCATAAAAATCACTTCAAAAGTTTCAACACCATTATAAAAAAAAACACAATTTAGGAATAGAAGAGCATTTCTCCATCCTAATAAGGGCACTGATGGAAAGCTTATGTACTACAAAACAGCATATGAAAGGTGTTTTTCACTCTTGGGATCAAGACATGATTGCTTTCACAATTTTCTATATATTGTACTAGAGGTTCTAAACAGGATGTTTAGGCAATAAAATTAAATCAAAGGCATTCATATTTGTAAGGAAGATTGAAACTATTCGCAGGTGATATAACCTTGTATATAGGAGCTGCTAAAGAACATACTAAGCCCCCTTTCGCACCCTAAACCCGCTCCGCCGGTCGGGACGCGCGCGCGCGCGCGGTCCAGCCGGGCGTCCACGCCGCGCCCTAGCTGGTGAGTACCCCCGCCGGCCCCCCCCCCCGCCCGCCCCCCCCCCGCGCACCGCCCACCAGGACCCCCCAGGTCGGCCCACGGGGACCCGGCTCCGCCTCCCACCATCCAGCCGGAGCCGCGCGCGGGACCCAGGGACCAGGAGGACCTGCCCCTGCGCCCGGGCCCCGCCCCAGCTGCCCTCGGGTTAAATAGCTCCACGCCGTCGCCCCCATCCCCCCTTTCGCACCCTAAACCCGCTCCGCCGGTCGGGACGCGCGCGCGCGTTCCAGCCGGGCGTCCACGCCGAGCCCTAGCTGGTGAGTACCCCCGCCCGCCCCCCCGCGCACCGCCCACCAGGACCCCCCAGGTCGGCCCACGGGGACCCGGCTCCGCCTCCCACCATCCAGCCGGAGCCGCGCGCGGGACCCAGGGACCAGGAGGACCTCCACCTGCGCCCGGGCCCCGCCCAAGCTGCCCTCAGGTTAAATAGCTCCAAGCGGTCGCCCCCATCCCCCCTTTGCACCCCGACCCGCTCCACCGGTCCGGACGCGCGCGGTCCAGCCGGGCCTCACCCCACGACCTAGGTAAGTCTCCGCCCGCCCCGCCCACCAGGACCACAGGCCAAATAATTCAGTTTAGTGAAATTGAGAGATCTTAAGAGTTAAAATGACAATGCCAAAGTCGAAGTGCAAATCCATGAGAAGCAACAATCAAGTAAACAAATTTCCCACTGAAGAAATTAATCCCACAATGTTAGACTCCAACAAGAACAAACCCATGGAAAAAGGCCAAGAAAGCCCCACCCAGGATAAAGACTTTCAAAATATGATCATTACCATGTTCAATACTATGAAAGAGGAAATCAGGGAGGAATTAAATAATCGAATCAATCGCTTTGAAGAGGAACACAACAGACATCTGGAGGAGTTGAGAAAAACAGTGCAAGAAACAAAAAGTGGCATAGAGCAGTTAAAACAAACTCAAGCAGAGTTTAAAACTGAGCTAAAAGACAAGTTATCTTCAATCCAGAACGCCACAGAGAGTCTTACCAACAGAACTAACGAAGCAGAAAACAGAATTTCAGACCTTGAAGATAAAGTGGGAGTACTAACCAGCTCAATGGAAGAGGTTGTTAAAGCCAAAAAGATACTTGAGAGAAATATCCAAGAGATATGGGACACCCTGAAGAAGCCTAACATGCGTATCCATGGAATACCAGAGCAAGAATCTCAAAATACCACCCCTGAGGAAATTTTTCAAACGATCATCAAGGAAAACTTTCCTCATCTAAAAAAAGAGAGGCCCATCCATATACAAGAGGCATTCCGCACCCCAAACAGATACGACCAAAATAGAAGCACGCCACGGCAAATAATAGTTAAAACACTCCACATTCAAGATAAAGAACTGGTGCTGAGAGCTTCAAGGGAGAAAAAACAAGTCACTTTTAAAGGTAAACCTATTAAAATAACAAATGACTTCTCAGTCGAAACAGTAAAAGCAAGAAGAGCTTGGAGAGACATACTTCAAGTATTGAATGAGCAAAAGTGTCAACCCAGGCTGATTTACCCTGCAAAACTATCAGTCATGATCGAGGGAGAAAGAAAAATTTTCCAGCACAAAGACAACTTTAAGGGATACATGGCCACCAAACCAGGCCTTCAAAAAATGCTAGAAATGATACTCAAGCGTGAAGAAAAAAACAGGCATATCCAGGAGAACAGAAGGCAAGTATAACATCATTAAGAAAGAAGCAATATACTTATAAAAGCTACTAAACATAATAAATGTCTGGAATTAACAATAGTTTCTCCATTATAACACTAAATGTTAATGGAATTAATTCACCGATCAAGAGACACAGATTACAAACATGGATTAAAAATCACAATCCATCAATCTGCTGCCTGCAGGAAACCCATCTCACCACAAAAGATAGGCACGCTCTAAAAATAAAAGGCTGGTCAACAATTCTACAAGCTAATGGAAGCAGAAAACAGGCAGGGGTAGCCATTATGCTATCAGACAAAGTGGATTTCAAACCAAAGAAAATTATAAGAGACACGGATGGATACTACATTTTAGTCACAGGTACAATTCACCAGGAAGACTTCACAATACTGAACATATATGCACCCAATACGGGCCCCTCCACATTCATTAAGAAAACCCTACAGCGTCTAAAGCAAGAAATCAATCCCCAAACGATAATTCTTGGGGACTTCAACACCGCCCTGTCAACATGGGATAGATCAACAGGTCAAAAGCTTAACAGAGACACTATGGAACTTAATCAAACCCTGAAAGAAATGGACCTTACAGATCTCTATCGAACTTTTCACCCACACACCAAAGAATACACATTTTTCTCAGCAGCACACGGAACTTTCTCCAAAATAGATCACATATTGGGCCACAAAATGAATCTACACATATACAAGAAAGTTGAAATTCTAACCTGTGCCCTATCAGACCATCACGGCCTAAAGCTGGACATCCACAACACATCAAACAAGAGAAAATACACTAACTCCTGGAAACTTAACACTATGATGCTGAATGAGACATGGATTCAGGAAGAAATTAAAAAGGAAATTCAAGATTTCCTGAAAGTGAATGATAACGAAAATACAACTTACCAAAATCTCTGGGACACAATGAAAGCTGTTCTAAGAGGTAAGTTCATAGCTCTTAATGCCTACGTCAAAAAAATGGAAACGTCAGAAATAAACAACTTAACAATGCAGCTTAAAGCTTTAGAGAAGCTAGAGCAATCTGATCCCAAAAGTAGTAGAAGAGAGGAGATTAGCAAAATAAGGGGAGAAATATCTGAAATCGAGATTAAGAAAACGATAGAAAAAATCAACCAGTCAAAAAGCTGGTTCTTTGAAAAAATCAATAAGATTGATACACCCCTAGCGAAACTAACCAAAAGCAAGAGAGAGAAAACCCAAATTAACAAAATTAGAAATGAACATGGAGTTATCACTACTGATACCCAAGAAATCCAGAGAATTATAACATCATATTTCAAAAACTTATACTCTGTGAAGTTTGACAACACAAAAGAGATGGATGAATTTCTAAGTAAACACAACTTACCTAAATTGAATCAGGAAGTTGTGAATTATTTAAATAGTCCTATAACATATAAGGAAATTGAGGAAGTAATCTCGAATCTTCCCACCAAAAAATGTCCTGGACCAGATGGATTCAGCACAGAGTTCTACCAGACATTTAAGGAGTTAATAACACCAATACTCCTTAAACTGTTCCATCAAATAGCAAAGGAAGGAACACTACCAAATTCCTTCTATGAAGCTAATATCGTTTTAATCCCAAAACCTAATAAAGATTCGCTTAAAAAAGAAAACTATAGGCCGATCTCCCTGATGAACACAGACGCAAAGATTCTCAACAAAGTCTTAGCAAATCGGATTCAAAAACATATTAAAAAGATCATTCATGGGGACCAAGTAGGCTTCATCCCCGGCACACAAGGTTGGTTCAACATACGCAAATCAATAAATGTAATTCATCATATAAACCAGTCCAAAGTCCAAGACCACATGATACTCTCGATAGATGCAGAAAAAGCTTTTGACAAGATCCAACAGCCTTTTATGATCAAAACGCTAGAGACAGTAGGAATGGAAGGAACCTTTATCAATATAATAAAAGCTATATACAACAAGCCCACAGCAAGGATTATGCTCAATGGGGAACAATTGGAAGCATTCCCACTTCGATCAGGAACTAGACAAGGCTGTCCACTCTCACCACTTCTATTCAATATTGTACTTGAAGTCTTAGCTGAAGCCATAAGACAAGAAAGGGACATAAGAGGGATTCAAATCGGCAAGGAAGAAGTCAAGCTATCCCTATTTGCAGATGACATGATCTTATACCTGAGTGATCCCAAAAACTCCACCAGGAAGCTCCTGGAACTAATTGAGAAGTTCAGCAGGGTGGCAGGATACAAAATAAATGTGCAAAAATCAGAGGCCTTCCTATATGCCCAGAATGAAAGAAGTGAAAAAGCCTTGAGAGAAACAATACCATTTATTATAGCCCCTAAAAAAATGAAATACCTTGGTATAAACCTAACTAAGGAGGTAAAAGACCTTTACAATGAAAACTTTAAAACCCTAAAGAAAGAAATAGCCGAAGACACCAGAAGGTGGAAAGACCTCCCTTGTTCCTGGATTGGCAGAATCAACATCGTGAAAATGACCATCCTACCAAAGGCAATATACAGATTCAATGCTATACCAATCAAAATCCCAAAGCAATTCTTCAAAGAAGTTGACCAAACAATCTCAAAGTTCATATGGAGGCACAAAAGACCCAGGATAGCAAAAACAATCCTGAGTAACAAAAACACAGCTGGAGGTATAACCATACCAAACCTTAGTCTATACTACAAATCCATAGTTATAAAAACAGCCTGGTATTGGCTCCAAAATAGACACACAGATCAATGGATAAGGATTGAAGACCCAGATATAAGCCCACAAAGTTACAGCCATTTGGTCTTTGACAAAGGGGCCCAAAGAATCCAATGGAAAAAGAACAGCATCTTCAACAAATGGTGCTGGCAAAACTGGATCTCCACATGCAGAAGATTAAAGCTGGACCCGTACTTGTCACCATGTACAAGACTTAATTCCAAATGGATCAAGGACCTTGATATCAGGCCAGAGACTATAAAAACCATAGTTGAAAGGATAGGGAACTCCCTCGAGCTGATTGGACTAGGCCAACAGTTCCTAAACAGACATCCAATGGCACAGTCACTGCTACCAACTCTTAACAGTTGGGATCTTGTGAAATTAAAGAGCTTCTGTTCAGATAAAGAGATTGTAACGCGAGCTCAAAGGCAACCCACAGAATGGGAGAAAATCTTCACTAACCACATATCTGATAGAGCTCTATTGTCCAGAGTGCACAAAGAACTTAGAAAACTAAACACCAAGGAAACCAATGGCCCAATTAAAAAATGGGCCCTGGAACTTAAAAGAAACTTTACCAGGGATGAAATTAAAATGTCTAACAAATATCTGAAAAAATGCTCCACTTCTTTAGCCATCAGGGAAATGCAAATCAAAACTTCCCTGAGATATCATCTCACCCCGGTCAGGATGGCAAAAATCCACAATACTAACAACGACAAATGCTGGAGAGGATGTGGAGAGAGGGGAACTCTCCTACATTGCTGGTGGGAATGCAGGCTCATACAGCCACTCTGGCGAGCCGTCTGGAGATTCTTAAAGAAATTAAAGATTGAAATGCCATATGACCCTGCTATTCCACTTTTGGGAATAACCCCCCATACAGCAGAGGTTCGCCTCGATAGCACAAGCACGACCATGTTCATAGCAGCACTGTTTACAATAGCAAAGTCATGGAATCAGCCCAAATGTCCAACAGTTGACGAGTGGATAAGGAAACTGTGGTACATCTATACAATGGAGTACTACTCAGCCATCAAAAATGATGAATTACTGGAATTTGCCGGGAAATGGATGTCATTAGAAACAATTGTATTAAGTGAAGTATCCCAGACCCAGAAAATTAAGCGCCGTATGTACTCCCTAATAGGTGGCTCCTAGTACCAAACCCACCCAGCCCACCTAGAGACAGGAATTCCAAGGATTATGAACAGGAGGGATGGGGTAGGAGGGCCACACCAGAAAGAAGGAGAGAAGGGACCATGTTACAGCAGGGAAAATAGGCCTCCACCAAGGACCCAAATAAGTAATGAGACATCTGATTAAGTTCACAGACTCTTGTTCCTGACCATTTACTACTGAGGGGGAGTGATCTCACCAGAAGAGGAGGGCATATAGTCTGGCAGATAAAAAGGGGTAACATACAATGCCCACCAGGATGGAGTGAAGGGCATTGCAGGAGCAGCAAAACTGCAAAAGAAAATCAACAAACCACAATCCAGAACTTCAGAGACTCTATATCAACCACCTAGAACTAGGCCAGCTTAGTCTCTCCCCATCTTGAAGCTCAGGGAAATTTGCGGAAGAGGGGGCGGTAAGAGTGTAAGAGCATAAGGATGGGAGGAGCAATGATATGTAAGATACTCTATACTAGTTAGGGCTGAAGCAATCATAATTGGACTTTGCATGCCCTGCGCATTGTCCAACACACTGTTGACCTCACAAAGTCTAGCACCTGCTAAAGGCACCAAGATCCTTGGAGGCAAAGAATTGGCAGCCACAGCAGTGTTCCTATACCTAAGGGGAACACGGGAAAGGGTTCAGCAAAGGCCACTGGGTCCTTGTACGTCATCGGAGAGGAGGGCCCAGAGGAAAATCAGTCATGCACAAGAAAGGACTCTCTGGGAATTGGGGTGGGAGGCACTGGGGGATGGGGAGGGAGAGGGGTGGGGAGGGGGAACAGGGGGTACGGGGGGAGGAGGAGGGAGGGAGGGAACTGGTGTACCTAATAAGTTTGTATGAGCTGAAATAAAAAAAAATAAATAAATAAATAAAAAAAAAGAACATACTAAAAGACTACTCAAAAAAGATGAATTCAAGGGTTAAGACTCTGCCTCAAAAGCAGAGGGTCCTGAGAAAGGATCTTCTGTCCCATATAAAAATGGCCTGCACTTCCGGCCCTGGTGGGCAGAAGCAATCCAGGATGATTCCAAAATCACCCTTGGATCTCCACAGGGACACACAGTGCACTCTCTCTCGCTCTCTCTCTTTCTCTCTCTCTCTCTCTCTCTCTCACACACACACACACACACACAAAACTAACTAAATAAATAAATACATAAATCTGCTAAAACTACTAAGTGATGTAAGCAAGAATCAATAAATAAAATTAGGGCTAGAGAGATGTCTCGGGGGTTTTGTCTCACAAGCGGAAGGTCCTGAGTTCAGATCTCGGTCCCAGGTAGACATGGCATTCTCTGTACTTCTGGTCCTGGTGGGCAGAGCCTGGGAAATCGCAGAACTAAGCAAGGAGGTAGAAGCAATTGAGGATGACTCCTGAAGTCACCCTTGGCCCTCCACAGGGACACACAGTGACCTCTGATACACAAGTACACACACACACACACATAAAATAAAATATAATTAATTAATTTAATTAAACCGTCATATTTAACATAAGCAAAAAGAAATAAAATGATTCAACCTAAAATAGTATAAAAATATTAAGGAATAAATTTGATGAAACAAAAATGTATACTCTGAAAGCTATAAAAATTGCTGAAAGAAATTAAAGATCTAAATAATTGGGGAGGGAAAAACTCATATTCATGGATCAAAACAATACTATTGGGGGCTGGAGAGGTGGCTCAGGGGTTAAGCCTCTGCCTTGCAGATGGAAGGTCCTGAGTTCGGATCCTAGACCCCACTATAGATGCCGGCGGGGGCAGCCTGCGTTTCTGGTCCTGGTCGGGCGAAGCCTGTGAATCCCGGGGCAGAGTAATAAACAAGGAGGAGGTGGAGGCGGTCCATGGTGGTTCCCGAATTCGCCCGTGGTTCTACACATACACACACACATACACATACATATACACGCGCACACACGCACACATGCACAATTGAATAAATAATAATAATAAATTAAATTAAAAAACAGAAAGCAATACTGTTAAGATGTCAACACTCTAAATTATCTACAGATTCTACAGATTTCTTACCAAAAAAAAATAACATTACTTCCTTGTACAAGCTTTTCAGAATCATTCATACAACGATGAGAAAAAGAACACTGGAGCACAAATATTTCTCAATTTTAAATTTTAACTCAAAGCTACAATAATCAAGTGTGTTAAAGCATGAGAATAAATATAAGATAATACGGAATCCAGAAAAAAGTTCCCAAACAATTCAAGAAAGAGCAAATACTCTTTTAAGTTAATGACATCATGCATCAAGCAAATGACTGGATATCCATATTTTAAAAAGTGAACTAAGGCTGTTTTCTCATGCTATCTAGGAAGATATTTACAGTACAAATGGGGGACCAAAATGTAAAAGCGAAAGCTATGAAAAACGTTTAAAAGAATATACTAGGGGGCTGGAGAGGTGGCTCAGGGGTTTAAGCCTCTGCCTTGCAGGCGGAAGGTCCTGAGTTCTATCCTAGACCCCACGTATAGACGCCAGGCGGAAGCGGGGGCGGCCTGCGTTTCTGGTCCTGGTAGGGCGGAGCCTGTGAGTCCCGAGGCAGAGTAAACAAGGAGAAGGTGGAGGCGGTCCATGGTGGTTCCCGAATTCGTCCGTGGTTCTACACACACACACACACACACACACACACATGCGCATACACGCACAATTGAACAAAAAAAAATTTTTTTTAAATACTATCAAGAATGTGAAAAGAACTAATGATGAGAATATTCTTCAACTAAATTATCTAACAATATACCTATATTGGGAATATGAAGAATATTTATACAGGAAATTTTTAAGTGGACAATGGTTGCGAATAAATATTTCCTCTAGGAGAATATACAAATCTACCAAGATTAGCAAAGATATAGAGAAGCTGAAAACATCTTGTAGGGATGTAAAATGTTATATTCATTTTGGAAAACATTCTGATATTCTCTCAAAAGATTAAATAGATGTCTGTGGAGATGACTCAGTAATTAAAGTATCTGCCATTGAAATGTAAGAACCAGAGTTTAGATTCCCAGTACCCATGTAAATGTTGGGGATGCTTAGTGCCCACCTGTAATTCCAGCACTTGGATTGCAAAAGTAAGGGATCTCCAGAAAAAGCTGCCTAGTTAGACAAAAGTAATCAGAGAGCTCTGGTTTCAACCGGGAGATTTGCCTCACTGATTATGATGTACAGTGATAGAGGAAGATTCTCAACCTCAACCTTGAGTTTCAATGCATGAAGAAATGCATGCATAGACACACGTGGACACACACCCACACACATTAACTTTCATACACACATCCACAGACACCATGAACACATTTTAAAAGAAAAGGTTAAAGTGAGTTGGGGCAATGGCTCAGGGGTTAAAATCTTTGCCTTAAAATAAAACATCCTGAGTTTGGATCTCCAGATCCCATATAAAGCACTGGGCAAATAAGGAGGTTTAACAACCCCAGATGATTCATTGAGTCTCTACAGGCATTCACTCTCAAATGCCTTCTTGTGTACACACACACACACACAGATTAAAGAAAATAGCTATGTAATCCAGCAATTCCATTCCAGATACATACCCAACAAAAAATGTGACCACGAACAAAAACTTTTATTCAAATGTTGTGAAAAATGGAAACAACTCAATCATCTGTCACCTGAGGCATGGATATATGTGTCCAATCTATATAATAGAATGCTTTCTCAGTAATAAAAAAGTAGTGAAATTTCTTATTAATGTATTTACATGAATTAATCTGAACACATTGTGTTAAATGAAAGAAACTAGTCACAAAGAACCTCTTATTATTGTATAATTCTATTTATAGGAAATGTCCAGAATAGGCAATTTTTAACATGTTTTATTATTATTTCCGCTCATACAAACTTAATAGGTACACCGGTTCCCTCCCTCCCTCCCTCCTCCTCCCCCCACCCCCCTGTTCCCCCTCCCCTCACCCCTCCCTCCTCATCCACCAGTGCCTCCCCTCCAATCCCCTTTAATGTGCATGCCAAACTCTCCTCTGGGCCCTCCTCTCCGATGACATACAAGGACCCAGTGGCATTTTCCTGAACCCTTTCCTGTGTTCCCCTTAAGCATAAGAACACTACTGTGGCTGTCAATCCCTTGCCTCCAAGGATCTTGGTACCTTTAGCAAATGCTAGACTTTGTGGGATCAATAGTGTGTTGGACATTGCGCAGGGCATGCAAAGTCAGAATAGGCAATATTTTAGAAAAAGAATGAAGATTAGATTATGTCTACAAGCTGTAAGATTAGTGGGAGAAAGTAATGGCTAAAGGATGTTATCTGTTCCATAACAGGAAAAGTTTTAAAATCTATTCTAGATGATAGGTTGCATGACTCTGTGAATATACTAAAATCCATTTCATTTCACACTTTCATGAGTGGACTGTGTATATGAGTTTTACCAAAAACAGGGAAGGGAAAGAAAAAGGTTTTGTTTGTTAAATGACAGAATTAGTTGCTGTTAGTCTATTCAGCAATAAATGTCAAAATTTTTTCTTCATAAAAACAAAAATTATATAGATTCAAAACTCAGATATACAATAATAAATAATACCAAACATGAAATAAGGAAAGGTAAAATAGAATCTTTCAAGTTTCTTTTTCCATTAATATAAAAGATTGTTGCTCATTTTAACAATAATGATAGTAGTGCAGAAGGTTTATAATAGCCTTTGGATCAGTGAGATGAGTGATAGTATGTAACAAATGATTGATCAGGAAAATTGGGAGTATTCTATCATAAAGAACATACCGGAATTAATCTCAAGTATGAATAACAGGAGATAAAACTTTGAGTGTTCTCTGAGAGAATTTCCAGAGATTTAACTGAAGTGGAAAGATGCATTCTGAATATAGACAGCATCATTCCATGGGCTGAGATCTTAGACTGAAAAAAAGAGAGAAAACATGGGTACCACCACCATTCTGTCTCTTTCTGCTTCCTAACTATAGATACAATGCAACTGTCTACCCACTGCTGTTACAGCTGGAGTGTCTTATCAGCACACCCTTCCTACTATGATGGACTATACCATCAAACTGTGAGCCAAAATAAACCTTCCCTACTTAAGTAGCTTCCATTTGCCATTTTGTCACAGCAATGAAAAGAGTACTTAATACAGCACCTATTGTATACACAGAGTATTATTTGAAGACAGATTTAAATTACTTGTAAGTTTATACTTTACAAGTTTATAAATTCTAGGATGACTGCTAAAATCTTTTAAGCAATGATGAGAGTAAATAATATCAAATCATATAAAGAGCTCAATTAAGATCAAAGAAAGTAGATAAGAAGTCTCAGAATGAGTAGACAAGTTTGTTGACAGTAATCCAAATATTACAAGTTCAAATGTTACCAGTGTGTATGGGCTATTTGCATGTATGTATACACGTTTTCATGTCATTGGACACACATGTGTTGGGGGGTGTATGCGCATATGGAGACCTGAGGAGTCATGCTCAATCATCTCTCTTACACATTATTTTGAAACTGAAAACTATAGGACTGGTCTGGATAGTCATCTTGCTCTTGGAATTCCCAGATTTTACCTGCCATCACGCACCCGGCATTTCATGTGGGGTCAGAGAATACAAACCCAAGTCTTTTTGTTTGTACAGCAAGTGCTTTAAGTACTAAGACATCTCCCTAGATCTGAAGTGAGTTTTTTAAGTGTCATCTATGTTACCTATAAGAATCATACTTTAGGTTCAACATATGCAAATCAATAAATGTAATTCATCATGTAAACCAGTCCAAAGTCCAAGACCACATGATACTCTCGATAGATGCAGAAAAAGCCTTTGACAAAATCCAACAGCCTTTTATGATCAAAACGCTAGAGACTGTAGGAATGAAAGGAACCTTTATCAATATAATAAAAGCTATATACAACAAGCCCACAGCAAGGATTATGCTCAATGGGGAACAATTGGAATCATTCCCACTTCGATCAGGAACTAGACAAGGCTGTCCACTCTCACCACTTCTATTCAATATTGTACTTGAAGTCTTAGCTGAAGCCATAAGACAAGAAAGGGACATAAGAGGGATTCAAATCGGCAAGGAAGAAGTCAAGCTATCCCTATTTGCAGATGACATGATCTTATACCTGAGGGATCCCAAAAACTCCACCAGGAAGCTCCTGGAACTAATTGAGAAGTTCAGCAGGGTGAAAGGATACAAAATAAATGTGCAAAAATCAGAGGCCTTCCTATATGCCCAGAATGAAAGAAGTGAAAAAGCCTTGAGAGAAACAATCCCATTTACTATAGCCCCTAAAAAAATGAAATACCTTGGTATAAACCTAACCAAGGAGGTAAAAGACCTTTACAATGAAAACTTTAAAACCCTAAAGAAAGAAATAGCAGAACACACCAGAAGGTGGAAAGACCTCCCACGTTCCTGGATTAGTAGAATCAACATCGTAAAAATGACCATCCTACCAAAGGCAATATACAAATTCAATGCTATACCAATTAAAATCCCAAAGCAATTCTTTAAAGAAGTTGACCAAATAATCTCAAAATTCATATGGAGGCACAAAAGACCCAGGATAGCAAAGACAATCCTGAGTAACAAAACCACTGCTGGAGGTATCACCATACCAAACCTTAGTTTATACTACAAATCCATAGTTATAAAAACTGCCTGGTACTGGCTCCAAAATAGACACACAGATCAATGGATAAGGATTGAAGACCCAGATATAAGCCCACAAAAATACAGCCATTTGGTCTTTGACAAAGGAGCCCAAAAAATCCAATGGAAAAAGAACAGCATCTTCAACAAATGGTGCTGGCAAAACTGGATCTCCACATGCAGAAGATTAAAGCTGGACCCATACTTGTCACCATGTACAAGACTTAATTCAAAATGGATCAAGGACCTTGATTTAAGGCCAGAGACATTAAAAACCGTAGTTGAAAGGATAGGGAACTCCCTCGAGCTGATTGGGCTAGGCCAACACTTCTTAAACAGACATCCAATGGCACAGTCACTGCTACCAACTCTCAACAGTTGGGATCTTGTGAAATTAAAGAGCTTCTGTTCAGATAAAGAGATTGTAACACGAGCTCAAAGGCAACCCACAGAATGGGAGAAAATCTTCACTAACCACATATCTGACAGAGCTCTACTGTCCAGAGTGCACAAAGAACTTAGAAAACTAAACTCCAAGGAAAACACTGGCCCAATTAAAAAATGGGCCCTGGAACTTCAAAGAAACTTTACCAGGGATGAAATTAAAATGTCTTACAAATATCTTAAAAAATGCTCCACTTCCTTCGCCATCAGGGAAATGCAAATCAAAACTTCCCTGAGATATCATCTCACCCCGGTCAGGATGGCAAAAATCCACAATACAAACAACAACAAATGCTGGAGAGGATGTGGAGAGAGGGGAACTCTCCTACAATGTTGGTGGGAATGCAGGCTCATACAGCCACTCTGGCGAGCCGTCTGGAGATTCTTAAAGAAATTAAAGATTGAAATGCCATATGACCCTGCTATCCCACTTTTGGGAATAACCCCCCATGCAGCAGAGGTTCGCCTCGATAGCACAAGCTCGACCATGTTCATAGCAGCATTGTTTACAATAGCAAAGTCATGGAATCAACCTAAATGTCCAACAGTTGACGAGTGGATAAGGAAACTGTGGTACATCTATACAATGGAGTACTACTCAGCCATCAAAAATGATGAATTACTGGAATTTGCTGGGAAATGGATGTCATTAGAAAGAATTATATTAAGTGAAGTATCCCAAACCCAGAAAATTAAGCACCGTATGTACTCCTTAATAGGTGGCTCCTAGTACCAAACTCACCCAGCCCACATTGAGACACTTAAAAGTAAACCTATGTAACACAGTAATTGCAAGGATTATGAACAAGAGAGATGGGTTAGGAGGGCCAAACCAGAAACAAGGAGAGAGGGGACCATGTTACAGCAGAGAAAATAGGCCTCCATCAAGGTCTGCAAGTAAGTAATGAGAAACCTGGTTAAGTTCACAGACGTTCTTTCCTGATTTCACCAGAAGGCAGGGCATATAGTCTAGCAGATAAAAAGTAATCATTTTGCAAATGGGTGATGGACCCCTCCCTCAGTGAGGTTTCCTACTCTTATTACATCTACCCTTGAATGTGCTAGTATAACAAGACTCCAGTTTAACAGCTTTTGTCTCTGGCCAGGGGGTGACATACAGTGCCCAGCAGAATGGAGTGAAGGGCATTACAGGAGCAGCAAAACTGCAAAAGAAAATCAACAAACCACAATCCAGAACTTCAGAGACTCTATATCAATCACATAGAACTAGGACAGCCTAATCTCTCCCCATCCTGGAGCTCAGGGACATTTGCGGAAGAGGGGGCGGTAAGATTGTAAGAGCAAAAGGATGGGAGGAGCAACGATTTGCAAGATTCTCAACAATAGTTGGGGCCAAAGCAATCATAATGGGACTTTGCATGCCCTGCGAAATGTCCAGTGCACTGTTGCCCTCATAAAGTCTAGCATCTGTTAAGGGCACCGAGACCCTGGAGGCAAGGGATTGACAGCCATAGTAGTGATCCTATGCTTAAGGGGAACAAGAGAAAGGGCTTATGGAAATGCCACTGGGTCCTTTTATGTCATCGGAGAGGAGGACCCAGTGGAGAGTTAGGCGTACACAATAAAGAACTCTCTGGGAATTGGGGGGGAGGCACTGGGGGATGGGGAGGGAGAGGAGGGAGAGGAGGGGGCTCGGGGGGAGGAGGGAGGAGGGAGGGAACTGGTAAAAAAATTTTTAAATGTATAATTAAATTTTTAATAAAAAAAAGAATCATACTTTAGATATAAAATCTTTGACATGTTAAAAATATATAGTTGGAGAGAAATGTAAGATATCAGCATGACCCTCCCCATAATCCTGAATAAAGTTAATGGTTGACAAAACCAATTACAAAGCAAAATTATTCCTGAAAAGAAGAACATATGCACTAATATATGGATGACAAGTAAGCAACATGTGAAGATGTCCAACAGCCCACATAATTAAAGAATTTAAAATTAAAGCAATAGTAAAATGTCATTATTTGCATCTTAAATATGACTAAAATTCAAAATATTGACAATAGAGAATGCTAACAGGGATGTGTAACAAGAATTCTTATTTACTTACGGGAGAAATACAAAATGGTACATCCACATTGGGATGTAGCCTAGAAGTTTATTACAAAGTCCAAACACAGCCTTCTGTATGATCCAGCCACTGCAGTCATTGATAATTGGCACAGTTAATCTGAAAGCATGTCCAAATAAAGGCCTGAACAAAAACATTGATATCTTCTTTATTCATAATTAACAAAATCTGGAAAGAAACTGAGAAATCTCTCAGTAAGTGAGAATATTAGCACACTGTACATTTGTACAATGTCACCCAATTAAATTTTTTAAAGAATGGTGATCAACTCATGTAAACATATGGAGCAACATTCAATACATATTTCTAACTGAAAGGAGTAGTGTATAAAAATACAACTTGAATGATATCAACTTGCACGGTATTATATAAATGGCAATGTTTTACCTGTAATTAAAATATTCAAAACTTTAGTAGTCAAAAGTCTAATAAAATGGACAATTAGCCTAAACAGACATTTCTCAAGAGAAAAAAATATAACTGAGGAAATACTCAGCATTACTAATTTTCAGGGAAATTCAAATGAAAACTACAACGAGATATTTCATACTAGCTAAATGATTATTATCAAAATCACAAAAGAGAATATTAAAAGACATGGAGGAAAAGGAAATTATGTACTGTTGCTAAAGTTAAAAGTTAGTAAATTTTTATGAAAAACAATATAGAATTTCTTCACATAGCTAAAAATAGAACTACTCTATGATCCATCCATCAATCCCACTGCTGAGGGCACAGATTCAAATTAAATTAAATCAGTATATCAAAGAAACATGAATTCCCATGTCAGCAGCAGCAAAACTCACAATAGTAAGAAGACAGAAACAATCAGAATTGATAAATGGATAAAAACAGGGTATATATACACAATGAAATATTTTTCAATCATCAAAAAAGAACTACCTCTTGTCATCTTCAGCCACATAGATCAAACTACAGATTATTATATTAAGTGAAATAAGTCATGCAGAGAAACATAAATACCATGATTCCTCAATCATATGTGTATATAAAAACACTGATCTCACAGAAATTGAGAATTGAATGTTAGTAACAGCAGTCAGAAAAATCAATGGTTACTGTCAGCACCCCAACAATATCCCCACTTCTCTGGTAACAAATCATCTACTTTCACATTCCATTACCATAATAAATACCCAACTCAAACAATATAGAGAAACAAGGAATTCCTACACATGATATCGCATTACAGTTGATCATGAAAAAGAGTTATACAAAAATCAAAAGGAAAAGAAAGTGACTATACCGTTTCCACAGCAAAATCAAAGGGTAGCAAGGAACAATGCTGCTTTCTAGCTCTCTCTCTCTCTCTCTCTCTCTCTCTCTCACTCTCTCTCTCTCTCTCCAGAATATAGAAAAGTAGATAAAACTTCTAAATTATTTTAAAAACTTGCTCAACTTGAAGATTACATATGAGACATAAGTAGGAAGAAAATTAAAGATATACAAATTTCACTCTGAAATTTAGATTTTGAAATCTACCAAAATTAAACAAGAACAAGAAGTACATAAAATACTATAAATTTGGGAGGGAGGCATGCATATTGAGGTCAGAGGACAACCTTCAGGTATTGTTACTAACCATGGTGTTTTTAATCCTTCAACAATTACTGCAGTCAAAGGGGCAGCTATTGCCAATTAGTTAACATATCTGCAAAATGGAAATATCTAGCAGATGTGGTTCTTCTTGCAGATAATATCCTACTCAGGGAATAATACAGTTTGCATCAGGCACCCTAAACTCCTAGACTGCATAACTATTTTCTGAACTACACTCTCAATTTTACCACATCCATTTGAACACTTCAAGTACTTTAGCTAAAAGAATATGGCTGATTAAAAAAATAGAACAAACAACAAAATAGCACCAGATGTATAAATCCCAATCCAGTAATAAAAGAAAATCAACACCCAAGACAACAAGATGAAATTCAAGACATAGAACTCAAAAAATAATTTCAAGTGGGCTGGAGAGGTGGCTCAGGAGTTAAGCCTCTGCCTTGCAGGCGAAAGGTCCTGAGTTCGGCTCCTAGACCCCACGTACAGATGCTGGGCAGAAGCGGGGGTGGCCTACCTTTCTGGCCCTGGTAGGTTGGAGCCTGTGAATCCCGGGGGCAGAGTAAACAAGGAGGTGGAGGCGTTCCATAGTGGTTCCAGAATTCACCCGTGGTTCTACACACACACACACACACACACACACACACACACACACACACACACACGCACAAATTGAATAAAAAAAAATTAAAAAATAAAAAAACAGACTAAGAGAATTTATGTCCACTAATTCAGCTCTATAGAAGATACTTGAAGGAATCCTCCAGACTGAAGAGAAAAGTCCACTTGGAAGGCTATAGCAATGAATAAAGCACTATAAAGTAGTAGTTAAGCAAGAGATGAAGAGGAGAAAACCAAACACTTCAAAATCAACAAAATAGCAGGAATCGATACTAATAAAAAATAATTCTGAATATTCCTAGGAAACAAACAGGTACCGCTTTGTGAATATCTGACAAAACAAACTTCAAACCAAGCTAGTAAGAAAATATAAATAATGTCACTTCATACTGATCAAGAGGACAGTAATATTCTGAACATACATGTCTCAAACACAGGTGCACCAAGTTATACAAGACAAATATTGCCTGAAGTAAAGTCACGGATTAACTCTAGCATAATAGTGGGTAACCAATATTCCACTCTCAACCATTGGTAGGCTATCCTAACCAAAAAAACATAAACATCTGAATTAAATGACATCATAGTTCAAATGGACTTACCAGATATTTACAGAATATACAGAATGATCCATACAAATACTACAGACTACACATTTTTCAACAGCTCATGGGACTTTCTACAAAGTATATCAAAAATTAAGACACAAAATAAGTCTTAACAAACAGGAAAATTTAAATAATTGCTTGTGTTTTATCTAAGGATATCTTTATATTACAAAAGAATAGGGCTAAAAGTCAACAGCAAGAGAAAGTTTAGATCATACATGAAGTCATGAAGATTAAATGACACGGTGTTGAATAGATTCTTGAAGAAATGAAGAAGGAAATAAGGATTTCCTAGAATTAAATGAAAATGAAACACAACATACCAAAATCTGTCAGATACAATAAGAATAATCCTTAAAAGAAAAGTATATAGATCTAAGTGCCTGGATTAAGAAACCAAAGAGAGAAAGAGACAGAGAGAGCACTCAAAAATAACTTAGCAATACACCTTAAAGCTTAGGGAAAAGATTAACAAGCTAATTCCAAATTCATAAACAAAAAGAAATGATTTAGGGGCTGCAGAGGTGGCTCAGGGGTTAAGCCTCTGCCTTGCAGGCGGAAAGTCCTGAGTTCAGATCCTAGACCCCACGTATAGACGCCGGGGAAGCGGGCGTGGCCTGTGTTTCTAGTCCTGGTAGGGCGGAGCCTGTGAATCCAGGGGCAGAGTAAACAAGGAGGTGGAAGCGGTACATGGTGGTTCCCGAATTCACCCGTGGTTCTACACACACACACACACGCATAGGTATGTTGTGTTTCATTTTCACACACACACACATACGCATAGGCAAATGAAATGGAAAATAAAATGAAATGGAAAACAAACAAATCAACCAAAGAGAGAGTTGGTTTTTAGAAAAACTGATATAGACAACCCTTATCCAAACCAACTAACAGAAAAAAAGAGATATTAACTGATAGAACAAAATGTAATCAAATATTAGAGATTAAAAAGAACTCTTTAGAATAGATAGCAATGAACTGAGAAAATCACTAGGTCTTATTTTAAAGACATATATTCCACTTGTCATTGTTTGAATATCAGTTTTCTCCCACATGCTCATGTTTTTGAATACTTGTTCCTAGCTGGTGATATTGTCTGGAAAAGTTCTGGGACCTTTAAGAGGTAAAGCCTTGTTGGAGGAAGTACATCACTGTGGGTGGGACTTAAGTTAGATATCTCTCTCTCTCTCTCTCTCTCTCTCTCTCTCTCTCTCTCTGCATGTGTGTGCATGCATGCGTGAGTACATATGTGCGTGTCTGTCTGTGTCTGTGTCTTTCTCTCTCCCCTCCTCATGACTATTGTAAATGAGCAAGCCTCCTGCTTCTAATGCCATGCCTTCTGTTATGTGTGGACTCTATTCTCTCTGGAACGATAAGCCAAATAATATGCCTTTCTCCCTTAAGGTGTTTGGGGCAGAGTATTTTGTCATAGCAAAAGAAGAGTAACTGGAACATCACTAAATTGGAAAATCTAAAAGAAATTGATTAACTTCTGGACATATGATCTACTCAAATTAAAATACATAAGATAAGCAAAAATAAGCAATAATAGTGAAGCTATAATTTAAAATATTCCAACTAAAAGAAGTCCAAGCCCAGAGGATTCACTGGTGAATTCTAGTAGGACTTCAAAAATAACGAACACCAAGGCTTCTCAAAGCTATTCTGTAAAATAGAAAGCCAAGGAACATTACCAAACTTTCTTTTTTGAAGTTGGTATTACTTTGATATCAAACCCAGATAAAGATGCAATAAAAAAAAGAAAATTACAGAGTAATCTTCCTAATAGACATAGATACAAAAAATCGCAACAGGGGGCTGGAGAAGGTGGCTCAGGGGTTAAGCCTCTGCCTTACAGGCGGAAGGTCCTGAGTTCGGATCCTAGACTCCACGTATAGACGCCAGGCGGAAGCGGAGGCGGCCTGCGTTTCTGGTCCTGGTAGGGCGGAGCCTGTGAATCCCGGGGCAGAGTAAACAAGAAGGAGGTGGAGGCAGTCCATGGTAGTTCCCGAATTCACCCGTGGTTCTACACACACACACACACACACACTTGAATAAATAATAAAAAAATTCGCAACAAAACAAAATCAAGGAAACATCAAAAAGACCATTCTACCATGAACAAGCTAGTTTTATTCCAGAAATGCAGGGATGGTTCACTGTACACAAAATAATTAATTAATTTCAAATTGTACTACACAATCATTGTAATAAAAAAGTACAGTTTTGCCACAAAAACAGGCATGTAGATCAATGGAATAGAATAGAGAACTCCAACCCAAGATCACATAGCTATAGCAATCTATTTTTTGAAAAAGCAAGATGCCAAAATCACATTGGTGAAAAGACAGCAAATGGTTCAAGAAAAAACAGATGTCTACACATAGAAGAATGGAAGTACACCCTTATCTTTTGCCTTAGGCAAAATTCAACTCCAAATGGATCAGAACTTCAACATAAGACCTGAAGCTTTGAAATTACTTGAGGAAAAAGTAGGAAATGTACTTCAGGATATAGACATAGGAAATAACTCTCAAGCTGTACTCAAATTTCTTAGGGTTTAAGAGTAATCATTAATGAATGGGACCTCCTAAAATTAAAAAAAACTTATGAACAGCAAAGGAAACAGTCAATAAAATGAAGAGGTGTCTTTCACAATGTGTGAAAAGCATTGTCACCTATACATAGACAGAAGATTAATAACTAGAACATATAAAGAATTTAAGAAGCTAAACACCAAGAAAATAAACAATCCAGACCAAAAAAAATGGGCTCTTTATGGAACCAGTGTTTTTAAAAGAAGAACACAAATAGCTAGTAAACATTTTTAAAGTGTTCAACATAATTAGCCATTAGGGAAATAAAATTAAAACTACTTTCAAATTTCATATTAGCAGAATGATTACCATCAAGGAAAAAAGTGATGACATAGTCCAGGAAGATGGTTCAGTGGATAATGATTCTGTGTGTAACCCACTCACCTGAGTCCTATCCTGAGATCCTACCTAATGGAAAGAAGGAGAGATCTATCTTCCAAAAAGTTGTCCTCTGACTTCCATACACATCCTATGGTGCATGTATGAACTCTATTCTCACTGGTTCAAAATTGCCCGTTGCTTTCTGATTGGATTGAGGTCTGCTGCTGGGAAAGAATTCACATCTGATAATACAAAGCTGAGCAAAAGCCTATAGCTGACACAGTGTGTCATAACACCTATCAGGGAACCTACTACTGTTGTTTTGCTAAATGGACATGTTATCAACTGTCTTCTAAATACGTATGTCTACAACCTTAGGTTAGTGATATTCTCAAGCCTGGTCAGAGAAGCTTCTTTCTGCAGTGGACAATAGTTAATTAGGGATGCATAACTGGTCAAAATGCTGAGAATAAAGCTCAGGAAACATAGCAAAAGAGGAGGTAAAAAGAATGTAAGATACAGAAAGTATGCAAAGTATAATAAAACATTTTTCTGGATATGATATGGCTGCTACACTCATGAAATCATAGCATCTATGGATACCTTCATAATACCTGCACAAAATCTGGTCAGTCAACATTCAGCATAGAAAAGGACAAGGTTCATGAGACTTTACCTCTAGATAGATATAGAACTATTAACAATTGATAGTTTCTAGGAAAGGGAGAGTCATTTTTATTTGGGAATGTGACTACTGTTAGCCCATGCTCTATTGGTTGACCCCACAACCATGCACATACAGACAGAATTAATGGACCCTGTATGTTATTAAACAAAAACAAGATATGAAGACAAGATAGATAACATGATGAAGGAGATCTAGGAGAGTGAGAAGGGTAGCAGAGGGTACATATGATTAATATATATTGCATATGTATATGAAATTGTCAAATAATAAAAATAATTTTTAAAAAGCTAGAGAGAAAGGCACCTAGGCGCTTTTCTGAATATTTATATATTTTAGTGGTAAAGCATTGTCTAGCATGTGCAAAATCTTGGATTCAAGGTTTGGCACTATAATTTCATAAAGTAGCGCCTGTATAAAATATGACTCACATAATATATGATCTATAAAAGGAATTGTCTATTTGCTCATTGAAACTACACCTGGAAGACACAGAAATAGGAAAAAGGAAAAGGGCAATGAGGAAAAAAGAGCACACAAATTTTACAGAACTTCCACAGACCTCTGAAATATTGTTCTAGTTTAGGACATTATTCAGTGACAGATCATATGGATAGTATGGGTGATGTTCTAGTTTCAATTTCTACTACTAAAAATGCATGTTCTACATTAAAAGTTTCTGTCACTTTCACAAAAAGTAAGAAAAAATGTCCAATACCTAATTATCAGAGAAATATAAATTGTAGCTGTCAACATCCATCTTTCCCCTAATCAGAATGGCTATCATTAAGAAAAAAGTGCTTGTGTAGATGCAAAGAAAAAGAAATACTTGCATTCTATTGATGGAAATGTGTATTAGTGAACTCAGTGTGTAGATTCCTCAAAAAAAACTATCAAATGCAATATTTTTCCCTGTATATATCAAAAGAAATTTAAGTCAGCAGCATACAACTGAGACACCTGTCCATCCATGTTTACTAAGTCAATATTGACAAGTTAAGTTATGGGATAAATCTAGATGTCCATCAGCAGATGCGTGGATAAAAGAAAAATGTATATAATAGAGTTTTATTAAGCAATTGAGAAGAATAACATTATATCAATAGGAGGAAATAAAAAAACTGGAAATCATCACGTTAAACAAAGTAAGTCACACTCAGAGAAACAAATGACACATTTGCTCTCATATGTGGACTCTAGCTTTAATATATATAACATGAAAGTAGAAAAGGAGTCTTTGGAAAGAGGAAGGAGATGAGAAAAAAGTGAGAGGGCGATGTGAGAGGGTGAGGAGAATGAATACAATAAAGGTACATGATATACATGTATGAAAATACCATAAAACATCATTTTATACAATGAATGTACAATAAAAAATGTTAATATTACCAGATGTCAGATCTTAATTTGAAATTATACTAGTTAAGACTACGTGGTATTGGTATAAGACAAAAAGATTACTAAAATAAGCCACCCACAAATAAATATAAGCATTATATATAAATATGCATAAATGCAAATATTTATATGTGATGGGAGTAACCCTACAAAGCAGTTTAAGAAACATAAAATTCCCAAAATAGTTCTAGGATATTAGATACATTAAAAAATAAAATTGATCATATCTGTCATATTTAAATTGATTCCCCCATAAATTAATTCTAGAAATATTACAGAAAAATTATAAAAGGTAAATCTCACAATGTTGCTACTATGTAGTATAGACTATGTTCATCAGCTAGGAAGAATGTATTTCTCAACCAGAAAGTAAATGTAGCATTAAACATATGTAGATTAAAATATATTTAAATCAAGAATTTTTAATCCTGAAAAATAAACTACAAAGAGGGGAAAAGATAGAAGAATATATTGGCAAAATACATAATTGGCAAATACTTTGATCTAGATATTTTTAATCCTGAGAATAATTATAAAACATGGAGATAAAACATAAAAATATCAAAAAATATTTTAGAAATTATTGTTTAAAATTTCCAAATGATGGGCTGCAGAAATGGCTCAGAGTTAAACCTCTACCTCATAAGCAGAAGGGCCTGAGTTCAAATCCTGGATCCCAGGTAAAAACTCTGGGCAGAGATGGCATGGTGGCAGTCTGTTCTTGTGGCACTTGAAGGTGGAGCCTGAGAAAACCCAGAGCAAAGCAAAAAAGAGGTAGCACAATTCAGGATGATTCCTGAAATCACCCTTTAGCCTCCACAGGTACACACAGTGCTTCTGATACACACAGACACATACATGCGCACAAAATAAATAAATAAAATTTTAAAAATTTTCTAAGTGACCATTACAAATATATCTTATCTCATCAGAGAAATGCAAAGTAAACCTACAATGAGATGCTACTCTACATCTACTAAGTTTGAGGTTTTAAATACAACTATTGTCAAAATTAAAGAAACATAAATCTTTTTGACACTTTTTATTCTTTTTTAGTTTTACAAACATATTGAGTCCTTATCCCTGTTTCTCTCCATCCCCCCTTCCTCCCATCTCTCCTCAATCCCTCACTTCCTCCCACCTTCCTGCTTGTCCACTTCTATGGATCCCAGGGTTCCCTCTGATTTGTGTACTCTTGTGGGTTCAGGCTTTGTGTGACATACCAAATTGCCTGTTTTCAGGCCATCTCACTGATAGGGCATTTCCTTTCACTCATCTTGCTTTAGTCCCCAAAATTTCCACTGTGTTTTCTTATCTCTCTTGAGTTCCTCTGTAGTCTATGGGGGCATGTTGGTATGTCAGTCTGGTAAGGACATGTCTCATTGCAGCAAGTTCCTAGATGCAGCAGTCCTGCCTTGAATGGAATGTCTTGTCCAGGAGTGAACCTTCCCATCTTTAGGTTCTTAAAACGTCAATGTCCTCTCTTCTCTCAGGGTTCCCAAAGCCTTAGGATGGGTGAGATTAGATTGACTTGTTTCTAGGTGAGTCTTGCTGGGTCACCAGTACTTGGCATTATAGTTAGCCATTACTGTTCACTTCATTGTTCTTTTACTGCACTAGGCTACATCCTGTCAGGGTGTTGAGATCCTCTGTTGTAAAAGACTTCTAGGTTGAATGTTAAGTGTTCTTCAAATCTATGGGTATAATAGCAGCTATTTACAGAACAGTTTGATATACTATGCTCCTATTTATAGGTTCATTTGTGGTTGTTCCCAGTTGATCTATTTCCTTCCCTTTTTTAGGTTCTTGTTCTAGTTAACAGTAACAGGAATGTGTTCCATTCTGACAGGTGGATATTGAGTCCAATTAGAAAACTGTTGGTTGTCTCTTTGACCCTCATGCCACTATTACATTGGCGGTCACCTGTTACCATGGTGATTTTTATCTCAAATTGCAGATCTCATGGGTTGATGAGGTCTGTGATTATTTCTCTCCCCCAGTAGCTTCTATAGTATTCCTTGGTACTGTGTAAGCTATCCAGCAAGGAGGAAGTTCTCAGACCAATTCCAGATGATGTATTTTGCCCATGTTTCTGTCTGCATATCTTTTGCATCTTCAGTAATAGAATCTTACTGAAAGTTTTTCAGAGTGCAACCATGAGCAATGTTTTGAGGGTCTTTGAGACCTCTCTGACCAACATTTTATGAGGAAATATCACATTCCTGTGACTTCAAGTATAATTTGTGACCAAGTTCTAAGGGAATCAGCATGGGGTTTTTTTCCCTTTCTTTCCTCACTTTGTGTTCTTCTGTATAGGGAAAAAACAAAAATCTTAAGATGCGATCTTGGTTTGAGTACTAGTTGCCCTCCCACAGGCTTATGTGTTTGAATCCTTAACTGATGCTAATGTTTAGGACGGTTGTGGCACTATTAGGAGATGAAACTTTCCCGGAGGAAATGATGTCACATGGTTGAGCATTAAGATTTGGTAGCCTGGTGCTGCTTACTCTTACTTAACTCTTGCCCACTCTGCCTTCTTGATGGCTACAGTGACCTGAACTATCTTCCTGCTTCTGCCTTTTTCTATACCTTATGCTATAAAATCCCTGTCAAAATGGACTATTCTCCTCTCTGTAACCATAAATCAAATAAATCTCCCTTTCTCCCATAAGTTATGTATAAACATTGTAGCATAAAAGAAAAGTAACCCTTTCTACCACTGGGCACTGACCCTAGCAGACTCCTTGCTCATCAGGGCATACTCCCTGCTCCTCAGAATTTGACAAAGTCCAGTGAAAACCCAAGCAGAACTCTAGGGGACAAACATCATTCATCTGAAATCCTCTAAAATCATCCCATCATATGGGAGAAAATCTTCACATCCAGCTCTAAGATAAGTAAACCCTTTTTATCATCTTGTTCCTCTCAATTATTAATCACTATAGTTTAACATTTCCATATAGCCACCCAAAAACTCACAAAGCATTTAGGGACTATATCATAGTCCCTTACATACCACCAAGGAAGTAAACCTAAAAAGTGCATTACACTACTAATCTTCATTTCCCTGTCTACTAAACCCAACTTAATTGATGTACTAACAGTCTAATAGTCTCATCTAGGAAATAAGACCAACACCAAACAAGCATACCCAACTTCAAGGCAAACACTAGCAATAACTGCCTAAGTGTAGTAATACTGTAATTCAGTAATTCAGTTCAGCCAAAAATACACACACAAAAAAAAGAAAGTCAGAAGAGATAAAACAAAAATGCCCAGGTCACAGAGCAAATCCATGAGAAACAAAAATCAAGACCACAAATCTCCTACCAAAAGACTGAAACACATAATGATAGAATCCAACCAGAACAAACTCAGAAAATAGCCAAGAAAGCCATACCCAAGGTAATGATTCTCAAAGCCTGATCTTTACTCTGATCAAAACAATGAAAGAGGAAATCAGGGAAGAGTTATATAACCGCATCATCCACTTTGAACAGGAACACAACAGGACTTGGAGGAGATGAGAAAAGCAGTTGAAGAAACAAAAATAGGCATAGAACAGTTTAAAAAATCTCAAACAGGGTTTAAACTTGAACTAAAACACAAGCTATCTTCAACCCAGAACTCAACAGAGAGGCTCATCCACAGGACTAATGAAGCAGAAAACAGAATATGAGATCTTGAAGACAAAGTGGAAGAACTAACGAGTTCAATCGAAGAGGTTGTTAAAGCCAAAATGATACTTGAGAGGAATATTCAAGAGTTACGGGACACCTTGAACAAGCCTAACATGTGCATTCATGGAATACCATAACAAGAATCCCAAAATACCACACCCAGGGAAATTTTTCAAATTATCATAAAGGAAAACTGTCCACATCTAAAGAAAGAGAGGCCCATCTAAATACAAGAGGGATTCCACACCCCAAAGAGATATAACTAAAATAGAAACTCACCACAGCAAATAATAGTCAAAATACTAAACATACCAGACAAAGAGAATGTGCTAAGAGTTTCAAGAGTAAAAAAAAACAAGTCACTTTTAAAGGTAAATCTATTAAAATAACAAATGATTTTTCACTGGGAACAGTAAAAGCCAAAAGAGCTTGGAGAGACATACTTGAAGTATTGAATGAGCACAAATGTCAACCCAGGCTGATATACCCAGCAAAACTATCAGTCGTCCTCGAGGGTGAAAGAAAAATTTTCCACCATAAAGACAACTTGAAGGCTTACATGACCACCAAATCAGGCCTACAAAAAATGTTAGGAAAGATACTCAAACTTGAATAAAAAAAAATGTCAGGACAAAAAATGGCAGGAATTAAAAGTAATTTATGCATTATAACACTAAATGTCAATGGAATTAACTCACCAATCAAAAGACACAGATTACAAATTTGGATTAAAAATCACAACCCATCCATCTGCTACCTTCAGGAAACACATCTCACCACAAAAGATAGGTACATTCTAAAAGTAAAAATTCTTCAAGCTAATGGAACCAAGAAACAAGCAGGGGTAGCAATTATGCTATCTGACAAAGTGAACTTCAAACCAAACAATATCATAAGAGATATGGAAGGATATTACATTTTAGTCACAGTTACAGTTCATCAGGAAGACTTCACAATACTGAACATATACTCACCTAACATGGGTTCCTCCACATTCATTAAACAAACCCCACAATGTCTAAAACAAGAAATCAATCCCAAAACAATATAATACTTGGGGATTTCAATGCTGCCCTCTCAACATGAGATAGATCAACAGGCCAAAAACTTAACAGAGACACATTGGAATTAAATCAAACCCTTACTGAAATGGACCTAACAGATCTCTATCAAACTTTCCATCCAAGCACCAAGGAATACACATTTTTCTCAGCAGTCCACAAAACTTTCCCCAAAATAAACCATATATTGGGCCACAAAATAAATATCCACATACAAGAAAGTTGAAATTCTAGCCTGTACTCTATCAGACCACCATGGTCTAAAGCTTGACGTCTGCAACACAACAAAGAGCAGAAAATACACTAACTCTTGAAAACTAAACACTATGATGCTGAATGAGAAATCAAAAAGAAAATTCAAGATTTCATGAAAGCAAACGATAATGAAAATACACTCTATCAAAATCTCTGGGACATGATGAAAGCTGTCCTAAGAGGTAAGTTTATAGCTCTAAATGCCTATATCAAAAAAATGGAAACATCACAAGTAAATAACTTAACAATGCAGCTTAAAGCTTTAGAGACATAAGAGCAATCCAACCTCAAAAGCAGTAGAAGAGAGATCAGCAAAATCAAGGGAGAAATATACAAAACTGAGATAAGGAAAACAATACAAAGAATCAACCAGTTGTAAAGCTGGTTCTTTGAAAAAATCAATAAGATTGATACACCCCTAGCTAAATTAACCAAAAGCAAGAGAGAGAAAACCCAAATTAACAAAATTAAAAATGAAAATGGAGTTATCACAACTGATGCCCAAGAAATTCAGAGAATTATAAGGTCATATTTCAAAAACTTATATTCCATGAAATTTGATAACACAAAAGAAATGGATGAATTCTTGAGTAAGCACAATTTACCTAAATTGAATCACGAAGTTTTGAATTGTTTAAATAATCCTATAATATATGAGGAAATCAATGAAGTAATCTCAAATCTTCCCACCAAAAAATTTCCTGGACCAGATGGATTCAGCACAGAATTCTACTAGTCATTTAAAGAATAACGAACACCAATACTCCTAAAACTCTTCCATAAAATTGCAGAGGAACTCCCTTTTCACCCCACCCTGCTCCAACGGTCATCAGGACGCGCACCCGCGGTCCAGCCGGGCCTCACCCCGCGCCCTAGGTAAGTCCCCGTTCGGGCCCCGCCCACCAGTACCCCAGGCCAAATAATTAAGTTTAGTGAAATTGAGAGATCTTAAGAGTTAAAATGACAATGCCAAAGTCAAAGTGCATATCCATGAGAAGCAACACTCAAGTAAACAAATTTCCCACTGAAGAAATTAATCCCATGTTAGACTCCAACAAGAACAAACCCGCGGAAAAAGGCCAAGAAAGCCTCACCCAGGATAAGGTCTTCCAAAATATGATCATTTCCATGTTCAATACTATGAAAGAGGAAATCCGGGAGGAATTACATAATCGAATCAATTGCTTTGAAGAGGAACACAACAGACATCTGGAGGAGTTGAGAAAAACAGTGCGAGAAACAAAAAGTGGCATAGAGCAGTTAAAACAAACTCAAACAGAGTTTAAAACTGAGCTAAAAGACAAGTTATCTTCAACCCAGAACGCCACAGAGAGTCTTATCAACAGAACTAATGAAGCAGAAAACAGAATTTCAGACCTTGAAGATAAAGTGGGAGTACTAACCAGCTCAATGGAAGAGGTTGTTAAAGCCAAAAAGATACTTGAGAGAAATATCCAAGAGATATGGGACACCCTGAAGAAGCCTAACATGCGTATTCATGGAATACCGGAGCAAGAATCTCAAAATACCACCCCTGAGGAAATTTTTCAAATGATCATCAAGGAAAACTTTCCTCATCTAAAAAAAGAGAGGCCCATCCATATACAAGAGGCATTTTGCACCCCAAACAGATACGACCAAAATAGAAGCACACCGCGGCAAATAATAGTTAAAACACTCCACATTCAAGATAAAGAACTGGTGCTGAGAGCTTCAAGGGAGAAAAAACAAGTCACTTTTAAAGGTAAACCTATTAAAATAACAAACGACTTCTCAGTCGAAACAGTAAAAGCAAGAAGAGCTTGGAGAGACATACTTCAAGTATTGAATGAGCAAAAATGTCAACCCAGGCTGATTTACCCTGCAAAACTATCAGTCATGATCGAGGGAGAAAGAAAAATTTTCCAGCACAAAGACAACTTTAAGGGATACATGGCCACCAAACCAGGCCTTCAAAAACTGCTAGAAATGATACTCAAGCGTGAAGAAAAAAACAGGCATATCCAGGAGAACAGAAGGCAAATATAACACCATTAAAAGCGAAGCAATATACTTATAAAAGCTACTAAACATAATAAATGTCTGGAATTAACAATACTTTCTCCATTATAACACTAAATGTTAATGGACTTAATTCACCGATCAAGAGACACAGATTACAAACTTGGATTAAAAATCACAATCCATCAATCTATTGCCTGCAGGAAACCCATCTCACCACAAAAGATAGGCACGCTCTAAAATAAAAGGCTGGTCAACAATTCTACAAGCAAATGGAAGCAGAAAACAGGCAGGGGTAGCCATTATGCTATCAGACAAAGTGGATTTCAAACCAAAAAAAATTATAAGAGACACGGATGGATACTACATTTTAGTCACAGGTACAATTCACCAGGAAGATTTCACAATACTGAACATATATGCACCCAATACGGGCCCCTCCACATTCATTAAGAAAACCCTACAGCATCTAAAGCAAGAAATCAACCCCCAAACGATAATTCTTGGGGACTTCAACACCGCCCTCTCTACATGGGATAGATCAACAGGTCAAAAGCTTAACAGAGACACTTTGGAACTTAATCAAACCCTGAAAGAAATGGACCTTACAGATCTCTATCGAACTTTTCACCCACGCACCAAAGAATACACATTTTTCTCAGCAGCACACGGAACTTTCTCCAAAATAGATCACATATTGGGCCACAAAATGAATCTACACATATACAAGAAAGTTGAAATTCTAACCTGTGCCCTATCAGACCACCACGGCCTAAAGCTGGACATCCACAACACATCAAACAAGAGAAAATACACTAACTCCTGGAAACTTAACACTATGATGCTGAATGAGAACTGGATTCAGGAAGAAATTAAAAAGGAAATTCAAGATTTCCTGAAAGTGAATGATAACGAAAATACAACTTACCAAAATCTCTGGGACACAATGAAAGCTGTTCTAAGAGGTAAGTTCATAGCTCTTAATGCCCACGTCAAAAAAATGGAAACATCAGAAATAAACAACTTAACAATGCAGCTTAAAGCTTTAGAGAAACTAGAGCAATCTGATCCCAAAAGCAGTAGAAGAGAAGAGATTAGCAAAATAAGGGGAGAAATATCTGAAATCGAGACTAAGAAAACGATAGAAAAAATCAACCAATCAAAAAGCTGGTTCTTTGAAAAAATCAACAAGATTGATACACCCCTAGCTAAACTAACCAAAAGCAAGAGAGAGAAAACCCAAATTAACAAAATTAGAAATGAACATGGAGTTATCACTACTGATACCCAAGAAATCCAGAGAATTATAACATCATATTTCAAAAACTTATACTCTGTGAAGTTTGACAACACAAAAGAGATGGATGAATTTCTAAGTAAACACAACTTACCTAAATTGAATCAGGAAGTTGTGAATTATTTAAATAGTCCTATAACATATAAGGAAATTGAGGAAGTAATCTCGAATCTTCCCACCAAAAAATGTCCTGGACCAGATGGATTCAGCACAGAGTTCTACCAGACATTCAAGGAGTTAATAACACCAATACTCCTTAAACTGTTCCATCAAATAGCAAAGGAAGGAACACTACCAAATTCCTTCTATGAAGCTAATATCGTTTTAATCCCAAAACCTAATAAAGATTCACTTAAAAAAGAAAACTATAGACCGATCTCCCTGATGAACACAGACGCAAAGATTCTCAACAAAGTCTTAGCAAATCGGATTCAAAAACATATTAAAAAGATCATTCATGGGGACCAAGTAGGCTTCATCCCCGGCACACAAGGTTGGTTCAACATACGCAAATCAATAAATGTAATTCATCATGTAAACCAGTCCAAAGTCCAAGACCACATGATACTCTCGATAGATGCAGAAAAAGCTTTTGACAAGATCCAACAGCCTTTTATGATCAAAACGCTAGAGACTGTGGGAATGGAAGGAACCTTAATCAATATAATAAAAGCTATATACAACAAGCCCACAGCAAGGATTATGCTCAATGGGGAACAATTGGAATCATTCCCACTTCGATCAGGAACTAGACAAGGCTGTCCACTCTCACCACTTCTATTCAATATTGTACTTGAAGTCTTAGCTGAAGCCATAAGACAAGAAAGGGACATAAGAGGGATTCAAATCGGCAAGGAAGAAGTCAAGCTATCCCTATTTGCAGATGACATGATCTTATACCTGAGGGATCCCAAAAACTCCACCAGGAAGCTCCTGGAACTAATTGAGAAGTTCAGCAGGGTGGCAGGATACAAAATAAATGTGCAAAAATCAGAGGCCTTCCTATATGCCCAGAATGAAAGAAGTGAAAAAGCCTTGAGAGAAACCAGGCCATTTACTATAACCCCTAAAAAAATGAAATACCTTGGTATAAACCTAACTAAGGAGGTAAAAGACCTTTACAATGAAAACTTTAAAACCCTAAAGAAAGAAATTGCAGAAGACACCAGAAGGTGGAAAGACCTCCCTTGTTCCTGGATTGGCAGAATCAACATTGTAAAAATGACCATCCTACCAAAGGCAATATACAGATTCAATGCTATACCAATCAAAATCCCAAAGCAATTCTTCAAAGAAGTTGACCAAACAATCTCAAAGTTCATATGGAGGCACAAAAGACCCAGGATAGCAAAAACAATCCTGAGTAACAAAAACACAGCTGGAGGTATTACCATACCAAACCTAAGTCTATACTACAAATCCATAGTTATAAAGACAGCCTGGTACTGGCTCCAAAATAGACACACAGATCAATGGATAAGGATTGAAGACCCAGATATAAGCCCACAAAGTTACAGCCATTTGGTCTTTGACAAAGGGGTCAAATCTCCACATGCAGAAGATTAAAGCTGGACCCATACTTGTCACCATGTACAAGACTTAATTCCAAATGGATCAAGGACCTTGATATCAGGCCAGATACTTTAAAAACCATAGTTGAAAGGATAGGGAACTCCCTCGAGCTGATTGGGCTAGGCCAACACTTCCTAAACAGACATCCAATGGCACAGTCACTGCTACCAACTCTCAACAGTTGGGATCTTGTGAAATTAAAGAGCTTCTGTTCAGATAAAGAGATTGTCACACGAGCTCAAAGGCAACCCACAGAATGGGAGAAAATCTTCACTAACCACATATCTGACAGAGCTCTACTGTCCAGAGTGCACAAAGAACTTAGAAAACTAAACTCCAAGGAAAACACTGGCCCAATTAAAAAATGGGCCCTGGAACTTCAAAGAAACTTTACCAAGGGGCTGGAGAGGTGGCTCAGGGGTCAAGCCTCCGCCTTGCAGGCGGAAGGTCCCGAGTTCGGATCCCAGATCCCACGTATAGACGCCAGGCGGAAGTGGGGGCGGCCTGCGCTTCTGGTCCTGGTGGGGCGGAGCCTGTGAATCCCAGGGCAGAAGGAGGTGGAGGCGTCCATGGTGGTTCGCGAATTCGTCCGTGGTTCTACACACACACACACACACACACACACACGCATATGCACACAGTTGAATAAATAATAATAATAAAAAAAATTAAAAAAAAAAAAGAAACTTTACCAGGGATGAAATTAAAATGTCTAACAATTATCTTAAAAAATGCTCCACTTCCTTCGCCATCAGGGAAATGCAAATCAAAACTTTCCTGAGATATCATCTCACCCCGGTCAGGATGGCAAAAATCCACAATACAAACAACGACAAATGCTGGAGAGGATGCGGAGAGACGGGAACTCTCCTACAATGTTGGTGGGAATGCAGGCTCATACAGCCACTCTGGCGAGCCGTCTGGAGATTCTTAAAGAAATTAAAGATTGAAATGCCATATGACCCTGCTATCCCACTTTTGGGAATAACCCCCCATGCAGCAGAGGTTCTCCTCGATAGCACAAGCTCGACCATGTTCATAGCAGCACTGTTTACAATAGCAAAGTCATGGAATCAACCTAAATGTCCAACAGTTGACGAGTGGATAAGGAAACTGTGGTACATCTATACAATGGAGTACTACTCAGCCATCAAAAATGATGAATTACTGGAATTTGCTGGGAAATGGATGTCATTAGAAAGAATTATATTAAGTGAAGTATCCCAAACCCAGAAAATTAAGCGCCGTATGTACTCCGTAATAGGTGGCTCCTAGTACCAAACTCACCCAGCCCACATTGAGACACTCAAAAGTAAACCTATGTAACACAGTAATTGCAAGGATTATGAACAAGAGAGATGGGGTTGGAGGGCCACACCAGAAACAAGGAGAGAGGGGACCATGTTACAGCAGAGAAAATAGGCCTCCATCAAGGTCTGCAAGTAAGTAATGAGAAACCTGGTTAAGTTCACAGACGTTCTTTCCTGATCTCACCAGAAGGGGAGGGCATATAGTCTAGCAGATAAAAAGTAATCATTTTGCAAATGGGTGATGGACCCCTCCCTCAGTGAGGTTTCCTTCTCTTATTACATCTACCCTTGAATGTGCTATTACAACAAGACTCCAGTTTAACAGCTTTTTGTCTCTGGCCAGGGGGTGACATACAGTGCCCAGCAGAATGGAGTGAAGGGAATTGCAGGAGCAGCAAAACTGCAAAAGAAAATCAACAAACCACAATCCAGAACTTCAGAGACTCTATATCAATCACATAGAACTAGGACAGCCTAATCTCTCCCCATCCTGGAGCTCAGGGACATTTGCGGAAGAGGGGGCGGTAAGATTGTAAGAGCAAAAGGATGGGAGGAGCAACGATTTGCAAGATTCTCAACAATAGTTGGGGCCAAAGCAATCATAATGGGACTTTGCATGCCCTGCGCAATGTCCAGCGCACTGTTGCCCTCATAAAGTCTAGCATCTGTTAAGGGCACCGAGACCCCTGGAGGCAAGGGATTGACAGCCATAGTAGTGATCTTATGCTTAAGGGGAACAAGAGAAAGGGCTTATGGAAATGCCACTGGGTCCTTATATGTCATCGGAGAGGAGGATCCAGTGGAGAGTTAGGCGTACACAATAAAGGACTCTCTGGGAATTGGGGGGGAGGCACTGGGGGAAGAGGAGGGGGAGGAGGGGGTTCAGGGGGAGGAGGGGGGAGGGAGGGAACTGGTAAAAAATTTTAAAATGTATAATTAAATTTTTAATAAAAAAAAGGAAAAAAAGATACAAAGAAAAAAAAATTGCAGAGGAAGGAACACTTCCAAATGAATTCCATGAAGATAATATCATACTAATTCCAAAACCTGATAAAGATACACTTTAAAAAGAAAACTATAGGCCAAGCTCTTTAATGAACATAGATGCAAAGATTCTCGACAAAACGTTAGCAAATCGGATTCAAAAACATATCAAAAAGATCATTCACTGTGATCAAGTAGGCTTTATCCTAGGCACACAAGGTTGGTTCAACATATGCAAATAAATAAATGTAATTCATCATATAAACTAATCCAAAGTCCAAGACCACATGATACTCTTGATAGATGCAGAAAAAGCTTTTGACAAGATCCAACATCCTTTTATGATCAAAACGTTAAAGAGACAGTTGGAATGGAAGGAACTTATAATCAACATAATAAAAGCTGTATACAACAAGCCAACAGCAAGGATAATACTCAATGGGGAAAAACTTGAAGTATTCCTGCTTCAATCAAGAACTAGATAAAGTTGTCCACTGTCACCACTTCTATTCAATATTGTACTTGAAGTCTTAGCTAGAGCCATAAGACAAGAGAGGGAGATAAAAGCAATTCAAATCACAAAGGAAGAAATCAAGATATCTCTATTTGCAGATGACATGACCATACACCTGAATGATCCTAAAAACTCTACCAGGAAACTCCTGGAACTAATATAGAAGTTCAGCAGGGTGGCAGGTTACAAAATAAATGTGCAAAAATCAGGGGTTTAAAATAAAGTAAAATTTTAAAAAAAGATTTCCAAATAGTCATAAAAATGAAAAATTCCAAAATTCAGAAAAAAAAGAGTTCATGCTTTGATGTCACAAATCTGGATATTTTTAAAACTAATACCTAGTTTAAAAAAATCAGGCTTCCTATATACCAAGGATGAAAAAAGTAAAAAAGTCCTAAAGAAACAATTCCATTTACTATAGTCCCTTAAAAAAAAAAAAAAAAAAAAAAAAGAAAGAAAGAAATACCTTGGTACAAATCTAACCAAAGAAGTGAGAGACCTTTAAAATGAAAACTTTAAAACCCTAAAGAAAGAAATTACAGAAGACACCAGAAGGTGGAAAGACCTCCCATGCTCCTGGATTGGCAGAATCAACATCATAAAAATGACTATCTTACCAAAACCAATATATAGATTTAATGCTATACCGATCAAAATCCCCAAGCAATTCATTAACGAAATTGACCAGTCTCAAAATTCATATGGAACCACAAAAGACCCAGGACAGAAAGCAAAAACAATCCTGAGTAACAAAAACACTGCTGAAGGTATCACCATACCAAACTTAATCTATACTACAAATCAATAGTAATAAAAAGAGCCTGGTACTAGTTCCAAAATAGACATGTAGATCAATGTATAAGGGTTGAAGACCCAGATATAAGCCCACACAACTACAGCCATTTGATCTTTGACAAAAGGGCCAAAAAAATTCAATGAAAAAAGAACAGCATTTTCAACAAATGGTGCTGGCAAAACTGGATGTCCACATGCAGAAGATTAAACTGGACCCGTACTTGTCACCGTGTACAAAAATTAACTCCAAATGAATCAAGGACCTCAATATTAGGCCAGAGACTATAAAAACCCTAGTTGAAAGGTTAGGGAACACCCTTGAGCTGATTGGGCTAGGCCAACAGTTTCTAAACATAAATCTAATAACACAGTCATTAGAACCAACACTCAACAAATGGGATCTTATGGAATTAAAGACTTTCTGTTCAGATAAAAGCGAGCAAAAAGGCATCCCACAGAATGGGAGAAAATCTTCACTAACCATATATTTGACAGAACTCTATTATCCAGAGTGCACAAAGAACTTAAAAAACTAAACACCAAGGAAAGAAATGGCCCAATTAAGAAATGGGCCTGGGAACTCAAAGGAAACTTTTCCAGGGATGAAATTGAAATGTCTAACAAATATCTTTTAAAAATCTCCACATCCTTAGCCATCAAGGAAATGTAAATCAAAATTTCCCTGAGATATCATCTCACCCTGGTCAGAATGGCAAAAATCCACAATACAAACAACACCAAATGCTGTAGAGGATGTGGAGAGAAGGGAACTCTCATACATTACTGGTGGAAATACAGGTTTATACAACCACTCTGGTGATGTTTGGTGATTTCCAAAAAAGTTAAGGATTAAAATGCCACATGACCCTGCTTTATGCCACTTCTGGGAATAATCCCACATAATGTAAAAATTCACTGCAGTGACACAAGCACAACCATGTTCTTTGCAGCACTATTTACAATAGCAAAGTCATGGAATCAACCCAAATGGAATAATACTCAGCCATCAAAAAAAGATGAATTAATGAAATTTTCCAGGAAATGGATGGAATTAGAAAAAGTTATATTGAGTGAAGTATCCCAGACACAGAAAATTAGACACTGTATGTACTCCCTAATAGGTGGATCCTAGTACCAAATCCATTTAATGACATAACCAAAGGTAAATCTCTGTAACACCTACAGTAATTGCAAAGATTATAAACAGGAGGGAAGTGGAAAGAGGGTCCCCCCCAGAAAAAAAGGAGAGAGTGGATCATGCTACAGTAGAGAAAATATGTCACCATCAAATATTGCACGTAAGTAATAAGACATCTGGTGAAGCTCACTCTTACTTCCCTTCCTGGTCACCTGCGACTGATGAAGTTTGATCTCAACAATCAGGGAGAGTATAGGGATTGGCAGACAGACAGTAACCATCCTACAAATGGGACACTGACCCCCCTCACTGCTGTGTTCTACTCCTATTCCATCTACTTTTGAGTCTTCTCTTATATTAAGATCTTCATTTGAACAGTCATTTATCTTTGGTTAGGAAGTGACCTTTGATACTAATCAAGATAGAGCCAAAGGTGGTGCAGAAAAAGCAAAACTGAAAACAACAACAAGCCATAATTCAGAATACTAAATACTTTATATTATTCACCTGGAACCAAACCAACCAAATCTTTCCACATCCTAAAGCTCAGGGAACTTTGTGGAAGAGGAGACGGCAAGATTTTAAGAGCCTAAAGATAGGGAAGACCAACAATATGCAAGATACTCCACACAAGTTAGGGCTGCAATAGCCATAATCAGACTTTGCCTGACCTGCACAATGGCTAACATGTCAATGACCCCCAAAGTCTAGCATGGATCACAGGGGGAAAGGCTCCAGGCAGTAGAATCCTTAGAGGCAAGGGATTAACAGACACTATAGAGTTCCCACACTAGTGGGGGGCCCAAGAAAGGATTCTGGGATAAGCCACTGAGTCCTTACCCCTCACTAGAGTGGAAGACTCAGAGGGAGGTTTGACATTCACACAAAAAGGATGCTCTGTGTATAAGATGTCTTTGAAAGAAAGTCTGGTATTCTAATAGTACAAATATGGAGAAACTTCTTTAACTTTCCATCATTTGTGACAAAATAAATGAGGTACACAACTCAAATAAAAAAAAAGAATGCTCTGGGGGCTGGGAGGGAGGAAAAGGGAGGCACTGGGCAAAGGGGAGGGAGGGAGGAAGGTGAAAGGAAGGGGAAAAAGGGGCAGAATGCAAGGGGGGACTGGGGAGGGGAGGAAGGAGGGAGAAGACAGGGGTACCTATTGAGCTTATATGATTGAGATAAAAAATAAAATGTGGGAAAAAAAAAGAAAAGAAAAGTAACTGCAACAAATACTATACATAGAACTAAAAAATTAAATAGGAAAAAATTCATAATATTTGGAAAAGATAATATAAATAATCTATGGCTCAGCAATTTCATATGTTTATAAAGTATAGCATTACGTATATGTAAAGTGTACTACTTGCTAGACATGAGAAAGAAAATTTAAAAACCAAAATCAGAACAGCTGAAACATCCAAAATGGATCTAGTAAAATTTTTTCAATTAACTATTTATTTATTGCTGTTTCATTTTATTTACTTTCTTATTTAACCTTTCTCTTTGTTATTGTTCAATGAGATATTCTCAAAAAATTTTAAATGAATAAATTGGAGTCATACAATAGCATAGAGAAAAATCTTAAAAATATAGTATCAAGTTAAATAACAAAGACATAAGAGAATATTTAGTTTAAAGTCCACTTATATTGCATTAAATAAAAGTCAAATTGAATTTTCTGAGATAAGGAAGTGATTATCAATAAAGTTGAGAAAACAGTTATCTTTGGGGAGCTGTGAGTATTGTATGATAGGTTAGAAATCAGAAAGGGTTAGTGGAATGCCAGTAGTGTTCTAGTTCTTTGAAGTTACATTATTTTACTTCTAAATATTTGTTAAACATATATGTTCTAAATCATATTTCAATATGTTAAACTTCATAATTAAAATGGTGAAGTATAGAGGTAAGAAAAGAAGAGATTATCATCATTAGAATTTCTAGATTGTAAAGGGGAGGATAATAACTAATAATATCATAATATCAGGTCATCAATACCAGGGATGTTTAAAAATAAAATATCAGAACTGGAGAGATGGTTCAGGAGTTAAGACTTTGTCTTTCAAGCATAAGATCCTGAGTTCAGATCCCAAGTCCCACGCAAAAATAACACGGGAAAAGGGTTGCAGCCTGCACTTCCGGCCCTGGTTGGTGGAGTCTGGAAACTCCCAGAGTGAAGCAAGAAAGAGGTAGAAGCAATCCAGGATGATTCCTGAAGTCATCCTTGGCCCTCCACAGGGACACACAATGCCCTCTGATATACACAGGCATAAAATAAATAAATAAAATATAAAAAGAGAATATCAAAGTAAAATAATAAATGAAACTGCATTTGAATGAAATGAGAAAAATTTAATCTATCATATTGTTCACTGTACTAAACATAAATGATATAAATTTACTGCAGAAGAAAAAAGATATCCAAACAGATTTCAGCCTTTATGCAGTAGGTTTTCTGACATTATAGCAAGTTCTTTAGAATTTAAAGTTAAAAGAAACAAATAAGGTACACAGATATATTATGGAGTGTTATGCAATAATGTATAGACTTCTGTTTTGTTCTATGATAAACAAGAAAAATGTAAGAATATTTAAGAAAGAGAGTATACAAATGTGATGATTCCTAAGATTGCCTTCATTTCACTATCTCAAAGTAATTTAGAATACAACATGGAGAAAAGAAAAGCAAACAGCCCACTGACCTCACTGCATGGAGAAGGAAGTCAAAGTTCAAAAGTTCAGAAAAATAGAAATTTCAGAAAAAGAATATGGAAGTAGGAGCTTCACAGAAGAAAAGAGTTCTGGTTTTCAGTGAGGCCTTCTTTAATCTTTGGTTGAACATTCATATGTACAAACCCTGAGTGAAACTGAAGGGGGACAACTGAAAATGTGTAAGTAGAATGACTACAAGAACTCATACTGAAATGTTTCATATTCACATTAATCAAGGAAGAGAGAATATTACATTGGTAAAAGTTCAAATTAGTCTTACATTAAACTCACTCCAGATGTGTACAAAGCTTAAAATTGATTCTAGGAAAGAACAAACTGGTCTCAAACAACTTAATATCAGAACCAAATCCAATATTTTTAAAGCAGGGTTTTTCAACAGCAACACAAGTGAAATTTTGAGCTCGGTCAATTTTTGCTCTGAAAGGCTGACCTGTACCACTTACAAAATATACAGCAGTCTGGTCTCTGTCACCAGATGCCAGTGGCAATATCCCAGATGTATCAACCAAAAAATTACATGCGATCATTGACAAATCATCTCCTGAGGGTAGGACAAAACTATCTCTGATAACACTTAATGATACAAAATTCATAATATCTCGCATCTGATCAAAGATTACTAGTTACACAAAGAAGGAAGTCACTAACAAAGGAAGAAAAATCAATCAGAATAATCAAGCCAAAACCCACAAAATGTTCAAGTTGGCAGACAAGAGTGTTGAAATATCTATTAGATCCAAACATGTCCAAGAATAGAGACAAAAACATGAGCACTATGTGGAGATAATTAAAAATTAAAAGACTCAAAGAGAGTCTTTCCCAACTAAGAAATATACTATCTGAAATTTTAAAATATAACGGTTAATATTAATAGATGTGGTATTGAAAAAGGAAAAATTAGAGAAGTTGAAAATATACCAATAAAAATTATCCAAAATAAGCATCAAATCACCTACCAGACAATACAAAGCAATCCAACTTATGTGTAATTAGAGTCTCCCACAAAGAATGGAATGATTGATAAAGCCCAAGAAGAATATATAGAATATGATATAAAGGCACATAAAATCAACTTGGAAATGTCAGTGATTTTTTAAATAGCATTTAAACAAGGGCTCCTGAGTGGTGGATATGAATATATACATGAATAAAGGCCAGGAGTATAGCAATTTTCTCATCAAATACTATGCAGGTCAGGATCCAATGGAATGATACTTTCTAAAATTTGTCAACTATACCCAATGAAATGTTATGAAACATTTAAATGATAGTAGAAGTTTTTCTCAAACAAATCCGAGTGAACTCTTTGACAGAATATGTGCATTGCAAAAAAAATGAAAGCACTTCTTCAGGTAAAAGAAAATATCAAATGGGTTTTGATTTGTACAAAAGATAACTTCATTGCAAAAAAGAAAAAAGAAAATCATAATGCCAAAAAAGTCTAATGTCTAGAACATGCCCAAAATACAAAACACTGAATAAGTGCTTAATAAATTAATTCAGTTGCACAGTAATATAATTACATATTTTTCTGTCACTGAGGATGGAACACAAGACATATCACGTGCTACATACAGCTAAGCCGCAGCCCCATTCTAATGAATCTCAATATAAAGGTTAGTAAAGTCTCTAACATTAAACCTATGGATCTTAAAATTGATGAGGAAAAATATGTATTTTCATATGAAAACATTGCATACTTATAAGTATTATTAACTAAATAGAAGGTCTACATGAGAAAAACCTGCTATGTAGTTAGTAGTTAATGTTTATATTACACAGAGTTTATCAAAACAAAAGCAAAAATTTTACAGAGAATAAACACAGGAAAATATTTAATATATTTAGAAAAGTCAAGTCCAAGTAAACAAAATATATGGCAGTATATTCAAATCCACTGGCAGTATGTAAGAATTTCAAATTAAAATAACAAGGCATAATTTTATACACATTACGTTGAAAGAAGGTAAGAATTCCATTGTGTATGGAAATAAAAGAAAAGAACTGAGTAGTTAGAAATTCTTACAAAGCAATCTAGCAATGTGTTTTAAAATTAAAATTGTTAAACTCTCTTGAATACATCAGACCAACATTTGAGAATCAGTTTTGTAGAAATAATAAAGCAGAATTTAGAAAATATATTAACTATAATATGTGCTTCATTAGAAGACAAGAGCATTGAAACACCTATTATATACACACATGTCCAAGAATAAGGAGAAAAAGGTAAACATTATATGGAGATAAGTAAAATAAAAATTAAAATATTCAATTAGAATCTTTCCCAGATAAGACATACTCTATCTGAAATTTTAAAATACAACAAAGGTAAAACAAAATCAAAAAGCACTTGAAATATTTGCTTATAAGTAGATACAGTGATAAATATATAATGCAATGGAATACTACACAGCTATTAAAAGTGTGATTTTTGAGATTTCAAAAAATAATGATGACTGAGAAACATAATATATATTTAAAGGAGTAGCAAAAAACTTACTAATTTATGTATCAGAGATTGTAATTACCGAAATGAAAATAAAAATGTGAAAGGAAAACCACAAGATGTTTTTCATGGGATCCTGAGATGCCCAGAAGATAATACAGGAGGGACCAACAAAAAAAAAAAAAAGATTAAAAATAAATGAATAAATAATGTTTCATGAAAAACGCATTTGGAAATCAAGTGTGTCGGCTCACACCTGTAATTCCAGCACTCAGGAGGGGTAGAGGCAGGACCACCAAAAAACTCAAATTATGCCACAAAGTGACATGGTGTATCAAAAAAGGAGAGAGCATTAGTGTGAAACATTAAAGACTCTAAAAATAACACAAGTGCAAGCGCGAGGCCCTGGGTTCGGTCCCCAGCACCGAAAAAAAAATAAATAAATAACACATGTATTTAGGAATCTGTGTCAGTTAAATATCTGAAATTTAAAATACATTTTAGCCTCATTAAAACAATGGTTTGCAAAACGTTCACAGTTTCATGATGTGAATGACTTATACATTCACAGCTAACATTGGCTCAGGGGTTAAGACTCTGCCTCAAAAGCAGAAGGTCCACAATTCAAATCCCTAGTGTGATGTAAAAAAAAAAAAAAAAAGGGCTGGAGAGGTGGCTCAGGGGTTAAGCCTCCGCCTTGCAGGCAGAAGGTCCTGAGTTCAGATCCCAGATCCCACGTATAGACGCCAGGCGGAAGCGGGGGCGGCCTGCGCTTCTGGTCCTGGTAGGGCGGAGCCTGTGAATCCCGGGCCAGAAGGAGGTGGAGGCGTCCATGGTAGTTCGCAAATTCATCCGTGGTTCTACACATACACAGACACACACACACACACAGACACACGCGCGCACACACATACACACGCATATGCACACAGTTGAATAAATAATAATAATAATTTAAAAAAAAACACCGGGAAGCCTGAACTTCCCATTTTTGTGGGCAAAGCCTGAGAAATCCCAGAGGGAAGCAAGAAGGAGGAAGAAGCAATTCAAAATGATTCCCTAAGTCACCCTTGATCTTCCACAGGCACATGAAGTACCTCTGATACACACATCCATAAATGAAGTATCCTGTGATACATACATATGTAAACACAAAAAATAAATTAATGAATTAAATTTATAAAATTAGCTCTGAACTTAATTATGATTTCGGACAAGATACCATTAGTGACCAATCTACTGCCAATAGCAAAGTCATTGAAGACAGTAAAAACAAGAAAAATTGAAATTTAACAAATGAACCAAAAATATGAATGATAGCGTGAAAGAGTAACAATTGGGAAGCCCAAAAAAAAGTTTTAAAAATCTTTCAACCATGAGCTTACCTTTTTCACATGTTCTACTTGTCCTTCTCTTTGGCCAGTTTCCTCTGAAGAACCTAATACCTGAGGGACGCTTGGGCTGAAGGCCATGAGGTCTGTCTTGGGCGGGCCTTCTCCAGAACACACCCTCTGCCTCCTCTGTTGGGAGTAAGACCAGCTCCCCACCGCGCTGGAGCACACCAGCATGGGCTTCCCAGGCCCGCAGGCGCCCTGGGACGGCAGCGCTGAGCAGCGCAGCGCGGTGTACAGCAGCAGCGTGAGCACCAACAGGCTGGACACCGCGCAGATGGCCACGATCAGGTACACGTTCACGTCCACCAGCGACGCCTCTGAAACTGCACTGCTCACAGATGCGCGCGAAGAGACCTTGGGTGCCTGTCCGTTCTCCACGAGAGACACCAACACGGTGGCAGTGGCGGTCAGCGCGGGCTCCCCGTGGTCCTTCACCAGCACCAGCAGGCGCTGTCGTGGCGCATCTGCCTCGTCCAGGGCTCGCGTGGTGCTGATCTCGCCCGTGTACAGACCCACACGAAACGGGCTGCGTGCGCCACCTGCCACCGATTGCAACTCATAGGACAGCCACGCGTTGTAGCCAGAGTCCGCGTCCACCGCGCGCACCTTCGTAACCACGTGGCCCGCACCCACTGAACGCGACACCAGCTCGCTCACCGCGTTGCCCGCCAGAGGCGCCAGCAGCGCGGGCGCGTTGTCGTTCTCGTCCAGCACGAACACCTGCAGCGTCACGTTGCTGCCCAGCGCAGGCACGCCGGCGTCGCGCGCGCTCACCTGGAACTGCAGCAGCTCCAGCTCCTCGTGGTCCAGAGGTTGCAGCGCGTACACCTTGCCGCTCTCCGCGTGCACCGACACGTAGCTCGACAGCGCACGCTCGCCCACGCGCCGCTCCACCAGCGAGTAGGACACCAGCGCGTTCTCCTGCGCGTCCGCGTCCGCCGCTCGCACCGTGAAGATGTGCGAGCCCAGCGGGTTGTTCTCCTTCACGAACACCGTGTACTCGGGCTGCGCGAACGCGGGCGCGTTGTCGTTCACGTCGGCCACCTCCACCGACACGCTGGCCGTGGCCCACAGCGAGGGCGAGCCGCCGTCGCGGGCGGTCACCACCAGCTGGTAGGCGGCGGTGGTCTCGCGGTCCAGGGCGCTGTCCAGCACCAGCGAGTAGTAATTCTTGAAGGTGGACACCAGCTTGAAGGGTACGTGGGGCGTCAGGGAGCAGGTCACCTGCCCATTGACACCTGAGTCACGGTCAGACACGCTAATCAGGGCGATGACAGTGCTAGGCTGAGTGTCTTCTTTGATGGAGAGTGACAGGGAAGAAAACGTTACCTCCGGTGCATTATCATTTATATCTAGTATCTCCACCAAAAGGGTACAATGACCTGTCATTGGAATATTCCCTTTGTCAACTGCCTCCACGGAGATTTCATATAATTTCTTTTCTTCGAAATCTAGCTTGCCTTTTGTTCTAATCTCTCCACTGTTGGGATTTATGATAAATTTGTGTACCACGGTGGGCGACGCAGGCTGTCTGAAGGAGTAGGTTACCTCTCCGTTTGTTCCGTCATCAGGATCTGTGGCATTTAGTTTGATCACTAATGTCCCATTAGGTATGTTCTCTGACACTTTAACTTTATAAATGAACCGGTCAAATTCTGGGGCATTGTCATTCACATCCAGAACCGTTATCAGCAGTTGAACTGTGCCAGTCAGTTCTGGTTTGCCTCCATCGTTAGCGGTCAGTAATAAACTGTGTTCTTGAACTTCTTCTCGGTCCAATGTTTTCCTTAACACAAGTGATAATGAAGAAGTTTGCTCACGATGGTTTTCTGTGTCCAAGGCAAAATAGTCGTTGGGATCCAGTCGGTAGGTCAAGGCGGAATTTATTCCAATATCTGCATCGGTTGCGCCATCTAGTGGAAATCTAGTTTCCGGAGGTCTAGATTCAGCAATGATTATGCCTTTGTTACTTTCAGGAAACACCGGTGGGTTGTCGTTAATGTCCCTCACCTCCACCTCCACGTGGAAAAACTGCAGCGGCCTGTCCACAGTCACCTCCAGGTGAATCCTACACTCCGCGCTCCGCCCGCACAGCTCCTCCCGGTCGATCCGAGAATTCACAAACAAAATGCCATTCTGTAGATTTACCTCCAGAAGGTCTGGGTGGTCCTTGGACGCCACCTTGAACAGGCGGGGCACCAGCTCCGTCAGCTCCAGCCCTAGGTCCTGCACGATGCGTCCCACAAAAGTCCCGTGTTTGGCCTCCTCAGAGACGGAGTAGTGGAGCTGGCCGCTCCCTGCCTGCCAGACTGCGAAGAGCAGAAACGAGAGCAGCAAGCGCGGGGATTCTGTGCCTCTTTGCCAGGAACGCAGCATGGTATGCTCCGCAGGATTCAGTGTTATCTGCGGTATACAGACCACCCTACCTGAAGCCACCTCTCAAAGGCCAGTTTGATGACTTCGTAGCACAGAAGAATTCGCAACGCGTTTTTCATTAACTGTCGAGTTTTCTGCAAATGGAAAGACGCCGTGGAGTTCTTCAAAAACATAATCAGTGAAGAGCGACACCATGCGCACGAATGTGTAAGTGTAGCGATGATTCGGTCCTCATATTTTACGTTGATGCGCCTTTATTTCTTTACAATTTCTGACTTTTTCATTGCAAATATATCATTGAGGGTTAATAACTGATACTTCCAGAAACACCAAATCGCTTATTCGTTCATCAATTGAATGTAACCTAAATGGATTATTATGATTCACCTTTTCCACAAATTTATTTTTATATGTATAAAACCTATGCATACTTCAAAAAAAAGAGAATGTCATACATTTGATTTTGAACAATAGGTCTCTAGTTTTCGTTAACATATAGGCTTGGAAACTAAAGCTTTTATCCTGAAATATTTTTCAAGACCTTTCGTCTAAGCAGTCATTAATTTTACAAATGGAAATGTAACAACCGCATAAAACAGGTGGAGGTGGAAGATGTTGTGAAATATCAGATTTAGAATAAAATACCATATTTATAGATTCTTCTTAGAAGATGAAGGGTGGATGAAATACATGAGTTTTAAAAGAAGTGTCTACTCAGTTGTGTGTGTGTCCATACACAATAATCTATGTAAATCAATCTTTGAAGTTTTCAGTTCGATTTGTAAAATAAAAACAGAATTAATATCCTATTATATAAATTACTATCAATAATCTAAAGTCTTTTCCCTGTTACATCTTATTTTATCAACACCAGAAGAAACCTTACCATCATTTAAATTGACACTAATTTATGAAGTATGGCACAATAGCTAGATGTTTATACATCTTTAGCAAGGGAGAAATGAAGGGGATGCTATTTTCATCCATCATTATAGTTGCCAAGTCATAAAGTTCCAGGACAAATAATACAATGAAAAATACGTTACAGCTCAAATATTTAATGTGACTATTCTGTATACAACTCTATAGGAGATAATCATGGTTCATTTCTTAGTCTTTTTAACATTTTTATTTTATTATTTATTCTCAAGAATGGGAAAGAGAGAAAAATAAGATACACACATGCATGCCATGTTCTCTCCTTCTACTATGTGGACTTCCAAGAATTGAACTCCGAACTCAGGCTGCCAGGTTTAGGTTAGGTTGCAGAATGTTAACTGCTAAGCTATCTCACCAGCCCTTCTCAGATTCATTTCTGTATCTCTACTCTTCTCTGAAAATTTGTTTGGAACATCTGTATTTTTTTGTCCTCATAATCCTTTCTTGCCCTATTGTCTCTACCAACATGCTTTACCCTTAAAATGGGAGCAGTCCCTAGATTCTCCCTGTTTTTTGTCTGCCAGGCTCTCTCTGCATTGCTTCAGTTACTATCCACCTAAGTCAATCATTTGCAGTATGCACTCCAAGAAACCCTAGAATCACTCATATTTTATCTTACTTTTTGATTATTCTCTGCAGTCACCACACACAGTTAACCTGTTGATTTATGTTATTCTTCCTATTGACTTGCTCAGTAGTTTATAACTGTAATGACTGTTGATATTTCCATTCAACTTTATTGCAATTGGCCCACCAGATGAAACTATAACCTGATCCCTCTTGTCTACAGAAAATTTTTCAAGGATTCAGAATATGGCTTAATAGGTCAAAGCACTTGCCCCACAAGCCTGACAAACTCAGTTTGGATCCCCAGAACCTATAAAATATCTACACATAGTTGATGGAACGCCTGTAATCATGGGGAATCTATAGATCTGGAAGGTGGAAAAAGAAAGTTCTAGAAGTTCAGGATGGAGATAGCCTGGTTTATACATCTTGAAAGAGACCCTGTTTCAAAAAAGGTGGAAAGGTGATAACCAATACCCAGGAATTGTCCTCTGACCTTCAAGACATGTATGCAATGGTATTCGAATACCCACCCTCACATGTGAACACACACATACATGGATGCACATATCGATCATACAAATTCACAAAAAAATTTTCATTTTCTCCAATTCTCAAATTTATTAAGACCACCTAACTATTGAGTGGTTTTCACATTGAGATGTTTCATCAAAACTTGAACTCAAGTATTCTCTTTTTACAGCACTACTTACTTTTATAGTACCTATTTCCATTCCCTACTAACTCAAAGAAAAAAAAACACCAAGTTTTAAGGCCAACTTTATATTCTGAAAAATTACTTCCCATTAACCTATCCTTAACATGTTCATCTCAAGTTCCATGCTGCCTGTCTTATCGTTAGGATCACTCTGTATCTCTCTCTTTCTTTGCTTGCTTCTTTTCCTTACAAAACAAAGATACTCAAACATCTTTAATTATATTTAAAAATGCACTCTAGATAAAACTACTCTAGTTTATCTTCTTTCCTTACCTCTAACTCATAACATTTACTTGATACAATGAACTTTGAGTTTCATCCAGGTTATTTGTTTTCCATGCCCCTAAGTCTATGATAGTAGGTTGAATTGCAGTACCTGAAAAGATATACCACAGAACTTGTAAATATTACCTTATAAGGCAAATGATGTCATTAAATAACGAAGAATTTATCCTGAAAAATCAATGTTGTCTACAAGTGTCATATACATTATAAAAACACAGATGAGAAGAGATGAAGAAAAGGAGTAGGTAATGTGGACATGAAGGCAAAGATGAACGGTGCAACCACAAGTCAAAGAATGCCAACAGCCATCAGGAAAAAAAAAGAAGGAAAAAACAAATTCTCTAAGCCTCTCCAAGGAGACTTCACCCCCTGATTTGGTGCTTCTGATCCAAAACTGAGAAAAATTAAATGTTGTCTTATATCAGTCTTTGATCATTTGTTGCAGTGGTCCCAGAGGCTAACACATTTGACTGCTTAATTCTTTCTTTGAACACATGCAACTGTGTTCCTGAATTTCTTCTAAAGGTATATATTTTTCTAAAGGAATTACTTCCAAATTTGGATGTATAACACACCCCTGAGTTCTAGATCTAATCACATACTATACTCATACCTCAAAAGTAACATGTTCTCAAGTGTTCCTTTCATTCTTTATCTACTTATATACATACAGCCATTTCTCCAACCTTGTTAAGTATATTTGTTTAAGGGTTATCTGGTCCTTCCAGTTGACCAAACTGGAAAAAATGTGTAACCTTCAATTTTTGATGTTCTGTTATCATTTGTAGCGATTCAATCATCATCTGGCTGCTTCTACTTTGCTAATATCCATTCCATATGGTGTCTTCAAACCATTTATGCTACCATAATTTAAGACTCCATTGTCTTAAATAAATTGTTATAGTAAGTTCTCTAAGAAGCTCAATTGCTTTCATGGTCTCCCCAATTCTAATCTTTTAAGTATCCCCCATTTATAATACCTTACTACTGAAGTGCTTTCTACATTTCAAGGTACTCTCGAATAAAAAGTTGTCTACCTCTAGAGCTCACTCCTCCTACATTTCAAGGTACTCTCGAATAAAATGTTGTCTACCTCTAGAGACCACTCCCCACTTTGAGATGAGAGAGACTTGTCCAAGTAATACATTTCAGTATCATTCATTAATGCAAAAATTAGTGATTAAACATGTGTTATATTTCAGGTCCTAAGACAAAAGTATGTGAAAAGATAGACAAAGGGCTGGAAAATTTAATACCTTCGATGCATATTGAAGGACAGAAAAGTTTGTCCTCTGATCAAAAATAAGCTATGTATGAATGTATTGGGGGATAAAGTTGCATGTAAAAATGTAATTTAGCAGATTTATGGGCTGGAGAGATGGTTCAGGGGTTAAAACTCTAACTCAAAAGTTACTGCAGTTCCAGGTGAGCTCACACAACAATGGCATGCCTCCCCTGGGCAGCAACGTGATGCTGCATGTATTCATGCTGGATGAGAATGACAATGTGCCCACGCTGCTGGGACCTAATATTGGTGACTGTCCTATATGTTGTAGCTGGCAGTGAAGAGTGAGCATAGTCCATTCCGTGTGGGATTGTATACAGGTGAAACCAGTACAACCCTGGAGCCAGCTGACATGATGCACCAGAGCCTGTTGTTGCTAAAGGACCATGGAGAGTCCTCCCTGCCTGTCACAGCAACTCTGCTGGTGTCTTAATTGGATAGTGTTCAGGCACCAAACACCTCGACACAGGCCTCTGAGGATGTATCCCTAATGGATATCAGCATGTATCTGATCATTGCCATCTGTGCAGTGTCTAGCTTGTTGGTGCTCATGCTGCTGCTGTATATCTCCTGGGTGCTCAGTGCTGCCTGCCAATGTTGTCTCTGGGTCTGGGAAGCCTATACTGGTGTGCTTCACTGAGATAAGGAACTGGTCTTGTTCACCACACAAGGCAGCAGAGAGTGTGCTCTGGAATGGTTCCATCTAATACAGACCTTACAGCCTTCAGTCTCAAGAAGATAATTTAAATCCTCCCAGTGAAGTAAGTTATTGATATATCATTTAAGTATTTTTGTTTCTCATAATAACTTGGTTGTCAGGATCTAACTCTGTCCTTTTCTCGATTATGTCCCTTATGTTGTCTTTTAGACCTTTGATTGTCTTCCTTCTCTGATTTGATTGTACCCAATTATCTTTAATTTTCATGTAACTATATTCAGCAAATAAGTATGTTGGGAGCCCTGGGTGATTACTTGTTTTCTTGAATGTCAACTTTCTTGCTTTGAACTATTAACTTTGAAAAAGTAAAACAGGAGGCTGGAGAGATGGTTCAGGAGTTAGGACTCTGTCTCGGAAGCAGAAGGTCCTGAGTTCGGACCTCAGGTCCCACGTAATAAACGCCACATAGAAATGGTGACAGCCTGTACTTCTGGCCCTGGTGGGTGGAGTTTGGGAAATCCCAGAGTGAAACAAGGAGGTAGAAGCAATCCAGGATGATTCCAGGGTGCTGTCCAGCACCATCGAGTAGTAATTCTTGAAGGTGGATACCAGCTGAAGAGCACGTGAGGCGTCAAGGAGCAGGTCACCTGCCCATTGACGCCTGAGTTGGGATCAGACACGCTGATCAGTGCAAGTACAATGCCCACCTGATCATCTTCTAGCACCAGAAATAACAGAAGAAATCGTTGTTTCTGGAATATTGTCGTTCATGTCCAGAATTTTCACTAGGAGCATACCATGCCCCACCATGGAAGGAGTTCCTTTATCAACCGCATTGACATGAATTTCATATGGATTGTTCTCTTCGAAATCTCATCTGTGTCTGGGTTTATTAAAAATACACATCTCGCTAGTTGGCTGAATCATTTCGATTCCATAGGAAATTTCTTTATTTGAGCCTTCATCTAGATCCGAAGCGTTGAGCTGAATTACTCTGGTGCCATTTTGCACATTCTCAAGCAACACTACTTTGTAACCAGGTTTATCAAACTCTGGTGCATTGTCATTAACATCCAGAATGGTTATTAAAATCTGAACAGATCTTGTTAGCTCTGGCTTACCGCCATCAATGACCATTAGCAATAAGTTAAATTTTGATGCTTCCTATATCCAAAAGCTTTCAAATAATTAATGTAGGCAATATGCTTTTATCCTTTGTTGTTATTAAATGCAAAATGCTCATTTAGGATTAACATAGGTTAGAAGAGAATTTACACCAATAGCTGCATCAGGAGCGCCCTCTAGGGGACATTGGCTCTCCAAAGGCGCAGATTCAGAAATAAGCTCTTTTGTGTTCCCTTTTACTAAATATGGGTGGGTTGTCTTTAGTGTTCTTCACCTACACCTCCACATGGAAAACCTGTAGGGGTCTGTCCACCATCGCCTCCAGGTGGATGCTACATTCCGCGCTCCGCCCGCACAGCTCCTCCCGGTCGATCCGAGAATTCACAAACAAAATGCCATTCTGTAGATTTACCTCCAGAAGGTCCTTGTGGTCCTTGGACGCCACCTTGAACAGGCGGGGCACCAGCTCCGTCAGCTCCAGCCCTAGGTCCTGCACGATGCGTCCCACAAAAGTCCCGTGTTTGGCCTCCTCGAGGACGGAGTAGTGGAGCTGGTCGCCTTCTACCTGCCTGTACTTCTACAATAGTGGGTGCAGAAACCCCAAGCTTCCAAGCCAAGAAAACACCACTGCAGAAAATGAGAGCCTCTTGAGTGAAGCTGTTGGTTATAAGGGGGCATTTTTGAGATCTTCTATGAGCAATCTCCCTTATTTCGGTCTTTATTTGGTAGGTATTATAGAGTGTTCCCCATCACTATGTTGTCAATTTTGTTCTGTGGATGGCTGGAATCTGGATGCAGAAACAAGTGTTCCTTTTTCATCTTTTGAGTGTATAGTAATATCATGTGACTGAAAAATCCTAAGCTCGCTCTCTCTCTCTCTGGATTACCACTTCCTAGGGCACTCTAATTGAACTTTTGTGTATTTCTATGGGTCATTTGTGAATGCTGTTTTATTTGTGATACAAGCAGCAAAATACAAATCTCTAATTATTTTGTAATTTTGAAAATATTTTCTGCTTCAAAATTTATCATTAAGTACTCTTTAAAATAAAACTACTCTTTTTTCTATTATGGAGGAAAACGTATTGTATTCCTTGACCCTTTTATGGCTTTTATGGCTTTTGATTCATAGTTTTAATTACGTGTGTGTGTGTGTGTGTGTGTGTATGTGTGTGTGTGTGTGTGTGTGTGTGTTCGAAGAGGACATTGTGTATGCCTGTGAAGTCCAAAGGGGACTTCAAGATTGCTCTGCCTGAGGGCTGCAGCATCCAGGAACTCACTGCAGTGATACTTGTCCTTACAAGATATGACTTTCATACCAACATGATCCCATAGACTAGCAAGGATCTCAGGAGAGATAATTACATGCAATGGAAACTTTGGGGACTAGGGCTGTATGAGTGAAGGAGAATGCCCTTATCAGGGGCAGCCCAAGCAGGGGCCATTTGGTATGCCACAGAGTCTTGAACCTCCACAAGAGTAAACAAGCCAGAAGGAGCCCTGGGGCTCACATAAGTGGACAGGCAGGAGGGTGGGAGAGAGTGGGATGGATTGATGAAGGGAAGTAAGGGGGGATAAGAAAGAGGGACACAGGGATAAGTACTCAATCTGGTTATAAAACAGGGAATTTTTTAATTTATTAAATTTTTTAAAAAGATTGTTCTGTCTGAAATTTTCTACCTCCTTTTTGCATTGCTCTTGGTTTCCTAGGCTGTGTTTAACAAGACTGGAAGAACCTGCCACCACCATTTCCACCAAGCATTTTTATGTGGGATCTGGGATCTGAACTCAGGTCCTTTTGCTAGAGAGGCAAGGACTTTAATCCCCAACCTATCTCTTCAGTCCTATTTTTTATTCTTCACAGAACTTTTTGGCAGACATTTAGAAAAAGTCAATGTTTCCATCAGCTCACAAAAGAAAACTAAATAATACCTCATGTATGTAAATTGTTTTCTTAAAAATCTAGTGGATATTAGAATTAGTCATAAATTATGAAAGTCTAGAAAGTCTTCCTCTACTAACAACAAAACATTCTCATGCAAAATGTTGAATTAAAGCCTCCACATTCCACAATCTTTTAGGTACAAAGGAATACTAATATGAAAAAGATACCTTGAGCGTTTGGGAGCCAGATCTCACTGAATAAAGGCACAGGATGAGAACTTAGTATCAACATTTTTCATTTCCTTCTGAATCTTCCCCTACAGATCAATTAGTAGCTATTGAGTATATACTTTTCAGAAAATCATAATGTTGACTATGTCAAAAGGAGATATAACAAGACTTTTCATAATTTCACTTATTAATTCAAGTCTATCTAGTAAATAATCACAGTTAAGCACCTATAGATCAATATAAATGCAGATTTAAATTTTTCATTGACATTTGAATCAAAGTCTCTAAGCCAACCATTTCTTTCCAATCCTTTTATATAAATATTATATATTAAATATATAAATGTATATGAATATATATATAAAGGGAAACTGAGATGAGACCTTCAGATAAGCAGAAAAAAGCAACCATTAATGACTCCAAAAGTATACATTCACTTAACTATAAAATTGTCTCAATTGATCAAAACATTTGAATTTTGATGCTAATTATTTACAATATGAAATCCCTTGATATTTTCCATTTTAAAATGCCCATGTACCATGATTGCCAAAGTATTTTAATGAAAAATATAGCGTGCTGTGGTCTTCACACAACCATCATACATGGGTAGATTATTAAACAGTTTTTAAAAATTAGTTTTGTTTAATAATTAACTAAACTAGAAAATATATTGGAATTGAAACTCGGCATAGAAGTATGTAATCTTCATATTAATAGCAAATGTGAACAATAAATCTAAAACAACGCTAAATAAAAATTAGTTTAAATAATTTGTAATTATCTAAAATACACATTTGTTATTCATGTGATATAAATTAATAATGATTTACAAAAAATTAACCTTCAGTTGAAATACTATATTATCTTTTCAAATTAAATTTAAATGAGTTTGTTACTGTATAACTTCATTTACAGATTAGTTCTAATGTATGCCCTATACAATAGTCACATTTATTATCTTTACAAAATTCATAAATGATAATTATTTTAATTACTTTTCAGTCTATTTTACATCTTTTTGTCTATTTTTGAATATTTAAGGAATATTTTGAAGCAATTAATAGTGAAGTAAAAAAATTCCTAACTCAAGTTTCAAGAATGGTCTTTAGTATGAATTTCTTCAGAATATTGTGATAAATGATATGGTGTATAACTGTATGGGGAAATGGCCTTGTGTGATTCTCAAGGCATAATTGATTCTCCACTCTACATTTAGCTAAGAATCACAAAATTGGGGGAAAATTATTTAGAGTTAAATGGCCTCTGCTACATATTTTTGATGTGATTGTATCACATGGAAAGAAAATTTCATGAGCATTAGAAACAAAGCATTTAAAGACAAGGGAATTAAGATGTAAAGGTAATGAAATGGTAAACTTTTTATTTTATTTATTTACTCTGTGTGTATGTGTGTGCGCACACACATGTATATCAGAAAGCATTCTGTGTGCCTGTGGAAGACCAAGGGTGACTTCGGGAATCATCCTGGATATTGTTTTATCTCCTCTTTGCTTTGTTCTGGGATTTCCAAGGCTCTGCCTTCAAGGTCTAGAATTATAGGCCACTTCATTTTCTGCCTGGTATTTTTACATGAGATCCAGGATTTGAACTCAGTATCTTCTATTTTTGAGTCAGAAGTTTAGCCTCTGAGCCATTCTCTCCAGCTTGGTATGAACATTTTTAAGCCAACTGACGAGGAGTATGAAAATATCAAAGCAAATGCTGCCAACAGAGAAATGAGCAAATCTAAATAACCTGCTGTGATTATCACATCACAGGAATAGAGATGAAATAATATTACAACTTCGTGTAAAATAGTAATTACTTCCACTCAAGTGGCAATTGAAGAAATTTCTTTTAACATTTTCTACTTCATGGAATGACACACCAGCTGAGTCAGTAGAAAGATATAGTTCATGCCTTACATAAAGAATCCTTGTTATGTGATTTTAAAAGACTAGACATATATGTGACCTCGTATTTCACTACTAAAGGTTGTTTTTCAAACACTAATCAAAATATAGACTATTCATTTCAAATTTATCCATGAAAACACAGAATTCTAAATATTTTATATATACTTACTGAAAATGTAAACTTTATATTTAAAAAAACTCACCTGTCCAGCATAATTTGATCCTGACTCGTGCATTTCCTTTTCATCTTTATCTAGATTCGGAGGTAAACTCGGGCTGAAAGCCATGAGGTCTGCTTTGGGCGGGCCCTCTCCAGAACACACCCTCTGCCTCCTCTGTTGGGAGTAAGACCAGCTCCCCACCGCGCTGGAGCACACCAGCATGGGCTTCCCAGGCTCGCAGGCGCCCTGGGACGGCAGCGCTGAGCAGCGCAGCGCGGTGTACAGCAGCAGCGTGAGCACCAACAGGCTGGACACCGCGCAGATGGCCACGATCAGGTACACGTTCACGTCCACCAGCGACGCCTCTGAAACTGCACTGCTCACGGAAGCGCGCGAAGAGATCTTGGGTGCCTGTCCGTTCTCCACGAGTGACACCAACACGGTGGCTGTGGCGGTCAGCGCGGGCTCCCCGTGGTCCTTCACCAGCACCAGCAGGCGCTGTCGCGGCGCATCCGCCTCGTCCAGGGCTCGCGTGGTGCTGATCTCGCCCGTGTACAGACCCACGCGGAACAGATTTCGTGTGCCTCCTGCCGCAGGTTGCAATTCATAGGATAACCATGCATTGTAGCCTGAGTCTGCATCTACAGCGCGCACTTTAGTCACAACCTGGCCGGCAACCACGGACCGAGACACCAACTCGCTCACTACACCACCTGACCCTGGAGTCCAAGGCCCCAGCAGCGCGGGCGCGTTGTCGTTCTCGTCCAGCACGAACACCTGCAGCGTCACGTTGCTGCCCAGCGCAGGCACGCCGGCGTCGCGCGCGCTCACCTGGAACTGCAGCAGCTCCAGCTCCTCGTGGTCCAGAGGCTGCAGCGCGTACACCTTGCCGCTCTCCGCGTGCACCGACACGTAGCTCGACAGCGCGCGCTCGCCCACGCGCCGCTCCACCAGCGAGTAGGACACCAGCGCGTTCTCCTGCGCGTCCGCGTCCGCCGCCCACGCCGTGAAGATGTGCGAGCCCGGCGGGTTGTTCTCCTTCACGAACACCGTGTACTCGGGCTGCGCGAACGCGGGCGCGTTGTCGTTCACGTCGGCCACCTCCACCGACACGCTGGCCGTGGCCCACAGCGAGGGCGAGCCGCCGTCGCGGGCGGTCACCACCAGCTGGTAGGCGGCGGTGGTCTCGCGGTCCAGGGCGCTGTCCAGCACCAGCGAGTAGTAATTCTTGAAGGTGGACACCAGCTTGAAGGGTACGTGGGGCGACAGGGAGCAGGTCACCTGCCCGTTGACACCAGAGTCCAAGTCGGATACGCTAATCAAAGCAATGACTGTATTTGGCTGAGCGTCCTCACATACAGGAAGAGAAAGGGAAGTCACGCTGACTTCAGGGGTGTTGTCATTGGTGTCTAAGATTTCTATAGAGACTGTACAGTGACCTGCCATTGGAGGAGTCCCCTTATCTGAGGCCTGCACTTCAATTTCATAAAACTTGTTTTCTTCATAATCTAAGGTTCCATTAATCCTCAGTTCTCCACTATTTTCATCCATTGTAAATAAGTGTTTTCCATTGGGCTTAATCGACATCAAAGAATATAGTACTTCTCCGTTTATTCCTTCATCTCGGTCTGTGGCGTTTAGCTTTATGACAAGAGTTTCTTTAGCAGCATTTTCCATTATTCTTACTTTGTATTCTAATTGATCAAACTCCGGATCATTGTCGTTAACGTCCAAGACTAGAACCAAGAGCTGAACTGAGCCCGTGAGCTCTGGTTTTCCACCATCTGTGGCCGTCAGAAACAAATTAATTTCTGGGGTTTTCTCTCTGTCCAAAGACTTCTTTAATAAAAGTGACAGTCTTTTAGTCTGCTTACTATTTGATGGTGATTCTAAAGAAAAATACTCATTTTGACTTAGTCTGTAGGTTAATATTGCATTCTCCTCTATATCTCTATCAGTCGCTCCCTCTAGTGGAAAACGCGATTCTGGTTGCTTAGATTCATAAATCGGCAGCCTTTGTTTTCCGAGGGGAAACACCGGCGGGTTGTCGTTAATGTCCCTCACCTTCACCTCCACATGGAAAACCTGCAGCGGCCTGTCCACGATCACCTCCAGGTGGATGCTACACTCCGCGCTCCGACCGCACAGCTCCTCCCGGTCGATCCGAGAATTTACAAACAAAATGCCATTCTGCAGATTTACCTCCAGAAGGTCCTTGCCGTCCTTGGACACCACCTTGAACAGGCGGGGCACCAGCTCCGTCAGCTCCAGCCCCAGGTCCTGCGCGATGCGGCCGACAAAGGTCCCGTGTTTGGCCTCCTCGGGGACCGAGTAGTGGAGCTGGCCGCTCCCTGCCTGCCAGGGAGCGAGGACCAGAAGCGAGAGCAGACTTCGCAGAGTGCTCGCTCCTCTTCTCTGAAAACCTAACATTTCATATGAACTCGGCTTCCAAGATGTGACTCTTTATGCTTACAGTGCCAGATGTCAGTTCACGCTTAAAATCTCGCTGGACTTTTGAGAAAATTTAAAGGATCCTTTCAACAGCGGCTTTCTGAAGGAAGGAGTTGTTCTGTGTGTGCAACGCCAGGTCTATTCCGATCAACCAGGAGTGAATTTTTTCCTCCAAGTAAAGAGCGACACCTTGCGCCGGAAATTGTGAGTACTGTGCACTTCCACCGCCAGTATTACTTTTGTCCCAAGTAATTCCAAAGTGCTTATTTATAAAACATTCTGATTTTGAACCACATTGAAGTCTAACCTACATGGAATATTTCTTTACTTATTGTTATTGAATAATATCAAATTATATTATTGTGTGTTTTGTAATTTGAAACAGAACACACAAAAGAAAAGTCTGTTGATCTAGATAAACTCTGCATTTGACATATATGACTTCTCACACGAGTTATACTTTAATAGTATGTGATACCAAAGTAATATTTATTTAACAGCCAATAATATGACAAAAAACTCTTTGAAACCACAGATAGAATAATAATTCCATGAAATAAATGAAATAAATATATATAATGAATAAATATAATTATGTGGAATTCTGGTATTGCCATGTCATCATTAGTTATCACGATCCAACAAGATATATTCATGAAAATTGTTATAGTTGAAGAATTCAAAGTTTGTGATTATAAGTTCATTCCAAGCAAGATAAGTAATTTCATGATTTCTCCTCTAATCACTTGTTGTGCTTAGTACATAGAAAATTATCTAAGAGTTCAACTACAGGACAAATTACCTTAGAGTTTAGAAAAGGAATTTCATTGACTCCTAAGAAAAAAATGGATTTATGGATTTTGTTGTTTCTTCTGTCTTTTCATATTCACTTACATTCAGAAGGAAGAAAGAGATGAGAAGTTGGAAAGTTATTAAGATTAAATATCACTCTAATTTCAACCTTTTGCTATATTTATATACACATACATATTCATATAAAGAGAGAGAGTCTGTTGGCCAGGCTAGCTTTGAATTCAAGTAACACTCCTACCCCAATGCTAAATAGTTTAAATGGTTCATTTCCAATCTAAAAGTATTACAATATCATATGAAAGTATCATTATTGTTCTCTGTCAATGTATTTCCTTTGTTTTTCTTTTTAAGCATACATATATTCTATTACTATATGAGATTTTTATCAACTCTTTATGAATTGTTTACAAATTGTTACCATAATGCTGGAATTCGTGAAAGAAACTGAAAAAGTCTATGCCATAAAATTAAAGAGGCAGAAATATCAACTGTTTTGCTACTGAATACTATTATGCACCTGTAAAACAATCAGTTCCATGTGTCTTTAATCCAATTACAGCATTAGGTGAATAGCAGTATGCATGAAGAGTTTCAATTTTATTTTGAATAAAAAAGAAACAATAGATCTGTAACCACTTCATTACAGGAACCAGGGTTTCAGATGCAATATGGTGGACTCAAAGAAAAAGAAATAAATATGAGAAAATATACTGGTGGGAGGAGAAATTATAATATTATGCATTTAAGTCTAAACCAAATTTTAACCCAGATGTTTATTTCCAATAATATAGTATTTTGTGAATATGTAAAGTGGCACTGGAAAAACACAAAGTAATAAAAAGTTTGATAGAATGTGTGAATTCTCAGAATTTTTACTGAGATAAGATTTAATGACACTGAATTCATCTTTGGAAATAGGCCTAATATCTAACTATAGACTAATGCTAAAAGTCACATTAATACCATTATCAACATGGATTTTGCAAAAATTGATTGAAGATTTTATGGATTTTGTGTGTCTTTTGCTGAATCAACGTGACTAGACTAAGTTTACCTGCACATTCTGCTATTATATATGAATACAAAGATTCATGTACTATTAATCCATGTCATTCACTTATATTCCATAAAGATCTCATGTAACAATTTTTTGAAAAAAATGTAAAACATAAAAATGAACTTAGAAGTTTTCTCAGAAACTCAAACTTTCAAAATCAGACTAGAAGATTACTAAAGTAAATACAAGCAAAATTTACTCATCAATGCTGACAATAATTCAAGTAAATTCAGCTACTTGCCCTCAGATCACTTGTTCAGTTGGAACAAGCCTCTCAGTCAAGAAGAAGACTGAATTCAAAACTCTAGACATTTTCTTGGGAAAACAATTCCTTTGAAGACGGTAATGAAGGGTTGTAAATATTCTCAAATCCATTGTCCATGTTCAGAATCCATGAAAATCATCATTCGCGTCATTATATTTGTCCAAAATACTCTTATTGTTAACAACAGGAAAATAATTAGGTCATTTTATATGTCATTGGACATTCTTGTTTTACAAGAGTATCAAAACCATAATCTTCTGGTTTTTCTCATGTATTTAAATAATTCTTATTTCTATCACTTCCAAACAACTGATCCATAGCTCTTATACATAATCTTCCAATTATTTCATATCAAGTAAGTGCCTATCTCAATGTGGCACTGATTCTTATAAGCTGATATTGATAAAAAGTTCTAAGGATAAAAAATTACTCAATATAAAATAACTGATGCTCGGGCTGAATAGGTGGCTCAGGGGTTGGGACTCTTCCTTGAAAACAGAAGGTCCTGAGTTCAGATCCCAGGTCCTACATAAAGATGCCAGGCAAAAATGATGGTGGCCTGCACTTCCAGCCCCAGTGGGCAGAACCTGGAAAATCCAAGGGTGAAACAAAAAGGAGATAGAAGCAATCTAGGATGAGTCATGAAGTCACCCTTGGTCCTCCACAAGGACATACAGTGCCATCTGATACACAAACACACACACACACACACACACACACACACACACACGCGTGTGCGCGCGCATGCACGCAGGCACTAAATAAATAAATAAATAAAACTTGATGCTCGGCTTAATTCTCACTTTGTGTAAAAATTAATGATTAATATAATCATGAAACTTTTTTGGAATCAAGGAAGAAAGCATTCATTTTATATTGCTCATTGCACAACTGGCCTATAATCAAAAGAGGAAAGACTTGCTAAAGAAAGTTCTACATTATAGGGAATAAAAGAAACTCTGGATTCTGAAAGTTCTTATATAGTCATGCACTATTTAAATGCCACTGTGTGATATAGGTATCTTGGCTTTTCTAATCTCATCTGTAAAATTCAGATAGTCATATGTACAGTATTTAATGAATTATTATGAGAATTCAATTAAATAATGTATCTTAAGCCATTCATAACATGTCTGGCATAGAATGGACACCGTTGGATTGTAGTTCTTTGTTTTATGCTTACAAAAAGAGATTGTGCAAAATGAAATAGGACCTTAGCCATAGGTCATACTTTTCTAAAGATATTCTTAAAAGTTACCTTCATGAAAAATATCCTCCCAAAGTTCATCATTCTTCTTTGTATTTCCATTAATTTTACATTATGTATAACATGATTCTCATTCCATATGTAAATGTGTTATGTATAATTTATCTTTTCAGTAATTAAATAGATCTTAATTGTACTGAGAATTCAAAAGAACAAAGTATCTTCCATACTATTTGTTACATGTCCTATCATCTGCAAACACATATTATCTGAGACCTCTTAAAAGATAATAATTCACATAACATGGTATTTTGACAAAAATAAATAAATAAATAAGGCACACCTAGAGTACACCATGCTCACTTCTAAAGTGTGAGCTCATGGTTGTCAGGTGGAAGTGCTTTCATTGACAGTTCTTGTTTCTTTGCCTGAATTAGTGTCATTTTGAAGATGATGCAGCTTAGTAAGCACAGGCAATGGTACTGGATATTGCCATACATAAGTAAACTCTCTAACTCAAAAACACAAAGCAGTGTATGTTTTCCTATCATAAAATATTTCCAATAATGACCTCACGACAAGGACCAAAGGGGAAGAAAAGTAACCATGATTCATGATGAAATGAAATTTTCAAATAAGTAGAAGAGAGTAATTGACAACATCTTGGAGGTAACCAAGCTATTGTTACATAAAGCAACAGAAGACTATGAAGAAAATGTGCTTGAAAGTAAGGAAATTAATGACAAAAATAAAAATCACCTTGAAAACCAACATGAAAACTCTGCACACTACAATCATTATCTCACAATGTATGCTACTAAATATAAAATTACATAAAACTGCTTCAACTATGACCATCTCTATCAGTGACCTAATTTTATAATTTGTTATTATTATTATTATTATTTATTCAACTGTGTGCATATGCGTGTGTATGTGCGCACGCGTGTGTGTCTGTGTGTGTGTATGTGCGCGCCCGTGTGTGTGCCCGTGTATGTGTAGAACCACGGACGAATTCGCGAACCACCATGGACGCCTCCACCTCCTTCTGCCCCGGGATTCACAGGCTCCGCCCTACCAGGACCAGAAGCGCAGGCCGCCCCCGCTTCCACCTGGCGTCTATACGTGGGATCTGGGATCCGAACTCAGGACCTTCTGCCTGCAAGGCGGAGGCTTAACCCCTGAGCCACCTCTCCAGCCCTAATTTTATAATTTGTAAATCATGAATTAAAATACTACAAACTCAAAAGGTAAAATTAAATATTATTACAACATTTTAATACACTCATAAGGTGTGGGTGGTACATTAATTAATTAATTAAAAGTACAAATTTGCTGCAATACTAAACACTATGATAGATTTGATCCTTCCTGGTGCATTACATTTCATATCATGATCTTTATGTTGTACCTGTAAGAAATAATTTAAAGAAAATTTTGATTCATTGTTTCATTGTTATTATTATTCAATCAAAGAATACTTCTAAATAAAGCTCATGATAACTGTGCTGAAAATTTATAGAGGTGGATAGCTTTCCAGTATGCATTAAGTGCAACATTTCAAGAGAAAGGCAAAAGTAGATAAAGGATAGAGAAGATAAACTAAAAAGTGAACTGCGTGAGCAACTAGAGGCATGGAATATACCCCAAGATGACTGTACTTACATTCTCAAAGACCTCTTGTTTAACTCCATTATCTCCAGAACAGGAACCAGAAGGAACACTAGGGCTGAAGGCCATGAGGTCAGCCTTGGACGGGCCCTCACCAGAGCACACTCTTTGCCTCTTCTCTTGCGAGTACGACCAGCTCCCCACCGCGCTGGAGCACACCAGCATGGGCTTCCCAGGGCCGCAGGCGCCCTGGGAGGGCAGCGCTGAGCAGCGCAGCGCGGTGTACAGCAGCAGCGTGAGCACCAACAGGCTGGACACAGCGCAGATGGCAATAATGAGATACACGTTGGCATCCACTAGTGATTTATCAGAGGTAGCAGCGATCGTCAACGTCCTTGAAGAGACCTTTTGAGCCTGGCTGCTCTCAACCAGAGAAACAAGAACTGTGGCTGTGGCGGTCAACGCAGGTTCTCCGTGGTCCTTCACCAGCACCAACAGGCGCTGACGCGGTGCATCTGCCTCGTCCAGGGTGCGAGTAGTGCTGATCTCGCCCGTGTACAGACCCACGCGGAACAGACTGCGCGCACCTCCAGCAGTCGCCTGGAGCTCGTAAGACAGCCAGGCGTTGTACCCAAAATCCGCGTCCACCGCACGCACCTTCGTAACCACGTGGCCCGCTCCCACTGACCGAGGGATTAGCTCGCTCACCACGCCACCAGCTCCGACAGCCCCGTAGGGCAGCAGCGCAGGCGCGTTGTCGTTCTCGTCCAGCACGAACACCTGCAGCGTCACGTTGCTGCTCAGCGCAGGCACGCCGGCGTCGCGCGCGCTCACCTGGAACTGCAGCAGCTCCAGCTCCTCGTGGTCCAGAGGCTGCAGCGCGTACACCTTGCCGCTCTCCGCGTGCACCGACACGTAGCTCGACAGCGCGCGCTCGCCCACGCGCCGCTCCACCAGCGAGTAGGACACCAGCGCATTCTCCTGCGCGTCCGCGTCCGCCGCCCACACCGTGAAGATGTGCGAGCCCGGCGGGTTGTTCTCCTTCACGAACACCGTGTACTCGGGCTGCGCGAACGCGGGCGCGTTGTCGTTCACGTCGGCCACCTCCACCGACACGCTGGCCGTGGCCCACAGCGAGGGCGAGCCGCCGTCGCGGGCGGTCACCACCAGCTGGTAGGCGGCGGTGGTCTCGCGGTCCAGGGCGCTGTCCAGCACCAGCGAGTAGTAATTCTTGAAGGTGGACACCAGCTTGAAGGGTACATGGGGCGACAGGGAGCAGGTCACTTGGCCGTTGACAGTAGAATCAGGATCAGTCACACTAATAAGGGCAATAACAGTCCCCAAAAGAGCATCTTCTCGAATAGGGAGTGAGAGTGATTTTACTACTAACTCCGGAGCATTATCATTGACATCCAAGACTTCTATCAAAACTGTGCAGTGACCAAACATTGGAGGACTGCCCTTGTCAACTGCTTCTACTTGAATCTTCCACAATTTATTTTCTTCAAAGTCTATCTTTCCATTTACTTTGATTTCTCCAGTGATCGAATCTATATGAAAAGAGGCTTCTGTCTTAGGGGAGACATCCCTAGCAAAGGAATAAGTAATGAGACCATTTGAACTTTCATCCAAATCCGAGGCATTAAGTTTAATCACCAAAGTACCATTTTTTGCATTTTCCACTAACTTCGCCCGATAGACTGCTTTGTCAAATACCGGGGCGTTGTCGTTTACATCCAGCACTGTGATATGTATCTCCATGGTGCCTGTCAGTTCAGGTTTGCCTCCATCCGTTGCTTTAACCACCAAGAGAAGCTCTGAAGCTAGTTCTCTATCTAGAGGCTTTTTTAATACGAGTTCCAGCGGCTTCACCTGCTCTTCATTAGATGGTACCTCCAGTGAGAAATGTTCATTGGGGTTTAGTTTGTAAGTCAACAGAGCATTAGTCCCAACATCTGCGTCCAAGGCGCCCTCTAGTGAAAAACGGGAATCGAGAGCTCTTGTTTCTGAAATGAACATATTCTTTCGTGTCGCTGGAAACACCGGTGGGTTGTCATTAATGTCCCTCACCTCCACTTCCACATGGAAAACCTGCAGCGGCCTGTCCACGATCACCTCCAGGTGGATGCTACACTCCGCGCTCCGCCCGCACAGCTCCTCCCGGTCGATCCGAGAATTCACAAACAAAATGCCATTCTGCAGATTTACCTCCAGAAGGTGCTTGCCGTCCTTGGACGCCACCTTGAACAGGCGGGGCACCAGCTCCGTCAGTTCCAGCCCCAGGTCCTGCGCGATACGGCCGACGAAGATCCCGTGTTTGGCTTCTTCGGAGATGGAGTAATGGAGCTGGCCGCTCCCTGCTTGCCAGGAAGCGAATAGCAGAAAGAGATCAAGCGACATCAGCCGGCTTCGGAATTCCTGCCAATATTTCATGGCGAAAGAAAGATGTAGTCTCCGTGAGATCTTTCTTTGGATTCCTTGCTCCCAAGTTCCAGGTAACACTAGCAATATTCGTGGTGTTTAAAGTATTTAAAGAGCAAGAACAGTGGAGCTTCTTTCTGATTTGCAGATTATCTGATTTTCTTGTTTTAATACTCTTGTTGGAGAACAACGACATCCTGTGGCTCAAACTGTAAGTGCAGCTAGGTTTCTATGTCACTTACCTTGCTTTTTTTCAGAGTTCCTTTATACTATAAGACATAAGACTTGTATTTTTCCTTTGTAGGCTTTTAATTCATTCGCCCTGCCTGTAACCATAACTAATGGTGGTTTTGCCTTACGATTATAATCCCAAGAAAAGCTTCCACTCCTATTTAGATATTGAAGAGAATATACTACCACACTGACTACACTATCATGCATTTAAAAAATGTATTTGTATCATACAAAAGGTACAGTATTTTTAAAAAAAATTGTTAGAAAGTTAACATTTTTGAGTGGTCTCTCGTAAAGCCCACGACAACGTTCTATTTTTGTCTTCTTTTATCTTTTTACTGTGCTAAATTGTTCAGAATACATTGTTCAATTATGCACAAGAAAAACTCAAAATGAAGAATGTATATATATATATAATGGATTCAAACCAATGCTACTAAGCTACTAACTCTTTTATTCAAATATTTGCTTACCAAAGTTAATTAATTTAACCCAGAACTCATTCTGAAACTCAATTTTTTTCAAGGATATTTCATTTTAAAGCTTTTGTTCAATACAAAAATAATCAATCATTAATTCAAATTATACTATCTGTTTATACTCATTTTATGACTTTCAGAGAATAGAGGATAAAGAGTATTCTAAGTTTTATTCGCTCATTTTTGTTTTGTTTCTATCCTAAATACAAAATACAATGAAATTTAAATGAGCACTTTTAAAGTTGCAACAAAATTTATTAGTATTGTTTTAAAGAAGAAACTATTTTAATCATCTGTAAGACTACATGAAACCTATTAGTTAACATGTGAATCCTTCCAGAAAGCCATACAGAAAACTCCAAATATCTCTACTAAAAGTAACTATTCATAAGAAAACTTCAGTTTTCATTTGAATACTTTTAAAATAGTGACTTAATGATTATTAATATACAGCAAATACTTACATTTCCAATTTCCACTAATTATTATGATGTAAGACATAGATCTCAAACCGGCATATTGCATTTTTAAAAGAGCAAAAAATTTTCAGCCTATTGAGTTAACTAAATTTTAAAAAGATGATAAACAATTCTTTTAATTTTCTTGTGTTTTCTGATTAAATTGAATTAATTATTTTAGGAGTGACTCTGTGTTGAAGGTCCGTTCTGGTTTGAGTTTAAAGGCTTTCTCCATCAATTAAGTACATGTAAAATTCTAATTGCAGACTTAAAATTATATGTGTGTATCTGTGTAAGTGAGCAATAGGGTAGTCACAAAACTATATAAGCTAATATGACAAAAGAAGAAAAGATCTTACACAATGTGCAAAGAGGGCAATAAAATAAATGTGAAAAGAAAGCAAAAGAAAGAACTGGTCATATGACTCAATTGGTAAAGTAACTTGCCAAGGAAGGCTGAAGACCAGTGTCTGAACTCCAAAACCTAAGTAACTCCACAATGTTGTCCTCTGAACTTCATGTGCACACTGTATTGAGTACACACACACACACACACACACACACACACACACACGACAAATTAAAAATAAAAAGAAAGTAGAAGGACAGACAAACAAGAGGAAGAAAAGGAGCTAACCATGAATTAACCAGATAGGGAGTAGAGCATGTTGGTTGGGATAAAATAAGTATAATCCCACATATGTATAAAGATAACATTATGAAGTCCATTACTTTGTATTATAACAAAAAAAACATTAATTTTAAAAAGAAAAAAATGAAATATGTTGTCAATTTCCAAGAGTTTCATACACCTGATACTTATGGTATAACAAAAATTTATTCTCTTTTCAAAACTAATATCACATGATTAGGGTAGCAAATGCCCACAATTGCAGCAATGACGAGGCAGAAGGAAGGAAAGAAAGAAGAAATAAAGGAAGGAGTGCAACTAAAGCTAGAAATTTAAGTTTCATAAAGGAAAATCTTAATAGATACATTAAGGAAAGGAAAAAGATTTAGCTATATATTTATTTTAATTAATTTATTAGTGTCTCTCCTTTGAATATTTCACTAAAAACATTATTGTCTTGAAATGACTCACAAGCCATCCTGTATAAATTTAATAACATAAAAAATGATGCATGAAAAATAATAGTTACAAAACTGAAAATATATAATTCAGTATATAAGTATTAAAAGAATGAGCAAGTATAAAAGTAAAGATAGTTAATATTATACATATATGTGTGATTGAGTACACACATGCATATATGCATGATAGACATTCTGTTTAGAGGCCAAGTGTAATGGTAGGAAAATTGCCACGAGTTTGAAGCAAGACTAGATGATATACTGAATTCCAGGCAAGCATGTGTTATAGTGGGACCCTACCACAAAAAAAAAATAAATAGGTAGATAAAAAGTTGGAAACTAAGGCAGGATATTTTCACCTTAAAAGCTAAAAACTTTAAAATTTATAGTACCATAGTTGAAATTATATGAATTTACATTAGTATTTCTGGAGATATAGATGTATTGCAGAACTGAAGCTTTTATAATTAGTAAGCGCTCTATTAGAAAAAAAGAATGTAAATTTACATTATCAAATATTCACAATAAAAATAGAAGTTACCTCAGGGATACAACGTGCATGAAATGTGCTTGGCTCGAGGAACAATTCCATCTGGGAATTGTTTCTCAGACCATGAGAAATGTTTTCTTAAGTTTATTTAGTGTAAGAACAAATACATTGTCATCCATATCTCTAACATTTGGAATCAAAAGCAATGCAAAGTATTCACACTGAAGGAAATAACATGCTGAAATTCCAGACGCAATTATCTTTTCATTTTGTGTTTTTAAAACTAAACAAAGAGTTCAACATTTGTTAGAAGCTATTTGTGAAACGCGGAATTAAAAACCCAATTTTCATAGTAAAGGGAAAATGGGAATAATTTCTAAGGATCACAGTTGAAATGATAAAAATAGATGCATTGAAAATGTTGGAATTAATAAAGTAAAAATTCAGCCTCAGAAAAGTATAGCTAGAAGAGTAGTTTCATTATTATACAGCCTACTAGCTTCCATTTCTGCGTGGATGTAGTTCAACACTGCCCAATTTTAAATTAGTAGAGAAGCTATTACTAAACACCACATCAGATTAATAGTTATGCTATAAGCATATAGCTCAAATTTCTCTTCCCAGAGTGCTTGCCTGGAATGCTCAAGGCCCTGGGTTTGAACACAATTACAAGGTTTTAAAATTATTTTCAAATGTTGTCTGTTCATAAACTAAACTATGACATCTACCTCAAAGTGAATGAGCCAATAGTGGAGTTTCAGAAGCAATGCCTATTGCTAATAAAGAAGATGATCATGAAGGACTATTGAATAAAATTATGTCAGTAACCATGGAACATATTCTTCTCTTCTAAAAGAAAAGTGAATGATACACACTGACACCAGGATCAATACTGCTGAAGCCAATAAATAAATAAATAAATAGATAGATAGATAGATAGATAGATAGATAAACAGACTATTTAACTTGATTCTTTAGTAACTTCCTTACTGATAGATGAATGCAATAATCACTGAATATTGAAGATATAATATATAATTTAAATTTGGTTGTACTGTGTATTCACAAGGAACAAAAAAGTTAAAGCACATTTTCACTGAGGAAGATTAAGGATTGGTGCATTCATTCACTAATATAATTGAGTTCAAAAAATTTCAAAGTCAGAATTAATTAAAACACTGATCTTACATGCATTTCTAAAAGTGAATGAAAACGAAACATCAGGAAAAGAAGACCCAAAGGACTTCTGATAGTAAAGGTCGATGTACTCAGAAAAAGAGTTAGGCTAAATTCTCGATCATGAAGCAAAGATGTACACACTACATATGATAGACAATATAAAATGAACTTGTAAAAAATATATATATTACAAACCATTACTAGAAAAATACTTGAGTTTAATGACGTCAAGAAAAGAAATGTATTCTACAACAAATACTTGATTTTAAAAATGGAAAAAGTATATTTTCGCCAAGCAAAAAGTGGAAATGAAAAAGTATGACCCACCTTCCCAGCCACGTCTCCTCCTGTAGACGGATTTTCCAATCCCACATCTGCCACTGGGCATGGCGTAAGACTCGGGCTGAAGGCCATGAGGTCTGTCTTGGGCGGGCCTTCTCCAGAACACACCCTCTGCCTCCTCTGTTGGGAGTAAGACCAGCTCCCCACCGCGCTGGAGCACACCAGCATGGGCTTCCCAGGCCCGCAGGCGCCCTGGGACGGCAGCGCTGAGCAGCGCAGCGCGGTGTACAGCAGCAGCGTGAGCACCAACAGGCTGGACACCGCGCAGATGGCCACGATCAGATACACATTCACGTCCACCAGCGACGCCTCTGAAACTGCACTGCTCACAGATGCGCGCGAAGAGACCTTGGGTGCCTGTCCGTTCTCCACGAGAGACACCAACACGGTGGCAGTGGCGGTCAGCGCGGGCTCCCCGTGGTCCTTCACCAGCACCACCAGGCGCTGTCGTGGCGCATCTGCCTCGTCCAGGGCTCGCGTGGTGCTGATCTCGCCCGTGTACAGACCCACACGAAACGGGCTGCGTGCGCCACCTGCCACCGATTGCAACTCATAGGACAGCCACGCGTTGTAGCCAGAGTCCGCGTCCACCGCGCGCACCTTCGTAACCACGTGGCCCGCACCCACTGAACGCGACACCAGCTCGCTCACCGCGTTGCCCGCCAGAGGCGCCAGCAGCGCGGGCGCGTTGTCGTTCTCGTCCAGCACGAACACCTGCAGCGTCACGTTGCTGCCCAGCGCAGGCACGCCGGCGTCGCGCGCGCTCACCTGGAACTGCAGCAGCTCCAGCTCCTCGTGGTCCAGAGGCTGCAGCGCGTACACCTTGCCGCTCTCCGCGTGCACCGACACGTAGCTCGACAGCGCGCGCTCGCCCACGCGCCGCTCCACCAGCGAGTAGGACACCAGCGCATTCTCCTGCGCGTCCGCGTCCGCCGCTCGCACCGTGAAGATGTGCGAGCCCGGCGGGTTGTTCTCCTTCACGAACACCGTGTACTCGGGCTGCGCGAACACGGGCGCGTTGTCGTTCACGTCGGCCACCTCCACCGACACGCTGGCCGTGGCCCACAGCGAGGGCGAGCCGCCGTCGCGGGCGGTCACCACCAGCTGGTAGGCGGCGGTGGTCTCGCGGTCCAGGGCGCTGTCCAGCACCAGCGAGTAGTAATTCTTGAAGGTGGATACTAGTATAAAGGGGATATGAGTCTTCAAGGAACAAGTTACTTGACCATTGGCTCCAGAATCTTGATCTGACACACTGATTAAGGCAATTACGGTGCCCAAAGGTGCATCTTCTTTCACCGGGAGAGATAAAGAAGTAACGACTATCTCTGGTGAATTATCGTTTTCATCCAATATTTCCACTAGGACTGTGCAATGACCAACCATAGGTGGATTTCCCTTGTCCATAGCATCTACATGAATTTCATAATTGTGTCTATCTTCAAAGTCAATAGCATCCTTTACTCTTATTTCTCCAGTTTTTTCATTTATTAGAAATTTCTTTCTCACAATCGATGGTACCAAAGAGCTAAAGGAATATTCCACTTCTTTGTTTATTCCTTCATCTATATCAGAAGCATTTAGCCATATTACTAATGTTTGGTTTGGTCGATTTTCATACATCTGCACTTCATAAACAGCTCTGTCAAATACAGGAGCATTATCGTTAGCATCCAACACCAAGATCAACAGAGAAACAGACCCTGTAAATTCAGGCTTTCCTCCATCAGTTGCAGTCAGTAATAACTTTAGCTGAGGGTTTTCTTCACGATCTATCAGTTTTCGAAGAACAAGCACTGGGAGTTTGCCTTTGTCTTTTTTGCTTGTAATATCAAGAACGAAAAATTCGTTTGAACTGAGTTTGTAAGTAAGCATCGCATTCTCTCCAACGTCTGCATCGGATGCTCCTTCTAATGGAAATCGAGAGTCCAGCATTCTAGATTCAGGTATCAAGATTTTTTGTTCTGTTACAGAGAACATGGGCGGATTGTCGTTGATGTCCTTCACCTCCACTTCCACATGGAAAACCTGCAGCGGTCTGTCCACAATCACCTCCAGGTGGATGCTACACTCTGCGCTCCGCCCGCACAGCTCCTCCCGGTCGATCCGAGAATTCACAAACAAAATGCCATTCTGCAGATTTACCTCCAGAAGGTCCCTGCGGTCCTTGGAGGCCACCTTGAACAGGCGGGGCACCAGCTCCGTCAGCTCCAGCCCCAGATCCTGCGCGATGCGGCCGACGAAGGTTCCGTGTTTGGCCTCCTCAGGGACGGAGTAGCGGAGATGGCCGCTCCCAAATTCCCAGGCTGAGAGGAACAGAAGCCAGAGCAGCAAATACTTTTCTTTGTGACTCCCGGATATGGAGATGGTCACTGTACCTTTCTCTTGCTTTGCAAATCCATGGATGAGCCATCTAGAATACATGCACGCGCTAATATTTCTCGTTCCATGTCCTACTTTCATTTTTTTATTGAAACGACTCGGAACTCCGAATCCAGCTACTTCCTAGCCTTCAGAATCGGCGAATTGTCTTTGTTTTATACAGCTACATATTTTGTGGACGACAGCGACATCCAGTGGTTAAACGTTTAAGTATCATTCTATGAATTTAACTTTCATTCAAATTTTTATTCCTATTTTTATGGATTGTTTTTCTTATGGATAAGAAAACCTTGTATTACATTTGTATATAATAATATATACTGTGGATCCAATGTACAATTTTTTTCTTTAACATAAAACCACAAGGAAATAATTCCTTTCTTAACCACATGATTATGGTTAAGTTTTTAAATGTCCTTAATAGTTATAGAATAATAAGTAATCTGGTATTTTATTTATGATCAAGTGTAGGTCTCTACATAATTTATTTATTTTGGAATCAATATAAGTCAATTTTATGTAGACAATGTCAATGCACTAACTTTTCTGTCTGTGAATGTTAGTGACTCACAATAAATCACTGGAATATTGAGCTATCCCCCATTGACAGCATCAACCATCTTTTCACTTAAAGTCTTGTAAATGTTCTTAGTGTCCATGTAACTTCGGTTTAGTCTTTTAACCTCTGGAAATTTCAGTTTCCAGTTTGACGATATTGTTATAATAGTAATATATTGTTTGTGTAAAGAATAGCATATTAAGTGCCTAGGACACTACTTTGAAAAAAGAGAGTACTTCATTAATGAGAATTTTCTCAAGCCTTAATTAGGACATATTTATTTTCATGTTGCTCAAGACAAAATATGACTCCTCAAGAGAAATGATTTCCTATTGAATACTGTCATGATCCAGTGCATACATTGTGGCTACTACACAGCCTAAAAGGGGTGGTACTTGCCTTGAAGAAAATATGAATCAGTTACATGGGAAGAAATTTCATCCTACATTTTACATAGGCAAAAGAGTCTTAATTATTGGTCTGAGTAAATTAATTCACAAATTTATACTACTACTTCCAGAATATTCTGCAAGAAATTCAATTTTTCCAGTCCTTGATATTCCCTGAGTTCCTGTTGTCAAACCAATGCCTATCAAGACAACTAACATTGAATTCAGACTTATGCTTTTGAATGTTTCTATTTTTACAATTTTTCCAAATTCCATATGTGATTTGATTATATGACACAGATTGATGGCTTATGTCCACATTCTTTACCCCTAAGGAACTCTCTCTGTCTCTTATAATGTTGTTGAGCAGTTACAGTATCCTCAAAAACTATAAACTTTATTCCTATGATGTATGATTATATTGATGCATCTGGTAATTTAGTTTAACACTAAATTTTATTATCCTCTTGGGTTATGAGCTTTCTTCATGAACAAATTTCCAAAGGGTTGTGGAATACCTGAGTGATCAGCTTATTTTGTGAAGCCATGGAAGCATGAGTACAGTGGAACCCAGTGAAGCTGGGGTTGAGAAAGGTTGAGAAATTTGAAACACAGAGATATATAGTACAAACTTTTATGTTTTGCCTAGTAGCTGACCATGCATATACCTGTAGTAATGCTGCTCAATTCAAGAAAGAATTATGAAGCCAAGGATGAAACCAATTACTCTATGCCAATTCTACCCAAATTGTAGTTTGTGAAATGTAAATTAGAAAAGAAAAAGATAGTTTGAATAAACATGTAATTCATAAAGTCAGCAATTTGAAAGTGACAAGCTACCATCCAGAAATGTAAGTATAGTATATAGGAACATAAATGTGCCAAATTTCATATCCAGATTCCTGTGTCATGAAATACTGAGAAAAAAGCATACTCTCATCTAATATGGGGAAGTTGTCTTAAATTTTAGAGTAATAATTTCAAGAGAATTCAAAGGATTAAATCTTTACATTCCAAACTTTTATGACTAAATCAAAAGAGTTGAGAAAAATCACTTCTGAAGGAAGAAATTGTCTGTAAGGAAGTATTTTCATTAAACTCAGAAGAGAAATTAAATGCAAATTTGTAGGTGTAAAAGCATTCGTAATCAGCATTTTCTTATAATGTACATTTTCAAAAATTCAGGACCCCATTTTATATAAATTGAATGTCATGCTTATATTCTTTTTGACAGAGTTATATCCTAAGTAGAGAAGTTGTTTTCTAAGAATTACTGGTTGTTATTTGTCTCCGTTCAGAAAAATACAGAGAACAGAAAAGGTTTTATTATAAACAATGGAGTTAGATCAAACCACAATGAAAAATAAAGGATCAATTAAACTGTAAAGTATTATTAAAGCTTACTGAATGGCTAACAAGATTTTCTCACATAATTTTCTTTTAAATTTTTTATTTATTCAATTGTGCGTGTGTGCACATGTGTGTGTGTGTGTGTGTGTGTGTGTGTGTGTGTGTGTGTGTAGAACCACAGGCGAATTAGGGAACCACCATGGACCGCCTCCACCTCCTCCTTGTTTACTCTGCCCTGGAATTCATAGGCTCCACCCTACCAAGACCAGAAATGCAGGCCGCCCGGCTTCCACCAGGAGTCTACATGTGGGGTCTAGGATCCGAACTCAGGACCTTCTGCCAGCAAGACAGAGGCTTCACCCCTGAGCCACCTCTCCAGCCCCATCGCCTAATAATTTTCAAGTGCCATCACAGCTAAGTATTAAAGCTGTTTCATATCACTCATTTCAGGTTGTAAATAAATTGACTTTAACACTTAATAATGTTAACTTGGGCTGGAGAAGTGGCTCAGGTATTAAGCCTCTATCACACAAACAGAAGGGCCTGAGTTCAGATTCTAGATCCCAAGTAAAACCACTGAGAAGAAAAAGGGGCTATCTTTATTTCTGGCCCTAATAGGTGGAGCCTAGGAAATTCTGGAATAAAGCAAATAGGAGGTACCACAAGCACACACAATGCCTCTGATACACACACACACAAACACACATACATGCAAAAATAAAATAAATAAAATAAAAATAAATGTTTCCTTAATGTACAGTTTATTAATTACAATGGGAGTTTCAAAACACAAAGGTTTGAACTAAGTTAGAGATTTTTTACCAATTTTTTAAATTCTGCTAGAATGGTAGAAAATAAAAAGCCAAGTATTTAAATAAACTAAGCAATTAATTTTTTAAAAACCTTTAACAAAAATTTATAGACTAAATAAAAAGTTATAACGACTCACCTCAGAGGAATCCAAAGAAGCATGTGTTTCCCCCATTTCTTCTGTATTTCCAAGACAAGGAGGTAGGCCAGGGCTGAAGGCCATAAGGTCACTCTTTGGTGGACCCTCACCAGAGCACACTCTTTGCCTTGTCTGCCGCGAGTATGACCAGCTCCCCACTGCACTGGAGCAGACCAGCACGGGCTTCCCAGGCCCACACGCACTCTCACAGCTTCCCAGGCCCTTACCCACAGTGGAGCAACGCAACACTGTGTACAGCATCAGTGAGAGCACCAAGAGGCTGGACACCGCGCAGATGGCCACGATCAGGTACACGTTCACGTCCACTAGTGCCAAGTCTGACACCTTAGCATCCATAGACACCCGTAATGAGGTCTTTGAAGCCTGGCCATTATCCACTAGAGACACCAGTACAGTGGCTGTGGCGGTCAGCGCGGGCTCCCCGTGGTCCTTCACCAGCACCAGCAGGCGCTGTCGCGGCGCATCCGCCTCTTCCAAGGCTCGCATGGTGCTGATCTCGCCCGTGTACAGACCCACACGAAACGGGCTGCGTGTGCCTCCTGCCACAGCTTGCAACTCATAGGACAGCCACGCGTTGTAGCCAGAGTCCGCGTCCACCGCGCGCACCTTCGTAACCACGTGGCCCGCACCCACTGAACGCGACACCAGCTCGCTCACCGCGTTGCCCGCCAGAGGCGCCAGCAGCGCGGGCGCGTTGTCGTTCTCGTCCAGCACGAACACCTGCAGCGTCACGTTGCTGCTCAGCGCAGGCACGCCGGCGTCGCGCGCGCTCACCTGGAACTGCAGCAGCTCCAGCTCCTCGTGGTCCAGAGGCTGCAGCGCGTACACCTTGCCGCTCTCCGCGTGCACCGACACGTAGCTCGACAGCGCGCGCTCGCCCACGCGCCGCTCCACCAGCGAGTAGGACACCAGCGCGTTCTCCTGCGCGTCCGCGTCCGCCGCCCACACCGTGAAGATGTGCGAGCCCGGCGGGTTGTTCTCCTTCACGAACACTGTGTACTCGGGCTGCGCGAACGCGGGCGCGTTGTCGTTCACGTCGGCCACCTCCACCGACACGCTGGCCGTGGCCCACAGCGAGGGCGAGCCGCCGTCGCGGGCGGTCACCACCAGCTGGTAGGCGGCGGTGGTCTCGCGGTCCAGGGCGCTGTCCAGCACCAGCGAGTAGTAATTCTTGAAGGTGGACACCAGCTTGAAAGGCACGTGGGGCGTCAGGGAGCAGGTCACCTGCCCATTTACACCTGCATCTAGATCACTCACGCTGATCAAAGCAATGACTGCCCCTGGTTGGGCATCTTCATTAATGGGAAGCCGAAGCGTTTTGACCTTCAGTTGTGGAATATTGTCATTCATGTCTATAACTTCCACAAGAACTGTAGAGTGACCAGCCAATACTGGGAAGCCTTTATCAATTGCTTCTAATGGAATCTTGTAAGCTTTATTTTCTTCAAAATTAATAAGTCCTGTCACTGTAATTTCTCCACTCACTGCATCAATGTGAAACTTGGATTTTATGTCTGGAGAAACATCACCAGAAAATTTGAAAATAACATCCCCATTTACACCTTCGTCTAAATCTGAGGCATTAACCCTAATCACCGATGTCCCATTAGGAACGTTTTCTGGTAATTTCGCTGTATAAAGCGATTTGTCAAAAACTGGAGCATTGTCATTGACATCCAGCACTGTGATGATCAACTGAACAGTGCCAGTCAGCTCGGGTTTGCCTCCATCCGTGGCTGTGAGCACTAAATGCAACTCCGGAGCTTCTTCTCTGTCTAAAGGTTTTCGTAATACAAGCCCAAGAGGTTTCACCTGCTCGTGATTGGGCGGAACGTCCAGTGAGAAATATTCATTGGTGCTCAATCTGTAAGTCAGCAGCGCATTGATACCAACATCTGCATCCGATGCGCCCTCTAGTGGAAACCGAGAGTCAAGCAGCCTGGATTCTGGGATAAACAAATTCTTTTGCGCTGCTGGAAACACTGGCGGGTTGTCGTTAATGTCCCTCACCTCCACCTCCACGTGGAAAACCTGTAGCGGTCTTTCCACGATCACCTCCAGGTGGATGCTACACTCCGTGATCCGCCCGCACAGCCCCTCCCGATCGATCCGAGAATTCACAAACAAAATGCCATTCTGCAGATTTACCTCCAGAAGGTCCCCGAAGCCCTTGGAATCCAACTGAAGTAGACCAGATACTAAGTCTGGCAGCTGTATTTCGAGGTCCTGCACGATGCGACCCACGAAAGTGCCGTGTTTGGCCTCTTCGGGGACGGAGTAATGGAGCTGACCGCTCCTCACCTCCCCAATTGTGAAGAATAGAAGAGAAACCACTAGATGCCGGCCTTCTACGTTACCACCTAAACGCAGCATTTCAAGTATTTGATCTTTTTCTAACGTGCTTGATCGCCTCAGAAAACGAAGATAAATCATCTCATTCTCTTATTTCCTCCCTCCTGTATCCGCCATTGTTCATCACAGAGTGAAAAAGAATGGAGCCTCCCCCCCCCCCCGCAAGAAGATTAGCCGCACTCAGAGAGCATAAAGTAGCCAACAGTGACATCAGGTGGCCCAAAATGTAAGTACATATTCCATTAATAAACATTGCAGTGAATTTTGTCATTGTTGAAGTAAAAGATCACCTTTTTCTTCTGGGAACCATTCTGAGTGGATTAACCTCTAAAGCTATGATATAAGCAAATTTACAACCCTCTCATGCCTGAGAAAACTGCCCACATAATTTTAAAACAATACTGAAAATGAAACTATAATAAAAATGATCAATTAAACAATCACGAATTGGAAATTGGAAAATTATTTTCTTTTGGGACTCAGTGTCATCCATATTCCTAAATTTAGGATTATGATATAACAGACAACTCCTTAAATTAATATTCCTAGAGAATCTAGGAGCCCAAAATTCTACTGATCAAAAATGAACTTGCTCATACTTGAAATCAAGCAAAAAAAGTGAAGCAATTTTCTTCAGTAATCTTATGAATTAAAAATTGTAAAGTATTTCTAAGAATGGAATTTATTTTAGTATCTTCCATTAGAAGAATATATACTCTCTTTATTAGCATTTATATTATCTGTTCCCAGTAACATGTTGGATTCCTACACCTACATAATTCAATTATTTTCAATCATTGTCATTTGCAAATAACAATGTCTTCTTACTCTCTGATATAATTTAAACTATATTGTGTCACAGTAAATTGTAATTTCATTATTATTCACTCAGCACTTAGAGTTCTATTCTTATTTAATATTGTGTGTGTGTGTGTGTGTGTGTGTATCAGAGGGCACTATGAGTCCCTATGGAGGACCAAAAGCGACCAGGAATCATCCTGGATTGCTTCTACCTCCTTCTTGCTTTGCTTTGGGATTTCAGACTCCACCCACCAGGGCCAGAAATGTAGGCTGACTCTATTTCTGTCTGACATTTTTATGTGTGACCTGGGATCCTAACTCAGGACCAGGATCTTAACCCCTGAGCCATCTCTCCAGCCCAATATGATTGATTTTCATGTAATGCATTTTAGTAGACAAATACGATATTAGATATGGAATTGTTCAATTATGAAAAACAAAAAGTCAACAATTATCTTGCCTTTAGATTCTCTTCAGTTGTGCAAGAGAAAAAAAATGTGACCATAAATAATTATATTAGATTATCATAAATGATAAACTTAAACTTAATATATAAAGACTATCTAATAGCAAGATAGGTACAACAGTAACAAGAAACAAAAGTAGGAAAAAAGAAATACTAGAATCAAATGAAAAAGGTTAGAAACAAGAAAAGTAATTCAGATTTCTCAAATATTTACTACAAAAAATTACTACATGATCTAATGAGTGCTAGTTATCCTGAGAAGTCTATGTAATGAGTTATAAATGATACATTTGGTATGCAAGAATGGAATTGTTACACATTGTAGACTTCATAAAAAGGATTTTGTTAAATAATACTAAATGTAAATTCCATTCTTTTTTTGTTGGAAATGCACTAGGATATGAATTCAAGATCTTGCACATGCTGTGAAGTATTTTTAATGCTACAATTCATATAACAAAGGATTGATATTCTTTTGTTAAATAACTGGTTAGAGTTTAATATATATTTGTCAGACGAAAAACAAATATTTAAGAAAAAAAGTTCAAGATTGTAGAAAGGCCTCTAACAGTAAGAGAAAAAACATCTCAAAACGGTGAAACTTGTCAGGAATGGTGGTACATGCCTGGGGTCATAGAAGGAATGAGGATGAAACACAGCGATTATGAGTTTTAGAGAGTCTGAGCTACATGGTTATAATCTATTTTTCAAAAGACAAATAAATGTCATTGCAAGGTTGTACTTTCTATTCTTTTCCTTCTTTTGCAGTTTTAACATTAAAATTAAAACTCAGAGATGATGATTTGTGCTTTAATACCAAAAATTACATTAGTGGATTTTAGCTTTGCAAATTTTTTATGGCTTCTGTGTTTCTTTATTTTGAGTCTGAACAAGAAGTGTGAATTTCTAGAAATTAAATGAGATACTTTTGGAATTGGCAAAAATCTTGATGACATCTTAAAAACTATTTGCCCATCCCCCTCAACTAGAAATACATTTGGTATCTCCACAGAATATCCTGTAAGTAAAACACTGTAATAAGTATTCTTAAGGAAAAAATTAGAAATAGAGAGAAAGAAGAAAAGAGTACCTCAATATCATTGTATTTAAAGTAGCCTTACATATTTCCTTGTAATTTCATTTACTTTACTTTAGGCTGAATCATAGGAAAGTAGGGGAGAAATGAAAATTATGCATTTTTATTATTTATTTATTTATTGTGTATGTGTGTGTGTATGTGTGTGTGTCCCTGTGGAGAGCCAAGGGTGACTTTGGGATTCATCCTAAATTGCTTCTACCTCCTTCTTGTCTCCTTCTGGAATTTCCCAGCCTCAGAAGTGCAAGCCTCTGCCATTTCCACCTGATGTTTTTTATGTGGGAACCTTCTGCTTGGGAGGCAGAGTCTTAACCCCTGAGCCATCTCTCCAGCCCTAAACTATGCATTTTTAAACTTTATTTGTGTGTGTGTGTGTGTGTGTGTGTGTGTGTGTGTGTGTATCAGAGGGCACTGGGTGTTCCTGTGGAGGACCAAGAATAACTGCTAGAATCATTCGGGATTGTTTCTACCTCCTTTTTGCTTCTCTGGCATTTCCCAGGCTTTGCCCAGCAGAGCCTGAAGTGGAGGCCACCACCATTTCCACCTGTCCTGTTTATGTGGGACCTGGGATCTGAACTCAGGATTTTCTGCTTTGGAGTCAGAGTCAACCCCTGAACCATCCCTCCAGCCCCTACGGATTTTTAAATGAAATTATTCTTCTTTTATGACCAAAATATTTAAATTGGAATAAATTCTTCAGATACTCAAGGTTAGTAAAACTAAAAAGAAACAATAAGATGAGGGAGGGCATATAGTCTGGCAGATAATAAGTAACCATTTTGCAAATGGATGATTGACCCCTCCCTCACTGTGGTTTCCTACTTTTATTACATCTATCTTTGAATATACTCTTATAACAAGACTCTAGTTTAACAGGGGATGACATCCAATACCCATCGGGATGGAGTGAAGGGCATTGCAGGAGCAGCAAAACTGCAAAAGAAAATCAACAAACCACAATCCAGAACTTCAGAGACTCTATATCAACCACCTAGAACTAGGCCAGCCTAATCTCTCCCCATCCTGAAGCTCAGGGACATTTGCGGAAGAGGAGGCGGTAAGAGTGTAAGAGCACAAGGATGGGAGGAGCAATGATATGTAAGGTACTCCACACAAGTTAGGGCAGAAGCAATCATAATTGGACTTTGCATGCCCTGCACAATGTCCAACACACTATTGACCCCACAAAGTAGCATTTGCTAAAAGCACCAAGATCCTTGGAGGCAAGGGATTGACAGCCAAAATAGTGTTCCTATGCTTAAGGGGAACAAAGGAAAGGGTTCAGGGAAATGCCACTGGGTCCTTGTACGTCATCGGAGAGGAGGGCCCAGAGGAGAGTCAGGCATGCACATTAAAGGATTCTCCGGGGATTGGGGGAGGGGAGGCACTGGAGGGTGGGGAGGGAGGGGTGAGGGGAGGGTGAGCAGAGGGGTGGGGGGGGAGGAGGGAGGAGGGAACCGGTGAACCTATTTAGCTTGTATGAGCGGAGATAATAAAAAATGTTTAAAAAAAAGAAATAATAAGATGAATATATTAACATTATGAAATGAATGAAAATAAGAAAGCACAAAGTATTCAAAATATGCTGTTCAAAGGCTACTGCATAGAGGAGAGTAAACGTTCAGAGGATAATGACAAAATTTAAAGTTTGGAAAAATGAAAAAATTTTAAAGTTCACTAAAGTTCTGTACAGAAAAGATGAGTAAAATAAAAATTAAAATCGGTGCTGCACACAATAAGAAATCATCCTTAACTATGAAAAATCTGACAAAAAATAAAAAATAAAACAAAAAAACAGAAAAACTGAAAAACAAGAAACAGAAAAAAGGGAACCTTAAATGTAGAATTTTGACCACTAGATGTACACATCAAAGTTGCATAACTTAAAGCAGACTTTCAAATTTGAAGATATCTAAATATGAATAGACTTACTTGAAAGCCGTGATCAACATTTAAATCTTGACCTTCACCAACCACCTCTGATCCTGGGCGGGGTGGAAGACTGGGACTAAAAGCCATGAGGTCTGCTTTGGGCGGGACCTCTCCAGAACACACCCTCTGCCTCCTCTGTTGGGAGTAAGACCAGCTCCCCACCGCGCTGGAGCACACCAGCATGGGCTTCCCAGGCTCGCAGGCGCCCTGGGAGGGCAGCGCTGAGCAGCGCAGCGCGGTGTACAGCAGCAGCGTGAGCACCAACAGGCTGGACACCGCGCAGATGGCGATGATCAGGTACACGTTCACATTCACTAGTGACGTCTCTGGGATCGAAGTGCGCCCTGATGCGTGAAAAGAGGTCTTTTGCACATGGCTGTTCTCAACCAGAGATACCAAGACAGTAGCTGTGGCCGTCAGTGCAGGTTCACCATGATCCTTCACTAGTACCAACAAGCGCTGTCTCGACGCATCCATCTCCTCAAGGCCACGCGTCGTGCTGATCTCACCCGTGTAGAGACCCACGCGGAAGGGGCTGCGAGTGCTCCCGGCTGTCGTCTCCAGCTCATAAGAGAGCCATGCATTATAGCCAGAGTCCGCGTCCACCGCGCGCACTTTTGCAATCACGTATCCCGCACCCACTGATCGTGGAACGAGCTGACTCACAACAGCAGTGGAGCCCGCAGCGCCAAGGTCCAGCAGCGCGGGCGCGTTGTCGTTCTCGTCCAGCACGAACACCTGCAGCGTCACGTTGCTGCCCAGCGCAGGCACGCCGGCGTCGCGCGCGCTCACCTGGAACTGCAGCAGCTCCAGCTCCTCGTGGTCCAGAGGCTGCAGCGCGTACACCTTGCCGCTCTCCGCGTGCACCGACACGTAGCTCGACAGCGCGCGCTCGCCCACGCGCCGCTCCACCAGCGAGTAGGACACCAGCGCGTTCTCCTGCGCGTCCGCGTCCGCCGCCCACACCGTGAAGATGTGCGAGCCCGGCGGGTTGTTCTCCTTCACGAACACCGTGTACTCGGGCTGCGCGAACGCGGGCGCGTTGTCGTTCACGTCGGCCACCTCCACCGACACGCTGGCCGTGGCCCACAGCGAGGGCGAGCCGCCGTCGCGGGCGGTCACCACCAGCTGGTAGGCGGCGGTGGTCTCGCGGTCCAGGGCGCTGTCCAGCACCAGCGAGTAGTAATTCTTGAAGGTGGACACCAGCTTGAAGGGCACGTGGGGCGACAGGGAGCAGGTCACTCGTCCATTGGGTCCAGAGTCCGCATCTGAAACGCTGATCAGAGCAATGACGGTTCCCAGTTGAGCGTCCTCTCCAACAGGCAAGGATAAGGACGTCACCGAAATCTCAGGCACGTTATCATTTTCATCCAGCACTTTCACTAAAACAGTGCAGTGACCTGCCATTGGAGGGTGTCCTTTGTCTCTCGCATCCACGTGAATTTTGTAGAAATTTACTTGCTCAAAATCCAAATTTCCTTGAACTGCTATTTCTCCTGTATCTGGATCTATGCTAAATTGATCAAGAACCACGGGAGGGGTGAGACTGTTGAAAGAGTATGAAATCTCCCCATTCGTTCCTTCATCCTTGTCAGAAGCGTTCAGTCTAATAACCGATGTTCCTTTGTCTGAGTTTTCCAGTATTCTCACTTCATACTCGGACTGTGGGAAACTAGGAGCGTTGTCGTTCACATCCAGCACAGTGACCAGCAGCTGAACAGAGCCTGTGAGTTCAGGTTTGCCTCCATCCGTGGCCATCAGCAGTAAGTTATGTTCCGTAGCATCCTCTCTGTCCAAGGATTTTCTTAACACAAGCTCAACCTGTTTGTGATCCTCATTCTTTGAATTCACAGTTATTGTGAAATAATCATTAGAGTCAAGCCTGTAAGTTAAAATGGAATTCACTCCAATATCTGCATCAGAAGCGCCCTCTAGCAGAAACCTGGAATCTAACATTCTAGATTCTGAAATAAACAGCCTTTGTTCTTTTATTGGAAACACTGGCGGGTTGTCGTTAATGTCCCTCACCTCCACCTCCACGTGGAAAACCTGCAGCGGCCTGTCCACAATCACTTCTAGGTGGATGCTACACTCCGCGCTCGGACCGCACAGCTCCTCCCGGTCGATCCGAGAATTCACAAACAAAATGCCATTCTGCAGATTTACCTCCAGAAGGTTCCCGCGGTCCTTGGATACCACCTTGAACAGGCGGGGCACCAGCTCTGTCAGCTCCAGCCCCAGGTCCTGCGCGATGCGACCGACGAAGGTTCCGTGTTTGGCTTCCTCGGGGACCGAGTAGTGAAGCTGGCCGCTCCCTGCCTGCCAGGCTGCAAGGAGCAGAAGCGAGAGCAGCAGACGCCGGGATTTCCGACCTCCTTTCCAAGAAAACACCATGTCAAGGACCCGTTTTGTATCTATGCCAAGATCTTATCTTCATAAATAGAAGAGCATATTTTCGTCTTTAATCTTTCAGTCCAGTTCCGCTGCACCGGCCATTGTTCAGTTTTTGAGAGAATGATGCAGCTTCAGAAGTCTTTGGGTCTTGGCAAGCCACAACTTGATAAACAGCGACATCATGCGGCTCCAATGGGTAAGGGTTTTAAAAGATCTGATTTTCCTGGGCAATACTTGGATTCTTTCACTTCTAAGTGTTTTCTTGTCTTTCAGTATCCTTTAATGGTAGATTCTTACTTTTTATTGAATGTAGGTATGTCTATAAACTCTGGCTCCTTATAACGCTTTACTTTCAATGAGTTTTTTTAAGGAAAGAGGTTTTCCCCAATATTTTGAGTATTGGTCTCTACTACTAATATATTTAGATATAATCTGAGGATTTACGAATATGAGAGATAAGTTATCTTCCATATTTTATGTGAAAGGAATGTGTTAATATCATTCGATCATTAGAATGTGCATGAGCATCATACTTTAACTTTCATGTAAATTCTACTTAAATTACTTTATTCAATGGATATCAAATTTCCTAAACCTTTTTGCACATTAGAACAGAAAAAATGAGAGCACATATCATTTCCATTATTCAGCATCTCTGTAAATTCTCAAAAAGGCCTCTCACAACATTTTCCCTCATATATTTCTCTGCCTCTGCAAACTCTATTAGTATTTCATCCGTAGTGTTTGTTGAATCTTCATCTTTTTCCTCTGTATTTTCCATAATTTTGACTTTACACTTTTTAGAATACTAGCCCTTTCTTTAAGGTAAGTTTGACTACTTCAGTATCTCTAAACTATTTTCTAAAGTATATTTAAGTTCATAATTTCACATGCCTATTTTCACTTTGTACTTGATATTTTGTTGTGTCATAATATTGTCCAGGACAAAATTGGTCCATAATGTTAACTATTTCAGAACACAGCATCTCTATTTGGAAAATTTCATGCTTATATGAATTTATATTACTTATGTCCATTGCACACAATATTTAAAGCTTGTTTAAATCATCTTATATATCATAATTTTTTGTATTTAAGGTGACTTTCATTGTGTTATACTGAAGCCTGTAGTGAGTTTTCTTTACTAATGAACAAATATCAAGATATACAATAGGTTACCATAATCCAGTCTTCACAGTGTTATCTCTAACATATTTCCAATAGGAATCATATTTTATAGAAAAGACATATTTCTGTTATTAGGATTTTCATCTACAATTTCCTTTTTATCTATGAAAATTCCATTCATTCTTCAAAGTCTACCTCAAGAGTAAATGCTCCAAGAATTCATTATAGTTTCTTAATGCTTCATTTAATGAGACATATATTTAATAGAACCTTCCAGTGCACTATCACTAAACATAAAGTTGTTAAAAATTGCTTTTCTCACATTCTAAAAAGCCCTCATAAATGATATTAGCCAGCATCCTTTACATTAAAGTTTTGTATCTTTCTAAGTGAATGATTTAATTTTGAAAAGTAATCATCATATATGACTTTTTACTCAAGTAAAACTAAAAGGACAATGTTTGAGAATGTAATAACATGTAATGCCTGTAATGTTTTCATTGCTTCTGATCTTTTTGACCACAAATATGCACATCATAATATTTTCATTAGTTCCACATGACAAAAGTACTGAGAATTCACAGACAGGGAAGTAAAACAGAAAATATTAATAAGACAGTTTTATATTAAATCATTAAATGTATCCTCATTTTAACTGCAAAAGCTATTTCAACAATTGATTCCAAATAACATCAAATACTTTTTAAAAGAAAATTGAGGTATAGAATACCTGAGAAATTTTAACAACGATAAAAAAGTTCTGTAGCCAATACATAACTGAAAGAATTTGAATTTCTAAAAAAGTAATTTCTCAGGCTGGAGAAATGGCTCAGGAGGTTAAGACTCTGTCCCACAAGCAGAAGATCCTGAGGTCAGATCCTAGATCCCATGTAAAAATGCCACTTTCAGCCCTGGTGGACAAAGCCTGGGAAATCCTAGAGCAAAGCAAAATTCCAGAAGCAATCCAGGATGATTCCCAAAATCACCATTGGTCCCTCGAAGGAACACATAGTGTCCTGTGATGATGCATACACATGCACACACGCACACACACACACACACACACACACACACACACACACACAAGTAAAATACATAACTTCTCACAAAAATATTACAATGGCTCGTGATTACAAATTCTATTGTATCCAAAATTAAATGAAGTTTTATTTTCATTAAGTAATGTGCTATGGAGGTTTGTATAAGCTATATGAATATAAGAATAAAATAAATATAAAGTATTAAAAGTCACAAGTATCACCGAAACTCTAGGATAATCATGTATTTATTTCTGAAGTATCAAAATACTTCAACAAGAGCAACAAATTTGTATGCTTACAGTGAATGTCAATTTACTGCTTTATGGTAAATAATTTTCAGAATATAAGACCTATTCAAGAGTTGGTATACTTCTGCTTCTTTTTATATTGTAAACAAAAATGCAAGATGTCTAAAATTATCTCATGACATATATTAGAATTTTACTAACGTTAAAAATTGATGGTAATATCCAAAAGCAAATATTTGTGAAATTTAAAGCATAATGTGAAGTTGGGTAGTTAACATTCCTTTTTACCAATATGCAAAGCAGAAACTTGAATTAATAAGACTTGGTATATATGTTATGAAACAAGATGCAGATTTTTAGTGAGTATAAACACCAGCATGCAACTTAAAATAGTAAATTGCAAAAATATAGAAGGGTTAAATGTAATAATTTTTTTCTTAAAAAGATGGGCAGATTTACACATACTTTTAATTTTAGAGAATACAACAGAGATTGAAGCTACTTCAGGTATTCAGAGAGGTGGAGTGGTTTTAGTGTTAAAGATGGGAAGAATTTTCACTCTATACCACATTCAAGTCCTTGAAATTTTTCATGAGAATGTATCTCTTTCACAAATAAGGAATAAATAAAGACTATTCAAGTCCTGCTTAAACTATATTTTTAATAATATTAGTTCACCATAAACATGGCAAACTTGATTGTATAAAGGAAGTAAAATGAAGATAATACTACATAAATATGACTGGAGAAGATAAACTGGTACAATAAGAAATCTAAATAATTCAAATTGTAGACTAAGCATAAAAGGACAAATATTAAACCAACAATGTTAAAGTACTTAAGTTTTGGCAAAATGTTTATAAGGCAGGGAATAAATGTCAAGTAAAATAGAAGGAGGAGGAGGAGGTGGAGGAGAAAAAGAAGAAGAAGATGGAGGAGGAGGAGGAGGAAGAGGAGGAGAAGAAGAAGAAGAAGGGGGAGGGGCAGAGGGAGGGGAGGGGAAAGGAGGGAGAGGAGAGGGGAAAGGAGGGGGAGGGAGGGAGAGGGGGAGGGGAGGGGAGGGGAGGGGAGAAGAAAGAAGAAGAAGAAAAGTCTGTTGTAGCTCAGGTCACACCTAGCTAGTCCCAATTCAAATATTCTCCTTCCTCTGCTTCCCCAGTGTTGACATTAGGAAAGTGTGTTATGAAATATGGCTAAAATTCCTATTCTAAAGTATTGAAGAGAAAATTATTTATGACTCACGTTGTCTGCAGAGTTGGAACCGTGAGGTAAGCTGGGACTGAAGGCCATGAGATCCGACTTGGCCGGACCCTCTCCAGAGCACACCCTCTGCCTGCGTTGCTGAGAGCAGGACCAGCTGCCTACGGCGCTAGAGCACACGAGCATGGGCTTCCCCGACCTGTTGTCACGCTCGGTTGGCAGAGCTGAGCAGCGCAGCACGGTGTACAGGAGCAGCGTGAGCACCAACAGGCTGGATACCGCGCAGATGACGATGATCAGATACACGTTCACATCCACCAGCCCTCCATCCATGCCGGAGACCCCAACTGACATCCTAGAAGAGATCTGTAGTTGGCCGCTCTCCACCAGCGACAGCAGCACCGTGGCGGTGGCGGTCAGCGCAGGTTCTCCATGGTCCTTCACCAACACAATCAAACAGTGTCGCACTGTATCTGCTTCATCCAAAGAGCGTGTGGTACTGATTTCTCCGCTGTACAGGCCCACACGGAAAGGAGAGTTCACACCACTTGTCGCCGGAAACAGCTCATAGGACAGCCACGCGTTGTAGCCAGAGTCCGCGTCTACTGCCCTCACCTTCGCTATAACCTGACCGGGTCCCATCCACCTAGACACCATCTCGCTCACCGCGCCTCCAGTTCCCACAGTTCTTTGCAGCAAAAGCTCCGGCGCGTGGTCGTTCTCGTCCAGCACGAACACCTGCAGCGTCACGTTGCTGCCCAGCGCAGGCACGCCGGCGTCGCGCGCGCTCACCTGGAACTGCAGCAGCTCCAGTTCCTCGTGGTCCAGAGGCTGCAGCGCGTACACCTTGCCGCTCTCCGCGTGCACCGACACGTAGCTCGACAGCGCGCGCTCGCCCACGCGCCGCTCCACCAGCGAGTAGGACACCAGCGCGTTCTCCTGCGCGTCCGCGTCCGCCGCCCACACCGTGAAGATGTGCGAGCCCGGCGGGTTGTTCTCCTTCACGATCACCGTGTACTCGGGCTGCGCGAACGCGGGCGCGTTGTCGTTCACGTCGGCCACCTCCACCGACACGCTGGCCGTGGCCCACAGCGAGGGCGAGCCGCCATCGCGGGCGGTCACCACCAGCTGGTAGGCGGCGGTGGTCTCGCGGTCCAGGGCGCTGTCCAGCACCAGCGAGTAGTAATTCTTGAAGGTGGACACCAGCTTGAAGGGCACGTGGGGCATTAGGGAGCAGGTCACCTGCCCATTGGAACCAGACTCACGGTCAGAGACGCTAATCAAGGTGATGACTCTGCCTGGTTGGGTGTCCTCAGAGATAGGGAGAGACAGGGAACTAACCGTTAACTGTGGAGCATTGTCATTAGTATCTACAACTTCCACAAGAACTGTACAGTGACTAGCGAGTGCTGAGAAGCCTTTATCGACTGCTTCGACTTGTATTTTGTAGGCTTTATTTTCTTCGAAATCAATAAGTCCTGTCACTGTAATTTCTCCACTCACTGCATCAATGTGAAACTTGGATTTTATGTCTAGAGACATATCACCAGAAAATGAGTAAATAATGTCCTCATTCAAGCCTTCTTCTAAATCCGATACATTAACTTTAGTTACTGATGTCCCATTAGGAACGTTTTCTGGTAATTTCGCTGTATAGAGCGATCTGTCAAAAACTGGAGCATTGTCATTGGCATCCAGCACTGTGATGAGCAACTGAACAGTGCCAGTCAGCTTGGGTTTGCCTCCATCCGTGGCTGTGAGCACTAAATGCAACTCCGGAGCTGCTTCTCTGTCTAAAGGTTTCCGTAATATAAGCCCAAGAGGTTTCACCTGCTCGTGATTGGGCGGAACGTCTAGCAGGAAATGTACATTGGAGCTCAGTGTATAAGTCAGCCGCGCATTGATACCAACATCCCCATCCGATGCGCCCTCTAGTGGAGACAGAGAGTCAGGCAGTCTGGATTCTGGGAAAAACAAATTCTTCTGCGCTGCTGGAAACACTGGTGGGTTGTCGTTAATGTCCTTCACCTCCACCTCCACGTGGAAAACCTGCAGCGGCCTGTCCAAGATCACCTCCAGGTGGATGCTACACTCCGCGATCCGCCCGCACAGCTCCTCCCGGTCGATCCGAGAATTTAAAAACAAAATGCCATTCTGCAGATTTACCTCCAGAAGGTCCCTGTGGTCCTTAGACACCACCTTGAACAGGCGGGGCACCAGCTCCGTCAGCTCCAGCCCCAAGTCCTGCGCGATGCGACCGACGAAAGTTCCGTGTTTGGCTTCCTCCAGAAGCTCAAGGAAATTTGCGGAAGAGGGGGCGGTAAGATTGTAAGAGCAAAAGGATGGGAGGAGCAATGATTTGAAGATTCTCCACACTAGTTAGGGCTGAAGCAATCATAATAGGATTTTGCATGCCCTGCGCAATGCCCAACACACTATTGACCTCACAAAGTCTAGCATCGGCTAAAGGCACCAAGATCCTTGGAGGCAAGGGATTGACAGCCACAGTAGTGTTCCTATGCTTAAGGGGAACATGAGAAAGGGTTCAGGGAAATGCCACTGGGTCCTTGTGGGAGAGGAGGACCAAGAGGAGAGTTAGGCATACATAATAAAGGACTCTCTGGGAATTGGGGGGGAGGCACTGGGAGATGGGGAAGGAGGGAGGGTGAGCAGGGGGTTCGGGGGAAGGAGGGGCGGAGGGAACTGGTCTACCTATTAAGTTTGTATGAGCGGAAATAATAATAAAAAATGTTTAAAAAAAAAGAATTTGGTGGAGTGGGTTTTAATTTAGGGGTGCCAAGTGGCCTTACTTTTTTTGGCGGGAAGGGTTAAATTTTATTTCAAAAGCTTGGATAGCTTCAATATCCAGGTCGTGGCAAAATCAGGACACATATAAAACACCTTACAATACATTAGATTCCCAAAAGGTACCAAAAAGTACAGTAAAATTAACACTTCCATTACAGGAAATGTATGACACAAATAATATAAAAATTAAAAGGTGAAAAAAGGTGATGCTGGTTTGCTAAGATATGGTTTACTCTTTACAACCAGGGTCCACAGGTCCAGGCTGCAGAGCGGCAGCAGGAAGCAGACCCCCCAAATCTGGTATTGGGTAACCTGGTAATAAAATGAGCCTCTTAATGCCGCTCTGGCCTGAGACACCACACGCTGCCTAAAACAACTAGAGCTCTGGAAATAGGAAACAGGAGAGTGATTTCCAGGGGAAATTTTTAAATAAGATGCACATGGGACAGGCCATACAAAGTTTGCCAAGTTAAATTTGGTACATAATTGCGTTCACTCCGTATCCAAACAAAGCGTGTGCGGTCGTCAGTTGGCCGCTGTTGCTGTCGCCTCAATATGGCTTGTAGTTATTCTGATGGCCACCGCATCGCTGGCTCTTCCCGTAATTTGTACTACCCCGACTGTAGTCGTTGCCAGGGCCGTAGCCGTAATAGCCATAGGACAAGTAGTCGTAGCTGCCATAGCCGGGCCCGTAGCCCTGCTGGTAGCCGTAGCCCTGGTTCCAGTAGTTGCCATAGCCCTGATTTAGTTCTGACTCTGACCTCCACCACTGCCTCGGTTCCCTCGGTTGCGGTTTCCACGGCCCCCAGAACCATACTGTTACTGCTGATAGATCTCTTTGGGTTGGGCAACCTTGATTTCACACTTACTTCCACTGATAGTATGGAACTTTTTTTCTAGAACTTTCTTCACAGGATCTTCTTCTTTAAAAGTAATAAAAAAAAAAAAAAACCCGTCTTTTGTTCAACTTAGGATCCATGGCAGCTCAATGGCTTCAATCTCTCCAAACTCCCGAAAGTACTCCCTGATCTTTTCCTCAGTGGCTTCGGGATTCAGACCCCCCACAAAGATTTTCTTCACTGGGTCCTTTTTCATAGCCATGGCCTTCTTAGGGTCAATGACCCGACCATCCAGCCTGTCCTCCTTCTGGTCAAGGACCTTCTCCACACTGGCAGCATCTTTGAACAGGATAAAACCAAACCCTCTTGACCGTCCAGTGTTGGGATCCATTTTTATTGTACAGTCAACGACCTCTCCAAACTTAGTAAAATAATCCTTTAAATCTTTCTTACTGGTATCCCAGCTCAGCCCACCAACGAACATATTTTCCCGCGTCCTCCTCGTTCTTGCTCACGTTGATCTGGTCGCCCTCCGCGCCGTTCTGGTTCCTGCTCGGGGCCGCCGCTGCCCCGTCCCCGGACACCGCCGCCGCCGCTGCCGCCCCGGCACTGGCCTCGGCGGGCGGCTCGCCCTCGGGGGCGGCCTCGTGCTGGTTCTCGGGGGCGCCCGTCGTCTCCATGGGCTGCTCCTCGCCCGCCACCTCCGAGTGGCCTTACTTTACAGAAACCTTACTAGAAATTTTCCAGTAGTTGTAGCTATGGGTTTTTTGTTTGTTTCCTGAGAAATAAAACTGTTTTCAGGTAGCTGGATGTCATTATCTATAGAAATGATATTCTTTAATGATTAGTATATCCAGAAGTAATATTTCCTTCTTAAGTATGAAAAGGAGTTTAGGATTTTTCTTCTTTCATCTTAATTCAATGTTAAATATATATTTTAAAAATTATCCATACAATTCTACTAATGGCTTGTGCAATACAACTCTATTGGGGGTATATGCAATTTCAAGAATAAAATGAATACACAGACTCCCAACTAGGTTCTCTGATACACTATGAGAAATTTTAAATATGATAAAACATGCTATGCAAGTTTGAAAAAGTAATGCTTCTTGGGGAAAATGAACAAACAAAAGTTAAATCAATCTTCAAAAAGTAACTTGAATTTCTTTTGAATGCAAAGCTTTTATGCTGCTGAAGTCCTGATTTGCTTATTTACTGGGAAAGTTACATAAATTATTGTTAGTGTAACACATGGCACAAAGTGGTAGCAGTATGTCAGAAGAATTTGGAAGCTGTAGTCTTCCCAAAAAAAACTACATGAAATAAAAATGATACTAAATTCATATGATAACCTGATATGAAAAGGTATAAAATTTTTCCTCTGCCCTTTTAGAGTGAAAATACTTACATTTTATTAAGCAAGTACTATTTGTCAAACATTGTTATAACAATCTTTGAAAGTGACTTGCAAAATGTTTGCAACCCCCTCTATGGTAGATGCTGTAATAGTTAATCCTGGGTGTCAATTTGACACACATGGCATTAACTAAGATCAGCTGAGACCACTTGAAGAGATAATCTGGATAATACAAAGATCAGCCATAGATCCAATTGGAACCTCCCAGTAGTGTATCACATAAAAGGAGCCACAGAACAGAAGACTTGGAAGAAGAAGAGAGACTCCAGGAATCCTTCCTCCATCACCCACTAACCTCTCAGATGAGTGTGACATAGTCTGTCTCATGCTACTTCATGAAAGACTGTATCTCCCCCCTGGAACTGTAAGTTGAATAAATCTCCCTTTTTCCCTCAAGTTATCTGACTCTGGGTGCTGTCTCATAGCAATAGTTAAGAGTAACCATTACAGATGCTGCTCTTTACCTTCTACGTTTTTGGATAGGAAACTTAAAATTGACAGGATGACTAGGCTATTCAGTGCTGCATAAAACCAAAGTAATTGGTGTGGAATTTTGCAAGAGGAGTAATACAAAAAGTCACAACACTTAATCACTTCATGTGATGCCATTCATTAAGCAAATAGTAAGCTGTGTAACTAAATATGTAGAAAAGAAATGTTTAGATCCCACAAAAATGGCTAAGTGAACTTCAAAGACAAATAAGACAGTTGCAATATCACATAAATACTATGCTTTGCTTATTGATTGTTTGTTTATTTGTGATCTACTAGGACTAGAATTTAGGGTCTTATACCTACTCAGCCTCTAAGCCACATTTACCAGCACAGGAATGCAGATTTCATATGAATTTACTACACTAAAGTCCAAATTCTGGGTTGGAGAGATGGTTCAGGGGTTAAGACTCTGCCTTACAACAGAAGTTCCTGAGTTCAGATCCCAAGTCCCAGGTAAAATTGCCAAGCAGGAATGGTGGAAGGCTGCACTTTCTGCCCTAGAGAAATGCCAGAGCAAAAAGGAGGTAGAAACAATCCAGGATGATTCCCAAAGTCATCCTTGATCCCCCACAGGGACACACAGCACCCTCTGATAAACACACACCCTAAATAAATGAATGAATGAATAAATAAAATCTTAAAATCCAAATTCCATAAACTACTACTTCTACAATATTAGAATCACTCATAAACTGGGTAATAACTATGGTTGGAACAATGTTATTTAAAAGCATGAGTTCCATTAATCCACTTCTTCATCTTTACCAGAAGTATTCATTCTAATAATTGTTGTTCATTATCCTACAGTGACTTCAGAAGGTAGCAATAAATGAATCCTATTGCCTCTTAAAATAACAACGGACAAAGGGAGAAATATAGAAAATTTATGATGGCTATTCTTCAAAAAAAGTGTATATCAAAATGTGTGTATATAAAAATATGTTACTGATACTTTACTGATAGAATATTTATCTAGAATTCTGGAGGTACTTGATTCCATAAGAGCATATATACAGACACAACAGACATGCACACACAAACAAACACACAAAGGAAAGTGAAAAACATAAGTGACATGATTGTGTTAATGCTGTGTTGTCCCATTAAGAACAACATGTCAAAAATGCAAAGAGGGGCTGGAGAGGTGGCTCAGGGGTTAAGCCTCCGCCTTGCAGGCGGAAGGTCCTGAGTTCGGATCCCAGATCCCACGTATAGACGCCAGGCGGAAGCGGGGGCGGCCTGCGCTTCTGGTCCTGGTAGGGCGGAGCTTGTGAATCCCGGGGCAGAAGATGGAGGCGTCCATGGTGGTTCGCAAATTTGTCCGTAGTTCTACACATACACAGACACACACACACACACACACACACACACAGACACACACACGCGCGCGCACATGCACACGCACATGCACACAGTTGAATAAATAATAATAAAAAATTTTTTTAAAATGCAAAGAGGTGAATGCCCTAGATAATTATTCAGCAAAATAATGCCACACATCTATAAAATATATAGAGTAGAAATATCTAACATGATTTTAAGACTGACTTTGAAATATTGTGTGGTTTCAATATGCATGGAAACATATCGTCCGATTTGTGAAAGACAAAAGCAAATGAAGTTTAAAAAGGAAATAAAATGTTCAAACCAATGAGATTAGTTTAAATTTTAGGAATAAGAAAATAAAAAACGAAGTTTGAAAAGACGATGCAAATTTAAAAACAAACTATAATCTTAGTTATGAAATCAGACACTTACTCTTGAGCAATGATCTTCATTTGAGTTCTGATGCTCGTCCCCGACTGGACAAGGAGGATTACCCGGACTGAAGGCCATGAGATCTGTCTTCGGTGGTCCCTCGCCTGAATACACCTTTTGCCTCCTCTGTTGTGAATAAGACCAGCTCCCCATTGCGCTGGAGCACACTAAAACGGGCTTTCCAGTCCCGAACGCGCCCTGCATAGGGGACGTTGAGCAACGCAGTGCTGTGTATATCATCAGGGTAAGAACTAAAAGACTGGATACTGCGCAGATAGCGATGATCAGGTACACATTAACATTCACTAGAGAAATTTCCGGACCCAGAGAACTGGAAGCCCGCAAAGAGGCTTTTGGAGTCTGGCTGCCTTCTACCAGTGACACTATCACGGTGGCGGTGGCCATCAGCGGTGGATCTCCATGGTCCTTTACCAACACCAGGAGGCGCTGGCGTGGAGCATCAGCCTCGTCTAGAACTCGCGTGGTGCTGATCTCACCTGTGTACAAACCCACTCGGAACGGGCTACGTGTGCCACTCGTCGCCGACTGCAACTCGTATGACAGCCACGCATTGTAGCCTGAGTCTGCATCTACCGCGCGCACTTTAGTCACAACCTGGCCGGCAACCACGGACCGAGACACCAACTCGCTCACTACACCACCTGACCCTGGAGTCCAAGGCCCCAGCAGCGCGGGCGCGTTGTCGTTCTCGTCCAGCACGAACACCTGCAGCGTCACGTTGCTGCCCAGCGCAGGCACGCCGGCGTCGCGCGCGCTCACCTGGAACTGCAGCAGCTCCAGCTCCTCGTGGTCCAGAGGCTGCAGCGCGTACACCTTGCCGCTCTCCGCGTGCACCGACACGTAGCTCGACAGCGCGCGCTCGCCCACGCGCCGCTCCACCAGCGAGTAGGACACCAGCGCGTTCTCCTGCGCGTCCGCGTCCGCCGCCCACACCGTGAAGATGTGCGAGCCCGGCGGGTTGTTCTCCTTCACGAACACTGTGTACTCGGGCTGCGCGAACGCGGGCGCGTTGTCGTTCACGTCGGCCACCTCCACCGACACGCTGGCTGTGGCCCACAGCGAGGGCGAGCCGCCGTCGCGGGCGGTCACCACCAGCTGGTAGGCGGCAGTGGTCTCGCGGTCCAGGGCGCTGTCCAGCACCAGCGAGTAGTAATTCTTGAAGGTGGACACCAGCTTGAAGGGCACGTGGGGCGACAGGGAGCAGGTCACTCGTCCATTGGGTCCAGAGTCCGCATCTGAAACGCTGATCAGAGCAATGACGGTTCCCAGTTGAGCGTCCTCTCCAACAGGCAAGGATAAGGACGTCACCGAAATCTCAGGCACGTTATCATTTTCATCCAGCACTTTCACTAAAACGGTGCAGTGACCCGCCATCGGAAGGTGTCCTTTGTCTGTTGCGTCGACACGGATTTTGTAGAAATTTACTTGCTCAAAATCCAAATTTCCTTGAACTGCTATTTCTCCTGTATCTGGATCTATGCTAAACTGGTCAAGAACCAAGGGAGGGGTGAGACTGTTGAAAGAGTATGAAATCGCCCCATTCGTTCCTTCATCCTTGTCAGAAGCATTCAGTCTAATAACCGATGTTCCCTTGTCTGAGTTTTCCAGTATTTTCACTTCATACTCGGACTGTGGGAAACTAGGAGCGTTGTCGTTCACATCCAGCACAGTGACCAGCAGCTGAACAGAGCCTGTGAGTTCAGGTTTGCCTCCATCCGTGGCCATCAGCAGTAAGTTATGTTCCGTAGCATCCTCTCTGTCCAAGGGCTTTTTTAACAAGAGCCCAATTTGTTTGCTGCCATCACTGTTTGCTTTCAAATCTAACGCGAAGTATTCGCTGGAACTGAGTTTATAAGTTAAAATGGAGTTTGATCCAACGTCTGCATCTGATGCGCCCTCTAGTGGAAATAGAGAATCTAACATTCTAGATTCTGAAATAAACAGCCTTTGTTCCTTTACGGGAAACACCGGCGGATTGTCATTAATGTCCCTCACCTCCACTTCCACATGGAAAACCTGCAGCGGTCTGTCCACGATCACCTCCAGGTGGATGCTACACTCCGCGCTCCGCCCGCACAGCTGCTCCCGGTCGATCCGAGAATTCACAAACAAAATGCCATTCTGCAGATTTACCTCCAGAAGGTCCCTGTGGTCCTTGGACGCCACCTTGAACAGGCGGGGCACCAGCTCCGTCAGCTCCAGCCCCAGATCCTGCGCGATGCGGCCGACGAAGGTTCCGTGTTTGGCCTCCTCGGGGACCGAATAATGGAGCTGGCCGCTCCCTGCTTTCCAGGCTGCGAGAAGAAGTGAGAGCAGCAGACGCCAAGTCCTCAGTCTGCCTTCAGAGGTAAAATCCATGCCAAATGCTTCTTGCTGTATTTTCATCAGAAGATTCTTTTTCTCCGCATAAATGTTCTATGATTTCAATCCTCTTAATTCATTTCTTCTGCATCCGCCATCATCCAGCAGTTACTGAAAAGATTCAGTAACAAGCGGAAAGCGCTTTATGCACTGGCTGGATGTAACTTCATGGTATACAGCGACATCATGCGGCTCAGAAGGGTAAGAACTGAATATAATCACACTAAACTGTCCTTTAAATTGATGTCTTCTTTTTTACCTTGATAGTAAATCTTCTAAATGTTTGTAGTTGGAGGAGCGGATATCACAATGTATGATTTCTACACAGTCTAAAGATAGTGATTGTGATTCCCTTAATTATTCACAGGGAAATAACATTCTTACCAGTAGTTAAATATTTCTGCCATCCAGTTGACAAAGTTTAACTGTGATACAACTTAATCTGTAAAATCTGAAGTGTGAACTATACTCCATAGTTTGGGTTCAGAGGAAATTTGTCCATATATTTGTTTCATAGTAAAAATTGTTATACATTTCTCTATGGTAACAATTTCACATTAACTAACTTCATCTAAAATTTAGAACATTAAAGATGGTCCATATCCATTGAGTCTTTCTTCAACAAATACCATATATGTTTGTGGTTCTTTCATTTAATAATAGAATGTGACTTTAATCTATAATCTTTGTAACATTTTTATTTATATATGCTTATGCTATGTAAGTCAAATCCATCTTGGAATGTGTAGGGCACACATACCTTAGAGTTAACATACTCCTGTCTCAGAAGTCAGAGTAGTGTGTGAGATTACAAGAAGTGCTTCCAAACAGTTCTACGACATTTCTTAACTTCTTGGCAGCTTAATCTAAGTTTTTCCATTTATATATTTCACCATTTTAAATTGAGATTAAAGTTGGTCCGGGTGTGTTTTGCTGTTCTTGATTCCTCCATTGTTTCTAATGGCTTCATCGTTTTCTCTAAATGTAAACCTCACCTTATATCTTTAACCTTTACAGGTTTGCATATTTTCCCATGTTTTAAATGCAATCTTTCTTGGGCATTTTCAGAGAACTTTGTTTAATATGAAGGCATTACTGATCATTATTAGTAAATCAGGAAATTTTGCTTTCAAATTAGTATTTTATTTTAACAGCATACATATTTTCCATGTCACCACCTATCATATTGCTTATTACTCTTTCTCCTTACTGGCCTATTCAAACTTTTCTTCCCCACATATACCATATTCAGCCTTATGATTAAAATTTCCATTAAATTGCACTAAACCTATTAATTTGATATTATAAAAGTTCTAGGTGACTTAAAACTTGATTGTAGGCCATTGTTTTATTTTGTAAACATTTATTTGTGTGATACATGTGTGTGGTTTATACTCAGGGGTATGTGAAGTAGCACATGTGTGAGTGCTACCTTTGCGAATGTGCAGGCCATAGGAGAAATTGGGTGTCTTGCTTTATCACTCCCCAACTTATTCCTCTGAGGCAGAGTCTCTTGTTCAACCTGGAGTTTGACTGGAGGCCATAAAACCTCCATTATCCTTCTGTCTCCACACCCCACAGCACTAGTGTTACAGATTCTCAGGGCCACATTGAGATTTTTTTATGAGGGTTGGGATCTGAACTCAAGACTTTATACTTGCACAGTATGTGCTATTATTTACTGAGCCATCTGCCCAGCCCACTTTTCATTTATAACAATTACATTTTCCTTTTCTAATAATTTTCCTTTGCTAATAATTTTATCCATAATTTCTCCAGGTCTTTTGTGCAGCATCTTTGGCAAATGGTTAGCTTCTTAACTCTAAACCAACTTTTCAAAGTTACTTTATTAATTATCCAACATAAATCTTATTCTGCAGAGAGTATAGAACATTTCTACTTTCTCTTCTCCAATATGGCCTTTTCTTAAGCTGTTCTTCCCCTGCTGGGGACTGAAGCAAGTGTTCCAGCACTGAGTAACATTCTCATCCTAAACTTGAGCTTTTAATACCTTTGTATTTACCTGTGGGCTTTACCATTAATTCATCATTTATGTCATGAATCAGAGATGACTGAACTTCTTTCAAAAAGAAAGTTGCTCACCAATAAGACTTCAAATAACACATGCCATACCCGACTTCTTACACTACTTTAATATACATTAAATCTCACTATTGCAATGAAAAGCTTGCTCTTCCATAAAAAGTTTTACTTTAAAATTGTTACCCTGATTCCATTTCATAGTCCTTTCCACATATTTTGTATAACTCTACTTTGTGCAGTGAAAAAGGGAATTTGCTAACATATAACAAAACCAAAAGAATTTTCTTTGCTGGAATAACAAAAGCCTTCACAAAAATCCCTTGATCTATAATTGTCTGGACAAGGATTTTTCTGAACTAACTCATGTTTTTCATGCAGATTGATCTAAGTAAAATTTACTTTATATGCTAACTTTCTACTGGTAAAAGTTAACCACAGTTAAATATGTTATTCAACTGTCCATTTCACAATTGCCTGAAAGTTAATGATGCAATCCAACTGAATGAGTTGTAATAATCTTATTGGTCCACATAGAAAATTGTAAATCATAACTGAAATCCTTTAATGGAAAACAAAACTGTTGACATTTCTCTGACAAATATATTGCATAGTTTATATTTTACTTATTCAAATAATTTATTCTAGATGAGAGAGGAATTTATATGGACAAAGAGATGCCTCCACCATTAAGAAAAATTTTTATGTTCATAATATAAATAAATATAAACCAGTGAGTTCTGCTTAAAAACTAAATTATCTTGATTTTATTAAGTTGGTGGCTATTTAATATAATATCATAGTGGCAAGAACTAATGCTCAATTTCTAATATTTCTCTAAAGTCACTTAAGGTATTATATGTAAATAGTGTGGTTAAAGGGTAATTTAAAAATCTAATGCATATGAAAATTAAAGTATAGTGATTCAATGAAAAGGATTCTAAAGTGTTCTCACATGAAATATGTAAAACCCATATTTTTGCACCCTCTCCCCATCAACAATGGCAAAGAAATTTTGTGAATCAAGTAACTCTCCACCAGAGTCACCATTGGCCATGGTGCTCAGCACTGAATCCTTGAGGTCTTTCACCAACATCAGCAGCTGCTGTGGCATCATTTCTGTTGTACCTAGAGCATGTGTTATGTTGATCTCACTTGTGTATAATTCTATGTAGAATAGAATGTATATGCCAACTGCCACAGATTACAATTCAAATGATAGTCACACATTCTAGCCATAGTTTGTAACTACTTCACATACCTTGTGCACAACATAGCTTAAAAATCCTGATCAAAAAAGATTCGGCATCTAGCTTCATGAGAATATTCCTTGACATGCTCATCATGCAATGGGTACATCTGAACACACACCCAAAAACAAACACACATACGAAGATGTTTTAAAAGTAGCAAACTGATTACTATTTACTAATTTTAAAATGTCAATGATCAGAAGTACATATGAAGGGCCAAGGAGATAAGTCATTTGCTTGTAAACTTAGAGATGTGAGTTTTATACTCCAGAAGCCAACTTAGTGGAAGAAAAATTATTTCTGAAAATTCCTCTGACCTATGTCCATGCACCATAGCATGAATGTTATCCATTCTCTTTCTCTTTTTTTCTCTTTTTCATCTTTCTTTCTTTTTCTCTCTCTTTTTCATCTCTCAAATAAAATAAAAAGAAATGAAAATGCTTGAAGGATTCAGATAGTAAATGCGAAATAGCTCTGTGGCAGAGATGGAAGGAAAGTTTTAACTGTATTATTTTGCAGTACAAGAATTTTAGGCAATTTACATGATTTTCCCAGTCAAAAAGTGACATTGAAACCATTAACAATAAAATTTCAAATTATCACAAGTGCATGAAAGGCCAACTGTTCAAAGATAAAACAAACTATAACTAAAATAAACTAAATTTTAGTAATCTAATATAAAATAAAATAATTGAAATTCAACAAGAAAAAACATAACTGAAAAATTGGTATAAAATATTATTATATGATCATAAAATAAGACACTAAGGACAAATAATCCCAAAATTCGCATGTTACATTTTCTTCTTCAGTATTTCCTAAAGTAAGCATAGAAGTATACTACAAAATATTTTGGAAATACTTTTTAAGCAAGATATGGTTGTCTGTGCCTGTCATCCCCAACTACAGAGGGTGAGGACAATAAGATCCAGACTTTGAGGCCAACTGAGAAATCTAACTTCTATTCAATTCCTTGCTAATATGTTTGTCAGTTATTTTGAAGATCTTTCTTCTGGGTGCAGAGGAAAACTTGTCCATATAATTCTTTCACATTTCTCCATGGTAATAACTTCACATTAAATAACATTGTATAAAAGTTAGTTAATCTAGTAATTTCAAGATCAATATGGGACACATAATTAACTGGATTCTGTTTCAGACAAAAACAAACAAAAATTGGGCTAAGAAATACCTCAGCATGTAGCAGTGCTTGGTAGTACAAACATGAGAAACTGAGCTCAAATAATCAGAATCCATGTAATAAACAGGCATGGTTTATTACATGCCTGGGGGAAGGGTTGAGTGGCAAGATGAGAATCACTAGTGCTTGCAGTACTAGTGCTAGATTTACATCCTAGATCCAGAATCGGTGACTGACATTTTCTCAGAGGAATAAGATGAAGACTGATAGAACAAAAAACCCAAAGTGTCCTCTAGCATCCATGAACAAGAGAGCAAGCAACTACATATTTGTTCATATACCTCATACATACACAAAAACATGAAAACTGAAAGTGTTTGTTAAGAAAGAATATAGTTTACAAGCACCAACAAAACTCCATACCAAATGAAATACTGACTACAAATATGCAAGTTATATGTAGTGCAAAAATACATCCAAAATCTAGAGATAGAAAAAAATTGCAATTTTAAAATAAGAATTAGTACAGATAAAGGATGACTGAGAAACTTTCGAAATGATTGTTTGTTAAACGTAATACTCGAAGGCTGAAAAAAGTCATGGAAGAATACTTGAATATTAAAGATTTAATGTTAAATTTAATATTAAAGAATAATGAGAAAAGTGTGATGAATAAGATGTATGAAACTCACATTCTCTGTAGAGGTAGGACCCTGAGGCAGGCTAGGACTGAAGGCCATGAGGTCTGTCTTGGGCGGGCCTTCTCCAGAACGCACCCTCTGCCTCCTCTGTTGGGAGGAAGACCAGCTCCCCACCGCGCTGGAGCACACCAACACGGGCTTCCCAGGCCCGCAGGCGCCCTGGGAGGGCAGCGCTGAGCAGCGCAGCGCGGTGTACAGCAGCAGCGTGAGCACCAACAGGCTGGACACCGCGCAGATGGCCACGATCAGGTACACGTTCACGTCCACCAGCGACGCTTCTGGGTCAGAAGTTCCAACCAATGATCTAGATGAGATTTTGGGTACCTGGCTGTTCTCCACTAGAGACACCATCATGGTAGCTGTGGCAGTCAGCGCGGGCTCCCCGTGGTCCTTCACCAGCACCAGCAGGCGCTGTCTGGTCGCATCCGTCTCATCCAGGGCTCGCGTGGTGCTGATCTCGCCAGTGTACAGACCCACGCGGAAAGGGCTGCGAGCGAAACTTGTCGAGGGCTGTAGCTCGTAAGAGAGCCATGCATTGTAGCCAGAGTCCGCGTCCATCGCGCGCACTTTCGCCACCACATGGCCCACACCCACTGTCCATGGCACTAGCAGGCTCACTGCTCCACCAGAGAAGTCCCTTGCAGATTCCAAAAGCGCGGGCGCGTTGTCGTTCTCGTCCAGCACGAACACCTGCAGCGTCACGTTGCTGCCCAGCGCAGGCACGCCGGCGTCGCGCGCGCTCACCTGGAACTGCAGCAGCTCCAGCTCCTCGTGGTCCAGAGGCTGCAGCGCGTACACCTTGCCGCTCTCCGCGTGCACCGACACGTAGCTCGACAGCGCGCGCTCGCCCACGCGCCGCTCCACCAGCGAGTAGGATACCAGCGCGTTCTCCTGCGCGTCCGCGTCCGCCGCCCACACCGTGAAGATGTGCGAGCCCGGCGGGTTGTTCTCCTTCACGAACACTGTGTACTCGGGCTGCGCGAACGCGGGCGCGTTGTCGTTCACGTCGGCCACCTCCACCGACACGCTGGCTGTGGCCCACAGCGAGGGCGAGCCGCCGTCGCGGGCGGTCACCACCAGCTGGTAGGCGGCGGTGGTCTCGCGGTCCAGGGCGCTGTCCAGCACCAGCGAGTAGTAATTCTTGAAGGTGGACACCAGCTTGAAGGGTACGTGGGGCGTTAGGGAGCAGGTCACCTGCCCATTGACACCTGAATCTCTATCGGATACAGTAATCAAGGCAATGACAGTCCCCTGAGGAGCGTCTTCTTTGATGGGTAAAAACAGAGAGGTTAGGGCCATCTCTGGCATATTGTCATTTACATCCATGAGTTTCACAATAACCTTGCAGTGTCCTGTTAATGGGAATGAACTTCTATCCACAGCATCGATGTTAATTTCATACAACTTACAGTTTTCGTAATCTAATTCTCCCTTAACTTTTATTTCCCCACTAGTAGAATTTATTTCAAATTTAGATTTTACGTCTTCAAGAACAAGATTACTGAAGAAATACATTATTTCTTTATTAATTCCCTCATCCTCATCTGAGGCGTTGAGTTTAATTACTAATGAGCCTTTTGGTGTATTCTCCAACAATCTGACGTTATAAGTAGATTTGTCAAATTCTGGAGCGTTATCATTCGCATCCAATACATCGATCAATAACTGAACTGTACCTGTTAATTCAGGTTTTCCTCCATCGATTGCAATCATTAACAAGCGATGTTCTTGGGTTTCTTCTCTATCTAGAAATTTCTTCAAAACTAGTTCTAAAACATCTGTTTCTTCTTCATTTCTTTTAACATTCAAGTCAAAATATTCGTTAGGACTTACTTTGTATCTCAAGGCTGCGTTAGCTCCTATATCCAAGTCAGATGCGCCCTCTACAGGAAACCGCGAATCTGGTTTTCTTGACTCTAAAATAAATAATCTTTGTTCTTGTCGCGAGAACCTAGGCGAGTTGTCGTTAATGTCCTTCACCTCCACCTCCACATGGAAAACCTGCAGCGGTCTGTCCACGATCACCTCCAAGTGGATGCTACACTCCGCGCTCCGCCCGCACAGCTCCTCCCGGTCGATCCGAGAATTCACAAACAAAATGCCATTCTGCAGATTTACCTCCAGAAGGTCCCTGCGGTCCTTGGACACCACCTTGAACAGTCGGGGCACTAGCTCCGTCAGCTCCAGGCCCAGGTCCTGCGCGATGCGACCGACGAAAGTTCCGTGTTTGGCCTCTTCCGGGACGGAGTAATGGAGCTGGCCGCTCCCTGCCTCCCACGTTGTGAGAAGCAGAAAAATCAGCAGGCACCCGGATCCCGGACTTCCTTTCTGGGAAAATTGCATTGCAATCTTGTTCCAGTTCTCAATTCTTTATTGCATCACTGCTCAACATCCTTTGGAAACCTAATTCCAGTCTACTTTATACGTTTCTTCACCTTTCTGAGCTTTTGTAAAAGAGCTCAAAATGGAAGGTCCTTTTCGTTTCTAAGTAAAACGTACTTCTGCATCCTTTTGACTTTGGAAGGGAAAAAATATCTTGCGGTGTCTAGCGACATCATGTGGATGAGTAGGTAAGAACTTTACTATATTTTGATTCATTTACCTTATTATTTGTCAAATATTTCTCAAGTATTACCCTATTTTAATGTTTTCTGTGACTCTGTATATACCTTTCTCTTATCAAAGTACATTGTTAAATTTAAACTGTATTAATACGATTATTACCTTTACATATCAATACATTAGTAGCGAAGATACCCTAAACCTTAAGTAATTTGTATTATCTATTCTGTTTAATAAAGGAATTATTCAAACTGATAAAATAGCATTTAATAATTAAATGTTTGCCTTTCTTTCTCCACTTAGATATAGCTTATCAATATTTATTTTTCTATATTACTTTAATGGATGCATACTCCTTTGATATTACTTAAAGGAAAATCATACTACTTAACGAGAAAATCATGCATCTGATACTTGCATTTTATTGACATTACATTCAAAATAACTAAAACAATTTGAATCACATACTTGCTTAAATTCCTATTTTAAATTCTATCCAAATTTGTGAAATTTTGTTTCTTTAATTGCTCTTTAACACCCAAGTGCCTCTCATGTTGTCACACTGTAATTGGGAGAGTCCAATTTTCTAGCCATCAGACAACTTTATTAAGCATCTTGATGTTATTTTCAAGTAAAATATCTAAACAGCAGCTCATCAAGTTGCTGCTGCTGTATAATTCCTGTACTCACATCTTTTTCACTTATGCAACAATTTCAAAATCCTTATACTTTTAATATGATGTAGTAGTCCACAAAATATTTAGGTTTTAATAAAAGTAGTTATGTTGAAAATATCACTTTATTAACCTGGATCTTTCTAATTAGTTATATTACTTTTCAATCCTCTGGTTGTTTGGCCACATGGTTGCATTTGGACTCAACATTATAAATACAATGGCTTTCACTTAATAAATATTGCCCAAAGAATATACCACTTATATTTCTATTGAAAAAACAGTGGCTGTTCTATGTATTTATGTATATACTACAGAATGTCTTAAATATTACACAATCTTTCTTACCTGTGAGGACAGGAGGGACTAGGATTGGTTATACATCTGGTTATTTTGTATTTAAAATATAGCCTCATACATTTCAGCACCCAAAAAAAGAAACAAAATAAAATATACCCTGGAAGAAATAAGAATTTACTGGGAAATGCGTATACTCAACTAATAGTCACCCAATTCTAGAAGCCCAGCTAGTAGTACAGAAAAATAAGATAATGTTACAAAATTTGTTCATATAATCTTTGAAAGTATGTTAATATGATTGGTAAAATGCTTCACAGTTAAGAACATTTACAAGTATGAGGATGTTAGTTCAGTCCCACAACACACATAACAAGTCAGATGTGGTCAAATGTGCAACTATAATTCCAGTGCTATGAGGGAACAGAGATGGGAGAATCATTGGGGTTTACTGGCCATCAGCTTAGTTCCAGATTCTGTGAGAGATCCTGTCTCAAAGAAATTTGTCAGAGACTAAAAGAGCAGAACATCCAATATCCTCCCCTGCCCTCCATGCATAACACCTTTGAGCATATACCATACGTGCACGAACTTTATACTACACACACACAGAGACACATACTCAAAATTAAATTCTCTTTTAAGTGTTTTATCACTTACTTTAGTTTTGTAAGAATTTACTATCTCTATGATCATGGCTTTGCCTTAACATTCATATAATTTAAATACTGTTACAGTCCAGATCTTAAATACCCCCCAATGGTCCACGTAAAAAGGCTCATTTTCAAGGATTGCCCTTTTTGAAAGTAGTAGAACCTTCAAGAGGTACAGCATACTGAAGTTTTACAGAGGATAATAGAACCCCAATCCCTTCTCTTATTTTAATCTCTGATGTGAGTAAGTGATTTTATTCCACTGTACATGGCTGGCAATTGTGTTCTGCTTAACCAGGGGCAATAAGCCCATAGATGGATATCTCTGCAATCATGGGCCAAAATAAACCTTTTTAAAAAGTGATTACATAAGGTACTTTATTTTACAAAAAACAGACTGACCAATAAGTACACTAATCAATTTTTAAACTACTAGATTAACCATTATTTGTAATAATAACTTGACAATATTATGATACACACTGATAGAAAATTAAAGATGTAAAGTGTTTTTGAAACATAGCATCTGCTGATGTCATCTATTTGCTATAGAAAGTGATAGCTAATAAACTATAAGCTATAATGTGGTTTGTTATAGAATGTCAAACCAAACACATGAAAAGTTCATCGAAAAGAGTAAATATTAAATAAAGTGGAATTAAAATGTAGTATTAATAATGTATGCATTGTGCTTTATAAAATAGTTGTGTAAAACAATATTTTAAAATATACTTAACATTTGATTCATCATCACATCATTTTTAATCATAACCTATGTTTTCCAATGTATAATCAATTGTTACTTTGGTGTTTGATTTCTCAGTAATTATATTGTATAGTCTTAACTTCATGGATGAATCATATGATTATTTCTTTGCATCTCCTCCATAGCCATTCTTCAAACCAAATATTATTGATTGATTGCTTAATTGACCTCATTGTTCTCTTTCTAGCAATTTTTATTCTGTTAGTTATCGCCACTGCATTAAATAGTACTCCTTATTTAAAAATTAACATTTCTGTGTTCTGGGGATTAAACATAAACCTTGCATGTTTCTAATCAGACACTCAACCACTGAACAATACTCTTAACTTGAAATGAATTTAGACTGAGAAAATCATGTAACGTTTTAAGAAAATCTCCCATTTAATGTTCTGAAATAATAAAAAAATATTTTCATTAAACCAAAAATTTTAATTTTCTTAGGAATATAGATGACCTTTGTTGCCAACAAAGGGAAAAAATAAAATTATGCTTATCTTCTCCTGCAGAAAATTATATAGTTCTACCACATTACAGAAAAATTAAAGGAAATTTTAAAGCATTTATACAAATCTGAAAATGTTTGCATAGTTATGCTAAATGACTACCACAAAGATTGAGCATAATATTAATTTATTTTACTGTGAAAACACACTGTGCATATGGCATACATCATGTTGCTTGTAGAATGATTTAGAAAAGAAGATACTGCTGGTCTATAAAGAGTTGTGCTAAGATATTTATATGACCACTTTGGGTACAAAGAATGATCATTCTAAGGTACTCTTAAGAAAACAAGAAATTGAATTAAGTATATTGTAATTACATTACTTTCATTATTGTAAAATGTACTTATTTAGATGAGAGGGACAAAGAACTAAATCCGAATATGTGGGAAAGAGATAAAAGAAGCAGATACAGTTTTCTGACTCCTCAGTGGGAAAAGCAAGGAACTTTTTTCTGTCTCACCTGAATCAGCAAATCAATTGAGCATAGCATACTCCAGAGGCCTGTAGAGCACTCAGAACAACAGCAACAAAAAAGAGGTAAGCAGATGCTCCTACTCCAAAGTATCCATGGAAAAGTAGATAGACAACAAAGATTGTGAGCTCTTGGGGAAAAGAAATCAGTACGTCCTTCCAGCTAAGAATTCATGTATAAGAAAACATAGAACATGTATTCACAGGAAAATTTTGAAAAGGTTCCAGAGAGAACCAATAAAGGTCTTTCCCTGCACAAAGCCAGATCACCAAGATTGGAAAAGATTACTGGGTTTTGTTTTTGTAGGGGAGGGGGATCCTCAAAAAAGGATACCATTTCACCATATTTAAAAGAAAAAAAAAAAAAGGAAAGCATTGAACAATCAAAAGGATTTTGTAATTTGCAGAAACAAAATCTAAAGACGTGGAGGCATATTAATTTAGCTGATAAACTATTTAAACTAACTATAATAAAGATGTTCAATGAACTCAAGAAAATAAAGCATGAACAGGAAGAGTATTTTAACGAAAAAATTTAAAAATAACAAAAAATTTGGAATTAAAGAATACAGAATTAAAGAATTGAACCGAAAAATGACTCAAAAAAAAGGTGCTCAACAATCTATGTAATCAAGGAGAAGAAACACTACCCTTACTTGAATTTACCCAGGAAGGGAAGCAAAACTAACACAGAATTTGAAAGAATCAAGAAAGTCTAATGGACTTATAGGATACCAAAAACTGAGCCTATGCATTATTGTATTCAAGCAAACGAAAGAAGAAAAAAAGCTAATAAAAATCTTATGAAAATTATGAATGAAGATTCCCTAAATTTAAGGAAGAACATTTGGAATCAAAAACCCTAACATATTTAAAATAAAATCATATCTACAAACTATAATCAAATTATCAAGAGTCAACCACAAAGAGAAAATATTGACAACAGAAAAAAAGCTCTCATATCCAAGAGAAAGCCCAAGAAATTTCTCAGCAGAAATTTCTAGAAAGAAAATGATTACTAACAAATAATCCCATTTCGTGAAGCTGAAAAATGCATTTAAAGTTTAAATTGAAGTGGATATATAAACTAACCTTTCCAGAGGAATCCCCAGTCGACTGCAGTTGATCCTCTTTGTCTCTAGAATCAGATAAAGAGGGACTGAAGGCCATGAGGTCGGCTTTGGGCGGGCCCTCTCCAGAACACACCCTCTGCCTCCTCTGTTGGGAGTAAGACCAGCTCCCCACCGCGCTGGAGCACACTAGCACGGGCTTCCCAGGCCCGCAGGCGCCCTGGGAGGGCAGCGCTGAGCAGCGCAGCGCGGTGTACAGCAGCAGGGTGAGCACCAACAGGCTGGACACCGCGCAGATGGCCACGATCAGGTACATGTTCACGTCCACCAGAGAAGCCTCAGGGCTAACAGCATCTACCAACGCCCTGGACGAAGTTCTTGGTGCTTGACTGCTCTCAACCAGAGAAACTAGAACTGTGGCTGTGGTGGTCAGCACTGGTTCCCCGTGGTCTTTCACCAGCACCAGCAGGCGCTGTCTGGTCGCATCTGCTTCCTCCAGGGCACGTGTCGTGCTGATCTCACCCGTGTAGAGACCCACGCGGAATAGACTGCGAGCACTGCCTACTACCGATTGCAGCTCATAGGACAGCCACGCGTTGTAGCCAGAGTCCGCGTCCACCGCGCGCACTTTCGCCACCACATGGCCCACACCCACTGTCCGTGGCACTAGCAGGCTCACTGCTCCACCAGAGAAGTCCCTTGCAGATTCCAAAAGCGCGGGCGCGTTGTCGTTCTCGTCCAGCACGAACACCTGCAGCGTCACGTTGCTGCCCAGCGCAGGCACGCCAGCGTCGCGCGCGCTCACCTGGAACTGCAGCAGCTCCAGCTCCTCGTGGTCCAGAGGCTGCAGCGCGTACACCTTGCCGCTCTCCGCGTGCACCGACACGTAGCTCGACAGCGCGCGCTCGCCCACGCGCCGCTCCACCAGCGAGTAGGACACCAGCGCGTTCTCCTGCGCGTCCGCGTCCGCCGCCCACACCGTGAAGATGTGCGAGCCCGGCGGGTTGTTCTCCTTCACGAACACTGTGTACTCGGGCTGCGCGAACGCGGGCGCGTTGTCGTTCACGTCGGCCACCTCCACCGACACGCTGGCCGTGGCCCACAGCGAGGGCGAGCCGCCGTCGCGGGCGGTCACCACCAGCTGGTAGGCGGCGGTGGTCTCGCGGTCCAGGGCGCTGTCCAGCACCAGCGAGTAGTAATTCTTGAAGGTGGACACCAGCTTGAAGGGAACGTGGGGCGACAGAGAGCAAGTCACCTGCCCGTTGACACCCGTGTCACGATCAGACACGCTAATTAGTGCAATCACTGTGCCCACTGGAGCGTTTTCTCTGATTGGAAGTGATAGAGACTTGAATTCTAAATCTGGGACATTATCGTTCACGTCTTCAATTTCTACAATAACTCTACAATGCCCAGAGAGTGGGGGCTGTCCCTTGTCAATGCCCTCTATGAGGATTTCGTAAGATTTACAATCTTCAAAATCAATATATCCGTTTACATATATCTGTCCCGTAACTGGGTCTATGTGAAACTTGTATTTCACATTTGGTAAAATATCATTTGAAAATGAATAAATAATATCCCCATTCAAGCCTTCGTCTAAATCTGAGGCATTAACCCTAATTACCAATGTCCCATTTTCAACATTTTCTTGTACTTTCGCTATATAGAGCGATCTGTCAAAAACTGGAGCATTGTCGTTGATATCCAGCACTGTGATGAGCAACTGAACCGTTCCGGTTAGCTCGGGTTTGCCTCCATCGGTGGCCGTGAGCACTAAGTGCAGCTCTGAAGCGTCTTCCCTGTCTAACGCTTTCCGTAATACAAGCCCAAGACCTTTTACCCGTTCATCGTTAGATGGTTTTTCCAAGGAAAAATGTTCACTTGAACTTAGTCTGTAAGTCAGCAGAGCATTGGCTCCAATATCCGCATCTGACGCGCCCTCTAGTGGTAATCTAGTTTCCAAGGGTCTAGATTCTGCAATGAATAGATTCTTTCTCGTTGCTGGAAACACCGGTGGGTTGTCGTTAATGTCCCTCACCTCCACCTCTACATGGAAAACCTGCAGCGGCCTGTCCACAATCACCTCCAAGTGGATGCTACACTCCGCGCTCCGCCCGCACAGCTGCTCCCGGTCGATCCGAGAATTCACAAACAAAATGCCATTCTGCAGATTTACCTCCAGAAGGTCTGGGTGATCCTTGGACGCCACCTTGAACAGGCGGGGCACCAGCTCCGTCAGCTCCAGCCCCAGGTCCTGCGCGATGTGACCGACGAAGGTTCCGTGTTTGGCTTCCTCTGAGATCGAGTAGTGGAGCTGGCAGCTCCCTGCCTGCCAGGAAGCGAGGAGCAGAAGCGAGAGCAGCAGGCGCTGGGATTCCTGGCTGCTGAAGGAAAATTCCATCTCAAGTGCAGGATGCTTAGTTCTGACTGAGGATCTTGTCTGGGGGTTGGGAGAAATCTTCCAGTCGGTCAGGACAGCACCGCTGCAATCTCCATTTTTCAGACTCAGGGTGGTGGGCAGCGCTTCTTTCCGGTAAGAACCGAAGGGAATTTTTCCCTTTTATTCTTTCTGCCTTGGAGTCTATTTTATGGTAAAGAGCGACATCATGTGGCGCCAAGTCGTAAGTATGGATTCTGGTAATCCACGTTGAATCTTTTTTATTCCTTCAGCCTTTCGGTATAGGTTTCCGTTTTGTAAAATAGGGTTACGTTTTCTATCTACTAATTGAGTATGAACCTTAATATTAAAGGAGTAACACTTTTTAATGCAGTGGAAATCCCTTTACATTCACGATTTAAATATTCACAGAGATCAAGCTGTATTTAATATACACTTTGTAAACACGGAGTAAAGAGGTAGATTAGGATATTTCATCATATATTCCTTGTATTGTATAAAATAATGACGGATTTGTTCTTGGATTTTTATTTTTTGTGTTGAATCATGGGGAGAACAATATCCAGGGAGCCTCCAATGTCAAGATTAAGCCATTGCAAGGGAAATTCGACAATATTGTTTAAAGTAATCTAAGGCTATAAATATTTAATATCTTGTTTGAGTCACATAAAGGCCAGATATGCATGTAAACTTTAATAATAAATTTTAAAATGTAGCAAATAGATTGTATGGAAAGAAATTTCAAATAATTTTATTCAAAGTAATTTATTAATCGCCCATGAGTAAGGGTGGCCCTTCACTTTCCCTCCCATAATTTATGGGTTCTTGTCATTTTCTCCTATATAAAATGTCTGATGATTTATTTCTCCTATTATTCTCATGTATTTTAGTTAAATAATAGCATTTCCTTCTTTCAATAATTCCTTCATTACTTAATACACACTTACTTTATTCCCCAAGTAATGAAAGATTTTAATTATTTTTTATTTATTCAACTGTGCGCATGTGTGTGTGTATGCGCGCGCGCGCCCGCGCGCGCGTGTCTGTGTGTGTGTGTGTGTGTGTAGAACCACGGACGAATTCGCGAACCACCATGGACGCTTCCACCTCCTTCTGCCCAGGGATTCACAGGCTCCGCCCTACCAGGACCGGAAACGCAGGCCGCCCCCGCTTCTATACGTGGGATCTGGGATCCGAACTCAGGACCTTCCACCTGCAAGGCGGAGGCTTAACCCCTGAGCTACCTCTCCAGCCCCGTAATGAAAGATTTTAGTAAAATATTTGCTACATGGTTTATTTTTAAAAAGAGTAAAAGGGATTACTTGATTTAAAATAGATAAGAGCCATTGTAAAATGGGGTAGAAGGGTCTACAATGGTTTTAGAGTAGGAAAGAAGTTTTCCTATACTTTCTACAAACTAGTTTACACTACTTTATAGCAATTGAAACAGTCTCTAACCCATGAAGAATTTCATGATTAAAACAATTAAGCAGTTATGTTTTACAGTCTTTGATAAGATACGGCACACTTATTTCTTTAATTTCTCTCTTGCAAGGTTTTGGATATGTCCATACCCATTTGAAAGAATACTTTTAATGTAATCAGTATTTAAGTATAATAGTATTTTAATACTAGTGGCTTTAGAGTACTTACCTCATATTTGTAGATATTTATACAGTGAAATGGTTTTCTTATCTTTTTTAAGACATGGTTTCAGACTTTGCATGTCTGATTCTCTTGCCTCCACCTCCCAAGTACTGGAATACATGCATGTGTCATTATACCTAGTTTTTATAGAGTGCAAAGCTTAGAACTCACTGCTTTGTGAATTGCAGGAAAGCACTCTACCGACTGAACAATATTCCCCAGACTAAATTGATTTCCTTTAATTGCTTAATAAAATGTGCTAATTCAAAGTAGTTACAAAAAAGTGGGGAGATCTACCAAAATGTGTGCAGTGCCATGCCATTAATTGGAGTTCTGCAGTGAATGAAAAGGAGAATTAGCATTCATGGCTCTCTTCTCCCTGACTTAAGACTCAAAGTAACCAGTTGCCTTGAGCTCCTCCTGCAAGACTTTCCTGCCATGGCTGACTTTAACCTGGAACTGAATCACCTAATATGATATGTACTTGAAATAAATACCGACTAGATACTCACTCTTAATAGCACCAATACAGCTCTAAGATAAACAATCTCAAAACTCTTCAAAATATCTTTGTCAAAGCTTGATGTCAGCTTTCACTGCTTGAAATACTATCTCAAAAAATGTCTTTTCCAAGGTTCTCTAGAACAATCTCTAGAAGAACTGTACTGAAATCTGAAGAAACAAGAACTTTGAATGACCCTATTATCTATGACAAGATGATAATCAGTCTAATAAATAGGCATTGAATGGAGGCTGAACATGCTGTGGCAAACACTTGATGAACAAAGGGGCAGAAAAAGATAGTTCTAGAAAAATAAATGAAAATGGGAGAGGAAGAAAAAATTTTAAAAACCTGTTTTACATGTTGGACTCTCCACATGGCATTGAATGTTAATGAGGTTTTATTTGGCTATTGAATTTCTACAGGAAGTTGCATGGAAGTCCAGCTATTTAAAAAGGAAGCTGGCAATATTCATTGAGAAAATAACTAGGAAATTATCTCACTTAAATTTTATTTGCTGCCAGTTATCTGATGAATTTTTCTAATTAATTCTTTTCAAAAAAGATCTCCAGTAAGAGCATTAATTTATCAAACTTATTGGACATTAACATCCTTCCTATTGTCCATGAAAAAGGTGAACTTTTACTAAATAGGATAGTATTAAAATTAAATATACAGAGGTATTTTCAACAACTTATTCCAAATGAAAATAATTCCTCACAAGAGTAACAGCATCATTTTTCAAACAACATTTAAGTATGAGAATATTAATTTTTCCACACCATGGTGATATTTTAAATATTACTAACAGAAAGTATGAGAAAGAAAAAAACAAGCATACAGTTCTGGAAATTGTTATCCTAGTTTTCAGCCATTTGAAAAATGTCATATTGTGAACAGTTTTGATAAATAAGAATGCGTATTTGAGAAAAGAAGATTGGATTCAAAAATATGAACCAAAAAAATCAAAGGGGACTCATAAAAGTCAACAGGAATAATAAACTAACACTTGAAGTCGATGTAGAACACTATTGAAAAGGTGGCTATTTGTGAAAAAGCACAGCCCGAATCAGGACATTTAAATCATACTCACTCCATCCTGTGGCTCAAGAAACCTGTGGAAGAGGGGGTGCTAAGAATGTAAAAGCCTGAGAGTGGGGAGAAATATCCCAGGAGGAAGCCTTCACTCATATCAAGAACTCAATACATCCTTACCTACCTCCCCTAGACCTCCATAACACCTGACCTATCTAAATCTCACCACAGAGAAAACAGGCTCTCAAGAAATATAGCATCATGAGAGACTGTGTGGGACTGGTACAAGTCATGAGAAGGGAAGATTATTAACTAAAAAATTAGCCCACTGGTGGGCAGATCATGGCCCAGAGGCTATCCAGGCACATGTAAATTCTTCCTAGATTGAACCCAACGGATTTCACAAGCAGAGGAAAGAGGGGTGGGAGAGGTTAGAAATTATTAGGGGATAAAATGTAAATTTGTTATACTTGTATGTAAAAACTTCAAAAAAATTAAAAAGGGGGTATTGTATTTAATTCAATTCATAAAGTGAGAGCGTGGCAATTCTAATAATAATTGGAATTCCCAATGAAAAAGCAAAGAGCATTTAAGCCTTGTACAGGGATAAGCTGGTCACAAGTTAGAATCAAATTCCTTAAATAATGCAACTCATCAAACTTGGGGGGGAGTGTCTATTTGTACCAAACATTTAACAATAAGTTAATCCAACTACTGTGCTTATCAACAAAACACCACATTGCAAGCATGGTTCCCACCACTTACTGATTAAGAAAAAATTTGGTTGAAAGAAAACTTGTCGTTTAATCATAAAATTAATGACTGGAAAATGCCAATTAGAAAGAACATACATAGATAAATTTTGCTACATTTCCTAAGGAGTGAAAACATTTGAAAAACAAAAACAGTTTGGAATGAAAAAAAAAAACAGGAAAAATTACTCACTTTGATGGAGAAATCATTGTCAGAAACGAGTTGCTCGTCTTTATCTTGATTAACTGGACAGGGTGTAAGACTTGGACTGAAAGCCATGAGGTCTGCTTTGGGCGGGCCTTCTCCAGAACACACCCTCTGCCTCCTCTGTTGGGAGTAAGACCAGCTCCCCACCGCGCTGGAGCACACCAGCACGGGCTTCCCAGGACCGCAGGCGCCCTGGGACGGCAGCGCTGAGCAGCGCAGCGCGGTGTACAGCAGCAGCGTGAGCACCAACAGGCTGGACACCGCGCAGATGGCCACGATCAGGTACACGTTCACGTCCACCAGCGACGCCTCTGAAATTGCACTGCTCACAGAAGTGCGCGAAGAGACCTTGGGTGCCTGTCCGTTCTCCACGAGAGACACCAACACGGTGGCTGTGGCGGTCAGCGCGGGCTCCCCGTGGTCCTTCACCAGCACCTGCAGGCGCTGTCGCGGCGCATCCGCCTCGTCCAGGGCTCGCGTGGTGCTGATCTCGCCCGTGTACAGACCCACACGAAACGGGCTGCGTGTGCCACCTGCCACCGATTGCAACTCATAGGACAGCCACGCGTTGTAGCCAGAGTCCGCGTCCACCGCGCGCACCTTCGTAACCACGTGGCCCGCACCCACTGAACGCGACACCAGCTCGGTCACCGCGTTGCCCGCCAGAGGCGCCAGCAGCGCGGGCGCGTTGTCGTTCTCGTCCAGCACGAACACCTGCAGCGTCACGTTGCTGCTCAGCGCAGGCACGCCGGCGTCGCGCGCGCTCACCTGGAACTGCAGCAGCTCCAGCTCCTCGTGGTCCAGAGGCTGCAGCGCGTACACCTTGCCGCTCTCCGCGTGCACCGACACGTAGCTCGACAGCGCGCGCTCGCCCACGCGCCGCTCCACCAGCGAGTAGGACACCAGCGCGTTCTCCTGCGCGTCCGCGTCCGCCGCCCACACCGTGAAGATGTGCGAGCCCGGCGGGTTGTTCTCCTTCACGAACACCGTGTACTCGGGCTGCGCGAACGCGGGCGCGTTGTCGTTCACGTCGGCCACCTCCACCGACACGCTGGCCGTGGCCCACAGCGAGGGCGAGCCGCCGTCGCGGGCGGTCACCACCAGCTGGTAGGCGGCGGTGGTCTCGCGGTCCAGGGCGCTGTCCAGCACCAGCGAGTAGTAATTCTTGAAGGTGGACACCAGCTTGAAGGGTACGTGGGGCGTCAGGGAGCAGGTCACCTGCCCGTTGACACCTGAATCATGGTCAGACACACTGATCAGGGCGATGACAGTCCCAAGTGCAGAATTTTCTAATACAGGTAATGACAGGGATTTTATAACCAATTCTGGTGCATTGTCATTGGTATCCACAATTTCCACTAGAACTGTGCAGTGATCTGTCATTGGGGGATTTCCTTTGTCTGTCGCCTCTATTTGGATTTCATAAGCCTTAGTTTCCTCAAAATCTATGTTATCTTTTACACTGATGTATCCATTCACAGGGTCCAAGTGGAATTTCGATAGAATCTCACCTGATACGTCTGTGTGGAAAGAATATACAATGTCTTTATTTAGCCCTTCATCCAAGTCAGAGGCGTTAACAGTGACCACTACAGTACCATTTGGTTCATTTTCTGATAATCTGACTTTGTAAACTGACTTTTCAAATGCCGGGGCGTTGTCATTGACATCTAGGACAGTGATCTTCACTTGAGTGGTTCCTGTGAGCTCTGGTTTCCCACCATCAGTAGCGGTTATTAGTAAATGATGCTCAGCAATGTCTTCTCGATTTAAAAGTTTTTTCAACACGAGTCCAAGGGATTTAATTTCCTCGTCGTTTCTTTTCACGTCCAAAGTAAAATATTCACTGGAGTCAAGACTGTAAGTCAACAATGAGTTTATTCCTATGTCTGCATCTGATGCACCCTCTAGAGAAAACCGAGAGCCAAGCTGTCGAGATTCATAAATAAACAGATTCTTTAAGGCCATGGGAAACAACGGCGGGTTGTCATTAATGTCCCTCACCTCCACCTCCACGTGGAAAACCTGCAGCGGCCTGTCCACAATCACCTCCAGGTAGATGCTACACTCCGCGCTCTGCCCGCACAGCTCCTCCCGGTCGATCCGAGAATTCACAAACAAAATGCCATTCTGCAGATTTACCTCCAGAAGGTCCCCGCGGTCCTTGGACGCCACCTTGAACAGGCGGGGCACTAGCTCCGTCAGCTCCAGCCCCAGGTCCTGCGCGATGCGGCCGACGAAGGTTCCGTGTTTGGCCTCCTCCGGGACCCAGTAATGGAGCTGGCCGCTCCCTGCCTGCCAAACTGCTAGAAATAGAAGCCAGAGCAGCAAGCGTTGAGCTCCAGAATCTTCTCGCCAGGAAAACAGCATTGCAAGCCTTTCCCAAATTTTTGGTCTCTCTCACATCGATCCAAAATTTTAAGAATGATTTGAGCTTCTTATTCTTCGGTATCTTACACTTCTCGCCGTTACCATTTTTCAGAGACGATGACGAAAAGGATCATGTGAATAAGTAACACTGGCTGCATTTCTTTGTGGAGAAAGAACTTGTGGTAGACAGCGACACCATGTGGCTACATGTGTAAGTACAAAATGTATTATATTTATCTTCCACATGTGCTTTGAATTTCCCCAAAATTCGTATTTTCAGGTGCGATTTCCTTTTGGCACTTATTAAAATGTTTATTTTATCGAATTGCATCGTCGGTATTTACATAGTGTTTCTCACAACTTTCAACTGTTTCATTTCATGATATATATTAAACTTTTAATTGTGGTTACAGTACACACCTATAGGAAATGCTTCGTGTATAGCATTGTTCTCATTCTCTTAACAGAATTATGCCATTAAATTTTCACAAGAATCTTCTAAGATTAGTTTTCATATAGTTCCCTTTTTAAAGTACATTCAGAAAAAGCCTTTAACTGATGGTGTTGACTAGAATTTCTGATTCAAGATGTCATACTTTAAAAAATCTCCCAGCCCAAAATTTATGGCAATCAGCCTTTGATTTTTTTCTACAAAAGCACTGAAGCATTGAAGTACTTGTAAAATGTTAGTATTTGTTTTTGAATGTATACACATAATTGTGGCAACTGCCAATTTACAAATAGGTTCACTTACTTATTAATTTAGAACATTTGTAAGTCATTCCTGGGTCCTTTTTCTAAAGGCCACCTCCTTGCTATTTGTCTTAATTGTTATGCAAAGATGTCAAATCTCACTCTCATTTGCTCAGTTTTCTGGGAATTGAACCCAGGATCCAAGTCACCTAGGAAAGAGCTGTATCACACAGCTACATCCCCAGTGCACAGTCTTTTACAGTAAAGTTCTTTTGTAAATGTATTTCCTGTTTACCACAACATTATATGGTTTGCATGTTTGTTATGCTTACCAAGTAAAGATATATTAATTTTTTTTAAATTTCCACATTATGCATTCAGTTTATCTGAATATTCTAAAATTTTATAAGATGAAATAATTATATTCTTAGTGATCTTCCCTCTATAAATTTCTGGATTAAAATGCTTCAAAACTTTTTACTTAGGTGGTCTGGTCATTCTAGGACTTGGGAATCTGGGCAAAAAGATCATGAGTTCAAAGATGGCCCAAGCTACAAGCAGAACTCCTTTAAAAAAAAAAAAACTAGAAAGTTTACTTAACCAATTACAAAGAAAGAAAAGTAATTTTGGAACACAAGTCACAAAGCAGCATGTGAAAGGCTATGTAGTGAATATTCTAAACATTGCCACAAAAGACATGAATCCTTTGAAATTTGAGCTACAAAATTCACAGAAAAGTCAGATTTATAGATTTAAGGAAAATATAAGAATATCCAAGCTTTTGGGTATTTCGAGTAAAATCCAAGATTTTTTTTCCATTTTGTCATATGTGTGTGTCTTGAGTATATATGTGTGTGTGCTTGTTTGCATGTGGTGAACAGATGAGGGGAATCTTGACAGTGATACCATGAGCCATCCTCAACCACTCTTCCACCTTATTCCTTCAAGTCTGGTTCTCTAATTAAGCCACAGCACACCACTATGGTAGTCTGGCTAGCCAACTTGCTCTGGGATTCCCAAGCTTTGCTCTCCAGGGCTGGAATTACAAACAGACTACCATGTCAACATTTTTAAATAGTATCTCAGGATCCAACTCTGGTGCTTTTGTTTGTGCAGCAAGTGCTTTGATCACTGAGCCACCTTTCCAACTTCCAAGATATGTTAAGTATTACCAGAAAATGTTTTCATATAAGGTTTTGCTTCCTGTGGTTCATTGAATAAAGTTTACTCAAGATTGTAATTTACTCTTCTTCTACTGTTTAAACTTAGAATGGAATAAATTGTAAATGTTACAGTGAATAAATGAATATTTTAAATTAACTTTCAAGTAAGATAAGAGCTGCATTAATGATTTTATTATCAAGCATATAATTTCTAATTGATTTTATTATGACTATATGAAAAACTATGTAAACATTTAAAGTGTTTGTTTTGTTGCTTTTTTAATTTTTTTCTTTTTTATTTATTATTTATTTAATTGTGCGTGTATGCATGTGTGCATGTATGTGTGTGTATATATGCATGTGTGTGTAGAACCACGGCTGCCCCCGCTTCCACTCGGCGTCTATACATGGGGTCTAGGATCCGAACTCAGGACCTACCGCCAGCAAGGCAGAGGCTTAACTCTTGAGCCACCTCTCCAGCCCCTGTTTTGTTGCTTTTAAACCAAGGACTAGTGCTCTATCATTGAGCTATCCTTTATCCCTAAGAATTACTTTTTAACAGTATATATTTAGGAACTAATTATAGATATCAGCATGTCGATTGATTATATCTTAGAAATACAGATAAAATTTAAAATTAAAAAACAATGTGCTTCATATTTATGAAATGTCTTTTACAGCTTACTGAACTTTCCAATGAAAACACAGCCATCCGGTCCAGCCCTTGCCTTTTGGAACACTCCAGTTTCACTTTTAGCATAGATGCTAACCAGTGAACTGGAGTGAGCTTATGGTGATCGGAAATGTAAGCATATAGTGAAATGCTAGAAAAGTGGTTAGTGTCTTCACAATGGGAAGCCTGCATTAATAAGGCTAATGATGCTAATACTAGAATAGTGATTGATCAACCACTAGCCTAAAGACAATATACACTTGTAGAAATAAAACGTTTTATCTCATAGCCAACCCAATGTGATTTTTAGACATTACTATTTGAAGATATATACATACCACAAATAACAAAGTTTTAAATTTTAATTTTTTTTAGAAATTGAAGTTCTTTTTTCAGTGAACTCCCTATTTTCCAGAAAACAAAGATTTTCCCACTATGAAAACTTTACCCCTCAAAACAGATCAACAAGCATTCCTAGGCTGGCATGTATTGTGATGGCCAATGATATCTATTTTGGGTAGGAGGCTGCCATCCAGGCTATATTCAAACACAAGGGAAAGAAAAGTAATTTCTTAACTGTTTCATAAGCAGATGAATATAAATATATTCTTCATGCAAGGAATAATCTGGAAAAAGTCCAGTGTACATAATATATTATTTTATTCATTTTCCTTTTCAGTATGTGCATATAAGTGCGTATAGACGTATGTACATGAGTGCATTTGAATGTGCATCCCTGTGGAGGCCCAAGGGTGATATCAGGAATCATCTCTTCTACCTTATTTTTGTGAACCTAGGTCTTTAATGAAACCTAAAGCACACCATTAGGGATAGTCTGACTAGCCAGCTTGCTCTGGGGATTCCCAGGCTCCTCCTTCCAGATAGTATTATAGATGGGCTGCCACAACCACCTCACATATTTGCATTTTTACCTGGATCTGGAAATCCAAATTCGAGTTCCATTTTTCAAAGCCAGGGCTGTAACCACTGAGCCATCTTTCAACACTAGATACTAAATTCTTAATCCCAATACACACTGAAGGAATGGAAAATATTATATTTAGAAATATGTACTGTCTAAAAATATCCTTTCATTTTTCTAACTATGAATTTTAAATTTTTACAAGGACAATCACTTAGGGTTAATGTTAGATTACCAAGTTTCTCTCAAGCATTTCTTCCTCCCAGAGTCCTAGTAACAACAGAATTAGTTATGCAAAAAGCTCAACTGAAGGTAAAAGCTTTCAAGAACATTGTTCTACATGCACAAAAATTGGTCTTTAATTAGAAACCATTTTTGCAATGATATAAAACAAAGGCTGAGTTTTATGTCAAAATATATAACTCTGGCACTATGAAGAAACAAAAAATTCAAAAACTGGCAAAAACGAATTTAAAGATTTACCTTTCCTAAGCATTCTGACTCCGAGGGTTGTTGTCTGTCTTCTGCTGAGTCTGGACCTTGAGATAGGCTGGGGCTGAAGGCCATGAGGTCTGCTTTGGGTGGGACCTCTCCAGAACACACCCTCTGCCTCCTCTGTTGGGAGTAAGACCAGCTCCCCACCGCGCTGGAGCACACCAGCACGGGCTTCCCAGGACCGCAGGCGCCCTGGGACGGCAGCGCTGAGCAGCGCAGCGCGGTGTACAGCAGCAGCGTGAGCACCAACAGGCTGGACACCGCGCAGATGGCCACGATCAGGTACACGTTCACGTCCACCAGCGACGCCTCTGAAACTGCACTGCTCACAGAAGCGCGCGAAGAGACCTTGGGTGCCTGTCCGTTCTCCACGAGAGACACCAACACTGTGGCTGTGGCGGTCAGCGCGGGCTCCCCGTGGTCCTTCACCAGCACTAGCAGGCGCTGTCGTGGCGCATCCGCCTCGTCCAGGGCTCGCGTGGTGCTGATCTCGCCCGTGTACAGACCCACACGAAACGGGCTGCGTGTGCCACCTGCCACCGATTGCAACTCATAGGACAGCCACGCGTTGTAGCCAGAGTCCGCGTCCACCGCGCGCACCTTCGTAACCACGTGGCCCGCACCCACTGAACGCGACACCAGCTCGGTCACCGCGTTGCCCGCCAGAGGCGCCAGCAGCGCGGGCGCGTTGTCGTTCTCGTCCAGCACGAACACCTGCAGCGTCACGTTGCTGCCCAGCGCAGGCACGCCGGCGTCGCGCGCGCTCACCTGGAACTGCAGCAGCTCCAGCTCCTCGTGGTCCAGAGGCTGCAGCGCGTACACCTTGCCGCTCTCCGCGTGCACCGACACGTAGCTCGACAGCGCGCGCTCGCCCACGCGCCGCTCCACCAGCGAGTAGGACACCAGCGCGTTCTCCTGCGCGTCCGCGTCCGCCGCCCACACTGTGAAGATGTGCGAGCCCGGCGGGTTGTTCTCCTTCACGAACACCGTGTACTCGGGCTGCGCGAACGCGGGCGCGTTGTCGTTCACGTCGGCCACCTCCACCGACACGCTGGCCGTGGCCCACAGCGAGGGCGAGCCGCCGTCGCGGGCGGTCACCACCAGCTGGTAGGCGGCGGTGGTCTCGCGGTCCAGGGCGCTGTCCAGCACCAGCGAGTAGTAATTCTTGAAGGTGGACACCAGCTTGAAGGGTACATGGGGCGACAGGGAGCAGGTCACCTGCCCATTGACACCCGAGTCGCTATCAGACACTGTGATGAGGGCGATGACTGTACCCAGCAGAGCATCTTCTCGGACAGGTAGTGAGAGAGATGTTATTTTGACTACTGGTGTATTATCATTGATGTCTACAAGTTTGACTGAAATTTTACAATGTCCTGACATTGATGGGGCTCCTTTGTCAGAAGCAATGACCTGAATATCATAGGATTTTGTTTCTTCATAATCTAATTTTGCTTTAGTTCTGATTTCCCCTGAGGCGGGATCTATTTTGAACTTTGTCTGTATAATAAAGGGCATATCACTACTGAGTGAATACACAATCTCGCTGTTTGATCCTTCATCGGCATCAGAAGCATTTAATTTAATTACTAAGGTTCCATTTGCAGTGTTCTCCAACAATTGTACTTTGTAAACTGATTGGGAAAAAGTAGGTTCGTTGTCATTCACATCTAAAACCTTAATAAGAATCTGAACAGTGCCAGTGAGCTCAGGCTTGCCCCCATCAGTAGCTAACAATAACAAACTCATCTCTGCATTTTCTTCTCTGTCCAGAGGCTTCCCCAGCACAAGAAACAACGACTGACTTAGGTCATCATTTGTCTGTATGTCTAAAAAGAAAAACTCACTGGGGCTGAGATTGTAGGAAAGAAGAGCGTTTACTCCGATATCTGCATCAGATGCTCCCTCTAAAGGAAACCTTGAGTCAAGCAGCCTTGATTCGTGAAACCAAATAGTCTTTACTGTCGCCGGAAATACCGGGGGGTTGTCATTAATGTCCCTCACCTCCACCTCCACATGGAAAACCTGCAGCGGCCTGTCCAAGATCACTTCCAGATGGATGCTACACTCCGCGCTCCGCCCGCACAGCTGCTCCCGGTCGATCCGAGAATTCACAAACAAAATGCCATTCTGCAGATTTACCTCCAGAAGGTCCCCGCGGTCCTTGGACACCACCCTGAACAGGCGGGGCACCAGCTCTGTCAGCTCCAACCCTAGGTCCTGCGCGATGCGACCGACGAAGGTTCCGTGTTTGGCCTCCTCTGAGATCGAGTAGTGGAGCTGGCAGCTCCCTGCCTGCCAGGAAGCGATGAGCAGAAGCAAGAGAAGCAGACATTGTCTCACCTCTGGGCCCCTTCTCAAAGAAGGCATCACTTCTAAAACTTGGTGAGTTGATCAAATTAAAGAATCATCTTTTGCAAAATCTTAAAAGATTCTAATCGGTGCGCAAATCTTCAGCTCTTCTCTTAAGGTTCAGCTTTTCTGGAGTAACAAAGGGCTCTGGGTATTTTCTTTCCTAAGCGATACTCTCTGGTAGACAGCGACATCATGTGGCTAAAACATGTTTCTACGTCACCATATTTACCATGTAACTTTTAAGTGTAAACTTTAGTCGTGTTTTGTATATTCACAAGATTGCAAATATTTCGTTTTGTGAAATTGAAGCTTTAAATCCAGTGCATGAAAATTCCCTTTTCTCTTGGCCTTGCCTTTGGTGACTATCTTCTACTTTCTATTTCTTTAAATTTTTCTACTTCCTATAAGTGAAATTGAACAGAATTTGTTGGCTTGTTTATTTTTGTTTTGTTGTTGCTTGAGGCTGGTTTATGTGACTTGGCATGATGTCTTTAATGTTCATCCATGTTGTAGCATGTCTTTCCTTTTTATGCTGATATTCCATTATGTGTACCTACTGCATTCTGCGTATCTATTTATCATTCATGGAGATTTGGGTTCCTTCTACCTGTTGGCCACTATAAATATTGCTGATACCAAACAAATGTTTTCTGAACAGAAAACTATCTCTTGGGAACCGTAACTTCAATTCTTTTGGAATATTATCGTTTTTACTTGTTTCTTCACAATAATCACATAAGAATCAAAGAAATTTTTGTCAATTGAAAATATGTTTCTGTGCATTGCTTTTTATTATTTGAAGGTACTTGAGAGATAATAATACATTAGCTTTTTGTTTTGATTTTTTGTTTTAAACCCATTCACTCTCCCATTATATTTGAATTTTTTATACACAAAGAATAAACTGATTTCTTTTTAGTGTTAGTTGTTTGAGATAGCTTCATTTATTAATCATTACCTGGTTTATTCATGTGCAAAAATATGGAAATAGAATAAGGATAATGGAAGGATAAAGTAAAATGAGTCAAGAAGTGAGTCATTTAGTAAGATGAGTAACAGTCTCCTTAAGTTCTCTAAGTATATTGTAAATTATGGTTTTGGCTTCTTATAGCAAAAAAAGGAAAACAAAACAAATCACAAAACTTACTGGATCCATTTAAAACAACAAAGAAAAACTACTTTTCTAGTGCTGGAACCCATTTTTGGATGACTTACCTGAGCCCAATATCTTACTTTTTCACTTTTACAAGAAAGTGGATGCAACTGGGGATAATTATATTAAACAAGCTAAATCAGCTTCAGAAAAACAAATGTCATATGTGTTTTATCATTTATGGATCCTAGATTTTACATAGATACAAAAAGTCATGTATATATGACATGAAAATAGAAGGGAAACTGTCTAAGGGAACATACTAACAGAAGTAAGGAAGAATGGGGGATAGAAATATGGGAGAAATATGTTCAATATTGTATATACTTGTCCTTTTGTATTATGGTATCACAAGAATTGTTTTAAATAACTACAAAAAATAAGATAGCAAGAAAGATACTTCATTGAAATATTGTGAAGAAAAACAAAAAATGAAAGAATCTGGAACAAGGTCATAGATACTCATCTATGCATTTACTCATAATTTACTCATAAATGCATTCATATTTATGTTAAAGTAAGTAGTAAGAGTCGATGAGATAATTCAGCAGGTAAGGCACTTGCTTGCAAATCCAGTGACCTGACTTCAATTTCTAATTCCCAGAAACCTACATGGTAAAAAGAGAGAGCTGGCTTCTGAAAGTTATCCTCTGACTTCCACTCTTATTTTCTTTCTGTTCCCACTTCCATCCATCACAAACAAAAAAATAACTAAAACATTAATAAATAAATAAATAGTAAGTCACAATGTCACCTGAATTTATCTTTTCCTACATTCTAAAATACCTTTTAATAAATCAAGCCACTTTCCAAATTTTGTATTCTTAAGCCCATGTCTTTTGTAATAAGAGTGATAAAAATTTGAGGTCCACCCCAAGTTAGTGCCTTCAACTATCCCAGACAATTATAAGCTTTACAAGACTATTATAACAGAAAAAATAGAGTTCTTTTTCTAGATCCATGATGTACAATTTGAAAACCTTTTGACAGTACTTTCAATGCAGTCATGTTATAAAATCAAGACAAATATATTTATTTGTTGTTTGTGGAGATGAGTATCCTGTACCAAAGACTGGCCTTGAATTTGCCAAAGTAATGGAGGAGGAAATTCTGATTATTCTGCCTCCACCTCCCAAACACTCCTGTTACAGATGTGCACTGCCTGACCCAGATCTTCAGATCAAAGTTAAAAAATTACTGGCATTATCAAAAGACGTTTCATTCCATTAATAATCTTATGACTGGGGCTGGAGAGGTGGCTCAGGGGTTAAGCCTCTGCCTTACAGGTAGAAGGTCCTGAGTTCGGATCCCAGATCCCACGTATAGACGCCAGGCAGAAGCTGGGGGTGGCCTGTGTTTCTGGTCCTGGTAGGGCAGAGCCTGTGAATCCCGGGGCGGAGGAAGTGGAGGCGTCCATGGTGGTTCCCAAATTCGTCCGTGGTTCTACACACACACAGACATACACGCGCGCACATACATACACACACACGCACAATTGAATAAATAAAAAAATTTAAAAAAATAATCTTATGACTGATATTTCATCAAAATAGTCTGATAAAATTCTTAACAAATTCTCAAATAAATTTGTATCACTATTATCAGTATGAGTTATATCATTAATTCTTAATAAATTCTTAAATAAATTTATATATGTATAAGTTATATCATTAAGTTATATCATTGTAATTTCAAATGCCAACTTAATTTCAAATCCCTAACTCAAATTTTTCTGACTTAAACAAGAGATAGTATATGTTTATCCTTTACTTATGATTTTCAGTTAGGTCTAAAAACGTTCCTCCTTAAAAAAAAATTCCTCCTAATCTTCCCAGTTAGTCGATCATTTTTATTGTTCTTTTCAGGACATTCTCAATGGACTTATTTCTGTTTTTTCTTAAGTTGAAGTCCTGAACATTACACAGCTTCTTAAAAAGTATTTACTTAAGGAAAACATTGTCTGCTCTACAATAATATCCTTCGTTTCTAAGAAAACTTGCTTACGTAGTCAGCATTGTATCGCTTATTTTTAAGACATAAATAGAATGCTATTTTCTTATATGGGTATATTGATTTGCCAAAGAAAACAGAAAAGTGGACATTGCAAAAATCTCGACTTTTTATAACCCAGTTATTATTTGAATAAATTAAAATGTTATTCCCTTGAAACTAGTTACCTTTACTATTTTGTCTTGTTGGTGTATGTTAGAGCTCCACTGAAAGTTTTATCTTATGAGCCCATCAATATGCACTTGTGCATGAATAAATAATAAATATTGAGTGCTTCTCTAAAGACAGTGTTCATATGTTACTGCAACTGTAACTATAGGGACATAGTAATGAGACCTATGGAGAAAAGTTATTTTGTGATTTTTTTAAATCTGTATTTTCAATGTACAATCCTGAAAAGTTTATCAAACAAATAGAGACATTTGTAAATTTTCCTAGCATCATGACTCTAAAATTATTTTTTGCTTAGTCTTGCCAAAAGTCTGGATATGGTAATATTTGGAAAGTTATATAAGTGTGTTTTGGCCTGTTTCTTATAATCCTGTAAGCAACAGCGTTCTATATAACAAATCTTAGGAATGCTAACTACCAACTCATTTTAATTTTTCAGAGAATATATGGAAAGGGGAATGTTTGGCCAGCAGGATAGATTCACTTAATACTTGTGCAACTTCAGAATTAAACATAAATGAAATGCAACATTAGAAGCTGCGGAGATGCCTCAGTGGGGAAAATGAAAACCTGAGTTCAGATCCCAGCATGCACATAAAGACTTGGGCACAGCAGCACTGGAACCCAGTGTTGTGTAGGGAGATACAAGTGGATGCAGAGGAGACTTCCTGGACAGACAGTCTAGCTGCAGCAGTGAGACCCAGGTTCAATGGCAAACCTTGTCTCAAAAAAAAGAGGTAAAGAATGACTGAGATAGACACTGAACATTGACCTCTGGCCTCCAAATGTACGAGAATAGAATAAGTGAGCACATACACCACACACATATACACAAAGGCAACGTTATGCTTTTGACTAAATGATTAACAATTCAGATATGTATGTATCTACTGTTTTTCATTTTTCTGTAAAATAGATCAAGAATTAAATCTTGATTAGACCATTAGTCCTCTGAATTACTGTTATAGATAATAATAATAATAATGGGGCTGGAGAGGTGGCTCAGAGGTTAAGCCTCTGCCTTGCAGGCGGAAGGTCCTGAGTTCGGATCCTAGACTCCACGTATAGACGCCAGGCGGAAGCGGGGGCGGCCTGCGTTTCTGGTCCTGGTAGGGCGGAGCCTGTGAATCCCGGGGCAGAGTAAACAAGAAGGAGGTGGAGGCGTCCATGGTGGTTCCCGAATTCATCCGTGGTTCTACACACACACACACACACACACACACACAAATACACACACGCACACACATACATACACACACACGTGCACACACATGCACAATTGAATAAAAAATAAATAAATATTTAAAATAATAATAATTATTATTATTATATTTCTACATTCATTTCCAAGAAGATGACTATTAGGATTTGTATGCAGTTAGCCTTGGTTTTGTAGCAATGCCTCCCACTTTTCCCTTGATCTTTTACTTTGATTTTAAACAGTGTTTCAAATTCTTTTTTTTTAATTTTTATTATTATTATTATTTATTCAACTCTGCGCATGTGCGTGTGTATGTGCGCACACGTGTGTGTGTGTCTGTGTGTGTGTGTAGAACCACGGACGAATTCGCGAACCACCATGGACGCCTCCACCTCCTTCTGCCCCGGGATTCACAGGCTCCGCCCTACCAGAACCAGAAACGCAGGCCGCCCCCGCTTCCGCCTGGCGTCTATACGTGGGATCTGGGATCCGAACCTCAGGACCTTCCACCTGCAAGGCGGAGGCTTAACCCCTGAGCCACCTCTCCAGCCCTGTTTCAAATTCTTTTGTGAAAATTTCTCCCATTGTAACTTTAAGTATTTGATCAAAAGCAAAGAACTTCAGTAGAAAAAAAGTTTTTAATTTCTTGTGATAATTGAAAAAATATAAAAACTAAAGACTGACCTTAGTGTTTCATAATGTGTGCTTGTGTGTATGATGTGTGTAGGTGTGCATGTGCATACTATGACATGTGTGGAGGTCAAAGTACAACTTCATAGAGTCAGATCTCCCCTTCTACCTTTGGTGGGTTCCAGTGATTGAACCCAGATCATTAACCTTGCCAACAAGCACCTTTACCCACCAAACCATTTACAGACCCCAGGCTTAGTTTTTCGCGGCCTCTGCACTTTCATCTGTGAAGCAAAACTTAAGTTGTACTTCACAAAGTATTGGAAAGATTGCCAAACAGTTTTAGCACATTTACAAGTAAAGTGGGAGGTGCTCCTAAAGCTAATTTGTATTTACTAAATGACAAGTTCATCCAACAGTAAGTCTTCCAAACTCAGGGGAAATGGCATCAGAAAATTGTCCAATAAGGACAATTAAATGTTTCGATATTTTAATATGCAAATTAAAAGTATCACCAAACACCTGTATTTTAAAATCACACATGCTTAAAATCATCAGTGCCAAGTTTAAAACAGCAGCATAAAGGAAAAGCAGATAGTTTTTGTAATTTTGCCTGCACTTACTTGTGTAATGCAAAGGTTATAAGGCAACAAAAAAACTGAAACTAACAGTGTGTTCCACCTTGTTGAGAGCCTGAGTCGAGTCACCACTGTGTTTGCCCAGCATCTGTGAAGCCCTGTGTTCCAACACCAATATCACCCCTAGCAACAATTGATAATACCTAGTATTGAAGAATTTTTAAAGTACTTTACCATGTAATCAAAGAATATGTTATAGCTATATCTCTTGTTTCCTAATTCCACTCCATATGGAACCACTATTTAATTTAGAGTGTATTGAGGAGTAATGTTTGTCTAAATACTAGTGGACACAATGAATACATTTTAAGTGGCTGTTAAAAAATACTTAATTCATAAAAACATTTAAAGTCACAACTTAAATTTGGACTTACATTACCAGAAAGATCCGACTGTACTTCTGGTTCACTTCTTCCAGACGTGTTCAAACCTGGAGATAGGCCAGGGCTAAAGGCCATGAGATCAGCTTTGGGCGGGCCTTCTCCAGAACACACCCTCTGCCTCCTCTGTTGGGAGTAAGACCAGCTCCCCACCGCGCTGGAGCACACCAGCACGGGCTTCCCAGGACCGCAGGCGCCCTGGGACGGCAGCGCTGAGCAGCGCAGCGCGGTGTACAGCAGCAGCGTGAGCACCAACAGGCTGGACACCGCGCAGATGGCCACGATCAGGTACACGTTCACGTCCACCAGCGACGCCTCTGAAACTGCACTGCTCACAGAAGCGCGCGAAGAGACCTTGGGTGCCTGTCCGTTCTCCACGAGAGACATCAACACGGTGGCTGTGGCGGTCAGCGCGGGCTCCCCGTGGTCCTTCACCAGCACCAGCAGGCGCTGTCGCGGCGCATCCGCCTCGTCCAGGGCTCGCGTGGTGCTGATCTCGCCCGTGTACAGACCCACACGAAACGGGCTGCGTGCGCCACCTGCCACCGATTGCAACTCATAGGACAGCCACGCGTTGTAGCCAGAGTCCGCGTCCACCGCGCGCACCTTCGTAACCACGTGGCCCGCACCCACTGAACGCGACACCAGCTCGGTCACCGCGTTGCCCGCCAGAGGCGCCAGCAGCGCGGGCGCGTTGTCGTTCTCGTCCAGCACGAACACCTGCAGCGTCACGTTGCTGCCCAGCGCAGGCACGCCGGCGTCGCGCGCGCTCACCTGGAACTGCAGCAGCTCCAGCTCCTCGTGGTCCAGAGGCTGCAGCGCGTACACCTTGCCGCTCTCCGCGTGCACCGACACGTAGCTCGACAGCGCGCGCTCGCCCACGCGCCGCTCCACCAGCGAGTAGGACACCAGCGCGTTCTCCTGCGCGTCCGCGTCCGCCGCCCACACCGTGAAGATGTGCGAGTCCGGCGGGTTGTTCTCCTTCACGAACACCGTGTACTCGGGCTGCGCGAACGCGGGCGCGTTGTCGTTCACGTCGGCCACCTCCACCGACACGCTGGCCGTGGCCCACAGCGAGGGCGAGCCGCCGTCGCGGGCGGTCACCACCAGCTGGTAGGCGGCGGTGGTCTCGCGGTCCAGGGCGCTGTCCAGCACCAGCGAGTAGTAATTCTTGAAGGTGGACACCAGCTTGAAGGGCACGTGGGGCGTTAGGGAGCAGGTCACCTGCCCATTGACACCTGAGTCGCGATCAGACACTGTGATGAGAGCCAGGGCGGTGCTAAGTGGAGCGTCCTCTCTGATAGGCAAAGACAAGGACGTGATCGCCAGTTCCGGAGCATTATCGTTGACATCCAGCACTTTCACCAAAACCTTGCAGTGATTTGACATGGGAGGACTTCCTTTATCAACTGCTTTGACCTGAAATTCATAGGATTTTGTTTGTTCATAATCTAGGTGACCAATTACTCTGATTTCTCCTGAGCTGGAATCAATTTTGAATTTTTCTTGCGTGTTAAGAGAAACATCATTGCCAAAGGAAAAGATAACTTCACCATTTGCACCTTCATCCGCATCTGAGGCATTTAACGTGGCCACTAATGTTCCATTTGCTGTTGTCTCTAGTAAGTGGGCTCTGTAGACAGACTGGCTGAACAGTGGGGCATTGTCATTAACGTCCAGTACAGTAATCAACAGCTGAACTGTTCCTTCCAACTCTGGTTTGCCGGCGTCTGTGGCTGTCAGTAATAAATGAAGTTCTGGGATTTCTTCTCTGTCCAAAGATTTTCTCAATTTGAGCAAAAGAGAGTTACTGAGCTCCTCATTGGCCTCTACATCCAGAGAAAAGTAGTCATTTGGACTCAGAGTGTAAGTTAGAAGAGCATTGGCACCAATGTCTGCGTCCTCAGCGCCCTCTATCGGAAAACGCGAGTCTAAATGTCTACTTTCATAAATAAATATCCTTTGTTCTCTGCCTTTAAAGACGGGTGGATTATCGTTAATATCTTTAACCTTCACCTCCACATGGAAAACCTGCAGCGGTCTGTCCACGATCACCTCCAGGTGGATGCTACACTCCGCGCTCCGCCCGCACAGCTGCTCCCGGTCGATCCGAGAATTCACAAACAAAATGCCATTCTGCAGATTTACCTCCAGAAGGTCCCCGCGGTCCTTGGACACCACCCTGAACAGGCGGGACACCAGCTCCGTCAGCTCCAGCCCCAGGTCCTGCGCGATGCGACCGACGAAGGTCCCGTGTTTTGCCTCCTCCGGGATCGAGTAATGGAGCTGGCCGCTCCCTGCTTTCCAGATTGGGAGCAGCAGAAGAGAAAACAGCAGCAGGCGTCTGGCTCTCAAGCCTCCTATCCTGGAAAATAGCATCGCAAATGCACTACACCTTTCGTAGCACTCTCACTCCAAGATCATACCTTTTAGCATGATATTTTCAGTCATTTGTCTCCTTACTATTTTTGTCTTCTCTAGACCGGTGACGAAATGAAGTTTCCTTCCTCCCTTAGCATTGATCATACCTCATTTCCAACAATCAGACTTGGTGGTACACAGCGACACCATGTGGCTGATGTGGATTTCAACGTCACTCATTGATCTTACAGAATACTATTTTTATATTCATTTACAATTTACTCTGTGCAATCGTTTTTAAAATTATGCCTTTTAAGCATTCGAGGTTTTAAAATGCTATTTGAGAATATTTAATTTGGTCTTGCCCTTTAGCTAGTATCCAAAAACGTTATGATTGGATCTAAACATATGGTTAAATAGTCTCTCATTATTTCATTATATTTAAAATTATTTCCTTGCTTACATTTTTTTATCATTGGGTATTCATAACGGTATGTTGAAGTTTTAGCATAAATTGACTTTGATCACTAAAATTCATCTTATTCTAAGACAATTTGGGTATTTATTTGTACGTGATATGATTTTATGTTTCACACTTATAAGTATATGATTAGTTAAGAAGCACATATATATAGCATTTTAAATTTTTCTGGAAAATAGTAAAAAGTTTTTTCAACGTTGTATGAGCAGCTTCATTATTTTCTGATACCTTAAATGTCCAAATGAAGGTTTGTTTTAAGGGTTTTGCTCTGTCGCTTTTCATACAACATAATGACCTGTTTTGAACTTGTAACTCTGATTTCCAAAAGCCATTATTCCAAACTTAATAAGCACCCATTGTATCTTTATTCCTACATCAAATTTACAGTAATAACTTTTTCCTTATGAAGGTCAAACATATTTCAGCACAAAACATAAATATATTGCATTACTATCAAGTACACATAGTGAAAATCTCATAATAATTCACTGTCAAGATGAACGATGTGTATAAAAACTTTATATTTAAGAAGAATTTATTTGAAAAGAACCAATTAATAAGCCTTTCTTTCAATTGCAGTCTAATTCATGATCAAAATCACACGGTAGATAATAGTTTAATGAGACTTTTGAAATAACATACTTAATGTTTCTACTTTAAATTCTAACAATATTTTAAAATGCATATACAAATAAGTATGCAAACCTAAATCGCTGTGTGAAATTCAAAATATGAGTGAAGCATAGCTTTCATGTTCTAAAGAATCAATTTCTACATTTTAGTAGTAGTTCAGTTTAAATACTTTATTACCCAATGTACAGAAATATACAATACATTGCTATCTTCATAATCTAAAAGTGAAGTAAGTTCAGAGCTTGGAACATTTCTAAAAATTAGTAGACTCATTAACACACTGCTTGAATGTACGAGGTACTATAATACATAAAATATTTAAAGGCTTAAAGAATGATTTGGTGAGGATTTCCTTGGTTTTCTTTTATCTTACCTATTCCAGTCTGATAGCTAAGAAGCCAGTAATCCAGAAGATTCACCGTGTAGAACTGAAAAAAGCTTAAAATATTGTGCTCTCCCTGGGGTCCATAGTAGCATACAAGCAGAAGAGTGGAGGGAGTGGGAGGGATTGATAAAGGGAAGAAAGGGATGGGAGGGAAGGGAGATGGAGGAAAGCAGGGATATCATAGTTAGGTACAGGTGTCACCTTGACAGTTGACAGTTTAAGCTCTGGGCATATTTTTAGAGAATTAGTGGTTGAGTTAAGCTCGGAGCAAACAGGCAGGAGATTGTCTAGCTGATGGGGAGGGCCCTGGATTAAAATACAGAGAGCTGATTGAGAAAGTTGGCATCCTTGTATACACTTGGCCAGACATGCTGGTCTCACAAGTAAGGATCATCCCTCTCTAGCCATATGTAAAGATGGTGTAGCCAGTCCCTCAGCCCTGGTGTGGCATGAGCCTCCTGTCAAGCTGGACTATGAACTGTAAACTTACTATCATAAGAAAATAAACCTCTTGTTCCCTTATGCCATTTGATGGTCATTTTATCAGCAACCATGCAGACTGACTGTTATAAGGAATGAATACTCAATATGTTTATAAAAGTAGAAAAAGAAAAATAAATAAATAAATAAATGAATGAATAATGTTGTATTTTCCATAGACAAAAGACCAGTAAGAGGCACTCTAACTAACAAAAAGCTTTTAAGCTAATTATTTTCTCTATGTAAACAGCATAGCATAAAAGAATCAAGGCCTTATACCAGCCAAAGTTTTGGGGAAAACCTGTATTCACACTTTTGCAAGGCAAGGGACTCCAACAGCCATGCCATGGTGGTTCCAGAGAGAGTCAAATATGAAGTCAAAACTTTCATCACTTTCATCCTTAGTGTGTTCTGGAAATCATGTGGATAAACTACACAGCCATCTTACTAAGCAACAGCCCACTGCCTCACCCACCAAATTGTTGCAGTAATGTCATAAGAGATAAAGAGCAAAGTCAAGGCCTTTCATCAAATGATTTTGCTTAAGGCTACCTGCAACATCAATGGACACATGTAGAGACATTATTCCCAAGCCACATGAAAATAGCTATTATACTATATTTTAAGGATTAATAGTAAAATGGGAGTTCTATACACGTTCAAGTACAGAATGTACATATTTTTCAATCCACATTTGGTTGAATCCATGAATGTGGGATCTGTTGATTCAGAAGACTATATATACATATGATTTTGGTATGAATCTGCGATTCAGATCTCCACAGATATATTTTGTAACCATCTTCCATAGTTATAAGAAACTGAAAAAGTTTAATAACTTGAATATTTCTGAAATGTTCCCAAAAACATAAAATTCTTTACTCAAATTCACTAACTTTGATTAGAAAATTTATGAACTTCAAATAGGACAAACACAAAGAAATCAAAAATGCATCATTGGAATGCTCCTAGAACCTATGAAAAAGGAAGAACTGGTTTTGGTTGCTGGTAGTTGAACCTATGGATTTGACTGTAGGAGAAATGGACCAGGCGGGCCTGTATTGTCTGTATGGGCCACATGCAGGAGCAACTTCTCCAAGCTAGAACCTGCTGCTATGCCTGGGACTGACATGAAACCACCTGACTGAGAGGACCAACCCGGACAGGACAACACAGCAAACAACCTCACGCTGGGACTTATGGGATGTTGGGTGAGGTATATAAGCAGCCCCATATTTACAATAAACAAGCCTGCAAGCCTGCGAGCCTGAGAGCCTGCTTTGCCATTCGCCCGTTTCCGGAGTCTGTGCAGTTGATTCCGCGCCTACTTATCCCCGCCCCCCAAGGATCGATGTGGGTACCCGAGACTGCTACATTTGACCATGAGTGGAAAGTGGTCTATAAGTGAGTTACATTCTTAGACGCATAAAAAAGGAAATTTCAAAAGTAGAGAGACTGAAAGAAGACTTCATATAAAGGATTAAAAATGAAACTTTTATACCTTAAAAGAGAACCCAATAAGACTCTGCCAATTACTCTCTATTGTAACTTGATACTTATGAGGTAGTCCTCAAGTCACACCTATGAGGAGATTTTTATTTAAGGTCGGCCTCTGAGTGAGCCTGTAGAAAACTCCCTTAATTGCTTTAATTAGAGTGGGAAAACTTGCAAGTTATACACAGGACCATTCCCACAACAGGTGGATATGCATAGAGAAACAATTATTTGGTATTTGGACAAGCTGTCAAGCTGGAAAGTAAGTATGTCACACTGGCCCTTATTCCTCTGCTCTTGGCTTTGATATGGTATAGCTAGTTCTTCAGCTCCTCCTGGTTATTCTCTTACCATGACAGACTGCAATCTGGAATTGTACACATAAAAATATACCTTTGTTTCCCTAAATTGTTTGGGCCTGGTATTTATTATAGCAATGAATTTATGAAATCAAGACAAAAACTAAGAACTGACATGTTAGAAATAATATAGAGTACAAAGAAATGTGATAACATTTACTGTTTGTAGGAAAGAACTGTTGGCATGATCCTGTATCCTGCACAACTGCATTTTTAAAATGAAAATAAAATAGATATACCCATATTAAAAAAAAAAGAAAATAAAATTCCAGAAGAACAACAGCCATCAAAAAAGAAAGTAACATGAAAGTTTATAAAAAAAAAATAGAAATCATCTAATGAACACAAGAGAGAAAATAGTCCTCAAGACATACTAAGAATGGAATCCCAGGTCTGGGGACATGTCTCACCAGTTAAAGTGCTTACTATTCAAGCAAAAGAACTAGCATCAGATCTACAGATTCCATATAAAATGCTAAACAGATGGAGTGAGCCACTTGTAATTCTAACTCTGTAAATCAAATACTGGCAATCCTTAGAGCAAACTGGCTAGCCAAACCATTCCTAACAGCACGCTCTGGTTTTGAGTAGAGAGCCTCCCTGAAAAAGAATAAAATGAAAATGTGATCAAGGACGATTCTTTATATCAAATTCAGCCTTCCATATCCACTCATACATATACATGTGACTCCCAAAGATCAACCTTGAACCTACACACACACACACACACACACACACACACACGTTTCTGCACACATGCATACACATGTACATACCTCAAACATACACATGAAAATGGAAAAAACAACATATAAAAAATTATAGAATAAAACAAAGCAGTGCACTATATGCTGCTATAAGAGAATATCATAACTTGTATAATTTTTAGACAATAGATGATTGTATGATTCAATATTATAGATGCTGAGAAATCCAAAGGAATAATGTCAAGAACTGTTAAAGGCCTCCATACTCCATTCTTTGGAAGAAGTCACAAGAGCAAGTGAGCATACAAAACAGAGAATGGGGTGAGCTTTATCTATTTATCAGAAACCTACTCCAAAAATAACAAACTACTCACATTAAAACAACAATAATCATTGGTGTAGAATAAAATCTTCATTTCCTGATCACCTGCTTAAAAGTCACAGTTCTTCATTCTGTCATTGTATCAGTTAAATTACATTCGCTTTTGAAATATTGACACCACAGCAAGCACTAAATGCATACATTAGAAAAGAAAGTTTCAAATTAATGAACTAAGTTCTGATTCAAGACCCTGGAAATAGAAAAGTAAAACAAATTAAAGACAAGCAATAGAAAGAAAAAAAAAAAAAAAAAGAACAGAAAACAGGGACTGGCAGGATACCTCAATGGGTAAGGCTCTTGCCCGCAAATCTGAAGATCTGAGTTCAATGCCCAGAAATCCACATAGTACAAGAAGCAAACATTGGGGCTCGAGAGGTGGCTCAGGGGTTAAGCTTCTGCCTTGCAGGCAGAAGGTCCTGAGTTCGGATCCCAGATCCCACGTATAGACGCCAGGCAGAAGCGGGAGCGGCCTGCGTTTCTGGTCCTGGTAGGGCGGAGCCTGTGAATCCCGGGGCGGAGGAAGTGGAGGCGTCCATGGTGGTTCCCGAATTCGTCCGTGGTTCTACACACACAGACGCGCGCGCACACATACATATGCACAATCAAATAAATTAAAAAATTTTAAAAAAAAAGAAGCAAACTTTTTTTAAAAATGTACTCTGGGGCTGGAGAGCTGGTTAAGGGGTTAAGACCTTCCCTCCCAAGCAGAAGGTTCTGAGTTCAGATTCCAGGTCCTGCATTAAAATGCCAGGTGGAAATGGCAATGGCCTGCAGGTACAGCTATAGTGGGCAGAGCCTGGGAAATCCCAGAGTGAAATAAGAAGTAGGTAGAAGTGATAAAGTAAGAAGTAGATGGAAGTGATCCAGGATGATCCTCCACAGGGACATGCAGTTCTCTTTCTCTGTCTGTCTGTCTCTCTCCCTTTCTTCCTTTCTGTCTGTCTGTCTCTCTCTCTCTCTCTCTGTCACACACAGAAAAGAAAGAGAGAAGGAAGGAAGGAAGGAAGGAAGGAAGGAAGGAAGGAAGGAAGGAAGGAAGGAAGGAAGGAAGGAAGGAAGGAAGGAAGGAAGGAAGGAAGGAAGGAAGGAAGGAAGGAAGGAAAGCAAATTTGAAAAAACATGTGCTCCTATCTCCAAACTTGGACATGGCATCTACCTCCCTCTCATAAATAAATAACAAAAATCAATAAATATAGACACCAATGAGATGGCTCAGTAGGCAAAAATATTGACGACACAAGCCTGGTAACCTGAATTTTATACCTGGGACACACATGAAAGTGGAAGAAAATAATTGACTCCACAATGTTGTCCTTTGATGTCTGCACATACACTGTGTCGTGTGTGGCCATATACACAGTTGTAAATACATTTTAAAAATTTTGAAATACAATAATATAACAATGAAAATGGTATGAATGAAAAGATCAATAAATCAACATATATTTAGCAAAATTGACAAAGAATTATTGAGAAGGTAGAAATTGCCATTACTGTAAGTGAAAAAAAAACAAATATCACCATAGAGCCTATGGAAATCAAAGGGAGAGTAAAGAAATACTGCAAACAACTATATGCATGTAAATTGGATGTGTTAGACTAAATGAGTCAATTCTTTTGAAAAAAACTACCTACCATATTTACTCAATATAAAATAGACAATTTTAATAACATTATAATTATTTTTAAAATTGAATTCATGATTTAACAACTCTTGAAAAATAAAGCTCTTATCTCTGAAAGTTTCACCAGATTCTATTAAACATGTATAATGTAATTAAATATCAATCTATATATAATTTCAAGGAAATATGAGGAGGTAATCTCTACCATCAGGTAAGATGTCACCCTTTATATCAAAAGTAGGGTAAGTTACTAAAAAAGAAAATAGAGAGCAACAGATGTCATTACTTTTTTGAATGTGTGTCAGTGTGCATGTATGCACCAGAGGGCATTGTGTGTCTGTGGAGGACCAAGAGTAACTTCTGGAATGATCCTAGATTGCTTCTACCTCCATTTTACTTTGCTCCAGAATTCCCCAGGCTCTGCCTTCCAGAGTTGGAAGTGCAGGCCGCCACTATTTCTATCTTGCATTTTTGTGTGGGATCAGAGATCTAAACTCAGATGCTTTTGCTTGGGAGTCAGAGTCTTAACCCCTGAGTCATCTTTCCATCCCAGAACAACACACTCCATAAACATGGATTCGAAAAGCTTTTACAAAACATTACTGAATAAAATCTAAAGTGATTGATTATTTTATACAATAAATCAAATGAGATTTGTTCTAGAAATAAATGAGCGCTTCAACATTTGAAAATAAGTCATTGCAATCCACATCTGAATACTTTTGGAATAAGATTAAGAACAAGTTATGCTTCTTGCATTTTTAATTAGCAAATTACAGGAATTCTACTCTGTGTAATAAAGCAAGAAAAGGAAAAAATTGGTATATTTGAAAGTAACATAATTGTCTGCCATCTAGAATAAAATAAATAGTTATAGAAAATAAGATAAGCACAAACATAAAAAATAAGTTGTATCTGCATATAGGAACAATGGATAAATGGATACCAAAAGGCAAAATACCATACAATTTACATAGCTCAAAAATACTTTATGAGGGCTGGAGAGGTGGCTCAGGGGTTAAGCCTCCGCCTTGCAGGCGGAAGGTCCTGAGTTCAGATCCCAGATCCCACGTATAGACGCCAGGCGGAAGCAGGGCAGCCTGCGCTTCTGGTCCTGGTAGAGCGGAGCCTGTGAACCCCGGGGCAGAAGGAGGTGGAGGCGTCCATGGTGGTTCGCGAATTCGTCCGTGGTTCTACACATACACAGACACAGACACACACACACACACACACACACACACACACACACACACACACACAGGCGCGCACATACACACGCACATGCGCACAGTTGAATAAATAATAATAAAAAAAATACTTCATGAGTATTACAACAAAGCACATATGCAACATTGACATAATTTTTAGCCTAAATAAACATACTATACGCATCAATACTCATAGACAGATAACATTCCTCAATGAAAAATAAAATATATAATTTGAAAACAATTATTGTTTTAAAAATTCCAGTAAGTTTTCCTATAGATATAGGTAATGAGATTATTTTAAGAATTTTTATAGTTTAATGAGGTGGTCTAGGAGAAGAAAGACCCTATTTTTCATGTGCTATAATAAAACTATGTGCTATAGAAAATTTTTGACCTTAGACTAACTGCTCTCTTGAGTTGTGTAAACTGTTTACATATAAGGATAGATAAAACTTGCTCTCACAATCTGCTGACCACCTGGTTTCATGAGTTAGTCTTGGGTCAGCATGACGCCAAGGCACTACCCCTCCCCTCTTCCTTATCCAAGCCTCAGCGGCAACCTCTAACTGGCATGTAGGTGTGTGGTTTCTATATTCACTGTCTATGTCAAAACGACTATGAGTGGCCCAACCACTCTCCTATCTGAAACTGCCATCTGGAGTTACTAGCTGAGTGGCACATACTGGCTTAAAAACCACTATAAAAATTGCACCTGTACTCAGGGCTCCATTTTGAGGTCCTGAACTCTGATGGAGTCTTAAAGTTTCAGCCTAATAGACCCTCTTTTAATAAATCTCCCTCTTAATCAAGTTCATTGTCTGTCCCTCATTGGGTGGACTACCGGACCCCATAACATTACCAAATTAACTAGAATACTTAGTTCTATAATAATATTTTGAATTATTTATATGTGTGTGTATTTTGCATGTGAGTGGGTATACACATGTATTGGGCATATGTGCAAGAGAGCATCCGAGTGTACACCTATGGAACTCCAAGGGTGACATTTGGAATCATCTTCAATTGTTCTATCCCCTAATTTCTTTGCCCAATGGTTTTCCAAACTCCACCTTCTAGAGCTGAAATTATAGACAACCATTTCTTCCTGGCATTTTTACATGAAACCTGGAGATCTTAATTCAGATTGTTTTGTTTGCAAAACAGAGCTTTAACTACTGAGCCATCTCCCCAGCCCTTCTATAAAAAAATTTTTAAAAGCAAAAGGCAGAAAGAATCAATGAATTCTATATTAAGATTTTATTAAACAAATAAAGTAATCAAGACTGCAATTGGCAGTGAGTTGATTTAGAAGAATTGAACAAATGAATAAAAATGGACCCATGGAAATGTGCTTACTTGAATTTTGACAAAGGTACAAAAGCAATTAACTACAAAAAAGGTATCCTTACAAAAATTAGTGCTGGAGTGATTGAATGCTGTCATGGTTAGGAAAGGGGCCCCCACAGTCTCATGTGTTTGGCAAGGTCATGGCATCTTGAGAGGTGGAGCCTTGCTGGAAGAAGGAAGTCACAAGGGTTGGGTCTTGAAGTGTATCAGTCCCACCCTACCTCCAGGAGAAGTCTGCCTTTGCAGCAGTCTTGCAGCTCTCAGCCTCCAATATGTCTGCAGTGACGTAACCTCCTCCAGCTGTGGCCAGCCAACCATGCCACCTCCACTTTGAAAAGCTGTATCTCCCCTCTGGAACAGTAAGCTGAATCAAACTCTCTTTCTCCCTTGTTTGCTTAACTTTGGGTGCTCTCTGTCCAAGAGGGAAAAAATTAAAGACTCCATTCTAAGCCTCATACATTATATTGATGAAAATATATTACAAATACACAAATATTAAATAAAATTCTAAAACTTTTAGAAACAAAAGTAAATAAAATATCTAGGATCTGAGCCCAAGCAAAAAGGATATCTTGATGTGGCACCAAAAGTCCAATTTAAAAAAGGGAACATTGATAAATTGGACTTTGTAACAGTTTAAAAGCGTTTACTGTACAAAAATGTTAATACAGTAAGAGGCATAGAAAAAAAGCAGTAATTGAATAAAAAATAAAATAAAAAAGAAGTAGAAGAGGAAAAGACAAAGGATTGCTTGGAAAAAATAGTAGCCAATACTTCTCAAATTTTATGAAAAATATCAACGTACAAATCAAAGATGTCTAAAGAACTACAACTAGAAAAAACACAAAGAGACTTACAGTGAGAGAAACATAATCAAACCGACAAAATTGAATCATGAGGAAACTTGAAATAATAAGAAAAAATTTGTTTTAAGTGGTGTGTGTGTGTGTGTGTGTGTGAATTCATTCCTGTGAGTGCATAAGAAAGCCAGAGGTTGATGTCATCCCCAATTAATCTCTTTTTTAAAAAAAAATTTATTATTATTTATTCAATTGCAAGTGTATGCGTGTGTGTGTGTGCATGTATGTGTGTATGTGTGTAGAACCACGGATGAATTCAGGAACCACCATGGGTCACCTCTACCTCCTCCTTGTTTACTCTGCCCCAGGATTCACAGGCTGCGCCCTACCAGGACCAGAAACGCAGACCGCCCCCACTTCTACCCGGCGTCTATATGTAGAGTCTAGGGTCCGAACTCAGGACCTTCCGCCTGCAAGGCAGAGGCTTAACCCCTGAGCCACCTCTCCGGCCCCCTTCACCTTCTTTCTTAAGGCAGGATCTCTCAGTGAACCTGCAGCTCATAATTTCAGCTAAACTAACTGGTCACTGAGCCTTCTGGGATCCACCTGTCTCTACCCATTCAGCATTGGAATTAATAGTACACATTATTGCCAGCAGTTTTTGCATGATTTCTGGGAATCTGTAGTCAGATTATCATGTTTATGCAACAAACATTTTGACTGCTGAGTCATTTCCTCAGTCCAAGAAACTTTTCATGTATAAGGATACTCATAAAATGATCAATCTAATTCTTACCAGACATATGGAATGCAGAAAGCAATGGAAGTTAAATTGTTGAAAGAAAAGCCATAAGTAATTCCATATCAAGTAAAAATGTCCTTTAAAAGTGGATGATAAATAAATAAATAATAAAATAGATAAAAGTACTGGAGAGATGGCTCAGGGGTTAAGTCTGTCTCACAAGCTGAAGTTTGAATCCTGGGTTTGAATCCCCGGTCCCACATAAAAGCTCCAGGTGGAAACTGCCGCTGCCTGCATTTCCAACATTGGTGAGCAGAGCCTGGAAAATCCCAGAGGAAAATAAAAAGGAGGTAGAAGCAATCTAGGATGATTCCCGAAATCACCCTTTGTCCTCCATGGGGATACACAGTGCCCTCTGATACACACACACACACACACACACACACACACACACACACACAAAATAAAATATTTTTTAGAAAGTGGACAAAAATTAAGATATTCCAAAGTAGAATTGGAAAAGTCATTCCCATGAAAGTTTCCCTACAGGAAATACTAAAGATTAAAAGGAAAGGATGCTGTTAATCTGAATGAATTTCTTTTTAAAAATCTCCAGTTAAAAAATCACCTGGGAATACTTACTTGGCAGGGGAGATACCATGATCATGAAGGTGGTTTTCCCAGGGCAAGGCTTATCCATTGCACTCCGGATGTGTTGACCCCTGAGATTTCCCCAAATGTGGGAAACTCGACTGCATAATTTGTGGTAGTGGGGGATTGCGTTCCCACTCTCCCCTGGAAAAAAAAAATCACCTGGGCATATGTATAAAACTAGTATTGGATGAGAAAGATGGCTCAGTAGTTAAGGCCACTTACTACACAAGTTTGATGACCTTTGTTTGAGCCCCAGAACACATATAGAAGAAGAAATCCAAACCTGCAAAAGCTGTCCTCTGACCTTCACATGTGTGCTATGGCACACACACCTACACATCATGTACACACATATGACAATAATTTTGGGCCCAATACTGTTGGAATTTTGATTTGTAACACATATTCATAAAATGATTATAAAGTTTAATTATTTATTTATTTATTTGTTGTATAATGTATACTGATATAATGTGTGATAGAAATAACATAAAGGGGAAGTAAATCTGTATGGAAGATAAATGAGATATGTTAATAAAATTAAGCTGGAATCAATTCAAATTATATTGCTAAAAATTTAGGATGTTGTCTTAATTTGTTCTTTGTGGCTGTAATAAGCTATCCCAGAGTTAGTAGTAATTTATGGACAATAAAGTTTACTCAAATCATAGTTTTGGAGACTAAGAATTTCAATACCAAGTTGCTAGCATTTTGTCAGGATATTTGTGATACACATTTTCTTTTTCTTTTTTTAATTTTTTTATTATTATTATTTTCCACTCATACAAACTTAATAGGTACCCTATTCCCTCCCTCCCTCCACCCCTCCCTGGACCCCCTTGCTCCCTCTCCTCTTTTCCATTTCCTTTCACCCCCCCTCCCTCCCTTTTTCCCAGTGCCCTCCTCTTCCCCACCTCCAATCCTGAAGCATCCTTTAGTGTGAATGTCAAACTTCCCTTTGGGTCCTCCACTCTAATAAGGTGTAAGGATTCAGTAGCATTGCCTAGAGCCATTTCTTGTATTCCCCTTTAGTATGGGAACACTATTGTGACTGTTAATCCCTTGCCTCTAAGAATCCCAGTGCCTGTGATCCATGCTAGACTTTGGGGGATCATTGATATATCAGTCATTGCACAAGTCATGCAAAGTTCTATTATCGTTACTTTGGCCATAACCTGTGTGGAAAATCTTGCATTTTCATAACAGAAGGTGGAAAAGCAATAGTTTATCAAATCTGTTTTTACAATAAGGCCAATCCAATTACAATAAATTCATTCTCGTGATCACAACATTAATCCATTCATGAAAAGACAGCTATCACCATCTAAATCACCTCTTATTCCCAATACTAATGTACTAAGAATTAAGTTTACAATATGAATATGAAGAAGCATTGATAAAAGAGTAAATGTTATATATAATCCTATGATACTTACATATATATGTATGCATTGTATAGAAAGGAAAATTGAAATATAAATAAAATGTATGGTTTTAAAAATCAACAGAACGCAAAAAGCAATATGTAATAAATGGGAGAGGAGAAGCTATTAAACAAGAAAACAACAAAATAGTAGTATAGTCACTACTCTAGATACAAATTTAGCAAAAGTAGGCTGGAGAGATGGGTCAGAGCTAATTCTCTGCCTTGTAAACGGAGGGACCTGGGTCGGGATCTCCCACATAAAAATGTCAGGTGAAAATGGCAGCAACCTGCACTTCTGGCTCCAGAAGGCAGATTCTGGAGGACTCCAGAGCAAAGCCAAGAGGAGGTAGAGCAATCCAGAATAATACCCCAAATCGCCCTTGGGCCTCCACAGGCACACGCAGTGCCATCTGATACACATACAAATAAATAAATAAATAAATAAATAAATAAATAAATAAATAAATAAATCTAAAAACAAAATAAAACAAATAGGTTAAAGTCTCCAAAAACGCAGACATTAAAGGAATGAATTTTTAAAAAACTATATCCAAATATATGCTATCTATAAAAGGCAAACCTTTTTCCTTTCACATGTGTATGGTTTGTGTGTGTGTGTGTGTGTGTGTGTGTGTGTGTGTGTGTGTACACATGAGTGTGCTTGAGTGTGTGTTCCTGTAGAAGCCCAAGGGTGATAATGGCAATTACTCTTCTACCTTTTTGCTGTGAGTCTGGGACTCTACTGAAACTCAGAGCATGTCATTAGGGCTAGTCTGGCTAACCTCTTTCTTCTGGGGATTCCTAGGCTCTGCTTTCCAGGTCTATAATTACAGTTGGCCTGCAACACTCACCCAGCATTTTAATGTGAGATCTGGGGATCCAATCTCAGATCCTTTTGCTTTAACCACTGATGCAGTCTAGAGGCTACTTTTTAATAGGATATATTGACTATACATAATAATGGGTTTCATTATAATATATCCATAATGTACTTTTGTCATGTTTACACCCATATCCTCTATTGATCTTTTCTAATTCCTAATTTATGACTAGTCTTCTTTCTATTCTCATGTCTTTTTGGTAAACCAATGAGTTTCATTAGGGCTACTTACAAAAGCAGAAGTGAGGGGATATTTATAGGAGTATGGACAACTTATAAGTAGTTACACCACTGAAGAAAATGCCTTTTCCCCACCAACAATCATTAATTGCCTGTAGATCATCAGGGAGGAAAGGAGTCTAGCAAACTCGAATGGCCTATAAATGCACAAGAGATGAGAGAACTTGTGAGCACCTGCTCTCTCCATGACAGAATATACTCAGGCACAATCTGTGTCATTCTTGTGCAAGTAAGTGATCATAGCTTCTGAGAGTTCAAGAATGTAATAGCCATGTCATACCTACAAGACTGCATTTCACCACATTCTACCCTTTATTCCAAATCTTACATACCTTTGATTCAAACATAGAAGTCTGAATGAAAATAATTATTCCAAATCTTATAAACATTTGATCAAACATAGAAGTTTGAAAGAAAATAATGGCAAAGATTCATTGTGCAACAGCAGCTCAAAGACTGAAAAGCTATATTTAGAAAAAAATGGACACTGAAATAAAAATGGCACTCTATCATTAAAGTCTTAGTCACTGTTGAAGCACTTAAATTATAAATGTGTATACAACTAACAGTCCACATGAACCAAAGTATGACAAAACTGAAAGTGGAAATCTGTTGTTGAACAGTAATCAATGCAGAATTTAGTACTCTGCAGTCAAAACTACATAAGAAAATCAAGGAAAAGAACATCAAAGAAAGACTAGTGTAGTGACAAATGTCTATAAGTCAATTTCTTGAGGGACAGGCAGGAAAGAGACTGATTTGAGTATAGGAGGTCTGGGCCATAGTGTATAAATAGTGTCTATATTATTTGGCATTAATAGGGTGGCCTCCAAGTGTGAAAGAACCACATATTAATTAGGAAAAGATGATCTGGTCCAAGTTAAACATATAACAGGTCAATGCTCCAATATTAATGAAATAAAAAGAAGGTATTGAATCTATAAACTAAGCTTTGCTCTTTGGACAATTAGGAAAAAAGAAAGAAAATTAAACCCCAAGAAGACAAAAGGAAACAACTACAGTCAAACGCCATTTAATAGTTTCAGTTTAGAATGAACCATGTATACAACAGTGATCTCATAAAATTATATCACCTGGAGATATTGTATCCATCTTAGTTTGTGTAAGTACAGTGTAGGATGTACAATGAAGTCATCTACTGATTTACTTCTCAGAATGTACCATCATTACTTAGCAACACATAAAATGAAGTGGATATTGGATATAACAGAAGAAAACAACATATTTGATCCCACCATTGGTTAAAAAATAGTGGAGATATTGTTCAGAGATTGTTTGCCTTGAAAGCAAAAGGGCTTGAGTTTTGAGCCAAGATCCCATGTACAAACAAAGGACATAAATGACTGTGACCTGTATTTCCAGCCCTGGAAGGAGGAGCCTGGAAAAACACAAAACGAAAGCAAAAAGAAGGTAGAGCAAGCCGGGTGATTCTGGAATTTGCCCTTGAGGCTTCAGAGACACACCCAGTGTTCTCTTCTATATACACCCACAAACACCCCCACACACGTGCACACACACACCTACACATGCAAAAAATAATTAATTTAAAATTAGCGAAAATCAAATTTGTTAGTTGTCATAGTTAGACACAGGTGTCAACTTGACCATTGAGGGTTTGAGCTCTGGCCACATTTGTGGAGAATTAGTGGTTAGGTTAAGCCCAGAGCAAACTTGATGGGGAAGGCCCAGGTGGGTGGGATTAAGCTCTGGAATAAAATACAGAGAGCTGATAGAGAGAATCGGTATCCTTGTGTATACTTGGCTAGACATGCTGGTCTAACAAGTAAAGATCATCCCTCTCTCAGCCATTATGTGCAGATGGTGTGGCCAGTTTCCTCCACGTTGGTATTGGTGCATGTTCTCGCGTTAATCTGGACTGAGAACTGTAACCGGACTGTCATAGGAAAATAAGTCTTTTTTTCCCTTAAGCCATTTGATGGTGGTTTATCGGCAACCAGGCGGGTGAACTGCAACATCACTACTTTACTTTCTAAAATATTTTTGTGGATGGGGGGGGCATGTAAAAGAGGACAAATGAGTGTGTGTGCCTGTGGAAGTCCAAGGGATACATCAGAAATTGTCCTGAATCTTCTTATCTTCCTTTTTCTTTGCTCTGGGATTTCCTGGTTCCTATCTTCCAGGTCCACAATTTCAGGCAGTGGTCTGTACATATGAACTTTTCTGCCTGACTTTTTTAGGCAGTATCTGGGATTTAAACTCAGACCCTTTTGCTTGTGAGGCAAAGGTTTTAACCCCTACCTGTCTCTCTAGCCCATACTCTAGCCCAAATTTTTTGAAGCCAAGCCTGGGGATATGATTCAACAGTTAAAGTGCTGTGGTGCAAGCAAAATACCAGAATTCCAAAACCTCAAATCAATATAAAAATATTTGGAGTGCATGGTGACCCACATGTAATTCTAGACTCAGAAGCCAGAAACTGGGAATCTCCAGAGCCAGCTGGCTAGTCAGATAAACCTTATTGACAAGTTCCGGGTTTAATAAGAGACAGTCTCAAAAACAATAAGAAATTGGAAGACTGGGGGTGGAGAGATGATTCAGAGTTTAAACTGCTGCCTCACAAGCAGAAGGACCTGATTTCAAATCCAGATACTATAAAAATACTGGGCAGAAATGGTGGCAGGCTGTACTTCTGGCCTGGAAAGACAGAATATGAGAAACCCCAGAGCAAAGCAAAAAGGAGGTAGAACAAGCCAGGATGGTTTCCAAAAGGACCCTTGGGCCATCACAGGCACACTTAGTATCCTCTGATACATACACATAGAAACATAGACACACACAAACACGCACACTCACAAAGTGGAAAATTGACTGAAAATGATTCTCAATATTAACTTCAGATTCCCACATGTATATACATGCAGAAGCACATGTATATACATACACATCTGCAAATTTGCTAACAGACATGCAAGCACCCACTCACACATGTAAACAATCTATGAAATCAATAGTTCCTTGATGGAAAAAAAATTAATTGTGTGGAAAAAAACTATGAACATATTATATTTTATAATAATAAACATAAAGATACAATAAAATACTATCATATTAAATCTAGAACTGTATCTTTGAAGACTTATGCCTCATGAACAAGCAATTTTAGTAATTCAGAGTTATTTTCCCAACTGAAGATACATTAATGAAATAATACTTGTTAATAAAAACACCAAATTAAAAAAAATCATCTTAGTAGGCATTTTCATTTAATTGTGGCATGTGGGAACTGCAAGCAGTGGCACAGAAGTCAAACTATAAATAGAAATAATATGACTATGTAGAAATATCAGTTTTAAGATGCATGAAGGTAGTTCTTTGAGTTAAGAAAGAAGACTAAAGGTAAGGAATCAGTAAAAGTTGAGCAAGATTCTAGGAGAGAATAAAAAAGAGTAGCATATATTAAAAAAAAAAAGAAGTGGAGGGCTGGAGAGGTGGCTCAGGAATTAAGCCTCTGCCTTGCAGGTGGAAGGTACTATGTTCGGATCCTAGACACCACATATGGATGCCGGGCGGAAGCTGGGGCGGCCTGCATTTCTGGTCCTAGTAGTGTGGAGCCTGTGAATCCCAGGGCAGAGTAAACAAGGAGGAAGTGGAGGCAGTCCATGGTGGTTCCGAATTTGCCTGTGGTTCTACACACACACACACACACACACACACACACACACACACACACACAATTGAATAAAAAAAAAAAAGAAGTGGAATGAGTTTTCCTGGATCTTCAAATGAGACTGTTTAAAGTATCTCATATTTTTCATTTAATTTTATGGAAGAAATAATTGCAGAATAAAGTTAAAGATCAATTTCCAGTTGAAACCCCTTTTCTCTTGCCACCCGGATTCTTCATTTCTTTGACCTTCCTGCTCTCCAACCCTCCAAGTCTTTAACATGACTAAAGACTCCAGGAATCGTCCAGCCTTCAGCAGTCACCCACTGGACTACTAGACTGAGCAGCTACTGGCAGTCATTGTTGGACTGCCTTGACCATATCTCATAAACCAACTCACTAAATTCCTTTGATTCTGTGACTTTAGATAATCCTGACTAATACAGTTATTAACATATGTTCTCCTTCAATATGAGCTTTTCTCTAAGGATCAATCTTTTGTTGGAAGTCTTGAACCCTACTTGATGTCACTATTTTTGAGGTTTTAAAACTTTAGGATCTGAGACCAAACTGAAGTAAGTGGATCACTAGGGGAAAGTTGTGTGATACATATTGTCTTTGATTTGTACTTGTCATATTCTCTACTTCATGTCCATTATCACATGAATAGATGTCCTCTGTCATATAGTTCCATTACCATGATGTTCTTCCCATTAGAATTAGGTCATGTGACCATAGATAATCCTCTGAAACTATACCCAAGATCTACCATTATTCGATATTTTGTATCAGCCATTTGGTCATAGACACAAGTGTAACTAATACCACATCTTCCTTCAGTTTTTATATCCACAGAGCTTTTGATCTGTATGAATTCTCTTTTACATATTAAGATGTTTTCGTTTTTGACTAAATATTTTCTTATACATCTCAAATTCATGATTTCCAACAGTATAAATTTACTCCTATGCAGTAAGGTTTTAAAAAAATCTAAAATTCTATTCATACTCCTTTGTATATAAAAACTTCTCAATAATGGAAATACACTGATATTGAATCAATTATGAATGCATATTAATGATTTTCCCATTTTCCTTCTATCAACAAGGAATTTTAAAAATAACATAAATAATCTGATTTTATTAAAGTATTCAAACACATTAAAGATTTAATCAAATTTCATACATAGATTGTAAGGATACCCACCAGTATGAATTCTCTGATCTCAGTATAGACAGAAAAAAGAAAAAAAACTTTCTTATATTTGTTATATCCATCACTAGAGTGAATTAATTCACTAATACAAATAGTCTACTAAGCAACTTGTCCACAGAGAATAAGAGCATTTCCATATTCCTTACAATTCAGCATATTGACAACAAATATGATTTAATATAGTTTGGAGACTAGAATTCAATTAAACATAAAGACCTTCTTGAATTGCTTAACATTTATGTAATTTCTCCTGTGCAGATATTATTGTGTTGAATAGGTGGTTTCCTTATATAAATTATATTGTATTTCTTATTTTCAGAATTTCTCTTTACCAGTATGAATTCTCTAATACATACTATACTTAACATCATTCTTCATTTATTACATTCGCTAAATTTCTCATTGGCATGAATTCTATAATAGTGAGTAACTTCTTAAACAGAATAAAAACTTTCTTACATTCCTAGTATCCATAAAGTTTATACACAGTATGAGTTCTTTTATTTACAGACCAGATTCAGGTTGGCTTTCTAGATTGCTTAACAGTATGAGTTCTCGGGGACTCTATGTGGGTTATCCATATGGATTGCACATTTTTTCATATGTTAAGCATTAGTATTTTTCTCATGAGCATGAATCCATTATAGTTTGCTTTCAAACAATCAAATTTAAGCATATTTTCATAGTCTTTGCTTTTGTCATAATTTCGCCAGTATGAGTTCTCTGATATTGAGCAAACTGGTAATTACTACTAAAGATCATCTCATATTCTTTACAATGATATGTTTTTTTTCTTTGATGATTTCATATATCTACTGTCATGGTTGGAAATGTGTCCTCCACAGTCTCATGTATTTAGCAAGGTCATGGCACCTTGAGAGGTAGAGCTATGCTTGAGGAAGGCAGTCACAAGGGGTGGGACTTCAGGTGGATTAGTCCCATCCTACCTCCAGGAGAAGTCTGCCTTTGCAGCAAGCAGTCTGCAGCTCTCGGCTTCCAAGATGTCTGTGGTGACTTAGCCTCCTCCAGCTTTGGCCAGCCAACCATGCCACCTCTGCTTTGAGAGAGTACCTCCCCTCTGGAACCGTAAGCTGAATAAACATCCCTTTCTCCCTTAAGTTGCTTGACTTTGAATGTTCTCTCACAGCAATAGTTAAGAGTAACTGCTACATCCGCATAATGAATTTGGGTCATTTGATCCCTCCCCTTACCTTCTTCTCATCGCCCTCCATTCCCTGTTAAATGCTTTTTTTTCCCAAACAGTCCTTCCTAGTTTCATGTATTTCATTAATTCTTTGAAAATTTCATTTATGTATATATAATTTTTTGTAATTTCCACTGCCATTATCTTCTCCCCCTCCATGGAAACCCTTCTCCATAACCTGTCTCATCCTTTATAATTTTTAAATTATAATTGTAATTCATGTTTGTATGTGTGCGTGACACTGAGTTAAGGTTCCTCCCATGAGCTTTGGTGAGGAGTTACTTACTAGAGTTTTGGGTAATAGCTACAGCCCTTATGAAAAATAACTCCTCATCCCTCAGAAATTATTAACTGCAATAATTCCTTGACTAGAGGAATTTGTGCTAACAGTTTGAGATATAATCTGGTTGCCTTGGACCACAACTGTATCCACTTCTATGTGCTTACACTGGAAGACACTGAACCAGGCAGTTACTTTTGAGAAGTAGGGATTTGAAGTTCCCTGCACTTCTCCCATCCAATTACTTTCTCAGTTCATGCTCTCTTCTTTCAAATAGTTTGCATTTTCACAAGTTGGAACCTTCAATGGATGTGATTTTGTCCCCAGGATACCTATCCTCCTGTCTTAGTGCAATGCTCAAGAGCTTTTCTTCTGTAACTATTATCTCCTTAATAATTACAGATGCATTTGCAGCACCAGCCTGACTGCTTTCTTATTTTGAAATCTCTTCCAGAAAGCAAATTAGTTCTCTATGTTCTAGATTTCAATTTTACTCACGTTCTCAGGACACTAGGCAGAGTTAATCCATATTTTTGGCCAAAATATCACAAAAATAGCACACACTCCAGTTCTTGATAGAGCCCTAGTTCTCCTCTGAAACCACATGAGCAAAATTTCTACTACTGTGATTCTCTAAGCATTCTTACTTTCTAAGCTCCCACCAGACTAGCTCATTAAAGTCAGCATCCAGTATGTTAAAGTTTTTTTGTTTTATAGCCCACAGAGCTAAATTTTTCTTTATGCCAGCCACAAAACAGTTCCAAAAGCCTAGGAACCACTTGGTCAGAATTATAACAACAATGGGCTGGAGAGATGGATCAGGAGTTAAGACTCAGAAAAAAACTTAGTTCAGATTCCATATCCCATTCGAAAATTTCAGGCAGAAATGGCAGTAGCCTGCAATTCCAGCTTTAGAAGGCAGAGCCTGTGAAACCACAGAAAACCACAAACACAAGATGAAGCAATCCAAAATAATTCCCAAATTCGCTCTTGGGTCTCTATGGGCATGCACATTGACCTGTGATACACACAAGTGCGTACACACACAAACACACACACACATAAATTTAAAATATTTTTTAAAAGAACAACAACCCCATTTCTTGGTTACTTGGTTTCTTCCCATACTGCTGTGATAAAATACCATGATAAAAGCAACTTAAAGGAGAAAGGGTTTATTCTGGTATAGTCCATCACAGAGGGGAAGTCAAGGCAGTAAAGTAGTAGAATGAAGAAACTGTTAGTCTCATTGCATTTACAATCAGAAAACATGCAATGATAAATTCATATTCAGCTTACTTTCTCCATTTTATACTATTCAGAATCCCTACCCATACAATGGTAACATATACCATTTTTCCCAAATTAATTAAATCAATCAAAAGAATGTCTCACAGGCATGCTCAGAGTCTAATCTAACTAGATAAACACTCAAAAGTGTACCCAGAAGCTTGTCTCCTAGATGGTTCTGGATTCCATCGACTTGAAAATCAGCATTAATTATCACAGTTATCCCCATAATAGTCATGCCATGGTGTCAGGAATGGGCAAATCTTTGCCATTTTAATCATTATTGTAATTCACAGAGTTAACATCTGGATAAAACTTTCAATGACATTTCTCTATAACAGTTTGTGTATCTATCACCTTCCATTACTATAAAAGATAGGCTGAAAGGCAGAAACATCCAGAAAAGTTTCAGACTTATTCTTCTGTCTGCAAGAAAAGTGTATGGTATCTTCAACAACAATCTTCCAAGCTAGTTCTAGAATATTGGCAATAGCTTGTGCTGTCTTAGTAATACCAAATGCCTTCTTAACCAACAACTCACAGAGTGTTATATTTGTCAACTTGATGAGATCTAGAATTACCTGGGAGAAGATGGTCCTCTGTACATGCCTGCAGAGATTATCCTGATTGGTTTAAGTAAAGCAGGAAGACCTATCTTATTTGGGATCCTGAACTATATAAAAATGAAAAAGTTAGATGAGCATCTTAAACTTCATATCTTAAGTATGGATACAATGTAGCTATCTTCTTTGATCCTCTGCTTTCTTGACTTCCCCAGCATGATGGACTGTACCTTGAAACATATGCCAAAATATACCCTTCTTTCTTAAGTTTGCTTTTATCAAGTTGTTTCATGACAACAACAAAAAGTAACTAAGAAAAGTAGTATCCCCATCCAGTAATAAATCACATTATTTTTAATCCAAACAAATTTTCTCTCATACTGAGAAAAGATTGATTTATATTATTTATGTAGATATACTATTATGAATAACATAATATGCACCATTACAATCCTCTAAAGGCTCAGGTGTTGAAGGCATAATTCCTAATGTAACAGTGTGCAGAGGTCATTAAATCATAAGGTTGCTAACCTTATCTATAAATTAATCCAATGATGAACTGAGAGCTGAAGATATCATTTGGAAGAGGCCTGTTTTCATTTTTGTTGTAGATAAAATACTCTGATCAAAGGAACTTAAGAAAGAAAGACTTAATTTGGTTAACACGTTATTCCACATTACAGCCATAAAACAGTTCCAAAAGACTAAGAACTAAAGAAACAAAATCTAGAAGGACAATGTTCATCCTGGTTGGGAAGACATTGTGACAGGAACATGGAACTATACATACATACATACTCATTGTATATACACACTCAGGAAGCAGAGAAAGAACAGAAAGTGTGTCCAGGTTATAAAAACTCAACTTCCACATACTTCCCAAAAAATAGTTCCAAAGTCTTAAAATCCACATGGTCACATTCATAGAACAATGACCACAATTCTCTGGTATAAATGTCTGTTGTAGGGGTTGGAGAGGTGGCCCAGGGATTAAGCCGTTGCCTTGTAGGCAGAAGATCCTGAGTTCGGATCCTAGACCCCACGTCGGCCGGAAGCGGGGGCGGCCTGCGTTTCTGGTCCTGGTAGGGAGGAGGCTGTGAATCCCGGGACAGAGTAAACAAGGAGGAGGTGGAGGCAGTCCATGGTGGTTCCCGAATTCGTCCATGGTTCTACACACACATACATACATACATACACACACACACGCATACATACATACATACATACATGCGCACACACGCATACACAATTGAATAAATAATACATAAAAAATTCTTTAAAAAAAATAAATAAATAAAAATAAATGTCTGTTGTAGTAATCCACAACAGAATACCTGAGTCAAGAAACTTACAAGGAGAAAAAGTTATTTTTTTAGTCAACTCATGATTCCAGGTTACTTTCCATCATTTCAAGAAAGTCGCAATGGCAGAAACCTAAAGCAACTGGTCACATAACATTCACAGCAAGAACAGAAAGTAATGAATAATGAATGTATGTGCTCTTGTTCAGCATATTCTCTATCTTTATACAGTTCCAGACTAACTTCTCACAATGAGCTAGGTCTTTCTACATCAATTAATCCAATCAAAGCAATCCCTTTCAGGCATGCCCCAAAGAACCTTCATCTACAGAATCCTTTCAGGCATACACAGAGGCCTGCCTCCTACCTATCAGGATAATATCACTAAGCATCACAAGAATCGATAATCAAATTTGTCAGGGTTTAAGAATATGAAGTCCATATACAAAATTTAGCAACTTTTAAAAAAAAAATTTTATTTATTCATTCATTCAATGTGTGTGTGTGTGTGTGTGTGTGTGTGTGTGTGTGTGTGTGTATCAGAGGGGATATGTGTCCCTGTGGAGTCCTAAGAACGACTTCAGGAATTGCTTCTACCTCCTTCTTGCTTCACTCTGGATTTCCCAGGCTCCGCACAGAGTGAGAAGTGCAGGCCACAGCCATCTCCACCTGGAATTTTTACATGGGATCTGGGATCTGAACTCAGACCCTTCTGCTTGAAAGGCAGAATCTTAACCCCTGACCCATCTCTCCGGACCCCCAAATTTAGAAACTTTTAAAATAAATTAATATCAAAGTAAGAAAGTGGGTGGGCTCAATGGATAAAAGTTCTTTCAGCACAAGCCCAATAACTTGAGCTCCATCTTCAGAATGCTTCTAATAGCAGAGAATCAAATCCTGGAAGTTCTCGATCTCTGTGGGTACACTGAGACATGTTTTTTGGCATACACATGTATACATGTACACACAGACACACATACATACACTTAAAAAAAGAAAACAAGAAATCTGTCCAATTTCCAACGTCTAAAAGAAAATAAAATGTATACAAACAAATTTGACAAACTAGGCTAGTGGTGTCTATAGCAAAAGTTAAAAAAAAAACTTGTCTTCCAAATAAAATGAGCAAATCATTAAAAAAAAAACTTGTCAAAAGACATAAAGCAAGATATAAAACAATAGAAAGACATACCATATTCATGGTGTTGCAGTTACTCTTCATATTGTCAATAAATTCATGACAAATCCTTTAAGGAGGAATGAGGGATTTATTCTTGATTTATGACTATCCAGTTAAAATCCTTAATCCAGTTTGGCAGGAAAGTCCACACTAACACCAAGGGCCAAGGAAACTGGCAACACCATATTCACAGGACACCTGAGAGAGACACAAGCGTCCCTTGCTAGACAGCATATCTGTCCAAGTATGACAAAGAATATGAACTTACTTAACAAGTTCCTTTGATTTTATTTATCAGGCCAGGGAGTAATCCCACTCATCATGGACTGTTTCCCCTCCCTACAATTAAACAATCTTCCTCAGGCTGTAGGGCTTAACTATTAATTTTTTACAGATATGCCCACAGCAGAAGTCTTCAAATGTCAAGTTGATACCTCTATATAACTAAGACACATGTGTATTGTTAAAATGTACATACTACCCAAAGTATTCCACAAAATTGATGCAATTTCTATTGAAAGATAAATGACATTCTTCGTGTAAATTAAAAAAAAACCCTCCAAAAATTTGTATGACACCACGAAAGATCCAAAATAGCTGAAAATAATCCTTAGCAAAAATAAGAAAACTGAGGTATTGGAATATATGGCTTTAAAATATACTACAAAATGACAATTGCAATCCTTAACAAAAAGTATTTGTCAGGCTGGAAAGATAGCTCAGGGGTTAAGACTTTGTCTCACAAGCATAAGGTCCTGAGTTCAGATCGCAGATCCCACATAAAATCGCCAGGCAGAAATGGCCATGGCCTGCACTTCCTGCCCCAGTGGGCGGTGCCTGGGAAATCCCAGAGAAAAGCAAGAAGGAGGTAGAAACAATCCAGCATGATTCCCAAAGTCACCCTTGGTTCTCCACAGGGACACACAGTGCCCACTGATACACACACACACACACACACACACACACACACACACACGCACACACACAATTTTTTAAAGTAATTCTCATACTTTCAATCTTAAACATTTTCCAAATAATCATGTTTCACAGGCCTCTGAGAAGTTATGGAACTTTTGAGAAGTAGAAACTAGTGGGAGGTCTTTCAGTCCTTGGGAATATGGATTTTAGGGAATTATGGGGCCCTAGTCTCTTCCTCTTTCTTTCATGCTTCTCAGTCAAGAGTTAAATAATCTTGTTTCTACTGTAAGCTCCCATAATAATGTGTTGCAATGAGATCAAATAGTTATAGACTGGAACTTCTGAAACTGTGAAATAGAATCTTTTTTCTATAAAGAGAAACTTAGAAAATTGATCATCTGAGACACTTTACAAATGCTAACTTAACACAAAATCCAGAAATTTACGTGTGAACAGCCAACTAATTTCCTCAAAGACATCAAAAAACACTTGCAGAAATAAAGTCTCTTCAGCCAATAGTGTATATATGGACATCAATTTTTTCCAGTACTGTCTTTTGCCATATTAGAAAAATTAGCTTAGGGGTGGGAATATAAACTTGCCTAACATGCCCAAGGCCCTATATTCAAGTCTTAACATGAAAAAAAATCAACTCAAAATGAATAAAATATGTAGATGTAAGACCAGACACTATGAAACTACTAGAAGGAAACACAGATAAATATTCTAGGACATTGATCTGAAAAAAATATATATAATGCACAAGTAGCAAAACCAAAAATTATTAAAACAGGATTATAGCAAATTAAAAAGCTTTAGCACAGCAAAGGAAATAAACACTATGAAAAGATACCCTACAAAACATAAAGTGTCATGGTTCAAAATCTGAGTTGCCCTCTACAGGCTCATGTGTGTAAATGTTGGGGAAAATCATGGCACCTTTAAGAAGTGGAACCTTACTGAAGGAAGGTGGTCACAGGTGTGGCCCTTGAGGTTGGCTAGCCCTGCCCTGCTTGAGTCTGTTCTTGTACTTGTATCAGCAGCTCTCATCCTCTTTGATGGAAGTGACTTAGGCCACCTCCAGCTTCTGTCAGCCACTTATCTTTTTTCCACCATAATGGACTGTATCTCCTCTCCAAAACCATAAGCCAAATAAATCTCCTCTTTCTCTTTTAAGTTGCTTGACTTTATTCTGTCAAACAGCAACAGGGAAGAGTAACCAATGTGAAGGAAATGTTTGGTAACTATTTATATGATAAGAAATTAACATAGAGACTATACAATTGATTCAAGTAACAGCATCAGAAAACAAATAATTAAATTCAAAATAAAATAATTCCATTTTTTTAATTTATTCAATTGTGCGCGCGTGTGTGTGTGTGTGTGTGTGTGTGTGTGTTCTGTGTGTGTGTGTGTGTGTGTGTGTGTGTGTGTGTGTGTGTGTGTGTTCTGTGTGTGTATGTATGTATGTGTGTGTAGAACCACGGACAAATTCGGGAACCACCATGGAACGCCTCCACCTCCTCTTTGTTTACTCTGACCCGGGATTCACAGGCTCCACCCTACCAGGACCAGAAACGCAGGCCGCCCCCGCTTCCACCTGGCATCTATACGTGGGGTCTAAAATCCGAACTCAGGACCTTCCACCTGCAAGGCAGCGGCTCAACTCCTGAGCCACTTCTCCAGCCCCAATAATTCCATTTTTATGAACATTTATTTATTCATTTTTGTGTGCATATGTGTGTATAACATATATGCATCTGAGGGAGGTGTACCTATGTGTGGGTGGGGGCCAGAGGAAAATATCAGGTGTCCTGTTCTATCATTCTCCACCTTAATCTCTTCCTGAATCTGAAGCTAGGATGATGATCAACAAGCCCAGTGATCCTCCTGACTTAACGCCCTACCCCAAGACTGAGGTTACAAGCATGTGCAGCCATTTCTGGATATTTATGTGAGTGCCATGTGTGTCGGAGGTTTATGACAGATCTTTTTAAATTTTCATGTATGTGTGTATGGTGTGTTGCAGGACTCAGGGGCCACTACAGGTAGTGCGGCTAGGGACAACCGGACCAGCCAGGCAACCTGTGGGGCTGAGCAGGTGATGAGTGTCGAAGCACAATGAACACAATGGAGCCAGGAGGTCTGTCAAAGCAGGAACTCAACTTTATTAAACAGGGGAGTGAATTATATAAGTTGTGCAGCGGAGGGAAGGGTGAACGGTGGTGTGATTACGGGGTAACCAATAGAAAGTGATTAAGTGACCAGAAGGTGATTGAATAGGTGTGACATCATCCCAGGGAAATGAAACTTTCCTGTGGAGATGAGATTCGAAACCTAAAGTCAGGTCTTGAAACTCTAGCCAGGCTCAGGAAGTTCCAACAGGCCTCAGGCCTGGTAAAGAGGCCCAACGGTGTGTGTGTGTGTGTGTGTGTGTGTGTGTGTGTGTGTGTGTGTGTTTGCATATGATTGGATGCATGTAGGTATATGTATGCGGGCATTTGAGTATGTGGAGTCTCAAGGGTGATATCAAGAATCATCTTTGGCTGGTCTTCCACTTTATTGTTGTATCTCTGGGTCTCTATTTAAACCCAGAGCATACTATTAGGACTAGTCTGGCTAGCCAGCTTGGTCTGGGGATTCACAGGATCTTCAGTTTAGAATTACAGGTGGGCCACCTGTAATTTTTACATAGATTTTGGAATCCTTTGCTTTTAAAGCAAAGATTTTAACCACCAAGTCATCTCCCAATTCCCTTTGTACTTGAACTGTAAACCTTATTACCCATTGAACCATCTCTCCAACCCAAATTATTCTATATGTAAATTAATTACGGAACTGAATATAGACAGTCCTCAAGATACAAGCGGCAGCAGGTATATGAAAAAAAGTTCAACATACTAATCAGCAAGACATGCAAATCAAAACCACAGTAGCATATTACTTCATCATGTGAAAATACCTATTGCCAAAAAGGCAATCACAAATACTGGAGAGAGAATGTGAAGAACTCTACTACTTATGGGATTGTAGATTAATACAGCTCTTTTGGAAAACATTATGGAAAATTTTAAAAAACAAGAAATAGAATTATTATATGATCCAGCAATCCCACTGCTGAGAATATAACTGAAGGAATTAAAGTTAGTGTGTTCAACAAACACATGCACTTGCATGTTTATTGCAGCACTATTCACAATAGACAAGATACATAATCAACCTACATTTCCAGCTGGCATGGTGGCATATTCTTCTAACCCCAACATTCAGGAGAATAAAGCAACAGTGAAATATACATTATGCAATAAATTGTATAAGAACATGAAGAGGGTTAGGAGCATGGCCAGACATTATCTTCTGTGCATGACAGGACTGTGGCACCCATGAATTCAATATAGTTGTGCATATTTTTACAAGGTCTACATAAGATTTGTTCTATCAATATTGGGGAATGATCTCAAGAGGCCCCAAACCTACCTGGGAGATTGTTGAGGGTTAATGCTGATGGAGGGGGGAAGAGATCCTTTCCTCAATAGTATACCCACTAATATGTAATTCACGCTCCAGCAAGTACTAAGGTACATGCCATCATAGACAACCCTGATGAAATTCAGTGAGTGACACATTTGAAAGGACATGAAAATAGAAGGCAGACTGACAGAGAAGAAGAAAAGTTGTATTGGGAAAGAGAAGAGGGATGGGATTGAAATTAAGGTATTGAAACATCACAAATTCACTATATTCATATATTAATCACAAAAAGATTTAAATTTTAAAAATATGAACTAATAAAAAGAACAAATAAATAAATCATAATGTACTGTGTAAGCTTACATGAGAATCTGGCTCTGGAGGCAGAGTCTTTCCATGCCCCCAAATCAAACCTAAATGTGTTTGTCCCTTTAGCAAGGAGAAAGAAGAATGAAAAAATAACTGAAGTGTAAAAAGCATGATGTCCTTAAGATAAAAAGCAAATTATTTGAGTAAAAACAACGTAATCTTGAGCACAATTGGAAGTTAGACCATACTCAGGAAGCTTCTCAAAACTTGAGACTTACCTATTGGTTACCCCCTAGTATAAAATGGCTCTGGTAGGAATGCATGACTAATGAGAAACCCATCCATGAAGAAAATTATCTGCTGAACTGGGAACCAGCATTTAACTGTCTCTGCAGAACTTTCCTGTGAATTTCTACTATTGGATGTTTTAAAAACCAGTTAGACAATTTTGCTACTTTTTTAGTGTGTGTGTGTGTGTGTGTGTGTGTGTGTGTGTGTGTGTGTGTGTGTGTGTATTAGATGGCACTGTGTGTGTCCCTGTGGAGGACCAAGGGTGACTTGGGGAATCATCCTGGATCACTTCTACCTCCTTCTTGCTTAGCTCTGGGGTTTCCCAGGCTCAGAATTGCAGGCTGCTGCCATTTTTGCCTGGTATTTTTTTTGCAAGGGACCTGGGATCTGAACTCAAGACCTTCTGCTTGGGAAGCAGAATCTTAATCCCTGAGCCATCTTTCCAGCCCTCATTCTTTTTACAATCTCATTACTAATGTGCTTGATCCACAAGTGCATTCTTATCTAGGCAGCCTGGGGACTGTGAAGAGTCCTTTGTCTGGACCCGTATACCAGAGGCAGATATGGGAAGAAATTTGGGGGCAGCCTGAACCATTTTGTGTTCAATATGCCTAACAGGGGCTAGGCCTCTGCCTCCCAAGCAAGAAAGTTTTGAATTCAGATCCTGGATCCCACATAAAAACACCAGATAGAAATGGCAGTGACCTGCATTTTCAGTCTGCTGGAAGGCAAAGTGCAATACAGGGTGATTTGGGCCTCCACAGGCATACATAATGCCCTCTGATTCACCAACACATACACACAACGTGCATGCGTGCACACACACACACACACACACACACACCAGATTGTTTACACATGCATAAAAAAAAATCTGGTTCCTGTGGTACTTGCTGGGCACCTTGTGTCTGCTGCTGCTTGCTTGTTCACTACCACCCCCAAATTGTCTACTCCTTCTATTTGTGTCATGAAAAATCCATTGCCTTCTCTTGTTTCTCACATCTATCTCAACCCTTTGCCGATAGAGATGACGACTTTCTTACAGTGGATCGAGATAGAGAGAAGTCTATATTCAGATCATAAGTCCAGTAACTGGCAAAGAAGGTTGACTATGATGCTAGTATGTTCATGTAAGATTTGGAAGACATGTGGGAGCAGGCATTCCTACAGTTCATACCTGGAGCTCATGTAACATAAGCCAATAAAAAAGAATGACAGAACTTCATTACACTAGAAACTAGACAGGAACTTTGTCCTGTTCATCACAGAGAAGCTTAGAGACCAGGATGTTTGGATACTGCCTCAAGTAGAGTGGCAGCCTGGGAAGATCCTCTGCGAGACAACTGAGTTGCCCCTTGCCACATTTTCCAAAAACAACATGGAAGCCAAGTTCCTAGGAAATGCACCTTGTGACCACTATAAGTTCAATGTCTCCCAGGCAATGCAGATAGAGCGTCACCTCCATTCCAAAGTCTTCAAAGCACTGCTGCTGAGTGGGGACTTTTCCCAGGCTGGGAAAAGTGAGCTGGGTCAGTGAGTCATGTGCAGGAGCTGAGCGACTGACTACAACTAAAATACGTTGCTTGGTGTTGCAGTTCACCTGCATGGTTGCTGATAACACCATCAAACAGCTTAAGGGAACAAGGGGTTTATTTTCTTACGATAGTCCGGTTACAGTCTGTAGTCCAACTTGATGGGAGAGCATGCACCAATACCAGGGCTGAGGGAACTGTCCATGCCATCTCTACATAATGACTGAGAGAGGAACGATCTTTACTTGCCAGAACAGCATGTCTGGCCAAGTATACACAAGGATGCCGATTCTCTCTACCAGCTCTCTGTATTTTTTTATTCCAGGGCCTAATCCCACCCACCTGGGCCTTCCCCATCAGCTAGACAATCTCTTGCAGGTTTGCTCTGGGCTTAACCTAACCACTAATTCTCCGCAAATGTGCCCAAAGCTCAAATCCTCAACTGTCAAATTGACTCCTGTTCCTAACTGACACTTGGGTTAGGACATTTCTTCCGAATCATTGCCCCACTATAACTGCCAGTGGACTATCCTTTCCTCTTATGGTCCCCTTTCAATTTTCATGTCCAACATGTACATGTAAATTAAATCTAGATTCTGTATATAAGGGAAATGTGATATATGTCTGATTCAGTATTATTTCACTTAACATGCTGATCACCAGTTCCATTCATTTTTCTACAAATGTCATAATTTTGATCTTTATAGCCAAGTAAGATTCTATTTTACATATGTACCACATGCTTTATCCACTCATTTTATCATGGATCTTGAAGCTGGTTTCATATTTTGATTATTGTGAAGAGAGTATTGTGAAGAGAATTTACAAGTATCTCCAGGATGTGTTTGTTTTGAATCCTTCAGGTATATACTGTAGGAATCACATAGCTGGATCATATGGGAGTTCTATTTTCAGTGTTTTACATGCCCCCATACTGATTTCCATAGTAACTTGCATCAATTTACATTACCATCATCAGTGTTTAATGTACTTCTTGTACATCTTCACCAGCAGTTGCTATTGTTTGTCTTCTTGATGTCAGTCACTCTGACTGGGGTGCTTTGGAATTTCAATGTAGGTTTAATTTGCGTTTCCATGATGGCTAAGAAGGTTGAACATTTTTTCAAATGTTTATTGGCAATTTGTATTTCTTTTTTTTTTTTTAGAATTTTTTTTTATTCAATTGTGCATGTGTGCGTATGTATGTGTGCGCGCGCGTGTGTGTCTGTGTGTGTGAAGAACCACGGACGAATTCGGGAACCACAATGGACGCCTCCACTTCCTCTGCCCGGGGATTCACAGGCTCCGCCCTACCAGGACCAGAAGCTCAGGCCGCCCCCGCTTCCGACTGGCGTCTATAGGTGGGATCTGGGATCTGAACTCAGGACCTTCTGCCTGAAAGGCAGAAGCTTAACCCCTGAGCCACCTCTCCAGCCCAAAGATTTGCCCGTTCCATTCATTAATCCACATACTGATTAGATGATATATTTAGGGAATTGGTGCCTAATTTTTACAGATTCTACGTATTAATCTCCTGCCTGATGTATAGGTGGTAAAGAGACATTCAATAGACTGTCTCTTTACTCACCTTCCCCTATAATTGTTTTAACTTTATTATTATTCTTATTGTGAGTGAAGAATGCGTGTGTGTGTGTGTGTGTGTGTGTGAGTATACATAATGCACATGTGGATGAGAGAGACAACTTTGTAGAGTCAGTTCTCACCTTCTTTTACATGACTTTGGGGATCTAACTCAGGTCATCAGGTTTATGAAGCAAGTGTTTTTACCCACTAAGCCATCTTACCAGTTCTGTGCAGTTTTTTAATGTAATGACATATCATTCCATTTGTAAATCCTTGAGATTATTTCCTGTGCTGTTGGAATCCTTTTCAGAAAGTTCTTCCCTGTGTCTATATCTTGAAATATTTTTCCTGTTTTTGTTTTTTTTAATTTATTATTTATTCATTTGTGCGTGTATGCGTGTGTGTGTGTGTGTGTGTGTGTGTGTGTGTGTGTGTGTGTAGAACCACAGACGAATTCGGGAACCACCATGAACACCTCCACCTCCTCCTTATTTACTCTGTCCCGGGATTCACAGGCTCCGCCCTACCAGGACCAGAAACGCAGGCCGTCCCTGCTTCCGCCCTGGCGTCTATACGTGGGATCTAGAATCTGAACTCAGTACCTTCTGCCTGCAAGGCAGAGGCTTAACCACTGAGCCACCTCTCCAGCCCCCCCTGTTTTTTTTCCTCTAGTAGTTTCAGAATTTTAGGTCTCACATTAAAATCTTTGATCCATATTGGGTTGATTTTTTGTGAAAAGAGAGAGAAATCTAGCTTCAATTTTCCATTTTCATGTGTATTATGGGGTGAAGTATGCATGTATATGTATGTTTGTACATGTGAGAACACCTGGGAGGGTGCACATTCACATGTGTGTAAATGTGGGTGGAGGCTCATGATTGATGTAGTGAATCATCCTTGATTGCCTTTCCACCTTCTTTTGGGACAAGGTCTCTAATCAAAATCAGAACTTTCAAATGCAATTAGTATGGCTAGCCAGTTTGGTCTGGGATTCCTAGTCTACCTTCCAAGATCGGTATTAGAGGAAGGCTGCCTTACTCATCCAGAATTTTACATGAGATCTGGGGATCCAGACTCTGGTCTTTTTGCTTGCATAGTTTAGTAGATACAGATGTCAACTTGACAGTTGCAGGCTGAACTTCAAAAACAACTATAAAGAACTGATAGTAGGCAAACCTGCAGAAGATTATCTAATTGATATAGAAGATCTAGCCCATAGTAAGTGGTGCCTTCCAATAGTGGGCTAGAAAAAGGGAGTGCAAGAAGGAAGAGTCTGACTCTCTTCTTGCCCCCTGCTGGTGAGTTTATTGTTCTTGCTGCTGTTCCTCATTCTTCATTACTGCCATTCTCCATTTCTCATTGCTGCCGTGCTGTCATTCTTCACTGTTGTTTTTGACTTTCCCTCTTCAGCCCTCTGACATGACTGAGGTTTGGGAACTGTCATAGTTAGATACAATTAACTTGACAGTTTAGGGCTCAGAACTCTCCACACATTGTGCAGAATTGGTAGTTAGGTCCTAAGTAAGACTGCAGGAAATTGTCTGATTGATGGGGGAGGTCCAAACCATGCTGGGTAAGGCTGTCCCAGGGCAGGTGGATAAAATGGAGGGAACTGGGTAAAGAAATTGGCAACCTTCTGTATACTTAGTCAGACATACCTGTCTGTCAAGTAGGGATTGTTCCAATCAGCAGTCCTGTGAATTTGTAGTGGCCAATTCCCTCAGTCCCTGGTATAGGTTAGAAGGGGTCCTGCCAAACTAGACAAGGAATTGTAACCGGACTATCATAAGCAAAAATAAAAACCTCTTGTTCCCTTGCAAGTTGTTTGGTTGTGAATTGTTTGGCAATATTTAGAGTAACTGTTACAGGAACTTTTCAGGAATCCTCCAAGCTTAACATCAGAGTGGGACTGCTGAGCTATTCAGCTCCTGAACTGAGCAGCTATTGTTGGACTACTCAAACGTTATTTCATCAATCTAATAAGTTCCCTTTTATACACACACGCATACATCTGTTCTATCAGACAAAGTTTCATTATTTTACATGTGTATATACAATTTTCCATGTACTACTTGTTAAAAACACTATCTTTTTTTCCAATGTATTATTTTTACACCTGTGTGAAATATTAGGTGGTCATAGCTGTGCGGATTTATTTCTGGACCTCAACTCTCTTCCATTGGTCCATATGTTTTATGTCAATACCATTTGTTTATTTTTGGTGTGTGTGTGTGTGTGTGTGTGTGTGTGTGTGTGTGTGTGTGTATCAGAGGGCACTATGTGTGTGCATATGAAGACTCAAGAGTAATTTCAGGAGTAATCCTGGATTGTTTCTACTTCCTTTTTGCTTTACTCAGTCTCCACTTTCCAGAGCCAGAAGTACAGGCAGCTGCCATTTCTGCCTGGCATTTTTTAATGTAGGATTCAGGATCCAAACTCAGGACCTATTGTTTGCAAGACAGAATCTTAAACCCTGAGCTACCTCTCCAGCACTGATACCAATTATTTTTTGTTACTACTATTGTAACACAGTTTGAGATAACATATTGTGATAATTTCAGTATCATTACTTTTTTTTGTTTCAGTATCTTTACTTTTGTTTAAAATTACTTTAGCAGTCGCCTCTGCCAGTTAGAGAGGCTGCGGCCGCGTCTCCAGACGCCACGACTTGGCCCTGGCCGGAGCCCCACCACTGCTTGATTGGCAGATTCAAGTGGCCTTTTAATTATTGAGTAATGATGGAGATGGATCCAAATTAAAAAGTGATCCTTCATATCAACTCTAGAAGCTTGGTTCAGTTTTTGGGAAGGAGGAAAACACAAATGAAATACAGACAACTAATGAGAAGAAAGCCTCATTTTGAAATTCTCTTTTCTCTTTGACTCGTCTTTTCTACTTGTTACGTTTTTGCTCTGAATTGATAAATAGTAAAGACCAAAGAAGTAATATATTGAGGAGCTTTATACCAAGAAATTTGCCTTGAAAGCTGCTATTCTAAAGTTCCTGTCTTTTTTTTTTCTGAAAAAAAGCAAGGTTTCTTATCTTTAGAGTTTGAAGTTTAAAACAGGTACAAATATATGTCCACACACTGTTTTTAGCAGTTATGTAAGATAATGAAATTTGTGTTTTAAGGGCTTTTGTCATGTGGATGTTATGCCACTGGAGTTAACTGCTCAGATCTTTTATAGTGCTTACTATTATATTTTTGAATTACCATCTTGATGATATTTCTTGCCCACCACTGTCTTTCTAACTATGAACTTGTTATGAATGGTATTTGCACTCACTGTGCAAATGTACATGTATTACCCATTTAAGCAGCATCATAATGCCATTACTCAAGGAAGTTGAATGAGGTGAAAATAGACATAGCTTTTTCCCCTTTCCCCCCTTTTTAAATATAACAAATACTTTTTATGTTCCCCTTCTTCTTCCCCCTTCCCCTTTTTGGAAACGTGTCAGGAACTAGATAGTTCAGGATGAGCAATTGAGAGGATTAAGAGAGTGAGCCACACAGAGCTGGGCTTCTTTGCGCTTCATCACAAGGCGTGCAGCTGGCCAGGCTACTTAAGCACCCCTTTAACAAGAAAACCTCGTGGAAGATCCAGCTGGCATACTCAAGGAATTTGGGAAACAGGACCACAGAGGTGACACTCTGGGATCCTGGCCATGAGGTTGGATGCCTCATCTTGCTGAAATGAAGACACTGGACCTAAATGGCGCAGCATGACTTTGTTCCTGCTGGCTAAATTTCTCAACACCACAGTCAGTTAAGTCACCAACAGCCACCTTTAAAAAACACGGAGAGCACCTATCCCATGGAGAAGGTAGATTTGGAATAAGCCGTCGACAACATAATTCTTCTCATGGCTTTTTTAACAATGGACCTTTTACGGACTCCAGGAGATTCCTGGCACCAACCCTCCCTGTTCCGCCATGATTCGTGGACTTTGGTGTCTCTAAAGGAGCATATTCTGGAACCACAGGAAACCTATCTGTTGGCATGGCTCTTTTCGAGGTCATGATGGCATGAGCCAACGTAGTGGAGGTAATACAGGGAATCATCGACACTGGAATGGCTGCTTCCACTCCCGGAAAGGCTATGCCTTTCAGGAAAAGCCACCAACAGAGATTAGGGAAGAAAAGAAAGAAGACAAGTTGGAAGAGTTGCAGTTTGAAGAAGAAGATTTTCCTTCTTTGAATCCAGAAGCTAGCAAACAGAACCGCCCATGCAGACCTATTGGGACCCCTTCTGGAATGTGGGAAAATCCACCTAGTGCCAAGCAACTCTCTAAGATGCTTGTCATCAAAAAAGTTTCCAAAGAGGCTCCTGCTGCTGCCTTCTCTGCTGCATTCACTTCCCAAAGATCTCACCATTCAAACGGGAGCAAGATAGCAACCATGGTCCCAAGTGTTTATAAAAACCTGGTTCCTAAACCCGCATCACCTCTTTCTAAGCCCAACGCATGGAAAGCTAACAGAATGGAGCACAAATCAGGATCCCTTTCCTCTAGTCAGGACTCTACTTTTACTAATCCAGTCTCTGTTACTAAACCAGTGATTCTAGCTGGTAGCACAGTTCTAAGCTCTCCCAAAGAGGGTCCCTCCAGCACTATCCCTCCAACTGAGATCAGCTCTTCCTGCCTGACCAAGTTGACCCGCCGAACCACAGACAGGAAGAGTGAGTTCCTGAAAACTCTGAAAGACGACCGAAATGGAGACTTCTCAGAAAACAGAGACTGAAAAGCTAGAGGATTTGGAGAACAGCACACCTGAACCAAAGGAAAATGGGGAAGAAGGTTGTCTTCAGAATGATCTTACTCTCCCCATTGTGGAAGAAGGGGATGTCCTCTCTCACTGTCTGGAAGCAGAACACAAGTTATTGAAAGCAATGGGATGGCAGGAATATCCGGAAAATGATGAGAGTTGCCTTCCCTCTCACAGAGAATGAGCTCAAAGAGTTCCACATGAAAACAGAGCAGCTACGAAGAAATGGTTTTGCAAAGAATGGCTTCTTGCAGAGCCATAGTTCCAGCCTGTTCTCTCCTTGCAGAAGCACTTGCAAAGCAGAGTTGGAGGACTCAGACGCAAACACAAGTAGCAGGGAAACATGGGATGACGATGCCTGGAAGTAGCGCATCGCTTGCGGCTGCTTGACCAGTGAACTCAGCTTGTTTAGAGAATATAAAAATCGTTCTTTTCCTTTTCTTATGTTGTTGAATACTTCGTGCACAAGGGAAATAATCATATCTCAAAGAAAGCAATTGTCTTGCTTACTAGCTTTTGTTGTTCTTCTTCCCTGTTACCTGCTTAATAGAAAAAGGTTTGTGTGGTGGGATTTTTTAAATACACACACAGTGCATGTGGGGCGATGCACAAATGGGAGCTGCCAGTGCAGAGAGGAGGGACACTGTTCTGCTCAATAGCTTCTCCTACCAGCCCTGGGGGCACTCACCTCTGTGCTCAAGCAATCATTGTCAATGACAAAGTGACTATTGAAGTTATAATTGTATTAAATTAATGCTAATAATTTGGATATTATATTTTATTTTTGGCTGCTGGGGTAACTTAGCCCTTAACCAAGCATATGTGAGGGTTTTGGGTTTTGTTTTCTTCTTTTTGGGTACCGCTGTAAAATATTTGGATATAGGAAATATTATTCTTGCAGCCTTGATATTCAGAGTGGATTGTAAAAATATAAATTTTTGTGAGATTTCAAAGATTAAGATTATTTTGATAACATTATTTACAGATTTAAAAGATGAGGTTATCACAAGTCTGTTGAGGGGAAAACTACTGCATAAAATAACTAACTTGGAATAAATATTTTGCATCAGTTTGGATTGTCTTGTGTAAGAAATATATTTTCTTTAAAATTAGTGAGTGGATTCTTTTTTTAGGGGAAATATTTTTAAAAGACTGGGAGAAATCTGAATTCAGCCATTCCTATTTCTCCTTTCAGCAAACAAATACTCTTGATGCAGAAGAACCTGTGCAATAAATTATTCACAATAAAGTCAGAAACCAAAATAAAATAAAATAAAATGGTTCATGGTTTGAAATGTGTCCTCCCACAGACTCATGTGTTTGAATCTTTACTTGTTTTGGAAGGTCATGTACCTTTAAGAGGTGGATCCTTGCTGCAGGGAGGCAGTCACAGGGAGTCAGTTGATTAGTTGATTAGTCCCACCTTACTTCCAGGAGAGGTCTACTCTGGCAGTTGACAGTTTAGCAATTCTCAGCTTCCTGGATGGATGTGACCTAGGCCTCCTCCAGCTTCTTGTCAGCTAGCCATGCCTTTTCTGCTATCATGGACTGTATCTACCCTCTGGAACAGAAGCTGAATAAATCTCTCTTCCTCCCGTAAGTTGCTTGACTTGGAATGTTCTCTCAGAGCAACAGATAAGAGTAGCTGCTACAATGACTTTTCGTCTGGTTCTTTTTTTTTTCCAGTTCAGTGAGGAATGTCACTGGGATTTTTTTTATATGTGTATGTTGTGCACATGTGTGTTTATGTATTTTTCCTATGTATGGCCACACATGTGGGGATGCATGTGTGTTTATTTACATATGGGTGGAATCCTGAAGTCTGCAAATAGAAATAACTAAACTTCTTTCCTATTTGCATGCCTTGTATTTCTTTCTCTTACTGCTCCACTTAGGAGTTCAGTCACTACATTAAATAAGAGGTGAGCAAAGGAGAACTCTTGCCTAATTTCTGACTTTACAGGAAATGCTTTTTCCCATTTGTATAATGTTGGCTGTAGGTTGTCAAATATAGACTTTATTATTCTGAGTTATGTTCCTTCCATTCTGAGCTTCTTCAGGGCTTTTATCATGAAGGAATATTGAACTTGGCCAAAAGTACTTTCTGTATCCATTGAGATGATCAAGCATCTATTGAAATGAGAGAAAGAACAGAGAAAGAGAGCAAACATACAAGTGTCATGGCACATATGTGAAAGTCACAAACTGACTTTCAGAAGTCAGTTCTCCAGCAAAACTGGAAACAACAGCAAACCATAATTCAGAACATCCCAGACCCTACATTAATTACCTGGAACCAGACCAGCCAAATCTCTCCCCATCCTAAAGCTCAGGAAATTTTGTGGAAGAGGGGGCAGTAAGATTGGAAGAGCCTGGGGCTGGAGAGGTGGCTCAGGGGTTAAGCCTCTGCCTTGCAGGCAGAAGGTGCTGAGTTCGGATCCTAGACCCCACGTATAGACGCCAGGCGGAAGCGGGGCGGCCTGCGTTTCCGGTCCTGGTAGGGCGGAGTCTGTGAATCCTGGGGCAGAGTAAACAAGGAGGTAGATGGAGGCGTCCATGGTGGTTCCCGAATTCCTCCGTGGTTCTACACACACATACATATGTACACACACGTGCACACATGCATACACACACAATTGAATAAATAATTTAAAAAAAAAAAGATTGTAAGAGCCTAAAGATGGGGAGGAGCAATGATATGCAAGATACTCCACACAAGTTAGGGCTTCAGCAGCCATAATCATACTTTGCATGACCTGCGCAATGACTGACATGTCAATGACGCTCCAAAGTCTAACATGGATCACAGGCACTAGGATCCTTAGAGGCAAGGGATTAACAGTCACAATACACAATACACAATAGCATTCCCATACTAAAGGGGAGTACAAGAAAAGGCTCTGGGCAATGCCATTGAATCCTTACATCTCACTAAAGTGGAGGATGAAAAGGGAAGTTTGACATTCACACTAAAGGATGCTCCAGAGGAAAGGGGGGGCACTGTGATAAAGGAAGGGAGCAGGTGAAAGGAAGGGGAAAAGGGGGGAGAGTGCAAGGGGGACTGGGGAGGGGTAGAGGAAAGGAAGAGACCAGAGTATCTATTAAGCTTCTATGATTGGGAAAAAAAATAAATAAATATAATTAAAAAAGTCAGTTCTCACCTTTTACCATGGTACACCAGGGATCAAGTTCAGGAGGCCAGGTATATGGTAAGGTGCTTTTACCGAATAAGCTATCTTGCCACCACCAAGACCAAGACAACTATGAGAAATCTGTCCATAAGCCTACTTCTAAGCCAATCTCATTTATTGTATCTTTCTTTGTACATAGAATCATGCTTCTAACCCAAGAATGAAGCCAACTTAGTCATGGTTATGATCTTTAACATTTTTAATAATATATTTTGTTCTTTCACTATTTGTTTGTTTAGTGTGTGTGTGTGTGAGAGAGAGAGAGAGAGAGAGAGAGAGAAATCACTGTAGGTCCCTATAGAGGGCCAAGGGTGACTTTGGGAATCATCTTGGATTGCTTCTACCCCCTTCTTGCTTTGCTTTGGGACTTCCCAGGCTCTGCTCATCAGAACCAGAAGTGCAGGCTTCTGCCCTTTGCACCTGGTGTTTTTGTAGAACCTGAGACCCGAACACAGGATCATCTGCTTGCAAGGCAAAGTTTTAACCCCTGAGCCATCTCTCCAGCCCTGTTCTTTGACTTTATATACATGTATGTAGTACTTTCTGCTTACTCTCTCCTGTGCCTTCTTCTTATCCTTCTTCCAACTCTGACAACCCCTCTTCTTCCCTACATATATAGAACTTATGTTCATGACTTTTGGTTTGGTTTTGTGTTCCACTGGGTTGCAACATGGTCATTTTGGTGATGTGGGTTTGGAACTAACAAGAATTTGATGGGCTCACTAGTGTGTACACAATAGAATTATATGTCTGTCCTGTTTCAGATCTATTAATTGGCAATAGTTCAGCAGTAAATGATAGGATCCTCAAACCCCTTCTTAATCCTTAATTGACTGATGTCTGGGCCTATTTTGAATAGGCCCACTAGCAGTATCCAAAGAAGATATGATTTCATGATTGCTATGGCTGTGTTATATTTAGAAGAGTGGAGTTTCATAGTCCTTCTCATTATCTTGTGGGTATTCCATTCTGTCCTCTCCTTCAGTGATCCCTGAGCTTAAAGGGAATGAAATGAATGTCTTGTTTAAGATTGAATCTTCAACCGTGACTTCTTCTCAGTTTCCTGTTATAGTCATGGGTCTTTCCATTCACTTCCACTCACTACAAAGGCAGACTTTTCTGATTAAGGCTGGGAGTAGCTTTTGTCTGCCAATTTAAACATAAATATTTAGAAGGGAACTTGAAGCTATGTCAATTTAGCTAAACAGATGTGGTAGGTCTCCCCTCCCCTTGTGGGACCTAAGATCTCATTCAAAGGTTTTGGAGCAGGTTACAGAACGAGACCTAAATTCCCTCCTGTATGACAATCAAAGAGCAGTTGGTTACCTCCATAATGGTTGTACCACTATCATACCAGTAGACACATCATACTTGACAGGTGGGTATTATAGTTCATAATGCTAGCAGTTAAGTAAAACCATTGATTCCTTTACTCCTATAGCAGCCTAAAGAGTGCCCTCTGCCACTATGAAAGCCAGCCAGCACAGAGTCTACTTCCATCTCAGTTCAAGCTGGTTTTCTCTATATCATAATCCATGGTGTGTGTTATCTTCAGCAATGTGATGTGTTTTATCAACTAGACCTAGTGAGCAACCAAGAGGAATGATAACAAACTTGTATTGGTTTGGGAAACTCTGAGGTATTCCGGGCCAACAACTCCTGAAGAGGTATCCCAAACCTGGCACTGGAGTTTTTGTTTAGTGACCCATCGTTTTTGGTATCAGCATTATCTAGCCATACATGTTTTTTAAATTGAGTTATAAGATTGTAGGATAACATGAGACTTTTCATCCCTTTGGTTATTTCTCTTCTATCACATCATTCCCCATCCTTCATTCTCCCCCCACCACCACCTTGTGTATAACTTTCTGCCACCAGCATTCCAACTTTCCACGCTCATTTACTTGTGTGCTGCTTTCCTCAAACCCCTCATACACACACACATAATAAGGCACTCCCACACTGCCTCCTTTCTAGCATTATGGCTTCTGGAGATACTCCAAGTTAAACACACAAAACTAATGAGTCAAAGTTAGGATCTGTATATGAGAGAGAACATCCAGCATTTGTCTTTATGGGTCTGAACTACCTTTCTCAGTATAATTTTTCCAATACCATCAATTTCCTATAAATTTTATTATTTCATTTTAGAGGTACGTAAATATATCACATTTTCATTATACATTGCTGGTGGACATTTGGTTGCTTCCATTTACTAGCTCTTTATAAGTGTTCTGCATAGGATGTCACGTCGTTTGGGAAAATGCCCAGGAATGGTATGGTTGGGCTGTATGGTAGTTCTACTCCTAGTTTTTGAGGAACATCCAGGCTAATTTCCAAAGTGATGTCACCAGTTTACACTCCCACTAGAAGTGTATAGGTGTTCCCTATTCTCCACATCCATGCTATAGCATTTGTTCTCCGTATCTATGCTTTTCTTAATGTATTCTTGAATATGGCATGCAAGAATTTTATTGAGAATTTTTGTATTTATATGCATGAGGAAAATTAGAACTATAGTTTTCCCTTTTGTTGTGTCCATATCTGATTTCAATATCAGGGTAATGCTGAGTTCACTGAATGAGTTTGGCAATTTCTGTTTTATGGAAGTTTGATGTCAACTGTTCTTTAAAATTTTGATAGAATTTGCAAGTGAATCCATCCAGTCCTAAGCTTTTCTTTGTTGGGAATCTTCCAACTTTATTTCAGTGTCGTAGCTTATTATGCTTCTACTTTATTTAATTGTGATAGGGCATATGAATCTATCCATTTCTTCTAGGATTTCCACTTTTTTTATATAAGCATTCAGAATATTCTCTAATGATTCTCTAGATTTCATTGGAATCTATTGTATCATCTGTTTTTTCATCTTTAATTTTATTAATTTAGTTATTTCTTTTTTTAATTAATTTGCCTAAATATTAGCTAATATTATCTTTTCAAAGAAACAATTTTTTCCTAAATGATTCTATATATTATTTAATTCCATGAATTCCTACAGTGATCTTTATTAATTCTTGCTCCCTACAGCTTTTTAGTTTGACCTGTTTTCATTTTTCTGGAACTTTAGGTTATTTGAGATCTCTTTGATTTTTTTAAATTTTACTTTTGTAGTTTTACAAGCATATTGAGTATTTATCCCTGCTTCCCTCCATCCTCCCTCCCTCCCATTTCCCTTCCTTCCCTTCATCAATCCATTCCACTCCCTTCCATCTTCCTGCCTGTCTACTTCTATGGACTCCAGGGTTCCCTGTAGCTTGTCTACTTTTGTGGAGATTCAGGCTTCTTGTGGCATACCACGTTTCCTCTCTTTGGGCCACCCCACTGATAGGGATATCTCCCTTCACTCATCCAGCTTTAGTCCACAAGGTTTCCATTGTGTGCTCTTCTCTCTCTTGAGTTCCTTGATAGTCTATGGGAGCATGTTGGTATGTCAGTCATTATGCACGTCTGGTAAGAACAAGTCTCACTGCAGTGAGTTCCTGGATGCAGCAGTCCTGCCTTGAATGGAATGTCTTGTCCATAGTGAACCTTCCCATCTTTAGGTTCTTACTATCTCACTGCTAACTCTTCCTTGAGTTTCCAATGTCTTAGAATGGGGAAAGATTAGGTTGGCCTTCTGGATGAATTTTGCTGTATTGCAGGTACTCTGCATTATGGCTGGCTGTTGTCCACTTCACTACTCTTCTACTGGCCTAGGCTGCATCCTGTCAGGATGTTGAAATTCTGTACCTCTGTTGTAGAAGACTTCTAGGCTGAGTGTTAAGTGTTCTTCAAATCCATGGCTATAATAGCAGCTATTTATAGAGAAGTTTGGTGTACTGTATTCCTACCTATAAGTTCATGGACTGTTTTTCTCTATTGATCTATTTCCTTCTCTTTTTTAGGTTCTTGTTCTAGTTAACAGTAACAAGAATGTGTTCCACGGGTCTTGAGTTCAAACAGAAAGCTATTGGTTTTCTACTTGATACTCATGCCACTATTACACTGGCAGTCACCTGTTGTCATGGTGATTTTTACTGCAATTTGCAGATCTCATGAGTTGATGAGGCCAGTGTTTATTTCTCTCCCCCAGTAGTTTCTATAGTATTCTTAGAAGTTCTCAGACCAGTTTTAGTTGATGTATTTTACTTGTGTTCTGTGATGCATATGTGTTCATGGGTCTTACTATCTCCAGTAACAGGGTCTTACTGACATGTTTCTGGAAAGCACCCAAGAGGAATGGCAAAAACCTATAATGTTTTGGGGTCTTTGAGACCTCTCTGACCAACATTTTATCAGGAAGTGTCACTTCCTGATATCACTATGTTCTAAGTGGATCAGCTCAGGGCTTTTTTTTTTTTTTCTTGCCCTGTTTTCCTCATTCTGTGGTCCTCTTCATAGCTCTGCATAAGAACTGCACATTCTTCTTTCTTTCTTTAAAAAGCATGTTTTTATGGCATATTACTAGCATAGGAGTTTCCTATAGGGTTCCTTCCCATAATCTTAGGGTTTTTTCTTTAAGTCCCTCTGTGCCTCCTATTTCACATTCCCACATTCTCCCCATGTATTTTTCCCAACTATTCCCCCTCTCACCCTACTTGCCATGGTATCTTAAATATCCCCTTTAAAAGGTTTCACTCTAACCTCTCCTTCCTGCCTTCCTACTCATTAGTCCCTTCTGAATTTTCTCTCTTACAGTAATTCCAAGCCAAATACATTGACAAAGATATCAGTGCTAACATCTGCATATAAGAGAGAACATGCAGTGTTTAACTTTATGTGTCTGAGATACCTCGCTCAATGTTAAATTTTCCAGTTCCATCCATTTACCAGTAAATTCCATAATCTCATCTTGATAGCTGAGTAATATTCCATTATGTATATGTACCATGTTTTCAATATCCATTCCTCTGTTGATGGGCATATTGGCTGATTCCATATTCTTGTTATTGTGAATAGAATTGCAATGAACAAAGATGAACAAATGTCTTTGTAATAAAATGTAAAGTCTCCTGGGAATATTTCTAGAAGTGATATAGCTGGGTCATATGGCAGTTCCATTTCTAATTTTCTGAGGAACCTCCATGCTGATCTCCAAAGAGATTTTACTACTTTACACTCCTACAAGCAGTGAATAAGTATGCTTGCTTTGGCAGCACATATACTAAAATTGGAACGATACAGAGAAGATTAGCATGGCCCCTGCGCAAGGATGACACGCAAATTTGTGAAGCATTCCATATTTAAAAAAAAAAGCAGTGAATAAGTGTCCCCTTTTCTCAACATCCATATCTAGCATTCTCTGTTGTTTGTGTTATTAATCTAAGTCATTCTGACTGGAATAGGATGATGTTGCAAGTTGCCTGCATAGTTGCTGATAAATGACCATCAAACAGCTTAAAGGAACAAGGGGTTTATTTCCTTATGATTGTCCAGTTACAGTTCTCAGTCCAGCTTGACTGAAGAGCATGCACCAACACCAGGGCTGAGGGAACTGGCCACACCATCTCTACACAACAGCGGAGAGAGGGATAATCCTTACCTGCCAGACCAGCATGTCTGGCCAAGTGTACAAAATGATGCCAGCTCTCTTAACCAGCTCTCCATGATTTATTCCAGGGCCTAGTCCCACCCACGATGGGCTGGACCTTCCCCATTAGCTAAACAATCTCTTGCAGGTTTGCTCTGGGCTTAACTCAACCTTCAACTCTCTACAAATGTGCCCAAAGCTCAAACCCTCAATAGTGAAGTTGACACCTGTGTCTAACTATGACAGATGGTATCCCAAGGTAGTTTTAATTTACATTTCTCTGATAATCAGGGAAGTTGAGCATCTTTTAATATATTTGTTTGACATTTCAATTTTTTTTTGAGTGAAGTCCCTGTTTATTTCCAGGACCCATTTTTTTTAAGTAGAATGTTTACTTTATTAGTGTTTAGTACTTTTAGCTTTATGTATATGCTGGAGATTAATCCTTTGTCAGATTCATAGCTAGTAAAGATTTTTTCCCATTCTGTGAGTTGTCGTTTTACACAATTAACAGTTTCTTTTGCAGAATGGAAGATTTTTAGTTTTATGAAGTCCCCCTTGATTATTGATCTTAGTTCCTAGGCATTTCCTATTCTGTTTAGGAAATCCTTACTTAGACCTAGCAATTCAAGTGTACTTCTTATTCTTTCTTCTAACAATTCAGGGCTTCAGGTTTAATATTGAGATTTCTGATCCATTTGGAGTAGACTTTTGTATAAGGAGAGAGGCAACAGTCAATTTTTATTCTTTTACATGTAGATGTCCAATTTTCCCAATACCAGTTGCCAAAGATGCTGTCTTTTACCCAGTGTACATATTTGGCACCTTTGTCAAAAATCAAGTATCTGCCCAGAGAAGCCAACGGCCTGCAGAACAATATGCCTAAGGTTTTTTTTTTTTTTTTTTTATGTATTCAATTGCGCTTGTGCGTGCATGCGTGTGTGTAGAACCACGGGCGAATTCGGGCACCACCATGGTGGTGGGCCGCCTCCACCTCCTCCTTGTTTACTCTGCCCCAGGATTCACAGGCTCTGCCCTGCACCAGGACTAGAAACGCAGGCCGCCCCCACTTCTGCCCCATGTCTATACATGGAGTCTAGGATCTGAACTCAGGACCTTCTGCCTGCAAGGCAGAGGCTTAACCCCTGAGCCACCTCTCCAGCCTGCCTAAGTTTTATTGTTACTGTGATACGTATCTCACCCATGACTCTCCATCTGTGAGGGAGACACATTGCAGTGGTGGGGAGGAGAATGTGAACGATTACTATCAGAAATGGATGGCAGAGCAGGCTCAGAGCCTGATTGACAAAACAACAGCTGCATTTCAACAAGGAAAGATTCCCCCCCCTCCATTCTCCATGCCACCTCCTGCAGGGGCCATGATACCACCTCCTCCCAATCCCCTGGGGTCCTCCTTGCCCTGGTTTGATGCCAGCATCCCACATGGGAGGCCCTCCCATGATGCCAATGATGGACCCTCCTCCTCCTGGGATGACGATGCCCGTGGAACCTGCTCCAGGAATGAGCCACCCATGGGAGGCCACATGCCCATGATGCCTGGGCCTCAGATAATGAGACTTCCTGGTGCCCACTTGATTGGGATGATGCAACCGGACAGATAAAAGCAGGGGTCTTGAGCCTCATTTACTTCTATGTTATTTATTCTGTTCACCAGGAGATCTCTGCCCTGAGTGTTTTCTAGTAGCCTGGCAAAAAAAAATGTGCTCCCCTTCTTAACCAGAAGAATAGTTTGCAGGAGAAAAGTGGGACAAAAAAGTGGTTTTCGTTGTGTTGTGATGTGGAAATAAAATCATAAATGTGGCACTACTGATTCAGGGAGGCCCTAGCCCCGACTCTCGAATCCAGGAGGTCTAGCTACAGACAAGTCTGAACAAGGACCCATACAGGCAGAGGGATGGACAACCAATGGGCGGAGGGATGAACAACCAATGGGAAGGAGGGATGAACAACCAATGGGGAAGTGGCCATCTAACCTGGACACCTAGTAAACAGCTAAATGATTGGTGGCTGCTTTCCCCTTCCCCCGAGCAGAGGGGTGGCCACACCTGATTGGACCCCGACCCTATATAAGCCCAAACACTTCCTGAGTAAAGCTAAGTCTGTAGCCAACTCGTCTTTTGCCTGGTGCTTCTTTACCTTGCCTGGCTCCCGGGGTCTGGGTAGTGACCCCATCGCCCATTCACCTGGCACCCACAAGACCCCGCTGTCTCCCCCTCCCCCACCGCTCAGCGGGGGATTCGGCAATACATCAGCTCCTTTGGTTAAAAAAAAAATCAAAGGGGCTGGAGAGGTGTCTCAGGGGTTAAGCCTCTGCCTTGCAGGCGGAAGGTCCTGAGTTCGGATCCCAGATCCCACGTATAGACGCCAGGCGGAAGCGGGGGCGGCCTGCGTTTCCGGTCCTGGTAGGGCGGAGCCTGTGAATCCCGGGGCAGAAGGAGGTGGAGGCGTCCATGATGGTTCGCGAATTCGTCCGTGGTTCTACACATACACACACACACACACACACACACACACAGAGACACACACACGCGCGCGCGCACATACACACGCACATGCGCACAGTTGAATAAATAAAAAAAAAATTAAAAAAAAAAAATCAAGGGGCTGGAGAGGTGGCTCAGGGGTTAAGCCTCCGCCTTGCAGGCGGAAGGTCCCGAGTTCGGATCCCAGATCCCACGTATAGATGCCAGGCGGAAGCGGGGGCGGCCTGCGTTTCTGGTCCTGGTAGGGCGGAGCCTGTGAATCCCGGGGCAGAAGGAGATGGAGGTGTCCATGGTGGTTCGCGAATTCGTCCGTGGTTCTACACATACACAGACACACACACAAACAGCCGCGCACATGCACATACACACGCATATGCACACAGTTGAATAAATAATAATAATAATAAAAAAATTTTAAAAAAAATCAAGTTGGGCTGGAGAGGTGGCTCAGGGGTTAAGCCTCTGCCTTGCAGGCGGAAGGTCCTGAGTTCGGATCCCAGATCCCATGTATAGATGCCAGGCAGAAGCGTGGGCGGCCTGCGCTTCTGGTCCTGGTAGGGCGGAGCCTGTGAATCCCGGGGCAGAAGGAGGAGGCGTCCATGGTGGTTCTCGAATTCGTCCGTGGTTCTACACATACACAGACACACAGACACAGACACACACACACACACGCATATGCACACAGTTGAATAAATAATAATAATAATAAAAATTTTAAAAAAAATCAAGTGGCTGTATATGTGGGACTTTATATCTGGGTTCTCTATTCTGATCCATTGTTTAATATATCTGTTTTGTGCTAGTATCAAGGTGTTTTTATTACCATAGTTCTGTAGTATACTTTGAAATCTGGTACGGTGTTATGTCCAGCAGTCTTCTTCTTGCTCAAAATTGTTTTGGTTAATCATGGTCTTTTGTTTTTCCATATGATTATGAGATTATCTTTTCCAGTTCTGTGAAGAATTGCATTGGGATTTTGATTGGGATTGTATTGAATCTGTATATTTCCTTGGATAGGATGGCCATTTTCACAATATTAATCCTATTGATTATTGAACAAGGAAGGTCCTCCCACTTTCTAGTATCATCTTTAATTTCTTTCAACAGTGTTTTGTAGTTTTCATTGTATAGGTCTTTTACTTCCTTGGTTTAATTTATTACAAGGTATTTCATTTTCTTTGTAGCTATGGTGAATGGGATTGATTCTCTCATTTCTTTCTCAGCTTGCTTGTCTCTGGTATATAGGAAAGGTACTGATTTTTGTATATTGATTTTGTAGCCTGTCACTTTACTGAAATTGTTTATTAATTTGAGTAGTTTCTTTGTGGTGTAACATAGATCTCTCAATTATAGAATCCTATCATCTGCAAATAGGGATATTTAACTTCTTCCTTACCTATCTGTATCCCTTTTATCTCATTCTCTTGCTTTACTGCTCTAGCTAGGACTTCAAGCATAATATTGAACAGGAGTGGTGACAGTGGACAGCCTTGTCTCATTCTTGATCTAAGGTGGAAGGCTTGAAGTTTTTCCCTATTTAGAATGTTTTAGGCTTGTCATCTATAGCCTTTATCAACTTAAGTTCCCTATTTTTCTACAAAACTTTAAAAGATTTTTAATTGTGTGTGTTTGTGTGTGTATCAGAAGGCACTGTGTGTCCCTGTGAAGGAATAAGGGTGACTTCAGGAATCACCCTAGATTGCTTTCTCTATTTTATGAAATAATTTGAAGAATAATAGTATTAGTTTTCTTTTGAAGGCCTGGTAGATTTCCGCACTTATCACTGTGTTTGGGTTGATTAGCTATAGTATTGATTTAATGAATTTGGGTGTTCCAGTGTTTGGTGCATATATGTTTAAGAATGTAAGATCTTGCTGGAATTTTCCCTCAACTAAGAGATAGTATTCATTTGTATCTCTTATGGTTTGCTTTAGTTCAAAGTCTATTTTGTCTGATATTAAGATGGTAACTCCTGTTTGTTTCCTCTTTTCATTTGTTTGGAGTACTTTCACCCTGAGAAAGCACTTACCTTTCATGGTGAGGTATGTTTCTTGGAGGCAGCCTGTGTCTCTTGATTGGGAAGTTGAGCCCATTGATATTTAAAATTATTATTGAAAGGTGTTTAATAGTTCCTGACATTTTGTTGATCTTGTGGTATTTGTCTTTTTCAGTCCCTAATTCAGCTCTTGTGTTGGTATTATTTATTCCTTTTAGCTTCTTTGATATGTTTATCCTTCTCTTTCATCTTGCACATTTATTCCAGTATTCTCTGTAGAATGGCTTAGTGGCCATGTAGTCTTTTAGTCTGTTTCTGTCATGGAATATTTTTCTTTCGGCGTCTATTATGACCGACGGTTTTGCTAGATATAATAACCCAGGTTGGCATTTGTGTATATTCAGAATTTGTATTGCATCTCTCCAAGCCCTTCTGGCTTTCACCATTTATATTGAGAAGTCAATTGTTATTTTAAGAGGTTTGCCTCTGTATGTGACTTATTCTTTCTGTCTTGCAGGTCTTAAGATCTTGTCTTTAATGTGTATCTTTGGTGTGTGGCCTATCATATGCTGTGATGTGTTTCTTTTTTATTTTTTTATTTTTCTACTTTTACAAGCATTTTGAGTACTCATCCCTTCTTCCCTCCATCCCCCTCCTTCCCATCCCTTTCCTTCCTTTCATCAGTCCCTCCCCCGTCTTCTACCCTCTTGGCTGTATGCTTCTATGGACCCCAGATTCATAGTATGACCCCAGTATGATTTGTCTACTCTTGTGGGGTCTAGGCCTCTGTGGCATATCAAGTTGCCTCTCTTTGGGCCATCCCACCAACAGGGGCATATCCCTTCACTCCTCCAGCTTTAGACTTCTATGTCTATTTTCAGGTTCTCTGTTTTCATTCTAGCTGTGTCTCGCTTGTTTGTGTTTTCTTGGCTTTCTTTTCTGAGTTTGTTGTGTTCTTCTTCAAGTTTGTTTAGGTGTTTATGTTCTCTTAGAGCTGTTTGAACATATTTATAATTGATCTTTCAAATTTATTGTCTTGGGTATTGTTCTCTTGTATACCTTCCAATGGGCTATCCTCTATGGGATCTGAAGCCTTGGAATCAGTGATCTTAAGGGGAGACATGTTTTCTTGGATTCTTATGTTTTTTGTGTTTCCTGTGAGATGTCAGCATCTGGAATTAAGCTGTTGCTTATTTTCTTTGATTTATATTATCTTGCTTATGTCTACCGTGTAAGTTGGGATTTCTATTTGTTTGTACTACTTTTAGGATGAGTAGATGTTGATTATAGTTTTATTTGAAGTCACTAGATAATGATGTTTGGTGGGATGGTGGTTTTCTGGGATGCTATTTTTCAGCACTTAGATGATGTTAATAGTATCTAAGTTTTTCTTTGTTAGGTAAATATCTGGGCCTTCGCTTGTTAAAAAAAAAAAAGGTAGCGATTCTAATATTCTCTGTAGAATCATGTTGATGCGTCTCAGATGGGTCTTCTGAAGTAACATATTATCTTTCAAAGGTCTTTTCTATCTGAAGTTTGATGGTGTATGAAATCTTTTATTTGGATTTATTTCCTGTATTTGTGTGATTGGGGTGGGAGATAAGTGTGCTGGTGTGTGGGCAACCAAGGGGCTCAGGTTCCAGAGAGGAAGCGTTCTGCTTTACACACAGGCAGCTCAGAGACCATTCAGGTGCACTATCAATCTGATTTTTAATGTAAGTACTCACAACTATAAACCTTCCTTTTAGAACGGCCTTAGTTGTAGACATAATCTGTTTTCTTCAGTGCTGTGGCTTCTGGTAGATTCCCTATCCTCCAGTGGTTGGCCCCATATCAATTTACAGGTGGGCAGCCTAATGGGACTCAATGGGTTACTTTAAAAAGGGGGGGATATTAAAGTGTGAGGAAGAACTTGGGGTAACTCAAGAAGTGTGATAGAAAATATGATGTTGATATGTTCAAGAGGCATGTAAATCTGTGTGAAACTGTCAAAGAATAAATAAAATATTAATAAAAAAGTAATTGCCACTTACTCTTGCCAATTGCCTTCATATTGTGCTGTAAGGTCATTTTTCCTGATGCAAACATACTTTGTAGACATAAAAACGCACTTTTTTCCACCTTCCAACATGGATTGATGACCAGTAGTTCTTCAGGAATCTTCTAGGCCTTCAGCATTAGAATGGAACTGCTGAAATAGTCAGCTTTTAAACTGAGGAGCTGATTAAACTGAACAGATAGCTATTGTTAAGATTACTTAGAGCTTATCTTGTAAGCCAGTCTAAGAAATTCTGCAGTATATGTGTGTGTTCATCCTATGGGTTAGATTCCTCTAGAGAACCCTGGCTAATACTCTCTCTCTCTCTCTCTCTTTCTCTCTCTCTCTCTCTCTCTCCTCAAAAATACTTAACCTTTATCTATGCAAATATTTTGTTGGTCAACAAGTTTTCCCTTCCTAGAGTCTTCCAATACACACTAAAGTTTTGAAATAAGTCAGGCTGGAGAGATGTCTCAGGGATTAAGATCCTACCTCACAAGCAGAGGAATCTAAGTTCAGATACTAGGTCCTACATAAAAACGCTAGGCAGAAATGGTGGTGACCTGTGCTTCCAGTCCTGGTAGGCAGAGACTGGGAAATCCCAGAGCGAAGCAAAAAGGAAGCAGAAGCAATCCAAGATGATTCCCAAAGTCACTTTCAGTCCTCCACAGGGACACACAGTTCTCTCTCTCTCTCTCTGTCTCTCTCTTTCTCTCCCACTCTCTGTTTCATGCACACACACACATACACACACACCAAATAAAAAATTTTTATTATTTATTCAATCGTGCATATGCATGTGTGCGTATGTGTGTGTGTAGAACCACGGACGAATTCGGGAACTACTCTCCCCTACCAGGACCAGAAACGCAGGCCACCACCACCCCCCCACTTCCGCCTAGCATCTATACGTGGGGAACTCAGGAACTTCCGCCTGCAAGGCAGAGGCTTAACCGCTGAGCCACCTCTCCAGCCCCCAAATAAAATTTAATTTTTAACAAAAAAGATGTTTTAAAAAGTTTGAGTTTTCAGATATAAAATGAAAATAAATTCTGCCTCCCAATCCTCATTCAAAGATCAAAACAAGTTCTACCTTAATAATACAGAAAAAAAAAGTAATTGACTTAGCTGTATCTCAAAAGTTCTGGTAAATTATAATTTCATCTTCACTTGATTCTTTAAATTTTTTAAATTTAATTCCTCACATCTTCAATGACCCACTGGTCATTCAATAGCATCATGTTCAGTCTCCTAAGTATTCAAGCAATTTCTCTTGGTACTGATTTCTAGTTTTGTTCCACTATGGTATGATAAAATATAAGAAATTATTTCAGCTCTTTTGTATATGTTAAGATTTGCTGGGCTGGAGGGATGGCTCAGGGGTTAAGACTCTGCCTCACAAGCAGAAAGTTCAGATCCCATGTTAAAATGCCAGGCAGAACCAGGGACAGTCTGCGCTTCTGGCCCTGGTGGGCAGAGCTGGGGAAATGCCAGAGCTAAGCAAAAAGGAGGTAAAAGCAATCCAGGATGATTCTGGAAGTTACCCTTGGTCCTCAACAGGGACATGCAGTGCCCTCTCACACACACATACACACACACACACACACACACACACACACACACGCAAAAGTTTTAAAGACTTTAAAAAATAAATATTTGTTTCGTGATATCAAATGTGGTCGACTTTATTTTTTGAGAATTTTTCATATACAAACAAAATGAGTTTATGTCCTTGCCCTGACCTCCCCTCCCTTCTCATCTCTCTCCTTTCACCAATTCAACCATGTCCCTCCTGCCCACCTGTCCCTCTGTGAGTATGGCTCACAGGGTTCCCTTTGGGTGCCTGTGTCAGTAAGGAAGTAATAAGGAAGTCTCTGTGGTAGTATATGTAGCTCTTCAGTGGACAAACTCACAAGTGGGAAAGTTCCTCTTCCCTGGTCTAGTACCTGCCACACAGACTCTCCAAATGCAGTTGCTTCTCCTGAGTTCCTCACTAATCCTTGTATGGTGAGGTCACTCTCTAGGAGAGTACCCAGGTTTCTGTGTTTGGAGATGAAGATTGAAACCAGAACACAGAACACATGTAGAGGATTAAGGTAGTTTAGTGGAGAAGAGAAAGAATGGAGCTCATGTACTCCAGACACGGAGTACCATGAGGGCTAGGTGCCCTGGAGAACTCATGGACTTCAGGTATGGAATCCATGAGGAGGATGGAGCTGAAAAGAACTCATGCACTCCAGACTTGGAGTGCCACGAGGGGAAGGAGCCAAAGATGACTGCCAGGATCAGGTATATTTGTATATTTAGGCAAGCCTATGGGGAAAATGGTTTTTCCTCATTGGTTAGTTTAGATTGGGGCCCAACCCAGTTGATCCTGTGAACTCTCTGGATAGTCCTTATCTGTAAAGGAGAACTAATCTCCATATCCTTTCATAAGCAAAGGGTTAGGGGAAGTTTTGACCACCTTATCTCTTGTGCCTCCCTATCTTCAGGAGTGTTCTTACAGTGGTGGGGTGGGGGGATGGCTTTCCGAGACTTTCCCAGAGGTTCTGGGATGGCTGCTCTAGACCTGCCTAACTTAGGCAGAATGTTCGTGTCAGCCATTGTGTAAAACTGCTAGTAGAAGTTCTCATTGCAGTGAGCTCCTCGGTAAAGCAGGCCTGCTGTGGCTGGGGTGTCTTAGCTAGCAGCACATCTCCCACTTTTAGACTCTTAGTCTTCCTGCCCATCTTCCTCAAGGTTCCTTGAGTCTTGGGGTAGGGAACTCTTTTGTTGGTCTGATTAGGGCTGAGCATTACAAAGTTGCTGATATTCTGCACTCTGGTCAGTTGTGGTTTTCTGCCTCACTAATTTTTCCATTATAATTGGTGTGTCTTAGTTGAGTGCTGAAAACTTTACTAATCTAAGAGTTAAATAAAAAGTGTTTAGATGGTGATTTACTATCACGTTTTCATAATTAACATTTAAGACATCTATTCTTGTCTAGTGTCTATTTTCTTCCCTTCTATTCTATTATTTGGGTAGTTTTACAGTATCAAGCATGTGTTCTCTGACCATAAGGAGGGGGTTGGTCAAGAACCCATTCAGAGGGGCTGGAGAGATGGCTCAGGGTTTAAGCCTCTGCCTTGCAAGCAGAAGATCCTGAGTTCGGATCCTGGATCCCACGTACAAACATCAGCCGGAAGCGGGGGCGGCCTGCGCTTCTGGTCCTGGTGGGTGGAGCCTGTGAATCCCGGGGCGGAGCAAAAAAGAGGTAGAAGCAGTCCACGATGATTCCCGAATTCACATACACACACACACACACACACACACATACACACAATTAAATTAATAATAATAATAAAAAACATTTAAAAATATCTAATAAAAAGAACCCATTCAGAGAGAAATTGGTTACCAATGGGTCTTACATGCTGCTGCTGCTGCTCCCCTGTATTCTTACTCGAGTTGTAACTTTCAGTGTTCATAGCTGGGTAAGGCCATTGATCCCTCTCCTTCCCCCCCTCCCTCCCCCAGCCACTTACTTTTTTTCCCTCCCGAGTCCTATCCCCCTACTTCCCTCTCCTTAGCCTTTTCTTCCATAAGGGCCTCATTCATCTATTTGCCTCTATTCTTTTGTCTCCAGTCTTTTCGAATCTTCCCACACATACACACTTAAGTTCCTTTGTAGTTTGTGAGTGCTAGAGAAGTTTCCCTTTGAGTATTCCCTTTGAGGTTTAATGTTAGGATCCACCTATAAGGGAGAACATATGGCATCTGTCTTTCTACATCTGGGACACTTTGTTCAGTATAATTTCTTTCAATTCCATCCATGTCCCAGAAAAATCGTATTTTGACAAACTAAATAACAAACTAAATGTGGTATATGTACCACATTTTTATTATCCATTAGTGTACTGTTGGATGTCTAGGTTGATTCTATTTATTTGCTATTGCGTAAGATGGAGTTGTCTTTGGTAACATTCCCAGGAGAGGTGTAACTGGGTAGTATGGCATGTGGATTTTTAACTTTTTCATGTCATTTTCATCTCCAAAAGGGTTATATAGGTTTGCATTTCTACCAGCAATGAGCGAAGGATCCATTCTCCCCACATCCTTGCCAACATTTGTTCTTGTTTTGGATTTTAATCATTCTGACTGGAAATGTGCTCTATTTAAAAAAAAGTTTTATGAAGTGCTGAGAAGTGTATTCTAGTTCTATTAGAACATTTTGTAGATGTGTAAGGTCCATTAGATCTGTGCTGTAGTTTAATTCTGAAGTTTCTTTGTTGATTTTTAGTTTGAATGACCTATCTAAAGATGAGAGTCACCCATTACTATTGTACAAGGTCTATTAGAACTTTATTTCCATTACTGTTTAGTTTATGAAATAGGGAGTGATTATGGGAGTTGACGAAACTCAACTTCTTTTTAAGCCAGTTCTGGTAAAATGTTGCCAAAAGCAGATCAATAACTTAAGAGAACCCAATTGATTCAAACAGATGCTTTCTATCAAAGTATTGATCTTTGACTTTGGGAATTTTAATAACCTTTAATAATTACACTATACCATTCTTAAGTTGTATGTCTCATGAACTTCATGTGCCTTATTCCAATCTTTTCTGCCATGTTTAAAACTTCTTGTTTTAAAAGTTGTGGAGCATCATTTGCTTTAGGACAAAACTACTATGCAAAATTCTTTCTTAACAATCTTTCCATTTTTTTCTTTAAACTTTTTCAATGACATGAAACATAACAACATAGTTAAACAGATTTACCAGTTTATTAGAAGAGACTTGAATCCAAATTTCATGTATGGCATAATGTAATAAGTTAATGTTACCTGTTCACATATTGTTAAAGTTTTGGCCTGCTGGATAATCTTTGACAAACTTCATTGACCTTGAATTTCTTTAAAGGATTATCTATATACAGTCCAGCAAGAAATGGTCAAGATAACAGAGCTCTTAAAAACCTTTACCAGGGGCTGGAGAGATGGCTCAAGGGTTAAGACTGTCTTGCAAGCAGAAGGTCCTGAGTTCAGATCTCAAATCCCATGTAAATATTCTGACTTTGGTGGATGGAGTCTGGGAAATCCCAGTGGGAAGCAAGAAGAAAGTAGAAGTAACTCAGGATAATTCCTTGGTTCTCCACAGGACACATACACACATAAAATTAAAAATATTTAAATATTATTTAAATAAATATTTATTTTTAAATATTTTTAAATATTAAAAAACTTTTGTCAGTGAGATATCTTATAGGCAATAGTAAAAAAGAAAATACTGTGACAAAAAAATCTTCATATGTGAAACTTGTAATTTCAAGGTTTTTTATACAAAAGGTATTTTTTCCCTGAATAATTGATATGAAATTTTCAGAAGATAGAATAATAGAAAACCTAGATGGCATTGGACTTGGTAATGACTTTTTATATATTATCATAAACACAGTATGTAAATAGAAAAATTAAAAAGTTGAATTTCGGGCTAGAGAGATGGCTCAGGAGTTAAGACTCTGTCTTTCAAACCGAAGGTCCTGGGTTCAGATCCCAGGTCCCATGTAAAAAAAAAAAAAAAACGCCAGGAGGAAATAGCAGCAGCCTGTACTTCCTGCAAATCCCAGAGCAAAGCAAGGAGATAGAAGCAATCCAAGATGATTCCTGAAGTCACCCTTGGTCCTCTACAGGGACACACAGTACCTTTTCACACACACACACACACACACACACACACACAAAAACAGTTAAATTTCATTAAACTTCCACTTTGTGAGAGATGGTTTAAAAGGACTAAAAGACATATATAAAGCTTTGAAGAAAATGTCAACAAAACATATACTGATAAAGAACTTATATTAAAAATACACAAAGAAGCTATAACGGTGACCCGCATCTGTAATTCCAGCACCTGGGAGGATGGGTCAGGATGATTCCCAAGAGCTGAAGGGCAGACAAGGCTACACGGTGAGTTCCAGCCGAACCTGTGATCATTAGGGAATGTTACTTTCATAACTAACTTGGTTACTGTCATGGTTTGAATGTGAGTTGTCCCCCTCAGGTTCATGTGTTTGAATCCTTAGCTGATAATATTTAGGAAGGTTATAACACCTTTGGGAGGTTGAACCTTGCTGGAAGAAGACAAGCCACAAGGAAGTTTTGGTAGCCCAGCCTTCCTTACAGTTTGTCTCTTGCTCTCACTGCCTGTGACGGCTGCAATGACCTAAACTGGTCATCTCCAGTTTCTACTGCCTGCCATGCCTTGAACTATATCTCCCCTCTGGAACCATAAGCCAATAAAAATCTTCCTTCCTCCCCTTAAGTTGTATATAAATTTTGTCTCATGGCAGCAGAAAGTAAAGTAACAACAGTTATTGTAATAGATACAATACAATTTAGGGGAATAAGAAGATTTTATTCCAGCTTTCAATTCCAGCTTATAGTCTATCATGTCAGAAGATTACCAGCAGAAGAAGAAACACACCACATCCAAAATTAAGAGCAGAGAACAAAGATCAATGCTGTGTACTTGCTTTCTAGCTGGACAGCCTTCCACAAGGCTAACTGATTCTCTATATCTCATCAACCTGACTAAGGTACCACTACCAATAGGCAGGATTTCCCACTTAAGCAATAAGACAATCTCCTATATGCTTGCTCAGAGCCCTGCCTTAATCTGATCATAAGTGTACCCAGAGGCTGACCTCCCAAGTATCAAGTTGACATCTAAGATATATTAATATAGGGAATATATTAAAATGTAATAAGTTTAAATAAGTATAAAATTTAGTAAGTCTGCCCCTCCCACCACCCAGGACAGGACGATCGCTCACTGACCTCCTTCCCAGGGAAGTTCCACCAACCCACAGGTGCACCCACTCCTCCCAGCTCCCCCCACTAGCCAGCCTGAGCAACACCCAGGCTGCCCCGAGCTTGGGCAGGCCACGCCCCAGATCCAAGGTGAAGAGCTCTGCCATTGCCATCAGCCCCTCTACCCCTCAGGTCCACCTGGGACCTTCGCTCACAGAGCAGGGAGGACACACTGCTCCTCAGAATTCAACAGAGTCCAAAGGAAACTCAAGCAAAGCTCTAGGGGACAAAGAAGTCCTCTAAAATCATCCGATCACATAGAAGAGACTCTTCACATCCGGCCCAAAGATAAGTAACCCCCCCCTTTTTACTATCCTGTTCCTTTCAATTATTAATCACTGTAGATTAACTTTTCCATATAGCCACCCCCAAAACATATACAACTTCAGGGATTATACCACTCACCCTCACCAAGGTACTAAATCGTAAAAGTGCACTACCATACTAATATTCATCCCGTCTACTAAACCTGACTTAATTGATGTACTAACAGTCTAATAGCACATCTAGGAAATAACAGTAACAACAGACAAACTTACCCAACTCCAAGGCAAGTACTAGTAGTGTTTGCACAAAGTAGTAATACCAACTCAATCAGTTCAGTCAAAAACACACAGAAACTGAAAGGTCTTAAGAGACAAAACAATAATGCCCAAGTCAAAGCACAGATCAATGGGAAACAAGACCCAAGACGACAAATCTCCCACCGAAAGAATTAACCTCATAATGATAGATTCTAACCAGAACAAATTCATGGAAAATAGCCAAGAAAGCCAGGCACAAGATACCAACTTTCAAAGCATGATCATTACAATGATCAATACTATGAAAGAGGAAATCCAGGAGGAGTTAAATAACTACATCTACCACTTTGAACAAGAACACAACAGACACTTGGAGAAGTTGAGAAAAACAGTTCAAGAAACAAAAATAAGTATAGAACAGTTAAAACGTCTCAGGCAGAGTTTAAAATTGAACTAAAAGACAAGTTATCTTCAGCCCAGAACTCAACCAAGAGTCTTATCAGCAGAACCAATAAAGCAGAAAATAGAATTTCAGATGTTGAAGACAAAGTGGGAGTAGTAACCAGCTCAATGGAAGAGGTTGTTAAAGCCAAAAAGATACTGGAGAAGAATATTCAAGAGTTATGGGACACCCTGAAGAAGCCTAACATGTGCATTCATGGAATACCAGAGCAAGAATCCCATAATACCACACCTGAGGAAATTATCATAAATGAAAACTTCCCTCATCTAAAAAACGAGAGGCCCATCCAAATACAAGAGGCATTCTGCACCCCAAACAGGTATGACTAAAATAGAAACTTGCCATGGCAAATAATAGTCAAAACACTTCACATTCAAGACAAAGAAAAGGTGATGAGAGCTTCAAGGGAAAAAAAACAAGTCACTTTTTAAAGTAAACTTATTAAAATAACAAATGACTTCTCAATGGAAACAGTAAAAGCAAGAAGAGCTTGGAAAGACATACTTCAAGTATTAAATGAGCAAAAATGACAACACAGCAAAACTATCCATCATGATTGAGGGAGAAAGAAAAGTTTTCCAGCACAAAAACAACTTGATGGCTTACATGTCTACCAAACCAGGCCTTCAAAAAATGCTAGAAATGATACTCAAGCTTGAAGGAAAAAACAAGCATATCCAGGAGGACAGAAGGGAAGTATAATACCACCAAAACCTAAAAGCGAAATAATACACTTACAAAAGCCACTAAAAATAAAAAATATCCAGAATTAAAAATAATTTCTCCATTATAACATTAAATGTCAATGGAATTAACTCACCGATCAAGAGACACAGATTACAAACTTGGATTAAAAATCACAACCCATCAATCTGCTGCCTTCAAAAAACTCATCTCACCACAAAAGATAGGCACATCCTAAAAATAAAAGGCTGGTCCAAAATTCTGCAAGCTAATGGAACCAGGAAACAGGCAGGGGTAGCCATTATGCTATCAGACAAAGTGGACTTCAAACCAAAAAAAAATCATAAGAGATACAGATGGATACTACATTTTAGTCATGGGCACAATTCGCCAGGAAGAATTCACAATACTGAACATATATGCACCTATTACGGGCCCCTCCACATTCATTAAGCAAACCCTACAGCATTTAAAGTGAGAAATCAACCCCCAAATGATAATTCTTGGGGATTTCAACACCACCCTCTCAATATGGGATAGATCAACAGGTCAAAAACTTAATAGAGACTTTGGAACTTAAACCCTTACTGAAATGGACCTTACAAATCTCTATCGGACTTTTCATCCACACACCAAAGAATACACATTTTTCTCAGCAGCACACGGAAATTTCTCCAAAATAGATCATATATTGGGCCACAAAAAGAATCTCCACATATACAGGAAAGTTGAAATTCTAGACTGTACCTTATCCGACCACCATGGACTAAAGTTCAACATCCACCACACAACAAACAACAGAAAATACACTAACACCTGGAAATTTAACACTATGATGCTGAATGAGAATTGGATTCAGGAAGAAATTACAAAGGAAATTCAAGATTTCCTGGAAGCAAATGATAATGAAAATACAACTTATCAAAATCTTTGGGACACAATGAAAGCTGTCCTAAGCTTTCATAGCTCTTAATGCCTACATCAAAAAATGGAAACATCACAAATAAATAACTTAACAATGCAGCTTAAAGCTTTAGAGACACTAGACCAATCTGATCCCAAAAGCAGTAGAAGAGAGATTAGCAAAATAAGGGTAGAAATATCCGAAATTGAGATTAGGAAAATGATACAGAGAATCAACCAGTCAAAAAGCTGGTTCTTTGAAAAAAATCAACAAGATTGATCCCCCTAGCTAAATTAACCAAAAGCAGGAGAGAGAAAACCCAAATTAACAAAATTAGAAATGAACATGGAGTTATCACTACAGATACCCAAGAAATTCAGAGTATTATAACATCATTTTTCAAAAACCTATATTCCGTGAAGTTTGACAACACGAAAGAAATGGATGAATTCCTAACTAAGCACAACTTACCTAAATTGAATCAGGAAGTTCTGAATTATTTGAATAGTCCAATAACATAGGAGGAAATCAATGAACTAATCTCGAATCTTCCCACCAAAAAAATGCCCTCGACCAGATGGATTTAGCACAGAGTTCTACCAGACATTCAAGGAACAAATAACACCAATACTCCTTAAACTGTTCCATCAAATAGCAAAGGAAGGAACACTACCAAATTCCTTCTATGAAGATATCATCTTAATCCCAAAATCTAATAAAGATACACTTAAAAAGAAAACTATAGACCAATCTCGATGAATGCAGATGGAAAGATTCTCAACAAAGTCTTAGCAAATCGGATTCAAAAACTTATCAAAAAGATCATTCACGGGGATCAAGTAGGCTTTATTCCAGGCACACAAGGTTGATTCAATATATGCAAACCAATAAACATAATTCACCATATAAACCAGTCCAAAATTCAAGACCACATGACACTCTCTATAGATCCAGAAAAAGCTTTTGACAAGATCCAACAGCCTTTTATGATCAAAACCCTAGAGACAGTTGGAATGGAAGGAATCTTTATCAATATAATAAAAGCTATATACAACAAGCCAACAACAAGGATCATACTCAATGGGGAAAAACTTGAAACATTCCTGCCTCGATCAGGAACTAGACAAGGCTGTTCACTCTCACCACTTCTATTCAATATTGTACTTGAAGTCTTAGCTGAAGCCATAAGACAAGAAAGGAAGATAAAAGAGATTCAAATTGGCAAGGAAGAAGTCAAGTTCTCTCTATTTGCAGATGACATGATCACATACCTGAGTGGTCCTAAAAACTCCACCAGGAAACTCCTGGAACTAATACAGAAGTTCAGCAGGGTAGCAGGATACAAAATAAACATACAAAAATCAGTAGCTTTGGGGGCTGGAGAGGTGGCTCAGGGATTAAGCCTCTGCCTTGCAGGCAGAAGGTCCTGAGTTTGGATCCTAGACCCCACGTATATATGCCGGGAGGAACCAGGGGCACTCTGCGTTTCTGGTCCTGGTAGGGCAGAGCCTGTGAATCCCGGGGCAAAGTAAACAAGGAGGAGGTGGAAGCGGTCCATGGTGGTTCCTGAATTCGTCTGTGGTTCTACACACACAAACACGCATGCACAATTGAATAAATGATAATAAAAAATTTTAAAAATCAGTAGCCTTCCTATATGCCCAGAATGAAAGAAGTGAAAAAGCCCTGAGAGAAACAATCCCATTTACTATAGCCCCCCCAAAAAATAAAATAACTTGGTATAAACCTAGGAAGTAAGAGACCTTTACAATGAAAACTTTAAAACCCTGAAGAAAGAAATTACAGAAGACACCAAGAGGTGGAAAGACCTCCCATGTTCCTGGATTGGCAGAATCAATATCATAAAAATGACCATCCTACCAAAGGCAATATATAGATTCAATGCTCTACCAATTAAAATCCCAAAGCAATTCTTTAAAGAAATTGACCAAACAATCTCAAAATTCATACGGAGGCACAAAAGACCCAGGATAGCAAAAACAATCCTGAGTAACAAAAACACTGCTGGAGGTATCACCATACCAAACCTTAATCTATACTACAAGTCCATAGTTATAAAAACAGCCTGGTACTGGCTCCAAAATAGACACACAGACCAATGGATAAGGGTTGAAGACCCAGATATAAGCTCACACAAGTACAGCCATTGATCTTTGACAAAGGGACCCAAAAAATCCAATGGGGAAAAAAAAAAAAACAGCATCTTCAACAAATGGTGCTGGCAAAACTGGTTGTCCACATGCAAAAGATTAAAACTTAACCCATATTTGTCACCATGTACAAGACTTAATTCCAAATGGATCAAGGACCTCAATATAAGGTCAGAGACTATAAAAGCCTTAGTTGAAAAGGTGGGGAACTCCCTCGAGCTGATTGGACTAGGCCAATAGTTCCTAAACAGAAATCCAATAGCACAGTTGCTACAAGCAACACTCAACAGATGGGATCTTATGAAATAAAAGCACTTCTGTTCAGATAAAGAGATTGTAACACGAGCTCAAAGGCAACCCACAGAATGGGAGAAAATCTTCACTAACCACATATCTGATAGAGCTCTATTATCCAGAGTGCACAAAGAACTTAGAAAACTAAACACCAAGGAAACAAATGTCCCAATTAAAAAATGGGCCTTGGAACTTAAAAGAAACTTTACCATGGAAGAAATTGAAATGTCTAACAAATATCTTTAAAAATGCTCCACATCCTTAGCCATCAGGGAAATGCAAATCAAAACTTCCTGAGATATCATCTCACCCCAGTCAGGATGGCAGAAATCCACAATACAAACAGCACCAAATGCTGGAGAGGATGTGGCAAGAAGGGACCTCTCTTTACATTGCTGGTGGGAATGCAGGCTTATACAATCACTCTGGCGAGCTGTCTGGCGATTCTTAAGAAAGTTAAAGATTGAAATACCATATGATCCTGCTATTCCACTTTTGGAAATAATCCCCCATATAGCAAAAATTCACCTCAATAGCACAAGCACAACCATGTTCATAGCAGCACTGTTTACGATAACAAAGTCATGGAATCATCCCAAATGTCCAACAGTTAATGTGTGGATAAGGAAAATGTGGTACATTTATACAATGGAATACTACTCAACCATCAACAATGGTGAATTAATGAAATTTCCCGGGAAATGGATGGAACTAGAAAATATTATATTGAGTGAAATATCCCAGACACAGAAAATTAAGCACCGTATGTACTCCCTAATAGGTGGATCCTAGTACCAAAAACACACACTTAGAGACACACTCAAAGATAGATCTCTGTAATACCTACTACAGTAATTGCAAAGATTATAGATGGGAGGGAAGGGGAAGGAGGGGCCCGCCAGCAATGGAGAGAGAGGGGATCATGCTACACAGGAGAAAATAGGCCACCATCAAAGACTGCAAGTAAGTAATGAAATATCTGGTTAAGCTCATAGACTTTCCTTTCTGGGCACTTGCAACTTTTGGGGTGTGATCTCTCCAGAAAGGGAGGGCATACAGTCTGGCAAATAGAAGGTAACCATTTTGCAAATGGGAGACTGACTAACCCCCCCCTACTCACTGCGGTCTTCTACTCTTATTCCATCTACCTTTGAATCTACTCTTTTTTTTAATTTTTTTATTATTATTATTTATTCAATTGTGCGTGTGTGTTTGTATGTGTGTGTGTGTGTGTGTCTATGTGTATGTAGAACCACGGACGAATTCGGGAACCACCATGGACCGCCTCCACCTCCTTCTTGTTTACTCTGCCCTGGGATTCACAGGCTCCGCCCTACCAGGACCAGAAGCGGCGCTCCTGCTTCCGCCTGGCGTCTATACGTGGGATCTGGGATCCGAACTCAGGACCTTCTGCCTGCAAGGCAGAGGCTTAACCCCTGAGCCACCTCTCCAGCCCTGAATCTACTCTTATAATAAAACTCTATTTTAACAGCCTTTTATCTCTGGCCAGGGGGTGACATCCAATACCCATCAGGATGGAGCTAAGGGCGGTGCAGGAGCAGCAAAACTGAAAAAAAAAAAAAATCAACAAACCACAATTCAGAATATCAGAGACTCTATATCAACCACCTGGAACCAGGCCAGCCTAATCTCTCCCCATCCTAAAGTTCAGGGAAATTTGCGGAAGAGGGGCAGTAAGATTGTAAGAGCCTAAAGATGGGGAGGAGTTTCGACATGCAAGATACTCCACACAAGTTAGGGCCAAAGTAATCATAATAGGACTTTGATGACCTGCGCAATGACCAACATATCATTGACCCCCCCCACACACAAAGTCTGGCATGGATCACAGGCACTAGGATCCTGAGAGGCAAGGGATTAACAGCCACAATAGTGTTCCCATACTAAAGGGGAACACAAAAAAGTACTCTAGGCAATGCTACTGAGTCCTTATACCTCATCAGAGAGGAGAACTTAGAGGGAAGTTTGACATGCACACTAAAAGATGCATGGGGATCTAGGGATGGGGGGACAATGGGAGAAAGGGAGGTAGGGAAAGGAAGGGGAAAAGAGGGGAAGGAGCAAGGGAATCCAGGGAGGAGTGGAGGAAGTGAGGGGAATGTGGTTCCTTCAAGTTTGTATGAGTGGAAAAAAATAAATATTAAAAAAATTTTAGTGAGTAAGGAATGGACAAATTTCTAGACACATATGATCTACCAAAACTGAACCTAGAAATGATTTTTTAAAAATTAAGCATGTATGTCATGGTTTGAATGTAAGTTGTCCCCTACAAGCTTATGTGTTTGAATCCTTAGTAGTTTTTTGGGAAGATCATGGCACTTTTAGCAGGCAGAGCCTTTCTGGAGGAAGGCATCACAGGAGTGGGCCCTGAGGTTGGTTAGCCCTTCCCTGCTTCAGTTAATCCTCTCTTCAGCTTGCAGCTAACTCTCTCAGTCTTCATGATGCCAGCTTCTGCCATGTGCCATGCCTTTTCTGCCATAATGGACTGTATCTCCCCTCTGGAATCATAAGCCAAATAAATCTCCTTTCTCACCTTAAGTTGCTTATTGGTGTCTCACAGAAACAGAGAGTAACCTCTACAATGTCTATACTGAATAATGCAAACTGAAGTAGTAAAAGTGTACAAATAAAGAGAACTCAAGGTATGAGGTAGATTCTGATAAATTCTATCAGACTGAAGCAAAATTGAAACAAATGGTCCTCAAACTATTCTACAAAATGGAAAGAGAAGGAACACTTTCAAACCTATTCAAAAAGCCAGGATTATTCTAATATACAAACATGATAAGGACACAAACTAAAGACAGACAAACAGGCAGGCAGGCAGACAGAGAGACAGATAGACAGATAAGTAGTTTATAAAAACGGACACAAATTTCTCACTAAAATTCTTGAAAACTGGGTCTGGAGAGATGGTATAGTGGATTAAAGTACTTGTTGCATTAAAAAATAAAGCCTGAATTAAAATCCCCAGAACCCACATAAAAAAGTCAGGCATGATTGTGTGAGCTTGCACCCCTGGTGCTAGAGTGGGAAATGAAGACAGAAGGACTGTTGAGACTTGATGCCTAGTTCCAGATTCAGTGAGAGACACTGCCTCAATTGGATAAAGTGGGTAGCAGGTCATCCAATGTCCTCTGTGTGTATGCACGGGCACATTTAGCTGCATACCCATGTGTTTCTATACCATACATACAATTTTTTAATCTTTGAAAACTGAATTCAATAGCACATAAAAAAAATCATACACAATGACAGGGTCATTGAAGTCTTGAACTCACAGCACCCGTGATTATCTACATAAGACCTGAACAAGACTGAGTCCACTGACATTGCATCATGGAGGGAGAGATACTCCTGAGACTTTTAAGCACGTAAGGGTTTCTGTGATGGAATCACTCATGAGGCATTACTCTTTCCTGAGGATTTATACGCAGGTCCTTTCTTGAGCTAGGGTCCTGAACTGAATAAAAAAAGAAAAAGAAGAAAACAAGCCAAATACAGGCATACCCCTTTTGCTCTGCTACCTGATATTCATAAATGTAAGTAAGCTTTCACCTACATAGCTGCAATCAAATTCTGACTTTCCCATAATGCTAGACTGAGCCCCATTAAGCAGTGAGCCAAAATAAAATTTTCTACTATTAAGTTTCTTTAGCCAGGTATTTTTATCACAACAATGAGAAAAGGAGCTGATATAGTAGAATGCCTGAAACAGGAAGATCATAACTTCAAAGTGAGCATGAGATATTCCTTTCTGAATGCAGAGGAGATTACAGAAATTCCTAGTGCTGGGTGTGAAATACCTTCACATGTGATGTTGGTCAGGAAGGCTCCCAAGGACCACAAAACAACTTATGCTGCTGACACTGTACTTGGTTGCCCACTAGAACCTACTGCTGAAGACACTACATGCTTCAGTCACAGAATATCAATCACAGACACAGAAAAAAAGCAAGTTACAAGTGATCCAGAAGATCCCTTCCTGATGGCTAGCTTTCATAATACCAGAAGGTAATATGCAGGCTTCTGGGAGAAGAAAGTCATCAACAGTCTTATCCAGCTATGAATATAGAGAGCTACAATAAAAACAGTGGGCAAGATATGCCTAGCTCTGCAATAGTGGCATGAATGTTATGGAAGTAACCAACCACTTTCCAATTGGATTTACGCCCCATTTAAAAGAAAGAAACTCACATCTATTGCCGTAAACCCCGCTGAGAGCCTATGAATGGGGAGGTCATAGACCTTAGAGGAGAACCTATTACCATTGTTTTGCTATGTGATCATGGCAACAAACTGACTTCTAAATACTTATCCTAACTCCATAGATTAGTGTGGCTCTCAGCCTGTATCCAAGATGCCGCTTTTTTCAATTGAGTCTCTTTTTTTCAATGAATGGTGTCCATTGAATTACTCAAAGTGCAAAGAACAAGTGACTGTGATGTACTCAACCCTAAACAGGGCACCCAATATACACACCCCACCAAGGCTCCGGGAACATCACAGAAGAAGGGACAAAAAGAACCAGAAGGTGGGTAAAGTATGATCAATCTATGTCTCTTGGATGTAAAGCTACTATATCCATGAACTTACCAAAACTGTTTACCTGCAGAAGACCTAAGCAGTATTGCATCATGGGTGGGAGAAGAACTCATATAGCCCTACCTCTATCTGAAAAAAAGACTGACAGTAAATGCTGGCATGGGAAAGGGGCCTACTTGCTTCAATAGTGTATCCATTATCTATGCTACAGCAAGTGCCTAGGCACATGTTAATGCAGACAACCTTTATTAAATTCAGTAGGTCTCTCTCTCTCTCACACACACACACTCACACACACACGCATGATATAAAGTGATGAGAAACTTACTGAAAAGAAGATTTTCGGTGGGAGAATGAGGGCAGATGTAGTAGGTTATTATGAGGAGAAAATGACATTCATTATATACATACATATATATGTGTATATATATATATATATGAGAAACTGTAAAAGAATAAAAAATAATAATTTCATGGCCAGAATGGGCTACATAGTGAGATTCTATCATAATAACACAAAGTGGAAATTCAACCTCTAAATTCAGTGAAAATGTTTCCATATCATAATCTAATAAGGAATTAAGATACAAAGTATGTGAAGAACTACTGTATCTGAAAAATATAAGAATAACTCAACTAAAAATAATCATGGGGGCTGGAGAAATGGTTCAGAGGTTAAGATTCTGTCTCGCAAACCGAAAGTCCTGAGTTCAGATCCCAGGTCCCAGGTAAAAATGCCAGGTGGAAATGGTGGTGTCCTGTACTTCTGGCCCTGGTGGGCGGAGCCTGGGAAATCCTAGAATGAAGCAAAAAGGAGGTTAGAAGTAATCCAGGATCATTCCCAAGGTCACTCTTGGTCCTCCACAGGAATACACAGTGCCCTCTGACACACACATACATACACAAAAAATAAATAAATAAATAAATTTTAAAAATGAGTAATGGGGTTCACTTGCCCCTCATGAACTCTATGTCTAGAGTACATGAGTTCTTTTCAGTTCTCTTGCCCCTCATGGATTCCATGTCTACAGTCTGCGAGTTCTTTTTCGTTCTCTTGCCCCTTGTAGTCTCCATGTCCATGAGTTCTATTCTTTATGTCCTCTAATAAAATCTGCCTTAATCCTCTAAAACAAGAGCAAGGACTTGAAGAAATGTTTTTTCCAAAGATGACGTACAAATGGTGAACAATCAATGAAAGACTTTCAGTATCATCAATCATTAAATAAATCCCAACCATGATAATAAAGCCCTCTTCACATACATTAGAACACCCAGAAAAAAAAGAAGGAAGGGAGGGAGGGAGAGAGAGAAAGAGGGAGGGAGGGAGGGAGAGAGAAAGGGAGGGAGGGAGGGAGAAGGAAGGAAGGAAGGAAGAAGAAGGAAGGAAGGAAGGAAGGAAGGAAGGAAGGAAGGAAGGAAGGAAGGAAGGAAAACAAAAGGAAAGGCAGAAAAAAGGAAGAAATATCAACATATCCCAAATAATGTTAAAATAAAAATGAGTTAGGATTCTTATAGAAAAAATAAGGAAATTCAAAAATTATTAGAGTTTAGAGCACTGATAATTAAGTAATAAAAACAAAAGCCAAGAGGAAATGGCAGTGGCCCGTACTTCCAATCCTGGAAGGTGGAGCCTGGGAAACTAGAGAGCAAAGCAAAGAGGAAGTACAGCAATCCAGGGTGATTCCTGGTCCTCCATGGGCACTTAGTACCCTCTCTCACACACACACACGCGCACGCAATTAAACAAAATAGAAAAGAGATCTGGAAATGGATAGTGGTGAACATCACCTAAAAATGTAAATTTATACCACAAAATAGTTGAAGCGGGTAGAGGAGAGATGGATTATAGTTAGATACATGTGTAAATGTGACTATTGAAGGCTGGAGCTCTGGCCAGTTTGTGAAGTACCTGAGCTAAACCAGTCCATGGTGCGTAAGACTAGTTTCGGGGTAGGTGGATAAGACGAAGGGAACTAGTTAAGAAAGGTGGCATGCTTCTGCATACTTGGCTAGACATACTGGTCTGGCAAGTGAGATTTGCCACTCTCAGCAATCCTGTGGATGTGATGTGGCCAGTTTCTTAGCCCTTGGTCTTGGTATGAGTTTTCCTACCAAGTCCCACTAAGAACTAAGACAATAGTAAGTCAAAATAAAAGTCCTTGTTCCCATAAGCTATTTGTCATGAATTTATCGATAACATGCAGGCAAACTGCAATAGCAGGTAAATATGCCTAGGTGCAAAACCAGTGATTTGAGTTCTGCCTCCAGTGCCCATATGGTAGCAGTAGAAAAGCAACTTTTAAAGTTGTTCTCTGTCTCCTGCTCCTAGAGGGACTGCACACGTAGCTGTTGTGTCCCATGTGCATCACATGATGGCAGAGAGCGGATGAGACTTTCTACACTCAGTGTTCTGACCTGTGGACAGCTGAATGATTAATAGCCTGACATACTACACTGTGGGGGGCCTCAGATCTAGGTGACCTCAATAATCTGGCAAGCTTAGACAAAGATGTTTTGATGGAGGAAGTCAGGAGGGGGCGGCTCAGGATGTTTTGAAGAAATTTTGCTACATACAGACTGAGCCCTGGCTTGACCTTTAAGATGATTGGTTGCCCGGTTCCCCACCCTGGAATTACCCCTTGCAGTCTCTGCCTTTATAAGATGGCTAGGGAGTTGGAATAAATGAGTTCATGCTTGACTAGAAAAGGAGGGTTGGGGGCTGGTAGATAGCACACTCACGTTGCTGTGATCCCCAGGGACACCCATACTACAATGACTGCCAAAACCCTGAATTCCATATCCATACACAACATGAAGGGTTCTCACAGAGTAGGCTCCGTATGCACACAATGTAGATGACCTCCCTAGGTTGGGGCTCCATATGCTCACAAGGTGAATGGCCTCCTGTGTGCTCACAAATAAGATGGTCTCTTGTGGGTCGGGGTTCCACGTCCCCACAACGGAGATACGTACTGACAATGTTGAGAACCACCTGTGTGCTCACACCATGAACTTAAGTCTCACAAAAGATGGACAAAACTGCTATTCTTAAGCTTTATCAAGTGTTCTTAACCATGTGGAACTGGGAGCTCAATCATAACTACACCCTTAATGTGTTTTCTTTTATTGCTTACACATTTTATATTGTCCAATTAAGAAAATTAGGACATAAAAGCAGGAGGTAGACATGCTAGGGAAATGTCCAAGGAAAGCGGGAGGGAGAAAAGGGGTAGTAGCTATGATCAAAATGCATTGTCTACATGTATGAGATTGTAGGAGTCAAAATAAAAACAAAATTGATTTATTAAAGTTGTGGCACAGGGGTGGGGCCAGATGTGACAGTTGGGGCTAAGCAGTAGTGGTGTGCAGAAAAATATGCAGAGAAAGCAGAGACACTGGGAAAAGATAGTCACAGCACAGAAGAGGAAAAGGAAGCAAGAAAAAGAGAGAAGGGAAGTCAACTGGGCAGAAAATCCAGGCATCTATCCCCAGCACAGTAAACGTTTTTTGAAAGCCTTAACCAAAGAGAGACTTCTGGAAGCCCAACGCTTAGGACCAAGACTATGTGTTGACTTAAGTATGACCATCACATGTCAAAGAAGGAACTGAGTAAGTTAGCTAGACAGATCCAAAGGTCGTATGGTTCAAACAAAAAAGCCAACCCTTCTGGATTTGCCTCATTGGATTCACAACTGACAGTGCCCTCTATGAAGAGTGTTTGAGGGTGAATGACTTTTTTTTTTCCCTTACCTGCTAGACCTAACAGAATGTCTGGGCCCACGAACCAGCATAGACCCAGACTTACATGCAGGAAGTGGGAGCGTTAGGAATTGATCAGAGGGAGCCTAGGACGTCTTCCATCATCTAAGCCAACTTTATTGTAGCATACATGAGTATTTATAGAAAAACAATCAAGGAGCAGGACCAAATTCTTTGCAGGATTATGTAAAACATATACATTCCAGTTAACAAAGAAAAGAAAGGAGTGACATCTATTTGCTGTGTGGTACCAGACATGATGTCTCCAGGTAGAGTTAAAAGCAGGCATGACACTTAGTTGCTAAAAGGGAATGGATAATGAATGTCTCAAAGCAGAGTTACCTAGTCCATGCATTAACATATCTCAAATGCATAGGGAAGGAACTGTAGGGGAGGTTATAACCTCACCAGTTCTGAGAAGAACAAAAGAGATCTAAGAACAGATGGGAGGTAAACTCAATTCCCAGAGGATGGAATTTGCCTGCCAGTGTCTATGTAGACAAAAGGCAAAACTCAACTTCTAAAGAGAGAAGTCCCTAACAATTGCCCATTTTGGATGCTAATGTTTCATTCTCTAGAGAGCAGGCTTTAGGCCTGACAACCCCCACAACAAAAGAAGACTGTTTTAGTTTATTTCCTCTGGACACCTTTGTGTACCTGACTCAGAACACGCCTTTGAAGACATTGACCTAAACAAAGTACATATCCTTGATGGACTGTAGATGAAAACATTCAGAAAAGACTGTAGATGAAAACATTCAGAAAAGGATGACATTTCAAAAGGTTCAAGAATACTTTCTCGGGGCTGGAGAGTTGGCTCAGGGGTTAAGCCTCTGCCTTGCAGGCGGAAGGTCCTGAGTTCGGATCCCAGATCCCACGTATAGACGCCAGGCGGAAGCGGGGCGGCCTGCGCTTCTGGTCCTGGTAGGGCGGAGCCTGTGAATCCCGGGGCAGAAGGAGGTGGAGGGGTCCATGGTGGTTCCCGAATTCGTCCGTGGTTCTACAGACACGCGCACACATACACACATACATACGCACACACACACAATTGAATAATTAAAAAAATTAAAAAAAAAAAAGAATACTTTCTCAAGACACCCAGTTTGCTGATGCAGAAGTACGTGGTCAGGCAACAGAATAAGAAAAACTTATCATTCAGAGATACTGGCCATCAATAAAGTGTTTGATATCCTTTCGACTTACTTAGAGAGGCACAATTGGCCTGAAGCATTGAAGAAAGGAGTTTCTTCAGGAAAAGGCTGTGCTCTTTGGGATTTGGTGGAATGACAGACAACCTGGGATGCCAGCTGCAGATGTAGTGCTGGAAGTGTCTTGACCAAAGAACGCCCAGGGACAAAGGGTAACAGCAGCACACACTTGCCTCTACTTGCTTTCTTGGATCTTTATAAGCTATTGATGACATGGGGCTAGAGAGATGGGTCACAGGTTAAGACTCTGTCTCACAAGCAGGTCTTGAGTTCAGATCCCAGATACCACATAAATAATGCCAGGTGGAAATGGAGGCGGCCTGAACCTCCCACCCTGGTGGGCGGAGCCTAGGAAATCCCAGAGCTGAGCAAGACAGAGGTAGAAGTAATCCAGTGTGATTCCCGAAGCCACTCTTGGTCCCCCACAGGGATACACAGTGTCCTCTGATACACACACACACATATAAAAATAAATATTTTTTTAAAAGATACTGATGACGGGGCTGGAGAGGTAGCTCAGAGGTTAAGCCTCCGCCTTGCAGGCGGAAGGTCCTAAGTTCGGATCCTAGACCCCATGTATAGACGCCTGGCGGAAGCGGGGGCGGCCTGTGTTTCTGGTCCTGGTAGGGCGGAGCCTGTGAACCCCAGGGCAGAAGGAGGTGGAGGCGTCCATGGTGGTTCGCGAATTCGTCCGTGGTTCTACACACACACACACAGACATACATACACGCGCACACATACACATGCACATACGCACAGTTGAATAAAAAAAAAAGATACTGATGACAAAAACTATGCTCTATTACCCACAATGCCTGGCTCACAGGAAGTGCCGTCAAAACAACTTTAAAAAAAGTTTGTGGGCTGAGGAGATAGCTCAGAGGTTAAACCTTTGCCTGTTACAAAAGGACCCGAGTTTGGATCCCCGGATTCCATCTAAAAATGCTGCGTGGAAATGGCGATGGTGATATGCAGCACTGGCCTGGAAGGTGGAGCCTGGGAAACTCCAAAGCAACAAAGAGGTAGAACAATCTAGGATGATTCTTGAAATCACCCTTGAACCCCCACAGGCATGTGCTCTCGCTCTCTCTCGCTCTCTCTTTTTCTCTCTCTCACACACACACATACACACACTTGTGTATTTAGGAATCAGTCCTAAAATTACATCTATTGTACATTTATCTCTATTTGTAAAATTACATCTTTTGTACATTTATCTCTATTTGTAAAAGAATTACTTTTAGAAATTGTTTATACTGGGGCTGGAGAAATGGTTCAGGGGTTAAAACTTTGTCTGGCAGGACTGGTGGTGGCCTGCACTTTCTGCTGGGTGGAGCCTGGGAAATCCCAGAGAGAAGCAAGAAGGAGGTAGAAGCAATACAGGGTAATTCCCAAAGTCACCCTTGGTCTTACACTCAGACATACATGCAAAATAAAATTTTTTTATAGTTTATTCAATTGTGCGTGTGTGTGTGTGTGTGTGTGTGTGTATAGAACCACGGGCAAATTCGGGAACCACCATGGACCACCTCCATCTCCTCCTTGGTTACTCTGCCCCCGGATTCACAGGCTCTGCCCTACCAGGACCGGAAACGCAGGCCGCCCCTGCTTCCGCCCAGCGTCTATACGTGGGGTCAAGGATCTGAACTCAGGACCTTCCACCTGCAAGGCAGAGGCTTAACCCCTGAGCCACCTCTCCAGCCCCAACAAAATAAATTTTTTAATTGTTTAAATTATTCAAAAAAAGTTTTCACTAAACTTGCATATGTACAATTTTTAAAAAGTTGTTCTTTGACTTTCATGCACACCTAACATGGAATGTGTACTCACTCTCTATCATCTCTCATGTATCTATTTCATCTCAAAGTATTTTTAAAGTGGCTAAGATGGCAAATTTTATATTCTGTGTATTTTGCCATAAAAAAAATTAAGGAAATGAAATAGGCATGGTGGTGAATGTCCTTAATCCCAGCACTCTGAAGACAGAGGCAGGAGAATCACAAGTTCAAAACCAACCTGGGAGTTTGAAACGAGTCAGAACTATGTAAAACATAACTTAGGGCTGGAGAGGTGGCTCAGGAGTTAAGCCTCCGCCTTGCAGGCGGAGGAAGTGGGGGCGACCTGCGCTTCTGGTCCTGGTAGGGCGGACCCTGTGAATCCCGGGGCAGAAGGAGGTGGAGGCGGCCATGGTGGTTCCAGAATTCCTCCGTGGTTCTACACACACGCGCACACACACACACACACACACACACACGCGCACACACACACGCGCACACATACATACACACACGCGCACAGTTGAATAAAAAAAAAAAAAACATAAAGGAAAATGAAAACGAAAGTATCTGGTTTCCAGATTTCCATAGAATAACACCACCTGGATTTGAATCTTTTGAATTTCAGCCATATTAAAAAAAAAAAAACTAGAGAGAGCAAACAAAACCACTTATGTTAACAGCATAAATTGGAGAGATGATTAAAATCTCATTTTAGGGCTAGGGAGATGGCTCAGGGGTTAAAGCTTTTGCCTAATGAGCAAAAGGACCTAAGTTCAGATTCCCCCATTCCACATACTGGGTGGGTTAGCAACCTGCCTATAATTTTAGCCCTGTAAGGCGAAGAAACCTGGGAATCACCACAGTAAGCTGGCTGGTCAGACTATCCCTAATATTGTGCTCTGGGTTCAATTAGAGACCCAGACTCACAGCAAGATGGTGGAAGATCGACTGAAGATGATTCCTGATATTACCCACAGGCCTCCATAGGCACACACACTCAAATGCACTCTGTGTATACACCCACTACTGTGCACCCATATGCAAACACACACACATACACACACACACACCATACACACATATCTGAGAAAGAAAACAATCTCATTTTGTGTACATTCGCCCACTTGGTTAGACCCAGTTACAGAGTTATGCTATATGGCCTAGGATAAATTGGAAAGCAAGAGGATTCTAGCAATGATGTAAAACAGTAAAAACCAGTGCCAGAAAAATAAAATCTCAAATGGAGAAATACTGCCAGTATGTCTTGCAGATGGTAGAAACTGAGAAATCCAAGTGTCTTGAAAGTGCTTATAACTAGAAATGACAAACCCTCAAGGAGGTGATGTAAAGGAATCTACACCTTGAGGGTTTGAGAGAAAGAAGGAAGTTTGCAGTGAAAAATTGAAGAGTTTGACACAGAAACAAAAAAGAATAACAAAATAAGATCATCCAGCAGTGATGAAAAGGAGGGAGGTGAGGTTGGGTGATAAGGAGTATAACAACACAAATTCATGTATGAAATTCTAAAAGAATAAAAATAAATGAATGAATGGATAGACAGATAAAGATCATTTAACCTATAAAGGGCTATTTGAAGGTGCTTTCTACTCCATTAACAAAAGGGGGCACTATTGAGCTAAGAAACAAGGTAGACTACCTAATTTGCCATTGCTAAAACAAGAAAATAAAAATTGATTAACCATTTTGCTTATTAAAAATAAAATGGGGGAGGCTGGAGAGGTGGCTCAGGGGGTAAGCCTCCGGAAGGTCCTGAGTTCGGATGCTTGACCCCACGTATAGACGCCGGGTGGAAGCGGGGGGGGGGGGGGGGGGGGAGAGGGGAGGCTGCGTTTCTGGTCCTGGTAGGGCGGAGCCTGTGAATCCCGGGGCAGAGTAAACAAGAAGGAGGTGGAGGCGTCCATTCTCGAATTCGTCCGTGTTTCTACACACACACACACACAATTGAATGAGTTAAATAAAATAAAATAAAATGGGGCGTCTACCCCTTGTGGCACGCCACATCTGGAGTCCGTGAGCTGTTTCCCAGCTCCTTGCCCCTCAAGGATTCTATGCCTGGAGTCCATGAGTTCTCAAGGGGCCCTTGCCCCTCATGTCACTCTACATCTGGAATCCGCGGAGTTCTACTCTCTTCTCCAATAAACCCTACTTCAACCCTATGAAATAAAATAAAGTATAAAAAATATAAAATAAAATGATTTACTAATACTTTTCAAAAAAACAGGAGAACAAAACATTCCCAAATGCACAGCCAATGGTAGGCATAGTGTTATAGGGAAAATGTTAAACACGAAAAAAAAATTTAGAAAGTTAGTAAAGAAACAGGAAAATGCAAATATATTACTCCAAACTAAGTTAAACAACCTTAAACATCTACTAAGTTGCATGAAAATACTACTGAACAAAACATTCCCAAATGCACAGCCAATGGTAGGCATAGTATTATAGGGAAAATGTTAAACACGAAAAAAAAATTTAGAAAGTTAGTAAAGAAACAGGAAAATGCAAATATATTACTCCAAATTAAGTTAAACAATCTTAAACATCTACTAAGTTGCATGAAAATACTACTGCGAAACAGAATACAGCCCCTAAGTGGACAAAGAATAAAAGCAGAATTGGTGAAAATCTGAAAATACTTAAAAAAACCAGTCAGGTCAGAGAAAGAATAAGACTGAATTTGTAAAGTGTCTAAAGACCTCTATGTGTGTCTGTGTGCGTGTCCTCCTTCTCTCTCTCTCTCCTCCCCTCTTTCCCTTTCTCTCTCATCTCCTCTCTCCTTCTGCCCTAATATTTATTAGAGAGAAAAAAAAAAAGAAAAACTTCTGTATCAAAAGGGTCTTCCTTTGATGAACTTATGGAACTCATATGGAATGGTAAAATTCCTTTATAATGACAAATTCCATGCCGTTTCTTGGGGGGAAAAATCTCGGAATTAAAAGAAAAGATTCTCTGGACCTCAAAGCAAAAAAAAACTACAGTGATATAAGAGATACAAGTATAGAGGCATCTTTTGAAACATAAACATTACTAAACACTAAGAGTATTTTTAAAGTTCTTTTTGTTTGGTTGTATTTAGACGCTCAGAGAACTCCCAGTACTCGAAGCCAAGTTAATCCAAGAAGCCCTGGTTGTTTTTACCGCGGCTTAGATTCCGTGAAAATGGGTCTTCCTAGGAGCTAGGAAGGAACGAGGCGGATTACCCCAAAACGAAGGCAGTGGAGGCAAGCCCGGGAAAGATGACCAGCGCGGCAGCAAAAGGGTTAGAGAGCGCCCGCGGGTCTCGAACCTCTCACAAGCAGACGCAAGGAGAGATTGGTGCAAGATGCTTCGTCGAAGGAACCGCTGAGCTAAAGCTAACCCAACAGTTGTTTCCTGCTTACATTCCTATGACTCTAAGACAAAAATATACGTCACATAAGGCGAACGAAACTATGGCGTTCCGGAAGGACAGAGTGCTTAAAACTCTCCAATCAGCTCGCAGTACAGCCTCTTCCGGCGGGGGCAGATAAAGAACGCAAAGCTTGGAGAACGCCCGCCTCCCCGACCCGCCGTGGGGGCTGACCTGCGGGCGCCCCACCCACCTGCACGCTCCCTCTGCAGCCACACGGGGTCACTGCAGCAACCACTTTCACAGTCGTCGTCTTACTGCACTTACGGAAATGGAAACTTTCAAAGTGCAAACTGTATTCCGGCCTTATTTTGGAGTTTCTTTTAATGTTTTAGTTATTTGAGAGAGAGAGATGGACAATATATCAAAGGACATTGTGTGGAGAAGTAAGAGAACAACTTTAGTTATTTGAGAGAGAGAGAGAGAAATGCACACTATACCAAAGGACATTGTGTAGAGAGGTAAGAGAACAACTTTGAGAAGCTGGTTCTCTTCTTAAATCATGGGGATTCGGAGGATCAAACAGGTCTCGGGTTTGCACACAGGCATCTTTACCCGATGAGCTGTGAAGTGTGGTGTGTGTGTGTGTGTCAGAAAACAACTTTCCTGAGCGAAATTCCGTGTGTGTGTGTGTGTGTGTGTAGGTCAGAAAACAATTTTCCTGAGTGTAATTCCTTTCCCAGTAGGAGCTCTCAGGTCAGCAGGTTAGCCCAGGTGCCTTTACCCTCTAAACTATCTTGCTGCCCCGCCCTTAAGATTTTGCTTGTTTGGCACCACTGAGGATTGATCCTAAAGCCTCTGTGGAAGTCAAGTACCTTCTGATTGCTGCACCTGTTCTCTTAAATCAAATAAAACCCCTAGCTCCTCTCCCAGACATTATATATTTCTGTTACTAATTTTAAATTTCTGAACACTATAGGTCTCTTTTAACACGGGCAAGCCATTTAGTTGCAGCCACTATTATTGCTTCAGCTTTTTTCCTCAATCTGTTTATGTAAAACACACAATATAGACTATTTCGATTTTTTGTTGGTGGTAGTGGTCTGCTGTAAACATTTGCTGGGTATCCTTTTTATTTAGGTGATAGTCTTGGGCCCAGCCTTTGGAAGGTGAAAACAAGATCAGAATTAGAGACCAATCTGGGCTTCAGGAGACCCAATAAAAATAACTCTTGGGAAATGCATTCCTGTGAGTACTCATGCATGGACCTAACTCACCTATAGTGTAATGGCTGCACTCGGTGTACTAGTTGTAAATGTTGCACTATCATAAAGCTGCAGCAAACGTCTTTGTGTGCTGTTGTAAGGATTATGACCCAGGAAGAAAATAGAGTTCAACAGACCACATGATAAAAATATTAGGCTCTTTTCAGGTTTTCAAAATTCTATTTTTGAGGAAAATAGAACTCAAAAGAAACTATTCAACATAAGAAAACACAAATTTTCGATGATCCAATAGAAAAATGCCACTTCCTCAAAACAATAAATAAAAAAAAAAGAGGGTTTGAACATCTTTAAATGAAGCTTTTGTTTTTGAGGCAGATTCTATGTAGCCCAAGCTGGCCTTAAATTTACCATCCTATTGCCTCGGGATTATAGGCTTATACTAACACATCTGGCTAGATTTTGCTGTAGTGTTGGGGATCAACCTCAGGACCTCTGAGCATGCCACAGGTGTGTTTCAAAGACTGTGTGTGTGTGTGCACGCACGCGCACAACTTATTGAGCTAGTGTCTCATTTCTTTAGCCGAGTATGCCAGTCTAACTAGGTCACAAATTTTCAGCAGATTCTCCTGTCTCTATGTCCCATCTCTTGTTAAAAATACAGAAGAGAGTCAAAGTTTCCTGATTTTTGTGGGTTCCAGAGACTGAACTCAAGCTGTCAAGCTTGAATAACAAAAGTTTTCACTCTTGAGCACTCTTGCTGGGCCAGCGAGTATATTTTTAAAGATACTTCCTAAACAGTGCATGCCTATAATACCTGTACCTGGGAGACAGAGGGAAGTGGAGTTCAAGGACATCCTCAGCTACATGGTGAATTCAAGGCCAGTCTGAGAAACCCTGTCTCAAAAAAGGACAGATGCTCAGGAGTGGAAATTCTAGATGAAAGAATTTGCACATTTAAACGTTTTGAAGGGGTTCCAAAGAAAATACATGATGTCCACAGAATGCCTGATCTCACAGTCACTAAAGTCCTAAAAATCTTTTGTTCTCAAAGTTTTTTATTTTTATTATTTGATTTTGCGTGTATGAGTGTATGTATGTGTGTAGAACCACGGACGAATTCGGGAACTATCATGGACCGCCTCCACCTCTTGTTTACTCTGCCCCGGGATTCACAGGCTCTGCCCTACCAGGACCAGAAACGCAGGCCGCTCCGCCCGGCGTCTATCCATGGGGTCTAGTATCCAAACTCAGGACCTTCTGCCTGCAAGGCAGAGGCTTAACCCCTGAGCCACCTCTCCAGTCCCTCTCAAAGTTTTTTAAATAGCAATTCCCCTAGAATGAAAATTCTAAGACATCTACTATGTTGATACCTAACTTTAGAAGACATTATCAATGTCCATTAATGCTTGTCTAGATAGGGTGCCCAGTCCTAGTACTTGGGAGACTAAGGCAGGGAATCATGAGTTCCTAGTCAGCCTGAGATAAAACCTGAGACCCTGTCTCAAAAAAACAAAAAAAACCCTCGCCCCTTTAGCCCAGTATTAAAATAAGTGAGTACATGTATCTGGGATTGTTCTGAATTTTCATCCCATCTTTTGCTTCCCCCTTTTCAAGCCACTACCAGAATTCCCTCCAAATACCCTTGACTTAGATTTCCAAGACAGATCACTTGTCCCTGAGTTTACAGAACCCAGGACTTGTCACCCTGTTGTGGAAATGGCCCATGATCTCACTTGAAACCGAGTTGAACATAGCTCACCAAAGATGAGTATTGTTAAAACCACTCCTCACTAAAACCTTCTCCAGCTTGCCTTAGAAAGGGTAATAGACTCAACAAACAAGGGGATTTTCATCCAAGAGTCTCAAGTGCACAAAATACTGCCAATACCTGATACATAGTACAGACTAGCCTTGAACTTAAAGCAGTCCACCTGCTTCTGCATGCATCTTAAGTGCTTGATTATAGACATACACCATACCCACTACTATATTTAATTTCTGAGCCAGGTCTTGAGTTAATAGACATATATTCTGAACCTACAATGGTTCAGATGTTACAGAAATGTGAAGAACTATATGGCTTAGTGGACAATCTGATTAATCCAAGTGGATCCCTTTATTCAGGCTTCTGAGTTTCTGAGGTCATCTGTTTACATGACCTACCTCCATGTGTGCATGATTGTTCTCCTCTTCCCCCCTCCCCATACATACTTTAGACAAGGCAGTATCCTAATCCAGAAGCTGTATTTGGGCTAGTTTATGCCATATAGATCACAAGTTGCACTACTATAGGGAAGATAACTAGTGGCTCTCAACAGTAGTGAGGAAGGGAATTCATCCTCTTCTTAGTGGTTGTCACTAACTGGAAGAGAGTCTGCCACTCGCATCTCCTGAATGAAGACCAGGGATGCTGCTAAACATCCTACAATGCACAGAACAGCCCTTCAAAACAGACTTATGCAGCTCAAAATTCATGGTGCCAAGACTGAATAACCTCATGCCTAGCACAACTGTAAATAGTTAAGAAAACATCAAGTACAACCCTGAGCTCTGGTATTCATGAGATTAAAAATTATAGGGATCTAAATAATTTTGTCCAGGGTGCTGTGGACAAAGACCTAGTTGTCAGAGATCAACTTACCCTGCAAGAACTTAAGCTAAAATTTTAAAAAGTACCAGTGTCCAAAAGTTTCATATGGAAATAGTAGGAAGGAAAAACATAAAACACACTGGGAAGAATATGACAATGTTCCCAATGACTGTGAAACAAGCTTGGTCAGTGTCATTTATTATACTTGAATAGCCTCTGCGACCCAGGGGCTTTCCAGAATGAGTTTGTTTGGTTAGTTTTAGAGTTATTTTCTTTGTCAACCCCCCCCCCCTTTTTGGCATTGAGCAGGTTCTTCCAAGGGTCTGCTCGTAAGGAAGACAAAGACAGAAATATTCAGGAAAATGAAACAGAAGCTGAAACAGCCTATGTCTGAAGAACAATGTTAAAAAACTCACCAGACACAAACCATACGAAACACTCATCCCATTTAATTTCCTGTTACATGCACTGAGGAAACCAAGAACAGCAGGCCTTAGAGCACCAATGCTCTGAGGTACTAGCTCAACTCAGGCCCCCTTTGTGACAGATCATGCACACAGATCCACACACACCACTGACCCATGCATGCACAAGTGGCTAGAGAACCACTGGGTGGGATGGGGAGGGCAGCTGGCCAAGAATAAGCCATCTACCCAATCTGAGGATCCAGAGAACCTTTCAGTTGCAAGCTGAACAAAAATCAAAACTGGAACAAAGGCAGAACATAGGAAAAAAGCGGATGCTCAGACAAGAGGTTGGATAGATGAAGAGGGAAAGATGCAGGGGGAACTTCTTGGGGAAAGCAGCCTCGAAAGGAGAGGTCTTTCTTTATTGGGAACACAGATGGGCAGAAGTCTTGAGGCTCCAGTGATATACTGAGGCTGAAGAAATATGCCACAGCATTACCTCTACATCTTGTGTCCTCTCTCAAAGTAGGACACCATAAACACCCATCCTCTAGTCCTACCCATTTATACTCTTTTTAAAGACTTTCTCCAGTACCCAAAAAAGAAACAATACCTCCCCACCCCCAACACACACACTAAGTTAGGTCCAGTATAGGCCAAAGTTAGGCCAAACAGAAAGCCTCAATAACTCTTCTTGGTGGAACCGAAGCCAGAGAAGCCCATAACAGCTGCCATCTCATCATCCTCCTCAAACGTCAAGTCCTCCTCGGCCCTCCTTTTCTTCTCCTTCTGTTTCTCTTTCTTGTATGCTTTAGCCTTTTCCTCCTAGAATGCAAGGGAGAAGAAATTCCTTAGAATCAGTTCTGACTCCTGAGCTGATATTATTCCATCTTTAAGAGAAAATAATATAAAAATCTATCTTTAAGAGAAATATAAAAATCTCAAAGGTAGAATAAAAGCCACAATAAAGACTGAAAAGTCAGTGGCAGATACAGTACTTGCCCGTGTGTCTAAGACCCTGAAATTAATTCACAGAACCAAAGAGAATAAAAAAAGATTAAAAGAAATGAGATTTTTTTAAGATTCTGCAGTCCTCAATCAAAAACCTCAGTTAATCTCTAGTTTTAACCAGATAACATTCTGGAACATGCAGAGCATATGCCAAGAACTATTCTAAGTTCACTGCATATAAGATTTGTAGTACAAAGAAACTGAGACACACTGAGGTTATAGAAATTCACAGCTGGCAAGTAGAAGAAACTTTGTCAGCCTATATTCATAGGCCAAGTGGGGACAAGAAGAGTATTTAATTCCTCTTGTAGTTTAAAAGGAAAAGAAGTACAGGGGAAGCTATGCATATGCACACATGTGTTAGGATGGGAGGTAAATGGGAAGTTTCCATGCCTTCTTAATTTTATTATGAAAATTTATGCTTGAAAAAATACTGTCTAAAAATATTGTCTTTAAAATAACTTAAATGAGATAATCTTCTCAAACAAATATGGTTCAAAAAGCCTAAGAAAAAATAGATATTAAGCTATTTCTTACAGGTTATAGAGCCTCAAAGACAAAAAAAAAAATTTCCTTTTTTTTTTTAACAGAAAGTCAGGAACAGTACTGGTGGGGGGGGGGGAGAATGAGATGGAAAAAGGGCCACCCGCAATTCACAAGATAAAATTCACAGCTAGAAGTAGAGGTAAGAGGACCACACCTCTTCTCTGAGCTCCTTCATCCTTTCTTCGAAATCATAATCTTTCTGTTTCTCTTCCATCTTCTTCTTGTTGACCTCAAAACGTTTCTTTACCTGATCCAGAGTGGAACGTTCTACACGCATAGACATACCCAGGTTTCGCTGATCTGAGAGGGGTCCAAAGTAAAATAGGCATATCGTTATAAATCCTTATCCCTTAAAAAAGTCCAGTCTTGGATTTCTTTTAACCTTTTCATTAAAACAAAAACAAAAACAAAACAAAAAAACAGCAAAAATTCTATAGTTGAAAGAAGCTCTTGGCCTCACCTATTCTCAGGAGCAGCAGACCCAGACAAGAATAGGTGGCTTGCAAGTGAATTTATTGAGCAGACAGATTAGCAAACACTGGGGCCAACTCAGCCCAGGAAAACATGGTTCAGGTTTGTTGAGAACCCACAATAGCATCTCACCTCAGAGCCTCCAAAAATATTAGATAATGAAGTAAAGGACAGTCTACACTGAAACATCAGGAGTCTTTAAGGAATCAAAAAAAGGCCCAAGAAAAAAACCACTCTTCCCCTCAATTAGACCTCCAAAACCAGTTCCAGTTCCAGCCATAAACTACCTCCAAACCTTACGTTTCTTTCCATTAATGTGATCCAGGAAGTTGATGGAGTCCTTCACCACACAGTCACAGACATTGCAATAATATCTGACAGACAGGAAGAAAAGCACATGAGTCAATCTGGTTTATAGGTTCTTACTACTTTCTTTTTTTTTTTTTTTTAATTTTTTTTTAATTTTTTTTTTTATTTTTTTTATTATTATTATTTATTCAACTGTGCGCATGTGTGTGTGTGTGTGAGCGCGTGTGTGTGTGTGTCTGTGTGTGTGTGTAGAACCACGGACGAATTCAGGAACCACCATGGACACCTCCACCTCCTTCTGCCCCGGGATTCACAGGCTCCGCCCTACCAGGACGGGAAGCGCAGGCTGCCCCTGCTTCCGCCTGGCGTCTATACGTGGGATCTGGGATCCGAACTCAGGACCTTCCACCTGCAAGGCGGAGGCTTAACCCCTGAGCCACCTCTCCAGCCCAGGTTCTTACTACTTTCAATGAAGAAACTCAAATTTTTTAGATAATCTTTCTTAGAAGTGGTGTTTTATTTGTTTGTTTGTTCTGTTTACCGAGACTGATCTGACGATGTAACCCTGGCTGGCACCAAAAATCACTCTGTAGACCAGACTGGTTTTAAACTTGCAGAAATCGTCCTGTTTCTCTTTCCTGTCACCATGAGTGTCACGATATGCCTGACTTCTTTTATTTACTTATTTTCTTATTTGAGAGAATAAAACATGCACAGGTACCACATGCAGAACATACCAAAGGATATGTATGGAGGTAAGAGAACAACTTTCAGAAGTTGGATCACTCCTTCCTTTATGTGGGTACTGAGCATCAAACCCAGGTCACCAGGTTTGCACACAGGCACCTTTACATGCTGAGCCATTTCACCGACCTTAACTCATTTTTTCGAGACAGGGTCTCACACTGTAGCCAAGGCAAGCTTCAACTCTAAACAATCTTCCTAGCTCAGCCTCCTAAATGGGAGGATTACAGGCATGAGCCACCATACTCTAGTCCCAACATCATTTACAGGTTTTTTCCCCCATTCATTTGTTTATTTTGTGTGTGTGTGTGTGTGTGTGTGTGTGTGTGTGTATGTGTGTATATGTATGTGGAACTGAGTGTTCCAAGGGTGACTGGGAATCATCCTGGATTGATTCTACCTCCTTTTTGCTTCCCTCTGGGGTTTCCCAGGCCTCCACCTAGCATTTTTACAGAGGATCTGGGATCTGAATTCAAGTCCTCCTATTTGCAGAGTCTTAACCCCTGAGCCATCACTCCAGCCCCCTTCCTCCATATTTTTAAGGAAGGTAACAACCTTCTTCTATAACAATGATCTATATCTACTATAGCTTTTGCAGCTAGTCTGTATCTTAGATTCCTTTTTCCCCATTAACGATATCTCAGCTCCATTTCAGCTCCACCTAATTTCACACCTTCATATTTTCTAATAAAATATGTAAATCCTTTCAAAATCTTAAGAAAGTAGGGCTAGTGAGATGGCTCAGCAGGTAAAGGTTCTTGTCACCCAAATCTGGTGTGATGACCCAAGTTCAAACCCACATGGTAGAAGGAGAAAATCAATTTCTAAAATTGTCTTCTGACCACATGCACACCATGGCACATACATATATGATATAAGCTGATAATATTTTTTTTAAATATTAGGAAAATAGTTTTATTACTAATCTGAAGATTATAGAACACTTCCTGGAAATAACTACCTCATTGACTAGTGACCCTAGGGAACAAAAAAGAACAAAGGTAAGAATGAGTTATGGGCAAACGAGATTGTTATCCTTGGGCTTCGACTCCTCTCAACACTTAAACTAATGTAAGTAGTGATTAAGTCACTCTTAGCTTTAAAGACAGAAAGGAGGCTACTCACCCGCCCATCTCAGACTGTGGGGTGGTCTTGGTAATGACAATTGTCTTCCCAAGCTTGGATTCCAGGTCCACTTTGTAGTCCCTGTGCCGTAGAAGTTCCCGCTTGACTGGCTGCACAGGTTTCCCTGAATTACAATGGGAAGAAAGTCTCTTCAGTATTACAGTTCCTTGACCAGAAAAGAAATGCATAAAACCCTAAGTGTAGAAGACAACTATTATACTTTTTTGGATTCCTCAAATAAGGGACAGAGCAGGTACTTTAAGAAGCAATTAGCAGCAGTTAGGAGAAATCTGAAAACAGAGGGAAAAAGATTTAAAATCCCCAATTCTCTCCAGTTTTTCTCCACCTCAGTCAACAAATCTAAATAATGTATTTCATATTCATGAGTTAACTGAACTGAGGAAGAGTTCTAAATTTTCACTAGAAGCAACCCTTTCAAAAGAGAAACAGATACTCAGTAACATAAGGCTCAATAAAGCCGTCACACAAACAACCTGAATATAACACACAAAAAAGAACTTCCTAGACATTAAATTTTTAAAAGGAAACCAACATTTAGCAAATGGCTGTTCACAATATATATGGTGAGATAGTTCAAAAAAAAAGGCAACTTCTCAAAATCTCTGGTAACCTCAGTTAATACATGGTGAATGTGCGTGCTTGCTCTTTCTCGTAACTATACTTGATTAGCATATACAAAGTTATGGACTGAATTCTTAGTCCAGCATAAAGTGGGTATGGTGGCTCGAGTTTGTAATCCCAATACTCGGAGACAGAGGCAGGAGGATTAAAAAGTTCAAAGTTACCTGCAACTACTTAGTTCCAGGTCAGCCAGTGATACATGAGCCACTATCTCACAAAAATGTTAAATGTGCAAGGTGATATGTGAGTAGAGTACAAGAAGTATGTACATTTGAAAACATATGAGCAAACAGAACATGTTTTTGTAACAGGGAATCTAGACAATGAACACCAACTCCTTGACCTTGTAAGTCATAAACTGCACAAACAAGCACAAGATAGAAGATATATATGTATATATACATATAAATATATGCACTTATATACATATATACTTATACATACATGTATATATATACACATACATGACACACATGCATACACACATGTACATGCCCATACACACACATGCATATATACATATACATATACATATACAGGCATATACGGGTATATATAAATATAGCATGCATATGCTTGTGCATATATGAATATATACACATATATGTATAGTGCACATATATTCATACATACATACATGTGTGTAAACCTATATGTATACATATACACACATATACTTGTACATATACATATATACACGAATATACACATGCGTGTGCATGTGTATATATACATATGTGTATGTATATACATACATATACACACCAAAGACCAGTGACCAGGGAGACAACAATGACAGAGATGACACCAGGTTGGGCAGCAAACTTCAACTCCCCACCCACTTTCGGGCCAATGCATCGCCTCTGCGACCCCCTCAGCGCACGATAAAGCCAGCACCCACCATCCTTCTTTTCTCTCTCTTCCGTGAGTCTCTTCTCGGCGAGTTTCTCGTATTCATCTTTGTCCCACTTTCGGCGAAAGTCCAAGTTTTTCGTCTGCGGAGGAAAAAAGTGCTCAAGATCCGTGGCTGTGTCCGGTCCCCTCAAGAAACTACAGGGGCCCGCCTAACCGCCCTCAAGGCGGCCCCAGGACCTTCGGAAAGCGAAGCCTCTCCGGAGCGCCCAGGAGCCAGAGGTGGACTCGAGACCCCAACCCGAGAGACCTCCGAGATTCCACCGTCCCTGCGCCTGGGCCTTCCGGGGAAGTTCTCGAAACCCGACCCTGGGATCGCGAAGACGGTGTCAGGAGGTCAGGAGGGTGCCGGAACCTGGATTCATTCCGTGCTGAAAACGCGCCCCCATCCCCTTAAACACAACACCTACCCCGCTGCCCGACGCCATCTTCACAGCGAAGTGAATGGGACGCCGGAAAATGTCGTAAAAAGAGTCCTGGGGCCGTAAGGCGAGATCACTCTCCAATAGGGTTAGACTCGCACGTTCTCACCGCGCCAGGACTGGAGCGATTCTGAAGCCGACTTGCTGACCCCGCCTCGACCCCCAGGAGGTGGCGCAGGCGCGAACGATATGTGAAGCAACACGGAAGTAAGGGCGCGCGCAAACTGTTTCCGATGGCTCTCAAAACAAGCCTAGGATTAGTTCAACTCGTCCATCTGACAAAGCAGCAAAGGTTTGAAAACAAACAAGCTAAGACAATCTAATCGACTTTGCCTACATTGTCGAGGGCTTATAAACCGTTTGTTTTCTTTTTCTGAAGTAGGGTCTCATGTAGCCCAAGCTGGTTCAAGCTGATTATGGAGCCTAAGCTGGCCTTAAACAACTAATTCTTCTGCTGCCACTCCCAAGTCCTATGATCACAAGCATGTCCCAGATGCTTGGTTTACGCGATACGGGTAATCACAAGCACTCTACAACCTAAGCTAAATCTCCTGCCTATTAAACCTTATTTTGAAAACTAAAGAACTGGGGTTGGGGATTTAGCTCAGTGGTAGAGCGCTTGCCTAGCAAGCGCGAGGCCCTGGGTTTCGGTTCCCCAGCACCGAAAAAAAAAAAAAAAAAAAAAAAAAAAAAAACTAAAGGGCTATTAAATGTCCAAAAATAAATGTCCTATTCACCAGCATACACTGAGGATGTGACTCGAAACTACACCAAAGCACATGAGAAAAACACTGTTTACGCTTTTTGTTTTTTTGAAACAAAAATAGCACCTTTGGTTAAATTCACTTTTCCCACCTCAGGGAAACATTTATAGTCATTCGATCTGTAGAGCACAATTTAATCTTGAAAACATCATCAGCAATACACTAGGATGAAGCACTCTGATAAATGGCTCACTGTATGTTGATGTGGGTGATTAGAGGGAAGGATGAAACAGGGTTTCATATGAAACCCAGGCTAGCTTCACATTCACTATGTATGTAAACTGATCCTCCTGCCTCCACCTCTCTAGTGTTGTGATTATAGGCATTTGTTTTTTTAAAACAATCCCATGTAATACCAATGTTGAAATTGAATTGATCCTCTCTGCCTACGATTCCTGAAAGGTAGGATTGCAGGCCTAGACGACACACACATGCAGTGCTGGAGATCCAGCACAGAGCTTCTTACATACTAGTTGCACACTCTAATCTCTGCCCCCTTGATTTTTCACCAAGATAACTATTCTCCAAGTTCATGCAGAGAAAGCAAAGAGGAATTCTGGCTGTTCCCTTTACTGAATACACAATTATCAGCTGGGGGAGGTTATTCAGAGCTTACGGTATTCTTTAACATACACTACAGCATTTTCTATGGTCTGTGCAAATTGACCCATTTTTTAAAATTACCCAAACTCCTATATTACCACACTTAATTTTTTATTTAACTTATTACCTAACAGTCTCTGTAGCAGAATATAAAATATTCACAGCAGTGATTGTGGCACAGGGGATGATCTTAAAATTTCAAAAGATTAGATTTCTAACTTATCATCTTTAAAGTTCATTGTTCAAGATTATTAAACAGATAACCTGACCCTTCCAATATTTATTGGATAGGATCGAGAGGGACACTACCAGACCCTTGGGATAGCATCTGTCCATTATCCATCCTTGTTTTCTTCATGAACAGGGAATAGTCTGTTGTGGACCAATTCTCCAGAATCTGGTTCTGAAGATTCCAATGGTTCAGAATCTTTAGCCTGAGGCAGCTCTTACAGAGTTGTGCTCACAGCAGCCATCTCAATCAACACCTCTTGACAAAAGCAGAGGCAATTCAGATTCACTTCTGTAGCTAGAGCACTCTTCTTTCCAATGCCAGCCATCTGTATCATGCAGACTAACTGCTGACATTAGTCTGTGAGTTCTTTGGGTCTTCTACAAGTCTGTATCCAGGAAGCACAGAAGAGGCTGAAGGCACTTGTCATCCATGCTGACCAGCTGTTATACAGTCCACCAGAACTCAGCCTTGGAGGAAAACTTTTCTACCAAGGGCAGCTGATAGTAATCAGGCAAGGATCAAGAATCAGACAGTCGCTTCTGGATTTCGGTCACAAGATTTTCTCGCTTAACAGTCACCTAAAACGTAAGAGAACCCTCATGTGATAAAATAGAAAGTGATACTAACAGCTTAGCCACTACTTTTCCAGATTTGCTTTACCTGAATTTGCCTCCAGTATACAAACAGTAAAGAATAACATGTGTTTCAAACTAACCTGCAGACTACATGCACTTTAAGGAGATCTAAACACATGATCTATATCTATTTTTCGACTGTTCTCAAAACACCAAGTCTAATTTCATTTGTCTCCCTGCCTACACCCAATAATGAGTGGCTGCAATCTTTGTTTCAAGTGAATCTTCATCTCTGTCACTACAAACCCTGAAGCTATTTTCTCAGAGAACACATTTCTTAAAAGAATCTGAGAGAGGGCTGGAGAGGTGGCTCAGGGGTTAAGCCTCTGCCTTGCAGGCGGAAGGTCCTGAGTTCGGATCCCAGATCCCACGTATAGATGCCAGGCGGAAGCGGGGGTGGCCTGCGTTTCCGGTCCTGGTAGGGCGGAGCCTGTGAATCCCGGGGCAGAGTAAACAAGGAGGAATGGTCCATGGTGGTTCCCGAATTCCTCCGTGGTTCTACACACACACAGACATACACACACGCGCACATACATACACACACACGCACAATTGAATAAATAATAATAATAATAATAAAAAAAGAATCTGAGAGCTACATGACATGTGGTGGTATATGTTGTTATCCTACTACACAGGAGACTGAGTCAGAAAGACCATGAGTTTGAAGGCAGCCAGAGCTATTCAACAAGACCCTGTCTCAATCTCAGAAAGGAAAGAAAAATAAGAAGAAATTATAAACATCTGGTTTCTCGGTTTCTAGCAGTTCCCACTTACTTCTTTTCTGCTAACCACTGAACGGAGTTTGATAACGCCTTCATTCTGTTCTTGTTCACCAATAATGACCACCAGAGGAATGCCAGTGTCCTCACAATAGTGCAGTTGGGTTAATAGTTTAGGATCATTTTTATAGAGCATCTCTGCCTAAAAACAGTAAGCAGAGTAGAAGACTTAGAGTGACCACAGAAAAAAAGTCCCCCAAAACATTTATTTCTGAAGAAGCCAGAATAAGTGTCTAGCACCCTCTAGGAGTAATTTTAAAAGATCTTGAGTTCTACCCTAGGAATAAAGTAAAAATTAGTATTCTCATCACTTCCACACATACCTCCATGACTCAGATCCACCATACCTTGATCCCGGCATCCCAAAGCTCTGCAATTAGTTTCAACCGTTCTCGAAGAAAGTTCTTCTGTGGTGTGGCCACAAATACTTGGGTCTCTGTGGTCCGTACCTTCTCACCAGAAGTCTGACAAAACAGAAAGTAAAGCTGTAGCCAAACGTGGTGGTTCGTACCTGTAATCCCAGCACTGAGAGGACTGAGGCTAAGGCATGAATGAGTTCTGGGCTAGGTTGGGCTACAAAATGAAATCCAATTACAAAAAACTAAAAGAAAAAAAGTAAAACCAATAGAAATTTCCCCTCACTAGCAATTCTAAAAAGCAAAAGGATCATCAAAAAATAAAACAAAATTCCAGACCCACTTCTCCTCTACATAGGACCTACCTTCATCTTCTGCTCTACAATGCAGAAGATTCTCTCAACTCCAATGCTCAAGCCCACGCAAGGGACCTTGTGGCCCTTTGGATCAAACTGGGCTACCAGCTCGTCGTAGCGGCCACCAGCAGCCACACTGCCAACCTTCAGAGGTTCCTCCCCAGCTTGAGCTGGGGGCTGTAGTAACACTGCTTCATAGATCACTCCTGTATAATAATCTAGACCCCGAGCCAGGACTTAGGTCAAAGGAGATCTGTAGGGACAAAGCTATAGTTAGTCCTAGACTAGACTCAGAACCTAGAATTCAGCAGGAGATACACTCCCAATATAGCTTACCTTCTTAGCAATTCCAAATAAGGTCACATATTCAAAGAGCAGCTTCAGGTCTTCCAGAGCCTCTCGGACTAGCTTGCTGTGGGACAGTGTGGGATCCTGAAACATTTGCTCTATTACAGATATTCCTCCTGGGGGATAAGTGGGATAAAAAATCTGTATTTTTTTTATCCAGATGTGTTTCAATTAACAAATTTATCTATAAATGTGCTAGCTATTCCTCTTCGTTTTCTTTAAAAAGATAATGATCTTGGGCTGCCAAGATGTTTCAGTGGATAACAGTGCTTGTCACTGAGCCTAAGGACCTGAGTTTGGTCTCAGGAGTCCATATAGTGGAAGGAGAAAAACGACTCTGTCAAGTTGTCCTCTGACATACAAAAGCTTGCATAGCATGTGCACCCCCTCCCACACACATACAAGTGTGATAAACAAATGTAATAAAAAAAAATAATAGATTCCTCTGGTGAGGTGACTATGATCTTGGTCTGAGTATGACCAGACCAGATCCCCCTCTTCTACATCTACCTTTGCCATCTGCAGACACGAAATAGTTACAATAAATAAAAGTTAATCCATGCCTAGTTTTGGAGCTTAGCATATCTATGGGAAAGAGCTGATTGGAAGTCAGAAGTTAAGCACGTCACTCTTAGCCCAGTTGTCTGGTTTCTCTGGCTGTTACCATGACAGTGAACGTAGTCCCCAATACGATCGGCCACTTTGGGAGCCAAGCCTTTTTTTGCCACCATCTCATGTCTCACATCTTTCCAGGACATCTGTATAAACACACAAATGTTAGCTCAGTCCAGTCTGTCTTTCTGTAACTGGAAAAGGGTATCTCACTTTCACTGAGTTATGTGTCCTAACTAATAGTTTAGTCAGCAAAATCAGAGGCAACCTAAGAAATCCAGTGACAATCTCCACTATACAGAATACTCCAGATCTTGCTTCTGAATATCTCCTCGACTTTCCTCCCCTAAACAGCTCACTACAACCATGGTCTCTCTCATTCTTCTCTAATAGCATGGATCTGAAGTAGTGCAGAAATCCAGACAGGATCTACTGGAGCATGTTTTCCTTGTTACCTTGTCTAATTTGTCCATTGAGGCACAGATGGTACGGAACTTGTTTTCAGGAACACCACAGACAGCAAACATCCCATCTACAATCCGCCGGTCATTGACCTGTGAACTCAATGTGAGTAACAAGTGTCATGTCAATCAGTGCCTTTTCTTTTAAAACAATGGTCCCCTCTAATCTTACAAAAGGGATACAAAACAAATTTTGCAGGCCCCATCCAGATTTCTCCCCAGTCTTCTAGCCTAGGCTACCTTAATAAGGAAGTCCTCCAGCTGCAGTCCACTTAAGATTTCACACATGATCTTCAAACACTCTGCATCAGGAATCATGGGATCAAACTGACCAGCAATGTCAAAATCCTACAGAAAACAAAGGAAGAAGAAAAAAAATCTCCGGTGAGCCAGTTCCCAAGTTAACTATTATTAACCAATGCTGTCTGTGTTGGGTCACTTACACACTGGTAGAACTCCCTATAGCGGCCTTGGGCTATGGTTGGACTCTCCCGTCTCCACACCTTTCCAACTTGGTAGCGCTTCATCTTCTTCAACTTATTCATGGCCAGGTACCGAGCAAAAGGGACCTCACATAAACAGGTTAAGGAATATTCTGCATTCACAACTAGACTCTACCCTTCAGACAGTATAAAAGACTGGGTCTCTATAAATTTGATCTTGTCCTTCAAGATGGAGAAAAAAAAAAAAGATCTTCTGACTCTTTCCCACTCTCCCTGAAGCTAAGCAGTGCTTGACATCCAATATATATTGAATACTATCAAAAGAAGACATCTTGTCCAAACTGAAAATGGACCTGAATGGAAAAGAGACAGAGACAAATATGAGCTAAGAAATTTCTAAGAAATTTCTAATATCTGAATGTAAGCATTCAGATATTACCCAACAATCTCAAACATAGTCAACCTTTTGAAGCTAGATTTGCCTACAACCTCAAATCCTTGTTTTTGAAAACACAGGCCAAAGACTACATCCATTTCATTATCCACAATATTTATTTAAAAATACAAGATTCGTTTACTAGAAGGACAACTTTTGGGAGGTGGTTCTTGCCTTCCACCTTGTTAGTGGAGGGTCTCTCTTTTCCTGTAACAGAGTACTGGGATTACAGATGTTGCACCACTGAAGCTGACTTTTCACACATCTTGGGACTGAATTCAAGACATCAAGCTTGCATGACAAGCAGTTACCTGCTGAGCCATCCCCAAGTCCTAAAAATGCAAGTTTTTAAACCCCATTCCTATTAAGGACCTCTGAAGCTAGGGTCAGGAATCTAAATCCAAAGGAATTCTCATATACATTGGAGTTAAATGACAGGGTTTTAGGCCAGACCCTGATAGCAAAATTGCTTTCCAGGAGAAACTGAAAGTAATGTGTATTGCCAATGGAACCACAGTGTCCCAAAGTTCCTCTCCTCCCTTCAGTCAGAGGAAGACTTGGATTTGGATTTTCTCCAACGCTCAGAAGGATACAGTCAGGTCATAGCGGAGGGACAGCAGCTCTCCACCTTGATCCTTCAAATCATACATGAGCCCACAGTTCTCTTCATACTTCTCAGTGAGCATTTCCTGCAGCAGTCAAACAGAAGCAATTCAAAGGACTGACTCTACAACACAGATGAGAATCTGTGGGACACTAAATGCAGGTTTAAAAAAAAGGGTTCTAAACACCCTTCAATCTTTACCTTTAGCTCAAATGCTGGGGTATCCAACTCCTTGGCTCCATGACGTTTAAAACACCTGACAATGACATCAAGAATTTTCTCCCTTACAACCATCTGCTCAGGACTAAAATCCCTGGTGCCCTAGAAAACAGTCACAATGTAAAAACACAAATTGAGGCCAGTTAAGACTGAAAGATAAATTATATCTATAATTTAGTGTTTGGGACTAAGATGAGAATCCTGAACCTTACCTAGAGTATCAAGAATAGTAAAAGAAACAAATACATAAATTGATTTAGTTTAAAAGGCTACTAAAAGGGAGGCCAGTGAGATGACTCTGTGGGTAAAGGTACCTGCATGTAAACCTGGCAACCCAAGTTCAAGTTCAATTCCCAGAGCTCACTGAGTAGAAGGCGAGAACTAACTTTGGAAAGTTGTCCTCTGACCTCCACATGTCTGCCTGCTCACTTATATACTCTTTTCTCTTCCTCCCTCCTTTGTTCTCTTTTAAGTAAAAAAAATATATGTATTTTTTTAAGTTTCTAAAAAAAAAAAAGATATTAAGGGTTGGGACAATAACTTAGTGGTAGGATGCTTATCTAGCACAATAGGAATCACCAGTCAATCCCCAGTGCTACCAGGAAAACAAAACCAAAAAAATTACCTATTAATGAGTTGACAAGATGACTCAAGGGGTAAAGGAGCCTGTGTGTAAACCTGGTGATCCCCACAGCCATAAGGCGGAAAGAGAAAACCCACTTCCAAAAGTTGTCCTCTGACAGCCACACACCTATCATGGCCATAACACACAACTGCTTTCCCTCTTTCAAAGAAATAAATATTTTCAAAAGGACATTTTAAGAGAGACTAGAGAGACAAGCAAAGCAGAGGTCAGTACTTTAAGGCACTCTAATGGAATATGATAGGCAAAGGGGATTGAATACCTTTGGAACCTTGAGGATAAAATTTTGCTTCTCTTGATGTGGTTTCAGATGGGATGTTAATACTGCCTCTGCAATCTGACAGGAAAAGAAATATGAGAAGTGGCTTCTGTAGACATCAGCAAAACCTATGATAGCTTTAACTCTATGAAGCACCAACAAGCAAAGACCCTTGAGCTTGAATAAGAAGATTCCGGGGCTGGAGAGGTGGCTCAGGGGTTAAGTCTCCGCCTTGCAGGCGGAAGGTCCTGAGTTCGGATCCCAGATCCCACGTATAGACGCCAGGCGGAAGCGGGGGCGGCCTGTGCTTCTGGTCCTGGTAGGGCGGAGCCTGTGAATCCCGGGGCAGAAGGAGGTGGAGGCGTCCATGGTGGTTCGCGAATTCGTCCGTGGTTCTACACAGACACACACACACACGCACATACACACGCACATGCGCACAGTTGAATAAATAATAATAAAAAAAATTAAAAAAAAAAAAAAAGAATAAGAAGATTCCATTTTATCACTACCAATATCAGCTTTCCACCCTCAAATATCCATGTTGTAGCTATGATTATACATGTAAAATATAACAAGTGCTTAAGACACAAGCATCTTCACTACATTTGAATTTTTTATTATTTATTCAACTGTGTGCATATGCGTGTGTATGTGCGCGCGCGTGTGTCTGTTGTTTGTGTGTGTGTGTGTGTGTCTGTGTGTCTGTGTATGTGTAGAACCACGGACGAATTCGCGAACCACCATGGACGGCTCCACCTCCTTCTGCCCGGGGATTCACAGGCTCCGCCCTACCAGGACCAGAAGCACAGGCCGCCCCCGCTTCCGCCTGGCGTCTATACGTGAGATCTGGGATCCAAACTCAGGACCTTCCGCCTACAAGGCGGAGGCTTAACCCCTGAGCCACCTCTCCAGCCCACATTTGAATTTTTTAAATGTCTGGAAAACCTGAAAACAATGAAGACACACAACACCACTGCTAGGCTTCTAGACATAAGAACTGGTAAGACTTTCAGTTCTCAGTTCCTATTCAAATAGAAAAAAAAAAATTCCCCAGTAAGGTACTTTATCAGTTTTGGAAACAAGGTAAATATAACTTGAAGACAGAAGAGAACCAGCACAAGAACAAAGAACAAATCTGTGGCATAAATAACAGGAATAAAATTCCTGACTGAGGGCTGGGGAGATGGATCAGGGGTTAAAGTCTTTGCCTTAAAAGCAAAAGGACCTCAGTTCAGATCCCCAGATTCTATATTAAAAATCCTAGGTGGATATGGCATCAGGCTGTAATTCTGGGAAACTCCAGAGCAAAGCAATAAAGTGGAAGAGCAATAAAGGATGATTCCCGGTATTACCCTTGGGCCTCCACAGACATATATACACTCAAGTGCCCTCTTGTACACATGCCCACAAACACATGTACATACACACACACACACACACACACACATATTAAAAAAAAAGAAACAAGAAAAAAATTTCCTGATACCCAGATACCCAGACTAATGGAATGCTGTGACTGAAAATTATAGATTTGAATCCTGCTGGGCATGATAGCACAAAGCATCTGCTTTCCTGAGTAAAATGACAAACACCGTCTTTCCTGTCAGATTGCATAGTGCAATACAAGTAGAAGTCCCATATTTCCATGGCTCTCCCCAGCAAGAGAAATCCATGGTTGGTGGGATAACTTAATAGGTAAAATGCTGACTTCCAAACCTGGAGATCTGAGTTCGATCCCGGAAACCTATATGGTGGAAGGAGAGAAATGACTTCCAAAAGTTGTCCTCTGACCTCTACCCGTGAGCCATAGTATAGCATGCATGTGTTCTCTCTTTCTTTCAAAAGAAAAATTGAAAATAAGTTAAAGACAAGTCCAAGTGCATGTCCATGATCCTCATCTCTAATTCCAAAATTCGACACTCTGAAAATATTTTTCTGAGATTCATTTCAAAGTAAATTCTAACGTGGATTCACTTGATGTGCATAAACTCAATCTACTTAGGGTTTTTATCTCATTCAGTAGTGAGAATATATATATATAATTTTGTTCATTGTCAAACCTATTCAACTCCAAGAACTTCAGAGAATTGAGAATATCTTAGTAAAGAAAAACAAAAATCTCGGTTGCTATGTATCTGCAGTCTCCGTTTCCTTCAAACGGAAACAAAACCCCCAATTTTTCAAGATGGTTTAAGCATTAATATTAAATAACAAAGCATTTAAAATGCTTATTTCAGACCAGGTACAAAGTGGCTACTCAATAAAAGCCAATGCAATAATGAGTACAGACTGTGTAATTCTGGAAAACTCCAAAGGAAAGCAATAGATAAATAAATATTATGCTGCAGACCTGGAGGCCCTGCCCGGAACTATCTCAGCCCTGCTCACCTGGCTGTGACAGCCGGCCGTACCAATGCACACAGCGCGGAGAGGTCGCAGGAACTGCCTGAGCAGTGCAGCCCAGGTCCTTCTGGGCAGCAGCTCGAAGTGCGGCATCGTGCAGCAAGGACAACGACTTTCTGGAACAGAAACCAAAAGTCCAGGGACGAGGCCGAACGGAATTCAGGAAGGGGACAAGGAGCAGAAAAACCGAAGCCTCTTGCACGGGAACCGCCTGAGTTGGGATGTAATCCGGCTGGCGAAGCTCAGGTCTTTCCATGCTCCCTGACCCGGAAGTGAAAATTTTGTTCTCGACCGAGCCTCTCTAGGCACGCGAGTTGAGGGACTCTATAGCCGGAAGTCATCCGAGTCTAGGCTGATTCCATACAGAGGCCGATCTAAACCGCAGTCGGGTTCGGTTAGCAGCTAGGATGACCGATCGCGCGGCGCTGGAGGAGTTGGTGCGACTTCAGGGAGAGCGCGTGCGGGGCCTCAAACAACAGAAAGCCGATGCGGAGCAGGTACGGCGCAGGTGACAGGAGAGGGGCAAGACAAAACCAGGGTAACTCAAGAGAGAGAATAGTCTGGCCAGAGAATAGGCATGTGGAGGAAGGGGCTGAATTGGTAGGGAGAAAGATGGGCTGGGTGAATGAATGACACGGGAAAGAAGGGAGTGATCACCGATAGCCCAGCAGCTTTTTTCCCTCTGCAGATCGAGGAGGAGGTGGCAAAACTCCTGAAACTGAAGGCACAGCTGGGCCATGATGAAGGCAAGCCGAAGTTTGTGCTCAAAACCCCCAAGGTAAATTATTCCCAATGAAATGCCTCGGAGAGAATTTCTTATCCTCTGACAAGTGCGTGTAGGTCGGCCCCCATGAATCAAGGCATTAAAAAAATCTGAAATAAAGGAAACAATAGTCGGTGTAGACACTGGACTAGATTGAACTCTACCTGAGTCATTCTGGAATGGCAAAGTGATGACAGAAACAAGGCCAGCTGGATGCTCAGGGGAGTTGGCCTGCTGCTGCTACTCCTGTTATTCATTAAATACTCATTGCTTACTCTCCATAGCAATGTACAAAACACTGAACATACTACTAGTGGACAATATAGCCTGTCCTAGTGGAATGTGCATTCCATCAAAAGAGCGATTTAGTAAAAATGACCCCCCACACACAAATAGGTACTCACAAATTGTAATTAGTGTTATGAGAAACTTTCCAAGATGCTCTGAGAAAAGTAAGGGGTGGCTGGGAAATCTGAGGACATCTCACTGAGAAACTGATGGACTAATGGATTTATTAGCAGATTACGAGTTAGTCAGGGGATGAGTGTCTAGCAGGTCTAGGTCTAGCAGAATGTGGAAACCCTGATACTTTTGATACTTTTCAGGAACTAAAAGAAAGTCTACACAACTGGAACCAAATAGGGAGTGTATAGAGTGGAATGATAATTGGAGATTCCAAGATCATCCTCAGGATTTCAGTTAAGGTGATAGCTTCTGTAAACTCTGTAAACAGAACTCTCTACCCCTTCATCAAGGTCTCTTGGCAGTTCATACATAGCTCTGTTTTTGCACTGACTTTTAGAAGTCATATATGTGTTTTACTTCTCTGAAGCTGAGACTAGGTGCCTGGAAATAAATAAGCATTCAGTAAATGTATTTTAACTTAAATTCTGAAGAAGAAAGGAAGTAGTCTCTTTTTCCTATGTTGTTAACTCTCTGAGTTCCTAAATTCTGCATATAATTCTTTGTTTTGTTTTGAACCAGGGGCTCATGGAGCCCTGACCAGCCTTGAACTTGCTATGTAGCAGAGACTAGTCTTGAACTCCTGATCCTCCAGCCTCCACCTTCCAGGTACTGAGATTCAGGCATATCCCACCACACATATCTATTTTCAAAGATTAAAGATTGTTAATCTCTTGGCTGGAGAGATGGCTCAGGGATTAAGATTGCCTCACAAACAGAAGGTCCTGAGTTCAGATCCCAGGTCCCACATAAAAATCACCAGGTGGAAACAGTGGCAGCCTGCAATTCTGGCTTTGTGGGTGGAGTCTAAGAAATCCCAAAGCGAAGCCAGAAGGAGGTAGAAGCAATCCAGGATGATTCCTGAAGTCACCCTTGGCCCTCCACTGGGACACACAGTGCCTCTCACACAATACACACACATACACACACATACACACACACACCACACACACACACACACACACACACACACACACAGAGACATGCAGCAAAAAAAAAGTGCAATCTCAAAGTAATAATAATCAATAATTGTTCAGACCATTCAATAAGGTGGAAAATTTAATGGAGAATTTGTAATTGATAATTCCGTCTTGCCTAAACTCAAGGATTAGTCTTTTTTTAAATAATATTTTGGGGAGGGGGAAACACACATATGCATGCCATGGTGCATAGGTGGAGTTCAGAAGACAGCTTTCAGAAGTCAATTCTCTCCTCCACGATGTGGTCTTCCAGGAATGAACTCAGATTGTCAGGTTTACAAGCAGGAAGCAGGCACCTCTCTCACCAGTCCCAAGTAATTAGTATTAGTAGCACTAAATACCAGACATTATTATGTCCCTGCTGATATGATGCAATAAGAAATGTGCAGCACCACCTATGAATTCTTGTTAGATAGGTTTGAATTTGAGTGTAATTAGGCCTTCAGACTAGTTATCAGATTATAAGAAACACAATGTGGAGAAACATGTTAAGTAAAGCATAAATGATATTATTCACCAAATATAAAATGTGAAAAACTTTTTAAGACAAATAATTAATAACATGGGGAAAATAGGGAGATAGAAATATAGTTAAATGTTAAAGTCTAGCATGATCAAAGACCTGGATTTCATCTAGCACCATAAAAGAAAGGAAAGAAGAGAGAGAGGGAGGGAGGGAAAACTATTGCAGATTAAATAGATATTTCAACCAAATACAATACATAGACTTTGCTTAGAATCTGATTACAGTAAGCCAATCATAAAAGATATTATTGAGACAGTTGAAGAAATTGAACATGTTTGGTATTAGATAATATTAAGAGATTGCTATTAGTATTGTTGGTTATAATGAAGGTACTATAGGTTTTTAATTTTCTTAAAGTCCTTAAGTGTTGGGAAATCATACTGAAGTATTTATGGCACCACACCTGTAGCAGGATGAAAATGATAGGTGCCCAGGATTTATTTTAAAATACTTATGAGAAAATATCAGATTAAATGATATATGACTACATATATTACTTAATTAATATATATCAATTAAATGTTATTTAAGAGTGTTACTAGTCATTGATCTATGATACTATTCTCAATACTATTATGTCTGAAATTTTCCATAATATTAAAACATTATGTGGGGTAGTAAACATCCACTTTAATTTACTGAGACACATTTTCATGTGTGATATTAGCAATAAGTAATTCATTAATGTATAGGTAAGATTTTAAAGAATCTTTGTTCAAAACTGTTTTTACTGTCATCTGCTAACATTTATACTTAAGTTACAAAAGCATTGATGAGTAAAACAGTAGTGCCTTAGCACAAATGAACTAGTTACTATTACAATCACCCTTTAGGTTCCCAGAGGATTGGTTCCATGACCTCCTGTGGCTATGAAAATCCACATATATTGAAGTCCCACATATATTCAAGTTCCTTATATAAAATGATAGTATCTGCATATAAACTACTACTGCCATGTACATACTGCTATGTACTTTATTTTTTCATATTTTATATATACATTTGAGAGAAAGAGAGACCTATACATGCCATAGTGCATGTTTTCTCCCTCCACAGTGTGGGCTTCGCGGGTTAAACTCAGGACACTAGGTTAGTGAGCAACTTTACCCACTGAACTATCTCACTGACCTATACTTTATGTATTTGTTTGTTTATGTAAGAGAGTGCACACATAGGCTACAATGCACATTTAGAGGTCAGAGGACAACTTTTAGAAATCAGTTCTCTCTTTCTATCATGTGGGCTTCCAGAAATTGAACTCGGGTCAACAGATTTGTGTGTACATGCCTTCACTAGCTAAGCATTTCACCACCATCTCTAGACTGCTAACATTTATTATAATGTAAATGCTATATTATAATGTAATTGTAATGTAATTATAATGTTATTTTTCAAAGATAAAGACAAAGAAAAGCTAAATATTCAGTACTGACAATTTTCTCAGCATGTGCTTGTCCTGTGTCCCTATGCTTGTTGTTCTTCGGGCTTCTTTTTTTTTAATTTTAATTAATTTATTTTTTTTCCCCACTCTTACAAACTTAATAGGTACCGCAGGTCCCTCCCTCCCTCCACCCCTCCCCTGTCCCTCTTGCTCCCTCCACCCTTTGCCTCTGCCTTTCCCCCCTCCTCCTTTCTCCCAGTGCCCCCTCCCCCCATCCCTGTAGCATCCTTTACTGTGCATGTCAAACTTCCCTCTGGGTCCTCCACTCTAATGAGGTGTACGGAAGCAGTAGCATTGCTTAGAGAGCCCTTTCTTGTGCTCCCCTTTAGTATGGGAACACTATTGTGACTGTTAATCCCTTGCCTCTAAAGATCCTAGTGCCTGTGATCCATGCTAGACTTTGGGGGGTCATTGACATGTCAGTCATTGCACAGGTCATGCAAAGTCCTATTATGGTTACTGCGGCCCTAATGTGTGTGGAGTATCTTGCTTATCATTGTTCCTTCCCATCTTTAGGCTCTTACAATCTTACCATCCCCTCTTCCACAAATTTCCCTGAGCTTTAGGATGGGGAGACATTTGGGTGGTCTGCTTCCAGGTGATTAATGTAGGGTCTCTGATGTTACGAATTATGGTTAGTTGTTATTTTCAGTTTTGCTGTTCCTGCTTCTTTTTTTTTTTAATTTTTAAAATGTATCTATTTATTGTGTGTATGCGTATCAGAGGGCACTGTGTATTTCTGTGGAGGACCAAGAGTGACTTCTGGAATCATCTTGGATTGCTTCTACTTCCTTTTTGCTTTGCTATGGGATTTCCCAGGCTCCACCTACCAGAGCCAGAACTGCAGACCCCCTGGCTTTTTTTATCTGGGATCCAAGTTCAGGTCCTTCTGCTTGAGGCAGTCATCTTTGAGCCATCTCTGTCTCTAGCCCTATTCTTCAGGTTTCTATGTCTTTCACCTGGACTTTTTTTTTTTTCCGTGTGTGTGTGTGTGTGTGTGTGTGTGTGTGTGTGTGTGTGTGTGTGTGTGTTTTCAAGAGGGCACTTGACTGTGTGTGCCTGTAAAGACCCAAGAGTGACACTGGGAATCATCGTGGATTGCTCTTCCATCTTATTGTTTTGCTCCGGGGTTTCCTATGATCTGCCTTCCAAGGCAAGAATTACAGCCCTCCACCATATCCTCTTGGCATTTTTGCATGGAAGCTGGGGATCTGAACTGAAGTCCTTTTGCTTTCAAGGAAAGACTTTAAACCCTGTGCAGTCTCCCAGAACCACAATTTTATTTTTATTGTCAACCCACAGTTGATTGAACCTGTGGATGTGTAACTAGAGAGATGACTCAGTGGTTAAAGTGCTTGCTGGGCAAGCAAAAGGTCTGTAGTTAAGATCCTCAGGTCCCAAGTAAAATGCGAGGTATACGTGGTAGCCCATCCGTAATTCCAGACCCAAAAAGTGTAGCTGGCTAGCTAGACTTTGATACAGACATCTGTGAGTTTAATTAGAGACTCAGGTTCAGAAGAATAAAGTGGAACAGAAATGAAAAATGATTCGTGATTGAACCTTTGATCTCCACATGCTTGTGCATTCATATACACACGTATACATATATGCCTGCACACATGTAAGCATGTGTGCACACACACACAGGAAAAAAAGTAAATAAATAAATTTGAGTTTCCCTAAGAATACCCTTTATAAATAATAAATCTTTTTGATTTAATTGGATCTTCCCTCCTAACTATAAGTATTGCTATTAGGAAACAGAAGTAAAAATAAAGCATTTCTATTGCATTCCAAAATAAGGAAAATGCTGAAGCCATTGTTCAAGTTGTGAGCTGAACTAGATACTTTTTTCATTTAAAAGAACAACTGAAGGGCTCCACTGGAAGCAAACATGGTGGAAGGACAGAACTGACTTCTTAATGCTGTTCTCTGACTTCCACCTGTACACACTAGCATGCACACATGCATCCTTTCTCTCTTTTTGTCTCTTACCCTCCCCTCTGACATAAATAAATAAATGCAACACACAGCAGAATCAGCTGTCTTTTATTAAAGCAGAAATTAAGACTTGAAAAGATATATTAATGTACCCTTCTCACTAATTTCTATTTGTTTAGAAAAATAATTTTAATTCTTCTAAAATATTACTTTGTTTGACGTGATATATTAATAAATATTTTAAATTTTTTTTCAGTTTTTAATTTCTAACATGGTAAATATAGGTAGATATAATCTACTTTAGATTAACAGTTAATAGTGAGAAGGTATAGAGATCCTTAAGACCAAAGACTTCGGGGGAAACCATGACAGCCTAGACCAAAAGCTTTGACTTGGAAGGAGAGCAGCTTTTATCACAGACTGAGTGGCCTGAGATAGTGACTTGACTTTTCAGTGTCCTATAACTTATCTACCAAATGTGTCTGCCAAGCTTATATCTTAGAGGTTTTATCAAAACAACTGTGTCAAGTGGAATTTTAAAAAAATTATGTTGGAAAAATTATAATCTTAAGAATTCAACTCATTGAGCCACTGTGAATTGATCATGTGCTTGTGAGATAGGTGTTTTCTGTTGTACAGGAAAATAGTTTGTTACTCCCAGAATTTTCAGAAAAACCTGCTTAGATGAGAGTATTTTAAGTTCTATAAAATAGAACTAAACTTAAATGAAAGAGAACTTGAAGACTGATAGCAAATAACTACAGAAGTTAATAGGGAGTTGCTCATATCTGTTTTACTACTCAGCAACCTATTTAAAAAATTTAAGTTTGAGACATAGTTCTTCTTTTCTCATTGTTGAGACCATCCTGTTTATTTCTTTTACTTTTCAATTTTAATATGTGAGTGCAGTTATGGATGTGTCACAGAATGTCCTGTGGAGTTATGGGATTTTGTTCACACCTTCCACCTTAATGAGGCAGGGTTTCTCTTGTTTTCACTGCTCTGCATTCTATGTTAGAGTACCTGGTTAGTAAACTTGGGCCAATTTTGTCTCCATCTCCCATCTCACCTTAGGAGTGCTGGGATTGCAGATGCATACTACTATATCAGTCATTTTTTAATTAATTATTTGTGTGTGTGTGTGTGTGTGTGTGTGTGTGTGTGTGTGTGTGTGTGTGTGTGTAAAAAGGCACTGTGTGTCCCTATGGAGACCAAGGGTGACTTTGGGAATCATCCTGCTTTTTGCTTTGCTCTGGGATTTCCCAGTTTTCTTCCCCTTCCCCTCCTTCTCTCTTCCTCTCCCTCTTCTCCTCCTCCTCCTTTTTTTTTTTTTTTTTTAATTGTGAGTTCCAGAGAAGAACTCAGGTTGTCAGGTTTTCAGATCAAACACTTTTACCTGCTAAGTCATCTCTCCAGGTCCCTCATGTACTTCAAGAATTTATTGTTCTTTGTTTTAAATGCCATCCTTGATCTTTGGCTGATTTTGACTTCAAGGGCACAAGAGACTACAGTCCACGGCAGATGGCAGTTCGAGAGAAAGTATTTGATGTCATCATCCGCTGCTTCAAGCGCCATGGTGCAGAAGTGATTGATACACCTGTATTTGAACTAAAGGTGAGAGAGATGGATCAGAAGAAACTGCATGGTAGAAGAATGAGTACACTTATACCAAAGAGGATAGTAAGAAAGGCTGAGGTTACTAGCGATTAGGATTTCAACATAGAATGGGTCAGCACTCAGTTCATCCCATGATACCACCAGTGAACAAATATTTCTCATTCTACACATTGGAAATTTTCAGGTTTTTTAAAATCTTTGCCAGTCCGGTATGGGAGATAAGTTATCTCAAGTTGTATCTGGATGTAGACTGCTGTAATGCCCAGGACATTGTATTTTGGCTTCTGGCATTGTTCAGATTTCAGATGTACAAGCACATATGTTTGCCGACATAATCATGTACTCCTAAAAGTTCATGTCCAAGAAAAATATTCAAAATCAGAAAACTCTTTAAGTATCCAGATATTTCTATTAACATATTAGGGAAATGTATTTTAATTGAAGTCATATAAACATCTAACATAACACTGGTAAAGGAGAATAAATACAGAACTTCATATAGGAATTGTTTTGTTTTTTTGTGTATAACCCAAGCTGGCTCTGAACCCACAATTTTGCTTCTGCCTTTTTAGTACTAGGGTTATACACATATTTGTAAAGTCTCACTGGAATATTTATTTTATTAAAGCAGAGTTGGAGATTTTATTAAGATTTTTATTTTATTTTATCATTATTAATATAGGGGCACATAATAGGGGCAATGTGAACAGAGGACATTGTGGAGTTGATTCTCTTTCCACCTTTATGTCTATTCCCAGCATTGAACTCAGATCATTAAGATTGTGCAGCAGTTTCATTACCTGCTGAGCCATATTGCTGGTCCTTATTAAAAATACTTTAATATAGGAGTAAGTAAGAGGATTAGGAAAAAGAGAGGCACTTAGAAGAAAAAAGACACCTAAGAGTTTGGGTGAGTGTCTCTCTAAGAGTTGCTTCACCGGAATATCATGCATCTTATAAAATAACACTCTAAGGCTGGAGAGGTGGCTCAGGGGTTAAGCCTCTGCCTTGCAGGCAGAAGGTCCTGAGTTCGGATCCCAGATCCCACATACAGACGCCAGGCGGAAGCGGGGGCAGCCTGCGTTTCTGGTCCTGGTAGGGCGGAGCCTGTGAATCCCGGGGTGGAGGAAGTGGAGGCGTCCATGGTGGTTCCCGAATTCGTCCGTGGTTCTACACACGCGCACACACACACACACACACATACATAGGCACACACGCACAATTGAATAAATTTTAAAAAATTATAAAATAATACTCTAAGAGGCCAACAAAATGGCTCAGCAGATAAAGGCACTTTTGCTACCAAGTCTGATGAACTGAATTGGATCCTTAGAATTTATATGGTAGAAGAGAATCAACTCTCACTAGTTTCCCTCAGACCTCCACACATACCCTGGCATACCCACACCCACATACATACACACATGATAAGTATAAGAAATGTTTTACATAAATAAATAATAATACTTTAGCTATATCACAAAATAGAAAAATTAAGCAGAATATCAACACAAAATTGTTAATTTCTTTTTTATTGTTAACTCCAATCAAACATGTAAACATTGGGATGAAAAGCAGAGGAACTATAGACAAGTTGAAATGAGTCATATTAGAGTTTCTGTTTTTCTTTTCATAGTGATCTTATAGGGGCTGGGACTTTATAACTCAGTGTAGTGTACTTGCCTAGCAATGCAAAGCTGAGTTTCAATCCCTAGCACTACCACCAAAAAAAAAAATCTTTTAAAAATGTCATAGTATTATCATGAACACATTTTTTTTTTTTTTTTTTTGGTTTCTCAGGAAACACTGACTGGAAAGTATGGAGAAGACTCAAAGCTTATCTACGACCTGAAGGACCAGGGTGGAGAGCTGCTGTCCCTTCGTTATGACCTCACTGTATCTTTCTAAACTTAAGTCCTAAGACTTTGGGTAGAGCATTCCCCTGGGGGTGGAGCTGAGGTTTAGGGACAAGTAGATAGAAGATATAAGTTAAGATTAAATGTGAAGCTTTTGTCAATTAGGAAAATGATTTCTCGAAACCAGGATAGGACTTTGGCCAAACAGCAAATCTTCTGAATCCTGAAAGAGACCTCACCTTTCTGTCAGGGCTCAATTCCAAATTCTAGAACAATTCCCTGACTGTAGAATGCTTCTCTCTGCTCTACACGTAGACAAAATTCTCTTTAGCTGACATTCCCTTTATTTTCAAGTTATACATAGAATCTGCTTAGGGGAGCCCTTTTCTGCTGTGTCCAATCTGCCAGGCCCCTTGCTGTGCCCTGTTATTCTCCATAGTCCAGGGGAAGCAATATCAAACAGGAAGCATCCTTAATCTTCTTTCAGACTTTATTTGCTTTTTATGGTAACATAGTTAATTCTTCTTGATAATAAGAAATGCTGTTAATCTTAGTTTTAGCTGCTCTGGGAGGGGTTATACCCTAACTTCTATGGGTGATGAAAACTTCAAAATGGCAACAGGAGAACCTTTTTTCCTTGATCGTTATCAGGTTCCTTTTGCTCGTTATTTGGCAATGAATAAACTGACTAACATCAAGCGATACCACATAGCAAAGGTGTATCGACGGGATAACCCAGCCATGACCCGAGGCCGATATCGGGAATTCTACCAGTGTGTAAGTGTTGGAAAACTGTGGGCCAGGGGATTACCTCATGTCTCCCTCAGATAGAATTTATTGAGTTCTGTGGTGTCCTGAACAAACTGATGGCCCAGATAATGCTCTTAGGTTTCTTTGATGTCTTCATGTAGATAACTTAATAAATTTGTATGGAGAAGAGGGATTTTCTCCATTTTACATGAGTAAAGTCAAAACTCAGCAGATGGGGCTGGAGAGATGGCTTGGGGGTTAAGACTCTGTCTCGAAAGCAGAAGAAGGTCCTTAGTTTGGATCCCAGTTTCCACATAAAAATGCCAGGTAAAAAAGGCAACAGCCTACACTTCCGGTCCTGGTGAGTGAAGCCTGAGAAATCCCAGAGCAAAGCAAGGAGGTAGAAGCAATCCAGGGTGATTCCTAAAGTCACCCTTGGTCCTCCACAGGGACACACGATGCTCTCTGATACACACACATACACACACACACACACACACACACACACACACACATAATTAATTAATTAATTAACTTAAAGTTTTTAAACTTAGCAGATGGAGGCTAAGAGGCAGTTCTGCTTCAATGTAAGATTTTTTATTTTTATTTTGTTTTGTTTATTTGAGGGGTTATTTGTTTTGGAAATTTTTTTTTTTACTTTGTTTTGTAAGACTGGGGACACTTAAGAATACCACTAAGCCACAACTCCATCCCCAGGGTTCTTATAGTGAACTATAGTGATAGCATCATATCAGAGAATAAGGAAAATCAATGGTAAATGTCAAATATCCAGACTCATGGCAGGAATTCTGATAGATTAAAAAAAAAATTAAAAATTAGCAAAAAGCCAAGGCTGGATAACTGTTCCACCACAGTAGGAAGAATTAAGAAAGAAAATGATAAAAATAAATAAATAAATAAAATGAAATAAAATTATGTTTTTAGATAAACTTAAAAAAAAAAAGAAAGAAAGAAAATGATGAGGGAAAATGGTGTCATAGATGGAAAGGACACAGGATGGTAAGAGATCGAGAACACTAGTGGTTTCCCCTAGACCGAGGATCAGGTATAGAGACTGAAAGGAAGGTGAGCTGAGAACAGAGCTCTTCCTTCAGTCTTCCTTTAAGATGCTTTAACCCTTGAGAACCTTCAGCTACTTTTCTCCCTGCAGGATTTTGACATCGCTGGCCAGTTTGACCCCATGATCCCTGATGCAGAGTGCCTGAAGATCATGTGCGAGATACTGAGTTCACTTCAGATAGGCAACTTCTTGGTCAAGGTCAGAACTGGATGGGGCTTGGAAAGCAAAGTAAATGCCTGGCCTCTCACAGGAGAAAGTCCTTGTGCAGAGGAATCAGTAGCTCAGATTATCAAGACTATTGAAAAAGATCCCCTCTTCATTATGCCTTGCATCCCCACAGATAAATGATCGGCGTGTTCTAGATGGAATGTTTGCCGTCTGTGGTGTTCCTGATAGCAAGTTCCGTACCATCTGTTCCTCAGTGGACAAACTGGACAAGGTAATGACCCAAACGCCTGATTTTTCTTTTCCCAGATCCTACCCTTGAGCAATGGTAAAGATTAGGAGACAGGTACCTGCCTCTGTGCCCACTGGAGGTTGATTCGTACCAGCTGTAGATTAAACGAAACCTTCTGCTCTAAAACTGCTCCCAGAAAAGGGTTCACACTTTCTCTGTGGATGGAAAGCTATGTAGCAGTCTCTGACCGATGGTGTTTACCTAGGTATCCTGGGATGAAGTAAAGAACGAGATGGTGGGAGAGAAGGGTCTTGCACCCGAGGTGGCTGACCGTATCGGGGACTACGTCCAGCAGCATGGTGAGGAACAGAACTCAGGAGCCATGTCACTGCCTTCATTTCTAAAATTGGAATGCTGTGTGTGCATATGTGTATTGGAGGAGGGGTTTTCATACACATGTGTAACTGGCTCACACAAAAAAGTAGACCCACTGTTTGTTTGGGGGTTTTTTGTTTATTTTTTTTCTAGTCAGTCTAACCTACAAATCTGTTTTGTCAGGTGGAGTGTCTCTGGTGGAGCAATTGCTCCAGGATCCTAAGCTGTCTCAAAACAAGCAGGCCTTGGAGGGTCTTGGAGACCTGAAGCTGCTGTTTGAATACCTGAACCTGTTTGGCATTGATGACAAAGTGAGTCAAGTTGTAGGTAGGAGTCCTGACGACCTCTGAGGTGTCAGGTTCCAGATGCTAACCTGATCTGACCATGTCGCTGCCTCCACAGATCTCCTTTGACCTGAGCCTTGCTCGAGGACTGGACTATTATACTGGGATCATCTATGAGGCAGTGCTACTACAGAACCCAGCACAGGCAGGGGAAGAGCCCCTGGGTGTGGGCAGTGTAGCTGCTGGAGGACGCTATGATGGGCTGGTAGGCATGTTCGATCCCAAAGGACGCAAAGTGCCATGCGTTGGACTTAGCATTGGGGTGGAACGGATTTTCTCCATCGTGGAACAGAGATTGGAGGTGAGTGCTAGGGTAAATATAACGGTCTAGGCAGGTTATGGTACCCAAGCTACCTTTGATCTCAAGGGAATAAATTGTACTGCTTTGGAGAAGGAACATCTCAAGAAAAGATGAACATTAGTATGTGTATATTACTGAGGATTGAACTTAGAGACCTATGCATGTTAGGCAAGCATACTATTACTCAAGTAGGCTATATTCCTGGTTTTTAATTTTTTTTAAATGTTAAAGCTTTATTTTTAAAAATATTTTTAGCATGTTAATTATGCATAATAATGGATTTCATGATGACATTTTTTTTATACATGTACATAGTGTATTTTGGTCATACTCTTCCCAGTACCATCTCTTATCCCCTTTCTACTAATACTGTTCCTCTTACCATTAGCCTACTCTTCTACTTTCATGTCTTTTGGTGGGGGGTGAGTGATTTTCATTAGGGTTGTTTACAAGAGCACGGACACCCTCTCAGTGGCTACACTTTTGAAAAAATGTCTTTCTCTCTCCCCATCAACTGCTAACTTGATGAATGTTCTTAAGGAAAGTAGGATCCTATGAGCCCCTGCCCCTCTTTTTACCATTTTTTGTGACAAGATCTCATTAAGTTCCCATGTTAACTTTGAACTTACTATGTGTCCCATACAGGCCTTGAGCTTGGCAGTCCTCTTGTCTTAGCCTCCCGCGTTGCTGGGATTACAGGCCAGAGCCACCCAGCCTGGTTTATAGGGCAGTTTTATGGATCTTTGACCTTCATCTTCTGAATCCTCTTCACTGGACCATTATTTCCCTTGAGGCTGTCAGGAATTTAGTTTAGTATGTTCAAGACCTAGATCATCCTATGGATGAATATGTAGCATTTTACTACCATGTGTCAAGTGTTGTGCTCGGTACTTTTCATATAGTGGCTGATACAGTCCTGACACTAATCCACAGGGAAGCTTGCTGAAGGTCATGGAGCTTATAGGTAGTAGAGTCAGTCGAAACCAGACATTTAAAACTCCAAGGACTTACTTCTAACCAGTACTATTTCAATGGGAATCTTGAGATTATTCAGATGGCTGCTTTGAATCTAGAACCTAGAGTAGCACCAAGGACACCCTTGGAGCCCTCAAGCCTTCTTTCTTGCTGTTGCTGTTAAAAGACTCATTGCATTTGATCCTTAGGAACACTACGGCAACCTTCCCAATACTCTTATCTTATTCTCTGGGGTGGATACTACTCCTGTTTTCCAGTTGAGGTTATTGTTTTCAGTAAGCATTTTATGTTGAAGAATTTTGAAAATAGTTTTCAGAAAAAGTCAAGGAGCAGCAACAGCAGCTTTCCCCCTTATCCACATATATGACTGAGCAGGTGGATGGTAGAGACTAGAATGCCAAGGACGAATAGATTGGCATGATCTCATAATAATGTTGTGATTTTACATACCTAACCTTGATCTCATGATAATGCTTCTGTGTGGATATGATTTTACATGCCTAATCTTGTAGATAGAAATTAAAGTTACTATTGTAAATAAGCTACACAGAATTATTATTGTTATTTTATTATATTATTTTGTGGGTTGGTTGGTTGTTGAGACTGACTGATCTACAATTCACTTTGTATCTAAGCTGTCTTTGAACTCCTGATCTTCTTGTCTCTACCTCCCAATTACTGGGATTATAAGTATGCATCATCACACCCAGCTTTAGATTATTTATTCTGTAAAGTCATATCTACAAGTCAGTTCGTTTATTATATCTTCAAAGGGCTATATTTATGTTCAGCTGCTAGACCAGACTAGTACCCTTTCCTGGTGGCCCTCACTGAGTTGGACCTTGTCTCTCAGAATCCTAACTAAAACCTGCCCTGTTTGTTCTTGATGATTTCGTCCAGATCTCTGATTCTTACCTGCCTCCCTTACAGACTTTGGAAGAAAAAGTACGGACCACAGAAACACAGGTGCTTGTGGCATCTGCACAGAAGAAACTGTTAGAGGAAAGATTGAAGCTTGTCTCAGAGCTGTGGGATGCTGGGATCAAGGTACTGGGGCAAGGCCCTGGGCAGAAATTCACTCTTGCCTTCCACCGTAATTCTTGGCATGGAGCTAAGAACAAGATGCCAGCTGTGACCCCAGGAAAGGAGGTTGTCCCTGTGAACAGCAGAAGCCATCCTTCATCTTCTGCTTTGGTCTCTTGCAGGCTGAGCTGCTCTACAAGAAGAATCCCAAGTTACTGAACCAGTTGCAGTACTGTGAGGAAGCAGGCATCCCCCTGGTGGCCATCATTGGCGAGCAGGAACTCAAGGATGGTGTTGTCAAGCTCCGTTCAGTGACTAGCAGGGAAGAGGTGAGGGGCAGGCAGAAAGGCTGAAACAAGAACGTATGCTTCAAAAAAAAAAGAACGTATGCCTGTTGATAGGCCTATCCCTCCCTATTTTGAAGCTTGAGCAAAGTATTCACTATAATACCAGCTTACAGTTAACCAAAGGGCTGGGTGAGGGACATGGCTTAGTGCTTAAAATGCTTGCTATTCAAGCAACCAGTTTGGATCCTCAGATTCCACAGAAATTGCTAGGTGTGCTTGTTGGCCACCCGTAATTCCAGCCCAAAAAGTAGAACCTAGGAATCTTCAGAGGAAACTGGCTAGCCTTTAGGTGAGCTCTGAGTTTAATTAGAGATTCAGCTTCAAAAACAATAAGATAGAAAAGTGATCAAGGATGATTCCTGATATCAACCTCTTGCCTCTACATACATGTGCACTCTTGGGTGACCCCACATGCATACATATGTGCCTATCTACATGCAAACATGCATTCACATGCATGTATACACACACATATAAAAATGGGAAGGCTAGAGAGAAGACTCAGGGGTTAAGACTCTGCCTGGAAAGCTTCGGATCCCAGGTTCTACATAAAAATGCCAGGTAGAAACAGCAGCGAGCTGCACTTCTAGTCCTGATAGGCAGAGTCTGGACAATCCCAGAATAAAGCAAAAAGGAGGTAGAAGGTCACACTTGGTCCTCCACAAGGACACAGAATGCCCTCTGATACATACACATAGACATACACACATACACAGCCAGCAAAAAATAAAAGATAGATGGATGATAGATAGAGAGAGAGAGAATTTAATTTTAAAAAGGGGAGGGGCAAAATAACCTTTAAAAAAGGACAGTCTTTTACTGTTGTCCTGGTAGGTAGTTAAGATATCTGATCTCCGAGACTGGAGAGATGGCTCAAGAGTTAAAACCTCTGCCTCACTATCAAAAAAAGAACCGGAGTTCAGATCCCAGACCCCATGGTCTGCACTTTAGATCCTGGAAAGTTGAGTCTGGGAAGTCAGAGTAAAGTAATAAGGATCTAAAGCAATCCAGGGTGATTCCCAAAATTATCACCCTTGGAGAGAGAGACACACACACACACACCTTCACCTGTCTTTCTGCCTCCCTAGGAGGCCTTGTCTGCCCTAGTTGTCTAATTTGGTTCCTGTTCCTAAATAGTCGAAACCTGAAAACAAAAATATGCTGTCAGTGAGTAATGAAATAGCTTCTTTATAACTCACTTCCTCCAATCTGGTTAGGTGGATGTCCGAAGAGAAGACCTTGTGGAGGAGATCAGGAGGAGAACGAGTCAGCCCCTCAACAGCTGCTGAACTGAGCAAACAGAAGAGGACTGGCATTATTTAAGGCTAAACAAAACTGCACATGGACTTGAACAGTTTTTGCACACTTATTTTCCAACAGAAGACAAAAGAATAGAGACGTTTTTGTTTTTATTATTATCTTGATTAATCATTGGCAAAAATGGCAAGTACCACACCACTGTCTGCTGGGGGTGGGGGTACGGATGGATTAATCCAACCTCCTAAACTGCAACAGGCCTGAGAAGGCCTCATATCCAGAGCCCCCCATCAGAGGAACAGCTGGCTCCCCACATCCTGTTGCCAAAGGTTCAATAAATGCCTCTACTACTGAAGCCTGTCTGTGTCACTGACGCCTAGTAATGCCTGCCCCCCGCAGATCCTGAGCCACCCATTCAAAGCATGTTGAAGTCAGAAACGGAAAAACACCCCCTGAGCAGTGGCTGGTTCCCGGTGAAGAGGGCTTTGGGATCCACCCCGCTTTGCGCCCGCCACTCCTCAGGTTGCAGCCCCGCCCACCCACGGGCCGCAAGGATTTCGAGTTTTCCACCTGCGCTTCTGAGGGTCCGCGCACGTGCAGTGGGTACCTCCACCCTGGAGAGGCGGGGTTGTGCTCAGGGCCAATGAGAGCTTGGGGGGTGGGGGACAGCGAAGCTTCCAGAGGCCGAAACAGGACGAAGTTTGGAAGAAGTGCTGGCGGACTTGGAAAGAGCCATGCAATCCAAACGCGAGTGCGAGGTAAGTAACTGGTAGCCAGAGGCGTTTTTTCAGCAAGGGGGTGGTTACAGGGACCCCAACACCTCCAGCTGAGGTGGGGGAGGGCTCAGCGATCCGCCATTCCGTCCTCCTACCTTTTGCTTCAGCAATGGTGTGAGAGAGTGAATCCAGAGAACAAAGCGGCCCTGGAGGCGTGGGTGCGAGAGACTGGCATCCGCCTGGTGCAGGTGAACGGGCAGAGGAAGTATGGCGGGCCACCCCCAGGTACGGTAGCCACAGTCCCTGCGCCATCCTCGACGGCCCCGCCGACACCCTTTGGGGGAGGGACGTGGCCAGGCTCTGCAGTCAGAAACCACGAGACACCAGGACCCATCCCCAGCTAGAGAAGGACGTTTACCAGGCTCCGAATCTGCCCTCCCTGTCTGTCGAAGAAGGGGGCCGGGCTTAAAGTGCACCTCCGGATGGTTAGCCATTTGATGGTCCGCTCCCCGGGTCATTCCAGGGTTGCTGTTTGTAGACTTAACATGCTCCTCCCCCCCTTCATTCCCTCTTTTTGGGCCCTTGGCTCAAAATCGGACCTTTCCCAGTGGACAATCTACACTCCCCGCACCCTCTTCTCCCAGGCTGGGTAGGCAGTCCGCCACCCTCGGGGTCAGAGGTGTTTATCGGCCGGCTGCCTCAAGACGTGTACGAGCACCAGCTGATCCCATTATTCCAGCGCGTGGGCCGTCTGTACGAGTTCCGGCTGATGATGACCTTCAGCGGCCTGAACCGCGGCTTCGCCTATGCGCGCTACAGCTCGCGGCGCGGCGCCCAGGCGGCCATCGCCACGCTGCACAACCACCAGCTGCGTCCCTCCTGCCAGCTCCTGGTGTGCCGCAGCACGGAGAAGTGCGAGCTGACGGTGGACGGGCTGCCCGTGAGTGTGAACCGCCGGGATCTGCTGCTAGCGCTGCAGCCGCTGGGTCCGGGCCTGCAAGAAGCGCTTCTGCTACCCAGCCCGGGGTCGGCGCCTACACAGATCGCGCTGCTCAAATTCAGCTCACACCGGGCAGCTGCCATGGCCAAAAAGGCCCTGGTAGAAGGTAGGATGGAGGCTGCGGGAGGGCGGCTGGATGTGATAAAGCACTTTACGCATATCAGAGTATGGGTTACAGCACCCAAAACATATAGTTACCACTTTACCTAAAGTTAACTTTCCATGCAGACTTCCTTGATAGTTGAAAGAAAAAAATTTTCCTACCCAAAAGAGTCCAATTTAGTATTTATTATAAAGCTTATTTTATCAGATGGTCGGGAGAATTGAGTAACAATAAACATATAGTGCCTAAGATTTCCCGATTCCTGGTTTACATTGACTTAAAGATAGTTGCGATTGTTAAGAGGTAGATCAGGGGCACTTAGAAGGTAGCTGTTATCACACCCCCTTGGCAAATAAATACAATGATGCCCCCCACAGCCCTTGTTTACACCAGGCCAAGTCAGAGTACCAGGAAGTGCACAGGCATTAAACAAGGCCTGAGGCAAGTTGTTCCAAAAGATTCAGTCAATTTCAGAGAACTTGGCCCCATGCTTACACAGCCTTTGTCTCTCTCTCCTTCAGGACAGTCCCGTCTTTGTGGGGAGCAAGTGGCAGTGGAGTGGCTCAAGCCAGAGCTGAAGCAGAGATTCCGCCAGCAGCTTACAAGTCCCTCTCTTCCGAGTCTGCAGACAGAGAGCAGCCAGATGGTCCTGAACAGAGACAAACTAGGGTCCCATGGGGGTCGGGCTGCTCTGCAGCTACTGTGTCAGCGATTGAAACTAGGCAGTCCAGTGTTCCTCACCAAGTGTTTGGGCACAGGACCTGCTGGTTGGCACCGCTTCTGGTACCAGGTAGTGATTCCTGGGCATCCAGTGCCTTTCAGTGGCCTCATTTGGGTGGTGCTGGCCTCAGATCAGCAGAATGGGCATGAGGTGGCCAAGGATGCTGTGTCTGTACAGATCCTGGAGACCCTGAGTGAGTCTGGGCCTAGCCTCCTGTGGTCTCCTGGAGCTGAAAGAGGTACCATGGTTAAACAGTGACTCCCTTCCCCCCCATTTCTGCAGACACCCAAATAGGTAGGCAAGGCCTTGTCAATCCCCAGCCCAGCAGGCCTGGGCACCCACTACCTGATCCCAAAAAGAGGAGCATGGGCCCTGTGACAACCTCCCTAGTGGGGCAGGGCCCCATAGCACCTGGGACTGCTCAAGTCTGGCTTTAGTGGTAAGAAACATCTGTCCTAACTGAAGCCCAGAGTTGACTCGACTACCCCGACACCATATCCATGGTCATTCCGTGACATACAGTCCCGATTCACTCCCACCCCACACACAAGTTTAACATGAATCTTTTCGCTTTTTTTTATTTGGAGAACTGGCGAAGCCAAAGGGTGTAATTGTCCTTACCCCACCACTTGTCGTTCTAGTTTTGGTTTATATGGTTTTGAGTTTTTCTATGCTGGTTGTATTTATATTAAACCCCTGGTTGGTATAATATGTGTCTGTGCTATCTGATAAGAGTTAACAAATACTTCCTACTTAAGTGTCCTGAGTTTAACTTCTCACATAGCATGACGGGATATTGAAGAGTCCTGTGTTGGGACTCTATGTAGCTCAGTACGAGAGCTCAGCTTAGCACATTCAAGATAGTTGGTTCAATATAAGATACAAAAAAAAATTACACAGATTTCTTTGAGATTCAATCCCAAAAGGCAAGGTTCTTGTTCATCGAAGTCCTGTCCTGACCTTCCACTGGTTCCCTCAGTCACTGTCATCATCATCATCACTATCCTTCACCACCTCCTCTGCAACCTTTGAATCTTCTTCCTCTTCTCTTAGCCCTGCGAAGAAGTCGTCAGAGCTCCAGGCCTTGCTGCTCAGGGCACGGAGTGGCCCTCCCTTTTTCTTGCGTCGACGATAGTCATCCACAACCACAGTTCGTAGCTCAGCCATGTCCCAAAATTTGAGGCGCTGATCATGGCCACTACTGGCTAGGAAGCGGCCACAGTGCGAAAGGGCCAGTTCTTCCACAGGCTCCCCAGCATGCTGGCCCACGGTGCCCACCACTCGGTTTGGCAGGATATTCACCGCCCTGAACAGAGTAAAGTGTTAAGAACTGGCTAGTTTGACCAGTACTACTTACAGCCCCGAGATGCTCTCTGGCTTCCCTCACCTGATGATTCCATCAGTAGAACCAGTACACAGCAGATTCTCCGTGACTGGAACCATGCAATCGATGGACTCCGCTCTCAGGGCAAAGCGATCACTTGTAGCCCCAAAACCATTCCAGTTGAAGAGGTAGATGATACCTTCACTAGAGCCACAGGCTACCTTCTTCCCATACTGCAGGGAAATAGAGCAGACCGTGTCCCTGTGGGGCTACTTCATACCAAAACCCTAGTGAACACACCCCACCCCATCATACCCAAGTTGTACTTTCATGAGGGTGACAGAGGTCAGATCTCCTGACTGAGGCTCTGAAAGCAACTCAAACCGGCGTCGTTTGATGTTGAAGACACCCAGGCAGCCATCACCACTGAAGAAAACAAACCAATAGGCTTAGTGGGAAGCTCAGCTTGACAAAGACTGTAACACAGGTTGGGTGGAAGATGGAGAGGGGTAAGGAGTCAGCATTGAGGTTGTACCTGGCTGTTAACAGAAGCTTTTTGCCAGGGTCCAGTGCCATATCAGCAATGTACTCCTCATGCTGTCGCATGTCCATTAAAGGGCCCTCTTTTCGCTGGTCCCAAAGTCGGACGCCGCCTGTATCATCCCCAGTGACCAGAACATTCTCATCCACAAGCAGCACAGTGTTGATAGGGGCACTACAAACACAGATGCACAACTTCTTGGAACATCTTTGTTTTAGTAGGGACATCTTGGTCCTTACCCCTTACCTCCATTATGTCACACTTAATTGGCTCTACTTACCTATGAGCCTTGGAAATTCGTCTTTCCAGCTGGCCCTGCTCCACATCTAGAACATGGATTGCTTTGTCCTTTGAGACGGTAACAAGTTCTAGGGAAAAGGTGTTCAGATTATGGTATCATTCAAAACTACCTGCTTCCCACCACCACACTCCAGCTCCTTCCCTAGCCTGTACTTACTCTGCCCATCTTCAGAGAAGACCACAGCTCGGCAGGATTTGAGGTGATGCCCTGAAGACCACAGCTCTTTGGTTTCTCCCTCTTGACAAGAGTAGGAAAAGCTGAAAGGGAAAACGGGACAAATGACTCCAAACCACATCTGGGAAATGCAAGGAATACAGAAAACAAATCCATAAACCAACCTTCCCATCTATCTAGGACACCTCCAGACCCAAAGAGCTTACCATTCTGCTTATCATCCATTTATTGTTTTTTGCAGTATATGAGACTGAATCCAGGACCTCACACATGTTACACAAGTGCCTTGCAATTGAGCCACACCTCCAGCCTCTGTTCAACTCTTTTCTTTTTTTTTTAATTATTTATTCAATTGTGTGTATGTGTGTGTGTGTATGTGTGTATGTGTGTGTGCAGAACCATGGATGAATTCGGGAACCACCATGGACTGCCTCCACCTCCTCCTTTACTCTGTCCCGGGATTCACAGGCTCCGCCCTACCAGGACCAGAAACGCAGCCCCCCCCCCCCGCTCTGGTGTCTATACGTGGGGTCTGGGATCCGAACTCAGGACCTTCCGCCTGCAAGGCAGAGGCTTAACCCCTGAGCTACCTCTCCAGGCCCTGTTCAACTCTTTTCAATAAGCTTCAAATGTTAGGTCTTGTTTCAGTATACATTAATTCAAGGTACATTTGCATAGGTTTATTTGTGAGGAGGGACTAGGGGATTAAGACAAGGTCTCACTGTGCAGCTAAGGCAAGAGGATTATTTGAGATCAGCCTGGGAAACACAGATCCTATCTCAAAAGGAAAAAACAGGGCTAGAAAGAGATGGCTCAGAAGTTAGGACTCTGCTCCTTAAGCAGAACGCCCTCAGTTCAGATCCCAGATCCCACATAAAAACACCAGGTGGAGAGTGCCTGCCCCTCAGGGATTCCATGCCTGGAGTCCATGAGTTCTGTTCTTCTTTCTCTCTTCTAATAAACTCTGCTTTAATCCTAAAAAAAATAAAGCAGGTGAAAAGGGTAGTGGCCTGCGCTTCTGGCCCTGGTGGCAAAGCCTGGGAAATTCCAGAACAAAGCAAAAAGGAGGCAGAAACAACCTAGGATGATTCCTGAAGTCACCCTTGGTTCTCCACAGCTCTGACATACACACACACACAAATTTTTAAAAATTAAAAAGGTAGGGTGCACTGAAGAGATGTTAAGATTCTACCTTGCAAGCAAAAGATTCTGAGTTTGGATCCTGGGGTCCCAGGTAAAAGCAATAGGCCAAAGGGGCCATGGCCTGCACTTCTGATCCTGGTGGGCAGAGCCTGGGAAATCCCAGAGCAAAGCAAAAAGGAAGTAGAAGCAGTTCTTAGGTCTCTACAGGGATATACAGTGCCCTTTGACACTGACACACACACACACACACACACACACACACACACACACAAAATAAATAAGGTTTAAAAAAAAATGAGAGAAGACAAGTCTCACAAGTTGGAAGAGTAGAAATCAAGCAGGCCCACATTGTGACCAATGCTAGTGCTGACAAGTAGAATCAAAATAAAGACAGAATTCTTGCTTAGCATGCACAAGGGCCTGTGTTCAACCATCAGTGCTGAGGGAAAATGAACCACAAAATGACAGTGTAGTAGGGATGCACCAACCTTTAAACTCAGCTTTGAAGCAAATGCCTACTGGGGGAATATGCCTAGTGCCTACCTCAGAGCATATCCACAAAGGGAGCCAAATGTATACAACCCTTAACTGCTATTGAGTTCCAGATAGAAAAACCAGTTTGCTTGTTTTCTCTGTCAGAACATATCATGAAGTTGCTAAATAATCAGAATGAGGCTGAGGAGCTAGCTCAATGGATAAGAGCACTTGCTGGAAAAGTATGAGGATCTTAGTTCAAATCTCCAGAATCCACATAAAAAGTGGCATAGTCATGAATGTGTGTAACTCGGGCTCTGTAAAGGAATGGAGACAGAAAGATCTGTCACCAGCCTAGTTCCAGCTTCAACAGCAGACCGGATCTCAAGAGTATAAAGCAGGACACCCATGTCCATCTCTGCATGCATGCATATGTACTCACATATGCACACGAATATCTGTATACAACACATGTACATACATACAAGTTTTTTAAAAATATATTGAATGACTACTTGGGGAAGAAGAAGAAAGTCCTAAAGGGATAGAAATACATATATCTTGGTGGTAGTCATGAAGTTGGATTCTCAGAACAGATTGAGAGAGAGAGAGAGAAAGCACCCTAGAAAGTTAAGGTGATGACATGAAGCTAAATCACACTGGAGGGGCTGGAGAGGTGGCTCCGGGGTTAAGCCTCCGCCTTGCAGGCGGAAGGTCCTGAGTTCGGATCCCAGATTCCACCTATAGACACCAGGCGGAAGCGGAGGCGGCCTGCGCTTCTGGTCCTGGTAGGGCGGAGCTTGTGAATCCCGGGGCAGAAGGAGGTGGAGGCATCCATGGTGGTTCACGAATTCGTCCGTGGTTCTACACACATATACACAGACACACACACAAACGCGCGCGCGTGCACATACACACGCATATGCACACAGTTGAATAAATAATAATAATAATAAAAAAAAAATTAAATCACACTGGAGGCAGACACACACACACACACACACACACACAAAACACACACATCTGCCTTCTTGGACAGAGATAAGGAAAGTCCAAGAAACAGCAGAGCAGCATGGCTGAATCTAGCAAGATATGGCTTGAGAACATACAGGGTAAAACACAATTCTGATTTAATCCTGTGGAAAAAGAATCTCTTCAGAAATGGTCAGGGGAAAAGGAATCAGAAGCCCAGCAGAAGGTAATGACTGAGGCTGAAGAATGGGAGGGAAGTGTCCTTTTGAATCTCTTCTGAGAAATAATAAGATGACAATACCCATACCTTCATATCCTGTAAAGGATACAAAGAAAGCTGTAGTGCTAGGGCCACTCCTAATTATCCATATTAAATATGGATAGCAGAAAAAGAGAATCCACAATTATTGAACTGTTCAGGAGATATGTGAAATGTTTGTCCCCTCTTGAATGCAAGGTAAGCATTATTTCCACTTTTATAGATGAAAATACAGAAGGTCATTATAACTAATGAGGGGTTCAGATTTAAATTTCCTAACTAGATTTCAGCACAACTTTCTGGGTTATGAATCTGCAATAGTTTTCCAATGTTTCCAGTGCTTTTTTCAAAATCAACATGCAAGGCTGATAAGATGGCTCAACAAGTAGGATTCTTGCTACCAAGTCCAATAACCAGCATTTTGATCCCTGAATCTACATAGTGGTTGACCTCTACACATGCATTGTGGCATACATGTACATACCTTCCATTAACCTGACATCAACCTCTGACTTCCACAGGCATGCACACCCGTACAACACTCATACACACACTTCTACACACACCACACACAAACACAAACACACACACATATAAATGTTGAAATTTTTTTGAAAGTCAAACGTGCTTATTCTGAACTAGAGACAGAACATGAAACAGAATAAAACAGAATAAACTACACATCACACTTTTGACCTGTGTACTTCAAACTTCTATTATAACCCACCAGTTAGGCTGTAATCAGCATTTTGTGGGCATGCAATAACAAACCAAACATTATCAGGGCATAACATACAAAATATAAAAGATATACTTGTTATGGTCCAAGCCTAAAAAGCTTGAAAAACATTTTGTTTGTGTAGGAGCATCAAATAATTACACAAGCAGAAGTGCTATTATGAATCAAGTTTATCCTGCGAAAGTATCATGTCTGGTGCTATGGCTGCATCTAAAAAACACCTATTTTAATCTGGGGCATGGAGGAAGAAAGGGATGTTGAGAGTTCAGGTACAATAGGTAAAGCGAAAAGAAACTTTTCTTTTTAAAAAAAAAGACGTTAAGACTGAAGAGAACAGCAAAAGAGCACGTAAAGGCCGGGTACAAAATGCTTAGAAGGCAGGATTAAGGGATTTATTCTAAATCCTGAGAGCAAACGGTTGAGTTTTAACCAAAGTGATCAATTAAAGGGGCAGATCCAATGGATCCATTCAGTCCACGTCTCAATGCGCTCAGCGGGAAAGACGCCTTTTTTGTTTCTGGGCTCGAAACAAAATTCCATCTGCTTTATTCTCCTTGAGTCTTTCGAGAGATTTCTACGGTAGCTTGTTCAAAGTTGAATCAGGCCGGATGAGTCTTGCACAATATCCTGAAACACGATCTCCCCTCACTCCCCCCCAGGGTGCTGCAGGACCCAGGCGCCCACGTGCGGGCCACGCCCCCTGCCCCCACACTCACACGAACACATCCCCGTCCACGTCCCCCGCCGCCAGCAGATCTCGGGTCGGATGGAACGCCAGTCCACTGGCAGGGGCTTCCAGGACGATGTCTTCCGGGGTGTCCCGGATACGGGGAGCCGCGGCTTCCGCGGAGTCACGGTCTTCCTCCCCATCGCTCCCATTTTCCGCGGGCCGCTCGCACGTGCGGTCCATGAGGCCCGCACTCGCCGGGCAGCCAGCACAGGAACCAGCTGCACTCGAGTCTCGCGGCGGCTTCCGCGCGGGGGCGGGGCCGGAAGCGCCGGGCCGACGTCAGAGGCGATCCGAAAGCCACGCCCATTAGACCTAGCTCTTTCTTGTGGCATCGAGTCCTGTGTTCCGGCTTTATCTAGCCCGTGCGTATCCTCCCTCTACCTTTCCTCTGTAATTAGTCCACTAAAGTGGGGGATGTGTACGTTTTTCCCTTCCAGCCTGCCCCATCCTGAGAGGTATCTCCCTCCAACAGCCCGTAGAACTTAATGTCCTCGAGATAGAAAAGAGGTGTACCAGTCCTGGATTGATGAAACCCAAGACAGAGTGTCCAAGAAGCAAAAGCCCACACAGTGCAAAAGTGGCTGACGAGGGTCATGGATAGGAGGCAGCCTGCAGTCTCAAGATGACTACACAAACATTTTCGTAGCAGCAGGAGCCAGCATGGCATTTATGTCCTGACCTTCAGTATGGCTGTCGCGTCCCAAGGATTTGCAACATTATTAAGCCCACTTTGGGCCTTGGCAAATTTTTCAGGATAAGGGCACCAAACCTTTTGGCCTTATTTTTATTCTCAAAATACTCTGTCCACCAAGGTTATTCCTTCAGCCAAGCAAGTAGTAATTTGCACTCAGCATTACTATAGCTTCTGAGGGAATAAACTCATGGAAGGTTTTTGTTCCCACAGATGATTTTCATATGTCTTTACTAAAAGCCCACTCCTGGGCACTCCCATGATTATCAGTATGGCAGCTCAGGGAATCCCAGCTATAGGATTAAGCCACCAAAAGGATTGATTTAAGTCTGGCACTTGAGACCATTCTTAACATCTCTATCCACTTCTTACCCATCACTGAGTTATTCTTCCCTTTTCCCCAGGAAACACTGACCTCGCATACAGCCCACCTAGGAAACTAGAATAACAACTCAGGAAGAACTGAGACTTTCTGCTCATAATTTTACTTGTTTGAAGCTCAAGGACGATGAACCACTTTGTTATAGTTTGATGAAGACATGAAGACCCGGCATGAAGAAGCAAACACTTTGGCTAAAGCCATCTCAATTTTATTATAATCTGAAAGAAAAAAATCATAGGATAGACAAACTATAAATCCCTCTGCAGCTGCCTGGAGGAGAAGGAGGAAGTCATGCTTTGAGTTAGAAATGGAAGTCAACAAACAGCCACAAGGCAAGAGTATGTGTATAGGGTAGGAGGTGGAAGTTCCAGAGGAAACAGTAGAAATCCCAGAGTATCAAAGGAAGCATGCTTAGGCTTTTAGAAAAAGACACAGAAGGAAAGAAAAGGAAATATGTTTTTCAAGGTTAGAAAATCAAAAAGCAGTATTATATGGTGGAATGTATGAAAATGTCTGCCTCTGCTTGTGATTTTATACAACCAATGGAACTAGCCTTTTTCTAGGGGTACTTGAAGAGGAATAGTCAACATAAAAGAGGAGACAACAGGTTAACTAATTTTAATGGAATAAATGATCATACAATAGAACTGTAACATTCACAGACAAAAACACTTTGTGATCTTTTAAGGGATTACAGAAATGCATGTAGAAATAGTTGGAACTGGAGATTAATATTTTGGTCTTTTCACTTCAACCCTGAAATAAAGGGAGAAATGTATCAGCATGAGATCAACACATTGAAAAAAACAAAAAGTAACATTAGAACAGCTCTGAGTCCTTGACAGAGAAGCTTCCTTTTGCAGTGGAAGGTGTTTAATATAGAGAATCACAACTAGACAGAGAATAAACAACTGGATTGCATGGCCCTAAAAAGAACAGGTTCAGGAATATCAGGGAAGAATGGGTGGTAGGAAATAAGAACCAGAGGGTGGAGAGGAGTGCACCAGACAGTGTTTTCATTACATGATAGGACTGTTGAGTTATGAACTCACTGTGGCTATGTCTGTCAACTTTCATAAGATTTGACCTACCAATTCACCATGGGAGGAAGAACATCTAAAGAGATCACGTCTCCCTGAAGGACTATAAGGGCCAATGCTGGATGGAGTGGAAGAGAGGGAAGCTACTTTCCTTAATGGTGTACCCACTGATATATCATCCATGCTTCAGCAAGTACTCAGGCACATGCCAGTACAGGCAATGCAGATGAAACTCAGTGGGCCACAAACAGGAAACTGGTTGAAAAGGTTCACAATGGGAAAAGGAGTGGGGAATGGATCAGATAAGGGGTGAAAATGAATAAACTAATAAAAGAAATTCCAAAAACTCAATACACTGAGCAATTCCCCTCAGTTCCATAGAGGAATGCTGCTGCTTACCCATCAGCTTCCATCTTCTTCCTCTTCTCAATGATCTGCAATAGAACAGTGGTAATTATAAGCACATGCCAGTCCAAGCCCACCGAAAGACCAGAGGTGACACTCATTTTCATGGCTTCCTACCCTTGCCTGCAACCTATTATCTGTAGGCCAAAGTCTATTCTCAGCTGAAACCCTCCCACTTGAGAGTCCACTCACCGCACTGATCTTCTTCCACTGGCGATCAAGTTCTGCCTTATCATTGGTTTCCTTAAAGCGTCTGGTCTTCCGTCCTTCAGACATCTTGATGCCATATTGGAATGCGGCTCTGAAAAAGGCCATTGGAGGAAGATTTCAGGTCTCACACTCCTAGGAAGATTTCCTCAAAAGGTTGTAGGATGTGTACCCATCTGGGAGCATTTCAGCCATCTGGGAGCATTTCAGCAAGACTGAAGCTCTCACTTGATGGGCTAGTCTACCAAACTAAAACACTCCCTCATTATAGTTAGTACCAACTCACTTGGGCAAAGCCTCCTTGTTGTTCATATACTCGCTGTATTCCTCCTGTGTATCAAAGTCCCAGCGACCTAAGGGGCCCTTCTTATTACCCTGCAGCAGGACAGAATAAACACACAGAGACATAAGAGACACTTCTGGAAAAAAAGTCTGGAATAAAACCAGACTTCCTTAGTATCATGTTGCACCTTTAATGAATCCTACTGTAATAAATGTTTTCTATATATTTTCATGGCGAACATTCTAAAGACATACCTTCATTTTCACAAAAGGGATAAAGTTTAAAAAGGAGAAGAATTAGGCAACATCATAAAGCTAACAAATGGCAAAAATAAAATTAAACAAGACTCCAAGATTAAACCATGCTCTTGTGGTAGAGCCATGTGTGAAGACCTGGGTTTGATCCCCAGGACAGCGAGGGGGAGGATTTTTTTAATTTTGGGATGTGGCTCAGAGGTACAGCACTTGCCTAGCATGCACAAAGCACCGATTCAATTCCCAATGCTGGGCTTAGTGAGGCATGCCACAATCTGTAATACCAGCACTAGGCAAGTGAATTCAGAAGGATCAATACATCAAATGCATCGGCCAGTAGAAGGCAGTCTGGGTTATGAAATTTTGAATCAAAAATAGTAACAACACATGACCTTAACACACCACTGCAATACACTGAGAACAAGAGGCAAAAACTGAGAACAAGGGAAAAGTACATGAAATGTCTGATGACTAATACCAGTGATAGTTTTGTGTGTGGATATTGTTATTGTTTCTACCTTTTAAGACAAGAAAGCGTCAATTTGGGCTAGAATAGAATTTGGTTGTTATTTTCTAAAAGTTGCAGTTCTACTCCTTGCATTTATGAATTAATGCTTACTGCCTGGAATGAGCATCAAAGTCTTTTATTTTTTATGTGAAATAAACTGTTAGCCTCATCTATTTAATCCTGTGCAGATATTCTTTAAGACATGACCTCTCGAGATCTGCAATACTGCTGTTTCCTATGACTGACGGAGAGTAGAGTTCAGTAAATGAGGTAGATGTTTAGAATATACAGAAAAGGAGAGGTGCTTAAAAAGCACAACTTCCCAAAGGTACTAATCACCTTTATAACTTTACCTGGTCCATTTTGCTATAATCCACCTCTTCATCACTATCCACAGCCATGTCGTCCATCCTAAAAAGAAAAGGCAGAAAGATGTTTTGGATCCAGACTAGTTTATCCAACAACCCAACTGACCTAAGAGGTTATTTTATCTGTGTATGACCACCCACCTAAACTTCTTACTTAGAGCTAAACAGAAGAATTCAACAGAGTAAGAAGTATTTTAAGTATCAACAGGTCAGATTTTCATTTCATTACTCAGTCATCCCAACCTCCCTTAACAGGGTCCCACATACGTGGCTGGATAGCACTCTGCATAGCTGTTGGACATGCCAAAGAAATCACCCAGCTGCTTTTTGTCTTCGGGCTTCTTCAACATGAGCTACGTTAAAGAAAATTCCACCATATGCAGAAAAACTTCAGACAAGTGTAGCTATGTTCTAGATGCCTCAACATGAAAATTCTCAGAAGAAATCAACAACTGAGCCTGAATGTTTCCTCTGGAGAAGATGCAAAATATGATTTTAATTTGACTAAAATTCAGCATAAAGGGGAAGAAGCAAGGACAGGTAAAATGGAGCAGAAAAGCAGTTGGATTTGGAATGAGAGGAGAATAGTTATCTATAACCCAGAAAGAACCCGACATAGTATTGCATGCTATAATCTCAGCACTTGGGAGAAAAAGACAGGCTTATCTCAAGTCCCAGCCAGTCTAGACTATATAGAGAGAGGTTGTTTCAAGATAAACAAGGAAAAATAAACAAACATAGGAAAATTTTAAATAAAGGATATGATTCGGTGCCTTCCCAACCAGCAGACCCAGCAAATTTTTCATTGATAGACTTAATCAACTCTTTGGCAGACCCAGGTCCTAGGAGAAAAAACAACTCTGCTTAGATTTAATCTGATGTTCTCACATACACGCACTCTTGGTCCATCATCACAATAGTCCAACACACTTCCAATTTGTTAAAACATGTTGGTTTGCTTATTTGTTACAGGGTTTTGCCATGTAGCCCAAGCTGGCTTTGAACTCCCCAATCTTCTCCTTCAGTATCCAGAAGGCTGATGTTATAGTGGCACAACCATGTTTTACCAATTAAAACATGTATTTAAGGCAATATAACCTTTCCATCGAACAAAACCTTTTTTAAAATGTTATCTCTTTTCAATTTTTTTAAAACATTATTTATTTTATGTTTGTGTGTGTGTATCGGGGGGACTGTGTGTCCTTGTAGAGTGATTTTGGGAATCATTCTGAATTGCTTCTACCTCCTTTTTGTTTCTCTAGAGTTTCCCAGGCTCTGCTTTCTAGGACTGGAAATATGGGCCACTGTCATTTCCACCTGGCGTTTTTACCTTGGACCTAAGATCTGAACTTAGGACCTTCTGCTTCTGAGGTAGAGACTTATCCCTGAGCCATCTCTCCAGCTCCTATCTGACAAAATCTTAGCCTAATTCCAACTAATAATAAGCTACTCTGGTTGACAGGAAGATATCCAGACCACTTTACATTCAATCCCATCCTCACCTCAGAACCTCAGGACTGGAAGAATTCTAGGAATAAATATTCCCTGCCATGGCCCAGTAAGACGGGAATGTTAAATTAGTAATTAATTGATAATGCTAAATTATCCTTATTCCATAAAGTAAAACATGGTTTTTATGAGTGCCCAGAAGTAGAAAATACCCCCAACACACCTTCATAAGCTTTTAGCAGGAGGATCCCGCAAGTAAAGGTCCTGTGGAAACAACCTACCTTTGTCGACATCCATGGGCTGAAAAGAAAGCAGAAACTGAGATGAGTGTCATTATGAGGAATTCCCATTCATACCTTCCCTGAATCGATTTCCTAGCTAACCTTTCCTCTAAAGGCGCCTACACTGGATTAGTCAATCCATTTGCTATATAATAGAAGGGTCCTGTTCCCAGCTACACCGGCAGACAGGAGCAGTGTCATTACCTAGCACCAAGGGCCCATCTCACCTCATCATCTACTTTTGGCTTCTCAAAGTAGCTGTGCCTTTTCTTTTCCTCTTCTCTCTCTCGGTCCCGTTCTCGCTCCCGCTCACGGTCTCGTTCTCGCTCTCTTTCCCTATCACGGTCTCTGTCTCTCTCTCGATCACGGTCCCGTTCCCGGTATCTTTCCCGCTCCTTGTCCCGAGGTGTCTTAGTTGTGGAGGGAACATAATCTCCAATGTCTTCAAAAATGCTGGAAAAAAAACAAGTATCATTAGTTGCAAAGGTCATATATACTCATATTGGTCATTTCTCCAAAAGAGCCAAAGACAAGTAACAGAAATCCCCTTGCCCATATCTGGTGCCTGGAACTAGGATACATACTTCATGTCTGCCTCAGGAGGTTTTTTCTCTTCCAACTTTCCTGCAATATAAAGAAGAATCAGGAACAATTCTCATGTCAATGTTTCGATGTCTTTTTTAAACATCTTCAGTTTAATAGGCAAAAGCTTCACATTCTCCTTGCTTGTATTTCAAATCTGATCACCTTTCTGAGCAGGCAATCTGGGTATATACAACTGCCAGTGCTCCATTACACCCATTTTTCTCTGCTCCCTAAAAGTCCATGATGTAAAAACGGTTTGAGAGACGTAGATTATACCACAAAATGTCTCTCCAGGAGTAAGGTTTCTCACCCCACCCAACCAGTTACCTTTATCCTTCTTCTTCAGTTTCTTGTTACGGGTGCCCTGCCTCAGGTACGAAAGAATCTGGGTGAGTTTGCTAATGACAATGTCATTTGTAGTCAGTGTAGTCTGAGCCTAGAAAACACAAGAATATTATCCCTCTTAGTAAGTATCAGTCATCTACTCAGTTGCTTAAATTCAAGGGTGAATTATATACAATTAACAAGATGGAAGACAGGCAAGAGGGTGTGGTGGAAGGATATCAGACACCTAAAATAAATGCAAAAAGACCCTGGATCAAAAGGTAATATAGGGGCTGGAAAGGTGGTTCAGGGGTTAAGCCTCTGCCTTGCAGGCGGAAGGTCCTGAGTTTGGATCCCAGATCCCACGTATAGACGCCGGGTGGAAGCGGGGGCGGCCTGCGCTTCTGGTCCTGGTAGGGCGGAACCTGTGAATCCTGGGGCAGAAGGAGGTGGAGGCGTCCATGGTGGTTCCCGAATTCGTCTGTTGTTCTACACACACACAGACACACACACACACGCGCGCGCGCGCGCGCACATACACACGCATACACGCACAATTGAAAAAAAAAAAGGTAATATAGAACATTCAAGAAAAACAGGACAGCTAGAAAACAAGTGAAAAGAAGCTAGAAAGTACAAATGCTGTCTATAGGCCTACTGTGATTTTAGAGTTTATCCTAAGATAAGAAACTATAGAAAGTTGTTTTTTTTTTTTTTTTACAGAAAGTTTTAAAAGGTAGCGAAAACAAAAATTCGCATTAAAAAAAAAATCACTCTGATGATGTACAGAAACCATTAACAGAGGCTAGGATGGAAAGACTCAAGGGCAGCTAATGACTTATAAATACAGGTTTTCTTATGGGAGTAAGGGAAATATTCTAAAATTGTACAAGTGGGTACACACTTGGTGAATATGTACATTAAAAGAATAGATCATATGGCATGAGAAATACATCTCAATAAAAAGTTAACTATACACAGGAATGGAAATGAGAAACAGAACAAGAAAAACAATCAGGGTCATTGTCTAACAGTTCCAGCTAAAGTAGTTTAGACAAGATCTAGTACAAATGAAAAGTGTCTGGATACAAATGAGACTGAGACAATAAAAAAGTGAACAGAACTTGCTGATATGGTTGATGAGGAACAGGACAACGGCAAGGCAGAATTCCAGGTAGAGGATTGTAAGACAGGCTCTGATAACATGGTTACCTACCTCCATGGTGGGACAATCAGCCTTGCTTCGGATAAGAGTGGTGGGAATATCCGTGTCAGCATACTCATCATCCAGATCTACCACATAGGCCATGCGCCCTGGCAGGAACAGCTCATTTCGCTCGTATGATTTGCTCTTGAAAAGCATACGATAAACATTGCGGCCTAAACAAGGGAAAGAATAGCAAACAGCCACGGGAAAATTTCTATCTTAACAACAGCCATTTTTTAAGTCTAACTCTGTGCCAGCATCAGGCCAAGAGCTATTTGGGCTTTGCTGTATTAAAATCTTCACAGAAAGACAAATATGGGTTACATCTGAGTTATGGGTATTATTACTTTTCATTGATTAAAAACACTATCACTGAAAATTAAGTAATTTATCTAAAGTCATATAGTGACTGTCATAGTTAGGCACAGATGTCAACTTCACTGTTGAGGGTTTGAGCTCTGGGCACATTTGTGGAGAATTAGTGGTTAGGTTAAGCCCAGAGCAAACCTGCAACAGATTGTCTAGCTGATGGGGAAGGCCCAGCCTACAGTGGGTGGGACTAGGCCCTGAACAGATCAATAAAATAATGAAAGCTGGCTGAGGAAGATGGCATCCTTTTGTATACTTGGCTAGATATGGTGGTCTGGCAAGTAAGGATCTTCCCTCTCCCGGCTGTTATGTGGTGATGGTGTGGCCAGTTCCCTCCCCCTAAGTATCAGTGTGAGCTCTCCTGTCAAGCTGGACTGAGAACTGTAGCCAGACAAACGTAAGAGAAGTAAACCCCTTGTTCCCTTAAGCCATTTGATGGTGACTTATCAGCAACTATGCAGGGGATCCTGACAGTCTAATTCCAAAAATCTGAGCTTCCCATCCACCATTCTCTATTTCCTTCTCAAGGGTACTATGTGCCTCCACTATATTAATCAATGTGAAAAAGAAGGATGAAGTTTAAGGTTTTATTAATGATCATATAAAAAACATCTATATTATATGATCAATATTAAAGATATGTTGCATATTTAAGCAAACAGGAAGCAAAGTGAGACAAGGTTATGCTTCATCAAGATGACTGAAATCCATATTCTGGTCTTTCCACATTCTGAGCTTCCAATCACAAACCATGCCATCTTTTCTGTGTGTGCATGTATGCATGCGTGTATGTATGCATTCATGCCTATGTGGATGTGTAACTAACAGCACACAGAATCCAAAGGTCAGTCTCAGGTATCATTCCTCAGGTATTCCTATATACACAGACAGGCACATGAAGTTTAAAAAAATTCCAAAAACAAAACAAAAAGCTGTGTGTGGTGATGTACATTTGTAATCATAGCACTGGGGAGTAAGAGACAAATGAGGTTTGATAATCCACCTAGCCTGCTTGATAATCTCTATTCCACTGGGAGACCCTGCATATATAGGCACATGTATACACACCACTGTGCACATGTAGCGGTCAGAGGACAACTTGGGGAAGATAAAATGAGTTTCAGGAATCAAATTCAGGTCATCAGGCTTGGTAGCAAGCTTCTTTATCCACTGCGACATTTCACTGGCCCACACATCCAGCTACTTTATTTGGGTTCTGGGGGATCAAACTTAGGTTATGATTGCACTGTGAGTACTTTACCAACTGATCTCCCAAGTCCCATGCTACCTTCTTACTTTTCATTTTGAGCTTTTTTTAAAAAAAAATTGAGTCCATTTGTTCATCTATTCATTTGTTTACTTAGTATTTATTTTGAAACAGGATCTCTGTTAACACAAGCTGCCTGTTAACTCCTGATTGTCCTGCATCAGCCTCCCAACTGCTTAAGATTATAAGTATGTGCCAACACGCTTGGCTTATTTTTGGCTTTTTAAGGCAGGATCTTGCTGCTTAGCTCATGTGTACCTCACCTCAGATGAAACTGGAATACATTAAAAACATGTGCCACTATCTCTAAACTACCTTGCCTTCTTTGCCACATACTAAAGCACATAAGTATGCTACATACAAAATACCTGAAGGAGTTCTGGTTTAACTGAGAAGAAATAAATGATATAAGAAAGTCTTCATCCTATTAGAGTATTTTATAGGAGGGGTGTGAATTCAAAATTCACATAAAATGCAATCACTAGCATAAAAACCTCTGTACTCACCAAGACGTGTTTTAAACTCTATTTTGTTTTCAGGGTCTTCATCTTTCCTGAAAAGAAAATTATTTTTTTAAAAAATGTGTTCCTACTTGAGCCCCCAGGTTTCTAAACTCTCAAATCCTCACTGGTATTACTTACTTGGTTTCCTTCTGGGGCTTTTCCATCAGTTCCTCTTCCTCTTTCTCCTTGCTGGCAATCTCAGCTCGTACCTAATGAAATAGGAGATTGTATGAAGAGGGAAGTGAGACACAGGCCCTTAACCATACCTTGATAATCAAGGAAGAATTTCCCAAGGAACAAAAATTTAGATCATTTGCAGAATGACTAGTAATTAGTACTACAGACAGGCCACCTTTAGCCATTCTTCCACACTAGGTGATTTGGACTACCACGTATCTTCCTTAGGTCACAGAACAAACATTATTAGTATTCAGCACTCTAGTATTTCTCTCCATCTTCTCAACAATATTCACCTTTTGAAGCAATGCAAAATCCAGGCCTTTCACCAAATGGGTGTGTTCCATGTCACCACCCAAGAACTTGGACTCCTGAATCAACTGTCTTCTTTTCTCTGCCGCTGATTTGTCCCTATGATGAATAAGGAGCATCAGTAAGTCCTTTGTGGGTAACAAATGCCTTTTGAAATGGATTAGAGTGGTCTCCAGAGAAGGGTAAGCAGGAATAAGGGTTTCTTATCTTTGAACTAGTAAGGGAAACAAGTTTCAGGGTCCCCTTAATACTCACGCCTCAGCAGTGGGACCCACAGCTCTGTAATTAGCCGTGGTACTAATCAACTCAGTTTCCTCATAATCTTTGTTCACACCATCTCTCCGCTCCTTAGCACGATCCCGGTACTTCTCTGCTAGTTCTCTCTCTCTCTCAATTTCTTGTTGACGTAGTTTGGCATAATAACTGTTGACCAAAGAAAGGAAATACATAAGACTCATCAGCTATTGTCTCAGGATCAACACCATTGTTCCTGCGGTTCCCCCATGACTTCATGTCAATCTTTATAATGAAAACGACTTATGTTCTAACAAAATTACTGGTCACCTCTTGAGAGAGAAATACAGTTTCAGCTCACAACTGCTCTTTCTTTCTTTTTTAAACCTCTGCCCCCTGATATCTCATAGGACATATTTCAATACCACTGTAGGAGACGCCATCCATTATGACAAGGCCTTTAAAGCCACTTAACTCTATTGATTTTGCACAGGTACAAATTCTCCACAGAATAATTTTTTTAAAATCCTCTAAACTGTTATCACCCTTTACATTTTAGCTAAAAATAACTCATTCTTTCCTGGTCCATCTCTAGAAAAGAGGAAAAGGAAAGTAGGAAATCCATAAAATTCAGTTATTATAAAAATAAAAAAATAAAAATGAAAGCCGTGAAGACAGTCAAGATTTAGTGAGCAATTTACTATATTTACTAAGGGACTGATGCTAAATACCTTTATGTATTATCACAGATGAAAATCCTCACAGCACAATACATGTTATTATCATTATTTACAACCTATATTGGAATTAGAGAGGTTATACAAAATGCCAAGGATTGCATGGCTAGAAACTGATGAAGATAAGAACATCAGGACCACAAAGGAAAACCTCAGTCTCCTTTCCCCAGAAACAGTACCACCCTAAAAAGATGACCCTCTACAATCGCTTTACCTTTTCTTTTTCCTCCTTCTCGCAGCTGGGTCTTCATCCTCATTGTACTCTCTTGGCATTCTAGAAGACACAGAAAATGCACCGACAATAAAATACTGCTGTAGTGCTGGAAATTCTCAGAGGCCTGAAGAAAGAAAAGGCCTAGGCCTGCTAATGCACGCCTAGAATCCCATAAGCTAGGAGGTTGAAGTAACAAAATCATAAATTAAAAGGCCAGTCTGGACGAGATGAGTTCCAGGCAAGTCTATACTCCACAGGGGGAAAAAAACTCATAATATTAACATCAAACATTTTCATATAATCTGTTGTAGAACATCTGAGTCTGTGGGGATGCAACAAGTCCAGGAAAGCTGTTCAAATGATCAGCAGTGGCTCTAATACAAGTGACTATATACTGAGAAAACAGTGAAAACTCAGGGCATCCAAGTTCATCTCTGTGTAAGTACTACACATTTACTGATGGTATCACTAGAGCTGTCCCAGTCCTCTTTGAAGTGCTAACCTTCACAGAGAAAAAGTCAAAACCAGAGATGTTGAAAAAGAACTAGCTTCAGCTCCTAAGAAATTCTGGTTCTGTGGCAATAGACAAATAGGAACAAGAAAAGAAATAGGAAAGATAGGACCGCTGAAGACTTACTCATGGTGACGTGACTTAGAAGGTGGAGCAGAGCTAGGTGCAGCTCGTGGGGTCATGAGAAGTTTCCTGAAGTCTTCATTGGTGAGTTTAGATCTATTTAAAAAAAAAAAAAAAAGTTAAAGACTAGAAAAAAATAGTAACCAATAGAAAACAGAAAAGACATATGTAAAAAACAAATATAGTTACATTATTTTGTAGAGTACCTCAACCTATAAGGCTTTGTGTGAGAAAAAAAACAAGTCAACAAATTGTATAGATTACTGTCTCCTAAATGAACAATCTTCTGTGAACTTTTTGACCATTCTGATGAGATATTCAGGATTCTTTTGTCATCACTCCACAACTCCTACTCATTGCTCAGATCATTTCCATGATACTAGAACAAAATACTTACTGGTGGAAGGAATGAGGATCATCCACATCATGGCCATCTGGGGCCAAAGGGTTGGAGAACGGCTCACCTAATAAAAAGAATTGACATTAACTGTATGGGTTTCTTAATATGTCAGGACTTATAAAAAAAAACTGGGGTGAAAGGGAGGTGAGGGAGAGTGGGAAAGGGGGGAGAATGCACTGGGGGGCAATAGAGGTAAAGGGAGAGGGGAGGGAAAAGGGGAATACCTATTGACCTTGTATAACTAGGCATAAAAAATGTAATAAAAAAAAAAAAACCCTGGTGATTATACTACTGAACAACAGGGAAGCCAAGAAGAAAAGTGATAATGAAATGCAGCAAATGCTGAAATGGAATACACAAGGGGTTAAGTACGAGAAGCCAAACATGGTGACAGCATTAGAGAAGCTGAAGGACTGTCGGGAATCCGTACTAGCCTGGACTAAATAGTAAGTTCCTGGTCAGCCAGTGCTACATAGGGAGTCGCTGTCTCAAAAAGAAAATAGTAATGAGTATGGCATGGTAGTAAACTCCTGTCATCCCAGCACTTAGGAAGTGGTGCACGGGTATTATCAGTTCAGGGTCACTCTCGGCCTTGAATTCCACACAGCCAGCCTATACATCGAATGTACATATCGAAGTCCAAATCGGCCAGCCTAAATTCCATGAGACTCGGTCTCAAAGATAAATACTACAAAAAAGGAGCTCCTGAACCTGTGATGAAGCATCAACAAAGAATTGTCTAAAGATCAAAACTAAATGATTACATGAAAAGCCTGGTACGTCTGCAAGTCAGTTCATTCCGGAGACAGAGGCAGGATGGCGACAGCAAGATGCAGGCTTGACCGGGCACCACGGCAAGCCTCCTTCCTGCCGCTTCAAAAAAACAAACCAAGTACGTGAAAGCGGAATAAATTCAACCCACAACCAAGAAGAGGGGGACCGGGATTGGAGCGGAGCGGCGTCACGCACACACAGACAAAAAAAGACGCCGCTGGGCACTTGATATAGGAACGAAACTTGGAAGCAGAGCAGCTAGGCTTCCCGAGAGGTCCGAAGCCACTTCTCCAGTCCCCAACTATCGCTCAACACCCGGCTTCAATGCAATCACAGCAACACTCCAAAGAGTCTCTAGTCTCGTGGGGAAAAGAAAGAAAGATTGCCCGCAGCCTTACTGTCTCGCTCCGGCATCTCGGCGGCGGCCTCTCAACCCCAGCCAGCTGCAAGACTCCACAACAAACGGCCAAGTTTCTCCCACGATGCACCTCGAAGATCTACCAGAGTGCTTTGCGCTCCGAGTCTTCCTGCTTCCTCCGGATCTCCAACTCCCGAATTAATACGCAGAGAAAACAGAGACCAAAATACTTTCGTGTCATTGGCTAAGATTTAGTCCGTTTCCCCCCCCCCCCATTTGATCCAATCGATGGCGGAGACTAGAGAGTCCGCTATTGGCCCAGCTGGAGCGGTGAGCAGGCCTAGGATTGGACGCTTCTCTAGCAGCGAAGATGGCGGCTGCCGCTGCGAGTCGAGCGGTCGGGGCCAAAGTGGCTCTGCGTGAGATTCGCATACACTTATGCCAGCGCTCGCCGGGCAGCCAGGGTGTCAGGTGAGGCGTGGCCCGGGGAGACGGGTGGGCTTTGGGACTCTGGGATTGCGACCTCGATCTGGGGTCTTGGGGATGCGCGCGGGCAGCGCTAGCGGCGGTCTCTCGTGGCCCGCAGGGATTTCATCGAGAAGCGCTATGTGCAGCTGAAGAAGGCACACCCGAATCTGCCCATTCTAATCCGCGAATGTTCGGAGGTGCAGCCCAAGCTCTGGGCCCGCTATGGTGAGTACTAGCCGCCGACGGTCAGGTACCGGGGTTACATGAAGAGGGTCAGAAAAAAGAAGGGCCTCCCAAGGTCACAAAAAAAAAAAAAAAAAAAAAGTGGGGGGCGACCAAACTTCGAACTTCCAGGTTTTTTGATGCTTTTTATTCCAAGTAGCATATGCATAGAGCCTGGCTTTGGCGAAGGGACCAAGAACTTTTGTAATTCAGAGTGGTCTTAGAAGACATGTTTGTCAATTCCCGTTAGTGTGCCTAGTTCTAACTAGCAGCGTGCGTTTTTTTAAATAGATCTAAACTCACCAATGAAGACAGAATTTCAGTAATGTTGAGCACGTAATGCGGTAGGTTCTGTGCTGAGTACTTTTCTGCCTCAATGTCATTTTGTTTTCATTAATTGTATGAATGGGTGCTTTTTGTCTTGTAGTAGAGATTAAGAAATTAAATTTTAACCCAGGCATACATAAAATGAGGCAGGTAGCATATGATAGGATTAAGCTTTACTTTTGTGCCCTTTTCCTGTATATTGCACCTCTCTCAGACTTCTATGGCCGACTTCGTCATTCAGATTGTTATTTGGTTTTGATCATTTATAATATTGCCTAAGTACAAAGACAGCTAGAAGTATAGTTCAGTGCTTGTCAAGGCAATGTAGGAGGCCTTAGGTCTGATTCCATTATATAACATTGCCTTAGCCCTTTGTTATTTCGGTCACAAAAACCCAAAAATCTCTTAATATGTTGTCTAACACAAAGTAGGTAGGCAATATTTATACTTTATGCTGGGATTGTAGTTATTGCAACCCTAGAACTATCTGGGGTGAGAACAGTCAAACTAGAAAGCCTACTCCTATAATATTTCCTATAGTGTGCTATAAGCTAATTGTTTGAAGGGAAAAACGGTTCTTCTTAAAGCCAGAAGGGGGAGACAGACAAAAGTTAACTGAAGTATGTAGTGCCACATGTATTATGCTTGAAGGACTATGGGAGGCCATAAAATGGACAATCAGCCAAGATAAGCCCATGTGGTATCACACTCACAGTGGTTAATGGCTACAGTGACCTTAAAGCCTCTCTTAAATATCTTCCTTCTTATTGGGCCACCAAAATTAGCCAAAACTTTAGTAGAATCTGAGTTTCCTATGTAGAGTCTGGATTAATTCTGAGTAGAGCAAATCCACCTTGGCCATTATCATTCTTATTCTAACAAGACTTCAAGATAGAGACAAAGCCCTTATATAATTTTTGTAGCCCTGTACTCACTTAAGTCACTTCTCTCCTCAGCATTTGGCCAAGAGACGAATGTGTCTTTGAACAACTTCACTGCTGATCAGGTAACCAAAGTCGTGGAAAATGTGCTAAGCAGCAAAGCCTGAAGCTTCTCCATTGAGGATCATGAGCAAGGGCTTCAGAATCTGGGCTCTCCTGGACTGAATATATTGTGGAAAAAGGTGTTCTCTTATTCCTCATAAAGCTTATGTTGTACAATAATGTTAGAGAATGTCCTGTCCTCATTTTTAATCCTCTTCTTACAGTGTAACCATTGAAGCAAAGCAGTTTAATATAAAAATAAATATTTCTCATCAAATCCATCAGCCACCATTCTGGTATCATATGCCAGAAATCAATTTGTTGAAGTATGAATCAGGGGAACCTTAAAGTCCAAGTCCAGCCTCAAATACACAAAAAGTCATCAGCTTTTAAGGCAAAGGAGCAAGTTGAGGTGACACCCAGGACCCCAAAAAAAATAGAACACGTAGGGGAGAAGGTAACATCAAGAAGCCAGGCCATCCATGAATAGCTGAAGAGCATGTATCCTCTCTTGAAGCTGGGCGTCCTCCTGATGCCTTTCTAAGGCCTGCAGCCCTGACTGCTGAAGGAAGACACGGGCCGCCTGATAGAGAAGAAAAGGATTCAACACTGAGGCTAAGATCAAATTCCTATAGCCCAATATGTTAGCCCAGTTCTTAGATGATGGTTCAGACCCAGAGAAGCAAACGTAGTTAGTGCTGGAAGAGAAAGGCACCGTAGTCAGACCAGAGGTCTCTAAGCAGGAGATCAAAGACCAGGTCCAGAAACCCACCTCTGGCTGATACAGGAATAACAACTGTAGCAGCTCCAAACTCTGACCAATTACTTCTGTATCAGAGAGGGTCAGTGTGCTGATCAAGCAGGAGAGCAGGGGCCCTGGCCACAGCCGTTGGCAATATGCTGGTCCCTTCTCTGCAACATTGCATAGCACTGTAAGCACCTACAGACATAAGGTTACAGCCCTCAAAGGATGAAAACCAAAGATTATGACAATATATGCAACAGTGACTATACCCATGCACTATTCCAAACCTTACAGACATATCTAATCTTTATCTCTGTGGTAACCCATTTACAAGTGAAGAGGCTGAATCTTCAGGTAGTTAGTTGACTTGTCCAAGGAAAGTAAGTAGTAATCCAGTTTTGGGTCTTAACACCCAGACTCAGTTCTTAAACTTTAACCATAACACCTGTGAGTGGGTATAGAGAGAGCCCTGGGTCTGTTTTCCACCTTTGACTAACAGGTTATAAACTCAAATGACCTAATACATACCAGTAAGCACACTACATTAGATAGTGGCAACAGCTGTAAGAGGGGTTCAACCAGATCCAGAGAGAGCAAGCAGGTACAGAAAGTAGGACTGTTTGCTGGAAGGGAAAAAAACAGCATGAAGTACCTTCAGGGTCTGAATTGCTACTATCACAATCTTAACCGCTAAAGCATAGGCCTTGACCAATTCCTAGACTTTCCATGAGGCTTTGTGAACAGCAATATCCCCAAGATAATCTGAGGTAACCTATCTTGTCTCTGGGATGTTCCTACTAGCTCAACTGGAAAATTTTATCTTCAGTAGCTTCTAGCTCTAGAGTCTGGCTACCACCAGGCTGAACGTGACATTTAATTTTAAAATACAATTTTATTTCTCATTAAAAACCACCCAAAAAAGGCACCAAGAGGAGTCTTTGTGGCATACAGGACATGTACCCAGCATCCCACACATGTGCCCCTGGGGTGTGCTATGTGTACATACCAGGAAATTAAGGGGGATACATCTGTGTATACAACATATGAGTTCCAGTGTGTCCCCAGGTGTGTACATGAAACTGCATATGGGGGAGCTGTAACCACTCATGGGACTCAGGGTGGTCACTTGCCAGAGAATCTCTAGAATGTTTAGTTCAGGATAGAAAGTCCTCATGAGAGTAGGTCTATAGACAGTAAGGGCAGTACTATCTGAAAAAATTCCTGATCAAAGCGCTAATGGAGCATTACTGATTTACTGAGCTACTTTGGCAAGCCTAGTGTGGGGCTTATAACCCAACTGCAAGAATCCTTGAGGAAGGAACAGAGGGCCCTAAAATACTTCTTCATCCCACTCTGAAGGAGCTGAGGCTCAGGCAAATTACTGGGAAGATGGGGGGAATAAGATTGCCTGACAACCATAGGTACATTATCTTTTCAGGGCCCAAGTTGCCCCTACAAGGTGGCTATTTGGCAGGAAACAGGGACCCCTACTATAGTGTTTGAAGTGCTCTATCTGGCTCTTCCTTGCCTCACCCTCTAATCTACGCTTTGTTTCCTAACAACTCTATTCCCTCCTTTGGCTTTAATAAATATTTTTATGATGATAAAGTGCAGGCCTGGGAAGATCTTGCTACATACCAGTGAGGTTGTTGAGGAGCCAGAGGCCCTCAGGAAGCAAGCTGTGCTGTTTCTGAAGGAAGAACTGGAGAAGAATAAATAAGGCTGCCAAAATACGCTCATCTCTGAGCTGCATTTGCTCTCCCATAGTCTCCACTGGCACCTCAATCAGCAGGTTGCTTAAACATCGGACCACGGGGCATGCAAGCTGCAAAGATAAATTGAGAATCAGATGTGAGGAGAAAGGGCCAGGCAACGCATGAAGAAACGTCTCCCAGATATTGACCTGTCCTTTTCACCTACCAGCTCCAGTCCTGCATCATCCATTCTCTGGACAGCCCCAGCCAAATCCAACAGCAGTAAACTCAGGGTACACAGAGCCCCATGGCTGATAAGCAGGGCATTGTTGACCTGGCTAAGTAATAAGAAGTAAGCAATCACTATCAAAACAATCCCGCCTTTAAGCCTGCTAAACAAAAACTCAAAGAGGGATTAAAAACTCACTATAACAATTTTAGAAACTGATTTCAGCTCAACGACTTAAGTCAGATGGAAGGGAGCCCCAGGAAAGATCTCAGGCATTTCCCCATTTTCTTGTTACCTGCAGATGATATAGTGAAGGCACCAGGCAAACTCCATAGCAACCCCAGGGTTCAGCTTTGGGCCAGGTTGCATCAGCTGGAGCATGTGCTGAGGAAGTGTAGAGGCCAGAACTGAGCTGCCAACAAAAGCAGGACTGTAAGCAGGAACCATGAAGATATCATAGTGTCTAAACCCAAAGTTCTCCATGGATATACTGTCGAGAGGGTTAACCCTGGCTGTACATCTAGAGATGTAATTTTACTTACGGAATGATCTTCTCTGGTGCTTCCTTAGCCTGCAAAAGCTGGGACAAAGCATATCCAAGGGCTTCCAGCACAGCCACATGAGGGGACTAGAAATAGACAGGAAAATGACTTAACTCTGGCAAATAGGTCCATTAGGTCTCAAGAGACTTTCAACCCCTTGACACAGAACAAAAGGTTGGAGCAACCTTGCAGAACCAGTGGGAGAACGTGGAGAGAAGCAAGAGGAGGCACTCACCTGGATGCAGGCAGCCAAGGCTGGAACAATTCCCTGTGGAAGAAGCTGTCTTCTCACAGTCTCGCTCTCCACGATGAGGTTCCCCAGGGTATAGAGACACAGCTCCTGAGAGTAGGCAACAAAAGTACTGGGCTAGGCTCATCTCACACCAGGCCAGGGATGGGATGGCGAGGATGTAGCATCCCTATCTTTGAAGCGTGCAAGAGACAGGAGACAGGTGGTACGTGTGCACTCCTTTTTCTTTCCCTCCACCTGCCAGTTCAACCTGGACCCAAAAGCGTAGTTTAAAACTTTAATCCCAAAGCCAGGAGAAATGGACAGGGCTTACTATGAAGTCCGAGCTGTGACCAGAGAGGTAAGTGAGGAGGTAGGAAGTGGCTGGCAGGCAGGCCTCAGCCACCACAGACTGCTCAGAATGAGACAGCTCATGTAGGCATCGGGCCGCCTCGAGCTGCAAAAGGGCCCGGTTGCTGGTCAGGAGTCCGACAAGGGTCCGTATGCTGCCTTCCAACCTATATGAATGACACCATAACCCTGTTAAGCCTGTGGTCTATGCTTTCCACTCTCACTTGTCCCCAGAGAGCCTCAGACATCCACTCAGACCACCTCCACTGACCTGACAAAGTTTTGCTGTGTCTCAGGGTGCTGCAAGCCCAGTCGAAGGCTGACCAGAGCCTTCTCCCGCTCCTTTTCGTCTGCTCCTTTTTGGGCTAGTCGCAGGAACTGCTGGACCTAAACAGGGAAAGGGAAAGAACACATAACTGCCAAGGAGCAAGTTGTGACTTCCTCTCTACCAACTTCAGCTGTGATATCTCCAGTATCACAACATACCCAGAAAGCCATTAATATAATATAGTTTATAATAAGCACTAATCTTTGCAGGGGGACAAGTGAGAGATCAGAACAGGATCCTAACAGCAGCCCTGCCGCTTATTTCCAAAGCAGTGAACTTATTCATCTGAATAATGAGAATGATGGTTTCTACTTTATCGCCTTATAGGAGTATTTCAAAAGTAATATTAAACTTCTCAGCCTAGCAAAACCTACTACTCCAGCTATTCTCCTCTTACAACCTATACTCCAGCAACACCTACAATAACATGTGTTAATGCTTCCGAGTTGTTGCACATCTATTGCCTCTGTGAATGAGGCACACACTCTCTCCACAATTCCACTCTTCAGATTTCTGCTCATCATAGCCTTAAGAAAGTTAAATCTTTGGCTTCCTCCATCAGACTTAGTAGTTTCTCTAAAAAAAAAAAAAAAAAAAAAAACAGACTTAGTAGTTTCTCTAAGTTTCTCTTAGAAGTTTCCTTCAACTTTAAATGGTAGGACAGCTGTCCCTTCACTGGTCTATGATCACTCAAAGAAAGGAACTCTATCTTCAGTCTTTGTGCACTTAAATGATCAATCAGCACACCGTCCTGGCATAAAGGAACATACAAATATGATAACCTAGGAGTAGATAGTTTGTAAACTAGTTATATAGACACAAGCAATCCTAAAACAAGATATAAGCAATGTTTGCTGAACGTATAAATACTTTCGTTTAGTCATTCAATAAGTACTGAATCTGGGCTGGAGATGCAGCTCAGTTGGTAAAATGTTTGCGTACCATGCATAAAAGAATTTGACTCCCAGTACCCTATAAACAGCATGATAACACACAACTGTAATCCCTGTACTTGGGAGCTGAAGGTAGGAGGATTAGGAGTTCAAAGTCCTTATTTGCTACATTAAAGTTCAAGGCCAGCCCGGGAAATGTGAGACCCTGCCTAAAAAGAAAAAAGTACTGAACATATACATTCCGTATGTTGCACACATGTCTAGATTTAAGAACAAACAAAAACAGGTTGTTGCTATATAGGGCATACTAATCTCAAACAAGATACTCCTGCCTCAATCTCCCAAATGCTAGGATTACTGCTGAGACCACAACTGGCTCCTGGCTCCTTCCACACCCACACACACATATACACCCACACCTAGGAACTAGGACCTAGAGCAAGCCACCCAATTTACTACTAGTTCATACATATCAGTAATCCTAGTACTTGGGGAAACTAAGGCAGAAGGGTTGCCAGTTTGTGTCTAGCTTGGTCTACAAAGTTGAGACGGTGACAGGTAATATGACTAATAGCCTGTTAAGGTTACTAACGGGTTGCCAAGGGAGAATACCCAAAGGGACCCACTTTTAAATGGACCGGATGCAAAGACCCTGAGACCAGGACGCTGGTAGGTCGTTCCAGGAACTAATGCGACAGTGGCGGGGCCGATAAACAACAGATAAAACAAGTAGTGGTTAAACCACGCTAGGTTTAGTAGGTCGCCGGAAGGATTTTGGTTTCTGTGGGTTTTTTTGTTTGTTTTGTTTTGTTTTGTTTAAGAAACAACTATGGTGACAAATGGTGAATACAGTTGAAAAATAGCGCGGCACGCCAAGTCTCCAAAGCTCTTAATTTAAGGGGTTAAAATAAAAGTAGGACTTGATGTTGGATTTACGTGGGAATGAGGGCAGTGATTTGTTTAGGCTAATTCTTCGGTTTGGGGCTGTGCATTCCGGAGGGCTGCGGTAGGGGGCTCGCTGTTAGGTTTGGGGCAGTGCACGCCTCGCTTCGCCCCCTCACCTCGGCTTCCCCTAGGATCGTGGGCTCGCACTGGCCTCCAGCTTCCTCCCGGGCATCTTCTCGCAGCAGCCTCTTGCTGACCAGCTGCTGCTCTCTACGTGCCTTCCTCAGCGCTGGGGACAGAGAAGTCGACTCAGACGGGAGGGGCAATCCAGCACCCAGGAACCCTGGCTCTGGCGCCAGCAGGATTTCCAACCATCACACTCCCCCTGCTCCCTCGCCCGCCCGCCCGCACCTGCCTCCCGCTCCCTCCGGCGACACCGCAGCTCCTCGACCTCGCAGGCCGCGGGCCTAAGGAGGCCCCGCCGCCGCCTCCACATGGTGGAACTGGAGAAAATTCTCCCGGACCTCTAAGGCCACAACGCCGCCCCAACTCGTAGAACGCGGCTCGGATAAGCGCAGTCGCAGTACGGAACGCAGAGGCGCGTTGCCCGGGTGAGGGCGGGGACTGGGGGCGGGGCGAGCCGGGGAGGGGCAGGGCAGTAATTTCTCTGATCTTTTGGTTTCTCCACCCACGCTAGGGAAAGTAACCTCTACCTCAGGCAATTAATTCCATGTATTTGTACACATACATGTCTATTTTTCTTTAAAAAACAACAAACAGGATCTTGCCGTGTAGTGCTGACAAGATTCTCCTTCCTCAACCTCCCTAATACACACACACACACACACACACACACACACACACACACACACACCTTTAGGTCCTGTGATTGGAAAGTTAATCAGTCTACACTGATCCATTCACAGTGCATCGGAGCATGTACAACAGGCCGCACTAGAGGCAGTGTGGCATTATGATTCCTTGTTTAGATTGGGGAATCTAAACCCAGATCCTCATACCCAACTACTTCTCAATGAACATTTCTGTGAATTTAAAAGATTTTCAATAGCCAAGATGTGATTCAGTTGGAAAGAGCTTGTCTATCATGCAACAAAATCAATACCACTACACAAAATCAGGCATGGTGCTACAGTATACTTTTAATCAGGAGGTGAAAACGGAATTAGAAGTTCAAGGTTTGGGGGATGGGGAGGGAAGGAGGAGGGGAGTGGGCACAGGGGGATAGGGGATTGGAGGGAGCGGGGGATCGGTGTACCTGTTAAGTTTGTATGAGTGGAAATAAAAAAAAAAAAAGTTCAAGGTTTGAATTCACCATATGAGGTCCTGTCTCAGAAAAATTCAAAAAACAAAAGGCTTGAGGCAATATTTGCCTATATTCACAGTAGAGTGTGGTGGAGACAGAAGGATCTAAGGGACTAGTTAGCCAATCAATAAGTTCCAGATTCAATGAGAGACCCAGCCGTAAATAAATAAATAAGTAAATAAAATAAAGTGGAGAGCAATAGAGAAAGACATCCAGTGCCAATATCATGGACAAATATCATGGACAAATATCAACTTATGCCCTCCATATGCAGACGATATGGGTAAGCATGCACGGACACACAGAATTTAAGTAGCTTTTATTTCCCAGACGTCTAACTGTTGTGATTATATAGCCTCTATCTTTACCCTCTGAAACAGTTATTTTTCTTGGCAATACAAGTGACTTACTACTAGTGGCAAATTACCATAAGCCCAGGTCTTCCAAGTACACTAGAATTGTACTTGAGAAAGAAAAGACAGAAGACAGTATAAATGGAAAGTTGCTAGCCTGATTGTAGGCTAGAGTTGCCTCCAAAAGCAATTGTAAGGGAGTTTTCCCAAAGGAATGCTCCCAAACCACTTGGAGATAGGCAGTGAGATTCCACAGAAAGTTGCATGGAATGAGCTAGATGACTCAAAAAATCTGAGTTTAATCTTCAGAAGTCATGGAAAGGTAGGAGAGAGAAGCTGTCCTCCGTTCCTCATATGTGCCATGACACCTGCTACTCACACACACACACAAACACACATAACTCACACAATAATAAAGTTTTGAGAAATTCAAAGAAAGAAACTCTAAATGCTAGAATGAACAGTAGTAAGCATTAATTTGCCTACAAAGAAAGGTTGTATAATGAAGAGAGAGAGAGAGGCTGTGTTCTCCTCATGAAAAGATGTTCTACCTAGATAGATACCTGTCACAAGGAAGTACATGTGGGGCTAGTTTCTTTAACATTTTGGACAACACACTAAATACATTTTTTTTTTTTGCTTTTAGATATATGTCCATGTATGTGCGGTTGTGTGCACAAAAGGGCACTTGAATGTGTGTGCCTGTGGAGGCCCATGGGTGACTTTAGGAATCATCCTGAACTGTTCTATCTCTCCTAAACACTTTTCATCAACTCTAAATCAATCAATGTGTTCAACCTGTGGCTTGGGTTCAAGACTGCAGAGAAAACATGAAGCTGGTAGAATGACAAACTGTCAAGATCCTCTATTTCTTAGGACAAGATTAAAAAAAAAAAAACATCTGGAAAGTCCTACAGGAAAGCTGTTGCGACCAAGCGACTTAGGGCCTCCCCAGAGAATGGTCCCACCCACCAAGGACTGAGTGTTCCCACCTCAATTAGTACTCTTCTGCAGGCTTGCTCAGGGCTTGCCTCAGCTACTAATTCCTCACAGATGCGCCCAGAGCTCATCCCTTAGTTGTCAAGGTAACACATATATATCTTAGTAACAATAAAAACTCTACTAGAAATACTTTTTCCCCCCTCAAATTCAAGGAGAGGGGGAATGGACATTATAAATGATAGAGTGACTTAATCAATGTATCTCTGTGAAATACTGACATTTTAGAAAAATTTATTAAACAAACTGGACAGGGTGGCTCACGTCTATAATTCAATTAATTGGGAGGCCAAGGCAGGAGAAATGTTATGTATTCAAGGTTACAGTGCGCTACAGAGTGAGTTCCAGGTCAGACAGCGTTACAGAATAAAAACCCTGGAAAGAGGTGGAAGAGACAGGAGGGATTATTAGACAAAGAAATAAGTGGGAAGAAAAGGAATTGTTCTTTATACCTATTTGCTTCTATGGGACCTTCATAGATGAAGTTGATAATCTCTTCCCCATAAACACGGTTGCAAAACTGAGGAAAACTGGGTTTTGGGATCTGGATGGTGGGAGAGTAATAGTAACGGAGATTGGGGGAAATTGGAGGAAGCCGCGGTAGCTCAGTGACTAGGCAGATGGCTGGGGAGGGGACACAGGACTGGCATAAATCAATGGTAGGTTCCAGTCTTTCTCCATAAACATGCCTGAGGCGTTTGAGTCATCATGGGGCATAAAAGTGCCCTCGTGCCAAGAAAAATTCTTCCTGTTTTGGTCCCTCCCAGTAACATTCTTCGTTGTAATACTATAAATGAGCAGGGCTATTTATTTAGAGGAAGTAGGGGAAGTAACCACAGTTCACAGAGGAGGGAATAGTGACATCCCTCTATTGCATAAACTCTTAGGCACTGCCCACGAGTTAGAATAAATAAATGTGTGGAACCTGAAAGTCAGAGAGCAACGCTTTACAGGAAAAAACACAGAAGCTTTGCCCAGAGCCGGTCCGGACCATAGACACTCTGCAAAGTTGTCGGAGCATGGTAAGTTGGACGGTCTTGGGAGGTATGGGGTCCTCTGAGTAACTTTAGGGAGTAACTGGAGCCTCGCAGACTGACCTCGCCTGTCTCCCCAGGAGGGCGCGCCCTGCTTGTTGCTGTTGTTACTGTCGCTGTTGCACAGTGCTGCGGCCACCCTGGTCACCCCAGAACCCTGCGAGCTGGACGATCAGTCTATTCACTGCGTCTGCAACTTCTCCGATCCGCGGCCGGACTGGTCCAGCGCCTTCTTGTGTGTGGGCGCGGTGGATGTGGAGTTCCACGGCGGCGGCCGCAGCCTGCAACAGTATCTGAAGCGTCTGGACCCCAACGTGGACCTGACCCAGTACGCCGACTTGGTTAAGACCTTGCGCGTGAAGAAGCTCACGGTAACAGAGGCGCAGATTCCTGCCCCGCTGCTTTTCGGCGTCCTGCGGATTCTGGGGTACTCCCACCTCGTCGAACTGACACTCGAAGACATAGAGGTAACCGGCACCCCGCCTCCGCCTTTCGAGGAAGGCACAGGACCAGCCCTCTCCGCTCTGACCCTCCGCAATGTTTCGTGGGTGACTGGGGGTGCCTGGCTCGCAGAACTGCAGAAGTGGCTCAAGCCGGGCCTCCAGGTACTGAACATTGCCCAAACACACTCTCTCGCCTTTTCTTGTGACCAGATCGCGACCTTCTCAGACCTCACTACATTAGACCTGTCCGACAATCCAGGACTGGGCGAGAGCGGACTGATCTTGGCTCTCTGTCCCCACAAGTTCCCCGCCCTTCAAGTTTTAGCACTACGTAATACAGGGATGGAGACCACCACAGGCGTGTGCGCCGCGTTGACGACCGCTGGTGTGCAGCCACAAAAACTAGACCTCAGTCACAACTCTCTGAATCACGATGCAAATGCTGGAGCCCCCAAGTGTGTGTGGCCCAGCAAGCTGAACTCCCTCAATCTGTCCTTTGCCGGGTTAGAGCAGGTGCCCCCAGGGCTGCCGGCCAAGCTCAGCGTGCTGGATCTTAGTTGCAACAGACTGAATAGAGAACCTCGACCAGAAGAGCTGCCCGAGGTAGATAACCTGTCACTAAACGGAAATCCTTTCTTGAACCCTGTACCCTCCAGCAGCCAAGATAGCAGCAAGAACTCTGGCGTCGTTTCAGTCTGTGCAGGTTCTTCGCTGGTGGTGGGGATGTCGGGAACTCTGGCTCTGCTTCAAGGGGCCTGGAGTTTTGCCTAAGGAGAATGCAAGAGTTTACCATTGCCCTGGTTTCTGGGGACCCTGGAGAGTGATAGCACTTCATGACCAATCAGCCCTCTACCTTACCTGTACTGAAATCTTGAACCAAGCCTTGTCATTTGCTCCACAGATCTTTACTATCTGTTATCTATTGGTCTCACTGGTCACATGCTTAGTCTTCATTCCAACTTCCTAGAGCTCCTGCCTACCTTTCCCAAGAAAAGAACTGCAGGGAACAAAAGGGACAGAGAAATGTTGTCTAACTTGAGCCATGGGAGACAATGAACACATAGTGTGGGCTTGCTGAACTGTCACTTGGGTTAAAAAATGGTTGAATGGTACACGTTCCACTGGCAGATGCAGACTGTGTCTTCTCCCTTTGCTCCATCTAAGAGCTGAAGGTAATAAAACCCAGAGTCAGCTGTTTATATCCTTCCTTTTTCTCTTACTTTTCAGAAGAATGGGGCAAAAATGCCTCCCGTCCAAGAGTACTTTTCAGTGTTATGAAAACTCTGCCCCCACAAGTATGGTATGATTAGAGCATGGGAAAAGGTGATATTAAGGCAGGATTAGAGTAGCAATGTCTAACGGTCCTGATCTTCCCACTTTGATCTCCCCACTGCGGAGATCACCCACCCAGAAGGAACACCCCCCGCTGAGCTATTGACTCCAGTCTTCCCTATGAAAGGATATGGAGATGAGTTCTCCACAGCAAAGAAGCTAAACCCATCAAAGAAACAATCTGATCTCCAGCCCCATGTGGGCCCAAGATCAACTGGTTTGGAGTCTGCGTGTTCCATCTGTTCTTTCCCCAATAAACTCTACCTTAACCCTCTACACGTATTCTGCTTTTAATCTTCGACTCCAAACACAAGAACCCTGCAGCAATGGGACAGTCACCCAACATTTGGAGTGCCATGAGGGACTAGAGTGCCATGGAGAACTCGTGGACTCCAGACATGGACTTCTTGAGGGGCAGGCGGCTAGAAAACAACTCACGGACTCCACACTTGGGAATGCAGTGAGGGGCAGGCGCCAAGGATGGCTGCCCAGGTCAGGCACATTTAAACACTTAGATAAACCAGGGGAAAATGGGTTTCCCCCATTGGTTATCTTACACTGGGGCCCAAAGCAGAGCTCTGAAAAGCAAGCAGAGTTCCAGAGGAGACCCGAGAGAGGGCTTTCGGAAAGAAAAGACTTTCAGTTGTACTCAGATGGGGTTGTCACTGAACTACTTTGTCTAAGGATTATTGTTGTTGATGTTTTGTGTATGTATATGTGTGATGGGTGGTGAATGTATGGAGGGGCCGTGTGTGAAACGTGTGAATTCAGGCATGCACAATGCTACAACATACGTGTGGAGGTCAGAGTACACCTATGGATATCATTTCTTACTTTTCCATTTTATTTGAGACTGGGTCTCTTCACCACTGCTGGGTAAGCCAGGCTGGCCGGTCCTCTTCTTCTGGATATTCTCCAGTCTCCACCTCCCATGGGGTCTAGGAATACAGGCTTGCACAGCAGGCGCTTTGCCCAGGAAGCCCAGCCCTGTCTATTTTTTATGGTGTTCATGCAAGAAACTGGACAAAGACTGAGGTCATTTCTATTGAGATTGGTTAATCAGAACTTGAGCCAGTGGAAGGCCCATACACTCTTCGCATGTCCCCCTGACTCAACAAGGAAGATGACCATACATTGTTCACATGCTGCTCATGCAGAAGTGGTTGACACTCCCATCTGTCGATCTCTGACTTCTGTCTTGTTTTGACCTTGGTTCATTCACTGGCTGCTGCCAATCTTACCTAGTGCTGCCAAACTTGCAGGTGGTACTAGTCTCTGTCTTGGTGGGTGTTAGTTCACAGACCCTCTGGCTCCCTTTCCTAAGTTCCATTGCCAACTTTTCCCTTTCCTCAGAGCTTCGCTCTACCAGCCGTCAGCTTGAGGTCTCAATTCCTTTCCTCGGAAGCTCTCTCTGTTCCACCTTCTGAGGTTCTGGTGGTCTCAACGCCCTCCTCAGTGCTACAGTCTATGGGTCCACTGGCCTCAGTTCCTTTCACTAAGGAGCACAAGCACCACTCTTACCTTCAGCCCTCTCCTTATCCACTGCCAGAAGGTTATTCAAGTCCTCTCCCTCATCTACTTCTGAAGCACTCAGCTCCTTTACTCAACTTGCTCTCTTAGGCAGGATTCCTGCCTCTAGCACTTCTCAGAATTCCCTTTTCTTTGGCAGATCTGCTTCAGACACAGGCCTCTCATGAAGTCTTTCCCCAGACTCTATCAGGACAACTGTTTCACCAGCTCCTGGGGCTAGCAGTCTTGGGCGTCTCTTACCTCAAAGGGAATATGTGGTATCTGAAGATGTCTAGTACCTGACCTGCCTTTTCTTTTTCCACTTCAGAGTTGTTAGACCTACTAAATTCCCTCTCTCAAAATCTACCTTTTGTAGGATGCCACCTTGACAAAGGGATTTTGCATTATGTGAGGAATTCTGCATAGGGCTGATTTCTCCTGATGTCACAGGCTAGCTCCCTGTGTTGGAAGCTAAGAGGACTTACATCTCCCTATCTCTCTCTCTCTCTCTCTCTCTCTTTTTCTTCACCAATCACAGTCTTTCAGCTGACTTGCAACTTGATCCCCATCTCCTATTGACATTTCCGTATAAAATAAAATTTCAGGAACGAGGCAGGGGGAAACCTCACCGAGACTGTGATGTCCTCCCGTCTTCTGCCTGACCTGCTGAGCTTTTTTGTCTCATTTCCTGTGAATTATTTCTTTGCGTGTCTGACAGCCCTTGCACTTAGCTATGAGTTCGATCACCTGAAATTAATTTACTGATACTGTTTAAGACAGAATACATACACATCTTTTTTTTTTAGATAAACTTTCATTGCCTTCCGATCCTTTCTCCATTCATACAAACTTCTCCTTTCGTTCCCTTTTTCACCAGTGACTTGATTATCGATCCACCAACTGTGCCACTGCTTTTCCCACGTTCAAAAAAAAAAAAGCTTTTAAAGCTGACACATGCTGCCATCTTTTGCTACTTTGCTGCTGGCTTTCACATTCTAACAGTGGCAGGCTCTAAAATGAGAACTGGAGTCACTAGACAACCCAGAGCTAGAGCTTGCTCCTTCAGGTCAACATGGTCCCTAAGACCTGACCCGAGCCCCTTCAGGCCACTAAAGTGAGGGGCATGATTCGCTATGAACCAGAAGGTGGACCAGGCATCCAGGCCTCTTCTTCTCTCCAATGGCTCTGTCCAGTTTGCCTGTGACTCAGTTTACCCATACTACCGTTCAACACATTACGTGGACTCATAGGGATGATGGCCTCCTGATACATTCATCTAGAGACCCAGACAACCAACTGAGGAGCACTGGATGAAGAGGAAAAGGTTTCATCCTAGTAACTCTGCCCCTGGTCGAGCTTGAAAAAGTCAGAGATTCAAATTCAGCATCCATCAATCCTTAAGTACCCTCTGGCCAAGCGTACGCTGTCACTCCTATGAAATCATTCCTCTACATTTTTATATGTAAATAAAAGAGCCTGAATGTTAGCTTTTAGACATGCTAGCTGCATCTCCCAGAAATCAGGCCTTACTTTCTATAGCTTCTTTCCCTGCTTCTGCCCTTGACTTTATCGTGCTTCCCACGTGCATCTGTGAGCAAGCCCAGCCTCTCCCTCCTTGCTGCCCAGAACCTAGATAACCTTAAATTATAGCTATTCTCTATTTTTTAAATTTTATTTATTTTATTTATTTATTTATTTATGTGTGTGAATCAGAGGGCACTGTGTGTCCTTGTGGAGGACCAAGGGTGACTTTGGGAATCATCCTCGACTGCTTCTACTTCCTTTTTGCTTTGTGCTGGGATTTCCCAGGCTTCGCCCCAAAAGTGCAGCCTCCCGTAACACATTGCCCCTGCTTCTGCTTGGTGTTTTTTTTTTTTTTTTTTTTTTTTACATGGGACCTTGGATTCGAATTCAGGATCTTCTGAGTCTTAACCCCTGAACCATCTCTCCAGGCCTATAGTCACTCTTTATCAGTATCATCCTGACTTCTGGCACTTAGACCAGGTCAAACTGTGCCAGATAATGTAACTCTTTCTGCCACACTCTGGAGAGTTATAAAAATAGAAGTCTCCTCTGTTTCTGGAGCTCTGCAGACTTTGGAAAAACTTCTCTGAAAGCTTCAGATCTACCCTCAACCCCACCCCCACCACTGCTCCCATGATATTCGTTAACTATTATCTCCTATTCACTCCTACTTTAGCTATCAGTTCTGCTCTAATACTCTTCCACCTTAAGGCTAAATCATGATCTTTGTGACCACCATCACTTTATTCTAATAACTTCATACTTCTTAAGATCATCTAGTGTTCTAATTGCCAATGAACCATCTTCCTTATTTTTTTCTGGGTTTTATAACCAGTTTGCCATGGACCTTTTCCCTTTATATCTGTGGAGAGTTGATTCTTATCACAGCTACCAAGATGGGGTTATCACATATTTACCTCCTTGTCTGTAGGTAGTCTGGAATAGGTGGAGGCTCTTTAGAAGCAGTGGTTGCCCATAAGTAAGTCTGTTACAGCTGGCAGCATTAAGTGAGAATATGTGAAAGGGCGATGTGATTTAGAAGTGCTCCTCAAAAGAGGGGCTTCAGGGAAAAAGCCAACTTGCCAACTCCCACCCAGAGCCCTGGCCTTCTTCTTCTCTGGATATTTTGGTAATTTCATATCCAGGTGCAAGGCCCCTTTATTTCTCACCCCTAGTATTAACACCTTGACATTTTAAGAGTAAAAGAGAGGCTAATACTAACCTGTCCTTTTACTATAACAGTAAGGCACCAACAACGGACTAAAAAAAATTTCACCTAAGTTTAGCTTAATGAATTTATTGGGATTATCTAACAGGAGCATGACTAACTCAAAGGCAAGTGTATCATTGAAAAGCCCAGCTGGTGAAGAAAACTACGTCCTTTGAAGTCCTGGTGCCACTCTGAGGCATGTATATGTGTATGCTCATAATCTTAACACACTGGAGGTGGATACAGGAATATCAGGAATTTCAGGTCATCCTGCCAGAGAAAGTTTAAAAGAAAAGGAAACAACCTTAGCAAAGAGAAAGAGAAAGTAGATTCTTTGTGTTTTTGTGCTCTAGTAGTAGGAATATGAAATGGTACAGCTCCCGTGGAAAACAATAAAGCTCCAGGAGGCCAAGAACCTGGTCAGTTCTGAATGTCCAGCTCCCTAAGAGGTGGCTTATCCTATGTAAGTCATGACCATGACCTTCCAATCTTTACTGGACGACTGAATGAGAGAAGTTAGGGCTGGGTGTTACTGCCACGAGGACCAGAAAACAAACCCTAAATAGCATACACACTAAGGTCAAACAAAAAGACTTTCCCCAGTTAAAATCGGAAACTGGAGACTTGAATCATGCTTCCAGCATCAAGACGTATTTTTCCCCCTGACTGTGCTGAACAGACTAGAAACAGAATTGATTCATCCAATGTTGAAGCAGGAGTTACAAGACATCCTGGTGAAGTCCAAAGATTAAGAAATTCGAATTGAGGCTAAACAATGCATCCTAGGGAAGGAAGTGAAGCAAGTGGGGGAAGATGGGTTAAGAGAAGCAAGGCTTTGCTTCCCGTGGCACCCTGTGGTCAGATCTGATGCGGCACGGATGCGTTTCTGCTGAAGGGATAGATGCAGCTGGAGGACTTCCTCTTTGAGTCAAAGTCTGTCTCCCTAGAGCTTCCTCTTTTCTTTCTCCTCCGTCATCTGGAGCCAAACACACTCTAGTTGTTCTTCTTGACTCCCAAAATAATAATTTTGGGTCTCAGCGGTTTTTGTTTGTTTGCTTGCTCTATTTTATCTAGTTTTTCTTTTCCAGTTACTCTAATGTCAGAGCCATTCATTTCCTGGATCATTCAAAGACTTTTATAAGACTTAAAGTCATGTTCAGTGAGGAACATTTGAACCCTGACTTGAATCTTTGTGGAAATTTTTGTTTTGTTTGGTGACTTTTTTTGTTAGTTTTGTTTTTGATCGTGAGGGAAAAGTCCTTACATAGGTAAATCACGCTGCCTTCAAATTGGAGATTATTCCACCTCCCCAGTGCTAAGATTACAGGTGTGTATCATCACACTCAGCGTATATTTCTTAACTTGCTAGTTTTTAAAGGATGATATTACATATTATAAATATGTTAATTTAGTTATGTTTAAAAAGAATATTTTGCAAATATATCATAAAGAAAGAAAACTATAGAGAACTTTCCCTTGTGAATATGAACAAAATAACTCAACAATGTACTAGCAGACCAGATCTAGTAAATTTAAAGAAAAATTACACACAATGATTTATTGAATTTATCGGTGGAATGAAAAATTGGCTTAACTTCTTTGTTGGGTGGAGTGAGGTGGGATGGAAAGTAAGACAAGATCTCAAGAAGCCCAGGCTAAAGATCGCACATTGCACATCATACAGTAAATCTATCTATCTATCTATCTATCTATCTATTACAGAATGTCTATGAAGAGTTAAAGAAGTTGCAGAATCCAAGGAGTCCCAATGAGGTCTAACTAACCATAGGCAAGCAGAAAGCTGGTAGGGATGAAAGGAGATCTCATCATTTTACATGTTGGATAACACTACCTCAGGAGTCTGCTAAAGGCAATACTGCAGAGTCAAATCACAGGATCAGAATAAGCCTTGGTGTTGAGTGGAAGTGCATAAACAAAGTTCAGGACTATGAAGATTACAGAGGTAAATGACAAGAGCAAGTCTAAATAAATAATTGGGCACAAATTTAAGTAGACCACCTCAACTGTGAGGTCAGAATCAAGCTGAAGCTACTAACACAGTTAAGAATCCTATGCCGCACTTGCTTCTGTGGCACATATACTAAAATTGGAAAAATTCAGAGAAGATTAGTATGGCCCTTATGCAAGGATGACACATAAATTTGTGAAGTTTTCTATATTTAAAAAAAAAGAATTCTATGTCTTCAGTTCCTGGAAGAGTACACTGGGTAGTCATGACAAGTGGGTGGAGGTCATCCACATTGGTGCATTAGCCATCTTCCTTTTTATGGGGGTCCAGGAGAAAGTTTATTACGTTGGGTAAGTTCTCAGGCCTGTTTTTCTGATATGATTTTAAGACAAGTTTAGAGCAACCAAGCTGGGATGGTTTCTGAAAGTCTTGGAAGCTCATCCCCAGCTGCTGGGATTACCCTGAAGGAACACACCCCTTTCCCCAACCCTTCGCTTATGAAAGGATATGGAGATTAGCTCTTCTTTACAGATAGGCCCCACCTTGAGGTGGGCACAAGATCAACTGGGTTGGCCCAATGTGAGCTAACCAATGAGGAAAGGCCTTCTTTCCCAGGCTTTCCTAGGTGTATAAATAGTCCACACCCTGGTAGCCATCTTTGGCAGCTGCCCTTTTGATAAATTTACATGGTGGTACTGTTTTTACATTTAGGAGTAAGTTATTGATCAGTCTGAGCCTCATGGATGGTACCAGACCAATGGTGTTCTTTACATGTCTGCCAAGGTGCAGCGTCATCCTGCCTCTGGACTGGCAGTCAAAGCAGAGTCAGGTGCTGCTTGTAACATGGACGCTCTTAGGAAAAGTCACAGCTTGAAAAACCACTGCTTTACACAATTCAAAGTAATCAGGCCGAGGACAACTCTCTCTCCCTGTTCTCTCTGACCTTAAATCCTTATCTCCTATGTTCTAATGCTCTCACACCTTTTTTTTTTCTTTTTTCTTTTGAGAGATATGGGAAGATTTATTTGACTTGAGGTTTCAGGGGGAGATACAGTCCATAATGGCAAAAAAAGGCATTGTTAGCTGAAAGCAAACTCTAAGAGCAGATGGCTAGCAGAAATAGGTGGTGACTAGTCAGTCTGGAGGCCAACCCCTGTGACCTGCCTTATTCCAGCATGCCTCTAACCCCTAAAGTTGCCACAATCTTCCCAAACAACTAGGGATTTAAACACATATAATGCTCTCTCACCTTAAGGCTATGGCTTCCTCTTTGTCCCTCTTGAATTGAGCTTCCCTTTTCTCTCATTTCATTCCACATTTTCTAGTTTCGGTCTTCAACTCTGGGATACAAGAACCCCTCCACCCTCAAAATCTAGTTTCAACTTTATGTCTTGAAAGTAAAGATGATGGCAGATTTTTCCAAATCTCTACAGAGTGGAGTAGACAAATAAATCGAACAAGAAAAAAAATGTAGTAAAAGAAGATCAAAGTTAGAAGACTCACACTTCCTTCTCTCATTGTCAAGTAACAGTAATCAAGACAATGTGGGTCATAGAATAGGATAAGCAGAAATCAATAGAAAATGAGAGCTGTGGGGGCTGGAGAGGTGGCTCAGGGGTTAAGCCTCTGCCTTGCAGGCCGAAGGTCCTGAGTTCAGATCCTAGACCCCACATATAAACGCCGGGAGGAAGCAGGGGCAGCCTGCGTTTCTGGTCCTGGTAGGGCGGAGCAGAGTAAACAAGGAGGAGGTGGAGGCAGTCGTCCGTGGTTCTATACACACACACACACACACACACACACACACACACACACACACACGCATACACGCACAATTGAATAAATAATAAATAATAAAAAAATTTTAAAAAAATGAGAGCTCTGAAGCAAACCAATGTGTTTTTGCACAAGTGATTTTGACAAAGGTGTTGGGCATATTAAATGAAGAAATGCTAGACTTATCAATTGATGACAGAGTAATACCTGGATATCCTCTTACAAATGGATGAAGTTGGGTCCTCATCTCTGATCATATTTAAAATTTGATAGCACTAAAATCTCAACATTCAGAAGATTGAGGATGAAGGATTATGAGTTTCAGGATAGGCTGAACTGTATAGTAAGACTCTGTCTCAAAAAAAGAAAAAAAAAGGGGGGGTTGGCTGGGGATGTAATTTAGTTGGTAGAGTTCTTGCCTACTATAAATTAAGCCCTGAGTTAATTGTACCCAATTCCTAGTTCTACACAACCTTTGGGTGGTAATGCATACCTGTAATCTCAGCACTGAGGAGGTGGGGTTGTGACTGTTAGAAATTCAGGATCATCCTCAGCCATATAATAAGCCAAAAAACACATAAGAGCTGCCTGTCATCCCAGCACTCGGGGATGGAGACAAAAGATCTCCTAAGCTAGCTGGTGTTAATCTAGGTGGTCAGCAAGCTCTGGGTTCCATTGAGAGACTCTGACTCAATATAAAGTGAAGACCATATGTCAACTTTGGAGCTCTAATAAATATAAACCCATTTGCATATACACATACATTTAAACATGCATACATACATGCAAGTCTTTCACTTACACATATACACAGTAAAACAGAAAATAACTGTACACAAAGTTTATAGTAACAGTATTATTCATCATAGCCAAAAGGTGGAGTCAACCTAAATATCCATCTGGTGAGGAGTGGATAAACAAAATGTATATACATTAATTTGTAAAAAAAAAAATTGCTGGAGATAGCTCAGCTGGTAAGAGAAGGGAAGGGAAGGAAAAAGGAGAGGAGGGAAAATAATTTGATTAATCTTTGTTATAGTTCCTGGTTTCCGAATGGTTGAAATTTCTTTTGGCTTGTTCAGAATTGCATTCTATTTAATTGTAACCATAGCACATCCCTGAGTTCTATAAATTATTCTTAGAAAATTATTGATAGGTAATGAGAACTTCCAAATTTGTACCTACTAGTCAGAAGTCAGGGTGCCCACAGGAAACCACAAGCTATTATCTAAAGTAAGGATAGTTTTGTATGACTTTGTGTACCCTTATCCTGTGATGTTTGCTCCAACTCTTGATATTTGGTGTCAGAAGTGGAATTTACTATAACAACCTGAACACTGAAATACAATAGTCTCTCTTTTTCTTCAAGACATATATCCAAGATGTCCAGCAGGTGTCTGAAACTTCAGACAGTACTGAACTCTGGATAACTGTGTGTTTTTCCTGTACATTTCTACAGTAAAAGTTAATTCATAAATAAGACACAGGAACATACTAATAACAATAACTAGTGATATAGTAGAATAATTGTAACAATATTCAATATTTAAATACAGCCACTATAATGTCATGACAGTAACTCTGACCACAAAGATGCTACAAAGTGACTAACTAATAGGCTGTGGCATATAGCGTCAATATACTGAATAAAGACATGAGTCACATCCAAAGTGGGACAGGATGGGCTAGCACTAAGTTTCCTCATTTTACTCAGAACAAGGGATGATTTAAAACTCATGAATTATTTATTTCTGCAATTTTTCTGTTTGCTTTTTTCTGACTATACTTGACTATAGGTAAATGAAATTATGAATAAGACCAGGTAGGTGTTGGGGGCTTCTGGATGTGGGTTGTGAAGTGAAAGAATAAAAGGAAAGAGAATGAGGAACTTTGATTCCTTGCCACAGTTTTCATGCTGGTATGGAACAGCGGAAGTGTTATGTGTGACAAGTTACTGGAAGTAAAATTACCAGTGGAATTTGGAAATAACTGGCCCAACTCAAGAGGAGTTGAGTAACTAGGTACATAAGACAACGGAAGCTAAGGGGCTGGAGGACAGCTCAGCACTAGCCATAGAGGCCTGAGAATTTCTAACACCCGTGTAAAAAATCTGGGCACCTGCCATGGTAATATAAAATGTTAACGTTAAGAAAAGTTGGGCAAAGTTTCTACTAGGATCACTAAACTATTTGTATGCATGTCAATAAGAAGCACTTATTCAAGAAATCAATAAGTTTAGGGCTGGAGAGATGGCTCAGGGGTTAAGACTCTGCCTCAAAAGCAGAAGGTCCTGAGTTCTAATACCCAGGTCCCACATAAAAATGCCAAGCAGAAATGGCAGCGGCCTACACTTCCGGCCCTGGTGGGCAGAGAATGGGAAATCCCAGTGTGCAGCAAGAAGGAAGTAGAAACAATCCAGGATGATTCCTGAAGTCACCCTTGGTCCTCCAAACGGACACATGTGCCCTCTGATTCACACACACACACACACACACACACACACACACACTGAATGAATGAATGAATGAATGAATGAATGAATGAATAAAATTTAAAAAAATTTAAAGAAATTGATAAATTTAGAAAAAAAAATCTGGGCACAGTGGCAAGTGCTTGCAATCCCCAGGGCTCAGGAGGTAGAGATTGGGGCTGGTTGGCCAGCAAGTCTAGCCAAATTTGGTGAGCTCCAAATAAAACAAAATAAAAACAAAACAACAAAACAAAACAAGAGGGGTTGGGGATTTAGCTCAGTGGTAGAGCACTTGCCTAGCAAGCGCGAGGCCCTGGGTTCGGGCCCCAGCACCGGAAAAAAAAAAAAAAAAAAAAAAAAACAAGAAACTATCACTGAGAAGGAACATAACATTCCTGACCCAAGGAATGACATTCCTGTCCTCTGGCCTTCCACATGCACATACACAAACATACATACATGCATGAAAAAATGAAAAACTAACAAGAGAAAAGGTAAGTCTACATCTCTTGTTATCTTGGTTAATTTTCCTGTTACTTCTATAAAACACTCTGACAAAAATAAACTTCAGGACTGGAGAGATGGCTCAGGGGTTAAGCCTCTGCCTTGCAAGCAGAAGGTTCTGAGTTTGGATCCCAGATCTTATATAAAAAGCCAGGTAGAAGTGGTAGCAGCCTATACTTCTGGACCTGGAAGACAGAGCCTGAGAAACTCTAGAACAAAAGCTAAGAGAAGATAACATAATTCAGGGTAACTCCCAAAGTCACTCTTGGGCCTCCACAGTCAGAACAGTGCCTTCTGATACACAGAGACACATACATAGGTACACACACACACACACACACACACACACACACCACAACTTAAGAAGGAAGGAAAGATTTATTTGGCTTACAGAAGTTCATTATGGCAGGGAAATCACAGTGTTAGGAGTTTGAGGCAGCTGGTCATATCATACACACAATTAAGAAACAGGTATAAATGCTTATGTCCAAATCACTTCCTCCTTTTCTTTTTTTAATATTTTATTTATTTTGTGCATGTGTGCGTGTATGTGTGTGTGTGTGAGTCAGAGGCCACTGTGTGTCCCAGTGGTGAACCAAGGGTGACTTAAGGAATGATCCTATATGTGTCTATCTCTTTCTTGCTTCACTCTGGCATTTCCCAGCCTCTGCTGACGTTTCTGCTTGGCATTTTTATGTGAGACCTGGGATCCAAACTCAGGACCTTCTACTTGCCAGACAAAGTCTTAACCCCTGAGCCAACTCCCAGTCCTTTAAAAAAAAAAACACTTTATTTATTTGTGTGTGCGTGTGTATGCACATCAGAGAGTACTGTGTGTCTTTGTGGATCCCAAAGGTGACTTCAGGAATCATCCTGATTGTTTCTATCTCCTTTTGCTTAGCTCTGGGATTTCCCAGGCTTTGCCTAGCAGGGCTGGAAGTGTTTCCACCTTTCGGTTTTATGTGATCCTGGGATCTGAACTCAGAACCTTCTGCTTGTGAGGTGGAGTCGTAACCCCTGAGCTATCTCTCTAGCCCCCATTTCCTCCTTTTCATACATTCCAGAATCCCAGGCCAGGGAATGGTGTCACCACCCACAGTGCACAGGTCTTTCCACGTCAGTTAACCTAATCGAGAGACTCCGGCATAAGATTCTAGATCTCTCAAACTGACAATGGAGATTGACCACCGCAGGTGGTTATTGCTATTTATGATGACTCAGGTGACTCAAACTGAACTGGAAGGTTTGATCTCAAGCCTCCAGTCTCAGGAGTCTACTGAAAAAAATGAGTTGTTGAAGCTTCTGATACTGAGTTACTTAGATTCTGGCTGGCTTGAATGAAGTACAGTCTCAGAGCCATTTCCAAGGGGAAACGTTATACAAAGACAACAGGTAACAACACCAAACAGGAAAGAGTGAAGGAGAGCACAGGGATCCATCCCAGCAGGGTGGAAATTTTTGAGCAGTTATTAAGAAAATAGGATTCATAGGTTCAGCAGTGCTGGGTTGTTCCTCCTTTAAGGATCTGCACTCAGGTGAAGTCTGATCCTTCATGATGCTGCATAAGAGAATTCTAGGATGAATTCAAAGTTAGCAAGTTTATTAAACAGAGAGAAAGGATAATACTGATTCAGATTGAATCACAGGCTTTAAGAGAGAAGAGGAAAAGAGTAGGGTGGGAGAGATTAAGAAAAGAACAGTGTACATCCATCTAAGACTTGGATATGTGTTTAGATGTCTTTATCTATCTATCTATCTATCTATCTATCTATCTATCTATCTATCTATCTATCTATAAATTTGTGGCTTTCTAAATTAAGTTGAATTGTTTAAATGATACAACAAGTTTTAAGTATTAACAAAGTTTAAAATTAAGTAAAGAAACACACAATCTGGTTTAGTTACTCTCTTTATTCCTCCCCTCCCTCCCTGGCTCCTTCTTTCCTTCCTTTCCTCCCTCTCTCTCTCTGCCTCCCTCCTTCCCTCCCTCTCTCCCTCTGTTTCCTTGGAAGACAGGGTTTCCTGCAGCTTGGGCAGCCTTGAACTCACTGGATCTGAGGCTAGCTTGGACTCCTGACCTCCTGCCTCCACCTTTCAAGTGCTGGGATTGCGGCGTGTACCACCATATGGGTTAAATCAAATTCACCAATGTTAAGTGTTTTGAGATGCTGGGGTCAAACCCAGATCTTCATGTGTACTAGAAAAACACTCTACCACTGAACTAGAGCTCCGGTTCTTATTTTTTGTATCTTAAGGATTTTCCTTTCATAAATTAATTTGCAATATGTTTTACAAAGTAAGTGCCCTGTTCAGAAACAGCAAGGAAAGAAGAATTCTAATAGTCAAAGCCACAAACATTCTGGGGCTCTATAGGCAGTGATGCCTTGGCCAGGACTGCTTATCTATGTATCCCTCTTGCTCTCTATTTAGATCTAAATCTCGTATTGACATCCCAGGATTCCTCTTCCCAATGTGGTCACATTAAATAAATCTCCTTTCTTTGTCACTTATCTACTTAGTTGGCCTATTGAGGTGGGTGACTTGTTAGGGGTGCCAGGACTGTAACAACTTTGGTAGCAATGGCTTTAGGAAAATAGGCACTATCTCTATAGGCAATTTTGTCCTTTTGGATTTATCAGTTATATTGAAGTTTTTTTTTAATTTAAAAGTTATTTTTATTAAAACATTTTATTTATTTGAGAGGGGAAGAGCAAGTGAAAGAGAGAGAGAGAAAAACACAGGCATGCCATGGCATGACTGGAGTGAATGGAGGTTAGAGGACAATTTCAGTTCTCTTCTTTCACCATGTGCGCGTCTAGATATTGAACTCAGGTCACCAGGTTTGTGAGCAGCTGCCTTATTCACTGACCTATCTTGCCACCCATATTGAAATTTCCTAATTCATACCCAGAAGGTGATACAAACTAATATCCCAAGCTGAGAGGCTACTTTCCTTTTTCATGATCCTTTAATCATTCTTGCCTTTCTATCTGCCTCCGGATGGAGAAAACTGGTATGATATGGTGCCACACTCTGAGAGGTTAGGTGGATCAGTGGGAGCCTCTCTGCTGGCCTCTCAACTTGATTTGTTCACTTCCATTTGGAAGAATTCAGGAAATCGTTATAACCCTCATCACCTGGCGAATCATGAGAGAACCACAATTAAGTATCAATAATGAAGAGCTAAAGTTCTTCAGTTCAAACCTCTCCCTACCCCCATTGCCAGCTCATGGCCTTGTAGACTTGAATGAGGAAACCTGCCAGAGAATGGAGAAGAGACGACCCTGGGACCCCCTGACACAGCAGTCACATGTGCTCTAGGGAAGCCCTAATGGAGAGCACAATTTAATCAAGAAGACTGACCAGATCAACTGGGTAGAGGTGCTTGCTGCTAAACCAGACAATCTGTGTTTGATTCATGGAGCCCACATTAGAAGGAGAGAACCAACCCTTACAAGATGCTCTTCAACTTCTACATCTGTGCCCTGACATTCACCCAATCTCCCTTTCCACAAAATAAACAAACAAATTAATTAATTAACAACAAATAACTAATGATATTTAATAACAAATAATTTTTTTTGATGAGCCAGATGGACATTTGACTTTAATTACAAAGTAGGAAAAAAATGATTTGGCCAAAAAGAAAAAGATTGACAGAAAATACATTAATGCAAAGTTTATAGAATTAGAGGGCAGAAAATGAAATGAACAGGATTTACATGAAAATATTGGATTATAGGATGAATATTATATTTGTCTAATATTTATAAAATTTAACTGTATTGGCAAAGTCCTAATGGAGGCCACAGTAAAATTTTGCAAGGGTTGATGAAAGTAAGTTGAAGTATGAATTAACTTTTCTATGTGTGGGTTCATTCCTATAACCCAAACACTGGGAAGGCTGACTGAGGCAGAAGGATTGCCAGTTTAAAGCTAGTTTGACTGCACAGTAAGATTCTAACTCAAGAACCAAATAATGGACCAATGAGGTGGCTCAGAGGGTAAAAGTGCTTGTTCTCAAGCCTGACAAAGGTTTGTGTGTGTGTGTGTGTGTGTGTGTGTGTGTGCTCACTAGAGAGCACTTGAGTGTGTATGCCTGGCCTGTGGAGAATCAAGGGTGACATCAGGAATCAATCATCCTGGATTGTTCTACCTCATTGCTTTTCTCTGAGGTTTCCAGGCTCTACCTTCCCTTCTGGGATCAGAAGTACAGGCAGTGACATTTCTACCCAATGTTCTCACATAGGATCTGGGGATCCTAACTCAGGTCCTTTTGCTTGCAAGGCAAAGGTTTTAACCCCTGAGCCATCTTTCCAAATTTCCAAATTCCAAAATTCTATACTCAAAGCTCACATAGTGGAAGGAGAGAGCTCTCCTGCAGGCTGTCCTTTGACCTCCACATGCACACCTTGTTATGTTTGTGCCCCCCCAAGATAAATAAATACATGTAAAATTTTTAAACAAACCAAATCAAGAGGGGTGGGTATATGGTTTCATGGGTAAGAGCACTTGCTGTGCAAACTTGAGAACCTAAGTTCGAATTCCTAGCACCCACATTAAAAAGAAGTCTGACTACACGTGTTTGTAACCCCACCTTTGGTGGGGGGTGGGGGGGTAGAACAGGTGGATACCAAGAGCTGGCTGTTTGGCCAGTCAGCATGGAAGAAATTACAACTTTCAGGTTCAGTGTGAGACCCTGTTTTAAGGAAATAAGGAAGAAACAATAGAGGAAGACAACTGACAATCCTCCTTTGGTCTCTGCGCATGCACAGATGTGTGCGCACACACGCATATATATCACACACATATATATCACACACATATAACACACAATCAGAATAATAATGATAATAATAATTAAATAAAATTGGCAGTTCTGAACAGACTTATGTGTTAGACCATTCTTTTCACTGAACGCATTTAGAGAAAATTATATTCAATCCAGGAATGTTTCTCCTCCCTAGTACTACAAAACAGAAGGTTTGTAAGTAGCCCCTTCAGGCACGATATGGATACAATAAATGGGACAGCAAGATTGTTGATTTCTATGAGTGTAGAATAGAAGCTGAAGTGTCAATAAGGGACATGGAACATAGATTCCCGTCAGACATTGAGCAGTTGCTTAGTGATGGAATACCTGACTGAGCCCAAGAACAATAACCAGGAACTTAAAGTTCCTTGCAACAGCTCCCAAGCTGAAAAAATGTTTGGATCTGAAAAACAGTCCAAACCAGTCCCATGGCAATTAGTCAGCATTAACATTGCAAAACGAGGACCCCCCCCCCCCATTCCCTCTAAATGTACTTGAAAAACTGCTTTTCTTCTCCCTGGAGCGGTAGTTAATGGAATCCATGGTCTTGCTTCTTCTCTCATTGACTTAATAAAGGTCAATCTGGTCTGTTAATATCAGTTCTCCATTCCTTTGTTCGCCCCCTTCTCCCTACACTTAGCATATTAAAGTCCTGGTGTTTGATTAAAAAAAATAATAGAAAGAAAAAAGGAGTGGGGGAGAAAAGAGAAAGGGAGGGAGGAAGTGAAGAAAGGAGGGAAGGAAGGTAAGTTGGAGATAAAGCTCAGTTAAAAGAGTGCTTGGCTAGCATGCAGGAAACCTCAGGTTAAATCCCTAGCGCCATATAAATTGGGCAAGGTGGTTCTCACCTGCAATCCCAATACTTGGAAGTTGGAGGCAAGAAGTCATTCTCAGATACATAGCAAGCTGGAAGCCATCATGGGCTACTTCAGATGCTATCTTAAAATATAAGAGGAAGCTGGGGAGATGACTTAATGGTTACAACACTTGTTGCATAAGTAAAAGTATCAGAGTTTGGATTCCCAGATGGTGGTACAGTTCATCTGCAATTCCAGCCTCAAAAGGAAGAGTGTGGGACCCCAGAGAAAGTTGGTGACCCAGAACAGCTATATGGGTGAGCTTTGGTTTTTATTAGAGACCACTTCTAAAAAACGATAAGGTGGAAGACTGATCAAGAATGCACACACATGTGCACAAATACACACTTGCACGCACACATATACACCACACACACACACACACACACACACACACACACACAAATGAAAAACAATAAAAAGGAGGGAGGAAGGAAGGATAAAAGAAAAAAAAAAAAGATCGTCAAAGACAAGGAATGGCCCTGTCAGAAATACACAGTGCAGTTTATGGCAAAAGCCTGAGGAGCAGGAAATTACTGAAGGGAAATTACTCACTTGTTATTAGACATTAAGTGGAACTCTTTCTATCACTGTAAGGCATGAACATGAAATGCACATATTTCAGAGTTGAGAAAACTCTAATGGAGAGTGAAGTGCCCAAGTAGTCTATAACAAATGGAAATGGTTTGTGCACAAATATGCTAGTAGCGGAATTAAGGATGTACTGTATTCACCATGTTCCTAGAAAAATACTCTTTCCTTCTCCCTCTCAAACTAACTTTGGAGCTATCTGAGAAGCTACCAGATTCAATCACCATCTAGATGGTATCCTATGAAACAGCTCTCTATTGACCAGTAAAGAGCTGCTTGGTTTAATAAAAGCATCTCCAAAGTGTACATTCAGCATATTTTGGAAATCTGAGGCTACCACTCTGACCTAATAAGGAGAACAAACAAACCAAAAAACAACAGATCAGCTTAGTGGGTTGAATTGCATGCTGTTTGTGCCACTTTTGGGTTTTTATTGACTCATGTTGGGGAATAATGACGTGGTCTCTGGTCAGGTAGAAGAGCAATAGAAAACTAGTCTATTAGGAATGCCCCTGCCAAGAGGCAGATAGTAAAACCACAGAGTAAAACAGAAAGTAAGGAAATGACACCTGATCTTTCCCCACCATACTGGCTGTCAAGACTATTAAAGAATGGTTCCGGGGCTGGAGAGGTGGCTCAGGGGTTAAGCCTCTGCCTTGCAGGTAGAAGGTCCTGAGTTCGGATCCTAGACCCCATGTATAGATGCCAGGCAGAAGCGGGGGTGGCCTGCATTTCTGGTCCTGGTAGGGCAGAGCCTGTGAATCCCAGGGCAGAGTAAACAAGGAGGAAGTGGAGGCATCTATGGTGGTTCCCGAATTTGTCCGTGGTTCTACACACACACACACACACACACACACACACACACACACACACACACACATACATACATACACATGCGCACACACGCATACATACACAATTGAATAAAAAAAAAAAAAGAATGGTTCCTGAGATTTGAAACTTCCCCAGGAATCTCATGCTAGGAGCAGAGAGGAACTGGTTTCAGCCAGAGGAAGGACTTGTCTCCCAGAAGAAATTCACATTTGTCTCTTAACAGCTAGTCAGACCACTTTTCAGGATAACAGACAGAACCACACCAGAACTGTTTAGTTCTGTGTCCTGCTTTCCTCTGCTGGTTAATCTTTACCAGTCTGCAGATTTTGAAGAGGAAACAATTGACTAGAATAAGCTTCTTTCCAATATGATCATACCGAATAATTTTCCTTTTTCTGCTTTTCACCGTCAATTGGAAATCTAATTAATTTAATGAGGGCAAGTGACTGAAGGAGAAGCACAAACCTGGCTCTTGTGGTCCAGTAACAGTAGGATAATCTCGAGTTTGACGCCCACCCCCACCTAAATAATATAAATAAAAAATAAATGATGCATCTATGGAATTCACTCTGTGAATCTGAGCAGCTTACTAAAGTAAAGCATGATGATACCCAATAAAATAGCCTTCTAAAACTGGAAGTAGTTTCACAATATGTTCACTTAAAGTAACGGTAAGATAAAAGCCCAAACACGCCATGCCATAGACAAGGGATGAAAAAACATATTACATGGTAACATGGGCTAATTCTCAAAGGGAGAAAAAGCAACTCCTAAAGGTGATGTGGCGTTTTTTATAGTCTTTGGGCTTGTGGGCAGGGTGAGGCACTAAGGATCCTGTAAGCATGGGTTTTGCAAGCCTCTGACTGGCCATTGTGGAGGGGGCAGTAACCAGCAAGCAGGGCTTCTGCTGTGAATATGGGGGGTGGAGGAAAGAGATCTATCATTTCTAGTCTTTTATTGATGATAAGGGGCGACACATTCATTCTTTACTACTTCCTGTGGTAAGTGAGAGAAAGGTTGTAGCCCAAAGTGGTGGAAACCTGTCTGGGTGCCTGTCATGGTTTGAAATGTGTCCCCCAGTCTCATGTGTTTGGCAAGATCATGGCACCTCGAGAGGTGGAGCCTTGCTGGAGAAGGCAGTGGTCACAAGGGGTGGGCCTTCAGGTGGATCAGTTCCACCCTACCTCCAGGAGAAGTCTGCCTTTGCAGCAAACGGTCTTGCAGCTCTCAGCCTCCAAGATGTCTGCGGTGATGTAGCCTCCTCCAGCTTCAGCCAGCGAGCCATGCCACCTCCACCATGAGAGACTGTATCTCCCTTCTGGGCCCGTAAACTGAATAAATCTCTTTCTCCCTTGCTTGACTTTGGGTGCTCTCTCACAGCAATAGTTAAGAGTAACAGTTACGGTGCCCCATGGTGAAGAGGAGAATCGAGAATTCGAAGCTTGACCTAAGACAGACAAGACCGACAAGAACTAAGAATAGTATAATCCAGGATGTGGTCAAGTGGTATATACTACCGTACCCAGGAGGGTAGGGAAGGGGCTTCAGTGAGCTTGTTGATTATCCAGTTTAGCATATCTAATGAACATTTTTAGCCATCTGGTTGTAGGAGACCAGGGAGTCTGTTTATTTGTTTCAAAGAATATGAGTCACCAGAATGTCAGGACGGCAATAAAATGGCAACTAGTGCCCAAGATGGGCCCAAGATAATTTGGTTCTGGACTTGCAACATTCCAGGTCGTCCACTTCATTAGAGGCTCCTCCAGTCAAGTCAATCAGCCTTGCAGGTGCAGCAGCTTTTTTTCAGGAACTTCCATTCAGTTCCCCATTGGTCAAACATTACAGTTTTGCACATGCAGAGGCCACATAGAGTCAGTGTATAGCTTCCACGTAGCCAGGAAGGCTCATTTCTAGGATCTAGTATGGATGAGGCTGAGTAGCAGGCAGGAGGGCAGTCATCAGGAGAGAGAAAGATAACTGGCAAAGCATTAACCCTTTAACCCCCATATTCAGAATAGAAGCCCTGCTTGCTGGGCACTGCCCCCACAATGGCCAGCCAGCACTTGCAAAATTCATACTTAGTCACTGACCTTATGGAAAAGGGGCTGATAACTCACTCCCCTCTGTCCCTCATCCGGCCTATAAGCCCAAACACTGTAAGAATTCCACATCACCTTCAGACATTGCTTTTTCTTCCTTAGAGAATTAGCCATGTTGTCATGTAATAATCATAAGCTTTTTTCATTCCCTTGTCAGTGGCATGGTGTGTTTGGGCTTTTATCTTACAGTGACCACTTGGAAATGTGAAATGAGTGGATGCAGGAGGTAGGCGAGCTTAGAAGCAGTTCAGCGAGGACTGGTGGGACAGCTCAGTGGGTAAAGATGTGTGCACATGGTGAAGGAGCACGTCAGTCTCTCCAGGTTATCTTCTGACCTCCAAATGGATGCCCACTCTCTCTCCCTCCCTCTGTCATAAATTAAAGGAGAAAGCAGGAGAAAGAGAAGAAAGAAAAGAAGAAAGAAAGAAAAAAGAAAGAAAGAAAGAAAGAAAGAAGAAGAAAGAAAAAGAAAGAAAGAAAGAAAGAAAGAAAGAAAGAAAGAAAGAAAAAGAAAAGGGGAAGGGAGAGGGGAAGGGATAGGAGGGGGAGGGGGGAATAGAGGGGAGGGGAGGAGAGAGGAGGGGAAGAAAGGGGATAGGAGGGAATGAGGAAGGGAGGGGGAGGGGGGAAGAGAAGAGAGGGGATAGGAGAGGAAGGGAGGGGATAGGAGAGGAGAGGAGGGGACAGGAGAGGAGAGGAGGAGAGGGGAGAGAGATAGGAGGGGAGGGGAGAGGAGGGGAAAGGATAGGGGAGGAGAGGAAGTCCAGAGGCATGAAGAAACTCCTCTTGGAAAAATGTGCCTGCCCCTTCCTGGTAGGGTAAAACCTAGTACTTGCCCTCCTGTCATTAATAAGGGTTCAGGCAGTTCCTGGTAGAAAGAAAGATAAGCAGAAGAGATAAGGCCAACTAAACCAAACATTGGGCGCAGACACAGTGAGAGCAAATCTGTTTATCATCTTGTGTGTGCACAACTGAGTATACATATGCCTAAAATTATGGGATGTATGGCCTTTGCTTATGTAGATCTTCCAAAGTTATATATCAGGTAAAGATCTACCCCACTTCCCTGTCTCTGGGGATCAATTCCAAGTGTCCCACAACAGGGGCTCAGCTCCAGGCTGTGACCTTAGCACTCTAGGAATTCCCTTAATCTTTTAGGGAGCTTGACTCAGGTCAAATCGAGATTACAGGTGCTTGCAACTGTACATGTTTGGGTGTGTGTGTGTGTGTGTGTGTGTGTGTGTGTGTATGTGTGTACATGTGTTGTTGCGGGATCTAAAAATCCACCCAATGAAGCACAGATTACAAGCTTGTTCAAAGCTCACAGATACCCAGCTAGAGAGAAGCCTTTCCTTCAGCGCCAACTATAGAGAGAAGCTTTTCCTTCAGCTCCTTGAAAAATAGTCCACCCTCATCTGGGGGAGCCCCCAGAATATTATGTGTTGGGAGAGTCATTCAAAGATTCACCATAGACTAAAAGTTAAAATTAATAATTGAGAGGCTTTATTAGAGAGAGAGAAAGAGAGAGAGAGAGAGAGAGAGAGAGAGAGAGAGCAAGAACAGGGCTTAGACAGGGTGATGTATGTGCAGCCCCCAATTACATCTCCACACAGTTTTTATACACAAGGGACAAAGAAGGTTGCATGCCCCACCAAAGCAGTTTAATGGGCAGTGTTTTCCTGTCTTATTGACTTGCAGGCTTCTTTCCGGCCCTCCGGCCAAATGGCATTCCAGAGGGGAATTTTGCAGAACAGTAGGGAAAGTGGGCATTTTTATTGCCTGCCAGCAATTTCTCAGGCTTAAAAAATTTCATTATAAGATTTTAAGATTTTTTTTTCCTTTTGTGCTTCCCCTTCACAGTGTATGAGGGGCATATGTGTAAGAGAGTACTTGAGTGTATGTGCCTGTGGAGCTCCAAGAGTGACATCGGGAATCATCCTGGATTACTTTTCCATTTTATTGCTTTGCTCTGGGGTTTCCCAGGCTTTGCCTTCTAAGGCTAGAATTACAGGTCTTTACCATATACAGGCATTTTTACGTGGGATCTGGGAATCTGAAGTCATGCCTTTTTTCTTATGAGGCAAAGGCTTTAGCCACTGAGCTTTCTCCCCACTGCTGAACCTATTATTATTATTTTTTAAACATGGATGCTTCCCGTTAAAGCTTAGATTCTAGGCAAGCACTTTATCAACTGGACCAATCTCCCCAACTGTCCAGTGGTAAAGATTGCCTACCAGGTCTGTATCTGTGCCACCTTGTCATAGTTAAGCACAGGTGTCAACTTGACTGTTGAGGGTTTGAGCTCTGGACACAGTTGTAGAGAGTTGATGGTTGAGTTAAGCCCAGAGCAAACCTGAAGGAGATTGTCTAGCTGCTGGGGAAGACCCAGCCCATGGTGGGTGGGATTAGGCCCTGGATATATTACAGAGAGCTGGTTGAAAGAGTTGGCATCTTTCTGTTCACTTGGCCAGACATGCTGGTCTGGCAAGTAAGGATTGTCCATCTCTTAGCTGTTATGCAGTGATGGAGTGGCCAGTTCCCTTGGCCCTGGTGTTGGTGCGTGCTCTCCCATCAAGTTGGACTAAGAACTGTAACCAGAAATCGTAAGAGAATAAACCCCTTTTTCCCTTAAGCCATTTGATGGTCATTTATCAGCAACCATGCAGGTGAACTACAACATGCCTACTCTATATAAATGGAAAGGGACAAAAACAAAACAAACAAATAAATAAATAAATGGAAAGGGACTGCAGGGGAGATATTATTTTCTTGGATTATTGTTGCTGGAGCTTTGGACCAACAGAATGGCCAAACCTAAAATTCCTTTCCAAAGTACAACAGTTTAGGTATAAATGGAGATAAATAAAATCTGAGGATAAAAAATGAACAGAAGGGGCTGGAGAGGTGGCTCAGGGGTTAAGCCTCTGCCTTGCAGGCGGAAGGTCCTGAGTTCGTATCCTAGACCCCACGTATAGATGCCAGGCGGAAGCGGGAGCGGCCTGCGTTTCTGGTCCTGGTAGGGCGGAGCCTGTGAGTCCCAGGGCAGAGTAAACAAGGAGGAGGCAGTCCATGGCGGTTCCCGAATTCGTCCGTGGTTCTACACACGCATACACACATAGACGCACACACACACATACACGCGCACAATTGAATAAAAAAAAAATGAACAGAAAGGATATGTAACTAGAGAAAAAAAAGAAGTATCATACCAAATGCCTGAGAGTTTGGAGTCAAATGTTGCTGAGACTACTTCTGCTTTTAGAGCCTGGCATTCAATATAAGCCTAAAGTCTGAATGGCCTAACTGTGGGAACAAAACTTGATCATGAGACATGATCAAGAGCGAGACTGTTATTTTTAAAAATGTTTTATTTATGAGACGACAGAGAGAGAGAGAGAGAGAGAGAGAGAGAGAGAGAGAGAGAGAGAGAGAGAGGAGTTGACATGTTCCAGGTTCAGGAAGAGATTCTGTCTCAAAATAATAATAATAAATGATTGAGGAAGACACCCAGTGTCTTCCTTTGGCCTCCGTGCACACACAAAGGATAAATTGTATAGTGTATACATTATGTCATCTGGGACTGGAGAGATGGCTCAGGGTTTAGGACTCACAAGCAGATGGTCCTGTGTTTAGATCCTAGGTCCCAAGTAACAATGTCAGGCAAAAATGGCAGTGGCTTGAACTTTCGGCCCTGCTAGGCAGAGCCTGGGAAATATCAGGGCAAAGCAAAAAGGAGATAAAAGCAATCCAGAATGATTTATGAAGTTGTCCTTGGTCCTCTACAGGGATACACAGTGCCCTCTGATACACACACACACACACACACACACACACACACACACAAGAAGAACCGCAGGAAATGTTTTCTCTACAGAGAAGGAGGTACCATTTCCTTTGAGAGTCCTGTCTAGAGTCACCTGATCTTACCCTGGGCCCTCAGGTGAGGGATATGAATTAATAAGAGGAACTTGAGAGGCTCAGAAGTCATGGAGCCTGGAGAGGTGGTAAGCACAAGGGCCAGCGAGAGCCAGGCTTCTTTGTGTCCTCAAGGGGCTGGTGGGGTCTCTCCCAGTCCATCTGCTCTGCTGATTGTAGTGGTGGAAGTGGAGCTGGGCCAAAAGCCAGGTAAGAAACTTTGAGGAGAGTCTGGGGAATGCAGATCATCACCTGGGAGAGTGCTCACTCAAGCCCTGGATTCCTGATAGTGCCCGTCTGTAGCCAGTTCTGGGGTGATGCAGTCAGGAAGATCAGAGTGTAAGGCCATCCTTAGCTACATAATCAATTTCAGGCCAGCCGGAACTATGGGACCGGGTCTCAAAAACAAAGCAAAGGAAAGGGAGGCAGGAAAGCCTCTGAGAAAAGGCAGGTCTAAGCCAGCTCAGGTTGGGAAACTGAGGCACGGAGGTGAGGGCAGGGCTCAGAACCCTTGGGGCTAGTTTCCCTTTTGAGAACTGATACGAACTCCATGTTTCTCAGGCTCCAAGGAGATCCAGGACCCCACATTTCTTCTGGACGGGCCCAAGGGCCTTTGTCTGCTTCAGCCAGGGCCTCTGGGACCTCAGGTAGATGAGATGGAATGTTGGGGGTTGGGGGAAGATGGGAACAAAGCTACTGATATCAGTTGTGCCCATAGGAACAACGTTTCACTTTTGACAGAGTCCTGGGCACTGATGCCGCGCAGGTAGGCAGAGCAATGGGAGGAGGATGGGAGACCTCTGATGGCCGGGATTCGGGGTGGTCCTCAGCCCTTTGGCTCAGGGCTCGTTTCTCCCTGCAGGAAGCAGAGCAGGAGCTGCTGGCAGGAGTCCAGCCCATGCTGGCCTCTGTGAGCCGCGGGTACAGCGTAGCCCTGCTGCTCCGGGGCCGGGAAGCAGAGGCACCCCGGCTCGTGCCTCAGGTGAGGAACCTGCCAGGTACAGGTCTCCCTAAGAGTCCTCAGAAACCCTTTCATTCACTCAGCTAGGCTCCTGTGGCACCCTGCAGAATATGAAGGACGCTTTGCCAGTGTCACTTCATGCAGCGACTGGGAGGTCAAGACAGATGAGAGACAGACGGGGAGGGCTCTTAGGCAACGGTAAAATATGTAAACGGCCTCGATTCCACACTTCCTGAGAATACTCAGGATTCTACACTTGAAAACTTTGCATGGGGTCTTCATCAAAAGCCCTCTTCTCCCAATACTCTAGAAACCTTACCAGGCCTCCTGCCCAGCCAATAGTGGGACCCACTGAAATGTCTCCTGGTTTGTCTGGCTTGCAGGGATGTGAGGGTTGGAACTATTTCTGTTCTGAACATCATGTCCCCAGCACAGACTTCATCCTCAGGAAATGCTGAAGGACAGACTGATGATTTTGTTATTCGGCCTGAGCCCCTTTCTTCACTTTAGCTGCTGCAGATGGTGTTTGAGGAAGCACGGCCCCCGGGGGCTCTCACCCGGTGCTCAGTACTCTCAGCCTAGTGCAAGTGAGAACACTGGGGAGGGGCAATGGGAGAACTGGAAGGTTGGGGGCATGTGACGTGGCAGAAACAGCCTGAGGATTGGGCGGGGAGAGCCACAAGAGCTTGAGCCCCATTATGCTGGTTAAACAGGGGCTTGACTCTCTGGGGTGACCTTTACATCCCAATTGTCTGTGGCTAAATTCTCACGCTGTCCTTAACCATGGGCTCCACGGGAAGGGAAAGGCTGGGCTTCTGACTCTTGTCCTTGTGTTATCTCAGATGAGCTCCCAGGGGAGGACCCGAGATCTACTCTGCCCAGGGCTGGAGGACCTGTCAGTACTGGAGGTAGCCCCTCTGGGCTTGTAAGTATTTAGGGTCCGATGGTATATGGAATGTTTGTCTTAAAGTAGGAATGACACCTTGGAGCGAAGTCTCTAGAAGTTTCTGATTATGGCTGTCCCAGAAAAAAAAGAGACTTGAAGTCATGCTCTTGGGGCCTGGGTTTGTTCCCACCTTCTTTCCTTCATCTCATATACCCTACATCTTACTTGCGCTCTAATTATACCTCTTCAGTTCTATGCCCATGGTCATGTCCCAATACAGTCTTGTAGTCATTTACAACTCACTAAGAAGTTTTTCCATCTGTGAAATGGACATGTCACAGTTTGCCTCAGTGTTGCAAATAAATTCATGACAAAACGGCTTATGGGAACAAGGGATTTTATTTTGGCTTATGATTGTCCAGCTTGGCAGGAGAGCTCATTCCAACTCATACTAAGATAACTCATACAAGGAGCTGAAGGAAGCTACGCGTGGGCTCAACAACATGACACTCATCAAAGCTGACCTGGCTACAGCCGCTGCTGAGTGCCAAACCTGTCAGCAGCAGAGACTAACACCAGGAGCTCAGAAAACTGGCCACACATATCCATAGGACTACGAAGATGGGGGCATACCTCACTTGCCAGATGGCACTTCTGTCTAAGTATGCCAAAGAATGCCAACTCACTGAATGAGCTAAGTGAATATGTCAGTGGGCTCATGTTCATGGAATTCACTGATCTTACCAGCTCATTTCACAAGCCGAATATCTCAGCAGTCCTAGTCTGGTGCTGAAGAATGACAAACTTTACTAAGTCAGTTTCCCCCATCTTATTCATCTGCCAAAGAAATAGTTCACCCACAATGGGCTAGAACTTTCCCTACCAATTAGATAATCTCTTGCAAGCTTTTTTTTTTTTTTTCAGTACTTACCTATTAATTCTTTACAAATGTACCCAGAACCCAAGCCTTCAATTGTCAAGATGACACCTGTACTTATCACAAGGCATGAGCCTAACTATTCTGTTCCCTCCCAGGGCAGGCCAAAGGAGGAAAATTAAGGCCAGGAAAATGAAAAACATTTGGAGACGTGTATTGAGCCTGGAGCCTTTGGAACAGTTACATACATTTTCCTTGACTTCCTGCACGGAGATTCTAGGGCTCTGGCCAGAGCGGTGGAGCTGAGGGACTGAGCTCAGATTCTCCTTTCTTAGGGTGGTGGAAGATGCTAGTGAAGTGGAGGTGTCTGACTCACGCGCTGCCTCGGAGCTGTTCTTGCAGGCTGCAGAGGGTGACAGCAGGTGAGCATCGGGAGGCACCAGTAGCCAACAACGTCTTACCAGGGACCCCTGGCATTATTAGGCCTGAGCTTGCCCTCTCACCTGCAGGGCCTACTCTCTGCTCACTCTCACTGTGTCTTCCCCTGGGCCCGACCTTCCCAAGAGACCTGGTACCCAGCAAGTGTGTCGAGGTAGCTTGAGAATTATGCAGCTCCCAGGAGCCCTGTAAGTCTGAGGGGGGACTCTTCTGAAAGCATGGGGAAGTAAGGAGTGGGAGGCAAAATGTGGAAATGAGGAGTGGCATGGAAATCTCCTCTCTCCTGTGGATGGCCCCATACCCATGCCCATGTGGATGGTACTAATAGGACTCAATGGGTTCTGAAAAGAAAAAGTAAAAGAGAGAACATGATTGTGGGAAGGGGACATGTTGGGAACACCTGTGGGAAGTGGAATGGAGGAGTGGGAATGGGTATGATCAAGGTATACGTGTATGAAATTTATCAACGAATCAAAAAAGAAGGAGAGAACCCACTATGAATGTTATCCTCTGACATGCATGTCATGGCAAATGTGCCCCAAGTCCCCTTCCTTCTCAAATAAATAAAATTTTTGAAATTTTTGAAATTTGTGGAATAATGAAAGACAACTAAGTAAAGAATTAAAAAAAAAATCTTTAACGAAAGTAGATCTTTTGGGACCAAGGATGTAGAGCAGTGGTAGAGTACTTGTCTTAAATGCATAAAGTCCTGAGTTTGGTCCCCAATTGCTACAAAAATTAAATGGACCTTTTTTTTCTTTTCTTTTTTTAACATAGTCATTCACACTTGTAATCCCAGCAGTGTGGGAAGGTAGAGGCAGGAGAATCAGGAATTCAAGGCCAGTTTTATGCATAAGATCCCATCTCAATAAAGCCAAGAAATAGGGCTAGAGAGATGGCTAGAGCTTCAATCCCTGAGCCATCTCTTCATGAACAGAAGGTCCTGATGTTCAGATCCCAGACTCCACATAAAAACGCAAGGCGGAAACCTCAGAGGCCTGCAGTTCCACTTCTGGCCCTGGTGGGCGGAGCCTGGGAAATTCCAGAGCAAAGCGAAAAGGAATTAGAGCAATCCAGGATGATTCCTGAAGTCACCCTTGGCCCCGCTCAGGGATGCAGTGCCCTTTGATATACATACATACACACATACACACATGCACAAATTAAATTTTTTTTTGAAAAAAAAAAGCCAAGAACTAGATCTTTTGTACCAGTTTTTTCATGTATTGACAATAGCTTCAGAGATAGTTTTGCAAATGATGTCTTCAAGTATTTTTGTCTATTTTTATAATTTTCAGTTTCCTACTGCTTGTGTCTGTGTTTTGAGAATCTCAGGATTTTTTTTTTTTTTTTTTGAATCTCAGGATTTTATGAATGGTAAGTAGACAACTAGACACATCGCCATCCCCCTGTTATTGTGGAACTCACTGGAACTCACTATGTGGTCCTGGTTGATTTTAACTTGTGTTAACCCTGTCTCTGCCAACTCACATACTAGGATTACAAGTGTGTGCAGTCACATCAGGATCCTACTACCTTTTAATTTTTATGTTTGCACAATTCATTTACATATAACCACTTATATTTCTTCTGATTTATTGGAGTGTAAACTTAGAAAGAACCTAAATGTCCAAAGCCAAGATTGGGAAATTCCCAAGCAGTCAGCCAATCCTCTGCTCACATCATTCATTTCCCTCAGTGCTCAAATACAATGAGTACCTCGGGAGGTCACAGTGAATGATCATTTCTAAATTTGAAGAGTGTGGCAGTGTGGAGAGCATAAACATACTGCCAAGTTCAGAAGTGTTTAAAAAAAATAGAGAAAAACAAGAAAGGAGAAAGCAGACTAAATTCCAGACTATTTCAAGGTCACTTCATTTATTATGTAAGTTTTTTTTTTTTTTAAAGCTAAGTGTGATATAACAACACACATCTGTTTTCAAAACCTGGAAAAACTGAAGCAGGAATATCTGAATTCAAGGACAACATAGTGAGACCTTGTCTCAAAAGCAAACAGAAACCTCCAGCTATACTGAAATACATGTATTATAAAGTCCACACTCTTAAAAATGTACAGTTCGATGTTTTTTATTTAGTATACTGACTACCAAAACTTACAAATTTAGGGCTGGGGAGATGGCTCAGATGGCTTGCAAGCAGAAGGACCTGAATTCAAGACATGTGAATCTTCCAGCATTGTCTTTTCAAGATTGTTTTGACTTTTCAGGATTCTTGAAATTATATATAAATTTCAGAATGGCTTTTTCATTTTGGGTTTTTTAAAAGATCATTGAAATGTTGGTACAGTGTACATTTAACTTTGTGTGTGTATGTGTGTGTGTGTGTGTGTGTGTGTGTGTGTGTGTGTGTGTGTGTGTGTGATAGGGCACTGTATGTCTCTGTGGAAGACCAAGGATAACTTTGGAAATCATCCTGGATTGCTTCTACCTCCTTTTTGCTTTGCTCTGGGATTTCCCAGGCTCCACCTACCAGGGAAATGCAGGCTGCTACTGTTTCTGCCTGGTGTTTTTTTACGTGGGACCTAGATTCTGAACTCAGGACCTTTTGCTTGCGAAGCAGAGTCTTAACCTCTGAGCCATCTGTCCAGCCCCTACAGTGTGCATTTAAAAATAATGCAATAAAATAAAGAGCCAACAAGTTGAAAATCTATCTGGTAATACAAAAAAGTCGCTGAAAGTAATTAAAATAGCGTGTCCAGCATTTTCTGTACCTACCAGTTAGGGATTACTTTTCTCCTTTCCTCCCTCTGGCAGAGACTGCCCCCTGCTGCGGGTACTGGCTGGTGAGGCTGCTGGTGAGGAGGTGGAGGGCTGTGTGCCCTGGGTTGTCTCACGGCTCTTGGAAGGAAGCAGCTACAGTGGCCTCCTCCTTCGACTGGATCTGCAAGGTGGCTGGGGGGGGGGGGCTTGAAAGCTCTGGGATTGGATCCTTTCACCAACTAGCCCATGACCAACCCAAGCCCAAACCCAAAGCTTGATTCACTGGAAACTCCAGCATTCAGGTCCCATTGTGGCCAGGGTGCCAACTTCTGGAGCCCAAACAAAATAAACAGTTAAAGAAACCTCAACCCCTTAGCTTGAGGGACTTTCCAGTTTGCCTAACTTCTTCCTCCCCTCCTCCTCTTCCCTTCCCCTCCTCCTCCCCTCTGCTTCCTCTCCTCCTTTTCTCCTCTCCCCCCCTTTCTCCCCTCCCCTCCCCTCCCTTACCTTTCTTTCCCTTCCCTTCCATTCTTTTATCTTTTCCTTTCTTCTTTCCTCTTTTCCAGTTCTTCCTTCCTTCCTTCCTTCCTTCCTTCCTTCCTTCCTTCCTTCCTTCCTTCCTCCTTCCTTCTTTCTTCCTTTCTTTCTTTCTTTCTTTCTTTCTTCTTTCTTTCTTTCTTTCTTTCTTTCTTTCTTTCTTTCTTTCTTTCTTTCTTTCTTTCTTTTTCTTTCTTTCTTTCTGAGTTAGGGTCACACTATGTGGCCCAGATTAACCTTGAAATAGATTTACAGCCCAGGCTGACCTAGAACTCACCATCTTTCTGTTTTAGTCTCAGTGCCGGGATTACAGTTAACCATCACCATACCTGACTACTTACCAGGCATTTTAATGCCTTTGATTTATTTTTTTTGTTTTGAGACAGGGTCTAACATAGTAGCCCAGGCTGACCTCAGACTCATGGGATTCTTCTTGCTTCAGCATCCTAAGGACTAGGAGTAACCACAACACCCAGCTGTGATACCTTAAAGCAAATGTCACGATGCAGATCTAACTTACAATTGAGAAAAAGAACATGTGCTTGATTTATAAATGAGAAAAGGGAGGATTCAAGAGGATAGATGGCTTGTTTTAACATAACTATTAACATCTGGCTTCTGAAAATTCAGAGATTTGGGTGAAGGTAACAGGGGGAATATAAATCAAACAAAATGGCCATAAAGCCAGGTGTGGTGGTGTGGCCTGGTAATCCCAGAACTCAGAAGGCTGAGGCAGGAGAATTGCAAGTTCAAGGACAGCCTGAGGTATATATAGTAAAGAGACTATCAAACACCCTCCCCACACACTCCACAAATATGATGGGCTGGGCAGATGGTTAAGTGCTTGCTCTGTAAGTGTGAGAACAGGAATTCAGATTCTCAGAATCCAAGTCAAAGTGGGGCAGGCATGTGGCTATCTGTAATTCCAGCAACCTGGGAGATAAAGATCCGGGGAATTTCCCAGGGCATTTGGCTAGCCAGACTATCTATTCAGTGAGTTTCACAGTCAACTGAGAGAATTTGCTTCAGTAAATAAACTGGAGAGTAATCAAGTCAACTTTGGGCCTCTACGCATGTATGCCTGCATACACAGATATACCCTACACATGAACACGAGCATGTACACACACTCAAACACACAATCCCCAAAACAAAGAATCAAAACCCAAAATAACAATAACAAAAACAAGGGCTGGGAACCAGGGAGAAGAACAAAGGGCCGTGGATGTAACTCAGTGACAGAGCTCTTGCCTCACAGGTGCAAAAAGAGTAGTTGAGGCCAGGTTGTAGACAGATGGAGTTCTTATACTTTGAATATGTTTTTAATTTTCCATAATAAGGAAAACAAAAGTTCTGACCCTCTGACTATCTCCAAAATCAAGGAACATATTCATTTGGCCAATAAGTTCCCAGCCTCTCCCTGCGCTCAGCCCTGAGGAATGAGGAAGATAAGTTGCGGCATTTCGGAGACAAAGCACAGGCTGGAGAGATGGCTCAGAGGTTAAGACTGCCTTGCAAGCAGAAGAACCTGAGTTTGGATCCCAGATCCCACGTAAATGTGCCAGGCAGCAATGGCAGTGGCCTGCACTTCTAGCCCAGCAAAGCAGAGTCTGGGAAACCCCAGAGCAAAGCAAAAAGGAGGTACAGCAATCCAGGATGATTCCCAAAGTCACCCTGGGCCTCCACAGGGACACACAGTGCCCTCTGATACACACACACACACACAAATAATAAATAAATAAATAAATAAATAAATAAGCAGTATAGACTAATTTGATACTCAATTGAGGATACAGGTTTTAAGTGTCATGTGGAGAGGCAGATGGTGTGAAAGCTGCTGTGAACAGAAAGATAATCCACCAATAGCCTAAACTTCGTGAATCAAGTGCATGTGAAAGTCTAATAGGTGCTAGGCTTCAGTTCTGATGGTAGGATTGAACTCAGGACCTCAAAACATACTAGGCAAATGTTCTACTGAACTATGCAGCACATCCCCCACCTTTTTTTTTTTTTTTTTTACTTTTTGTTTTGTGATAGTGGTTCACCACTCATCCAGGCAAGCCTTAGACTCTCATGCCTCTTGTCTCAGTTCACTCTTGTAGCTAGGGATGACAAGTCTGCACCATGAAAATGGGCAGTGGTTAGGTATTTTGATAAACTATACTCCATAGAAATTTACAGGCAGTGTGCTCTGGAGTGCACAGGAAGACACAATCCTCTGTTGTCACCTCTTTCTAGGTAGCTCCATGAGTTTGCTCCAGGCTGCTCTGTTGGGGGCCTCAAGAAGGAGGATGCAAGTCAAACAAGTGAGACCTACTCTGTGGGACGCAGTAGAAGAGACTCGGATCCGCAGGGCCAGTCTGAAGACCTTACGTTCAAGTCTCCTTGGTGACATCTTGACAGACGGTGGGCTTAACAGACTAGGCAGGGCACTACGGGAGCTACAGGTGAGCAAGGCAAGGTCTGGGGGTACCTGGGCCAGCATGGCCAGTGCCCATTCTTAACCCTTTCACTCTAGATGGTAAAAGCCTGGAGCCAGTGTTCAAGAAGACAGACATCCAAAGGGGCTAGAACTGGATCTGTAAAGCTCCCAGAACCACAGGTATGTCTTCTCATCCGACCCCTTGCAAGCTCCATATAAGTCTGCTTTCTTCTTCTTTGTTTACAGACTAGTGCATTCATTCACTGATTTGATTCTCGAACATTTATCGACCATTTACCATGTTCTAGATACAGTACCATATCAGCTCTGGGATTTCCCTGACATTGTGGAGTTTACTATATACTGGGAAGAAACAATTCTTTCACCATAATCAGTGCTTGTAAGGTTTATAAGCACATGGTTCCCTGTGGTAGCTAATTAGCCTCGAAAAGAGAAAAAAGAAAGAATACATGTAGGAGGTGATTCCTGAAGGAGGTCAACAGATATAATGAAGGCTGTTCTAGCGGCTGCTTGCAAACTTGATGACTTGAGCTGGATCCTACATGATGGAAGGCTTACATGATAGAAGGAGAGAACTGATTTCCAAAAGTTGCCTGATGACCTCCATCTATGTGCCACAGCATGCATGTGTATACCTTCTATCTCTCGCTCATAAATAAATAAACAGGCAAATAAAACAGTCATTAATTAGGTTTAAACAATCACAGGAAATTGAAATCAGCAATGTTTGATATCTCTGGGGGATTGCAAGATGCTCAGGCTGCTGAACAGAGAGAGTCTGGAAAGTGCTGGAAAGAGAGGCAGAGGCCAGGTTGCACAGGACTTTCTCTAAGTCTCCTGAGACATTTGTATTCTTTCTTGAAGGTCAAAGGTGAGCAGGTGAAGTGCTGTAAACAGAGAAGCTGGCTCACACACCTGTCAGGTGAGCAAAGGGGGGGGGGGAGAGGGGCCTGCGGGAGAGGAACTATAAATAGCCCAAAGTAACTTGGAAGCTGAAGAGGGACAATCTCACACCAAGTCCTTGGAGGTGGATATGTTCATCTCTCAGACATGGCTTTTCTTGTGCAAAAGGTGGTGCTGTCTTCCAGGATTTGCCACAGGGTAGCTGGGTTCCCTTTTCACAATTAGGTACCTACAACCTATTTTATTGCTCTGGGTCTGGGGAATTAGGTATGTTAGCTTTTTTTTTTTTTAAGTAAGTGTTCACTGTTCAGTGCTTTAGTTGCATTACTCTTTCATGCCCTCTACAAGTTTTATTAATTCTGTTTGATGAGGAAGAACTTGGAGATTCAGAAGGTTAGTCACCTGCCTGAGTTCATATAGTAAGAAAAAGAAAGTCTGGGACCCCATCTGTGTGATTTTAAGCACTGAACTAAGTTTACACCATCCTGGCAGGAATGGTGGGTGTAGAATTTTCACTCCTAATATCTCTTCAGTATGTGACAGATTCAGCAAGTCTCAAGGAAGCCCCACTGTGAATCTGGGCTTACGTAGGGGTGTGTGTGTATGTGTGTGTGTGTGTGTGTGTCCTCTTTGGTGTGCTTAATTACCTTTTCTTTTGGGTCAGGAAGAATGAGATCTGTAGGGTCTGGACTGCATCAAAAGCCTCCTTTCAAGAACTCTGAAGAACAGGTACTTCTTCATGTACCCCAGAAACAACTGGAGTGAGTGGTCCCCAAACCCAGATAATCTGCCTTCTGCTTACTCAGGAGCAGAAGCTTACTATGAAGCTCCTGAGAAAGGATCTGAAGGATATGGAACCAAACGATGGTGCCTGGAAAGGGCTCTATTCCTGTTGGGATGGATTAGGGTTATCAGGTCTTTAGGGTTACTATGGTGTTTACCGACAGAGCCAGTTCCTTCTACCCTCAGCCTCCTGAGTCCCTTGAGAATTCACAGGCTCTTCTTGGTCAGTTAGGTTCTGGGAATAGTCTTGGCAATGGAGTTCTGTTGGAAAGGTTTGAGCTCAAAACTGTATGCAAACATAGCCTTCTGACTAAGCCTCAAATGACACCATCTAGGCTTGGCAGTACCCAGATGTAGCTCTGCAGTTCTTTCTGGCCCAGGCCCGGAGACAGAGACTTCGAGAACAGAATCAAATTCAGATGGAAGAAATGCTGAAGCATATGGAACAGGACGAGAAAGTGGCAGAACAAATCGAAGGTCTGGTGGCTGGAGAGGTGAGAAGGGACATAGTGGGGGGCTTGAGGATGTACTTAGGCCAGGCATGCACCGTGCTCTAGTATCACTGAATAGTCCACACAAATGACCTCGGGGACCTTGTGGGAATAGAGAAGACAATGCTAGTGCTATGCAGGATGCAGGACCCAACACCTGATGGTGAGGAGGTGTACACTTCACACTGGAGCAGATAGGGGAGATGGCATCTTAGCAGACACTCAGAGGACCCACAAGGTGGGTCTGAAATTCACTAGATTCAGCTCAAGGGCAGTTAGTACTCATCAGAGAGGCACTCGGTACACAACTGTTTAAACCAACTAAGAAATAAAACCTGTGGCCAGGTGTGGTTGTATAGTCCCAATGTTTGGGAGGCATAGGTAGGAAGATTATGAGATTATGAGTTCAAGGCTAGTCTGGGCTACTGGGGAGACCCTGTCCAACCTCCCTCTGCCTCAAACAAACAAAATGTTTGTTCTATGTGGCTACAATTATCAGAGACAAAGCTAAAGAGATAATGTTTGGAGTTCTGGATTTGGAATTCCCATCAAGGAGGGTGGGAACTGTTGGAAGAGAATGTGCCATCTCAGTTCTGTCCCTCATTAGCCATGGGGATTAGGGCAAGATAGATCACCACCTGATGCACAGCATAAAATGGTAACTTCATGAGGTCCCATGAATAAGATCATACACATTATGTTCAGCACGAAGCCTGACATGCAAGTGGCAATGGCCACAAGGTGAGAATTATCTCTGAAGGCCTCTGAGGAGAGATGGAGATGGTGTGAGGAGCGGAGAGTGCTGAGACGCCATGTGGAGGCCCTGCGGGTGGAACGGGATACAGCAGAACAGGATCTGGCGGACCTCTATGACCTGCATGTTCGGGCCACCAGAATTCGGACGTGCCACTTGCTGCAGGTCAGTAGAGACAGAAGGTGGGTCTAAAGTGGGTGCCAAAGCTGGTGGGCCCACATGCATCTCTGGATCTGGATGCAGGTATTTCAAGCCTGGCAGGGGCTGTGGGAGGAGAAGTCTGTGACCACGGAGCATCGTCATCGCAGCCTGCTGGCTGGTGTCCTCCAAGACTCTATTGATCTGGCTTTGAAGAACCAGGAGCTCCAAGTCCAGGTTCAGCAGCTTCAGCAGAATGCAGGCTGGGTGGGGGCAGGCGTGCTGGATTCCTGCCCTGGGGAGAAACCTCATGGAAAGCCCTTCCACGTCAGTGTCTTTCCTCCTCATTCTTAAGGGCCCTAGAAGGGAGAAGGTGGTGGGATATGACAACTAACCTGGCCCTCATTACAAACAATTACTACCACCACTAGCCACATTTTGTGTCAGTCTCTGCTAAGCACCGAACATCTTTTATTTCATATTTATTTATTCCCAGCTTCCCTATACTTGTAGATAGATACCCCTTGATCCTCATTTCAGAGATAACCTTGGGCAAGTAACTGTCTAAGGACAATCAGCTAAATGGCAAAGCCAAAATATACATTCAAGTCTGAGTACAGCTATATGTCACAGGCAGCAGTGTGTCACAATTTTCAGAGTATGTGGGAATCACCTAGAAAGTTTCTGAATCCCATTTCTTAAGAACCTGCTTCAACAGTTCTGGGACTTTCTTTTTTGGTGCTGGTGATGGAGCTCAGAGCCTCTACATACTGAGCATTGACTCTATTGTTGAAATATGGCTCCAAACATGTTTTTTTTTAATTAAAAATTTTACGTGGGACAGCATACCATTATGGAGTTTAGAAGTTAAGAGTCAGCTTCCCCCCCTGCTTGAGGCAGGGTCTCTATTGTTCTACCGCTCAGCATACTACAGGCGAGGTGGCCCACAAGCTTTTAGGAATGTCTCCCATTTCACTGCAGGAGTGATGGGATTATAAACGCCATGCCTATGCTGCAAATGCTACAGGAAACCATCTTGGTAACCCACCCCTTCTTTCTTGAGACAGGACCCCAGTAGCCCAGCTTGTCTTTAAGATTTTGATCCTTTCCCAAGTACTAGGGCTGCACGTTCAGCTCAGTCCTTAATTTTCTGAGACAAGGTCTTATTTGTTTTGCTTAGGCTGATCTTGGACTTGAGACTTTTCCGCCTCTGCATCCCAGAGTGCTGGGGTGACAGGTGTGCCCCACCATAACCAAGGAACAGTCCCCTGGAGCTCCCAAAGTAAGAACTCTACTACTCTGACAGCTAGGAGAAAATACTTTCCTAGTCTAAATGTTACTCCACAATTATTTAGGAAACGAGGGGGAGAACAGTATTTGAAGGGAGCTGTACAACAGAGAAGACAGGAGACAAGCGTGACTGGTTGCAGGAAGCACCCTACACCCTAGAATACTTTATTAAGACCTTATTGCTTATGCAGTTACAGAGACACGATTGAGCTAGTTTCCTGTACCTGGTCCCAGGTTACTTGCAGAGCTTCCTCAGGCTATTGGGAGTTGGGACACTACCGGGCAGGGGCAGGACCCAGTGTAGGAAGAGTGGTAGTTTTTAGAGGTGGCCTCGGGGTTCAGGAGGGCCTTTGGGGTGAGCATAGGGATCAAGGAGTAGGTTTAAGCAAGGGCCCAGGGGCAGTTTTCCCTGAGATGAGTTTAACCCCAGTCCTCTCTGGCCTTTCCAGAATAGGCTGGGTATGAGGAGCAGCAGTGTGGAGAGGGGGTGGGAGTTTGCGGGGGTGGTATCACCAGGCACTGGAGTGTTGGGTAGGCTTGGCAGAGTGGCCCAGTTAGGTCTGATGGTTGTATTTCTGGCAACAGACCTTCCTGCATGACAGTGGGGGCTAATTATCCCTTATCTGGAAGTCAGTCTGAGCTGGAGTAGCCAGCACCAGGCCTGGGGGCAGGAACTCTGTAGAGTGACCACACTAGCAAGGAAAGTCACTTCAGTCACCCACACCCTACTTGAAACAACTATGTTCATGCAAGATGAGGCAGGGAGCTTCCTCTCAGGGAGTTTCCAGGCAGATGTTATTGGTGTTCCCAATTCTTCAGTATGAAACAACACAGGAATAAGAATGTCCTTAACTAAGCCCACTCTTCATAATTCCTAGGCGTATTCCTTTATCCACCTGCCTCTAAAGACTAACCTGGCTGCTTGTCCTAGCTTTCCTCACAAGGCACTTGTTACAGGTAGGGAAGCCTGGGAGGGGCACCTCACCTACTGGTCAGCACTGAGAGTGGAGGGGGTCAGGGGTTAAGGGGTGCCATAGTACAGGCGCACAGCCAGGCAGATGAGCAGTGTGGCCAGGAAGAAGGCAGCTGTGAGCTGCAGCCGCAGCAAGGCTGCCGAGAGCACAGCATTGACCACCAAAGAGCAGGACACGACAAAGAGGCGTGTGATGCTGCTGCCGTGCTTCATGACAGCTGACATGAGGAGTCCATTCAGTGCCTGGCTCAGCACCACAAGCACTGCCCATCCTGAGAAACCCTCTAGAAGACCAGGGCCTGGGCTGCTGCCCGCGTGCAGGCCAAGGTTCAGGATCACACCGAAAGTGTAGAGGAAGAGGTTCTGAAGTGCCAGGGGCAGCTGCTGTCGCTTCATGATCAGCTCTGTGTACACTGTTGACACGCCGGAGATGAGGCAGTATAGGACGAGGAGCAGCAGTCCCAGTGGAGTGATGTGCAGGGGCATGGGGCTGGCGGCTGCTCCCAAAGGGGGCCTAGGAAGGGTGCTTGCAGGGTCCTGAAGGCCACCTGCTGCATAGCAAGCCCCTGCAACCATCAGCAGCAGCAGTGCCAAGCCCTGGCGTGCAGAAAGGCGGTGCTGCAGGAAGAGGCAGTAGAAAAGAGCCGTGCTTCCAATCTTGAGATTGCTCAGCACCTGGTAGGTGCTGGGGTCCATGTAACGCTGTAGATAGATCACCAGGTTGTTGTTGGCACCGTAGAGCAGAGCTGATAGAGCAAAAGGTGCAGCCTGGCTCCAGGGTGGGGATCCTCGGGGCCATGCTTGCCAGCCCATCAGGAGGGTGAAGGCGCATAACAGCAGCTTGGTCAACTCAGTGAGCAACACGGCCGAGGAAGGTCGGAAGGGCACTTGGCCATTCACATGGCACAGTGCTAACAATGGAGCATGGGCACCGTACATGGCAGTGGACAGGAGTAGCATCAGGGTCCAGCGAGCCTGCCTGGGACGGGCCAGGCCTGGCATACCTCCGTCCTCTGAATTCATGGCCCACACCAGACCCTGGGTAGCCTGCGTAGCTAGCAAGGGACAGAGGGATTGAGACACATTTGAGGGAAGTTGAGGGAGGAGCTGTGGTACATCAGAGAGAATACTGTGAACAGTCAGCTTCACACTCCATACTCCAGTTAAGCCTGAAAAAAGAGGCTGGTGACCCAGTTTTGGGGTCAGTCCCATGGAGCTAGGGAGGGAAGGAGTCCAGGGTGCAGTCTGACAAGCCAATGTCCACCCTCCGCAGGAAGAAAAGCAATGATGAAAGTGGTAGGACGGGTGGAAACAGCAAATGAATGATAGCAAGGGAAGCCAGACAGAACTTTTGTGATCGAAAGGCCTTCTGTAGGCCCAAGATGCACATTCTGTGTTCACACAGGGGCTAGTCAGGCCCCTTGCGTATTGACCGGAAGTAGTCCTTCAGTGTCTTCTCCACATTTGGTATAGCATATGTCTGAGCTGCATAAATGCCAGTGCAGGTGCCCACTGCAAAGCCCAATACTGCTGATGCCCTCAGTTTGGCCACCACATAGCCAGCCAGAAATCCCTTGAGGAATGGAGATGATAGGAGTGAGCCATCCTGCAGAAAAAAATACAGGAGATTCAAGCAGGCTCTCCCCATTTCTGGCCAGGAACTATTCTAGAGGGGCTTAAAGCACTCTATCATTCCTCCTCACTGAGAAGAGCCTTTTTTTCCCTTAAAATTCTGGAGCTAGGACCTCTAATTATACAATATCAGAACCATAGGTTCAGAGGGCTCTAACCAGAACTCTATTGCCAGAATACCTGAACATACCTGTTTCTCTAGCCTCATTCCCAGCAGTCTCTGATGATTGCACATCAACTGACTACTCCATCATATTCATGTCATTTCCCATCACTGTGGTTTTGCCTATGCTCTTCCTGGAATGTTCATCTCCATCCTTTAGCTAGCCACTAATGAAGATGTCAGTTGAAGTGTTTTCTTCTGTTTTTTCTTTTTCCCCCCAACATTTACTTATTTTTATAATAGTATGTGTGCATGCATGTGCCTTGGCCTCTGGGTGGTGGCGAGAGGATACTCTGTAGAAGTAGTTCTTACCTTTCACATTGTGCATTCAGATTGTCAGACTTACCCACTGAACCACTTTGCCAGTCTCTTTTTTTTGGTATCTTTGAGACAAGGTGTCTCTATGTAGCCCTGACTGTCCTGAAATTTGCTACATAAACCAGGCTGGCATTGAACTTGCTTTGATCCTCCTGCTGCTGTTTTCTCAATGCTCTAATTACAGGTGCATACTACATGCCCAGCACAAGTACTATTTTCTCTGGGAAATGTTTCTTGGGGTAACTGAGAACAGGCCTTCAATGCCCATTTGCTAAATAAAACTCTTACCGCTCATTCAACATCTCAAGAACAAATTGGGCCAGCACTTACTTGGCCCACGCCATTGTGGACTTCGTCCTCCACACGCTGCTGCAGACGCTCCAGCTGGTTCTTAAGAAATGTCAAATCCTTAAGCTTGGACAGAGAATCCTAGGACAAGAGAGAAACTGACTTCAGCAGACTTGTCCTACCTTCTACTTAAGTCTACAAAGGCTGAGAACTATGGGGGGGGGGTCATTGGGAAAACCAGAGAAAATCTCTTTGTAGAAAACCTTCCTAAGATGTCAGTGATAAAGGGAGACACCCGGAAGCACAAAGTTAATAGGGGAGAGGGACAAGGGAAACAGTGAAATCTACATCAATACGTTACAATGATTTTTACAGGAATTTTATACAGGTGGTGTGTAGGGGAGGCAAGAGGAACTTTCATTTAGCTTTGTGAAGTAACATTGACTGAAGTATGAGTTCCCTTAAAGTTGCTATCAACTTCTGTGTCCCAATGCCTGACACAGACTGGGTGGCATTTACTAACTTGTATGTAATGCTGGGCTGCCAGACCATCAATGAGTAATGGGCTGAGAGAGTTCCTTGGACAATTTTTGAGGTTAACCTGATTTCAACTAAGGCCATCCTAAAATAAATGGAAATACCTGGATATGCGAGACACTGACTACAGACAAGAGTGTGAATGAGTAATTGTGGTTGTGTTGTATAAAATCCAAGGTGTGCGCGAGTATTTGAATGGCTGCGGTGTACAACTCTGTCGCTGCAAGGGAGACTTTAAGAATTAGGGAACGAGCCAGAACGAGCAGTGTTCCAGGGTGTGTTTGCTAAGTGGGGTACGGCAGCAGTCCTTGGAATCCTGCCTCGGTACGGCTCGCCTAAAGTCACGGACAGGAACCCTAGTGAAAGCAAGGGGTACCTCTTACCCTTAAGTCGTTGCAGTGTAGCCCTTCCCTGAACTAAAAATACCGCGAAGTTGAACACCACACCAACTGTGAATCGACCCCACTCTCACTCACCTTGTCATCCGCCATCTTCCTCACCGAACTTGTTGCGCAGGCGCAGCTCCGCCCCCTAAAGGCAAGGACCGTCGCCATCTTTTTTGAGGGCAGAAGCATTTCCCGGGCATGTCGGGAAAAGGTGGGGGATTTTTCTAAATCGCAGCGCCAGGGCACCGCCAGGGTAGAAAATTCCACGTGATCCCTGGGGTCTAGGCCCAGGCTCTGTGTGCGCGCGCATATGATTTGGTGCAATGACGTCACTCGCACCCCTATACTGGCCTAGCAGCTTCATCTCGCCCTCTGACGAGCCCATAGTTGTGGATTGGTTCCAACCAATTCGAGTGTCTGGGCGCCTCCCAGGACCCACGCACAAACTCGGGGATCCAGACACCACCCAGCTCAGGCGTGCGCTGAGGCCCGCCTCTTTCCCTCTTCCAGAGCCGGCCCCGGTCCCGCCCCGTGTTTGCGAAGCGCCAGTTGGCCGGGCGGTCTCCGGCGCAGAGGCCCGGCTTGCAGACACTGCAGCTCCGGAGGTCGTCCTGGGTTGAGAGTGCGGACCGGCACAGGCCGGCTGGGACGCGGCGGGACAATGCTGGGCAAGGATTACATGCTGGCCATCATTCTGGTCAACTGCGACGGTGTGCACGCAGGGGCCCATTGGGAGGACCAGGGACTGAGGGTAGACCGCGGGAGTGAGGGAAGACTACCCGAGTGTGGTTCAAAGACAGGGTGGAGGGTACATCTCCAGGGGACAGGTAAACCCAGGTCGTTAAGATTCAGGACCCCAGGGTTCCTAGTTTAGCGCTGTCAACTATGATATGGAAGGTTATGACAGGGTACTGTTGTGAACTCACGAATATGCTCCCTCTTTACATTTACTTGTTCCTATAGATGACTTGTGGGAGGACCAAAGTCTAGAGGGGGAGACAGGCCTACCCCCTGGGTGGAGAAAGATCCGTGATGCTGCAGGTACTTATTATTGGCATGTACCCAGCGGTAGCACCCAATGGCAGCGCCCAACGTGGGAACTAGGAGGTGCAGAGGACTCAGGCAAGGTAAGTGGAATGTGAAGAGGGGGTCTGAGCCCATGGTGTAGACCTAGGTCTCCTGATAGATACACTGACCCTCACTTTACAGGGCACAGAGGGGATTTGGGAACTGCGACCCCCAAAGGGGCGATCCTTCTCCAGCCTGGAGAGCTCTCTGGATCGGAGGTAAGGTAATTGACCCGGGAAAAAAGTTGTGGGGATTCTTAGGCACTCAAAAATTCAGCTGGCCCCACAATTTGTTTTCCAGCTGGGCTTCTGGACTCTATCTTTGGGGCTTTTGTTCATTGTGCTTGGCTTTGTCCCATGTTTTAACTTTCAGTATTTTAAATTTTACCTTGTTTCTTTTCTTGACCTATCATGTTCTAATAGTTTGTCCATTGTTTTAGTCTCTTTTGGGGGTTCACATCTTGTGTTCTTGTCTCTTATTTTAGTTTGGGCCTTTGGGTTACATTTTCAATGCATATCCTACTTGTGATTTAGTTTAAGCCTTCTGCTTGTTTTGTCTTGAATACAGTTCCTTCAAATTTAAAGTACACTTTTGTTAACTCACTGTATTTTGAATCCCACCTTGTTTTGGCTTTGCATTTGTGGCACTGTATTATGGGTCTTATTCTACATCTTCTGTTGATCAAGTAGCTGGGCCTCACTGTTGTCCCTAAAATAAGAGACTGCGATCCCCTTACCAGCATTGTTCTCTGTTCCAGTAACTCTCTGACCTGGTATACTGAGAATTCCTACATCCGGAGCCTGGAGCCAGGGACTAAGGTAGTAACTTTGGACCTGAAGGCCAGTCCAGGATACTGGGAGATCTCAAAGGAAAGACCAGGGATAAAACTATAATGCATGGGGGTAACTAAATGTAAAGAATGCATTTACAAGGTTTATATGTTCAGAGTCTGTGTCACTTGCCACCATACTCTACTTCTACTTCTGTTCTTTCTTCCAACTTGTCAGTGTTTTGCAGTTCGCTCTCTGGGTTGGGTAGAGGTACCCGAGGAGGACCTGGCACCAGGGAAGAGTAGCATCGCTGTCAACAACTGTATCCAGCAACTGGCTCAGACCCACAACCATAGCCAACCCCCAGATGGTACCTTGGGTGAGGTAAGTTATCTGGTCTTACCAAGGGGTTCAGCCTATGACCCAGTTTTCCCTGAATCCTTATTTGCCACGACAACCACCTTTATCTGGTCTCTGGGTCAACCTTCTGTCCTTCACAGGGCCAGAACATGCTGATGATCCTGAAGAAAGATGCCATGAGCTTAGTGAACCCCTTGGATCATAGTCTTATCCACTGTCAGCCTCTGGTGCACATCCGTGTATGGGGTGTGGGCAGCTCTAAAGGCCGGTGAGGACTTCTGTAACCCTCCAAGCTAGAGTTACTTCTTCCTCCCCACTTGCAGGCTGTGTTTCCCACTGATGCTGATCCCTGGTACTTGAACTGCTGGACACATATGCGCTGATAAAGACCCAGCACTGCCTTCCCTGCCTGGTGCTGTCCTGGTTGGGGAGGGTGGGCCCAGCTCAGCAGGGACAGATAGGGGAAGAATCTGAGAGATTGGGCTGATTTTCTTCTGTGCTTCCACATGCTTCTGGAACAGTGACAGGTATGTGACAATCTAGTACTCTGAGCTGTAACTCTGACCTTAATACATCCCTACCATATCTTTAACCTTAGAAGCCTTTTGTAGGCACCATAGGACTCCTGTCCCTAACCAGCCTCTGCCTCAGCCCCAACGCTTCTTTTGCCAGGGACTTCGCTTTTGTGGCGGGTGACAAAGATAGCTGTATGCTCAAGTGCCATGTGTTTCGCTGTGATGTCCCCGCCAAGGCGATTGCAAGTGCCCTACATGGGCTCTGTGCACAGGTAAGAGCCAGGGAATACAGGGATATAGAGTTGGTGCTGAAGCTTCCAGGAAGGAGTTGGGACAGGGTGGTATTGTCTCTTTATGCCGATTCCCCTTTTCCTTCTATGTTCCTAATATTAGCTGCATTGTATTTTAGATCTTGTCAGAGCGAGTAGGGGTCAGTGGTGATGCTGCTTGCTGTTCCCCAGATCCTATTTCTCCTGAAGACCTGCCAAGGCAAGGTATGGGAAGGGGCTTGCCGCATTGCAGGACTAGGCTGCTTTGGTGAAAGATAATAGTCAGGAAGGTGCTTTTCCCATCTACTTAGCATATTTCTGGAGATGTGAAACTTTCTGAGGTCTCTGATCCCAAGGATCTTAAGCAGGGAATTGGAAAAGCATGTATATAGGCTTCCTTTTACTAACATCACTTCTGACCTGAGTCCTGGCACATTGAAGATTGGGAGACTGGGCTTAGTTGAGGGCATGCCTGAAATCTCAGCTCTCAAGAAGCAGAGACAGGAAGATCTTCACAACTTTAAGGTTAGTCTGGTCTACATAGTTCAAGGACAGCCAGAGCAAGCTACATAGTGAGACTTTGTCCCCCCAAAAGAGTGGAGGAAGGGGTAATTAATATAGCCTTTATGCCAATGTCTATTTCAGTGGAGTTGCTGGATGCAGTCAGCCAGGCTGCTCAGAAGTATGAGGCACTGTACATGGGGACCCTGCCAATCTCCAAAGCCATGGGTGAGGACTGAGGGGGCTGACTGGGCTGGGTTGTATAAGGAAAAGAGAAGGGCGAGGCATGATCTGCACCATATCTCAGTCCCCACATGATCTGACATTAGCCATAGCAGTTTTTCCAACTCAGAATTCCAAGCCCAGTCCCAATTATCTATCCTTTTTCCAACTCTCTAGTGACAAGTCAGCAAAAAGAACCTATGAACTCCCTATAGATCCTATCTTTTCAAGGTAGATGCCACAATGGACATGTCTCCCCAGGTATGGATGTGCTGAATGAAGCTATTGGTACTCTCACTGCTCGTGGCGACCAGAATACCTGGGTCCCTGCCATACTCAGTGTATCGGACTCTCTCATGACTGCACATCCTATTCAGGTGCCAGAAGAGGGTAAAGTGGGGAGCTGGGGAGGGTAAGCAGGCATGCTGTGTGGAGGGTGTGTTTTGTTTGCTGCCAAATGCAGTGGCCAATGCTTAGCCTTCTAGTGACTAGGCTTTATGTGGGCAGGCAGAGGCTGGTGCAGAGGAGGAGTTGCTATGGCAGTGCCCTGTGCGTCTTGTGACCTTTATTGGTGTTGGCCATGATCCACACACCTTTGGCCTCATCGCTGACCTTGGTCGTCAGAACTTCCAGTGTGCAGCCTTCTGGTGCCAGCCACATGCTGGGGGACTTTCTGAAGCTGTTCAGGCTGCCTGCATGGTGAGTTAGGGTAGATTGGAAGGGGTGGCAGGGAGGGGGGTGGATTACCCTACACCTTCCCTGTACTGTGGACTTGGCTAAAGAACAGCAACTTGACCATAACTACAACCTCAGTCATCCTGAGGTCAACTCTGGTTCACAAGCATTTTTGCTCTTGTTCTGCTTTTGTTTGGTTACCAATACTTAAATCCAGAGTGTTTCACATAATTGCTATTCTTGCTTTTCTCAAAATATGAAGAACTTTCACATAAGACATACATCATACATACACACTTTACCATGGAGCTGGAGTTGTTCAGGAAATGTATAGGATGGATTTTGTTTTTCCTGATTGTATCGTTCAATTTATTCCTTGGTGTATGTGGGTACTTGAATGTGGTATGTTTAAACTATACTATAGTTTGGTTTGCTTAGTCATTCAACAAGTGAGTATCTACAGGATACAACCATCACACTTAATCCTGGAAATTCAGCAATATATATCTTCATAGAATACTTAGAACAGAAATACACCAGAAATAAGTTATTCACCAAATGGTGATGGAGATGTCTGTCCCTTTAGGGGCCAGAAAGGCTACCTGTAAGAGGTGGGAGAAAAAGTAAAGGCCGTCAAAAGGAGGTATACCAGGTGACGGGGAGTGAAATATACTAAACAAAACAAATCTTAGTAGTGGAAGCAAGAGAGATATTAGTATTCCATATAGAACATCTGAAAGAATATGGTATATGTGGCCTGAAGGAAGGATGTAGTAACAGGTGAAAGCATAAAGAATGACAGAAAACAGGTTATGGAGAACCTTAGACATTATCCTGAGGTGCTAGGAGCTATTGAAGGGTTTTGAGCAAGATAGTAGAGTCAGATTTGTGGATGACCACTTAAGCTTTGGAAGATTTGGAAGACAAAAGACAGAAAGCAGAAGAACAATTAATTAGTGCCCACCGAGAGTCTGAGGGTGTACACTTTTTCACTAGCAAATCTGCTTTGCTAGAGACTAACTGATCCAGAACAGTGATGGATTGAAAAGAGGCAGCATAGTGGTAGGTTATAGACTTTGCAGCTGTATAGAACTACATGCGAATGCCAGATTAACTCTTTTTTTATTTGAGACCTTGGAGAAATCATCATTTGCAAAATGAGAATCATAATGTTTCATAAAGAGACAGATTAAATTATACAAAGATTCACCACAGCATGTAGTTCAAAAGTGCTCAATAAATGTCAATAAATTTCATGTTTTTGCTGTTGAGGTACCTGGGAATGCCATAGGGACTGCAGATATGACTACTGATGATATGTCAGACCATCATCAGCTAGTTCCCTGCCCTGCAGAAATTTTCAGGTGTCCAGGGGCAGAAAGCTGGATCCTTACATTCACCTTCTCCCTAGGTTCAGTATCAGAAGTGTCTGGTGGCCTCTGCAGCTCGAGGCAAGGCATGGGGTGCCCAGGCCCGTGCCCGTCTGCGGCTCAAGCGGACCAGCTCCATGGACTCCCCAGGAGGTCCCCTGCCTCTGCCCCTACTCAAAGGAGGTGTAGGTGGTGGAGGGGCAACTTCCCGAAAACGGGGTATCTTCTCCTTTCTTGATGCCTTCCGTCTGAAACCCTCTCTGCTCCATTTGCCCTAAATTGATCTTAGAGGCCTGAAGAAGGAGGTTCTGGATCCACGCCCCAGACCTTACACCTTCCATTCTCCAGGGGCCTGTAGCCTCTCCTCTCTTCCTGCCCCAATCCTTGCCTACCTTGTATTTATTACCCAGTTTATTGTTTATATGGATGACTGAGAGGCCCTGCACTACAACTTAGGCCCCTGGTTCCCCTTTCCTTGGGTCCTTTTGTTCCTTGCCTCTGTCCAGCTGTGGACATTTGGCTCTACCTCAGCAACACTTTATAGCAAAATCAGCGCAAATAAAAATCCCTCAGTGACCTCACTAGTCGTAAATATATTGGACTTGGGACAGGGTTGGGGGCCAATAACTTGTGTGAGCTGAGTGTATTTGTGCTTGGTGTTAGTGACTACTGGTAGTCACAAAAGGGCATGGATATGATGGTAATCTGACTTCATTAAACAAACATTTTTTAAACATCTTTTCTGTGCTAAGACACAGGGGAGGTGCTAGTCAGGATCTCTTCTGAGATTCACAGAAGGGAAAATGAAGAAATCAAGTAAGACAGAAACTAAATAGTACAATCAGGAAATATCAGAAAGTTGTGGGATCTCAGGTGACATACTTACCTGGTCTAAGGCATTTCAGAAGATGTCCTGAAGAGCTGACATATCTAAGTTGAGTATCAAAGATAAGCTGTTGTTGGCAAGCCTAAAGAAAATGTGTATTGTGCAGGGTAGTCCACTGACAGATGAGGTTCCAGACATTGACTTGAGTAGACTGTACAGGTATGCGAGGGGCAGGAGCTTCCGGTGTTGGAATTTGTTTCCGTGACTGGGAGACCCTGGATTCAGAGAAAAGGGCTCCTGGAGAAGCCGACTGGTTTTCTATCTTGTGAATAGGGCCCCTAAAAGACTTGCTGGAGATTTGCACCCTTTTAAATAGCTGGTGTAGATTGCCCATCACGGTTCCAGGCAGTGGTAAAGGTTCAATCTAATGTCTTAAGGGCTCTGAGCCTGGTCCGGGACACACTCCGCCCGGCTCGCGTGAGCTGCCGCCCCGGAAATGACGCATTGCTGTGCTGGCGGTGCGGAAGTGGGGATGGCGGAGCTGTATGTGAAGCCGGGTGAGCGCAGCCGGTGGGATGGGGGCAGTGGGTGCGGACCCTCTGATTCCCTCACCTGCAGCATAACCGCTTTTGGCTTCCTGGTCTCGCCTCACATCTCCCTTCGCCTTCGCAGGCAACAAGGAGCGGGGCTGGAACGACCCGCCGCAGTTCTCATATGGCCTGCAAACTCAGACGGGTGGACCCAAGCGCACGCCCCTCACTAAGAGGGTTGCAGCCCCGCAGGATGGATCTCCCCGAGGTGCGTTAGGGCCCAGTGGGCGGAGACCCGCAGAAAATGGGTGGTGCTAGGGACAAGCGGGTCCCATCGGTTCCTTTCACTTCAAGGACTCCTTATGGAGAGGAGGGGTTTGGGGCAGACGCTTTTCCGAGCTCCTCTTTGCAGCCCAGGTCAATAAATAATGTGCCGGAATAAAAAACAAACTCTATCCTCAAATTAGTTTCAAATTTCCTGCGTAGATCTTTCTCTAGAAGTCCACAGTGGTGTACTTTTCACTGACTTGGGTATACCTCTCAGACTTTGTTGCGGAATCACTCATTTAATCAGTACTTATTGAACACCTGTCAGGAGCAGGAACTGTTTGAATGCAAACTCAACAGCAGCAAACAAGATAAAAGGTCTCTGCTTTCAGAGTTCACACAGTACTGGACATAGACTGAAGGAATAAAGTGCTCGAGAGGTTATAATATAAAGAGGTTATATTTAACCTTATATTTAAAATTGGAGATGTATCTCACGGTAGAGCTTTGCCTGGCAAGTGAGAGCCCTGGTACAAAAAAAATTTTTTTAAAGCCTAAGAATTGTCTTTCCCAGGCTAGTAGCCTTCTGTAGTGGGAGCTCAGGTTCTTCTGAATCCCTTTATTTTCCACATTCTTTCCATGAAGGCATACTTTATTTCCTTACCAAACATTTTATGTATTCATTTGAGAGGGAGAGATAATGCATGTGCATGCTATAGTCAAAAAACAACTTTTAGAAATCAGTTATCTTCTACCACATTAAAGCACAATTTCTTAACCTAGGCATGAGTGATATGTTGGTCAGATTATTTTTTCTTAGATTGCCTTTTGCTCCACAGACTCCTTAGCAGCATCACTGACTTTTACTCAAACAGTAGCACCCATCCATTTGTGGTCAGACATTTGTCCTGTTCTCAGCAAGTCCACAGATCAACTCACATCTTCAAAAAAGCATGGCAGGGGGTGTGGGCAAGAGCACTGTCTCTTCTGTGTTTCTGTGTGGAAAACAAAATTTTAAGGCTGAAATGGCAAGAGGCTAATTATGATAATAGAGCGAGCGATTCAGCCAGAAAGGCCGAGGACAAGTAGTTTATTCAAGAAAGAGAGATGAGAAATGGGTAACATAAGAAAATAGAAAAATAAGGGTTTTTGATAGTAAGTACGATAGCATGTTTGTACATTGATGGGAGGACACAGCAGAGGGCAAGAAAGAACTGGTGATACAGGAGAAAAGATAATTGTAAAAGGTGAGAGAGGCTGGAATGCAGAGTAGAGCTAGAAAAAAGTGTTCTGATAAAAACATATTACAGGAGGAAGGAAAGTGGTTCAGAAGCAGGTAGATTAGAGGACAAGTGATGGGGAGATACTTGAACTAATATGGTGCTACATGCCTATAATCTCATTATTCAGGAGGCTGAGGCAGAACTGCCATTAAGTCTGACGTTAGCTTGGCTGCAGAGACCTGTCCCCCCAAAAAACAAAAGAAGCTCCTGTTTAATAACCTGTGTTTTTAAGTGATTTAGGAAAAGGCAGAGAAGATAGTGGAAAAGTTTAGAGATGTGATAACACTTGTTTTAAAAGAGTGGAGAAACAAGAGGTTTAGGCAGTGTTAGGTACCTTTTAAAATCCGTGGCCATGAAATGAAGTGTTAAATTATAAAATCTAACTCAAAAACATGGCTCTTTCTCCCCAAGTATAATCATTCTGACTTAATAAAACAGGACAATAGGTAAGAGTGCTAAGTTCCAGAAAAGGGGGTGACCAGATTTTGGAGGTGATATAGTGCTATGACCAAATAAAGGTGAATGAATGGGACAAAATGACCATTGGAGATACTGAATCATGTTGCTTGATCCTGCTTTACTTTTTCAGCCCCAACCTCAGAGAATTCTGGGTCATCTCCAGTGGGACTTCCACCTCCTTCAAGTAAGGTTCCCAGGCCCCCACCTATGGGTAGTTGTCTGGCCTCTGTTGTAGAGCCTACAAGTTTCCCGGTTATTGAATCTGAGGCTCTGATGGAAGATGTGCTGAGACCTTTGGAACAGGCATTGGAGGATTGCCGTGGCCATACAAAGGTAAACTCTGGCAAGGGGTGTAGAAGACTACTGTCCATAGCCAAATCTAAGTATGGCCCTCAGAAATAAACCCTTTATTGGATCCTTTCAGAATCTCCTAAACACAGGACCTCAGAGGGATTCACATGACTTCCGAAGGACCAATCAACAATACAAAATTATGAAAATGAGTTGTATTCAACTCCTGTTAGTGAATAACAGCTTGCTTTTGTGTGTGTGGGTTATCCAAGCCGTTCAGAACAAAATTTACTGATTTTTGTGTTCACTGGGTGTAGAGAAACACTTCTATCAGTAGAGTTTCCTCAGTGCTCTTGAGGCAAGGGAAGTAGCATAGTAATTTCACCTTTGGCTGTTCTTTTTGTATAGCAGCATTGTAAAATAAGCTTGAGAGCCTGAGAAGCCCCTAAAAATTTTTTTTTGTGTGTGTGCGCGTGTGCATGCATGCATGTATACCTGTGTCTGTCTGCCTGCATCGGAGGGCATTGTGTATGCGACTGTGGAGGCCTAAGGGTGATTTCAGGAATCATCCTAGATTGCTTCTATCTTTTTTGATTTGCTTTGGGATTTCCCAGTGTGTACTACTATACCCAGTTTTATGCTGTGCTAGGGACTGAACCCAGAACATCATGCATGCTAGGCAAGCACTCTGTCAAGAGTTACATTCCTAACTAAGCCACTGAAATGATAAAACCTCATTGTACATTGCCATATCATATTCATATTCATCATATTCTTCATACTCATCATATTCTTAGCAGGAATTTGTAATCTTTGGCTAAAAGAACCAGAACCCTACTGAGTGACTAAGAGTAAAGTAGGTGCTTTATATGAGGCTCTGTCTTCCCTCTTTCCCTGTTGGGTTGGCAGCATTGAGTTGGAGGGGGCTTCTGTCTTAGAAGCAGGTATGTGATGACATCAGCCGGCGCCTGGCACTGCTTCAGGAACAGTGGGCTGGAGGAAAGCTGTCAGTACCTGTAAAGAAGAGGATGACACTGCTGGTTCAAGGTAGAGACGGGGTCCTTGTCTCATTATTGGCTGAGTTATAACAGATGCTCAGGTTTGAATGATTGGGAGGGGAGGCTTGGAAGCTGTCCCTTTTAACTGTCATTTGCTTACTCAAGTCCTGTCTTTCTCCAGAGCTTTCAAACCACCAGTGGGATGCAGCAGATGACATCCATCGATCACTCATGGTTGATCATGTGACAGAAGTCAGTCAGTGGATGGTGGGAGTTAAAAGATTAATTGCAGAAAAGAAGAGTCTGTCTTCAGAGGAGGACACCGAAGAGAAATCTGCAGTGGCAGCTGTAAACCAGATGATACCAGGCTTCCAACAGTCTTCGTAATTTTGGGGGCTTCCAGACTCACCTCTCACCATCTCTTGAGGCCTTTTTTTCACTTGGTTCCCCTTTACCACCAGAGACGACTATATATCCCATTGGGCCGGACCAAAGATCCTACCTGGGCTATAGGAGATCACTTGTTACCCATATGTGCATTTCAATAAAACTATCTCAGTGGTGCAAAATGGGTAAGCATGATGAGCCAAACTAATTCTCTGTTGTCAACTTCCCTGCTCCCTGAATACCACTTTGTTCTCCTTGTTCCATTCTTTGTAAAGGGCCTTACTGGGCATGGCCAGATTTTTGCCTGCCACTTTTGCTAAAATTAGACTAAAAAGCACACCCATTCTTTTCCAGGTGGAACAATCCTGTTTTGGCTAATTTCAGTTCATCCTAAGAACAGATTCAAATAGCTAGTTTGGGGACATTTTCCCTCAAGAAAAGGAAAAGACTATTCTTTTTGGATTGCACTATCCTTGACATAGATGAATAACAGATTAGAACCACTGAGTAGAGTTTCTATTATGTAAATTGCTGAGTGTGGTAGTACATGAAATGGAACAGGAGTATCAGGTCAAGGTCACCATGACTACAGAGTGAGTTAGTTCAAAGTCAGTCTAGGCTAGGTGTGATCCTATCTCAAAATAAGAATAAAGACCAGCCAACTGAGATCTCAATTATCTGACTTACCAATCAAGCTGGTGCCTCATTTCAGGCTTCGGTGTGAGCCGTAGTTCTTATCTAACCCTGTGTAAAATAGAGCTGGGACCAGAGAAGTTCTTGGTGGGTATCATGGTGAGAAGAGAGTTCACAAGCTTTACAATACTGAATGAAGACTAGTACTTAACAGTGGGAAGCACAAAAAATACGGAGGTGGCTGTAGGTTGAAACAGGACCTCTTTTCCAGGTGTTTAGGAAAGGTTCAGGAGCAGGTTGCTAGGGAGGCCCAAGTTCCAGGAAGGCTGCTTCCTGGAAAGACAGGAACAGCCTTTGGCTAGGGTCAAGGTGTTGCTGTTTATGCTCTGGCAACTCCAACTACCCCCTCCCCCTGCAGTCTGCAATTTCAGGCTCTAATAGCTGCTGGAAGTGGGCCCAGTGAGAGGTAGGACAGACCTGGGGCCTCTTAACTGGGGCCACTGGCCCTCAGCTGTGCGGCTGAGGAGAGAGGATCATCAGCATTGAGGAGGACATGAGCCAAACATTTCTCTGAATGTTTACTAATAAGCAGCCAGAAAGTGACATATTTTATTCCCCATGAGCAGAGCGCTGGGGGTTGCGAGGAATACGTACAGACCAAAGAGAAAGTAGAGCTAAGGGCTTGGCAAATTGCCCACTCACATCCTGGTCTAGCTGCCTTAGAATTAAAAGGAAGCCCAGAACCAAGAAGTCACTTTTCCAAATTAGATGAGGCCAACTGGCCTTCCGATACCCCAGAAAAGGTGGTGGTAATAGTGGCACGAGGGATCCCTCTATAACTCCACATAAGAGGTCATCTTGTTCTGGATTAAATGTCCATCTCAAATTGTGCGTCATCTGGAGAGAGAAGGCAAGAGGACCAGTTGCTGATCTGTGTATCTGTAGGCCCAGTTAGTATAGAAACCCCTCTTGAAATTGAACCCCCACTCTATTTCACAAGAGCATTTAATTTTAGCTCCTTTCCTTACCGGTTATCTCTTCCTCTGTCTCCTGCTCCTTCAGCAACTCCAGCTTGGAGTATGGGACTGTTGGTAGAGTTGTGACTCCGGGAATCTGAGGAAGGCAACAGGGGGGTGTCCGGGCAATGGGTGAGTTCTTGCACTCCAGCAGGAACTTTCGGTCGTAGATGATCCTGGTGCCTATTAAGGGGTAAGAGTGCTGAAGTAAGTTAAGAACTCAGTAAAGTACTCAGATGACTAGAGACCCAAATGAGGTCTCTCATGTTGGGGGATCAGATGCATCTCATTTTCCTGTGTCAAAGGGCATCTATTCTTCTTCAACTTAGGATTCAGCTAACAAGCCACCATAGCACTAAAAGATTTGGTCAAGTTGTATCTAAGCATAAAGAAAAGTTGACATTCTTACTAGTCTAAATTGCAACTTTGGGTTGGGGCTTGAGAAGCATACTTTTCTTTAATTTTTATTATTATTACTAATTTGGTTCAACAGCATGAGGTTGAACCTAGGTTCTCCTGTATGCTAGGCAGTATTTTACTACTACCAGCCCAGCCATGAGGAGCACATTTTGAATGCAGGTACTTTAGAATGTTTCTCTACTGCTCTGAAACTTCTTTGCTTTGGTTCAAAATGCAAGGTCAAGATGTTTGACCTCTGACCAAAAAGTAGCAGTTGTTAAGATTTTTTATCCAGTACTGCATTTTGGCTCTCAGCTCTTACAGGGAGAAGCTGTGTTCCTGGAGGTACCTGCTATCCATGTGAGCCACAAGGACATACTGTTTGTTCTTATCCTGACCCCCTCCCAAGTCATTAAGGGTAAAGTCTAGTCTAGAAAAACTTGGCCAGCACAGTATCCACAGACCCCGACCTCTTCTTAACTCTCCCGTTCACCTCCACTGGTTTAAACTCCTGGGTTTCTAGCCCAGCAGCTCATAATCCTAGGCTGCATTCCAACCAAACAGTTGGATGCAAAACTCCCCCACTACCACTTCTTTAAGACCTGGTGATTTCTGCTGAGGTCATGGTCCATTGGGGCCCAGACCATTCCTTAGCAGCAAAATAATCAGGTACAGAAACATAGGCAAGGCATCCAGAATCCAGACCACAGTGAAGAATAACAGCCCATAATTATCAGAAAGCTGGGTTGAAGGCATTGTTGCATCGCTTTGAGGATGGAGGAACCTAAGTTATGATTTCAAACATTCTCCTGCAGAGCCACAACTTGATCCTGAGCCTGCATCCCAACCAACCAACTTCCCTCCTTCCTCCCATCCTATAATAGCAGGCAGGCGCCACTTTGCCTACTCTGGCTCTGAGCAAACCCCTTCCCCACCCTCTGACCTCCCGGGGTTATGGCATATAGTGTGCCCCCCGGCGTAGTGCTGTAGCAGTCAGGTAGTCGGTCCTGGCCCCCAAGAATTGGGCAGCTTGCAGACGTGGACATAGCGAGGAGTAGGGAGGCAACCAGCTGGTGCTGTGAACACCGAAAGCAGCTCTGAGTCAGAGGCAGTTTTAGCTGATCACAAGCTGTCCCAGGCAATACTATGATGATGTCACCTCCTGGGAGGGCCACAGGCTTGGCACTCTACCCAACTTGTCCTGCCTACCCGGCAGCAAAGGAGCCCAGGAAAAAGAGTGGACGGTGTGTGGACTTTAGAGTCTTTCCAAGTCAACATTGGCTAGCCTGCCAATGAATGTCTATGTAGCTCAGCTATTTATTATTACACCTGGACATTGAGGGCAGTTAAGGTTGAATTTACCCATTCAATAGTTTTTAATAGTAAAGCACAATTAATAAGCCCAAATATTCTGTAGGAAAATTAAACAAGATTCCAGAGCTTAAGCCTTTCAAAATAGTCATGTACTGCTTATGGCAGTACTCCGTGAAAGTGTCTTGAGCAGAAGCAGGAAGGTCAAGGATCTTTGAATATACTGTATCAGTAGTAAATAAAGAATTAAAATGGGGAGAGGGGCTAGATAGGAGAGGCCTGTCACAATTAACTAAAAGGAAGTATTGGTGAGGAAGGCTTCTCTTGTTAGCTCTTTAGAAAGAGTCAGAGATGTCCTTGCCTTAGAAAGTTTTTTTTTTTTTTTTTTTTTTAATTATTCACTTAGGCACAGTGATGTGATAGATCAAAGTGGTAGGGGAGTTAAGTATTAACTCTAGTAACAGACACAAAAACTTAGACTTCAGTTGTTCTGCTTGACAGCCTTAAAATCAGCATTGTCCCCAGTCTCCTATATTAAGAATACACCACCTGGCATGTATTCAACCATATTAATTTTGGCTTTATCAGGTTTTTCATGAACTCTGATTTCATTACTTATTAGGAAAAACTGTATTTTTATATAAACTAATGTTTGTCAAATTTCATTTTAAAAATATTTTTATTTATATGGTGGACGGCATGCACATGAACCACGTGGGCTTCTGGGGACGGTAATAAGGTTTGTAAGCAGGCACAAGGTTTCTAAGCAGGCACTTTTTTTTTTTTTAAATCTGTTGAGCTCTTTTACTGACCTGTATGTATGTGTATATATTTTTTTTTCATGTGTATAGAAGCCAGTGTGTATGTAGCAGTATGTATGTGTAGAAGAGGGCACTGTATGTGTCTGTGGAGGACCAGGGATGATTTTGGGAATAATTTTGGATTGTTCTAGCTTGTTACTGTTTTGCTTTAGGATTTCCCAGGCTCCACTTTCCAGGTCTGGTAGTGCAGACTGCCACCATATCTGCCTGGTGTTTTTACATCAGATCTGAACTGAAGAAATTAAACAAGCTTGCAAGGCAAAAGCTTAACCCCAAGCTATCTCTCCGGCCCTGTTTCTCAAATTTTAATGCACATATTAATCACTCTGAGATCTTATTAAAATGAAAATTATGATGTAGTAGGTCTAGGATGAGATTCTGGATTTAAAATTTTAAAATTAATTTAAAAAAATGTACATTATTTATTTTGTATATTTTGTATGTGGGCCTGTGGTGGGGCAGAGGACAACTTTTGAAATCAGTTCTTCTGCTACCTTGTGGGATTCAGGGATTGAATTCAGATGGTCAGGCATGCAAGCACCTTTACCACTGAGCTTCTCAACAGGTGAAGAGTCTTGATATTTAATATGATCCCAGGTAATACAAATGCTGCAGGTAAAAATACATTTCATGTAAAATAAACACATAATTTATTGTTCTAAAAGGGGTTTTTGAGTCTTTTATAAAGTTCATGTCTAAATGAAATGTAGATTAGAGCAAGACTTAGAAGCAGCTTATAAAGAATAGTCTGACAAATTTTAAACAGGTGAGACCTCTGATGGGAGAGTGAGGAAATGGAGTAGGGTATGGGTAAGACAGAAGGTGAGTAGTTCATCTTGGTGAAACTAGCAACCGGTGACTAAGGCGATGGAGAAAATGGTTGAAATACAGACATATAGGAGGAAGAAGAAAAGTAGGATGGGGTCAGGGTGCTTTGTTTAAAGGTAGGGGGAGGAACTAGAGATAAGCTAGCATAGTTCAAGTCTTTTAATTTGAGACTCTTGATAGTTATAATACTACTGTAAGAGAGAAAACAAAAAGCGACTATTTTGTACTGGGAAATGAATATTACTGGAAATCCAAATATAGCACAATAAAGAGCTAGATAAACTGACCTGAAGTTGAGGGGTAAAATCTAGTGCTTCAGATTTAAATAATATGAAATCTAAAAACTTGGGATGATATTGCTTGAGAAGATGCAGTGCAAGAGGAAGTCTGGGCATATTGCCATTTATTTAAGAAAGGTAATTCACCAAGATAGACCTAGAAAAAGCAACCACAAATAGAACTATAGATACTGGGGATGTAACTCAATTTGTAGACTGCTTGTGTAACATGCATAAGGCTCTGGGTCTGACCCCCTAGTACAACAAAACAATCAAATAAACAAAAGCTAGAGAGGTTTAAGAAGGATTGTGTGGAAGCAAGATCTTCCTTCTAAGAATCTCTACTACAAAATATTATACGTTGGCTGTTAATGCTACTATGGTGACTACTGGTTGTAGATAACTAGAAAACAGGGAGTTGTTTTTAGAGAGAGAGCTCACTACATGAAACCTGGATAAAGGATCAATAAATTAGAAGTTTAAGCTTAACAATGTCTATTAGAAACAGAAACTTGGGGGGGGGTGGATGACAGGACCTATGCCCAGGCCTTGCTACCAGAAGATTAAATTGAATCTATAAAGAAATACCAGGTCACTACCACTAGACAAATCTTTGGATTCACACCAATACCATGAAATAAAACTAAAAGTGAAGCTGAACATGGTGGCTAACACCTGCAATCACAGAACTTGTAGGGGGAGGTTTAAAGCAATAAGACTGCCAAGTTCAAAGCCAGCCTGGTCAACAGAGTAAGACTCTCTCTCAAAAAGCAAAAACAAACAAAAAGGTAAAAGAATCACAAGATAGATTTGAAATCATATAATCTATGATCTCATCCTCTAAATTATGTCCTGAAGCCTAGGTTCATGTCTGCTATTATTATTTTGTGGTGGAGGTTAAGAATGATCTTGAAACTACTGGGCTTGAGTGATCCTCCTGCCTCAGGAGGAACTTACAGGCACGTGCCAGTGTATCTAGCTTCACAACCTTAATTGTATGATCTTAACATTCGAAACTGTGATGCTTAAACCACCCTTTTCTCCTCCATTTCCCAAAGGAGAGTGTGAATGTGAAGGACTCTCCCTTGTTGTTAACTGACAAATAATTGAATGATTTGCAATGTTATTTCAGTCCTTGTGTCATGACCAAACATACTTCTTGGCAGATGTGCTTCTTGCTAGTTAGAGAACAAGATGTCCAGAAACTGTTTTTCGACAAGTTTGGTTTCCTTTCCCCAAGTTAACAATGTGGTTCAAAGGTCTTCTACACTAGGATAGAACCATGTGAAACAAGCCCTCCTTTCTGGTATTTTTTTTTTCTTCTTTGAAGTGGTATGGTGGCGAGACAAAGAGGCGTGGAGCAAGGCTGACTGTGAACTCTGGTTCTTCTACCTCTACTTTCTAAGCGCTGAGATTATAAGCATGCACCATTCATTGTGTTCAGCTGTCTGTTGAAACAAAGAGTTTTTACCTTTCAGAAGTTAGCCTAAAATGGATAACTAAAAAGGATAGTCCCTTTGTGTAGTAGTATTGTAGTTAGGAGGAAGACAAAAATCACAATTTTAAAGCCTGAGATTTCTTACCTCTGGTTAGAAGAGGTCACCACTGGCTGTCCAACTCTCTTCTTTGGTCTGGTTAGCTGAGGTGATGGGATTTCCCCTTTGAGGGCAGGGACTGAAGAAAGCAGACTGGCCTATAAAAGGGCAAGTCAGTAAACTGTAGCCACAATAGGTTTTTAAAGGGTGTTAAAATATCAACAATTTTATTGGTCACAGAATTTATTATATTGTACACTTAACATTACGTGGTCTGGAAACCTTGATGATACATGTTGACTTCTTGAAAGAGTTTTTACTCTCATGGAGTTTGACCTGGGCCTTAGCAGGATGTTTCTTAGTGATTTATAGGCTCACTATGGATGTACAGTATCTTCTGCCTCCACTAAAATTTCAAAATCAATACTGGTCTCCAGTATAGAAATCTTTTTATTCCAGTAATACCAAACCTCAGAACTGTAAATATTTTAGTGGTTTCCAGTATTTCCAATACTATATATTTTTCATTCACAAGAAGAAGAAAGTCCTAGAATGCTCTTTTGAGTTTATTTAAATTCAATTTAACTTTCAGATGAGGAATGTGAAGCCAAGAAAGATGAAACAAATTTGCCTAAAGTCATGCAGATAAATGAAAGCGGCAGAAATGGAAATAGAATTAGACTTCTGATTTATTCCACTGTACCCATACTGCCTCCCTCCATTCCTTGTATATTTTGAAAGTAATCAAATTCTTACCTGAGCCAGGTTTTATCCAATGTTCAGGTTGGTAAAATAGCAGTAAAGTGTGCGAGGAAGAGGCAGGTAGAGGAAGAAGAGATTATAGCAGGCAAAGTAGGGTTGGGAGTAGGCTATCAAGATCCAGATAGAAAGGAAGGCAGTGCCGGCAAGAAGAAAGGGAAGAAGGTATCCCAAAGAAATCTTCTCCTGCACAATTTTTTAAAAAAACTATTCTAGGAGTTTTTCTTTTCCATGAATTCTAGTTTCTGACTTGAGACAGTTTTTGTTGTTGTTGTTATATTGTCTTCATGGTGCAGAACTTATATTTAAATGTGCCTCTAAGCAATTCAAATATATTACAGCCAGGAAAGCTATAATAAAACTCACTTTTGGGTCCCACTGAATAATTTACTTATTATTACCTCTCTCTAATGTATTTTCATCAAGAGTAGTTTCATTTCACTTTTTTTTTTTGCTAGTGATAGGTAGAAACAGCAGGTATGTATGTGATAAAAGGGGTCTTTTCCCCCTCAGAATGAGGACTCTTGAAAATACTTAATATGATCATTAATCACTACAAAAGCAGTAAGTTCATAGCAATGGTACTTTCTCAATCCATTAAACCCAGAAAATAATAAATAAGCTTATGGAAGCTTTTTTCATAGGTAAAATCATATGGAAAAACATAGAATCGGGTTGTCTGATCTGGTGATACCTTTGAAGATGTGGGCAAAGAAAACTATTCTCATTGTTATAAGTGTAGAAAAGTTCTGCTTTTATAGTTTTGTCCTTAGTTACTGCTTTTTCCCCCCCTTGTGGATTCTCTCTTTCCTCTTCTATTAAGTCCCTAAACATTGTTTTATTTTTGTTATTTATAAAGCCATGAGATTCAACTACATTAAAACAAAAACAAATCCATGAAAATACTTTTCATGACTTCCCTTTTCTACTGCATCAGATTCTTGACATATGATATGGTTTGGTGAATTCACTTCAGTGTTTCTGTAATTAGCCTGTTAAGAATACTGGCTCTGAATACTTAGGGCCATGGAACTAAGCCCAGAATTAGTCACCTATTTATAGACATTATTCAGTGATTCAACAGTATCACAGAATAAAAAGAGTCATCTTCTCCTCCTAAGTCCCAACTTAAATAAAAGACAGGAAGCACAAAAGGAACTTGAATTTGATGTTTTGAGCAACTCTGGAATTTTTTATCAACTGATTTAAATCCAAAAGTTCTTACTGACATACTCATGATCAAAAAAAGCAAAACTTATTACTGGCATATTTGGTAAAGTCAGATAAAAAAAACACTTCCAGGACTTGAACTTTTCCACATTTAAAATGAGATGGAAGTCTTGGAAACAAGGAATATTTAACAGGGAATAAATAATAAGTCCTAACAGTACTTTTATAAGACTAAGAATGGATGCTAAGTAAGAAATATGCTATGAATAAATACAGTATGAACAATCTGGTTCAATGATTGTATATTGGCTGTATCTGCATGACCACTAAAAGGATCACACCCCACTTCTAAACACTGTTCATCTTTTTATTGAATATTCTGGTAAATATTTCACATTAATTCAGGCTACATTAAGTAGAGCCACTATATGACAAGAAATTTAGTCAACTTTTTCTTTTGAAGTATGTAAACAATTATACATGTATTTACCACACTAAAAGGCTGAAATATATGTTCATCTAATTCTCTTTTGCATACAAGTTGCATTCAGTATGTTTAGCCAAAAGCACTAAGTTCATCTGATCTTAAGTTGAAAATGGCTAAACGAACCAGAGAACATAATCCAGTGGATAGGAAATTAATTTGTTCTTATACAATGGGCAATCAAATTTCCATTGCTAAAGCCTCAGAGAAAAATTTCTTAGTTAGGCACATTATAAAGAAAAAAAATCCCCAGAGTTCTTCCAAGGTCTTAGGTTTCCCAAACAAGGCTAAAGAGTAAAGACCTTCTAACTTAGTTGACATATTTGAGGTGCATGTTTCCAATATGAGGTGCCCACGTGCCAGGCCAAATCTGAAAAGGGGGAGGAAAAATTGGAATCTCTAATTAGGAATCTTTGTGCATTTACAAAATGAATATATAAATGCAATGGCAATTCACTGTTTCTGCCTAGAAAGAACACACACACAAGAAATAAAAAGTTTAGTAGCATCGACTTGATAATGAAAACTTACTTCATATTAACATGGTAAGTCATTGCTCAGAACTTGCACTACCCTCAGATTTAAAAGAGCAAACATGACAAAAGCCTGTTTTACCTGCTGGGCTTCAGTGCATTCAGTTGAATTCTGGATAACTTTTATCATAGGGTTCCAAGCAGGGTCTGGATTGTGAAGTCCATTAAACAGTGGGCCTCCTGGAACATCAGTGAGCTGAGGATGAGAGGGTATTATGGTGCCTCCATACATGGAAATTGGTAGACCCTAAAACACAGAAAAAGAAATCTTAACTATGAAATGACAACAAATAATGATTCTATAATACTAGAAGACCTACTTTCCCTTTATTCAAGTAATTTCAGAGGATTCTGTATGTATAACATATTAAAAGAACTGAGAAATCAAATGTTTATCTGTATCCACAATATATTTTTTTTTTATTCAATTGTGCCCGTGTGTGTGTGTGTGTGTGTGTGTGTGTGTGTGTGTGTGTGTGTGTGTAGAACCACAGGCGAATCTGGGAACCACCAGGGACCGCCTCCACCTCCTCCTTGTTTACTCTGCCCCAGGATTCACAGGCTTTGTCCTACCAGGACCAGAAACACAGGCAGGCCACCCCCGCTTCCGCCCGGCATCTATACGTGGGGTCTAGGATCCGAACTCAGGACCTTCCACCTGCAAGGCAGAGGCTTAACCTCTGAGCCACCTCTCCAACCCCTGTATCCACAATATTTTTTAATGAGAAAAAGAACCAAATCCAATATGAAAGCACCAAGAGATTTTTCTATGTTTATAAATGAAATGAATAAATAACATAAATAAGGATTGGTGAGATGGGTCGGTAGGTTAAATCTTCTGTATGCAAACCTGGTGATCTGAAATTAATCCCTGGAACTCACATGGTGGAAGGAGAGAACTAACTTCTTAAAGTTGTCCTCTGACTTCCACATATGCACTATGGTATGCACCTGTTTTCTCCTCTTTTCTTCCTTCTTCCCTTCCTTCCCTCTTTTCTCTCAAATAAAAATATAAAAAAGAAAACACAGTTGATGAAAACAATCTCAATTTTCTCATATCCAGGTTTCACTAATAATCTTAATTTTTTTTAAAAATATTTTTATTATTTATTCAATTGTTAATGTACATATGTATGTGCGTGTGTGCGTGTGTGTAGAACCACGGACGAATTCGCGAACCACCATGGACGCCTCCACCTCCTTCTGCCCCGGGATTCACAGGCTCCGCCCTACCAGGACCAGAAGCACAGGCTGCCTCCACTTCCGCCTGGCGTCTATACGTGGGATCTGGGATCCGAACTCAGGACCTTCCGCCTGCAAGGCAGAGGCTTAACCCCTGAGCCACCTCTCCAGCCCTAATCTTAATTTTTTTAAAAAAAATTTTTATTATTATTTATTCAATTGTGCGTGTATGCGTGTGTGTGTGTGTGTGTGTGTGTGTGTGTAGAACCATGGACGAATTTGGGAACCACCATGGACTGCCTCCACCTCCTGGTTTACTCCGCCCCAGGATTCACAGGCTCCGCCCTACCAGGATCAGAAACGCAGGCCACCCCGGCTTCCGCCTGGCGTCTATACGTGGGGTCTAGGATCCGAACTCAGGACCTTCCGCCTGGAAGGCAGAGGCTTAACCCCTGAGCCACCTCTCCAGCCCCTCACTAACAATCTTATAGTAAAAAGAATAACTACATAAATACTTATACCCATAAACTAGCTGTATAGTAGCCAGGAAGATGACAAAACATCCAAGAAGACAATGGGGGAAGTTACAGCAATTTTTAGAGGAGGATAAGCTTTCCTTAAAGCTGTACAGAAAATTAAGCAACAAAATTCAAATCCTTCAAGTGTTTTAGGAAGATGGGAACATTTTTAAGACAAATTACTGTAGATAACACTACCCACCTCTTATATGTTTATATCGGACAATCATATAAAAGGATATTTCAGTATAAACTATTAGTAACATGTAAGTACAGTGGCTGGCAAAGTGTCAAGTCACAATGTTTGTCAACTCACTTTAGAAAAATCCACAAAACCGCTTGCCATTGGCTGGTGAAAAATGTTAGAGGGGGCTACCATTCCAGAATCATCTCTCTCCATTGGCTGATGCTGGGAGAATGTGGTTGGATCTGATAATTGTTGATGCATTGGATGGTTCCCTATCACAGACTGTGACCAACCTGATAAACCTTCTGGAAAGAAGAACGAAAAAGCTTAATATTTGGATAAAACAATGAAACATATCACTTTTTTCTTTTTTATATCAAATTATATCAACTTAATTCTCACGATTTCCAGAAATATTTGAGACAAGCCAAAAATCAACCAATCAAACAAAAGCAAAGTCAATTTCAAGATATCCCAATATCCTATATCTCTGAAAAAAATTCAGTTATTTTATCTGTAGCTTATGATGAAAAGAAAGCACGCTTTGTATCTTTTTTCAATTTATTTAATTCCGTTTAATTTAATTTAAGACAGGGTCCCACTATGTAGTCCAGGATGGCCTGAAACTCATGGCAATCCCCCCTGCATCAATCACCTGATTGCTAGGATTATACAGTTGTGAGCTACCATGGCCAGCTGAATTTTTTTTCTGATTAACTCTTTATTACCCAAATATCATTCTAGATTAAGACAGGATTAAATTCTTCAGAGTCATATCACATATCACCTTTCCCTTATTGTTAAGCAAAGAAACTAACTTTTGTTTTTTTGGTGTGTGTGTTTGTATGTGTGTAACTACAATTTTGTTTTTATGCACTGTTAGAAAGCCAACCCATGGCCTTGTGCATGCAAGGGGTTTATCATGATCTACATCACAGCCCTTGATATTTTTGACAGAACTTCACTATGTAACAAATACTCTATGTAGCTCAGGATGGCTCTGAACTCCTGAGCCTCCTAAGCCTACGTACTGGAATCACAGGTGTTTGTCAATATTCACAACTTTAGGGGACTTAGTTTTGTTTTATTTTGAGGCATGATTTCAGAAAGCTTGGGCTGATCTCAAACTTAGTATGCAGCCAAGGATGAGTTTGAATTCTGCTAGAACTATATTTTAAAATATGTATGTATGTATGTATGCATGCATGCATGCATGCATGCTGTGTATGTGAGTGCATGCATGTTGCGGTTAGAAGATAAATTCCAGAGTCCTCTTCTTCCACCTTATAAATTTCAGGGATCAAGGTTGTCAAACTTGCATGACAAACCTTTTACCAACTAAGCCATCTTTTCAGACCAAGAATTAAGTTTTAATGGCAAATACATATAACTTACTTAGGAATCTCTGCAGAGAGGAGGCAAAATAACTGTACCTGACACAGCATTGACACCAAATGACCAGATCCCACTGTGTCCAACAGGTGCAACAAAACTGGTCCCCACAGGTGCCTGTGCGACAGATCCCCCTTGCCGAATCCTGGCCAGTCTCTCTGTTCCAATGGGGGGAGGTATCTTTCGATCCTGACTGGCACTGCCTCCTTTTGGTTGGCCCAATGTTGGCGGGGCAGAAGTGGCTGAAAGAGGTGAAGATGATCCCGAAGAAACAGATGGAATAGGAGAGTCACCTGGTGGCAAAATATTTCTCTATTGTTTTATTACACATACAAACTATAGAAATATGAGAAGCCTTGTTGTAAAGATCTATTCCACAACATAGGTTCTGTAAAGAAATATTCATTTAAAAAGATAATGATAGCATAATTTCTATAGCCATTATCTTAGATTATTATTACCTAAAATTAGGCAAATACTGTATTAGATTTTTCCCCCCAAGGCTAAAAAGAAAAAAGACCACCCTTATTCTATATTAAATGATCTCAAAACACAGTTAAACTTTAAATTCACTAAAATATGGCAAAATTTATAGAGCACACATCATTTTCTGGGAAAAAAAAACTGTGTACATTTTAATTTGTTGACCCCTTTCTATAGCCTCTTTTTTTCCCCCCATAATGAAAGAGTTTAAATATTATGAGTATTCACTGATAGCTTTGATTCTTAATTGGACTCAAGTAAGTGGGGTAGTTTTCCTTGTCAAACTACTACTAACATTGACTATTTCATCAAAAAAAGAAAAATCAAGGACTCAATAAGTGGGGAACTTGCCTAGCATGTGCAAGGCTCTGAATTCAATTTCCAGCATTGTGTGGAAGAACAATCAAATACTATGCAATTGTAAATGCATTTGTTTTAAATATTGATATAAGTGAAAACAAAGAAATACCAATAAAAGTAACAATATATTCACAAAATGCAAAAAAATGAGAAATCATATCAGAATCATCACTTATAACTAATACCTATCACCTTTTCAGATTTGAGAAATATAACTATACTGCCCCCATGGATGCTATTGGTAAAACTACTAAGTGTAATTTACCTTTTCTTGATCCAAAGTCACACTGGAAACATTTTTGACTTGACCCTTCTCAAATTTCCTATTTTATTCTACAAATGCCTAATTTTTGGACATGCTTATAATACAAACCCTGAGTATCTGCATAGTTTATTCACTAAAATCACAACATAATCTTCCCTGAAATCAATGGCATAGTAACTTATTTGATACTCTTAGGGAAGAGTTTCTCTAGGATTCCTACATGTGTTTGAGGTGCTTGTCCAAGGATGGGGAGAAAAGTGTTGTCTGTTGAAATTAGGAGTCCCGACAGGAGCTGGCCCTTGTAGGAAAACCCTTGTTCCTGGTATGCCAGAAAAACTTGCCAGAGGAGCAGAAGAAGAAGATGGGGAGCTGCCTGATGGGTCAATGGATGGTAACCCTGAAATGAAACAGGTTCAAGACATCCAATTAGCTGAGGCTTTAAAATCAAAAATCTAAAGTTTAAATTTTTTTTGCAAAGAATCAATCATGTGGCTTATTTTGGTAGACTGCAGCAAAATCAACTCACATGATATTATACTGCCAAACCCACTCTTTTCTTACAATCAGAAGAATATCATCTAATAGTTATAACAATAGGAGCCCAATGTTTACAAATGGAAGTCATCTGAAATATTATTCTGGCTAAATCTCCAAACTTTTTAGCTGAATGGGTCATGAAATAGACTGAGTGATATTCACTAAAAATGTCTGCATGTGTTTTGTGGGTGAAAAATATCAAATTATAATTGCTGTTTTTTTTTTAAGTCTATAACTGTACAGTCATTTCCAATGAGAGATGAATACCAAAATCTATCATGTTTCCTCCTTCATTAGAGTTGAAAAGCAAACTACTGAGGTTAATTTCAGTATTTTTGTCCTACAAAAATCTGTAATTACAAACTATACCACAATTTCTATGAGCTTCTATAAATCTGAATTCATCAGTCTTCTCAAATTCCTTTGATTTCTCTGGTGAATATAACAGGGAAAGGGTACAAAGTTCTGCAACAAAAATATAAGAAGGTGCTCATTTCCAGAAGTACTTATTTTTAATTTTTATTTCTGTGGATTTTCTTTTCTTTAAACAAATTTTAGTTTTATTTACCTGAAAGGAAGGAAAGAGAGAAGGACAGAAGAAAAGGAAGAAGAGAAGAGCGAGGGGGAGAAAGAGCTATGGTGCACAGAGAGGTCAGAGGACAGCTTTGGAAGTCAGTTCTCTCCTACCAAAAGGGCTTTCAGGGACTGAACCCAGGTTGCCACGTTTGCAAGCAGGCACTTTATCTGCTGAGCTATCTTGCCTACTCTGGATTTTCTTTTGGATTGATTTTTTTTGAAGTAGGAGGTTTCTCTGTAATCTAGACTGTTCTAGAACTCACTGTGTAGTTCAGGTTCAGGATGGCTTTGATCATTTGACAGTGATCCTCTTGTCTCAGTCTCCCAAGTGGAAAGATTACAAGTGTGAACCACTATGTTCACTTTTGTTTGCATATTATTTTCAATTTAATTTAATTTTATCTTATTTTATTTTATGGGGCTGAAGACTCATTCTAGCCACTGTCACTCTAGCCAATCATGATCTTAAACCCCTGAGCTTCATGCCACCATCTTCGAAGTGCCAGGATCACACGTGTGCCACCATGTCTGAAAGTTTGTTTGCTGACATAAGGGTCTCCCTATGTGTCTTAGGTTGATCTTAAACTTATGACCCTCTACCTCTGCCTCCTAAATGCTAAGATAACAGGCATGTACTGCCATGACCAGCTTAAAAAAAAGCAACATAAAAAGTTGCCGGGGGTAACAAGATGTCTCAGAAGATAAAGGTATTTGTGCACATCTGGCAACCTGGGTTCAATTCCTGGAGTGCACATAGTAGACGAAAAAACCCCAACTATCACAAGTTGTTCTCTGACTTCTACATGTGCGTTTGGTCTCTGTCTGCCATGCTCCCCCTTTCTCAAACAAATAATTTTAGAAATTGTCAAAACTTGTTTTAAGAAAGTATTATTTTTCAACAATTTGAATTCCATATTATTAAGGAAAATAGACTTAAGTTATAACCCACATACCATATGACCCATCCTTTTAAAAAGAGTGGGAGCTGGGAAGATGATTCAGTCACTACAATGTTTGCTGCATAAGCGTAAGGACACCACATTCATGTAAAAAATCAGGTGTGGTGGCAACGGAATATGTGAAGCTTGCTGGTAGGGCAGTATAGTTGAATAAACAAGTTGAAAGTTCAGTGAGAGACCCTGCCTCAAAAAAATAGGGCAGGGAACTGTGGATTTCACATGCATGTGTTGAACCCTGCCTCCCTACAAACACGTACACACACAAAAAATAAAAACTATAAAATTCAGCGAGATGTGGTGGTGAATATCTGTAATCTTAGCACTTTGAGAGACTGAGGCAGAAGTCACATAGATAAAACCCAGTTTACTATCATGGCCTGAGCATATTATTAGTAAGCTCTTATTTCACAAGGAAGCTTCTGGAAAATCTCATAGTTTCCCAAAAGGAAAAGTTACAATAGATACGAGAAAGGTCTAGGGATATTTTGGACAGTAGAAAGCCTTTGGTATGTTTATATTTCTATTTGAAAGATAATAGCAATTTTTTTTGAAAAATAAATGGATACATATGTAAATAAAAATTAAGGATATGTCATATTCAGAACTTGTAAATATTTTTAAAGAACATAGATTTATACCTAGCAAAAAAGGTCATGTGAGCTATAGTGGAGTTCTACAATCAGAATAGAAATATTAAATGGTAACAGTGCTTCTTAATACCATTATCGGTTAGCTGATTTTTTTTCATTTCTTTCTTTTAAAGACAGGGTCTTGCTATATAGCTATGGTTGACCTTGAACTTGTGATTTTTCCTACTTCAGCCTCTTAAATTCTGCAATTATAAGTGTGTACTACCTTGCTGAGTTCTAAAACTTTATTTATCCTGAATTTTGAAATAATTTCATATTTACAAAAATTTCTAATTCCTTTTTCATAGTAGTGCAGACTAAATTTTGACTCTTAAAATTCTGCAAAATAGATTTTAGCTTTCTAAACACCTCCAAGCCAATATTGCTTTCAAATCTATGTATATCTTTTTTGTGATGTGACTAATTTCTAATTACAATAAATCAAAGCCAGACATGGTGGCTCATGTCTATAATTTCAGGACTTCTTAAGACTAAGACAGGAGGAGCCCTTGTCTAAAGCCCAAAGTAAAAATCCCAAAGAATAACTGAATTTTAAAAAATTTATTATTTATTCAATTGTGCGTGTATGCATGTTTGCGTGTGTGAACATGTGTTTATATGTATTCGTATGTATGTGTGTGTGTGTAGAACCATGGACGAATTCCGGAACCACCATGGACGCCTCCACCTCCTCGTTTACTCTGCCCCGGGATTCACAGGCTCCGCCCTACCAGGACCAGAAACCCAGGCCGCCCCCGCTTCCGCCCGGCGTCTATGGGGGGGGTGTCATAGGATCCGAACTCAGGACCTTCCGCCTGCAAGGCAGAGGCTTAACCCCTGAGCCACCTCTCCAGCCCAAGAGATGGAGCTATTTTTAAAAATTCAGTTATTCTGGGCTGGAGAGGTGGCTCAGGGGTTAAGCCTCTGCCTTGCAGGCGGAAGGTCCTGAGTTCGGATCCCAGATCCCACGTATAGACGCCAGGCGGAAGCGGGGGCGGCCTGCGCTTCTGGTCCTGGTAGGGCGGAGCTTGTGAATCCTGGGGCAGAAGGAGGTGGAGGCGTCCGTGGTGGTTCGCGAATTCGTCTGTGGTTCTACACATACACAGACACACACACACGCGCACGCACATGCACACAGTTGAATAAATAATAATAAAAAAAATAAAATAAAAAGTTTAAAAAAAATAGCTCCATTTCATATAAACAGTACACAGTACAATTAAATAATATAGATTATAGACTAGCAAATAAATAGTCTTGCAACTCCAATTTTTTAACCTGAGAATGCAATCAATCACTATTGTTTTTAAAATAATCCTTGAAGTATTCTATGGGTCCCTACAGTAATATACTCTGACACAAATTTCCAAGAAACTGTACCAAAACATGATATGATTTCCTTACTATTAAAGAAAGATAAAAGTATGAAACAGCTTTTAGCATATGAATGGTTTACCTACAGCTTTTTTAATTTTTGACCCACTTAATCAGCATTAACTAAAACATCTTTATTATTTCTTTAATGTTAAAAAACATGAGGTACAAAAAATACCACTAAAGACCTTGTTTTATTTTTGTTCCTTTTTTTTTTCTAATACCTGTTATCTTGAAGATAAGGTCAGGCTATGGTAGCCCCAAGTTGAGCTATAGCAATACTTAATAACTTACCAACTGGACTAGTAGAAACTCGCTGGGAAGGTGGTCTGAAGCCGGGTGCCTTAGAGTTGTCAGGGTGCACATTTTCCAAGTGTCCAAGTACAGAATTACCCAGGAAAGCTGACTGGACAGTGAAAGAGGCATCTGCAGCAACTCTTGAGGATAGTGGACCATCTCCCCAACCCTGGTTAGGTGGCACTTGATTGCTGTCAAAAAGACTGCTGAAGTGATTGAAAAGTGTGGCTGGGCCAAACGTTGGTTGCAAAGACTTATTTGCTGGGTTTATGTGCATCTGGGACCCATTCATAATGTTCACAGTTGATGAAAGCTGCACTGCTGCTGGTGGGCCTTGAGGTGGTGTTAAAGGAACTGGATTGGTAACAAAAATAGACTGGGGATCCTGGTGTATAGTTGCACTTGGTACCATTGAGTAAAAAGAACCTCTGGGCTGCATTCGATGAGAAACTCGAGGTGCTGGTACAGTTAACTGAGGTAAATTACTGGAGTCCTGATTATCAGCAGCAACCAATCTGGGTGATGCCAAGGTCAATGGAGTAGGTTCTGAGTTTGAGGCAAAAGGAGTTGACACAGAATTTAAATCAGACACACTGGAAGGCTGTCCTTCCTCTTGTGTATCACTGGAAGGAGGAGTAGGACTATTAGATGGGAGAGTTTCTGGAGCTCCTGGGTTGCTATTGACAGAGCTACTGCAATTATTTGCAGCTGGAGATGGTGTACATTGGTTTGCCATGGGTTGGTCCTGGGCAGATGCTTTCTCTTTGGGAGATGGTATGGCAGAGAAAGACTCCATCTTTTGTGAAGAAAGTTGTGTTTGAGTAGTTGTTGCAGGCATAAATGTGGGAACTTGCCCACTAGTGGTAGATGTAGAAGAGACAGAAGGCAAAGAACTACTACTAGTGCTTGCCACGGAGGAAATCACTGTTGCTGGAGGACTGGTCTTAGGTATACAAGCAAACAATTGCTTTCTGACTGATGAAGGAGTCCGGGTATTAGTCACACACAGTTGCTGACTGGTAGCAACTACAGAAGAGACAGTGATAGGACAATTAGCAGTAGCTAGTCCAGGATTCTCTGATGATAAAACAGTTCCATTCTGGTTAGGTAGACGGGTTGTATTATTATGTTTTGGAGAATTATTTGTATTGCCAGGAGTCACAGGTCTCACTGGGAATGGTCCCCATGTGTTAGGAGAAGGTGAGAAGGTTCCTCCAAACTGAGCCATGGGTAAGCGAGGATGCCGAATCTGTTGCATAGTTTGAGCAGCCAGCAGGGCAAAATGAGGGTGGGGATAAGCTAAAGGAAGAGAAACTGGAAAAGAAGAACGTACATTTGTTGGCACGTTCTTATTAAGTTTATTAGTGGGCTGGAACGTTGATAATGTTGTTGCCTGTGAAGTTACAAGAGTTGGAGCACCTAAAGGAAATGTGTTTTTGTTGGAAGATGCTGTGGTGCCTACTCCAGACGAGAAGTTTGCATGAATAGATTTGGTGCTGTTAGGTGTCCTGATATGATTTTTAGGAATCAAATCTTCCAGTTCCTTAGCAGGATCTTGAATAAGTGCATTGATAAGCTGAACTGCATATCTTGTTGATTCAGTACCACCTCTGGGGAACAAACAAAAGCAAAACAACTTAAAAAAACAAACAAACTAGGAAATCTCTCTTTCTCTGTGTGTGTGTGTGTGTGTGTGTGTGTGTAATAGAGCAGAAGGTACTTGATTTTGTGTGCCTGTGAAGGTCCAAGGGTGACTTTGGATATCATTCTGAATGGCTCTACCTCCTTTTTTGCTTTGCTCAGGGATTTTCCAGTCTCCACCTTTCAGCGTTGGAAGTACAGGCTGAGACCATTTCTGCCTGGTGTTTTTATGTGGGATCTGGGATGCAAACTCAGGACCTTCTGCTTGAGAGGCAGAAGCTTAACTTTTGAACCATCTCTCCAGCCCCAATCTTTTCTTTTTGGAGTATAAGTGTGTGCTTTCTTGTGTGTGAATGTAGGCAAGTGTGTGCCACAATGGAGGTGAATGGACAACTTTGGGCACCAGTCCTTACCTTCCACTTGTTGAAGACAGGGTCCTTTGTTGTTTTTCTGCTTTGTGCACCAGGCTAGCTTACTTATATCCGTCTAGGGATACTCCTGCCTTGAAGGAGCACTAAGATGAAAGAAAACTGCACTATGTACCTGGCCTTTCTTTTCTTGTGTGTGTGTGTGTGTGTGTGTGTGTGTGTGTGTGTGTGTGTGTGTGTGTGTGTGTATCAGAGGGCACAATGTGTCCCCATGGAGGACCAAGAGAGATTTTGAGAATCATCCTGGATTACTTCTACCTCCTTTTTGCTTAGGTCTGGGATTTCCTAGACTCCACCTTCCAAAACTGGAAGCACAGGCTGCCATTTTCGCCTGGCATTTTTACATGGGATCTGAACTTTTTGCTTTCGAGGCAGTCATCTGAGCTTTTTTTTTTTAATTTTTAAAAAATTATTATTATTAATCTCTCCCCATCCTGAAGCTCAGGGAGATTTGCGGAAGAGGGGGCGGTAAGACTGTAAGAGCACAAGGATGGGAGGAGCAATGATTTGCAAGATACTCCACACAAGTTAGGGCCAAAGCAATCATAATTAGACTTTGCATGCCCTGTGCAATGTCCAACACACTATTGACCTCACAAAGTCTAGCATCTGCTAAAGGCACCAAGATCCTTGGAGGCAAGGGATTGACAGCCACAGTAGTGTTCCTATGCTTACGGGGAACATAGGAAAAGGTTCAGGGAAATGCCACTGGGTCCTTGTATGTCACTGGAGAGGAGGGCCCAGAGGAGAGTCTGGCATGCACATTAAAGGATTCTCTGGGGATTAGGGGGGGGAGGCACTGGGGGATGGGGAGGGAGGGGGAGCAGGGGGGTCAGGGGGAGGAGGAGGGAGGAAGGGAACTGGTGTACCTACTAAGTTTGTATGAGCGGAAATAGTAATAAAATGTTATAAAAATTATTATTTATTCAATTGTGTATGTGTGTGTGCGCATGTGTGTGTGTATGTAGAACCACGGATGAATTCGGGAACCACCATGGACGCCTCCACCTCCTCCTTGTTTACTCTGCCCCGGGATTCACAGGCTCCGCCCTACCAGGACCAGAAACACAGGCCACCCCCGCTTCCGCCCAGCGTCTATAGATGGGGTCTAGGATCCGAATTCAGGACCTTCCGCCTGCAAGGCAGAGGCTTAACCCCTGAGCCACCTCTCCAGCTCCCCCCAGCTTTTTTTAAGTTGGGTTCTGGGTACACGATTTCTGGTCAAATGCCACAATGCTCAATCACTTTCTTCTTTTATGAAGACAGAATTTCTCAATTGAACCCAGAACTCATCAACTGACTAGTCTAGCTAACCAGATGCCATGGAGATTCCCAGTCTTTGCTGCTCCCAGGCTTTTATACTGGTTCTGGGAATTTTAACTACAGTTCTCACTTGTGGACAAAAAAATCTTATTCGCTGGGCTATTTTCCCAGCCCCATTTTTTACTCTTAAATGTTAATGTGTATGTGAGGTATTGGGATTTTAATCAAGGGCTTCACATATGCTAGTTCCAGTTCCAATATAGCTCTACCACTGAGCTATATTCTCAACTCTCAAAAAATCATACCTAATAAGTGAATGTTTCATATACAATTAATCCAATTTTTGCAATTACCTTATTGTGATCATTCTCTCGCCATTCTTATCTTTTTGTTTATCCACATCGATATGGGCACCAGTAACATCTTGTATTGCAGTAATGTTACAGCCTCCTCTGCCCATTATTCTGGATACCACTGAGGCTGGAACAGATAATTTCTTTGACCTATAAAATGATGAAGACTACACATGAGCTTATGAAATCAAGTATATCAGTATTTATTATACTGAATTTAATTGAGGAAAAGTAAAATTACATTGCAAATTAAAACAAATTCTACTTAACTCATTTATAATGTATACAATCAAATGTACAAAAAGTTACAAGTTGTTTCTTTCTAAATTAAAGCAAACCATATTGTTAAACACCACACTGAATAATATATGCTACCTTATTCATTTTAAATGATAAGCAGCTCATATGCAGTATTTAAAAAAAACTCTCTTAATTCAACTTATAAGTTATCTAGAAGATCCAGTATTCATTGTATCATATAGAAAAACATGCATGTAAAATTCATATAATGCTTCAAATTTTGTTCTAGCATATTCTGAATTTAGTATAGTAATTAGGCAACCATCTTTTATGAGAAACTAAGCCAAGTGTGGAGGCGCCATTCCTAGAATTCTAACTCTTGGGAGGCAGAGGTAGGAGGAGTTCAGGGACAACTTGGTTTAGACTTAGTTCCAGCCAGAGCTAACTAGTAATTATACTTACCTTCGCACAACTTCTTTCCACCCTTCTTCTCTTTTCTGACCTCTTTTAGGACTAGTGAGGTTCAGCTTCACGGTTGGAGAGCTTAATGGCAATGATACTGACTTATAGTTTGTTGACAATGAATTAGGATTTACTTCACCTTCAAGTCTAAGTTAGAAATATCAAATCCAACAAAAGATATATTTTAAGATACAAATTCAAGAGTCTACAAGTTAGAAATATCAAGTCCAGCAAGATATATTTTAAGATACTACAGAGAAAGATACTATAAGATACTATATATAAAAAATTATGATGAAATATTTTAAATTTGGTATATCCAAAAAGATGGGAAAACAAAAAATAGAGCAAGTCCATCATCCATTTTAGTATCAGAATGAATTATATAAATTAATTAAAACCTAACCATCCTAATATTTTCAATCTTCAGATCATGAATCTTAAAAAATGTCTAACAATCTTTATAATTGGCATAGGAAGACACAGGTGAATTTGTTTTGGAGACTAAAGACAAGAAAACAGCATTTGCTTAACACACTTGGTACTTAGACTTGGTTATACAGCAGGACACTTCTTTGAGCAAAACTAACTTTTAAAAAATATAAAGGCATGATATAGGATAGGTGAATACAAAGAAGAAAAATTTACCTTGTCTGACTCTTACAACTGGAGGCAACTGTCTTTTCTTCTTGAGAACTGAGGAGAGCAGAGTGCTGTTTTTCACTAGTGGAATTCACATCCATAGTGAAATTTAACTCTTGGCTCTTACCACCACTGCTACTCTCACTGTTGCAGTCTGTACTGTCCAAGTTATCTGAATCACTATTTCCACCTGCACCACCACCCCTAGGTTCTCCATTTATTTTATTTTTATCTGCCTTTTGTTGTGCTAAAGATACATGTGGTTCAGGTAAAATTAAATGGGCTGTGGGAGGGGACTCTTTTGTTTTATTCTTCTTATTTTTCCGATTGGTGCTAGGGGTTGTCACTACATTGGCTCTTTTTTTTCCAAACACGTTTGTGAATGTGGCAGATGTTGCGGAAATTCCAATTGTGGTGGTGGTAGTTGCACTTGGAGGTTCTATGGGAATTTCTTGTTCCACTGAAATTATAAAAAAAAGGATAAAAATCACATCAAGAGTATGACAAAATAGATATAAAATCCCTAAGAAATCAATCTTTTTCTTTCTTTTTTTTTTTTTTTTTCTTTTCCAGGGGAGAGCGCGAACGCAGTCCCCCACTACCACAAATTATGCAGTCGAGTTTCCCACATTTGGGGAAATCGCAGGGGTCAGCACATCCGGAGTGCAATGGATAAGCCTCGCCCTGGGAAAACCACCTTCGTGATCATGGTATCTCCCCTGCCAGGTAAGTATAAGAAATCAATCTTTTAAGACAGGTTTGCTTTCACTAACAAAAAATATTGTTAATTTGATGTATGAGTTGATACAGAACATACATACATACCACTAACAATCTTGAGATTGGAAATGCAAGACCTATAAATCATTCAAAAACCAAAATATAGTTTAAATTGAGGATTTTTATTGGCAATAGTATCTTAGAATTAGAATTCAAGTAAAATATAATTACTTGTCTATTACAAGAACTACCAGACTGCCCATAACAACTGAGAGCAACAAACTTTCACACTCTACTGACATTCCTACCCTCTACACCTTTAAATTTGAATCTTTGCTAAGAATTTACTGAACAATTAGTCCTCCTCTTAGTTTCTAATCAGGAAGTTAGATGTAGAGATGAAGAATAAACTGAAGAAAAGCTGGCAAACTTCTTAACTGTGTTCCTGTTAGTATTGAATAGTAATTTTGAAGGTGACTTAAATTATACTTAAATTTCTAAGAAGAAAGTGTTTGCCTTCCCATTTCTCTCACTATAAAATTAGTTACCAAATTCAGATTAAAATAATCAAATATTTAACTATTACATGGAGCAAAAAACATTGACAATTAGATTAATTAAAAGAAAAAGATATTGGGGTCGGTAGATAGCTCAGCTGTTAAGGCCATCTGGATACGTAAGTTTGATTCCCCAGAAGCCCACATGGTAGGAGAGAACTGTCTCCCAAGAAAGTTGTCCTCTGACCTCCACTTTCACCTGTGGGCCATGGTATGCCTATGCATGCCTTCTCTCTTTCTGTCGTGTGTGTGTATGTGTGTGTGTGTGTGTGTGTATTTACTTATTTATTTATTGAGACAGGGTCTTATTATGAGGCTAGGACTGGCCTTAAATTCATGGCAATTCCCTTACCTTAGTATCCTAAGTATTGGGATTATAGGTGTACTTTCCATGTCAGCTAACGAAGAATTGTTTTTATTATTTATTCAATTGTATGTGTATGGTGTGTGCATGTGTACATGTATGTGTGCGTGTGTAGAACCACGGATGAATTCGGGAACCACCATGGATGCCTCCACCTCCTTCTTGTTTTACTCTGCCCTGGGATTCACAGGCTCTGCCCTACCAGGACTGAAAACGCAGGCTGCCCCTGCTTCCGCCCGGCGTCTATACGTGGGGTCTAGGATCTGAACTCAGGACCTTCCGCCTGCAAGGCAGAGGCTTAACCCCTGAGCCACCTCTCCAGCCCTAACAAAGAATTTTTTAAAAAATCTAATTCAGATGAGTCATTCTTACCATCTTCATCATTCTCTTCTTCTTCATCCTCTGGTTGTTCTGCATTCTCCTTAGATTTGTTTTCCTCATCTTCTTCCTGTTTTCTTTTCTGCTCTTCTTTTTTCTTCTTTCTTTTTTCTTTTCTTTTCTCTCTTTTAGCTGCAAGAGCCTGTTTTCTGCTCTCTTCTCTTGACTATAAGTAAAGTATGCCATTTTACCAATAATGCAGTAAATAATGAAATAAATACATTTTTTGTTCATGACTTTTTAATAACTTTATTTATTTGTGCGTGCATGTGTGAGAACCAGAGGGCACTGTGTGAACCTGTGGAGGATGAAGGTGACTTCAGGAATCATCCTGGATTACTTCTACTTCCTTTCGTTTTGCTCTGGGATTTCCCAGGCTTTGCCCAAAAGGACTAGAGGTGCAAACTGCTGCTGTTTCCACCTGGTTTTCCTGGCCCACTCTGTGGGACCTGGAATTCAAACTCAGGACCTTCTGCTTGTGAAGCAGAGTCTTAAACCCCTGAGCCATCTCTCAAGCCCTGTCATGACTTCCATGGACTGAGTCTCAAAACACATTTATAAATCAACAAAAGAAAAAGAAGTTAGACATTTTTCCAGCTTCTTTTATGTTGCTATTATGAGTACATAACCAAAACAACACAAAGAAATGAAGGGTTTATTCTTGGTTACAGTTCAGCAGTATGGCAAAGAGTTCATAACAATGTTAGAAGCTGAAGGAACCTGCTATAGTATATCCATAGAACTAAGACAGGGACATACTTTCTGGCTTGTCAGTATGACTGTATGTCAACTTCCAGCCACCTTACTCTCTTATCTTATCCACCATGAGCTGGGTTGTCCCATGTCACTTAGATAATCTCCCATAGGCTTGGTTAGGGCTTACTCAAAGGCTTAGCCTTCAACTGTCTAATTTCTATCTATTTCTAACTGTTACAAATGTCATCAAAATTAAAGATCTTTATGATTTAATGAACCATTAATAAAGTTAAAGGACAACACAAGATAGGAAAAATATTTATAAATAACTTATCTGATGAGATGCATGTACCTAAAATATATAACATCTATTCAAATTCACTCATCAACAGCCAAGTCAAATGAAAAGTGGAGTACTGAGTAGGTGCTATAGCTCAGTTGTAAAATGCGTGTCTAGCAGGGATAGGTCTTGGGTTTGATGCCCAATATCAATGGAGGGAATGATAGAAACTATATCATGGCAGGTTGGGTATGGGGTTGTATGCCTCTAATCCAGTATCAGAAAAGCAGAGAAAGAAATGCTGTGAGTTCAAGACTGAACTTGGTGTATAGCAAGACCCTTTCTCTAAACAAAACCAAACTTTAGAATCAGTAAAATAATAATGTCAACAACATTGATAAATAATTTTCAGTTAATAAAATGAGAAAAAGATCTTAATTTATCCAAGAAAATATAAAAATGGCCAATAAGCACACGTAAAAATAGATGTCCAATATCATTACCCATTAGGAAAAAGCAAAATCACAAGACACAATAATTTATAAATGTGATCAGAATTTGGAGAAATTCAAATCTTCACATGCTGTGAACAGGAATTAAAATAGAGGTACAGGCACGTTGGAAAACAAAGTAATATCTCAAATAATCATAACTGAATAACTAAATGACAGCATTCCTAAGAATATGCAAAAATATTTTAATATTCATGAAAACTTACACTTAGTAGCAACAGCATTATTCAAAAAACAGTTCGAAAGTAGATATAACCCAGTATTCATTAATTGATAAGTAAATAAAGAATATGTTATCTAATTACATATGTAACATATATTACTATATGTAATATATAGTATATTAAGACTTATACCAATGTTTTGTTTTGGGGACATAGTATCACTAGATAGTCCAAACTGGTCTACAGCTTATGGTCTTAATTTTCTCAGCTTCCTCTTTCTCATCCTTTGTGTGTATGTATAACCGTATGTATGTGTAGGTATGCATATTATGTATGGAGGTAAGGTGCCAATATTGGGTGTCTTCCTTAGTTACTCTACACCTTAATTTTCAGATAGGATTTCTCACTGAACTTGGAGCTCACTGTTAGCTACACTGGCTAGTCAGCAAACCAGTGTCTATGTTTGCTTCCCATCTACCTGTCTCTCTGATCCCCTCCAAGTGCTAGGGTTACAAAGACACAATATAGCACCCAGCTTAGTATATGGGTGCTGGGATTCAAACACATGTCCTCAATGTTGTTACCAACTTAACTATCTCCACTGATCCATAACAAGGGGATTATACATTCAAGGCTGTCTTGGCTATTTAGTAAGAACCTGTCTCAAAATAAAAAGCAAAAAGGGATGGCATACAGCCTGGGGAAATAGCTCAGGGTATAATCTAGCATGTCTGAAGTTGCTCAATCTCTAGCAATAGTGGTAGAGAAATGTGTGTGAGGGAGGCAGCTCAGCAAGTAATGTACCCAATTCTTTAAATTGTCCTCTGATCTTCAACTACCCATGGCATGTATATTGTTTTCTCTGTCTCTTTCCTTCCCTAGTTTTTCTTTCACAAAACAAACAAAAAACAAATTAGAAGAAAACAAGGGATACCAACAGTAGAACACTTGCCTGTCATGTACAAAATTCTAGATTTAATTTCTAGCAATACACACACACACACACACACACACACTTCCTTTAATTTACTATTCAGGGGCATACACTCACTATGAAACTTTTATTGAATTAAATCAAGAAAAGGCAAATCATAGTCTAAGTGTCATATGCAGTCTACTTACTATCTATTTCCATATGGTCTAAAAGTCAAAACTGGCTTTCCAGTTTTTTTTCCAGATTCTTTCACATCCTGGGTAAATGCTCTACCACTGAGATACATTTCCAGCATAGTTATTACATCTTAAAAGGTTGGAAAAAATAGACTATTTCATACAACTTTAAAATTTCAAGTGAAATAGCTCAAGTTCAAATGTAAATATCACCATACTTACTCATTTACCTATTTATGGCTTCTTTCATCTAACAACAACATAATTATTTACGAAAAAGACCGTATTACATGCGTAGCTTAAAATATTTATCATCAATTGGCACTTTATAGAAAAATGTACCAAACTCCAATGCAATTTAAAAAGGTAGTAATCTTTAAAAAGAACAATCTGGCTAAGTAGAGAATTCCTAGTCATATTCTTGGGTAGTTATACAAAATAAAAATTATAGGCATGGATGGGAATCTGAGTAGTCATCTAACTTCAAACTCCATTTTAGAATGAATTAGATTGGGGTTACAGTAGTAGATTGTTTTTTTATTATGTGCAAAGCTCTGGGTTCAACCCCAAATACCCTCCAAAACAATATAAAATAAAACACAAGCCTTAAATACCAGAAGAACTAATCAACTAAAAACCAACAAGGAAAAAACAAATAAACCACAAACAAAGTGAGCCAAGCATGATCGTAGGAAGATCGCTATGAGTGCAAGATCAGTCTAGGCTGAGTTAAGACCTTTTCTCAAAAAACAAATAGGGAGCTGGGATGGTTCAGCATATGAAAGTGCTTTCAGCACATGGCTGATAACCTTAGTTTGATTCCCAGAATTCACAGAAAAAACTGGTTGTGGTGGTGTGCATTGGTCTGGCGAGATGAGAAACAGAGACGGGAGTTCAGCTATAAGCTATATGCATAAGGACTAGCAAGACTGAAGACGCTAGGCAGTGTCAAGTCAAAAACATGAGACCTTGCCTCAAAACAAGGTAGATGTCTAGAACTAACTCCCTGGTCTCCACATGTGCATGGTGGTACAAAGTCCCAACTTCCTATTAAATAGCAAATAGCAAAAGCAAAACCCAAAAGTTGTATAACTTCTTTTCCTTTCTGCTTTTAAACTATAATCAAGTTTGTCATGAAAATGCTAAAATTAATTTCCAAATGACAAGACTTTAAAGTTTGTACTTTTCCAGTATTAACAACATGACCATGAATGTTCTTTAAGCATTTGCCTACTTAACTTCTGTTGACCTTAAGAACATGTAATAGCTAACAGATCTGTCAAAGATTATTTTAGACTTACACACACACACACTTGGGGGGAGGGTGTTGAATGTGTATATCAGAAGGCGCTGTGTGTGCCTGTGGAGGCCCAAGGGTGATTTCAGGCCTGGATGACACTACCTCTTCTTTGCTATGTTCTGGAATTCCAGGCTCTACCTTCCAGAGACAGAAGTATAGGTTGCCGCCATTTTTGTCTGGCATTTTTATGTGGGACCTGGAATCCAAATTTAGGACCTTCTGCTTGTGAGGCAGAGGTTTAACCCTGAACCATCTCTCCAGCCCAACACAAGGTCTCTTATATAGCTCAGGTTGACCTTGAACTCATGACCCCATTGCTGGGATTATAAGTGTGTGACCAAAACAAGCTTAAGCTATTCTATAGTTCTTTATTGATGAAGCTGACCTATTCACTGAATACCAACCCCCCCAAAAAAACCAAACTCATCAAGAAACAAACAGCTCCCCCTTCTCCCCCCAAAAAGAACTGGCATCAAAAGTTTAGTCTCTTTCCAAATGGTAGTTGTATTTTTCTTCCTTTAATTATCAACAAATTTCTTCATATTATGGTATCTCTTGCAATTCTTAGAGTAACACAACACGATCACGGTATTTGCTCTCTAAATATACTTTCTGCACTCAGTCAATGTTCTTATTTTCAAGATAAGCAATACTGAGTGTCAGAAAGGCAATCTTACTTTATTTTTTTTTTTTTAGACCTATTTCATTGTATCACATATCCTAATATATTAGACACAGAGCTAGGAAATCAAACCAGGGTTTCACTCATCTTAGGCAAACACTATGTCATAGTTACTCTATCTCCTGATGTGAGATGACATCATCCAAACAGCTTAAGGGAGAAAAAGGAGATTTGGCTCATAGCTTCAGAGGGGAGATACAGTCCAGTATGGCAGGAAAGGCATGGCTGATTAGCAGAAACTGGAGGAGACTTAGGTCACTGCAAACATCACGGAAAGCTGAGAAAGCAAACTGTAAACTATAAGAGCAGACATCTAGCAGCAGAAGGAGTAATTGCCACAGAAACTGGTACCAGCAAGTGGGGTGGTGTGAGAATTTGGTACCAGGAAAGTGAAGTGCTCTTGTGAAACTGAGAGAACTTGAACTGAGAAGTATGGCCATTGCTGAGATGTGGCTAGTATGCCTTTAAAATTATTTGTTGGAGGGCTGGAGAGATGGCTTGGGTTAAAACTCTGCCTTGCAAGCAGAAAGTCCTGAGTTCGGATTCCTAGGTCCCATGTAAAAAGATGGAAATGGCAGTGACCTGAACAGAGCAAAGCAAGGAGGAGGTAGAAGAAATATAGGATGATTCCTTCAGTTACCCTTGGTCCTTCCTAGGGACACAGTGCCCTCTGACACACACACACACACACACACACACACACACACACACACACACACACACACACTTGTTGGGAAAAACAGAGAACTTTGGGCTGGGAAGGCTTTGAGTCTTAGAGATGGGGCCTAAAAAGCCATTTTAGTGAGAGCTTTGAAGAGAATAATGCTGTAAGAGACACAGACAGTGGAAGCCCAGCTTATGATGGGGAAGAGAGACTGTACTGGGAACTGGATGAGGGGCAAATGAAATGATGTGTTGGAGAGAGTTTGGCCAGAATTTGCCTGCTTCTAAAAGCTTGGCTACAGCTAAATTGGAGAGTTTGGCAGAAGAAGTTTCAAGACAATGCAGTTTTGACAATGTTGGCATGGCTATTTTTTAGTGCTCCTGTTCAGATTTATGGGGGGGAAAAAAAAAAAGAACCAGGCAGAAAGAAATAGGAACTGTGAAGTTTGATGATTAAAAAATTTAAGAACACAGACAGCAAAACAGTGGCTAATGTTACAGAGATTAACACTGTAAGTAAACAAAAGCCTTCTCCAACTTCTGTCTCCTGCTATGCCTTTCCAATATTTCCTGCCATATTGGACTGTCTCTTCCTTTTTGAACCATAAGCTAAACAAATCTTCTTTTCTCCCCTTAAGTTTCTTGAATGGTATCTCACAGCAACGAAAAGAGTAAATACTACAGCACTACATTAGAACCATACCTTTAGCCCTTAAACACTCTTAATTGGAAATCTAATAAATTACTCTAATGCACCACTTACAGATCAGGTCTTGTAGTAAACAAATAACTTCAAATGCTTTGCTAAGTTTCTTTCAGTCCCTCAGTTATATGGTCTCAATATATTTTTTAATCAAAGTATTTATAAATGTAAGCCAGCAAAATATAGTTCAGCAGTAAAGGCACTTGTTATGAAAGCCTAATAATCTAAGTTTAGCCCTTGAAATCCATGTAATGGTAGAAGGTGAGAACTAACTCCACAAAGTTGTTTTCTGATCTTTACAAACATAATAATAATAAATACATAAAAAAAAAAAAAAAAAACAAACTCGCGGCTGGAGAGATGGCTCAAGGGTTAAAGATTCTGCTTTGCAAGGAGAAGGTCCCATGTAAAAACACCAGGCGGAAATGATGGTGGCCTACACTTTGGCCTGGTGAACGGAGCCTGGGAAGCAAGTCACCCTTAGTCCTCCACAGGGACACACAGTATCCTCTGACACACACACGCTAAAACAAACAAACAAACAAACAAAATAAAAAAAACTCTTGATGGCTTGAGACTTTTTAAACTTTGTTATTACTCTGTGTGTATGTGTCTTGAGGTGGGGACCTGAATAACAGAGTGCATATAGAGGTCAGAGAAAAACATTGTATAGTAAATTCTTTCTTGCTATTTTTACATGGGGTTTAGGAAATGAACTTAGGGTATCAGGAGTCATGATGGCTTTGGTTAGCATCCTTTGAATCATATTTTGTTGTGATATTGGCCATACAGAAAACAAATCATCTTAATTTTCAAAAACTTCTAATAAGGAAAAGTATTTCTGCTTCTCACCTTTTCCAGATCAAGTTCCTTTAGAAGAATACTTGCATTCTTATTTGCTTCTGCAGCCTGCTGATCTTTAGCTTTCACAATTGTCTCAACACACTGGTGACACTTTTTCAACAGTTCCTATAGAAAATGGAAACATACAAACATCAGAAAATGCAAAGTTAAAGGTCAGACAAAATTACAGCTGCTGAGTCCAAAATCTGGAAGCTTAACCTCAAACAGCTGAAAACTAACTAGGATCAAATTAAGTTATATTGTGAATTCAGTTCTGTACCAATATTTCCTAAGAATAAATTCCTTTTTTTTTTTTTTTGGTCTTCATGTAGTCCAAGCTTGCCCTAAACCTGTATAAAGCTAAAAGGCCTTGAACCTCTTTCTTCTACCTACCTCTCAAGGTTGCAACCACCACACCTGATAAGAATAAGGCATCTTTCCTTTTTTCTTTCTTTCTTTTGAGACAAGTTCTCATTATGTACCCCTGGTTGGTCTAGAACAACCTATTTAGATCTGGAACTACCTAATCAATTGCCCATAAACTTTTCGTGATCCTCCCATCTCTACCTCTCAAATACTAGATGGAGTGTTTCACTTGCTTGGCAATGGCATCTTTCTTAAAAAATATGTATATTCTTAGAAAACCTTCTAATTGGGCTAATAAAGTTTAGTAATAAACCTTACCTGTTCTCACTACCATTATGATACATAGGAATAAGGAAAATTTAATAATACTTTTATCAAAAATATTTTACCCATCTAATTTTTAAAAATTATAAAATTAGAAGACCTAAAAACATAAAAAAGAGTGATGTTTCTGACATTCAGAAAACCAAAAGAACAAGTTGTTTGGTGATGGGAACTAAACTTAGGGTCTTGACTTGCTAAAACATATGATCTTAGAGTTGGACTACACCCCTAGCAGGAGTAAGTTTTTTCTATGTAATACATTTTGGAATATAACAAAAATGTGTTTGCAACAAAGTAAACTTACCTTATCTGTAATTGTTGCTATGTATCTCATGCACTCTATATCAGAAGGGAACTGATTGACTTCCTTCACCAAGTACTGAACAACTTTTACATGACCCTAGAAAAAATCAACAAAAAGTACACAAAAGATCTTTTGAAATTTTTTGCCCATATGATTAAGTTCAGAATACTTTTAAATAGAAAAGTATAATTATTAGATTTTTAAATAAAAGTTACTTTTAAATATTTTACTAAATTTATAGATGAAATTATGAAAATACGGAAAGTGCTCAGTTTATAGACAGAAAAAGGGTTAAGTACTACATGCTCAGGAGAATATGGTAGACCAAGACATTTCTCTTAAATTTAATTATCCTTCTTTCCTCAAAAGGAAGAAATATACTTTTGAAAATAAGCTCTTGTAGAATAAGTTTATTTATTAATACAGCAAAAATGGGGCCTGGAGAAATGGCAAGGACCTGAGTTCCCAGATTCCTTGTGAAAATGTGGGGACACATACACAATACATATATACACATATGAAGGGGGAAGAAAGCTGGATAGGTGGTGTGGTGGCCTGCCTGTTCATCTAGTCCTGGAAGGTGGAGGCTGGGAATCCCTAGAGAAAGGTGGTTAGCATACTAGCCCTAATGGTATGCTCTAGGTTTAATTAGAGACCTAGACTCACAATAAAAAGTAGGTCAATGCAGGATGATTCCTGGTTATTACCTTTGGCCTTTGCAGGCACATACATTCAAGGGCAGATGTGTACATATACCCACATGTACACATGCCTACATGAAAAACATGAACACATGCACACACACAAATATATGAAAAAGAAAAAATAAAGTAAAAATGGGCAATGGGAAATAAACCCCCATATAAAATGGTAGTCCATAAACAAAGATGTTCTACATCTCAAAAGACTTGGATTCTACCTTACTGATCATATTTTTCTGAGCTCTGTGACTTGAATCTAGATAAAACACTTTTTAAATGCCATTATCAGGGACTGAATGATAGGTAATAAATTCTAAGCACAACTTCTTTCATATAACAAATTTGCAGTTTTCTTTCTACTGAGGTTTTAAAACATCCTCAAAAACTTTGTGGGAAGACATAAAATCAGAAAGCATTTATTTACCTGTGGGACTTAAAATTAATTGAAAGCAGGAAGTGGGGAACTATCTAGGATTATGGAAGTGTTTTATAACTTATGAGTTGTGTATTGCACAAATATTTACATTTAGCTTTGTACAAGATTTTACAAAAATTAAAAACAAATTTTAATTAAAAACAAATTTAAGTTAAAAATGTTTCTTTAAAATTTATAACTTATAATGCTCTCCTTCAAATAGGTATTTAATGACCACTTTAAACACTGCTGAACTGAATATAAATAGTAGTAAAAAGATAGTCATGACTCTTGGCCCCTATGAACCTTTCAAACAAGTTGGCATGAAAACAGTAAACATGTTTGAATATGTAATTACAAATTAAAAGGAAAATAAAAATTCAAAAGAGAACCTGAAGATCCTTTCTTAATTTGACAATTAGGGAAAGAATCTGAAAAGTCATGTAAGGTAAAAGTTAAAGGACGAGGCAGATCCAGCCTGAACAACACTGAAGATGAGCCCAGCTCTAGATGAGCATTTCACAGCTCGGCTCCTGCTAGAAAACAGGGTTCTCCTGTTAGCATCATAGTTGGTGCTTCTCTCAACCTAACTTAACTGTCCTTAGATATAGCTGGTACAGCCTGAGGCCTAAGCATTTCTCCTTGGAGAGGGGACCAGGGGGCACTTAGAATGCATATCAAGACATATCAGTCTTCCTCCTCATGGACTGGGATATATACGTATATGTGAAGGCCATGCTAGGGCAGGGTTACTCATCCTCCCAGCTCTGGCCCTCTTCCATTGGCCAGAACCTAGCACCAGAAGCAGAGAGAACATGAGGTGGGGCAGGGGATGCTAGTGGAGGGTCTGGTCTGTTCATTGGAATGTTTACCATGACTATATGGTCCTTCTGGGGGTGTGGTAGGGGAAATGCTGCAAGGAAGAAGAGTATTTTCTGTTTGAGCTATTTACCTTCATTTTTAAACCCTTCCTTTTTCAGGAGAAAAATGTGACTTGTGAAAAAAAGAACCCCCCCTCCTTTCAAATCTCTTTAAATAACAAATCTATATGATTAAGGTTGTAAATTTTTATTTTTTGCTTTGATTTCAATAAACATTTGTCTATCAGAATAGGATTGTGTGATAATGTTTAAATGACAAAACCAAAACGTGATATTTGTTCAATTAACAAAACTTCTGTGAGAAAAATTATTTCTTGGTCTCACCAAAAAAAAAAAAAAAAAAAAAAAGAGTTAGAGGGTTGACCCAGGGATTAAGCCCCTGCTTTGAAAGCAGAAGGACTTGAGTTCAGATCCCAGATGACATGTAAAAATGCCTGAGGAAATGGTGGTGGCCTGAACTTCTGGCCCTGCAAAGTAGAGCCAGGGAAATCCCAAAGCAAAGGGAGGCAGAAACAATCCAAGGTAATTCCTGAAGTCACCCTTGGGCCTTCATAGGCACACACATACAAACACAAATACAAATAAACAAATGCTTGTTCAAAAAAAAAGAGTGAGCAGTGATTCAGGAGCAAAGCAATGGAGAACGTTTCAGAAAAAAATAAAATAAATGAGCATAAATACAGAAATAGTTAAAAATTGAATTTACTCAAGTTAGTGACCATATAGTGTCATGAGAAAACAAGGGGAAGAGAACATGAATTAGTCTGGGACCATGAAGATTATGTAGGGCTTTGTAGAATACATAAAGTACTTAATCATTAACTGCAAGGAACAGACACTTTAAAAATACAGCAGAAGGGGCTGGAGAGATGGCTCAGGAGTTAAGACTGTCTTGCAAGCCGAAAGTCCTGAGTTCTGATCCCAGGTCCCACGAAAAAAACGCCAGTTGGAACCAGCCATGGCCTACATTCCTGGCCTTGGTGGGCAGAGCCTGGGAAATCCCAGAGCAAAGCAAGGAGGTAGAAGCAATCCAGGATGATTTCTGAAGTAACCCTTGGTTCTTCCCAGGGACATACAGTGCCCTCTGATACACACAACAGACAGACAGCAAGAAAAGTGAGCTTTTCTATAAAATGGAATGTATTTTTGTGAAAGTCTATTATTTTGTTTTTCCTTGGGTAAAAAAAGCATACATTTGCATTGCTTTCCTTTATTTCAAGTTTTTTGTACAACAAAAAATAGTTAAACAAGTAAATTAACAATGTTGCTTACAATGAACTATCACATAACTTTTAGGCTTAACAGAAGATAAAAAAGACATAAATGATTTGGGTGTGTATTTCTTTTTTCTTCTTTTGACACAAGAAATAAGTACTCTAGGACAGACTTGAAGTAACACAATAGACAAGACTGGCTTTGCAATCTTCCTATCTTTATCTCTGAAGTGCTGGGATTGCAGGCATGTGCCACCATGCCAGGTGATAGCAGTGTTTTTTGTTTTCTGAAGCTGTGATATGTAAAATATAATAATTTCTCCAGAATCAGTTTATCATTCTCACATAGTTTCAACTTAGAATTGGTTTAAAATTATTAAATTTTTTTTCTATGTAAAATTACCTTGCGAAATGCTGACATAAGAGGTGTGATTTTCCGGTTATCTGCTGCATCCACATCAGCACCTGCTTGCACTAGTAATTGTACTACATCAAAATGACCACCATTTGATGCCAGCCAAAGTGGTGTATTTCCTTTCTTGTTACGAACATCAATATGGGCTCCCCTATAAATAAAGAAGGTTAACTAACAACTTGTTTCCTACAAGAAGTTGACTTTTTCTGGTTTCCTCTATCATATTTTATTATCTTTTAAAAAATAACATGCAGAGTCAATGAGATGGCTCAGTAAGTAAGAGTGCTTGTTGTCAAACTCAACAACATGACCCCTGTAAGTTGTTCCTTTGCCTTCATGTGTGTGCCGTTACAGGTGCAATCCCACACATGTATATAAACTCGGTAAATAAATAAATGTAAAAAAAAAAATCCAGACTTATGCAATAATCTGTTTTTAAAAATGCTAATAAAAGGTCAGCAAGATGGCTTAGGCAAGTAAAGATGATTCTCAGAACCAACAATGTAGGACAGAAGGCTTCTTAAAGTTGTCCTCTGACCTCCATATGTATGCCATGACATGTACATGCCTGCACACACATAAACACAAATAAAAATTTAAAAAATGTTAACAAAGTAATATGATTTTACTCTTAAAAGATATGTATTAATAGGAAATACTTACCTGTTAATCAGGAGCTCGCAAAATTTGTAGTGACCTTTGTCTGCTGCTATTGTTAAAGCAGTGTCTCTTGATGAAGGCACAGGAGGAGCATTGACATCTGCTCCTTTGTCAAGGAGAACTCTTCCAACCTCTGCATATCCTCCAGAAGCGGCTTCCATCAAGGGGGTAAGACCAGTCTGTTTAGAATAATGAATTATGTAATTAAATTATATAGCTTCTTTAAAAGGCTAAATTAATTCACTTTTTTACCCTGTATGTGTTCATGTGGGTGGGTCAGGATATATGCAGATGTCAGAGGACAACCTTCATGTGCTAGTCCTTGCCCTTCCACCTTACTTTAGACAGGGTCTCTTCCCTGCTTTATAAGTCAGGTCAGTTGGTCCTTGAATTCTTGGAGTTTCCTGTCTCCACTCCTACTTCCTTGCAGGTATACTGGGAATCACAGAAGCATGTAGTACTGTGTTACTGCATCTAGGTTTTACATGTATTCTGGGTACATAGGCTCTTTTCCTGGTACTACATCTGGCTTTTTCTTTCTTTCTTTCTTTCTTTTTTGGCAAATAATATCTAAATGTTACCATTTATTCATTATTGTAATTGCAAACATATTGCAGGGTAGGCAAACAAAAATAAGCAAGCACCTTGTATCTGGTTTTTGTATGGGTTCTATTTCTGGTATTCTCTCATAAATAACTGAAAAATCATTTGTTTTAAATTTCATCAAATTAGTCAGATAGTGGTCTATGTAATCTCTGCACTTGTGAGACAGAGGTAGGAGGATCAGGAGTTTAATGTGTCCCCTGGGCTAAATGAGACTGTTTCAACCAGTTGCTAAACCATCTTGTTGGTCCAACAGCATGGTCTTGAACTTGAAATCCTTCTGATTTCACATTATTGGGATTACAAGTGTGCACCACTAAATCTTGATTAACAATTTTGTCAAAAGACAATTCTTTTTTTTTTTTTTTTTTAATTTTATTCAATTGTGTATGTGTGTGTGTAGAACCACGGACGAATTCAGGAACCACCATGGATGCCTCCACCTCCTCCATGTTTACTCTGCTCTCGGATTCACAGGCTCTGCCCTACCAGGACCAGAAATGCAGGACCTTCCGCCTGCAAGGCAGAGGCTTAACCCCTGAGCCACCTCTCCAGCCCCAAAAGATAATTCTTAAAACTAGGCATGGTTGCATACACTTGAATTCTTAACTACTCGGAGACAGAGGCAGGAGGATAAAGAGTTCAAGATATACTTCCTACAGAGCCAAGTTCAATGCTAGTCTGGGCTACATGAGGTCAAAACAAAAACAAAAACCAACAAAAAGGACACTTTTTTGTTTTGTTTTGTTTTGTTTTGTTTTTAACGTGGGACCTGGGATCCGAACTCAGAACCTTCTGCTTGTGAGACAGAGTCACAACCCCTGAGCCATCTCTCCAGCCCCAAAAGGACACTTCTTAACTGACACCATTCCCCCATAATTTACACACATACACACACACACACATACATACGTGTAGGGTTTTTAACAAGTAAACCACGATTAATATTTGTGACAGAAAAGAATTTTAATTAAATTGGAGGGAAAACTACACCTTATTTCTTAAATTAAAAGTATATTCCATTAAATTAATGGTTTGTGTTTGAGATTAGAGTTTCATGCTATTTTATTATATTTCAAGAATATTAACTAATGGAATTCAGTGAGATTAATGACATTTCCATTCAAAATGTTTCCAGTCAAACCGTCACCTGATTTAAAGACTTCTATTTGCCACTATTTTTTACATAGGATGTTAAGTACCTAACAGTTCAAAGTAAAGGAATTCATAGTATTAATATACTAGTTTCTATTTTCTAAATTCCACAGTTACAAATCTGTTAGAAATTGTCATTACCCAATCAGATTTTAGTTTATAAATTATGAATTCTTTTGCATAGGGTTTTTACTAAGAATAACTACAAACCTCATTAAGAAATTCTTTAAATGGTGATAATGTATTTTACTGACAAATGTTTAACACTATTACCCAAACCTCTCTAAACTTGCACTTGGGATGAGTCAAAATGCCATGTTTATTTCTACTAAAAACATATACAAAATAGTTCAAAAATTTAAAAACTTACCTTTGCTCTATGTTCAACATTGGCTTTTCGGTCCAGAAGCAAACTTACTACTTCTGCTCGGCCTTGGAAACAGGCCAAAGTGAGAGCTGTGTTCCGGTTGGTCTCTATTTGAGCATTAATGTCTGAACCCATATCAAGCAACAACTTCACTGCAGGAACATGTCCATTCATTGCAGCCAACATCAGGGGAGAAATACCTAGTTTACTCCCAGTCCTAAGGAAAAAAGTACTCAGTAAGTTAGGATACTGCCTCTGTGTGTGTGTGTGTGTGTGTGTGTGTGTTTGTGTGTGTGTGTGTGTGTGTTTATCAGAGGGCACTGTGTGATGTCTTCAGGTAAGATTTTTTTTGGGCTTACAATGTTTGGTGTGTGTGTGTGTGTGTGTATGTGTGTATCGAAGAGGGAACTTGAATACCTGTAAAGGCCCAAGGTTGATTTCAGGAACCATCCTGAATTGTTTTACCTCCTAATTGCTTTGCTCTGGGGTTTCCCAGGCTCTGACTTTCAGGACCAGAAGTATAGACAGTCCTTTCCATCTGGTGATTTTACATGGGTCTGAGATCTGAACTCAAGTCCTTTTGCTTGTGAGGCAAACTGAGCCATCTACCAAGTCTACCCATTTCTTTTAAGAAAAGCATTAAAGACGAAAATGTTTCAATAAAAATTTCGAATACTGGGGCTGGAGAGGTGGCTCAGGGGTTAAGCCTCTGCCTTGCAGGCGGAAGTCCTGAGTTCAAAAATCTTAGACCCCATGTATAGACACCAGGCGGAAGCGGGGATGGCCTGCGTTTCTGGTCCTAGTAGGGTGGAGCCTGTGAATCCGGGGGCAGAGTAAACGAGGAGGTGGAGGCGGTCCATGATGGTTCCCGAATTCCTCTGTGGTTCTACACGCACACATGCACAATTGAATAAATAATACAAAAATTAAAAAAAAATTCGAATACTGACTTTAGACAAATAATAAGGAATAGCAAAATTTCATGATATAAAACGTAATTCTTACTTATTGGTTATGAATTTTCAACCATATATATTTATATATATATGTCTGTGTGTGTGTGTATACCATATATACACAGTACTTTTTGAAATGATACTTTTTTAAAAAAGAAATCACAACTCAAATAACCTGAGATTACTTCTAAGGCACAAATAATTTTCAGGTTTTCAAGTTCAATACTATCTTAACTGTAGGAAGACGATTAAATCCAAGGTAATAACTTAGTAAACATGACAATAAAATAAATAAGCGGGTGATACCTTGAATTAATTTCTGCTCCAGCATTAAGCAGAATCTTAATGATATTGACATATCCTCCAGATGCAGCTAGACTCAATGGCGTATAATCAGACACGTTCCTATGTTCTTTATTTGCACCCCGAGCCAGGAGCAAATCTACCACCTACAATGTAAAATAATGACAGAGAAATTGAGTTCACATCTAGGGCTCAACTTTAAACGAAGAAAACAAAAAGGATCTACAATTACTAAACCTACAATAATTAAACATCTGACATTTCTGAATGGGGCAGAACTCTCTTTAGATCATTTTCACACTCTTTGTGGTGTTAATATCTTCTATTATCCCTTTTCTCTTTCCTTTTTTAACTTTGACCTAACCTGTGAGTGGAGCTTGATGCTCTGATCTTCTTCATGTCTGAATGTTTTTCCCCCTCAATAAAAGCCTGCTGTCATGGGGAAAAAAATCTGACATTTATTTTTATAAACTTATTTTGCACACATGTGCTTGCATGTGTATATGTACATTGGTCCTGTGGAGGACCAAGGGTGACTTCAGGAATGATCCTGGATTGCTTCTATCTCCTTTTTGCTTTGCGCTGGGATTTTCCAGACTTTACCCACTAGGGCAGAAAGTGCAGGCAGAAAGTGGGACTTGGGATCTGAACTGAGGACCTTCTACATGTAAGGCAGAATCTTAACTTCTAAGCCATTTTTCAGCCCAAATCTGATATTTAATTACATTAAGGTCCTAAATATTAAAATGTTAGTACCAGATAAATGAATTTAACTTTTTTTTTTTTGTTCCTGTTTGTGAGCCAGAGTCTTACTACATATAATCTAGGTGAGCCTGGGAACTTGTGGTAATCCTTTTTCCTTTATGGACAAGTAGCAGATTCCCTCAGTATTAACAGTCGTCAGAAAGTATATGGAACATGTCAAAATACACGTGCATTTTACAAGTAGTTAAAATACTAATTGTATACATACTACAAAATTTTTACAAAATGAAAATTAAAGTTAACATACTTCCTGACGTCCACCAGAACATGCCAATGAAAGTGGAGTATCCTTAGTGCGTTCAGATTGTGCCTCAATATCTCCACCTTTATCCAAAAGAATTTCAACAACTCCAACATGTCCTGCTGTTGCCGCCAGTATCAATGGGGTAAAACCTAAATTGCAAAATAGGTTTCCAACTCTGGGTTATTTTAATTTAAAAGACTTCAGAGCAGATAATGCTAACAATGTCACATTAAACTGCTCTAAACTTTAACTTAATACTTAGCAAAAAAGGAGATGCTAACGTCAATATTTACAATGAACATTGGTGCTTCTATACAACTACTTTAGGATTAAGATGAGAGGCAACAACTTTTGAGCATGAGGTCTGGAGCATGAAAGACAAGAGCTCTATCACTGATTATACCTCAGGCTTTCTCTAGTAAGTTACATTTTACTTTCTAATTCGTGAGAATTATTTGGCTGTGTAGGTTAATGAATCTGTAAATTTCTTACACATTTTATCATTGAAATAAAAAAAGTGAATTTTATCATTGAGAAAAAAATTGAGTGAAAGAATGACAACTATTTTTTGGTATAAATATTAAGATATTTATAAGTGACAATTCCTACCTTTTTTGTCTCTGTGCTCAATTTTAGCATCTCGTGCAATAAGCACAGACACAAGTTCTTCATGACCACCTGCACAGGCTAGTGTTAAAGCTGTATCATGATTGCTCTCAGTCTACAAGAAGAAAAATAAAAAGTTTTTTGTTTCTACAAAAGTATTATCAATTGAAAATATTTTTTGCCATAAATATGTGGTCATTTTCCTTTTCAAAGTTAAATAGAATGTGTAAAATAAGTTTATAAGCCATCTACTCACATGCGCATCAATATCAACTGAGGGATACACCGTGGGCATAGTTTGAGAAATCATACTGCTTGGAGTCTGAGAACAGGATTCAGGTGTAAGACATTCTGTAGTCTGAGAGGGATTGTTTGAACCAGTGGGCACTCTGCTACTCACAGCTGAAAAACAATATTCATAATGCTAAATTTGACTTAAAAATGTTTTTGCACACAGAAAAAACACAAAATAGAAATATACATATGAATAATATGTTAGTTAAGTCATAAGCTTTGGAATCAGAAAGATCTATAATTGAATCCCAGTTCTAGCAATGACTTTCTGAACTCATGTAATTTATTTTACTTTTCTGAGCCTCAATTTTTCTTATATGCAGAATGAAGATAAGAATAGTACCTATCTTGGAAAGTTGGAAAGATTACTTGAGACAATTAATTTATTTCACACATTGCCAGATATTTAGTGCAAATGTAAGTGGGTCATTTCACTCTATTGAAGGGAAGATAGTTTAAAATTTTTTAAAAAGTTTTTAGTTGGGCATGGTGGTACACGTTACCCCAGCACTCAGAAATCTGAGACAGGAGGATCACAAGTTGAAAGTTACACCAGTGACCCTCTCTCAAAACAACAATGATCTCCAAAGTAAATAAAAGAACTTTGTATCTTAATTTGTAAAGATAATTAGATAAAAGTCTGTAGCTAATGCAAAAAAAAGGGAGGGAGGGGAACAAGTTAGAATATTTCTTACATAAACAGTAGGAAATGCTTTAAAAATTCATCCTTTTCTTTGAAAATTTGGTAAAATAATCAATTTCTGAAGGTGAAACTATTTATAAAATGAACACTGGAGATTTATATTTAAAATCCCCAAAATGTTATGTTTAAACATGGGCACTGTGGTTGCATGCCTGTAAATCTTAGTGCTTGGGACATGGTGGTAGAGATCAGGAATTCAAGGTCATCTTCAGTTATATAGCAAACTGAAGACGGCCTGGGCTTCATGAGATGGTTTCAAAAACCAGAACTTTGATATCTGAAATGATTACTTGAAAACTATATATTCCATATCTCAGAATATGTATAATGGATGGAGTATGACTCATAAGGAGTAAGTAGTACCTATCTTTAAAAGATCTTCTAAGTAATCTTTAAGATATAAAGCACTTGGCAAATGAGTGCTCAATAAATGTTAACATGAGATGCTTTATCAGACTTTTGGTATTATTATTTAATACCAAAAATACTGAAAAATAATATTACTAATCACATGAAAGAAAAAAATAAAAAAAGCATGTAACAGCATAAGAAAATAAAGTTTCAGTGATGGCAATAACTTATGTTTGTTTGCAATCATATTAAAAGTCAAAGACATAAGACATAAGTGAAATGTAACCATTTCACGAGTTGGATAATATTTTCTCTCTAGACTTTTAATGTGACTGAATCGTAATTAAGATACTATTAACAACAAATATGAAGAATTCCATTCAGTAAATTATTAAATAATTTAGTAAAGTTTAAGATGCCTGAATATGTTTCTAAATGAGCTATCTTCTCCCACCAATATATAAAACCATCTTGGCAATATGAATTTCACCTTTACTCACCACATAAAATAAGATAATTGAAGTATCCAGTTATAAAAGGAATGATTATATAATTTAATTACATAGAACTTAAAATTTGTCAATTAAATTTTGTCAGTCTATTATAATGTTCTATTACAAATCAAAATACCTGACATATTTGGAAAACAACTCAAAACAAAACAATGTACTAGACTAATATATAACATCTTACAGAGTTTAATGGTGGTGGATCTTATGATTATTAACATAAACCTTAGTAAAGAATTATATTTTTATCAATCTTTTTTTATTTTTGAGAAGCAGATATTTAAAAGATTTTTTAAAAATAGTTGATTATAGTGGTAAGTCAGAATGTGATGCTATTAAAGATTCTTTTACAGAATGGATTTAAAAATATTTGTGTGTACTTAACAGTTATTACCAAAAGCATGGTGCTTGCACATGCTTGTTCTACATTAACCTAGAATATTATTTAGCCTTGTAATAATGACAATCAGAACATTCCATAGAAAGTGACTTTAATAAGATTAATTACAAATGAAAGTCATAAAAATAAAAAAGTAAAAGACCAGAAGGTACATATGGTATAAAGGTTGTATTATGAGAACAGTCTACTTCAGAACTATAACAGTTTCATAATTCTAAAACATTTCCTACATCTGAACAAAATATCTCTGAAAATGACAAAAGCATTCATCTATCACAAAAAATCATTATACAATGTAAATTAAATTAATATACTGTTTCAAAAAAGTAATACAAGAACCAAGTACAAAATTTAGCGTGACTATGAAACTGATATTCGTGGTAATAAATCTTACTGTAAAAAATTTCATGGACACTAGATAAATATAAAACACATTGAGAGATTTTCAGAAATTTTATTAGAACTGAGTATGGTGATGCCTAGCTATAAATTCCAGTACATGGGAGGTGGAAGCAACAGGATTAGGAATTTAGAGTTAGCTTGGGCTACATAAGACCCTGTCTCAAAACAAATAAAAACACAACATGATGACAAAATCTGGGTCTGGTAGTGCAGGTCTATAACTCAAGCTACTCAAAAGGCTGAGGCAAGAGAATCACAAGTCTAAGGCCTTTTTAGGATAAGACTGAATTGAAGGTCAGCCTGGGGCAATTTAGAGACACCCTGTCTCAAAATAAAGGGGAAAGGAACCATAAGCTGAATAAATCTCCCTTTTCTCCCCCCTTTAAAATAAATAAATAGGGATGAGGATGTAACACAGTGGTAGAATACTTGCATACAGGCATGAAGCCCTAGGTTTAATGTCAATACTGGAAAACAAACAAACAAACAAACAGAAATCTTATTCCTGTATTCTGTCATCTGCAACAGTAACAAATAATTCCACCTAAATTAGAACCTAAAACAATAAGAAATTTCCCTAACTGCTTTTATTCTTAAACTTACCATGATCATTGTAGGCTTACTTAAAGGAAAAATGAATTAAAATTGTAATTTAAGAGAATATATTAAGGTTCTAACAGCAGCAGTAATGTACTACCCATGAAACTATATTAAAACTTATGTGTTTATCAGAGCTTCATAGAAATAAGGATATGTGTTACCTAATAGAATTTTGAAGTGTAACTAAGGACTGATAATGGCTTTAAGACAAACTCAGAATTTTAATAGTTAAGATTCTTAAAATTCAACTGAGTTTGAATTGATACTGATTTTTAACTAATCCTCTTTATATACTAGAAACGAAATTTTTGTTGAATGCTTTCTAGAGTTGCTGAATAGGGCAAAACTATTTTGAGTATCTTTAAATTGCTCCAAATTTCAAGATATTTGAATTTTTAAATGTAAATCTAAATAAGATATGCTCTCCCTCTCCCCCACTCTTATCTGTTTGAGACAGGGTCTCATACAGCCCAGAATGACCTTGAACTCCTGATCCTTTTACATCTATCTCCCAAATGTTAGAATTACAGGTGTTAGATGGCTACTCTGCCTAAGAAGTGGTTTATTTTTAAAATATTTCAACAAAATAAATAGTTATCTGTTCTAATGAAAAATTAAATAAATACAAACAGAAATAGAAATTAAAAGTTCTAATAACTGTTCACATATATAAGTTTGTATTAATCTAAGAGATATTTGAACTTTGAGAATCACTTCCTAATGTCGTAACTGCTAAAAGCCCTATACTTTTAGAAAAGGACATAAGGAGCTATTTTCTTAATTAAGAGTAAATATTCTGTTTAGGACCATATCTAGTGTGCTATATGTAAGACTAAATTCTAAAAGGCTGAGTCTGTTAATCAAGTCACAACATTAAAGTTATAAACATAATTCATTACTTATCAAGAAAATACTGACAGAAGAGCAAAAGAAAAAAATTCCCGTAGAATGAAATTTAATGCTACTATATTTTCTAAAGCAATATGTATACTATTTTTTATATTACCTATGAAGAATGAAAACTACAGTTAAGCAAATTATATCTATGTCTTGCTCTATGATCTACTGATATGTTAGTGTTTCACAACTTTACAACTGTAGAATTAGGTATTAACCTTGTCTAATTCTTTTACTTTCAATTAAGAAAATTAGAAGAAATTAGAAGAAAAAATTAGTAATTTTAAATTTTAAATGAGACAGGTCATCAATGAATGAAGAATTATTGATATGTATTTAAAAACTGATAACCTTTATAAAAGTGGGAATATTAGGATAGCTTTAACCTTATTAGCTGCTTCAAAAGTTAAAACTTATTAATATTTAAAGTGTAATATTTAATGCCTAGTACAAAGTATTTCTACATTCATATGAATGTCACATAAAGTTGAAAGATACTTTCCAAGCTAGTTTTTTAAAATTAAATGTAATATTTAACACTTCATTAAATAGTTTTAAGAACTATTGATAAAAATTTAAAAAACACCTCTTTTCCCTTTAGAACTATTTCAACATTCGTTCTTAAAAGAAAAAAACTTTGACTACATTGATCAGCAGTATGGATTAGACACATTACAATACTAATTATAGTCCTAATTTTAATGTTATTTCCAGGTGACCAATTTTATGATTTTATTCAAAAATATACTTTATACCCCCCACCAATGTTTATTTTAACTCATATAATTATAAATGGATAATAAAAGTTTATTAACTTGTAACAACTTTCTTCCTTTTGACCTTGAAATTCTGATTCTGCTGCCTCCACCTCCTGAGTGCTGGGATTACAAACATTTGTTACCACACCCATTTTTATATGGTGCTGAGGACTGAAGCAGGGCTTTGTGCATGGTAAGCAAGTCATTCTACCAAATGAACTATAGTGTTCAATACTAATGACACAAAGAATAAAGAATTTAACTCTTAAAAATATTTCCTTGGTTTGAATTAAGACATATCTCCTTATCTATTATTACATGTCAACAGAGCCTCAAAGGCAAGTTCACATCTACAACCAATGAAGTCATACATATATACAATAAAATTCCTGATTTAAGTAATCTTATTACACATTTTTAAAGATTCAGTAAAGATTAGGTAGACTAAAGGCTCACAAAAGAAGAAAGGAAACTGGAATAGCATAATTGGGATGGGGAAGGGAGGAGAATATGACAAGAGGAACAGACAACAGTAAGGAAAAGAAATGTTTCAATCAAGAGACAGAGGACTGGCCTGCCTTTGAATATCACTCCAGCTACATCTTAGTTCTTGGTCTTCATCCACTGTCAACAGCCATTCTGGCTGTATTTCTGAACTGGGCTTTCATGGAGGTGATACATTCACCAGCCATCTTTAGGAAGGTAAATGATTAATTGCACTGTTTTCCCACTGCTGCAAGGACAATGAAAGGGAAAGTAAACTTGTGCACCTCATTGCATATCTAGTTGTAATTTTCCATAAAACAATAAACAGAAACAGAAACTTTAAGGTTATTAGGCCCTTTCTTCTCATTTTCTCCCTCTTTATGTCTTGGGTGTGTGTGTATGTGTATGCATGCACATGCTTGTTATCTGTAAGCTGTATCAAGTGTTAATGCAAAAATCCCAATCTCCAAATAATCAAGTGACAATTTAAATACTTTAAACACAACCACGGAATGCTTCATTATCACTAAACATCCCATTTAATTAGAAACAAATTGATCCAATAAAAAGAAAAGCAATGTAATTCACAATGTTGATTTCCAAACACTAAAATCATTATTATGAAAATTAAATAAATAATCTTATAGGAATACCTCTAAATCCTACAAAGAAATTCTACACTAAGAGCTCCTATTCAAAAACAAGAGTGGTTTTGATATTAAATGTCTAAAATGATAACTGTCTCTTTGCCTTTGAAAAATGATTTAAAAAAAACAGAAAAGGGGCAAACAGGGTTTTATGTACTAACACTTTTGAACTTAGTTGAATTGACTTCCAAAATACCTCAAAAGAACTGATTTTACAAAGGCAGTTCTAAAATAGAAAAAAGTAGTCTTGTGTTTTCAGAGGGACAATTAAAGAAGTTGAACACACAGATTAAAGAGAAATTATTTCAGACATATTTCTTAACCCACCTGCTATCAGGTCATCAAGAGTGTCGGTAAGCGTCTGGGCAGGAGTTGCAACCATTAATCCATCTGGCTCTTGAACTAACAGCCCCTGATCATGTCCAGTAATAGCAATCTGAGGCTGTCCTACAATCTGCTGATTACCTGATACTTTCTGAAGTTCAAGGGAGTTTGTCCCATTAGAACCTAAGTCACTGGAAAAGTTACACTGTGGAGATGATAAAGGCTGGACTGGGACAAAACCAATTTGTTCTACCAATGGTGGAGACTGTTGCTCATCATAATCATGATCTTTAAATAAGATTGTATCAACCTGAGGTAATTCTGAAAAGTGATCCTCTGAGAGACTACCATCTCCTTCCCCTTCTGGGAAGACTCCTCTATGAGAGCACTGCTGGTGTAGAGACACTGTGTCTTTCTGACCTTTGGTTTCCAAGTATTCTTTGGTAAACTGCTGCTGTGTTTTCATCTGTAACTGCCTTTCCACTTTCTGTAGTTCTTTCAGTATTTTCTTCTTCTTCTGGACTTGTTCTTCTCTGTTCTTTTTAAGTTCTTCTATCTTATCTTTGTTCAGAGGTTCACCTTGAATTAATTCCAATGACTTAAGCTGTGCTTTTTCAATAGCACTAATTCTTTGTCCCAGTTCATTCAGCTTGCCTTCAGTCTCCTCTACTATGCATTCCAAAGGCTGGTATGGGTGAAAAGGTGGCAGTAGGTCCTGATCTGCTACCTGCAGGGAACTGGACTTCTGCTTGGATGTACCTAAGCACATGAAAAATGTTTGAAAAAGTGCCATGCTAAAAAAACCCCAACCAAACAAACAAAAAAAAACAAACCAAACAAAAATACCCCAAACCAACCAAACAAACAAAAACAAAACCTCAAATCAAAACCAAAGCAAACAAACGAAAAACCCAGCCCTCTACCCACAGAACTCCCTCCCCAAATCATTATAACTAATGCAATTGAAGACTTGGTTTAAGAAACACAACCGTGTTAAGTTTAGGCCTCTACTATTTCATCTTTCATACAGCATAAATAACAATCTTGTCATTTCAAAGACTATTTTTAAAAACCTACTTTGTTAGTAAAGAAAGATTATGGAAATTATGACACAGACAAAAGGAAAGCAAAATGAATGTAGAACCTCAGAATTTTGCTGATCAGATTGGACTTTCCAAAGAACATCAAATGTAAAGCAAAATCAAAATAGTGCTGATGATAATTAACTGCCAATTATTCTTTTCTTATTCCATTTTCATGTGCATGCATGTATATGTACTTTGAATGTAGGAAGGGACACACCTGTGTGAATGTAAATATGCATCTGAGTAAACATGCATGTGAAAGCCTGAGGCTGACAGCAGGTATCATCCTTGAGCACTCTTCCACTTTACAGACTTGAGTATGGGTCTCTAATAAAATCCAGAACTCACCTACAGAACTAGTCTGGCTAACCAGTTTACTTGGGATTCTCAGGCTCCACCTTCTGAGGCTAAAATTACAGGGAGGCTGTCATTCCTGCCTGACATTTTAAATGGGCTCTAGGGGCTGGAACTCCAGTCCTTTTGCTTGTGTGGCAAGCACTTTAACCAATGAACCATCTCTAGTCCTTGAACGAATGTTTTTTCAACAAAAACTATTTAAGTAAGATTTACTTCAAAAGATCAAAAACTATGGATCAAAAGAGGAATGTTTTATTTTCAGATTTGGCAAAATATTTGTATACTTATATTAAAATATAATGTAAAATCAGTCATCTCAATACAAATCTTTAGACAGGCACGCATGCTTACAATGCAACAATTAGGAAGTAGAAGCAGGAAATTCAGGTGTTTAGGTTCATCCTCAATTATACAGTTAAGTTTGAAGTCACATTGAGCTTCATGAAACCCTATCTCAACACACACACACACACACACAAGAATTTTATAAAATTGTCCATTAGATGTCTTTAACATTTTTGTACATAAGCACTATAATCAAACATATACCAGAAAGGATAATAATACTGTTTACATAAAACTCAAGCAAAATTTACCTATGAGAGAAACAATAATGTTACTGGAAGAAAAGTAGATGTTTCACCCACATAAGATTATTTATACTGATAGAATATATCTTTTAAAAAGGAAATATTTATTTAAAAGTATTAAATTATACTTAGTTTTTCCTCTCATAACAATTGAGCTGAAAATAATTTTTTTCTTGAAAAATAATCATTAACACTCCTGATATCTGGACATAAAAGGGAAGAAAATATGCTTTAAAATTTTTGTTTATTATTATTATGTGAGTGCCATGTGCCACAGTGTATCTGTGGAAGCCAGAAGACAACTTTGAGGAGTCTATTCCATATTACCACCTTTATGAGTTCTAGAGTTTGAACACAGGATGTGAGTCAGGCTAGCATAGCAAGTACTTTTTAACCGCTGAGCCACCTCAATGGTCCAAACTGTACTTTTGAAAAATATACTACTTTGAGGCAAATTTTGTGCTGAACCTTATTTACAAATAAGTATGACTACTCAGTGGGATGGAAAAAAAAGGAACAAACTATGGACACATATGACAACATAGATGAACTTCAAAAATAAAAAAGTCAAACAAAACACTACATATTATATTATATCAAATTTATACAGACAGAAAAGAGTGACCTTGGGTAACAGTACTATGACATTCAGTCATAAATAGGTAAGAGATTTTTTGGGAGTAGCAGAACTGTAAAGCTAAATGGTTAACATGTAGAGCAGTGAATAACTGAAATCTCAGCAACTAAGAGGCTGAAGCAACACACCAGAAATTTGAGACCAACTTGGGCTATATAGTAAGACCCTGTCTCAATAAAAATAATAATAAACCTCTCCCCAAACTAAATAGTGGTGATAGTCATAAAACTAATACATTACATTGTATATTTAAAAATAAGTGAACTTTATAATATAAATCAAAACAATGAAACTTTTTCAAAAGCATTGGGTGAAATAAACAGCTGACAATTCCTCTGAATTATAGTTAACATATACATATACATATGCCATAGGTCATTATGGATTTTTTTATTGTAAAATAGGGTTGTTCAGTCTGGTCTTGAATTCACTATCCTCTAGACCAGTTTTCTGAATGCTGGGGTTAAGGACTGCACCATCATACTTAAAGAAATAAAGTCACCTACTATATGGTAAAATATTCTAAAGAAGGTAACTTAAGCACTGAAAAAAATCAAATCTCAAAACTTCAGATAGCAAGTCAGCTTGGTGGTACATGTCTATGATCATAGGAGGCTGAGGCAAAAGGATCTAGAATTCGAGAATAGCCAGAGCAAAACTGAGAACACAGCTTTAATTAAAAACTTTTGGGCGATCTAGCCCCTCATGGCCCTTTAGTGCCATGAGTCCGTTTCCAGCTGCCTACTTCTCTTGGAGACTCCCTAGCCCCTCATGGCACTACAGTGCCATGAGTCAGTCTGTTTCTTGTTCCTTGCTCCTCATGAATTCCATGCCTAAGCACTGTGAGTTCTCATGGGCTCCCTAGCCCCTCATGGCACTCTATTGCCATGAGCTCTGTTTTATTTCTGCTTCTCATGGAAGCGCCCTAGCTCCTCATGGCACTCCAAGTCTGGAGTCCATGAGTTCCAACCTTTCTCTTTACTAATAAACTCTACCTTAATTCTCTAAGAAAACAAACAAACAAACAAACAAACAAACAAACAAACAAACAAAACCTCTTACTGTAGTTCAAACATAGGCAACATGTATTAAAACTGACTAAATCTAAATTCCTCCCCAATAAGTAGTGTCTTCTGCAAGGTAAGGAAACCACACAGTTCCAGTATCACTCTGTGATCATTTTCAGAGACTTAGGCCTTAAGCAAACTTCAGTCAAGTATATTGTATATATTGATTATTCCTATCTCAACAGAGTAATAGGAAAAGACTATTCTTTCAGTGCAAAAGTCATTAGATTTGGAGGTAATTTTAGAATTTTTCTGTAAGACCTTTCAAAAGACAGATTTTGACTTTCTTGTTTAAAGTCCTCAAAGACAACCCGTAAGGAGTAGCTAAAATGTCATTAATGGCAATGTATATATCCATTATCAGCAAGGAAATTTTCAATATTCTAACAAATGTAATGACATATACAAATTTAGAGGTAACGCGGGATGGAGAGATGGTTCAGGAGTTAAAACTCCATCTCATAAATTTAAAGGTAATACCAAGATTGACTTCCCTTTTAAATACACTTTAGTTTCAAAGTACTCTTGTATAATTGCTACGCTAATTTTTGTATTTAGGATTAACATTAACCAAAATAGTAATTATATTATGGCTACACTGGACATTCATACATCTTCATAAATAATAATATGACAAAATAAGGTAGACTTTTGAGAAAGTAACAGGTAGGAATGGCACTGTCTACCTTGTTAATAGAAGAAAGACTACAAACCAAAACATATATAGTATTAAAAATGTAGGACAGTGAAAGTAATACACAATAAGCAATTTTCCCCAAATATTCCATGGCTGAAATATCTAAAACTAAGGAGTTAAAATTGTGTAGTAACTGCACCAACACAAGTTACAACATTTCAAGAATAAAACAGGATAGTAAAAACATAAGATGCCACCTAATTATTCCTAGAAACCGTATTCCTTTATTAGGTAAAGATTACAATAAGGGTTCATTTGGCAACAAAAATTTAGTAGGAAGGAGATAGTACTACAATACACCAAAAATAAAAAAATTGAATTCCTTCAAACATATGCTACTATCAGATATAAGTAAATAAATCTACACAAGGATATTGTGGAGTGACACATAAAATACAACTTAGAAATAGAGATAAAAAAGGAGGGGGGATAGGTTTGGAGAATAAGGGTTGAAAACAACAAATTGACTGTATTCATGTCTGAACCACTAAATGAAGAAAAAATAATTACCATCTCACTGACTCTTTTGGAATGGTTTCTATCATACTTTTTCCCCCTTTTGTTTTTTTCTTCCTTTTTTTCTCTAGCTTTGTCTTCAATAACAAACTTGAAAAAGTATATAGTAGAAGCCATGACAATAGAAATAGCTTAAAATGACCTTCATTTCATTATTATTTCACAGTGTTGGAGACTGCACCCAAGACTTTATGCATTCTAAATAAATGTTTTACCACTAAACTACATATCCTGATTTTTTCTTGCAGTGCTTTGGATGGAACCTAGGGATCTTTTGCATGTTATATGAGTGTTTTATGACTGAGCTATTCTCAAACCCTGACATGTGTTTCTCTAGTAATTTACTTATTTTTATGGGCTGTGAGCAAAGGTGGTAATCATGTATTTGTTAAATGTTTATCTTAGTACTTAGATGATCTTAATCCTATTATTCTTAAGTCTAAACGAATTAGTATACTCTGCAATAGGAAGTAATGACCAGAAGGAAAACCTTTTATCTATAGATGAATTTAGACTTGGTTTCTTATTTCTTTGTTTTTTTCTAATTGAATTTAAATCTTATTCTACAATTTTCTTGCTTTCCTCTGTCATCACATAGCCACTAGGATGATTTTTAAACACCATTAAATACCATTAAACACCTAAAGAAGTATTACATAGAAAGTAAGACTGATGAAGTGAAACTGAAAATAACAAATGTAGATAAAGTATGCATTATCTAATAGAATTTGTGTTTATAATAAATAAACTATATGCTGTGTCCTAGATTTCAATGTAAAGTATTTCTAACTTTGATCTAGAACTGACTTACCTTTCCTTTATATATAAATATTTGTCTCAAAATTTCCCAAACAATATGTGTTAATGCATATTTAATATAGAATTCTATTAACTAAAGATGTCCAAAGACAGATAATCTTTGTTACACAATAACAGATTCATCCAATATATCCCATTTTACTAAAAACAGTTCTAGGCTGGGATATGTAAAAGTGGAAAACAAGAGATCCTGCTTCAGAAAAGGTAGAAAGTGAAAGATAGACACCCAAGATTGTCTTTATATCCACACATACAAACACACAAAACACTATGAACACAAAAATATATAAGGAAAAAAATTAGAAGTCTGGGAACCGACTCAGTGATTAAAGTACTTATTATACAAGCAAAAGGATGAATTCAAATTCTATGAATAATGGAGAGGATATGTAGTGTGATGCTGCAATATCATAAGTATAAATGATTTACAGGAAGACATAGGACAATACCGAGTGAAAAAGTAAAATAAAAGTGGTATCCTCAACACAATGATTTTTTAAATTAAAAAGTGGCTGAGTCAATGACTCAGACAGTAAAGTGCTTACAGTGCAAGCATGAGAACCTGAGTCTGGGGCCAAAGAGATGACTTGGATTAAGATTGCCTCACAAACAGAAGAATCTGAATTCAGATCTCAGATCCCACCTAAAAATGCCAAGCAGAAATGACAGCAGTTTGTACTTCCGGTTTTGGAAGGTGGAGCCTGGGAAATCCCAGAGAAAAGCAAAAAGGAGGTAGAAGGAATCCAGGATGACTCTCCAAGTGTCACCTTTGGCCTCCAAACACATACAGTGCCATGGCTGGCTCTCTCTCTCTCTCTCTCTCACACACACACACACACACACACACACACACACACGAATAAAAACCTGAGTTTGGATCCTCAACAGTTGCATTAAGAAGCCAGGCATGGCAATGCATGTCTACAATCCCAGCCCTGGGGACACAGAAACAGAAGGATCTCTGGGACTCACTGGATACACCTCTGGCCAAGTTGGTGAGCTCTAGATTAAATTAGAGACCATGACTCAAAAATAAATGAATGAATGAATAAATAAATAAAATATTTTATTTAGTTATATGCAAGAGGACTGACCAACCAGGCACATTTCTCCCATAGAACTCATGGGAAGGTCAGAAGACAACTCTCAAAAGTTAGTTCTCTCCTTCCACCATATAGTCTCTGGGAATCAAACAGGTTATCAGGCGTTCTCTCTCTATCTCTCTCTCTCTTCTCTCTCTCTGTTTGTGTGTATGTGTATCTGAAGGCACTATGTGACCCTATGGAGGGCCAAGGGTGACTTCAGGAATTATCCTGGATTGCTTCTACCTCCTTCTTGTTTTGCTCTGGAATTTTTCCAGGCTCTGCTCACCAGGGTGGGAAATGCAAGCCGCTGCCTTTTCCTTCTGGCGTTTTTTTACATGGGACCTGGGATCCGAACTCAGGACCTTCTGCTTGCAAGACAGTCTTAACCCCTCAGCCATCTCTCCAGCCCATAAATATTTTTAATCTTGTATTTCCTCACTCCGTATAGTTTATCTAGTTTATTGTCTTGTGATTCTATATAGTTTCCTGTTAAGTACTGAATTTCTTGAGTCAAACCCTATAGGTTCTTTTTTTTTTAATTTTTTATTATTATTTATTCAATTGTGCGTGTGTGCATATGTATGTGCACGCACATGTGTATATGTGTGTGTGTAGAACCACGGACGAATCGGGAACCACCATGAATGCCTCCACCTCCTTCTGTTAGGGGATTCACAGGCTCTGCCCTACCAGGACCAGAAGTGCAGGCCGCCCCGCTTACGCCTGGCGTCTATACGTGGGATCTGGGATCCGAACTCAGGACCTTCTGCCTGCAAGACAGAGGCTTAACCCCTGAGCCACCTGTCCAGCCCCCTATAGGTTCTATCTAGGGACTCAATCACACAAAACAAAAATAAGGTATAGTGGCACACATTATCTGTTAGCCTAGCATTCAGAAGGCAGAGAGAGACATGAGGATTGTTGGATTATCCTGCACCCTATAATTAATTCCAGACCAGCTAAAATATACAGTGAGACCTTGTAATAAATCTCAGAAAAAACACGAAAATAAAACAAAACAAAATAAAAATAGGAGTGTCTAGCTTTGAATGTCAGCTGATAATGATGCTCAGATTTCTTAACAAATGCATATTCAAGGGACTGGTGAGATAGATCAATGGGTAATAAGGCAATTGCTCACAAACATGGTTACCTGAGTTTGATTCCCAGAAGCCCACATGGTAAATACAAATGTCTTCTGAAAACTGTCCTCTTAACTCCACTTGTACACTATGGCATGCAAGTACATTTCTGTCTTCCCTCCCTCCCTCCCTCCCTCCCTGCATCCTCTCCCTTTCTCTTTATTAATTAACTAATAAAATATTAAAGCATTTTAAAAATGCTTTCCCTTTTGTAAAAATACCAGGAAAAGGTCCAGCAAGATAGCTCAGTGGGTAAGGTGGCTAGTTGCAAATCCAGAGACCTGAGTTCGGTCTCTGGAAGTCAACCAATAGTGGAAGGAGAAAACTAACTTCTGAAAGTGGCCTCTGCTATGTCATGGCAAGCATGTGCATACTTACCTCTCTTTTCCTCTCTCTCTCAAATAAATAAATAAAATGTTTTTAGAAATACCAGAAAGGGCTAGAGAGATGGCTCAGGGATTAAGTCCTACCTCACAAACAGAATGACCTACTTGTATTTGGATCTCAGATCCCATGTTAAAATGTCAGGTGGAAATGGCAATGTCTTACACTTTGGGCCCTGGAAGTCTGAGTCTGAGAAATACCACAGCAAAGCAAAAAAGAGCAATGCAGGATGAATCCTAAAGTCATCATTGGGCCTCAGACATACACGGTGTTCTCTAATACACACAGACACATGTACACACATACAAACACACACCCACACACGCAAGTTACTTTTAAAAAAAGCAGGAAAAGGCAGGATCTGTGAACCCAGCACCTAGGAAGTTGAGGCAGGAAGATGATTTTAGCCTAGGAGTTGAAAGTCAGCCTCAGTCAAGTTCTTGTCTCTGATTATTTGATGTCTACAGAAAACTGCTGGAAACAGAGAATCTATAGATATTTCATCCTTGAAATTAATAATTCAGAAATTAAATGATCCATGGTAAAGACCCTCTAGACACTTTAAACTGCATAATTTGGAAACAAAATAATACTGCAATAAAAGTTGCTTTAAACTTTTTTCTTAAATATATAACATTAAAGATATTAACATGCATTTAACACATATCATTGTATATCTATCTTTATTGCACACTATTTTTACTGCAATATACACTAAACGAGATAGTTCATAAACTTTTTTATGTTAGTGGATTTTTGGAGGAAGGAGGACTATTGTTGATGGAACAAGGCCTGAAACATGTTAGGCAAACATTTTACCATTAGGCAACAGCTCCAATCCTTATGTAGTTTTAAAAATTTCATTTCACAGAATTCAGATATTATAATATTTAACTGTCAAGTACAGGTACTTTGTATCTTCAAATGAAAAGATGGGAAAATAAAATGTGAAATTACTTAAACTGTATTTGAAAAAAAAGTCCTCATAATAAGTCCTTCAAATAATGTACATTCTCTCTGAATAATCATTTGGGACCTGGCATGGTTGCTCACACTCCTAATGCTAGCATAGGGAGGCCGAGGCAAAAGGCTTACCATAAATTAAGACCAATCTGGGTTACAAAGTGAGTTCCAGATAAGGTGGGGCTACAATGTGAAACCCTAAGAACACCAAAAACTTAATTTAAAAAAGTCATTTGGATTTTATTTATATTTAGATAAATATAAATAGGTTCACATAATGATAGTTATATGTCTAGAATCACCCACTATATTACAGCATTACATAAATGAAACTGCATGTAATTCGTTTTCTTTTTAGATTTTATGTGTAAGAATGTGTGTGTGAGTACAGGTATGCATGCATCATGATGGAGGTCAAAGGACTGATGTTAAGAGTCAGTTCTTTTTCACCCCATGGGCTCCAGAAATCCAAAGTTCATCAGGCTTGAGTGTCAAGCACTTTTACCTAATGAGCCATCGTGCCAGCTCCTATAATTACTAAATATCCCTCCCTCTCACTAATTGAATAGATGCTACAAAGATTTAATGAGGCAACAAATATATTTTCATTATCAATATGCTAGTGTTTAGCTAAAGAATTGTCAAGCAGAAACTGTGCATGTACATGCTTGAATTCTAAGCACTGGGGAAGCAGACACAGGAGAAATGCCAAAAGTTTGGGCCCATACTGGCCTACAGAGTGAGTTTCAGGTCAGTCAAAGCTACAAACAAGAGCCTGTCTCAAGTAACAAAAAAAAAAAAAAAAAAAAAGTAAAAACTGAATGCCTGGCAAATTTTTCTACATTAAATTATTTCTACATATTATTCTACATAAAAATAGCTTAATTAGGTAGCTTTATCTGTGATCAACTGAAAACTACATTTAGCAGTATGTTAACAGGAAAATAAGTCATTTTTCTAGCAACTACGTTTTTCTACTTTTAAGTATCATAAAATAATTGATATTTATCAAAATTATGTACCACAATTATTCACATGTACATTTTAACATTAAAGTACAGACATTAATGAAGAGAAAAAGTGTCGATTTTAAAGAATGGAATCCAACAACTAACCTTTTTGTACTCCTACAATGGCAGGAGAGGTCTCTTGGGAAGTTCTGTCAGGTTCCTGGGGAGGTACAACCATGGCAAGTGTATGTATTGGTACACGTGGAACCTAAAAAGTCAACTCAGAAAACAATCATCTCAGACCAAAAAATTAAAAAAAAAGGTCCAGGCAAGTAAGATGGCTCAATGCCCAAAACCCCTGCCTAGCAAGTAAAAGGACCTGGACACCAATTCCCATATTTCAAGTGAAATTGCCAGGCACATGTGGTGACCCACCTGTAATTTTAGCCCTAATAGATAGTGTGGGAACTCCCAAGCTCACAACAGATACTGAGTACTCATATGCATACACACCCACACATCCATCCACATGCAAAACACACCCCCACACACAGTCACACATGAAAGAAAAAAGTACCATAAATAAAATATACTGTTTTATATTTTTACTTTATTTCTTAAACCTGAAAAAAATTTAAAAGTCTTCACCAAGGAATAATTTGAGAATATTGACTAGGAAGACTTAAGACAATCTACAAATAGTCAATTATTCATGTTCAAATTCTACATAAATTTTAAAAAAAGAATAAAAATCCAGTATTTATTAAATTAGGGTATCCTTCCTAGGATGTCAAGGACAAGTTTGTAAAGAAGAATTAATGTTTTCAATAAACAAAAACTTTCAACCACTTTCAACAGCACTCATATTAACAAAAAACATTTTACTTTACCTGAGATTGATCTTGTAAAGGAGGTGTAAGCTGAGATACATCTGTAGTAGGAACCGATAGAACATTATTTGGATAATCCAACAGATAAGAAACAACATTAGTATGGCCACCTTTTGCAGCTTCAATAAGCATTGTTGAACCATCCTAAGAAAAAAATTGACCAACATAGTTAATTTTTATAAATCTCTTCTTATGATCTGCTTGATAAATACATTAAATTGCTTAGTAATTCATATAAAAGCAAATCTATTTTTTTAATGTTTTAAGACAAGGTCATGCTATGTGTGACCCAGCAAAGTCTTTAACTGAAGTTTAACCATCCTGTCTCAGCCTCTCAAGTTCTGGTATTACAGGCATGTCCAGTTGATATTATATACTACTGTTAAGTAAATGTACCTTGAGTCGATGAGTAGGATCAGCTCCATGAGCCAAAAGTAGTTCAACCACTGCTAGGTGGCCTCCTGCACATGCCAGAGAAACTACTGTGTGATCATTGTTGGTTGTAGCTCTATTAACATTGGCACCTTCAAAAAAAAAAAAACAAAAAAACAATCTTATTAAAGACTGAAATCAAGCCAGTTCACAGACAATATCATTCTAAAGATTTTTTTTATGAATAGAATTATATAATATATGGCCTGAATTCATGGAATAGCAGACTTGTCTTAATACCTAATACTCTTTATTTTTGGTGGTGCAGATTGAACCCAGGAATTACCCATGCCGAGCATGCATTCTACAACTGAGCTACAACCCCAGCCACATGTCAAAGACAGTTTCATAGCAGTAAGCACGTAAGAACAGCCATTTGTTCTGGAGAGGCAAGCAGGCTAATTAGGTAATTGACACACTTAAGAAAGTAGACTGTTTCTTAGTTAATGGCTCTTTTCTGGAGCTTTCTTACTTTGAATGTAATTTATCTAAGATAATAAATGTAAACTAAACTGTAAAATAATAAATTATACTGGAGAAATGTAAAAAATAATTATACAATGCCTGGCTTCTATCATTCGATATTACATTTGTAAGATTCTTCCACATTGTTGCATATAGGAGTTTGTTCATTCAATTATCACCTTTAAAGTGGAAAATCTAGAAGATTAAGATAAATATATACACGTTAACATAAGTATTAAGTAATTATCATTGTATGTAACTCTCAAAATATTTCAAAGACAATTTTAATCTACTTCTAAAAGTGGCAAATATAGCCAGGTTTCAAGTTGAGAAAATAGATTTTTAAAAGCAGACTGTGAGAGATTTTTGAAAAGTCAAAGGAGCTTGGGAGGCTGGAGAGGTGGCTCAGGGATTAAGCCTCTGCCTTGCAGGCGGAAAGGTCCTGAGTTCAGATCCCAGACCCCACGTATAGGTGCTGGGCGGAAGCGGGGGTGGCCTGCGTTTCTGGTCCTGGTAGGGCGGAGCCTGTGAATCCCGGGGCAGAGTAAATAAAACAAGGAGGTGGAGGCGGTCCACGGTGGTTCCCGAATTCGCCCGTGGTTCTACACACACATACATACACACATGCATGCACACGCACATTGAATAAATAAAAAAAAATTAAAGAATTAAAAAAAAAAGGAGCTTGGATATGTTCATAAAAATTATTTGAATGTTATTTGAAAGACTACTTAATAAGTTATTCGATAACTTTGTATAATATGACCTGAAGAAAGTATAAATGCAAAGCATTTTTTTTATTCTTTCTGTGTATGTGCATGAGCACATGTGTTTGAAACAGAATCTCTTAGAAGTCCAGGTTGGGCTTGAATGCAGTATGTCCCAGGCAATCCTCAAACTTGAAATTCTGCTGGGATTACAAATGTGCTCCAAGTGAAGTTCATGTAGTGTTGGGGATCAAACACAGGGCTTCATACATGTTAGATAAGCAAACATCCTACTAAAATTAACCAATACCCATAGTCCCTCTACTCTCTTTTTAAAATAAATTATTTTTGATCTCTTTTTAAAAAGAAGTGTTTTAGTTTAGCTATGTTTTACAATCTTAAAAAACAATAAAGCTATGGCTATAGATAAACTCATTAACTTTTTTTCTTTAATTTCAGATGTCATGGTTTAAATGTGAGTTGCCCTCCATAGGCTCATATGCTTGTGTCAATGTTTAGGAAAATGTGGTATCTTTGGGAGGTGGAGCCTTATTGGATTAAGGCGTGTCATAGGGGCAGGCCTTGAAGTTCAATAGGCTTGCCCTGCTTCCCCAGTTTGCTCTTGCTGTCTCTGCCTTCCTGATGGTTGTGATGACCTGAACCAGCCTCCTGCTTCTGCTTCCAGTCATGCCTTCTACAAGCACTTTTTTCCAGCTACAAGGGACTATATCCCCTCTGAAAGAGTAAGCCAAATAAATCTCTCTTTTCTCCCTTAAGTTGTTTGATTAAGTCTATTGTCTCACAGCAGTAGACTTATTTGAATGACTACATCAGACTAATTTTATATGTGGGAGATATTTGATAAGAAAAAACCTACTGCTATAATTTAATTTTCAGAAAACTGAACATAACCCCAAATTGCATAAAAATAACCACTTGGAAAAGATAAGACAACAATGAATATTCTTATATTAGCAACATTTTTATTATTATGTTTTTAATTTAATGATAAATTTAGATGGTGGGATTGTTTAGTAGTTCCCACAGCCTAGAAAAGCTATAATCAATGTGTTCCTATTCCTGGCAATCCCAATTATTTTCTTAGCAAGGTTGTTGCTAGGTATGAGTAGAGAGTCTCTTTAGTTAAAGAAGCATAAGAGGGGGCCTCAAGATAGTTCAGCATATAAAGGTCACAAAGTCTGATGACCTAAATTCAATCCCCAGAATTCTTATGTTAGAAGAAAAAAAACCTACTCCAGCAAGCTGTCCTCTGACACATGATCTGTGGTTGATGTATATGCATGTATGCATACATAAGCACATACACACTTTAAATGTAATTTAAAAATTAAAAAAAAAAGAGTAAGAGAATTCTAAAAGTTAGAGAGATCCAAAAGTTATCCATCTATTTAAAAGCTATCAAACAGTTTTTAATAGGCCAGGAAGATTATTCAGGGATTAAAGGTTTTACCTCAAAAGCAAAAGGACTTGAATTCGGATCCCTAGAACCCATGTAAAAATGTCAGGTGGATATAGTGAGGGCCTATATGTCTACCCTGGAAGGTACAGTCTGGGAAATCCTAGAGCAAAACAATAAGGAAGCAGAGCAATACAGCATGATTCTCTCTCTCTCTCTCTCTCTCTCTCTCTCTCTCTCTCTCTCTCTCTCACTCACACACACACACACACACACACACACACACACACACACACACACACTTGCATTGTGCAACAAAAGTTTTTACAGACTTATATGGAACATTCTGTAAAGAATGCCCAATTTGGCAACTAAATGTTATATAAAGAAAAACCTAGTTTTATCACTTAAAGAAAACAAATATACTAAAAATAATAATAACCTTTAATGCTACAATTTTGTTACATTTAGTATGTGTGTATGTGTGTTTGGGATGGCAGACATGTGTGCCAAAGTGTATAGAAGAACCTGTGGGAATCAGTTATCTCCACCTATTATGTCAAGCTTGACAGCAGTACTTTTACCTACTGAAACATCTCTCTAGCCTATATAATACATTTTTATGCTACAAATAACAGAATTTTATTGAAAAATAGATATAAATTTTTTGTTGTTGTTTTGAGTGGATCTTCCTAGCAGTTTGGCACTTTAGCCTAGGATCTTTCCTCAAATGTCACTTTTGATACTGTTCTAGAAGTTAGATCCAACCAAATGAAATTGCTGATGCTACTAGCATTTTCAATCTAATAAGGGTTCAGTAGAACTTCACTATTCTACAATAAGTCTTGATCTAAGTGTTTTACTCATTTATTGAACTTCTTTGCCAAAACAAATCCATTCTAATAGAATTTCTTTTTAAAAATTCTTAAACTGAGGCTAGAGAGATGGCTCAGGGGTTAAGACAATCTTGAAAGCAGAAGGTCCTGAGCTCGGATGCCAGATCCCACATAAAAACGTCAGGTGGGGGGGGGCGCCTGAGCCTCATGGGACTTCACATGTGGGGTCCACGAGTTCTCTGGGTTGCCCTTGACCCTCATGGCATTTCACATCTGGAATCCATGAGTTCTGTTCTTTCTCACCTCTAATAAACTCTACCTTAATCCTCAAAAACAAAACAAAACAAAACAAAAAAGCCAGACAGAAATGTGGCTTTGGCCTGAACTTCAGACCATGGTGGGCGGAGTCTGGGAAATCCCAAAGTGAAGCAAGGAGGTAGAATCAAGCAAGGATGATTCCTTAAGTCACCCTTGGTCCTCCACAGGCACACACAGCGCCTTCTGACAGACAGACAGACACATACACATACAAAATAAATAAAATACTAAAAATTCTAAAACTGGACTGGAGATCTGGCTCAGGAGTTAAGACTCTGTCATACAAGCAGGTCTGGATTCCAGGTCCCAAGTAAAAACGCCAAGCAGAAAAGGTGACAGCCTGCACTTCCAGTCTGAGCCAAAAAGGCAATAGAAGCAATCCAGGATGATTCCCAAAGTCTCCCTTGGTCCCCCACAAGGACATATAGTACCCCCCATGCATAAATTTTAAAAATTCTAAAATTATCTGTATACTGTTAATTCAGCTGCAGGACAAAAAACCTCTACAACAGACCTTCTCTAGCTCCTACTTCTTTCCCAGCAAAACTCCCTTACACACAGCCAAAATTTACCTAAGAACAGCTAATCATTTACATTTAGCCTCTTCTGTTTATTTTATTTGTTTTATTTACTTTGTGTGTGTGTATCTGTGTATCAGAAGAGGACCTGTGGAGGACCAAGGGTGACTTCCAGAAACAATCATCCTGGATGGTTTCTACCTCCTTCTTGCTTCCCTCTGGTATTTTTCAGGATCCACCCATCAGGGCAGGAAGTGTAGGCCACCACTGTTTCCACCTGGTGTTTTCTCTAAGGGACCTGGGACCTGGAACGTTTCCAAACTCAGGACCTTCTGCTTGCAAGTACAAGTCTTAACCCCTGAGCCACCTTTCCACCCCCCACCCCCGACTTCAGTTTTAGAGTAACTACATACTATTAGTTGATAAAAACTTAAAAGTCAAAATTAATAAAGAAAATCCTCAGTAAACCTTACGAGCTTGATGATTATTACATAAAATTCACCCACAAAAGAGTAAAATACTTGTAACTATAAAGAGCCTTAATATAAATTATAACAGAACAAGAAATTTTTTTGCCCAGAAATAGTAGCCTTTTAGAAATGATCACTTTTAGGGGCTGGATAGATGGCTCAGGGGTTAAGCCTCTGCCTTGCAGGCGGAAGGTCCTGAGTTCGGGTCCTAGACCCCACGTATAGACGCCAGGCGGAAGCGGGGGTGCCTGTGTTTCTGGTCCTGGTAGGGCGGAGCCTGTGAATCCCCGGGCAGAGTAAACAAGGAGGAGGTGGAGGCGGTCCATGGTGGTTCCCAAATTTGTCTGTGGTTCTACACACACACACACACACACACACACACACACACACACACGCATACATGCACAATTGAATAAATAAATAAATAGAAATGATCGCTTTTATTTTCTTTACCTTTGCTAATAAGAAACTGCACAGTGCACAGATGACCAGCCCTTGCAGCTTTCATCAAAGGTGTTCTTCCACCTTCAGATTCATGCTCCTGTTAAAGGAAAAGGAAGTTCAGAGCCAATTAAATATTTATAATACCAATAATATGAAAAATGAGGATTTAATACTTACTCAATGAACCATTTATACTACCTATATGTCAATTCTTCTAGTATGCAGGATTAATTTTAGTTTATACTAGACGGCATAAACTTTTATGGAGAAATTCAATTTTATATTCCAAATAATAATCATTAAAGATAATACTAATGTGTAGTTCAGTCATCAAGAGAAATAAGTACAATTTTCTAATTCTAACTTTTCCTCTGAGGTATGAGAAAGAAAATTTAGTCCTGTAAGATGATTAAAAGGATAATGGGAATTTTTTGTTAGAAGCCATTTAAGAATTCTATCAAAGTTGAGTGCTCAGCTTTAAAGCAAAACACTTACACCATTCATACTAAGGCATAGGGAATAATGTAAAAGAGAGGATGAAACAATGTAAGAGAAGGACGTTAGGGATGAGGACTATGAATCTCATCTTCAAGGCCAGTCATTGCAGTTATGAACTCACATCAGCCACACAGATCCTGCACTTACTTAAACAACATAAGCCTGTCAATGATTAGATAGAGGGTTCAGGGAACCTATCTCTCACTGTTAAACTATTTGTTACTGACAGATTCAAGTGATTTGGAATCTGCACCATTGGAGAACCCACTGTGATCAATGGATAATTACAATCTTCTGACCCACACAGATGGCCCAGATTAAAACTCAGTGGGTCACAAAACAAAACCAAAGCCATGAAACCATTTAAATGATATGTGGGGGAAGGGTTTGTAGACAAGAGGATTATAGAAGAGAGTTAATAGAATACATATATGCTTGAAATTGTCAGAGAACAATAAAAAATTTACCAAAAGACAGAAACAAACCATTCCAGAAAACCATCATACTTTAGGAGCAAAGGAAAACAAAAACATACCAATGGGAAGAATTTGTTAAAGAGCAGAAATTAAATAGCTTGAACAGTTAAAAATAAAAGATAAAAGTCTTTCAACAGTAGAAAGATTATTATTCTTTTCTAGGAAGCTTTCCAGCTAGAATGAATGAATAAATGAATGGGAAGTTTCTTAACTAGCCTCATATCAAATGGCACTACAAAAAACTTGTTTGTATGATGAATAGCACTATTAAGAAAACTGAAAACTCTTACTACGTTTACCTAAGTATGAAAATTTAGCTGATACTTTGTTTCTATGAAAAGTTTTCTTGTCTATCCTTTTTTATTGTGTATGTAAGCATGAATTCATGAATTCTACTGTTACAGTTGTTTTATTACCAAGAAAAGTTTGGAAAAGTGATTATAGAAGGTTTTGCTTCATCACTATTCTTTCAAATAGAACACAATTCAGTTAACTAAACAAAGCTTTAATTTACAGCTCAGGCAAAATAACAGTAAGAAAAAAAAAGTGCATTATCAACTCATTGGAAACTGGATTGTAGAGGAGTAAGAATTCTGCTCTTTAAACTTTGTGACAAAGAAGGTCAACAGGCCTCAAACTCACAATTCTGCTTCAGCCTCTGGAAGCACTAGGTTGAAAGGCACATCCTACCATACCTGGTTAAAAAGGCAGTTTTTTTTTGAAATCTTGATAGTGTAGTATTCCTCAACCTTCAATAAAAATAAGCTTATGCTTTGATGTTTATTATACATGTTGAGTAGACAACAATCCTTATTAAGTCTAAGTTATTAAAAATGATAATGACAAAACAATTTGGCTTCAGAATGGATTTGGCACTTATGTGTAGATAATTAACATTTTTTTGTAGTTTATGCCAAACAATTAAGAATATGTAACATGAAGACCTCAGAAACAGGAATTATTTAATTTTTCCATCCAACTTGGTATTTTGTTTTCCTATATTACACATTTTATTTGCATTTTAAGTCTAACTTTGACCTCAAAAATCGCATAGCTGTGGTTCACACCTGTAATCCTAGTAGTACTCGGAAGGTAGAAACACAAGGATCAGCAGGCCATCCTCAGTTGTTTAGTGATGTCAATAACAAAAGAAAAAATTAAATCCATACACCCATATCTTTTCTGTTGATTTCATTTGAAGGTAAAATGAATGGTTCATTAAACAAAGACTGTACACAAACATTTACCATATTTATTATATGTAATACACTGGAATACATTGAAACTCCACATCATTAAAAGTACAGATACCAAAACAATCCCAAACATATTTTTATTACTGTTTTTGTTTTGAGACAGGGTCTCACACTGTAGTCCAAGTTAGCCTTGGACTCATTCTGTAAAGTCCAGACTAGCCTTGAACTCATAGTGGCAATCCTCCTGCCTCGGCCTCCCAAGTGCTGGGATCACAGACATGAGCCACCATGCCCAGCCTGATCATGGTTTTGATACCAATAGTCAGTACCCACATCCCTTCAAAAATTTACCCAATTTGTGACAATATACATTGTACCTGCTACTTTAAATAATTTCAACTGCAGCTTTTTCACTAATCAAGATGGACAAAGCATGTCATTTCTGTTTTTCCTTCTTGAGATTTTACTTTTCAGAAACACACGTTTCCACTGCCATCTGACACTTCTTGCCATGCTTTCATCTTGTAAACCTGAATTCTATTTCGAGTACTCCAGGCTCATGTTTAAATGACAGTGCCTTAACAAGAGAAAGAAAAATTGTTCTGCGTTTTTCCTCCTGTTACCTGGATAGATTTAAAATATTATATTAAGTATAATTTTAAAAATGTCTGGGTCATTTACCTGCTGGGATTCCCTTTATTTGATATATGAGCATTTACATTATCATATTTAATCAAGACATTAGTATTAATAGAAAGTTGTTGATTTATGGGCTGGAAGATGGCTCAGTGGTAAGTGTTTCCACACAAAGAAAAGGACAGGATTCAGATACCCAGATTCCATGTAAATGACAAACAGGCATGGTAGCTACCTGTAATTCTAATCGCAGATGGTAGATCCTAAGAATCACCAGAGCAAGCTGGATATCAAGGAAACTTGTCTAGCAAATTCTGTGCTCGATCAGAGACTCAGTCTCTGGAGAATAAGGAGGAAGATGGAAAATTCCCAATATCACCTCGGGTCTCCATGTGCACCCATATATACATACACATGCAAACATACATATGCTCATACATCTTCTCCTTCCCCCACACATATGAAAATGGAAAAGTAAAAGAAGGTGACTTATTTAAGACAAGATTGAGATCCACTTAATGTTTTATGCTTGTCTTTCTTTGTAGTTGTGGGTGTTTTATATTTTCTTTAGTCATTATTAGATGTGTTTGTCTTCATATACAACTCCATGATTTGATATTTTGCTAATACTTGTATGTGCTATGCATCTAGTGGGGAGCAGTAATGATATTTTTTGAGATCAAGATGACCGTAAACTTGCTTGTAGTCAATGCTGTAATCTTTTCACCTCTACCTCCAACTGCTGGGATTACAGCATGCCCCAGTCTTCTTATTTATTTAGGTATAAATCTAACTAATGGAGGAAGAAGGAGTTTCTGGGAACTTATGTTCTGAGTTCACATTTTTCTTAGAGGTTATATATTTTCCTTTCATAGTTTGTCCTTGGTGGCTTAATAATCATGCCTGGGCCAGGAAGGTGGCTAAATGGGTAAAGGCACAAACTTGGTGATCTAATTCCTGGAAGCCATAGGCTAAAGGAAAGAACCAACTTCTGCAAGTGGTCCTCTGACCTACATGTACATGCTGAGCTAAGTCCTTGGGAGTTTTTCTCTCTTCCTCTCTCAAATATTTCTTAAAATCATGTCTTTCCCCTTTGTATTATAACTTCATCATTTTCAAGGCTCAATTTAACCATTCTATTGCTTACTATTATGTGTTTCTTCAAGTTGTTCCAACAAGTAAAAATCACCAAGCACTTTTAATACCTATGAAGACAGCCTTCTTCTTCAGCAGCTCAGCAGTCAAAACACCATCCAACTTACTTTCGAAACCACCACTATAATTATCCACATCCTACTGCTAAAGGGGTGGTTACTTTCTCTCCAGTTTTGGGGCTTAATGCACATGCTGGATGGCCTTTCTTCTCTGTAATACTTTATTACTAAATCCTTTTCATCCCATACATCTTAAGTTAAGAAGTGTAATTTCTTCAAGGAAGACCTCACTGAATGCCCTGACTATATCATTCTTTTTAATATTGACTTGGAAATCTATGAATTTCTGCTTTATAAACTATAATTGTGGATCAGTGTAACTAATGTCTACTCCCTCAGCTGCAAACTATGATAGCACTCATGCCCACTGTTGGATCACCATTACACAACTAATGCACAGAACAATGGATTGATTACTATTTATAAATAGGAATCTGAGTGTGACTGACCTTTCTAATTTCCCTTCGCAAACTATAAGGATATTCTTAATTTTTTTCTACTCTGTAAATAAAACAAATAAAGGCTGAACAACAGCAACAAAAAACTAATTAGGTATGTTTGTATATAACTATAATCTCAGCACTTGGGAGTTTAAGGAAGGAGGTTCAAGGCCAGTTTCAACCTGTATAGGCTTTAGGCCACCTTGAGCTGGATGAGACCTAGTTTTAATAACAAACAAACAAATAAACAAACAAAACTAGTTAATAGCAGTTAACCCTGAAAATAAGGCATCAGTTACCTTTATTTAATAAAGTATTACTTAAGAACACAGGGAGGCTGTATTATTCCGCTTTTCTGTTCTTTGCAGTTTCCCCAATTCCACAAGCCTAGCAGTAAAATATACATTGGCATAACTAGATCCTATGAGTAATACCAACAATAAAAAATTCTAACACTTGAGCTAGTGAGATAGCTCTTCAGAAGGTAAAGGCACCTAAATACAAACCTGGTCATGTGAGTTCAATCCTGGGAACCCATAAGGTAAAATGAGAAAACAAATTTCTGAAAGTTCTCCTCTGAGCTTCACACAAATGCCCTCTGTACCTCTTATCCTCCCTTCCTCAAGTGATTAATTTTTTAAAATTTTATGTGTGTGTGCACAAGCGCTTATCAGAGGGCACTGTGTGTTCAGCAATCATCCTGGATTGTTTCTACATCCTTCTTGCATCTCTCTGGGATTTCCTGGGCTCCATCCATAAAGGCAGAAAGTGCAGGCAGCAGCCATTTTCTTCTGGCATTTTTTAAGTGGGACCAGGGATTCACATTCAAGACCTTCTCCTTTTGAGACAGTCTTAACCTCTGAGCCATCTCTCCAGCCCTGATTACCTTTTTAAAGGAAATTCTGAAACTCCTACTTTAGAATAGTGCTTTACAAGTAATCATTATTTCTGGATATTTAAAATATTAACTATAGCTGTTAAAAGATTTTTTTAAGAGTCAGAAGTATCAAGATCCTTACTCAAAATTTTAAAATTCTACATATTTGACCACAGGCAAAAACAAGAAGACTGATTTCATTCCAGGATAACCAGGGCTTAATAGTGAGATCCTATCTCAAATATTGAATAAACACTAATACAATACTCAAAATAAAAACTTATGAAAAGCTACCTATTTCATTTTCATTCCTATAAAAATCTAGATAGGGGACTTGGTATTTTAGGACAGGATCTCCTTTAAACCAAACTCCCTGTACAGCTAAGTTTAACTTTGAACAATTAATCTTCCTACTTCCACTTTCCAAATGCTGGGATAATACACATGTGCCACCATGCCCAACTTGTTCTTTTGGTTTTTAACAATATTGTTTGAGAAAATAATAAAAAAAAACCCAACAACATTATAACACATTTACAATATTCTACATTCCAAAATTAAGAGTTCAATCTATTGTGTTACACTGTTAGAATTCAATCCCTAGTAACAACAACAAAATCGATTATATTTTATCCAAAATATGAAACATTTGCCCCAAAATATGCTATCATTAAATCTTTCCTTCACAATACAAGGAAGATGAGTGTGGAAGGGCATGCCTATAAACCCATGTTTTAGAGCTAGAGAGATGGCTCAGGATTTAAGACTGTCTTGAAAGCAGAACGGCCTGAGTTTGAATCCCATGTAAAACAGCCAGGTGGAAATGGAAATAGCAGGGGCCAGCACTACTGGCTCTGGAAGGCAGAGCCTGGGAAACTCCAGAGTGAAGCAAAAAGGAGGTAGAAATAATCAGGATGACTCCTAAAGTTACCCTTGATCCTCTACAAGAAACACATAGTACCCTCTGATACACATTAAATAAACAAATAAAAGATTAAAAATAAAAATTAAACCATGTTTTGGTTTTATTAACTGGTTGCTATAATAAACACCTGAACAAAACAACTTAGGGAACAAAAGGTATTATTCAGCTTCTTATAATTCCAAGGAAGTCTATCATGGCAGGAAAACTACAGCATCATAAGCAGAGGCATAAGCATAAGGTCGCATCTACAGTGAAAGCAGAGGCAAAGACCAATGCTGCACACTTGCTTGTTTGTCAATCTCCATCTTTATCAACTTGCCAAGAGAATGGTGTCATCTACTATGGGCTGGATTTTCTTTTTTAAAATTTTATTTATTTATTATTATTATTATTCTATGTGTGTATGTGCATGTGTGCGTGCATGTGTACATGTATCAGAGGACACTGCGTGTCCCTGTGGAGGACCAAGGGTGACTTCAGGAATCATCCTGGATTGCTTCTACTTCCTTATGCTTCACTCTGGGATTTCCCCGATTCTGCCCGCCAAGACCGGAAGTTGACACAGTTTCTACCTGGCATTTATTATGTGGGATTTGAACTCAGGTCCTTCAGCTTGTGAGGCAGTCTTAACTCCTGAGCCATTTTCCCAGCCCAGGCTGGATTTGTTTAAGCCAATTAAATAATCAAGACATTCTCCTATAGGATTGAACATAGAGACAAGACAATTCCTCATAGGGTTACCCAGAGGGCTCACCTCCTGGGTATCAGATTGATACATGAAAGGACACTATCACATCCTAACACTTAGGAGGTTGAAGCAGGAAGATCATGGTGTGTTCAGGGCTAGCCTGGGCTGCATATATAGTAATACCCTGCCTCAAAAAAAAAAGGAAATAATGAAACAAATCAAACCTATAAATGCTATGTTATCTTCGTTGTTACAGATATTTATTCAAGACTAATAAAGTTTCACAGCATAAATTATTTCTTCATGTGAAAGGAAGTAATCTTGTAACATGAAAGTAGAACAGGAACAATCTGGGAAAAGGAAGAGAACTAGCTAGATAGGAAGGCAGTGGGGAAATAGGAAGAATCAGAAGAAAATATAATGACAAATGCATGATAATGCCATAATGAAATCTTTTACTTTGCATACTAAAAAAAATTTAACTTAAAAAATTTTTAGTATTTTTTTCCCTTCTCAAAGTCAGGAATTTTTTCCCCAACATGATACACTTTCACCATTCTTTTTTATTCTTGGAAACAGCTAGAATAATATAGGAAATTATCCTGTTAGTGAAATTCACTTATAAATCTATTCAGTCTTCTTACCTTCTTCAATCAGTTAATTTTAAACTTATTCAATTTGTAATATGGTTATTGCTTTATTGATGTTTTCTATTCTACAGTATTCTCAATTGGATATTCAAATGTACTAACTATTCATGCTGTCTTATGAAATTTTAAGCTCTCTACCTATCATATGAAACACAGTTCACTTCAAGATTCTATTGTTCATCTGTGTCTTTTTCTTTATTTTTTTGGGGGGGTTATCAAACTCTAGTCCTTTGCTTCTGTGGCAAGCCTTTTAACTACTCAGTCATTTCCTTAGTCCCTTCTTTTAAATAAACTTGTCTGGCATATTTTCAAAAATATATTTCCATATAGTCTTTTAAAAAACTATGAATATTTCTTCTTTTTGAATTCTGTGACAGAATCTTTTACGTCAACTTGGCTGGTCTTAAACTCATTATCTTTCTGCCTCAGTCTTGGGAATACTGAGGTTACAGATATCCACCACCACATCTGACTAGATACTTATCTTTATTTTTACAAATTTACAGGTATACCTTTTCTTCTTAGCAACCAATGAATTATTTTTTTAACTTTTTAAATATGAGAGAGAGAGAGAAGAGAAAATATGCATGCCATGGTGGAGATCAGAGGACAACTTTCTGTCCAGTCTTTCAGGGATCACACTCAGGTTACCAGGTTTGAAAGCATGAACCTTATCCACTAAGCATCTCACCAGCTCACGTATGTGAGCGTATGTGCATATGCTCATATGTGTATATGCTCATATGGGTACAAGAGGACATTTTAGTGTATGCACCTATGAAGGCCCAAGGATGACATCAGGAATCGTTCTAGATTGTTCTGCCTCCTTGGTGCTTTCCCAAGCTCTGACTTCCAGGGCTGGAATTATACCATATTTGCCTGGCATATTTACATGGGATCTGGAGATCTGAACTCAGGCCCATTTGCTTGTGAGGTAAAGGCTTTAACCCCTGAGCCACTTCCTCAGTATATTTTTATATTATGTGTTTAGTATGTGTGTCGAGAAAGAGTGGGCATGTGTGTGTGTGTATATATACACCATAAAACATGTATGAAGGTCAGGAGACAACCTCAGTGTTGGTCCTTACCCCCACCTTTTATAGATCCCTAGACTCCACATATAACTGCATTTGGTACAGCATACCTCTAATTCCAGCATGCCTATTAGTGAGATGGGAGGTGGAAACAGGAAAATTCCTGGAGGTTTAAATATCAGGCAGCCAGCCTGGCACAGGCAGTGGTGAACAAGAGACTACCTCGAAAAAAAGTAACATACCTACATGCACGTGGATAAGCACAGATGCAAAGACATGCATATACCCCATACATATATGCATAAGATAAAAGAAGAAAAAGAACTCAATTTTCATATGGAATGTAGAAAATGAAAAACCTATCATTACAATCTTCAGGGACATCACTTAAAATGCATAGGGATCATTTCAGATCTACTGAATCTGTAACTCTAAAAATAGGGATAGAAACCTTTTTAATATATACATTAAGCTTTAAAACTTATGTTAGCAAAATCCTAGAACTTCTTGGCCAGAATTCTGCTATCCAAAGTTCTGGTTACCTACAATATCTATTCTATGAGTAAAAGCTTACAAGCATCAAAGGCCACCCTCACCTGATGCTTGGCTGGATCTATGCCCTCCAAAATAGTCTTCATGTCCTCCTGCTTGTCCTGTGAAAGGAAAAAGAACAACTCACGGATCTTATTCCAAAAGTGACAACCACATTTGGCCTTGAAGACCTTGTGATGGTATTGTAGGTGCCAGACTTTGCTAACTGAAGATCTTCACCTAAAAATATCCTCATCTTCAGACTATAATCTCATAAGCATACTGTTATTATTTTAAGAGTTATGATAATGTAGTTTATTGTCAATAAAACTTCAATGTAAACTTTTTATAAAGAAATATGTTGAACTGCTTGTACTCATGCCTTGGTCTCCAAATACAACTACAGACACAAAAGCTAGAGTAACATTTTAACCAAGGATAATAAACATATCAGAAGATTTAGGAAATGTCAAAAATTGGAGGAAATTCTTAAAGATATTTAGTTATGTAGTTTTCCCCTCCTTTATAAATGTGTTTACTGCTTTCCAGTCATTAACTAAAAGTAAAAAAAAAAAAACAAAAAAACTTCAAATTTGAGGTTGGAGAAATGACTCAATGGTTTAAGTCTTTGCCTCACAACCAAAAGGACCTGAAACTGGATCCCAGATCTCACGCAAAAATGCCAGGCAGAAATGGTGGCAGCCTGTACTTTCAGTCCTGGAAGGCAGAGCCTGGGAAACCCCAGAGCAGAGCAATACAAAGTGATTCCCAAAGGCATCCTTGGGCCTCTACAGGTGCACACAATGCCCTCTTCTACACACACACACACACACACACACACACACACACACACACACACACACGCAAAACAAAAAAATTCAAATTAAAAAAAAACTGTCTTAGAAAAGGCTTCATTTAGAGCACTCCAATCTGCTTATTGATGTATTTACCTTAATCAGTGTATACTGCTCTGATAAAGACTTAGTAAGAAAGTATTGAGATATTGCATGATTTGAAAAAAAAAACTGTCAGGGCTGGAGAGGTGGCTCAGGGGTTAAGCCTCTGCCTCGCAGGTGGAGGGTCCTGAGTTCGGATCCTGGACCCCATGTATAAACACTGGGCGGAAGCGGTGGTGGCCTGAGTTTCTGGTCCTGGTAGGGCGGAGCCTGTGAATCCCCAGGCAGAGTAAACAAGCAGGAGGTGGAGGCGGTCCATGGTGGTTCCCGAAATCCTCCGTGGTTCTACACACACACACACACACACACACACACACACACACACACACACACGCACAATTGAATAAATAATAAAAAATTAAAAAAAAACTGTCAAACCTTGCTTTCTCTCCTTATCCACTTCCATGTTATTTTCAACAAATAGAAAACCCCATTCAAACATAAATAATAAACCAAAAAAGTATCCAATATGGAAGCTATTGTTATGTTCCTACAAAAAATAAACAGAACAAAATACAGCCCCTTACTTTTACAAACAATTTAAAGAGAACATAAACTACTTAAATAGCTGGCTGAGCATTTGGCACATGCTTGAGACCCTAGCACTCAATAGGGTAAGGTAGGAGTACTATTTCAAACAATCAATTGTAAAAATAAAACAAAACAAAGAACATGGTTGGGGAATTCATAGGTTTTAAGGGGAAAGCTACTACTGTTTTATCACAAAATGCATAAATATATCCCCTCCCCCGTTTGTGTGCATGTGTGTGTCTATGTGTATTCAGAGAGTACTGTGTGTGCCTATAGAGGCCCAAGAGTGATTTCAGGAAATCATCCCAGATTGTTCTACATACTTTTTGCTTTGCTCTGGAGTTTTCCAGACTTTGCCTCTAAGAATCATAAGTGCAAGCCACTGCTATTTCCACCTGGGGTTTTTATGTGGGATATAGGATTTGAACTAAGGTCTTTCTGCTTGTGAAGTAGGGTTATTACAAAGTACAGAAAATAAGTGACTGTCAAATATCCTAAATAACCATCACCACCACCACCACGCCCCACTTCATGGTCAAAGTTCAGGGAACGAAAAGGATGCAGAAAGAGGATAAGAGTTAGAGGAAGGAATAGAGTGCTGCACAATGCTGTCTTATGGAATATGACTCCTACTCACAGCCACTATGATTTACCTGTACATGATTGGGTCATCAATGCTCAATCATGGAAGGGGGATGGATTCAGAGAACCCCAACCCTTCCTAAGGATCTAGAGATAGCTAATGTTTGCTAGAAAAGGAAAAGAAATTTTCTTCAGTGGTATAATAACTGGAAAGCTGCCTGTATTACTGTAATCAATTCTTTATCCATGCAACACTACTTAAACTCACTGGGTCACATAAAGAAAAAAGGCATTAAAATAGAAGAGAGGTTATTTAGCTCACATGATGAAAGGTCAGAGTCAACTCTTACAAGTTGTTCTCTGACCTCCACACACGCACTGTGGCACTCACATATGTATGTGCACATGTGACATGCGCATGTTAGTAAAAAATAAATGAAAAAATATATTACATGTATGTATGAACATATCATCATGAAACCCACTATTATGTCTAATTAATATATGCTAATAGAAAAATAATACCTGAAAGGCATAGAAAGCTACATAATACTAATCTATGAGTTACTTTCTACATATAATAGTAACTCAAATAAGCCAAAGTGTATATAAATAGATATAATATGCAAATAAAAATAAAGCTTGTTTCCTGTCTGCCAGAAGTTAAGAGCAGCTTCAGCCATTTATTTTTGCTGCTATGAAGCTCTGCCAAAAGTACATGGGGTCAACCAACCATGAACTGGATCTTCTGAAACAGTGGTCCAAAATAAATCTTTTCTCCCCAATATATTAAAAATTACAAATTTAAGTCTGAGTTTACACTAAATTATATTAAATCTGAGTTTATATTCAGAATTGAGATCAGGGAAAATTCTCACTTCTTTGATTTATTTAAGTAGGATGAAATATTAAAAGACTCAGAATGATCCAACTCTGTGTGTGTGTGTGTGTGTGTGTGTGTGTGTGCTATTGAGCACTGAACTCTGAAACCAGGCAAATGTTTTACTATTGAGCTAACTTTTTAAACTCAAAAAACAGTGTGTTTTATGACACATCTAATACAAAGATTTTAAGAATAATTTAGATAACAACACTTATCACCACTCTTAGTAATGATCTATTTTCTTGAAATTTCATTTTCCTCAAAGATTTCAGTAACATTTTATCCTTCCACTAAAAAAAAGTCCCAAGTTCATCTAATCCATCTGTATCTCTAGACAGGTACTGGACTAACACATCTTTTATAAGTCATAAAAACAAATTTCTGAACCCAGGCTGCCAAAAATCATTTGGTTTAAAGCTCTCATTAAAACGGAAAAGGAAAAGGAAAAGGAAAAGGAAAAGGAAAAGGAAAAGGAAAAGGAAAAGGAAAACCAAGTCTAGTTGTGCAAATCTAAAATCTTAAACAGGAGGATAAGGAGTTTGAGGTCAAACTGAGCTACACTGGCAGACTCCCAAATGAAAAAACAAAACAAACAGAAAAGGTAAAGGAAGAAGAATAAAAGATCAGAGATCAAGTGATTAAGGGACATTCAGAAAGAAACAAAGAACCAAAGCTCTTGATTGGGGTTGTAGCTTAGTAGAGTGTCTGCCTAGTATGCAGGAAGCCTTGAGCACCATGTAAACCAGGCTTGATGGTGCACATGTAGGATGGTACACATGTGGGAGATGGGAGATCTGAGGTTCAAGATCATCCTCCAGAACTACATAGCAAGTCTGAGGCCAAATTGGGCTACACAAGACCAAAAGAAAACAAAGCCCAAGTTACATATCTCCCAGCATTTAAAAAAAAAAAAAAAGTGTTACTATATTGCATTGTTACCCTTTCAAATTCCTAATTTACTATATATTCATAAGACTATATATAGTAAAGCAGTCAAGAAGACAGTATTAAATTTCATTTACAAATGAGAATAGTGAAGCAGCAAGTGTTTGTTTTTATTTTTTTTTTTTTGATTTGTCTATTTATTTATTTGGAGACAGAATTTCACACTACAGCTTAGGCTAACCTGGAACTATGTAGCCTAGGATAGCCTGGAACTCTCAGCAATCTTGCCTCAGTCTCCAGAGTGCTGGGATTTACCCCCTCAGCTGTTTTATTAGCTTTCTGATGGGAATGATTACTAAAATGCTGTTAGTACTTTCTTTCTATATTTTAGGCTTTACCACTTTTTTTACTCTAAAGTTTTGCAAGACACCCAAATGGCCTATTTATGAATCCTAAATTAAACCACGCATGGTGGCATATGCCTATAATCCCAGAACTTAGTTGGCCTCAATGTAGGAGAATTTCTAAGGGCTCCTGGCTAACCTGAGCTGCATAGCTAGACTCTGTCGCAGAAAAACAAACAAAAAATTGATAACAGATTTTTTTAGTCAAAAGAGTACAAGTTTTGCTGAACATTAAAATACATAACAGAGTTCCTCTTTTTTCATTTACAATTTTCTAACAGACAATGAGACTAACTTTGGTACAGAAAGATGAAAGATATCAAAGAATTTATAGGATAAAAGTATTAACCTTTGGCTATAATATCTAAAATTTTTGTTTCATTCAGTTTTTTAAGTGATAAAATATTTCAATCCCCAATATTCATGCATTAAAAGCAATTCTAAAAGTGGGGTTAAAACATGGAAAGGCAGAAGACTAAGATCTACTACTCACATAAAAAACAGAAAGAAATGTTAACAGATACAGCAAATTCTAATTATTAAAAATAAATGCAAGAATTGAGTATGGTAGCACACAACTACAATCCCAGCATTTTGGAGGTTGAGGCAGGAGGATTGCCACAAGGCCAAGACCAATCTAAGCTACCCAGTATTAGGTCAGATAGGACTACATGCCAAGACCCTGGCTCATCAAACAAAAACAGTGATAAAGGTTATCATTATAATATTTGATAATAGTAAAAATGATAACTATATAATGCATTTACCTTAGTCAATTATTTTCCAACAATATTCTCATATATATCCATATGGGGATGTGTTATTGAAAATGATTAGACAAAACCTGTACCATTTTATCAAAAACAATTTCTCTAAATTTATACCTATGTGTATATCTCACACAGATTAAGAAAATTTTGTGAGAAACTCTTGAAGACAGTTACATCCTTAAAAAATAATAGTCAAAGCATACAGTTCAACAAGCTCATGAACCTTTAAATATGATTATTCATTGTATTTTTTTTTACAGTTTTTCATAGTTACAAGGATAAAACATATGGACCTGTCATGTAATCTCAAATAATGAAAGTCAAAATACAAAAGATCAGAGTTATCAGGAAGATGATTACTAATATTAGCATTTGTCTTTCTTTTATAATACTAGGGTTTAAAGTAAGGCTTTGCACATGTCAAGCTCTACTACTAATCCATACTCTTAGCTTTATTCTTAAATGCCTAATCACACAAGCCTTGAACAAGATCCAGACTGTCAACATTTCAGTATAGACTAGAGAGAAACTCTCTAGAGTCTTTAGAGAGAGAGAGACTCATGAAGTCCCACCCCTGCCAAGGAGCTATTAGAATTAACGGCTGCCAAGGAAGGAGAAATTATGTTTCTTCAGTGGACTAGACACTGAAAAATTGTCCAGGCATACCAATAAATAATTCTGTAACTCATGCAACAATCCTAATTAAACTCAGTGGGTCATTTAAAATAAAAATAAAAAAGCGGAAAGAAAAGGCACTTGTTGGGAAAAGAGGCTCTAAAGAAGTGGGAGGGGATTAAGAGAGGGTAAGGGGATGAATATGATCAAATACATTCTGTACATGTCAAAAGTGTAGACAATCAATTAAAAATTATTTTTTGAAAAAAATGCCTAACTGACCAGGTGAAATGGATCAGCTGGTAAAGGGACTTGTATACAAAACTGGTGACTTGAGCTCAATTCCCAGAACCCTCATGGTACAAAAAAACCCAATTCAGAAAGCTACCCTCTAGTATTGATGAGATAACTCAGTGGGTAAGGCAGTTGCTTCAAACCTGGTGACCCAAATTTGATCACCAGAAGACCAAATGGTAGGCGAGAACTAACTTATGAAAGTTGTCTTCTAACCTCCTCTATCTGTGCACCATGGTTATACACACATGCTTTCTCTTTCTCAAATAAATAACTTTAAAAAAGAAAGTCGCCCTCTGACTTCCATGAGTATACCATACTACACTCCTCCCATCCTCTCCCCTTCCTTCTCAAATAAACAAATAACATACTTTTAAAACCACTAAATTAGAGAAGCAAATTACTCAAGATAAACTTGCAAGCTATTCTATTCTGTGAACACACTGCTGAATTTTATGTCTAAAACAGCAGTTTTAAAAGTATAGGGATATCAAATGGGGAATGGGATGAGTAACTAATAGTTTTACCTAGACAAAGAAACAGTATGACTTATTAAACATGTTTGAAATACATCCAACAATTACAAGTAGCCAAACTTTATTTTATTCAAAGTAGCAACTTGATCATTATCAGTGTTTTCTAAATTTTAGATAAGAATAAACATTAATATACAAAAATACTTAAAATAAAAACTCTTACTAAATCAGCCCCTGCTTGAAGTAAAACATCTGCAACGTCTGTATGTCCATTTTCACAAGCATAGGTTAGGGCTGTGTCTCCTGTTGCTGTGGTAGCATGCACATTAGCACCTAACAAACAAACAAAACAAAACAAAACAAAAAAATCACACATTTATTCTGTGAATAGCAGACTTATGTTAGTCCAATTATATAATGCAGTAAAATTGAAGAATTCGAAATATGAAAACATCATCAGAATATAGTTTAGGTATACTTCTTTTTTCTTCTTTCTTTTAAAGAATTTTCATTAATATGGATTTAGCCTTACAGAAAAGAACTATTTTAAAACACAAAAATTTGCCTGTGCATTTCTGACAAAATATACCTTACAGAATAAGAGATACAAAAACAAAAAAATTAAATCAAAATTTAAAAATTAAAATTTTTTAGTATTGACATTGCTGCTGTTATGAATTATAAGACAGCTCCACGAATATTATGAAACAAATCAAGTGAGTAATTACTTTGGAAAGAACAGAAATTTTGGGCACAGTTAAGAGAAAATACATATTACTGAAAGAAAATAAAAACACTGCTTCAGAACTGGAAGTACTGACAAGAATTTATGACATGTACATTTTTCCTAACCTTGAACAACTGAAAAGATCAAAACAGAAAGAGTATTTCTAGCTTAAAGAGCGATTTCTAATTACAACTGTCTTTTAAATAAATTAAATTCATTCCAACACTAGCAGGAACTATAGATAAAATAAGGCTATATCAAAAGACAAGGAAATTATCATTCTATAACAAAATCATAATAAAAGGATTTAGGGGGCTGAAGAAAAGGCATAGGAGTTAAGATTTTGCCTAAAAGCAGAAGAATCTGAGTTCAGATCCCTGGATCCTACATTAAAAAACTGCCAGGGGGAAATGGCAGCAGTTCACACTTCCCACCTTGGAACTTGGAGTCTGGGAAATTCCAGAGTGAAACAAAAAGCACACACACACTACCACTGCCTCCACCATCACCAATAATAATAAATAAATAAATTTTTAAATGGGCTTCCTTCTCTTAAAAAAATAAAAAGAATAGTTCAAGCTCAGGAGATGGCTCAGGGATTAAAGTTTTTGCCTCAAAAACAAATGACTGAGTTTGGATCCCTATATCCCATGTTTTTAAAAAAAAAAAAAAAAAAAAAAAATAATGCTAGGGGGACCTGAATTCAGACCTGAAATTCTGGCCCTAGAAGGCAGAACCTGGAAACTCCAGAGCAAAGCAATAAAGTCAGTGGAACAATCCTTGGGGCTCCTTCATAGGCACATAGTACTTCTGGTACACACACACACACACATAAACACACACACACACACAAATAAAAAATAAATTTAAATATTAAAAAAGCTCAAGACAGTGTTCACTAATCACAAAGAAAAATTAGAAAACCCCAACTGACTACATTGGCTACCTTTTAAGTATGTTTAAAACTGGCAAAGAGATGGGAGTCAAACATTCTACATGATCTGTACTTAAGAACAAACAAAGAGATGAAGGGAAGTTTCTCTTTACAAACATTTTCCACCTAATGAGCTAGAAATAACAGAATCTATCAGATTTAACAAATTATCACCAGTTTGCAACCTCAAAATAAACTAAATAAACAATGATCAATGGCTTCTGATAACAAAAAGAAAAAAGCAGACACTACTTATGGAATAAGTTATAGAAATTATCACCTATAGGGTTTGCTTACTTTTTTTTTTTAACTTATTTATTGTGTGTGTGTATGTATGTCAGAGGGCATTATGTGCCCCTGTGGAGAAGCAAGGGTGATTTCTGAAATCATCTTGTATTGCTTCTTCCACCTTTTTGCTTTGTTCTGAGATTCTCCAGGCTCTGCCTATCATGGCCTAAAGTACAGGCCAAAGCCAATTCCACCTGGCAGTTTTACATGGAACTTGGGATCCAAACTCAGGACATTCTACTTTTGAGGCAGTTTTAACCCCTGAGTCATCTTCCCAGCCCAGATGTGCCTACTTTAAAAAAAAATTCCACCTAAATACAACCAACTATTTCTTCTGAGTTGACTATTAGTTCATGAAAACTCACAAAAACAAGCTACATGAAATCACAGAAATATGATCAGTAAAATCTACACTCGGGAAGCCTAAAAAATACATGTATCATTTCTTTGACCAAAAGAATATAAGAAAAAAGAACAGAAAAATGTAAGGAAATCCACAGATTAAAAAAAGACTTGGGGGCTGGAGAGATGGCTCAGGGATTAAGACTCTGTCTTGCAAGCAGAAGGTCCTGAGTTTGGATCCCAAGTTTCAAGTAAAAAATGACTGCACTTTCTGGCCCTGGTGGACAGAGCCTGGGAAATCCTAGAGTGAAGCAAGAAGGAGGCAAAAACAATCCAGAATGATTCCCACAATTACCCTTAGTCCTCCACAGAGACACACAGTGCCCTCTGATTTGCACACACACATTAATTGAATAAAAAGAATATTTTTTAAAATACTTGAGAGATGGACTATCTGGGATTACACAAATCTTATTTGACTACGGATGCAAACAGGTCATTAAACATACACACACACACGCTTACATTTATAAGACTATCAAAGAAATATGAGAAGTTGCTTGGATATTTTCTAAGAAATTATTAAAAATGGGCACTAATACTCTTAGCCTGAACAATAAGCCTCTATTTTAGGTACCTACAGAAATAAGCCTTAACTTTGAATGTTTGAAGTCATAAGCCTATATATAGTACAAAGCTTCCAAAAGCCTTTTGTTAGTTACTAGGTTTGGAAGCCCAACTTAATGACTACAGAGAGAGGCAGATAGCAGTTTTGAAAGGCAATGGTAAACAGATAGTCAAGGATCAGAAGAAATCCAGGAATACTCAATTTTAGTTTTACAAAAGAAACTATGGGCCATAACATATAGCAAAACAGGCAAAACAGTACGGAGCAGTGAGAAATCCCTCAAAAAAGTAGGAATGCAGGCAAAGATAAAAGCCTTGGTGAGTTTCAGAAGATACACAAGCTGACAGTACTGACACAAGTACAGTAAGATAAGAGATGGAGCCAGAGATGTGTCCTCACCTCACAGCAAGCAGACACCAGAAAAAGGTCCCCCTTCACTTCCTATTGCTTGCTTACTAGTGCTGTAAAGGTTTTAGAAGAGGTTTTAGAGTCAAGCCTTTCAGTTAATAATTCAAGGGAAAAATTAAGGCTAGGCTATAATATTAACAATGAAGTCGCTAAACTAAATGAAGTTTTTTGCTAAATATTTTATTTTTCTGTGTGTATTCAGTCCTTTATATATATACCTTTTAAAAATTTTAGTTTTACTTGTGTATGTATGGTTTATGTATATGTGCAAATGCATGCACATGTGGAAATCAAAGGATAACTTTCAGGAGTCAGTTCGCCATTTCCACTACATGGAGTACAGGGATCAAACAGGTTATCAGGTCCTTTACCTGTTGAGCCATTCTACTGAACCTTTTATGTATATATCATTGCTGGAAGTAAAATCCAGGGCTTCATGCATACAAGTACTTTTATCCAATATATATCAAGTTCTTTATTCCTTAGTTTATTTACATTTGGGAGGACAGAGTCTAGCTATTTAGCACTGGCTGGCCTGGAAGTCTCCTTTTACATCAGGCTGGACTTTGAACTTGTAAAGATCCTCCTCTGTCCTTGCTTCCCAAGTACTGGAATTATAGGCAAAGCTTAACTTATCTTTTGTTTTTTAAAGTACACCAGAAAAATATATCCAGATAGAAGTAAATTTTTGGCCTTTGAAATTACTAGAGAATTTCTCATTTTATTCAGGTTTGATACCTAGTGTATTTTAAAAAACAAAAAATATTGTATGTAATGATACTTGTTGTTTACTACTATTTAACAATAAAACAAATGTTTTAAAACTAAGCATTTTGAAATTATTTCCCATTTTATTTCCTTTTTGGGATTACAGAAACATCACGAAATGAACAAGCTTTAAACCACTATGTCATGCCCGTGTTTTCCAAAAGAAATAAACCACAAATACAAAGAGTTGTTAATGAGAGGTATTATGATCATTAAGGAAACATAACAATAAAATTTTTAGATACAATCTTGTAGTGTTGCCTCAGTTGATCTGATCTCACATGATTTTCCATCCTCATTCTCCCCAGTATGTGGTACTCTACATGTATGGTAAGCTAACAAACCCATAGCTTCATGCACAGTAGGAAAACACTTTAAACACCAAGCTGCTCTCTTAGGTGTAATTTTATTTATTTTATTTTGTTTGTGTGTGAGTATGGAAGTAAGAAGACAGATTTAGGGAGTTAGTTCTGTCATTCCATCAATCCTCAGAGTTCAAGGATTAAATTTGGGTCCTCAGGTTTGCACAATTAAGCACCTTTACCTGCTGAGCCATCACATCAATTAAAAAAATAATACTTGTATATATTTATGGGGGTATATGATCTTATGAAATATGTATACATTGTGGAATATTTCAAGTTAATCAACATCTGTCACCTCACAGTTATATCTTTGTGATGAAATCATCTTTCAGAAATTTTTAAATACATGCTATTGTTTTTTTAACTATCATATTACCATGTTGTATAGTAAGTCACTAAAACTGACTACAACTGCTAATAGAAACTTACACTCGTTGCAAATATCTTTTTATCTGTATATTCTTCATCTCCTTATGCCATCCATAGAACCTGACAACCACATCTGCACTCTATTCTTAACTCAACATTTTTAGATTACACACATAAGTGAAGTATAATGTAGTTTTTTTTTGTGTGTGTGTGTGTGTGTGTGCGCGCGTGTGCATGTGCGTGTGTGTGTGTGTGTGTTGTAAGGCATTTTTAAAACCACTTACCAGCAGCCAGCAAGTATTTAACCAACTCCAGGTGTCCCTCCTGTGAAGCCTCCATCAGAGGTGTAGAGCAGCCAAGTTCTATGTCAGCCCCTGCCTTAATCAGGAAGTCTGCAACCTCAGAAAATCCTCCACAGCAAGCCAAGGTAAGAGCAGTTTCTTGGGTTTCTTCAGTCTGTGCATTTATATTTGCCCCTGAAAGCATAACAAAGCATAAATTATTATTCTGATTTGTGATAATAAATCTCAAGGTATTGAGAAGTTATTTTATAAGAGGATCAACTTCCAAGCTCTGCCTGGGCTACAGAAAATTTATTTTATCACCAGCACAAAAATACAATATTCTCCTTAACTGATATATAAAGCAAAGAATTTTTTTTTAAAGTACAGTCGTCTTACCTTGTGCTAAGAGTAGTGCCACCATCTCTTCATGTCCTTCCCGAGCAGCTTCCATCAAAGGTGTATATCCTTCATCATTAACTTCTTCAAGATTTGCTCCCCTTTCAATAAGAAGAGCTGCCAATTCAACATGTCCACCACAGGCAGCTAGAGTCAATGGAGACTCGAATGAATCTGCAGGCATGTTCACTTGAGCACCACTGTCCAAAAGCAAACGTGCCACCTCTACATGTCCATCCTGCAGTTTCAGAGGTAAAGCAAGAAAAAAAGTATTTTTATTTTGAGATTTTCCTTAAATAGAAGAAGTGAAGAGATTTTAGCTTAGATAAAATGTATATCACATAAACTGAGTCTTATCAGTAGTTCATTAATACAATATTAATTTTGGCCTAAAATTAAAAAAACTCAGACTGGTTGACATACAGTTGCATTTCCAAACAACAAATTTCTGTATTTTTTAAGCTAAAAAAAACCCCTACCAAATCCATAATCAATGATATCTTAAAAGTAACAACTATTCATATATCTGCCAGGTCAAATATGGTCATATTCTCAAATTCAGAGGGGGTTTCATTTAACTGTAGAAACCATATGAGATCTATCTTAGGAACAGAGGGTTGGCAAACAACAAAACAAACTTTGTGAAGTCATTGCCACTTGGGATTATGTCACTAAGGTAAATCCCTGTAGATTGGTACTGCTCTGTATTTTCTTCTTCAAAAGAGGCAACGAATTTTGCAAATGCTAAGCCTATACTTTTAACAGTGAGCTCTGCCCAGCCCTAGTTTTAAAAGTTTGACTTCACAGTGCCCTCTCTCACACATACACATATAAATAAATATTTTTAAAATTTTTTGAATTCAGAATTTATACTGGCCTTAGTATTATTTGATGTAGGCATATAAAATCAGATGCTACACTGTTCTATATTTTGAAAATGGTCAAACTGTCACTATTAAAACTAAATTTTACTTGGAGGGCATGTTGATGTGATTGCAGCAGAGATGGCCAAGAATTTAGAGGAGGATGGCATTTCGCTTAGTTGGTTGAGGACTGCTGCTTAGTGTATTGCAAGATTTGTGTGGTGGTGTACTCCTCATAGCCAGGAACTGTGGATTTGGTTGGATTTTTGATAGTATGGGATTTCTTTATATTTTTGTCTTTGTGTGTTGTGGAATGCTTTGTGATTTGCATTTCTGTCTATGGTTTAGGCATTTTGTTTCCTACACAACGATGTCAAGTCTACTCCTACTTTAAATTTTCCCTTGAAATAATAAAGGGTTTGTTTTCTGTTATTTATTTTTTTCCTAGTTTTACAAGCATGCTGAATATTTATCACTGCTTCCCTCCACCCTCTTCCTCTCACCCTCTGGTGGGGCCGCTTCTGTGGATCCTAGGGATCCCTCTGCCATGTCTACTCTTGTGGGGGTTTCAGGCCTCTGTGGCATACCAAGTTACCCCTTCTTGGGCCACCCACGGATAGGGGCATTTCCCTTCCTTCAGCCGGCTCTGGTACCTAAGGTTTCCACTGTATGTTATCTCTCTCGCATTCCTCAATAGTCTAAAGTTGTTTTTTTTTTTAAACAAAACAAAAGCTCAAAAAAACCCAAAAAAACAAAAGCTCTAAATTTTGACTTGTACAGATTTTACAATATTGAGTGATGTTGCGTGTGTGTGTGTGTGTGTGTACACACTAAACCCATGATTTCACATATATGAACTATATCTCCACCCCAGGGCAAGTCTTTTATTAAAAAATTAATTACAGAGCCCTTACTTAAATGCTGAATTTCAGCATCCATTGTAGGTTTCCTTACACTTAAATTAGCCAAGTTTAAATTACATCTGACACAAATGTCAACGTGAGATGATTTCATTTTAAAATTTGAAAAACTGGAAAAATTAAACATGCCCCCCAATCATCCAATCAATAAGGGCTAGTGAACTAAACAGTCCATTTCAAAAGAAATACAAATGGCCAATAAATACTTGATAAAATGTTCAATATATTTAACCATCAGGGAAATGTAAATTAAAATTGCTGTATTTATTCTCTGGTCATGATTCTCAGAATGACTATCATCAAGAAAACAAATGACCAAAAAAAAAAAAAGCTATCAAAAATATGGGGAAAGAGGGGCTGGAGAGGTGGCTCAGGGGTTAAACCTCTGCGTTGCAGGCGGAAGGTCCCGAGTTCGGATCCTAGACCCCACATATAGACACCGGGAGGAAGGGGGATCCTGGTAGGGTGGAACCTGTGAATCCCGGGGCAGAGTAAACAAGGAGGAGGTAGAGGCATCCATAGTTGTTCCCGAATTCGTCTGTGGTTCTACACACACACACACACACATACATACATACACATGCGCACACATGAATACACGCACAATTGAATAAATAATAAATTAAAAATTTTTTTAAAAAATTATGGGGAAAGAGAAAACTTTATTCACTGCTGGCAGGAATGTCCAAACCCTTATGGAAATCAGTATGGAGGTTTCTCAAAAATAAACAAACAAATAAATATAGGGACTGCCAAAAATGGCTGCTTGGGTAAACTGCTTACTAGCAAGTCGAAAATTTGTCTATAATTCCCCATAATCCACACAATGAAAAGAGAACAGACTCTCGAAAGTTATCTTCTGACCTCTACATGAGTTTCATGGCACCCACGTACCTGCACTAACATACGCATACATATAAATATTTTTTAAAAAACTAAAAACAGAGGGCTGGGAAGATGGCTCAAGGGTTAAGCCTTTTCTTTTGAGCAGAAGGTCCTCAGTTTGCCCAGGTTCAACATAAAAACATCAGGTAGATATGGTAGTGGTCTGCACTTCTGGCCCTGGAAGGCTGAGCCTGGGAAACTACAGAGCAAAGCAAAGAGGAGGTAGAACAATCCAGGGTGATTCTCAAAGTCACCCTTGGCTCCTCCATATACACACACAATGCCTTCTGAACACACACACACACACACAAATAATATTTTAAAAAACTAAAAATAAATAAAAAAACTAAAACCAAATAACTCAGGTATACAAATCATTCTTGGGCATCACACCTAAAGAATTCTAAGGCAACATTTCATGGAAATAGTTGCATATTTATGTTTAAAGTTTTTTTTTAATTTTTTTATTATTATTTATTCAATTGTGCATGTATGCGTGTGTTTGTGTGTGTGCGTGTAGAACCACGGACGAATTCGGGAACCACCACAGATGCCTCCACCTCCTCATTTACTCTGCCCTGGGATTCACAGGCTCCGCCCTACCAGGGCCAGAAACGCAGGCCGTCCCTGCTTCCGCCTGGCGTCTATACGTGGGGTCTAGTATCCGAACTCAGGACCTTCCGCCTGCAAGGCAGAGGCTTAACCCCTGAGCCACCTCTCCAGCCCTATGTTTAAAGTTTTATACCTCACAATAGGACAGGAGATGGAAACAGCCTACATGTCTACAAACGGATGAATTATAAAGAATGTTTGATACATATACATAATGGAATTTTGTTCAGCCTTAAAATAAAATTGGGGACAGCAAAATATCACTTATTTGTAAACCTGGCAACCTGAATTCAATGCCTGGTAGCCCACAGAATGGAAGAAGGAGAAAACTGACTTCTGAAAGTTGTCCTCTGACCTCAATATTTTCATCATGACATGAGTAGCCTATGAAAACTCTTGCTCTCTCTCTTCCCTTTCATAAATAAAAATATAAAGAAATACAAAGTGGCAAGAAAATGGCTAAAACTGGAAGTAATTATGTTAATTAAAATAAGTTAGACTCAGAAAGACAAGCTCTACTACATACTTTATATCATATGCAGAACCTAAAATTTAATTATATACTTGAGTTTGTAGGTCATGAAACTACAAAGGAGATTGTGAGAGGGTAAAAGGGGATAAGATCTAAGGGAGATAGGGAATAAAGAGGGTAATGGGTTACATGTGAAGGAAAGTAGAGGGGAATCAGTAAAGAAAAGGAACTAGCTGTGAAGATAGGGTAGGACAGTGGATGAAGGGAATGAGAACAAAATATAATACATGTCTAAAGATGGCATGATGAAATTCAATATTCTATAGGGTAAACTAAAAAACACTGGAAAACTTTTTTTTTTGTTTGAAAACGTTTTAAAGGGCTCAAGATACCTTTGTTGCTGTTTTTTTTAACTTTATTCATTTATTTTGTGAGTGTGTGTGTGTATGTGTGTGTGTGTGTGTGTGTGTGTCTCAGAGGGCACTGTGTGTCCCTGTGGAGAACCAAAGGTGACTTCAAGAATCATCCTCATCCGAGTTGTTTCTACCTCCTTTTTGCTTTGATCTGGGATTTCCCAGGCTCTGCCCTGAAGGGCTGGCCAAAGACGATTCTGCCTGGTATTTTTACATGGGACCTGCGATTGGAACTCAGGATTTTCTACAAGACAGAGTCTTAACCCCTGAGCCATCGCTCCAGCACTTCAAGATACTTTGTATGCATGACTGAAATTGTCAAAGACTAAGATATTATTTAAAAATTAGCTTTAGCAATAGTTCAAATATATGTAAAGTAAAATATATTTTATTTTTAACTTCTTTTATTTAGTGTTGTATACTTGTATTTTCAACCCTTAGTCCCAAATCCCATCCCCAATCCTTTTCCCCTTATAACACTTCATATCTCCTGCCAGATTCTTTCCTATTTTCAAAACATTACTTGTGTGACACTCTATTTCGATTAGTTTGTCTTTGATGACATGACTGACCTGATTCATTCTCCAGTAAAATACATATTTTAAATAAATAAAATCATAACTAAGCTCTGATAATAGTGAGTTATTTTATATTTAAATGAAACAAATTCATAATTAACAATTGAATAAAACATTAAAGAAATTGGTGAAATTACTAAAAAAACTCCAACTGAAAAGAGAGGATGTGAGGTTATTCTGTCACCCCAATGATGGCCAGGGTTGATTCAACTGATCTGGATAGCTAGATGGACATCCCCTCCCTCCCTCACTTCTCCATATCCTTCCTAAAGCTTCTCTGTTCAAAAGGACAACCTTGCTGAATAGAAGTGGACTGTTCCTCAGTTAAGGGTATATAAATAACTGCACTAATCTGCTAGAACTCCAAACAAATTGAAAAGACAGTAAGAATTTAAAAGTGTCCACAGACTAAAAAATTTGCTATTGTATCTCCTCCCTCTAGCTTCAATAAATTGTCTTACTTGAATTTATTTGAATTTTTAAGAATCTTTATAGATTCTGTAAATATCAAGTTCATATACACAGAAATTGTATTGGGCACTTTCTGATATTAATGAACAGTATTATTTCTGCCAAAGGAAAATTAAACTTAAAAATTTTTGATGACTAATATCAACATCGATTTAACTTTTGTTCAATTCGAGGACTTTGTTCTTTATTATAGAAAGTAATTTTCTTCATTTAAATAGAAATGGGATTGTGAGAAAGTAAGAAGAGAAGGTAATAGAATATATTTCATAAAAGCAGAAAGAGGAACTATTTGATGAGAGGAAGTGTACAAGCCAAAGTAGAAGAGGAGAGACAAGGGAGGGAAACAAGAACAAAGTATAAAAATGTCACAATGAAACTGATCATTAAACAGAGTGAGCATTTCACTGGGATGAAGATACTAAGAACACAAGGCAGCCAAAGCAGTTAGAACTTTAAGAGAATGGAGGCAAAGTCGTGAAAAAAACAAAACAAAACAGGTAAGTCCTCAAAATCCTTATATATATAAAATTCTCTTCACAAACCTGGAGAACTCCTGAGTCGAGCACACTAAAAATGAAGACTCTGGATACCTAGCAGAGAATTGCTACTGATTAAAGATGTTGGGAATTCAAGCTCAGCCCAAAAGAACAACAGACCACATAGTATCACAGGTTTTTAGCTGAGAAGGTAGGTCCATCTCTAGGGACCAAGCATAAGAAATAAGTAGAAGTGGGGCTGGAGAGGTGGCTCAGGGTTTAAGCCTCCGCCTTGCAGGCAGAAGGTCCCGAGTTCGGATCCCAGATCCCACGTATAGACGCCAGACAGAAGCGGGGGCGGCCTGCGCTTCTGGTCCTGGTAGGGCGGAGCCTGTGAATCCCAGGGCAGAAGGAGATGGAGGCGTCCATGGTGGTTCGCGAATTCGTCCGTGGTTCTACATACACACACACACACAGACACACACAGACACACAGACACACACGTGCGCGCACATGCGCACAGTTGAATAAATAATAATAAAAAAAAATTAAAAAAAAAAAAAGAAAAAAAAAGAAATAAGTAGAAGTAAGGTGAAATTAAACTTCAACAAGAATTCTGGAGAGATAGTTCAGGAGTTAAATCTCTGCTTCACAAGCACACAGTCCTGAGTTTGAATCCCAGGTCCCACATAAAAATACTAGGCGAAAATAGCCACAGCCTGTATACTTCTGGCCCTGGAAGGTAGAGCCTGGGAAACTCCAGGGCAAAGCAAGAGGTAGAACAATTCAGGATAATTCCCTAAGTCACCTTTGGTCCTCCACAGGCACACACAATGTCTTCTGATTCACACAGACACAACACACACAATCAATAAATAAATAAAAATAAAAGTTATTGGGGCTGGAGAGGTGGCTCAGGGGTTAAGCCTCTGCCTTGCAGGTAGAAGATTCTGAGTTCAGAATTCTAGACCCCACGTATAGACACCGGGCGGAAGCAGGGCAGCCTGCCTTTCTGGTCCTGGTAGGGCGGAGCCTGTGAGTCCCCAGGCACAGTAAACAAGGTGGAGATAGAGGTGGTCCATGGTGGTTCCCGAATTCACCCGTGGTTCTACACATACACACACACACATACATAAACACAGCACAACTGAATAAATAAATTTTTTAAAAAAAGTTATCATCCATATGAGTCAGGCATAATGGTACATGCTGGCAATTCTAGCACTCTAGAGGGAGATGCAGAAGGGTCAGGAATTCAAGACAGCTATTGCTATGTTTAAAGCTAGTCTGAACTATGTGAGACCCTGTCTTTGGGATGAGGGGAACAAAACAAAGAGGGGCGAATAAGATGGCTCTTTGGGTAAAGGTACTAGAGGCACAAATTTGAGGACCTGAGGTTTGGTCCCCAAAATCCATATAAAGGTATGACAGACTCTATTTCATTAATTGTCAACTATATTCCACAAACACAATTATTTTTTAAAAAAGAAAAAAATAAGGCTGGAGAAATGGCACAGGGTTTAGCCCTTGCCTCCCAAGCAGAAGGAGTTTGGATCCCTGAACCCATGTAAAAAACAATTGAGTGGAAATGGTTGGCATCCTGCATTTCCTGCCCTAGAAAGCAGAAACTGGGAAACCCTAGAGCAAGCCAAAAGGAGGAAGAACTATCCAGGATAACTTCTGAAATCACCCTTGGGCCTCCACAGACAAGTATGTGCATATACACACAAAATAAATAAATTTTTTAAAAGAGAAAGAATATAAACACAAAAACCACAAGATGATTCAATTGGTAAAGGCAATGGCATAAAAACCTGAACCCTTAGTTTGGTCCTCAGAACACACATGATGGGAGAGAACTGACTTCAAAAGTTGTCCTCTGACTTTCATGTATGTTCTATGATACACACGTGGGTCTGCTCCCACTCCCTCTCTTTCAAATAAATTAAAAATAAAATATATATAACCACTGTTACGAGTACATTAAAGAAAAGAAAAGGAAAAACAGCATGGTAATACACTTAATGTAATTTCAGAACTTGGGAAGATGAGGCGGAAGTACAAGTTTAAGGACAACTTGGACTACATGAGCTGAAGATTAGTCTGAGCAACACAGCAAGACCCTGTCTAAACAACAATAATGAGAAAGTTTTGGCTAGAGAGATGACTCAGGGGTTAAGATTCTGCCTCATAAGCAGAAGTCCTGAGTTAGATGTAAAAAAAAGAGCCAGGAGGAAACAGTGGTAGCCTGCATTTCCAGCCCTAGTGGGCCGAGCTTGGGAAATCCCAGAGTCAAGCAAAAAGGAGATAAGAACAATCCAGGATAATTCCCAAAGTCACCCTTGGTTCTTCACATTGGCACACAATGGCTTTTAATACACACATATACACACAAAAAATAAAGTTAAAAAATTAAGATGTTAAATAAATCAATTAAAAAAATAACAACTGACAGAGTAGGTAACAAAAAAATAACCCAAATGTAACATTATCTATGGAGATTCACATTTAGGCTGGGGAATGGCTTAGTAGGTCAGAGAGCTTGCTGGGTAAGCATTAGTACTTGAGTTAAGTCGTAGAAATCATGGAAAAGTTGGACATGACCTCACATGCTCACAAACTAAGTAGTATGGTACAGAGACAAGCAGATTACAAGAGATTGCTGTATGGCCAGTCTAGATGAAATGGCAAGCTTCAGAGAGACCCTGTCTCAAAAAATAAGACAGAGAGCTATAGTACTTGAGAGACTAAAGCAAGAGAATTACAGCAAGTTCAAGATAGTCAATCTGAGCTCCATCATGAATTCTGGACCAACCTTGGCTACAGAGTGAGACTCCAGTTCTAAAAAAGCACCAAAAGCATAAGATCAAAGTGCTGAGAATATGGGGCTGCTGAATGCTCAGTCCTAAATATCACCCATTTTGAGTCTCAGGGAACATCATGGAAAAGAGATTAAAAGCCTAAGGAAAGACTTGAGGATAGAGAGGAGTATGATTTCTGTCTGAAGTGTAGTGCAGGCTATGAAAATTTAGCTACAAAGACACTACATCGAATGTCATCTCCACAGATTGGAGAAGCATTCGGCTTTCAATCTATAATCTTCCTTCTACAAAAGGTGTTTATTAAAGAAAAGCATAACTGGCCAAAGTGCAGAAAATAACTGACTGGATACTTGGTCCTAAATAGGACATCTAAGTCAACCCATTCAACCCCAAGGCTCAGGGAACATCTCAGAGGAGGGAACACTAAGACTTTAAGAGCCTGAAGTGAGACAACTGTGCGGTCAGATGTTATCTCCAGGACATGATTTCATGATAGCTATGTGTATTTTCACAAGATCTACATGGGAAATGTCCTATCACCATTTTACCATGGAAGGGGAAAGATCTCAAGAAGTCCCACAGCTCCCTAAGAAATTGATGACTGTTAATACTGATAATGAAAAAATGGAAGATGCTTCCTCAGTTGTATACCCACTGATATAAGGTTCATGTCCCAACGAGTACTGAGGCACGTCATGAACAGCAAAGCAGATGAAACCCAGCAGACTACACATGTGAACAGACTTGAAAATAAGAGGGAGTCTACAAGAGAAGAAAAAGTGTTTTAAGGGGGAAAGTGGGGGGGTATGTTTGGGGATTAAGGAATGAAAAGTAACATAATTCACTATATTCATATATGTAATACTAAAAGAATTAAAAAATGTATGAATGTTTGAGCTACAAAAAGAAGCTGGGTATGATATGGTCATTGGAATCACAAACAAACAGCAGTTGTGACCCCTGCATTAGACTTAAAAAATAAATAAATAAAAGGAGGGGAACTAGTTGAGTTGGGAAAAGGAAAGGTCAATATTTATGAGGGGGAGGAGGAGAGGAGAAGTTAAGTGGAGAAGAGCAGTATGGTCATAAGTTGTATACAAATAAGAATCTCAAAAAGAAAAGGTCCACCATGAAAAAAAAAGTTGTTAGGAATGAGTTTTATCTCCAAAGTTACGAGTTTTATTAACATTTCAAAAGTGAAAACATTGCATTTGCTATCATCTTCCAAAGATTCATGTATTACTTGCATTTATTTTAAAAATTAGGTTAAAAAATTACCGAAAACAGGGCTAGAAAGATGGCTCAGGGGTTTAAGACTGTATCTCACAAGCAGAAGGTCCTGAGTTTGGATCCTCCCACGTAAAAACCCCAGACAGAAACGGTGGTGACCTGCACTTCCAGTCCTGGCGGGCAGAGACTGGGAAATCCCAGTGCAAAGCAAAAAAGGAGGTAGAAGCAATCCAAGATTCCCAAAGTCATCATTGGACTCCAAAGGACACACAGTGCCCTCTGAAATACACACACACACATTTTTTAAAAAGAATTACAAAAACAAACACTACTTAATAATTCTCCAAGACTGAAGACTGGAGATATAGCTTAGATGATGAAGTGTTTGCTGTGCAAGCACGAGAACCTGAGTTTGATCTCCAGAATTTACATCAATTAAAAAGAAAAGCAAGGCAAATGACATCTTTATCGTGGTCCCAGTGCTGGGAGATGGAGACAGATGTGTCAGTGGTTCAAGAGCCAGCCTACCTAGCCTAGTAGGTGAGTTCCAAGCAAGCGAGGAGACAATATATAAAAAAACTAAACAAGGTGGATGGCACATAAGGAACCATTACACTTGAGGTGGACCCGCTGGCCTCCATATGTACACGTCTATACACACATAAACATGCATATACATATATATATATATATACACAATTTTCAGACTTAAATATATATGTCCATTTTTCCACATAAAATTTCAAGTAAATATAATTAAATTACCATGCAAGCTTCCATTAAGGCAGTGTGCATCTCATCAGTTTTGTGCTCTTGATCTGCACCAGCTTCAAGCAGAAACCGAACCATATCCAAATGGCCTTTAAAAAATGTTAAAGAATTAAATATCAATTAAATGCATGAATATTAAAACAAAGAATCCTTTACTTTCAGACATCTATATACAATTTATAAACACTTATACTGACTTCAATAAATACATCAATGACAGTTTTACAAAGCTAACGAAAAGTATTAAGTAGGCGCTCTCTTGTTAAGGTTTCATATCTAAGTTTTAAGGACTGACTTGATCTAAAGCATATAAATCTAGTTAAGTAAGCAATCATGCTGGTTTATTCAATTTAATTTATTATGAACTATTTATTCAAACACTGAAATCAAACAGAAAGCCAGGTACAGTATCTTTACATCTATTTTTCTAGAAAAACAACTTTCGAATAACCATAAACTCACTGTAGCAAAGAGCAGACGGACACATACACACAAAAAAAATCTCCATTTAAAATAATTCCAATTCTCTCGATACATTTAAAATATTAAAACTCTTAATGGTCAAATAAGAAAAAACCCAACACTCCAATGGAAAAATAAGTGAAGGATATGAAATGGCAATTCAAAAAAAAAAAACCACAAATGAATATAAAATTGATGAAAGATATTAAACCTTCCTATGAAAGTAATATAAATTAAAACAAAACACCTTTGTTTTAACTATCAAAATGGCAAATATAAAAAGAATGATAATACCCAGTGTTGGTGAGGGTGTAAGGTGGGATAAAGGGTACTCTCAAATAGTTGTTGGGAGTGTAAATTGGTTCAACCTTTTTAGAAGGCAATTTGGCAATATGTATCAAAAGCCTTAAAAATGTCCATACCCTTTGACCCAGCAATTCCACTTCCAGGAATTTATCCTAAGGAAATAATCAGAGATTAGGCAAAAATGTCTTCACAAGGATGTTATTACAGTGTTTTTAATAATAGTGAAAAACTGGGGACAATTAAAGTGTCCAACAATAGACAATTATGGTGTATTCATTTCATGTATTTGGCAGAGATTGCTAGTTCCTAGCCAATATCCATAGTAACAGAACAATATGCCTAACTAAAAAGACCAAGTTTTCCTGCCTCCCTTGCAGCAAAGGGAAGTCAATGAAATGCAAGTGATGGTTATAAAGTCTAGAAGATTTCTTAAAGGAACTTAATAAATTGGAAGACAATTGCTACTATGGTCTTAACCCTCTTTGATTGCTGGGGATCTAGCTAGCTATCTGCTGGGTATAAAAGATAACCTTAAGGACAGAAAACACATATTAAGATGACAAAGCAGAAAAATAGAATTCGTAAGTTTTGTTGACAAGTAAATTGCTATACCAGCAATAGGTGGCTTACTTTCAAATTTCTCTTCTGTTCAAATCATTGTTTTGAGTTTTGTGGTATGTGTAGCCAAATCAATCTAGAAACCCTAAGTGAAATGCTATCATCAAAAATTGTGTTACAAAAACATTGAGAAGGGAAAATATTCATGATATACTGCCAAACAAAACAGGCAGACTATGAAACTTTAGTTACTTTATTTCACATATATATGCATTTTTAAGCTTACTTAAAAACACTAAAAATACACACACTAATAGTTTGCATACTTTTTAAATCTTTAGATGATAGCATTACATGTCATTTAAACTTTTAGTTTTTTGCTATTATATATTTTTCAGATTTTCTGTATCACATGTGTGTTAGTTTATTGTGCTTGTATTATTTTAAAACAAAAAGTTGGAAAATCATATAGAACAAAAGTTATCAAATAATGGAAACTCTTAAATCTATTTAGGTTGTTTAGTTGACTTCATAGTTAACTGAATTAAAGTAATAAAGAAATATACACTGGACTACTTTAGAAAAATATAGGCTAAAATGGGCTTTCTACATAATCTCTTTTTATAAACTAGATAAGTATAACACAGGGAAAACAAACAATATAAAGTTAACTCAAATACTCAGGAAAACAAAGAATATAAAGTTAATTCAAATGCTCAATACCTAAATATTCAAAATTGTTATGAAAAAATTATAAATATTCAAGCATAGAAAGTACCTTTGTAGCATGCAAGTGTAAGAGCACTTTCTTTGAACTCATTTGAATGAGTGTTGATGCCTGCACCATGATCTAGAAGAACTCTTGCAACTTCCACATGACCTGCACTGGCTGCTTCCATTAGGGGGGTATGTCCATTCTCATTGTGATCTTCTATATTTGCACCTTCATTAAGTAGCACTTTTACAATGTCAATAAATCCTCCAGCACAGGCATAAGTTAATGCAGTATTTCCTAACAAAAAACAAAAAAGTACAAAATTATGATATAATAGATACAAATATGATTGTGCTTTTTCCGTTCTAGTTATAGTTCTCCAATTCTGACATAAAACACTATAACTATCTCTCAAGTTATAGGTGTATGTGTATGTATATATGTATGCAAATGTTCTAGAGATTGAACTAAAGGTCTCACATATGCTAAGTTCTGTCACTAAGTTATGTCCTTGGCCCACTTTTAATGTTTTTATTTGAGGAATAATTTGGTTGCAAACTCATAATCTTCCTGCTTAGTATTATTTCATCATTTGATCAAGTTCTTTTTTAATGCTATCAATCTAAAGCATTATTTTAATTTTCTTACTAAAATTTTTTTTAAAGTATTTATTTATTGGGCTGGAAAGATGGTTCCAAAGCAGAAAGTCCTGACTTCAGATTCTAGGTCCCACGTAAAAACACGAGGCAGGGCTGGAGAGATGGCTCAGTGGTTTAGACTCTGTCTTCCAAGCAGAAGGTCCTGAGTTCAGATCCCAGGTCCCACGTAAAAAACACCAGGCAGAAATGGTGGTACCCACACTTCCAGCCCAGATGAGCGGAGCATGGGAAATCCCAGAGCAAAGCAAAAAAGGTAGAAGCAATCCAGGATGATTCTTAAGGTCACCCTTGGCCCTCCAGAGAGCCCTACAGTGTTCTCTAATACACATGCACCACACACACAAATAAAAATAAATAAATAAATATTAAAACCAAACCAAACAAAACACACCAGGCAGGAATGGCAGTGGCTTGCACTTCGGGCCCTCTTGGGCAGAGCCTGGGAAATCTCAGATCCAAGCAAAAAGGAGGTAGAAGCAATTGAGGATAATTCCCGAAGTCACCTTTGGTCCTCCACAGGAATACACAGTGCCCTCCAATATACACATGCACACACACGTGCAAAATAAATAAATAAATTTTTTAAAAATTTATTACTTAAGTAGGGAGGACAGGGCAGGTATGAAATCGGCTCTCTCCTCCTATCATTTGAGCTCTAAACTCCAGGTTTGCTACAAGCACCTGTCTGTACCTGCTAAACTATCTGGCCAACACTTACAAGATTTTTCTTAAACGTTTAACACTGGAAGAAGGACATCTGTTACCAAACAAAAAAGCATACCCTAAAAAGCAGGTGACAATGTGGAAAACATCTCCCACATAAAGCTGAAATGTATGATCGCTTTCCGCTCTAATTTCTTTCTAGATTCTAGACTGATTTGAGGCAGAAAAGAAAAACTCCTAAAATCCTTTATTTTTAGTAGTCTTCCGAATGATGCTGACATTCAGGCAGTTTTTTAAACCAAATGAATCAATTGGAAAAAAAAAAAAAAAAAAGAACCTGATTAGGAAATTTACTAGTGGGAGAATGAAGCAACTTCCTTCTGAATTTTTCTTGTGTGTCTGTATGTATCAGAGAGCACTATGTGTGCCTGTGGAGGTCTAAGGTTCAGATCCCAGGTCCCATGTAAAAATGTCAGGTGGAAATGGCAGTGGCCTACACAGTTCTGGCTCTGGTGGGGAGAATCTGGAATCCCAGAGTGAAGCAAGAATGAGATCGAAGTAATCCAGAATGATTTCTGAAATCACCCTTGGTCCTTTACAGGGACGAATGTGCTCTCTGATACACACACACACACACACACACACACACACACACACACATAGTACATAAATGTTAAAAAAAAAAAAAAAGAAAAGAAAACATCTAAAAATTTTAAACCAGTTAAAAAGACATATGTTATCCTAGCACCTGGGAGGCAGCGGAGGAGAATCAGGAGTTCAAGGCTACCTGAAGCTACAAAAAGTACTTTCAATGTCACCCTGTGCTACATGAGACCCTGCCTCAAATATAGAAAGTAAAGAAAAAGGAAGGGGAAAGAGAAGAGGAATGAAAAAAGGTATTTGCAGGTATGGTTCATATTTGCAGTCTCGGCATTTAGAAGGAAAAAATAGGAAAATGTCTGAAAGTTCAAAACTAGCATGACATACATTGTGAATTCCAGGCCAGCCAAGGGTGCAGAGTAAGACCTAGTTTCAGAACATAAAAACTAAATAATTCTAAAGCAATACTCAAAACTACTTCTATTTTAGTATTATATAACTTAGAAACATGTAACATTTCCATGAATTTATTAATAACCTTTGACAGGTTTTATTCATAAGACAATGCATAGTTAGATATATGTTCCTCAGACATGTATCTTTAACATACATTTATAATATAAATAGGTAGGTTTTATTCCCTTCAGCATAACACATTCAAGAAAGAAGGAAGGAAGGAAGTGGGGGAGAGGGGAGGGAGGGGGATGGGAGGGAGAAAGAGAAGGAAAGGGGAAGGAGAAAGGAAAGGATGGAGGAAGGGATGGAGGGAGAGAAGGAGGGAGGGAGGGAGGGAGGAAGGAATGAAAATGTGACAGTGTCTCACTCTGTAGACCAGAATGGTGAAGAAAATGAAGATGATTCTACCTCAGCCTACTAAGTGTTGAGAACACATGTATGCAATACCAAGTCCAGTTTATGCAATGTTGGACAAAAATCCAGGACTTTATGCATGCTAAGGTAAGCACTCTACCAAATGAGCTACATTCCTGGCCACAGGTTAAATCTAAATGATACCTTAGATATATATTTTTGCCAATCAGTAGATATTCAGACTATTAGAATTTTTTTTTTCGGTCTGTGCTATGTGTGTCATGTGTGTTTATCAAAGGATACTGTGTGTGAAAGACTATTAGAATTTTATAACGTTAAAAAGGGTGGATGGGTCAGCAGGTATGACCAGCAACATCTTATTACTAAATGTATTCTGCACACTCTAAAGAAAGTAAATCCAATGTAATAAACATGCCCATGTTATTCAAAGCCAAGGATGTTATACTTAAATGAAATAAAAAATTATAGAAGACACAGATCATAATTTTGTGTCTTTATATACTATGTGTCACTGGTGGAAAAAAAAAAAGGTAGCAAAAAAACTGGTAAAAATGGGAGCTGCTGAGGTGACTGACTATGTGCACACCTGTTGACCTGAGTTGTCCCTGGAAGGACAACTGTCTTCTAATCTCCATCCTGTGCCATAGCTTCATGCATATTATAGCTTATATGCATGCTCTTCCTCTCTCTCAAATAACAAAATAAGACAAAAATAAATAAAAACTGTTAAGTTTGACCAACAGGACCTAAGTTTACTTTTGAGATGGTTTCACTATGTAGCCTAAGACTTGCCTGAAACTCCTTATGCAGTAAGATGTAACTTCATTTCAAACTCACAGCATCCTCCTGCCTTGGTCTATGTACTAAGATTATAGATGTATGCCACCATGCCTGTTCCAAATTTGTTTAAATACTGTTTTATTCTTTCTTATAATCTAGGAATCTTTCTATGTCCTTGATTCTCCTACTCCAGACTCCCAAGAGCTGAGTTTTCCAGGTGTGCACCATCATGTTTTGCTTCGAAAGTTGTTAAAATAAAAAGCTTTTAAAATAAGCCAGTTCACTCAAAAATAATAATAAAAAAGGGCATTTAAAGACATCAAATTAATTTGTATCTGTATTTTACTCAGAGACTTAACCCAAAAGCTAACTTATTTTTTTTTATTCAATTGCGCGTGTATGTGTGTGTGAGCATGTGTGTGTATGCAGAACCACGGACGAATTCGGGAACCACCATGGACCGCCTCCACCTCCTCCTCGTTTACTCTGTCCCGGGATTCACAGACTCCGCCCTACCAGGACCCCCCTTCCGCCCGGTGTCTATACGTGGGTTCTAGGATCTGAACTTGGGACCTTCCGCCTGCAAGGCAGAGGCTTAACCCCTGAGCCACCTCTCCAGCCCCAAAACCTAATGTTTTTTAAATAGGTTTACATTAGTCTTCCTCAGTAATCATATTTTTATCCCTCATTATAATTATGTCAAATTTCCTCCAATTAACATACTATTCTCAGGCTGGAGAGATGGCTCAGGGGTTAAGATCCCAGGTCCCACGTAAAAATGCCAGGTGCAAGCAGCCTGAACTTCCAGTGTATATAGCTCAGTTTATAAGGTGACTATGTACACACCTGTTGACCTGAGTGCAATCCCTGGAAGAAGAACTTCCAGCCCTGGTGGGCAGAGCCTGGGAAACCCCAGAGCAAAGCAAAAAGGAGGTAAAAGCAATCCAGGATGATTCCCAAAGCTACCTCTCGTCTTCCACAGGGATGCACAGTACCCTTTGACCCCCACACACAAAATAAATAAAAAACTTCAAAAAATATTATTCTCTACATACCTGTTGCAGACTGGGAGTTGACATCTGCATCATGAAGAAGTAATAATTTTACAATATCTAAATAACCTCCACTGGAAGCTGCCATGAGGGGAGTTATATCTCCTTTATTCCCACGATCTTCAACGTTAGCATGCATTGCTAGCAATACCTTTAAAACACATTACACATAGAAAGATATTATTTCTTGCCATTATAGTATTTCTAGAAAAAAAGCCTGGAAAGATATTCTTTTAGAGAAAAGAGAAGAGAAATCAAAAGCAATCACTCTTTGGAAAAATATGCCAAGTTTCACTGGTCAGAATGCCAAGTCAGATGATGTATTTTTACTATATCATATGTTCAAAACTTTTTGGGGAGAAGGGGTAAGAAAGGCTATCGACAGGTGAGATGGCTCAGCAGATAAAGACACCTATAAGCAAATCTAGTAATCAGAGCTCACGTAGTGGAGTGAAGGGACTTGCAAAATTTGGAAGTCTTTGACCTCTGAACATACACACACTCTTGTGCTCTCTCTTAAACAGAAAGAAGGAAAGAGAGAAAGAAAAAAAGAAAAGAAAGGAAGAAAAAGAAAGAAAAGAAAAAGAGAAAGAAGGGAGGGAGGGGGGAGGGAGATTAGACAAGGACTTATATAGGCAAAGCTGGCTCAAATTTGGTATGTAGTTATGCAGTTGAGGATGATCTTAATCTGACCCTCTTGCTCCCACTTCCTCTGTGCTGGATTTGGGTATATACCACCACTCTGGGCTATTATATGTTAATATTTAAATAAAGATCTGACAGTTATGACTGTTCTTTTCAAAGAATTTTTGTTGTATTTGAGATTACCTAGCAAAAGAATAACAAAAATGGTTAATTTTTAAACACTGCTCTGTGTAGAACAACAACAAAAAAAAAAAACAAAGAAATGAGTAATCTAAAAGAAGTAGAAATAAAACATTTCCCTCCATAGTTGTGTTTGCATTTGGTTTATTTTTTTTTTTTCTTTTCATGCTTATGTGGTAAGAGGGCACTTAAGTACATGTGTTTGTAGATGCCCAAGGGTGACTTTGGAAGTCACCCTTGACTGCTTTACCTCTTTGTTTTGCTCAGGGATTTCATCACAGCTTTTTTTAACGGAATCTTGGAATCTGAACTCAGGCTCTTTCACTTTCAAGGCAAAGGCTTTAGCCATTGAATCATCTCTCCAGCACTGTGTACTTATTTTCAAAATGCTTTTGAGATAGGAACCCCCCCCCCCATGTAGCCCAGCCTGGCCTTTAACTTTTGATTCTCTTTCCTGTCTTCAGATATTCACCATCATGCCCATCACAGTTATGTTCTATTTTTTCAAATTTTTTTTCCCAAAGAACCTAGTAAAGATTTAATTTTCTGCTTCCAGTCTTCTGAAGTAGACACATATTTGACTACCACCATAATGTTGGTTGTAAGAGCACAAAGGGTTAAGCACAAATGGTGAGATTTAATCCAGGGTGATGAGGAGATGATAGGTGGTCATAGAACTCCACACCTAGTGTGACAATTGACAGCTAATTCTTATTCTGAAAAGCCAGAACTACAGGGTATGAACTATAGAGAAGTTGCAGGTGGATCTCAAGTTTATTAATAATTCACATTATGGTCTTTAGCACACATACCCATATAATTAAACAAGCTAAATCTACTAAGTAATGTGATTAAGGTCACAATATTTCTTTTGAACAGCCTCTTAAAAGCAATGTTATGGGCTGAAGAGATGTCTGAGGAGGTAAGCCTCTGCCTCGAAAGCAAGAGGTCTTAAGTTTGGATCACAGGTCTCACGTGAAAAAACACTAGGCATAAATGAGAACAGCCTTCACTTCTGGCCCTGATGGATGATGCCTGAAAAATCCTCGAGTGAAGCAAAAAGGAGGTAGAAGCAATCCAAGATGATTCCCGAAATCATCCTTGGTCCTCCACAGGGACACAGTGCCCTGTCTCTCTCTCTCTCTCTCTCTCTCTCTCTCTCTCACACACACACACACACACACACACAAAATAATAATAATAAAATAAACTTTAAAAGCAATGTTACTAAAGTGTAAAGTATTTTAACAAATTAAAACTACAGATAATTTCTAAATATACATATCATCACTATTATAATCAATTTATACTATTTATATATAGAGTCCAGAGAAAACGGACTACCAATTGCTGAAAGTAGGCATCAGTTTGATATGCTTGTTAATTGATCCCACAGGCATAATTATGTCATAATTTTATTGTCTGTCTTGCTGAATCGGGAATGCTGCATGTACAGATCAAATAAACACGGTAGTACAGCCATCAGAGGCTCACAATGGCTCTTCAGCCAGCTGTCCACAACGCGGGTGTGTGAACAGTCTTCATCAGAGGGTCCTGGTGGAAGTTGTCAGCCACCTTCCAATGTAGATCCCCAGTCCAATGGCCAGTAGAGAAAGCAGCAGAAACAGGAAGAAAACCTTGAGGAACTCTGCTAAACGACACCTCCTTTCTTCATGAGGCTTGAGTTTCTCATGCTCAAGTTGCTGTGTGCTTAAAGAGGAACTTCTTGAGGGAATAATTTTCTGGACAACTTGACCAATCCCAGATTCAGAGTTTCTCTTCAAGATGCTTTCAAGTTATCTCCTCCTCTCAATATAATCTTCCTCAGACTGAGAGCTGTTTTTTTCCTCCAATGCTGTGAGTGTCTATCTTCTGATGCTCTGTTAACATCTTGAGGTGTTTGGGAGCAGGGTGTCACAAAAAGAGTTGCTCCATACAGACTTGTGCTGGGCATCCAACAGCATCTTTTCTATGTCACCATTATAAATAGAAACTGAGCCTGGAAAACTGTTCATGTTCCCATTGCTGAAGTATAGTTCTATCCAGGAGCTTTGCAGGGAGGGAGGAACTCCTCCTGAAGCTCAAGGCTTGCAGAGGCCTGCACTGGCTGTAGCTAGGCTTTGGCAGTGGTCAAGGGAGAATATGCATGCTAGTGGCCGCCAGCTCTGCTCTTTTTTTCACTTTTTTAACCTGAGGTTGAGTCAGAAACTTCCCTAATACATTGCTGTCCACCTTAATTGCTGAATCATGGACCTTCAATTGAACCCACAGCTTGATGATTTGGCTTGACTCACTAGCCATCTTGCTCTAAGGAGCCTATCTTGGACTTTTGAGGCTTGAATTACAAGTGGGCTGTCATGCCCATAGGCTTTTACATAGGTTCTGGGGATCTGAACTGTGTCCTCACTTCCACAGCAAATGCTTTAACCATTAAAAGCTATCACCTCAAACCTTGTTATACCTTTTTTATTAATTTAGTGTGTATGCATGTGTGCACAATGTATGTGTATGTGGGAGTGAATGTGCCACAAAGTGCATGTGGCAGTCAGAGGACATCTTGCAGGAATTGTTTTTCTCCTTATACTATGTGGGCTTCCAGACTAAACTCAAGTTACCAGGCTTTTGCAGTAAGTGCCTTTAACCTCTAAGCCATCTCACTGGCCCCCAGATATATATTATTTTTAAAAGACAAGTTTAATAATGCCTGTAATTCTAGCACTCGGGTGAGAATAGGTGTGAGGCTGCGACATGAAGACTGACTGAAATTCACGGCCAGTTCATACATGGTATATACCAAACCTGAGTGAGAATGTACCTCAAAACTTTAAAAACATGATTGGAGAGGTAGCTTAGGGGTTAAATCTCTGCCTCCCAAGCAGAAAGACGTGAGTTTGAATCCTGCATTCAATGCTGGGCTTGCAATTCCCACTCTGGGAGACAGAACCTAGAAAACTCCAAAGCGAAGCAAAAAGAAGGCAGATCTTCAATCCAGGATGATTCCTGAAATCACTCTTGGGCCTCCACAGGCATACACAGTACCCTGACAAATATACACACAGATACACAGGGGGAAAAAAACTTTAAAAATAGAAAAATACACTTAAAATATAATTATTATTTCTATAAGTATAAAAATAATCTTGTATAAATGTGTCGAAGAATAAAAGACAAAAAACTCGGGGCTGGAGAGGTGGCTCAGGGGTTAAGCCTCTGCCTTGCAGAAAGGTCCTGAGTTCGGATCCTAGACCCCACGTAAAGAGGCCAGGCAGAAGCGGGGGCGGCCTGTGCTTCTGGTCCTGGTAGGGCGGAGCCTGTGAATCCCGGGGCAGAGTAAACAAGGAGGTGGAGGCGTCCATGGTGGTTCCCGAATTCGTCCGTGGTTTTCCACACACACACATGCACATACATACATACATGCGTGCACACATACATACACACACGCGCACACAAGCACGATTGAATTAAATAAAAAAAAAGACAAAAAATTCAACAACGAAAAAATGAAACACTCGAATTATTATAAAAACTTTAAAAAGTAAAGCACTCAAGCCGTTCCATAATTGTAATTGCTAAAGAATTGTTTGGGGTTGGAAATGTAGCTCAGTGGTACTTACCTAGCATGCTAGCATGTACAAGACTGTGGTTTTGATCCCTAGTAAAGCCAAAAATAATAACTTAAGATTATAACTGCTTACTTGTGCTAGTTCATAATATCCTGCTGAACAAGCCAAACATAGCAGGCTTTCTCCTTCTTCTGTATGTTCATTTACACTTCTGCCTTCATCAAGCAATTTACGAACAGCATTCACATCTCCATCTGAACAAGCTTCTGCCAGACTGCGACTGAAAACAAAACCATTAAACAATTAACTGATGCAAAAAGACTTAAGTGTCCTATAATAAGAAATTATCATAAAAATAAAGCCTTAGCCATATGGAGGAAAATATATACTAAAATGCAATTGTATGAACATTCAATTTGCTGAATGTCCTATTTTTACAACTCATTATTACATACTTCAAAAGGTGAATCTGAAAATAACGTTTTTTATAGTATACACATTAATATTTCAGTATGGGATTTAATACATGCTTTGCTTTTGTTCATACTGCTTTCTCCCAACCCTTTGCATCTTGATAATTTTTATTTTTCAATGGTAAATTAAGTGTTCTTATATGTGAATTTGACTTCAAAAGGCTAATGAGGGCTAGTGAGATAGATAGCTCAACAGTTAAGCCATCAGGTTTGTAAGGTGCCTGCTCATAAACCTGGCAACCTGAGCTCAATTCCCAGAAGCCCATATGATACATGTGTACATTTTTTCTTCTTTCTCTCTTTTTTCCCTCTGTCTCTCAAATAAATAAAACATTTTTTTAAAAGAAGGCTAATGAGAAATTTCTCAAATCTTTGTTTCATAGTCAACTAATAGAATGCTTTGTGGGTTTGGGAGTATAGACTTAAAGTGTCTTTTTTTTTTTAAAGCTTTGTTTCTCAGATTTATTTTAAGTGTTAAAAATGTTTTAAAATATCCCTAGAGGCATTGTACAGGTGGCAGATATGCGAGAAGACATGTCTAGACTCAGTGTTCTGTCCTGTAAACATTTGAATGATTAGCCACACATCATAGTGACTGCCAAGCCCCTGAATTCTAATATCCATGTACAACATGGGCAGCCTCCTGTGAGGCTCTGCAGATGGCCTCCTGTGGGCTGGGCTATGTGTGCTCAATCATGGACTGCCTCCTGTGAGTTGGCTAAATATGTTTATATTGTGGGCAGCCTACCAAGGGCTGGGCTTCCTATGTTTAGACAATGTTTGCTAGACCAGATTCCACACACTCAACTGTGTACTGTCTCTGTGAGTTGAACTCCATGTGCTCACATGTAGTTGATTTTTGGTGACCAGGTTCTGTGCACTGATATAGTGGATGGCCCCATGTGCAAGGGTCCATAAGTTCACACTGTGGAAGGCCCTCCCTGTGCCCTAGGTAAGGATCTGTGTACCAATACCATGGATGACTTGCCCTGGGCCAGGCTTCACAAGTTCAACCATGACAACAGTCTCCTGTGAGCAGGTTCCATTCACTTACACTGTAGACAGCCTCCCATGGGTTAGGGTCCAAGTACTCACACTGTGGATAGCATCTTTGTGCCTGGGTCTAAGTTCACATACAGGACAGCCTTCTCTGGAGACCTCCCCTGGATTGGGGTCTGTGTATTTGTGAATGGTCTCCTGTGGGTGGGCTCCATGCATTCACACTGTGAAAAACCTCACATCAGCTGAGCCCCATATGCTCCCATTGTGAAATTACTCAGCTTCACAGGAGACTGACAAAACTGTCATTCTTTAGCTTTATTATGGATTCTAAACTGTGTAAAGCTGGAAGCTCAATGGGGGGGACACGAAGGTGAGAGGGGGACATGTTGGCGAGATGTCCAGGTAAAGTGGAAGAAAGAAGTATATATGATAAAAATGCATTACACATCATATTTTCTGAGTACTACTGTTAATAAGCATGAACTATCATATCTTTTTTACACTTCTCAAATATTTTTATGATGCTCTATACTACAATATATTAGAAATCCAAAATAAACAACACCTGGTTTCTACTTCTAAGGAAGTTACTTATTCTAAAGAATTAAAATGTTTCAGTGGGTAACTGAGACAACTGGGTAACTTAGGGGGTTGCTGCTGAGCCTGGCAACCTGAGTTTTTGGAAGGGGAGACTCCCACAGGTTGTCTTCTGACTGATGAAGGGGAATTCTAAGAGTTCAAAGACCACCTGGGCTATAGTGTGAAATACTCTCAAAAAAAAAAAAAAAAGTGAGTAAGAATAAAAATAGTACTTATGTGAGTTCTGGTGATCCAAACTCAGGTCACTGGACTTGTATAGCAAGTGCTTTTACCCACTATGATAGCTCCCCAGCTCTTTAAAGTGTTCTTCATCCACCCCATACATTCAGACAACATTGGGGATTTACCCTAGTGCTCTTGGCATGCTATTAGCAAGTGTACTATCTCTGAACTACAACCCCATGGCAATATATCAACTTTATATTCACGTGTTTACATTTATGTATCCACTTAAAATGAAATTCCATTCAGCTCTTCTGACAGATGTATTTAATTACATCTGTCTACTTCCACAAAAATCAAGAAAACTTTTGCTAATACCTAGCAAAAGTATTAAATACATACTTGTCCACTTGTCCTGCATTGTGGGTATTTTCTGCTCTCATCCGTGTCAACGCAGCAGCAGCTTCATCCAGTGCACAACTAACTGAGGATGTCAGTCTCCGGAGGACCTCAGGATCTGCAAAAGCTTTACCATCAGCAGTTGACAATTTGCCAATTCCTTCGGGGGGGGGGGTGTCAATGAGGTAGTTAAGGAGAAGAAAAAAAGCATAAAAGTGCAAATTCAGATTCTATTTTTTTTTTTGCACATCTTAAACATTTTTATTCGATAATTTTTTAAATATTTCTACTTTTATAAGGCTATTGAGTATTCATCCCAGCTTCCTTTCCTCCCCAAGTCAGATTCTATCTTTAAACACTATTGTATGTCAAAAATATAAGACAATCTACAAATTGACAAAAGCTAGATAAAGCTGATTATTTCAACTCTACCATTGTCAAGGCCATCCACCATGGTTTAGAGTAGTTCTATCTTCACAATGTACACATTAATTGATCTTATACCTAACTAAATTTTATATAATGTTTATTATACTACACGAGTATATTTTATTGAAAGTAGTCATACCAATAAAATCTCTAGCATAGGATATTTATCCATATTTCTTCATAAATAATGAAAAAGGCATTCTATAATTTATTATAATCAAATTTTTTTCTATTAGTCAAATATCCATTTATATTTTCTGTGGTAATATTTCAATGAAGTTCACTCTCTTAGACATGGTAACTAACTTAAGGCAGAAGAAAAATGAAAAATAATACATGCAACATCCAATGAGTTTACATGACTTATCAGTAAGTATCACAAAATTTACTGTTATAAAATAAATGTAGAGGCTAGAGAGGTGGCTCAGGGGTTAAAACTGCCTTACAAGCAGAGGGTCCTGAGTTAAGATCCCAGGTCCCATGTAAAAAACCACAGACTGAAAAACGGGCAGGCTGCCTGCATTTCTGGTCCTGGTGGGCAGAGCCTGGGAAATCCCAGAGCAAACCAGTAAAGAGGTAGAAGCAATCCAGGATAATCTTTGAAGTCACTCTTTGGCCTCCATAGGGATACACAGTGCCCTCTGATACATACATACACACACACACACACACACACACACACACCATTCACATAAACACACATGCAAAATAAATAAAGTCAAAAAAATAAGTGTAAATTAAAATAATTTTTTGCCTAAAAAACTATCAAAAAATAGTTAACCAAGGGCTGAGATCTTTCAAAATTTCATAGGTAATGTGTACTGGTACAAACTTGGGGGATTTGACACTTCCTTCAAGTACAAATGTCCTGGGAGGGTGCAGTGGCTCAGGTTTGTAATCCTAGAACTTGGCTCAGAAAAGAGGAATGTTGCAAATTCAAGGGCAGTCTGGGTTTCAGAGTGAGAATCTGACTCAAAAAAATCAAAACAAAAAAAAAAAATAAGCCTACAGATACTTTTTTTTTAAAGTAACTGAGGCTGATTTCAAACTTGCAGTTAGTGAGGTAAAATATGGCACTTAACAACTTTTTAGGCAATATTTTTAAAAATAAACTATAAATTCTCCATCTACATTAATTAGGGGCAGGGGTTTAGACAGTGTCAGTATGGATGGAGCCAGCACCTCAAATTCTGCGTTTACAGGCATAAACCACTAAGCCCTATCATAGAAACTAAAAAACTGACTTCCTTTTTTCTTTCTTTTTTAGGGGAGTTTTTGGGACAGGGAGAAACCATGTCTTACTACAGAGCCAAAGGGAGCCAGATTTGTAATCCTCTTGGCTTCAGCAATCCAAGTTATAAATATGTGCCATCACACTTAATTAGACTTCCTTTTTCCCCCCCTCTGGTTTTTTAGAACAAGATTTTGATATGTAGGTCTGGCTGGCCTTACACTTAAGGCAAACCTCAGCCTCTTAGGCCAGTGCCATTACAACCTGCTATTTTAGGGAAAATAAAAGGCTTTAATTATATTGAAACTGGAACATACAGCAAATAATGAACAGATTGTATGTTATAAAATAGTAAGTACAAATAATGAACAGATTGTACGTTATAAAATAGTAAGTACATAATTTTTTAGAAAGCATGTTTGTTGTGTCTTTTAAGAAATATGATGTCGTGCTCGCTTCGGCAGCACATATACTAAAATTGGAACGATACAGAGATTAGCATGGCCCCTGCGCAAGGATGACACGCAAATTCGTGAAGCGTTCCATATTTAAAAAAAAAAAGAAATAAGATGTCAATATACAGCTGAAAATTCTTCATTAGAGTAGTTGACCCAGTTTAACTTATGATCTCTGTTTCCTATACCACCACGCCTTGCTTATCATAAGTTATTTTTTGTGTGTAGGGTGGTCTTTTTAAGACAGGGTTTCCCAATGTAGCTCAGACTGGTCTGGAAATCAGTATGTAGCTGAGGTAGCCTCTAGCTTGAGGTAATCCTACCTGAGCATCCAGAGTGCTAATATTGTCAGTATGAGCCAAGCCTATTAAATTCCTCTTTGCTAATATTTTAAAATAGCAACTGACATAGCTTACCATATTTTAGTGAAAGTTTGTGTTTAATTTTTACTTAAAGTAAAAATTAAAGTACTTGAAGTTATTTATAACTACAGTAAACATAAATTAAAATGAATAACTAAGCATCATTATAGAACTTCCTAAATCAGGTCAGATAAAGTCAAAATTGAAATGAGTTCAACCTAACTTTTACATTTTTGCATAATGTAAATGATATGGCTATTTTCTTTGACAATTAGTTGATTAAATTCACTACCTTAAAAAAATTTTTCCCCTAAATTTGTGTATACAAGATGGCACTTGAGTGTGTATGCCTGTGAGGCCCAAGGGTGATATTAGGAATCACCCTGGATTGCTCTATCTCCTTATTGCTTTGTTCTGGGGTTTCCCAGGCCCCACATTCCAGGGCTAAAATTATAGGCTAATGCCTTATTTGTCTGACCTTTCTAAGTGGGATCTGGGGATCCAAACTCAGGTCCTTTACATGAGAACCTCTGTTTTAACCCCTGAGCTATCTCTCCAGTCCCCTTAAAAATTAATAATGAGGCTGGAGAGATGGCTCAGAGGTTAAGATTCTGTCTGGCAAACAAAAGGTCCTGAGTTCAGATCCCAGGTCCCACATAAAAATGCGAGGCAGTAGCCTGCATTTCTAGCCCTGGTGGGCGGAGCCTGGGAAATCCCAAAGGGAAGCAAGAAGGAGGTAGAAGCTATCCAGGATGATTCCTGAAGTCACCCTTGGTCCTTCACAAGGACATACAGTGCCCTCTGATACACACACACACACACACACACACACACACGCAACACACACACACAATAAATAAAAATTTAAAAATTATTTTTAAAAAATTAACAATTGAGTTGAGTTCAGAAACTGTTCATTTCATTGAAACAAAAGTTTTCAAACAACAAAATGTACTTTTTTTAGGAAGTAAAAAGTAAGCTTTACACAGACTGTAAATTTTGGATAATGACATATTTTTTTCGATAATCTTATTCAACGTTACAAAGATTCCAGATTTTTTGAAGATAGAAATTAAATACCTGCTGCTTCTAACAATGCTTCTAGTCGTGCCTGTGTCTCTGGATCTACAGTACGTAAATCTGCTCCTTCTGCAGTACTTGATAAGAATATCTCTGATGTTTTAAGGACTGGGTTATCCAACTCTTCTTGATCCAAAATAAATGATTCAACCTGTTTATAAGTTAAACACAGAATAACAATGAAAACATGGCAGTATGATTAAAATAACTATAAACTAATATGACTTATTTACTATTTCAATATAACCATAGAAATATATGCTATGTAATTTTTGAGGTTCAGGCATGACGACAGGTAAATAAGATACTAGAACTGGAGAGACAGCTTAGGGGTTAAGACTCTATCCCACAAATAGTAGGTCCTGAGTTCAGATCCCAGGTCCCATGTAAAAAGCCAGGTGGAAATGGAGATGGCTTGCACTTACCCTCTGGTGGGCAGAGCCTAGGAAGTCCCAGAGCAAAAGAAGATAGAAGCAATCCAGGATGATTCCCGAGGTCACCCTCAAGTCCTCCACAAGGACACTCAGTGCTCTCTGATACACACACACACACACACACACACACACACACACACACACACCGTAAATAAATAAAATACTCAAAAAATAAGACACACTAAGTTTCTTAAAGAATACTATCTTTATCTGCTATTAATGTACGGCATGAAAAGTAATATACATATTTATAAAATCTATCAACCTCCTAGGAAGAGGCAAACAGACTATATAAAACAATAATTAATAAAATGAAAAGCAAATAAATACCAAAGGTTAGGTCTCATGGTGCAGCTCTGTAATACCAAGTACTCAGAAGACTAAACCAAGAGGGTCATAAGTTCAAGGTCTGCCTAGAAAACTTGGTGAGATCCCCTGTCCCAAAAATAAAGAAAAAGGGCTTCATATATAACTTAAGTGTTGGTACTCTTGCCTAGCATATACAAAGCCCTGGTCTCAATATTCAGTACTGAAAATCGAAAATGAAATACTATGGTGAAACTATTTATTCTAAGAGTTTTTTTCTCAGCCAGTGAGATGACTCAGTAGGTTAGGAGACCTGAACATAGACTTGACAGTCTCATTTTGATCCCCTGTGGGACTCAACATGGTAGAAGGAGAGATCAACTTTCTAAAGTTGTCCTCTGGCCTCTCCATGTGCTTCATGGCATGTGTGGCCTCTTTCTTTCTGTCCACCTCTCCCTCAAAAAAAATACATTTTTAACAGTTTTCCTCTTTTCTAAATAACTTACTCAATTCTGACTCAGAAGTATAAGAAAATATATCTCCAATGCCAAACATCTGAAGTTCTATAGGCAGGAAAACCCTATATTGAAGCAATACCTATTTGCTCACACTTCTATCCTCTAGACCTAGAATATCACTTGGAAATAGGAGAATCAGAAGTTGAAGGCTCTCCTAGGCTACATAGTGAGTTCAAGGCTAGTTGAGACCTGTCTTAAAAAAGAAAAAATTGTTTGAAGTATAACTAAGTGGTAGAGCAAGTCACCTAGCATGTTCAACGCTCTTGGCTCAATCCTCAGTTCTGCAAAAAGAAAGAAAAAAATCTTTCAGAAGTTTATAGAGTCCTTGGTAATCTGTTTAAAATTTTTGGTTATTTATTTGTTATTCTGGGTTTCAAAACCCAGGGTCTTAGATGTCCTCAAAAAATTTTCTACTGCTGAATCATATCCCCAGACATCTGCCCACCCTCCCCAGAGACATCATCTCACTCTGTAGTATAGTTTAGGTTGACTTAGATCTTACTGTGTAGTACAGACTGACCTGGATGGAACTCACGGTAGTTCTCTTGGCTTAGCCTTCCAAGTGTTGGGATTATGAGATATGAAGCCACTATGTCAGGTTCCCATCCATCTTTTTTTTTAGCTTTTTTTTTTCTCTCTCTGTAATACTAGGGATTTCAGCCTTCTTTTTACTTTCTATTTTTTGAGACAAGAGTCTCACTAAGTAGTCCAGACAGGTCTTGAGTTTTTGATTTTTGTGTTTTCCTCCTGAGTAGCTAGGATTGCAAGTTTGAACTTCCAGACTTGGCCTAATAGGTATTTTAAAGTAGTTATTTATTTAGATCCTGTTATTCAAGCTGTATGTTAAGCTTTGGAATTAGAAGGATGAGAAAAATGTTTCCTACTCTTAAGACATCACTTTTTCTTTTTTTGTAAAATTAGCATTTCAAGGAATGAAAACTATTTACTCAAATTACATTTATCCTTTATGGGTGCTGGGGATTAAACTGAAGTACTTGTGATTTGTGTGGCAACTACTTTACCAACCCAGCTGTCTTCCCAATTACTTCTGCCCATTTTAAAGACAAGATTTCAATACATAGCCCAGGCTGGCCTGGGCCCCATGATCCTCCTGTATTATCCTCCCAAGCTCGGGAATGCAAGCATGCATTTGTATAACTTTTGTGTATGTGTTTGTTTGAATCAGAGCCTACTGTAACCCAGATTGGCCTAACTCTAATTTACCATGTATAGGGGATGACCTTGAACTTCTGATCCTCTTGCCTCTGTCCCACAAGCACTAGGATCAAACCAAAGTCTTCCTGTATACTAAGCAAGAGCTCTACCAACTGAGCTACAACCCAGCCCTAATCTGTGAAATTATATTACATAGGATTTGAAGTCACAAAGATTAAACAATTCCAAGATATCAGTGACAAAAATTTAAGAATACTAAGTACCTATGGAACTATGTTAAAATATTTGAAATTTTTTCAGGGTGTTAGTATCAGATGAATTAGTTTTACAAGATTTCTTCAACTAAAAACAAAAGGAAGCAAACAAAAAACTGCTTTCCTCTTCTTAGCTACTTATCCCGTTGATGTGATAAAATATCTTGATTAAAAAATTAACTTTATATTTGGGCTCACAGTTCACAGATCCATCGTGACAGGGAAACCAAGATGGCAAGAGCTTAAAGCAGCTGGTCACTTTGCATCTATAGTCAGGGAGAAGAGAGGGTGACTGTTCTTGCTAAACTAGCTTTCTTCTAACCTAATCAGGATAATCCCTCACAAGACATACCTAGAGGCTTGTCACCTAGGTAATTCTAGATTTTGCTAAATAGCAGTAACCATCACACCTCAGATAACCTGTCAATTACCACATACAACAGGTCAAAATATATAGTAGTAATTTAGTGTAATTGGAATCATTTGAGTAGTGAGTGTCATCGAGGACTTATTTTTGTATTCTAATCAAACAAAAAATAACATTGACTTGTAGGCCAGATATTGTATGTGCTTAAATACTGAATTTATGCTTTGTTTGCTAGAAAATACCAGATACAGGCAGATTAGAAGACCCAATGAGTAAAGGCACTTGCCACTAAAGTCTGACAACCTGAGTTTGATCCCCAGAACCCATATGATGAAAGGACAGCACTAACCTTCACAAATGCCATGGCACATACATTCCCTTCTACACACACACACACACACACACACACACACACACACACACGGAGTTATATATTTATATATATATATATATATATATATATATATTTTTTTTTTTTTTTTTTTTTTTTACAGAAAAAAAGTACCAGGCATAAGCCACAAGTATTAACTCATGCCTATATTACCAGTACTCATAGTACTCAAAGAGGCAGGAAGATCTCCAAAAGTTTGAGGCCAGCTTAGTCTTCATAGTGAGTCCCAGGTCAGTCAGAATTATATGATAAAACTATGCCTCAAAAAAGAAAAAAAAAAGGAGGATGGAGGTAGGAAAAGGAACAAGGAAAAAAGAGAAAATGCAAAATTTTATTCCATTATCTCTTTAATATCCTGAAGAAAAGAAATTCTGGGGGAAGTAAAACAATTCAGGATGATTCCCGAAGTCACCCTTGGGCCTCCATAGATACACAGTACCCTCTGCTACACACACACACGCGCGTGCACACACACATACACACACACTAAATATCTCCTAGTGAATATACACACCTAGCCTTTGCTAGGAAGGGGCACAGCATATGCACAAAATCTCCAGTAATACATATGGTATGGCAAAGACTAACACACCACAGGTTTAAATATATTGCATGATTTTCCCATCTTCCTTGAGCACATATTAAAAAACAGAAACTTCAAAAGCTAGGATGCAGGGCTAGAGAAATGGCTCACAGATTAAGATTCTGCCTCGAAAAAGCTAAATAGTAACTGGGGAGAATAAAGAAGAGATTTTTTTTTTGGTGTGTGTAACCACAAATTCTGCAGCATATTTCCTATTACAACCTCTCCTGCAGATCAGACCAAGAGAACGAGAGAAAGAAACAAAACAAAAAAACATAAGAACATATCTACTAACCCAGAAAGCAAAAACAATTTTGAGAAAGAAACAAGAGAATGTATACTTTTCAATTTCAAAATAAGTAAAAAGCTAGTGTGAAACTGGTATAAGTAGACACATAGATCAATAGACTAGAACAGACTACAAAATTTAGCTCTGACATTGACAGACCATTGAGTGAAAAACTCTGGTCTTTCTACTTGTGAGGCAGAAGCTTTAACTCTAGAGCCATTCTCCAGCCCAGTTTTTTTTTTTTTTTAATGTTTTAAACTCTGAGGACTTGAAAAATACTTTGCCAATTTATTAAATTGGTATTTTGATAAATATGCTGTGGTTCTACAAAAGAATGCCTTTATTTTACGAAAGATATTCTTAAGCATTTAAGAGTAAAGAAGCATGGCATCTGCAGCTTACTTGCACATGGTTCAGAAAATGGATTTCTTTCTTATGAAAAGAAAGAACGGAAATGGGCTTTGTAGAGCACACTTATAATCCCAGCATCCAGGGGGGTGGCTGAGACAGTAGGACTGCTATGTTTTTGTGGCCAGTTTGGGCTACATACCAGGGAGACGAAGGACATACACACATATATAATTTATTTTATTTTTTCACATATATAATTTAGACTGTTACCCCTCTTGAACTAGCTCTTTGATAATGATGGTTTGCTTCACACATCACTAAATTTAGCAACTGAACAATTTTTAAAAAGAAAAAAAAAATCTAGGGGCTGGAGAGGTGGCTCAGGGGTTAAGCCTCTGCCTTGCAGGCGGAAGGTCCTGAGTTCGGATCCTAGATCCCACGTATAGACGCCAGGCGGAAACAGGGGCGGCCTGCGTTTCTGGTCCTGGTAGGGCGGAGCCTGTGAATCCCTGGGCAGAGTAAACGAGGAGGAGGTGGAAGCAGTCCATGGTGGTTCCCGAATTCGTCCGTGGTTCTACACACACACATTCATACACGCGCACACACACATACACGCACAATTGAATAAATAATAAAAATTTTAAAAATTTATAAAAAAAATAAAAAAAAAAATCTAAAACAGACTAAAAACCAAAACCCACAGAAACATAACAGAATAAGTAAACAGTTAAAGGAAAAACAAAGTCAGAGGCTGATGGACCGACAAGATAGTTCACTGGGTACAGGTGCCTGAATGTAAACCTGGTAACTTGAGATTGATTCTTGGTGCCCAATAAAGTATTCACATTTAAAAAAAAAAAAAATATATATATATATATAAATCCTTGAAAACATTATGTTCAAAAGTTGTCCTGTATGCATCTGAGTTCTCTGTAATACTTTTTTAAAAACTTGATAAAATTAGACTTTATCAAACTTAGAAACCTTGTCAGTGTGGCCTGCATATGTATTCCTAGTACTTAGAAGGCTGAGACAGGAGTGTAAAAGTAGTCTGAAACAGAACTCAGGAGGTACAATGTCTGATTAGTATCCAAAGTCTTGAGTTTACACCTCAAGAACAGCATAAACCAGGCACTCAGCACTAAGGTGGAGAAAGCATTAGGATCAGAAGTTCAAAGAGTCCCAGGTCATTATGAGCTACATATGTATTTGTAAAATTTATTTATTAATTTTGCATGCACACGTGTGCATGTGCGTGCATTTGTGTGTGGGGTGATCTGGGTCACTGTGGAGGATCAAGGGTGGCTTCAGGAATCATCCTGGATTGTTTCTACCTCCTTTTTGCTTCAAGCAGGGATTTCCCAAGCTCTACCCACCAGGACAGGATGTACAAGCCTCTGCCTTTTCTCCTTTTCTGCCTGATGTTTTTAGGTGGGACCTGGAATCTGAATTCAGGATCTTCTGCTTGCCAGGCAGAGTCTTAACCCCTGAGCCATCTCTCCAGCCTCTGAGCTACAGATATTAAGATCCTATCTCAGGCCAGCAAAATGACTGTGTGAGCAAACCTGGCAATTTGGTTTGATTCCTCGAGTCCATTCTTTTGGAGAACCAACTTCTGATACCCATATGCAGCCTCTCCTCTCTCCCTACATTGCATACTCTCTGAACTGAGTATGACAGTTCATGCCTACAAATACAGCATTTAAGAAGCTGAAGCAGGATTACAGTTGAATTCTACGCTGGTTGGGTTATAAATTCTAGGTTAGTTTGGGCTTGAGTAAGATCCTGCAAACAAACAAACAAACAAAAAAACACTGAGACCAGAAAAAGGTTCTGAGGGTAAAGGTATTTGCTGCACAAGCCTAGTGATCTGCATTTGATCTATGTAACTCACATAAAGATGGAGGTAACTTCAAAAAGTGGTCCTCTAGTTTCTACACCTGTCTGCCTCCCCCCCAAAATAGAGAGAAATCAGCTAGGAAAGTGGTTCAGTTGGCAGAGTGCTTGCCTAGCATGCATGAAGCTTTGGATTCAATTTACAGAACTACAGAAAACCACTCTTATGGCCTATGCCTACAATACCAGCATTTGGGGAGGTGAAAGCAGGAAGAGCAGAAATTTGAGGACATCATTAATTACATAGTCAGTTCCAGGCCAGACTGGACTACAAAAACAAAACAAACCATCATTTTTCCAAGTTTCATAGTAAGGTCTTCCTTAATGCATACAAAATCAATTTTTCTTTACTTCACAATTCATATAATTATAATCAGTTTATATTTACAAGCTTTACAAAATGAAGCTTGTCTTGGGCTGTGGGACAGAGATGGCTAAGTGGGTAAAGTGTTAGCCATGTGAACCATTGAGAGGATCAGATTCCCATATCAGAAGTCATTAAGGGTCTACAGTCAAACATGCCTATGGAAAATAAGAGGGTTGAAATCCCAAGAACCTCCAAAATCTTAGTCTGGCTTATCCAGCAGCAGTGAAGAAACCAGTCTTAAACAAGACAGAAAGACAAAAGAACGCCACCCAAAAGTTGTTCTCTACTTCCACACATGCACCTTGATATAAGGAGCAATAGTTGACAACTGATACACACAAACCCTTACACACATAAAAAACTCATCAAAGTTGATATTCTCACAGTATGCCAACAAATTGTTACAGTAATAACTTAAAACTTTTTAATAAACATTTCCAATAGCCCCAAAATGCATCCAATACACTACAAAGTATATGTCCAGCTTTATCACTGATAAGTTGTGATAAAACCTTTTTATCTTGAACAAACTACTAGGTTTTTGTTTTTTTTTTGCTTATCTGTTGTTTTGTTTTGTTTTAGCCACTTGATCAGATTTTATTTTCTTGTTATTGGCTTGTTACATGGATGCTAGAATTCAAATTCTGATTCTCATAACTGTGTAACAGGCATTCTTAAATCACTAAGCAATTTCTCCGGTTCCCAAAATAATATTTTAAGTGAAAGTTCCCTCGACTTCTAAAGTTACTTTAGGGGGCTGGAGAGGTGGCTCAGAGGTTAAGCCTCCGCCTTGTAGGCGGAAGGTCCTGAGTTCGGATCCTAGACCCCATGTATAGACACCGGGTGGAAGGGGGGGGCAGTCTGCATTTCTGGTCCTGGTAGGGCGGAGCCTATGAATCCCGGGGCAGAGTAAACAAGGAGGAGGTGGAGGCGGTCCATGGTGGTTCCTGAATTCGTCCGTGGTTCTACACACACACGCATACATACATACACACACGCATACATACACACACACATACATACACACACACGCATACACGCACAATTGAACAAAAATGAAATAAAATAAGTTATTTTAGAAAATTTAAAACATTTCAAACTAGTTTCTACATTAAGCCTTTTAGTATCTTCTATATTTCCCTTGTTCAGCTTATGTATAAAGTTCTGACATACTATTAAAAGTGAGTCACCTTGTTTACCTAAAGTTTGAATACAGAGTATTCATGACAAAATTGCCAACTCTGACAAGAGGTGCCTCTAGACCGATAGTTCTAAAGTTAAGGTGATTTTGTTTCCAGGAGATATGTCTGAATAATGTGGTGCTATAAGAGGTAGGTTGATTCTTCAGTCATCTAGTAACTAGACAGATACTACAGTTACTGCTAATACATAGGTGAGCCCTAACAATAAAAAAAAAAATTATCTGACCCAAAATGTCAGTATGTTGTCATTGAAAATCTATGCTCTACATCATAGATCATAAATAACTATAAGGTTGAGGAGTTGGCTGGCCAGGTAAAGCAGTAAGTATGAAGGCCAGAGTTTGGATCTCATGTAAATACCTGGGGCAAGTTTCTATGTATCTTTAGGAAATGGGAAGCAGAGACCTGAGATTCTCCAGATACTCACAGGCCAGTTAACCTGGTTTACAAAGAACTCGTGAATAGAACTAGATACAAAAATGAAAACACCCAAAGGTTATCTTCTACATCTACAGGTACACACACACACACACACACACACACACAAAATAACGCTATAGGAAATTAACCAGTTCTTTTGCTATGGGAGAAAATCAGTATGGAATTCCTATATGATTTTTGCTTTTGATTATAAAAGTAATTTTCAGGAGGAAAAAAATTATAACAGCCATTTTGCCATAATTGTCAGGGTTGTATTCAGTGTCTGCATGCTTTTATAATTGTAATATTGCATATGCTTCAAAGAAAAAACCCACAATTATGATACTTTCTAATTTGATCTATATTTAAAGCGTATATATACAAACACATGCATAAATTAATGAACAACTAGTCCTAGAAAATTTGTCAAAAGAAAGAATTTAATGCTGGCTACCTTGAGAGTACAAATAGAAGGGTTGATTGCAGTGAGAAGGACTTTTACCTTCTACTTTATCTTTTCTATCTATGCTACCAAACTGTTCTTCTTAAGACTGTTTGGGTTTGTTTTTGTTTTTGTCTTACATTTATTTGACAGAGAGAGAGACTTATGCTTGCCATTATGTGCAGGTAGAGATCAGAGAACAACTTTCAGAAGTCAGTTTTCTACTTCTACCATGTGGGCTTTCAGAGATTGAAGTCTGGTTCCCAGGTTTGCAAACAGGCGCCTTATCCCCTGAGCCACTGGGTCGGCCCATTTTAGTTTTATGATAATTTTAATTCTGATATTTTCCTTTGTGCTAAAGATTGAAACCAGGGCTTCATACATGCTAGAAAGTGATTTACTACACAATTTAAAAGATGTCACAGATTACTTATAAATAAGCATTATGACAGATTATTTTAAAAATAAACCTCGAAGTCCTTTCTTCAAGTCCTTTTTTCATTCAAGGTGCTAAAGAAATGAGAGAGAGAGAGAGAGAGAGAGAGAGAGAGAGAGAGAGACTCAGAGGCTCTTACTCTAAAATTAAAAACTGATTTGTGGGCTGGGAAGATGGTTTGGTAGGTAACACACTTGCCACATAAGCAATGACCTGAGTTCCAATCACCAAAATAAGATTAGGCCCAGTAACATGTCTGTAATCCCAGCACTCCTACAACAATATGGGAGGTAGAGACAGAAAATTTCCCAGAAGTTCACAAAATAGCTATTCAGTGCAATGGAAAGCAAAAAGTAGCCCTATTTCAGACATCAGAAGTAGTCTTGTGATCTACACACACAAATCATATGCCCATGCATATATATACACACATACACTCACACATATTACACATGTACTTTAAAAAAGACAGTTATTTAACAGTATTTAAAATAAGATATAGGGTTGGAGAGATGGCTCAGGGATTAAGCCTCTGCCTCACAAGCAGGTCTTGTCTTGAGTTCTGATCCCAGGTTCCATATTAAAAAAAAGAAAAAAAAAAAGCTAGGTGGAACCATGGTGGCCTGAATTTTCCACCCTAGTGGGCAGAGCTCTGGGAAATCACAGAGTGAAGCAAATAGGAAGTACAAGGAATCCAAGATGATTAACAAAGTTACCCATAGCCCTCCACAGGGACACACAGTGTCCTCTGACACACACACACACATGCATGCAAAATAATAAAATATTTTTTTAAAAAACTGGCTTGAAAGTACATGCCCATAATTCCAATACAGGAGGTAGAGACAGGAGCATAAACTCAAGAGTTCAAAACTACTTTGGACTACATCAAATTACTATTAAAAAAAAAAAAAGGAAGGAAAAGAGTGGTCAAATGCTTACTCAGTACACACAAGGCCCTAGGTTCTATTCTCAGCACAACTAAAGAAATAACCAAATGATGATATTCCATAAAATAGTACAATTCCAATATAAAAGAAAATTAATAATAATAGGCCTCAGTTCCTTTCTCACACTAAAATATCCACTGAGTTACCTGTAAGAGAAAGCACTAGGTCTTTACATTTCTCACATTCCCTTGCCCCATATGGGGACAAGATTGTCTTCTCTACCAAACTACATACCAGTTCATCATCTCTGGGTGTCTAGGTACTGGTTCTAAAATAAATTAGGAGCAAAATAATACTGAGTAATTTAAGAAATACAAAAATGAGGACTGGAGAGATGGCTCAGGGGTTAAGATTCTGTCTCACAAACACAAGGTTCTGAGTTTGGATCCCAGGTCCCATGTAAAAAATGCCAGGTAGAAATGGTGACAGCCTGAATTTCTAGTCATGGTGGGCAGAGCCTGGGAAATTCAAGAACGAAGCAAGAAGGAGATAGAAGCAATTCAGGATGATTCCTGAAATCATCCGTGGTCTTCCACAGGGACACACAGTGCCCTCTGACATGTTCTCTCTCTCTCTCTCTCTCTCTCTCTCTCTCTCTCTCTCTCTCTCTCACACACACACACACACAGGTGTGCGCCCCAAAAAAAATAAATAAACCATTTAAAAAATACAAAGATGAGAATTTTAGTGTTAGTCATTAAATTCCAGGTATTTTTCAAAGAGCATTATATTCTATTCCTTTGAAAGTAATAACATGAGAGAAGATCCATCATGATAGAGAAAATATAAAAAGAGAATTTACTTATGCAAATGTCATTTTATGCACAATGATATAGATATCTAATCACACCTACTATATATCAGAGATACTTTGGAAATGTCTTAAGTGACAAGGAAGAACCACAAAAATAAGATTTTCTTTCTCCATGGTTTAAAAATCCCCCACAGGGACACACAATGCCCTCTGATACACACATATAAAATATTTTTTTAAATCTACAAAAATATCTACGTATATACACCAAAAGAAAAATATTCTGTTTCAGAGATTTGCATTCCAAAAATAAGGTCTTCAAAAAAAAAGAAAGAAAAAGAAACTGGAGAGATGGCTCAAGGGTCTCCCAAGTAAAAGGTCCTGAGTTCAGATCCCAGGTCCCATGTAAAAAACACCATGAGGATATGGTATGGTGATCTGTACTTACCACCCTGGTGAGCACAGCCTGGGAAATTCCACAGTGAAGCAAAAAGGAGGTAGAAGCAATCCAAAATGATTCCCAAAGTCACCCTTGGCCTTCCACAGGGCACACAGTGCCCTTCGATATACACACATAAAATAAATAAAAATAAAGTTTTTAAAAAAGAAAAAGCCAGGCATGGTTGTGGTTCACACCTGTAATTCTAGCATTTGGGAGGCTGCAGCAAGAGTTGACAAGCATGTTAAAGGTCAACTTAAGCTACATTGTGAGTTTCAGACCAGCCTAGGCTACACAGGGAGACTGTTTTAAAGGAGGGTGGGTTTTGTATATTACTTAACACCTAAATAATCCTTTTTCTGGCACAGAAAATAAGTAAATGAGCGAGTAAGAACAGGTGGTCTTGTATCATTGCCCATTAGTAAATGGGTATAGGGACCATTAATGCATGATTTTCACAATGCTTTTTTTTTTTTAAGAAAGCTATGGATTGTGCCCATAGCTTTAACATGGAATAGCGACCACAAATGAAATGTCTGTTAGAAGAATGAGAAAGAGAGATCTGACTTGAGATTTACTAGAATTTTACCACTAAAGAAATTTACTACTCATTTAAAAGCAAATGAGTGACTTCCAATTTTATCCATGCCAATTATGTTTTAAAAGTCAAAACAAAACAAAACAAAACAAAAAAACAAACCCAGAAGCCTTTCTTTCCATGATATTTAGATTAAAATCAACCTTTTCAAATGTTTCCCTTACAAGTTTCAAGGAAAAATAAACTCAAATCTTTAGACTTTACAGTTAGCTCCTACTTCATTTTCTAGCTAAACTCCATGTGTTTTAGGTTCAACTATTAAGTTTCACTGAAAGGATAAAAGTTCTTCCACAAGCCCGAGAGTAAGACAGCTACACATTCTCCCAATAACTGCCCATTCAAGTAAAATCCTTATCTTAGCTTTAAACTTATTTCTTTTACAGTGAAATTCATAAAATATGGACAGCCAAGGAATTAAAATTCCTTTTATAACCTGTTACACAGTTATTCCCAAAGCAAAGTGTTAAATCCAAAAATCCCTATTCAGACTTAAGAAGATAAAACAACCAACTGTATTCTGCAATCCCTAAGCAACTTTTCTCCTTATTCCCCTCAAATTCATGAGCCAGGACCACTGGTACACAAGGAGAAATTCCTGTACTTTAACATCAAGACCAGAGGTTAAAGTCATAAGGAATGAACCAGGTATATTAGAACCAAAGTAAAACTACTGAGCCAGGAATGGTGGCACACACCTGCAATCCCAGAACTCAGGAGACCAAGAAGGATTGCGTCAAGTTCAAGGCCAGCTTGGTTTCCTATAGGCAAGTCCAGGCTAACTATTAATAATTGAGTAATAAAAACCCTCAATAAATCATAGCCAAATTAAAAAAAAATACTCTTAGCACTTAAAACAATCATCACAGAATAATAATTTATCCTAGCCATTGTCGAGAAGACATGTGTACATGTATACAGGTATGTATGTGCGCACGTGTATGTGGGGTGGGGAGCTTGTTTTCTAGGGACAAAAACTCTGATACCTACGGTCCTAGGTCACTCAGATCTAAAAATATGTACATGAGAGAAAAGAAAAATGAAGGCACTCACTTCCCCCCGCAGCAAAAAAGGTTGTCTGTAGGCTGCCTCACCTCCTCCCAACCTAAAAACCTCAGCATTCGGCTATCCCGAAGCTCAAAGATGCACTGGAACTTCCTTTTCCTGTCTAACTTCACAAAAAGGGGGGTGGGGTGGATAGAAAGTCTCGGGGGCTAGTCACGTGATTTTTTTCCAGGGCCAAAGCTGAGAGCGCGCCTTCCACACTCACCTGTCTCGAAATACAGAGAAACAACAGCTCTGCTTCGACGCACAGGCGGGCGCGAGGAGGCAGAGGCGAGGGGTGCGCGCTTGAACTCCGGCGGACAGTAAACATGCCTCCGCGGCTCGGTCCCGCGGGGCGGCTCCGGCTCCCTCAGTACCAAGGGCAGGGACTCGGGCAAGACCCCGCCCTCGCCCGGCTCCGCCGCAGGGTGGGCGGGAGGTGGCCGCAGGCATCCCGGTTCCCGCGCGAAGCTCGCACACCCGAGAACTGCCCATTGTGGGTCCGCCGGCGCGGCCGGGAACGCGGCCGGCTGCAGCCGCGCGCCCCAGTCCGAGCCGAACGCTGCCCAGGCCCGGCCGACAGGCGCCGGCGCCCCGCGGGCGAACGCTGTCACCAGAACCTCGGCGCCCGGGAAGCGCGAGGGGCTTCCCGACCCCGCGACGGCCCCAAGAGAACCCACGCCTCGCGCTCCGCGGCGCCCGGGGACCCAGGAGTTATACCTCAGACACTTCGTCCTCGTCGCTGCCGGAGGCGCCGCCTCCGCCGCCGGTCCGCAGCACGGCAGCCGCCAACTTGAAATCCAGCGCGGCGTCCCCTCCGCCTGTGCCGCCGCCCGCGCCACCCGCGGCGCCACCGCCCGGCACGGGCCCGGCCTCCCCAAAGAGCCTCACCGTGCGGATCCCCAGCCCTACCCCTCCCGGCGGAGGCGGCTCCGAGGCCCCAGCTGGGGCGGCTCGCGGAGCTACGGAGTCCAGGTCCTCCTCAAAGGAGGTGCCGCCGCCGCCTCCGCCGTCCGTCAGCATGGTGCGCACGCGGAGCCGGAGACGCTGCCGCTTAGTCACTCGCGGCCACCGCCGCGGCCGATCCCGGGAAGGAGAGAAGCAGCAGGAGGAAGAAGCGTCTCCTTCCCCCCCCCCCCGTCCCAGCAGCGCCACTAACTTCTCACTGCCTAACCTGCTGCCTCCCGCCCCTTAGACTCGTCACTGGCTGAAACTCCCTGGTGCCTGCAGGTCATTGGCCAAAGTGAGCTGTCACTCAAACTCTCCGTCACGCGCCGCTCGCTGGCTCTCGGCCCCCAAGCTGCGTTGACTCGCGCAGGCCTAGGCGGTTGTGAACACCCGCCTCCTACTCCCCCGGAGCCGACTTCCGGCCCTTTTCTGTATCTATTGGCCAGACTCTCCGACTACCGCGTCACGACCTTAAAGTGGATTAGTTAGGCTTGTGGTCAGTCATAATGACCCCCAACAATGAGAAATTCCATTGGCGCCATCTAGTGTCAGTCATGTGGTCACAGGACGTCTCGTGATACAATTGGTCAGCGAGGGTACTGTTCATCCCGCCCTCATCTGAGGTGACGGGAAAGGGCTGGGGAATTTCCATTTCTGACTAAAAGGAGGGCTCGTAGTGAGAACCCACAGGGATGAATAACATATGGAGCAAAACTGACGCTGAGCTGGGAGAGTCTCGTACGTCAAGATACGCGAGGCACCGTGGTACCGTGGTTCCCACCTGTCGCTCTCCCTCAGGCGCCTTGACTATGGCCGGAAGTAGCTGTGCGGGGATTGGAGGAAAGAAGCTATCGGTTTCAGCGAAGCCCCACCTTCCTGCCTTTGCCTGGTTGGAGTACCGTAACGTCAATCAATAGAGCTGTCTGCACCTCTGGGCCAGGTGAGGCCACAACCCTAATGCCTCTGGCTGTTCGGGCGGGAGCGGGAGATCGGGCTCTTAGCTGGCTGTGACACGGGCTCGGTCCACCCTGCTGACGTCTCCCACCTTTCCAAGCTGAGCCCGGCGCGCGGAGTTGAGGCAACCGGGAGCGACTCTGAATGGCGGCGCCGAAGCGTCCCGATCCGCCCGCATGCCAGGTCGTGGACGGGCGCGGCCGCTCTAGAGCCCTGGGGCGGATGCCCCCGCGGGGCCGGGTTCTCTTGCTTCTGGAAGGCGGCGGGCGCGCGGGCTGGACAGCGCCATCCCTCAGTACCGGGAACTGTCCCTCAGAATGTGGAACAGTGCGTGGAATTGGACCGCGGGGCTGCGCGCGCGTGAAAGGGCGTGCTCTTTAGGGGGTCTGTTTCGTGTTCTGGTGCCACTACTTATTTGTTGGGTGACCTCGGAGCATTCGATGTTTCTCTGTAAAATGGAAATATTAGCACCTTCCTCACTGGATGGTTGTTATGATAATATATAGTTCTCAGCAGAGTGCCAAACTTACAGGAAAGACATTTTTTCTTAGTTGCTACTTCCTCTTCCTTCAGGAGTTTGTTCCGAGTTCTGCCAACTAACCATTCTAACCAGGTCTTTGGCCAAGGGGGTTCTCTCCTCTAAAGATAGCATCTCTCCTGTCTTCTTCCCCTTTCCCTCTGCTATCTCCTTCCCCTCTCTTTTGTCCACAAAGAAGTTTACAATGTTTGTGTTCCTCACTAACTCGTGATAAAAGATCCTAAGAAAGGAATTTGGTGAGGTTTGTATGGCAAATGCCTTATACCTCAGAGAATGAACATGATAAATCAGCTTAAAATAAAAAAGTCATGTCTCCACTCTGCTATTACAAGGAGTTGTATAGTATTTAATAGTTCGCTTATATTAAATCGGGATCTGAAAATTCAGTGAACTATGTAATGATGTAATAAAAATCACATATGGCTAGACATGCCTGATAATCCCAGCACTGGGTTCTACTGAACATTTTTGAAAATTGTTCAAATTTCTTTGGCTTCTAATTGCTCACTTTTGACATTTCATAGCCAAAGAAGTCGGTTTTTCCTGTGATCAGAACATATTAACTAAATGGCCTTTCTAGATAAGTTATAGAAAGTGAGGGAAAGTCTTATTCTGCAAAACTAGTTGAATGTAAACAGCATATACAGCAACAACAAAAAACTAATATCACAAAAAAGGGGCAGAAAGAATGTCACAACTAAAGGATAGAAGTACTGTAAAATGCTATCACCTTGATGTGACGTGCTTTTGCACTCATAAACTCAGCAACAGTGAACACGTGCCTAAAATCTGCACAAGACTAGGCCTACCATAGAAGGGAGAGGGGCTCAAAATGCCCAATCCCTCCCTGAGAAGCTATAGGCTCTTATATCATTGCTGAAGGAGGGGAACTATATTGTTGAATAGTATAAACACTGGTAAGTTGCCCCTGCTTGAATAAAGAATTCCCCAACCATGCTCATGCAAGTAACCCTAATTAAATGCATTGGAACACACACAGAAATGAAAGTGGGAAGAAGATTAGAAAGAAGGGGTTTATTTAGAGGGGGAAGGACATGAGAAAGGATGAGACAAATATAATCAAAGTATATAATTATAATATATATGAAATTGTGAAAGCATGTACATATATATATAATCCTAGTATTGCCCAACACCCTTCAAAGCAGGATTATCCAGAATTGGTATGTATACATCCTTAGGCAAAAACAGGTATTGACTGGTGCAATATTAATAAGGAACTACTTGTCATTCCTTCTAATACAAAAATAATTTTTGATGCAACTCCTTGAATAAATACATTAAAGTCTTTAAACAAATATAATGAATCTGAGGGACAGAGAGAAATGAAAACTGGATGTATTCAATTTTCACCATATAGCTGAGAGAAAATTACACACTTTCTACTCAGTACCTGGCAACTAATGCTGAGCATAGAGAAATATAAATGAGTAATAGGGTGCTCTTGTTCTCCATGATACTCCACATGGAGTCTGTGAGTTCCTTTTGTCTTTCCCTTGCATGCATGGATTCCATGCCTGGAGTCTATGAATTCTTGATGGCTCTCTTGCCCCACACAGATTAAAGTCTATGAGTTCGATCTTTCTCTCCTCTAATAAACTCTACCTTAATCCTCAAAAAAAAGGGCAATAATCTTTGTTTCATCTGAACTTTTGCCTGAAACACTTGTCAGTAGTTTATCAGTATGAGATAAATTCAATTTCCTAAAATTTGATATCTGCTATGTAATCTGTTAAAAGTGATTTAATGTTTCATTTAACTTCAGTAATGTGGGGTTTTTTGTTTATTTGTTTATTTGTTTGTTTATTTTTAAAGACAGGACCTCAGCTAGCTAGGTCTGGCCTGGAGCTTTTGATCTAGTAAACACTAATCTTGAATTCCTGATCTTGTCTCTACCTCCACTGTGCCTGTATTACAGGCATAAAACTACAATACTCATGATGTTTTACCTTTTGTTTGTTTATTGTGTGTATAAGGAGTTGGTCCTCTACTCCAATTCCTAGAGACACTATCTCTTTTTCTGTCACTCCTAATATACTCAAAGCTAACTGGCCCTGAAGCTTTAGGCTTATTCTCCTGCCTCCACCTTGCCCTGGGAGTGCTGGGATTACAGATGTGCACAACTGCATCTGGCTTTTTACCAGGGTGTCAGGGATGGAACTCAGATCATCAGACTTGAGTAGCAAGTGCTTTTACTTACTTGAGTCATTTCCCTGGCCCTAGTTTTTCTTTTTTCTTTTTTCTTTTCTTTTTTTTTTTTTTTTTTTTAGGCAGTGTGTCATATAACCTAGAATGGTCTTGAATTTAGGATCTTCCTGATCCTCCTGCCTCCACCTTCTATGCCTGGATGTTCTTTTTGTTTTTTGAGTAAAAGTCTCCCTGTACCCAGACTAACTACACACATATATATGTGTTTTTATTAAGTTCAGTATAGTAGTGCACACTTGTAATTCCACCCTCATGAAACAGACAAGAGGATTAAGAGTTCGAGGCCAGGATGGGATGCATAACAAAACCTTGTTTCAGTCAATTAATCTATCAGTACTTATTAGAAATGAACATTAGAATAAAATGTTTTCATACAGAAAAAAATGCATCGTATATTTCTCCTCTGATTTTATATTTTTAAGAGGATGCTGTAACGCAGGGCCTCACATATACAAAGTAAGCTCTCTAGCACTAGGGTAGATCCCAGGTGTTGCAGTCCTTCTGCATGGTTGCTTATAAATGACCAGAAGACAGCTTAAGGAAACAAGGAGTTTACTTTCTTACGATAGTCCGGTTACAGTTCATAGTCCAACTTGACGGGAGAGCACGCACCAACACCAGGGCTAAGGGAACTGGCCACACCATCACTGCATAATGGCTGAGAGACGGATAATCCTTATTTGCCAGACTAGCATGTCTGACCAAGTATGCAGAAGGATGCCCACTCTCTGTGATTTATCCAGGGCCTAATCCCACCCACCATGGGCTGGGTCTTCCCCAGCAGCTAGACAATCTCCTTCAGGTTTGCTCTGGGCTTAACTCAATCATCAACTCTCTACAACTGTGCCCAGAGCTCAAACCCTCAAAAGTCAAGTTGACACCTGTGCTTAACTATGACACCGAGTGATACTATGGTGTATTTGGAATATATTTCAAAACTTGCATCCTTTTTACTATCTTTTAGACAGACAAGGAAAAGTAAAAAGAAGAACTCTAAAACTTAATAACTTTTCTTAATATATATAAAGGAATTTATTGGGTTGTCTTATAAGATAGGATCAAGGTCCAATGATGGCTGCAGTAGCTGCTCAGTCTGTAAGTTCAGTTCTGGCAGCTGAAGGACTGAGAATTCCTGAAGTCCTCAGTGCCATTGAAGGGCTAGAGGGTTGGAGAGTCAAAGAAGCCAAGCAGCAGGAAGAAAGAGTTTTCCAATATAGACAAGAGAGTCTCTCCAAAACTTAAGATTCTTAAAGTTTCTGAGTTAATAAGATTTCATTCCTGGGGCTGGAGAGGTGGCTCAGCGGTTAAACCTCTGCCTTGCAAGCAGAAGGTCCTGAGTTTGGATCTTAGACCCCATGTATAGACACCAGGGGAAAGCGGGGGTGGGGTGGGGGAGTGGGGGGGTGGCCTGTGTTTCCGGTCCTGGTAGGGCGGAGTCCGTGGTTCTACACACACACATACATACACACACATACGCACATATGCATATGCACAATTGAATAAATAATAAAAAATAAAATAAAATAAAATATTTCATTCCTCATAATATGACTTCAAAAAAGAAGAGTACAAATGCAGTCCCTGACACCACAAATTATGCAGTTGAGTTTCCTAAGTTTGGAGAAATCTCAGGGAATCAGCAGATCCAGAATGTAATGGATATTCTTGCCCTGGGAAAACTACCTTCATGATCATAGCATTTCCCCAGCCAGATAAGTATATGAATTTGACAGACTTAATCATGGATACAGGGACTTTAACTATATGAAGCTCTTTCAGACACAACTTGAATTTTCTCAAAACACTTAATTTCTCCATGCTAGTCCATCACAGGTCAGCCCAGTATATAAAGAAAGAAGACAAGTCATGCAGAGAAGCTTTCACAAGTTGTAGTAGTGGGCTTTTTGGTGATACATCTGCCTTTGACTCACCCAAGCTCCTTGCTGGCAAGATGGCTCAGCAGGTAAAGGCATTTACCCACCAACCCCTGAAAACCTAGTTCAATCCCAGAATCCACATGGTGAAAAGAGAGAACTAACTCCTGCAACTCCTCTGACTTCTACGCATGAGTCATGACATGTATTTGTGTACACACACATACACACTCTAAATAAATGTAGAGAAAACAAAAAAGATAAGACTTAACCAGTCAAATTTGTTGCACTTAGATATATCATTAAAACTTTCAATAATAGGGGCTGGAGAGGTGGCTCAGGGGTTAAGCCTCCGCCTTGCAGGCGGAAGGTCCTGAGTTTGAATCCCAGATCCCACGTATAGACGCCAGGCGGAAGCGGGGGCGGCCTGCGCTTCTGGTCCTGGTAGGGCGGAGCCTGTGAATCCCAGGGCAGAAGGAGGTGGAGGCGTCCTTGGTGGTTCGCGAATTCGTCCGTGGTTCTACACATACACACACATACACACACACACACACACACACACACACACACACACACACATGTGAGCGCACGCGCGCACATACACACGCATATGCACACAGTTGAATAAATAATAATAATTAAAAAAAAACTTTCAATAATAATTCTGTTCTGATTTCAGCCATTTTAGAATCAAGAAAACTGGGGATGTGTCTCTGTGTAGAGCATTTGCAAGGCCTGGGTTCAATCCCTAACATTGAGGTAGCAAGGAGGGGAGCAACAGGCTAGCAAGATGGCTCAACCTGATGATCTAAGTTCAATCCCCAGGACCCATGTGAACATATGAAGGTGGAAGGATAGGACTGATTCTTCAGAAATTGTCCTCTCACCTTCACACATGCATGTGGGCACATATGCACATGCACACATACACACATATGAGCGTACACACACATACACACTCAAATTTAATTCTTTCAGAAGAAAAGCAATAAAAAAACATATTAAAATTTCAAAAAAAAGTTAAATAACTTGTCCAAGGTTACAATGCCAGTATATGGAAAGAATGGAATTTAAATATATTTATTTCTGATCCTCAACTCATGCTTTCCCATTGTATCACAACTGATTCCATGTTATCTTCAAAGGTGGAGAAACTTCATACATCAGGTAAACACATTGCAGCCATTATATATATACTGCTTATAAGAAGTTGCCCCTGACTACCACCAACTTTATCATCCTCTTTTATAATAATTGGAGCATTTAAAACTTGTTTCCTCATTTCTCCACCATGTTGTTGGACTGGACATGTAGTTTATTTGGTAGAATGCTTGTCTAGCAATGCATAAAACTTTGAGTTCAGTCCCCAGTATCACATAAAACCAGGAATGGTGGCACATTCCTATAGTCTTAACACTAGGTAAGTAGAGCCAGTAGGGTCAGAAGTTCAAAGTTTTCCTAGGGATGAACATAGAATTCAAGGTTAGCCTGGGCTATATGAGTTTCTGGCTCAAAACAAAAGAAATAAGTGAATTTAAAAAAAAAAAACCTGCAAAAACAGCTGAAGAGATGGCTCAGGGATTAAGACCCTGCTTTACAAGCAGAAGGTCCTGAGTTCAGATCCCAGGTCCCATGTAAAAATACCAGGCGGAAATGGAGGCAGCCTGCACTTCTGGTCCTTGTGTGTGGAGCCTGGGAAATCCCAGAGCAAAGCAAAAAGGGTACAAGCAATAGAAGATAATTCCCAAAGTCAACCTTAGGACAGTGTCCTCTCTCTCTCTCTCTCTCTCTCTCTCTCACACACACACACACACACACACACACACACACACACACAGAATAAATTAATGAAGTGTTTTTAAAAATCCCCAACAACAACAAACCAAATTGAAAAAAAAAGCACATATGAAGTAGACATATTAGTAGACAAATTAGGAATTATGACTGCATCTATGACTAGCCTCACTATGGAGCCTACGAAAGATCTACTAAATTATTTAAAACTTTTTCTAGAATTACTCTGTATTATATTAATCATTTTCTTGAAAAAACATATTCTACACACTCACTGCATGCTTCTTCACTAGAAGTCCCATTCTTGGTACCCAATAAGAATGAGGCAAAGATTTTCTTAGGTGCAATTCAGTGAAAGAATATGTGAGTTTCTGATCTCAGTCTCCATCGATGGTGAGAAAAGGGAGAAAAGGAAGGAGAAAAGGAGGAAAGAAGGAAAAGAAGAAGTAATGTTCTTTTCATTATACACCTTTAAAAATAGATGGAATTTTTTGTTTTAATTTCTAAAAGTTGTAAGAACACAAATACCTGTTGTGAAATTAGTAAGGTTCTTAAGAAGACAAAAAGGAGCAAGTAATATCCACATTCTTCCTTAGACCTCTGTGAGGATTTCTTCATCATTGATTATTAAAGAAAAGACAGCATACTGAAGAGGAAATAGAATTTGGAGAGAGAATCTGGAAATCAGAAATAGTAACTCCACTGAAGGTGGCCAGTATACCTGTGACCTAGAAAGTTTGTGCGTCCACTTGGCTTTAGAAGTATACTTTAAAGGTATGTAACATCAGAGGCAGTTTATATCATAAAACAGTCACCACTTCAAATGCCATACGTGCATAGAAAAATTATAGTGGGTCACACGTAAAACCAAGATATTAATAGTTATTATTTCTGGGTGGCAGACATTTTTTTTTCTCATTTTGAGTATATTTTCAGGACTTTTTAGTCTTTTCTGGTTTTTTAAATATTTTATTTTTATTTTATTATGCATGGGTATGTTTATCAGGGCACTGAGTGTGCCTAAGGAGGCTCAAGAGTGATTTCTGGAGTCATTCTGGATTATTCTACCTCCTTTCTGCTTCATTTTCCAGAGCTGGAATACAGGCTGCTGCCATTTCTGCCTGGCATTTTCATGTGGGATCTGGGATCCAAACTCATGTCCTTCTCCTCCTGAAGCAGAGTCTTAATCCCTGAGCCATTTCTCCAGTCCTTAGTCTCTTTTTGTATAATAAAAGTTAAAATATCAACCTAGGAAAGTGATACACACCTGTGATCCCAGCATTTGGAAGGCTAAAGTAGAAAGATTATAAGTTTGAGGCTATTTTGGGCTACATGGTGAATTACAGGTCATTCTGAACTACAAAAGAAGATCTTGTCCAAAATTTTTTTTTAAAAAAATGAAACATGTCAGCCAGTACAGTACATTAAGCTTTGTAGCACCAGGGCAAGTGAGAGCCCTCCGGGCACTAAGTGACTCTGCCTCGAGGAGGAAAAACAACTAATCATGGGCAAAGGAAATCCTAAGAAGCCGAGGGACAAAATGTCATCATATGCATTTGTGCAGCATAAGTAAAGCACCCCGATGTTTCAATCAGCTTCTCAGAGTTCTCTACGGACTGCTCAGAAGTGGAAGACTATGTTAGCTAAAGAAAAAGGAAAATTTGAAGATATGGCAAAGGCAGACAAGGGGAAATAAAAATAGTTCAAGGATCCCAATGTTCCCAAGAGGCCTCTTTCATCCTTTTTCTTGTTCTGTTCTGAGTATCACCCCAAAATCAAAGGAGAACATCCAGGTTTATCCATTTGTGACATTTTGAAGAAACTGGGAGAGATGTGGAAAGACACTGCTGCAGATGACAAGCAGCCCCGTGAGAAGACAGCGCCAAGCTGAAGGAGAACGGAAAGGACCTACAGAGCTGAAGAAAAATCTGATGCAGCCAAAAAGGGAGTTGTGAAGGCGGAGAAGGGCAAGAAAAAGAAGGAAGAGGATGAGGAAGATGAAGATGAAGAAGATGATGATGAGTAAGTTGGTTATAGGCAGTTTTTTTCTTATCTATAAAGCATTTAACCCCCCTGTACACAACTTTTAAAGAAAAAAATTGAAATGTAAGGCTGTGTAAGGTTTGTTTTTAAATTGTACAGTATCTTTTTTTAAAAAAAAATTTGCAGCTGTTTAGGTTTGTTTTTAAATTGTACAGTATCTTTTTTTAAAAAAATTTGCAGCTGTTTTTGTCGACATTCTGAATGATTCTAAGTAAATGCAATTTTTTATTAGAAAAAAAAATGAAAAGCACAACTACTTTCAATAACTAATAAAAACCAACATTTCATTTTTGCTTGAGAACGTACAAAACACTTAAAACATTTCCTTCCAATTACCCTGTAAATATATATGATGGAAAATTAGACAAATTACTCAGGAAATAATAGCATACAAGGGTTGCAGGTGAAGCTCTGTGGTAGAGTATATGAGTACATTCTTACATGCCCCACACAAATAAACACAATGGAGAGAGTGCAGTGACATCTGCTCAAAAACCTGGCAACCTGAGTTTGATCACCAGAGCATATATAATAGGAGAGAGAACAGACTTCTGAAAGTTGCCCTCGCACCTCCATCCATGCACCATAGCATGTGTTCTGTGTCTTTCTCTCTCTTCAATAAATAATTTTTTAAATAATCTGAAATAAAGGGACAAGTTTAAAATTGAAGACAAAGTAAGCAGTTTCATTTGTAAATTAAAAGGTAGTCAAAACAGGATGAATTTACTTAGGTAAAAGGTGGGTTATGAGTGTTTTGAATTAGAACTGAATGAATCACTCCCACTGACTGGAAGTACAAGATGCAAAGACCTCCAAATGGAAAGGAATAAAAGGAATAATGACAACTTTGAGGATCTACAAGTTATACATCAGCATGGTAAAAAAAAAAGACCTATTTGGTCTGTGGAGAAATCAGAAAGTAATAAAGAGAAAACTGACTGAAATACTAGAATGAAAATACTGAATACTGGAATGGAAGTTTTAAATTAGTTCCAATAGACCACCCTCCATGTTTTGTTTTGTTTTTTAAATACTGGGGATTGAATGTACGTAGGCAAACATTCCACCGTTGATCTATATATTCCCATCCTAATTTTTTTCCATTTTTAAAAATTTTGAGACAGTCTCACTGCATTATTCAGACTGGCTTTGAACTCTGTCTGTAGCCCAAACAAGTCTTAAACTTGCAATCCTATTACCTCATCTCCCAAGAAAGGGATCACAGCCCTGTACCACGAGGTCCAGCACCGTGTTACTGAAAAGCAAGTTACTCCCTTGCCCCTCATGGATTCCATGTCTGTGAGTTCCTTCCTTTCTCTGGATTGCCTCAATCCAGAGAAAGAAAGAAAGTAAGAGAAAAAGAGAGAAAGAAAGAAAGAAAAGCAAGTTATTAAGATGAAAGTAGGGTTTGGGTTTTGTTTTGGTGTTGAAGATAGAATATCAAAAAATGGTTGTGAAGATTACTTTTTTTCTTTAGCTATTGTATAAACTGGATTGGAATAAGGAGATAATGTCTAGAAAGCAGGCAGTCTTGCTATTGTTATTAGTCCAGATAGAAGGTAATGAAGACCTGGATAAGAGATATCACTGTGGGGAGAAAGAAACTGTCAGCAAACATAAAAAAAAATCAGTTAGTGGCTGGGGGTGTAGCTCAATTGGTAGAGTGTAATTTCAGCACTCAGAAGGCAGAAGAGGGAAGAGCAGAGACTCAAGGTTATCCTCAGCTGCATAGCTGAGCTCTGGCTCAGCTAGGAATGCATATAACCCTGTCTGGGGTGAGGGTGTTGAAGACATGGCTCAGTTGGAAGACTTCTTGCCTAACATGCATGAAGCACTGGGTTCCATCCCTAGCCCTTTAAAAAAATAAAAACAAAAACAAAACAAACAAACAAAAAAAAAACTGACTGTGGTAGCACACATTTGTAGTCCCAGCACTTGGGAGGCAGAGACAAAATTGAATACCTCACATTGTATATTTGTTTAAACCCATAGGAATAAAATTGGGCCTGGTATCAGAAGCCTTCAGTCCTAGCTACTTGAAAAGCTGAGACAGGAGGATTGAGAGTGCACGACCTTCCTGAGCTTCAAAGCAAGTCTAAAACCACTTAGCAAGACACTAGCTTAAAGGGGTGGGAGCAACAGAGATAGAGCTCCCTGGTAGATTGTTTACTAGCACGTTCTTCAAGTTCCTATGTTCTGGTGAGGGGAAGTACTTAAAAAAAATAAATAAGGGGCCATGAGATGGCTCAAGGAGGTAGGGTAAAAATGCCTAGTTGTGAATGAGGCAGCTTGAGTTCAATTCTCAGAATTCACACAGTAGAAGGACAAAACTAACTTCTGAAAGTTATCCTCTGGTCTCCATATACATGTGCCATGGCACACATCACACATGTATTCTGTCTCTCTCTCTCTCTCTCTCATAAATAAAATATTTAGAAAATACAGAATTTTATGATTCAAAAAGTAAGCTTATATATAAAAAATTACTATGATAGGGCTGGAGAGATGAATCAGGGGTTAAGACTCTGCCTTACAAGCAGAAGGTCCTGAGTTCTAATCCCAGATCCAACATAAAAATGCCAGGCAGAAACAGAAGCCTGCATTTCTGACCCTGGTGGGCAGACCCTTGGGAATCTTAGAGCCAAGGAAAAAGGAGGTAAAAGCAATCCGGGATGATTCCGGAAATCACCTTGGTCCTCCACAGGGACATATAGTGCCCCCTGCCCCCCCCCCATTCTCAAATTTAAAGAATCAAATTAGACTAAAGATGTATAAAAAGCCTCACTAAAGTGGGTGGAAAAACCAATACTGGCCATATAACTTTGGAAAGGAGTAGCAGTTGTAACACTAAAGCAGATGTGCATTGCACATAAGCACTGCATGCTGTTAAACATAGCATATCATTCTAATTGTACTTTAGGTGATAAAGTTGTTTTTCCATGGGTGTGCATTAATATTGTAGCCATCCACTGTATATTTGAACTGGAATCAGTTACATAAATGATGGAAGAGCAGGTGGGATCTTTGTGTAAAAGCTCAAAGACACGCTAGGGGGAAAGGCAAATTCATGAAGTAAAAGATTAGAATTGAAGATATCAATATGACCTCAATTTAGCTTAATATAAAAAGATTCATAGAGAAGTATATGTGTTTATGTGTGTGGATTTGCAAGTTAGAATTCACACATGTGGGTTGATGCAAAGTAATTGCCGATCTTAATTATTTGTTATTGTTGTTTTATTTTGTTTGTTTTGTTGCAGGGTCTTACAGAGCCTTGAACTAACTGTGTAGCTGAAGATGACCTGAACTTTTTGATCCTCCTGCCATATGCTAGGATTACAGGCATGCACCAACACACCTGCCTTGATCTTCATTTTTAGTCATTCTCTAGCAATAGAATAGCTGATTAGGGCTGAACAGGAAATATATAAGTTTGTAGTGTCAGGAAGTAAGAAATAACTGAACATTGTCATTCACACACATACACACACATTAAAATGAATATATCAACATAGGAGTTAACTGAAAAAATTTCCAGTGATCAAAGCTGGAACTATTTAAATAACAAAATATAGATTATAACCCAAAGTATAAAATATCCATGAGTCCATATGAATATTGAGTTGAATGTATTCATTAAATACAGCAATGAAAACAGATAAATCTTCCATGTAAAAGAATTTTAAATAATGTATGTAGGTACTTTACCTTTGTGGAGATATATCATTAACTTCTCCTCAACTTTTTTTTATTAATTTTTACCTAGTTATACAAGCTCAATAGGTAACTCCCTCCTTCCCTCTTTCCCCTCTCTTCCCCCCAACTTCTCCTTAACTTTGAGCTGCACATAGTGACATCCTCCCACATTGTATAACATGGAAAGAAGATGGAAAAAAAGAGAAACTTCAGAGTGATAAACACTACCTCAGCCAAGTGTTATATTGATGATACCTTGATATTATGTAATAAGAATTGTATCTTTTAAAATATATATTTTGTTTATGGGAGAGAGAGAGACAGAGAGACCTTTCCTTCCACCATGTGGGTATCCAAGGATTGAACTCAGGTTGCCAGGTTTGTGAGCAGGTACCTTATTTACTGAGCTATCTTGATAGTCCTGCACCTGTGGTTTTCATCCCCAACCTAAGTCTAAGCTTAAGAAAACATTAGAAAAAAACTAATTGAGGTACATCCTACAATACTTGGCCAATACTTCTCAAAATTGTAAAGGGTATCTAAAACAAAGTCTAAAAACCTGTCACAGCCAGGAGGAGTTGAAGAAGACATGATAGGCTGAATGTAATGCAATACTTTGAATGAGATCCTGGTATGTTAATTACTTTTCTCACCACTGTCACAGAGTATGTGACAGAAGCAACTTCAAGGAAGAATGAATTTATTATGGCTCATGACTTCAGGGGATCTTAGGGAAGCATGGAGAACTGTCTCTATGCACAGAGATGGGAGAATTGGAGGGGGGGAACGTGAGGGAAGATAACTGCCTACAAACAGAGAGTAGGCCCAAACCAGAAGTAAACAGGACCTTCACCCATTAGAAACAGTCCAGGGTGATTCCCGAAGTCGCCCTTGGGCCTCCACAGGGACACACAGTGCCTTCTGATATACACACAGATGGATGGATGGATGGATGGATGAATGGATGGATGGATGGATGGATGGATGGATGGATGGATGGATAAAGTTTAAAAGAAATTTATAAAACAAAACAAAAAACAATTCACCCATGGTGCTGTACTTCCACCAGTCAGGCTCCATCTTGTCGAATCTCCACAGCCTCCCATAGTTTAACCACCTGTCAGTGAACAAGCACACAACACATGAATTTCTGAGGGACATTTCAGATTCAAAATATAATAAAAGATAAGACCAAAAGTAAATCTAAATAAAATACAAATTTTAGTTAATAGCAATATATCATTTAGCTAATAATGTATCTATGTTGATTCATTAATTCTGACAGATATGCTATCCTAACATAATACGCTGGTAGAAGAAACTTAAGTATGAAATATGTGAGATTTCTCTGTTCTATCTTTGCAGCTTTTATTTAAATTTAAAGCTACTCTAATTTATCTTTAAACCTTTCCATTCCTTTAGACTTGCAGGAATTCATCTTTAAGAGTTAGTGATGAGGAACAGGGGAGATGGTATAGTGGATAAAGCACTGAGTTAGAATCCTCAGCACAGGGGCTGGAGAGGTGGCTCAGGGGTTAAGCCTCCACCTTGCAGGCAGAAGGTCCTGAGTTCGGATCCCGGATCCCACGTATAGACACCAGGCAGAAGCGGGGGCGGCCTGTGCTTCTGGTCCTGGTAGGGCGGAGCCTGTGTATCCCAGGGCAGAAGGAGGTGGAGGCGTCCATGGTGGTTCGCGAATTCGTCCGTGGTTCACACACACACACACACACAGACGCACGCGCGCACATACATACGCATATGCACACAGTTGAATAAATAATAATAAAAAAAAACTCAGCACATACATTGAATACACATACAGAATTGTCAAATGAGTAAAAATAGTATTAAAAATGAAAAAAGAATCCTCAGCACCCACATAAAAACCAAGGACAGTGGTTCACATCTGTAACCCCAGTGCTGAGGAGTCAGGTACAGGTGGATCCCTGAGACCCATTGGCCAGCCAACCTAGCTGGTACGCTCCTGGCAGTGAGACACCATCTTGAAAAACAAAGTGAACAGCCCGAGGTTGACTTCTTGTCTCTATTCTCTATCTCTCTTTCTCTCTCTGTCTTTCTTTCTCTCTCACACACACACACATATATACACACACAAATACAAGCACACACACCTGTACTCATACCGGCATCTACAGGAGAACTGATGCAAGTTAGATACTAGATTGGTTTATGTAGCAAGTTTTAGACCAGCCAAGATTTTTTTGGCAAAATGTTCCTTAAAAAGAAAAAAAAAGGCAATACAAAAATAAACAGTATGTGCATGTAGAAGCCAAAGGTCAGCCTTACATTTGGGAAACCTGAGGTTTAACAGCTGCAAATACCTTCTACACATTACAATTTAGGAGGCCACACCTACTCTTAGAAGATCTCTTTGCCCGTGTCCTGCTACAGACTTCAGGTCCCAAGTCAGATAGAAGCTTGTGTGGTCACATATTGGCACTATCCTGACGAGAGCCACTGGATATCAACCTCAATGCAAGAATCAGCTTATTTCAAAGATGACTGTGACTTGGCATTTAGTGAACCAGCACTAAAGTCAGAAAGACCCCTGAGGGCCAGCACCTAGCTCACCAGGTAAAGCACTGCTTGCAAACCTGGCAATTAGAATTCAACTCCCAGCAGCCTACAAAGTGGAAAGAGAGAACTGACTTCTGATAGTTGTCCTTTGACCTCTACTCCTGGGCCATGGCATGCACATGCCTGATAGCCTCCCCGCCCCATAAATGAAGAAATAATTTAAAAAAAAAAAAAAAAACCCTTGAGGAGTTCACTACTTTTCAGGCTCTCTCTCTCTCTCTCTCTCTCTAATTTACTTTTTAAAATTTTATCTTAACATTCATTTATTTTATGTGTGTATGTGTGTGCATTTATATGCCACAGTTTGTGTGTGGAAGTCAAAGGACAACTTGTGGGAATTGGCTCTCTCCTTCCACCACGTGGACTCTGGTACAATGAATTGCCAGTCGTGAGGCTTAGTGTTAAGCCTCTTTACCCACTGAGCCCCATCTTATTGGTTCTTATTTTGTTTTTGAAACAGAGTCTTGCTTTGTAGTTCAGGCTGAAGGCTAGCCTTAATTTGAGTACTAGAGTGAGGTGTTTTTTTTTTTTTATTTTGGTTTGTGTGCGTATGTGCGTGCGTGCGTGCGTGCGTGCGTGCGTGTGTGTGTGTTTTGTTGTTTTGTTTTGAGACAGGGTCTCATGTAGCCTAAGCTGGTCTCAGACTCAATATGTAGCTAAAGCTTCCTCTACTTCCCCAGAGCTAGGATTATAGGTATTACCACCACTCCAGCTCATACTCCCCTTTTTAATAGTAACTAGAGAACTGGACATTAGGATCAATATCTTCTGGAGAAATCTCTAGGATAACATACATGACTTTACCCATCATAGTGTTTTCTGTGTGAATCAGAAGTGCCATTGCTTACCACTGTGAGGAAGGAACATGCCTAAGAAACCAATTTGAAGAGCAGTTTTGGTTTGTAAGGCCTGAGTCAGTCTGTGGACAGTTGTCTGAAATTTTTATTGAGTGTTTGAACTCTGTTGAGATTGCCACACCCCTTGTTCATCAAGACAGGCCCATAAATCAGGAGACGCAGCATGGTGTTCACCTGCAGGCAAGGTGACAGTGCTATACCAGGTGTTTCCCTTCAAAGAAATGCTGTGATATCTTATTGTGACCCCAAGAGGATGTCTGTAGGAAAGCCCAGTTGAGACATGAGTCTGATAGAAGCTCCAGAAAAGAAAAGCTGTGGCCAGGACTCAATTAGAACTTTTCACACAGAAGGCCTTTCGAGACCTCACATTGGCAACACTGGTGGCAAGGGGACAAGGAAACAGGATTGAATTTCTGTAGGAGACATTTAGTAGATGTAACAAATTATCAGTTAAAGAAAATTGCTGGGGTGGGGGGAGAAAATTGCTGGGCTGGAGAAGGGGTAAGTCTTTTTTTGTTTGTTTGTTTGTTTTGTTTTTTTTATTTGTTTAGGCCTTCTTTAATTTTTCAGTAGTGGTTTTTTTTTTTTTTTTTTTTTTTTTTTTTCAGGCTCATACAAACTTATTAGGTACACCAGTTAAGGGGTAAGTCTTTGCCTCAAAAACAGAAGGACCAGGCTGGAGAGATAGCTCAGGGGTTAAGCCTCTGCCTTGCAGGCAGAAGATCCTGAGTTCGGATTCTAGACCCCATATATAGATGCCAGGCAGGCCTGTGTTTCTGGTCCTGGTAGGGCGGAGCCTATGAATCCCAGGGCGGAGTAAACAAGAAGGAGACAGAGGTGATCCATGGTGGTTCTGGAATTCACCCATGGTTCTCCACACACGCACGCACCACGCACACGCAAGCACAGGCACAATTGAATAAATAATAAAAAAACATAATGGTCAACACTTCTTCAAAAAAAAAAAAAAAAACCAGAAGGACCTAAATTCTGATCCTGAATCCCAGATCCCATGTGAAAACACCAGGCCCAAACAGTAGCAGTCTGCACTTCCTCCTCTGAATGACAGATCTTAGGAAATCCACTGCAAAGCAATAAGATTAAGGCAGGATTAGAGCAACTGCTGGGATGGGTCTCTAAAGTCTTTGGAGTTTCCGAAGGCCATACCCCACTCCTGGGATCACCCTGAAGGAACACCCCTGCTGAGGAACTGACTCAGATCCTCCCAAAGATAAGATGGCCAACTTCCCTATGATGGGATTTTGGAAATGAATCTCCATATCCAACAAACAACTTGATCTCTAGCCCACATGGGCCCAAGAGCAACTAGGTTGGGCCTCAATGGGAGCTAATCAGTGAGAAAAAAAACAGTTCCCCCCTCCTCCCTGCTTGCCTAAGTGTATAAATATACTGGCTCTGACAGCCATCTTTGGTGCTTTGGCCCATCATAGCACTCCACATCTGGAGTCCATGAGTTCCAGCCTTTCTCTCCTCTAATAAACTCTACCTTAATCCTCTACACGTGTTCTGGTTTCAGTCTTGGACTCTGGAATACAAGAACCCTGCAACATTGGGACGGTGGTTCCTGTAACATTTGGTGCCCAGACAGAGACCCTGTTAATATTTGGCGAGACTGGTCCTGCGTCATTTGGTGACCACAAAGGGATATTTGAACAGAGGACTGTTCTCGAAACAAGATGATCCAAGATGGTTCCCAAAGTCACCCTTGGGCCTCCACAGGTACATACAGTGCTCTCTTCAGCATACACATCTGCACATACCCTTACACGTGTACACACTGGCACCTACATATACAAAAAACGGCTGTATTATTGCAAGGCGATATAGAACAAATATCTGAGAAGTGTGCAGGCATGTCTTTGATCGTCCAAAATCTCTGCTCATTTAAGTTGGCAAAGTTTTTAATCAAATTTGAGTCATACTGAGAGAAAAGCCCACCAATAATATTAGTCATGTAGCAAGACTTTCAGATGAATATTAGAATTTTGGGGGAATGACCAAACAACTAGTAATTTCATATCTAACAGCTGTTCTCACAAGTTTCCAATTCTCTCAGATGCCACTAGCAATGGAGGTGCATACTTGTAAATCTCAGCACTGTGGAGACAGGATGAACCTTGAAGCTTGCTGGCCAGCCAGTCTAGCCAAACCAGTGAGCTCCCAGTTTGGTGAAAGACCCTGTCTCAAAAATAAGATGAAGAAGAATTAAGGAAAACATTAAAGTTGATCTTTGGCCTCCATATGTACACATGTGCATACACAACTGCATACACACAAAGATGTACACACACACACACACACACACACACACACACACACACACAAAATTATGCAGGAATGAAAAATGTATCCAAAGTACAAAATAGACTAGTGGATTTTAATACAACAGTATAAAAAGGTACACTTTATTTTTTTTTAACATGGGACCTGGAATCTGAACTCAGGACCTTCTGCTTGTGAGGCAGAGTCTTAGCCCCTAAGCCATCTCTCCAAACCTAGTTTCGTTTTATAATTGTTATTATTGTGAGTGCTTGATTGTATGCCACAGTGTGCATGTGGTAATCAGAGAAGAACTTGATGGAGTTGTTCTCTCCTTCCGCCTTTATGTCAGTTGTGGGAAATCAAATCGGGTTATCAGGCTTGTGCAGTGCCTTTTGTAATCTGCGCAGCCATCCCATTGGCCCTAGTTACAGTTCCAACCTTTAAGAAACTGTCAGTCATGGGAGATCAAGATGACTTAGCAAGTAAAGGCATCTATGTGCAAAAACCTGGCAACCTGAGTTCAATCACCATAGCTCACCGGGTGGGAGGAGAAAACCAACTTCTAAAAATTGTGGTTGTGTCATGTCTTCCCAGGAAAAGTACTTCACACAAGTGGCGTCTCCCCAGAAAAAGTAATTCACTTACAACACATGTGTACAAGTGTCTGCATGTTTCCTCTTTTTCTCTTTCTCTCTCAAATAAGTAAAATACATTTTATTTATTCAACTGTGTACGTGTGTGTATGTGTGTGTCTGTGTCTGTGTAGAACCACCGACGAATTCGCGAACCACCATGGACGCCTCCACCTCCTTCTGCCCCGGGATTCACAGGCTCCGCCCTACCAGGGCCAGAAGCGCAGGCCGCCCCCGCTTCCGCCTGGTGTCTATACGTGGGATCTGGGATCACGAACTCGGGACCTTCCGCCTGCAAAGCGGAGGCTTAACCCCTGAGCCACCTCTCCAGCCCCCGTAAAATACATTTTAAAAGAAGCTAAAGAATCACTCAGCTTCTTTACCAAACTTGATTCTGCATGAATCAGTAATTTTTGTTTTGTTGGATTTGTTCTTTTGTGATGCTAAGTATTAAACCCAGAGCCTTGTGCATGCTGATAAGCTCTCTACCACTGATTCAAACTGAGCCATTAGTTCATAAAACCAAAATATCAACAAAAAGAAAACAAACAAACAAAAATCCAAAAGAACCCAAGAAAGAATGATGTGATACTATGGGATCCTGGGGATGACATACCCAAAGTGCCAAAGTCTTTCAGGAAATGACAAACAAGGACAAATCTGAGTGCTTTCAATAAAGATAAAATTATGATATAAATTTCAGGATGACTACTTACTTTATAGTTAGCAATTATCAAGTATGTAAATTTTAGATTATTTATTAAAAGAATAAAATTAATCTAGTAACAACAACAATAAAAAAAGAAACTAGCAATTGTTAAGCCAGGTGTAGTAATGCACATCTATAATCCCAACACTTAGAAGGCAGAGACAGGATTGCCATAAGTTGAAGCCCAGCCTGGTCTACATAGTGAGTTCTAGATCAGCCAGAGATCGAGTAAGACTCTGCTTTTAAAAAAAAAATTATAACGTGCAATTCACATATTACACAATTCACCTGCCTTTGTTTTAGTGAAGCAAATGAGATTTACTTCAGTGGCTTTTATGATATTCAAAAGTATACATCCTTCATATCTATTTTAACACATTATTATCAGCCCTGTAATAAATCCTACACCCTTGGCCATTATCCTCAACTTCCCAGTCCTAGACAACCACTAGTGTACAGTTCATGATTGTAGATTTGCTAGTTCTGCACATTTCCTATATGTGGAATTATGCTATGCAGTCCCTTGTGAATGGCTTCATTCATTTAAAAATGCCTTCAAGGTTCCTCCCCGTAAGTGGAAACAGAACTTCATTCCATCTTATGTTCCCCTGTATGGATACAGGACATTTTATTTATGTACTCATTTGTGTGGGTTGTTGAGACATGTAGGTTATTTCACTTCGGGCTGTCTTCTATTACACTGCTAGAAGTATTTGTATACAGGACTTGTGTAGATACAAGTTTTCATTTTTCTTGGATATATACTCACATCAGACAGTCCCTGTATGTCTAGCATTTTTATTTTAAAATTTTAATGTGGGGCTAGAGAGATGGCTTATGGGTTAAGCCTCTATCTTGGAAGCAGAGGTCCTGAGTTCAGATCCCAAGTCCCATGTAAAAATGCGAGGTGGAAATGGGGATGGCCTGTATTTCCAATCCTGGAAAGTGGAGCCTGGGAAACTCCAAAGCAAAGCAAAGAAGGAGGTAGAGCAATCCAGGGTGATTCCCGAAGTCACCCTTGGGTCTCTCCACAGCCACACACAGTGCTCTCTGATATATACACACATTTAGACACACATGTAAAAATAAATAAAATTTTTTAAAAGGAAAAGCTTTCTAAAAAGCAAAAAACAAAAAAATTAATGTGTATGTTTTATATACATAACATACATGCATACATGCATACATGCCAACATGTGGACATCAGAGTACAACTTTTGGGAATCATTTCTTTCTTTCTATGATGTGGGTTCTGGGTATCAAACTCAGGTCTCCAGGTTTACACAAGCACCTTTACTTGCTGAGGCAGCTTGCCAGATCATGTCCAGCCTTTAAAAGAACTGCCAGTGCAGTTTTCCACTGTAAGTGCATCATTTGACATTTTGATCAATAGTGTACTAAAATTTCCTGTTTCCCCACATCCTTACCAATAGTTGTTAGATGTCTTTTTTCATTATTATAACTATCCTAGTGAGTTTGAATGGTTTCTCACTGTGGTTTTCATTTTAATTTCCCTGATAGGTAATGATGTGAAAATCTTTCAGTATACTTATTAGGCATTATTCTGTGAATAAATATCTACTTTGCCCATTAAAACAAAAGTTATCTAGAAGAGGGGTGGTATTGGAGCTGGAGAGGTGGCTCAGGGGTTAAGCCTCTGCCTTGCAGGCGGAAGTGTGTTTGGATCCTAGACCCCCAGGTATAGACGCCTGGTGGAAGCGGGGCGGCCTGCATTTCTGGTCCTGGTAGGGCGGAGCCTGTGAATCCAGGGGCAGAGTAAACAAGGAGAAAGTGGAGGCGGTCCATGGTGGTTCCCGAATTCGTCCGTGGTTCTACACACACATACATGCACACACGCGCACAGACATGCATACATGCACAATTGAATAAATAATAAATAATAAAAAAGAAGAGGTGGTATTGAGTAAAAATGAGTTATTTATTTTTATGTATGTGTGTGTGATTTATGTGTGATGGTGTGCACCTGACACACACGTGGAGGTTAGAAGGTAGCCTTCTGGAGTCAGTTCTCTTCTTCTACCTTTACCTGGGTTCTAGGGATCCAACTCAGGTTATCAGGTCTGCAAGGGCCTTTACCTGCTGTACCATCTCACTCCCCTTTTTTCAGACAGAGTCTCAAATATCCCAGTCTGGCCTTGAATTCTATTTAGCCATATATCTTTCTGCCTCTACCTCTCCAAAGGTGAGATTATAGGTGTGTACTAGCAAATCCAGTTTATGCAGTAATAAAGATTGAATGCAGGACCTCAAACAGTCAAGAACTCTATTTGAGTTATATCCCTAATCCTGTATTGCCCATTTAAAATTTTTTGTTTATGAGAGAGGAATGGAGAGGGAGGTGGGGGAAACCATGGTGCATGAGTGGAAATCAGAGGACAACTTTCAGAAGTCCGTTCTCTCCTACCACATGGGCTTCCAAAAATCAAATTTAGGTCAACAGGTTTATGAGCAGGAGTCTTTCCAACTGAGCTATCTCACTGGCCCCACATTGCCCATTTTGATTATTTATTAGTATTTTTATTGTTGAGTTTTGTTTTGTTTTTATTTTGGAATCTAAGGAACTCTAATCATAAATCCTTTATGAGATATAAGTTTGCAAATATTTTCTCATTCTGTGGGTCACCTTTTCACTTTCTAGATATTATCATTTGAAGCACAGAGATTTTAGTTGTGATAATATTAAATGAATATTTTCTTTTGTTTGTGCTTTTATTATCTTATGTAAGAAACTGTATACACTAAATAGACAATGTTTATTGATAGTATTTAGGCTGGTTTAGAACAGCCATGTTGGGAATGTCTCAGAAGGTTTTAGAAAGCCATCCCCCACTGCTGGGATTACCCCCAAAGGAACACACCCTTAGCTAACTTCCCCCAATTCTTTGCTTGTGAAAGAATATGGTGATTAGGTCTCCATTGTAGATAAACCCTACCTAGATGTGGCACAAGATCAACTGGGTTGAGCCTTAATATGAGTTAACCAATGAGAAAAAACCATTCTCCTCCCCCTACTTGCCTAAATGTATAAATATACCTGACCTTGGCAGCCATCTTTGGCACCTGCCCCTTATGGCACTCGAACATCTGGAGACCATGAGTTTTTTTCCAGCTCCATGCCCCTCATGGATTCCACACCATTCTTTCTCTCCTCTAATAAACTCTGAAGTATTCAAACACATGAACCTGGATACATACAGACTCCTAGGGAGTGACCTCGAAACAGTATGATTTCCATTTCAAAGTTATAAATTTTTTTATAATGGTTCATTATTTTCCAGAAACCTCGTTTACTATCATGATCAACAAAACAATGAAGATTTATTTTATACATGTAAAAAATGTTTCAAATAGAGAAATAATTATTCTGGAAAGAACAACTTTTTCCCTTTTTGTGACACTAGTTTTTATTCTGTAGCCCGGACTGACCTCAAATTTGTAGCAATCCTCCTGCTTTAGTCTCCCAAGTGTTGGGATTATAAGTGTGAACCATCTTACCTAGCACTTTTTTTCCTCTCCCTTTTGCAAGTCAAAAAGATGATCTACACACTATAAAAGAATTCGTGAGGACCAAAGGTTAAGAATGAGGACTTCTGTGCCTTAGGTCTCAAATGTGTAAAGGATGAGTAATGGCCCTTGGTTGGTTTCTCAGGCTTACCTCCCCTTCCTAAATACCAGCAAATCAGCCGCTTCCTCTCACTTTCTGCCCCTGGCTTGGGTGTGATGGTTAGAACCTTAGGATGGACACTTAGAAGGCAAGCCTCTGGGGGCATTCCTACAAAAGATCATCTAGATTAATGCTGGTTTCTGAGAATGTCTGTGAAGGATTATCTTGGATCACTGAATGGATTTAGGAAGACCCATTTTAATTTCACTCACAACTATTCCCTGTACTGTGTAAAATGGAGTAACATTTTACACAGTACAGGCTGCTAACATTCATCACTGTCTGATTCCTGATTATGGTTATAATGTGACCAGTTCTTTCAAGCTTCTGTATCTGTGACTTCCCTGTCCTGATGGATTGTAGATCGGAACTGTGACCAAATAAACTTTCTGCCTTACTTTGTCAGAGTTTTCATTACAGCGATAGAAAAACAACTAAGACACAGAAGGTTACAGAGCTCTTGGCCAGTTGCCCTTCAGTTCTGCATTGTTATTGCTAGTTTCTAGCCAACAGCATCTGGCGATGAAGTCAAAAGTCACCAATGTCCTGACTTCCCGAGTAGAACACCTGTGAACTGAGAGGAGACACAGTGAGACTAGAGCAAGTGCCCAGGGACACAGTAGGACAAAAAACAGGGATTGTCCTTTCTCACTTCAGCCCCCTCACCCACCATCCCTAACCTTTCATTGCAGAGCTAAGTGTGGTGGCACATGCTTGTAATCTCAGCACACAGGAGGCTACAGCAGGAGGATCACAAGTTAAGAGTATAGCCTAAGTTACATACTGATATACTCTCAATAAAAAAAAAAAAAAAAAGATGCTGGCTGGCAAGATAGCTCTGCAAGAAAAGTGCCTGCTAGGAAGCCCGATGACCCGAGTTTGAGTCCTGGAAGCCCACATGAGGGGAGGAGAGATCCAACTTCAGAAAGTTATCCTTTGACTTTCACCTGTGTGCCATGACATGCATCTCTCTCTCTCTCTAATAAATAAGTATAAATAGATGTTCTTTTAAAATATTTTATTTATTTACTGTGTTGTGTGTATGTGTGTATCAGAGGGCACTGTGTGTCCCTGTGGAGGCCTAAGGGTGACTTCGGGAATCATCCTGGATTGCTCTACCTCCTTCTTGCTTTGCTCTGGGATTTTCCAAGCTCCACCCATCAGAGCAGGAAGTGCAGGCCCGGTTCTGCCTGGCAGGATCTGAACTCAGGACCTTCTGCTTTCCAGGCAGAGTCTTAACCCCTGAGCTATCTCTCCAGCCCTAAATAGATGTTTTTTTAATTAAAAATAATTAATTTCAATATTGACTTCTGCATAGATATATTTCTTCCATATTGTCTTGTCTAGCTTCTATTCATTCTTCAGATTTCAAATTGAACTACTTTGTTAGAAATTCTACTCCCCCCCCACTTTCACTACTCTCCTAAAGGGATTAGAGGTCCCCCTCCATGGCTTGTGTTCCTCCTACTCAGCACTCTAAAAGCTGCTCACTTACCTGACACTCCTATTTCAAGCTTCCTGAGGTTGGGGACTGTGATTGATTGCTCTTCTAGTACATAGACACCCTATAAGCATGCTTGATATACTTCAGACATTATGTATGAATGAATAAAAATGAAAAGCAGAGAGAGCAAGGAATAGAGAACCCCTCCACTTGTCTGGAGTTTACCAAACCTCAAAGAGGAAGCAGGGAAATGGTTTTATTCTCCATTCTTCCCTCAGGGGCATCACACTTCGGTGCGCCGAACCTTCATAGCTCACATTTTGCTTGAGCTCCCTCTACTGGCCAAAGTTAAGAACTGTAGAGAGTCCACGATACCAGAGGCCTGTTCTAGTCTAACCTCTAGAGAAATCTATTCCCTTCCGCCCCAACTCCAGGGTTCAGAAGGAACTGAGTGAAAAGAGAAAGCAGCCAGCAGGTGGTTTAGAGGTCTGAGCCCACACCTCCCCATCCTCAGCACCAGGACCACTTACTTGCTTCACATCCTCACCTCATGCTTGGTTTCTTGGGATTTCCACACTCAGACTTCTACTCCAACTAATTCACAGAGATGTTAATTTCTGGAGCTTTTGGCTGGTACATCAGCTCTGACTGTGGAAGAAACATCCAAAGATGGATTGGGGAAAGACAGAGAGAGAGACAGAGACAGAGAAACAGAGAACAGGAACTGGATTCTCCATACCAAGACAAAGTAAAGACCAAGGCCCAAAAAGATAGCTCATGGAACTGAATCCCCAGTCCTCTTTAACCTTGTGGATTTATAAATCAGACACTGTCCATGTAAGATGTCCCTCAGTCCTTCAATCTGCCTATATCAATACACAGCCAGGGGGACTGGTCGTGTTGATTAGATCTTCAAATTTAGTGGAGCCATTAGACCTCAAGAATAGAGTGTATGGAAGAGTACTGTCCCATCTCCTCTCCCTTCTCCTGGGAGGGCTCCGCCTGCAGCTTACGTCTTCGGTGTCACTTCCATTGAACAAGTGCTCTGGCTCCAGCCCGTTCTCGGGGATGTTCCTCTTCTCCTCTGCCATAAGCTCATCCAACCAGAGCAGTTCCTGTGGTGAAAAGACCCACTCCAGTGCCTTCCGGACTCCCACCAGGCCCAGTAACTGCAGAAACAGAAACAAGCCCTAGGGAGCTTAGCGACAAAACTAGAACAAGCAATTTTAACATTTATTGAACACTTTCTATGCTAGATATTATTTCAATGATTTCTATAACTGCTGTAGTTATTCTAGTTTCTTTTTTTTTTCTTTTTCTTTTTTCTTTTTTTTTTTTTATGTTTGGTGGTGGTGTTTATTTACTTAGAACAGGGGGTTCTACATAGCTCAGGCTAACCTGGAAGTTAGACCAGATCCAGTATGTTCAGGGTACTATGGTTGTAGACTCTGGAAGTTACTATACAGCTGATCTTCTACCTCTTGGGTGCAGGAATTACAAACAAGCATCACACCTGGCTTTTTCTTTTAAGACAAGATTCTTACTTTATGACCCAGGGGGCCTGGAATTCATTATGTACACTACGCTGGTCTTGAATTTGTGGCAATCCTCCCATCTTTGCCTACTGAATGCTGGGATTGCAGCATTCACCACCCAGTTTATTCTCTGAGAGATTAGTAATTTCTCTGAGGTCACAAAACTGAGATGTGGTAACCAGGCTGGTCCTACTGTGAAGTCCAAAGCCCACGGCCATTACTTTATCCTCTATTCTGCCTCACTGGGTAATTGAAGTGTCAGCATTGGGCCAACAAGATAACTTAGCAGGTTAAAGTGTTTTCTGCAAGACCTGAGTTCAATTCCCAGAACCCATAAATTGGAAGGAGTGAACCTACTCTCCAAAGAAGATGTTATCCTCTAAGTTCCACATGTGTGCTGTGATGGGTGTGCGTGTATGTATGTGCACACACGCACACATATACACAAAACCAACCAATAAAAATTCATGTCAGCATTGCCTTTCCATTATTTTCTGGGTTTGTAGATCAGCCTAAAGAGGTTGGGAAAGTTAGGTAATCCAGTATCTAAGACTAGACCACCTGTAAGTAATCCCCAGTCATCTTTCCTTTGTCTTAGGATTTCCAACCAGGAAGAGCAGAAGGGAGAGTTCCTCTTGTACAAACGTTGCCACCCTCCCAAGCTCCAGGTCTCCCAGGACTACCCCACTCTGTCCCAAGTCACCATGAGGGGGAAGACGATGGCTGCAGGAGTAGACTTGATTATCCAGAGCAGACCGAGGCAGGCAAGCTGGATGGCTGTGAAGAGGTGGACTCTGCTCAGAGGCACGTGCCTCAAGAACAGCAGGTCTGGCTGGTGTTTGGCTGGCATCAACAGTAGCTGCACTCTCTTTGTGAACTGGGAGAAGGAGAGGAAAAGAAAACCAGGACACATGGGGAATGTGAAGGGGTCTTACACTGTTAGTTATCCCAGCTCAGCAGCAGGGGTAGAAGAAGGCTCCCTTGGTCACCCACCCAAGCAGAATAGTGGAATGGGAAGAGAATTGACAAATGTAAACAGGAGGAATGGGGTTGCTAAGTGGTTATAATGCGCTCACCTGAATGCTGCTAAGTGCTGCTACCCCCATATACAGGAAGATGCCATAGAGCACAGGCATCGGGATGAACTGGTAGAAGGAAGTAGAGAGCTAGTGAAAAAGCCTTCCAGTCACCCCATGCTCCACCTTTGACACCAATCCAGGCCTCCAACAGTGAGGCCAGCCAGGTCTTTCCTCCTTTTGCCTTTTACATTTTGCATGCCTAATTCCATGCACTCCTCCCTCATGCCAAACTTATGAGGTAGATTCTATTATTGTTTGTCTTTCACAGATGGGCAAACTAAGAAACCAATTAACTTACCCTACCTTGCCTACCTCTCCAGTCTTTTTTTTCTTTCCCCAGACAGAGGCTTGCTGTATAGCCTAGATTGGCCTAGAACTTTCTATCCTCTGTAACTTCCAGAATGTTAGCATTAGAGGGACGTGGGATGTACCACCATACCCAACTTCCTCCTGTCTTATCTATGGAATCTCCTTCTATTCTGTTTGCTTATATATAATGATGTCTTCCATTAATATGCTGAGATTGGTTCCTACTTCTTGGAAAGCTTTTCCTTTTGCTAATTCTCCATCTAAAATGTTCTCAGGGGGCCATGATGGTACACACCCATAATTCCAGCACTTGGGAGATACAAGCAGGAGGATCACTCACAAATTCAAGGCCAACCAAGACTATGTAGTGAAACCTGTCTTAAAAAATATGGGGCTGGAGAGGTGGCTCAGGGGTTAAGCCTCTGCCTTGCAGGCAGAAGGTCCTGAGTTCCAATCCTAGACCCCACGTATGGACGCCGGGCAGAAGCGGGGGAGGCCTGCGTTTCTGGTCCTGGCAGGGCGGAGCCCGTGAATCCCAGGACAGAGTAAACAAGGAGGAGGTGGAGGCGGTCCATGGTGGTTCCCAAATTCGTCCGTGGTTCTATACACACACACACACACACACACACACACGCGCATGCACGCACACACACACACATACGCATACATGCACAATTGAATAAATAAATAATAATAATAATAAATAAATAATCCATTCTCCCAACTCATGTCTCATTTCATTTCACCTACAAAGGTCTTTTCTAATCACGCATCCTGAAGCAGCCCTCTTCATCACCTTATCTTCTTTTATTTTTTCCATAGGTGTTATCACCATCTGAAGTTAGCCTTACACTCTCCCTTCTTCTTGTTTTAATTTTTAAAAATCTGTATCCTCTCACTAGATTTCAGTGAAGGAGATGTGCTAGATTGATCCCCACTATACAGTCTCAGTTCCTGCAACAGTGTTTAGTGTATGGTTTATGAGAGTCACCTAGTCAGCAAGTAGCTGGTCCGGTCCACCTGGTTCTTTCTACTGTGCCACTCTCGCCCGGCCTTCATGACCTTCCCTTCGCCTAACCTCCTCCTGCTCTTGGCCTTCCACCAGTGACTGCTGTCTGACATTTCCACACCCTTCTTGACTGCTTCTTCTTTTTTCTTTAATTTGCATTCAAATTTTATTTGCATACTCAACTGCACTGGTACACTTACATATAAATTCGGATCTTTGTTAAGTATTGGCAGTATAATTTTTTGGCAGTATAATAGTTTGACATAATCTTTGCTCTTAAGGAGCTGATAGTCTTATAAAGAAAGAACATATTGTTTAGCCATCTGTATAACAATTTAAGATTTCCCATATATCCATGATGAGCTGACTGCAGATATGTTAGGACTTAAGTTTGGAAGCTCTTTTGCTTGTTTTGCATGGTCTCTCTCTCTCTCTCTCTCTCTCTCTCTCTCTCTCTCTCTCTCTGTACACACATGCTGCTGGTAGAACTCGGTTTTGGTTTTCATATACCTTTTCAGCACTTTTCTGTCCCCACTGTTCTCATGTACCCAGCAGAGTAAAGTATACAGTCTATAGTGGAAAGAGAGGTTTTGCCTTAAAGTTTTTTCAGGCTTGCTAGCAGTCTAGAACAAAGTACTTGGACTCCCACGGGTGATGTTACATCCACATTCTGACCCACTGGACAGAAAGCCTATTATTGACTAAGACCTTAGGTCAGTTGGTTGTTTCTGAAATAGGGTCCCCTGAACTGGCTATAAGCTGAGGTTGGGCTTGAACTTGAACTCCTATCTTCCTTCCTCTACCTACCAAGTGCTGGGTGGGATTACAGGTGTGCAAACACCACACTCAGTCTTTTTTTTTTTTTTTTTTTTTTTTTGTGACAAAGATCTTACACTGCAGTCCAAGTTGGCCCAGTGTGCCCAGGTTGACTTCGAACTTGCAGCAATCTTCCTGCCTCAGCTTCCTACGTGCTAACATTACAGGCATGTGTACCAGGCTCTGGAAGTTTAGGTTATTAAGTCGGAGAAATTGGCTGTCTTGGTGGGTTCTTGCAATTTATTTTCAGGATTCTCTTTTGAAAGTATATATGCCTTTCAGGGCTCATGTGAGGATTAAATGAAGCCGTGTATGGAGAAAACACAGTGCCTGGCACACAGTAATGTGTTGGGTCTGTTATTATTGTTATTGTGAGGCCTGAATTTGGCCTAACAAGTACCTTGAGCACAGGCGCCAAGAAGATGGAGACGCCTGTAAGGATGAACACCAACAGGCCCGTCAGCCTCTGCTCCCTGGGGAGCAAGAAGAAGAATTAGCCAGGTCCAGTGAGGTCCTGGAACACCCCGCTCCTGAGCAGACCCCTTGAAGCCAAAAGCAAATAGAGGGATCTCCAAATAGTTAACTGATAGGGGGACTTAGCTTGCTTTGAAGAACTAAAGAAAGGGAAGAGCAAAGCACTTCAATGAGGGTCCCAGGCCTCCTCAAGCTCAGTTCTGTTTTGCTTTTTGGTGGTGCTGGGGATTGAACCTAGGGCCTCATGTATACTAGGAAAGCACCATTGAACTATATCCTCAGGCCCATAGTTGTTCTTTGCTTTTATTTTTTATTTTGTTGGAAAGTTCGCGATTTTTATACTGCTATAAGGACCTTCATTTCACAATTTCCAAAGTTAGTTAATTTCACATATCTTAGGTAGATTGTGTTCCAATAATTATGGACTTCTTCGGTAATGGATTCTACATTGAGTGGGATGGTTAGGTGGCACCTCACTCTCCACATTAGTCGTGGTTTGCCTCCCTCCTTGCATCAGTGATGTTCCTCTTCAGTACCCTCCCTGTCTCCATGAATGAAGATGGAGAAAAGAAATGATTTATCCATCTCACAACCCAGAACCCACCCACGTGCCTCCCTGTAGTGCTTATGGGATACAATCTTAGAATTCAAACTGCACAAATAACTCACATAAGCTGTAACTGCTTTGCCACACCCCTCTTGCTACAGCTTTCTGAATGCGGGCCTCACCTGATGCCCTGGAAATTGGGGGCTTCACCAGGAACACAGGCTCTGCTCTCTTTCCGAAGACTGTCCATGTGCGCCAGGGAGATAACAGTGGCTGAGACATACCAGGGCAGCCCAAGGGCTGATGTGAGAAGCATCAACACAGCCACACAAAAGAGATCCAGGTGGAAGCCAGCTCCTTTCTGCAGAGAATCCGGCGGTAGGGAAGGGTCTATTGAAGCTAGACCTGGGCCCACTATCCTCTCAGGTTGGAGTTTCAGCCTAGAGTTTCTGTCCCTTCTCTAGGAACTTACCCAGGAACCTTACCTGCAGTTTGTATTCTGCACGGTTGAGGATGACTGCTGTGATCTGCTGGTCCATGAAGATGAGGATAGACAATAGCAGGGCAGGCAGGGCAGCTGCCATACTCAGCCACCAGGGGTTTGTTCCAAAAGGAGACACCAGCCAGCCACGCCCAGGGAGTGTAGGCTGAGGGAGACCATTCAATGGAAGGGTTAGAAAAAGTCGTCCAAGAATACTTCACCTGAACACCCCAACTTTAGCACCTCCTTCCTCAAGATCCTAGATTCTAGGTGTGTGTGTGTGTGTTTGCACACAACACATGCTGCATCAAAGTATGTCAGTTCCTTACAAAAGGGTAGGAAGGGACTATCCTGACCAGAGCCAAAGACTCTAGACTTTGATTCTCAGATCTCTTCCTTCTTCAAAGAAGAGTTGATGAATGAGGCATGCACATTCTTATTTAAAGTCTTCTTTCTTAGGCTTCCCCAAAGTCCAGGGTGGGGCAGTTCAGGCTCAGACCTGCTTTGGTCTGGGGCAAGGGTGGGGCAGGCCTGGGTGTGTCTGTAACTGCTCTGATTATAAGCGTCTGTAGAGTGGGGAGGTGGTGGAGGTTCTGGGTTGCTGGCTAAAGCCAGCCCTGATAGAGCCCTTCTGATTTCCTGTCCTGGGAGAATCTGGAGTAGGTCTCCAACTGCCTAGGCAAAGTCTATTCCTGAATACTGTCATACCAGGGGGAAAGAGCTCCAGTTTTACAGGATCAGAGCAGGCAATGAGGGGTACAAAGAAGAAAGTGGGGAGTAGTGAAGTACACAGGACTGTGCCAACAGTAGAAGCCTTAACAACAGTGTTTACTGAGGATCTGGCATGTGCCAAGCATTACGATAAGTGATCTCCTGTAAACCTCAAAACAACCTATGAGAGAAGCATTATTATTCCATTTTAAAGATTAAGAAATTAAGGCCCAGGCTAGATACAGTGGCACAGACCTGTAATCCCAGCTCTTTGGAGGTGGAGGCAGAAGGATCAAGGATTTAAGGTCAGTTCGGACTACATTTAGAGCTTGAGGCTAGCTTGGGTTACTTCAGACTTGCCTAAAGCAAGCTAAGAAGAGTTACTGAGAATTCAAACTCAAGGTTGGCTGCCTAGGACCCATCTTCCTAACCCCACCCTATAATGATAGCCATCATATACAGGATTCTGTATTCACTTATGTTTATGTTGGAGTACATCATTTAATCCTCTCACCGACTCTGTGAGGCCATTATTATGACTATTTTATGTGTGAGGGAAGAGGCTGGAAAAAGACAAGTATAGAATTTATGCACCTTTGACTTCTAAAGTCTGTTAGCTCTGATTTCCACTTTGCTTCCTCCTCATCCCCCCAATTTTCACCTTGAATTCTGTGGGCACCAAGAGCTTCGGTGTGGCTAGGCCCAGGAAAGCATCAAGACCACAGCCCAACAGGATGGCCAGGATGGTGGAGAAGTCACTGAAAACTTTGCGCACCTGGTAGCACAGTGGACACTTAGTCAGGTCCCAGCCCGCCACCCCATTTTTTTTCTTTACCCTTTTTCCTATTTGCAGATGGGACTGAAGGTCAAGTGCAGAGCTTTCCCGCAGACACAAAAGTGGCACTCACCACAGATGGGAAGAAGCGGCTCTTCTTTACATGTTTGAGGGTCGTGGCACAAAGGAAGGAGGTAAAGAAAAGAAGAAGGGAGAAGAAGGCGATGTCTGGGACAGCATGACATCCAGATCCCCGAGGGCGGCCTCCTTGCCGGGCACACTCAGGTGGAGACAGCAAGGATACATTGACCAGACCTAGGTGCTGTTTGGGCAGCAGAGTAACCATCCTGCACTCCTAGGCCCACCCCCAAGGGAAGGGGAGCTCCCCCATCAAGCACCTAAGAAGGGAGGTTGTGGGCTGTAAGCAATGGCTAAGCTCAGTGACTTGTGAGGCTTTCCTTAGCCCGTGGGTGGGAAGAGCTGAGAACCACCCGCTCCCTTCTTTCCCAGGACCAGACTCACCACATTTAAGATGTCATCTCCATCTTTGAGCTCCATATTTGTCCATTGAGACTCATTTTCTAGGAAGCAGATAATTTAGGTTTAATTCTTCTCTCTTAAGAATATTTTTCAGCCTCAGGTTCTAATCTGATGGTTCCAGCAGAGAGTTCTTAGTTCTAGGGTATTTTCTTTAAGATGTTTAATGTACTCATGCCCCTATATTCTCTAAGCATCTGTGCCCCTGGTGCTGAGCACAACACTGAGGCACAGAAGTTAGTCATCAAAAGTTGATCAAATGCATGAGCTGGCAAATCTATACCACTGCACAAACTAGTGGCTCAAAGTGGCACAAAGGAAGGAGTTTTTTTTTTTTTTTTTTGCATGTTTGCATGCTCATGTTTGCAATTTCAGCATTTGAAAGGCAGAGTCAAGAGGATCAGGAGTTCAAGGTCATCCTTCACTATGTTGAAAGTCTACCAAGGTTACATGAGTTTGTCTTTTACACACCCCCTATATTTGCCCTCACATATGCAAGAAACCTTAAAAAAAAATAAAGACACTTCCCCCCATTCCTGGTCTGCCTTCCATGTGGAGGGACTCCACTCCAAGCTTCTGTCTCCTGGTCATCTGCTCTGATACAGGAGAGAGAAGCTGTAAGTTTCTGGTAAGTTCAGGAGTTGAAGTTAAGCATGCCTGGCCCTGACCTTTCTTTCCTCTTCTCTCAGGAGTAAATTGCCTGCTATTAAGCTCTGTTCCTCTGGCACAAGACAGTCCTTATCCAGCACTGCCATTCCTAGGTGGGCAAGTCTAATTTTGGTTTTGCTGTTAGAAAGCCCATTAACCTATATGTAATATTAATAAGGACAATGCTGAGATTTCCATTGTTTTATTTCTCAGAACCAGAGGGGGAATAAGTGCTACTGGTTATTGGATAATGTCTTAGAATTCTCCAGAACTTAGTGAGGGGGGGAGGGGAGAAAAGATATTCTCCCATCCTTCCTCACCTGGACAAAGTCCCTGTTTCCCTCACCTACCTCCTGCTTCTGGGTATTGGCAGAAGCAGCCATAGGCGGGGGATCCTGGCTTTTGGATTGGATAGACACGGGTCAAGTTCAGCATTTTTCTGAGGGCATCGTAGATGAAAATGAGGCTGATGAGAGCGCAGAATCCTTCCTCTGTGAAGCGGGTGAAGTAGCGGACCAGCAAGCTGGCTTCTGTGGCCACCAGCACCAGGCAAAATGTGGCCACCCAGATGCCTACCCACAGGCGGAAGGGCAGGTAGTCTAGGCCATAATCTCTGTGAGAGTGAGAGACAGGTGGGGCTGGCTGTCTACTTCCCACCTAACCCAAGTCAGATGCCCCTCAAGCCAGAGACAGCCCCCACTCTGTTCGCTTTACTCAGCCAGGACCAGATAAGAATATGATTACCAAAGAACTGGTGAGGCGGACTAGGGCTCCTACCTGCTAAAAGAGAAAAGCAGGCGCTCAAAGACTAGCACCGGGCCGGTGCTGCTGAGGATGGTGAGGGGCTGGCCTGACATCAGGCAGAAGGCAGCTCCAGCCATCGCTGTACCCAGAAAACTTTCCAGCACTCCCTAAAGGCAGACAGTGGTTCAGCACAGAACCCTGGCATCCTTAGCATAGGAGCCCAAGTTTCTGTGCAACATTTCGGTCCCAGGAAAGGGGCAGGCAGGCAAGACACAAAGACTGTGTCAGGCCCCCTCATACAAACCCACCCACCTGGGCACCTTCAGTGGCATCTCCCAGAAGACCCCCGAAAGTGATGGCGTTCGTGACAGTGGCCATGTAAATGTAGAGCACAGCTGAGAAACACTGAGGGTGCAGGGCGTCCAAGAAATCGCTGGGGTACCACGAGGCTTTCCGGCGCACGTCCTGGACAAGACCCCCAAACAGCCTCCCGCCCGCGGGTCATCAGAGATCCAGGTTCCCACACCCCACACCTGCATCCCGCCCTTCCCAAGGGGAACCTTGGCGACCCTCCCTTCCGCAGGAACCCAACCCTTGCTCTCTTTCCGTCCGTTCTACCTGCCAGTCCGCTGCAACTCTGGAGCAAGCACCTGGGACCCACAGCGGTTCGTGTCCTCTGCCAGAGCTTTGTTGTGGCCTGAGAGGCCCTTGACCTCCTGCAGTTGCCAGGGGACTCTGAGGAGAAGGGGAACCCTAGGGTTGGCCAAGGATCTCCAAAGACTAGGCCCAGCGTAGGTGACACCCCGCCCCCTGGTGGCTGCTGTCGTGGACCAAGTAGAAGGAACAAATGCAGATTCTAACCCCACCTGGTTAGGCTCAGTTAGCAGGTCTCATGGGGAGACAGCGGCAGAGCAGAATCCTCCACAGTTAAGAGTCAGCTGACTCCAGATTTAAAGATAAAACTGGTTCCCTGCTCAGTAGTGACCTTAGACCCACAGCGAGGGGAAAGAGCTGTGTGGACTGATGACCCCAGGTACCTTTTGTGCTGAGAGGGTAGACATTTGGGTGGGGGAATCCGGGCCGTCGGGTCCCACCGACCTGGAGGAAGAACAGTCACCTCTTGTAAGAAGACATCCAGGGCTCCCAGAAGGTCATGAAGGTTGCTGGCCCGTCGAACTGACCATTGGAATTGCTGAGTTCAGGGACACAGAATGAATAGCAAATGCAGATTTGGACTCTTCCATGCATTTTCATTTGTATTTTCTCAAAACTAGACACACAGGTAATAAGCAAACAAGTCACTTGTGTATTCACCCTCAAATGCATGTATTCATTATTTCTGTATCAAGTGCCTACTGTGTACCTACTTTAGACCAGTCATGGGACTGCATTGGTAGCCATGGAAACTTCATTCCTCATATTCTAGACACAAAGCCATTTTGGCTTCACTACTATGCTTAGTCCCATACACAGAGTTCTTACATACCCATACGAGCTTATGTGCATGCGCACATACACACACACACACACACACTTGCACACACAGAGACACCTGCCTAACTCACCGGGTCACTGAGGAGGACAGCCACTGCCCGACCCATCTCATGGTAGTCCCTTCCTAGGCTAGGAGGACCCAGGAGAAGGCAAAAAAACCTGATGAAACAACAAACAGGGTCTCAGAGAAAGTGCAAGACTGCTTTCCCATAGTGCATCCCTGCCTACCGAAAGATAGGACAGCCACGGACTCAATGACATTCAGTTCCAATCTCTTTTCCTGCCCCATACACAGCCTATGCCCACCGGGTGCCATCCTGCAGACTCCCTCAAAGAAGCGGATTCAGAGACACTCCTGCACCCTCCCTACTAAAGGCCCTTCTGGATTCCAGGAGCCCTGCTCCCCACGAGTCACCTTACCTGCTAGACAGGGGCACCTCGATGAGACGCCCCAGCACTACCGGATTCTGCAGCCGCACAAAGGCCCCTAGTGGCTGCCCCAGGAAGCCCAGCTCTCCTGCCAGCACCGCTGCTGCCTCAGCCCCTGCAGGCAGCTTCCACCTCAGTGGGTTCTGATGCTGGATAACACGGAGCACGATGGATTATTTGTGGGTGGAGCAGGGGGCGGGGAGATGGCTTTTGGATAAAGACACTTGGCTGCCACACCTGATAACCTGAGTTTGATTCCCGGAACCCCATGGTGGAAGAAGAAAACCCTCTCCCGAAAGTTACCCTCCCATGGCCACATGTGCTCTCTCACTCTTTGACACATGTGCACACACACACATACACACACACATAAAATAAAAAGGATTTAAATGATTCTTAAAATTTATTTATGAGAGGGAGAGGAGATTCACGCATGCATGCTATGGTGCAGGGGTAGAAATCAGAAGCCCTTCTCTCTTTTCACCATATGGGCTTCTGGGAATCGAACTCAGGTCACCAGGTTTGCAAGCATGTGACTTACCCGGTGAGATGTCTCATCAGCCCCAATTTAAATACTACTTCTATTACTACTACTACTACTACTAATAATAATAATAGTAATAAAAGCTTAGGGAGGAGGATATTGGCAGGAATTCAACTGCCCAGAAATCAGGAGACAGTGGGCTTCTGTTAATTCCTAATCCCTCTCCCAGCTTGCCCAAAGACGACCCACAAACCTCTACCTTCAGGGGGGCGTCCTCCTCATGAGAGCCATTTTTTGGAAGGACAGACCCTACAAAGCAGGAGTATCCAGTCAGTGGTTAAGAGCACAAAATTTGTAGGCAGCCAACAGCGATCCCCACTCAGTTTCGCCATAACAGACTATGAGAACTAGAGCACCTCTTTAGCTCCTGAGCTTCCTGTTCTCACAATTAAAATCGGAGTAGTTGTGGTACAACCCCTTAGAGCTCCCCGCACAGTGCCTACCAAGTACAACCTCTATGTTATACAATGCTCTTCATGCTCCTGCTTTTCTCCCTCACCATTACCACTGGATTCCTCTTGTCCATGAGTCTTAGACTGAGAACTGAGCCAGATCTCTTACCAGGTGTCTGTGGTCTAGATGGGGCACAGGGCCTGGTTCCCGCGGCCTGGATGTGGTGCTGGGGTTTCTGCAGCAGCAAAGCCTGGAGTTGCCCTCTCAGCTCCGGGCTCAATGACTCCACCCTGATCACCTGCTCTGGAGAACAAATATGGCTCAAACCCCACTCTTGAGAGCTCTCTGTCCTACCACTACCCCTTTCTTCATTTCTCAATACTTTTTCCTTCTAGGTAGGAGTCCCAGGGAATGCAGGGGCCAATGAACTTGCTCCTCCTCTTTGCTGCTTATTGTGTTTGAGGCAGAGTCTCACTGCTCGACCTTGCTAACTAGACCCGGCTGACCAACTTTCAGTGCTCTTCCTGCCTCTGCCTGCCAAGTGCTGGGGTTTCAGTCATATGCCACCACACCCATCTGTTTGTCCATCTCTGTGATAGCAATGGACAGTCGCTAGGGAGGGAAGGGGAAGGACAGGCTCTAAAGCTTTTGGGGAATGGGCCTGGAGAGATGGCTCAGGGGTTGTGACTCTGTCTCACAAGCAGAAGGTTCTGAGTTCGGATCCCAGGTCCCACATTAAAACAAAACAAAACGAAAAAACAAACAAACAAAAAAAAACTTTTGGGGAAATCCCTGGAAAATGGAGCGTCATCCCAGGCAGACGCTCCCAACATACCAACGAGCTCCAGGAGACTCTGAGCCGGACAGTCCAGTAGTACAAGACCCTCAGCCAGAAGGCTACGAAGTCTTAGGAGGCTGGACAGTGCCAGGGTAGGCACGTGGGGAGCACTCCACCGACCTGCACCCATCTCTAACTTCTCCTCGAACAGCACCCACCTGTGATGAGGGGGGATGGACAGTGCTATTGGAAGAATCTCTCTCACGTGCAGGAGCCTGTAAAGGGGGGTCAGTAGGGAAGTCTTTGGCCTAGTAGAGCAGAGATGTCCCTTCCTGAGTCGTCATTCTTCATCAGGTCTGAAAGAACTCAACACTAGATTGCATGGGTTGGAAGTAAAGCTCGGAGGTGCTCACAAGCACTTACAAAGCATTTGCAAGGCCCTGGATTCGATCCCTCCCCCCCCCAAAAAAAATAATGAGAGGGTACAGAATAGAAAGAGTGTTTGCCTAGTGTAAATAAGACCTTGAGTCCAGTCCTCAATCCTGAAGGAAAAAAAAAAAAGTAGATTGCAGAGGAAGCTGAATATGAGTAGGTAACAGAGAGGAGAAAATCCCAATATAGTGTTGGAAGTACCCCGTAGAACTAGCCAGGTCCCACTCACCTGCCTGTCTCTCTCCACTCCAGTGTTTGGGGCCAGCCCAGCAGCTCATTCAGCTGAATAAAGAGCAGAGGGTCCTGGGGTACCTCCAGTTCCCGACTGTGAGTGTCTGAGGAGAGGTCAGGGCTGGGCCCAGGGCCAAGAGCACTCTCCAGCCCTCCTGCTGGAACATGTTCATGATCACTGGAGGCTTCAAAATCCTCCTGGCCTGGCAGTTTCATCCTGGAGAGGCTTGTACAGTCTGAGCAGCAGCACAGTCCTAGGAGCTCCTTGGCCAACTGCATTTATACTGCACCCATCACCACAGTACAACACAAAGCACAGTGAAGCCTGCGGGTTCCAGAAAATACTGGTCACCTCCTCTCTTCTGCCTGCTTTCCTACCTTTGCCAGTCTGGGTGTTTGTAGCATTAGTCCAGCCTTTCCTGGACCTTCCAGAAGTGCCCAACCTGGGGTCAAACAGTATGTGCAATTCCTGTGGGGTCAGGTCTGACTCCCCCACTGTGTTTTCTGTAAATAAATAGATGGCTGGCTGAGGTCTGAGTACTGACACCCCCAAATTATGCTACTCCTAGCCTGTATCAAATACAAACATCACACATCCAGGGCTGTTTTGGGTGTCAACAGCCAAGGGACCACAGAGACTCAGTTGGACAAAGAGAGAACTAATGAATAACTAGGCCTAGGGAAGCCAAGCCAGATAAAAGGACAGCAAGTAGATGCCCCTCCTGTTCACTGAACTAATAAGGGTCATGGAGAACACAATGCCTGTGTCTTAAATTTGTTTGCCCAATAACATCTGGAAAATTTCCAGTGCAACTATGTTTCTGTGATCTGCCCCCTCCTCTTTAACTCAGCCTCCCTTACTCATGGTGAAAAAGACAACTAAGGAGTATATAAGAAAGAGCACTAAAACCAACCAAGCAGAGGGGAATGTAGTCCTTTATTAAGTTCTACTGAGTCTGCCTTCAAATATACCCAGAATCCAATCACATTCTCCAATATTATTATTCAGTTCAAGCCCACCGTCATCCTCTCCTGAATTATTTCAGTAGTAGTTCTTCCTCCCTTGTCAAAGTGTCCATGCTTCATACAATAGCCATAGGAATTCTTTTTTTCTATATTCTCTCTCTGTCTCTCTCTCTCTCTCTGTGTATATATATGCCACACACGTGGAGATTAGAAGACAACCTAGTGGAATCATTCTCTCCTTTTGCTTATGGTTTCTGGGGACTGCTCAGGTCTTTAGGCTTAACTGCAAGTACCTTTTCTCACTGAACTATCTCACTGGCCCCATATAAATTCTTTTAAAAGGAATTCTAAACTGGACCTGGTAGCACAGATCTATAATCCAGTTACTTAGGAGGCTGAAACAGGAAGATTGCCAGTTCAAGGTGAGCAGGACTACATGGGAAGACTCTGTCTCAAAAGAAAGAAAGAATTACAACAACCTTTTTTCCACTCAAAATTGTACCTACACAAGCTCATTTTTCCCAAAGAAAAATCAAACTCATCATTAGGCCTACTAGAGCCATAGACTGGCTCTGAGGCAGCACAAATAGGAAACAGGGGACATGAGATGAGAAGCCTTCTCCTCACACTCTCCTGATTTATATTTCTATCTCTCACTGGACATCCAGGAATTCAATATAATTGTCTAGACTACCTGCAAAAATAACCAGACTGTCTTTTCAGAGAAAATTCACAACTGAGATTGTTAAAAAGAAGCTAATGAATTATACCTTAAATTCAGCTCCTTTGTGACCTATGTATGAGTAAGGATCCCTTTGATGAATGTTTTCTCTATTAACATTCCCTTCTCAGTTGCAAGTTTGGACAGTATACTTTAAAAGGTCTCCTCTTCAAACACCAAATGCTGTGGGTAAGAAAAATGAATATACTAGTATATACTTTCCTTAACAACAAACTTTGTTATGGATTCAGTAGAAGCATAACCCTCAAATCACCCATGTGATTTGCCATCAAGGAACTTGGAAATGTTCTTATTCTTCCCCCTTATCCTCCCCCACTCTCTTCTAATGCATCTTGTCTTTCTGCTTAACAAACCCACTAATTTTGTTCCCTATCATTTGTCCTGATTTTTTTTTTCTTCCAGCAACAAGAAGGAAGCTTCAGGGACTTCAGAGTTATCTCTGGTGTGAAGACCTGAGGTTGGATCCCAGATCCCAGGTAAAAATGCTAGGTGGAAATGGTGGTGGCCTATACTTCCAGCTCTAGAAGGAGGAGCCTGGGAAATCCCAGAAGCAAAAAGGATATATAGAAGCAATGCAAGATTATTCCAGAAGTCAGCCTTGAGCCTCCACAGACACACACGGTGCCCTCTGAATCACACACACACACACACACACACACACACACACACACACCAAAGTAGATAAATAAACGTAAACAAAGGAAAGAAGCTGTATCTCAATGGGACTCTCAGAGTAACTGAGGGGAAGTCCTCAGGCTGCCTAGTTAGCAACAACCAGTTGCATCCACCAGCCCCAATCCATCCCCTTGATCACATCTTGGCCATCCTCCTCTTGCTGCCTTTTTAAACCTGCACATATCCTTTTTGTGTGTTCCCAGCTAAGGCCTCTCTTTCGTCTATTTTGCTCAAGGAAACTTACCCCCTAGATCCTCACATGCCAAAATCCTTGCCATTAGGTTTCATTTCATATATGACCTACTCAATGAAACCCTTTTCTATCTTGTCCTAAGTTTCTCTCTGGGTTGATGCTCCCTGGCATTTCTGTTGTTTTTTCTTCCTAGCAATTGTCACTACTAGTAACCTTATTTATGTATTGTTTATTGTTTATTGCCTGTCTCTGCGCGCGCTCGCGCACACACACACACACACACACGCTGAGCCAATAGTTTGTGAACCAGGTATGTTATTTGTCTTGCTCTTTCTTACCTAGGGCAGCCTGGGCACATAGCGACTCTCCATAAATACTTGTTGGATGAGCGCATAGAAAAGAAGGGGCGGGGCAAGGGGCTGCGCTTTTTCTGAGAGCCACATGATGGCGCTGCTCCCCACGGCCCAGATCGCGGGCGCCACTCCCTGGACCTGGGGTTGTGTTTGTTTTCCTGTCAGGGCACCGAAGAGACGAGATAGCCGGGAGGAGTATTCTTAATCGCAGCTTTGCCCACCCCCGCCTCCCCTTCTGCGGATTAGCCCGGAGGTGTGGGATGTGGAGGAAGGCATAAGGATAAGGAGAGGAGAGACAATCAAATTCATCTGATCCAAACCCTTCATTGGATACCAGAATCCTTTCCTTATAAAACCAAGACTCAAGTATATTTGTCCTCCAAGCTCGGGAAGGTTCAAAAGATCCCAAGGTAGCAATTAGAGGACGCAATCACTATATTACCAGTTGGGGAGGGGTGCTGAGTCGAGGGGGGAATGTGGTTTCAGTCTCCAGAAACTAGCCTAGAGGCTGAAAAGGTGGGGAGAACCCCTGTGACCATTCCTAAAAGAATGTGTCCCGACGTTAGGGGCAAGTGACTCAAGAAAGCTTGAGGGAAATGGAATCGTGGTTTTGGCATGAATTCACCCCCCACCCCCACACACCTTGCCAAAGTCCAGAGGTCCCTCTCTGTGGTCCCAATTACCCTGGTTCTAAGGGCTACCAGAGTAATGGATTCACATGCCTCCTCCCCAGGTGGCTCACATTCATGCATGGGGTTGAGTGCTCAGAACTGGTGAGGGAGTGGCCTAGGAACCCCAAACATGCCTGTGGACTCTAGTAGGCTCCCAGACAGGGGCCCATGGAAGGCATGCTATGGGACGTTATCCCTGTATGTGCTCACTGCAGCTCAAAGACCTGGTTCTCATCCTGGCGTGATAATAGAACTCAGTGTCCTTGAAGGGCTTTATGCTTGAGCCTCAGCTTTCCTTCTTGGAAGTAGAGATGACTGGAAGGTTCAACCCTTTCAGCATGCACTGAGGGGGATACCTTAGGGGTGGGCATAGCCTCGCCAATAGGCTGCTGGTGACTTTCCAGCAAGAGGAGAAGAGGATTATGTTTGCAGAACATGAATTCTCTTTAAGAACAAAAGGGAGGACCTACAAGATAGTTCAGCAGGTAAAGACACCTGCATGCAAATCTGATAACCTGAATTAGATCCTGGGAGTTCACACATATCCTCTGACTTCACACATAGGTCATGGAAATGCACCTACTTTCTCTCAAGGAAATAAAATATGTTTTTTAATGTTTTGAAACTTTACTTATTTATTCATTCATTTATTGTGTGCCCTGTGAAGGACCAAGACTTTGGGAATCATCTTGCATTGCTTCTCCCTCCTTTTTGCTTCACTATGGCATTTCCCAGGCTCTTCCCACCAGGGCCAGAAGTGCTGGCCGCCACCTTTTCTGCCTGGTTTCTACATGGGATCTGGGATCCAAACTCAGGACCTTCTGCTTGTGAGGCAAAGTCTTCCTCTGAGCCGTCTCTCTAGCCAGTAAATAAAATATTTTGAAAAGGTAAATAAATAATAATAATAATAAAACACTCATGGTGGGCAGGGAAAATGACTAAGGGAGTAAAAGTGCTTGCATCAAGCCGGATACCTGAGTTTGATCCTTAGACTCCACATGGTGAAAAGAGAAAACCAACTCCTGCAAACTATCCTCTGACTTACACATACATGTTGTGGTTCCTGTGCTCCCACACACATAATAAAGCATGTGTTTACAAACCTGGTGACATGAATTCCATCCTCAGAAACCTACATGGAAGAAGCAGAGAACTAACTTCTGGAAATTGTCCTCTGACCTTCACCCATACACCATGGTATGCATGTGGACATATTCTCTCTCTCTCCCTCTCTCTCTCTTAAAAAAGAAATGTGAAACACTTTGAAAGAGACTTAAAATGCACAAATATGTCATATTTGTTACAAATACTCATATTTGTTATAGTTAAAAAGACTGTTTTTAAGAATAAAAATAATAGGTTCAGCAAGATAGCTCAGTAGGTTAGGTGCCTGCTTCCAAATCTCAAAGGCCTAGGTTTGATTCTCAAAGGTTCACATAGTGGATGAGGAGAACTGACTTCCAAAAGTTTCCCTCTGACTTTCACCCATGTGCTATGGCATATATATGTGCACCTCTCCCTCACTCTCTCTCTCTCTCAAATAAATAAAATATTTAGAATAAAAATACTAAATCACATCTGAACTGAATGTTTTCTTTGTCATTATTTCTTCAACATTGTATTTGATTATAAATAAAAATAATTTTTTAAAAAGAATAAAAATAACTCACTGCAATAAGACTTGTTCTTATCGGATCTGCATAAAGACCGACATACCAACATGTCCCCATAGACTATTGAGGATCTCAGGAGAGATAATTACTTGCAGCGGAAACCTTGGGGACTAGGGCTAGATGAGTGAAGGGGAATGCCCCTATCAATGGAGCACAAGCCAGAGGAAACCCTGGGGCTCATAGAAGTGGACAGGCAGGAGGGTGGGAGGGAATGGGATGAATTGATGAAGAGAGAGGAAAGGGGATGGAAAGAAGGGGGGGGAAGGAAGGAGGCAAGAATAAATACTCAATATGCCTGTAAGACTAGGGGGAAATTTTTTTAAAATAAATAAAATCATTATTAAGCAAAAAAAAAAAAAGGTAAAAACAATACAGAATAATTTGGGTGTTTTTATTTTTATTCTTTCAGAGAATATGTGTATACAATGAATTTATTATTTAAATCCCTTATCCAATCCCATCTCTCCTCCTTTTCCCATTATGAACTTCTTCCCTATTTTCTCCTACTTTTATTTTTTTTTCATGTATGGCCCACTGAATTTCATTTGGATTGCCTTTAATGGTATGTGCCTAGAAACTTGCTGGTATATAGATCATATATCAAAGGGTAAAATACAGATTTTTTAAAAATAATGTTTAAAAATTTTTTTTTGAGATATTGAGGAGGAAACCCGGGGCCTTGTGCTTACAAGAGAAGCACATTATCAACTAAACTATATCCCCCCTTAGTTAAAAACAAACATTGAGCTAGGCATGGTGGTTAAGGCCTATAATCCCAGAATTTAGGAGGCAGAGGCAGGAAATGGAGAATGCAATGCCAGGTTAGTGTACATAGTAAGACTCTGTCTCAAAACAAACAACCAATGCATCGTTAGCAGTTTTCTCATCAAAATTGAAGCAGTTTGGGAAATAGAGGATGAGAAGTTTAATTGCACCGGCCTCAGCTACATGTGAGTTAGCCTGTGAAGTGCTAAGAAGGTATTCAGAATGTGGTAAGTGCTCAGTCCCAGGCAGTTGCTGGCTATCCCAGACTACCTTGGACTAGTATATTAGAATCTGAACTACATGAGGCCTTATCTCAAAAAAAGAATGAAAGAAGGAAGGAAGGAAAGTAAGGAAGGAAGGAAGGAAAGAAGGAAGGAAGGAAGGAAGGAAGGAAGGAAGGAAGGAAGGAAGGAAGGAAGGAAGGAAGGAAGGAAGGAAGGAAGAAGGAAGGAAGGAAGGAAGGAAAACGAAAATTTAAAATAAGTCAGGAGTGTTGGCCCAGGCCTGTAATCTCAGCACTCGGGAGGTGAGACAGAGGATCGTCATTAGATTGAGACCAGCCCAAAACAGAGCAAGTTCCAGGCCAGTCAGGGGTAGTATACTAAGACCCCCATCTCGAAGCAACCAAAACACAAAGAAAACAAAACAAAACTTAAGGTGGATTTCATTATTCCCACTTCACTAGAAAGAAAACCCAGGGCATCCTGCAAATCAGTCCTCTGCATCAAGCTCCACCCCCAGCCTACATGCATTCTTCCCACAGGAGTTCACTGCTAGGAAGTTGCTGGATACTTGTGTACACCAGTTTACAGTAGTCTGGGATACCAGCACCTGCTTCACGTTGAGCATCTGCCACATTCCGAGCATCTCCTTAGCATATCACAGGCTGACTCAGCCCTTTAAGGCGGAGTCATCATTCCCACCTCTGAAAGAATAACCTGGGCCTGAGAGCTTCAGGGGTCCAACAGGGCTCACTGTGAGGCCTGAGCTTCAAAGTCTGTGTTCTGAGGTGTGCAGGCAGCTGGGGGATTGTGGATGGAAAGAGACTCTCTCCACTGGGAGCTTTGGTTTCTCTGACCCTGAAGTAGGAGCCTTTCTGACCCCAGCTTGACCGGAAACCACCAAAATCTAGCCAAGACCAGCAAAGGATTGACAGCTGGAATCTGCTTCTACTCCTTATGGCAAACACGCTTTTCCACAAAGGTAAGGCTGAAGGCCTTTGGAACGAAAGAGGACAGAGTCTCAGACAGATCAAGTGTACACAACGAAAGCACCTCAGTCTGCCATAAACTGCTCTGACTCAGACCTTCCAGCCCCCTCTGACCCAGACTTGCTTCCAGACTCAAGCGTTAGAAAGGAAACTGCAGGTATGTGATATCTGAGTATCACAGTCATTATTTATGCTTCCCTACTACCAGAAAGTATTTAAAAGTGGCTAATAATGAAAGGCACAAACACAAGCAAATATTTAAAGAATGATGAAAGAGTCCCGTAGTGAAATGAAATTAGAGGAAAAAAGTCTCCCAAGTGCTAAGTTATTGCAATTGAACATGGAATCTTAATCCTGGCAGTGGAGACAAAAGGAATATAAGAATTCCACACTTGTCATAGTCTAATAAAAGCGATTACCTAATATGAGAACTTATATGTAATACTAGTTAGAACATCACTTTTATGAAGGTTTCAGGAGAGCTTTTCATGTGTATCTCATGTCAGTAATTCTCATCCCTTTCAAAATCAATACTTCTTGGCTCAGTGGGTAAGGTGCCTGCTCACAAACCTGGTGACCTGAATTCAATCCCTGGAAGCCCACATAGTGGAATGAGAGAATCGATATTTGAAAGTTTGTCCTCTGACCTCTACTTGTGTACCATGATAACCGTGGTATGTATTTATTTTTCCTCCTCCTCCTTTTTCCCCTCTTCTTCCTTCTTTTCTCCTGTCCCTCCTCCTCCTCTTCTTCTTCTCTCTGTTTCTTTTTCTCTCTCTCTCCCTCTCCTAATATTTTTCCTCTCTTAAATAAATAAAATTGAATGAATAAAATATATATTTTTTTAAAAAATCAATACCTCTACATTGAGAATATAGCTCAATTCGTAGACTGTTTGCCTAGCATGGATAAAGCCCCAGGTTAGATTTCCTAGGACTGTATAAACCAGCCATGGTGGTACTGCCTACAATTCCAGCACTTTGGAGGTAGAGGCAGAAGAATCAGAAGTTCAAAGTCACCTTCAACTTATATAGGAATTTTGAAGCCAGCCTGAACTATATGAAACTCTGTCTCCAACAATTATTTTTATTTTCCTAGTTTTACAAGCATATTGAGTATTTATCCCCACTTCTCTCTATCCTCCTTCCTCCCGTTTCCCTCCCTCCCTTATATCAATCCATTCCACTCCTGCCCTCTTGCCTGTCTGCTTCTATGGCTTGTGTCCTTTTGTGATGATTCAGGCTGCTTGTGACCTACCAAATTGTCTCTCTTTGGCCCATCCCACTGATAGGGGCATTTCCCCACTCATCCAGCTTTAGTCCACAAGGTTTCCACCGTATGCTATTATCTCTCTTGAGTTCCTCTATAGTCTATGTATGTAGGTATGTCAGTTATTATGCAGGTCTGGGAAGGACAAGTTTCACTGCAGTGAGTTCCTGGATGCAGCAGTCCTGCCTTAAATGGAATGTCTTGTCCACAGTGAATCTTCCCATCTTTAGGTTCTTACAGTCTCACCACCCCCTCTTTCCTCGAGATTCCCAAAGCCTTAGGATGGAAAGAGATTAGATTGGCCTAATTCTGGGTGACCCTTGCTGGTTGGCTGGTATTCCGCATTATGGCTGGCCGTCGCTTTCTACTTCACTGCTCTTCTACTGTCCTAGCCTGCTTCCTGTCAGAGTGTTCAGATCGAAGACTTCTAAGCTGAGTGTTAAGTGTTCTTCAAAACTATGGGTATAACAGCAGGTATTTACAGAGCAGTTTGGTGTACTGTCTTCCTATAATGCTTCATTTTTGTAACAACTATATTGTCAACACTTCTTTACTATCCTGAAATGAAGTTGAAAGATAATACACTACCCACACATTTTTTTATTATTATTTCCGCTCACACAAACTTAACAGGTACACCGGTCCCCTCCCTCCCTCCACCTCTTCCCGACCCCTTTGCTCCCCCCTCCCCTCTTTCCTCCCTCCCCATCCCCCAGTGCCTCCCCCCCCAATCCCCGGAGCATCCTTTACTGTGCATGCCAATCTCTCCTCTGGGTCCTCCTCTCCAACGAGGTGCAAGGAAACAGGGGCATTTCCCAGAACCCTTTCCTGTGTTCCCCTTAAGCTTAGGAATACTACTGCGACTGTTAGTCCCTAGCCTCCAAGGATCCTAGTGCCTTTAGTCCATGCTAGACTTTGTGGGGTCAATAATGACCTGCACATTTTTTTAAAAAGTCTTTTAAAAGTCAACATCTGGAAGCAGGCACAGGGAGCACTGGTAGCCCCAGCTACCCACAGATTGAAGCAAAAGGACTGCATGAGCACAGGAGTCCAAGGTCAGTTTGGGTGATGGGTCAAGACTCCATCTCAAAACAAAACTCTTTTTGCCTTTAAAGTTCATGTTCAGTAAAGGGCAGACTAGATATTCTTTTATTTAGTCATTTATTTATTTGAGAGAGAGAGAGAGAGAGAGAGAGAGAGAATAAGCATGCATTGCATGGATGTCATTGCACATGGGCGGAGGTCAAAGGGCAACTGAAGTCAGTTCTCTCCATGCACCATATAGGCTTCCAGAGAATGGAACTTAGCTTGTCAGGTTTCTGAGCCATCTTGCTGGCTTCAAGTCAAAATTATTTCAATATCCTTGGTCATGACTACTCTAGAAATCTTAATGGAGTGGTGGCATGTTGTTTACAGCTACACAGACTTACCTGGAACATGCCAGCTATCAGTATTGACTGATACAGGTATTGCCAAATGAAAATTTCCACTCTAGTTTCCTCCCTGGAAAAGTTATAGCAAAATTAGAGATGATGTTAAACTAAAGTAATTAAAGTCAGAATGTGCCCAGCATAAACTCAAAAGAAATATGGAATGTTGGGCAACTTTGTTTTCTTGAGACAGTGTTACCCTGCAGCCCAGACAGGCCTGGAGTTCACTATGTAGCCCAGACTGGCTCCAAAGTAGTGGCAACCTTCTTGCCTCACTCTCCCCAGGGCTTGGATGACAAATGTGAGCCATTACGACCTCACATTTTGTGTGAGGATTTTTTTTTTTTAAACAAGATTTCATGTAACCTAGATGGGTCTTAAACTCCTGGTTCCCCTGCCTCTGCCTCCTAGCTTAACTGCTGTGATTACAGGCAGGCAACACCACATCTGGTTCAGACACAATCCTTAACTTTGTGAGTCTGACCCCTTTTCCCCCCCCAAATACCAGAGAACTGTGTCTGTAACAACCAAAAGCTCTTCCACAAATTCCTAGAGTGTCCCCTAGGGGGCAGTATCTCTTCCTTTGTAAACCACTGTCTTAGACTAGCCCTCACTTAAGTCAATAGTCCTTAAATAACTGCTGCTCTGTAATTGCATTTCTACAAGGGACTGACCTTACGCATTCCTGGTGAGTATGATATGATTGCATTCCAAGGTTGAGTACTGGAAAAATTAACATGAGAACTGACTTATTTATATTGAGTACAGCATTGCTAAGTACTTCAAAGATGCTATCTCCTTCAATTGTCCTAGAAACCACTAAGTAGATTCCTTTACTTCCCACTTACAGGCAAAGAGGCTGAGTCACAGAGAAAGGCCATCACACCATGCAGATCTGGTACTGTAGATTGTCGTAGAACTGTTTCAGCAAACCTTTTGACGGCAGCATGACAGAAAACAAGGCATGATGGATGTCTTTGGCCACTGCCTGGACTGAGCACAATTGTTTCAGTCCATCTTTTTTTTCTTATAAGGAACCTGAAACTTGAGCAGAGATGGGTTGGTACGAGAAGAACAGACTCCCTTGCTCCCTCTCTCAGCTGGCAGAATGTCACCTGTGCTAAGGGACGGCTGAACAGCAGGCAAAGTGCTGCACTTTGGAGATGCCAATCATTCAAAGTCCTAGAGATGAGCCTGGGATTTAAAAAAAAAAAATGAATGGCAGAGAATCAGATACATTGTAGGGTCCGGGCAGAGAGTGCAGTGGTTAAAGTGCTTGCTGCACAAGCAAAAGAACCAGCGTTTTTCAGATCCCCACATCCCTTATAAAATGTCACCTAGGTGCGGGGACTCACCTGCAATGCCAGTCCCAGGAAACAGAGCTGGGGCTGTCTAAAGCAAGCTGGCTAGTTGGATTAGTTCTATTCGTGAATTCTGAGTTTAATTAGAGAGTTTGTCTCAAAAACAATTCTGGATATCAATCTCTGGCCTTCACATACACCTTTGAGCACATAAGTACACACACACACACACACACACACACACACATACAAACACACATGTACCCACACACATATGAACATGCATACATAAATGCATGTTTCCCCTACATACACATGAAGCTGGAAAAGGAAAAAAAGGCAATTACAAATATCCTTTCCTAGCTGATCATGGTGACATATGCTTATTTTCTTAGCATTCAGGAGGCTGAGGCACAGGATTATGAATTCAAGGGCAGCCTGGCTTACTTAGCAAGATTTTCTCTCAATTAATATATATATTATATATTAAATGAATAAATACGTAGCCCTTTTTGTTGTTTAGTTTTAAGACAGGGTATCATATATCCCAGACTGACTTTGAATTTGATGTATAGCCAAACAAGACTTTAAAAAAATAGTGCTATTTCTTTGGTTTTTTTTGGGGGGGTCACATATGTGCAGGCCACAGCACATGGATGGAAAGCAGAGGACAGAGGTCTTGGAAGTCAGTTCTCTTCTTCCACCCTGTGAGCATCTTGGAAATTGAACTCAAGTTGCCAGGTTTGCAAGGAGGCCTCTTACTGCTGAGCTATTTCACCACTGGCTGACTCTATGCATCTTTCCCCAGTTACCCAGGTACTGGGGACTGAACCCAGGGCCTTGCACTTGCCTAGCAATTGCTCTGCCACTGAGCTACATCCCCAACCCCACATATCTCTTCTATAGCAAGGATTTCTAGAAACTTCTTCCCACAAAAACAAAGCTTTGTTCTGTTTCATCCATTCTTATTCTTTATCCTGTTCAAATAAATCCTGGCCCCTGTGAGGGGACATCAGAGTTTATTCATTCTAGGTGTGCCTACAGCACTCACCTCCAGGTCTTTGATCTTTCTGTTTCAGTCTCCCAAGTGCTGGGAATACAGGAATGTATGACTATGTCTGGCACTATTATGCCAGGTTTTTATTTGTCTGGCTGATTTTTGTTTAAACAGGCTGTTTTTCTCAGTGGTATGAGAAATCTAACCCAGGGCCCTCTGCATGCACTGCAAATGCTCTACTGATGAGTCTAATCCTTTCCATCTGTAATGTATTCCCCAATGATTCTGATGTACAGCTAAGTTTAGGGGAATCAGTCTACAAAGTAGCTGTCTCAGTCATGAAGGGCAAGATATTATGGATGGTTCTAATCCAAGCCTCCTCCCTTTCTTAACACCACTAGCATCCTTTTCTCCCAAGTCCTACACACTGGCTTGCAAGAGTGCTCCCCAAAACAGAGACTGTGGCTTAGCAGTGAGTCAGCAGCATTCTCGCAGAGCCTGCCTTTCTAGCTGCCTGGGAACTCAGCATGGGCTGGGAAACAGGATGTCAGAGGTTCTGCTCTAGATTTGCTCCCTTTTGACTCACTGGTGGCAAAAGGCCAGTCAGTCTCCAAACCTCAGTTTGCTCATGCTCAGCAGATAGCCAAGGAAAGCAGAGTTGCCCATTTGAACTCTGTTTGCTTAGGATCGTATCCCTGCCCTTTGACAACCAGAGCAGGTAGGGGAACTTGGACAAGAGGAAAGGAAAGACATGGACAGTTTTGTATTCCTCTGCTTTTCTGTTTCCATTCAATTGATTTTCACAGTGATGGGGGATAAAAATCAGTGTTTACCCTGGCATACAATGTCCTCTATTCCCTGCCTTAGCCTTCGTTCCCATGTAATTTCATATCCCTCTTTTTCTGGCCTTCATGCTATTCCTTGAATTTAAATTCTATCTATCTATCTATCTATCTATCTATCTATCTATCTATCTATCTATCTATCTATCTATCTATCTATCTATCTATCTTTCTATCTACCTACCTATCTATCCATCCATCTATCCATCCATCCATCTATCCATTGATCTATTCATTTGAGAGGGAGAGAGAGATAGACATGCCCATACCATAAGTGTGAGTGAAGATCAGAAGACCATTTTTGGAAATCCATTTTCTTCTTCCTTCTTTCATGCGGGCTCCAGAGAGCAAACTCAAGTCACCAGGTTTGCACACAGACCCTTCATACTATTCCTTGAATGTCCTAAGCTTATTTTTCCCTCCTAGTTGTTGCACGATTTGCAATGCTTTCTTACAAATGATCATAAGGGGCTGGAGAGGTGGCTCAGGGGTTAAGCCTCCGCCTTGCAGGCGGAAGGTCCTGAGTTCAGATCCCAGATCCCACGTATAGACGCCAGGGGGAAGCGGCGGCGGCCTGCGCTTCTGGTCCTGGTAGGGCGGAGCCTGTGAATCCTGGGGCAGAAGGAGGTGGAAGCGGCCATGGTGGTTCGCGAATTCGTCCGTGGTTCTACACATACACAGACACACACACACAGACGCGCGCGTGCACATACACAGGCATATGCACACAGTTGAATAAATGATAATAATAATAAAAAAAATTTAAAAAAACCCAAAAAAACCAAATGATCATAAATCTTCTTTCCTCTCATCTGGATGTCAGCTTACATGTCACCTGCTCAGAGAAGGCCTTGCTAATCCATTATCAAAACTAAACTCTCATCCCAGGCACATCCTTTGGTATATAATTTCAACTTTTTTTATTTTAGCACTCACCGGTACAGTATGTCTTTTTCCTTGTTTACTTATTTAATATTTTGCCTATCATAAAAATCTTGCCAACTCTTGCTCTTAGTTCTGTGAAAACTCTTGTTTGTTGCTCAAAAAAGCACTCAGGGGCTGGAGAGATGGTTCAGGGGCTAAGACACTGCCTCATAAGCAGAAGGTCCTGAGGTCGGATCTCAGGTCCTATGTAAAAACACCAGGCAGAAATGGTGGGCACCTGCACTTAGGGACCTAGTGAGCCAAGGGTAATCCTAGAGCAAAGCCAGAAGGAATTAGAAACAATCCAGGATCATTCCTACATCACACACACATACACACACACACATACAGACTCCCGCTTGCGTACACACACACACATGCATGCATGCAAAATAAATAAAGCCTTTTTAAAAGCAGTCAGTAAATGCTTATAGAATAAGCATTTGATAGGGATACTGCATGAGTTGAGATTTAAATTCTTCTTCTTTTTGCTTTGTTTTTGAGACAGTACCTCATGCAGCCTACATTGGTCTCACATTCACTATATAGCTGGGATGACCTTGAACTCCTGATTTTCCTGCCTCCACCTCCCAAATTCAGGGAGTGTGCCCCCATGCTAAGCTTGCTTGCTAGCCTAATTTTTTTCGTGTGTGTGTGTGTGTGTGTGTGTGTGTGTGTGTGTGTGTGTGTGTTCACTTGATACTTTTTTTGTGGAACTGGAGATTGATGTCGGGACCTTGTATGTGCTAGGTAAGTGTTTTACCACTAGGCTACATTCTTAGTCTATGATTTTTATTTTGTGTTTAGTCTTTGGTCTAAGGTCACTGGCAGTTCTGGGAAGGGAAGTGACTATCCCAAACCTAATTCAGACTTTTCCTCTTCTTTTTTTCCAGGCTCTTCTTATAAAACCTGGTTGACACACAGACCTAGCTGGGTGAGGCTTCCAGGTGTGATGAAAACTTGGAGTTACCCCTGCATGGCTGAGCTGATGTGGGGGTGAGGCGGAAGGACAGCACATAGGAAAGAAGTGGCAGGCTGGGACAAGAAAGTAGGGTGTGTGAACAGCAGGAAGGGGGAAAGGGGGTGATTTGGCTATGTGTCAGGAAGTATTTCCCTCCACCCTTCCCTGGGGGAGAACCCAGACCCCTAGGTGACTTTAGTTTGAAGAAGAACTAGCAACTGTTGAAGGAGTATGAAGGTGTGGCCTGGGCGTGACCATCTGCTGAGGTCTTGTATCAATCACCCTAAGGAATATCATGGTGGCTTTTGGCCAAGTAGGTGGCAGGTGAGCTTCCGTCTGAAACCACCCTGACTACAACATGGTGCCTCAGATCTGGTCTAGGGCCAAGAAGAGGGTATGGAGAAGGGAGAATAAAAAGGATCTCTAAGGGAAAAGAGTGGACAAGGTTGAACATTTAGCGATAAACACCAGCAATAACAGGTCATATTTCCTGAGAGCACATAATATGCTTACAATACACTGTACTTAACTGCATTACATTAGTTTCTTTATTCCATCACCAAAAGGTTCCTACAAAGTAAGGTATTATTATTACTATTGTTATTCCCATGGAAATAGGGAATTCCCACAGGATAGGGAGACTGAGGCTCAATAGAATTATCTTGTCCAAGGTCTTACAATAAGTAGCAAAGGCAAAATTCAAATCCAAGTCTGTAGTGGACTATACAAATCTAGCCTTGGGGAGGTGGGGACAGAGAATTAAGAAGGGGGAGTCAGGATCAGCTAGATGGCTCAGCAGGTCTCATGCAGAGCAAGTCTCACAACCTGAGTTCAATTCCCAGGAGCCCAGATAAAGGTAGATGGAGACAATTGACTCCACAAAGCTGTCCTCTAATCTCCACACACAGGCATACCCTTGTACTCACACCTCAAAACTCACACACACACACGATCATAAATAAAAATAAAAAATAAATGAAAAAGAAGGAGGCGGCAAATGGACCCCTTCAAAGTTGGGGGAGGGGAGAGAGAGTGGAATAGACAGCATATAAATAGCAGACCTGTATTTATCCCTACACATGGCTGAATCAGGCAAGTACTCTGTCTGGCACAATTTGAGGGTTTTAAATGCCAACCCTGTACCCTGTCAAACTCCGTCCCCAGTAAGTCCCTAGGAGCTGAAATACTTACTGAGAGTGTCTTTTCTTTGGATCAGGACATTGACTCCAGCCCACCCTTATTAAAAAAAAATACACGGGCTGGAAGAGAAACATCAATCTCCTGGCACCGGGTTGAACATAGCTTTCTAGGTTAACCAGTTGGGTCCTACGCGAGAGGGGCTCATTTTTTAATCAGGAAAGATGGTTGGTGTTCGTACTCAGGAAAAATATGCGACTTATTCTGTGTCTCTCTGATCCCAGAAGCCTGGGAATCATTGTGCATAGTTCTGAAATCCTAAAGTAGACTATGTCCCCTGAGAGAAAGCTGGGGAAACCACTCCTAACTTCCTTTGCTGCGGCTGGATTGGCACCAAGCGCTTGCAACTTTAGCTCTGGTCACTTTGCCCTTGTGAGACCTGCTGGCAGTCATGTGTCTATAATTTTTAAACCATCGACGAATTATTTACTGCTTGCCATATCGGTAGGCAAAGGGGAGGGGGAGTAGGCACCTGAAACTCTGGTGGTGACACGCACTCTTGGAATGAAGGTGCAGGAGTGTCTCAAAGAAGCGGGCCGGATCCGGCCGGGCACAGAGCTCTAGGCTCGGCAGTCACCAAGCTGCAAGCGTTGAGGAAACGTAGGGCTGTGGTCTCTGCCACCTGCTGGTCAGCCGCCCTGCCCAGTCGGGCCGCCGCTGCCCTGGCCCGATCCCAAAAAATGTGAGTTGCCGCCCGGTCCTCTCGCCGCGCCCGGAGAGCCCCGGGCAGCGCAGCCGGCGCCTCCAGCCGGGCGCGCTTCCCGGCGCGGGAGGGGGAGGGGAGGGGGCGGCGCCGGCGGGGCGGAGTCTGACAGTTCCTGGAGCCTTATTCCCGGCCGCGCGCTCTGAGCCCCAGCTCAGTCCACCCAGGAGCTGCACGCGGCACGCGGCCGGTCGGCCTGAAGGAGGTGCCGGTGCTCAGGCGGTTGCACCGACCCACCGCGAGCAGACAGACGCCTGGCGGCCGCGAGCTACGCTCAGGTTCCCAGCCAGGATCGCTACCAGAAGCCCGTACCCAGCGGACTCTCCCTGCGCCCCGCCGCTTGGCACCGCTGCAGGCGCCCCGTGGCCGCCGCCTCCGAAGTGATTGAATCTGCCTCACCGTCTCCGCCGGGTTCGGGACCATGAAGCTGTTGCCGTCGGTGGTGCCGAAGCTCTTTCTCGCTGCAGGTAAAAGGAGCTGCTTACATCTCCAAGGTCGGGGGGGGATGGGGACGCCGTGCGTGGGGCACGTGGGAAGGTCGCTACGGCGCCCCCGGCGTGGGCCACTTGGTGGGGCCCGAGCGCCCAAGTAGGAGGCCCTCGACCTCAGTGCGTGGTAGCACGGGGTCTCCGGCAGAGGGTCTGATGCGGCCTCGCCCCTTGCTCGTAGTGTTATCCGCGTTGGTAACCGGAGAGAGTCTGGAGCGGCTTCGGAGAGGTTTGGTGGTTGGAACCAGCAATCCGGACCCTCCCACTGAATCCACAGATCAGCTGCTACCCACGCGAGGTGGACCAGCCCGGGAAGTCTTGGACTTGGAAGAGGCAGATATGGACCTTTTCAGAGGTGAGTGTGGGTGCTACCTTACTTTAGACCTTACCGTAGACTGTTTGCTGTTGAAGAATAAGCAGATCTCAGATTTGTGGTGGAAGGCTGGGGGTGGTATTCAATGGAGGACTTCAAGGAAAAGCTGATTGTCTGATGGAGACCTGAGGGATCTAGGAATATAGGTCTTGCGGTCTTGTTCTTGGGTCTTACCTGTGGGTTGCCACTTTCTGAATACTTTGTAGCAAACGGAAAGAGTTGTCCACTGAAGGAAGCTGGGTGGTGGAAAGAAGGCATGACTGAGGCGCTTTCTCTAGAGCTCTTATGTGAAAAAAAAATGGGTGCAAGTCCTATCTCCCATATCCAAGGACAAAAGAGTCCTTTGTACAAAATGTGTAAAAGGAGAGATCAGATGGGCAAATAGCAAGTATGCACGTTAGATTCCTTCGTCCACCTGTCTCCAGGTTGGGTAAACGGGAATGTGATAGGTGAGACCAGTACCGCTGATCTGGCTATGAATGGTGAGTCCTTAGGGGCTGTTTTGAAATGATGTGTGTCTGTGAGTATACCTGAAGCTTAGAGGCATTCTGTCCACTTGAATCCCTGAGGATTCAAGGGAAAGAGCCATGTGGGTTACTATAACCTGTGTATGTGGCTGTCCCTGAGCATAGGCACCGGTCAGAGTCCAGAGCCTGCTGGCTTCCCTCACCCGGTCACCTGTAATGATTTTCTGAGGTGGAGCCAGAACCAAGTCCTGCGCCCGGAATGACTATATTTGGTTGGAAAGATACTCTCCTGTTCAAGCCCCATCTGCTCAACTCAGCCTTCCTCCTCACCTAGGACTTTGCTAACTGCTCTCTCTAAAGTCAGGAAAATACCTCAGAGCTGATCCTGAATTCTAACATTTGGGGATCACCTGTGCCCTGAACAGCCTGGATTCTCCTGGCTCTTTAGTGCTGGGCTGGGCAGGACTGGGCTGGGCTGTGACTCACCTCCCACCCACATGGCTGCTCCACATACCTCTATAGACCTGACTCACCGATCCCTGTCCTCAGCAGCAGTCTGTCATTCTCTCCCTCCTCTTTCTGATTGCTTTGACCATGGACCCCTGATGAGTGGGGTCCTTTGAACTCCGGAGTGGTTTAGGACTGAACCAGACACCACAGCTCTAATCCCAGTTCTGCACTACCTCAGGCAGGTCATCTTGTAAATGGAAGACCTTGGCATTTGTTGAGGTGTCTTCTAGCTTGAGGGGTTGTATGTCTCTAATGTAGCGTATTCCTGTTCTGCTAAACACAGCTGTAGCTATAGGTGGTAGAAACCTTCTTGCTATTGGGCTCAGGGATGGGAAAGCCCTGGTATCAGTCCCCTCCGCTAATGGGTGCTGCCTATAAGTGATGCAAGCTGGATTTCTATATGAGGTCCCTCCTTCCCCTCAGTCCTTCTGGGTAGTTCCTTTTCATTTCTAATGTACACATTGTCCTTTCTCCACTCCCAGATATAAATGGGACATTTGGGGATAAATCTTAATGGATCTTTGAGAAAATAGGTAAGCTGGAAAGGGCATAGGATAGGACAAATATTTTGTTTAAAGTCAGAAAAGCAGCACTTTAAAAAAATTTTACCCAGGATGACCTGTTTGCTATTTCTAAGCTAGAACCTGCCCTAAACTTACGGTTTTCCAATGCCAACATGAACTCCAGAGGAGTATATTGAATGTATAGATACTCTTCTTATTTTAGAAACTTCCTTTCCCAAACATCCAAGTTCCTTCTCCCAGAGCAATTTTTGTCTGTGACACGATCTTCCTGCAAGTGGGTCACTGAGTACAGTATCAGAAAATGAGGCTGACAGAAGGCTAAAATGGAATCTAGTAGATGTGGGGGAGTCAGAGCTAGGGGTAAAAGGAAGACAGAAGGGTAGAGTAAGATTGGTAACTTTGCCCAGTGAGCTGCAGTGAGCTCATTCTTAGAATGAGATTCTTCTAAAAAATATTTATTTACTTAGGGAAGAGGGAGAGAGGGAAAGAGAGACAGAGGAGGAATACACATACATGTCATGGTACATAAGAGGAGGTCAGAGGCTACTTCTTTCCTTCTACCATGTAAGCAGGTTTGGAAGCAGACACCTTGCCCGCTGAGCTGCCTAGCCAGCCCTAGAATGAGTTTCTTAAACTGCAAAGCCCCCTCCTTCCTTTCTTGGGAACCACCCTAGCCTCTATTTCCTCCTAAAGTTTCCTCTTTCCAGTGGTTCTGCCTTCAGTTCTTGGAAAGCACTGAACCAAAGGGCTTTTCTAGGACACTGACTTCAGGTGGGATCAAAGAGTGGATTCCTACCTGGTGTGGTGGTGCACACTTGTAATCCCATGTCTCAAGAGGCTGAGGAAGGAGGAATTGGAATTTGAGGTCAGCCTGGATTGCATCGTGAGATCCTTCCTAAAACAAAGGGAGGAGAGCATATGTCCCATAGAAGAGCCTTCTGGCATCTTCTCCCAGAGAAGCAAAGTTAATGGGGTGCCTTTTTCCCACAGTTGCTTTATCTTCCAAGCCACAAGCTCTAGCCACACCAAGCAAAGAAGAGAATGGGAAGAGAAAGAAGAAAGGCAAGGGGTTAGGAAAGAAGAGGGACCCATGTCTTCGGAAATACAAAGATTTCTGCATTCACGGAGAATGCAAATATCTGAAAGACCTCCGGATTCCATCATGCATGTGAGTACCTCAGTGCCTTCCTTAGAGGAATCTCATTAGCATACTTCTTCTCGTCACTGTTCTTTGAATTCATAGTTTCACAGTTTCTTTTTGACCTCTGCGCAGAAGTTAGGAGGAAGGGAAATATTTTTAGTTAGTGGAAGTTCCTTGTCCCTTCCCCCACCAAAGAGGATATGATTTCCTGTGGTGTGGATACTCTTTAATTCTTAGGGACATTTCCTGCTTGCCATAAATGGGCATGTGACTAGAAAAGTTAGCACCTGTAAAGACAGGTCTTTCGTGCTTTCCTTGTGGCTGTCTCTGGAAGGGAGAAGATGGTAGGAAACGTGGCAAAAAGGGTTCCTAGGTAGACTGGAGCTCTTCCAGGCAGGTGCTCAGTGCCTTTGGTCTTGTGTGTGCAGGTATGAGTGTAAGCAGGTGGAAGTTGATTCTAAGGCTTGGCAGGACTATACAGAGGTGACTTGAAGTCCCTTCTCCACCTTGTCAAGGGACAGGAAGTGCAGGGGACATGGAGGGTCTTGACCTTTGGCAAGATTAACAGGAAGCAGAACCGGATGCAGCAGGCAGCATCACTCCTTCCCGGGCGGGAGTGTGGGAGGAGAAGCCTTGGGTTTTATAGCCTCTCCTAGACCAAGCCCAGCCAGCAGCCGTCTTGGCAACCCCTCAGGGATGACAGCACTGCCATGCTCTCTGGCAGGCATAATGTCACCACTGTGCCCGAGGCCAACACCCCTTGTCAGGCTATAAACATCCCCTCTCTTCTCTATGAAGAAAGAGGCAGAATCTTGGGCCTGTGACTTCCTAGGAGACTTTGGATAGGCCAGAATGCTTGTACGCACACTGTCTCTTGTCCTGTCTAGAAAACTGGCTGTATGGCATCTCTTCTACTTAAGACTGGCACAGATCCCTTGGCTTTTAAAAGCTTTCTTGTCCTGTGTGATCACATGTAGTAGAACAGAACCTATATTTGGCAGTTGGCAAACAGACCTATCACTCCCCAATATTCACAGTCTATGTGTCTTTTCCTATACTATCCTTGTCAGGAGCTTGGTATCAGAAGGGTTTGTTGAAGTGACACAGAGAGTCCATCTATCTGAGTGTCAGTATTTACATTTTAATGTCAGCTAAGCCCAATAGGGCTTTGAGAGACTTCCTTAGTGCCAGATACTATCTCTAGGGGATGGGGAGACGAAGTCTTCTGGGAGTTCCAAAAAGCCCTGTGTGAGTAGACAGGATTTTCTGTCTCTTCTTGAAAAATGAGAAAGCTGCAGCCAACAAGTATGAAATTCTTTGCATGAGATCAACAGCTAAATAAATAGATGGGAACCAGACAGGGTCTCAGGTGCCTCACTCCCATCCAACATGCTTTGTGTGCTCCCAAACCATAGTAGGTCCTATCTGTGAACTTACGTAGAGTAGGAACCGCATGTTATAGAGAGTGGTAGTCCATCTAGGGTTTTACTATTTAAGAGTATAGCCATCTGTCCTAAAGATTTCACATTGACTTTCTAGGCAGACTTTTCATGAGCTGGATTCTGCAAGTGGTCTGGTTGCCTCTTTTGTCCCCCAGTGCTTGCAGCTAAGGCAGAAAGGAACAAGAAGATGCAGAATTCTTCTTTTGGAGACAGCGTGACATTTGTGTACTTACATCTATGTCCCTTTTTGGGGACTCCTCCTCGCTTTCAGACCTAGAAACCTCCATCCAGGGTGTGTCTAGACTGCTGTGGTGAACTTGAGGCTAGCTGACTTCCTAAACCAGCCCTTTGTGGCTGCCACGAACAGGAAGATCCTTCTGTATCACCAGCAAAAGCTCTCCTCAAAAACGCAGTTTCCTGGGAATCTTGGCCGACTGCTGACCCAGGAATTAGCTGCAGAGTTGCCTGTGGTTGGCAGAAACCTGGAAGACACTTAGGCCAGAATTCAAAGTTGGAGGGGAGATAGGCCTGGGGGCTCCACTTGGCCACATTGTCCAGATGTGGAGACTCTTGTCTCCATTTGATTTGAACATTCCATCCTTTGAGATGCAGGCAGCACCCTCTGTTGACCTCTGGTCTCATTATGTAACACCTCGCATAAGTGGAGTCTGGCTTTTAATTAAGCACTTTCATCCATTTTGCTTCCTTTGGGCTTTTCACGATGTTCTTGTGAGGTGGGCATTTATTATCTCTCAATCTGTGTGAGGAAACTAGAGCTTGGAAAAGTAACGTGACTTGCCCAAGATCACTTAGCTAGAAATAGTAGTAGAACCAGTCTGGAACAATGTATTCTGATCTCCTCTATCATAAGGTCCCCCCCCTACCTCCTGGGGGGGTAGGGATGGAGAAATCAGTGTGCAAGATAGCTTTGGACATGGAGGTTCTTTATTTGTTATGCAAGTTCTGAAATGGGTCATAGACATGGTGAGGAGAGAAATGTGTCCCAGTTTGATGGATGTGGGCACCCTTGTGGGGCAAGACACATGATCTCTTCCCATCCAGAGATGCTTGGAATGTACCCAACTGCCTCCCCTCCCCCTTCTTCCCTGGAGAAGCCAGGAGTTGGTTGCAAAGGGAGGGAGAGGTGGGTAATAATATTAGCATGTTTACATTATTACCCCTTTGACTCAGGATGGAGGTGGAGGGATTATGTAACTAAATTGCGGGACTCTGAGGCTAGGCTTTATTTCTATCATCTGAGTAACTACCTGTGGGTTTGAATGATGGGTTGGAAGTACAAAACAGATTCAACTTCAGCTCCCCTCCCCAGGAGAGAATAGTTTCTGAAGTCATCTGTACTGCCAGGGTGAATCCTGGCTGTACTGCTTGCAGCTTTATAAACTTGGTACGTTATTTAACAGAAGTTAAGCCTTATGGGGATAATAGTAACATCTACTTCACAAGGATGGTTTGACCTTACAGGTTAAAATGAAATGAGACGCTCCAGAGTTCAATCCCTAACACTAAACAAGATTAAATGGAATAGTCCTTGTAAAACAGTGAGCACAACATACTCATGGTATGCCTTTAATGCTTGCTGCTTATTATTATTAAAGCTATGAATAATTAAATAGTATTAATAAACAATGTAGTCATAGAAAAGATCAGACAGCTCCAGGACCTATTGGATACATTTCCTCAGGGCCACCTGCATTGTTCAGAGTGGAAAGAGGTGTGGAATCCGTCAGAAGTGGCTTCTGATTTTGACCTGAGTGCTTCTTGGTCATGAAATTTGACAAAATCATTTAACTTCTTTGACTCCTTAATTTCTACACAAGCAGTTTTCCAGGGACACTCCTGGGATCTTCCTTTAGGTCCTGGCAGGTTAGAAGTCTCCTCTATCCCCTTGCTGCTCATGGGCTTGACACACAGAAGAGGCTGGACAAGGAATATGTACTGTTCTTTATGTACAGTGGGCCTGATTTGTATTTATGATATAGTGAGCTAGGTCCTCAGTGAGCCCAGGAGGTTCAGGACCGTCCTAGGTAGAGGCAGGGATATAGTGCCCCCCATCCCAGCCTGACTCCTCTGTCACTGCCAGATTGGACAGCAAGGTTTCTTGGCTCCTAAGGCTCTGTCAGCAGAAAGAAGGGATTCATTCTTGCTCTGAGGCTCCAGGTACCCAACTTCCTTCTAGAGAAAATGCAGCTCTGAATAGAGGCCCACCGACTTCTCTGTGTTTCCTTCAGCAACTACTGCCTGAAAGTCCCCAGACTGACAGGCAGACTCCCCCTATCCCCAAGTAGCAAATGAGTTCTTGTGCCTGCTTCTGCCCTCCTGTGAAACCTTGGGAAGCTGCTCCACCTTTCTGTAGCGTGAGACTCCCATCTACTTCAAAGTCTCTTAGGGGTGCTCAGACAAAGGAAGGGATGTGAATGTGTTTCTTCAGCAGTCTTCCCAAGAGCTTCAAGGAAATGCTTTGTGTTAGAAGAAGCAGTTGTCACATGATTTGTTTCTTGAGTGAAAAAAAGCCAAGGGATTGTTACTGACATTCTTTTATGCTCTGACAGGGCAGCTGGGCAGGAAGATGTTATCTTAGTTTGTTTGCTTTGTCCCGTGATGAAGGAAGCCTCAGACCCCAGCAATCAGAGGCCAAAGTCTGTAGTTCAGCTCCCGGTTGGGAGCTGGAAGTTAAATGAAGGAAACTTGAGAAAAATGACTCCTGACAAAAAAGACAAAGCCTATTAATAGTCTGAGCAGTGGTGGGGACTGCATGCTTAGAAGCACTGTTGGACTGGGTTTATTTCTGGGTCAGAATGTTAAGGGGGCCTCACTAGAGGGAATGACACTGAATCCCCTCAACTCAATGAATTATTCTTCATGCCTAAGTCCTCTTCAGTGACTTAAATAGAACGCCTTAACACACATGTAACAAATTAGGCTCACGTGGACTAGATCTAGATCAAGACTTCCAATTCTTCCCTCACTTTTTCCCTGCCTGGAGCAGGACTCTAGGGTCATACAATGGAGGATGGAGGAAGGGAGGGAGAGACAGAAAAGGAAGAGAAAGAAACAGAGAGAAAATAACAGCTCATCTTATCTCTTCCTTGTTCTAGCTGCCATCAAGGGTACCATGGGGAGAGATGCCATGGGCTGAGCCTCCCCGTGGAGAATCGCTTGTATTCATATGACCACACTACCATCCTGGCCGTGGTGGCTGTGGTGCTGTCATCTGTCTGTCTGCTTGTCATCGCAGGGCTTCTCATGTTCAGGTGAGTGCTAGCCGCCCTCGCAGGCTGGTTCTGCAAGTCATTCCCCTTCCTCCTCCTGGGACTTGCTGCTGAAATCTCTTCTCGTGCTTCTAAGTCCTGGGTTAGTTCCTGGTTATGAATTCTCCAGAAACCTAGTTTGTCTAGCATGGCGTGAGGCCAGCGTGTAGAGCCCAGAGTCACACTTCTTGGCCATAGCAGGTTCTGTTACTCACAGGGCTTTTCTTTCTTTCTTTTTTTTTTTTTTTTTTTTGAGGATTAAGGTAGGGTTTATTAGAGGAGAGAAAGGTTGGAACTCATGGACTCAGATGTGGAGTGTCATGAGGGGCTAGGGCGCCTCTGTGAGAAGCAGGCAGCAGGAAAAGAACCCATGGCACTAAAGTGCCATGAGGAGACAGGACACCCAAGGCTTTTATTTCTTACCTACCTCTGAGGCCCAGAGACTCACCCAGTGAAGCCGCTTCTTTACACATTTCTTTTTCCTGGCTCTGTTTCTCTCAATGGCATTAGGGTGTCGTTTGGTAATAGAGACATAGATAATGCTATTGATACATTCTTCCAATTCTCAGGGATCTGAATTGGGTCAAACTTCCAGTCCAAGTATGTTGTAGGTTAGTCGATAACTACCAAGTCCTGTGTGCACTTTCAAGCAGAGCAGCTCATCTGTTGTATGGTATGTCCACGTAAGGATGATGTGAGCATCCAACAAGATTAAAAGCCTGATGTGGTGACCGTGCCTATAATTGCAGCCCATATAAGGTGAAAGCAGGAAGATCCCAAGTTTGAGGCCAGCCTGGACTATGAACCCTGCCTCCAAATAAATAAATAAATAAACAAATAGTTTTGTAAAAAACACTGTAGTCTGCTGGTAGTCAGGCTCCCCTTAGGGCAACCGGGTTTCAAGTAGAGATTTGCAAGGGTCTAGGCCTTTCCAGGTAATGGGGAGAGCTACCATAGAAGTTTTCTGTGGGACTTGTACTTTGTCATAGCTCACAAACTTTATCTTCCTCAGGTACCATAGACGAGGAGGTTATGATGTGGAAAATGAAGAGAAAGTGAAGTTGGGCATGACTAATTCCCATTGAGAGGGACCTGTGCTCAAGGTAATGGTCCATCAATTGCCCTAAGCAGTATGAGGGACCAAGGCATGGGTGGGCTCTTGTATGAATTCTTCTCTGGATTAGGAGTTGCTACTTCACCCTACTGTGAAGTCAAGGTCCCATTGCAGGATTGTTTTCAAAGACTATTGACCAAGCATTTTAAGTTAGGGTACAAAATTTCTAGAGAAGATCCCTGAGAGGTCAGGCTCTTCTCTGCCCCTCAACTGCTCTTTCGGGCTCCCCTTTCCACTTTATAGGGTGGGATCCAGGAAACTCTTAAGACTTTTTTTAGATGACTGGACACAGCTCTAAATGCCTTACTCTTATTATTTAGGAACCTGAGAGGGATGGCTACCTCTGAGAAGAAACCAGTTGATTACAAGCTCTGCAGAGGGGAAAGACTTCACAACCAGCCATGAAGACTTTCTCACCCTCAGTTACTGTCTTTACTGGGGCCTCCTGTAATTGCTGTGTGAAAATGTCAGAGCCTTCCAGTGCAAACAGAATATGACCAGTGGGATCTTGGATTGGAAGAGAGCAGAATAAGACCCCTTGGGTCCTTCTGATTCCCCTTCATCAAGCCCACTTCTTTCATCAGTTTGTTTAAGCTCTAATCTTCTGGATCAAAGTACCAGCTAAATTCCACATGCTCTAGGATCTTCGACTGAAAAAAGGAGAAGAGAAAGAAGAAAATACAATGGATCGTAAGAAAGTGACAGTTGAGAAGCCATGTACTCAAGTAGCCAGGAAGGGATCTGCTGTTTGGACTCTCCAGCGCTGGATTTGATGAGCTAACTGTGAAATACATAAGCCCAAGAACTCTGAATTTTGGGACTTCTACCCAAAGGAAAAAAATAACAATTATTTTTTTTTTGTTATTCGTTTGTAAAATGCCTTTTAAATTATATATTTATTTTATTCTATGTATGTTAATTTATTTAGTTTTTAACAATCTAACAATAATATTTCAAGTGCCTAGACTGTTACTTTGACAATGTCCTGGCCTCACTTTTTGCATCCCCACCATGTGACTCATTGTCACACTCCCACGTCGCTAACTGGGATGGTCCTGTGACCCATAGCCAGTAACTTATTGTCTGTCTACATTTCAGAAGATGTCCCAGAAATAGAGTGCCCTGGGGGGAGTTGTATATGGTAGGGATGCGGGCTTGACTTGGTCAAAACCACTCTGTGAGTTGGACTACAGTCTTACCTAGGCAATTTGTTGTCTTTTGTTTGTGTGTTGAAAGCCCAAGGTGCTGAAGTCAAGATGTAACAGATATCAATGTTTCCCTGTGTCCTTTCCCTGCGAAATCTCAGAAGAGGTTGGGTATCCATGCCTGCAGCTTTCCTGGCCTCCTACCTATCCCGTCCAACAGAGTGGGAACCCACTCTCCCTTGTGTCAAGACATTTCTCTTACTCCTGCCATTCTTCTGGTGCTACTCCATGCAGGGGTCACTGCAGCAGTGGACAGTTTTGAGAAGGTATTAATAAAGAAAAAGGCTAGAGAAGAACGGGAAACACTGAAGTTGACTGTTCTTGGTGATTGATTACTTACCAGTTGCTACCGAGAAGGTTGGAAGTGGGGAAACTTTTGGGTAACCATATTCATCTCACCAGAACTACAAAGGTATATGCTGTCATGGTCCCTTCTGGAAGTTTCTGGTGCCATATCCAAACTGTTACAACCTGTGTTTCCAAACCTGGTTCATATTTATACTTTGCAATCCGAATAAAAATAACCCCCCTACTCCATAGTCTGTTTTTTCTTTTGGTGTGTATTTGTGTGTACTGGTATATATACTTGTTGGTGTGCACACATGTCTGAAAGTCAGAGGTCAACCTTGTGTCTTCCTCAATTGCTTCCCTCATTTGTTTATTTTTAGATCTTTTATTTATTTATGAGCAAGAGAAAGAGAGGCATACCATGCGGGCTTCTAGAGATTGAGTTTAGATCTCCAGGTTTGCAAGAAGACACCTCACCCATTGAGTTATCTCATCAGCCTTGCTTTCTTCATTTAAAAATGTGACTTTCTAGTGTGTGTGTGTGTGTGTGTGTGTGTGTGTGTGTGTGTGTGTATACATGAGACACGTGTGGAGGTCAGAGGATAAATTACCGGAGTCAGTTCTCCAGAATTAGACCCAGGTTGCCAGGCACTTTACCCACTGGTCTATCTCATAGACTTTTTTTTTTTTTTTAATTTTTTATTATTATTATTATTTATTCAATTGTGTGCATGTGCGTGTGTGTGTGTGTGTGTGTGTGTGTGTGTGTGTGTATGTGTAGAACCACGGACGAATTCGCGAACCACCATGGGCTCCTCGATCTCCTTCTGCCCCGGGATTCACAGGCTCCGCCCTACCAGGACCAGAAGCGCAGGCCGCCCTGCTTCTGCCTGGCGTCTATACGTGGGATCGGGGATCCGAACTCAGGACCCTCCGCCTGCAAGGCGGAGGCTTAACCCCTGAGCCACCTCTCCAGCCCCTATCTCATAGACTTATTTTTTAAGACAGGATCTCTCACTGAGCCTGGGATTTGTCTATTTAGCTGGGCAGGCTGGCAGTGAGCTTCAGGGATTCACCAGTCTTTGCCTCCTTTTCCCCTAGCACTGGGGTTTTAGACACCCACCATCATACTGACTTAAACAGGTGCTTATTACCTAAGTCACTCCCCAATCCTAGTTAGTTTGTTTTAACTGGAAACTGGTTTAACGTAAGCCATTTTCTATGCCTTGCCTTGGTGTCTGGCATATTTATGTGTGTTGTTTCAGTGTTTTCAACAATTCATGATGGATATACTATTACTGTCACATTTTCCTAAATGAGGAAACCAAGTCTCAGACAGACTGTATAACTGAGGATTCACAGTAAGTGACAGATTGGAGTTAGCTGTCTTGATTCCAGTTATTTTGTCTTAACACTTCCTTTGACATAAGAAAGAATAGAGAACGAGAAGTTTGGCTGACTTGACTCAGTCACAAACCTTATCCAGGAAAGACATGCATACATTTACTCAATAGGCTCTTGGCTTGGGAATCAGTTCTATGCTGTACATATAAACAGGCAATTTATCTGGAAAGAATAAGAACATTTTGGGCTCTGCTCCTATGCTTTACTTTCTGTCATATACTATATGTAGCCACTTTATCATTGCTACTCATGTCACTCAATCCAATACATCATCCTCTCATACCTGGACTTTAGATGCCTCCTCTCTTCCTAGTTCTACCTTTCTTCCACATGATCTATTTTCAGCATCACAGCCAGAATGATCATTTATTAAAACATAATTCAGAGCTGGGGGTATAGTTTAGTGGTAGAGTGCATGCTTTGCATGCAAGAGGCCCTGGGTTTGGTTCCCTGGGTTATACACATGTAATTCAGATCTAGTCTGCTCTGCAGGCTTTCCCTGATCATCCTCTTATACACAGCAATTCCTTCTGATTCCATTCTCCTTACAGTGCTTTATATTTCTCCACAAATCTAGATACCATTAATATTTCTATTTATTATTGATCTCCTTCTACTAGAAATGCTGGCCCCATAAGGATGGAGATGTATATAGGCTGACCCAAACTTGGGTCTAAATTCAGGGTTCACAGTTATTAGGGAAGTACCTTTATGTATAATATCTGATTCTCTGAAACTGTCTCCCTGTCTGTAAAACATATACTATATCTGCTTCAAAGTTGGGTTTATAGCTCAGTGTTAGTATGCTTACGTGGCCTATACAAGACTTTAGGCTCAGTCCTCTTGTACTACAAAAACAGACATGGTGGCTCACACTTGTAATTCCAGCACTCCATAGGCCAGGGTAGGAGGATCAGGCACTCAGGACCTTCTTTAGTTGTATAGCTAGTTTGAGGCCAGCCTGAACTGTACCACATCCTGTCTCAAAACAAAAACACAAAACCAAACAAGGCAAGACAAAAAGACAAAACTAGGCAGTGAAATGTCTCAGTGGGTCAAAGGCACTTGCCACCAAGCCTGAGAACCTCACTTTGACCCTTGGAAACCATATGATGGAAGGAGAGACCTGACTCCCACAAATTATCTTCTGATCACCGGCTTGTGTAACCAGTGACATATGCTTATTGCTGCTCCCACCCTCCCACAAAATAAATAAATAAACATTTAAAAAAGTCTAGAACCAGGAGATTGCTTAGCAGGTAAAAAATGCTTTCTCCCCAGTCCTGATGATTTGAGCTTGATCCCTGGAACCCAGGTATAAATCTGGATATGGTGGCTCATATGTGTAGCCTCAGGACTACTGTGGTTAGATGGGAGGCAGAGAACAGGAGAATCGCAGAAATTTGCACAGCAGGTGAAAAACAAGATAGACCTTGCCTTAGTGATGTAGCAGGTAAAAAACAACTCCAGAAATTGTCCCCTAACCTCCATATGCATCATGACTTATGAGCACACACATACATACTAAAAAAGAAAAAAAAAACCTATCACCTATTTTCTCTGCAACGCTTTGTGATTTTTGTGCACGTGAGCAAAACACCTAGCTCACCCTAGTCACACACCAGATGCTCAGTTAAAGTCAACTATCTAAAATAACCTAACTTCTGGTATTCCATAGTTCTTTCTTTAGTAGCAAACAATGCTTTTCAAACACAGTTTCACATTTTAACGTCAAGTTTGATTTCAAAGAAGTCCTGGTAAGTATTCGGGGATTTAAGCAGCAATGGCACAACATTTCTGTCCAAATATATCATTTCTACTAGGCTGGCCTGAAATTCTTCCCATTTTGTCAACAATGCCTGAAATTCAAGCTTCCTGTTGGAGAATGTTAATACTCCTGGGAATAGCTGTAAGTTAGGAGGCTGACATTTTTACTGATGTAATTCATCTTAGCTCCATTCGTTCAGAAAATATTTGTACAGGCCTCCCTGTTACTTTCTAAATGAGATTCCTACTCTAAAGGAAAGAGCATTTTGATGCAAGGGAAGGAAGAGAAGTCATTTTAGAGCAAAGGCATTCTTATTCATTAAAACAAAAACAAAAACAGCAACAAAAAACCCTTGACAGGCTGGAGAGATGGCTCAGGAGTTAAGAGTCCATCTCGGGCTGGAGGGGTGGCTCAGGGGTTAAGCCTCTGCCTTCCAGGCGGAAGGTCCTGAGTTCGGATCTCAGATCCCACGTATAGACGCCAGGCAGAAGCGGGGGCGGCCTGCGTTTCTGGTCCTGGTAGGGCGGAGCCTGTGAATCCCGGGGCGGAGGAAGTGGAGGTGTCCATGGTGGTTCCGAATTCGTCCGTGGTTCTACACACACACAGACACACGCGTGCGCACACATACATACGCACACACGCACAATTGAATAAAAAAAAAAAAGAGTCCATCTCGCAGGCAGAAGTTTGGATCCCAGGTCCCCGTAAACAAAAAAAAAAAAACCCGTCAGGTAGAAATGGCAGCGGCCTGCACTTCCGGCCCTGGTGGGCGGAACCTGGGAAATCCAGCGTGAAGCAAGGAGGTAGAAGCAATCCAGGATGATTTCCCAAGTCACCCTTGGTCCTCCACAGGGACACACAATGGCCTCCTACACACACACACACACACACACACACACACACACACACACACAAATTTTAAAAATTAGAAAAAAACTTGACCAGGCACTCGAAAAGTTTCAAGCAAAGAAGGCTGAAGAGATGACTCAATGGTAAAGCACTTGCCATACAATATGAAGACAAGAGTTTGAATCTCCAGATTCCATGTAAATTCTGGATGTAGTGAAATAAGCATCTGCAATCCCTTTGCACCTATAGAAATGGAGAGACAGGGATTTGGGAATCTCCAGAAGTTTGCAGGCCAGTCAGCCTGATTCATCATGCAGCAATGGTGAAGAGACCCAGCGTTAAAGAAGGTAGAAAACAGAGGAACCACACAGACACACACACACACAAGCATTCTTCACTTGGTCAGTCCCTTGTCAGTGAACAACACTGACACGGGTCAGGGATACATGCATAAATAGGATCATTGCAGAAAGAAGTAATTTTGGAATAAGTAAGCTGCCTGGTTTTAATAGGGACAGAATTCATTTATTTGGAGAGGGGGCTCCAGGAAGGTCTCATCGATGAGGTAACATCTGATCTAGGGCAAGCCAGGATCAGTCAAAAATAGGCATGGGGGAAGAAAACTGGCTTAGTATATAGGAGGGACAGAAAGGGCCCCTGCAGCTGCAGTGTGGTCATCGGAGCTTGAGAGTGAGGCAAGACCAGAGTACATGGAACCTCCCTTGTAGGTCATAGTAAACAACTTGGAAGCCAATGGAGTATTTTGAGCCAGGGAGTGATGTAACTTGATTTATGTTTCAGAAATATGACTACTATGCAGAGAAGGGGTTTTAGGGAGCACAAGTGTAAGAAACATTGCACAGGATTAGGATGGCAACAGAGGTCCTCAGATGAAGCCTGCATTTTGAAGTTACCACCTTTAAGCTGCGTTGATGAAGTGAGCATAGATTGTGAGAAAAAGAATAGAAATGATCACTTAAAAAATGACCTTTTGGATTTTAGCTTGAACCAATGGGTAAATGATGGTTTACTTGATGAATGGAACAAGGCAAGTTCAAGGAGCCATGGAAATCAGTAAATCTTTTGCAGATATACTAAGTCTATGTGGGGTGAAGGAAAGCACTATAGAGAGGAAAGGGGATTCAAGGATTCCTTCCTTCCTTCCTTCCTTCCTTCCTTCCTTCCACCCTGAAGATAGAAAAAAAATTGGAATATTTTTATTTTTTGAGACAATCTCAGGCATATACCCCAGGGTGTCTAGAATTCCTGATCCTCCTGCCTCTATCTCCTAAAAGCAGGAGTTACAGATATGTGTCTCCATATCCAACTTTGCATCCAGGTTATGGTGTTTCGTAACCCTAAAGTTTATTTAACTTACAGAACCTTATTTAAATATTATTTAACCTCACAAACCCTGTGGAAGTGATAGTATTATTGGCCCCAGAGGAATGACGAGGAACCAGAGGTTTAGAGGGGTAAAGCAACTTGCACCAGGCTACTACAATTAGCCAATGCAATTTTGCTTGATGTTGATCTTATCCGGGAAGACTAGGCTTCTCAGTGACCATGAACTCATCTTGGCTGCCAGTCTCCAGAGAGGAAAGGACCAGTCTTTGAGACTTCCTCCCTGCTATGGCTAGACCAGGTCTCCAGGGAATAGGGTATTGGGCAGGATAGCTGTCTGGAAGGTCAAACTCATTCAAGGGCAGAAGAGAAAGTCAGAACTCTCCCGATGATTGGTTTCCGGCATGTCAGGCCACCACCAAATTAATATAATTTGGAGGTTGTTTGTGGTTTGATTTGTCTTTTTGAACTTTTAAAATTGCAGATTTTTTTTTCTTGATTGCCCCCTTGATTGATGGATGGAGATGAGAACAGGGACCTCTTAGCTCACTGACACCCACACAGCTGTGAAGGGGGCCAATTGCCTTCTCACTCTTCAGAGAACATCTCTTCCCCTTCCTTTCCTTCCCTCCTTTTTCCCTCCCATTCTCTCCTTATTTTTCCTCCCAGCATCTTGCCCGTTATTAACCAACAGGGCATCTCAGGAAAAGGGCTCCTTTCAGGGCTGGGGAGTTAGGTCAGAGCCTGGGTGGGAAGCTGCCCACAGACATACATTGTGGGTGTAGGAACCAGACAGACGGGAAGAATTAAGTCACTCTTTTTCTCAACCCCATTTCCTTGCCCAATCTAGAAGTCTCTACATTGGTTTCCCTATAATGTGGGGCTGGTTTCATTTCAGCTATCCCCCAGTTTTGGCAGCTGGCAGGCTTTCATGGGCATGTTATAGAAAGAAGCTACTGGCTCATTCCCCCACCCCTTCATGCTTCTAGTGCATGACCTACGGATGGCTATGTAAACCATACCATTACTCAAAGCTCTGTAGGAAGGCCTGGCTTCTGTCTATTTTCCCAGTGGGTGGGCTGCTTGAGAGTACTAAATTCAAAAAGGTGGGAGGGGGTGTGACTGACTCATCAAGTCAGGAGTAAGTGCTGGTCCCAGAAGTCTGACTCAAGTTCAACCCTGCGGAGAAGAGACATCCTTTTCCAGGTGTGTGTCTGGACATGGAGAGAAAGTATGCCACCCCTGGCTGAGTTGATCATTCCTTCTTTTGCTCTCACATGGCCTGGCCTTGGATGATGCAAGGAAAACCACATAGCAGCTTTGAAAGTTCCTCTTCTGTGGCTCTCATCCCATTGTGCACTGCCATTCCATGTTTGCTCATCCATTTCTCCTGCTGGGAACTTCTGGAGGCCATGGAGTGCCTCCTTTAGCAGCTGTGCACTCTTGACCCCAGTCCAACATGGAGTACATCTTAGGCTCTCAATAAACAAATGATTGGTGCATGGCCAAATGGATAATCAAATACCTGAATGAGTGCATGAATAAATCAATGAGCGAAAATAGAGTAGAGATCAGTTTTTGCTTGGATGTGGAAGTTCTCAGCTATAATTCCAGAACTGGGGAGGTTGAGACAGGATTACTGCAAATTGGAGCCAACCCAGCTACATAGTAAGTTAGAGATTAGCCTAGGTTATATAGCAAGAGACAATGTTTTAACAACAAAATATTAAAAAAGAGAGAGAGAGAGAGTTTGGGTTCTGGATCAGATGAAAGGAGGTTCAAATTCTTTAATATTTTATTTACTTATTGGGAGAGAGAGAGACAGAGAGAGAGACACACAGAGAGAGAGACAGAGAGAGAGAGAGAAAGACAAAGAGACAGACAGACAGAGATCCATTGAACTCAGGTCACTGGGCTTTCAAGCAGGTGCCTTTACTCGCTGAGTCTTCTCTCCAGTCTGGGGTTCAAACTCTGACCATGCACTAATTGTATGATAATCTTGAGTAAGTTTGCTAACCTCTCCTAGCTTTGGTTTTCTTACTAGAGTTTTGGTGGAAATTACAGTGCACATAAAGCACTTCTCACAGTTGGTAGAATAAATACTCACTACCTGATTGCTATCACTATCCTCTTCCACGTTCAAACTCATGGTGGGTCTTATTTGTGCTCATTTTCTAGATTCAAGGTCCGGCTGAGTCTTTTCTAGACTTTTCTAGTTTAGTCTAGTCTTTTCTCAGCTAGTCCTCTTCAGAGGGGACAAGTTGGAGTCAAGCTATGTGAGTGGTTTTGCTGAGAAGAGGAAACTCTGACAGGGGCTTGTTGAACACCAGACAAACAGGTCAGCTGCCGCCCCCATTGTCTCAGGCCTTCTTTGCTGGCGGTGTCCTCAGGAAAACAGGAACAGTGCCGCATTTAAGGTGCCCGGATGACAGCCACATCAAATATGTGACCTTTTCTTAGGAAGCCTGGTTTCCATGGTGAGGGGGCCTCGCACTCTTTCTCAAGCCACGCTCTGTGGCTTTCGGCATGCCCTGGAATGTGATGGCAGTGGCCCCAGCAGCTGAGTGTGGATATCTGCCCAGGGGCTGCCCCCTTCAACATCTCCAGGGCGGAGGAAGGGATGAGGTAGCCCCCTGTCTGTCGCATATCCACAGTAGCCTTCCAACTGGGAAGGAGCTCGTGCTGAGACCCTGACACTCCCCTTCAACCCTGTCCTCTCTACACATACTGACTGGCTCATGGCCAACTGGCTGCCAGGCTAGGCAGAGAGAAGAGGCTTCTTTCTGTGCTCCCCAATGTTAGGCCCTGACCTCTTCTACCTCATCTTGGCAGCCTGGAAGAGAGTGCCTGCCTCCAGGGCCTGGGCAGAACAGCTCTCAGCCAGCCTCTGCAGCTGCCAGAACAGGAGCTGAATGCCCAGTGCGTCTGCCAAAGCTTGTTCACTTCTTTCTTCTTTCTCTGAGCTATGCAAACGGAGGCTGCTAAGGAATGCTGCAGCAACTAACCTCCCCGCCTCCCGCCTTCTTCCTTCCCAGGGCCTGTGCTGCCCCAACCCCCAGGATGCAGTCACATCAGAAAAATGCAGGGGAAGAAAGAAATCCCCCAGTGTGTCATGACATTACATTTCCGCCTGATGCTTAAAAACAAAGAAAGAGTTGGGGGGGGGGGTGAGGAGGGCCGATATATTCTGTGATCATACCCAGTCAGAAGTGACTGGTTCATCTCCCTGCCTCCCTAGGGCAAATCACCTGTTCCTTTGAAACACTTTCTTAATGAATAAGTGGGGTGAGACACAGTGGTGCAGGCCTGTATTACCAGTACTTGGGAGGCAAAGACAAGAGAAGTTAAAAGTGATCCTGCATTATGTCACAGGTTTGGAGGCAGCCTTGTTTACATTAGACTGTGCCAAAAAACAAGTGGGGGCTGACAAGCTAGGTCAGCAGGTAAAAGGAGAAACTTCTTCGTCCATGGATCATAGCAAGCATGCATATTCTCTCTCTCTTTCTCTCTCTCTCGCTAAGTAACAAAATTTAAAAAGTGGGGAGTGGTGGCTGGTGAGATGGCTCAGCAGGTACAGCCAAACCTGAAGACTTGAGTTTGATCCTCAGATCCCATATAGTGGAAGGAGAAAACAGTTCTGCAAGTTGTCTTCTGACCTCCACACAGGCACCATTTTACGAATGTGGGTCAACACACACACACACACACACACACACACATGCACACGCACACGCACGCACGCACGCACATGCACACGCACACGCGCACACATGCAAATGTGTACAGACTCGATATAAAATGCTATTCTCGGAGCAAGACAACCATCATTTTCATCATAGAAACTGTGACTACACAAAAGAGACCCTCAAGATTAAACTTGTTGACTATGATATTGACTGTAATGCTAATTTAGGATCACCCAAACTCCTGTAAGTAAACATCACCTGTGCTCTGTAAATAAGCCAAAAAACTCATTGATTCCCCAAGTTGAACTGTGGTAAAATTTTACTTTGGTTTGGCATGAAAGTCTTATAAAGCAGAGGGTAGACAGGGAAGGAACACATACAGAATGTAAATTAACTTATTAATTTTTTAAAAAGCAGAAGCAAATCTCCTTGACTCAGATGATAAAGAAATGGAGACTTCTAGTCTCAGGAAGCACTAATTTGGTAACTTTAAATTTGTAGTTACTGAAGTAGTTCGTTTGCTCACAAGTACTCACTTAACAGACAGTCGTTGATTCCTGCTTTGTTCTTCAGGTTAAGAGCACAAGTGTGCACAGAACACAAATCCTGCCCTCTGACAGGGAAGACAGACAGTCGAAGAAGTCACAACAGTGTCAAGAGAATCGTCATGGGCAGTAGGAGATGCAGGTCAAGGGGGGCACTTCTCTGAGGAAGTGAAATTGAAGGATGAATCAGCTGTGATGAGTGAAGAGGGAGTTTAAGAGTATTCCAGGCAGAGCAAACCATCGGAATGAAGAGGATGTGAAGGAGGAACTGAAAGGAGCTTAGCATGACACAGGCACATAGCTGGGCATAAGAGGCTCCACAGGGAGGTAGGGCTGGATATTATTGTTGTTATTTATTTCATACATGAATTTAATGAATTTATATTTAAATTCCAATTCCATTCCTCCTCCTTTTCCTAATATAACTCTTCTTCTTCCCTGCCAATCTCCCTCCTTTTTTTATGTCTTTTCACCTGTGTGGCCCCCTGACTTTCATCTGGGGTTGCCTTTGATGACAGCATATCTGAGTACTTGCTGGAGCGTGACTCGTATATCACTGGGTATTCCAACGAGGAAAGCATCTTCTTCCCCTTCTCCCCCCCACCTCTCCCTGCCCCCAATCAGCATTAACCCTCATCAATCTCTCAGGGAGATATGGGGCCTCTTGAGATCTTTTCCCTTCCCTGGTGAAATGTTGATAGGACAAATCCTTTGCAGGTCTTGTGGAAATATTCATAGTTGCAGTGAATTCATGGATGCAACAGTCCTGTCACGTTCAGAAGATAATGCTTGCCATGCTCCTTGCCCCACTTCAGACTCTTACAATCTTATCTTTTGTGGTGGCAGGTGGGTTTTTAGGACTGAGCAGTCCACAGTCATTTATTTTCTGCAGGTAGGCCAGTTGTGATTTTTCTGCAACAAACACCTTGCATTGCAAAAGAAGATTGGATCTTGAAAGGCCTTCATGGCTGTGCATTTAGTTTGATGAATTGGTGGGTTGAAAGAGAAGTTGACCTAAGGTTTTAGAGCGTTCAGAGGGGCTGGTGTGAGTATATTCTGCTTTGGGGGTAGATGACTTGGGCTACAGAATGGATGGGTGAGTAGCTATTCAAGAGATATGGGAAAAATAAAAGAAAGCAAAACAGTGACCCTGATTCTTAGGCTTGTAAGCCTGGGTGGGAAGTGGTGCCATTTCACAGAGGGAGGTCACAGTAAGGAAAGAGAAGCTGGGGAGTGTTGTGGAGGCTGAAGACAGCAAGCACAGCTGTGGCCACATTAAGTCTGAAGTGGAAACTCTCTTGTCAGTTGGGCTGTCTACGCACAGAGAGAAGTCAGGAACCTGAGGAGGTGTCATTGACTTACAAAACAGGGAAGGGAATTGTTCGGATAATGCTAGTTGTCTCCCAGCTGTAGTGGCCTACCATGAACTTTCTCACTCAAATAATGCCGCTTGGAAAGGGGCTCCTTTCCAAGTGATGGCTCCGAGACCCAGGTCCTTCACCTTGTATCTCTGTCATTTCTGTCTCTACAGCTTGCTAGGTTGCTAGATGGGGAAGAAGCACAGAGGATCATTGTCAAAGACTCACACCTTATTTCAAGAGAAGTGAGAAACTAGTTTGGCTGAGTGTCTCTAAGGAACAGGAAATGAGTTTGTCAACCATTTTCTTCCAGCCTTTGGCACAGGAGGGCACAGAAATGGAAAAGATCTGGGACTTGCACCCAGTCATTTGTCACATTTATAGGTATCTGCACAGGGTGGAAAAAAGTGAAGATAAACTACTTCATCTCTTTCCTTCTTCTCCTACCTTCTTAGAGTCCAAGAAGAAGAAATGCCCCACCTTATTTCAGTGCCTTCTGAAAGTTGAACAGAACTTCAGAATGAAATGATTCCACAGAGTTGGTCATGTTAGCTGCACTATTGACCAGTTCCGGCTCTTCTGAGATAGGCTGGCATTTGTTTTCACTTCATTTCTCCCCAGCAAGTATATCTGCTATATATTGGGTACAATGTTCAGTTTTAGAAAGCAGCAATAGACTGAATAGAGTTGATATTAATTAATTTGCTCATTATCTGCCCCTCCTACTAGAATGCAAGTTTCAAAAGTAGAGTTTGGGAGCTGGGGATATAACTCAGTGACACAATACTTTCCTAGCATGTTCAAGGCCCTGGGTTCAGATCCTAGCATTGTTTTTAAAAAAATATAAAAAGTTAGAGAGCTAGAGACTTGACTCAGAGATTAAGCCTCTGCCTAGCAAGCAGAAGGACCTAAGTATAGATCCCTAAGCCCATGTAAAAATGTTGGGCAGAAGTGATGGTATCCTGTACTTCCAGCCCTGGAAGACAAAGCCTTGGAAATCTCAGAGCAAAGCAAAAAAAAAAAAAAAATCCAGGATGATGCTCAAAGTCACCCTTGGGACTCTCTGGGCACACACGGTGGGCTCTGATACATATACATTCAAAAACAGTGTGTGTGTGGGGTAGGTTGGAAGGATCTGGGCAAGGAATAGAGTGTCTGCTTAGCATGCATGAAGTCCTGGGTTCAATCTACAGCATTACCTAAAACTAGTGTGGTGGCACTTAATGTAATCTGAACATTTGGGAGGTAGAGGCAGGATCAGAGGTTCAAGATCATCCTCAGCTATATAGTGCATTTGGGATTAGCCTGGGTTCCATGAGATCCTGTCTCTAAAAAAAGTAGAGTCTGTGTCTTGTCTTGCCTACTGGCACTCTGATGGATGCCTGCCACATCGGAGGAACTCTGGAATTAATAGATAAATGGAGATCGAATGAGGGCCACACGTCTGTAATGAGTGCTATTAAAGAGGAAGAACATAGTGCTAGGGGATTGGCTAATTGTACAGTGGCCTCATCTGGTGCTGGAGATCAGTGAAATCTTTCCAGGAAAGAGATTTTAAGAGAGTTTAGAACTACAGAACAAGTAAGTGACAGGGAGATAAAAGAGCATATTCAAGGGGCTGGAGAGGTGGCTCAAGGGTTAAGCCTCTGCCTTGCAGGCGGAAGGTCCTGAGTTCGGATCCCAGATCCCACGTATAGACGCCAGGCGGAAGCAGGGGCGGCCTGCGCTTCTGGCCCTGGTAGGGCGGAGCCTGTGAATCCCGGGGCAGAAGGAGGTGGAGGCGGCCATGGTGGTTCGCGAATTCGTCCGTGGTTCTACACACACACACACACAGACACACACAGACACACGCACGCACGCACATCCACACGCATATGCACACAGTTGAATAAATAATAATAAAAAAATTAAAAAAAAAAAAAAAAAAAAAAAGAGCATATTCAAATGTCAAGTATGAAAGAGTGCACAAGAAGTGGGTGTGGCAGCACACCCTTATGCCAGCATTAGGAAGGCTGAGGTAGGAATGTTGTGAGGGCATCCTGGGCTACATACATAGTTTCTGACTCCAGAAACAAAACAAAACAAAACAAAACAGTGTGAGAAGCAAAGCTGGTAGCTGGATTTCAGAGAGCCTAGAGGAAGTAATGCAAGAGGAGGCCGAAGAAGCCCACGGAAATGACTAATCCTCTGTATTTTATCCCAATCTGTATTGCTCAGTATCTTCTTTGACACATAGTCATTGTCTTTCAGGTTATTGTTCCAAGAGGATACATTTGACTTTTTTTGACATTTTATTTATTTGAGAAAGAGAGATAAGACATGCATGCATGCCATGGCACACAGGTGGAGGTTAGAGAACAACTTTAAGAAGTTGGTTCTCTCCAGAGAATGAGCTCAGGTCCCTGGGTTTGTGAGCAGATGCCTTACCCACTGAGCTATCTCACCAGCCTTACATTTGACATTGTCAGTGATTTTCCTCTCAATATCTCAATAATACTGGAATTGAGGTCAGAATTAAAGATTCCCTCTATCTGACTCTTCTTCTTATGCAGAGATCTTTTTCTTGTTAGAGAATTAAGTACTATATTTGGGCACGGGGCTCATACCTACAATCCCAGCACTTGGAAATCTGAGGCAGAGAGATTACCAAGCATTTTAGGCTAGCCTTGGCTACATAGTAAGTTTCAGGATAGCCTATGCTACAGTGAAAGCCTGTTTAGAAAAAAAAAAAGCAAGCAAGGAAGAAGGAAAGAAGGAAGAAAAGAAAGAAAATAGGCTGTGGGGATGATTCAGTTGATCAAGCACTCTTGCTTTATAAGCACAAGGACTTGAATTCAATCCCCAGAACTCACATAAAAATGCCAAGTATTGTGATGAGTGCTAGTAGTGCCATTGTCGGGGAGGCAGGGACAGAAGATCCCGGGGGCTTGCTGGCTAGCTAGATTAGCCTAATTTGTGAGCTCCAGATCAATGAGATACCCCGTCTCAAGGAGGTGGTTAGTATTCCTGAGACTATCACCCAAGATTGTTCTCTATTCTCCATAGTCATGCACACAGATGTACATGTGCACCCGCACATACAAGTGCATACAAGAGATGGTTCAGAGGTTAAGACTCTACCTAGCAAGCAGAAAGTCCTGAGCTTGAATCCCAGGTCCCACATAAAAATCACCAGGCAGAAGTGGTGGCAGTTTGCACTTCTGGCCCTGGTGGGTGGAGCCTGGGAAAATCCCAGAGTGAAGTAAAAAAGGAGGTGGAAGCAATCCAGGATGATTCCCAAAGTCACCCTTGGCCTTCTACAGGGTACTTCTGATTCTCTCTCTAAACAAACAAACAAACAAAAAACAAACAAAGAAACACAAAGGAACAAATAAAGTTTAAAAAAAAAGTCAGCATAGTAGCACATTCCTGTAATCCTGATACTTGAGAGATGGAAGTAGGAGGAATAGAGCTTTATCAGCGACATCACAGTTCTGAGCTAGATGAGACCCTTTTTCCGAACACACACACACACACACACACACACACACACACACACACACACACACACAATTCAGATGGCATGAGAAAATGAACAGCTGACACCTTTATGTAAGACTTCATTTGATTATGACAACAGCCCTGGAAAACACAGTATTTCAGGAGAACAAAACACAGTCCCTGCTTCCATAGCACTCACAGGCTACTAGGGGAGACACAACAGGTGGGAAAACTACAGTTTCAGTATAAGGTGAGAAATTGATTTCAGGATGAATTGAGAGTTAGGGAAGAAGTCTTGTTTCATATTCTTTGCTATAATAAATTCATTTGGGGTAACAAGGTGATTTTAATTCTAGCTTTACATTTCATATTGTCATTCATCAACGCCAAAGTCGTACAAAGCAGGAGATGAGGGAACCATTCACACTTTATCTGAATTGGGAGCAGAAGGAGCAAAGACCAAGCATATCAGCTTGTGTCAGCTTTTTCTGTTTTTACTCACTTGTCCAAGGCATAGTCCTGTCTACTATGGTATGGGTCTTCCCACATTAATCATCCACATTAGACTTTACTCAGAGGCCTGCCTTAACTAATTCCTTGTATGCATGCTGAAAGGCTCCTATTTCAAGTGTCAAGCTGACAGGTGAAATTGTCACAGTAGGATCATCAATCTGTGAAGCTTTCTGTGTGCAGCACTGAGAGTACAGAAGATGCACAAGAACTGGCAATCGAGGCATTCATCCAGTCTGTCTCCTTCCATTTGCTCTGCCAACACCTATAAATTACTGATTATGTGTCACGTACTAGGGAAAAGGTCATAAACAAAGTATTCTCCCTTCTCTACTCTAGCAGATAGTCACTCAATAATTAATCACATGGACAGAAAGAAAGAATATCACTGAAAGGATACAAAAGTGATCACAGAATTTGCTTCTGGAAAAGAGAATCAAAGGTCTGGGAACAGGAGGTTACTTTTCCTGGCGCACCATTTTTACTGTGTGCATTTTATGTGTGGACATGGTATAAATTCCTTGTGAGTGTGTGTATGTGGTATTGATAGTTTGAACCAGGGCCGCACACATTCTAAGCAAGCATTCCACCAATGAACTATATATATTTCTTTTTACTTTTTATTTTGAGACAGAGTTTCACTAAGTTAATTACCCAGGCCAGTCTTGAGCTCACTTGAAAGCTGAAACAGGCCTTGATTTTTCGATCTTTCTATCTTAGCCTCCTGAGTAGGCAGAATTATAGGAATGTACTACTATGCCCAGAGAATTCCTTTTTTTAATTTAAAAAATTATTCTGTGTGTGTGTGTGTGTGTGTGTGTGTGTGTGTGTGTGTGTGCAGTACACATGTGCTGCAGCACTCATATGGAGATCAAAGGACAACTTTATGTGGATACTGAGAATTAACTTGGGTCATCAAGTTTGTGCAGGAAGTACCTTTGCCTGCTTAGCCATCTTTGTGGTCCCCCCCCTTTTTAAGTCTGTAATGAATAAGAGAAAATGAACTTTAAAAATACACAAACAGGGGCTGGAGAAATGGCTCAGAGGTGAAGACTCTGTCTCACAAAGCAAAAGGTCCTGAGTTCGGGTCCCAGGTCCCATATAAAGACACCAGGAGGAAATGGCCGAGGCCTACAATTCTGGAAATCCCAGAGCGAAACATGTGCTCTCTAATACACACACACACACACACACACACACGCACACACACACACACACACACTGAATTAATTAATAAAGAAATGAATTTTTTAAAAAAAAATACACAAACAGGTAGATGGAGCTACTTCCAGAAGGCATGGGTTATTAAATGAAAATCTTGGTGCTAGGAGTGTGCTACCTCCCTATAATTATTGACCAGGAAATCTCAGAGGCTCCTAAAATAGTACAGGCTCTTGCCATTTCTCTTGGTTTCCCACTATATCTAGATGGTAAGATCCTATTGCTGAATATAACACACACTTTGGTTGCAGCACATAGAGAAATCAAGCTGGAATTGACTGGGAAACCCCCTCTCCCCAAGATGACTAGCTTTAATAGTGTCGGAAGGTACTGTACAGTCAGTCCATTGGGGAAAACAAAGGCTTTAAAGGTCTTACTCAACTCTAGATCCTGAATTCTACAATTCTGGCCAGCCAGACAAGATGTGCCCACTTAGGCTGGAAAGGTGACTCAGGGTTAAGCCTTTGCCTCACAAGCAGAAGGTCCTGAGTTTGTAACTCAGATCTCACATAAAAGTACCAGTTGGAAATGGCAGTGGCCTACATGTGGCTCAGGGGTTAAGCCTCTGCCTTGCAGGCCGAAGGTCCTGAGTTTGGATCCTAGACCCCATGTATAGATGCTGGGCAGAAGAGGCGGTGGCCTGCATTTCTGGTCTTGGTAGGGCGGAGCCTGTGAACCCCGGGGCAGAGTAAACAAGGAGGAGGTGGAGGGGGTCCATGGTGGTTCCTGAATTTGTCCGTGGTTCTACACACACACACACACACACACACACACACACACACACACACACTTGAATAATAATAAAAAAATTATTAAAAAAATTAGCAGCAAGCATGTAAACTATAGCCAGACTTCTACTTATAAAACTGTCACATCCAGGAAGGGTGGCTTGGATTTCAGCACTCTAGAAGGTCCTCTGGGATCATGGTCTGGGTCCTGGGCTGCCAGAATATGAACAATCTGCCACATACTCCTGCTGCCATGGACTCCGTCATGTTTTTTCCTTCCTGACTGGATTATACTCTCTGAAAAGGTGAACCCAAATAAACCTTTCCTTTCTAGAAAACAAGGCTCTGCTGGTAATTTTGATGACAAGTCTTGTTTGGAAATATTACTTTAACTATCTGGGGTTTATGGTATCTATAGTACCTGGGTCAGCCTTGAACTTATTCTTCAACCTAGGTAGGCCTTGAATTTCCAATTCTCCTGTCTTATTCTCTTGAATACCTGGGATTTGTAGGTCTGTACTACCAGGTCAGTAAATTCCTTTATTCATTTATCATTATTTTATTTATTTATTTGAAGGGGGAGAGAGAAAGAAAGAAAGAAAGAAAGAAAGAAAGAAAGAAAGAAAGAAAGAAAGAAAGAAAGAAAGAAAGAAAGAAAGAAAGAAAAGGTATACTCCATGTGCACATTATGGTAGAGGTCAGAGGACAACTTTTTTTAATTTTTTTTATTTATTATTTATTCAATTGTGTGTGTATGTGTGTGTGCACGTGTGTATGTATGTGTGTGTATGTAGAACCACGGACCAATTCGGGAACCACCATGGACGCCCCCACCTCCTCCTGTTTACTCTATCCTGGGATTCACAGGCTCCGCCCTACCAGGACCAGAAACGCAGGCCGCCCCCGCTTCTGCCCGGTGTCTATACGTCTATACGTGGGGTCTAGGATCCGAACTCAGGACCGTCTGCCTGCAAGGCAGAGGCTTAACCCCTGAGCCACCAGAGGACAACTTTTAAAAGTCAGTTTTCTTCTTCCACTGTGTGGGCTTCCAGGGATTGAATTCAGGTCACCAGGTTTACAATTAGGCATTTTATCTATTGAGCTATCTTGCTGTCCTCTTATTGTTATGTATTAGAGAGAGAGAGTGTATGTGTGTGTGTGTGTGCACGCACATTCTTGTCTTGGCATATGTCATAGCTTGAATGTGAGTTGTGCCCTACAGGTTCATGTGTTTGCATCTTTAGCTGATGTTAATGTTTGGGAAGGTTGTGGCAACTTTAGGAGGTGAAGCCTTGCTGAAGGAAGGCATAGGGGCGGGCTTTGAGGTTGGCTAGTCCCACCCTGTTTCCACTAGCAGTCTGCTCTTGCAGTCTGCCGCTTGCCCTCTCTGCCTCCATGAGGATGGACCAGACTTGAGCTGCCTTCAGCTTCTGCCACCTCCTGTGCCTTTTCCACCTTAATGGTGTATCTTCTTTCTGGAACTATAAAACAAATAAATCTCCCTTTTCTCCCTTTAAGTTGCTTGAGTCTGAGTGTTGTCTCACAGAAGTAGAAAGAGTAACTGTGGCAAAACACATGTAGAGGTCAGAGGACAATTTTTGGGAGTTCTTTCTCTCGGTCCACAATGTGGACTTTGATACTTGGATGCTAAAGAGACTATGCCGCCACCCTACCTCCACCCCATGCCACACATTTTGTATACACTCTTAGGGATATCCTGGGCAGCCTGTTGCATCCATGAATACCCAGAATTCTCAATGAATAGGCCCAGCTCAAAGAAGCACAGAGTTAATTACTCTCTAGGGAGCTGAACCCTGGAACTGCTTTTACCTTATCTTTTCAGTGGTTGAACACCACCTGTTGCTGAAGCACAGACAAACCTAAGTAGTTAAAAAAAAAAAGGCCTATGACCTCAGATAAACAGAGGTTTCTAACTCTAAACTTTTGTCCTGTTTTAAAGAGCAGCCTCACCAACAATCACCCAAGAGAAGGTAGAATGGAAGGAACTTTGGAAGAGAATCTGGATTCTTGGCTATGTTTGTGACAAACCACTTTATGAATCTAATTTTCTCCAGCTACAAAGGAATAAGATAGGCTACAAGAACACATAGGTTCCCTCCTCTTCCTCTTCTTTCTCCTTTTTTTCTTCTTTTCTTTCTCTTCTACTACTTCTCTCCTCCCTCTTGTCCTCCTCCTTTCTCTCCCTTCTTCTTCCATCTCCTCCTCCCTTTCCTTCTTTCTTCTTCTTCTGATAGAGCCGTTTTATTCTTCAGTTCTACAACTCATTTTATAGACCAGGCTGGCCTTGAACTTAGGGTAATCCTCTTGCCTCGATCTCTTAAGGCCTAGACTCAAAGGCACTAAACCACTATTCCAGTTCTTTGAGTCTAGGATTTTTTTTAATTTTACATTTATTATGTTATTATATATAATACATTTATTATATTTATTATATGTATTACATTTATTATATTTTAGATAGCAGGATACCACTTAAAAATATTGTCTAACAGTGTCCCTTGGACAATTTTCCTTATGATTATGCATGGTCTTTACAGGATTTATGAAGTCATGGAAGGAATTCTCCCATAGTGTTTACCATTTTCTTAAATCTACTTAGAGTCCTCTTCCTTGGTTGAAGGATTAAAAAAAAGTGGAAACTTCTACCTTCCCTTGTCAGTAGGTGCTGCATTTGTCTTTTTCTTTCTTTTTATTTTTTCTTACTTAGACATTTGTTACGTAGTCCAGGCTGGCCCCAAACATACAAGAATCCTCTGGCTTAAATCTCCTAAGTATTGAGATTATGGGCCTATGACACCATGCCCAACAACAATTTGTCTTTAATGAAACAGAGAGACAATATTCACTGTTGCTGAGTTAGAAAAGCCAAACAATGTTAAGTTTGGGGTCCGGTTCTTTTGAATGGGACTCTTATCTAGTGACATAAGAACTCCATTGCAAATCAAGACTGTTTTCTTGAGGTCCCTGGGCATTGCTATCTGGGAAGAATGAAGACCACCATCACAAGATTCATATATTCATTGAAATGGAATTGACCTATTCATTAGGAGAAGAAAACAAAAAGTTGAATTTTGGCAGCTAAGGTTTAGTGAACAACTATTTTTTCCTCCTTTGTGACATGCAGTATCTCTTCCTTAAGGTATACTTTTCTCAAAAGAAATCCGTTTTTTCACCTCAGTTCATATGTTTTATTTTTTATTTACCTATGTGTTTTGTTTTGATACTTTTTAATATATTTTATTCAGGATCTCATGTAGACCAGACTGGATCTGGAACTCCTAACTGAGGATGATCTTGAACATCTGATCCTCTTGCTACCACCTCCTGCATGGGTACTAGGATTATAAGGATGTGCTATCATAGTAACTTTTTCTTTTTAATTTTACATGTCACACGCAAGTCAGAGGCCACTGTGTGTCCCTGTGGAGGCCCAAGAGTGACTTTGGGAATCATACCGGATTGCTTCTATCATCTTCTTGCTTTGCTCTGGGATTTCACAGGCTCTGCCCATCAGGGCCGGAATTGTAAGCTGCCATTCTGCCTGCGTTTTATATGTGGGATCTGAACTCAGGACCTTCTACTTGTAAGGTAGAGTCTTAACCCCTGAGCCATCTCTCCAGACCCTATCCCACTAACTTTATGTAGTTCTGACCATAAAACTCAGTACTTCATGTATTCTAGGCAAACACTGTACAACTGAACTACATCCTTTGCCATCCATGTACTTTGTAAATAGGCAATGGTACTTCTAACCCTCCAAAAGTGTTCCTGTGACCTTCACCTGACAAATAAGAGCATTTCATGCCTCTGCCCATTGTGCTTGGCTTAAAGATAAGCATATAGCCCAAAGAAGGCATGGCAGATATTCTTGGGATTTTTTTTGGAATTTCCTAGTACTTTCTTGTCTTTTTCCACTATGAGGTCTAACTGATCCAATGTAAACTACATTTTTCAGTGGTTACATGTAAGGACTAATAGTAAGACAGATTGGCTCTTGACCTTTAGTCTAAGGTCAAGTGTAACTATAAGACAGATGGTCTGCACCTTCCTATTTTAAGCAAGTCCATTGCTTACTAAGTATTACATTCACTTACCTTCTGGTTTACAAAAGGAATACTATTAATTTTTAAACTGTTTTTTAGCTTTTCCTGATGAAAAATATTTATTTAGCGAGAGCAACTGAGCACATGTATCCATATTAGGGGGGCAGAGGACAACTTTCAGAAGATGGTTCTTTCCTTCCACCATGTATGGACTCCAGGATTCAAACTCAGCTCACCAGGTTTGCACCCAGTTGTTGAACCACCTTTCCAGCCTGACTTCTCCCCATTTAAACACCTTTATTTGAACACTTGCAACTGGGGTTGGGGAATGTAACTATTGCAGTCAGCTTGCATGGTTGCTGATAAATGACCATCAAATAGCTTAAGGGAACAAGGGATTTATTCTTTGATGATTACTGGTTACAGTTCATAGTCAACTTGATGGGAGAGCATGCACCAACACCAGGACTGAGGGAACTGGCCACACATCACCACATAATGGCTGAAAGATGGATGATCCTTACTTGCCAGACCAGCATGTCTGGCCACAGTATACAGAAGGATGCCAACTCTCTCAACCAGCTTTTTGATTTATTCCAGGGCCTAATCCCACCCACCATAGACTGGCCTTCCCCATCAGCTAGACAATCTCCTAAAGGTTTGCTCTGGACCTAACTCAACCACTAATTCTTGACAAATGTGCCCAGAGCTCAAACCCTCAAATGTCAAGTTGACACCTCTGCCTAACTATGACAGTAACTCAATGGTAGAGTGCCTAACATATGTAGAAAGGCCTTAGATTCATTCACCAGCATTGCAAAGACTAAACAGTGGCACAGAAGTTGTGGGTGCTCTGGGAGAAAGCCTTAATCACCTGTCCCAGGTATCCAAGAGTGGAATAATGTTCCTGTGCACCGGTGCCTATTCATGATATTAATTTTATATTAAATATTATTTACATATGATTATATATTACATATTAAGTTTTGCCCAAATTTTAACTTAAGCCCACTGTATTTCTCTCTCCTTGCTCTACAGAACTATGAACATTTTCTGTTTAGTAAGCTGTTGTAATAGAAACATGGTTTCTCTAGTACTCTTTTGGAATTCCTGATGTATTCCTGTCCTAATTCCTGGCCAGAGCCTCCATATCCTTACTTTCACTGGTGAGCTGCATATGGGATGAAGCATAGACTTTGTGTGTTCTGTTTCCTAGGTTTCGCTCTTACGCAGGTTTAATCACCAAGATTGATTGAAAATGCTAACTTTCTTGGGATTTTTCATAAACAGATTGGGATGGCAAGGTGCCTGGGAAAAGCCACTGTCATAGTTAAGCACAGGTGTCAACTTGACTGTTGGGGGTTTGAGCTCTGGGCACAGTTGTAGAGAGTTGATGGTTGAGTTAAGCCCAGAGCAAACCTGAAGGAGATTGTCTAGCTGTTGGGGAAGACCCAGCCCATGGTGGGTGGGATTAGGCTCTGGATAAATCAGAGAGACCTGGTTGAGAGAGTTGGCATCCTTCTGTTCACTTGGTCAGACATGCTGGTCTGGCAAGTAAGGATTGTCCATCTCTCAGCCATTATGCAGTGATGGTGTGGCCAGTTCCCTCGGCCCTGGTGTTGGTGTGTGCTCTCCCGTCAAGCTGGACTATGAACTGTAACCGGACTGTCGTAAGAAAGTAAACTTCTTGTTCCCTTTAGCTGTGTTCTGGTCATTTATCAGCAACCATGCAGGCGGACTGCAACAGAATTTGGTACCGGGAGTGGTATGTTGCTGATAAATCTGACTATGTGGATTTTGTGTCTTTTGAACCGTTTCACTGGAAAAAGTTGAAAATGGTTGAGAATTTTCACTTTGTGGATTTACAAATACCGTTCTTCAGCGTTTAGTGGGCCAATTGCTGAGAGACACTGTTTGGGCCTAGTTTGTGATGAGGGAAACAAGGACTTTGGTAAAACTGAATATAAGGACGATGGACTGGTTTGCTTGACAGAGGAGAGCTGTGTTGGCAACCGTGGAGGTTTGGATGCGCAAAGGGCAGGCTGTTGGACAAACGAGTATCAGTGAAGGAAAACCTAGTGACTTGCACTGAGACGGTGGAGGACGTGGAAACCACCGTATGGCAAGTTTGTGGTTTGGAAGCTCAGAGTCCTTCAGGGGCCGAAAGCCCAAGTTAAAGCTGTTTCTTGCCCTTTGCAAGTTTGGTTGCCTAGAAGAGAGGCTTTTCCAGCGTCAGCGCACTGAAGTTGGTGCAGCTGTGGCTCCAGTGGACTAAGCTTCATTTTAACCTCACTTCGGAATCTGGCAGCGTCCCTCAGGTGATAATGGTTTTCAGTGTACTACTGAAGGGTTCATGGAGAGCAGCAAAAGCTTGGCACCAAGTGGCAGGCGTAGACTTCCTGCAAGAGATGGTGAAGCTTAAAGCTGCAGAGGAGAACCCAGAGTTGTGTTTGAGATGCCAGAACTGTGGGACTGCTGCTGAGGACAACTGCGAATGGAGATTCAGCCTGGTTCAGAGGAACTCTGCTCTTACAACTTCGAGCTGCAAACAGGGACTGGGAATGCCTAGAATCTTTGAGCCACCTTGACTACATGATGAGCAGCAGAAGATGGACATTGAAATACAGGATGCAGTGATTTGTGGACTTTGATCTTTTTAATGTTTTCTTATTGTTTTAAGATCCTTCTGTTTTAATGTTTTATCTGTTTTAAAGTATTTAATTTAAGATTAAGAAACTTTGAACTTTTAAAATACTGGAACTGAAGTTTTTGTTTTTTTTTTTTTTTAAATTTATTTATTTATTCAATTGTGCGTGTGTGTGTATGTATGTGTGCACGCGTGTGTCTATGTGTAGAACCACGGACGAATTCGGGAACCACCATGGACGCCTCCACTTCCTCCGCCCCGGGATTCACAGGCTCCGCCCTACCAGGACCAGAAGCGCAGGCCGCCCCCGCTTCCGCCTGGCGTCTATACGTGGGATCTGGGATCCGAACTCAGGACCTTCTGCCTGCAAGGCAGAGGCCTAACCCCTGAGCCACCTCTCCAGCCCCTGGAACTGAAGTTTTAATGAGAGAACATTTTAAATTTGTCCATGGAATGTATTTATATTTTAACATCTGTGAGGACAAGGAAAAGTTACAGTTTAAAAGTGTATTGTTTTTGTGTCAAGTTGACAAGGGGTGGAGTGTCACAGTTAAGCACAGGTGTCAACTTGACTGTTGAGGGTTTGAGCTCTGGGCACAGTTGTAGAGAGTTGATGGTTGAGTTAAGCCCAGAGCAAACCTGAAGGAGATTGTCTAGCTGCTGGGGAAGATCCAGCCCATGGTGGGTGGGATTAGGCCCTGGATAAATCAGACAGAGCTGGTTGAGAGAGTTGGCATCCTTCTGTATATGTGGCCAGACATGCTGGTCTGGCAAGTAAGGATTGTCCATCTCTCAGCCGTTATGCAGTGATGGTGTGGCCAGTTCCCTCGGCCCTGGTGTTGGTGCATGCTCTCCCGTCAAGCTGGACTATGAACTGTAACCGGACTGTCGTAAGAAAGTAAACTCCTTGTTCCCTTAAGCTGTGTTCTGGTTATTTATCAGCAACCATGCAGACGGACTGCAACAGCCACCATCAGTTCCTACTAATGACGACTCACTTCCTCTCCTTGCAAAGTTTCCTATGACTGTTTTCTTTAGTAGGCACAGTGAAAAACCCATTTCCTGTCTAAGAAGGTCCCAGCCCCAAATTTTCTTTGCCAGATGGAAGGGCTGCCTCAGAGTATCTGTGTCACTTGGGAAGGGTCCTCCTCTATCTCCATTCTTTTTTTTTTTTTTCATTATTTAGAGAATACTTTATTAGTTTCTGTAATCAAACCCATGTAAATAAGACATTACATATTTAATACAGTGCGTTACCCCTATACAAATGGAAAAAAATTAAGTTTAATGTTTCTAGACCAATATGGCTGTTAATCTCTGTACAATGCCAACTCAACACAGTAAACTGGGATACTTTTTTTTTTTTCAAAGTTATCTATCTTCATTCTTTAGACCTTCAGAGAGCTACCATATAAGCTTTCAAATCTTCCCGTCATATGTCATTCTATTCCTACAAACACCATTGTACGGAATTCACTTTTGTAAGAAATAGCATATGCCTCATTCTTTCTTTTTGGTGGTAGCCGGATGCTAGAGATCAAACCTGGGGCTTCATGCATGCCAGCGTGTGCTTTACCATTTAGCTACACCCCAGCTACTTACTACTTGCCCCACTTTTGAGGATATTAGAAGGAAGAGAGGCTTACAAAGCTCAGTCCTGTTTAATTCTGTACCTACTAAGAGAATCTCTATGTCTGCCTTTTCTTACTATTTATGGATGGGGTGACTAAGAACTTGGAAAATGAAGGGTCTGGACTCTAGAACTATTCGAGATAGCATGACACAGAGAGGGTATGTATGGGACGGAAGTGAAATAAATCAGAAATCCAGGTGTTTTAGTTATTTATCTTGTTGCTATGACAAAGTACCTGACAAGAAGCAAACTTTTTTAAAAATTATTTTTAAATTATTATTTATTAAATTGTGCATGTATGCGTGTGTGCATGTAGAACCATGGACGAATTCAGGAACCACCCCATGGACCGCCTCCACCTCCTTGTTTACTCTGTCCTGGGATTCACAGGCTCTGCCCTACCAGAACCAGAAAAGCAGGCCACCCCCACTTCCGCCCAGCGTCTATACATGGGGTCTAGGATCCAAACTCAGAACCTTCCACTTGCAAGGCAGAGGCTTAACCCCTGAGCCACCTCTCTAGCCCCACAAGAAACAAACTTAAGAGAGAGGGTTTATTGAGTTTACAAATCCAGTTACAATAGTGGGAGTTCAAAGCAGCTGCTCACCTCAGAGGAAAAAAGCAGAGAGGGAATGAGTGCACGTCTGTCTGTGCTCTGCGAGATCTCTCCATCTTACACAGTCTTGAATTCTGTGCCTAGGGAATGGTTCAGCCCACCTTGGTAGGGCCTATTTACTTCTTACACAATCAAGATAAGCTTTTACAGTTGTGCCCAGAAACCTACCTCCTAAGTGTCGAGGTGACAACACTAGCCATCACAACAGGGGTAGTGGCGAAATTTAATTCCAGTATTTCTGAGGTAGACAGGAAGATTACTGTCAATTCAAACTCAGCAGGGACAACATGGTGAGTTCCAAGCCAGGTAGGACTAAAAAAATGAGACCTATCTCAAACAAACAAAAGAGAAAAAAAGGAAAAACAGGAGGTATATGTTTAAGATGGCCTCCATTTCAAAATGTTTAAAGCAAGTCCAGTGTTCCAGGTACCATTTTAAATATTCAGAAAGTATAAATTTGTTTAATCCTCACAATGACCCTGTGGGGTAGTTATTACACTGCTCGAAGAAAAGAGTAGTAAGTAACTTGTTCAAGGTCTGGTTTCTTGTTGGTGATAGATTAATAGGCAGGATTAATAGGCAAACTGATTCTAGAATTGCTTAAAAAAATCTTTGTGTTTATGCTTGGTGTGTGTGTGTGTGTACATGTGTGTGTGGATGTCAGAGAACAAACTTACTTTCCACCGTGTTTGAGACAGGACCTCTTTTTTCCACTGAGTGAGCCAGATTTTCTGGATCTCCAGATTCTAGGGATTCTCCTGTCTCTGATTCTCATTTCACTATAGGAGTGTTGAGATTACAGGTGCATGCTACTATGCTTAGCTTGATGTGGGTTCTGGAGATCTGAAGTCAGTCCTCACGCATCTGTAACAAGTGCCTTACCCACAGAGCCATCTCCTCTGCCCTAGAATTCACTTTAACCACTATGTCATACTGTCTGTCTCTTCCTGAAGCTGTAGGACTGTCTCTCCTTGGTCTGCTCAGGACTGAAGGATTTCCTGGACAGCAGGACCTCCATTGAAAACATAGTAACATTATTGGAAAAACTGTGACAGTAACCTTTATCTAGAAATATCAGCAAAGATCTGGATGTAGTGGTATATATATGCCTTTAATGGCCAGACACATCATATTGAGTATGAGACATCCTGGCATGAGATTTGATCTCAACAAAACCAAATGAAAAATAAATCATATGTGTATACACACACACATACACACACACACACACACACACACACACACACACACACACACACAAGAAAAAAAAAAACAAAACAAAACAACAATGTTTCTCCAGTAATTTGAGTCTTGGTGGTTAAACCTATGATCCTATGTTAAATGTCTTTACAAATTCAATGAGTTCTTAGCAATTATCTAACTCAGAAAGCATAAAGATCAAATAACAGGAAATGGTTTTGTAGATTTATTGAAAACTTATGTCAGAAACTGATAATTTCTCTTAAATACCTGTCATCTGTTTCTATTTCATAGTAAGAATTTATGGTGTTTAATTAGGTACACATTGCCTATAATAATCATAATAATAATGTTCTCTAGTCATGTTAGGGCAAGGGCTTCTAAACATGTCTTTGGAAGGGAAGGAGTAAGGCAATAGATAGTAGAGCTCGAAGCATGGAATGCATAATGCTGGGGGGCCTGAGAACTGAGGCACTTGAAGTCTGTGGATCCTCATGATAAGGAAACTGAGGCACAAACAGCTTGATTTCCCAGAGCTTTTCTTCCTATAAGGCTTAGAAAGTAACAAGGAACATGTCAGTGAATCAACAAGATCTAGATCTAGAACTTACTAAAAAATGTAAAGATGTGTAACAATGTCTTAAGTATCCCCTATCGGAACTGAAACATTCAAAACTCAGTGCTCAGTTTATTAATTACGCAAGTAAAATGTTTATCGATCTCAGTGGCACAGAGAAACATCTGAAATAACTTCTCTGAACTACAGTTTGATCCCTCAAAAGCCACTTAAAGAAACTGAACCATATAGTAACTAACATGTTTGTAATTCTAGTCCTGAGGATGCTGAGACAGATAGATTCCTGGGACTTGCTGGCAGCCAGTTTAACTTACTTGGAGAGAGTAAAAAAAAATAATATATTTAGAAATAATAAAAAATAGAATAATACAAAATAAGAGTTAGTTAGCAATAATAAAAATAAAATAAAAAATAAAAAATAAGAATTCAAGTTCAGCCTGTATAGTGAGCTTCAGGCTACCCTGGTTACAGAATGAAAGACTTCATTTCAAAGTCAGAAAAAAATCTGTACTTGTTCATTTTTCAAATCTACCTACTCTTTTCCATAATAACATAGTCTTAGTACTAAACACAATTAAAGCATAGTGAATATGAGGAGTTTAAGTTTTCTTTTTTTATTATTATCTATTCAATTGTGCGTGTGTATGTGTGTGTGTGCGTGTATGTGTGTGTGTGTAGAACCATGGGCGAATTTGGGAACCACCATGGACCACCTCCTCCTTGTTTACTCTGCCCCGGGATTCACAGGCTCCACCCTACCAGGACCGGAAACGCAGGCCGCCCCCGCTTCCGCCTGGCGTCTATACGTGGGGTCTAGGATCCGAACTCAGGACCTTCGGCCTGCAAGGCAGAGGCTTAACCCTGAGCCACCTCTCCAGCCCCTAAATTTTCTTTACAATGCTCTTTCATGTAAAGTTTTTGGATGTGATCCCTTTCATTGAGGGTATCTTCTGAGTTTCTCCTATAATGACTAGTTTTCACACAGGATTTTGTTTGTTTATTTTGATAAGAAACTGTCTTCAGTGTTCAGTATGTCCTATGGAGTGAAAACATCTTTGTGAAGGATGTCGTGTTTACATCTACCAAAATGGGTTCCAGACAAGTTTTTATCTTAATTATTTTTGTTTTTCTGGGGCTAGGGAATCAAACCCCCAGTGCTTTGTACATACTACACATGCAGTGTTAACCACTCAGCTGTTTTCCTAGTCTTACCTTAATTCTTGATACCAACAAGTGAAGCAAATCTATGGAAAATAAACTTTATCCTAAGCATAAAGTTCATAGTATGTAATACAGATTTGTGGACTGAAGCTATGGTTATTTGTGGGCTGGACTATGTTACTATATGCCCTTTCATTTGGATCTTGTGAATAAACAAATTATTTCCTTTATTGCTCTGGAGTGTCAAAAATCACAGGAAGAGAGTGTTTCTGAAAACTCTGAAGAATTTGCATCCTTGGACATTTGCCTAAAGACTAACCATAAGTCATAATAATCCAAGTTCGATCTCCAAAAGTCATGTTAAAACAAAAGCCAGACTAGTATAATGTAATTCCAGTTCTGAGGAGATGGAGATGAGAAGGGAGAAGCAGAAGGGGGGTGGGGGAGGCAGTGAGAAGGGAAGGAGGTGTCACAGTTAGGCACAGGTGTCAACTTGACAGTTGAGGGTTTGAGCTCTGGGCTCATTTGTGGAGAATTAGTAGTTGAGTTTGAACCTGCAGGAGATTATCTAGCTGATGGGGAAGGTTCAGCCCATGGTGAGTGGGATCAGGCCCTGGAATAGATCATGGAGAGCTGGTTGAGAGAGTTGGCATCCTTGTGTATACTTGGCCAGACATGCTTGTCTGGCAAGTAAGGATCGTCTCTCTCTCTCTCAGCCATTAAGTAGAGATGGTGTGGCCAGTTCCATCAGCGCTCTCCCATCAAGCTGGACTAAGAACTGTAACCAGTAGTAAGAGGAAATAAATCCCTTGTTCCCTTAAGCTGTCTGATGGTCATTTATCAGCAACCATGCAGGCGAACTGCAACAGGGGAAATCCAAGAGGCTTGTTGCCAGTCAGTCAAGGCTATTTGGAGAGTTCCAGTGAGAGGAATAAAGGTTGTTGGTGCCTAGGGAACAAAACCCCAAGTTGTCTTCTGGCCTCCATACATACCTGCACACACACATGAGTACACACACACACACACAAAATTTAAAATGATGCAAGGTTATCATGTTGGAAGAATAAAAAGGAAAAAGCCAGTGTGGTTTGATGGGGACAATGGTAGAAGATGCATTAAAGAGAAGATCAAGGCTGGATCATTAAACCATGGTTAGGTTAGAATGTCACTTTCGAGGGAACATTGTGAGTTTTAAACAGGGAACGAGACGAAGGGAGCAGAGCAGGAGCTAGACCAGTTAGGACATGATTGCAATAGTTAAGTGGAAAAATGATTGTGATGCTGTGGAGGAGGATGATGGGGGGAGACCGAAGGAATGAATACAGCAGAGGTGTCTTAATTTGATGAAGGAATGGATATCTGTTTGTAGAAACAGGTAATAAAAGAATGGAGTCGAAACTGATTTTTTTTGAAACAGGATGTCACGTCACACAATGGTACGTGGCCATAATCACAGTAAAAGGCAGACGATGGCAGGAGGATCAGAACTCAAGATCATCATTAACTACATGATGAGTCCGAGGTCATGCTGGACTATATAAGACCTTATTTCTTAAAATCAAAGAAAGAGTGATAGGGGCAGAGGGAAAAGGGAGGGAAAAGAAGGGAAAGAGAAGGAGAGGAAAAGAAAAAAGAGAGGAAGGGAGAGGGAGGAGAAAAAGGGGAGAGAGAGGGAGGGAGAGAGAAGGAGAAGAGACTATGTAACCCTGGCTGACCTGAACTACTACATAGCAGGCTAGCCTCCAATCTTTGGTAAGCCTCTTACCTCTGCCTCCCCATTCCTAGGATTACAGATGTGTGTTTCTGAATCAGTCATTCAAAGATGATCTCTAATCTCTTAGTAAATATGATACCTGAGAGAGATCAGTCACAAAGAGTAGCATAGTAAAGAATTCTATTTATAGAAAATGCACGTAAGCTGGGCAGGGTAGCTCAGGCCTGTAGTATCAAAATTGGTGAATCTGAGGCAGAAGGATTGTCAAGAGTTTCAGAGGAGTCTGGTCTATAGAGTGAGTATAAGTTATTCTGGCTATAGAGTGAGACTCTGTCTAGGATGATTAAAGATCAGTGGATGTTTGGGAGGAGAGGGCCACAGGGTTGATGAAGAGGCAGAAGGAAGGGATTACAAAGGAGTGAAAGGTAATTTTCATAATCATTGCGTTTATTGTATTATTGCAGAGTTTGTTTCCTGGGTGAGAACTTACCATATTGTTTACTTTAATATACCCCGGTTATTATATGACAAGTATATCCCAATAAACTTTATTTATTTATTTATTATTTATAGAAAGCCAGGTGTAGTGATATCCCAACACTCAAGAGGCAGAAACAGAAGAATCTTGCATATGAGGCCAGCCTGGGCTACATTGCAATTCAATGCCAGCTACACAGACTAGACTGGGATCCCAGGGGCTTGCTGCCAGCCAGTCAATTCTACTTGGAGTATTATAGTGAGAGGCACTGTCTCATACACCCACAAAAAAGTGGATGGTACCTAAGGAACAAATGTCCAAAGCTGCTACATGGTGAGGCATTATCTCAATAAAATAATAAACTCCTACAGCTTTGACCAAGTCCAACTTTTTGAATAGTAATGAAAAAATTCTTAGAACCTTTATGTAGCCTTGAGGTTATTCTATAAAAATAATAACAATTTTTACTCTTGTGAGTGGACAATTGTTTTAGTTTTCTTTCCTTTCCTTAATGGAAAATGAATGCATGCTTGCTCTTTCCATTTTATACAGTCCAGAGAATGGTCCCACCCACCACTGAGAAAGGGTCTTCCCATACCAAATAATATAAGCAGCTACTATAACAGAGATCCAAAATAGTAATGGCTGCAAAAACAAGATGGAAACACGTCTCTGTCCATATAAACATGCAGGCATAAACAGTCTAAAACATATATGGGAATCCCTAGGTTCCTTCTTATCCATGTCATCCCAAATCACTTATCTCTACCATATCTATGGTCTAGCTTGAAGGAAGAGAAAAAAGAAAAGGGAAGATCACTCCCTTCCCTCATCCTCTTTTTTTTCTTTACAGAAATTTAATTTTTGATTTCATGGAAGCATATTTATATGTATGCACATGTGTATGAGGGTGCACGTGCATATGTATGTACATGTGTATAGAAGACAAAAATCAATAGTATTGAGTATCCCCCTCTATTCTTCTTCTTTTTTTTTTTTTACATTATTTATTATTATTTCCGCTCATACAAACTTGGTAGGTACACTGGTTCCCTCCCTCCCTACTCCTCCCCCCTCTATTATTCTTGTCTTTTTTTTTTCATTTTCATGTGCATGTATATAGGGAAATGTGCATTTTGTATATGCATGCTTGCATGTATGTATGTGTGTAGACCTGAAATTGGTATCTAGAATCATCTTTGATCACTCTTCCACCCTGTTCATGGAGGCAGGATCTCTCATCAAACCCAGAGTTTGTCTATAGGGCTAGTCTAGCTAGCTAGCTTGTTCTGGGGACCCTCTGTTTCCACCTTTATATAGGCTTGAATAACAGGTAGGTGATTATGCCTATTTGGTACTAAAAATCATAACTCTACTTTATGATTTTCAGATGGTTTGAGATGATGAGCCTGGAACACATCAATTTAGCCAGACCACCAATTTAGCTGTCCGGCAAGCTCCAGTGGTCTACCTGTCTCTGCCTTTCCAGTCCTTGAATTATAAGTGTACTCTGCCCTACCCAGCTTTTTATTGTATTCTATTCTATTTATTTAGAGAGAGAGAGAGAGAGAGAGAGAGATGCACATACATACCATGGTACACAGGTGGAGGTCAGAGGATATCTTTCTTTCCACCATGTGGGCTTCTGGGGATTGAACAGCTGATAGGTTTTTGAGCATGCATCTTACCTACTGAGCTATCTTATTGCATCCCCTCACTCCTGCCCTGCTTTTTATATAGGTGCTGTATATCTTGTGTATCAGGTTCTCATGCTTGCATACTAAGCATTTTACTGAATTAGTCATCTCCCTAAGCCATTTTTTTAATTTTTCAATATTTGGGACAAGGTTTCAGGTACTCTAGTCTAGCTTAAGATTCATATGTAGCTGAGTATGACCTTGAACTTCTGATTTCCCTATATCTACTTCCCAAGTGTTGGGATTGCCAATGCAAGCCATTTATTTACTTAGTTTTCTCCCCTCCCCTCCCCTCCCCTCCTCTCCTCTTCTCTTTTGAGACCGGGTCTTTCTGTGTAACCCAGACAAGGCTTGAAGTCATTATGCACCTAGGCTGGCCTCAAGCACATCTGCCTCCAACTGGAATTACAGGCATGTACCACTGCACCAGGTTTACGGGGTTCTAGGCTTTGTACATACTAGGCAAGCTCTCTAGCAATGGAGCTATACCCAGCCAGGAATCTAATTTTAACAAACTTATTTGGCCTATCAATTGTTTCTTTGGTCTGTTGTGGAATGTCTGGGGTGTGGCATCTCCCCAGAAAAGGTACTTCACGCAACAGTCCCTTTCTTAGCAATCCCTGTGGATATGGTCTGGCCAGTTCCCTAGGCTCCTGGTGTTGATACGAGTTGTCCTGCCAAGAGAGACTAAGAATTGTAATCAAGAATCATAAGAATAAACCTCTCTTGCTTTCCTAAGCTATTCGGTTGTGAATTTATTGGTAACAATAAAGTAACACTCTCTGAGATGAAATATTTCAAATTGTTACAGAATCAAAAAGAACCTAACCATCCTTCTTAGGTCAAACTGAGGTAAAAGCATCAGCCTTCAGTAGAATTAAATTTTAGTTTAGAATATTCCAATCATATCCTTCCCAATGAGCTGTTCCACACAGGGATGCTGGAAGGCAGGTGTTTCACTCATTACTGACAGTGAAGGGGCAAAAAGAGAGGCTGAATGATTGATGAGTTTGAGCTGACCTACTTACCTACTTGAATTTAGCAGCATAAACTGAGCAGCTTTGCAAATTTCATAAAGCAACAAATGAAATCTCTGTGGTTATGACTGGGAGTCATGGATGAGTTTCACCTGACTGATTACATGGGGAAGTCAAAGTGAATTGGACTCTTGAATAATTAGTGTCATTGTGTGTGTGTGTGTGTGTGTGTGTGAGAGAGAGAGAGAGAGAGAGAGAGAGAGAGAGAAAGAGAGAAAGAGAAAGACAGGAGAGAGAGAGAGGAGAGAGGAGAGAGGAGAAAGGAGAGAGAGAGAGGATGAGAGAGAGAGGGAGCGAGAGGGAGGAGAGAGCGAGAGGAGGAGAGAGAGAGAGAGGCAGAGAGAGAGAGAGAGAGAGAGAGAGAGAGAGAGAGAGAGAAGAGAGAGAGAGAGAGAGAGAGAGAGAGCGAGAGAGTCCGAGAGAGAGAGAGAGAGAAGAGAGAGAGAGAGATAGGAGGAGGAGTGAGAGAGAGAGAGAGCGAGGAGAGGAGGAGAGAGAGAGAGAGTAGAAGAGAGAGCGAGTGTGGAGAGATAGAGAGGGAGAGCGGAGAGATGGAGAGACAGAGATGCGCCGAGATGAAAGGGAGAGAGATGCGCAGGCGCAGAAGGGAACAAGACCATCCTGAACGTTCCCCGCCCCCAATGCTTTCCGGCTTTCTCTTACGCGCAGGCGCACATTTGCTCCAACATGGCAGCCCCCGTGGATCTGGAGCTGAAGAAGGTAAGGGGGGCTTTGAGCAGGCGGAGCGTGGCGAGGGGAGTAGGCACAAGAGTTCCGAGGGAGGCGCGAGGGTGGCGGGAAGAAAGGGGCTCCGGCGGAGCGGGTGCTGGCTTGCCGGAGCCCCGAGGCGGGCAGATCTCATGGATCCGGCCGCGGGCGAGGGGCGCTCGCCGGCCGGAGCCGGTGGAGGGAGGACCGGGGTCCACCTGCCGCCCGCCCGGCCGGCCGCCTGCAGGGTCCCGGCGTGCTGAGCTGCACAGTCATTTCGCCGCGTTTAGACCCCTCGGGGACTCAGTTTCTAGTAAGAACTGAAGACCACGTCTCAAATTGAAGCCCCCTCGGCCCCTTGCGGGAGCCGAGGCTTATGCAGCTCATTTGCTTGGAAAAACTCTCAAATTCAACCTCTGTTTTCAGACCTTTTCTTCAGTACCACATCTTGAATGACAGCGGTGTCTACATCAAACAAAATAAACCAGACACTTAGGGCAGTGTTCTTTTCAAGGTCTTAAATCTCCCGCCTGTCTCCTTTGCAAAGAATTTCTTTCTCCCAAACAAAAACAAAACAATAAACCGTGTTAAAAGTTTTCCTCATGAAGTCGATGTCAGGTGGAATTGGATTTCTCTTTCAGTTCAACCAGTTGTTCATAAGATATTTTTGTTAAATTTTTTTTTTGACACAGGGTCGCAAACTGTATCCAAGTTGGCTTGAAACTCACTATGTATCAAGGCTGACTTCAAATTCGCGACGGTTCTCCTATCTCAATCTCCAGAATGCTGACATTACAGGCCATCATCCCCACTTATAAATAGGTTGTAACTCAGAAACATTTTTGCCACCTAAAAGGTGTGGCAAACTGGGTGCATCACAGGGTCAGTTAGAATTGGAAGGGAATTTGGGATTCATCTGATTTAAATAGGCTTTTCTAGAAACGAAAACAGTTCTAGTTTTTTGGTATGTGTGCTGTTTTTTTCGAGTCAGAGTCTTTGTATTTACTGGGATCTTGCCCTGAACTCCTAATGCTCTTATCTGTACTTCCTGAGTGCACGGATCAGAGGCAAGAAAAGTCTGTGCGTAGAGGCATGACATTGACTTTGTATATCTTCTTGGATTTCTCCACTTTTGTCATTTTTTTTTCTGCCAGAAATTGAACCCAAGACCTTGCACATTCTAAGCAAGTACTCTACCACTGAGCTATCTCCCCAGTCTCCACTTTATTTTTGAAATTTTATTTTAATTAATTTATTTTGTGTGTATGTGTATGTGTGTGTGTATCAGAGGCCACTGTGTGTCCCTGTGGAGACCAAGGGTGACTTTGGGAACCATCCTGGATTGCTTCTAGCTCCTTGCTTCGCTTTGGGATTTTCCAGATTCCCACCCACCAGGGGGTCAGGAGCACAGGTCTCTGCCATTTGCAACTGGTACAAGTTGACTAGTCTAGTCAGTTGGCAAGCTCTGGATTCAACTGAAAGAATCTGCCTTAAAAATAAAGTGGAGGGTTGGAGAGATGGCTCAGGGGTTAAGACTCTGCCTCAGAAGCAGAGGATCTTGAGTTGGGATCGCAGGTCCCATGTAAAAATGCCAAGCTGAAACAGTGGTGGTCTGTATTCCGGCCCTGGTGGGTGGAGCCTGGGAAATGCCAGAGGCTACCAAAAAGAAGGTAAAAGCAATCTAGGATGATATCTGAAGTCATCCTTGGTCTTTCATAGGGCCACACTGTGCTTTCTGGCACACACACACACACACACACACACACACAAAAATAAAGTTTAAATTCATGAGTCTTCTAAAAAAATATTTATTTGAGAGCTAGGAGGAGGGTGGAGGGAGAGACAGGGCGAAGGTCAGAGGACAACATTTAGAAGTCAGTCTTTCCTTCCTCTGTATGGAGGCTCCAGGGATTGAACTGAGACTTTCTCTACTGAGCCATCTCACTAAGTTTTTGTGTTAATTTGTGTGTGTGCACATGTTTGTGTGTGGCTGGGTGCCTGTGCACTGAAGTGGGATCCTCTGATTTTTGAGACAGAGTCTCTCACTGGGACTTGAGACTCACTGACTCTTCTAGATAGGATGGCTAAGGGCATCAGGGGTCTTTTAAAAATATTTTATTTAATTTATATGCGTGCGCATGCGAGCACATGCATCAGAGGGCACTATGTGTTCCTGTGTAGCGCCAAGGGTGACTTCGGGAATCATCCTTGATTGCTTCTACCTCTTCCTTGCTTGGCTCTGGGATTTCCTAGGCTCCATCCACCAGGGTCAGAAATGCATTTTTGCATGGGACCTGGGATCTGAACTCAGGACCTTCTGCTTGTAAGACAGAGTCTTAACCGCTAAGCCATCTCTCCAGCCCACCAGGGGTCTTCTTGTCTCTGCCTCCCCACCCTGGAATTACAAGCACTATCATGCCTGAGTTTGGTTGAACTTAGGTCCTCATGCGTTCACAGCAAGTACTTTACCAACTAATTATCTCCCCCATTCCCGTACAACTTTTAAATGACTCCCTCTAGTTAATTTTTGCCTAAGAAACAGGGCAACTAGAATAGTCGTTTCTAATAAAAGAATCTATTTGTAGTTCTGAGAATACTAGTTATCTATTTGTTCGTTTGTTTGTTTGTTTTTGGTCATTCTTGTCTTGAAAGTTAACAAATTTAGTTCTTACATAGTGTTCTCTTATGCTGTAACGTCTTAGCATTAACAAGTGTTCCTGAATTAGGTATGGAGGCATAGGACTAGATCCCAGAATTCAGGAGGATTTCTGGTCTACATAGTGAGACCCTGTCAACAAAAGCAAACAAACCAACCCCTCCCAAATGCCAGTATTTTTTATTCCTGAGCACATTATACAAAACTGTCAATACTTGGAGTTTTGCATTTCTAAACAAAAGTATGCATTTAGAATTTATTTTTCTGTTGAAAGTTAAAATTTTAGAAATTCTTTAGTTAGAGCTAACAGGAATACGATGGTGAATGGTCCCAGTTCTGTGTGAACTTGTGTTGCAAAGAAATGCAGATAATGATGCAAACAAAACAATCAACAATTTTAAACAATTAAATAAAAAGAAGCTTATTGTTTAAAGGTTTTTTTTTTTTTTTTTTTTTTTTTAATCTTTTAGTGTCCTTAACAGGGTCTTTTTTTGGTGAGGGGGTGAAGGCTAATAGGAAATTTACTTCTCTCTCAAAGTAAAAATTTTTTTTTTAAACAGGGACTTTTAGTGTGTGAATATGTTTGTGTGTGTGTATGTGTGTGTGAGAGAGAGAGAGAGAGAGAAAGACAGAGAGAGAGAGAAAGAGCAAGCCAACGACATTACTGTGTATGCTTGTGGAGGTCCAAGGATGACTTGGGGAATCATCCTGAATTGCTTCTGCCTCCTTTTTGCTTTACTCTGGGATTTCCCAGGTTCTGTCTTCCAGGATCGGAAGTGCAGTCCTCTGCCATTTCTACCTGGCATTTTTCCATGGGATCTAGGATTTAAACTCAGATCACTCTTCCTCACTGTGAGACAGAATCTTAAACCCTGAGCCATCTCTTTAGTCCGCAAAGTAAATCTTAGGAAGCTTTATTAATAAATGGGAACAAAGTCAGACTGAAAGCTACATAGTAGCCTTTGCCAAATGTTACCAAGGTATACATTTAACAGCTTGAGAGACTCATTCTGTACTTCAACAAGAGTATGCAAGACTTGCATTGATCTAGTTAAGCTAGAATACACAAATACACAAAAAACACAAAGTTAGTATAAACACATTTGGCATGTGCAGATGAAGGTAGTGATGCAATTTTGTATACTGAGTATTACCAAATTCAGATTCCTGAATAAGGGGTTAGAGGAAACATATATTTCAGTGCCTGCCTTTCCACCTAATGGTTGAGCAACCTTTGCAAGGCACTTTATCTTTGAACTCAGTTATTTAATTTGCAAACTTGTGGTAATGAAACTCTCATGCTTAGTTTATTGAGAGGTGTTGCAGTTCACCTGCATGGTTGCTGATAAAAATGACCATCAAAAGGCTTAAGGGAACAAGGGGTTTATTGTCTTTTACAATTGTCCGGTTACGGTTCTCAATCCAGCTTGACAGGAGGGCTCACACCAATACCAAGGCCAAGGGAACTGGCCACACATACACTTTGCAGGGCTGGAGAGATGGCTTAGGAGTCATTTCAAGCAGAAAAATCTTGAATTTGGATCCAGGATGCCATGTAAAAACGCCAGATGGAAATGGCGGCAGCCTGTATTTCTGCGGAAGACCGAGCCTGGGAAACTCCAGGGCAAAGCAAAGAGGAGGAAACACAATCCAGGAAAATTCCTTAAGTCACCCTTGGACCTCTACAGGCACACACAATGCCTCTCTCTACATAATGGCTGAGAGAGGGACGATCCTTACTTGCCAGACCAGCATGTCTGGCCAAGTGTACAGAAGGCTGCCAACTCTCTCAACCAGCTCTCTGTATTTTATTCCAGGGCCTCATCCCATCTACTATGGGCTGGGCCTTCCCTATCAACTGGACCATCTCCTTGCTCTGGGCCCAACTCAACCACTAATTCTCCACAAATGTGCCCAGAGCTCAAACTCTCAACTGTTAAGTTGTCACCTGTGCCTAACTATGACAAGAGGAATAAATGAGATGTATTACTGTGCCATTCGCTCTCTCATTTTTATGCATTTTAAAAACCTTATTTTTTACTTAGTAATTGTTTTTGACCTCAAACATGCTTTTTATTGGATTCTAAACTTCTGATCCTCCTGCTTCTGCCTTTCAAGAGCTGGGATTACTAGTCCGAGACAGGACACGTGGTCCCATGCTAATGCTTTCTTTTAAATTTTTTTAAAACATTTTATTTATTTATGTATGTGTGTATATCAGAAGGCACCGAGTGTCCCTGTAGAGATCTAAGAGTGACTTCGGGAATCAGCTGGATTGTTTCTACCTCCTTGCTTCCAACTGGGATTTCCCAGGCTCTGCCTACCAGAGCCGGAAGTTCAGGTTGCGCCGTTTCCACCTGGCATTTTTTATGCCTGGGACCTGGGATCCAAACTCAGGACCTTCTGCTGAGCCATCTTTCTAGCCCTCATGCTAATGTTTTGAACTAATGCAAAATGCTTTGTTTTTAAAGTTATTTATTTATTTATTTTTGCATGTGCATCTCAGTGTGAGTATATCAGAGGGCACTTGTGTGTGCCTGTAGAGGTCCAAGGGTGACTTAAGGAATTATCCTGAATTGTGTTTGCTCCTCTTTGCTTTGCCTTGGAGTTTCCCAGGCTCGGTCTTCCACAGAAATATAGGCTGCTGCCATTTCCATCTGGCGTTTTTACATGGCATCCTGGATCCAAATTCAAGATTTTTCTGCTTGAAATGACTCCTAAGCCATCTCTCCAGCCCTGCAAAGTGCTTTGAAATCTAGTTATATAATACAGATGTACTGAGTTGCTGCTGTTTTAATTCTTGCTTTGAATCTCTCCGGGTATCATTATATTTATTGCTTTTATTACTCTTTGGTTGTTCCATACAGTTATGATTTATATAGTTATTATTTAATGTGTATTTATTTTGCTTTATGTTGATTGCATCTTATATGAATAGGGCAAATTTACAATTACATTGATTTTCATTTATGCTTACTTTGGAAAGTTTTAAGCTTTGTCTGGCTAGCATATTATATTTTACTAAATTTTGGCTTTAACTCCAACATTTCTTTTATCTTTAACCTGTTAAATGGAGAACTTGTTTTTTTTTTTTTTTTAGGCTTTCACAGAACTTCAAGCCAAAGTTATTGACACTCAACAGAAAGTGAAACTTGCAGACATACAAATTGAACAGCTAAACAGAACAAAAAAGCATGCACATCTTACGGACACAGAGATTATGACTTTGGTAGACGAAACTAACATGTATGAAGGCGTAGGAAGAATGTGAGTAAAATATAACCTTAATGGTTTTACTTTTGGTGAACTTTTGTCTGAATTAAATGTTTCATTTTAACTTGGTCTAAAGTATCATAGGAATAACTTTCAAAAATCACCTAGTTAAATACTCCCTTTTTAAAATTTTATTTTTCTAGTTTTACAAACATGAGTGGTTGTCCCTGCCTCCCCTTCTTCTCCCCTCTTTCTTTCCCTTCTTCCTCTCCTGCCTTCTCCTTCATCAATCCATCCCTCTCCCTCCCACCCTTCTACTTGTCTGGGACCAGAGTTCTTTTCTGGTTGTCTGTATTAGTATGGGCTCAGGCCTTTGTTGCAGATTATGTGGGTAAACCCACTAATAGGGGCACTTACTTTAACCTGTCTAGCTCTGGCCACTAAGGTTCCATTTGCATGTCTTTGCATGTCCTTGCTAGTCTTTGGAGGAATGTTGATACATCAGTCATAGTGCAGGTCTGGTGAGGATAAGTTCCATTGAAGTAGATTCCTGGGTTCAGCATCCCAGTCTTGAGTAGAATGTCCAGGCCAATAGTGGACCTCCCCACCTTTAGGCTCTTACAAACTTACCACTCCTCTTTTGCAAGATTCCCTGAGCCTTATGATGGGAAGAGATCTGGTTGGCCTGATTCTGAGCGTTTTAGGTTCCCTGGTACTTTGCTGGTTGTTGTTGTCTGTTTCATTGCTCTTTCTTTGCACTAGGCTGTTTCTTGTTTGGGTTTTGGCTCTTTTCTAAAGATAAAATGAGAGGTGTTTAGATGGAGGCTTACTCTCTGGTGTTTGTGGTTAGTATTGAGGCATGTGAGCCTGTCAGCTGTCAGTTTTCTCCATCCCCTATTATTTAGACTGGTTTATATTGCTGGGTGTGTGTTCCCAGTCATTGAGGTAGGGAGGGCTTAGAGATTAGTAACTGGTGGTTAGTTACTTGGAGACTAATCCTACTCCTAGTGTGCCCTATTCCTGTTCAACCCTCCCCTTAAAGACTTTTCTTACATAAAAGCCTTTTTAAACTGTTTACCCCTGTTCTTTTGTTAGTGCTCTTTGGGGGAGTCTTCTTCCATTTTCCCCATCTCTGCTTGTGTTCCTTTATATTTGTGGGTATTGTAAGAGTTTCTGTTTGATTATATCAAATGGAATGTTTAATGCTAAATCCACTTATAAGAGAGAACATAAGACATCTGTTTTTCTGTATCTGGGATGTTTCACTCAGTATGATTTCTTCCAGTTCCATCCATTTGCTGGCAAATTTCATTAGTTTATCTTTCCTGACAGCTGAATAGTATTCCATTGTATATGTGTACCACATTTTCATTAACCATTCGTCTATGGTTGGACATCTACGTTGGTTCCATTTCTTTGCTCTTGTGCAAAGAGCTGCTATGAACATGGTTTTACATGTGACTCTATTGGAGGATGCAGTGTTCTTGGGAATGGTATAGGAGTGGTATAGCTGCATCATATGGACTTCTGATTTTTAACCTTTTTAGGAACCTCCAAATTAATCCCCAAAGAGTCTGTATGAGTTTTTAAAACTTCCTTTTTAAAAAACAAGTAATGGGACTTCAGATGGAAATATGCATGTGTTTGCATTTCTATGCTTTATTTATTTATTTGGAACAGGGTGTCATCTGGCCAGGTTGGCCTCCTCCTTACTCTGTAGCTGAGAAAGACCTTGAACTCATCCTCCTGTTTCTACCTCCCAAGGCCTGGGACTACAGGTGTGAGCCACACACTTGCCCCAGATGGACATTATTTATATTTGGAAGTACAGTTCTTTTTTTTCTTCTTCTTTATAATGTCTTTCTCTTTTCCTCCCTTCCTCCTTGCCTCCTTCTCTCCCTCTTTTCCTTCCTTTCTTCATAGATGGAGGGAAAGAGAGAGAAAGTGCACATGTACTATGGTGCACAGGTGGAAGTTTGAGGACAACTCTTAGAAGTCAGTTCTCTTCTAGCATGTAGGCTTCTGGGAATTGAACTCAGGTTGCTAGATTTACAAATAGACTCCTATTTACTGGTTTAGCTATCTCGCCATCCCAGGGAAGTACATTTCTTAAGTACTTTGTTCTCTATGATTAGATACTTAAGTGTGATAAAAATGTGGTTTGTTTCAAGAATACAAGGTGAAGAAAATGTGGATTGTTGGCAAGAATACATTTATCGTCTCATTTTGTATGTGAATTTTTGTGTACATGTATTTTCAATCTCATAAAATCATAAGTCTTACAGATATCTAACCCTTGGTTGTAAAATAAAAGTAGATTTATTTGACATTTAAATATATTTAATTGCCCATGGCAAAATCTTATCAATTTGAACTCAACTTTGACAGACGTATTCATCTCATTGCCATTTCTATAAATGGAATGAATACATTTTATATATTAATTATGTAACTTTCCTTTTGCTTGGCTTTTTGTATTTTCATGAAAAGCTAACTAAACAGGAAAAAATACACTTATTCTAATAAATGTCATGCATTGTTCTAATTAGGAGAACAACTAACATGTGAGAATGTAATGAATTAATTTGCTCTTTTTTAATTATTAATACAATTATCCACTTACATTTTGATTTTCCTCTATGAAAAATATATTCTCATATCCTTTCTAGATCATTCTAGAACATGGTATTACTGGCTAACTGAAAGAATGTTTTAATTTTAACTCTTTATAATTTCAGGCCAACCTAAAGGATATTTAATTCTTTTTATTTTTTATTCATGTGTGTTTGTGTCTATGTGTATCAGTGGGCACTCTGTGTCCCTGTGGAGGACCAAGGGTGACTCCTGGATTGCTTCTATTTCCTTTTTGCTTCGATCTGGGATTTTCCAGACTCCACCTTCCAGAGCTAGAAGTGTAGGCCATCACTATTTTTGCCTGCCATTTAGCCATCTCCTCAGCCCCATGTTTAAGTTAAGTAAGTTAACAAACTTATGAAAGATTGATGATTTGGGGATAACTTTCTCCCTGGTGAAAGATGTCAATGCTAGATTATAATTATTGATTATAGATCATATAATCTACTCTGCATTGAGAATCACATTCTTTCTTCAGCATTTTTTCTTTCATTGACTATCTTCTTAATATATTCTATATTCTTTAAAACCAGCTTGCCCTCATTTTGATTCTTTCATTATTAAAATAAAAATGTTCGATGTATAGTACTATATGCTTGAAATATGGACCTATAACAAATATAAGGATACCTCAAAGAAGACACAGATATTTTTCTCCATATGGTAATGAGATAATAAAAACTTCCCAAATTAAAGCAAAAAAAAAAAAAAAAAAAAAACTCAGACATATTTCCCTTATGAGAACGACTAGATCTTTTTTATATTCACTAAGAAGAAAATGAAGAATGGAAAGGCCCTTACATACAGGTCACATTCCATTACAATTAGCTAAAAGAAGAATGATTTTTTAAAGTTAGGAGAGGAGAGGAGAGGAGAGTTTTTCTGGATTTGGCCTCTGGATATTCTGTACTAGGTAGACCACTGGTTTAAGTTTGGAGGTATTTTAGTTAGAATGGAATTTGACCTCAGTCTTAGGATGACTTGCTTTGTGATTGATTTGAAGGAAGCATAACATGTGTACAATTCAGTAATGACTTTAGAATGACATCATAAGTAGACCCTGTTTAGGACTAATTCAGCTCTATCTTTCTGGAAAATGATACGTTATGGAAAACTGACTTGCTTTTTTAGAGTAAATAATATGCTACATATAAGCTTTCTCTTGTTCATAAATTTTCATTTTGATTTGCTTTAACAGACTTAGAAACATATTTGTGAGGGTTTTTTTTTTTTCATGTATGTGTTTTAAACACCATCTAATTGTCACTCCTGGCCTCACACTCAAGCAGTGGAGAATGATTTTGCACTCCTGATTGTTCTGCCTTTACCTCCCAAATGCTCGATTACAGTTATTTATCACCACACTCTTTCTAGCTTGAGAAAAGTAGAAATTATGATTAAATGTCTGTGTAGTATGAAATGCATTGTTGGCATTTGTTACAGGGTGATTTATCCTTAATGTAAATATCTTTAGGTCTCAATAGTAATACTAGCTTGTGCGTGTGTGCTCACATGTATGCGAGCATGCTTGTGGAGACTCAAGGGTGATGCTGGGAATTATCTTGGCTTGTTCTATCTCCTCATTGCTTTGCTCTGGCCATTTCCACCTTACATTTTTATGTGGAATCTGAGTATCTGAACACAGATCTTTTTTTGCTTTCGAGGCAAAACCTTAACCACTGAGCCATCTCCACAGCCCAGTGACAGCTTTTCTATCTTGTCATGTAACACTGTGGGTCTCCCACCTTTGTAACAACTGAAGAATGTCCTTTTCAAAATAAACCCTTTAATTGTCTTTGGTGAGCTCTGTGTATACATGTATGTGTATGTGTATCAGCCCAAGCTGATAGCTGAAGATCACCGTGAACTTCTGATCTTCCTGCCTTCATTTCCCAAATGCTAGGATTTTAGGTGTAGATCACCATGCCCAATTTTTAAGTTTTTACTCATTAATTTTATGAATTCTTAATTATTACTTACTAAATGTTTTTGTGCTGGTTATCTTTCTTTTTCTTTTCCTGTTTTTTTTGGTTTGGTAGTGGTTAATTGAAACATGGTTTCATGTAGCCAAAGCTGGCCAGGAAGTGGCTGAGGCCCTGGATGACCTTGGATTCCTGATCCTCCAGAGTGCTGGGATTACAGACCTACGTTAACCACCATCCCAGGTCATGCAGTACTGGGGAGCAAGCCCGTGGCCTCTGGCATCCTAGGCCAGCACTCTCCCCATTGAGCTCCACCTCTAGCCTACTTTTTTTTTTTTTTAATAATAATATTGTGGATTAAAACTTGGGCTTTTTACATGGCAGGCAAGTGGAATATCACTGAACTATTCCCCAACTCTGAAAGTTTTCTTTGTGTGTGTGTGTGCATGTGCGTTTGCCTGTGTGTGTTTTCATGTTTGTGTGCCTGGGTGCATGTGCATGTATGTGTGGAGACCCAAAGTTGATACTGGTTATCTTCCATTACTCTTTTTTTTTTTTTTAATTAAGGTAGGATTTCTTAGTTGAACCCAGAGCTTGCCAATTGGCTAGTGTAGTTAGTCAGCTTCCCCTGGGGATTTTTAGCTCTTGAATGCTGGAATTTCAGGTGGCTGCTATGACTGGCTTTTATGTGGGTTTTTAGGATTTAAATTATGGTCCTCAGGCTTGCAGGACAAGTTTCCTATTGGCTGAGCCATCTTTTCCTTTTTATTTTTAATTAGCATAGTGTAATTTAGTAAATATTTTGTATAAGTGATAGAAAAGTTAACTTTTTGTTCCGTATGTTGTCCAAAGTTCCATAGATAGATCATATTTCATACAAAGGGTTTTAGAGTTTAGAAGCTTGCATATGAAATAGCTAATGGTAGGATGAAATTATTTCCAGATTTATTTCATGTAAGTTATGTTTCTTAAGAGAAATACCTAGTGTAATGTTTGTGCAATCCTTGTTTTTTTTTAATTTTTTTAATATTTTATTATTATTTATTCAATCGTGTGTGTGTGTGTGTGTGTGTGTGTGTGTGTGTGTGTGTGTGTGTAAAACCACGGACGAATTCGGGAACCACCATGGACGCCTGCAATCCTTGGTTTTAAATTTAGCTTTTTTTCTTTGTGCATCTTACTGGGAATGTTTATTTGCCTCTGTATCACAGGGGCATGTAAGGTGAATAGTATTTGTTATTTGGCCAGAGTATTGGTGCCTTGAGAGGAAGAAAAGACTTGCTGAGTATTAGTCTGGTCATGAGAATGTTCTCTTTCCTGATGCTAAACCTGAAATATCTATTTCTGAATTTATGATCTCGAGTAAGCTTGGGTAATACTATGATTCACAATTTTAATTCTAGTCTTCACCTTAAATTTTCCTTTTTGAGTATTATTTGCAAATTTTGATTACAATTTCAGTTTTTTCTAAGTTTTGTTTTCAAAATCACAGGACTATAAGTTCTAAAACTCCACTTTCTTAGAACTTACAATAGATTTTTCTGTGGCTGAAATTTAGGTCTTACTCTTTTTTGCCTAGTTCCTTTTTTTTTTTTTTTTTAATCCATTTTGCTTTTTGTAGCTTACTACAGAAGTATTGCTGAGACTCAAACCCTTGTGATAGGGTCTTCAGTATTACAGACTGGCCACAAACTCACAATTTTATGTCACTCCAGGGATCTTATCCAGGGCTTTCTGCGTGCTAGCTAGGCAAGCACTCTGTCCACTGCCTACATTTTCATCTTTCTTTTTCCTCCTGATCTCACGTAGCCTAGACTGGTCTTGAATTTCCCAAACATCCTGCCTCCACCTCCCAAGTACTGGAATTAGAGGTATGTAATCATCATACCTTTACAATTTTTTTGCCGAATTATTCCAATATCATCTTAATTGTTCTTCCTGCCCATTTCTATTCTTTACATTGACAGAACTGATGTCAGTCTTCTCCATATAATCTTTTGACCATAGGATAAATTCTGTTGATTGTAGGATAAAATCTAAATTTGTTAGCTTAGCTGGCAGGATCACCATCTATTCTTAATTTGCCCATCTAGCCTCAGGTCCTACTTCTTTTTTTTTTAATTATTATTATTATTATTTTTTAAAATTTATTATTTATTCAATTGTGCGTGTACGCGCGTGTATGTAGAAGCACAGACGAATTCAGGAACCACCATTGGCCATCTCCACCTCCTTGTTTACTCTGCCCCAGGATTCACAGGCTCCGCCCTACCAGGACCAGAAACCAGGCCGCCCTGCTTCCACCCGGCATCTTACATGGGGTCAAGGATCCGAACTCAGGACCTTCGGCCTCCAAGGCAGAGGCTTAACCTCTGAGCCACCTCTCCAGCCCCCTTCTTTTTTTTTTTTTTTTTTAAGATTTTATTTATTTATTCGTGTGTGTGCGTGCGTGTGGTGTGTGTGTGTGTGTGTGTGTGTGTGTGTGTGTATCATAGGGCACAGAGGGCATTATGTCCCTGTGGAGGACCAAGGATGACTTCGGGAATCATCCTGGATTGCTTCTACCTCCTTTTTTTGCTTCTCTCTGGGATTTCCCAGGCTCTGCCTACCATGGCCGGAAGTGCAGGCCTCTGCAGTTTCTGCCTGGTGTTTTTAACATGGGACCTGGCATCCAAACTCAGGACTTTCTGCTTGCAAGGCGGTGTCTTAGCCCCTGGGCCATCTCTCCAGCCCCCACTTCTTTCTTTAATGTGTAAAAAGTATATGTAGCATATATATATGTGGAAGTCAAAGGACAGCTTTCAGAAGTTGGTTTTTCCACTATGTGGGGTCTGGGGACTGAACTCAGGTCTGTGTGCAGGTTCTTTTGCTTGATGAGCCATCTTGCTAGCCCTAGGTCCTACTACTTTGTATCCCTAGTCTCAGAATAACACATATATTTCATCTTATGGACTTATCCTTCCTTTATGCTTCCGTTCAGGAGGATTTTGAAGTTTCATGTGGTTTTTGAACAGTGCTGTGATTGGTTGGTGTTTTTTGTCATTGGGTGAGGGTGGGAGAGTACTAGCACATATACCAGAATTTACTCCTCCCTTGTCACATGGGTTTTCTCATACATGCTATATTTGTGTGTGTGTTTGTATGTGATTAATTTTTGCTTATTGCGTCCTTGTTTGCCATTATTCCTTTTTCTCTTGTGAGATTTTTGTCCTTCAAGTTATAGCTTAAATCTTACAGAGCCTCTGAAGACTTATCAATCTTCTAGGGCAGATTAGTCACTCTTTTCTTGGTGATACCAGGGGCTTTGTACTGATAACCCATAGAGCCCATCTAGTGTCCCATAATTGATAACCCCGACCAGATCACCAACTCTCCTGAGATCACATACATATCTTTGTTGCTCATTTTTTAATAATGTTTCACACCAAATAAGTATGTAAATATGTATTGATTTCAATTGAATCTTTTTTTTTTTAAAGACTAAAATTGCTGCATTCTTCTTTGAGGTTGTTTATTTGTTTGTTTGAAAAAGGGTTTCTTGTATGTAGCCCAGGTTGCTCTTGAAAATCTCTATTTAGTTGTGGATGACCTTGATTACTGAATAGGACTTCTTTCTCTGCCTCTCAAGTAAGTGTTAGGATTACAGGTGTTCACATGCCCAGCTTTTGGATCTTTAGAGAAAAAAAAAAAAAGCTTTCTTTAGAAAGTACCAGACACTTAAGAATTGGAGTTTATAATACTACTTCAATGTATGATTTAGTCAATATAATGTTATGTGGTGGCAAGTGCCTTAAATTCTCCCAGTTGAGAAGCTGAGACAGGAGAGTTGTGAGTGTGAGGCCAGCCTGGGCTACACGGGGAGTTGTAGGCTAGCCTTGCTGTTGTGTGTAAGATGCTATCTCTGAAAAAAAAATTTTTTTTTCACAGAAGTCAAAAGAATTGTTTTTTAGCAAATTGGTTTGATCTGACAGGATTCATCTAATATGATTAATCCCTTATTAAGTCATTTGAGAAATTTTGACTGATTCTTGATGACAGTTGGTTACAGAGAGTAGAAAAACAATAACAAAAAAAAGTTCAAGGCCTTAAAATTATGCTGCAGGCAATATTTGTAGAGAACAAAGATTATTCTGTACAGAAAAAATTGTAATAAAATTGTGTCTGTTTTATTCTCATCTTTACATAAAGTGGAAATCAGATTTTTCTTTTCAGGACTTGTAATTTAGCCTAATGAATCATTGCAAGCCCAAATTCTCTTCAGTTTATGAACAGGAAGAATTTAGGTAGTGTTAAATGACTTATATATGGCTATTTTGTGTTTAAAATAAGAAAAGCCAAGCTATAGACTCAGAGAAGATGAATTGCTATGTACTGTAAGCTCTGAGGATTCATCGCTCAGAGCTGTATTCCATTCTGTCTTTTGGGAAGTTGCCAGCACATTTTAGTTCTCTTACTTCATATTCTTTGGAGAGGCTGTTATGTAGCCTGATACTACTACCACCAATTTCTAGTTTTGCTACTTAAGCTATTTGTGAGCTGACCTCACCATGCAGCTTTGAGAACTATGATGAAAGTTACAACTGTGGGACGATCTGTCTGAATATTTGGAAGTATTTGGAAGTGTTTGCCTTTGCATCTTTCTAACATGCACAGAAGAAATGCAGATTTCAAATAAATGTAATTGGAAATGTTTCTTGTATCTTGTTTTCATGAATAAGAACAAATTTATAATTGTGTGGGTTTTCTTTTTTATATAGCACAGGATGAGTTTTTAAAAATAATTTTTTTATGAATTATATTTGAAAGTGCACATAAATGACATTTAAACAATGCTAATGTTTTAAAAGACATCATTGATTTTTTTTTTAATTAACAGTAAGCTTGATTCTGACCTTGATTTGATGTAAGGACTGTTCAAACATCTTTTTGCTTGAGTAGTATATTAATAACATTTCTGATTTTCAAAAGAGATAAATTATCCTTTTATTTTTTTTAATATAGGGGGAACTTGAGTAGATTAGCCTTTGAGAAGAATGACAAGTCCCTTTTTAAAACTCGAACCTAACTAAAAATAACTTTGTGCCATATTTAAACTAATTTAGAGGTATGCTACTATTCTGTGGGTGTTTTTTTTTTTTAACATTTAAGGAACTAAGAATGAACAATGGTATAAATCTACCAACTAGATAAGTGTCTAGCAATGCAGAAATTGCTGTTTGGGAGTAGTGTTGCTATTTCTGTTTGTTGAAGTAATTTAATGGTTGATCTTTGTTGGTTGAAAGATCCAGTAGTATAAACAAGATAAATACTGCACAGGTAGAAAGTAATACGATGTATCCTGATAGGTAAAACAAATTAAAAAAAAAATCAACTAGTTAGGGTATAGAAATCTAAACTCTTCCAGACAACTTAGTTGAACTGCCTTTTGTTTAAAATCTTAATGTTGGTTTTGTAGTGGTCTTGTTAGTGTGAATGTCAACACATAATTTCAGTTTATAGCATTCTGTAAAAACTGGATGAAAAACCATTCTAAGTTTGTGTTGAATATTAGTGACACAGTCATGCTCTCTCAGGTTTTGTAGTTCTGCAATTTCATGTAACTGTAGAGTTGATCTTCTGGTCAATTTGAGGTACTTTCATCTTTATTTTGTGTTTGTGCATGTATGCTTGCCAGCCATTGGATGAGTGTGGAAGTTAGAGGACAACTTGTGAGACTAAATTTTTTCTTTCTGCCATGTGGGTTCTGGTGATGGAACTCAGATTGTTAGCCTTGGTGGCAAGCACCTTTACCCACTGGGCCCTAAATAAGATCATTTTAAAGTTGAAAAAGTCATTTTTATTCCTAAGAGATTAGGGAATAAAATTTAAAGATCTTCATATAGCAGATATTACTAACACTGTAAATGCTGTTGATGGTATAGTGAACATACCTGTATTGTTGCTCTTACCAGAATCAGTTTAGATATTTTATTTAATTATTAGTACAGAAGGGAAAAATTATGTAACTTTTGGAGCAAGAGCCATATCGGAAATGCAAATTTATACACTCCTTTTATATCCTCTTTAAAGTTATTATTCTGCATTTAGAACGTGGAAACAAGATAATTTTCAAAGGTCATAATTTTTTAGCTGTTTAAAAATTTATTTTAAAGGAAGAGATGTTCTTAGTGTTCAGCAGCTTTTACTAATAGAACATGACCCACCCTCCTTGTGCTTTTATACGGAGCCATTTAAAGTCATAGCTTTCATTGCTCAGAGTTCTAAGGGGGGGGGGAGGAACAACTTTTCCTGTTGTGCAGGGAGAAATGACTTCAGTTTCACTGATGTCAAATATGTATATAACCCCAGATGGGCACTCCTTCTTCACAGATGTAGTACTCTGGGGAGAGATTTTTGAGTAATTTTAATTGCCTTATGTTGTCAGTATGAAGACCTTGATGTTCATTATGACTCTGTTCTGCTGCTGTCTACAATGACATCACTGTTTTTAGACCAGCAGAAGCTAGCAAACATTTGTGTAAGACTTACATAGTCATGTTTCTTCTGCAGAAGAGTGCTTAATAATTCTTTCCCTCCCATGTCTCCCAGAATGTAAACATTCTCACTGAAACACAGGAAGTTTATTTTGAAAATGTCATGCTAATTAGGGTCTATTGTTTTAAAAAAAAAAAAAAGAAATTTCTTACCTTGGATAGTATATTCTAAATAAAATTTTTATTCAATGTGTCCTTGTAGGGTTATTTATTTTAGGCTTTAAGCCTGTTTAAAAGACATAAATGTAAACCATGCAGTCACTTGGAAGACTGCTTCCGTATTTCCTGACATCAAAAGACCTGATTGTTATTATTATTATTTTTTTTAGCAGAAAGAACTGAGCAAAATCTGCCTTTGTTTCATGAAAGTGGCAATTATTCACAGAGCATGACAGGATACTATGGTTTATCTCAGTTGGTGATAAACAAGAATCAATGTATTTAACTGAGGGAAGGGTGAAAAGTATGGTCTACTTTGCTATTCCCCTGTAAATGAAAGTAAAGGTGTTGGCTGTCTTGGATTATGTTACTTTGTCACTGAGAATTGTGTGACTTAACTCTAGCTGAATTTCTCTGAAAATAGCCAGTTTTAAGCTGTACTAAGATTTTTCTCATTTTAGCTGCTACTTACCACATAATGACAAATTTAGGAACAATTTGCTGTCTAATCTGAGTGAGATAACAAGCATCATGTCAAGGCATATAACCTGCTTAATGAAATATTCAAAAAAAGAACTCAGAAAAATATTGCCCTAGAATACTAAGAATCAGACCATATATATAGATGCATACTTATTAACTTGTTTGTATTTTTTGTTTCATATTAGTAATATCAAAAATTGCTGTGAGTTTGGAATGGTATACAGACCTATAAACCCCAGTGTCGGGTGTGCGAGGGGCCAAGGCAAGAGAATCACGAATTTGAGGGCAGCCTTTACCAATCTGTCTCAGAACAACCCCACAGCCAAAGTATTGTTTGGAGCTGCAAATCACCTTTATCCTGATGGATTATTAGTGTTACAGTGTGTTGTATGGGCCTCTGTGCATGTGCTTTTGTGAAGAGTGCATGGTCAGTTTATTTTCAGAATTTTAAGTGTGAATGCTCATGCCTGAGAGAATATCCCTCTTTACCAGCTCTTGATTTGAGAAGGATCAGTTATCTTCCAAGATATCCTTTTGGCTTCAAAGAAGACCTAAAATGTTTGGATATAAAATTTTGTAGAGTAACAAGGTCTCTGATATTAAATGCATCTCAGTAGATCAGACTGGGACAGCTCTCAGCCTTCTTTTACATTGACGAAGAGTAAAAATTTGTAAAAATTTTCCTTTTTTTCTTTTTTTCTTTGTTTTGAGACATGGTTTTTCACTGTAGCCTAGGCTGGAATGGACCTCACTGTGTAGACTAGGCTGGCCTCAAACTAATAGCAATTTTACTGCCTCAGTTTCCCAATTGCTGGGATCAATACACCTGGTCTACAATATGCATTCTATATGTTTGTGTCCGTCTATGATTTTTCCATTTGTGTTAAAATATTTCTTTATGATTTTTTATTCTTTTACCTGGAGTTTTCTGTACGTCTTTCAGTACTGATGGAATGGTAATTTTGTACTATGTGATCATATTTTATCCAGTATTATATATACTAACATAATTAAGATCAAATCTTGAAAAAAAGTAGGATATCTCACTGCCTTTGACAGCATTTGGTGTTTGATGAAGTAATAATAACATTAGAGGTGATTATTTACTAGAATACTTAGAATACCAAATAGTAGCCCAAAATAAACATCTGTTTAAAATAGATTAACATACTACTGCTTCCATTTCTGGAGTAATCTCTTTGACTTAAAAATAGACAAGGATTTTTTAATCAGTACAATTTGAGCCTAGCCTAATACAAACTGCTAGTATTATTTATCTAGAACACAGAATGTTTATCAGTAGGATTGAGTCCCTCAAGAAACCATGATTCCTCTAGCACCGTTAGTGAATTTTCAGTCCCTGGGGTGTACCATTTTACATCCCTACCAGTAATGAATGAGACTTTATTTCTAAAAAAAAGATCTTTTTTTAAAAAGTATTATTATTCTGCATATTTGTGTGTGTGTGTGTGTGTGTGTGTGTGTGTGTGTGTGTGTGTGTGTGTGGTGTGGTATGTGCGTGTCTGATGGGGGTAAGCATGCCATGGCATACATATGGAGATTAAGGGACAACTTTCTAGAGTTGGTTTTCTCTGTCCACTTTTACGTGGATTCTGGGACTTGAGCTGAAGTCAGACTTATATGGCAAGCAGTTACCTACTGAACCATCTCGTTACCCCTCCATGAGACAAGAATCTATGTAACCAAAGCTACTTAGAATTTGCTATATAGGGGGCTGGAGAGGTGGCTTAGGGGTTAAGCCTCTGCTTTGCAGGCGGAAGGTCCTGAGTTCGGATCCTAGACCCCACGTATAGACGCCGGGCAGAAGCGGGGGCAGCCTGCGTTTCTGGTCCTGGTAGGGCGGAGCCTGTGAATCCCCGGGCAGAGTAAACAAGGAGGAGGTGGAGGCGTCCATGGTGGTTCCCGAATTGGTCCGAGGTTCTGCACACGCACGCACACGCATACGCGCACAATTGAATAAATAATAAAAAACAAAAGAACTTGCTATATAGTCAAGGATAGCCTTGAATTCATGATCCTTCCACCTTTACTGCCCAATAGCTTAGATTTTAGGCATCCTGACTAAAAAATGAATTTCTGTTGCTCTACATCTATACCAGCATTTGGTTTTATCTATTATACTAGATTCATGGTAGCATCTCATCATTGTTATAGTTTACATTTCTCTATTGGCATGATACTGAGCATTTATTCAAGCACTTATCATATTTCTGTCTTCTGTAAGGTGTCTGTTCAGATCTTTTACCTAGTTTTTAATATGATTGTTTTCTTACCTTTTTAGACAAGGTTACAAATATCCAAATATTGAACCTGGAGTCTTGCACATACTAGGAAGTGCTCTGTCAGTAGGCTACATAGCCTGCTCTCCAAACTGATTATGAAAAAATTTTACCGTTCATTCATTCATTCATTGTGTGTGTGTGTGTGTGTGTGTGTGTGTGTGTGTGTGTGTGTGTACGCACGCGCACGTGTGTATACAGGCTGTGGTATACAATATCTGGGAGTTAGTTTCTCCTTCTACCACATGGGTTCTGAAGAGTGAATCAGGTCGTGGGGGGCTTACATGGCAAGTTCCTTTACCTGCTGATGTATCTCCCTGTATCTTTTTAGGAGTTAAGACAGGTTTTTATGTGGTCTAGGTTGGTCGCAAACTTTCTGTATAGTAAAAGATGACCTTGAATTTCTGACCCTCTTGCCTTCACCTTTCAAGTGCTGGGATTACAAGATTCACCGCCTCACCCGGTTTATTTGGTGTTGGGGTTGGAACCTAGGGCAAGGACTTTGACAGCTTTCTCTCTCCTTCTGTTCCTCTTGATTGTTTATTTGTCTGTTTCTTTCTTTCTTTCTTTTTTTCTTCCCTCCCTCCTTCTCTTCCTCTCTCCCTCCTTCCCTCTCTCTCTCTCTCTTTCTTTCTCTCTTTTTCTTTCTTCCTTTCTTTCTCTTTTTCTACTCCCTCCTCTCTTTTTCTTTTTCTTTCGCAGGGTTTTACCATGGTGCTCCTCTGTGCCAGTTAGATGCAGTTGTCAGCCTAACAATTGAGGACTATCCCTTTAGGCACAACCTGTGAAGAATTATTTATTAGTGGCAGGCCCTAAGCAAGCCCAAGAGAGCTTTACCTAATTGATGCAGAAAGATCATGATGGCTGGGACTATTCCCTGGGCAGATGGGTAAGATGGAAAGAAATGGTTCAGTACCTTGTCCTACTGGCATGCAGGCTTGCTAGCAAAGCAAGAGAATATGTAGCTCTTGTGTATATGTGTGTGATCAGTTTCCTTGGCTCCCGATGTGAATCCTCCAGCCGTATTGATGAAGTGTAACCAAGATAGGTAAGCGAGAATAAACACCTTGTTCCCTTGTTGTTTTGGTCATATAGTCATATCAGCACTACACAGAATAATAGCAACATTCTGCTTGGCTTCCTGAGTTGCTGCAAGTATATGCCACTATTCCTTGCCTTTTTAGATTAGTTTGCATAGAGTAAAATTTATCCTTTTTAGTTGCAGAGGTTTTGCAAAAACACACTATTATATAACTACCACTACAATTGTTAAAAATAATTCACATCATGGGGGTGGAGAGGTGGCTCAGAGGGTAAGCCTCTGCCTTGCAGGCAGAAGGTTCTGAGTTCAGATCCTAGACCTCACGTATAGACGCCGGGCGGAAGCGGGGGGGGGGGGGGGCTGCGTTTCTGGTCCTGGTAGGGCGGAACCTGTGAATCCTGGGGCAGAGTAAACAGGAGGAGGTGGAGGTGGTCCATGGTGGTTCCCGAATTCATCCATGGTTCTACACACACACACACACACACACACATACATACACATGGCACACACACATACACGCACAATTGAATAAATAATAAATTAAAAAATTAAAAAAAATAATTCACATCGTCTCACAGCAATTCCTTCGTGACCATTTGTTGTCAGTCTTCTCCCTTTACCCCCCAAACCTCTGCAATCATCATTTTATTTTCTGTCCTTGTAGTTTTGCCTTTTTGGAGTACTATAAAAACAGAATCACATCACTCATTGTCTTTTCCATTTGTGTGTAACTTACTAACATCATGCTTTGAGATTTCTCCATATAGTTTCTTCTTTTGCTGACTAGCAAGTCACTATGTAGCCATGCAGCTACCTAAAGTGGAATTTCTTTCTGGCTTGAATGGAATGCTGTTGAAGTTAAAAAGAACCATCATTCTCTTTTCAAAGTGGCTGCACTGCTTTGCATGCTAACTAGCAGATCACAAGCCATCTAGTTTGCTTTTTATAATCACCAACACTTGCTGTCCTATTTCTGTGTTCTTTTTGTAGAATTCTAGACATAATAGGTTTCAAATTATATCTCACTGAAGTTTTGATTTTCATTAAGTAATGTAGTCATTATAATTAGTTCTAGAACATATTTATCATCCTCAAATCCTATGTATTAGTAGATATTCAGTCTATGTAACCACAAAATATAGTGTATGGAGATTTACCTCTTTTTTTTGAATGCTTAAAATTAGTTTCGTGTGTTTGCGTGTGTGTGTTCCTGCTTGTGTGTGTGCCATGGTGTATGTGTAGAGATCAGAACGTTACTTTTGGGAATCACTTCTCTCTTTCCATCACATGGATTCTGGGGATCAAACTCAGGTCACCAGGCTTGTTTAACAAAGATTTTTACCCACTGTGCCATCTCACCAGTCTGGATTTTTCTGTTCTTTTTTTTTTTTTTTTTTTATTATTTATTCAACTGTGCACATGTGTGTGTGTATGTGCATGCGTGTGTGTATGTCTGTCTGTGTGTGTGTGTCTGTGTATGTGTAGAACCACGGACGGATTCGCGAACCACCATGGACACCTCCACCTCCTTCTGCCCTGGGATTCACAGGCTCCGCCCTACCAGGACCAGAAGCGCAGTCCGCCCCCGCTTCCGCCTGGCGTCTATACGTGGGATCTGGGATCCGAACTCAGGACCTTCCGCCTGCAAGGCGGAGGCTTAACCCCTGAGCCACCTCTCCAGCCCTTTTCTGTTCTTGACATTCATGAAAATGGAATAATTATGTGGTTGTATCTGTCTTCTTAGCATTGTTTTAGGAGGTTTTCATGTTGTGGCATGTATCATTTAATTTCTTTTTATTTTTGCATAAATACTCAGTTGTGTGACTGACACATTTTATTTTTAAAAATATATTTTTATCTTTAATTGGGACATAGTACTTATATATTTATAAATTACATTGTGAAATTTCAGTGCATGCATACAATATACAATGATTAGATTTGGGTAATTGGCATATTTGCTCACTCCAGATATATAATTTCTTTGTTTTAGGAACATTTGAAATTCTCTGTTAGGTTTCTTGAAAGAGTTGATTAATTGTTGTGACCCACAGCTATCCTGTTGTGCTGTAGAATATTAGAAGTTATTTCTTCTGAAACTCCATGTGGTGGTGCATGCTTGCACTGGGAAGACTGAGGCAGGGAGCCATGCCTGAAGTTTGAGGTCAGTTAAACGTAGTGAGTTCAAGCATGTATTGAAGGGATACATAATGAGATCTATAATGGAGAGGAAAATGAAGTTATTTCTCTGAACTAACTGCGCCCTTGTATATACGAGCCATACTTTTCTCTGTTCTTCCCCTGGCTTCCCCTTTTGGTAACCACTTTTCTCTACCTCTATGAGATCACAAGTAAATGTATACCACAGTTATTGTATTCATTCATATGTTGATAGGCATTTGAATTTTTCTGCTTTTTTGCTATTGTGAATGATGCATATAAACATTTGTATGCAAGTTTTTGTGCAGATGTAGTTCTTGGAAAGGAATTGTGGGTCATGCGAATTTTATGTTTTCATTTCTTTTTTACATTGCTGATAGTTGCTGGTATGGTTAAGTATAACTACTTGCACTTGGAGATTTGTTTTGTTTGTTTCATTTATTCTTTATTCCTGTCTCCCTCTTTTCTGCTTCCTTTTTAAATTATTTATTTTTAATATTTCATTTATTGTGTGTGTGTGTGTATGTGTGTGTGTGTGTGTGTGTGTGTGTGTGTGTATCAGAAGGCACTATATCTCCCCGTAGAGGACCAAAGTTGACTTTGTGATTATCTGGATTGCTTCTACCTCCTTGCTTCACTCTGGGATTTTCCAGGCTCTGCTCAGCAGGGCCAGAAGTGTGGGCCTCCATTTCCACCTGGCATTTTTATATGGGACCTGGGATCTGAACTCAGGACCTTCTGCTTGTGAGGCAGTTTTAACCCCTGAGCCATCTGTCCAGCCCTACTTATTTATTTTGAGACAGGGTTTCATTATGTAGCTTATGCTATTCTTGAACTTGCAAATTGCTATCTTTCTGCTTCAGTCTCTGAGTGCTATTATTAAATGCGTTCATTACCATGGCTGGCTAGTTGTTATTTTTTTCCTTTCATATTTATATGAAACGCATGCATGTGTGTGATTGCATGTGGGTGGGCCCATGTGTGTGTGCAGGTGTATGTACATGACTGTACTTGAGTTTATGTGCCTGTGGAGGCCCAAGGGAATCACTCTCCATTGTTCTTCCACCTGTTTGTTGTAAGCCTGAGTATAGGGGTTGGTTGCTCTGCATTGTTGTCTATAAATTCATGACCAAATGACTTACAGGGGACAAGGGTTTCATTCTTGCTTATAATTCCTGGTTTTAATTCCTTGTCCAGCTTAGCAGGAGAGCTTATACCAACATCAAAGGTCAAAGGAACTGGTCACACCACAATATTCATATGACAATCTTTAATTGTCAGATCAGCATATCATACCAAAAGATGTCAACTTTCTTAACCAGTTCCTCCTTTTTTTTCCAGTCCCTGCTCAGGGACTGGCCCCACCCACCATAGTGTGGCCACAATCAGATAATCTCCTGCCGGCTTGCTGAGAGCTTAATTCAACTACCAAATTCTTTAAATATGTGTCCAGAGCATTCACACATGCTATTAAGACTAGACTGGATGGCCAGCTTACTCTGGGAATCCCCAGGCTCTGTCTTATAGCGTTAGAATTACAAGTGGGCTGCCGCACATGCCTGGACATTTTATGTGGAATATGACAATTTCAACTCAAGTCTTTCTGCTTTCGAGGTCAGGGCTTTAACCACTGGGCCATCTCCCCAGCCTTGCTAATTATTATTATTTTTGTTGTTGTTCTATCTTAGGATCCCAGTAATAATATATTGAGATTGGTTTTGTTTTGTAAAGGTCAGGGATTGGCAAACTTTTTGTAGTAGTGATCTCTGTCAAACTTTTTAAATTGCCATTGTAATAAGAAAGCAGCCATTGCACAAATACTTAACAGGATTGTCTTAGTAACCATAATATGCCAACTTTTTTTTTAAATTTTGTGTGTGTGTGTGTGTGTGTGTGTGTGTGTGTGTGTGTGTGTATTAGAGGGCACATGTGTCCCTGTGGAGGACTAAGGGTGACTTCAGAAATTATCCTGGATTGCTTCTACTTCCTTCTTGCTTCACTGTGGGATTTCTCAGGCTTCGCCTACCAGGGCAGGAAGTTCAGGCTGCCACCGTTTCTGCCTGGTATTTTTACATGGGACCAGGAATTTGAACTCAGGACCTTCTGCTTGTGATGCAGACTCTTAACCTCTGAGCCATATCTCCAGCCTGTTAATTTTTTTTTTTATAGCCTGATATAGCCTAACTCAATTTGTAACTGAAGATGACCTTAAACTTCTAATCTTTTTGCCTGTACCTCCAGGAATGCTAGGATTACAGGTATACATCTTGTGCAGTTTGCCTGCATGGTTGCTGATAAATCACCATCAAACGGCTTAAGGAAAAAGGGATTTATTCTCTTACAACATTACAGTTCCTAGTCTTGCTTGACGGGAGAGCATGCACCAACACCAGGGCCGAGGGAACTAGCCATACCATTTCTACATAATGACTGAGAGAGGGACAATCCTTATTTGCCAGCATGTCTGGTCAAGTGTACACAAGGATGCCAACTCTCTGAACCAGCTGTCTGTATTTTATTCCAGAGCCTAATCCCAACCACCATCGGCTGGGCCTTCCCCATCAGCTAGACAATCTCCTGCAGGTTTGCTCTGGGCTTAACTCTATAAATATGCCTAGAACTCAAACCCTCAACAATCAAGTTGACACCTGTGCCTAACTATGACACACCACCATGCCTGGTTTATATAGTGTGGGCATTGACCAGGACCTTGTGCATGTTAGGCAAGAACTCTGCCAACTGAGCTACATCCTCAGCCCCAGTGAAAGTTTTTCGAGTTCCTTGTATAGTCCCCTTTGGTGGAACAGCTGTTTGGTATTTCCTCCCACTTTGTATATTGACTTTTCACTTTGTTGACTGTCTCCTTTGCTGCGGAAATGCTTTTTAATTTAATGTAATATTATCTTTGTTATTACTTCCCATGCTCTTGGGGTCTTCTCCAAAAACTTATTGCTTGTCAATGTCTGTCCTCTCAGTCTCTCTCTCTCTCTCTCTCTCCCTTTCTCTTTTTCGAGACAGGATCTTAAACTTGTAGCCCAGACTGGCCTGGAACATACTGTGTAGCCTCAGCTAACCTTGAATTTGTGGTAATCTTGTACCAGATTCCTAAGTGCTGGTATTGCAGGCATGAACCACCACATTCAATTTATAACTATGTCTTAATATGTGTCCTTTGTTTTCTTCTAGTAGTTTCTGAGTTCCAGGTCTTAACATCTACATCTTTGATATATTTTTACTGGGTAAGAAATGGGGAACAAGTTTTGATTTGCATTTGGATTTTCAGCACCACTTATTAATGAGGCACTATCCTTTCTCTAGTATATATTTTTGTGATTTTGTTGAGACTTAGTTGGCTATAGATACATAGACATTTTTGTTTGTTTTGAGAAAGGGACAATATAGGCAAGAGTTGAACTATTAGTCCGGGCTTTCCTTGATCATAGTTTTTTCAACCTCTACCTTTCAAGTGTTGGAGTTTGAAACCAGAACCTGGGCACATGCTAGGTTTTTAGTCTCCCACATAGCTATATCTCCAGCCTGTTATACTAATTTTAATGAAGAACTACTTTTAACATGCCTTACGGTATGCATTTATCAGAATAAACTCTGTTTTTATTTGAATTTCCCCATTATTCTTGGAATGTTTTTCATTTCATTTCACCTTGGACATAATGCTGGGTTAATAGCTTTTTTCATTCAGCACTTTGAAATTATCACACCATCATCTTCTACCTGCATGGTTTACTCCATAATTCTTATTTTCCTTTTCTCAGAATAAATATCCTCTAGCTACCTTTAGGATTTTTCTTATTATCTTTGGTTTGCAGTAATTTGATTATGCTTTGTCCAGTTTTTATATATTTTCTGTTTTGAACTTGTTTTTCTGGGGATTCTCTGAATGTCTTGGAACCGTGATTTGTTTTTGCTTTCCCTTTGAAACAAGTGCGTGTTCATTATCTCTCTGTTTCCTCTTTCCAACTGTGTTCTCTTTTTCTACTAGGTCTAATTATAAATGCGTTAGAATGTTTAATATTGTCTCTGAAGTCTTGATATGCTGTACATTTTTTGCTGTATTTTATTACTACTTTTAATCTTTTTTCTATGTCTTGAATAATTTTATAAGCTCATCTATTTTTTTTTAAATTGTGTGTTGTGTGTGTGTGTGTGTGTGTGTGTGTGTGTGTGTGTGTGTATGTGCATGTGTCAGAGGGCACTGTATGTATCTGTGGAAGCCCAAAGGTGATACTGGGGACTCATCCTGGATTGCTCTACCTACTTTTGCCTTGTTCTGGGATTCCCAGGCTCTGCTTTCTAGAGCCAGAAGTGCAGGCTGCCACCACTTCTACCAGGCGTTTTTAACATGGGACCTGGGATATGAACTCGGGTCCTTCTGCTTGTGAGACAATCTTAACCCCTGAGCAATCTGTCCAGTCATAGCTTTTTAAAAATTGGGTCACTCATCTAACAGAAGAAACTTTGAGTTAAATTTTGAGGTTAAGATTTTCTGGATAACTATAGTTGGTTGAATTTGTCCTACAAACTAAGAAAAAACTATCTTATGGTTTATATTATTTAAAACATACAAGATTATATTTATTTGCTCTGTGTGTGTGTGTGTGTGTGTGTGTGTGTGTGTGTGTGTGCTTGTGTACAAATGTGTGCTACAGTTCATTTGTGGAAGTTACAGGGCAACTTGAGGAAATTGGTTCCTCCTCCCACTATGTGTGTTTCAACTGTCAAGCTTCTTTACCCACTGAGTTATCTTGTTGGCCTTATGATTTGTTTTTAAGGTACATTTTTATTCTTTTCACTCCTAAGGTTGGAAATTTTATTGTGTCTTTCTGAGAGGTAAGATTATTTCTTCATCACTTTTTTCTTTTTGTAAGAAATCTTTATTTATTATTATTAAAGCCAAGGACCTGGTGGCTAAAGTGAAAGAGTACCAAAACAGAAGAAAGAGCTTAAAGTCAGAGAGGACAGGGAGAAAACTGCCATGGATAACATGGTGGGAGGAGACTGAAGAGAGCCTTGGGCCAGGTATAGGGAAAGGAGGGAGGGAGGAGAGAAAGAGGCACTTTATCACTTTAAAAAAAAATCTATCTACTTATTTAATATGTGTATGCCACAATTCACATGTGGAGATCAGAAGGCATTTTGGGAGAGTTGGGTCTCTCCTTCTACCATATGGGCTCCAGGAATCAAACTCAGGTTGTAAGTGTCTGCCTCCTGAGCCATCTTACCAGCCCTTTTCATGGAAGAAGGGCTCTTAGATGGAATTTCCTTGGGAATTAGAGAATTCTCCTGAATCAGAGAATTTTCTGCCTGAATAGGGAATTCTTTCTGGAGCATCCTCACTTTGGTCCCTTGTTTTTAATTTCCTGTTGGATCCTCTGCTAGCGCAGAAGTTCAAGATCTCCAAGATTCAGAGAAACTTTCAGGTTTAAAACCCATTTTCTACTCTCTTTTTTTTTTTATTATTATTACTTATTCAGCTGTGTGCATATGCGCGTGTATGTGCACGCGCGCGTGTGTCTGTGTGTTGTGTGTGTGTCTGTGTATGTGTAGAACCACAGACGAATTCGCGAACCACCATGGACGCCTCCACCTACTTCTGCCCCGGGATTCACAGGCTCCGCCCTACCAGGACCAGAAGCGTAGTCCGCCCCCGCTTCCGCCTGGCGTCTATACGTGGGATCTGGGATCCGAACTCAGGACCTTCCGCCTGCAAGGCGGAGGCTTAACCCCTGAGCCACCTCTCCAGCCCCATTTTCTACTCTCTTACACAGCTATTTTGTTTTTTTGAGGCATGGTGCTATGTAGCCCATGTAGTGAGAATGACCTTGAACGCCTGTCCTGCCTCTATATCCCAAACGGCAGGATTACAGGCCTGTGTTACTAAGTCTGGTTTCTGCTAGGTTCGTCCCTCCCCAATACCTCCCCCAAGCCAAAGTGTATCCAGATCAGTAACAGTATACAAGAACTTTCAAACTCCCTTCTTATATCAACTACTGAAATCAGACAGCCACTATAAAATCCAAGGAAGTCTTCCTTTGATGCTTTGAACAGGGGAAGTTGAGAGTGAGGGTTGACATTCACATAGCATGTTGTTCAGCATCTTTTCACAAGCCAACCTTGACTTTCAGGAAATGAAATGAAAATGGCAGAGATATCAATCTGGGGCTGGAGAGATAGCTCAGAGGTTAAGATTGTGCCTTGCAAGCAGAAGGTCCTGAGTTTGGATCCCAGGTCTCATGAAAAAACGACGGTACTGGTGGGTAGAACCTGGGAAATCCTAGCCAAGCAAGAATGAGGTAGAAGCAATCAAGAATGATTCCCAAAGTCACCCTTGGTCCTCCACAGGGACAGACAGACAGACAGACAGACAGACAAAAAATAAAGTTTTTAAAAAAAAGTCAGTCTGCAGATCCATAATCCTTTGGAAAAGGATAAAGTCAGAGAGGACAGGGTCCTGACTGATCTGATACACTTTGGCTTGGGGGACGTATTGGGGGGGACGAACCTAGCAGAAACCAGACTTAGTAACACAGTCCTGTAATCCTGCCGTTTGGGATACAGAGGCAGGACAGGCCTTTTGAGGCTCACCATCTTAAGATACACCGCAGAGTCCAGATAAGCTGAAACCCTGTCAAAACCAATTTTAGGGGGTCAGGTCCCAACAGGGCTCTTGTTTTAAGGAAGTTAAGTCTATGTTGATGGTGAAGGGGGAAGGCATAAAAATGAGTTTGGAATTTTCCTACACCAAAGGTGTTTGTGCCAAGGTGGTCAGCCAGGTGTGTTGACATCATGGAATTTCTCCTCCTGAGATCCAAGAGGACTCTTTCAATCTAGCAGTGTTTTCCCCCAGATTCTGAGAGTTTGTTAGTGACACATGTTCCCCCCTCTCCCTAAACAAAGAAGTGTTCTGTGTGCTAACACCATAGCTTAAACTAAAATTCTGCATTTTTATAAAATTTGATAAAAAATAGTTTTTAAAACAAAAATTCTATATTTTTAATAAAATTCGATTTAAAAATAGTTTTTCAAGCGTATAGTTATCAGAAGTACACAGTTACCAAAAATGTACACACTTTACTTGGCATCTCCAACACGTTCAGCTTTTTTTTTTTTTTTTTTGAGGATTAAGGTAGAGAAGAGACAGGTTGGAACTCATGGACTCCAGACGTGGAGTGCCATAAGGGGATAGGGCAGCTCCGTGAGAAGCAGAAGTGAAACAGAGTTCATGGCACTAGAATGCCATGAGGGGCTAGGGAGCTCATGAAAACTCACGGTGCCTAGGCATGGAATTCATGAGAAGCAAGGAACAAGAAACAGACTCATGGCACTGGAGTGCCATGAGGGGCTAGGGAGCCTCCAAGAGAAGTAGGCAGCTGGAAACGGACTCATGGCACTAGAGGGCCATGAGAGGCTAGATCTCCACGTTCAGCTTTTTGTGCCTGGTCTGTTTTGGCAGCTCCATTTTCTGTAGTCATTCCTATCCTTGCCAGCATCAGTTTTTCCCTTTTTTCCTTTGGGTACCTTCTTTGTAGGGAGAAAGAGCAAGCTATGGGGATGGATGGGGGGTCGTGGGATGGGACATAATTGCTGGATGAAATGCAGAGGCCCTTGACTTTGGTTTTGTTTCTTCACACTGCTTCTAGGTTCATCTTATTCAGTTTTTTCTGGGTTGCTTAGTTTGTGGATGTACTGGAGTCTAACTATCATTAAGATAATGTAATTTTTTTTTTTGACACCCTTTAAAAGTACACTGTTGGACTGGAGAGATGGCTCAAGAGGTTAAGATCCTGCCTCACAAGCTGAAGGTCCTGAGTTCAGATCCCAAGTCCCACATTAAAAAAAGTCAGGTGGAAATGGCTGTGGCTTGTACTTCCAGCCCTGGTGAGTGGACCTGGGAAACTCCACAACTAAGTAAAAAGGAGGTAGAAGTAATCCAGGATGATTCTCAAAGTCACCCTTGGGCCTCACAAAACAAAAAAGAAATAAGGTACCCTATTGAAAGTATTTTGTTTTGTCGTTGTTTTTGAATAGTGTATGTCGAGGAGATCACACTTTGGAAATGTAACTAATAGATAGTTTTGCCACCAGTCCTGAATTGTATTTTGGCAAAGTAAATAATTCTTTTTTTTTGATTCATGCTGAGTTATAAGAAAGTTAAAGTTAGGTGTCAGCCTCCAAAATGGTCCAGAAGCACAGCCTGTGCTGTTCCCCACATAATCAAACAAAAAGCCACCAGAGAAGTAATGCTAAAAAATATTTTATATATTCAAGAGATGAGTGGGGCAGGGGAAAAGAAATCAGGTGTGTGTGCCATAGTGCACATAGGAAAATCAGAGGGAGTTGATCCTCTCTTTCCACCATGTGTGCTCTGAGGCTTGAACCCAGGTCACCATGCTGCACAAACACCTTAACCCTTTGAGCCATCTTGTCAGTCCTGAGAAGTATGTTTATTAGATTGCATGATTATATTATTATATTGTATTATATTATGTATCATATCATATTATACTATTATACCACATGAAAATAAATGAGGAAATAGTATGGCAGGTTTTGCAGCAAGAGTTGGCCTTAGCCTTGCCAGGGCCACATAGCCTTGATTTCTAGGTGAAAATTAGTGATCTTTTTAAAAATTGACTCTATTTCAGGCTACAAAATTCTTAGCACTACAAGCACATTAACTGCATGTGTTTGTCAAGTGAGAGTATTTTCCCTTTTCATGGTTTATTTTTCCTTTATCCCACATTTTAAACTATAGAATCTTTATTTTCTATTTCACTTTCCATAAATAACTAGACAGGAACCCTATAAGATTCTCTTTGAGAAACTGTATTATAATATTTCATGATGATAGCACTAAAGAGAATATGATCATTGTATGTCTTCTCCAAATAGCATCTGATTATTCACTACCTTTTAAAATCGCAGTTGGTTGTTTCTTAAAGAATGCAGAGATCTACACATTTCTTGGAGGCCTTTTCAGTCTCCATGTCTTCCACCATTTGAATTGAAGGGTAAGCCAATATTCCATAAATTTTGTCTTTGGATTTTGACTAAGTAACTATCCCTTTATGTAAGGATTTAAGGTTACACAATACTCATCCTCGTTTGAAACATTCATGGCTGAGATGTTTTAGGCTTATAGTAGTAGGTTGACTGGCCTCTGGCCTTTGAAGTTGGCACAGTCCAGTTTAGCTACTTCAAGGATGCGTGGCCATGGAAAAACATGTTTTTGTTGTTGTGTTCTTGCTTTCTAGTAATTTTATTTTCTGCTCAAGGGATTTAGTATCTGTTCAGATACTTTCTTTTTAAAGGCCACATAAATAATGACTTGACCTCTAATCTTAGCTTTGAAATTTTCCCAGACACTAATAATGCTGATGTCTGATGACATGTTATTTGGAAATACTATTCATTGGCCAGCAATCAGTGTTTTTTAGAAACGTATATTTTAGTTTGAAAATTAATTCCATGCCTAAATGACTTTCTTAGCAAGATTTTACATGCAATGAATAAATTGGCAGCTCTTTGATCTGTCTTTTAAAAATATGTATTTATTTATTTATCTGAAGGTTAGAGAGAAAGGGAGAGAGAGCGCTTACATGAGCACAAATACGTGCTGTGGAGCTTGGGTGGTGATCAGGGAATTACTTTCAGAAGTCAGTTGTCTCCTTCCACCATGTGAATTTCCCCAGTATTGAACTCATGTCACCAACTTTGGGAGTAGGTGGCTTACCTGCTGAATTATCTTGCATGTCCATGACTTGTCTTACAATCAATATTTTTTACATCTTGTCACATTAGTGTAGTTCAGAATAATTTTTTCAAATAATAGCATGACCTAGTAAATTCTATCCACTGTAGTCTTTTAAGTTTCTTTTTTAAAATTTAGTGTGGTGTTTGTATCCGTGTGTGTGTGTGTGTGTGTGTGTGTGTGTGTGTGTGTGTGTGTGTTGTTGGGAGGGATCAGGAGACGATTTTATGGAGTCGGTTCTCTTCTTAAACCTTTATATAGTTTCTGGGGATTAAACTCAAATTTTAAGGCTTGTGTGGCAAGTGCCTTTCTCTGCCAGCCTCAATAGTCTTAATATGAAATAGTACCAGTCTTTTGGATCCAGTAAGACTATTTAGATATAAAGAGATCTAGAGAGAAGGCCTAAAGTTAATCATTGTTTTACATGAATATGACTAATATTTCCGGACATAGTTAAGTTTTTATAGATTAAGACCATCATTTAAGTTATCTGGGCTACCATATCATGGGTGGGCTTAATATTAGTGTATGAAATAGTTCATCAGATTTTATGAAGGGGTATAATGAAAAAGAGGGAAAAAAGTTTCTTTCCAGGTGTCAGGTTAAGGCAATGTTCTTTGCTGCTGCACTCTCAAGTGCAGATAGGTGAAATCGTTTGCTTCATTCATTGTAATCTTTACTCCAAATCTATTTTAGTCTAGTTAGATAATCCTGAAAGAGGTTCTAGTAACTGTCCTCCTGTCTCCCTCCCTTGGTTCCAATAGAAGGGAAATGCTTCAGCTTACTTTCTTGAGGCAATAAAAGAGTTTGTTCTTCCTCTCTCTAAGCAGTAATTATGAACAGAAAGCCACAAAACAGATTCAGTGTTATGTTTAAAGCATCCCCATATTTCCACCCATGGCAATGGTAAATAATGTGCTTGACTGTGAAATGGAAAAAGTTGAAATTTTCCACTTGTGAATTTTGAGCTTTTCAGAGGTATTTATTATACACTCTGGAAATAATAATAAAAGATATTAGGGCTTATACAGTGCCTTTTGTGTGAGAGACTCATATTAAACACTAATGCATTGATCTTAACACAGTACTTGATTGTGACTTTAAAAGGTCACGAGTTACTACAGTTACACATACACAAAAAAACAAGATGGAGGGACACTCCAATTTACCAAAATTGTTTTTTAAAGAAATCTAGACAAAATTAAATTAGATAACTGAAAAAAATAAAAGTTGCAGTGAATTTTATTGCTTCTATTTTTTTTCTTTGACTATGATGGATCTCTATGCTTTTGCCATTTTTTTCTATCTGTAAATCTATTTGAAGTCAGATTATCTTAAGAAAGCAAAAATGTACCTTTGTTTCTTCTTAGCCCAGAAGGCCTAAAACCTCTTTCAGTTTCCAAAGTTTATGTAGTATAATAGTGTATTTGTTCTGAATTGAGAGATCATTCTTCTAATGATGTAGCTTAATATTACTGGAATATAATTATTGTTTTTGATTAATACAGTGGTCACATGGCTCATTTTTCAACTTTTTTTGTGTTTTATAGGTTTATTCTTCAATCCAAGGAAGTAATTCATAATCAGCTGTTAGAGAAACAGAAAATAGCAGAAGAAAAAATTAAAGAACTAGAGGTAAGTTTTGACAACAGTGGCATTCAATTAAAAAAAGTAGTAATTCCATTCGATCATATTAAATAAAAATGTATACTCTTGACAGGGTTAAAGTCATGTTTTCAGCTTGTCTGATTTTGTTGGAGCCAAAAAATCAGTCACATTCATGACATGGTGTAAAAGACAACAAACAAACAAACAAACAATCAAAAAACCAAGTCTCTCTGTCTCTCTCTTTCTCTTTTAACTGAGGGTGGTTTTAAAGATAGGATGTTGTTAAATGTTAGTGTATTTTCACCACTTTTTTTGTGAAGAAACAGAAAGTCGTTATTGATCAATAACTTACAATTAAATAGGATGACGGTTTATTGGAGGTTAAAAGCTGGAGTTGCCACCTACCCCGCCCTTAGCTCTCTGCCTCTGTGTTCTGCCTCTGTGGGGGATGAGGTGGCCTTGGTGAGCAGCCCAGGGCTTTTGGGGCTCTTCTTGGCTTTGTATGGGGGCTGTGCCTTGGGTGTCCCACTGGAAGTGCCATATGGAAGATGGCACTGGAAAGAGCTGGTATGGCCTTGCCAGGTTTTGAGGGTGCCCTCTTGGCCACTCCCACTTTTGCTTCAGTGTCCTGACCCCACTTGAGGTCTGACCCCTTGACTCCTCTTGTCTTGAGGGCTTGGGCTGGTGGAGCTCTGCTGGCCCCTCCCATCTTCACACTGGTCTTTTCCACTTTGGCCATGTGGACAGCATTTCTCTTGGGCTTCCCGGAATTCTTGGGACCTTTGGCTCTCCTGGGGACTGGCAGGGTGCCTGTCTTCCTCTTTTTCTTGCACTTGGGAATTAATTTGAAGCTGTCAGTGACATTCTTGGCTTTGGAGTCACTGGGCCTGGTGAGGATGCGAAAGTGCAGGCCAGTGACCAGGACCTGCTTCATCAAGTGCTTGAAGCGCTTGGCGTCCACCGTTGGGTACTTGTGTAGGATGTAGACCTTGATGGCTACAACCGATGTGCCCTGGTGCGCTCCCCCATGTACAACATGGACCCTCTTGTGACACAGACCTTGCTCGTGGGTTGTGGGGACTCCTGAGGTCCCAGGTGGTGGTTTCTCCAGGGTCGGCGAAGAGGAGGAGCAGTAGTAGACTCTTCTGGAAGCCATGGCACCGGCAGCTGCAGTGGTTTTTAATGGACATACCTAGTTCTTTCAAAAAGCCATAAACTATAAAGAACATATTTAATATAAATATGGAAGATGGCAGAAGAGTGGGTGATGGTAACAGTTGTTACAAGATCTTAGTGTAGTATCTCCTTTGCATGTAATTTCTTTAACTTAGATGAGGTTCTAGATAAGCACTAAGTTTTGAGCTGTAATTAATTAGCTGAAAAGTGGTGCTCCAAAGAAGGAAAGCACTTTTTTTTGTGTGTGTGCGTGTGTGTGTGTGTGTTGTGTGCAGTGTGCATGTAGAAGGCACTTGCTTGATTATATGTGCCTTGTGGAGGCCCAAGGGTAAGATCATCCTGGATTGTTCTGCCTCCTTTTTGCTTTCCTCTGGGGTTTTCAGGCTCCACTTTACAGAGCCAGAAGTGCTGCCATTTTTTTTCCTGAAGTTTTTATTTGGAATCTGGGATCTGAACTCCAGTCCTGCTTTCGAGGCAGAGGCTTAATCCCAGGGCCATCTCTCTAGTTTGAAAGCCTGTTTTTTAAAACTAGGGTAAAAGATGATAAGTTATTAAAACTTTAGAAAACAAGTTACTGTTTCCTGATACATGAGGCCTTTGATGGGACATTCTGTTTGTGTTTTGATGAAAGATCTGTCCTGTATATGGAAAGCTTAGGTTGGATAAAAAACTGGTTCTTTCTTAGAGACCAAAATTTCTGAATATTGGAATAGATTTGTCATGGTTTCATGTCACTCTATCTAATTTCTGTCAATACTATTTCAGGTAGTGAATTAGAATGTGACTCAATCCTCTGCTGAAGTGTAGAGACAGCCCCTCTAGACTGTGAGGATTTCTCAGGGGCACTGACTTGCCATAGCTTGGCAGCATGCAGCCTCTTAGGTTTTTGTTGCAGTCCGCCTGCATGGTTGCTGATATTTGACCATCAAACTGCTTAAGGGAACAAGGGGTTTATTCTCTCTTACGATTCCTGGTTACAGTTCTCAGTCCAGCTTGAAAGGAGAGCTCACGCCAATACTAGGGCCCAGGGAACTGGCTACACCATCTCTACATAATGGCTGAGAGATGGATGATCCTTACTTGCCAGACAAGCATGTCTGGCCAAGTATACAGAAGGATGCCAAGTCTCTCAAACAGCTCTCTGTGATTTATTCCAGGGCCTACTCCCACCCATCATAGGTTGGGCCTTCCCCATCAGCTAGACAATCTCCTGCAGTTTGCTCTGGGCCTATTCAACCACTAATTCTCTACAGATGTGCTCAGAGCTCAAACCCTCAACTGTCAAGTTGACACCTGTGCCTAACCATGACAGTTTCCTAAGATTTACTTTTCTTTGACTATTGGTAATTTAAGCAAGCTTGATATATTTGTGGTGTAGAAGAGCAAATAAAAAAAAAATCTCGTAAGAAACTGTTAGTCTCTGGTAGTCAGACTATCGTTGACCAGACTGTTGTTACAACCTATTGTATACTTATCCCTTTTTCAGCAGCTTTAGAGTAAACATCCTGTTGTATTTTCATTCAGAAGAAATATGGGTTAAACAACAACGAAAGTTTTTTTTTCAACGAGGTATATATCTAAAAGCTGTTCTGAGTAAGTAGCAGATGTGAAGTAATTTTATATAGTTGTGTGTATGTCTGTTCGTTTATGTTTCTATGTAGTGTGTGCCTATATATGCATATGCATGTGGAGACCAGAGGTCAACTTTAGTGTTTTCCTCAGTTATTTTCTACCTCATTTTTCAAGACTATCTCCTACTTCCATATAGTTATCTTTTTATGGATGCAAACCAAAACCAAGGTCTGTGTTTGAATTTTTTTTTTTATTATTATTATTAATTCAACTGTGTGTATGTGCGCGCGCGTGTCTGTGTGTGTGTGTATGTGTGTGTAGAACCACGGACGAATTCGCGAACCACCATGGACGCCTCCACCTCCTTCTGCCCCGGGATTCACAGGCTCCGCCCTACCAGGACCAGAAGCGCAGGCCGCCCCCGCTTCCGTCTGGCGTCTATACGTGGGATCTGGGATCCGAACTCGGGACCTTCCGCCTGCAAGGCGGAGGCTTAACCCCTGAGCCACCTCTCCAGCCCTGTGTTTGAATTTTTTAATTCGTTCTTTTGTTGTTGAGATAGATGGTCCAGGCTGGTCTTGAACTTGCTGTGAAGCCATTGAACTCCTGGTCCTTCTGCCTAATTTTTAAATTCTAGGATTATATATGTGTACCAGCTATTTGAACCTTTCGAATTATATGTAAGAATATATATTAAATTGTTAACTAATGTTAGTTACATTAGGAAATTACTTAGGCTATAATGGTAAGTTATTTTTCCCCTTAGAAGCTCTGTTGAATAAATTATAATAAGTATGCAACTATGAAGCCCAGCCTAGGAGATTTCTCTGTTGTACATGATACTCTTTGATAAGAGCATTTTCCCTACAGGAGCATTCTTATTGTTGCTTCTTTTTTTTAATATTTATTTTATTTTATTTCTTGTGTGTGTGTGTGTGTGTGTGCGTGTGCGTGTGCGTGTGCGTGTGCGTGTGCGTGTGCGTGTGCGTGTGTGTGTGTGTATCAGAGGGAACTGTGTGTCCCTGTAGAGTACCAAGGGTGGCTTCAGGAATCATTCTGGATTGCTTCTGTCTCCTTCTTGTTTCACTCTGGAATTTCCTAGTAGATTGCCTACCAGAGCCGGAAGTGCGGGCTACCACCATTTTTGCCTGATGTTTTTATGTGAGACCTGGGATCTGACTTTTTTTTGTTTGTTTGTTTTGTTTTTGTTTTATGTGGGACCTGGGATCTGAACTCAGAACCTTCTGCTTGTGAGACAGAGTCACAATCCCTGAGCCATCTCTCCAGCCCGAGACCTGGGATCTGAACTCAGAACCTTCTGCTTGTGAGGCAGAATCTTAACCCCTGAGCTATTTTTCCAGCCTTTGTTACTTCTTTTATCATCAACAAAGTTTATGTAATATTCTGAGTCCTTTGCTGTCATATAATCAGTATTCATAGGATCATCACCAGGAATAGATTTTATCTCAAGAAGCCATTTTTGGACTTTGACTACAACCCAATGGCAGAGCACTTTCTCAACACACACACACACACACACACACACACATATATACACACACACACACATATAAACACACACACACACACACACACACATATATACACACACACACACATATAAACACACACACACACATATACACACACACACCTATCTTCTGAGATCAGTTTTATTTTATTGCCAAGCTGGCCTTACTTTTCTTAATGTTGGGATTATAGACATTCATTACCTGACTTTAGATGAGAATCTGAAAATGGAAATTACTCCTCCTTCTATGGACTATAAAATAGATTATATGTTAGCAAGCATGAAAAAAATTAATTTTTTTGGCTGTGTTTTTATCAGAGTTTTTGGGTGACTAAGCACATGTTCAATAAGCAGTAATATTTCCAAAGGATTCTTTTTCCTCTCAGCAGTGAGGTTAAAATCTTCAGTAAAGCATGTTATAAACAGAAGTGCTATCTTCCAGGCTTTGTAGTTTGTTAGTGCCCAGGCAGAATAGATCTGGTTTGATTCTAGGGGTCCTAAGATTTTCAGAATGGAATATGAGTGTTAATAAGAGAGCCAACCTGTCTTTTGAAGTTAGGTGTTGACTTCTAATGGTGAGAGCCCATATCCTAGATGGCATTTTCCTACAGAAAGCTGTTTGCCTACGTTGCACATCTGTTTAGCCCAGCTTCGCAGCAGATACTTACTTTGTAGCTACTGCACTAAGCAGGTGCTGCTTCATCTGGTGCTTCATATAATGGGAATGGCTTCTTTAACCTCCTGAGTGAACCTCCCTAGCTTCAAATTGCAACTTTCTCAGACTGGCTCTGAATTAGACTGGTTTAAGTAGGATATGTTGTGGCTAGTTTCACCTATCTAGACTAGGGAAGCTTCCTTATCCTTTGCTTTCTGATCATTGAAGTATTACAAGGATAGTTCTTTTCACTCTTTCAAAACATTTCTTTTGAATTCACAACTTGACTAGTGCAAGTGGGTGCTTTTGGCTCATCTCAGTTTTCAACATGCATTTCTCATTAAATTTAATGTGTTTTAAAGTGAGAAATGTGGTCGCTGTTTCACTCAGGCACTTAGAAGCTATCCGTGGTGGGGTATTCAGCTTAATTATAATATCGCTATGTCTCAGAAAATAAGGCCTGAGCAGAAGGGAGAAAGTAGAAAGAATAGACAATCAGTGAGCGTGCATGTGTCAGTCAAATTTGCCATATTATATGAACATGGTTTGTGGTGCCCCAAAACAACATTGGTGACATAAAAAAAATCACTGATCATAAAGATATAATAACAACAATAATGATAATGTTGATGATGAGAAAGCTTGAAATATTGAGAGAATTACTAAAATGTGATATAAAGACAGAAGTGAACAGATGCTATTGAAAAAATGGTGACAGTATATGTGCTCAAAATAGGGTTATAACCTTTGGATGGTAGAAAATGCAATATCTGTAAAACACAATGAAATGAAATAAGTCTATGCTTTCCAGTACTGTCCTAACCTGTATTTTGACAGCTTCCGTCATCATGTACTTCTTTTCTTTACTTTTTCAATTACAATTATTTATTGTGAAGATAGAGGAAGCATGATACAGCTGTAGTTGCTTCTCTCCTTCCACCATAGAATTCCAGAAATTGAGCTCAGGCTATCAGGCTTGGAGACAAGAGCCTTTACCCATACCCCACACAGTCTCTCTCTTTCTCTTTTTTTTTTCCTGAAACAATCTTTTACTTTTTTTACTGCAGCACGTTGATAATTTTGTTCCTTCAGTCTGAAACCCACTGGTAGTCATACACACATACATTGATTTTTCTATTTCTGATTTTTCTTCTGCTTATTTGATGAGAGATTGTGTAGAATCTAATCTCCCTCTATGAGAGTATTTATAATATGCACCTTTATCCATCAGTTGAGAGGGTAGTACTATGCAAAGATTGTTATCTGGATGTAAGTGTTCATTGTTATTCTAAATGTAACTCAGAGCATATATTTTATATTTTGGGGGATTTCTTAGATCTTCCGAAGATAGTATTTCACTGACCTCTGATTTCTATTGTTGCTATAAGAACTCATATGTGAGTCTAATTGTTTTCAATTCTTTTTTGTTGCTTTAAAAAACTCTCATTTTCTTTCTTCTCTCAAATAAGTAATATATATATCAAGAGTAAATAAAGGTACATGCTCAAAAACCTGGTGACCTGTTGGATCCTTGGAAGCTCATGTGGTGAAAGGAAAGTTGTCCTCTGACTTCCACTAGTCTACTATGGCATGAATGTGTGAACCTTCACTCTCTCTCTCTCTGTCTCTTTCCTCTCAAATAGAAAGTTTAGAAATTTGAAAGAGAACAAGAGTAGCAGGAGTTCTATCACTAAGTTATACTCCAGCATTTTTTTTCTTAGTCCTACTTGGAATTTATTGCATTTCTTTAATACAAAGAGGAATTTCATCAGTACTAGAGAATTCTTAAAATCTCTGAATATTACTTTATATATTTTTTTAATGATATTTCCTTCTGGAATTTCACCTTCCCCCATGAGATAAGGTCTATGTTGTTCTGGTTATTTTTGAACCTATGTAGCCAGAGATGACCTTGAACTTCTGATCCACCTGCCCATACTTCTCATGTGCTTGATTTATAGGCATGTACCACCACCTTTCCTATTGTGTGATACAGAGGATCAACTTAAGACGTCATGCTTGCTAGGCAAGTGTTAGGTTGGTAGGGGAAAGGGATGGAGAGCAACTCTGACAATATATAAAGTCCACATGGAGTTCCATTATGGAAGCTAACATGGGGGAGACTTAAGAAATACAAGTTTTATTAGAACTGAGGGCCTGGTGGCTGAGGGAACTATGGTTTAGTCCTAAGGTGGGAGAGCATTAGAACGGAAGAGAGATTAGTCAGACAGGACAGGGAGATAGATAACCTCTAGGAGCAGCATAGTGGGAGGAAGTGGGGGAGGGCAGTCTTTCATGATTTTGAATCTTTGCTAAGGAGCTACTAGAGAAGTAGGGCAATATTGGGGTAGTGAGTAAAGCATGTCATGCAAAAGATAGTCCTCTCTCAAGTCTATTAAGGTGGGGAGATCAGGAATTTGGGGGAGATAAATCAGTAGTGGATTATGGCTCCTGTGGGTGATTCCACCTTCTAGCCAGGCGGAGGAGGCTTTACAAAATGGCCTGGTTATAGTGAATAGCAAGCCTTCTGTCAGCTGAGCTACCCCCTCAGCTCATCTCCCATCTGTAAACTGGCTGCCAGTACCATCTGTAAGAGCATTTATCTCTTTGCTCTCCCCGACTCACCCACTTTTAGTTTTTTCAAAATTTAGCTCATTTAAGTTAAAATAATCTTCATGAAATATTAATCTGGTCATATTACTCCCCTGTAGTGCTTAGGATAAAGTTCAAACTTTTTTTTGTTTTGTTTTTTTAGCACACTCGAGGTTTTTCATGAAGCAACTCCAGTTTATTTCCTTATTTCCTCTGACTTCTTACACTGTATATTCAGCATCTGTGTTCTTAGTTTTTAGACCTTCTTGTACTTTCAGGAGTTCCGTCTAGTGAGCACTGCTATATTCTATTCACTAATCCAACACATTTTAGAGTAGAGCTCTCTTTCTCCCTTCCTCCCTCCCTCCCTCTCTCCCTCCCTCCTCCCTCCCTTCCTCTCTTCCTTCCTTCCTTCCTTCCTTCCTTCCTTCCTTCCTTCCTTCCTTCCTTCCTTCCTCCCTCCCTCCCTTCCTTCCTTCCTTCTTTCCTTCCTTCCTTCCTTCCTTCTTTCCTCCCTCCTTTCCTCCCCTTCCTTCTTTCCTCCCTCCTTTCTCCTTCCTTTCGCCCTTCCTCCTTCCTTCCTTTTCCTTCCTTCCTTCCTTCCTTCCTCTTCCTTCCTTCCTTCCTTCCTTCCTTCTTCCTCCTCCTTCCGTTCCTTCCTTCCTTCTTCTTCTTCCTTCCTTCCTTCCGTGTGTGGAGAGAGAGAGAGAGAGAGAGAGAGAGAGCACATATGACCCTGTGGAGGGTCAAAGGGTGGATTGCTTCTACCTCCTTTCTGCTTTGCTCTTGGGTTTCCCAGTCTCCACTCTCCGAGGCTGGAATTTTGGGCTGCTGCCTTTTCCACCTGGGATCTGGGATCAGAAGTCTGCTTTCGAGGTAGAGTCAGCCCTCAGCCATCTTTCCAGCCCATCCCTTGTAATTGTTATTGGTGATTAAAGGTATTCAGGGCTTTTACAAAGTGCCGTAAAGTAAAGTACTTTACTCAATTCAGTCTTAAAGTTAAGATTATTGATAAATGAGCTGGTCTAATGGCACATGCCTGCAATCCTACATTTAGGACATTGTGGCAGGATGCATGTGAGTGTGAGGCCAGCTTGGGCTACATAAAGAGTGCAAAGTACATTTTGGATTTTGCTCATTGTGTTGGAGGTAAAGAGGAAGTAACTATTGTTTTTTCCTGCAGTGGTGAAAACTTAGGTTGAGCATTCAGATGCTCTAGAGCACAGCTTTTGGCTCTATAGCTTTTAGTCCTGGATATGGTTGTTAGGCTTCCAGCAGTGCATTTGCTCTGGCCATCATTCTCTCATGTTTTCCCTTTGGTTTTAGGTGCACGGATATGCTATTGTGCCACCGTCTTTCCCCTTTATCTCCAGCAGGCTTATTACGCTTCACACCATACTGGCTACCTCAGCAATGACAGAACGAGAGTAAGGAAATTCAGGGCCTCCTGGCCTCTGGCTTAATGCCGCTTCTGATGCAGAGCGTGCAATCTTGGGGTTGTTGATACATTTTTCTAGCTCAGGCTGTGAGTAAAATCCAAAAAATTGCGTAAAGTTCTGACTCTTCCATCAAAATGACAATTTTGGTTAGAGAGTGGTTCCTGAAATAAGTAGGAAGAAAAATGATGAGAGAAGTGGATAGGAAGTGCCTGTGACATTCTGCAGTTGGCTTAGTCCTGATATCCTGATGAGAACATATCTTGGAGGAATTCCCACAAGTGAGGAGATTTTAACTCTGCCCATCAGGATGATTTTTTTCCTGTAGCATGGGTGTCACTTGGATGAATGTTCAATTTTGCTGTAGGTACTTCATTTTTGAGTTGGTGTGATTACATGATGGGACTACTCGTTGGAGATAATGGCAGGTTGGTTCATGTATGATAGGCATGGATTTTTTGTTTGCTTGCTTGAGACAGGGTCTTCTGTAGCACAGGATGACCTCATGTTTCTGCCTCCTGAATGGCAGGACCACAGGTGTGTCCACATGGCCAACTGGTGGGCACTGATTCTCATTTGTGTTTTCAGTGAAGAGAGGAGGGCAGGGACAGATAAGAGATCAGAGCATAGCCAGTGAGTTTCTGTGTGTGTGTGTGTGTGTGTGTGTGTGTGTGTGTGTGTATGTGTTTAAATTTGTTCAACATGGGTTTTCTGAAACAAATCATATTCTTGTCAAAGTAGAAGACAAATACTGCCAAATACATTCTTAATCTACTTCATGTTTTGCACATCTCATTCACATCGTGACTCTATATGCTTTCTGGAAGTGTGGGGGAGGAGCTCCAGCGTGAGACTTCTGGCCCACCCCACAGACCAAATCTAACTTGGAGATCAGCTCAGGTTCGGTCATGCAGTGCCCCAGAATACCAAGTTGTTGCAGTTCTCTAGTGTCATAGCCTTGTGGAGAGTCTTCCAAGCAGCATCCAGGTTCAGCCGTTCCTCCCAGGTGGAGTTCACAGTTGTATCCAATAAAAAATGATGACCCCCATTTGTGACTTTCTGGACATACTGTATGCTCCCTTGGATCCTGCCATAGCCCTGAGCTATAGGGAGATAGAGGCTAGGCAGAACGTCCCCAGACTCCAGACAGAGCAGGGAGGGAAAGTGGAGAATAATTTTTTTGTTTGTTTGTTTTGTTTTGTTTTGAGACATGGTAGCCCAGGTTCACCTGGAAGTTGAGACCCTTCTGTCTAAACTAGAATTGCAGCTCAGTGTCACTAGAATGCTTTAAAGACATTAATCATAAAGCATATCCAGGTTAGCTGCTTATAATAACTTGATTTAGACTCCATTAAAACTTCAGCCATGTTATTTTGTAATGCGATATAGCATTAGTCATAAAGAGTTCAAACTTTCTTCCATATGGGTGTGTGTGTGTGTGTGTGTGTGTGTGTGTGTATCAGTAAAATACATATTCCAGCTATTTTATACACACATATATAGATATCTTTGATTTGACCTGACCTTGATGATACACCTTCATTTTATGGTTAGAGTAAAAGACTAGAGAGAATTGTTCCTTTTAACTGGATAGCTTTTCTTCTGTGTGTATGTATGTATGTATGTATGTATGTATGTATCTGTAAAGTACATATTTCAGCTATTTTACACACATACATATAAACACCTTTGATTTGATCTAATCTTGATGGTATACCTTCATTTTATGATTAGGGTAAAAGTTTAGAAGGAATTGAATTTGCATTGCATCAGCCCAAAATTTAGCTTCTTGCATCTTGATTCAGTTATTCTTTTCTTCTTCGATACAATCAAAGGATGCTTTGTTTCCCTTGTTGGAATATTTGTGCCCACACTAGACTATCCCTTTGAATGTTTTATAGAGTTGTTGACCTCATCACCCTTCACTGTTTAGACTTTACAGGGGTGTGCTTTCTGTGTCTAACACATGTCCTTCCCTACCTCATGCCAGAGAGGTCTTCAAGTCATTTTCAGGCTGCCTAGATAATTGTTCTTTTTAATGAATTAGACTTGAATTTCTTTCATGTTAACGGCTGTATCTCCACTCTTGTAACTATATAGTAAAGATATATTAATTAGCATACTTTGACCTTAGATTATTTACTTTTGTCAGTCCCTGTTCTCACATTATTTATGTTCTCTAACTAAAAGTACTGACCAAATCAATTGTAGTGGTGCACAGAGTAATTGTAAATCTCACATCTGTGGGTGGTAGGGGGATCAGGGGCTCAAGGTCATCCTCGGCTACATATTAAGTTCCTTGCCAGCCTGGGATGTATGAGACCCGGACTCAAGTAACACCAAAAGATACTGGCCAGAATAAGGTTGTTCAATGCTCAGTAGAGGAAGGCCTATATTAATGAGCATAGTACACATGTCAACTTAAAAGAACAAAGCTTGGTGGAATGATGAGCTATAAATGGATAGCTCCAGGTTTGCTGGATTTGCACAGAACTTTTATTTTTAAATTCCTAAATTAAAAGTCGCTGTTGACTTGGAGCTTTTGTTTGTTTGTTTTTGAGAAAGGATATGAAAATACAAGTTCTGATTGGCTTCCCAACTCACAATCTCTTTACCTTAGCCTCCTAAGTGCTGAAATTGAACGCATATGCCATCATACCTGGCAGTAGTAGTTCTTAATTAGCTCTTAGTGTACTTTAGGCTTTGCTTTCCTCATTTATAAAATGAGAAAATTGGCTTAAAAGATCTCTAGAGAAGACTGGTCTATTAAAATCATGATCTTTTTCTGTACTCCCTAGGATTAAAAAAAAAAGCAAAATTTTTTTTCATGTGCAGATTGCTATGACCTTATTTTCAAAGTAAAACTCTATTTTTCTTTTTTAATCTTTAATATTGCATGCATGAGTACAGTGAATATATGATATTTTCACTGATTAGTCTCCAATCCCATACCCCCACCTTTTCACCTTACAACCTTTCATCTTCCCTGCCAGATTCCCTCCCATTTTCAGATCTTTTCATTTGTGTGGCCCACTGTATTTCATCTAGTTTGTGTTTGATGTCATATGCTTGACACGATTCATGCTCCAACAAGTCTCATAGATCATTGAAGAAAGCATCTTCCTTTTCTTTCCTATAGAACTCTGTTTTTCAAGCTAAAATAAAACCAGTTGTTTACCTACAGTAATTACCTAATGTAATACAATGTGATATCTTCTTTCATATCTTTTTAGTGCAGAGATGTGAATGTGGTAGCTTAAAGGTAGTTTATATTAGCCACTATCAAATTTTTTAAATTTATTTTTTATTTTTTTATTATTTATTCAATTGTGCGTGTGTGCATGTGTGTGTGTGTGTGTGTGTGTGTGTGTGTGTGTGTGTGTGTAGAACCACGGGCGAATTCGGGAACCACCATGGACCGCCTCCACCTCCTCTTTGTTTACTCTGCCCAGGGATTCACAGGCTCCGCCCTACCAGGACCGGAAACGCAGCCCCCCCCCCCCCCCCGTTTGAGCTGGCGTCTATACGTGGGGTCTAGGATCCGAACTCAGGACCTTCTGCCTGCAAGGCAGAGACTTAACCCCTGAGCCACCTCTCCAGCTCTAGCCACTATCAAATTTAAAGATACATAATTTTAGATAGGATTGTGGTGGTAATTTATGAATAACTTCACATATATAAATAAGCATATTTAGGAAGAAATCATTTTATTCATTTATAGTGCTTTATTGTGTACTCTTATAGAAAACATTGATAAGTATGTTCTAGTACTCAGAAAATATTGATTAGATTTCCTTGAGTATACTTGGATATTTATGTATTTATTTTGTGTATGTGTGTTCCCTATGGAAGACCAAGGGTAATTTTGGGAATCATCCTAGATTGCTTCTACCTCCTTTTTGCTTTGCTTTGGGATTTCATAGGCTCTGCCTACGAGGGCCAAAAGTGTAGGCCACTGCTGTTTCTGCCTGGCATTTTTATGTGGGACCTGGGATCTGAACTCAGAACCTTCTGCTTGTAAGGCAAGAGTCTTTTTTTTTTTTTTAATACAAGCCATTACCATTTCCACCTGGCTTTTTTTTTTTTTTTTTAATGTGGGATCTGGGATCCGAACTCAGGGCCTTCTGCTTGTAAGGCAGAAGCTTAACCCCTGAGCCATCTGTCCAGCCCAGGCAAGAGTCTTAATCTCTGAGCCATCTCTCCAGTCCAGTGAATTTATTTCTTTAAATATTTTTGTTTGGTTATTTGCTTTGTTTATTGAGGTAGATCTTAATACATATCCAACAACCTACTGGGTAGCCCAGATTGGCCTTTTTTTTTTTAATATTGTATTTATGTGTGTGTGTGTGTGTGTGTGTGTGTGTGTGTATGTGTGTGTGTGTGTGTGTGTGTGTGTGTGTGTGTGTGTATCAGAGGGCACTGTGTATCCCTGTGGAGGACCAAGGAGACTTTGGGTATCATCCTGGATTGCTTATACCTCCTTGCTTCACTCTGGGATTTCCCAGGCTCTTCCCACCAGGGCCAAAGTGCAGGCCTCTGCCATTTCTTCCTGGTGTTTTTAAGTGGGACCTGAGATCTGAACTCAGGACTTTCTGTTTTTAAGGCAAGAGTCTTAACCCCTGAGCCATCTCTCCAACCAATACTTGGATATTTTATAAAATGTATCTTTTTAATTTTTATAAAATGTGTTTTTATGAGTTAATTTGGTGGTGTGAACAGTTGCATACTTTATCATGTTATTTTACTGTTCATTTTTCAAAAACATTTTGCTAGGAGACTGGAGAGGTGGCTCAGCAGTAAAGAATGCTTGTTGGGCATAAATGAGGACTGGGGTTGAAATCCCAACACCCACAAAACAAGCCAGGTTGGCTCACAGGGGCCTATAACACCAGCATTTAGAGACAGAAGGATGTCTTGGGCTTGCTGATATCCAGCATCGCTGAAAAGACATGAGCTGCAGGTTTAGGGAGACACTATATGACTCCAAGGAATAACACAGGATGCCCTTCTCTGGCTGTGTGTATGCAGGCAAACGTGTGTTCACACATGTTCACCTGAACAGCATATACATGCACCACACTACACCCTCACACATAGTATTCACACACAAAGTATTTATAAATTTATAAGTAGAATGTCTCAGAGCGGTGCTGTTTTGCTAATTATGATTCAGTAGAAGAGGTTCTGTAGTCTTAGTTTGTCTTGCTTTCAAACAAATCTCTTACCTGTCACTAGAGTAATAAAAATTTCTGGATTCCATCATTGATACATAATCATCTTAAGATGGAGTTTTTGCAAAAGGACACAGATGTATTATGTTCTCCAACTTTTGTATAAAACAATTTATTTCTACTTCTACTTTCTCTCTTTGTTTTTGACAGGGTCTCATGACTCTGAACTTACTGTATAGCTGAGACTGGCCTTGAACTCCTAACTCCCCTGTCTCTATCTTCCAAGTGCTGAGATTACAGAAGTGCACCGATACACCCGGTTTATGCTTTTGTTTTTAAGAAAACAGTGGAACAGTACTCCAGATCAGGAAACCTTATCAGTTTCCACTGGTGTTTTACTACTGTACTGTTTTTATATGTTTTTCTAAAAGGCTGAAACTATGTGATGCTATAAAGACATGGAAAATGATTCTTAGGGTTGGAGGAAGTGATGACTGTTTTTTTTTTTCCTGGTACTATCTGATAGTCCCCCTCTTTTTTCCTATTCTAGGCATGTTTAGTTGTCAGGCGTTGTCAGACTAAATTGCTAAAAATAACGAATAAGGGGGAGGCTGTTCCAAGGCCAGCTCTTGCCACTATCTGTATTCTGTTCAATTTAGTTCCTAGGAGAAAGGGCAAAAGGAACATAGTGCCTTTCTCATTGAATGGATTTTTTTGTCTAAAGTGCTGACAAAAACATTATTTGATCTCTTTCTTTCCTTAGACCCTTATAGGGTTCAATGGGAAAGCCAGACTTTCAGTGGGGGAGCCAGAGCCTGGAACTCAAAGGACATGTTCTGATTCAGTAGCTGGGTTAAGGATTAACCAGAGAATTGCACTCTTTTGCTTGTGTTTAATGTGGCTTTTGATAGAGGAAATGCACAGTCTGTGAGAGAGAAGTGGTTGGAGGAGATTGTATATTCTTCATCTCACTGGTTTGAATGGGAAGTTATTTAGTGTGTGGATAAAGAAATCTATTAGTACTCTTCCCTGTGTTTTGAGTCAGGTTGTTTGATGAAAGTAACAATACATGTGACTCCAATACACTTGCATTTAATTTTAGGCCATCTTGCTAGCATAGATGCTTTCCTTTGATTTGCCTCTGGACCTCTATTAGTTCTCCTAATGGAAATAACTCTATGTAGCAATAGCAATCTAGTACTTGTTTGAGAAGCTGCTGAAGATTATTGAAGAAATAATTGCCTTTCCTGTTTGTGCATAGTTAGCAATGATGGGTTGTGTGAAAACTGCATCAGATTTTCAGTTGTACATTTGGCGGTCTTCATATTTTCCTGAGTCACCTGAGGACTTGGAATTTTTTATTCTCACGTTCCTGAAATTTCATCAGAAATCTTTTTCTTCATGCAATGTCTGAACTTGACCACTTTAACACAAACCTCCCCCTACCCTTTTCCCCAGAATATTAGAGAGACGGTATGGAACTGTTTTGGGAAAGTTTATGTTAATGAAGGTAGTGGTGTTCACTTGAAGCTTTGGGATGTGAGCCTTGAATATTTAAGGCTTTGGCAGTGTTTACTCTTTACAGAATTTTTAAGTTATTTACTTTCTTCAATGCCTAGTTTCCAGAAAGGCTCTGTTGGATTATCTGGGTTGAACCAGAATGGTAGTAGTAGAGATAGTCAGACTGGGTAGATCTGAAGGAGAAACAAAATGATTTGGTGTAGGGGTGAAAAAGCAGTCAGTAAATATTTGAATTTTGGACCTGTGATCACAGAATCAGAATTTCTTCCTCCAACATATGACATTCATTCTCTTGTCAGAGGGACTTGGGGCAGGTTCAAAAGAGAGGGGACATATTGCTGGGATTTGAAAGGTAGTTAGATTCATTATTCATTTATTATTCTTGTAAGTGGTGGGTGTGGATGTGTACATGTGTTTAGAAGAGGATACTGGATACTTGAGTGTGTGTGCCTATGGCAGCCCAAGTGTGACACTGGAAATTATCCTGGATTGCTCTACCTCCTTACTGTTTTTTGGTTTTCCAGAATCTGCCTTTCAGGGCCGGAAGTGCAGGCCAATGACATTTCTGCCTGGCAGTAAGTGGGATCTGGAGATCCAAACTTGGTCCATTTGCTTGTGAAGCAGAGGCTTTTTAACTCCTGAATCGTGCATGTCTCCAGCTTCTTGCTTATTTTTGAGAGAGGGTCTCAGGTAATCCAGACTGGCTGTTGAACTCACCACAAAGTTGAGAATGATCTTGAGCTTCCACTTCCCAGGTGCTGGTATCTTAAGCATGTGCCTCTGCTTTGTTGAAATTGTGCTTAGCATGGTTTGAGAGAAGACATTTCATATTTTATTTATTTATTGTTATGTGTATGCATGGGCGTAGTTATGTGCAAGTCAGGACAGTTTTCAGGAGTTAGTTTTCATCTTTCTAACTTGTTGATGCAAAGTTCTTCTGTCTTTTTAATTTTTTTGATCTTTTCCAGCTGATTCTCATGTCTCCCCCCCCCCCCCAGCTTGATTTGGAGTACTAGAATTACTGAATTGTACTCCTGCGTCAGATTTTTTTCATGAACTCAGATCCTCAGGCTTGGACAGTAAGCTCTTTTGCCCATTGAGCTATGTCTTTGGCCTGTGAGAACATTTTAAATCAAGGATGACATGAACAAGCAGGACTGTAACAGGAAACAAGTCTGGAACGGTCTTAAAAGAAAGTTGAAGCTAAAATGTATGGCCAGCATTGCATTGGCTCTGTCCACTAACTACTAATCTGGGCAAGTAGCTATTTCCCAGTGCCCATATGATTCATTTACTGTGGTTTGCACACAGCATTCCATGTGCACTGGGTTCCACAGAGATTATCCTGCTCTAGACATTCCATGTATTTTTAAAAACAGATGTACTATTGCTAATTTGTAGATAAGTATTTCCTAGTCAATCAAGACTAATTTTGAAAGTAAATTAAAAGAGGAGGATCAAAGATTTGAGGCCAGTGTGGGTGGCTTAGTGAACTAAGGGTTAACCTGGACTGTATAGTGTGATCCTGTTCACCACCACAACATGATCACCTCTATCAACCCTTAAGTACAAAAAAAGAATTTTGGACTGGAGAGGTAGCTAAGCATCTGCCTTGTAAGCAAAAGGACCTGAGTTTGGAACCTGGGCCCCACATAAAAACACCATGAGAAAATGATGGCCACCTGAACTTCCAGCCCTAGTGTTGGGGCTTGGGAAATTCCAGAGCGAAGTAAAAAGAAGGTAGAGCAATCCACATTGAGGTCATCCTTGGGCCTTGCTTTGCTTTGGAGTTTCCTAGGCTCCACCTTCCAAGACCAGAAGTATAGACCACCGTCATTTCCTCCTGGCATTTTTGCATGGGATCCAGGATCTGAACTCAGAATCTTCTGCGGCCTCTAAGCCATCTCTCCAGTCCCAAATCTCATCTTCTTTAAAAATATTTTTTATCTTTGCTATTGATGAAAATTAGTTTGAAGGAGATAGTTTGTGTCCAGCAACAAGATGCTTTCTGATGCTAACTCAGAATTAGGGGTATAGATGGAAGGATGAGACAATCATGTCTCTGCAGAGGCAGATAGAACCTGTCAAACTTAGGGAAAAAAATTGTGTCTTTGTAAGCAAGTAAGTCTTCCTCCCAGGCCAATTAGCAAAGATACTCATTTTCCTAAGATTAGAATTAATGGACTAGAGAGATGGCTCAGGGGTTAAGCCTCTGCCTTGCAAGCAGAAGGTCTTGAGTTTGGGTACTAGATCCCATGTAAAAATGCCAAGCAGAAATGGCAAAGAAAAGAGGAGGTAGCACGATCCATGATGATTCCTGAAGTCACTTTTGGGCCTATACAGGCACACACAGTGCCCTCATACACACACACACACACACACACACACACACAAATATGCAATTAAAAAAAAAAAGACTAGAGCTAATGGGAATGGGATGAGGAGGGTATTTCTTATAGAAAATATCTGTGTTCCCTCTCCTCCCTTTTTTGCCTTCTTTTCTTCTTTTCACCATTTCCTGTGTATGTGTATGGGGATGCTTGCATGTATGTGTATGTGTATGTGTATTTGCACGTTGAAACCCAAGATTGATACCAAGAATTATCCTCCATTGCTCTTCTGCCTTATTCTTTTGAGGCTGAGTCTTTAATTAAATTCTGAGCTCATCTATAGGGCTAGTCTGGCTAGCGAGCCAGTTTTTGCTTTCCTGGGCTAAAATTACAGATGGGCTTCCACCCTCACTGACATTTTATATGGGCACTGAGGATTTAAACTCCATTCCTTTTGCTTATGTGATGAGCACATTAACTGCTGAGCCATTTCCCCAACTGGAAAGTACCTGTTTTGTAACTTCATATATGTAAATCACTTAACACTATGCCTACCATTTGGTAAATACTCATTAAATATAAGATTTTATTATTTATATTTGGTATGTTCCTCACAGCTGTTTACTGAATATACATATTGATACCAAACATTTGTAAAAGGCTGTTTTTTCATCTAGTTTTTAAAGTCTTTTTTTGTAGCATCTTATCAATACGAATCTTTTTTTTTTATTTCCACTCATACAAACTTAACAGGTACACCGGTCCCCCCTCCCTCCAACCCCCTATCCCCCTGTGCCCCCCCTCCCCTCCCCCACCCTCCCTATCTCCCAGCCTTCCCCTCCCATCCCCGGACCATGCAAAACTCTCCTCTGGATCCTCCTCTCCGATGAGGTGCAAGGACCCAGTGGCATTTCCCAGAACCCTTTCCTGTGTTCCCGTTAAGCATAGGAACACTATTGTGGCTGTCAATCCCTTGCCTCCAAGGATCCTAGTGCCTTTAGCAAATGCTAGAATTTGTGAGGTCAATAGTGGACATTGCGCAGGGTATGTAAAGTCCAAATATGATTGCTTCGGCCCTAACTTGTGTGGAATATCTTGCATATCATTGCTCCTCCCATCCTTGTGCTCGAACAATCTTACCGCCCCCTCTTCTACAAATTTCCCTGAGCTTCAGGATGGGGAGAAATTAGGCTGGCCTAGTTCCAGGTGATTGATATAGAGTCTCTGATGTTCTGGATTATGGTTTGTTGATTTTTTTTTTTTTTTTCAGTTTTGCTGCTCCCGCAATGCCCTTGGCTCCACCTTTATGGGTATTGGATGTCACCCCCTGGCCAGAGATAAAAATCTGTTAAATTAGAGTCTTGTTATAAGAGTATATTCAAAGGTAGATGTAATAAAAGTAGGAAACCGTGGTGAGGGAGGGGTCAATCACCCATCTGCGAAATGGTTACTTTCTATCTGCCAGACTATACGCCCTCCCCTTCTGGTAAGATCATACCCCATCAGTTGTAAATGATCAGGAAGGAAAGTCTGTGAACTTAACCAGATGTCTCATTACTTACTTGAAGTCCTTGATGGTGGCCTATTTTTTCTGCTGTAACATGGTCCCTTCTCTCGTTACTGGTGTGGCCCTCCTTCCCCATCCCTCCTGTTCATAATCTTAGCAATTACTGTAGTTATTACAGAGGTTTATCTTTGAATGTCTCTAAGTGGGTTTCATACTAGGAGCTACCTATTAGGGAGTACATACGGCGCTTAATTTTCTGTGTCTGGGATACTTCACTCAATATAATTGTTTCTAATCCCATCCATTTCCCGGCAAACTCCATTAATTCATCATTTTTGATGACTGAGTAGTACTCCATTGTATAGATGTACCACATTTTCCTTATCCACTCGTCAACTGTTGGACATTTGGGTTGATTCCATGACTTTGCTATTGTAAACAGTGCAGCTATGAACATGGTCGTGCTTGTGCTATCGAGGGGAATTTTTGCTGTATGGGGGGTTATTCCCAAAAGTGGAATCGCAGGGTCATATGGCATTTCAATCTTTAATTTCTTTAAGAATCTCCAGACCACTCGCCAGAGTGGCTGTATGAGCCTGCATTCCCACCAGCAATGTAGGAGAGTTCCCCTCTCTCCACATCCTCTCCAGCATTTGTTGTTGTTTGCAATACAAATCTTAAGCCAGAAGAAAAAAATCACTCTCTAATAGACCACTGAATTTGGAATCAAAACAGTGGATGATTTTGTCAGTTAAGTGTTCTCTGCATTTCTCTGCAGCATTTAATTAACAGGTGCAAATAATTACCTAAATCTAATGGTTGCTTCATGGAAGGTTTTAGCTCTTGATCTATTTAAGATAAAATATAGATAATACAGTTTTTTTGGTTGTGTTTTACTTGTAGCTCTGGAGCTTAAAAAAACAGTAGATTATAATATAAAGTACAATAGAAATTTTAAAAAAAGGCTGCTTTTTTGTAACCCAATGAAAAACCATAATATATATATATATATATATATATATATATATATATATATATTAAATGTTTGAGGGGCTGGAGAGGTGGCTCAGGGGTTAAGCCTCTGCCTTGCAGGCAGAAGGTCCTGAGTTCGGTTCCTAGACCCCATGTATAGATGCCAGGAGGAAGTGGGGGCAGCCTGTGTTTCTGGTCCTGGTAGGGCAGAGACTGTGAATCCCCAGGCAGAGTAAACAAGGAAGAGGTTGGAGGTGGTCCATGGTGGTTCCTGAATTCGTCTGTGGTTCTACACACACACACACACACACACACACACATACATGCATACACACACCATACATTTACAATTGAATAAATAATAATAATTAAATTTAAAAAATGTTTGAAAGGAAATACCCTGCATTACTATGAAAGGCAGTATCACGGACTGTGGGGGACAGTGAGATAGCTCAGTGGATAAAGCACCTGCTTGCAAAAATAGAGATCCCCTGGTCCCATTCATGGTTGCCCACATGGTGCATATATACACCCTTCCCTCTCAAACAAATAAATAATAAATATTTTTCAAAAACTGTGGGTTATTGAACAAAACCAACAAAAGGCTGCTTTTTAAATTTTGATTGAACAAAAATTAAAATACATAAATGTGTGAATTAACAGTCACCCATGGAGTTGGGGATGTCACTCAGCACGTGCAAAGCCCTGGTTTGATTATGTGTACGACTAATACACTAGGTCTGACAATGGCAGTGCTTGCCTGTAATCGCAGCACTCAGGAGAGATCTGAAATTCCAGGTCTCCCTGGCTACATTGTAAGTTAGAGACCAACCTGGGATATGGTAAGTGAAACCTTGTCTCAACAATGTCCATCTATTTACTCATCACCCAAAATTAACAAATATTAGCTTTTTAAAAAATTCTTTGAATGGTGGTGGAGATTACACCCAGGGCCTCCTTACACATGCAAGGTAAACCCTCTACCATGCCCTTGGCACCAGCATTTAGTAATATTTACTGTGTCCCCTTTTTTTTTTTTAACAAAAATAAAGCAATACTGGTGAAATTGAAGTCTTCCTTGTAATATACCTCTTACCCCCCCTCCCCCACATCTCATTGCTGTTTACCAGAAATGCTTACTAGCAAAAGCTTGGTCTGCCTTTCAGCATCTTGTTTTTTGTCACACAACAGTAGGTTTTTAAACTCCTTTGCGCTGATTTTAAACCATTGTAAGGAAGGAAGTCCATAAGAAAGTGTAATTTTCTATATTTTATTGCAAGAGTCCATTATTTAGCTTCAGCATACATCATGTAAAGTGTAAAGGACCTTAAGGCTCTACTGAGAAGCACAAATATAACCCTAATCAATATGTTCAGTTAATGGGCTTGAAGATGTAAATGCCAGTGATATCTATAGCTTTTATTTCTATGATGGCTTCTGCCCATGTTTTGGAAGTAGAGATCATATGAGCTTTGCAGGATTAGGTTCAGAATCAGAGAAAGAAAGGAGATCAAAAGGCGAACCCAGATTCCAGGTTTCACATTCTATTCTGTTATTCTCTTTGACCCCAGGAAATGCAAATTGTATATAATGCTTGAATATTCTCTATGTAGCTGGACCTTCTAAGATTTGTGATAACCCCCTATAACACCAGCTCTTTGAGTAAAAAGATATAACTGGTTGCTAAATGGCCTGGCATCTGGAGTTTGAATAAGTACAAAATGAAAACCACCCCTTGAATCATGTTTATAAAGAGAATTGTGCCAAGGACTCTTTTATTACTCCAGTATCATTATAAATTTAATTGGTCTTATGTCAGCTACTTAGATCAGAGAGTTAATAGCATATGAAACTCCTTTTTGTTTACACCAGTCCCATGGTAACTTAGTGGGTGTGGAGTTGGGGACAAATGACAGCTGTGACGTTTGGTCTGTTAAATGATTTCATCATGGTCTGAGCGTACATGTCACCCTGGTTAAAGAAGTGGGTGATGTGGTAGACCTGACCTCTCCGTGCTCTCCAGCGCACTTTGCTATGAACAAAGGTTGCTTGTCCAGCCTAAAAATTGAGCTTGGAGTTAGAGAACTATGCTTTCTTGGGTAATACTGACAGGTATTCTCTTTCTCCTTAATGAAGAGAGCCAGGGGTTTTGGAAAGCTTTATTTGATTTTGGAGCATATTTGTAGTTCTCCTATTCTGCCCTCTGCTGACCCACACGAATCAGCCCAGGCGGTGCCCGTGACTCATGATCTGTACTTGCCCTGGCTTTGAGCTCTTGCTTGTTTTCACTGTCTCCAGGTCTTTGATGGGTTTCCGGTTGCCATATCTGTATTTATTTAGTTGTATAAATACATTATGATGTTGGAAAGTAGTGTAATCACGTAGAAATTTCCTTGCCCTTGTTTGTCACTGGTCTGTTGAAGTTTCTTATTAACTCAATATTTTAAATGTTTTTTGTTTCTGCATGTAGCAGTGGAGTTAATTTTCAGAAATTAATATGTCAGTTTATGTAATATGTACGTTGATTTGCTGGAAAAATATACCTAATTCATTAGGAACTTGTTTTACTTTGTTTTCAGACACATAACTTGACATCTTTACTCTTACGATGTTTGAGAATAGTTTTTTGAAGTTGGTAAAATTCACATAACATAAAATTCACATTGTTATATAACTGTTACCACTATTTGATTTTATAACGCTTTCATCACCCCCAAGGAAACCCATTATGTTTACCCAGTAAGCAGTTACAACTCACACCATTTCTACCCTCTAACACATGGCTGTCCCCAACAAATGGCAATTATTAATCTATTTTCTGACTTTCTAGGATGCCTGTTTTTTTTAAATAATAATATTTATTTATCTATTTAGGGAGAGAGTAAAAGGGAGAAAGAGGCAGAGAAAGCACATGTGGAAATTCTTGGAATTTGTTCTCTCCTTCCACTATGTGGTTGCTGGGGCTTGAACTTAGCAACAGGTTTGAAAGAAAGTGTCTTTACCCACTGAGCCCTCTAGCTGGCCCCTAAGCTGCCTGGCTTGTTCTTGGTGTTCATATAATATACAGCTTTTTGTGCCTGGCTTCTTTGGCTTAGCTTAATTATTTTCAGGGTTTATCTATGATATAGCATGTATCCTACTTCATTCATTCTTTTGTCTGAACAATATTCAATTTTTATGAATATCCTACAATTTCTTTATCCATTCATTGATTGATGGATATCTGCATAGATTCCACCTTTTGGCTGTTGTGAATAAAATTGTACTGAACATTGACAAGTTTTCATTTGAATATTTGTTTTCATTTCTTTTAGGTGTATATCTCAGCACAGAATTGACAGGTCACATGGCAGTCTTGACTTTTTGAGTAATTGCTAAATTGTTTCACCAGTCTTCGCTCCCACAATCATTATAACAGGGTTCCAGTATGCCTTCCAGTATTTGATAGTTCTGTTTTTGTTTATAGCCATGATAGTGGGTGTAAACTAGTATCTCATTGCAATACTAAATATTTGCATTCACATTTGTGATATTTACATTTTTATAATAAATAATATTGCTGAACATCCTTTTGTGTGCTTATTGGCCAGTAATTTTGTCTTTTTTTTTTTTTAAAAAAAGAAATGTTTGTTCATGTTTTGTTTGTTTTTTAATTCCTCCTTTTTTTCTTGAGTTGTTAGCAAGAGAGAAATTCTAGATTTACTTGGAGCAGAGAGCCTCTGAGGTTGAGTCCAGGTTTTTGTTTCACACACCTGCCTGTAAGCCCCGCCCTCAATTGAGCTGAGTCAGTTACACCTTCACTTCTAAGAATGCAAGGTGTTCCCTTACTTCCTCTCCCAGGCAGACACACCCTTATTCCCTTCTGCTGTAGGAAACCTCAGGCCAAAGGGCCAAACTCCATGTGAACACTGTTGATTCTTCTTGCTCTTCTAAAACTGGGATAGATTAAAAATAAGTTGAATCATGGAACATTTTGTATTATTGGGAGTTTTTAATAGTGGAGTTAATCTTTTCAGAAATTAATGTCAGTTTATATAATATGTAGGTTGATTTGCTGGAGAATATATAAATATATATATCATTAGGAACTTGTTTTACTTTGTTTTCAGATACATAACTTCACATCTTTGTGCTTTATGATGCAGCTGTTTGAGAATAATTTTTTTATTATTATTTATTCAATTGTGTGTATGTGCATGTGCATGTGCGTGTGTGTGTGTGTGTGTGTGTGTGTGTGTGTGTGTGTAGAACCACGGGCGAATTCGGGAACCCCCATGGACCGCCTCCACCTCCTTGTTTACTCTGCCCCGGGATTCACAGGCTCCGCCCTACCAGGACCAGAAGCGCAGGCTACCCCTGCTTCTGCCTGGTGTCTATACGTGGGGTCTAGGATCCGAACTCAGGACCTTCTGCCTGTAAGGCAGAGGCTTAACCCCTGAGCCACCTCTCCAGCCCCGAGAATAATTTTTTTTAAGTTGGTGTTATGTAGTTATTATCTTTTGTCACTCTTTTGCCCTTATTGATGAAATTTTTCTAGTCTTAGAAAAACAAAAGAAAAATAACATTAAAATACTCAATAATTTTATTTAAAAGTATTCTATTTGAGAGAGAGAGAGAGAGAGAGAGAATATATGCAGGTGCACTTGAGCCCATGGCACATGTGGAGGTCAGAGGACAATTGTTGAAAGTTGGGTCTCCAGGTTTTCATGCAAGTCCCTTTACCTGCTGGGCCATCTTGCTGGCTCTATTTTATTTAATTTAAAAAAAAAATTTGTATGTGCATGCATGTGTGTATGTGTGCGCGCGCGCGTCTGTGCGCACGTGTGCATATGATGTTTATGTGCATATAAGTGTGGGCACACATGCCACGGTATCCGTTTGGAGGTCAGAGGATAATTTTTGGAAGTCCTTTCTCTCCTTCCATCTTGTTTTGAGGCAGAGTCCTTCATTGTTCCTGCCACACTGTACTTCATACTAGCTGGACCTTCGAGCATCCAGATGATTTATATCCCATCTTGTTCAGGGCTGGAGAGATGGTTCAAGGGTTAAGACTCTGCCTTGCGGGGGCTGCGCCCCGGGCTTCCCCATGCGCGGCCGCACCATGCCGGCTGTGCTGGGGTTCGGAGGAAGCGCCAACAAGATTGGCGTGGGAGTGGTGCGGGACGGCAAGGTCCTGGCCAACCCGCAGCCAACGTACGTCACGCCCCCGGGCACAGGATTCCTTCCAGGAGACACTGCCAGGCACCATCGAGCTGTTATCCTAGACCTAGTGCAGGAGGCACTGACAGAAGCTGGATTAACCTCTCAGGAAATCGATTGCATTGCCCATACCAAAAGTCCTGGCATGGGAGCCCCACTCGCTTCGGTAGCTGTTGTTGCCCGAACAGTGGCTCAGCTGTGGAATAAGCCCTAGCTAGGCGTGAACCACTGTATAGGCCATATTGAGATGGGCCGCCTCATTACTGGAGCCATTAATCCAACTGTGTTGTATGTCAGCGGAGGAAATACTCAGGTGATTTCCTACTCAGAACATCGTTATCGCATTTTTGGGGAAACCATTGATATTGCTGTGGGTAATTGTCTAGATCGGTTTGCTCGAGTTCTGAAGATTTCTAATGACCCAAGTCCAGGCTACAACATTGAGCAAATGGCTAAGCTAGTTGAGCTGCCATTCATCGTAAAGGGGATGGATGTCTCATTGAGGATTCTCAGGGATTCTGTCTTTCATTGAGGATATCGCCCAACAAATCTGGCCACTGGGGAGTGTACTCCTGAGGATCTGTGCTTTTCCTTGCAGGAAACTGTGTTTGCAATGCTGGTGGAGATCACAGAGCGACCTATGGCACATTGTGGCTCCAAGGAGGCCCTCATTGTGGGAGGAGTGGGATGTAATTTGAGGTTACAGGAGATGATGGCGATCATGTGTGAGGAACGAGGGGCCCAGCTTTTTGCAACAGATGAGAGATATTGCATTGACAATGGAGCCATGATCGCCCATGCTGGCTGGGAAATGTTTCAGGCTGGACACAGAACCCCACTTAGTGATTCTGGAATTACACAGAGGTATTGGACAGATGAAGTCGAAGTAATATGGAGAGACTAAGAGGATAAAGAGGATCAGAATAGATAGTTCCAAGCCCAGGTGGAGCTCAAATGATCTGAAGGCTCCGGGTGGGAGTCTTTGCAGTGCAGTGGACTCCCTCTTCCCCTGACTAGTCTGCAGACCCACCCAAGGTGTGGGTCCCTCAAGGGAACCTCAGGATGACTCAGCAATAAAATATTTTTGGTTTTGTAAAAAAAAAAAAAAAAAAAAAAAAAAAGATTTTGCCTTGGAAGCAGAAGGTCTTGAGTTCAGATCCCAGGTCCCATGTAAAAAATGCCAGGCAGAAATGGTACCAGCCTGCATTTCCGGTCCCAGTGAGCAGGGCTCTTAAAATCCCAGAGGGAAGCAAAAAGGAGGTAGAAGTAATGCAGATGATTCCCGAAGTCACCCTTGGTCCTCCACAGGGACACACAGTGCTCTCTGATGCATGCACACACTCAAATAAGAAATCTCAGAGGTTATCGAATGCAGCCATCATAGCTATCTTTCCCTTACTTCCCTCCTTCCCCCTTCTTTTCTGAGATAGGGTCCCTCCCCAGACTGTTTCAACTTCCTGCCTTCAGAATCCTGGGCTCACAGGTGTGCACCATCATGCCTGGCTTCCCAACAGTCATTCCTGTGATGTGCTTGTGGCTGCTCCTGTTTGAACACATCTGCTGGTTTCTCAGCATCTTTCCATTTTTACTGAACTGCTCCAACCTTGGTTTCTTTGACACATAGTTTTCTTTTCAGTTGTTGGTTCCCCATCTTTCAGTCTTAAAATGTTGAATTTCTTTAAGGTCAAGTGCCCTTACTTTTGTTCTAAGAATGTCATCCATTCTCATGATTTTAGGGCCTCCCCATATGCAAAATTACTTACTTTTATTTGTGTAGTATATGAATACATATCTGTTATTTGGTGGGACTGAACTGAATTTAGGGAATTCACATCTGGCTAGGCAAATGCTCTACCAATGAGGTATATTTTCAACCCCCCCAAATTACATCCTTTTATGCTGTGTCTGTTCGTGTGGGTGCATGTGTGTGGGCAGGTCCACCTGCATATGTGTATGTGCATGTGGAGCCAGACATAAATCCCTGGTGTCATTACTTGATGCCACTAGCTTTTGAGATGGATTTCTTATTGGCCTGGAGCTCACCAAGTAGACTATACTGGCTGACCATCGAACCCCAGGGATCTGCCTCTCTGTGTGTGTGTATGTGTGTGTGTGTGTGTGTGTGCACGCGCACACGCGCGGTATCAGAGGACACTGTGTATGTGTGCCTGTGGAGGCCAAAGGATGACTTCAGGAATCACCCTGGATTGTACTACCTCCTTTTTGCTTTTGCTCTGGATTTCCCAGGCTCCGCCTTCTAAGGCTAGAAATGCAGGCCGCCATCATTTCTGCCGGACGTTTTTCACATGGGATTCAGAATCCAAACTCAGACCTTCTGCATGCAAGGCAGAGGCTTAACCCCTGAGCCACCTCTCCAGTTCTGGATCTGCTTGTCTTTACCTCCCTAGTGCTTGAATTTACAAATGTGTGCTCTTGCTTCTGGTTTTTTTTACATGGGTTCTGGGGATCAAATTTGGGTCTTTCTGCTAATGGGGCAAGTACTTTATCAACTGAGCTATCGTCTCAGACCCCAAAATTACATCTTTAGCCTAGCTTTCCTCCACAAACTTTGGACTCAATGTTGTCTTCATTTCAAATCTCACTTGAATGTCATAGGTACCTTAAACTTTTTATGTTCAAACAAAACTTAAAATCTTCCCTTCCAAGTCTGGTCCTGGTCCTACAGTCCCTGGTTCAGTGCAAGGCAACACCGTTCAGCTATAGCGCTAGCCCAAGCTGGGCATGTTGGGTATGAGATCATTCCTGCCATCTCTTATCTTGTGCTATCCCATGAATGTCATAGGGAAGTAAAATTCTATTTTTTTCCTCCTGAATATTTCTTAAATCTCTGCTTTTCTTTATGTCCATTGTTGCCATTAAGATACTGTGATCTCTTTTAAAGACTCTGGCGATGTCCATATTTCTAGCATGCCGTATTCTGTAATCTTGTACTTCTCATCATTTTTAAGTCACAGCACCCAGAAAATGTATTTAGTATTACTGGGGATAACGAAACAAGGGTGCTGTGAGTTAGAGGCAGCTGCCCACTGACTCTGGTTGTTCTGAACTGGCCCAGCTGGTTCAGGGGCCAAAGGGATCAGTATCTTGAGCACTCTGTTACCTGTTCATAACTCAAAGACTGTTCTGTGTAAAGCTGTATTCACATTCATTCTCTGTGCTTTAACCAGTGGGAGGTTCAGTTTTCAATAGGGATTTGACTTTTGTCACTCCTGCTTAAAACCTGGTGGCTTTATGTTGCTTTCAAGATAAATATCACCATTTTATCAGTTTAAGACTATATAATTTGACTGAATTTCACTAGTCTCAACTGTGTATTCAGCCCCTTCCCCCTCCCATGCCTCATACCAGTTGCCCAGTTTCCAAATACATTTTGCCATATTTGACCTTTGTAATTTCTGCTTCTCTTGTTCACTTTTTGCTCTACTTAAACCTTTACACTTAGTTATTCCCTCTTGTCATTAAGACCTAAGTTCAAAAGTGCCTGTGCAATTTCCTCAATCAGCTCAGGTATGTTTTCCCTGAGAGTCTTTATTATGGTAGGAGTTCACTGTCTGTCCTGTGACATGCCTGTGACTTGTTCACTGTTCTCTGGGCACTTAGTAAATGTTGACTGAATGAATTGTGTGCCAGTTCTTGGTACTAGGGCTGAGGCATTAGTGTAATCAGACAAGTTCCCTACTCCTAGAGAGCTTGCGCTGAGATGCAGACAATGAAGTAAGAAGGAACTACTGTGGAGCAAAGGATTCAACATTTTAGAGTCTGTAGGAGTTGAGTCTATAGGAAAAACACTTCTTTAAAATTTATTTATTTATTTATTCATTCGTTCGTTCATTCATTCATTCATTCATGTATGTATATGTGTGTGTGTGTGTGTGTGTGTGTGTGTGTGTGTGTGTGTGTGTGTCAGAGGGCACTGTGTGTCCCTGTGGAGGACCAAGGGTGACTTGAGGAATCATCCTTGGTTGTTTCTACCTCCTTTTTGCTTCTCTCTGAGATTTTTCAGGCTCTGCCCACTAGGGCCAGAAGTGCAAACTGCTACCACTTCTGCCTGGCATTTTTAGTGGGATCAGGTATCTGAACTCAGGACTTCTGCTTGCAAGGCAGAGTCTTAACCCCTGAGCATCTCTCCAGTCCTATTTTAAATATATAAACTGAGATTTCAGTAGCCAAGAAGACTTGTTTTATAAAACTATGATTGTATGAAAGAGAGGTCAGGGTTGCAAATACAAATTGGCATTTTAAGGTGTTTAAAGGGAGTTTCAAAGGTAGGCTGATGGAGAGGAACTCTGGTTTCCTGGAAAATGTCAGACCAGCACCGGGAGTTGAACAAAGGAGGGTCTTCAGCAAGGGAGAATTTAGAAGAGTAGTAGTGATGTAGGAGTGACAGAAGATGTGGTGGCCATGAAAGCTAAGAGAAGGTATTTCAAGAATTGCGTTGGATGCTATTGACAGATTGAATTAGAAGACAATAGAGAAGTCACCAGTGCTTTGGCAATAGAGATTAATGGCCTGGACTGCAATCCTAGAACCCATGCAAATGAGATTGGAGAGCACTGAGGAACAACCAGGTTCAAGAATTTTTGTAGCTATGGCCATGAGGATGCCTCAGTGGGTTCCCAGAGTCCACATGGTAGGAGGAACAGACTTCTGAAAGCTATCCTGTGTCTATTTGCTCTCCACTTCCCCTTAAACAAACAAACAAACTCAAGAATAATTCTTGTAGGGGCTGGAGAGGTGGTTTAGGGGTTACGCCTCTGCCTTGCAGGCGAGAGTCCTGAGTTCGGATCCTAGACCCCACGTATAGACACCAGGTGTGGAAGCGGGCGCGGCCTGTGTTTCTGGTCCTGGTAGGGCAGAGCCTGTGAATCCAGGGCAGAGTAAACAAGGAGGTGGAGGCAGTCCATGGCGGTTCCTGAATTCTACATACACACACACACACACATACACATACACACACATGCGCACAATTGAATAAATAATGAAAAAAATTATAAAAAAAAAGAAAAAAAAGAATAATTCTTGTATCTGGTACTGAGGCTCACTGTTTTAATTCCAGTATTTTGGAGGCTGAAACAGTGGTAGGTGGGACTAGTGAATAAGATGAAGGAGGCTGGTTCAGGAAGTTGGCGTTCGTCTGTATACTTGGCCAGACATGCTGGTCTGGCAAGTGAGGCAGTCGTTCTATGAAGTCAAGAGGGTTTTACTTTTTTTAAAAAAATACCTACCTTTTGTATGTGTGTATGTGCATGTGCACGTGTGCCAAAGTTCCATGTATTGAACTCGAGTTCTCGGGCTTGTTGGTTAGCACCTGAGATATCTTATAAGTCCCAAGAAAGCATTTCCTAATGATTTGCCTCCCCAAGGGAGGATCTTATAGAAGAAATAGGTTAGGAAGAAAGAGATAGGGTAGCTGGGAGTGAAGTTTCTGGTAAGGCAAGTGGTGAGCTAATCAGTACTCAAGTGGAAGGGCTGCTCTTAGTATATAAGAGTGAAAGAAGAAGCCACATTCACAAGAATAGATTGGTGGATTTGGTGGTGGAAATAAGAGCAATCATCAGTTTTTTGTTTTGTTTTGTTTTTCCCTCAGTGAGCTGAGGAGGAGAATGCAGTAAAGGAGATTTTAAGAGAGAAAGACAAAAAGTGTGAAATTGTTTTGGAGAGCAGACAAGTGAACATATTGATGAGAATTAATGGAATTTCTGGCCAATGTTAAGTGTCCGTTTGAGATTCATGTCCCTGAATTTCAGCTGAAACTGTTCAATGTGGATGTTTCGTCCAGTAGGATCCAGCAGTTAGAAGTATGGATTAGGACTTAACCTGGGTTGACATTTTACTAAGTAAGTACAACAGAGAGAGAAAGAGAGCAAAGAAGAAAAGATGCACGTATGCATGGAGATAAGTTTTTCCCCCCCTAAACATCATAAGTAATTTTGATAGCTAAAGTGGGTGGGAGGGGGACAGTCACAGAAGCACAATAGCTATTGAGAGTGATAAGATTGAAGAAACAGAGAGAGCTTGCAAGGCAGTCTTAACCCCTGAGCATCTCTCCAGAGATGCTTGTCACATAAAAGTGGTCTAGATAGTGCTAGTGAAGTTGAGATTTCAGAGATGGTATGTTTACTGATGTTGACAATGTGTAGGGTGTAATATGGTCATGTGACTGATGTGGAATAAAGTAAAAATTAGGAAATTTGGGTTATCTGCTTTCTAATTAAAGATACCTGGATAATACAGGAGTAGGCAAGAAGACAGAACACCACTAGCGAATCCAGAACTTGTCTGTCTTGTTGAGGAGGAATCAAGAAAATATGTTTTGAATATCAGACACCAGGGTTATTGAAGGAAAAAGCTTGGCACAGTGAGCTAAATAAAAAATGAATGGAAAGAGTGATAAATGAGTGAATGGAAAGTTACACTTTCATTGAAAGTTAAAAATGTCCATAATCTGTGCTACTGCTTTCAGTTCTACCCTGTAAAACTCTCTTTAAGGAGAGAGGTTAGCAAATCACAGGCTGCCGGTCACGTTGAGCCTTCCATCTGTTCTTAAAGCACAACTGTGCCAGTGTTCAGACCCACCCTTTGCTTCACACATTGTCTATGCCTGCTTTTGTGCTACAGTGGCAGCCAGACTCACAAAGCTTAAAGTATTTATTATCTGTCCCTTTATAGGAAAAGTTTACTGACTCCTGATTTAGAACAGTGGTTCTCATACTTCTGTGAGCCTCAGAATTGCCCAAAGGCTGTAAAAACACAGATTGCTGGACTCCACCCCTTGGTGTCTGATTAGGAGATGTGGGTAGGGACCTAAGAATGTGCATTTCTGACAAATCCCCTATTATGTTGGTGTTTCTGGGATGGGAACTACAGAAGCATTATTGCTTTAGGCTCCTTCCCTTAATCTTTGCTGAATCAAATATCAGTCCATGACAGTGCCAATCACTTGACAGGATTTGCCAGTTTCTCAAGATTGCTTTCAAGCCTGGTGTTCCTCTGGTCAGTGCTATTCTCAACCTCTGTTTGTGCCCTCCCCTCCTCTTCCTCCTGCTCTCCTTTCCTCCTTTTCCCGTCTCCTTCTTCCCTCCTCCCTTCTTCCCTTTGTTCTTTCACCTGTCCCTCCTTCTCTTTCCCCTCCCTCCCAGAGAGAGAGAGAGAAAGAGAGAGAGAGAGAGAGAGAGAGAGAACATGTATGTTATGGTGTATGGATGGAGATCAAGTCAGCATTCTGGAGTTAGTTCTTACACCATGTGGGCTTCTGGGGATCGAACTCAGGTCCCCAGGTTTGTAAGCAGGTAACTTACCTACTGAACTGTCTTGCTGATCCTCTTCTATCCTTTCTCTTTGATTGTCTTTGGAGATAAAACCAAAGATTATAGGCATGAGCCACATACCTGGCTCTTGGTTTTTTAATTTGTGGTGTGATGGGACAGAGTTAAGGTAACCTTTGCCTTCAGTTTTCTGATTAATGGGAGAGCTTGAAGTTGACAGGAATCTACAGAAACTAGAAATGGGGATTTACCATCAGAGCATATTATGTAGCCAGGGTGGGTCAGACTCAGAGCAGAGGGTCTCTGAGGACACAGATCTCACAGAACAGAACCAAAGACAACCTTGTCTGCTTCCCTGCAGCCTGCATTAGAGACACAGAGCAGCCAGAGAGAGAGCTGCTGCCATCCACTCTGTCCTCCGAGCATCATTTTATCTATTTTACTTTAGTCTTAAAATGAAAGAATATTTGAAGAAAGTGTTTTTTCCTTTAGGAAAAGCTAGAGGCTTGGTGGGCAAACATGCTGGTATTGTTCAGAGCCTCACGAAAGCAAAGGAGCAGAGGAGGAAAACTTTCTGGTAACTCAATCTAAATGTTCTTGGCTATAATTGTATCACCTGGGATACTGAGACAGGGAGGATCGCGCATGTGCGTTTAAGGGCAACCTGGGCTACAAAGATAGACTATTCTGTCTCAAAAAGAAAAGAAAAGAAAAAAGAAAAAAAACAAACCTTTTTCTATGCCTGATAAACAGGAAAATAGCAATACTAATTTAGAGAATATAAAGTTTCTAAGAAGAAAAAAGTCTGTAAAAAGCATCACAAGATAAATTACCTCAGGACTCTATTTCAGAGCTTGTGTATTGTTGGTAAGGGGACTTGAGTGCTGACCCTCTGATTAGAATGAAAAGTCAGTCATCAGCCTTCCAGAAAAACACCTTGAGCTTGTGAGCAGCGACTCTGACTCCAGGCATTTGTCACTTCCCCAGGTGTGTGGAGCCCATTTGTGACACCTCGTCTTAAAATTCATGATTTATATTCCTTTAGGGATTTACACAGGAAAATAATGAAAAGAGCCACCTATATCTTGTTAGTTTCAGGAACTTCCTGAGACCAAAGTTGTTTACTTTCTGAGCTCTCTAATATGCAGTGTTTCAGATGCTATACAGTAGCCTCCTTTGGTTAAATTAAGGGCAAACTTCAAGCAAGCATATGCTGTGCCTGAAGGAAATATACCATGCAACAGAACTCACAGGAAGTTTCGGAAGTCCTCAGTCAAGAATGCCTTACAAGAATGTGGCTGAACTAAGAGCCTTATGGTTTGATGTCACTGGAGAATTCCCTAGAGAAAGGGTTCTGAGAGAAACTGCTTAGTAAGACAGAGAGAGGTGCAGTAAGGACAGACATGGCCCCCTAGAACGGTGGAACAGTCCACAGAAATCCTAAGGCTAACATCAAATGCAGCCATTTCCTAAGGATTTCAGAGTCTGGGACTTGAGAAATTGACAACCATGTTTGCAATTGTATTGGCTGTCCTGCTAAAGTCTAAGGGGCCTGTTTTGTGAGAGCATAAACTTTGATACCCTTTCATCAGGATCAGTGAAGTTTGATTTGTACATGTATGAATGCTTTTGCTTTCTCTGGTTTGTGTTCTTCGTTTATTCTAATGGAGATGAAAACAAAAAGAATGAAAAATAAATACATAAGACATCATTCCTATAGTAAAGGTACCGTGTTCAGCAGGTGAGGAGTTCCTGATATATACTAGTCATTCTTCTAGACACTAGGACTGTATCATGAGAAAGTCAAACTTTGCTCTCATGGATATTGTCTTTTTGTCAGGGACCCTAGACAGACAAGTTATTGTATGGAATGTTGAATGGAATATCCAGTGCTGATAAGTGCTATGAAGAGAAACCTGGGCGAGATCAAAGAGTGCAGGGTGGCCAGCAGTGTAGAAAGTAACAGTTAAGATGACATTAATAAAGCCTCGAAGTAGTTAGGTTTGTGAAGTGATTAGGTCATGGAGATGGAGTCCTTTAAATGAGACAAGTGTCCTGTAAGAGGACAAAGGATCTCTGTCCTTTCCATCGTGTGAGGACACAGTAAGATGCTGCTGCCTAGGAATGATACAACAGATCCTGGCCAGATCCTTAATCGGCCTTAATCTTGGACTTCCCAAACCCCAGAACTACAAGCAATACATTTTTGTTTGCTTAAAAACCACTATTATGTTTTGGAAGCCCAAAGACAACATAGTTTTGCCTTTTATTCTGAATGAAATGAGAGCCATTAGAGAAGGACTTCAATTGTAAAAGAGGACCCTGGCCATTATGTGGAGGAGGTTGGGAGAAGATTTCCTAGAAGGCTGTTCATTAAGTTCAGAATCTGGATACATTTTGAGACAGCTGCTGACATCATTCGTTATTTCATTGGATGCTGGATGTGAAAGAAAGAAGATTGAAGGATGATGCAGAATGTTTTTGTCTAGAACAAATGCAAGAATTAAACTGTTAATTCCAGAAGTGGGAAGGTGGGTTCATGGAATTTCTGATGTGACCAATAATTTTAGGAATAAACCGTGGACAATTAAGGCAAGTTAACTTAACCTTGGTTCCTTAATTTTCTTTATCCTGATGATTTCATTTGTTTTTGGGTCAGTTTTATCACAATTATTTTTTGGATTCAGGATGTTCCTAGCATAGAGATACTTGCTGAGGCTGCCAGGATTCTTTACTGTCAGCAGTGTGACAGGGTAGAGTTCTTTGGGTCCAGAGAAACCTTGGGATAAATGGTGTGTGGGAGCTTGCATCTTGTCAGGTACTGCATGCAACTTGGCAGGTAGGTATGTGTTGGTTTACTAGCTGCATAACAAGTCACTACAAAGTGGTGCCAAAATACAGAAACTTTTTTCCACGGTTCCTGGAAACTGAGAGTTCAAAATTAAGGTGTTACAGACCTATGAATCCTCTGAAATGCCTAGAAAAGAACTCCTTTCCTCGGCTAGCTTTCTTGTGGATAAATCACTGCAACCTCTGCTGGCATCCACACATGATATTCTCGTTTGAGTTGTCTTCATGTGATCTTGTTTTAAGGACATTGGACATTTAAGGTCCATTCTTAATCCTGTATGATTTCAGCTTAACAAATCATAGCTGTGGAACTTTCAGGATGAGATCATGTTCACAGATAACAAAGGATTAGAACTTGAAGATACCTTTTGTATCTTTATTTCACAATAAGTGCCTTGGTCTGGATTTGACTGAGGCTATCTAGGCTTACTTGTATTTAGGGTGAGATAGGAATTAATGAATTACTTAGAAAATAGTTTTTATTGTTCGAATTTTTTAAAATTATTTTATTTTTCTAGTTTTATAAACATATTGAGTATCCCTGCTTTCCTCCATTCCTTCTCCATCTCATCCCCCTCATTTCGTCAATCCATCCCATTCCCTCCCACCTGGGATTTTTTTAGTGAATTGTCCATTAGGTTTACTTACACCTGTAATCCCAGCACTTGGGGAGGCTAATACTACACTTGATCTTAACCAAAATGCTGAGAAGCGATGAGGAGGCTGAGATAGGGACATTGCTATGAATTCAAAGCACTGTATGTCTTGAGTTCAGATCCCGGATCCCACATAAAAAACGCTAGGCAGAAATGGCAGTGGCCTGCACTTCTGGTCCTGGTGGGCCAAGCCTGCAAAATTCCAGAGGGAATTTTGCAAAAAGGAGGTAGAAGCAATCCAGTAAGATTCTCAAAGTCACTCTTGGTCCTCCACAGGGACACACAGTGCCCTCTGATACACACACACACACACACACACACACACACACACACACAGAAGCTAAACATAAATTAAAAAAAAAAAAACAAGTTCAAGGTTATAAAAAAATTTACACCCCTGTTTTTTTGAAATTTGAAGACGTTGGGATATAGGAATGGTCAAATTAAGGAAGATTTGAAGACACTGAATTTGGCCAGAGCCTAGGTAGTAGAGAGCATAGACGGTCTTGCTTATGTTCTCAGTTCACATTGTTGCCACTCTGATAGCAGTTTGGCAGGAGCTATGGCAGGAGGTGCCTGCTTTCTCTCCCAGCCCGAGCCCATAGTTTCCTGTGGATGCCCAGGTGGCGCGTGGCACTGACCAGTTGTTCCCCTTCTGTGCACACCCAGTGCATGTGCATTCTTCAGTGGTGTGTCAGCAGTTATTAGTACGTACCTCTTTTTAACTCATAAGTCAACTCTAAGGGTTGTTTATCAAAGGAAGTTCAAGTTCCCACTCTGCTATCGTAGTGATAGGACTGTATTGGGTTTAGTAATGTACTTAAATAAAATTCCTTAGCAACAGGGTACATTTGGGGCCACAGAGTTGTTATCGTGGTCATGATGAGCTTTATGGCATTCCTGTTGTGTTGTAAGGAAGTGGGTACAAATCGGCAAATGGGAGATAAGGAGACTGGGCTCTTTCTACCTATCAGGAAATTTGAAATTAGAAAGGACAGGTAGGAAACAGGTTCACACAAGAGATGAAGCTTGTTCTGGCTCCCACAGGAAGAGCCTTCAGAATGTACTGTCTAATAACTATCTGGCCAGAGTGGGGGAAGTTATAGGTAGAGAGACATGCAACTGGGCACCCCAGAGGGGGCCAGGCTTTCCTTGGGTCACACAGGCACTTAGGTGAGTTGGGGAGGGCTTAGAGGAAGGCATAGGTGGCCGCCTCTGGGCTGCCTGGACCCAGCTCTGTGTCACCAACTCCAGTATGGCTCCCTCAGTAACGTGTGGGAAGGAATGATTTTGAGTATTCTTTAGGACATGTGTAGTATTTTGTTTAACAGGAAGCCTTGCTTCATGTCTGCTAAATGGGAATTCTGCCACAATTACGTCCCCAGGGCAGAGGGCTGTGATAAAGCCATACTTCTGAGGTGAGCACAGGGCAAATAATGTATTCCCGTTATTTCCTTTGACTAGTCTTTGTGATACTTGTCCAGATGTGGCTCTGAAAGTAGTTAAGTTTCTTTGTCTAAGTTGGGATTGATTTATTATCCAGATGGGACAGGAGTTATGCTTCCAAAAGGTCTGCTTTACTAGGTGTGTTGCTGTCTTGGCTTGCTGAAAGTAAAAAGTTTCATTAGAAAAGCAGATTCTATTTGACTCATCTGCCTCAGTGAAACAGATGATCTGCTGCTCAGAAAAGTCGCCAGGCCCACTGGACAGAGTGATGTACATTGTCCCCTCTGTGCACTAGGGGCTGCAGACGTCTGGCCCAGGCGGTGGAAAACCATGAGAGACAGTCTGTTATGGGACAGGAGGTTTGTCTTGGAATTTCCTGGACTTTGTCTGCGAGTATAACCTCATATACCAAGGCGCCTGTTTTTCAGAGCCCAGTTCCTTTTGAGAGGAAAAGTCCTGCCCTGCACAAGGCACTCTGCTCGCTATACTAGGCCAATTCTTCCTGTGTGTGTGGTAGGTGGGCAGGTATGCGTGCCTGGCGTCCAGCTTACTCCTAGAAGACACCAGAACCTTTGATGAGGTTCATCTGTCAATCTGGCCTGCTCATCCTGATCCTAACCACTCTTTTCTCTATTACAGCAGAAAAAGTCCTACCTAGAACGGAGTGTCAAGGAAGCTGAGGACAACATCCGGGAGATGCTGATGGCGCGAAGGGCACAGTAGGAGCCTGCAGGAAAAACTGTCCCCTCCTGACCACCCCTCCCTTCCGGGCAAAGTGGAGAGACCTGTGTGGATAACAGTCTCATTCTGCCTAGATGGACATTATCTGGGTACCCTAGCAGCCCCACATTCTATCATCATGAGCCATTTTCAAGTCCCATCCTTGTATATTTCCCCCTGTCCCTGCTTGCCACCCCTTCCAATAACCCCTTCTATCCTAGGGCAAGCCAGGATTCCCAGAGAGGGAAGAACAGAGCTTGGGCAGATGGGAAAGCTCTGTCACCGCCTGCCACTGTGCAGATGGGTCAGACCAATAAAGAATTGTGTTCTGCTCTGTGAAGTCTGCTTTCTTGAGCTGCTGAGAGGAGAGGGTAGAAGAGGCAGAAGCATCTCCAGTTACTTTCCTTTCTTCCCTTTTTGGTCCTTTGGTGACATGTAGACTTCCATATAGTATATAGGAAAGAGAACGAGATCATAGTTTAAGTCAAGAGTAGCAATTGGTTTCAAGATTCCTTTATTTCCTCCCAAACATTCCCAAAGAAAGTTCATTAGTAAACAGCACCTCCAAGGCCAATGTTACAAGATGGACACTGTGGTCTCGTATCCTCAAAGGCAACAGCGTTCTAGATCTGGCTTGCGTGTACCCGGGAGAGCCGATTACCGGCTCAGCAAATTAGCAAAACAGCTATTACTAAAAAGTGATTTAAATCCAGGGACGATGTTTAGAGACACTCAGAATGGTCCAGTGCTTGACATACCATTGTAGGCTTTCCTACAATGCAGCCTCTAACAAAACTAGGCTGTCCCAGACCCCTGGTAATAGGATTGTTTACCTTTATCCCAAGGTTGGGGTGTCTGGGCAGACTCTGAGGAGTTTGTGCTGTGAGACCTTAAGTCCTTATGAGATTGTCTAAAATAAAACAAAAGTCAGCAGGGCCTGGAGGAGGGGGGTCCATGTGTGCTAAATGTGTCTGTGACAGGATCAAGCGCACTTTCCTTATTGAGGAGCAAAAAATTGTCCTGAAAGTGTTGAAGGTACAAGCACAAAGTCAGAAAGCTAAATAAACAATAAAAATCAAGGTTGTCTGTGGGGGAAAAAGTGATTTAAAATGATTGGGAACAAGATCAGTAACTATTCAGCGTTCTTCCCACTTTCTTGCACTTGGTCATTGCATGGACTAGTATAGGCAGAGGGTTACTACTCCGTGGTATCCTGTGTCTTGGTAAGATGGGAACATTGGTCCCATATATGTGATGCTACAAAATTGGGGTTTTCTTTTTTCTTTCTTTTTGAGATGTGTCATGTATCTCAAGCTAGCTTCAAACTCACTGTATAAAGGAAGATCTTGAACTCCTAATTCTTTTTGTGTTTTTACTTTCTAAGTGCTGGAATGAGGGGTGCCATCATGCTATCTCCACGCCCCCCCCCCATCACTCTCCTCCATAATACAACACTGCTTTCCAAGGGCAGCAACAGAGGCCCGCCCTGAATCTGACTCGCTCTATGGCAGTGTAGCACCACCCTGTGGCTAAAAGTGAGACAAACAGCTTGGCTGACTAGTAAAGGAGGTTGTGGGGCAGGAGTAGGAAAGAATAGTAGGAAATGGAGTCTTTCTATTGGCATGTGACTGTGGACTACAGGACTTCCAGAGAGCAGGCCAGAGGTAGCCCACAGTCTCAAAGCACCCCATTCTCCAGACCCTGTATAAAAATGAGTCTCAGCTATGCAGGTGGCCATGCCTGTCTGAGCCCTCTGAGGTGTCTTGGATACTTGCTGTTGGGAAGCAGTCAGAAGAGAGATTTCCCCCTCATGATTGGACAGTGGTCACCAGCTGACATGTCCACATCTTACAGGCTTTAAAAAGCAGATTAGTACTAGAGTCCACAGGACATGGAGAAACAAAGACTAAGGTGGCTTAAGATCACATGAAATAATTCTGACGACTGAAGTTTGAACAGATTTATTGAAATATATAGGGTGTGCGCAGAGAAATCAATTCGGGTGTGTTACATGTTGCCATTATCTTGAATGTATAATTCATAAATTATAAATATGTATTTCATAACTAAGCCTTTGGCCAAAAAATAAAAGGAAAATCATTTAGCACATGTTAAAAGATCAATAAGAAATGGATTTTGAACATTATAAAGATCAAGTCACTGAATTAAACAGCAGCAACCCTTCTAATCTAAACCCCAAGTATTGAAGATAGAGGTGTCTGTGCAGAGCTAGTCACTTATCACAGCAATCAGAAGAGACGGGGACAGGCACACCTAATGGAGGTGGCACAGAGCAGGCAGGACAGGCAGGCTGGGCTGATCAGGTGAGCATGTCCCACAGGCAGCAGCAACAGAGAGCAGTCCAGCAGGCTGTGAGGCAAGTGGACGGCCCCAGGTCATCTCTTCTTTGGTCTTCCACCACATACACTGGAGGAAGAAAGGCAAGGAGGGCGAACGTTAGGACCAGGGAGGGTGACAGCAGCAACACCACGAAGCAGTCAGGGTGCAGCCTTTTGTCCTGTCATTGCTGAGGATGCTTGAAAGGCAACTGGGCTTATCTGTTTTCCTTCCCTTCCCACCACTCATCCTCCCAGGAACAGATACTAGGGAAATTACAGAATGGCCTTACACCACAGCAGTCAAGAGTTGGTGGACCCAGGCTGGAGAGATGGCTCAGCAATTAAGACTGCCTCACAAACAGAAGGACCTGAATTTTGATCCCAGGTCCTATGTAAAAAATGCCAGGCAGAAACAGCGATGGCCTGCACTTCCAGTCCTGGTGGGAAGGCAGAGCCTGGGAAACCCCAGAGCGAAGCAAAAAAGAGGTAGAAGCAATCCAGGATGATTCCCAGAGTCACTCTTGATCCTCCACAGGGACACATAGTGCCCTCTGATACACAAACACACACACACACACACACACAAATAAAATGTATATATTAAAGTTGACAAACCCTACTTGGCTGATAAACCAAGGACCATTGTCTTCTGCCCTTACAGGGGTACTGAGAGGGGGATTCCCTCAGGTGCAGCTAACCATCTCCTAAGAGTAGGAGGAATTGAAATCTTATAAGCAAACCTTAAAGGAATCCTGTTTGTTTATTTTCATACCTGGTGAATACACAATTGTAGAGAGCCCCAAACTACAGTAACACAGAGAGTTAAGGGGAGCAGGGAGGGTGTGTGGTCAAGTGGGACAAATGGCTGGAAATCTCTGCCCTCCTGCAGAACACAGTTGGAAAGCTGGCCAAAATTTGTATGGGCCCCAAGAAGGAGCTACTCTAATGACTGGTAGTCAGTCCTAAGCAACTTGGTAAAAACCTCAGAACAATCATTAAATTAGTAAGCAAGGACATCAAACTTTTCAAAACTCATGAGCATAAGAATCTTACAAATCAGACCTGAATTTTGGCAATTAGCTGTTTTGTTTTCTATTTTTATATTTCTTTTCTTCTTGGCAGCTCCATTTTGGAGTTGGTGACATAGCTAGAATGCACTGGCTTACCAGGGAACCTACCTGAGCCTTCCCCCTTGTATTAACAGCCTGTGCTCCACAAGCTCCTATGGTGGCACAGGCTTAAAACCTGCCCATTCACTGGCTACCTACTAAGTCTGGGAGATGACCCACCATCTGACAGGACAGCATCTGACCCTTTTATTCTCAGGTTTCATTGTGTATGAGCCCCAATGTGGTCCTCACAGGAGCACTAAGCTAGATGCCGCAACAGTCATTTCACAGACAAGAAACTCAAAGACTTAAATTATGTTCCTTATCTAGCACACAGGTTTGGCAGAAGCAGGGCAAGCTCTAAACCCTGGCCTTTAGTCCCTACAGTCTTCAAGCTAGCTCTACTCATGCCCAACTAGGCTAGAAAAGGGCCCAGGAGACCCTGAGGCATTGAGGCTTCAGGGTAGTCTTCAAATTCAGTTCTGGCCCATGGCACTCACTGAAATCCAAGACCACTAGGGTCACTATAGTAGGAAAGGACCAGGTTATCTGTACCTTCCTAAGTGACCTGCCCACTCTCTGTACAGGTAACCAGGAAAAAGAACACATGGACTGTGAGACCCCTGGATTTCCCTAAGGACTGACACTCTAGCATGGACAGTCAGGTCCTCCCCTGCCAGTTTTTTTTTTTTTTTTTTTAATTTTTTTTTATTATTATTATTATTTATTCAACTGTGTGCATGTGCGTGTGTGTGTGTGTGCGTGTGTGTCTGTATGTGTGTGTGTGTGTGTGTGTGTGTGTGTGTGTGTAGAACCACGGACGAATTCGCGAACCACCATGGACGCCTCCACCTCCTTCTGCCTCGGGATTCACAGGCTCCGCCCTACCAGGACCAGAAGCGCAGGCCGCCCCCGCTTCCGCCCGGCGTCTATACGTGGGATCTGGGATCCGAACTCAGGACCTTCCGCCTGCAAGGCGGAGGCTTAACCCCTGAGCCACCTCTCCAGCCCTCCCCTGCCAGTTTTAAGAATAGTCTTGATAGGTTCGTGAGCAAGCCACATCCCGGCCAGGCCTGGTTTGCTGAGGTCCCAGATTCTAGCCTCCATCTACTGGGGGTGGAGGTGTTTTTGCGCACAAATGCCAGGACTGATCAAAAGCCTCGCACACACCCACCCGGTGCCACACAACCCACAACTTTCTTGTGGGACAGGTTTGGGCACCAATCTCTCTGCCTCCTATTCTCCATGGTCCTTTTCTTCAGCTCCAGGGACAGGGCTTTCCTTCCTGTTAGAAGCTGAAACTTAAGCTTATGCCCAAGTCCTGCTTCCTTTCTCACCATTCTCTAGCTCCATGCCCAGGGTCATCCTTGCTAGAGTCCATTTCTCATTCTTAGAAACACAGTGAACTAGGAACTTTAAGCTGATTCCTCTCAGGCAGCTGACAGAGGTTAAGAGTTGGCATCTGCAGAGCTCGGACCTTAAACTGAAAGTCTGTGTCAACTGTGGTCAGTTGGTGTGTGGCACCCCCCCCCGCCCCCTGCCTTTCCTCTGCCCTGCACAGTGGAAGTCAGAGGCATTTATTTCCAGAGCACTGTCTTCCAAAGCCTTTATGACTATCCCCCAACTTCTCTCCCCGTGCAACCAGTAGAAGTTGGGAGGATATAAGTGGGGAAAAGGTGAGATGTGCAGGTTTCCTACCTACCTGTTTCTTGCTTTTCAAGTCACCCATAACAGGGCGACTGGCCCAGGAGCAAGTCTTAAGAAGGCCTCCCAGTTTACTGAAGCACAGCTGTGCAGCCCAGAAATGGTGAATCTTACAAAAACATCTAAATGTCCATCTGCCTGGGGAAGGAGTGTGTTGTTTGCAGAGGGCATCTGATCTGCCTAGGAACTCCCACGCCAGTGTGCTCCTCATTCTACCCAGGTCCTGGACTATTCTGCTCTGGTACGTGGTACCAGAGGGTACATGCTGAAGCTCAGTTGGTAGTCTCAGTTTTACAATAGGTGCGGGGACAGAAATGGTACCAACCCTAGTGTTCCACATCCAGGCCAGATCGGCAGTCCTGGCAACTACCTCCTTTACTGTCAACCAGCATGGCAGATGTGGGAACAGGGGTACTGCATGGGTTATGTGACACGTTAAACTGCACACTTAAGTTGTACTGTCTTTGTAGGATTGTGTTGGTGTGATAGCTCAAAGATAGAGCACTTGCCTAGCAAACAAGAGGCCCTAGGTTCAATCCCCAGTGCTTCCAGGAAAAAAAGAGGGCAAATACCTTGAGTGTTAGGGAGATGGCTCAGTAGTTAAAGTGCTTGACATGCAAACAAAAGGACTGGAGTTGAGATCCTCAGATCCTACATAAAGTGCTGGATGTATATGGTGCCCTACCTGTAATTCCAGCCTTGGAAGGCTGACATTGGGAATATCCAGAACAAGGTAACTAGCCTGACTGCTCCCATCAATGAGATCTGAGTTTGATTCAAAGGCCCTTTTCCAAAAAGAGTAAGCTGGAAGGGAGACCAAGTGTGATTCCTGATGTTGATCTCAGGCTTCCACACATGTTATCAATGTGCATGTGTACTTGTACACACATACATACGCAATGGGGGTGGTGGTGAAGAAAATCCTTTTTTAAAAGAAAAAGAGGGAGTCAAAAGCAATGGGTAAGTGTTGGGAACAGGCTGTGCAGGCAGAATTAGGATTAGCTGTTGGTGTCAGCCCTGGAAAGAGGTTCTGGCACCTACAGCACCTGCTCAGTTGGAGTTCCTTCTTGGAGATCCAGTGCCCTCCTGTGGCTAGACTGGAGATAAAGACAGGGTCGCAGTTCCTGTGGGAACTTGAAGGCTGGCTTCCATTCACCTTAGCCAAAGGCTAAACCTTCATTCCCTTGCTCTGTCAGATCAGTAAGGGCCTGAGTCCCAGTTCCAGGCAAGCAGGGACACGAGGGGCTCTATTTCCAAGGACTAAGCTGGAGTAGGAGTCGGGTTTTGAGTCTCTTGCTGGGTTTGCCTCTTTTAATCTTCCACTTTTGAACCAGCTGTCAGTATTCCCAGCCCCAGCAATGTGGGGTCTGCATATGGAAGATGAAAAGAAGCAGGCAATCTCCTGGGTCCAGGTGCCTGCCCACCCATCCTGGAGTCTTCTGCAGGACCACCTGACATCAGCACTTTGATCTCAAGGATCACAGGCAGCAGTGAGCAAGTAGAGCAGAGCAGGGACAACTTAGAAGAGTGTGAGCTCCTGATACCAGACACCTCTGCTTGCCCTGCTTGGACTTTCTAAATGATTAATCAGAAGCTCTGCTGTGGTAATAGAGTCTTATTAGGTCCTTGTGCATGCTTTCGTGAATCTGCACTGTCTGACCCAAACAGAGCTGAGGAGAGCAGGAAGAAAGTTGGGTCCCCCAGAAGGTTCTGATGTTCCAGGCATTTTCCAGAAGCAAGAAAAGAAAGCAGCACCATGGACCACCATGGCCCAGATCAGTGATGGACTCTCCAGGTTAGTTGGCCCTTAACTCTTAAAACCACCATGGCCACAGCATCCCTGAGAAGTGCCACCAATGGGGAAGAAGCTTTGCCAGGAGCAGGAGAACTCTGAATCTTCAACTGTCCTTGCCCTGTACCAGGCATCTTGAGGAACAGAAGATCAACCAGTCTTCCAAATGTTTTAGAGGATTCAGAATGCCTAACTACTGCAAAGATCAAGAGAGAGGCAGTGAAGAAGAGATCTTAAGCCGTTTCAAGACTTAAGTAAAACCTCAAGAATTACAAAATGACTCTCATCCCTCATGTAGAAGCAGAGAAGACATACAACGTTATTACAGTTCACCTTTTGGTGGATGTATATGTCAGCAAGACCATCTGATATCCAACATGAAAGGATTACACTGCTGAAAACCATGTCCATAAGGCACCTGCTTAGTCCAGTGAGCATCTGGTAAGTTTATGAAGGAGATGAGGGGTACATGGCAGCCCCATTCACAGGGGACTAACACAACATCATCCTCCCAGGGTTCAGCTGGGCAGGTCAAGTCCTTGTAGTTTGATCCTAGACTGTGAAGGTTAAAGGCAAGAGAGGTTAGGAACCTTTTCCACATCTCTCCCTCTACAGCAAAAAAACGAGGTTTGCAGAATCGGCACAGTTTGGCCAGGTGCTGAGAGGCAACTCCTCTGCCTGCTGAGCTCTGCTATCCTGTCCTGGCCTCCGTACTCTCCTGCTCTGCTTCTCAAGGTGCCTTCTGCAGCTTCAGCTCTGGCTTCAGGGTCTCTTCTGTGAAGTGGAGTCTTCCAAATTCCTTCTTAGTATTCCTGAATATTCTGAGGCACAGCAGTCTGGGAACTGGCCACTCAGCTCCCCGACTGACTGGGCATTCACTGATGCTGCCCACCTGTTCTTCATGCCTTCTGACCTGGAGGTGGATCCCACATCCTATGTGAGAGGCTGATGAAGCCTAGGAAACTACATGAGCGATCATCTAGATGAGTCCTAAACCCACTCCACCTTGACCTCAGGACTCAATCTCAAGGTCAGCTTTTTTTTTTTTTTTAGCTTTGTCTACCTTCAATCCTGTGAACAGAAGACCAAAATGGCACTATTTTGGATAAACAGCATAACAGTTGAGGGTTGAAAGTAGTGGCATGTGTCTGTAAACCCAGCACTTAAGAGACTGAGAGAATAGAATTGCTGGGCCACATAATATGATCCTATTTCTAAACTCCATACCACAGATTGGGTACATCTACATAAATAGTGCCAGCCTGATATTGCTACTACCTTTCAGGCCAAGACCCCATCCTTGGCCATCCTCGGGACATGAGGAAAGAGTTAGTTATAGGTTCTAGGACAACTCAGAATCTCTCAGAGCCACAGCTGCAGATGAAACTTAGAAAGACAGGTCACCTTGACCACTCATTATTGTATGAGGATGCTGAGGTCACAGAGGGGATGTGAACAGAGAGAGGCCATGTAGGTGGGCAGGTTCTCTTGTCATCCCACCCTACTGACTCCTGGTCCAGGGCAGTCTGGGTACATGTGCCATGAGATGTGATCATTATGGGCTGTCTCCTTTCTCTGCCATTCTCCCTCCGAAGCCAAGGTCTGCATGATCAAGATTTAGGTCCTGCTCTGTTCCAGATTAAGTTCCAGAGTCAGGGCCCATTGCCTGAAAAGGAACTGCTCCAGCAGTCAACTGTACCAGTGAATTTCAAAGTCCTACATGACTGGAACCCATGCCTGGTAAGTAGGCACACTGACTCAGAATGAGAATACAGGCCATGAAGGCACAGGGAGGCCCTAGAGATCCACTTTAGATTTTCCTTGGGCTGCCCCATTCCCCTGGTTGCTTGGTGCTCTAAAGACAAGGGCTGTGTACACGGGCTCAAGTTTTAATACTGGCTCTCACTGCCTGGCCAAATACTGTGGAACAAGTCACGGCTCCCTGTGCCCTGATCTTCTTGTAAAATGAAGAAAAAAATAATACTTCAGGGCTATTGTAACAAAAACTAAGAGGTCAAGTGTTTAACAGGCCCCAGCAGGGGGTCAAGAAAGGAGGACATATTAGAAAATACAATGTTGGGACATCATACAGAATTCATGAAAAATCTGTTTCTTATTCTAGGACTGTGAGGGAAGGGACTTCTCCGACAGACTCATTCCCGGCTGGTGTTTATAACTGTGATTGCTGAAGATAAAAGTTGGTGTTAAGATGGGCCGGGGCTGGAGAGATGGCTCAGGGGTTAAGACTTGTCTTGCAAGCAGAAGGTCCTGAGTTCAGATCTCAGGTCTCACTTAAAAACATCAGGTGGAAATGGCAGTGGCCTGCACTTCTGGTTCTGGTGGGCGGGTCCTAGAAAATCCCAGAGTGAAGCAGGAAGGAGGTAGAAGCAATCCAGGATGAGTACTGAAGTCACCCTTGGTCCTCCACAGGGACATACAGTGCCCTCTCATACATACACACGAAACTTACCACCAATGACACTAATGACATCAGCATTGGTTATTAAGAAAATTTACATGAAAGCCACCACAGAGATACTACTGCATCCCCATCGAATGGTCAAAACAAAAAATACAGTATCGGGCTGGAGAGATGGCTCAGGGGTTAACTGCCTCGAAAACAGAAAGTCCTGAGTTCGGATCCCAGGTCCCAGGTAAAAACACCAGGCAGAAACAATGGTGGCCTGTACTTCTGGCCCTGGTGGGTGGAACCTGAGAATCTCAGAACGCAGCAAGGAGGTGGTAGACGCAATCCAGGATGATTCCCAAAGTCTCCACTGGTCCTCCATAGGGACACACACACACACATAAAATGAATAAAATAAAGTTTAAAAAAATACAGTATCAAGTTTTGGAACCATCGTCCAATGCTGATAGGCATGTAACACGCTATAGCCACCATGAAAAACAGTAGCAGTTTTAAAGCTAAACACACATTTATAAGCATATGATCTAGAAATTTTACTCCTGGTTAAGAGAAGGGACCATCCTCAACCTTTTTTGATGGCAGAAAAAACATTAACACAAAACCTATACATTAATATTTATAGCATCTATTTATAATTGTAAAAAAATGGACACAACTCAAATGATGTTTCAACAGATAAAAACCCGTGGTACATCTACACAATGGAATACTATCCAGTGACAAAACACCCTCCAGATCATCACAAAACACAGCAGATATATATTGATGATTCTGTTTGTAAAGCAGCACCCCACAGTGACAATCCAGGGAAAGTTGTAAGTAACTCACATCTCCCTTTGCTAAATGTGCTAGAAAAGTCCTAAAAGACCAAAGGTTTCCATAGGGTCCACAGGCTTCGTAAAAGATAGGATGTGTTTTCTTCCCTCCATCACAGCAAAATTATATCATTTATCATACTGGCATAGTCTTTAGCAGCATTCATGAAGGATGAGGCTACAGCACGGCAGATGCTCAGAGGAAGGTCCTCCTCAGAACATGGGTAATATGTTTCCTTGTCTATGGGCTGGATCCTCCAGGCATGTATCCCAAAAGACATGATCTCCTTGAGGAACAATGTGTCCTCTGTACACACTCAAGCTGAGTACCATTTGCCTAATTTACTTATTTAGTGTCTGAAACTCAGTGACTTGTGGCTTCATCTCTCTTGCATAGCAGAGGTTCCTGATCACACCCTGGCTGATTCTTTGCTCACTACCACATGCCTCACAAATGTTTTCCTTCCTCTGGGTCTGAGGAGTCCCCGCAGTCTTGTTTTCCCTCTGTTGGCATCTTTTACTGAAGAAAACTCTACCCCTCAGTGACAACAGTGTGACTAACTCTAATGGACCTTTTGAAATCTCAACAACACTGATGTTCCTTTTTTGGAATTTGCAATCTCCTGCCTCAGCTTCCTATTACTAGGATTACAGAAGTGAGCCACCATGTTCTTAACAATCTTCACTCTTCAAGCTTTTCTAATTCTCTTTTTTCAAGTGCATGTGTGTATGTGGTACATTCATGTGTAGTGTGTGTGTGTAGGTACATGTACATATTAGTGTGTGCACATAGGAAGGCCCGAGGGTGATACTGGAAATGTTTTGTTGATCTCCCACTTTATTGTTATGAGTCTGGTCTCTACTTAAACCAAGCTGTGCCTTCCTAGGACTGGCATTACAAGGGTTGCCACACCCACCCAGCATTTATATGTCAGGTCTGCGGATACAACTCTAGCTCTTCTGCTTGCACTGTCAGCATCTTTAACTCCTGAGTCATCCTTAGTCCCTACTTCTGATTCCTCAGGCTTCCCCTATACTATCCATTGTTTTCCCTCCCAGTTTCACCCACTCCACTTTATTTACCTTCAGTTTTAAATCCCATCAACATGCCAAGGCAAGTTCATTTTCATCTCCAGTCTAACCTCTCCTCCAGGCTGCAGGCACGTACAAACTGTCACTTTAATATCTCGGAGACACATCTGACACTTCAAACTGTTCAAAATATATTCAGAGCCCAATGTGATTCTTTCCTTCCAACTAAATTCATTTAGTTCATTTCCTCAGCTGCTCTAAGCAACGCTACCAGGTAACCAGCTCAGGTCAGAAGCCCAGAAAGTCATCTCTGACTTAACTTTGCTTCATAATCTGCATAGCCAGCAAATCACCAAGTTATGATGATTTTTCTTCCAAATGTCTCACATGAATTCATGTCACTCCATTATCACAAGCCATCCTCAACACAGAAGAGTTAAGAATGTTAAAAGTGCATTCTGGGCTGAATTGATGGTTCAGGGATTAAGACTCTGTCTCGCAAGCAGAAGATCCTGAGTTCAGATCCCAAGTCCTACATAAAAGTGCCAGGCAGAAAAGGTGGTGGCCTGCACTTCTGGTCCTAGTGGGTGGAGCCTAGGAAGTCCCAGAGGGAAGCAATCCAGGGTGATTCCTGAAGTTATTCTTGGCCCTCCATAGGGACACACAGTGCCTTCCCCCCCCCCCACACATTAAAAATTTTTTTTAAATACATTTTCTTTAAAAATGTACATTTTAGGGCTGGTAAGACAGCTAAACAGATAAAGGTTTGCTATGCTAAGTTCAATTCTTGGAGACCACATGTTGAAAGAAGTGACTTTTGAAAGTTGTCCTTTAACTTCCACAAGTGTCCACTCTCCACCAGTTGATAAATATATTTTTAAAACATACATCATACATCTCATTGCTTAAAATCCTTCAATGGTTTCTCATTAGTCTTAAAACAAAACTCCAAATCCCTAAAACATAGATTACGAGTATACTGTTTCTCATCTGTTTCTAACAATCCATTCCAAGGTTAGTGTGCTAGGTTTCACCAATTTCCTCTTTTACTTTCTCAAATGAGCTGTATTCTCTCCTGCCACTGGACCTTTGTGCTTGCTGCTCCTATAAACTTTTACCTGTTCACACCTATTCATCTTTAGATCTTAGCTCGTATAACCCCTTCAGCAGGGAAGCTCCTTGAGTATACACCAGATAGTTCCTCTGTATGTGCTTTGATGGTGTTAAGTCCCTTTTCTTCATAAGAAAGTGTGTCTGCTATGAAAAACCTAACATATGAGAACGAGTCATAGGGACATAAGACACTAAAAGACTAAAGAAAGAATGAAGCAAAATCAGAATTGCACAAAACTAACTTATCAGGGACTTACAGTCAAACAGAAATGTGCCTCGGAAGGGATCAAAACAGGAGGAGCCCTCATCTGTGAGCCAGAAGAGGTTCATGTGCTAAACCAGACAACGATTAACTAGAATGCTCCTGGTTTCCCCTAGCCCCAACAATAACAACAAAATTCAAACGAACTCTACCAGTTATCAGTTACAAAATGGTCTCAATGTCACCAGCAAGCATAAATGCTGGGCTGCCTTAATGGTTGTTCATTCACAAGGTTTATAATATGTGCCAAAGTCACCTGGTGGTTAGAATGAAGACACCTGTAATCATGTCACTCTGCATTCCTACAATGTCAAGTAATACCTGGTGTCTAGGACAAGGAATGTGGGACCACATTCCATGTGGTCTGTCATCAAACACAAACTGGAGCTTTTTGCCAAGTATTCATGAAATTCAATTTTAAAATTTTGTCAATAAAGAATCCATTTAAGCATATAAGGAAAACTAAATAAGCTAAGATAGGTCAAAATTATAGCTCAGTGGTATAATACTTGCCTAGTATGTTCGAGGTCCTAGGTTTGATCCTAGTACTGTGAAAGAAATAAAACAAAGAAACAAAACAATAAAACTTAAACCAAAAAAAGAGATACTTTGTTTCTGTCAGAAGACAGTATTAAAAATATATCAACTCTTCTCCCAACTCTGTAAATTCCAAGTCATTCTATTCAAAGCCAAACATGGTTTTCTGTTTAAATGAATATATAACTAGAAGAAAATGGCTTGGAAGCCTGAGTTCAATTCTGGAAGTTCTGATCACCCTCTACACAGTGGCATGTATGCACTTACACACACACACACACACACACAGTGCTTGCCCATGATACTTAGCTCTCACAAGGCAGCTCAGGGAAACTAGTCTCCCCCACTCCCCTTTCCTATCTTTCTATCTGGAGCTGGCCATGAAGAAACTCTGACCTGCTTTGTCTGAAGAGATGAGAGAAGTTCTGTACAGAGGCCTCAAGCAATGGGAATAGACTGGCCTTGCTGGGTGTTGTCCGCAGTCTGTTAGCTCTGGACCAAAGTCTCCGTTTGGTCCACATGTCTCCTTGGTTGCCCATGCTTCAATCAGGCCTGGGCAATGAAGTCTTCATAAAACTCGAAGGACAGGCTTCAGAGAACTGAACACACACTGAAGGGTAGTGTACCCAGGAAAGGGACACAAAAGCTCAGAAAGCCTTGCCTATTCCTCACCTTTTTCATCTCTTCATCTGACCGTATAACTGCAATGTCCTTTACAATAAATCAATAAATGTTTCTTGATCTCTGGATGCCATTCGAGCAAATGTAACCCAAGGAGAGGGTGTGGGAATGGCTTATAGCCAATCAGAATCCTAGTAAAACCACCAGTCCTAGGGATTGAGTCTCCCATTTGTAGGATCTGATGCTATCTCCCAGCACTCAGAACTAAATAAAGGACACCAGACTGGTCTCTGCTGCTTCTGCAGAACCAACTACTCGATTGGTGCCTGGAGAACCTCCCGCATGTCTGTTATCAGAGCCCCTCTGTTATGGCAATATATAGGAGAAACTATAGAATCTAATCAACAACCTAATCAGTAATTGGAGTTGGAACTTCCATCAAAAGAAAAAGGAATCTATCTTGGGATGAAAAATAAAGATTCCAAGCTAAGGAAATGGCTCAGGGTAAGACTCTGTCTCGAAAGCAGAAAGTCCTGAGTTCAGGTCCCAGGTCCCAGGTCCCATGTGAAAACACCAGGTGCTGGGCTGGAGAGGTGGCTCAAGGGTTAAGCCTCCGCCTTGCAGGCGGAAGGTCCTGAGTTCGGATCCCAGATCCCACGTATAGACGCCAGGCGGAAGCGGGGGCGGCCTGCGCTTCTGGCCCTGGTAGGGCGGAGCCTGTGAATCCCGGGGCAGAAGGAGGTGGAGGCGTCCATGGTGGTTTGCGAATTCGTCCGTGGTTCTACACACACACACACACAGACACACGCACGCACGCACATACACACGCATATGCACACAGTTGAATAAATAATAATAATAATAATAAATTAAAAAAAACATTTAAAAAAAAAAAAAGAAAACACCAGGTGCTCTCTACTCTGGTGAGCGGAGTCTGGGAAATCCAGAGAGAAGCAAGAAGGAGGTAGAAGCAATCCAGGGTGATTCCTATAGTCACACTTGGTCTTTCACAGGGACACACAGTGCCCTCTGACACATACACTAAAATTAAAAAAGAGAAAGAAACTTAAAAGCACTCTATTTAAAAAGTTAAGAGGGCTGGAGAGATGGCTCAGAGGTTAAGACTCTGCCTCGAAAACAGAAAGTTCTGAATTCAGATCCCAAGTTCAGATCCCAGGTCCCACTTAAAAATACCAAGTGGAAATGGTGGTAGTCTGCACTTCTGGCTCTGGTGGTGGAGCCTAGGGAATCCGAGAGTGAAGCAAGAAGGAGGTAGAAACAATCCAGAATGATTCCCGAAGTCATCCTTGGCCCTCCACAGGGACACACAGTGCCCTCTGAAACACACACACACACTAAATTAATTAAATATTAAAAAGTTAAGAGACAATTTGATAGAAGGCATTTACAAACACATAAAACTGGCAAGTGTTAATGAGTAAAATAAAGACTTCCCTACAAATCAGTAGGATTTTCTACTCATATGGAAAAAAATAAGCTAAGAACATATACAATTTATAAGATAATTGCCCCAAATGCCTTTTGTTCAAGATCAATAGTAATCTGAAAGACAAAAGAGAAATACTATTTTACACCTATTTATAGGTGCTAAAATTTTAGCCTGCACATATTTTTTTTTCAAAGAAAGAAAAAAATTAAACTGGTGCAACACTAGTTGTTTATTCCAGTCACAAGAGGCAGCGGGCTGCAGGGAGAAGTTGAATCTTGGCTGCTCAGTCCAAGCTGTCCAGGAGGCAGCAGCAGCAGAGTGCAGCCCAGCACGCGGCCAGGAGTGCCTGACACCCAGGATCCGTGTTCCTCTTCCTTTCCCGTTCCATAACGTACACTGGGGGTAGGGGAGAGGCACGGGGAGAGAGAGACCCATTAAGAAGAAACTTTGAGAAACTGAGGTCTGGCAGCGTTTACCACACTGCAAGCAGATTCATCATTCACACTCACTGCCAGCTCCATGAGGACAGGACAAGGGCTGCTCCGGGCTGGCCTAGAACAGGTAACCATGGTTCTTGCCACCTTCCTTCCTTAAGCGATGAAACCAACCCAGATCTCACTTGATCTTGTCCTGAGCAATCCGCCATTTACAGCCCTTGCCCTGAGCCCCACTCCAACAGCCTGATGTGACAGGCACCAGGGGAAACAGATTTTCCCACACTCTAATTTAATCCTCACAACAGCCTGTATTGCTTTCCTCATGGGGTGACTGTGAGCTGGGAAAACGTCTTTGAAGAGGAATTTGGGAGAAGGTGACGTAACTACTTTAAAAATCTGTACCTAAAATTTATCCTATTGATGTAGCCTACATCAAATAACCCTAAACTAGCAATAACCCCAATGTATGTCAACTGGAGTTCAAGTAGCTAAATTAAGGCAGAGCATATAAAAGAATATCAACCAATAAAGAAAACTCAGTTCTTCGTGTAGCTTATAACTTAAGTAAGGGAGGCATAGTGATGCTTATATTTATTTAGAAATAACCTCTATATTTCTGAAAGAATATGAGAAATTTAAATATTAGGGTATGAGAAGGAGTGAAAGTTTTTTATTTGCATTTAAATTTTTCTCAAATCTAGGCTTATTTGATTACAAAGGCAAAAAAAACTGAAAAGAAGGTTATTTGATTACAAAGGCAAAAAAAACTGAAAAGAAGGGGAGGAGGAAGAGAGAAGAAGGAAGGAAGAAAAAAGGGAAGGACAGAGGGAGGGAAGCTGCTCTTCTGTACTCCTGTTTCAGGTCCTGCAGGTTGGAGGACATCTGTCTGGAATTGGAGGCCTTGGACCCTCTTCCCTCTCTGCAAAGCTAGTTCTGGGGCTCCTGGGGTAACTGGTACTGACTGACCTGTGCACTAACCACAGTGGCCATGGCCTCCCAAGTCACTGGTATTTAGACGACTGACTCAGCCTAAGTCCATTTGGCCTATGCTTCTCTCACAGCCAGACTTGATACCCTGGTCCCAGGGTCCCACCTACCACCTATGCCTCAAGTCCAGTTCAGGCTCCCTGTGTCAGCTAGATACAGTAGTCAATTTGACGTTGAGGCTGTGGGCACGTTTGTAAAGAATTAATAGTTAAGATAAATCCTGAGCAAGTCTGGGAGATGAACTAGTTTATGAGAGAAGACGCAGTCCATGGTAGGTGGGACCATCCACTAATCAGGTGGATAAGCTGGAGAGAGCGTGTCAAATAGTTTTAGCATACTTGGGCACACTCACAAGTAAGGAAGCAATCTCTCAGAAATGATGTAGTATGGCTAGTTCCTTCAGCTCCCGGTGTTGGCATGAACTCCTGCTACACTAAACCAGAATCATAAGCACATAAAACACCATGATCCCTGAAGCTGTTGGTCATGTATTTATCAGCAACATGAAGACAAACTACAGTACTCCCCCTCAAGCCTTGTTACCTGTCCGCCCTGGGTGAACACATTCCCTTGGGCAAAGGAGTCACCAGGAGCTGTGATCAAATCTTTGTTTCTCTGTGAAGGAAGTTGGAGCACAGAGGGTGGGTGCTCCTACATTTGTACCATTCCTAGACCTAAGCCCCTTACTTCCTGCATATGTCAGGCCCTACACAGATCACTGCTAAAGTCACTGCTACACTCTCCTTCCTGACCACACCAGTCTCAGCATTGTTCCCTTTTCTTTGTGTTTGGCCAAGAGCCAGTATAGTCAGTGTCTGCATATCCTCCTGGAGAACTCCAGGTAGCTGGTTCCCTCACTGTGCTCACCCTAAAGACTGTAAGTCCTGTGCTATTTCCTATACTAGTACAGCCCCTCCACCTTGACTCTACACTGTTTTCCACTGCTACCAGCCCAGTATTTCAATAGTTCCCTGTTAGGAAATTCAGTTTCTACCATCTAGCCTGTTTAAAAGCAGTATCTCCCAACATTGATGGCAAGGTTACTGGGCTCATCAAGCCAGATAAAGTTGACCCAGTACTGCAATAGTGCCGAGACTCTGGGTGTAACCAACCACCTTCTGATCACGTCTGAGGCCTGTTCCACAAGAGGGTGTTCATCAGTTTTATCTGGAAAATATCTCTTTTACCTGATCCTCCCCCTGGTGGTCTTCAACACGATTCTAGAATTATGAGACTGAAGCCTCCTGCTGCTCCCAAACCAGCCTTCCTCATTTATCTTGTATCATCAGAAGGCTAAAGTCTGTGGAACTCTACACATTTATAGGTGGAATGCTATTGTGTGGTGCATTCCTCTGAATAAACAGCTGAGACCATCAAGAGCACCTGTTGTCTATGGACTCCTTCAGAGTCGGGGTAGGAGGAGTGGTGTTGATGTGGTGGTGGTAAGAAGGTAACTGGACCCTTACCTGGGGCTCTGAGCTGACTACATATAATTCTGCCCTAATTGCACGTGCCCATCCATGTGCTTGTACATGTGTGGGCTGAAAGGGGCTAGAAAGCACTTGTGAGGTCCCTGTGCACGTGGTCATACATGTACCTGTGCTTGTGCTGCCCACGTGCCCATACACATGCCTGTGCCACCCAAATGACCATGCATGTGTCCTCACATGTGAGGATGCGAAGGAGCCCCAGAGTATATAAACGAGGTAGACTCATTGAGAGAGTTCCATTGAGGCAACAAAAAGGAATCCGTGAGCCATGCTGTGGTGAGCTGCCCCGCTCCTGTCAGTAACCCTCACCCCTGCTCCTGTAAGCAAGCCCAATAAACTGGTTGGTTTGTTGTAATTTTGTCTGTCGTGAAAATCCTATCTGGGGTGGAAAGACGGTTGTGTGTGGCGTCTCCCCAGGAAAATAATTCACACAACAAATGCATATTATGGTTCCATCTTATGAAAGAGGAAAGTGATTCAGGGTTATCCAAAATCATCTATCAGTGGTTGCCTGACTCACTGGCCACTCTCACTGTTCCATACAAACTATCTAATATCACTCATCTGCTTAACAACACCCAGGTTCCCACTTGCTACAGCATTTTCTCCTTGACCACTTGGACTACTCAGATTCCATACCTATCTGGCATTTTTATGTGGGACCTGGGATCTGAGTTCAGGTCCCTTTGCTTCTAGACAAGGGCTTTAACCACTGAGCCATTCTACTAATGTTATATAAGACCTGTAGTCTGTTCTAGAAACAAGGGAAACAGCTTCATTATAAATGGAAGATTAATAAGAGTCCCTGTGTGAGGTAGAAATGTGCCCAGATAAGAAAGAGAGACCAGTGCCAGATCAAGTAAATCCATGGTGGGAGAATGGAAGAATGTTAGGTGAGAGGCAGACTTGAAGGCATGGTCTTGCCTAGGTATCCTTCCTCATTCCAACTCAACATATTACCACAGTTCCTTGTCATTTCTCAACATAGCCACATGACATTGAATTCCAGATCACACCTTTGGGAAGTATTTTGAGAAGTCTAGACAGGGAACAGGACAAAACACTCTCAAAGTGTGGATATAACACTCCCAAGGTCACACACTGAACCTGTAGCATGGGAACCATAAAGGAGAGGAGCACAGAGGCTGCAGCTTAGGCCAAGGCCACAGATACACTTACAGTTGAATTCACAAGTCCATGTCTAATAAAAACCCACTCTACCCACTGAAGGTCTATAGGCACCATGGACATCTCAACAAGGACCTGCCCCCAAAGATTTCATCTGCACCTGCCTGAACACCTGCCACCCATGAGCAAACATGCCAGCCCACTTTCAGAACTGGTTTGGCTTCACACCCTTTGAACAACTCTTCATTCATTCTTCTTTCCTTGCAAAATGAATGGTCTAGCATTCATTTCATTTTGGATGGAAACCAAGCACACACAGTGGTAGTCTACACATGCAGCCAGGACTGCTAATGAGGGCTGTGGCACTTACATGGCTTACATGGGCTGCATGACCCAAGTCTGGATCCTCACTGTGTCTTGGGTTAAAAATCTATTGTGATAAAAAGATTATTTCTAGTATCTCTGGCTGTACAGGAGAGGGCCCAGGACAGAAAGCACTCCTTTCTTCTGAGACATCATCTCCCAAACTAGCTGCCCCTAAGTTGATGCCAGAAATTCAGCTCAAAGTTAGACTACCCTCTGAAAAAGTTCTTCATCCTCTGCACCCATCATCTCCTGATCCTGAGAACCATCTGATCCCACTCTAGGGGACAGAGTCCAGGACAAACTTAACACAACAGAAGGGGCACATCATTCTCATCCAGTTTAAACCTGTCTGACACTCTTTTCTACTTCAGGCTCTGGTTTATCTCTGCTCCTGATTTGGTCTATCCTGATTACCTCTCAAAATTGATTGATGGTGCCTATGTGGGCCCAAAGATGAATAAAATCACCTAATTTTTCTGAATCTTCTGCTCCAGCAGTGCTACAGCAGTAGAAGGTGACTGACTCCAGGCATCCCTGACAAGGGCAGACAAGAGCAGCTGTAGGGAGATCCTTCTTTTTCTGCTTTGCTTGATTGGGTTGTGCCCAGCTCCTGAGGGCTCTAGGCAGTTTCTCCATGTGCCTTCCTGACTTCCCTCAGCCTATTAAGGTTTTTCTGGCTTAGAATTTCTAATTACAATTATTCAAAAACAACCTTATAAAGAAAATAAAGCATTGAGGCGGAGGGGGGCCCAATCTGAAAAGATGACTCAAGAATAGAAGTGAGCTGGGTTAGAACAGACTGGCTCTGTAGCTAGTGATACTTTCCCTTTTACTCACATCAGCAGAATACAACAAAGAAAGCAGGACTGTTCCAAACATATTCCAAATATGTAGATGCTAAGTTCCTCTAGGGTGGGGCACAAGCTCATGCTGTTTGGCTCTACAGGGCCGGAGACCCGAGAAGGCTAACAAGAATACAGTGTCAGTCTATACATGTAGCCAGAGACATACTACTGAAGACATACTTCACCACTCACATGGACTGCATTATCTGCAATCTGGGTCCTCACCATGCCATGGGTTAAAGTCTACTCAGACATGAGGGCTATTTCTGCTATCTCTGGCTATGCAGAAGAAGTCTGAATGGCTTATTTGTGGGTTTAGAGAATTTCTAATAATTAAGACCAGAGCTTTATAACCAGCCATCACCATTTCCTTACTAACAAAGAAATATGTTGGCTTCAAGAGCTTCATCCATCAAAAGTACACTCCTGCGCTGGCAAGAGACAACTCTCAGTGCAATAGTGACTTAAAAAGGCAACCAACAGCCTTCTGATTTTTTCAGCAGGAACCATATTCCTGGAACAAGAACCTATGAAAGTGGATATAGGTCCTGGAGGAGTACAAGCTATTAAGGTTTAGCTGCAGAGACACTATATCAAACTGCCTTTTAAACATTTGTCGTTATACCCATAGATTGAGGGAACACTCAGCACTCGACCTAGACACTTTTGCAATGCACAGTGTTTATTACAGAAAATCAAAACTGGTGAAAAGTACACAAAATAAGTGACTGCAGACTGCTCAACTCTAAACAGGACATCTAAGTCACACATGCCTCACAACCATCACAAGGCTCAGGGAACATCCAGGAAGATGTTCATAAGCAACTGAAGGGGGGAAGGGTGTGGCCAGACATTATCTTTTGAACATGACAGGGCTGTTGCATCCATGAACTCACTGCATCTATAACTAATTCCATAAGACCTGAATGGGATTTGTCTTATCAGTATTTCACCACAGAAGGGGAAAGATCTCAAGAAGCCCCACATCTCCCTGGGAAACTGATGAGGGTTAATGCTGATAGGAGGGGATGGGGGTGGGGGTGGGGGGCAGATGCTTTTCTCAATGGAATACCTACTGGTACATAATTCATGCTTTAGTAATACTCAGGCACATTCCATCAAAGACAATCCTGATGAAACACGGTGGGCCACACATGCAAGAAGACATGAAAATAGGAGGAAGACTGGTACGGAAGAAAAAGGGTCATAATGGAAAAAGTAGGAGGGATAAGATTGAGGATTAAAGTGTGAAAAATATCATAATTTACTGTATTCATGTATGAAGCACTAAAATGAAAAAAAAAAAAGTCCACTCCCGTCAGATGTGCACTTAATTGGTGCAGGAACAACTAATTCACTTGGAATTGCATTCAAACGCCAAAGAATTTCAAGAGCGTATCTCATTTTCCTAGGAAAAATTAACATGTAATTCCAATAATTTTGCATATTGAGTAAGAACTAGATGAAACAAAAGTAGATTGTCAGAACCACTAAATATGGGGGATAGATGGCTCAGGGATTAAGATTCCGCCTTGAAAACAGAAGAACTTGAGTTTGGATCTCGGATCCCATATAAAAATGCCAGATGGAAATGGCAGTGGCCTGTACTTCTGACTCTGGAAGGCAGAACCTGGGAAATCCAAGAACAAAGCAAAAAAGAGGTAGAACAATCCAGAATGATTCCTCAAGTCATCCTTGGGCCTCCATGGGCACACACGGTATGCTCTGATACATACAGACACATACATAAATACACATAACACACACATACATAATAAATACATTTAAAAATGGGAGATAATTGACATGCTTGCACAAAGCTGCCATAAGTAGAGGACAAGTGACCTCAGTCTTCAGCAGGTTCATGGTTTCAAGTTCCAAGATGGAGCCAGATCTGGGGACAAGGCCAGGAAAATTGAGGTCAAAACCAGCAGAGCGCTGCCTAGTCCAAAGCCCATCACTGAAGGTCAAGTGGGTCTCCACAGTCACAAAGAAGTGACTAACCTAAATGTCATCAATGCAATGTGATATATAAAACTAGAACTGCAGCAAGTTGTGAAAGCTGATCGAATATCAAAATGTAGCAAGATGTTGCTGGTGACTAGTGGTGGTTGTGTGTCTAAAATTAGAAGGTGAGTAAAGCTGGCTTTTGGTCTGAAAGTCCAGCTTCTAGTGGAGAAGGACACTCACCAGCAACTAATTTTTAAAGACATCTTGCTGAAAATCCTTACCTAAAAGAATCAAATGCAGGGACCTGAACAACTACTTGTATAACAATGCTCATTATTTACACTATATGTACAACCCAAATAGTATATTACATTCCACAGAATATTTTTCAATCTCGAAAACAGAAAATCTACCATGAGGATAAATCTTTAATACACACACACTTCTCTCTCTCTCTTTCTCTCTCTCTCTCATATATTTATATGGCACCATGTGTGCCAGTGGAGGCCCAAGGGTTACCTCTGGATTCATTTTGGATTGCTACATCCTTTTTGCCTTGCTCTGGGATTTTCCAGGCTCTACCGTCCAGAGTCAGAAGTGCAGACTGCCATCATTTCCACCTGGTATTTTTACATGAGACCCAGGATCTGAACTCAAGTCCTTCTGCTTGCAAGGGAGCCATCTCTCCCAACATGGATAAACCTTAAACACATCATGTTAAATGAAACCAACCAGTTATTAAAGGGCAAATACTACATGATTCCATTTATCTAAAAATACATAGCAGTCAAATTCATAGACAGAAAGCACAACGGTGACTTCCATGGATAGGACAGAGGGGAATGTGGAGATCTGTTATTCAATGGGCACACAGTTTCAATTTGGAAAGATTTAAAAAAAAAAGGTTTTGGAGGCAATCATTGCACTATATGTATGTATTTTAATGCCAAAGAGCTATGCTTTAAGATGGTTAAAATTGGAAATTTTATGTCACAGATATTCAATTATATACATACTTTTGTGGGTCCTGAGTAGGCAGTGACATCTGCATTCTTTAGAGTTCTATTTATTCAACATCTTAGGTGCCAAGACAGCAAAGCAGACCTTGCAGCAGGCAAAACTCTCTAGGCTGGTGACTTAGGGGACATACTGTTCCAGCAATGGCTTCAGTTCTCTTCAGTCTGCCAGTGTGCACCAATCCTGCAGTCCCCAGTGGCCAGTTTGGACTGTCAGAGTTACCAAAAAGCTAAGTCCACTCAACTTGCCTTGGTGCCCATGCCCTCATGCTTGCAGACTCCTTCAGATTACTGCTGCCACTTTCCTCTCACACCCAGCACTCAAGGAGAAAGCAGGCAGCTCAGTATCCCTGCCATCTCACATGCTAACTTTTTTTCTGACACAGCCAACTCTGGAGGGGAGCCCTGAAAGAAAAGACATTTTCAGATAGCTCACAGAAGACCGTTTAGACAAAGGAAAAGAAATATAGTCATCGATAACCTGGGCAGGACCAACACTACAAACACAACTGGAATTCAAAATCAAGAAAAGTCCTTCTAATGAGTTCAGGTGGGAGGAATGTCAATCTTGAGCAGCTGCCAGCCTCACAGCCACAACCACAGTGTTCACCAGTGCATCCCTCATCTCCAGGATGGAATGGTAGTGAGTGGGTAAAGCATGATCTGTTATACCCCTATCTATCTGTAGGAAAGATACTTGGAAATAGAGAACTATGAGAAAAAAAAAAGAAGAACAATAAAATAGAAGAGACACAAAAAGTGACTCAGCAACCCAGGCTGGGTGGTGCAGGCCTGTAATCTCAGCTATCTAGGAGAATGGGGTAGGAGGACCACCAAGTTCAAGGTCTCCTGAGCTTCAGAGTGAATGCTAGGATAGACCCTATCTCAAAATAAAAAATTTAAAAAGGATTAGGAATGTAGTTTAGTGCTTAAGAGTTTTCCCAGCCCCCAATGTCAGTGTACAGTATAAGACAACTAATGCAATGATTTTAGAAGGTTATACTGAAATCAAGAACATTATTATCTTCTTGGTTCTCAGGTATTAGGTTATGGGTGGCAGTTACTTTAAAAGAAAATAGCTCTTTGGAATTTGCCCAAATAGGCAGAGGGAAGGAAGCTGTTGGTTTTTGCAAATTAATGTTCAGGCACAGAAAGGCACAAGCTGCTGTTATCAGCAATGTCAGCCTGAGTCATACACAGTGCCAGCCCCAGGAGTCTCATTCAAAGAGTACTTGCCACATTTTCCAGGAAGGTAAATATTGCCATATCGTTTCTAGCGAACACAAAGCATGTTTTATCTTAGGTATACAGACCACAACTGGCTTATACCTGGACCAGATTTCTGGGTTACTGATTAACAGCTTCCACAGATGTATTTATGCAAAACACCCTGGCTGTTTTCTTCCTCCACAATCAAGACCATAAAAATAGTGTGCTTTCTCTTGAATGTGCCTCAGTTTAAATTCCCAAATCCAGTGATTCTGAAGTCAGGAACAGGGCACAATGATATTCTCAGTGGAAAAGGTGATTCACAGTAGACCTTACAAATAAGGATTGACCTCTTTGTCTCCCTTCTATGTCCTGAGTACCCTGCCCACCAAGATCCTCACAGATCTGGAAAGAACTGTGGGGGTGCTCTGTCAAATTACTGACATCACTTTCTGCTGTTTTGTAACATTAAGACAAGTCAACAAATTCATTCTAAAATCAATGATTTGAAAGTCCTGAAAGTCACCATCTTACAAACCAAGACATACTCATTTGGCAATATGGGGCCATAGATTTCCCCAATAGACAATGGCTGGAATTCTACAGGCATGGGAGACAGAGCCATGGTCAATGCTATCAGTCATGTGTCACTGACGGCAGGTCAAAATGGGAATTACCATTCTAACCAAACTACATTTGCATCAAAATGGGCTAATCTTTGACAAAATTCTAAAGTTTCTTGACTTTGGAAATGAAGGTGGTATGCAGGGAGCTTCTACTACACCAGCAAGACCAGAAGACATCTGATTTCTTTCCACCCACTAAGAAAAGCTCAGCTTCCCACAGTGGTGGGTTTATTTATAGCATCACCAGTTTAGTTTGAAGAAATGAGAGACAGAGCAGAAGCACTCTCAGCAAACTCAGAAGTCCAGCACACCACACAGTCATGCTAGGGCACACTTTTGGACAGTCTGTAATGCTACATCGTCTTTCAATGACACAGCATGAGCGGACCTGAGCTCTCTCCCTAACAGACTGCCAAGAAATACAATTCAGAGGAAAGTAGAGATAGCACTAGAATTGGACATCCTATATCCAGCCCCAAAGTCACCTTGAAGATTAATCATAATCTCTCATAGCTTCAGTTTCCTCATCTGTTCTCTTATTGAGTTCTTCAAGGATTTATTGAACTAATTCACACAGACCAGTGTCTAATAAACAGCAAGTTCAATGCACATTAGCTGTTATTGCTACTCACAAAACAGACACCCAAAGGACAGAAGGCAGGGAACCCAGTGGCTAAGACATCTGGAAGCACAAAGGACATTACATAAAACTGATAGAGCCTATAAATACTCCTACTACACAGAGAACTGAAGAACAAAGACAAGGAAATGGGGTAATGTCAGGTTGCAGGATGACAATTCAGGAAGGCAGGGATATTGCCTCCTAGTAATATTCATAACCACAATCCTCTAGTTGGAGCCAGCTGATAATACAAGCCCTTCTACCACCCCGATCTTCACTGTTCCCCTGTGAACACTAAAAAAAGAAGTGAATGGTCCTATTCAGCCATATCTCTTGACTTCCAAGAGGAACTCCGGTGAACCTCAGCTCCTAATTCTACCTGGCTAAAAAAGGGGTTCAAGATCACTTAACATACATTGCCTATAGTCTGTCATAGGGCATTCAATATACATGGCATAAAGAAAGAAATAACCAAATGAATAAATGAAATAATTTTCTTTGTACCCACTATTTCCATTGGAAAGCTGTTTCAAACATGGCTTTGGAAGTAAACTGCAGGTATAGACTTAGCTGGTTACCGCTCTCTGAAGAAACTGTAGATACCAGTAAGAAAAAGCATGAAATCTAATGAATCTCAGTTATTTTTAAAGGTAATTATTCTACTTCTCTCCCTTCTCCCCGCCCCCCCCCAAAAAAAACCCCAGGGTCTCACTATATAGTCCAGGTTAGCCTCAAACTCACAATTCTGCTTCAGCTTCTTGAATGCTAGAGTTACAGGCCATGTGCCACCATGCTCTGCTGTTGCTCTAGTTCTGTCACTTCAAACATGATCTGGGCATGTCCTGAACTTTCCTTGAAGTCTGAAGGGCAGTCTCTGGCATGAGGGCATCACTTTCTGTCACAGGGAGGAAAGCAAAGCAAAGGTTGCTGAGTACAGAGCAGCGGGCTGAAGAGAACAGGACCTGAGCCATAGAACACAGCTCCCCACAGCGTTCTCTTTGGAACCGTTTCTTCAGTTCTACAACCTCAGAACACCCTGCCCAAGGCTTGGTGAGTTCACCGTTACCCAGAGGCCAATGGAGGGTCTTGCACACAGCTTTTCTGGAAACTCGGAAGGAAGGGAAAAGAATACTAGTTCTTCATATGTGACCTATACACACATTACTGTAAGCAAAAATATGTTTTTTTCTCATTAAGAAATCATAAAAAATCATAATATAATCTTATATTATCTCTCTAAAATCCTCTAAGTTGGATAAGTGCTTGTGGGCTAGTGGTATAGCTCAGTGATAAGGTATGTGCCTAGCATATGTGAGGCCTTGGGTTCTATCTACTAAGTTCAAACAAAGGGAAACCAGATACTATTTAAAAAAATGATCTTTCCCCCCTAGAAAATGCAAATGAAAGATATTAGATTTTTTCTAGATTATTCCTATGATCTTTTGAGCAGATATGTCCTACTTAGAGAAAAAAAAAGTCTGAGGCCTAGGATCCCAAGGAAAAATTCAGGTTATGACCCAAAGAACAAGGATATGGAAGTGAGTATGTGGTGGTGGAAATACGTTCTTTCTATATACCTCAGAAAACCTCTAATGTCTAAAAGGCCAAAGATAGGTTAAGGCAACACTAAGAACTGCCACCTTTTTTAGTCAAGATCCTAGCTGAATACTCAAGCCATCCACTCAGAAAGGAAAAGGTCATCAAACCCAACAGGAAAGGAGAAGGAAAGGAGCACTACTGATCTCTCAAAAACAAAAGGGTTGCAACCTAACAGAGTACACCAGCAAGCTTCCTGGCACAAGCAAAAACTTCCCTAAGAGTTAGTAAGAAAGTAAATACTTTTTTAGAGACGAGACCCACTCTCTCAGGGAGCCCAAGCAAGACAGGAAGATAAAGACAGTGACTCAAATACTGTCATGATCCACTCAACTACTCTGCCTCTGGACCCTGCCTCCTGTCACTTGTCAGTTCGACTAGGCTAGGCTCTGCAGCTCTGTAGCTCCAAAGTCCAGCTCTCACAGATGCAAGCTCTGTAGATTCAGCTCATGCATAGTATTTTTGGCATGGTCCATTTAAATAAAATCCAAGTCCCTTACCCTCTCTGTGGCTGTTTCCTTACCTGAAAAATGTACACAATTCTAGCACCCTAAGATTATGATAATCCTCGAAAAAAAATACACAGAAAAGAAATTGTGACTGTTATTATTCTATAAAATGAATTAGTAAAGGGCTAAAAGAGAAAAGCAACCTATGCTGTAGGGCTTTACATTAGTCAGAGGTTTAAAAAAAAAAAAAAACAAACAAGAATACTTTAGCCAGGAGAAAAGCATGCACAATGGGTCAGGAATGAGACTAACATTTGAAATGGAGAGCTCGATACAAACTGATACCCACTCCTGAAGAGTCATTCGCAAGGGCCAAAGATGACCTTGATGAATTTAAAATGAAAACAAACAAAAACATCGGAATACCGACTAGACAGATGGCTCAGGAGTTAAGACTCTGTCTCACAAACAGAAGGTCCTGAGTTTGGATCTGAGGTCCCACATAAAAAACACCAGACAGAAAGGGCAGGAGCCTGTACTTCTGGCCCTGGTGGGTGGAGCCTGGGAAATCCCAGAGAGAAGGAAGAAAGACATAGAAGCAATTCAGGATGATTTCTGAAGTCATACTTGGTCCTCCCAGGGACACACAGTGCCCTCTGACACACACACACACACACACACACACACACACACCAAAGTAGATAAACATAAAGGAAAGAAGCTGTATATCAATGGGACAGTGCCCTCTCTCCCTCTCTCTCTCTCTCACACACACACACACAAATATTTTTAAAAAACCATCAGAATACTCAGCAACACTTATATTTAGCATAATATGAGCTGCAATATATCCCTGGACAAAGACTAAACACTGGATGAATTTCAAAAGGGTTTTATCACACACACACAAAAAGAGTTATATCAAATACTCAGTGCTACCTCTGGGTAGTAAAAATATGACTATTATTTACTTTCTAGAGGGAAGGCTTTTTCTTTCTTTTTTCCTCTTGGTAGTACAAGGGACTGAACCTGGGGCCCTGTGCATGCTAATCACAGGCTCTATCACTTCCTCAAACCAGGAAAATATAGTTCTATAACTTACAAATTTTTTTTTTAATTTTTTCTTTTAGCAAGCACTAGGCCCTGGGTTCGGTCCCCAGCACCGAAAAAAAAAATTTTTTTTTTCTTTTAAAAAGGTTTTTTTCTTTTAAATTTTTAATTTTAATTTATTATTTATTCAATTGTGCACGTATGCGTGTGTTTGTGTGTGTGTGTGTGTGTGTGTGTGTGTGTGTAGAACCATGAATGAGGGGCTGGAGAGTTGGCTCAGGAGTGCCTTGCAGGCGGAAGGTCCTGAGTTCAGATCCTAGACCCCATGTATAGATGCTGGGTGGAAGCGGGGGTGGCCTGAGTTTCTGGTCCTGGTAGGGCGGAGCCTGTGAATCCTGGGGCAGAGTAAACAAGGAGGAGGTGGAGGTGGTCCATGGTGGTTCCCGAATTCGTTTGTGGTTCTACACACACACACATACATGCGCGCGCACACACACACACACACACACACACACACACACACACACCATACATGCACAATTGAATAAATAATAATAATAAAAACATTAAAAAAAAAGGGACCAGGTGTTAGCTGTTAACGGGTGTTAGCAGTTTTAACTAAGCTAAGCTTTGGAAGAAACCAGTCCTTCTGCATTTAGCCCTCACATTCTGTTAGTTTTTGTCAGGCTAAGATCTCATTCAGTGCAAATACTAATCCTCCCTCTCTTTACTGTCAGCAGTATAATTATAATTACTCTGTGCCATATCCCAATTTTTAGAACATTTCAACTATAGGGAACCATAATGTAAATAGAATACAGACTTTTAAAAAAGGTATCAACTTTTACTAGTGTAGTCTGTTCTTCTACAAGTGACTTCCATGAAAACCCTGGGGAGACTTCAGAAAATAAAAAAGCTGTGTATTATAAAGAGGTTCTTCCTCAGATTTCCTGTATGGCTAACCACACTGACCACTGGGGGATGGTATTGGGTACCTGTGGGCACTATGCCACACAGGCAGCTGGTATAGTAAAAGTCACATTGCCCTGTGCTGTGAAGGCCTGGGCCTCACTAGTACAGCTTATGCCTTATTGCTATTTGGAAGGATAACATTCTAGTTATTGCTATCCAGAAGGATAATAATATCCAGGGAAAGATGTCTGCCATTCTGGTGTTCCCAGCACTAACAATCTACAGCACTAGTCTTGCAGAGTGCAGCTGACACAGGGAAATTCCAATAGTGCATACTTGGCTCCAGTCATTCTGAACCTGACCTACTCTATCCCACCCTCACTGTACTTCTTTAGCTGCCTCTTATCCAGAGCAGTCTTCTTTTTTCTTGCCTACCAAACCAATGTTCTCATTGCTTTTATCAGCCTAACTAAAGAAAGCTGTGCAAGAGGTGAAGTAATATTTGAGCAGAACGCCCAGGCTGCACCTGGGTAGCAGGGAGCTAAGAACAATGAGCAATAGATGACCTAGCTTGCTCCCAGCCAGCAGGCACTAACCCACAGCTAAGGAATGGGATCTACAAAGAGCACTTATCATTTTATATTCCATTTCTTCTGGAAGTACTAGATAAGCCAAGGCCTTCTGAAAGAAAAAAAAAGAGTGCCCTGGATAAACCAAAGTAGATTTACTTGAGTCCCCAAAAGATGAAAACAAAACATAAACAAAAAACAAGCCATTTAGAGTCTGTAGTCTCCTCGTGTCCTCATGACTAGGCTATCTTCATATAATACATAAATCCACAGGACTTTGTGTAGTTTCCAGGGAGATCATCTTCAATGTGCTGTGCCTATCTGAGCAGATCCATCAAATTAAGGCCTAAAGTCACAGGTATGCGGACAATAGTCAAAAGCTGATGCAAAGTCCCCAGCACACTTAGTAAACACCACTCTCACCTGCTCTCTGAAAGTTTGCAACTGTTTAGAGAGAATTCATGACAATGCCCTTCTTTAACACCAACAGTGTGTTCTACTACTAATGTTGAAGTACTTTAAGACTAATCCCTAATAGAATACAAAAGAATATAACAATTAACAATACAGTTTGAAACTAGATAGACCTGGGTTCAAGTAAGGCTCAGCTAGCTACTACTTCAACAGACCTTAGGAAAGTAATTTCATTTTCTATCTATAGTTTATTCTCTTCATCTCTATTATGGGACACCGGCAGCACTGTTGTATGAATTAAGAAAATGTTCATAAAGCATCTGAGTAAGACTTGATTACAATGAATAACATTTACCACGCTACTAGAACTAAATTACAAGAGACACTTAACTGGCATTTGCTGAATGAGTAAATGGTAGTTCCAGGTTATCCTTTACATCAGAGGACACATAATACACAAAAGCAAGTTAGGCTCTGGATTAGGGACCACACGTAAGGAAGGCATTATAGTTTCTACAAGTCCTTGTTACCATGTCAGTAAAAACCGGGATGATACTACCTACCCTGAAGGACTGTTATGAAAACCAGAAGCTGTCAGTCCAGAACCAGGAACCACAGCAGGTGCTCAGTAAGAGGCTGCTGCCAAGATGCCCAGCTCTGGAGTCAGGCTGTACTATTTCCTAGCTATCCGTGGTCATGTTGAACCTTCTAAACTTCTGCTTATCTATATAAACAGTGATGATAACAAGGAGACTTACCTCAGAGTGCTGCTCTTAGAACTAAATGAATTAATATATAAAAGTGCCCAACATACATAACTTCTAGGTAAATATTTGCTCTATTATTTAGCTAGTATTTGTTATTTAATAACTACCTACATTTAATATTAAAAGACTTAAGCCACTGACCTGAAACTCTCCATTCGGATGATATAGGAATTAGTATCAGGTCTCCAGTTCTCTAGCCCAGATCACAGAGAAGTATGGAAATAAGGCCTGTTCAATCCACAGGCGTTCTACATAGAGTTCCAAATTCCCGAAACCATCTCCCCTAGAGCAGGTCACTAGAAAAAGTCATGTATTTTTCAGGAGCTGATAGAACTGATTAGGAAGGCCTTTTCCTTCACTGGGCTCAAAAGCACAGGCCACTTAAATCTTTAATGATTCAGACTATGGCAGTGGTTCTCAAAGGAGGGTCAAGTGGACCCTTAAAGAACATTTGATAAGGCCTGGCTGGAGTCTTTTTTTTTTTTTTTTTTTTTGTCACAACTCAGAAAACTCTGCTGGCATTTAGTGACTCAAGGATAACAACTCTGCTAAACATGCTGCAATGTAAGAAAGAAAACTCCCCAAAATATTTCTGGTCCAGATGTTAAGAGTGCTAGGGCTGAAAACCTGTGCTTATAGGAAAAGTTGGAACTCATACTATAATAGCACAGTGTCTGCCACAAACAAAGGACATGAATGTTAGCAAGAACTAATGTGTGTGGGGGGGGGGTGAGGGGCATGAAAATGAACTGAGATGAAGGGTTACTGAATTAGGAGTGAAATTTTTTAAAGTGCTATAACTATTCAGTGGAGACAAGCAAGTCCCCAACTAACTATACCTCTCAGTTTTGATTATTCAAACATTGATAACTGTCATTGTCATGAATGACTAACAGTGGCCCCTACTTACAATGACTACTCTACACCAATCTCAGATGGAAAAGTACAGAAGGTAAGAGAGGGAGTTTTCTGAAAAATCAGGTCTAGAGTTTAACGACATAGAAAAGCTTTTCCAGTCTCACTTTGTATCCTCTTAGATATCTCTAACTGTTCCTAATCTTTTAATCACTTTTAAATAGTTACTGTAGTGTTCTCTACCACCAAAGTCAAAGCTGTAAAACTTCAAGTGAAAACAGCATGGTGAATCTGACCTAACTGGGAGATCGGAAGACTGTAAAAACCCCAGAGTGAGATGCAAAGGAGTCACAGGAGTTACCTGTACTAAGCCAAACAGAGAAGTTCCTGAACTCTTATTTGTAAACACCTTTTACACACAGCACCTGGAGGGGCCCTAGGCCTTTGGAATGATGGTCATTGTTCTAAGAATCATAGAAAACCATTAAAAATGCAGAAAGAAAAAAAAAGCTTAAATCCTAAGTTTGCTCACTCAACTCTTCTGACTTGTCACACAGGAACCTATCCTGTAGGCAAAGTCTCCAACTTAGGAGAACACTGAAAAAGAAGAATAGAGGGAGACCAAATCCAGGACCAGCAAGTTCTATGCCTTATTCCTTCTTGAGAAAGCCTTGGAGAAAACTGAGAAACAGCTGATATCAGAGACCTTAAAGCCACAAACCCTGGGAAGACCCCATAAACAGCCTATTTTCATTCAGATAAGGGGTCAGAGAAGATGGTCCTGGGGGCTACCAAAACTGTACATTTCCCTTCTACTAGTGACAAGTGTATGTGTCCAGACCCACCTGCTGGGTCAGGAACCATGAGCTTCTAGCACCTTTGACAGGTCCAGATAAGGCCCTGGTGATGCTGGTCCAAGCTGATGTCATACTTAAGGGTGCTTTTCCAAGGGATTCCACTGAAAAAACATTTGGGCAGTAATGAAAATCCCAGGATGCATTAAGAGATAGGAAGATTTTGATTGAGGATTAATTCCCAGTATCACTCTTGGGCCTCCACAGGTATATTTGTGTATATACAGACACACACACACACACACATTCACACACACACACATTCACACACACACACACACACACACACACACACACGTGTTCACATGCACACAACCTATACATACAACAGAAAACACACCACAAAATACAAATATAAATAAATAAATAAGAGATAGGATGATTCTTCCTGGTTGTCTTAGAATTCTACCTAGTGTAAAAGAGATGCTAGAGGAGTGAAAGCTTAAGAGGATGGAAAGAAGATAAGCCAAGGATCAGCTGTGGAGTGGTACTTTACACAGCAGCCAACTCTTGTCATTAAGATAGAGACTAAAATAAACAAGAAACAAGGAAGAAGCACCAGAAATAACAGATGTGGTTGTCAGACAGATCTGAAGACAATAATGGAGCAGCTGAGGCAGTATGTACAGAGACCTGGCTCTAAGCCAGACACTGCTATCAGATGCTTACTCTGCCACTTGCTTATCTCAGGCACATCACCTTCTTTACTAGACTCCACCTCCTAGAGGTTTAATGGTCACACCAGTTAAATGATAAAGGCTATGCAATACTTAGCACTAGGCCTGACCATGATAGTAACTCAGTAAGTTTTGTTAAAATAGGAGAGTAAAGACCTGAAATGCCACACAAGACACCCTTGTGCAATCAAAGGCAATGGGAGAGGGGACATTTAGCCAATTAACAAGTGCTTGGAATTCCGTGGTGACCTGCATTCAAGGAGATATATTCCATGGATGGAAAGGGCGGACACTGAACTACTAAGCACAATATGCTAGGTAGGGGAAAAGATGGATGACCAGGGACATGAGGGTATGTTGGGATACTATACACAAAGGAATAGGACAGAAAGAAGTGGTCAGTTCTCTCTAGCTAGGTAACAACTAGGTAAGAATAAGAAGAAAGTGAGGCTTTATCTGAGTAGAAGCACAAGAGAGGGGAATGGCACCTGCAAAGGCCCTATGTTGGGAGTAGATTGTTAAGTGTCCACTCAACAGGAGGCTGAGTAGCAGGAGTTAGAGAAGTGGCACCACAGGCAGAAGGCAGCACGGCCTGGGTTTCTGGTCCTGGTAAGGCAGAGCCTGTGAATCCCAGGGCAGAGTAAACAAGGAGGAGGTGGAAGCGGTCCATGGTGGTTCCCGAATTCGCCCGTGGTTTTACACACACACACATACATACACACGTGCGCATACACACACGTGCACACACGTACAATTGAATAAATAAAAAAAAATTTAAAAAAGAGAGGTGGCACCAATCTGCTCATCTTGGGCCCAGCAAGGACCCTGACTTTCACATGAGTAAAATGGAAGCTACTTCAGGGTCTGGGTAGGAAGCACACAGCAGTGGCACAGCAGAAAGAGAGAGACCAGTTACACAGTTATAATTATAAATGAGATGACTTTGCTTCAGGCCACTGAGGAACCTCAGGGTAGATCAGGGTAGATCAGCAACTGGTTTCTAATTCTTTCCTTGAGAGCTTCCTATTTTTTTTCACTTTTATGCATTTACACGCCAAACCTGATAATTGTCCATTGATGTATAATTAACTATTTAAAAGTTGTATTCCTTTGTTGTTTGTTAGCCATGCTGGGAATTGAACTTAGGGTATCACACAAATGAGGCAGTGCCCTACCATTAAGCTGTATTCCCAGCCTCCTTTATTTATTCCTTGCCATGGCCTTGGAATCCCAATTAACAGTCAAGGGAAACTGGTGTCCAGAGAACTGGATAAACTATTTCAATTTCTAACCCAATGTGGCTTTTGGTGACACTATGGTGTGTCCTTGCTGGGACTTTTTGTCATCTGACACCTAGCAAAGAAAAGGAAGCACTGGATATATCGCTGATAGAAAGGCTTCCCAGGGCAATGAAACTGACTGAACAAAGTCTCTGATGAAAGAAAGTATGAAAGACTCACACAAGCCAGGCTGTAACTCCATACCTGTGCCAATTAGGCAGAGATTCCAGACCATTAAATTCCCTTCCTTTGTATAGCGCTCTAACTGATAAAAACAGCATGAATCACCTACAGTGCACAAAGGGAAATATTCCCCTCTATCACTTTCCCATAATCTCTGACTCGTGGCATTAAAAAGGCTCCTCTCAATGTTGTCCTGCTCACTATCCAAGACTTGGCAGCCCAAAAGAGTCTTCCCTTAAAATTCATTCATCTTCCTTCCCTCAAACTATAACGTACTAGTATATGGTCATTTGGTTATAGTTTCCAAATTAGAAACCCAGTTCCAGGGCCAAGTGGGCTTTGGAATGCCACATAGACAACCAAAGGATAGTATGTAAATAGAATTTGGAATTTATTTTAAACCAGTATGCTGTCAGGTATCACAGTTCTGACCAGGTATAAAACTGTGCCTCAAAACAAAACAAACAAACCAAAAAACAGGACTAACAACAGGGAAGAATCTCAGAGAGTGGGAAGACTAGGCATCTAACACAAATTTACAGACACTCTTTGAAATGGTGTTTCCATTCAGCCATCACATATTTACTGAGTATATGAACAGGTGTGTGTCCTTCCTTCATATGTATACACTGAGTCATGTACTCAGCACCAACCTAGAAGTCACAGAGACAGAGACGAGTGGCAGAAATCCTTCACAAGGCTTCCAAGTGAAAGCAGGGCACACTCAAAGGCCAAGAAGACAAAGAAAACTTGCCTGGGTCCCCAGACTAATAAGGGGATTTGAGTCTGGCTTTATCACATGTTACTTTACATCTACCAGGAAACTACTATTCTACTACAATTATTAGGCTGGGTTTTTTTTAAGTATTTTTTATTATTATTTATTCAACTGTGCGCATGTGTGTGTGTATGTGTGCGCGCGCGTGTGTTTGTCTGTGTATGTGTAGAACCACGGACGAATTCACGAACCACCATAGATGCCTCCACCTTCTTCTGCCCTGGGATTCACAGGCTCCGCCCTACCAGGACCAGAAGTGCAGGCCGCCCCGCTTCCGCCTGGCGTCTGTACGTGGGATCTGGGATCCTGATCTCAGACCCTCCGCCTGCAAGGCGGAGGCTTAACCCCTGAGCCACCTCTCCAGCCCTAAGCTGGTTTTTTTAAAAGACTTCATTGTTGGTCATTTCTGTAGATTTCCATACTTTTTAAAATTTATTTATTTATTGTGTATGTGCATGTCAGAGGGCACTGTATATTCTTGTGGAGGATCAAGGGTGACTTTGGGAGTCATCCTGGATAGTTTCTACCTCCTTTTTGCTTCACTCTGGAATTTCCCAGACTCTGCCCACCAGAGCAGGAAAAGCAGGCCACCACCTTTTCCGCCTGGCATTTTTTCATGAGACCTGGGATCTGAACTAAGGACTTTCTGTTTGCAAAGCAGATTCTTAACCCCTGAGCCATCTTTCCAGCCCTACAAGGTATTTTTATATTGCATGTTTGCATTGGGAGGAGCAGAGAAGGGAGAGAAAAGACTGGGAAAAATATTTTCTTTTGGTGCAAGCTTGACAATTTCTGACAAATCTATGCTAACCTCAGCAGTAGAGTGCTATAAGGATTTGTACTTAGCTTGGAATCAAAGCTGTCTGTCCTGATCAAGAGTCACTGACCTCTAACAGGGAGTTGTGACTCATCTCTCTAATCCTACAAATAAGTAGTCTGAGACAGGAGCATTGCTATAATTTTGAGGCTAGCTTGAGTTATATAGCAAGACCATGCCTTAAAATGTGAAGAGTGGAGGGGAAGGAAGACTATGGAAATGATATTCTGAGACTTTTGAGGGTAACAGGGCTGGAGAGTCACCCTTCATAGGGACATACAGTGCCCCTTTGATACACACACATATGCAAAAATAAATATATTTTTTTAAAAAAGACATGACAGACAATTGTGATTATATAATGTTTGGGGAAATCTGGGCGAAAGACAAATTCATTTATATTGTTTTTGCAATGTTTACATAAGTCTGAAATTGTCTCAGATCAAGTTAAATCAATTTTGTTTCTTTTTAAAGGAAGGTCTGATTTTTACTCTTACAATCTAAAAAGTGAAAGGAACCCAACTACTTTGAAACTACTCAGTGACACAATGGGGGGAGGGAATAGGGAGAGAAAAGCACAGGGAGAGACCCAGCCTACCAAGAGTTTTCACTGTCTTAACTGAGATCTTTGATAGGTGTTTTTTTTTTTTTCTTTTTAAACTTGAGAGATAATATCTTGTTGAAATAAACCAGAAGTACAAATTTCCACCCAAAACTAGAAAACTTGATAGAGTACAGTTGAACTGACTTAAAGTTTTAAAGGAAGTTTACAAAGTCAGTAAGAGTAGATAAGCCCAATACTGGTTAGGGACACACATGGGGTAAGAGCATTTTGGTTTGGATTCATTACAGAATCCACTGTGTGATAGTTAAGCCTGGGTGTCAATTTGACACACCCAGTATTAACTAAGATGGGCTGAGACCACCTCTGGAAAGGATCAACTGAGACCACTTGATAGGATTATACCCCCTAGATCCTATCAGAACCTCCAAAGCTCTCATAGGATCCTCCCAGTACTGCATCATATAAAAAGGAGCCATCAAAGAGAACAGATGCCTTCTTGCAGCTGTGCTAGGAATCACCCTTCCTTCCGGCCGCCCAGTTTCTTCGACCCTCTAGCCTTCCAACCCTCCAAGTTGTTGGCTAGACTGAAGACTCTAGGAATTCTCCAGCCTTCCAGACATCAACCACTTGACTACCGAACTGAGCAGCTAGCTACTAGCAGCCATCATTGGACTACCTTTGGCTACTGGCAGCTATTGTTGGACTACCTCAGCCATATCTGTAAGCCAACTCAATAAATCTCATATATATATATATATATATATATATATATATATATATATATTCATTCTGTGAATTTTGCATCTCTAGACAACCTGACTAATACACACTGAATCTTTCCAGCAGTCAGTCTGACCTCTTACTCTTCTCTTCTGAAGCAGCTGCTAAACCTAATAGGTGACTTTTTTTTTTTTTTTTTTGTAGATGTGTGTGTGTGACAGTGTGGCTGTCTGTAGTAGAGGGCACTTGAGTGTATGTGCTTATGAAAGTCCAAAGAGAACATCAAGAATCACCCTGAATGTTCTACTTCTTATTGCTTTGCTTTGGTGTTTCTCAGGCTCTGCCTTACAGAGCTGGAACTACAGGATATTGTCAGTTCAGCCTGGTGGTTTTATGTAGGATCCAAACTCAGGTTCTTCTGTTTGTGAGGCAGTCTTAACCCCTAAGCCCTCTCTCCTCTAGTCCCTACTCCAATAGATGATCTCCTCTATACTGCTGGATAACTCAATCAACAGCACCTGTTTTGAACTTGATACAAAGTCAGCAGGAAATTTTACAAACTCAATGAAGAATAGAAAGGGCACACAGGTGCTAGGAATAGTGACGTGGGCCTGTAATCTCAACATTTGGGAAGCAAAGACAGGAAGATAAGGAGTTCAAGGTCATCTTCGGATACACTGAAAGTTTTGAGATCAGTTATGGTTATATGAGATCTGAGAGAGGGAGAGAGAGAGAGAGAGAGAGAACTGATTATGATCTATGTTCTAACCAGTGGAGAAAAGATGAATCAGGCTTTCCTTCCAAATTTTAATCTGTTTAGATTTGGGATGGTCATGACATATCAACAAATGATCAAAACATACATCAAACTTCCATTGGTGGCAAAAAGACTAAATTCTGGTTTAGCAAGAGCTGGTTACCAAACGGGTGTTATATTTAATCCTAGGCTGAGGTCTATTTCATATTCTTCTGAGTTAAATGCTTTTGCTTCTTAAGTTTATTTTTATTCAGTACTTTTTCTCTTATTTCAGTACGATTTATGTTCCCATGTTTCTTTTTTTTTTTTACTTATTCAATTGTGCGTGTATGCGTGTGTTCGTGTGTGTATGTATAAGTGTGTAGAACCACGGACGAATTTGGGAACCACCATGGACGCCTCCACCACCTCGTTTACTCTGCCCCAGGATTCACAGGCTCCGCCCTACCAGGACCAGAAATGCAAGATGCCCACGCTTCCTCCCGGCGTCTATACGTGGGGTCTAGGATCCAAACTCAGGACCTTCCGCCTGCAAGGCAGAGCCTTAACCCCTGAGCCACCTCTCCAGCCCCTCTTCCCATGTTTCTTGAAAATAAAAATACAAAGTTTCCATCCCCCGTTTGAAGGATAGTTTCTGCAACTTGAAGCATCTATTCCCAGGAAGTCTCTTTTTTTCTGTCTGTCTGGATCATTATCTTATCTTGTAGGATTTCTTTACTCAGGTGTCTGATGATTTTGTGTTGCCGGTTATTATTTAAGGTTGAGAATCTATCATTTGTAGTCTCAAGAGTTTTAACAAAAGCAAATGATAAAAAGCTAATGCTACAGTAAGAACAACTGAATTTGGCATTAGGAATAAAAATGGACATAAAGGAAAAACAAAATGAATTCAAAGAAAAGAGGTACTTTGAAAGAGCTCCATGTGCAGTGTACATTGAAGTACCTGGGAGTAGATTCTATTGGAGGTGTGGCCTAGGGAAGGATAAGTTCTCATAAAGGTGCTATTTTATTTCGATCTCCAGAGATTGTAGGGCAGGGTGGGGCAGAGTGGGAATGAAAGGTGGTATGAAGGAACAGCACAGGAAACGCAGGGCATGTGCCAGCATGGCAGGTTAGCAACAACAGGCCTTGTCTACATATAGACTGCTTCAATAACGGATTTTAAGCTGAGATACCTGGTGGGACATGTGAATTGCTGCAAAAAAAGACAGAATATAGTAGATTGTCTGCACAGATGGGCATTGATAATTCCTTCACTCTGGATTCATTTGCCGTCCTCTGATCAAGATGCCTATTTTATGCAAACATTGATGATTGCTATTATTCACTATTTATAATAGTCCTCAAATAGAAGCGACCCAAATACTTATCAACTAGTGAATGGATAAGTAAAATATGACACACTCACACAACTGAATATTATTTGGCAACAGAAAGGAATGAAATACTGACAACATGAATAACCTCTAAATCATTAAGCAAAGTGAAAGAAGTCAGATACAAAGGATGATTTATATAATTCCATTTATGTGAAATGTCCAGAACAGGAAATTACCTTCATTGATCTTCTAGAGAGAGATTGGTAAAAGAAGAGCTGGAGAAAGAGGGAGTGAGGGTGAAAGGGAATAGGGTTTCTTTTTAAGGTGATGACAATGTTGTGCAGTGGCAATAATGGTGATGCTGGAAACCTCTCTGGATTTATTAAATGGCTGAATTATACCTCAGTAAAACTGTTGCCAAATAAAAGGGAATATGGTATTGTGGTTTTGATCTCCCTTCCTACTGAAAATAGGCTTGTGACTTGTTCTAGAGGACAGTGAGATATAGTGGGTAAGTGGTGGTGTTCCAGAAGGGTCAAAAAACAAAGATCTGGCAGCTTGTGCAGACAACCCACTGTATTCTGCCTTTTCCCTCAACAAATTACATACACTTCCAAGCCTACCAGGCTACTCTGCCCAGTGATGAGATTGCTAGAGGAGAAGCTCATAAAAGCAATATCACCTTTGTCATGTCAGTAAAGCCTCAGTCAGGTTGACTGCTGGATTAAATCATACAAGTAACTCCAGGAACGCAAAAGAATCTCCCTTCCAACTCACAAAATCATGAGAAATAATATACCATGTTTTTAAAAAATATTTTTAACTCTATGTATCTATATACATATGTATGTACGTACGTACGTATGTATGTATGTATGTATGTATGTATCTATCTATCTATCTATCTATCTATCTATCTATCTATCTATCTATCTATCTAGTGTTTGTGTGTATCAGAGGGCACTGTGTGTCCCTATGGAGGACCAAGGGTGACTTTGGAAATCATCCTGGATTGCTTCCACCTCCTTTTTGCTTCACTCTGGGATTTCCCATATTTTCCTTACCAGGACCACCATTTATTCCCAGCATTTTTTTATGTGGGACCTGGGATAAGAACTTAGGACCTTCTGCTTGTGAGGCAGAGTCTTAACCCCTGAACCACCTCTCCAGCCCTCATCATTGTTTAATGCCACTGAACTTTGGGGTACGTTATATAATAAACAGCTGGAAGACAATCTAAGCCTCGGATTCTATCTCTGTCACATATGTTTGATGCTACAAGGCTGTTGTCAATATTACACAAAACTAATAAGAAGCATGTGCCAAGAAATATTGGATGTTATAATTATGAGAAAATATTCAGGGACCATCTAGGAAGCCTTACTCCCATTGGCATTTGCCACTTTCCATTATATGTTTTTCTGAGACAAGTTAAAGGGGTTTTTGTTTGTTTTGGTTATAACTGCTGGGAAATAACTGTCTATCATAAACACGCGATCAAAGAAGATTCTTCTTAGATCAGCTATCTACGTTACCTACCTATCCTTATATCACATGCTTATTACCTCTTAATAGTTTGCATCAATTAAAAAAAGTTAAAGGAAATCATCTTTTCTTAAAGAGAGAACCATTTCCATTTGAATTATAGTGAAAGAAAATCATCCATCTGGAGAGGAAAGGCTTAAATTTTCATACAGAGCTCAGATACCTAACAGAAAAGCTCATGATTCTGAGCGGAGATCCCAGAAACAAAACCAACAGCAAGGAATAAAACTGATTCCCAAAAGGAGGAATCCTCACCTGCAGAGTCCCATTCACAGAGTGAGAAAAGAATTTGACTATCTAGCATTAAATGTTATGTTTGGGTGTTAAAATCGGGCCAGATAGTTAATACACTGTAAGAAAGGATGTTAAGCAGCTTTCAACTGCACTTGTGAAGTCAATTATAATTGGTAACACTAAACTAAAAAAGCATTTTAACCTTAAAAATAAAGAAGCTTTTTCTCAAATGACTGACACTGATAATTAAAGAGAATCAAATTTTCTGTATAAAATCCATAAACTTTGGACACAGTTGTTTGAGAAAAGCTCAATAAAATTCTAAACACATCAAATATACACTAGAGAGTGAGCCTGAAAATTGACAGGAAAACGAGGGTTATGAGTGAAAGATGAAACATTAAATAGGCATTAGGCAAAGCCTACTGCATATAACGCAGATGCTGAACTAACTTTTTTTCTTAAAAAACCTTATTTATTATATGTGTGTAAAATGTATGTGTGGATGTATGTACCAGGGCACATGCGTAGAGGTCAGAGGACAACTTTGTGAAGTTGGTTTTCTCCTTCCATCTTTATGTAAGTTTAGAGAATAAAAGTAGGGAGGTTGGCATGGGCAAGCGTCTTTACTAGCTGGGCCATCTTGCTGGTCCCTAGCTTATTTTTCACTGGCATTAAACAACTTGTAAAGGGCAAAAATCCTTGAAGATTATTTATATCTAGATTAAGATATAAAATATTAAGTTGGGAGTTTCTCTCAGAAGAAGGGCACTTGCCTGGCATGCATAAACCCCTGGGTTTGATCCCCAGCTACCATAAAAAATAAATTGAGAAACAATGTGTACATAAATATTATGTATATATTCCTCCAATATCCTAAAAGGTTCTCTTGTACTCATCTCCAATGAAAGAAAGAAAGAAAAACAAACAAACAAACAAACAAACAAACCTTACTTTAGCCATCTCCCCAAGCAATATTCAGATCTCTACCACCACACATTCTTTTGCCTGTTCTTAAATTCCACACAAATTCACAAACAGTATGTGGTCCTGTGTCCCTACTTTCTTTTATTTCGTACAAGGTCACCTTGTTTTAAAGCAGAAAGCCCAGACACTTGAGATTTACTTTCAGGAAATCTCCCTTTGAGATCACAAACTTGAATGCCAACTATTCTGTTTCCATTGGTTATTCTTTTGCTCTCTTCCATGCACACACTATAAAAACTGTCACAACAAAGCAAAATCTTGGATTGTAAAAGGCTTCTTTTAAGAAAAACTAAACTGTTTAAAGGTATTCAAAGTTTTCACAGAGTGTAAAAATTCTGAGTGCAAACTATTTTTATGCCATAGAATCCAACTATTTTAAAGAATCCTCCAATCCTATAATAAAATAAACCATTAATTCAGGTGTTACTTTTGATGTTAGAACTTAAACTAGAAAAATCTTAGAGAAAGTATAGGGCCCTAAATTCAGATATGAGTTAGCTCAAGAAAGCCAAAAGTGACTATAGTACTTTAATGACTATAGTACTTTAATTTAATAGTAAATTAAAGGTACAGATTTTTATGCCAAACTAACAGGATTCTAATCTGAGAAGTGCTATTTCCAACTAAGTGACCCTGGGCAAATCACAACTTCATAACTCAATTATTACATAAAAATGGGACGAGGCTTATAGGATTGTTGCAAGGATTAAATGTTGTAAAGATTAAAAAGCACTTAATACAAATGAGCTATTTAAAAAGCTGAGGCTATAATATAGTTAGCAATTCTGTAAACCAACGACTTAAAAAACAATCCTAGGACATGTATGTAGCACAGTGCTTCTCAAGATGTTTTATTTTTAGTCCTGTACTGATTGATAGTTTTTGTAAGAGCAAGATTATATATTTGACTGAAATAGGACTACTGAATTGCTTGTAAGTTTCTGAGCTTTTACTCTTTTACCTTAAGTCAGTCCAGTAACAGTTTACTGTTTATGATTAAAACATTTGGAGTAGCACTGCTGCAACACACAGAGACACAGGAAATACACAAACTGAAATTTCAGCTAGCAAATAACACATAATAATGAAAATATTCAGTAAAGAAAACCACCCCCAACACACCAGGGCAAGATGACTTGAAGGTCAACAAGCTGACAGACAAAATAACCTTAACCTGGTAAACCTAAAAAACAAACTAGCTGTTACAGCAAGACCCAATTGGTATTCTCCCCATCATGCCATAGGAGGCAACCCCCGGAGAACATGTTGGCCAGGAAGTCATCATCCAGAAGGGACCAAAGACAAAGGAAAGCTGCAGAACTGACTCAAACCTCTTCAGTGAGAAATCACTCACAGTCATCAGCACCAGACAGCAAAGAAATCACAAAGATATAGAATTTCTTCTCTGACAAAGAAAACATAAAAATGTTTTCTCTGGTGGCCTGAGACTAACACATGCAGCCCAAATATCCCCAGATACCCACCTGTTGTCTTAGGAGGCCCCTGAGGTCCACCCTGCCAGCCGTACTGTGGGTATCCTTGATAAGGGTATCCCTGAGGAGGAGGTGGATAGGGGCCTGCCATAGGCCCCATAGGTTGCTGTGGGTATGGTGGGTATGGGGCCGTTGGGCCTGGGCCCGAATAAGGTGGAGGATTCTCTGGGTTCATCAGGAATTCTGCAAATGCACCTAAAACAAAAAGAAAGAAACAATTAGAAAAAAAATTCCAACTGGTGAGATCATTTACAAAATGTTTTAAGGGTACCTCGAGACTGGAAAGTCTTGAGCCTTGCCCATCTTAGTTCCTTTTCATCATCACCAAAACCGGCACACATTTTTGAGTATTTGCTCATTTTCCTTTTGTCTATCTCCTTTACTAAATAGTAGTCTGTGACAATAAGGATCAAGTCAGTCTAGGATTACACCAGGTCCCTAGAGCCTTTCCTGGTACTTATACAGGACAGGCTCCCAAGTACATGTGCTGAATGAGTAACAAGGTATTTTGTTTTTAAACTTCCTAAGATGTCCAGAAAGGTAAAAGAATATCCTTAAGAAAGTAATAGAATTATGAATCAGATCAACAGATGCTGATCCACAACTAGAAAACCCTCATCCACTATTAGAAAACCCTCTAATAAACAAGCTGCAGTGGGTCTCCTAACATCATTGCTAGCAGTGGCCAGCACTACCCATGGTATATAGCTGTTCTCTTCACACTTCCTGCTCTAAGTAGTTGGGCAGAGCTGTCTATGGAGAATGCTGCACATTTGCTCTGAGCTTCAAGACTCTGGGACTCTGTAAAACTCATTAGGAATTTTTACTTTGTTTATAGGTTCCTGACTCCAATGAGGCCATTCTCTTTTAAAATGGTGTGTGTGTGTGTGTGTGTGTGTGTGTGTGTGTGTGTGTGTGTACTGTGTGTCCTCTGTGGAGGATCAAGAGTGTGTTGTGTGACACCTTTTCCTCTAAGCAGCCATCTTGACCTTTGTACCAATCTCAACCAGTAAAGATCCCTGAGGCTCCTGGAAGTTCCTGAACTTGACAAGCTTAGGAGGGGGAGGGGCTCCCTTCAGGATAAAAAGTAACTTGGCTGGATAGAAAGAAAAACTGCTCAGCGGTTAGAGGTAGTCAGAAGGAGACCCCCAAGCAGTGAAGAAGCCTTGGAAACACTGCTGAAAAGCCAAGTAGTTTAGTTAGATGAAGATTCCAGAGCAGTCAAGAGGGAAGAGAAAGAAAGAGAGATCTGTCTAGGTGGCCAGGGGAAGCTGTCAGCTGAATGTGGTGAGCTGCCTCTGCTCCTGTTAGTAATCTGTCACCAACCCTCCACCCCCAACCTCCTGACCCCCATCCCTCCCACTCTGCTTCTTCAGTAACTCTAATAAACGTTTTGGTTTGTTGCCAATTTGGTCTGTCCTGAAACTCCTATCTGGGATGGATAGAGGACATATATGTGTCTCCTTAGGAAAAGCAATTCACACGACAGGGTGATTTTAGGAATCATCCTTGATTGCCTCTACCTCCTTTGTGTTTGTTTCACTCTGGGATTTCCCAGGCTTAGCCTGCCAGGGCTGAAAGTGCAAACTACAGCTGTTTCTGCCCGGTGTAGTGGACCTGGGATCCGATTTCAGGACCTTCAGTAACCATTCTTTTGGCTAAATTTGAAGCTTTGAAGGCCAACATATTGTTTCCATCATCTCTGTAATTACCACAGTATCTGGCACAGTGACATCCAGATTAGAGACAAACAAACCATTACCAAGAAACACAAACTACACTCTGCATATGACTCACTTAACAACATGGTATCTGTCATACTGTAATGCCCTGTAATCTCCTATACTGACTTTTTACCTATTTGAGTATCTTCTAGTGCCAATGAAATAGTAAGTAGTAATAATTACAACTTATTGATTTCATGTAACTCTTTTTTACAACATTCAGTCAATAAATTCGTAAGTGACTTTATGAAAGCTGTAACAGTCATGAAACAAGTCTCTGTAGAGATTCTTAACTGAGGTAACAGTGGATTTTGCTGACTGTCCACGTGACTTCTATATTCTCCCATCATAACAGCAGTGAGATTTTCAGTTAGGTGCTACTATCCATTCTTCCTGTAGCTCACATTCTTCAGGAAAATCTCATCTCATTATAGAGGTGGGAAAGTTTGGGGGGGATCTTCCTAAACTAACCCAAGTCAGTATTCCCTTTTCATCATAAATCTGGACATGTTAGAAAAGCCAATCACAAATGTCATCCCCTAACCACTGAGACTGGTTCTGAAGTGGTTCAAGAAGTAAACAGTTCTACCACTTCCACCCGAGCATTCCCTTCCCCACAACAGTCAAACACAAAGTTTAGGAACAATGTAGCCTAGAAAACTGTTATTGCCCACTCTATAATTCTGTCAGTCTTAAGATGAAGAAGATACTTCAAAAAGGCAGAACAGAAAGAGGTGAAATTCCAGATAACTTTATACCAGCTCATAAATAAGAGAATAGAAGCCCAACCCAAACTACATCTACAGTATTTCCAGTCCTGGACACCAATAGTAAGGTAAGCTAGCAAGCCCTTTTGAGGGACATTTAACCAAACACAGTTATGAAGTGCTGACTCAGTGGATTAATAATGGGGAACAGACATCAGTGTGGCTCAAATCCTTCCCCTGGACAAATGGTTGAAAAGATGAACAAAAAGACTGCTAGAAAAAGGGGTAAAGTAGTGGTGAGCTCTCTTGTAGAAGGATCTCTATTTCCTACATCTACATTATATCCCTTATTTAAATGACCCCCCCCACATAGCCTGACAGAATAAAAAAAAAATACAACTGAGTTATCTTTGTGTACTCTGATCTGAGATTTGTTCCAACATGGCACCATGTACACATCTAGGAAGTCCTTCCCTGTGGTGAGTAATACTACAAACATCATTTAAATCAGGACACAGGTAATGCTGACCACTCACACATTTCTTTTCTCTTAACCCGGAAAGACTTGGAAACCTTGGGAGTCCTGGTTAACACAGAAATTATCTCATTAACCAACATATGGCCATTCCATTATTTATTTTAAAATCAAAGAAGCAGAACACAACCATCATAACTATTCTGTCCAGAAATTCAGTATGTGTGACAACTGCAGTTTAACTTAGTCTACTAAGCTTGTGAAGTAATGATCATTCTTGCTGTATGTAAAGTCTAGAACTGTATTTCTCTGAAGATACTATTCTAAGAATAATGAACAATGAGGAGGCAAAAAAATGAAGAGCATACAACTACTATCATTCCATGCATCCACATTTCATGACTCTTCTCAAACTATTTGTTCATTTTGATTCCTTACCATCCTGCATGGTTCTTTTCCTGGAGACCTCAACACACTCATCAGAACTTATCTGCCCTTCCTCTTCCTCCTCAATCATATTTCCCCTCATTTCTGTAAACATCTTTTTCCCTTTGTCCACAGAATAACATAATGTTTAAGGAGAACAATCGCATCTGTTATTTGCAGAGGCACCTATAAAAAGCATAAGGCACAAGGTTGCTCCAGCAACTGTGAACCTCCTTTCCCACACATATACTCCTGAGTTCCCAAGCCAGATAGCTTACAGAAATAAAGAATTGGATCTATTTTCAGTTTCTTCTAAATAGATAATGAAATATGGAATATCACTCAGCCATCAGAAAGGATGAGATTATGAAATCTGCTGGTAAATGGAACTGTAAAATGTAATACTGAATGAGGTATCTCAGAGAAAATTCAAAAGGGACCAAAGGGAAGGTGTGAAGGAATGGTAAAGGTGAAACCTTTTAAAGGGGAAATTTACGATTAGGGAAGGGAATAATTGGGAAAAGTACATAGTGGGGAATGAGGGGATGGGAGATAGGAGGGACAGAGGGACTGATAGAAAAACCCTAAGATTGTGAGAAGTAACCCCATAGGAACCTCCTATGCTAATAATATGTCAAAAAAACATGTATTTTAAAGAAAGGAACAAGAACAGGCAGTTCCTATGCAGAGGAGCACAGAGTAAGGAACACGGAGGGGGGGGGAACCCTGAGCTGATCCACTTAGAACCCAGTGATAATTAAAACTATACTAGAAGTAAAGTTTTCCTTCTAAACTAGAAAGAGATACTTCCTGATAAAATGTAGGTCAGAAAGATCTCAAAGACCACCCCAAACATTATAGACTTTTCTCATTGCTCTTGGTTGCTCTCCAAAAAACTGTCAATAAGACCCTATTACTGAACACATGTGGATCACAGAACATGGGCAAAATACATCAACTGGAGCTGGTCTGAGAAATTCCTCTTTGCTGTATAGCTTACGCAGTACCAAGGAATACTGTAGAAACTACTGGAGGAGAGAAAGAATCATAGGCCTCATCAACTCATGAGATCTGCAAGGTGCAATAAAAATTACTATGGCAATAAGTAACTGCCAGTGTAATAGTGGCACGAATATGAAGGAGACAACCAACAGCCTTCTGATTGACCCACTTGTCAGAAATGGTACACATTCCTGTTACTGTGAACTACAATAGGAATCTAAAAAAGGGAAAATAGATCAACAGGGAAAAACAGCCTATGAACCTATAGTCAAGAAGACAGTACATCAAATTACTCTAAATAGCTGCTATTATACCCATAGTTTTGAAGAACACTTAACACTCAGCCTAGAAATCTTCTACAACAGAGGTAAAGGATCTTAACACTCTGACAGGATGCACCCTAGGTCAACAGAAGAGCAGTGAAGTGGACAACAATGGCCATCCATAATACAGAGTACTGGTGACCCAGGAAGATTCATCCAGAATCAGGCCAGTTTAATCTTTTCCCATCCTAAAGTTTTGGGAATCTTACAAAAGAAGGCAGTGAGATTGTAAGAACGTAAAGATGGGAAGGTTCTCTGTGGATAAGACATTCCATTCAAGGCAGGACTGCTGTATCCAGGAATTCATTGCAGTAAGACTTGTCCTTACCAGACCTGCATAATGACTGATATACCAACATGCCACCATAGACTATAGAGGAACTCAAGAGATATAAAGACAGTGAAAACCTTAGGGACTAAAGCTGGATGAATGAGGGGAAATGCCCCTATCAGTGGGGTGGCATGAAGAGAGGCAACTTGGTATGCCACAGGAGGCCTGAACCCCACCACAAGAGTAGACAAGCCCGAGGGAACCCTGGGCCCATAGAAGTGACAGGCAGAAGGGTGGGAGGGAGTGAAATAGATTGATGAAGGGAAGGGAAGGAAATGGTAGGGAAGAGAGATAGAGAGAAACAGGGATAAGTACTCAATGTGCTTGTAAAACTAGAAAAATAAAATAATTAAAGAAAAAAAAGGCTAAACTAGTGGTGGCCTGAACTTCTGGTCCTGGTGGGTGGATTTCTGGAAAAAATCCCAAAGCAAAGCAAAAAGGAGGTAGAAGCAATTCAGGATGATTCCCAGTCACCTTTGGTCCTCCACAGGGACACACAGTGCCTTCTGATACACACACACACACACACACACACACACACACACACACACACAAAGCAAAAAATATATATAAGTGGGGCTGGAAAGATGGCTCAGGGATTAAACCTCTATCTTGCAAGCAGAAGAACTTAAGTTCAAATCATGGATCCCAGGTTAAAAGAAACAACAACAAAATACACCAGATGGAAATGGCAGTGGCCTTCACTTTTGGCCCTGGAAGACAGAGTTTGGGAAACTTCTGATACACACAGACAAGCAAAATAAATAACACACACACACAAATACACACTAAAAATAAAAGAATATGAGGGAATTCCAGAGACAGGTGAGCAAAAGCAGCCAGACTCAATCATTTCACTGACATGTTGTACTTTCAATTATATAAGGTATGAAAACAGCCAAGATTCATCCAGGGATATTGTGAGAAGCACAGAGAGGAATCTTTATAGACTAGATCTTGAGATGAGCTATGTTCACATAGAAATGCATAAACTTATTGAGTTAGACACCAAAGTTTTCATATTCCAAGTTGTACAGAAACAGCTATATGGAAGAAAAAATACATGGTTTATCTGGGGTGCTGAAAAAGAGAAGTTTTTATTATTTATACTTTGTTTCTGAAATTTTTAGTAAGAGAAAAAATCAAGTTTTCTTAATGCTTTCTGATATGTTCATATTGCCTATCCCTTTTTTACTTAGTTTTGAACATTTTATCTTGAGGGAGAGGCACATGTACAAGTATAGAGGTCAGAGACAAGTTTTGGAAGTCAATTCCCACTTTTTACCATCTAAGCTCTGGGGTTGAACTCAAGTTGCCAGGTTTTTTGTTTTTTTTTTTAAAGTTGCCAGGTTTGTACACAGACACACACTAAGCCATCTCTTTGGCCCCCACCTCCTTTTTAATGGCTCCCTCATCTCTTAAGACCTATCCACTTCTGATACACCTTATTATTCTCTCTTTTTATTAATCTTTCCCTTGTTGAAAAGCTAGTCCACATTTGTTCTTCATTACTTTTTTGACTACTGATTTTTCAACTGTGACTTTTTCCCCCCTTAACTGGGAGCTATTTGACTCAGTAAAAGACAGGTTAAAAAAATTATTTTGGTTACATGAAGAGTTCCCACCTTTGGGAACTCTTCTGTTATCAAAATCTGAAGTCAGGAGAGAATGAGTCTTAAATATCTTTTTTGACAACCTATAAAATTGTCTTTAAAGTTTAAAAACATGAGAACAGATCTCACCCTAAAGACCAGCTGCCCTTTGTAAGGCCCTTTGTAAGAAGCCTTTGCAAATAGACTGCTCTATAGTCTAGGTCCTCAGTTTTTCTTGAATCTCATACCCATAAGTTTGAGTGTAGGTTGTTGAGAAAAAAAAAGCTCAAAAATTACTGGTTTCATGCTATCATTATTTCTGGTTTACAGTTTTCGGTAACTACAGTACTGGCGTGGTAATTTACTCCATTCACATAGTCATCTATTAAGTCCATGAAAACGTCCTAGAACATAAACTATAATTCAACACTAGTGCTTCTGGATACTACTTACTGATACATGGGTGAGAAAGACACAGTTCCATAGGAAAGAAAGCGGTAGCAGCAGTTACAAAACCAATCTATGACAAGGGAAGCAAGCTAGAGCTTCTAAGAGGAAGTGAGGATCATATCATGAGCTAAACACAGGCAGAAATCCAAATTACTCCTTTTTCATACTCAGAGGCAACAATCTGAGAAACCTCAGAGAAAGAACAGAGAACATTTCAGAGACAGAATAGGTTTATTGTGGCTATATAGAAACAGGCTGAGATAGCCTGGCTAATCTTAAACTCTCAGGTCCTTATACCTTCCTTTTTCATAGTTACTCTTTATTGTTTTTAAAAGAAATCACAATTTATTTGTATTTGTTCATCAGCTATCACCAACCACCTTAATCATTTGCTTATTCAACCATAACTATGAAATGCTATTAAATATCAGGTCCACAGCTGGGCATAGGAGAAAAAGAACTCAAAGCTTAGGTTTTATGAGAAAATTGAAAAACCAAATAAAACCATCTTTTTTCATGAGTCTATTATTCCATCAGATGGAAAATACTGGAAACTCTACCTATTTCAGGTATGTTAAGGGTAGTCTGGACTACGCAGACTGGTCAACATTCACTTTAGGACTTAAAGGGTACTCAACTCAAAGAGTTAAAATTTTAATCGAAACCGAGGCATCTCTGGAGTACTCTCCAGCTGCCAGAAATATGCCACACAGTGAATTTGTAGGCAGTAAAGGCAAGAAACAATGGTGTCAAATTCAAATACCACAGCAAAAGTCAAGAGCACATATTTTTCAAAGCACCAGGCCCTCAACTTGGAAGCCTATTTCTGATGCAGACGACTTAACATACAGGGAGGCCAAGAGCAGGGATCTACTTTTAAAGATGGTGGTGGCGCTCCCAGCAGCAGCACACTTGGGAGAACTCTGTCCTTTAGGATAACATGGACAAATTCTTTAATTTTTTTACTTGCTCACAAATTCTAATGCATTTTGAAAATGGAGAATGTTCAGGCAGCCCTCTTGTGCCCAGCCCAGCTAAGGAAGCCTGATTCATGGTGAGGTTCCAGGTGGAGGGCCAGGAACTGCCCATCCGTGGGCACTCAGGGACAGCTTTCTACTAGGAGGATGCTGCCCCCTCAGGGGACTCCTGCTGTGGCCAGGATGGTGAGGTTGTGCCAGATACAAGCCTCATGATCCAGGAGCACTTCTTTTCTTTAAGGGGCAGATTGGAAAAGAGAACAACCTACACTGGTACTCCCTTACTACTTAAATTCTGATTCTAATATCAACTCCTCAAAATATCAGTCATTCCCTACCTTGTGCACAAACTTTAGTTGACTGGAGAGTTTTAACATCTAAGCTAACATCACATATTCAATGAATGAATAAGTATTAAGAGTATTTTTTCATACTGAGTGGTTCAGTTTGTAGCTTTAAAATGACTTCTCTGTAGAGTACACAATGATGCACAACTTAGACATGTGACTAACTGACAAAGGGCATCAAAATATACATGGAGGGCAATAAAATACATCTATCTCTGGAGGCTCTAAATCAGAGTAATGAAGAGTTTCAAAAATGGTCTTATTTTCCTTTGTCCCAGAGAATATATAATATGAAAACTATGCATCACATTTAAAACACAGATCTATAATCCCAACACTCAGGAAATCCAAGTGAGAGGATTGAAAGTTCAAAGTTCGGGCTCCCAAACCCCTCATGGCACTTTTTTAGTGCCATGAGCTCTGTTTCATGTCTGCTTCTCATGGAGGCATCCTAGCCCCTCGTGGCTCTCTAGTGCCATGAGCTCTGTTTCATTTCTGCTTCTCATGGAGACATCCTAGACCCTCGTGGCACTCCACGTCTGGAGTCCATGAGTTCCAGCCTCTCTCTTCTCTAATAAACTCTACCTTAATCCTCAAAAAAAAAAAAAGTTCAAAGTTCACCTGAGCTGCCTAGGAAGACCCTGTCTCAAACAATGAAAACAAACAATACGATGCACTGCTCTTACAATGGTGCACGTGAAACTAAAATATCTCCAAACTATTTAGTAACAGTGTTTGCTCATGCCACCGAAGTAGCTGCTTTAAAGTCACTATTCTCCTATATTCAGATAACACAAAGATGTACTTTTAGATGTACTATCTATCCTGATAGACTAGATTAGGAATAACAAAGCCATACCCACAATCATTATCCACTATAGTTCAGAATTATTTGAAAATATGGCTATAAGAAATCAATCTTGTTTTCCCCCAATATTAAATTTGTGTATATTTAAACAATCTTTTAGACACTGAAATTTTTTGAGAGAATCCAGAAAACTAGCATATTATCTGCCAAAATCCTTTTGAATAAAGCCTTCTGTAAAGAATCTCTGGCTTGATCCAGGACCTATTGCTCTATAAGATATTAAAAGATCTTGGAAAAAATCATAAATAGCTAAAAACATCAATGACTAAAATAGCCTACCCTTAAGTAGTGTCCTATTTCTCCCTCATGTTAACAGAAAATAGTTTTTCTCTTATAGAAAGTCTATCCTTTCTTCTTAAAAACTCTTCAATAAAGACACATTTCTGCTTGCTTGTCCTGCTTTCTTTTCTCCCTCTCACCACTCTTCCTCTTCCCTCCCTTCTTTTTTTTTTTTTTATTATTTATTCAATTGTGCGTGTGTGTGTATGTGTGTGTGTGTGTGTACAACCACGGGCGAATTCGGGAACCACCATGGATCGCCTCCACCTCCTCCTTGTTTACTCTGCCCTGGGATTCACAGGCTCCACCCTACCAGGACCAGAAACGCAGCCCCCCCCCCCCCCCGCTTCCGCCCAGTGTTTATACCTGGGGTCTAAGATCCGAACTCAGGACTTTCCGCCTGCGAGGCAGAGGCTTAACCCCTGAGCCACTTCTCCAGCCCCTTTTCCCTCCCTTCTTAACATAAGTCTTCCTATATAACTCAGGCTGGCCTCTCAAATACTGGGATTACCAGTATTTGTCATGATACCTAGGCAATATTTAAAATTAAGTCACAAATAAATAAACAGTATATCCTTTGAACCACCAGCTGATATTTATTTTTAAATCTTTTTTTTAATTATTTATTCGATTGTGCATATGTGCACGTGTGTGTGTGTGTGTGTGTGTGTGTGTGTGTGTGTGTATGTATGTGTGTGTGTGTGTGTGTGTATGTAGAACCACCGGTGAATTCGGGAGCCACCATGGACCGCCTCCATGTCCTCCTTGTTTACTCTGCTGCAGGATTCACAAGCTCCGCCCTACCAGGACCAGAAAAGCAGGCTGCCTACACATGGGGTTTAGGATCCGAACTCAGGACCTTCTGCCTGCAAGGCAGAGGCTTAACCCCTGAGCCACCTCTCCAGCCCCACCGGCTGATATTTATACACTAGTATGCAAAAAAATCACTTTCATACATAGACAAAAATACATTGTGGCATGAGGCATACTTACTATAGCTGCATAACATACACAAAGAATATATACAACATCTGAAAGTTCATCATTACATTCAGGCTAAATAAACCAAGGTACTTTCAACCACAGAACTAACACTGCTTACTGTTGCATTATGCAACACAATGAAATCTCTTTCCCCACTTGGATTTAAAAATAAAGTTTTAGTGGTACAAACTGTAATTCCAGCACTTGGGGACTGAAGCAGGAAGATCAAAAGTTGAAGATTATGGATCACCGAGATACCTCAGCACGTAAAGCCTGGGCTACACAGAGAGATCAAGGTCAACCTGGGCTACTTGGCAAGACCCTGTCTCAAAACAAAATTGAAAGTTAGAAGAAAGTTCTTTTCTATATCTGAATAGTTATATATTTTTTAAATTGTTATTTCTTTTGCACACACACGCACATGTGTGTGTGCATGCGTGTGTGCGTGTACGTGTGTGCACGTTTGTATCAGAGGGTACTGTGTGTTCCTGTGTAGAATCAAGGGTAACTTCGGAAATCATCCTGGATTGCTTCTACCTCCTTATTGCTCTGCTCTAGGATTTCCCAGACTCCACCATCCAAAGCCAAGAAGTACAGGCCTTTGCCATTTTTGGTTAGCATTTTTAAGTGGGATGTGGGATCCAAACTGGTCCATGTGCTTGCAAGGCAGGCAGAGTATTAACCCCCCGAGTCGTCTCTCCAGCCGCTGAATAAGTGTATTAAAGAACATAATTGTTGAATGAACTGTGCACTTATATTGCATCTTTTTATATGTATCCCATGCCATATCTAACAATAAAAGTTAAAATCTGGAGTTGTAAAGATGACACAGTGGCAAGCATGAGGACCAGATTTGGGATCACCAGAATCCATGTAAAAGCTGGGCAGGCATGGCAGCCACTTATAATCATAGCATAAAGACAGAGGATCCCAGGGCAAGCTGGCTAGCTAGCCTAGCTGGCTGTTCAATGAAGATCTTGTCAATAATAAAAATGGAGAGTGACTGAAGACAATACCTAATTTCAACTTTTTTGTGTATGTGCATGTGAGAGTTTGTGTATGTGTGGTACGGTGTGTGTGTGTGTGTGTGTGTGTGTGTGTGTGTGTGTTTTATGTGTGTACAGGAAGGCACTCGATGGTGTGAGTCTGTGGAGGTCCAAGGATGACATCGGGAATCATCCTGGATTGCTCTACCTTTCTTTTGCTTTGCTCTAGAGTTTCCCAGGCTCTGCCTTCCATGACTGAATCGAAGGCTGCTGACACTTCTGACCAAAATTTTTACATGGGATCTGGGATTGGAACTCAGGTCCTTTTGCTTGGGAGGTGAAAGCTTTAACCCCTGAGCCATCTCTCCAGCCTTCAACTTTGAGCCTCTGCATGTTTGTGCACATGTGTGTATTTGCACACACATATGCCTCACCACACAGGTGAAGACGGATACATACACACATGCACCCCCCCACACACACACAACCCATGCAAAAGCAAAAACAAAAAAGCAAAATCCTCAAATCTCCTGCTGAGGGGCTGGAGAGGTGGCTCAGGGGTTACGCTTCTGCCTTGCAGGCGGAAGGTCCTGAGTTCGGATCGTAGACCCCATGTATAGATGCCAGGTGGAAGCAAGGGTGGAGCCTGTGAATCCCGGGGCAGAGTAAACAAGGAGGAGGTGGAGGTGTCCATGGTGGTTCCCGAATTCATCCATGGTTCTACACACACACACACACACACACACACACACACGCACAATTGAATGAAAAAAAAAAACTAAAAACTCCTGCTGAATATCATTGGCTAAAAGTCAGCCACATGGCTTTAGGGAAAAATAGTTTCTTAGTTTACTGAGAGGGAAAAATCACACTTCACACTTCTGGATGCTTTCAACGACCATCCAACTACACAAAGAATATAATTTGTTCCAGCAATAATCTGGAAAAACATGGTTCCAAGGGCTTAGTAGTCTAGTGACTTCTGTCAGATCATAGCCCCTGAAGCTGTCTCTAGCAGAAACAAGGCCTCACGTATTGCTAATTTTAGCAGTTTCCTTCTCCATTTGCAGCTCTATGCAAGCCCAACCTCCCTCCCCACACTGTCCAGGTCAGTACTTTCGTAACTTCTGGCACATATACTAGTCTATGTATGACCAATCTATATATATCATATAATGTGAAACTTCCTGCCACACTCAGGAAAAGGTATAAAGTTAGAAGTTCTGTTTGTTCTGGGTGTTCTCTGAAGACAAGGCAGTCATGGTTATATTTCTCCTACTTTAAACTATCATTCCTGTTTTATGCTTTCTCATCTTAAAGATAAATCATGGCTCCCATAGCCAAAAGGCATTCTGTTTCAATAAAACTCCTACTATCAATGGACCTCATGAAACTCCACATTCTTTTCCTAAAAGGATCCAGGTCAATCTGCGCAGAAACTCTTCCCTAGTCTTCCGCATGTTTGATCCTCTGCAAAAAACCACAAAACTGAATTCAGGATTCCCTTTGCCTTTAGCGTCTAAAAGGAGTCCCTAAAGCTAAAGCTCAGCTCTTGGTCTTCAAGTACTGCTAGAAAATGCATAGGCCCTCCCACCTGGAGCAGGGACCCAGCCAGACTCACCTAGCCTTACCTGGACACTCAGCTCAGGAACTCTGGTCAGCAACCCATCAATGCTGCAATCTGAAAGCTGGCTCCTTAGCAGAAATAAAAAAGCTAGGTGGGGCCTCTGAATCACATCGAGTCACAGGGCATCACTGTAACTCTGGAACTTCAATCAGTTAGCCCTCAAAGTGAGAGTAGAGAGAAAAATGAAGTCCAGCAAAAGAAAGGATCAAAAGAAAGGACAGCAGTGAACAGAAGGGAGGGGAAAAGGAAAGAAAATTGTTAACACAGAAAGTGAATTAGAGAAATGAAAGGAGAAGTTAGTGCACCTAGAGTCAGAGAGAAGGGAAAAACTCTGCCTCCTGTAAGCTGAGAGGACACTTTATAAAAGGATAGGGCCATCTCCCCATCCACCTACAAACCTGATAAGGCTACCTTCCAGGTCAGGTGTTCTATCTACCATCATAGTCCCTGAAAGGCAGATTCTACATGCCTTCTCTCAGAGCATTAGATTATGCTTTGTAGGAAAATTGACATCTTGATGTCATAGAAAAAGGGCCCTACAGCTTAATGCACTAGCAATTTAACTACATACTCCTGGTTCCTGATGAATATCCAGCACCAACTTTGCTTCATCATGAAAAGCCATTTTCCTGACCTGGGAGAGAGGCCCAGTGATGTTGACACTGCTGGTGGTTCATGTGACTTTTAGTTACACCAGCAGTATTACTCTTAAAGCACTTGTGAGGCACACAGATTACACAACCCCAGCTTCTCTCCCCTTTCCTCTGTTCTTCTAAGATTTTTATATATTTTTTTTATTTTATTCAATTGTGCATGTGTGCCTTTAGAACCACGGGCGAATTCAGGAATTCCTCTTTATTTACTCTGCCCCGGGATTCACAAGCTCCGCCCTACCAGGACCAGAAAAGCAGGCTGCCTATACATGGGGTCTAGGATCCGAACTGAGGACCATCCGCTTGCAAGGCAGAGGCTTAACCCCTGAGCCACCTCTCCAGCCCCTTTCTTCTAAGATTTTTAAAGGTATAAGTTTGTGGACAACAAAGTCTAGAAGAAACAAAGGCTAGATGGCAGCTTCAGAAGTCTGTCACTAGTAGCATACACAAACAGTCCTCTTAAACTGAGAGACAGTGAACAAAAGTAGTTAGGGCAGTAGTAAAATATAAAACCAAAACAAAGAATATCCTCTCTGGCCCTCAAGAAAAACCTAAGTTTTCCAAGAACACTGTGCACAGAAGGAACAATACTGTAGCACAGCATCAACAAACCATGCCTGGGCGTCAGGCCCGGAATTCAATACAGTGCACAGCCTCACCACCCTTTGGGCAAACTAAAACACTAATGGTTAAAAAAAAAAGAAGTTTTCGCATTATTCCTTTTTTTTTTTTTTTTTTTTTACTGTGTGTGTGTATGTGAGAGAGAGAAAGAGAGAGAAGGCACTACGTGTCCCTGTGCAGGACCAAGGGTAACTGGGAATCATCCTGGATCCCTTCTACCTCCTTCTTGCTTCACTCTGGGATTTCCCAGGATCCGCCTATCAGAGTCTGAAGTTCCACCGGTTCCGCCTGGCTTTCCACCTGGTGTTTTTTTATGTGGGACCTAGGATCTGAACTCAGGACCTTCATCCCTGCGAGACAGAGTCTTAACTCCTGAGCCATCTCTCCAGCCCTTTTTATCTTTGTTTTTGAGACAGAATCTTTCTATGTAGCTTAGTCTGGTGTTGTTCTTGCAAGCTTCTTACCTCAACTTCCTGGTGTTGGGATTACAGATTGTGCTACCACATCCAAACACTTATTTCTTCTTAGCAACTATATTTGTTTTATGACCTTCCTAATATAAGTTAGGCAAAAATTATAGTAGGGTTTAAGAGGCCTGCCTACTGAAACCATCCCTACCGCCACCTAGAAAACTCACTATGGATAAATCATTCCATTAGATGAAAGCAGTATTTCCACATACGGGCTATGCACCATGATTTGGGAAGCATGGACAAACAACTTTATTTTAGCTTCTAATATTCACCATCTACTTATAGAAGCTTATATAAAAGCTTACAGTGTAAAGCAAATAAATACATTTTCAAGTTTTTAAAAAGTGAATCACAGGGCTTAGCTGTAGTTCAGTTGGTAGAGTGCCTGCTTAGCATCCTTGAAGTTCTAGATCCTAGCACAGCATAAACTGAATATGTTGGTGCACACCTATAATCCCAGCACTTAGGAAGTAGGAAACAGGAGGGTCAGAAGTTCAAGGTCATTCTAAACTACATATCAAGATGGAAGCCATCTGGACTACAAAATCTTGTCTTAAAAAAAATCAAAACAGATGTATGTTTATAGCCATATAAGCAATAATTCCTTGTTTCAAAAGAAATCAGTGGGTGCTCAAGGTGCCTCAGCAGGTAAAAAAAATCTGCACTATAAGCCTGATGATCTGAGTTAGATCCCCAGAGCCCAGAAGGTAAAAAGAAAGAACGGACTCCCAAACTTGCCTTCTGACCTACACACACACACACACACACACACACAAACACACATACACATGATGGGGTACAAACATATCCATATTCTCATATAAGACACAGACTCACACATACACACAGCTCCCTTATCCACACACGAAATAAGTAAAATGTAAATCAGGTAATAATGATTTTTTAAAAATTAAAAAATTACTTTTAAAAAGTGTTAGCTGAAAGGCACTGGGATCCTTGGAGGCAAGGGATTGACAGCCATAGTAGTGTTCCTATGCTTAAGGGGAACACAGGAGGGGGTTCTGGGAGATGCCACTGGGTCCTTGCATCTCATTGGAGAGGAGAGCCCAGAGGAGAGTCTAGCATGCACATTGAGGGATACTCCAGGGAAGGGAGGGGGAGGCACTGGGGAATGGGGAGGGAAGAGGAGGGGAGGGGGGCATAGGGCAGTGGGAGGTTGGAGGGAGGGAGGGGACTGGTGTACCTGTTAAGTTTGTATGAGTGGAAATAAAAAAGTGTTAGCTGAATAATGGTAAGGAAGGTATGGAGATAAGACAACATTATAAAAATTATTTTATTCATTTCCTAAATATAAATGTAAAGTGAGGATCACTTGGGATTTCCACTTCCTTGCCTGAAATATTTCATACTGGAGTGTCATATTTACCATCAGACATTAAAGGTGACCATGAATCATAGTTCAAAAAAGTCAGCAGAGTTAGAAGACTGTAAAAACTAGGATCTATCAGACTGGCTTCAGACAGGGCTTTCCTGGGAAGGGTGAAGTCAAGAACAGGGAGAGGCAGTATGGGGGGAAGTAGTGGCATTGGGGAATCACCAAATATTAGAATCTCTCAGACTCAAGAGATAGGCACATTTCTACAAATGTCGTTCTCTTCACACATGACCTCCCCAACTGATTCTGCCTACAATTTTGATACTTAAATGCATGTGGCAGAAGTCTAGAATATTTCCCAGGTCTTTCTCTCCCTGAATATTTTTGCGCTCAGCTATTTCCCACCTTTGCCTTTCTTTGAACACTGAGCATGTCTGGATAACTGTCAGGTGTGATGCATTTTCTAGGCCAATGCTCTTGGGACTAGCTAACAATTCTTTAGCACAAGTCACTAGAGAACTGTGAGAGACACCTCTGAATAAGACATTTATTTACTCCCAAATAAGTACATTCTGGTAAACTCTCCTCCCACTATGACTACCAACACTTTCCTAAACCATCTAATAATGAGTTCAGAAAAATGCCAATCATCCCTGGTTTGTGGCAAAATCATACCCCAAGCTTGTTGCCCACACAGATTAAATGCAAACCATCTAATTCCCTTGCTTTAGATTTGAGGACCCAGGTTGGCAAGATGGTTCAGTGAGCTAAAAAAAAAAAAAAAAAAAAAGTGCTTGCCATGCAAACCTGAATACCTAGTTCAATTCCCCCAGACTCTACAAAAAGCTGGATTCAGTGGATTTGGTGTCTCACATCTGTAATCCCAACATTCCTATAAGAAGTAAGATGGGATACAGAGATGGAAAATCATTTGGAAACTCCTGGGGCATGTACAGTGGCAGACACAAGAAAGATCTTGCTTCAACAAAGTAAAAGGGGAAAATCAATTCCCCGAAGTTGTCTTCTGCCCTCTTTACATGTTGTTCCATTGCAAATGGGTGACTATACACACACACATACATACACACACACACACACACAAATGATAAACTTAAAATATTAGATGTCAAGACCCATTCAGTTGCACAACTGGCTTTGAGGCATAAATGACATCCCAGATGTGCCTTAACTTATAATGGGTTTGTATCCTAATAAGCAGTTCATCATACATTGAAAATATCATAAATAAAAAATACACTCAATATAGAAAATACCATAATTTAGCCCAGTGTACCTTGAATGTTTCTGGAACACTTACATTAGTTTGTAGTTTTATAAACTCATCTACAAAGCAAATTATATAATAAAGTGTTGAAAGCCAGGTGCAGTGGTAACACATGCCTATGATCCTAACATTTGGGAGATGGGCTTAGGAGATCAGTTCAAGGTCAGTTTCAGACATGTAGCAATTCAGAGGTCAGCCTGAATTAGATGAGACTTTGTCTCAAAAAAAAAAAAGTGTTGAAAATCTCCTGTAACTTATTAAATACTATTAAGTACTATGCTGAATACAAAAATAGAACAGTTGTATAAGTAAAGTTTTGCACAGTTGTAAAGTGGAAAAACTACAAATTGAACCACAGTATATCAGGAACCATCTGTACTTCATATCTGTTAAAAATTAAAGATATCATCCTAAACTCACTTCTTTTTGAAGAGCTCTTGGTATACAGTGCTCAAAGTTGTGTGACCCTTTTTTGCTTATGAGGCTAAACAGTCCAATTCTCTTGCTTCTGACTGCTGCTTATAATTGTTGACTCTCATTTATAGCCATGTCAATTAGTTCCCTTGGACAAACATGGGGCACTTTGTGGCCTGCATCACATCAATTCTCTCAGCTTAAAGAAAACAGAAGTCTCTTCTAAAATTTCCTCAGTCAAGAAAGCTTTATGGGATCAACAGATACCAGAAGTCTAAGCTGATGAATCTCTACTAAGTAACAACAGGACCTGTGACTGACATAGGAGAGATAAATTTCAAGGAGATACTATTTTACTCTTGATCCAATTCAGTGAGCAGTATTAACTACTTCTACCTCTGATGAGCTTTCAGGACTAACTTCTTTCAGAGTTGAAAGAATTTCCAGTAAGACTTTTGTTGTCAAGGGATTCTTTTTTTTTTTAATTTTTTTTATTATTATTATATTCAACTGTGTGCATATGCGTGTGTATGTGCGTGTGCGCGTCTGTGTGTGTGTGTGTGTCTGTGTATGTGTAGAACCACGGACGAATTCGTGAACCACCATGGCCGCCTCCACCTCCTTCTGCCCCGGGATTCACAGGCTCCGCCCTACCAGGACCAGAAGAGCAGGCCGCCCCCGCTTCCGCCTGGCGTCTATACGTGGGATCTGGGATCCGAACTCAGGACCTTCCGCCTGCAAGGCGGAGGCTTAACCCCTGAGCCACCTCTCCAGCCCGTCAAGGGATTCTTAATGAAAGCTGCCAGACCCACTGCCTTTGTTGTTACTGGCTCACTGCAGAGACTTGCAAAGAACTCGAGTAAAAGAATATAAGATAATAAGTGAACAATGTGTGGTTATTTACACATGAAATAGAAATAAGCACGTAACCTCAGGTATCTAGATCTTGATTATAAACTGGTTAAGCTGAAGGAAGGAAGGAGGGAGGGAGGGAGGGAGGGAAGGAGAGAGGGAGGAAGGAGAAAAATAACAAAAAGATCTTGGAGTTTGAACAGGACTTTTACAGAAGTTGATAACTTTTGTTTGTATTTTTTTTAATTTTTCCTACAACTTGAAATGCACTATTCATCCAAAAATTTAAATATTGTCTTGCCAGCAGCTGCTCAAATCTAACAAATTTCTCATAAGTTCTCCTTATGTTTTTCTGCAGAAGATACTGATGATTATTGAGTTTAAGGTCAAGGGATGTTTCCATGCCAACAAAGGACAAAGGTGACATGTTCAAAATATACCAGCCCTGCCTCCTGCCTCTCACCTTGACTCAATTTTCTTTTTCTCTCTTTTTCCTTTGGAGACAAGGCCCACTATATGGCCCAGACAACTCCAACTCACTAAGCATCCCAGGATGGCCTAGAACTCATAAACCTCCTTGCCTCTGTTTCAAGAAAGCTGGCATTACAGGTGAGTATCACCATACTAAGCAATACCCCAGCCCCCCCACTGGAACAAAACCCAGAGCCACCTGCATCCTTAGCCCTTGGCCTAGGTCCCTGTAATGGAAGCCATATTTGAATGCTGAGGCCAACCCGGATTTACCTCCATTTGTGTTTAGGAAAACACATTTTTTTCCCCCTGATAATGAGTGTTCTAATGAGAAAATTTGTGGGGGTTGCAAAGATGAATGAAAGCAGAAAATGGCCTACTTAAACCATTCTGACAGCACATAGTGATTGTATCTGGGGGAGGAGGGAGGAAAAGGTCTGTTTCTTTCCAAAAGAGATATAATTAGATGGCTAGTTCAAATGTGATTCAGAGAAATCTAGAAAATGATTAACAAAACAAACAAACAAAAAAACCCAATGTGCCCAAGATATCTAATTTCTAATGATTCTTAAGAGTTTCTGGAGTATTCTTAAGAATTACTATGCTCTTCATACCCTTCCGGGTATTATTATTTTTGTTTGTTTCTTTTAAAATAACGTATCTTGAGGCTTCTTTTACACAGGATGACTTCACTAAGCTGACGGGAAGCTTACTTTCCTCTGCCCCACCGCTCTGGATTTGCCTTCCCCTGAGTGCTGCACTGGTTTCCACATTTACCCACAAACCATCTGTGGCTACCTTCCCAAGTTCTTAGTAATTCCCTAAATTGCTTTTTACTGTACATGATCCCTAGAGATCCAATTTTTTGGGGGGGGGGAGTCAAACAAATACAACACAGACTGATAAGAACATTCAGCCATTTCACTTCTTCCTAGAAAATTAAAGTTTTTAAGTTTCACAACATGAACATATTTCAAGTCTGGGAAAAATTAAAAATCATCAAATCATTCCTCCTTATAAAACCAAAATATCCTCTTCCGGTTTCTCTGGAAATTAACATAAAACGGCCAATGAGTATCTAAATAAAGCCTGGCACAAAGCTGGGGAGTACTGCCCTTTGTTTGTAATCCAAGAACTTGGAAGGTGGAGACAGGGGGATCAAGAGTTTAAGGTCAGCCTTACCTATATATATTGGGGGACTACATGAATGCTACATGAGACACTGTCTCAAAAAAAAAAAAGTAAACACAAACAAAAACCTGTGCTACATGAGACACTGTCTCAAAAAAAAAAAGGTAAACACAAACAAAAACAGCGCCTACACCAATTATGCAATCTTACACTGAGTCCACAGAAAGATTGGGTAGAATCAAATTTTGAGTTAGAAATCCTTGTTTTACAACTACATCTATCTTACCCAATGTCTTATATTCATGTTTTGGTTACTGACTACCTTTAGTAACTTTCTTCCAGTTACTGGACTTCATTGTAGGGATAAGACACTTTGAAACTCCTGAAAGGCAAATATGCTGTGGACATTACAGTTTCCACATGACTAGAAGGAAGTGTGTGTGACTAAAAGGAAGTTAATGCAATCAAATTAAGTAAAACAAGAAAATGAGATGCTGTTGGGTGTGTCCTTTTTTATTCTTTTTTTTTTTAAATAAAAGCAAGATTTTTATTTTAATCTTCTGAGAGGTAGCTGGCCCTTGGCTTGCCTGCACCCCAATCGTGTCTGTTATGTCAGACAAGAGTCCATTCAGATGTTACCTTTTCAAGACTAATCCACCAATTTCTCTCCAATCACCTGTCTTCCCCATCACAGTGTCTCCTCTCTTCTCCAACCCGGACCTTTCAATAGTTCCCTCAGATAGACATTGAAGTTGTTTCTAAACCGCCCCAACATAATGCTCCAACGCCCCAAACAGCCCTAAGCAAATAATTTTTTTCCACCTTCAGTTCAAGGCTCCAGATCTCCTGCCCTCGAGGCCTCCACTTTTCCTCCCCCCAGCCCCTGGCTCCTCGGATCCTCAAGACCCTGATCAAGACTGCATTTCAACAGGTCTAAGATTCCGTGTACGACTCACCCGGATCAAGCGCCGTTACCAAACCGCTCGGTTTTCTTTGCTCCACAACTCCCTCTCTGAACACCCCGAAACCGAACGCCCCGGCTCGGCGTCCCCGACTCCCAGTTCACCTCCTTGCTTCCCCCCACCGCGCCCCCCGCCCCCTCGTCTCGTACCCGCGGGGTTTCCCACCAACCTCGGCTCCCAGCAGGCTCAACCCAACACCTAGCGCTGCGCCTCGGAAATCGCAGCCCAGAGCTAAGAAATCCAGAAGCCCGTCCCCCGAGACCGGGCGGGGCGAAGCCCGCTCCCAGCCACCGACTCCGCGACGCGCGGCTCGCAGGAGCCCGGAGCCCCTTAGGTCGCCACCGCCGCGGCCCAAGGGGCGAGCTGAGAGGCGCCGCGAGTCCCAGGGTGGCGGTCGAAACCGGGTGGGCGTGCGGTCGGCCGCAGACCCTTGCCCGGCGGCGGACCCCTTCTCAGCAGACGGCGAGCGCCTCCGGAGCCCGCTGCGCCCCAGATTCCTCCGAGGCGCTCACAGCCCCAGCGAACCCCCTCACCCCCCGCGCTTCCCGGGCCCCGCCTAGCCCCGGCGGCATGGAAGTCTGCGGCCCCTCACCTCTCCTCTCTGCGAACCGGCTGAGTAGTGATCCGGTCTCGACGGCTACACTGAAGCGCCGCACCTGCTGCGAACAAGTGAGGAGCCGCCGCGCGCCTGACGTCACCGGCGCCTGGAGCGCCTGAAGCCCGGAGTCACCTGATCTCCCTGGCAACGGGCGCGGGGCGGGGCCAAGGTGTCACAGCACCGGCCCCGCCCCCGCCGCTAGAGAGGCTGTGGCGGTTAGGAATGCTGCGGCGTTGCAGGCGGCTCCCGGGCTGGAGGCTGGCTTCTAAGTTCTTGTCTGGCGTCGGCCGCAGGATACCGCCTGCGACTGGAGCTGTCATCCCCACCCCCGCCGCCCTGGGTTGGATCGGTTTTCGGAGACTCCAACTTGCCGGCCCCACGTTGCAGGAGTCTAGGAGAAAGTTGTCTGTGTCCCTGAGGGACCCAGCTCAGCCTGGCACGAAGGGTTGGTGTGAGCTACTGCCTCTTGTCTTCTCCGCACAGGCAGACCCAGCTGAGTTCCGGGGCCTAGCCTAAAGTTGCAACGTTCCCTGTAAACCTTGCAACAGCCTATTTGAACTGCAAGAAGCGAAGGATCCGGCCTGCTTGAGGTCAAGACATCCTGTCTTGAAGGTCTCCTATCTAGTTACGACAGGAAGAGAAATCCCAAAACCTAGAACCTAACCTTGCAAGTCAGAACTTGCGAAATTTCTTTTTGGTTTTCATTCATTTTATGCTAGCACACGTAAGTACAATAAATAAAGTGATTTTCTGGGCCTGCGAGTGTTTTCAGTGTTTGAATGCCTGCATAGCATGTGTGAAGCTTGGATCTATCTGCAGCATCTCAAAAGAGAAATTGTTCTTCCTGTCTAAATTCCTATTGTTCCTTGGAATAATGGAATATGTCCAACTTTTGTAATTCTCCAGTCTCCCTAAATAGACTGTAAAAATATCAACAAATTAAATGAAACATCCCATGGAGGTCTTGGTTTGAGAGCTATTCTTATCTTGAACCTTTCACTTCTTATTCTCCTGTTCCCTGCACTACTGTGAAGGTTTCATGAATGTGGTATGTCCCTTTCAGATAATGGGATCTTAGAAGTGGTTTTCCAATCCACTTCTAGTGAGTACCCTTTTGTGTCAGCCTGATTGAGATACAGGTCCTTGAAGATCAAGAATAAGTGGGTAGTCTGTGTGTTGCTCACACCTTTTATGCTAGCACACGTAAGTACAATAAACCGAGCTTCATAGCAGAAGCCTTGTTAAAAAAGAGGAAAAAAGAAAAAAAATTATGTGTTGTATGGACTGTACATCATATCCAAGAACTGCTTGTAGTATTGTTTTACTCTAGTGATTTTTCCTGTGTATATATATTTTCAAAAGAAAAAAATGGAAAAGAAGACAGTTGTGAAAACAAAGAATCGTGGCTCTAGTTAGAAAGAAGTAATGGCAATAAGAGATTGAAAATATGAGCTTATGCCAGGCATGGTGGCTCATGGCTCTAATCTCAGCACATGGAAGGCTGAAGCAGGAGTATAACTGGAATTCCAGGCCTTTGGAATTAGACCCTTTCTCAAAAATTAATAGAGCCTATGAGGTGACTTAAGTGGATAGAAGCACTTGCTATGCAAGCCCGATGACCTAAGTTTGAGCCCTCAAACCCATAAAAAAGAAATGAGAGAAAAAAAAAGAAAGAGGGAAAGAAAAAGAAAGAAGTTGAATATAGTGGCTCTCATCTGTAATCTCAGCAGAGAGATGGGAGACAGAGATGGGTGAATGGTCCCAGAGCTTATAGACCAGCTAACCTGGAGTATGCAAAGTAGTAACAGTAACAAGAGATCCTGTCTCAACAAGGTGGAAGGAAAGGACTCCTGAAAGGTGTCCTCTGACCTTCACACATAGCTGTGATTGTTACATCCTTACTCATAGGTATGTACTACACAAAATGTAATTTTTTTTAATAAAAAGCAGTTGCTGAAGGGAAAGACAAGATAAAGAGAGACCAAGGGAAAGAGTGAAATAGCATTAAAAAAAGGTAGACTGAGATGCTATGAGAGTGAGGACTAAAAGGAATGCAGGAACAGGGAGAATCTGATGCAGTGAGCATGTCTTCAGGACCAGATAGGAGGCTGAGAGTGAAGAGCAGTTTTGTTCTGAGGACTGAAGATTATCCAGGTGGGACCATCAGGAGGTATAAGCCACCCTCTGCAGAACATGGATACAGAGAGAAGAACAGAAATGAGTATATCCATATCTACATTCTGACAGTAGGTAAACTGGGAATGGTTATATATGCCTCCAATCCCCTGAAGCAGGAGGATCTCAAATTCGAGACTATATATCAAGACTCTGTTTCAAAAAAGAGGAAAGGGGAAGGAAAAGGAAAGAAAAAAGCATTTTTTAAACATTTATTTAATTGTGTGTGTGTGTGTATGTGTGTGTGTGTGTAGGTTAGAAGACAACTTTTGGAACTGGATATTACCTTTCACCTCATGGACATAAAGGACAAAACTCAGGTATTCAGGCTTGGTTTACTTGGTGAGCTATCTCACAGGTCGATGCAGGTTTTTTTGTCTGGAATATTCCCAGACCTTTATCTAGATGCTTCCATGCCTCTAGTTTGGGTGAACAAGATGGAGATGGGGTGAAAAGGAAGGATTAATTGCTTTGAAAGGAAAGAGAGTCAATGACAGCCATGTAGGACATCTGAGACATCTGTGCTGGGGAAAAAGAAGATGCTAAATCACATTTTCAGTAAGGCCCCTGGCTACTCCCCTTTTTCTTAGTTGGTAGGTTGAGGGCATAACTATCAAAAAGAAAACATTCTTTATCCCATCCCACTTCCACCTCCACTGCTGAGGAAAAAGTACCATCATGTGTGTAAAAAATGCTAACAGAATGCAAAAATCAGAGATGTGGCCAGGAAGCATGTCTTACATTCTAGGATTTGACCACAAGTATCAGTTCTAAGCATCAAACCAGAGGTTAGAAAGTTGCTCAAGTTTCATCAGACTTCCTCACATAGCAAGGGTTTCTGTTCCTGGAAACAAACAAAAACATCTGAAGAGGCATTTTTTTTTTCTGTGAAAGTCCATTAACCACAGAAGTTGTGAAAAGGCTTTCGACATGTGGTCATTCAGAAGAATCATTCAAGGGTTGTGGAAGCAGCATGGTACAGAGGGCAAGAGCCTATGCTCTGAGATGTATTCATTTGTCAATTTCAGCAAGTTTCCCTTTTATCTGTAAAAACAGGAACCATCTACCTCACAACACTATTATAAAATTTAAGTGACTTCCAGGGCAAAGAAAGAAAACCCAGATTCATAATTTATATATTTTAAAAATTTATTTTTTTATTGTACATGAGTGCGTGCGTGTGTGCGCGTGTGCATGTGCATGCGTGCATGTGTGTGTGTGTGTGCGTGTGTGTGTGTGTATCAGAGGGCACTGTGTATCCCCGAGGAGTTCCAAGGGTGACTTAGGAATCATCCTAGATTGCTTCTATCCTTCTTGCTTTGCTCTGGGATTTCTCAGGCTCCACCTGCAAGTGCACACCACCACCATTTCTCCTTTTTTTTTTTTTTTTTTTTTTTAATGTGGGATCTGGGATCCGAACTCAGGACCTTCTGCTTTCGAGAGAGAGTCTTAACCCCTGAGCCATCTCTCCAGCTTCCATAATTTATATTTTTGCTTTTGCTTTTTTTTTTTCAGGACTAGGGGTCAAATCTAGTTCCTAGCAGATGAGGCAAATGTTCTATCATTAAGCTGCACTCCAGGATCTTCATAATATTTTTTAAAAGGGTATTTTCAAAACTGTTTTAGGGCTGAGGAGATGGACTCAGTGACTAAAGTGCTTCCCACATAAACAAAAGGGCCCAACTTCAGATCCCCAAATCCCATGTAAAATGCTGGGTGGGTGTAGTGATCTGTCTCTAATTCCAACCTCAGAAGGCAGAGATTGGGAATCTCCAGAACAAACTGGCTATCCAGACTAGCCCTATTGGTGAGCTCTGGGTTTGACAAAAGACTTTGTCTTAAAAAAGAATAAAGTGAGGCTGGAGAGATGAAACAATGGTTAAAGACTCTGCCTTCCAAGCAGAAGGTTCTGAGTTCACATCCCAGGTCCCACGTAAAAACACCAGGCAAAGGGATTGGGGGGGGGCACTGGGGGAAGGGGGAGGAAGAGGAGAAGGGGGAGGGGGAGGTGGACCGGTGTACCTGTTAAGTTTGTATGAGTGGAAATAATAATAATAAAAAAAAAAACACCAGGCAAAAACAGCGGTGGCTTGTGCTCTGGCCCTGATGGATGGAGTCTGGAAAATCCCAGAATGAAGCAAAAAAGATATAGAAGCAGTCCAGGATGATTCCTGGACTCTTGGTTCTCCACAGGGACACATGCAAATTAATTTCAAATAAATTTTTAAAAAAGAATAAAGTGGGGGCTGGAGAGGTGGCTCAGGGGTTAAGCCTCCGCCTTGCAGGCGGAAGGTCCTGAGTTCGGTTCCCAGATCCCACGTATAGACGCCAGGCGGAAGCGGGGGCGGCCTGCTCTTCTGGTCCTGGTAGGGCGGAGCCTGTGAATCCCGGGGCAGAAGGAGGTGGAGGCGTCCATGGTGGTTTGCGAATTCGTCCGTGGTTCTACACATACACAGACACAGACACACACACACACACACACACACACACACACACACACACCACGCGCGCGCGCGCACATGTGCACCGTTGAATAAATAATAATAATAAAAAAAAAAAGAATAAAGTGGGGCAAAAGGACCTGAGTTTAGATCTCCAGATCCCATGTAGAAGGGCCAGACAGAAATAATGATGCCCTGGGATTCTGACCCTGGAAGGTGGAGCCTGGAAAACCCCAAAGCAGAGCAATAAGAAGGTAGAGCAATGTAGAATGATTCCCAAAGTCACCCTGTGCCTCCACAGGCATGTAAACTCAACAACCCGTCACACACGCGCACACACACACACACACACACACACACACACACACACACAAAGAATAAAGTGGAAGAGTGATGGAACACTCATGAAAATGAAAATGTGTGCTCACACACAATGGAATAAATAACAAGTAAATTAAACATTTTGAGGGATGGAAATGCAGCTTGATTGGCAGAATGCTTACCTTGCATACCCAAGGCCCTGGGTTTGGTCCCATAGCACCACAAGCATAATGGCACATGTCTATAATCCCAGTACTTAAGAAATAGGGACAGAAGGACCTGACGTTCATCTTCCTATAGAGAGTTTGAGTTTTGTAAAAAGTGTTTCTTGGGCTTAGGATGTGGTTTTGTTAATAGAAAGTACTTGCCTAGAATACATGAGCCCTGAGTTTGACCCTAAGCACCATGTAAAACTGGAGTTAGTAAAATATACTTGTAATTTCAGCACTTGGGAAATAGAGGCAAGATGATCATAAGTCAAAGGTCATCTTTGACTTTATAGCAAACGAGGCCAACCTGGGATACATAAGTAGAAAAAAAAATTGCATTTCTTGAGGCTTGAAGGTGTAGTTCAGAGATTTGAATACCAGCACACACACACACACACACCAAATATTTCTTGGCTTCCTAATGTGCACTCAGCACTGATGGATATAAAAGGCATAATATGCACCCTGGCTGTCCATCTGATTCCTGATCTTCCATCAGACACAATGAGACTTTGTCAGACCACGATGAAACTGAATTGTAAACTAAGTCATATCCTTCTGTATCCACATATCATTCGTGGAAACGGGGGCCATGCCAGGTACATTTGCTAAGGCTAAATCCATGGAAGATAGATTCTAGAACAAAGTCTTGAAAAATAGACAGAAAGTGGTAAAAGGGAACATTGTAGGCCAGAGATGATCTGAGCATAGGCACATTTGTTTGGGCTTGGCAAACATTTGCTGAATAAATGAGTGAATAAGCAAAAGATAACCATGAATTATCATGCAATAGTGAAAGATCAGACTGATGAATGCTTTGCTGAATGAATTAATAAGTAAATTATTAAACACAGCAGTAAAGGCAATGGAACAAGACAATAGTGGTCTTAATTGTAAAGTCAGCCTGTAACGTAGTTGACAATTGGAAAGAAGCAGATTGTGAAGGAAGTTTTGAGAGTAGATTATTTTGTTAAGAAGTGTGGGGTCTGGATCTGGAAAGACAGGTTGTATTTGATTTACTGGCCACACGACCTTGAGCGAGTTACTTAACCACTGTGTAGCAGTTTCCTGCACTGCAAAAAAAGAAAAAGAAAGTGGAGATGTGATTGATATCTGCTATAAAGAGGCTCTGAGGAGTAACAGAAACTTGAGAGCTAAGCATGGTTCCTAACACACAGTAAGGCTCCAAGCATTACTAGGGGATGTAGAACAGTATTCTACCAAGGGCTGAGCAGAGGAGAGTAGATCCCTTGAGTTGGAAAATGGGAATGGAATGCAGTGTTTTCTGCAGAAGCATTTGGGAGCAGAATTCAGGTTGGATCAGATAGAAAGTAGGGCCATGGCGAAGGGCTAGTCCCGAAGCATGAAGAAGAGCTGATCATGGGCTAGCAGTTACCTATCCTGGGAAAGAAAATTACCCTCCTGCTGGCCCCTGTGGGGGAGGTAGAGCCCAGCACACAAAGGTCCTCACTAATCTTATTTAGGGAATGTCTCTAGGTGAACAAAAAATTTAACATCCTTTTTGGAGCTTACAGGATCAATAGGAAATACTAGCAGAATACCTTCAGTTGGATATAAAGAGTTCTAAAGTCCTGGAGAAGTCCAAAACAGGGCTTTAGCTTCTTTCTATGCTGTCCCTAGCTCTGAAGTAGACAAAAGAACCTATATGAAAGGAAAGCCAATGAATACAGCTAGCTCATGTACAAAAACCAGGGGAGCAAGGCTAAAGTTTTTTTTTTTTGCATGCGGAAGTATTAAGGAAATAGGAGAAAGTTTTCATTTTGTGGTTGGGTATGGTGGCAAGCACCTGTAATCCCAACATCTAGAAGGGGTCAGGAGGAGTAGAAGTTCCAACTGTGTGAGCCTCAGGGTCAGTTCTCCCACTGTTTCCCAGTCTGATGCTCTGATGGAATTTGAAGTACATGTGAGAGAGAAAGGAAAAAAATTCACCAGTTTGTTTCTGGCCATGGTTCACGGTTCTTTGCTTCACAGCTTTGTGCCTTTTTTTTTTTTTTTTTCCAATCTACATATTCAAAGTCACATTTGCTAGTGAGGAATGTTTCCACTGCAAGTGCTGAAGCACTATTCAAATCAGTTAAGGAGGAAGAGGTAATAGGCAAGTTCATGTAACCAAAAATCCAGGAGTCAAACTGAGTTCAGTATCAGATACTGAACTGCTAGCAGGAATCTCTTCTCCTGGTCCCCAGCCGTTTCCTCCACGACTTCTTTTTTTAATTTTTTTTATTTATTATTTGTTCAATTGTGTGTGTGTGTGTGTGTGTGTGTGTGTGTGTAGAACCACGGGTGAATTCGGGAACCACCATGGACCGCCTCCACCACCTCCTTGTTGATTCTGCCCTGGGATTCACAGGCTCCGCCCTACCAGGACCAGAAACGTGGGCCGCTCCCAATTCCGCCCGGCTTCTATACGTGGGGTCTATATGTGGGGTCTAGGATCCGAACTCAGAACCATACACCTGCAAGGCAGAGGCTTAACCCCTGAGCCACCTCTCTAGCCCCCCCTCCACGACTTCTTCTCACTCAAGTACTGGTAGAGAAAGTCAGAGTGTTTTCTCACAGCGAAAAGTCTTAGCAGTCTTTCTCCCTCCTAATAGTACTCAGGAAAGCTCCACAATGGAGTTTGAGAGTTTGGACAGACTTAAGGAATGTGCTTTCTTTTCAATGTGTGACTGTAGCTAGGTTCCATGTTCTCCCTTGGCAGTGAATTCATTAAGGAGAAAAGAGAGGCTTCTCAAGGAAAATTGAAGTTTAGGAACCTAAAGTAAAAGGGATGGATGCTAAGCAAACAAAAACCAGAGCTGACCCCTACAGGCCACCAACACTAAAAGCACAAGCTTACTGCAAGTTCCTGCAAGCTTAGGTCATAGACTTGAATCATTTGGGAGTTGATTTACCTTCCTTGGTTTTCCAGGAAAGGTGTGTCTGATGGGGAGAAGACTCCTGCACTCAGAAGTGGAGCCGAGCATGGTATGGGACCTGCCTTTGTTTTTATGTAAGTGCACTCTTCTCTGAAAGCACGACCTCTGAGGAGGGTGCTTCAAGGGGCACTTAAAGCTCTAAATGTGTTTGTACAGCATCTGGGCTCTCAAGGGGCAGCACATGCATTTCTAAATGCATGCGTTTCTAATTGTGACCTTTTGAGGCACTGATTCCTGACAGTCTGGCCTGGCATTTTGAGAGTGTCTTTAGAAAACCAGCCGTGTTAGAAAGCAGGGGACAATCTATACCCCCCACACCCTCTATCATCCTCTAGAACTTACCTCAGCAGACTATGAAAATGAAAGTCCCAACAACTCTGAAGCATCTTCCTGCTTTTTAATCTTTTAAAGAATCAGAAAAGAAAACCAGCCTATCAGTTCATTATATTTACTAAATGGGGCAATAATGATTTAGTGTGTGATAAAGAAAAGAAGTCAGGGAACCAGTCATGTGTTGAATACATTCACAGAGCACCTACTATGTGCTGGGGATTGTACTGGGCTCTGGAGATGTAGCAATAAGAAAACGTTCCAACTGCTGCAATCTCAGCAGTGGGAAGTGGACACAGGACGATCAGGAATTCAAGGCCACCCTCAATTACGTAGTGATTCAAAATACATAGTTACAAGTGATACAAGATACATAGTTACATAGTGATTCAAAAACACACATTAGACCTTAGAGAAAGTCAAACATCTTTTAGCTTGTAGGTGGGAGATAACTGGGAATGGTAGCGTCTGTGAGGAACCAAGGAACAGATTTTATGCAAAGCAACTGTGGCTCAGTGTGACCAGACTTTCTGATTTTGTTGTTATTGTCATTTGAGACAGGATCAGGCTGGTGTGGAACTTGATATTTGCACCAGGCTGGCCTCGAACTTCTGATTGTCCTGCCTCTGCCTCTTAAGGGACATATGGGATTACAAGTGTGTATCACTAGGCCCTAGCTCAGGCTTTCTGATTTTTCAAGTGAAGTCCACAAACAGAATTTTGATGCAAAAAAACAAGTTTCAAAATGCCATAAAAGTCAAACAAAAGCTGCCTGGGCATGGTTTAGGGCACAGATATATTCCTCTGCTTGCAGTTCACTATTCCAGGAGGATCCTAGGGGACCAGTAGGATTCCAGACTGCAACCCTGGAAGAAAACGTGAGTGGAAAACTGGATATATCTGTGGTACTTAACAATGCTCCTTAGGTTGATTTTTATTTTCAAATTTCATTTATTTATTCTTATGTGTGTTTGTGTGTATACTCATGTGCCCTTGTACATGCACACACGCACACACACACACACAACATTTTCATGCACATACCATGGCATATGTGTGGTCAGAGGACAGCTTTTGAGAGTAGGTTCTCTCCTTTCACCATGTGAACTTTAGGGATTGAACACAGGTTGTGAGTGATCTTACTTGTCCCTTTGGTTGATTTTTAAAAGACTAAGGAAGGTAGCAAAGGCCTTCAGGAAAGGTTGTAACAGGGAGGTAGCAGCTAGAGCATTCCAACCCCTGTTGGGAAGGAGGTTGGCATAGAACCATCTTACCCTGGGCTGACAGGCCGTGCTTATCTGAAAGGGAAAATTTAACTTCAGGGCGGGCTTCATGTTATATCTGAGGCCCTAATAATAATCATTATACTGTCAGCACACAAGATTTGGTTCAAAATAATTCTCCTCCCGAAAGTCACATTCTACCCACTTCCTGGTCCTTCCTTACTGCCTCTGCCTGAGGTCTCCCACACTCTGCAAGCTTTTCATTCTTGCCAGCCCATTTGCCAAGGGATGCTAGCAGCAGGGTAACATATAGATGGATGGCTTGTCACCAGAGTGGTCTGTAACTAGAATGGAGTGTGGGCATTTTTTTTCCCCTGCCCTGGCCTTTGGAGGAATAGAGGTAGGAAACATGGAATATCTTCTACCCTTTAAAAACATTTACTGCACCAGCCAGGTGTGGCAGGACATGTAATCCTAACAACTGTGGAAGACTGAAGATCAGGAATTCAAGGCCGGCCTTGAATAACAAGTTTGAGGCCAGTTTTGTCTACATGAGACTCTTACTCAAAAGACAAACAACAGGGGCTGGAGAGAGATGGTTCGGGGGTTAAGACTCCGCCTCATAAGAACACGAACCTGAGTTCAGACCCTGGATCCCATGTAAAATGTCAGGTAGAAATGACAAGGAGCTGCACTTTTGGCTCTAGAAGGCAGAGCCTGGGAAATCCTAGAGCAAAGCACTTAGAAGTGATCCCGAATGATTCCTGAAGTCACCCTCAGACCTCCACAGGAACACACAGTATTGTCGATGAACACAGACACATACACACAAAAACAAACACAACAAAATAAACATGTGCCTAAAAGCCCAGCACTTCGGAGGTTGAGGCAGGAGAATCTTCTGTCCAGAGGTTAAGGTCAGTGTGGGCTACAGAGTGAGACATTATCTAAGATTTTTAAAAAATAAAAAGTATGCCATCAACAGATTGAAATTCTATAACATAATATTCATATTTAAAAAGTGTAATGGAATTCCCATCCTCAGATCTTAACAAGATCAGAAAACCTCTGTTTACTACAAAAATTGTTTCAGAAGGAAATGAAATCTGGCACAGGAAAAAAAATCCCATTTCTATCAGCTCTCAAGATAGTAACTTTGCAGCCATCTGCCGTGTGTGTTTCATCAGAGCAAAACAGCACTGCAGCGCACAGGGGACAGATTTGCTGTTGCTGCTGCTGCCGCCTCCACCACCTCCTTCTGTTGCTTGGATAAAGCTCAGGCATGTGGCACTGCTGTGAGATTCTTAGAAGATCTCAGCAAGTTCTGTTGGCTGGGATCCTACAAGTCCGTTTGCATGTTGAGACTTTAAACCCAGTTCCCCTGAATCCTGGGAACCTTCTCTTTGGAAGACACACACACTTAGAGACTGGGGCACAGCTGATATCACCATTCCCCTTCCTTCAGAGACCACTCATGATTGTGCTGTTTCTCTTAACTCTGGGGAGGAAGAGCAGGGGTATGTATGACTAGACGTGTCCAGAGGACTATTGTCTGCTTCCGTAGCTTCACCTTGGGACCCACCGCCATTTACTAAATCTTTGTTGGGCCTCGGTTTATCTATCAAGTGGAGACAAGTGGGTGGAGAGGCCGGAGGACAATTTTCAGAGGTCATTTCTCTCCTTCAAACATGTGGGCATCTGGGGTGGAACTTGGATTGCCAGGTTTGCTAGCAAGTGAGGTATCTACCAAGCTCCAAACTCTCAGTGATGACCTTGAATTCCTGTCTCTACCTCTGTAGTATTGAAATTACAAGAGTGCACAACCATTATCCAATTTATGGACTGCCACCACAACTCTTCAGGTACAGAGGTAGAGACACAGCTGTTATCGTTGATCCCATCACATCTAGATTCTTATAACTTGTCTCTTGGAACACTTCAGCTTCAGTCAGAATGAGAGTGTGTCTATTCACTTCCTACTTGAGGCTGCTGGAGAGGCCCAGCGGGCAGTCCCACCATATGGAGTTCACTTGTATCAGAATGGGCTTGAGCCGCCACGCCTGGTTGATTCATGGTTTATTTTAATCAGCATATAAAGTATTAGGTATCGTAATGGAATGTTCAAAGTGTTTTATGTCAAGTCCTTATGGCCCTCCCCCTTTCTTCTCTTCCCTTTTCCTCTTCCCTTACCCTCTCCCTCCTCTCCCTCCCATATTCTAGGCAGTCTGTCTTAGACAGAGCCTTGTCAATGGAATGATGTCTCCTCTGCCACTCCTCCAGTCTCAGTTGTAACATCACCTCCTCTGGGAAGCCTTCCCCCAGATGTTTCCAGGAAGTGTTGACCACTTTTATTTATCCCTGTACCCTTAATGTGTCACCTGGGTCTAAGTTGCCTTTATTTGTACATGTATTTTTGCTCACTAAGACTGTAAGGGGTTTACATTCATCCACGTCAAATTCCAGGTCGTTATCAGAGCTGATAAAGCCTTGCACGATCTGGCTCCTACTTCCTTTCCACCCTCTCTGCTACCACTTTCTGTCCCACCCACCTGGCCAGTCACCATGGACTTCAGACTACCCAACTTGCCAAGCTCCTTCCTGATTCAGCCCTTTGTTCCTTAATGTCCTTTGCCTGAAATGCCCTCTACTCTGTCTTTGCATGGCTGGCTCCCTCTTGACCATCCACTGCTCAAAGATCACATCTTCAGGAATCCTCCTGTGCCCAGCCAATCAAAACTAATTGTTTCCCCTATTTTCTCTTACAGTACCACATTTTCTCCTCTCTAGCATGTATTACCGAAAACTAATTTTTTTCTTTTTTTGAGACAGGGTCTTATGTAGTTCAGCTTTGTTTTCTGCGTCCTTACCTCAGAATGGCTTTGATTGAAATGTACACATATTCCATTTGCTCTTCTGTCTAGTTTCTTTTAGCTAATATGTTTTTGAGTTTCACTCATGTTGCAATATTTATCAACTTTTGGTTTTTTTGTATTACTGAATAATAAGCCTTCATAGAAATATGCCACAGTTTTATCTATCTATTCATCTATTGATGGACAACTGAACCATTCCCAGTTTTTGACCATTATGAACAGAGCTGTTCTGACAATCCCTGTACAATTTATTATATGAACATATTTTATCATGCCTCCATTTTCATAGAGATTTCTGAAGATACGATAAGAGTATGTTTAATTTTGTAAGAGATTCCTAAACTTTTTTCCCAGAGATGTTCCAGCTCACATTCTTGTTAGAAAAAAAAAATATGCTGGAGTTCCAATTGTTATACACACTTACCAACATATTATTTACAGTCTTTTAAAGTTTTGCCATCCTAGGGCTAGAGAGATGGCTCAGCAGTTAAAATGTGTGCTACACAAGCAAAAGGACTGGAGTTCAAATCCCCATGTTTAATGAAAAATGCTAAAGGGCAAGCAAGTGTGGTAGCCCCATAATTCCAGCCCCAAAAGGTGGAGCCAGGGAATCCTTAGTGCAAGCTGCCTAGTGATGAGCTCTGAATTTAGAAACCCAGCCTCAAAATGGTTAAGTGGAAGACACAAACATGTACCTATTCACATGTAAAACAAAACAAACTTATATACATATGCACATACTTCATACAAATTAAAAAAATGAAAACAATAAAGTTTAGACATTCTAATAGATATATGATGCTATCTCATTATCTCATTGTGGTTTTAATGTATTTTCACTAACAACCAATGATGGTAAGAATCTTTTCATGTGCTTACTGGATATTTGTATATAATCTTGAGATATTAAACTCTTGTCTGTTTTAATTTGGTTGTCTTATTGAGTTATGAATTTTTTTGGTTTGTTCTAGATATAAATCTTTTCTTAAAATATGTATTGACAAACTTTCTTATAGTGTATGAACTACCTTTTAATTGCCCTAGTTCTCTCTCACTCTCATGTTTTCTTTTTCTTTCCTTCCTTCCTTCCCTTTTCTTTCTTTCTTTATTCTTTCTTTCTCTTTCTGTCTTTTCTTTCTTTCTTTCTGTCTTTTCTTTCTTTCTTTCTTTTTCTTTCTTTCTTTCTTTCTTTCTTTCTTTCTTTCTTTCTTTCTTTCTTTCTTTCTTTCCTTTCTTTCTCTTTCTTTCTTTTCTCTCTCATTCTTTCTTGAATTGAACACAAGGCTTGACACAAGCACTCTATCACTAAGCTACACTCCCAGACCAAAATATATTCATTTAAAAACTTAGTCTGATCTGTTTTAAATGTTGTGTGATGTCAGGACTGACTTGCATTGCTTTCCACATGGACATTAAATTATCCTATCCCTATCTATTAAAAAGTCAGTATCCCTTCATTTTGTAGTTATTTAAATATTGCTTCTTTTTCTTTAATTTTTATCAGTCTCTCCCACCAATGTGAGAGTTCTATGTTTGTTCTTGCTTAATCTAGGCTTCTCTCTCTCCCTGCTACCTATCTGTAGGTAGAGAAACAAAGAAAGGACTTGTTTGAAGGTTTATTGAAGACACTACCCAGGAACAGGCCACAGAGAGTGAACCCATCACCAGTGTAGAACAACTGGGTCTTGATCAGATGGGAGACACATTAGGGAAGCAGTGTGGAATTCATGTCTCCACCAGCTTCTGCTATTGTGGATCAGATGTCCAGGCTGCAGGGCAGGAATCCTGAGAAGAGATGGAAAAGAAGGCAAGAGCTGAGAGGTATGTTCAGGCCAAGTGACAACTGAGTAAAGAGCGAGCACAGGATGAAAGGAGGTCACAGAAGGTTTCCTGAACACATTCATCCCACAGATTACTAATATCCTGTGTATGCCAAGCACCATATTAAGCACTGGAGGTGCTTGTTAAAAAGCCAGGCCTGGGCTGAGGATGGAGCTCAGTTGACTGAATGCCTTCCAAGCATGCACTAAGCCCTGGGTTCAATCCTCAGCACCACATCAACAAGCATGGTGGTAACATACCTGTGATCCCAGCACTCAGGAAGTGATGGCACGGAGTTTGAGGTCCTCAGCTACATGTTGTTTGAGGTCAGCCTCAGGCCATGTGATGAGTTCCAGGTTAACCTGGGTGGGTTACATAGCAAGATCCTGTCTCAAAAACAAAACAATTTAAAAACTAAGTTTGATTCAAGGCTAACAGGGATGCAGAGTAACTAACTCTCATACTGCTGATTGTAAGAATTTGATCAATTCTTACAAAGACAAATATATACTCCCCATGTAACCAACAATCTTACTCCTAGGCATTTCCCCAAGTGAAATGAAATTCATGTACATTAAAAAATCTATACATATATGTTCATAAGAATTTTACTTATAACAATTAAATACTCTTCAGATGTAAAATATTTAAACAGTACATGCATATAAGAATACTACTATTATTATGTATAATAAGAAGGAATGAATGAGGGCTGGAGAGGTGCTGAGTCAGTGGAATATCTTAACATACTCAAGCCCAAATTCAACCCCACCATATAAATTGGGCATGGTGGCATACACCTGTAAATGCCAGCATACAGGATATACTGGCAATAGAATCTGAAGTTCAAGGTCATCCTCACTTACATAGCAAGTTTGAGACTAGCCTGAATTACAGGGTCAATTTGTGAGGATAACAGATAACAGAGTGTCTGGAAAATGACCTGGCACCAAGAAAATTCCTAATAAATAGTACTGTTTGTTGTGTTGTAAACTAATGTGTCATGTTTATTTTACAATTCGAGATTTGCAAAGGAAATTATAAACACCTCGCTTCTCTTTAGGCTGGCCTTCCTTGCTGAGTGTTGCATACCTATAATCTCAACACTAGAGAGAATGAGGCAAGAAGATAAAGAGTTTGAGATTAACTTGAGGCACATAGTAAATTTGAGGTCAGTGTGGGCTATATAGAAAAACCCTGTCTCAAAAACCACACACACACACACACACACACACACACACACACCCCAAAATGGTCTCTGCAGAATGTAGGAAGGAATTTGGTTTTGACTTACAAATCTCTGAAGAAAGCTAAAATTTACCTAGAGTCCTTATTAAAACATCTAGTTGCCACCTGCTGAAACTTGCTGGTCCTTGAGTTTTCCACAGACTGCCTTCCAAGCAGAGGTAATGAAGAAATCAAAGAACACAATGTTCTAGAGGATGCCCCAGGAAATATATCAAACCCCATGGGATTCAGGCAGGTCCAAATCATTGGCCCAGCAAGCACATCCTAGGCATCTGCTGTGGTAAGCCTGGTCTCCACAGCAATTCCCAGCCACGGGGTCCTGTAATGTGGCAATTTCGTTTAGAAAAAAAATTTGGAATGAATATTGACTAATATTTATTCAGTGTTTACTAGGTACCAACTGCTTTATGATTTCAAATATACATAACAAGATAGGCAACATCCTTACACTCATGCAATCGGTCATCCAATGCATCTTGTGCATGTGGTATGGGCCACTTTTTTTAAAGCACAATTTACATTCAATAAAATTCATCTTTTATAGTATATGTCTCCTGCTTTTGACAAACACAATTACGTAGTCACCAATGGTGCATATTCATCACCCCTAAATCTTCCTCTGCTCTTAAGTCATTCCCAACCACTGATTTGATTATCTGTTCTTGTAGTTTCTCCTTGTACTGAATGCCATCTGAATGGGGTTTTACAATGTGCAACCTTTTGTGGATCTGTTTATTTGCTTGTTTGCTTTTTCACTGGTGGGGATTGAAACCAGGGCCTTGTATATGTTAGGCCACAGATCTACAGTCCCAGCCCTCATATGTAGATAGCATTTTGAACCTGCCTTCCCTAACTTACCACATTGCCCAGGGGAATCCATCCACAGCTATTTATCGATGGCTCATTTTTCTTTCAAGTTTTTATTATGAACATTTTCAAATATATAGTTAAGAGAATAGTATAATTAATGCCAACAAACCTACCACTTAGATTTAATAACTGCATTTTGCCATATTTTTCAATGATGCATATACATAAACAGATGCTTACTGAACGCTTTGAAGTAATTCATAGATACTGTGAGATGATTCAAGGGGTAAATAGTAAAAGTGCTGATTGTGCAGATCTTACAACCTAGGTTTGATCTCCAGAAACCACAGTGGAAAGAGAACTGACTTCCCAAAAATTGTCCTCTGATCCTCACATGCACACCATGGCACACATGTGCCTGCACACACACACACACATACACACACACGCAAAATATATAAATCATAAACAATTTGAAAACTTCAGTCTATAACCCAAGGATGTGTATGTGAGATAGGCATGATAACATCTGTAATGGAGCTGAGACAGGATGAATATTGTGATTTCAAGGCCAGCACTGTGAAACTTGTTTCAACCTCACCCTTACAAGAATGTGAGTGTGTGATAAGCATACATTACCAAACCCAAGAAAGATGATAGTAATTTCTAAATGCTATGTAACACCCATTCAATCACAAATTTTCCCCAATGTTAAAAATCTTTTGTAGCTTTTCACCCACCTGTTAAGAATTTTATTTCTATAAACTTTTAACTTTGAAATAATCAGATTCACTGGGAACTGCAAAAGCAAGTCTTTTTGTGCCCTTACCATAGCTTTCTCCTAATAGTGATATCTTATATATAGTTGCAGTACAAATCAAAACCAGGAAACTGACATTGGTGCATTACTCCTTAGTTGAATATGGGCCTAATTTAGCTTTCACCTTTGTGTGTGGGTATGTATACAATGTTATACACTTTTGTCCCATGTACAGATTTGTGTAATTTCCACTGCACTGAGGTAGTTAGCAGTTATATCATCACAAAAGAACTCTTTAGAGCTACCTCTTTGTATTCACACTGACACCTACTCTGTGCTTCTGTTTCCTTTTCTGTCCCCTGGCAGCTACTAATCTATTCTCCATCTCATCTTGTCACTTTTAAGCATGTTACATAGATGAAATCATACAGCAGGTAACCTTGGGGAGGTGCTTTTTTTTTCTTCCACTAGGCATAAGGTCCTTAAGTGTGTTGCCTATAATATCAATAGTGCATTTTTATTTATTTTTAAGACAGGTTCACACATATTCCAGGATGACCAAGCATGTAAGCATCTATCAATGAACTGTTATGCATCCTCAATTCTATCCTCACATATTTTTGAATGTGCTAACTATTGTCAGTGGTCTGTTGTATAAGCAATGAAGACAATTATCACAGAGGTGAAGCAAATAGCCGTTCATTGCACCCTAGAGATTACTGACAGCAACCCCCCCACTTACTTCTTCAGATTTTCTCAGGGACAGCTTTTTATGTAGAGTTGCTGTGGGCTCTGGACACTCTTCTTCTGGTACAGAACAGGAATGTTCTTTCTGCAGTGTGTGAGTGGTCGCATCTAGGTCAAATATGGGAAGAAAGGGAAGAACATACAGAAAACACCAGCTGCTCTTTTTAGCTCTTAAAAAACATGGGCATTAGGGAGCACAGATTTTTATCACAGTCTGTTTCATTGGAAGGGAGATGGGGGAAGGGAAGAGCAGGCTGTGAGGGTGGAAAAGGCAGCCAATGGAGATCTCAGAACTGGGTCTGGGGTCCAATAACAATATCAAGGTGACAATGACAAAATGAACACACCATGTGCCTGATACCATGATGCATATGCCACACACAGTATTTCAAGAAACCCCTACAATTTCTTTTACTTTTCGGTGTTTGTGTGTGATGCTGAGGACTGAACCTAGAGCCTTGAGGAGTCAGGCAAATGTCCACCATTGGGCTACATCCCCAACCCCGAATCAGACCTTTTACTTATTTGGGGGTGGGGTTTTGGAGATGGAACCCAGGGGCTCCCTGCATCTTAGGCAAGCACTTTATCACTCACAGGTCTATCTCCGCCCAGCTTATTACTTTTTCTTTTATAATTTGGAGCCAGGGTTTCCCTAAATTGCTCCAGCTGACTTTCAATTTCGATCCTACTACCTCAGATTTCGGAGTGGATGGAATTAGAGTCTGTGCCGCCAGGTCCAATCATGTATTCCCACATGCACGAACTGGGGAATAAAAATGTTGAATGGGCCTGGAAGTGAACGTATAAAAGGAGTAATAGTAGTTATCTGAGGAGTGCTGACTACAATTAAAATGCTAGCTATAGCTTTTATTACATTGTGTAATACTTTTTACGATGGAAATGTGCAGCGATATGTATGCGGTTTTTTAGGGGTGGGCAGTGCCAAGGCCCGTGGACAAGGATCACAGACCTAATTTGGGGTCCGTGGTACCTAATGAAGATTCTAGGTCTTAATGACTAGACCTCACCACCTTTCGAGATCCACTTACCAGCTGACTCCCGAGGGCATCGACCCCTTCCTTCATTGCACCACGATGCTTTTCCTGGAGGACCTAGCCAGCCCTGCGTTTCGGCCTTTGGGGCGTCCGAGGATGACCTGTGTCTAAGCCCGTGGCCCGCCCGACCGAGGTCGCCGAGCGGGCGGACTCCTTGCCAATCAGAGTCCCGCGATTCCAGTCCTGGGATGAGAGTGGCAGGAAATCAAGGTCAAGGCCCCGGACACAATGAAGCCATTGTCCGGCTCCAGTCAGTTGACTTTCAAGCAGCAGCTCCCAATCCCTCGCAGCCCCCCTTCTCCTCACCCTTGCCCCCTGCCAGGAAGTCACCCAAATGTCCTGCCTCCTCCTCAGTCTCTGCGGCGGCAGGCGGGCGGGCGGGCGCGGAGGACCACGGCAGCCCGGGGCACTGTCGGCTCTGCCCATCAGGGGGCAATAGAGCACAGCACTCGGGGTTCCGGGAGGGAAGCAGGCCAGGGCTGGATACTCAATCGTGGATGGGAGTGTGTGAGGGGGGTAACCCTGCCCTTTCTGTGTGAGAGTGAGACAGGAAAGAGGAAAGAAGGAGAGAGAGAGAGGGAAGAGGAGAGAGGGGAGAGAGGAAAGAAGGAAGAGGGGAGACGAGAGAGGGAGACAGAGAAATTGCTTTCCCTCTCCCTTAAGTCACAGAGCTCTCCAATCTCAGGAGCTCTTACTCTAGCAAATGGCAAAATGGCCGTGGACTGCAGCACTTTTCCTGAATGGAGAAGAAACAAGGGAAAGCACCAGCAGGTGGAGCCCTAACCCCCTCTCTGATGCAGACTTACCCACCAAGTGACTGACCCGCTACTGAGTGTATAAATATCACTCTGGACAAAACCCCGCCCCCGATCTAAATTATGCCGTTTCTCGCCTGGAGTGCATTCTAGTTGCTTCTCCCCCCCCCCCACATGTATGGCAGTTCGTAATACAATACACATTTGCTTATTTCTTATTGGAATAAGCTCTAAGGGAACTGGACTGAGTCTGATTTTGCTCAAGTGACTAGTGTCTAACTGTTAGGTAGAGTTCTATCACCATAATAACTGAAAGATGCCTATGGGACAGTGGGGTGCCTGTGGACTTTAAGTTTCAGGGAATTCAGCATGTATGTGTACACACAGCATCAAATTCAGAGGAGTGGGTCCCACAGACGCAAGCTTTGCGATTAAGACAGCTGAGCCCTGCCCGCATGGCTCCTCAGCTTCACTTCCACCCATCAGGTATGTGCTTCTCAACTTGGCAGACAGGGGCCTTTGTGAGCTTCAGCCTCTTTAGCTGAAAAATGGGAGTAGAAATGCCACCTGCCTCCAGTGACCTTTGCAAGGATGCTGAAAGCAACAGGGCCCGGGATTCTGAGCACTCTATAACATATTCATTATTGCTGCTAATGCTGTTGTACAAGGAACTGACAGAGGCTGCAGCCTTGGTGTTGGAGGCAGGAGCGGCTGTGATGAGGGGGGCTGGTGGCGGGTCTTACCTAACTTGGTAGAGGTCAGATCTGGCATCTTCCTGCTATTGGGACAAGGGATCCAGGCAATCCTGTTTCCTTGTCAGTTCCTCCACTCATTTAACACATGGGTGCTTTGTGCCAGGCAAGGTCCTGAGGACAAAAGTGAGCAGAGTCATCTTCAATCTGCTCACAAGAGGCATGCAACTGAGAGCGACAATGATCAAAGCCACCCAAGCAGCACTGGTCTTTAGCTGTGATAGGAGGAAGTGACAAGAAGGCTGGAAGGGAAAAGCCCTTTCTTAAAGCAGCCACTCCCAAGGAGCATAATGACTTGAATGGAGCTGGAGGTCAGCTCTTCCTGGGTCTGTTGAGTGGTCAGATGGAAGGTCAGATGCTCTCTCATACCCACCCACAGGATGTAAGACCCCAGACAAACTCTGGGGAAAGAGGAGGGACTTTCAAAGAGAGAGAGCCAGGCTCAAAGGGTAGGGGTGGGGGCCTGAGCTCAGCACTTCTGGTGGTTAGTGCAAGGCCGCCCAAGTGTGTATGTCCATCCACACCAGTCAGAAGCATGTGGGAGTGGCTAGCAATAGGGTGTACCATAGAGTCAGGGTTCAGGGAGAGTATCCCTGCTCTGTAGCTAGTAACTTGACTGGCTTGTTCCCTTGTCTATAACATGATGCAGTTAACAGCACCAATTTTACAGAGGCTGTGTGTGTACACATGTGAGTACCATGTGGTTTAAAGGTTACTGCTTAATGTTAGGTGTCTTTCTCAATGGCTCTTCATCTTATGTCTTGAAACAGGGTCTCTCATTCAATCTGAAGTTCACCAGTTCAGCCAGATTGGCTGGCCAAAGCACCCCAGGGATCTTCCCATCTTCATTTCCCCATCCCCAGCAATGGGATTATAGGCATAGGCTTCAATACTTTTGTTTTTTTTTTTAACATGGACACAGCATCTGACTCAGGTCCTCACACTTGCACAGGAAGTATTTTACTGAGCTAACAGAGGAAATGTCTCGGCATACAGTGGGTGCTTGAGAAGCAGCATTATTACGTTCTTTTATGAGTGCCATGATTACAAGTTTCTGCCAGTCCAAAGATCAGAAACCTGAGGCCCAGACAGGTCAACAGCTTGTTTAAGAGCCAAGGAGGTGGGACTTGAACCCAAGTTTCTCTTGGTTTGCTTGCAAACCTGGCAACCTGGGTTTGGTTCCCAGAGTTCATACGGTAGAATAACAAAACTGACTTCTCAACGTTTTCCTCTCACATCTGTATGTCTGTGTTCTGTCTTTTCCCTACCAAGTAAATAAAATATTAAAATAAAACATGGGCTCCTTCTGGGAAGGAAGGGCAGGACAGGTTAGTGCTTACCTGGGAAGAGACTGGGTCCTGTTAAATCATACTTCTAAGGATGCCACTGAGGGGTATAGCTCTTTCTGGAATAGAGGTGGAACACTGTTCTCTTTTTCCCAAGTGCAGAAGGCAGCAAGGTAGTTTCAGGCATGAGGGGGCCAGCGCAGAAGCAGTGGGGAAAAGTAGAGAAGCACTGGGGATGGTAGGGCCACCGAATCCAAGGGGTGGGGAGCTGTGCTGGGGCTGCTGAAGAGCACTGAGCATGTCTTCTTTGCCAGTGTGAGCTGCAACATCTCTGCACCAGAGCCTCTAGGAGTTAGTGGTGCTCCTTTGCCGCCTTGATCTGGGGTCCCCTTCCTGTCCTCCCTCCATTTGTGAATGCAGTCATCCTAAGTAACAAAAGAAACTATGACTACTGACAAGCCCACATGACCTGTGATGGTGGCCAGGCTGAGCCCGGTGTGCCAAGCTGAGCTCACTCCCTTCCTGTATGCCAGGACACACTGGCTTGCTGCCGTCCCTCCCCATGAAAACTGAAATGACCCTCATGTTTGAGACATTAGAATTAAATAGGAGGGTGCTGGAACAGTAGCATCTTTATGAGTCCATCCTGCTCCCTGCCCTGCTCTGGATAGGTGGCGAAGGGAGGCTGGGCAGACCTGTACTGTGGAAGGAACAACACAGGCACCTTGCACACTGCCAGGATGCTGCCTAGCAGGCGTTGGCTTTGTAGGGAGGGGTGGAGGTAGCTCTGTTTTGTCATTTGCTACAGATTTTGGAGTCTGGTAGACCAAATTTGAATTCTGTCTCTGTCCCTGATAAGCTGTATAACCTTGGGAAGTCACCTTATTTTCCTGAGCCTCAATGATCTCATCTGTTAAATAGGGCTAAACTCACGAGATTTATGGAGATGAAAAAGGTCAATGAGTGAGAAATTAGAGAGCAAAGTGTGACATCCTTCCTTGTCCTGGGACTGCTGCGGCAGGCTCTGAGAAGGGCCGCCCAGGTCATCCAATCCAGTGTTAAGGTCGCTGACAGTGGAAGCTGACACAGGAAGCTCAAGAGGTCTTGGGAGGGTCTGGTTTCTGCTAAAGCATCCAGAAGTAAGGTCTCTTGGCGGGTCTGGGAGGTAGCATAAGGACCCTCTAGTCTCAGATATCTGCCTTTAACTTCTTGTCTCCAATGCCCTGTAGCTTTGTACCAAAGGGAAAAAAAAGGATCGGAATGGGGGCGAGAATACCAAGTTTCCCCATACAGAAACAGTCAAGGATCCTGTCTGGTCTGAAGGTCAGTCAAGCTGCTCTCCCCGACTCTGTCTCCCCAAGTCAGGATTGTGAGTCCTGGCCAGTGACCTGGAGCGGGACACTGTGTGGACTTTAAGTCCTTTCCAGACCTCTACTCCCCAGAATCAGGGGGGTTCATTCTAAAGTCCCGATTGGGAGATCTCTTTGTGTTATCACCCCCCCCCCATTCTGGGCTGGGTCTTAGGCTACATCTATGCAATGCCCTCCAACCATAACCAGTTCTCCCAGAATCTGAAGAGGGGAAACTCCTTTCGGCTCCTGGAGGGTTTGGAAGGCTCCACTGCATCTGCTGGGCAGTCTGGGCTCGTTCCCGAACGCACGGCCAGACGCTGGGCCTCTGGAGCTGCCGATCTGAGCTGTGATTAGGCTGGAATGTTCCCCGGCTGGTTTGCAGGGAGTTCTTTGGAAACCGTGTGAGGGTCTGGTTGTTCCAGCCTCTTCAGGGTTGGAAACCCACAGACCTGCCTTCAGGTCTGTAATTTCTTCCCTGTTTGTTGTCAGACCCCCCTTTTCAAGCCTCTGTGGATTTTGCTTACTCTTTCTCAGCAGCCGAAAGGGCTCACTAACTCGAAGGGGTGCCTTCTAGAAACGTCAGCCTCCCACCGAAGGTCCCTTTTGTCTTGGTAATTTTTTCCTTCCTCAGATTCCCACAGGATTCCCTCAGGCTAGCCCTGCTGACCTAGCTCCTTTCTTCTTCCAGTGCCCTGGCTGTCCCTCCCTGTCCTAAGTGCGGGAGGTTTTTATTTCATGGGTTCTAAGTTGTCTCCAAAGTCAAGTCCTTGGAAGTGTCTATTCCATCTCATCACCATGATTGCCCAAGGATGGGGGAACAGCAGGTGGGAGGTGTCCAATGGGAGCTATCCAGCAGTCACACCTGGCACCTGCCAAGGGTCCACAGTTGAGGCATAGATGTTGGCAGGATTCAGGGGAGACTCCTTTCTCATGTCTTAGCCTGACCCTCCTTCAAACCCTGGATGCTAGACCTCCTTTCACTACATTCAGCCTCATTCTGCCACGTCATAAGCTGGCAAAGATCACAAACTGCTAAGGGCTCAGAGAAGGTACAAGAGAAGACTTGGCAGTAGAGCCACGGCCAAGCTATGAGTTTTGGCCCAAGCTTCCTTTTCTTCAAACAGATACAGAATTGCTGCAAGGACCCAAAGTGGTCATTCCCACAGGAGTCACTTCCCTCTCCCAGTTCATACAGAACAAGGGGCAGATCCCCACCCTTCTGTGATCTCTGCAGAAGGAAGGGCAGCTCTGGACTGAAATGTTGGTTGCAATATTTCTGCACTCTGTCCTTATCTCTTTCCCCTTTAGGAAAGAACCTTTTTGCAATGCTCTGGTATGCTACCGGGGTGTTTTAGAACATATGACGGTGGTGCATAAGGGAAGCTCCTGGACAAATGTGTGGCTTCAGTGTCAAGTTCCTTGTTTCTGTCCATATGGTTGTGTCAATTTTTGAGTTTAGAGGGTGACTTTATCTTTATGGACCCTCCTCTGTCCTGGGCTGCCTGACTGCCAGGTGCCAGGAGTGTGGAAAGTTACTTATCAGAACCAAGGTAGGGTTGGAGGCAGGTAGCCCAGCTGTCTGAGGAGTTTGACCACTAGAAACATTGAATCTGAGAGCAGACGAGCTGCTGCCTCTCTGCTGCACATTTGGAAGCCCCATTGTCCACCTTCAAGTCACCATCTTTGAGGTCAGGAAGATAGTCTGTGTGGAGGCAAAGGGATTTGGGAGAAGACAGAATGATCACCTTTTCTCTTCAAAGCTCCTCATGCTCAGATCATGAGCCTGATGATGGGATAGTGCAGGGATGGAAGGTATGAACCCTGGAGGCAGACTAGCTGTCTGATATTGGGCAACTGATTTCATTGTTCTGAGTTTCATTTCTTAAGCTCTGAAATGAGTGTAACAACAGCAAATATCTTTTAGAGAGTTGTAAGGTTAAATTAATAAGATTAAATTACTAATTTTAAAGGATTAAATAATAATTCATGCATTTAGCTCAGAATGCAAACATTAAGTGAATAACCAATGACTATATAACATGATTCCCATCCATCCTTTGCTATGTTCCTAGTATCTATCCAGGACTCCTTAGTGCTGTCTAACCTAACAGTAAATCTGCTTAATATCCATAACCTTATAAAGAAGCTCAGTGTGTTCAAATGAAGGAAGAAGACAGTTGCCATTCTTTTCTGTCTATACCACCTCCAAGATGATGAGATGGGAGAAATGCCTGGATAGAAAAGTTGCGAAGACATCTTTGCTTGATGTTATGCTGCTGCTTTCCAAAGAGGATTCCAAATCACGGAGATAGCTCTTTGGCAACGACAACAGTAGTAGATAGGAATCCTTCCTCTGTGCTAGGATCTCAAGGGCAACCAAACTCAGCTTTACTACAGGAGGTGGAGAGGGGACTAAGAGAACTATGTCCTCAAAGACCTGGGACACAAGAGGAAATTAGGTGTGGAAAACACTCCACAAATCTCAGGGGAACTCACCACATGGAACAAGTCTACCTCTACCCCCCACCCTCACCAGTTCCGTCCACATCTGTAAAGAGAAAAGGGGAAAAATGGTTAACACACCATCATCAAGTGCATAATTCATGACACTGGCATGAGTAGTTGTGTATATGTTGAGCAATTCTGACATTCCAAGGCAGACCACCTGGAATTTTCTTCCTAGAAAGACTAAGTCTATTCAAAGACAGACAATTTGGTAGCCCTGGTCACACTAATGCTATGTACAGTTGAGGTATAAGTCAGGTTCTTAATACTAAGAACATCTTCCCAGTCACCGCTATGGGTAGTATTAGTGCTGTGGTGAGGATCGAGGACTCTCATACCCATTTTAGGAAGGAAAAGGATCAGTCTTTTTCTGAGCCAGTCCACAAGGGGCTAGACTATGGAGGATTGTCTTCTTGCATTACTAGTACTTCCAAGGATAACTAACCTACTGGCTGTCTGGGCAATGTCAAACTTACCTAGAAGCAGTGCAGCTCATACACTCAAATCCAGGCCAGACTGGAGTGGAAGAGAGGCCACAGACAGGCAACAGTAGGCGTCTGGAAGGGTTTTGTTGTTGGAAAGGTCCCAGGCCTGGAGCTCTGCTGCCCAGTCCTGGCCACTTGGCTGAGGAATGGGGGTTGGGAACATATCCTAGCCAGACCTTTGGCAAATAAGAAAGCCAGGGAACCAGAGGAGGCTGAGAGACGAAAGTAGTGTAGAAACACCAGTGTGTCAAAATACATTGCTCCTGCCTTACGAGTTTTCTAATTAAATGTCCCAAACCCCAACTCCTGACAGAGCATATGATGAGACCACAGCTCCTTAACCTGAATCCCCATGGCTCAGTTATCAGGAAAATTCAGTGACCATGAAGGGCACTGAGAACTCTGTGAATATCTTCAGAGAGGGAGGGGCCAGATGGAAGGGGAACTGTCAGATTTCCTGTGTGGAGAGAATGAGGGAGAGAGCTCAGGGAAAAGACTTCTTGAAGGTCTGTTTCAGGATAGGCACCAGACCAAGTTCTGCCAGAGGAGACTGTCCCTGTTTACAGTCCTGCCCAGACTGGCTTCCTCTTCTTATTCTGCCTCAATTTCTGCTCCTATGAAGAATTCTGGGATTCTTTATCATAGCATGAATTCTCTACCAATGCCTGTGTCTCCACAGACCCATAAATCAGTCAAGAAGGTGGGAAGTTAGGTTTCCAGTAGGCTGAACAAAGAGTGCTTCTCCAGGCAGGTTGCTGAGTTGGGTGAACAGGGAAGTTTTGGGGACATACCCAAGGTAAGCACTCACCTCTGAATAAATAAAGCAGCAGAGTAGGAGTCTAAGGCAGGGCTCCAGTCCATGGTCTCCCATGCGTATCACCGGAACCTCCTTAAGGTGGAGACTTGGGCCAAGGCTCCCACAAGTGTTACTCTTTGAACCTGAGGGTCTTCATGTCACAGGGCTCTGAACTTCAGGCCTCATTTGTATAGCCAGGAAGACTCAAATACTTCTTGGGAACTGAAAGGGGGTAAAATCTGGCACTGTGCTTGTAATCAATCCCTACACTGTTAGCAAACCATAGTTGTCTTGGTGAATGAGGATCTCCTCAGGAGCAAAGTCCTCAGAACCACCGACAGTGGGCTCAACAACTTGACCCATCTTCCATCTTTGGATGAATTGGAGAAGACAGCAGTGAGTCCTGGGGCACAGGGCTCTGGCCGTTCTGGTCTCAAAGCAGCTTGGGAGGTAAAGTATCTTATGGACATCCCAGTGTCAGTGGTGTGTATCCTTATTCCGCATTCTCTCCTTCAGTGTCTGACCAGTCATGAATCAGAATACATACCCACCTGGGTCAGCCCTGCCATTTCCAGGGTGGAAACCTGTTCTAAATGTTAGAATTTGAAACCAGATCTTATGTATAGCTTTAGCAATTAATTTAACCTGTAACTTCGGGGTCACCTCTCCTTCACTTAATCAAACCAACCAAAAACATGGGCGAATGGTCACCAGACAAGCAGAGAGGTGTTGAAACGAAATGTAAATTCGACTTTTTTTTTGGTGAGAATTATTTCTTCAATAGCAGAAATGCCTAGAAAGGATAAGGCTAGCATGAATATACAGTGACCCCCTTACTCCCACCCTCTAATTTTGGCAGTTTTCACAAAGATTGATTTGAGATTCCAGGAACACAGGGTTTCACAGCCTTTTAGAAGGTCGGGTTTGCCCTGCTATAAAGGGTCCCCAGCAGACTGATCTCTGTCAAGGGCTGTCAGATTGTTGGGCTTACCGACTTAGCATCTTCAACACAAGCTGACTCTGAAAGGGCCCCCAGGACAACTGAAAGCGCTCACTGCACCCTCACTTTTGTTTTCCTTTACAACTCAGAGCCTCAAAGAAGAGTGAGGGAGTAGGTAGCTCCGCCTTGAGGACCTGTGCGGTTGGAAGGCTGACTTAGGTCATGGCAGAGGCCGGCGCTAACAGGGTCGCACTGCAACCGGTGGTCGCATGGGGTCTGATCCCTCACATACCGAGGCGGTCCTGAACCCAGGGACTCAGACTGCAGCCTGCGCAGCCTCTTCAGGGGAACAAGAGAAAGCCCGTGGCAGGGCTGATCTTCCTTCGCCATTCCTGACATCCCAGCGGCTTCCTTCTGTGCGCCCCGGCTTAGGCCTACCCAGCTGCTGCCTCTGAAATCTGGGCGGCCGCGAGTGCAGAGACGAGTGGCCGGTGGGCAGCAGGGGAGGGGGGCAGCGCCCGGCCACCTGTGCGGGCGCGCGATGGTTGCATCTCCAACCCAAGCCTAGGTGCACCGGAGCTGGCTTGAGGCCAGGGCTGGGGGCGTGGCCCGGGTAAGTAAGTGTCCCCCCTCCCCCCTCCTCTCATCCCCCTCCTCTCCAGCGATGTGCGGGCGCACCGGAGGCTGAGGCCGAGGCACCGGTGGGCACCGCATTCGCCCCCTGGCGGCACCCGGGAATTTTGGTGGTGCTGCCGCTGCTGAGGCGAAGTGAGCTGTCCACAGCAGCACTGGACGCAGCCCAAGGTCACGCGTGAGGCCTGGGAACCAGAAAGGCAGGAAGCCTTGGGAGGAACGGGATAGGGAGAGACAATGGCACAAAGTGCTTATGAGACTTGGGGTTTCCCCTGAATCCACACGCTCCAAATACCGCATGAGATTCTCCCGCTAGTACTATACCCGACACTTAGGGGTCTCATCCTCCAGTGGTTCCTCCTCCCCTCACCCAGTCTCCAGGGGGGAAATCAAAGCCTTTCTACGATGAGCTAATAATGGCAGCCTTGGGGGCCAGCCTCACCTGGGATCTAGGAGAGCTCTGTGTGCCAGGAGGTTTCCTTAAGAGAAGAGTGGCATTCAAAGTTGTCCCTTGCGTGCTCACGGTGACACCGACTGCCACTGCCCAGGCCTTATGGGAGGTACAAGACCTTGATTTCTGGGGGCTTCCAATCCCAGAAGACAAACACTTAGGAGACAGGCCCAGCAAGTGGCCTGGCACAGGTGCCTCTGGGGAGGAATGGGTGGGATGGAATGGACTGTGAACTCCAACTATCAGAACTTGCTAAGTGACTGGATCTGGAAAGAGAAAGTGAGAGTATTCCCAGTTGGTCTGAAGTGGAAGAGAGTGGAGGAGGGCAACCAAGCTCAGGAACCCTATGGAGGTATGGCTCAGCAGTGAGAGAAGGGAGGAGAAAGAGCTGCTGCTGGAAGTCCTGCTGCGAGAAGGCAATGACCTCAGAAATAGGGAGGCAGGGGAAGGAAGATTGCCATTTAGGTCCTGAGAAGTTTGTTGGGGAAGAATGGATCCTAGACTGGAGACTCAAGAGATTTTTTTTTTTTTTGTCAGAAAGAAGGTGGGGGAGCAGTTCCAGGCTAGGTTTAGAGCCAAAAACAAACAAACAAACAAAACAAACACCTAAAGAGTGAAGAAGCCCTTCCAGGATACACAGAAGTTTCCTGGAGGAAGTCAAAAGGTAGGAACATGACTGAGGGGCCAGCAGGGGGCGCAGAAGCTTCTGAACCTCAGGGTCCTCAGAGCTGGTTATAGTCTACAACCTGGTTATATCAGTTTCTGCCTAATTACTCATTCTGTTTTCCCTGCCAAAATCACTTCAGGTAAACAGTTGAGTTCCCATCCCATCCCTCTGATGGGACAAACCCATAAGGAAAGCTGCAGGTTTCACTGTGCCTTCTTGGCTAAGCCTGCCCAGGGAAGACCTCAGGCTGCTGGTAACGGGCTCCTGTTCTTGGCTCTTCCAGAGCGATACATGATCTCACAGCCTCCTTCCTCTGCCACTCCTCTTCAAACACAGCCATCAATTGCTAAGTCTACTATGGTTAGCACAAGCACTGTGGCCAGGGATGTTAGGCATAATATCTTATTCACCCCTCACAAATGGCTGAGGCCCATAAGCTCTACTACGCCTTGGCTTGGCTATGGGTGCCAAGCCTACAGCACAAGGGTTGAAGTCTCTTCCCTAGGCTGATACAGAGAACACACATTGCTCAGCATCACTCACTCTGTGGTGGCTCCGTAAATACTGATTATGAAAACGAGGTGCACTTTGACCTCTCTGACTAATTAAACAAACCTGCCATGTAAATCAGTAGAGAGATATTAGCCTGTGCTGAAAAGAAAGTAGGCTGAGGTTCAGTCACACTTTTGGCTTCTAAGTAGAAAATGCGCTTTTCTGTTCTCACCTTCATATTTTTTGAAGTTAAGTCTGAGTGGCATCAGTGAGAAATAATCCTACTTCTCAGAGACGCCTTCCTTCTTCAGCCCTGAAGAACTTGGAGAAGGCAGAGTTTAGATACCTTGTGGATGCCACACATCCATCATGATAAAAAGGCTTTCTTTTCATGTATGTGCAACTATGTGTAGATGCATATACACGAGAGGGCACTTGAGCATGTGTGTGCCTGTGGAGTCCCAAGGGTGACCTTGGTAATAATCCTGGATTGCATCCTTATTGCTTAGCTCTCAAGATTCCCAGCTCTGCCTTCTAGGACTAGAATTACAGGCCACTGCCATATATCTACTAGGCATTTTTACATGGGATCTGAGGACCTGAACTCAAGTCCTTTTGTCAGGCAAAGGCATTAATCCCTGAGTCAAGTCCCAAGTCCCAAAACAAAGGCTTTCTAAGGAATCAAGACACAGCTTCCTGGTCTGGACAGCAAGGGTTGTCTCTTCTTCTTCCTCACCCTGAAGCAGCATACCCCAATGGTTCTGGATTACCTGGGGGGAGGGCTGAGAGTTATCAGAAAAGCATAATGTGACCATACCTTCTAATGGTACCTGATAATATTGGACTGTGGGGTCTGCTAGGTGCCTTGTTGAGCTATGCTTCTTTTCTGCTCCTCAAAGTGGAAAAACGTGCCATGGAATGTCCTGGAACTTCTAGAAGTCAGGCTTCTCCTATGAACAACTGGAAGCCTGTAGCAGTCACCTAATTTTGTCAGACCTTGTCTCTTTTATGTTTGGTAGAGACCAGAAATACTGTAATAATTTTTACAAGGGGACTAGTAGGATTCATTCATTAAATGCTGCCCACTGTCTTGAACAAAGGGCTCAGTGAGTGGCTACCATTTGATGATGCTGTAGACAGTATGTAGTTCACGACAACTATATCCACAGATAATTCTGGGCTGTCTTGAGACAGGGATACCTTGGCTTGCTTCTTTTTTGTTTTCTCTTCAAGGCAGGTTCTGGTCACATGGTCTAACATGTCCTGAGTCACTCAAGGAATCAATGCTGAAGCTCCGTGTATTACCAGCAGCTTCAAACTCTTGATCTTCCTGCTTCAGTGTACTGAATACTGAGATTAAAAGCACATGCCACTATATCCAGCTCCTAAAGTGACTTTTCTTTTGCAATGTGTATATACATGTGAGGTTGTGTGCGTGTGTGTGTGCATGCATGCATGGATGTGTGTGCAGATGCACATGTCTGACAATGCACATGCCAGTAGAGGCCCAAAGACGATATTGGAAATCATCCTTGACTGCTCTTTCACCTTAGTCTTTTGAGCCTGGGTCTCTAATTAAACCCAGAACATGCCATTAGGGCAAGCTGGCTAGCCAGTTTGCACGGGGATTCCTAGGGAATATTCGTGGGATAGAATTACAGGAAGATTGCCACCCCCACCTGGCATCACCTAGCGTTTTATGTGTGATTTAGGGATCTGAACTTTAATCCTTCTGATTGCAGAGCAAGTACTTTAACCACTGAACCATCTCTCCAGAATATAGTGACTTTTTTCCTAAGGTAGTTTTGACTGGGAGAACATCATTTCAGAATAGTACCTATAAAAGCAAAATGTAGAGATAAAATAAGAAAGTTAAGGGTTAGGGCAAAGGCAGAGTGCGTATGTGAGCCACTGAGAAAGGCACTGAGAAAGGACGTAAAGTAAGGCAGTACTGCGCTCCTTTCCCTTCCATCCAAGTCTCTCCGTGCAGCACCTGGAACCTGACCACCCTCAAAACCATCATGGATGAAGACCAATACTGAGGGTCTGTCCCTCATGGCAGACAGTTTCTTACTCCATTGTCTTCCACAAAAAGATGCACCTGTCACTATGGTGGGCCAGCAGAAGCCCTGCAGAGTCCCCTGGAGCTGCCAAGCAGGCACAAGGCAAACATTTACATTCAACACTTTGGAAAGATCAAATGTGGTTCTCCAAAAACTCAGACTTGTAAGCTTTGGAAAAGGCCCAGGTTTGGCTCCCTTTAACTCCCAAACAAATTCTTGTGGGATGTTGCAATTACTTGTGACAATCCCTTTCCTTGATGGGGATGACTTTGATTTTAAATTTAGACTTGTAAAATTAGGTGGCTGGCTGGGCCTTGAAGGACTTGAAGTCTGGGCAAGGAGGGACTGGCCAGGAAAACCACTTTGCAACGGGTTAATTGTAGAAGGGGAATCTCAAGGAATCAATGCTGAAGCTCCGTGTATTACCAGCAGCTTTCAGTCCCTATAGCAAACTTCCTGTGTTTGCAATTTTTCTTTTGCATGTGCCTGTATGCGTGTGTGTGTGTCTCTCTGTGTGTGTGTGTGTGTGTGTCAAAGGACACTATGTGTGCTTATGGAGGGTGACTCAGGGAATCATTCTGAATTGCTTCTATCTCTGAATTGCTTCCCAGGCTTCCCCTTCCAGAGGCAGAATGCTGCCATTTCTGCCTGGCATTTTTATGCGGGATCTGGGTTCTGAACTCAGGTCCTTCTGCTTCTGAGGCAGAATCTATCTCTGCGCTATCTCTCCAATCTCCTTACCTTCTCTTTAAATTAAAGTGTCTTAGCAAGTTCCCAAGGACATGATAATGCAGGCAACCCCTTAATAAATTCAGTGGGACAAACATGCACATGTATGCCCGTACACACACACACACACACACACACACACACACACACACACACACATAAGGGAAGGAAGAAACACATTGGGGACAAGGTTTTTCATGGGAGAAGGAAGGAGGATGAGCCAGAGTAATATGGGGTGGGGTAAAAATGATAACAGTTCCTGTTAAATAATGCATTTTTAAAAAGGGTCTTGCTAGGTAGCTGTGATAGTTAATCCTGGGTGTCAACTTGACCACACCTGGTATTGACTAAGACCAGCTGAGACCACACCTAGCAAGATCAGCTGAGACCACCTGAAGAGATTATCTGGATAATACAAAGATCAGCCCTAGATCCCATTGGGATCTCCAGCGATTTCATGGGAACCTCCCAGTAGTGGACCACATAAAAGGAGCTACAGAACAGAAGACAGAAGATTAGGAGAGAGGCTCCAAGAATGCTCCAGCTATGTGGAGGTCTGCTGTGATTTAGCCTGCCTGCCAGCTTCAGCCAGCCAGCCATGGCTTCTCTGTCATGTATCTTCCTTCTGGAACTGTAAATTGAATAAATCCCCCTTTCTCCCATAAATTATTTGACTTTGGGTGCTCTCTCACAGAAATATTAAAGAGTAACCAGTACAGAAATTGGTACCAGAAGTGGGGTATTGCTGAGATTAAAAGCATCTGGTACCACATCGTGAAGCTGAGAGAAGTTGGTACCCAGCAATATGGCGAATGCTGTGATGTGATTACTATGTCTTTGAAACTGTTGGAAGAAATATGGAAAATTTTGGGACTTTGGGAAAGTCTTTGTGTCTCAGCAATGGAGCTAAATGGGCCTTTCTCATAAGAGCTCCGAAGACAGCAATGCTGTGAGAGATGCAATCAGTGGAAGCCCAGCTTGTGGAGGTCCAGAGGGAAACAGAGGCTGTGTTTGCAACTAGACGGTGACAGACACATAGAGCCATGTGTTGGCGGACAGTTTAGTGAGGTTTTGCCCTTGTCCTGAAAGCTTTCCTGAAGTTAAACTGAAGTGCTTGGTGGAGGAAATTTCAAAGCAATGTAGTCTTGACAATGTGATATGACTACTCTTTAGTTGTCTTCAGAGTTATGAAAAAGAACAAGTAATCAGGCAGGAAGAAGTAGTAACTGTACGATCTGGTGATGAAAAATGCAATGGCAAACTTGAAGAACTGAGCCAGGAAGAAGCAGAAGACAATGTGGGCTATTAAAGAGATTAGCTCCATTACTAAACCAAAGCCTGTTCTTAAGTTGGATAATAGAGAGGCCCTAGCTTGAAGGCAAGATTCTCAGAGAAGGCTCCCACCCATAAGAATGCAAATCCTTTTGAAAGGAATGAGCTGAAAGGTGAGGTTCCAAAGCAAGATTCTGTTTCTCCCACAATGCAACTGCTCAGGAATGAAAGAGATTTTTCCACAGTCTGCACAGACAAGCCGAACTAGCTGTGGTTTAAGGGAATCAATCTCTAACCCAAGGTAACAGCAAGTCTTGGCAAAGTCATCTACGTGGTTCTGGTTTTAGAGGAAGGAAATCATGGATTCTTCCTCCAAGATTTCAAAAAATGACAGAATCTAGGCAGCATGAGGCAAGAAGCCTGCAGTTTAGAGGCCCAAGAAGAGTAGTTTGTGCTGTGGAATTAAATCCTGGTTTGCCATTGAGAAACGAAGATGTTAGAGATGCCAGAGACAAGAAAAGCTATATGCCCTGGAAAAAGTGAGCCCAAGAGAGTGATGTGTTCTATGGGCAGCTGTGTTGGAGAGGTGGAACCAAAGCCCTTTGGAACTGAGATGACTTCAATGAGAGGCTCAGCTGTTGGACTTGGAACTACAGGATTTGGAGTTTATCCTACTGCTTTTTCGTCTTGTTATGGACCGATTTTCCCTGGATATGCCCCCATTCCTTCTTTTTGGAATGGGAATGTTTATTCTGTGCCATTGTATGTTGGAGGTATGTAACTTGTCTTTTGATTTTACATGAAGCTTTGGACTTTAGACTTTGAGACTGTTGAAAGTATTTTTTTTATTATTTATTCAATTGTGTGTGTATGCATGTGTGGGTGCATGTGTACATATGTATATATGTATGTGTAGAACCACGGACGAACTCAGGAACCACCATGGACGCCTCCACCTTCTCCTTGTTTACTCTTCCCCGGGATTCACAGGCTCCGCCCTACCAGGACCGGAAACGCAGGCCACCCCCCGCTTCCGCCCAGCATCTATACGTGGGATCTGGGATCAGAACTCAAGACCTTTCCGCCTGCAAGGCACAGGCTCAACCCCTGAGCCACATCTCCAGCCCAAGACTATTAATGTAGATTGTATTGAGACTTTCAGAGTTGAACTGAGTATGGTCTGTACTAAGATATTTATGTAATGTAAAGCTAATCTATAGTTATGTAGTAAAACGTAATCTACATTATGATTTTGTGTGACGGAATACTAAAGACTAAGCATTTCTCAAGGGACTTTGTCACTTATGTTGGGAAAAATGATCCATGTGCGGTTTTATGTGGATAGCTATGTTAGGTGGAATTATGAATCTTACTATTTTATGTGGAGATTAAGAATGGCCTAAGGAAATGTGATCTGGTGTCAAGTTGACAAGGGGTGAACTTGTGATAGTTAATCCTGGGTGTCAACTTGACCACACCTGGTATTGACTAACATATATATATGTATGTATGTGTAGAACCACAGACGAACTGGGTGTCAACTGAGACCACACCTAGCAAGATCAGCTGAGACCACCTGAAGAGATTATCTGGATAATACAAAGATCAGCCCTAGATCCCATTGGGATCTCCAGAGATTTCATGGGAACTTCCCAGTAGTGGACCACATAAAAGGAGCCACAGAACAGAAGACAGAAGATTAGGAGAGAGGCTCCAAGAATGCTCCAGCCATGTGGAGGTCTGCTGTGACTTAGCCTGCCTGCCAGCTTCAGCCAGCCAGCCATGGCCTCTCTGCTGTGTATCTTCCTTCTGGAACTGTAAATTGAATAAATCTTCCTTTCTCCCATAAGTTGTTTGACTTTGGGTGCTCTCTCATAGCAATAGTAAAGAGAACAGTGACAGTAGTTCCCACTGACTTTGAACTAGAGATCCTGCCTGTCCTCCCAAATGCTGGATTACCAGCATCACCATGCCTGGTCTCATTCTCTGTTCCTTGAAACATGGACGTCTAGGAATCACTTTCTGTAGCAGTATTATTTTAGAGCAACTTTCCCATTAGTTATTAGGTATCCCCTGGATAAGCAATAGGTCAAGATTCATCACAATCAAATGGGATATTATAGTGGTAACTTGTGTTGACTTGGCCTTAGAGGAGGTTGGAGACAAGAGATAGTGAAGGGAGAGCCACAATGAAAAGAAACAGAAGAGTGTGGTTAAGCAAAGAGTGTGTGAGGACTTGGTAGTCTTTCTGGGTATGCAGGTGTGCGTGTGTGTGTGTGTTTGGCAAACTGCCTATTCCTTTGAATTACCATTGTACTTGGCCTTCAAACATAGTCAGCAGTTTTGGGGATGCTGCGATCCCATGTTGGGTTCTGTTTCCTACTACCTATTGTCCACAATTGGTATAAAGATCCACACGCCTTTAGTTCTGGCCCTTTTAGCTTTCGCGCTGGCAGTAAAACAATGGATGCTGCTATCCCTGAAAGAGACTTAAGTAGAGGGTCTAGGGTCTTTTTTCTTTACACTGAGTCTTTTGGCAGTTAGCCAGATATAGCAGTTTGCTGTGGAGGCTGGTGTGTATGACAAAATTAGGGATCGAACATGGCTAGAAATCCCTTGAGACTCTGTGGAGTACAGGCTGGTGATCAGAGTCACAGCCAGTTACCTATTGGGGTCATGAGCTCTTGCCGTTAGGGTGGGAAGCTGACTCAGAATCAACAACAGTGCTTACTGCCCTCAATTACCTTGTGAGCTCTTCTTTTCTTTCAAGGTATCTCCTTATTTGTACAAAGCTCAGAAATGACATAGAACAATGTGAAATGAGAGAAGGTTAGAGTGATGACAGGTTGTGTTTCGGATCAACCAGATTCTCAGGGAAGCTGAGACTAAAGGAAACACTAAACTGGCCTATTCCAGATTAGAAATATTGGACTTCCTGAAGGAGATAAGAAGGGACACACCGATGATGAGATGTAAAAGCAGAGGAGAAAAAGCTGGGCCAATCCCTCTGGGGTTCTTTGGGTTTGGAAAGACACAGCTCAGAATTTCAGAGCAAAAGTAGATTTCAACTATTTAATCCACCTTTGAGTAGAACAGAGAAATGAACCAGAGGCCACAGAATGTGGCACTATAAGGGTGTGGTGGCTCAGAGCACCTGTCCAAGGAAGATGAAGGGCTCTAGGAAGCAGAATCAGAGATAATGGTCCACTGGAAGTCTCAGAAGTCTCCTTCATACTTAATCTATGCAATTAGTAAAATCCCAACCAAAATCCCAACAGGACTTTGAAAGATGAGTTAGAAAGTATGTCTGGTCTGGAGGAAGGAATACTACCATGCCTGCTTGCTCTTTGTAGTGTAGTGTATTTCCTTTTTCTTTCCCTCCCTTTCTCTCTTTCTCTGTTTTACATATGAATGGATATACATGCATGCAGATGTGTATATAAGGTCACTTAAGTATGTGTGCCCATGGAGGTTCAAGGGTGATATTGGCAACCATCCTGGATGGATCTACCTTCTTATTTGCTTTGTTCTGGGTTTCCAGGGCTGGAATTACAGGCCACTATTATTACCTTTCTTATGTGGAATCTGGAGATCTGAACTCAGGTTATTTTGCTTGTGAGGAAGAGGTTTTAACCTCTGAGCTATCTTCCCAGCCTAGTAATTTATTCATTTTCTAAAAACAATAAAACAAAAAACTCAAAACCCACAAACAAAAAAGAATGTCTGGAATGAAAAAATATATAAAGTACATTAGTAAGTACATAGAGAATAAAAAATAGCAAGGTGATCTTGGGAGAAAAAAGAGAAATGCAGTATATGAAATCATATCCAAAAGCTACTATTAAAATGGTACTGGCCCAGGAATATAAAAAACTTCAAAGCAACAGGATCAAGAACTAGCCACATTTATTTGTGGGAGTTTTGAGTAGGACAGTACTATTTCAAAGTCATGGGAGAGAGAGGTTTCATAGAATAAGCAATGTAGGATGGCAAGTGACCTTCTGAAAAAATGAATTCACACAATTTGTAAAAATCACATTTAAAATAGAAATTCAAGTAAAAAAGAAACATAAGAGAATATATTTATTATTTGTCAGTAGGGAAGCCTTTAAAAATCCATAAAAAATAAAACTATAAAGGACCGGACTCTAATACATTTTAACTATATCCAAATGAAAAATCTTTTACAAATAAAGCACCAATAAGTGCTTTTAAAAAACTGGACTGGCTGAGGAGTGCTCATCCTGCTGGGAAGCAGTCTGGGAAGACAGCCTTTGAGGTTTGTCTGTTGGCTTACAATTCCTTGACAGAGTCAAGATTCAGGAGGAAGCACTTAGCTTCCATTGAGTATCCATTCCTCATTGTCCATGACCTATGGCTGCCTTTATTTAAAAGCCAACTCAAGTTATATCACTTTCTGTTGTACTTTGTCTCCATGGGACTCCTTATCTCTGCTTAGTTCTGGGATGATGGTCCCTACTTGCATGCCCTAACAATAGTAACAGATATTCTATGATTTCTCATTGGGTTGGATATTTTGCATGGCCTGATTGCTATGAGTCAGAAGTTTATGTCTTAAGAGTCTTCATTCTGTGTCTTGCATAGAGAGTACTCTGATAAAAGGTCCCTAAAACCAATAGAAACTCTTAATCCTGTGGAGCTTCCACCAGACAACTTACCCTATGAGGATAGGGTTTTGCTCTTGAAGTCAGGAACCACAGTGTTTGGTTATCTTCAGCTCATTATTTCCCACTTGTTAGTTGATTCTGAGCTCAGAAAGTGTTTACCTGGTTGAACTAGGATGACAGACTTTTAGATATCTTGTGGTATTCAATGCAAATAGGCACACCATTGGATTATATGTACCTGGAGTTTGAGAGAAGGGGAAAAATCTCAGCAAGGCAAAAGTAGGTACAATTTCCTAACATGAACAGGAGCTACAGCAAAGAATGAAGTGTACTGAGAAAAGCAGGAGGCAGTATTAGGACTGGCTGGAACTGGAGACAGAGTCTATAATGGAATCATATATATATATTTTTAAATATTTTATTATTTATTTTGAGAGAGAGAGAGAGAGAGAGAGAGAGAGAGAGAGAGAGGTTGTGTGTGTGTATCAGAAAGCATTGGGTGTCCCTGTGGAGGGACTTCAGGAATCAGAAAGCACTGGGTGTCCCTATGGATGACTTCAGGAATCATCCTGGATTGATTCTACCTTCTTCTTGCTTTGCTTTGGGATTTCCCAGGCTCTGACCACCAGGCCAGAAATGCAGGCCACTGCTGTTTCCACCTGATGTTTTTAAGTGGGTCCTGGGATCTGAACTCAGGACCTTCTGCTTGTGAGACAGAGTCTTAACCCCTGAGCCATCTCTCCAGCCCTAATGGAATCATATTTTAAGAAGCATTAGACAATTCCACAGGTCCCAATTTAGCTTTCAGAGATTATAATGAAACATAAAGAATGAAAAAGTACACTCTTTGGGAATAAGACCAAGGTACCTGACCCCTCATGAAAAGACACCATAGGTAAGGAAGGAGAAATCACGAGCTCCTAGGAAATTAAAAAAAAAAATGGGATAAGAAACTTAGATTCTTTGTTTCCAGAAATAAAGGAAGCAATTTCATTATATCAAACATACAAACAATGGCTGCGTGTCAAATATGTGTCAAACACTGAAGTGAAAGCAACAGGAAAAAACCTTTGCACTGTCCATCATTACTACAACTAAAACATGTCAACCTAGCAAAGTTGCCCAACTCTATCTTCTACCTCTGACATGCTGTCAGAAAAGCACTGAGCATAAAATATGACCGAGTAGAATGTTTTCTAATAGTACAGCCAAATTCCAGGGCAAATAGAAGACAGGAGCTGAGCAGCTCCAGCCAGCCAAACAGGGCCAATGACAGTAGCTTTCCTCCTTGCTGTCTAAGTAACCTTGTTTCCTGGCTCTTTTGACTAATCATCCTGACAGTCCAACAAGCTGAAGGATGCATGTGGCCTCTTAAAGACCCCCATAGGAGAGGGTCCATCTCTGTTCTTAGACTAAGACCAGTGATTCTGAACTTGCATGAGCTGTGGTTTCCTTTGAGAGTTTTCATGAAAACCATAACTGTACATTGCACATGCAGGTATAATCTTGTGTAAAATCCCTAGTGCCTTTTAGAACCTAAAATATCCTTAGACAGAAATGAATCATTTATTTTCTTACCTCACAGCTGTCCAACAGGTGAATTAATATTCAACATTGACTTCTGGTCAGCCCTCACTCTGGGCAGATGCAAGAGCTGTTCCCTGTATCAGAAGGAAGTAGTGGTCCTAGACCAACAGTACATTCCCACCCCTCCCCTACTCCCACATTACAGGATTGGAACACAGACATAAAGTGACAAGTCCAAAATAAATCTGATCTAATATATGAGTGTATCTAGGAAGATAGAATCAGAACTGGCTCCTCCTTGGGCTGATGGGAGAAAATCAGAATAAGCCAAAAGCTGCAAAAGGAAGGAATCATAATGGATCTCTCTCGCTCTCTCTCATACTTTCCATCCTAGAGATACACTTGCTGTTCCCCTGTCACTCTCCCTGGCACATACAGACTGCTGGAAGCTCTACCCTAACTACTACTCAACTTCATTTGTCTCCTTTTTTTAAATCAATAATAAAAGAAGAGGAAAATTGTGCCAAGCATTGTGTTATAAGCTCATCATATAAATGATTTCACTTAATCTTTTCAGCAATCAAGTGAAGTAGGCATGCTTGTTGTTTACAGATCATGAAATTGAAACTAAGCTGTTAAATAAAGTTACTTTAAGGTTACAGAACTAATGAGTAGCAGACCCTCATCTTGTACCTAAATCTGATTCAAACCTAGTATTTTAAATTCCATTCTCACTCTACTTCCCCAAACACTAGAATCAGACAAAGGCTTTAGAAATCACCCAGAATGGGATTCACTTTTCCAGGTCAAGCTCCCCAACCTCACTCACAACATGATCCCTGTTAAAGTAGTAGTCTGGTTCTCAGAAAAGACCATTTTTTGGATAGCTAGTTGACAAGCAACAAATTCTCTGCCCTATCTCTATGTGACACTGCTCTTTTACTCCATCCTCCATAACCTCAAATTTATATAGAGGCTTTTTAAAATTTATATAAATTTATTTCAAATTTAGTTGTGACAGACCAGCCTCATTTTCATATCAGATATAGTAGAATCTGGAAGATTCATTCTCCATTCTTATTCTTTCTCCCTCTTACTCATTTGAGACAAAAGCCCCTTTTCTCAATAAACTCCAACTTTACTTCATTAAATAAAAGCTGAATTAAAAAAATAAAGAAATTGGCTCCAGAGGCACAGCTGACTCCCCCAAATGTCCAGAGTTAATTGGAGTCTAATCATTTAGTACTATGGTGTTTATTGTTATGCCAGACTTGACTGGGTACTGGAGATGCCATAGTGAATCATATCCTCAATGTTAGTCCATCAACAAATAAAAATATGTAAGTTAGACAATTTGAATAGAGTTCAGAGGGAATCCCTCAGTCTGGGTTGTTAAGGCAAGTATTTTTAAAGAGGGAACATGAGGGCTGGAGAGATGGCTCAGGGATTAAACCTTTGCTTCAAAAGCAAAAGGAAAAGACCTGAATTTGGATTCCAGATCCCACATAAAAATGCCAGGGGAAAATGGCAGTGAACTGGATTTCTAGCCCCGAAAGGTGAAGCCTAAGAAACTGCAGAGCAAAGCAATAAGGAAGCTAAACAACCCAGGATGATTCCTGTGATTCTTGAAGTTACTCTTGGGCCTCCACAGACACCTGGCAGTGCCTTCATCTACACCCCCCTCCATATATATCCATATCTACACATGCAAGAAATAAAATAAAAAGTGGGAACACGTGAGCAGAAGCACAATTTCAAAAAGAGTCTTGCCATATGAGAATGGGGAAGAAATACAATCTTGGAAGAAGGAAGGGTAAAGTCAAATGTAGCAATGGTCTCATGCACCTAAGAAACAGAAATGCAATCAGCATGGTCTGAGAGAAATGAACCAAAAGACTGACAGGAAGATGAGAAATTCTCCTCAGAGGGTTAGGCAGAGCCAGATCAAAGTAGCTTTTTACCAAGACACAGAATTAGACTTTTATCTAAGTGAATGAGAGTAGAAATGGGGGGTGAGTGTGGCTGAGGTGTGTGTATGTAACATAATCCAGTTAGCACATTAATAAAGTTCACTCAAGTTGCTTTATGTAGAATGGATCTAGGTAGGCAAGAACAGCACGTAGGGAGACCAGTGAGATGAGAAAACAGGTCAACACATAATTTTTTACTCAAATTGCGATACTTGTACAAGTGAACAGGAAGGAACAGGCTGGTTTCAGATAAAGGGAGGCACACAGTCGGTCACTCTGGTTATGATAGGCAAGAGCAGTATCTTTCAAAATGTATTCCTGACTTAAGCGCATGAAGACAAAGGGGGTAGAAGCAATCCAGGATGATTCCCAAAGTCACTCTTGGCCCTCCACATGGGACACACAGTGCTCTCTGATACACACACACACACACACACACACACACACACACACACACACACACACTTTAAAAAAGAAAAAAGAATGACTTGAAAAGCTTGAGCATGATTCCAAATCCAAGTCACCGGCTGCTCAGGTGAAGTTGCAAGACAAGATGTTTGCAGTAAGGGAAGAAAGAAGAGTAAAGGCTCTTAGGGGCAAGAAGTTCCCCATACCGAAGAAACTGAAAGGCAACCACCATGGTCTGAGAGAAATTAACAAGAGACAGGAAGGCAAGAAAGCCAGAGTTAGGCAGAGCCAGATTAAAATGGATTGTAACCATGGCAGAGCATTAGATTTTTATCCTAAGTCAGTGGGAAGTAGGAATAGGAGTGAAAGGGGCTGGGATGGGTGTAACTACATCCAGACAGGGAGTTATGTGGTCATCCTATCTTGTAATGGTGGCGACAGCAGATGGAAGTTGCTCCATGTTTCAGAGCAGGAACTCTTAACTTGGGCCTTGGGTGGGTGGGTGGAGGACTCTGTGAAGCACTTCAGAGAACCCCAGTTTCCATCAGATTCTTAAACCTAAGACTCCAGAAGACATAAAGAACCTTTGTGTCAGATCACTTGGAGGACTTGTTAAAATGGGGAGGGAAGGATGGTGACAAGACTCAGCCCCAAAGTTCTGATTTGTTAGGTCTGAAGTGGGAGCCAAAAATTTATTACACTGCCAACAATTTCCAAGAGAATACTAATGCTTTTGAGAAATTTTACTGTTTCAGAAGATACAAAAATCATAGGGATTTAAATTTAAATTATGATCTTTTTTTTTAACACAAGAGTTCTAACAGATGCCACAGCCCTTTAAACCACCCCTAAATCCCAAGGAATTTGAGATCTTATTTTTGGAAGAAGCCCCTGGAGAGAGAGAGACTCTGAACTCTCTGGGAGTCAGGAAACATCTGGGAAAGAACATTTTAGAGGGTACAGGAAGATGCATTCAGAAACCTAAAAGCCTAGGCAAACTCTGTGCTGGAAACAAGGTTAGTTTTGGATGATCCAATTACTAGGCCAACTGGTAAATAGTGGGGTTCTGGGAATCTAGGCAGACCAATCCTCTCCCGGAGACTTACTGATCTTTGTTGTTGAGCTTTTATCAAAGTCATGTGGGCTCTGACAGGAGGTTTACTGAAAAAAAAGGGAGTTTGTTGGGAGGAAGGTATAATCTGGGGAAATGAAGAAGAAAACAGACAATTCAACAAAACGGAGTTCAAGAGCCCCACTTATAGAACTCTAGGCCAACGTCACTGTGGTGAGGATAGAAAAGGAGAAACAGCATTAGGGGCTGTACTTTCTTTAGGTAAGAGCCTGGAAGAGCATTTGAGTAAGTCATTCCTTCATGAAAATGGAGGGAGAAGTGAAAATGGGCATTCATTCATGAATCAAGCTCCCTCCAGAAGAGGAAGTGTGGTTTTTTAAAGATGTAGAGGAACCTCTTTTGTACAAAGAACATTGGTTTTGCCATCCAACTAAACATAATGAGAGGCAATTTCAAGGTTAGGGAGATTTACAGGAGGATAAGGAGACAGAACCGCCTAGAGAAGCAATACAGTAAAGTACTGTGACCACAGATGTGCTTTGATATCAGCTTATCTGGACTTGGTGTTATGACTGTGAAACCCTGGGCATGTTAATTTCTTTACACCATAGTGTCCTCATCTGTAATAGTGTATTATTTATGTATGTACATAATATGTAAAATTACACCCACCTCAGCCCCACTTTCACTCCCATCCACCCTATTAATGTAATAGTGCCTACACCTCAAAAGGGTTGTAGTAGGATTGAAGTAAGAAAGTAGGTAAAATGCTTAGCTTCTAATTTGAAGCATTTGATATTTAAAAATAAAAGGCAGATGACTTGGAAAAATTTAGGATGGTGGTAATTCAGATCCACCCTTAGTGCCACTGCCAGAGCTAGGTTGAAGAGCTAGTGCCATCCTTCTGTGGAGATTGGCAGAAATCTGAGGTATGAGTTTAGATTAGAAGACTCAGATAGCCTAAAATGATGGGATTAATCAGACAATCATGCTGCTGTAAGACATCCTACTCTCAAACACCTCAGGCATTCACTGAGTCTGTTTCATGACAATGTCTCACCGACATCTAAGTTCAAATGACCTGATGGTGAACAAATCAAAGTGACTGAAAATCAATATTGGTAGAAGAACTGGATTCATGTTGTTGGTAATATTCTGGAGATTTATAATATTAAGGTGGAATCCTGTTTTCAAGAGAAAAAAATTAGACTGCTCTTAAATTCTCAAAATGTGGGGGAAGACACTGAAATGATTAGCAGTGGAGGTATGTGCTGACCCTGAGACAGCTACAAGTTACATGCTGAAAAAAAGGGATGTCATTCCTTTTGATCCTGAATGAGCAGAAACTCCTCCAAAACTTAGTATCCAAGATCAAAAAGTCCTGTCAAATTCCAATCTCTCTCCCCTGAAAAAAGTCCTATCTGATTAGAAAGCAATTATTACTGGAACTAAGAACAAAGATATTTCTAAAAATCATGCAAAAGAGCTAAAATAGTTACATGTATGATTAAATAAAGTTTATAACCACAGGAAGGGGGAGGGTGGGAAGATTATTGATTATATAACATATTATGTTTGAGGGATTCCCAGGCTCTGCAAGCCTTGCCTTGTAGTTCATATATACCTCAAATCTGCGAAGTCCCCCTGCAGAGCTATGGTAAGATCTCATTTTGTTCTTCTCTCTAAGATGATCATTGGGCACATTTATCATGGGCCCACTAAAGGGCCTAACTCCTGGCTGTTTATTCCCTTGCACTTACTACTGTTTATTACAAACTGCTGTTCTCTAAAACACTCCTCTTGGATAGGAATCCAAGACTTTGACTGCCTCCCCCTTCTTCACCCCCCCCAAATAATTTTAAAATATATATGATTTAAAAATAATACATACATATCTATGTACATGTACACACACACACACTTGCTTCTGTGTGCTTGTAATATTAGAGGGACTACAGAATTTAAGGACAACTAGTTTCTTAGTCATGCATGGTGTTGTAAGGCCTCTAATTTGAACTACTTAGGAGACTATGGCAGAAAAACCACAATTTCAAGATCTGCCAGGGGTACACAGTGAATTCAGTTGACTCTTAGTCAACTTACTTTAGACCCTGTCTCAAAAAGTTTAAAAAAAAAAAAAAAGGTGCAGAGATAGCTTAGTGGTATGGTAGAATGCTTATCTAGAACATGCAAGGCCCTAGGTTCATTCCTAAGTACTACACATATACAGATATGCACACATTAGTCACCCTACCCAACTCTTTAAGACACTGGCACCTTCAGATTTAATTTTTGACAGTTGTATTATTTTTAGCACAGTTAGTAGTTGCCACATGTAGAATCTATTCTAATTCTGTCGTTTTCTACAAAAAAGTTATTTTTACAAAACAATACCAGAAGAGGACAGATGAGATGGCTCAGTGGGTAAAGGTGCCTGTGCCTAAACCTGCCAAATGAGTTCCATCCTCAGAGCCCACATTTGATAGAAAAGAGTAGATTTCTGAAGTTTGTCCTGATCTCCACACAAACTGAGCAAGCATGTATGTACTCGTTCTCAAAGTCTGAAACTATAATACTGTAAATTTGAGATATTCTATAGTCGTGGAACAGTTTCTAGAATATTATCATACATATTTATATAATATTGAAACATTTCCCACTGTGTGATTTTTTTTTTGGGGGGGGGACCAGGAACTACTTGTTCCAACTTTTCCTCCAGACCAAAGGTATTGTGAAAACATCAAAAATGATTAACAGGGAAAGGTCACAAATGAAACTTCAAACTGTACTGCCTAAAGTTGAGGAAATACACATCTGATGCATCTAAGCTTTTTATTTAGAGATCAAAACTAGGGTGGTCAATCATCTACTCTTCTAGGTCTCAAAGTTTCCTGAAGGATTATTCCTGTGCCATGTTTTTAGGAATAACTTAGTTTCTTGTCTGCCATTCCATCTACTAGAAAAGCAGTTTTGACAAAAATCTTATTTCAAGGAACAACTTCTATTTTTTTTTTCCTGAGGATTCTCTCATCTTTTATCTTGGACTTTTTTTGTAGCCTACCCACTATCCCAACACCAACTTCAAAATTAAGATAACACAAACAAACCTTCCACAGGTTCGTTTTTCCTTTTTTCCACATGATGGCTTAGTTAACCATCACATAATTAAAAAAATTTTAAGACTGACCCAAAAAACCCGACAGGGAGGTAAGTCACATAAAATCTTATACCAACAAATTTATATATATATATATGTATATAAAATAAAATAGAAAAAGGAGTTTCCTGGTATGACAAAGCACAGTTAATGCTTGCAGCCAGTAACAGGCAAATAGTCCTGAAAATGTCCCCATTTATAAAAAAAAAAAAAAAAAATCAAAGAGCAACACAGACCCCCTTCCCCTTCAAAAAGTAGTAAAACAAAAGACTGATCTGTTTATGTAGTCACATGAAAAATAAACATCTTTATTTTTGCCTACTTTATTTCATTTTTCAAATAAAATTTAAATCTGTACAAAGTATACTGTTACAGTATATATTTTATAAGAATCAATGCCTAAAAGAATCACAATACTTCAATAAGCAGTACAGCAGACCTCGCTAGTTTCAGCTTTGATATTGAACAAACTCAAGCCGGCTGATGCACAACACATTTGCTTGGTTTCCACATGGTGAGTTCCCAGCACTGAGATGGGAGAACATGACAGCAAATATGGTTATATTACAGCCCAACACACTGCGTTTCTTCATATGATAATAACTGCACATATTTAATACAGAATGCTCAAATTTACGCTTTAAATTGCATTTGCTTACTTTTTAGGTGGCAAAATTCAGAATTCTTAAATGGGATCCCCAAAACAGTGCAAATTAATGATATTCTACTGTATATTGGCACATCTCCAATAAGGATTAACTTGTAAACTCAAAGAATATCAACAACTTAGCCCTAAAATTTAACTAATATACACCTGGTCCATTTAACCAAAGTCATTTTGGAAAGATATTAAAGAACAATTCTATTTCTGAAAGGATATTGTTTTGACCATTCTTTAGAGAAGATAAATTTTTAAAGTGTCATTAAAAGGTTTTACTATAAAAATTTTACAAACTTGATTAGAAATTTCAAGATGATTCACAGCAGACAAATACAAACTGTTAATATTCCAACAATACCTATGCTTAAGACTTTCAAATACAGCACAACCATGTCAGCTGTGTTAACTAAAATTCTGAACAATGTACTAAATTTATAAGTGGTGCTGGGTCTAGCAAGTGTAAATACACAGTATATTTCAATGAAAAGAATTGTCTTCTTTATACTTTATTTGTTTTCCCATAAGGAAACAATAATGTTTACATTCTTTAATAAAGTTAATCTTACATCAGAATATAACTTAATACTGTCAGCAACAGGGACCACACACAGTAAATAAGAAGCACATTTAAAATAAGTCTGAATTCACATAGATTAACATTTGTTGGTTAATAAAATATTGACAGTATTACAATCTTACAATATTTACAGTAAGAAAAATCTAGAGTAATATATACCTTTCACAGCAGGATTCCTTTTTAAATTTTTTTTTTCCAGTTTGGGATTGTGTATACACAAAAAGCTCAAAATAAAGCAACTCTGCAATATAATCTTAAAATAATGGTTACTAGGGGAAAATTCTAAACAACCATTGAAAATAATGGTGACTTCTCACGGAGTCTGTGGCATCTGAGAACCCAGTTAATTTAACAAAGTCTTGCTCAAGCCAGCCTTAGTTACCCAGATTAAAGCTGCAGAACTCCGGCCTTCCCTGACTGCTGAAAACCAAGTAGATTTTCTCATCATGCTATGAGGAAAGAGGGAAAATTGGTTTCAGCTCACACCTCATGGCTGGAAGTTTCCAGCCAGTGCACATTCCCTAACTTATTCTAAAAGAGGGCCGGTTTCATCCCCAAGCATCACAAGAGTCCAATCACAGCGTAACCTGATACCAAGCTCACTCATTCTTTAGCTCTTGTGCATTAGGATTGGCATGATCTTGGCCCACATAACACACACCAGTATCTTAGAGACTTGGAACCGGGGCAAAGGAACAGACTAGTGTAGTTCGCAGTGAGAGCAGTAAGAAAAATGGGAAGTGATGCACATTTCCAATTAGAATGACAAGAAGACCCACATCCCTAAACTGGAATTTGGCCAGGGCATCAGAGTTAGCACCCCCTCTCTGAGTACCACAAGCAATTAGGATGTGTGCTCTGGGCCTCCTGAAAGAGTCTCTACAGTAAGTAACAGTGTGGGACAACAGTTCAATGATGATACAATTCCTTAATCTGGGGCTGTCCACAGCACCTGAAATCCATTATCAAAGCTGTGACCTGTCCCGACCCTGCTTACTTTATAATATCTGATGGACACAGAGCACTCAGGGATACGGCTGCTGGCTACTTTGGACTCTAGATCTTACGGGTAATCAACAGGTATCTGGGATTGAATTAGCAAACTGTACCATAGCTCCTTAAACAGACACTGTCAGGTTTAAAATCATGTCAAGCATGAATCTTCACTGTCAGGTCAGAGATGAAAGTGGGAGCGTTCCCACCGTCAACCAAGGTTATTCTGTCAAAACCTTAGAGGAGTTGGTCAGTTTTTCATGTTGCAAGTGATTAGTTTACTTATTTCAGTCAAGCTGGATTGGCAAAACAGACTGATCTACTGATCTATTTAGTTTTGTTTTTTGATTCTTAGTATGTGCTAACCCAAAGCTGCTGCATTTGGGCTAAAGATACTGACAGAGAAAATTCAAACAAAAGTTTCGGCAAACTTCTGTGGCATTTTCTTTTTTGGAAGTCAATGCAAGATCTAAAGGTATTTCTACCTAACAAAGTCTGTTTAAGTTTTAATGTTACTTCCTTTTGGTCCTATACAGAATGCTATGACTTCTATATAGGTCTGAATGCTGCTCCATGTAGATTCCTTCTGTATATCTAAAAATATATACTTTTCAGTAGTTCAATACATGGTTAATCTTCCCATAGAGGAAGATTTTTGTAATCACATGTTGCAAAGTAGAAAAACATCTCCTTTCTAAGAAAGGAAATATACTTTTCTATTGTACACTTTTGAATAAGCCCAAAGGCATGCACCAAAAATCATTATTAAACTAATATCATGCACTAAAATGGTGTAGAGTTAGATTTAAAGTGCTGCATTTCAATTTTAAATTTGAAGACTTTTGCCAGTTATTGAGTCAAAGATCCCTGCCCCCCATCCCATGGTATCAAGAGAGAAAAGTAAAAAGTATGCACAAATCTTTAAACTATTCTTTACATGGGGAAAAGACGGATATATTAACTATCCTATTTATAAACTGGATTCCCAGTATTAAACAAAATCAGTATTTACTGGTAAAAATTGTCAAAGCTAATATACCCAAACAAATGTTGCTAGTAAATAATGTTCTACATAGAGAATAATTTACTTTGGTTTTATGTACCTTCTCAAAAATAATACTAGTGTCCCATAGGTCACCAAACTGATGTGTTCCAGCAAAGTTGTAAGGCAAATCTTTTTTTCCCTAGTGACATCTTGTTTCCCAATAGACAAAACTAAAATCTTTTGGTGAAGAAGGGGTTAAGGTAATGGCTAACCCCTTGGCATCCTGAGCAATGTAGTTTATCAAACTCTACCCTGCAAAAGTTGTCAGGCACCCTGACCCCTGTCTTGAACCAGGAATGGTTCCCATGTCTGGAGATGCGCTGACTCCTTATAAATAGCTCTCAGAACTTTACATCTTTTTTCCTTCTATTTGGATGTTACCATGTCTAGAAAAGCTAGTTGCAATGTCACATTTTACTATTAGGGGCCACCATTGGATACTATTCCAATCTGAAATGTTTCCAAATTCCAATCTGAAATGGTTCCTAATCTTATAATTACATACATTATAATTTTTTCTACAGAGTTTGTTTGGAGCAAAAATTCTCAACTTGGGTTTCAAAAGATATGTGATGCCCCTGAGGTCATATACAAAGTAATCTATATATGTGCATTTTTTTTTCCTGGGGAGAGGGTCCATCACTTTCATCAGATTAGCACAGATATTTATGAGACCCCCCCTAAAAAAAAAAGGTTACAAGGACTGAAGAGAGATACCCGTAATTTATTTTATACCAGAACTGGGAAATGGAGGCAGAAAATAAAATGACCTTAAAGGGGAGGAGGCATGCTGATCTTTCCCTTTCTTTGTATTTGGGAATAAGTGCTTCAAACTAGGAAAAGGAATTAATTAAGCTGGTTAAACTCTGTTAAAAAATAAAGCCACTTTTACAAGTTTCTCACTTTTCATATGTGGTAAATTTAGCCTCCAAGAAAAGATATGGAGACTGAATTTTCTCTTTTCCTTAGGAAATTCATAGATATAATGCTGAACATCATCCACATTTAAAGATCTGACAACATAAAATGCAAGTAACTCTAATCATGTAAGCCTTTAATTTGTGGTTTGAGTACAGGATTATCTAGAGTCAAATCCACATTCATTAACTTTCATTTCTAAATTTGGTCCATATTTAGACAAGTATCTGGCACAATTCCACTAGATAAACCTAAAATTTGGATGATGAATTAAACTTTTGACTGAAATTGAAAACAAAACTACAAATTCCACAACAGAATCAAGTCACAAACATTCACAAGTTGTAAACGACATTCTCATTTCAAATATATCACTGTACTTTCAACAGAATTTTCAAACATAAGATCCACAATGACTAGCAAAATATACTAAGTGAGAAGAGCATGTCAAGAATTAACACCCCTCCATCCAGAAACACACTCAAACATTCCAAAAATAAACCAGATCTGAAAAGAGGCCTCTCACTTGTTAGGTTTAAGTATGAGGTGTGTAAAAAGTAATAGGCAAAGAAATATAAAATGAAATAAATAACTTAAAACCATTTTAGCCCCAATACATCTCTCTGTTCTATTGACAAAACTCAATTTTTCTCTTCTTTTGCAATTCTAAAAAATGTACTAAACAATCTTACTAAAAAAATATGTTCACAGGTACTCTTTTTGTTCTTTTCTTTGTAGAGGCATCAAGAAAGTTGTAAGACTGACCTGGTTAAAGTCTTTATCATTTGTGTCTTCCCTTCTCAAAAAGTTAATGAATTTTGGATCCAAAAAGGAATAGCCATTAAATACAATTATTCTAATAATGGTAATGTCACACAGATTATGAAGAAACTATAGGCACACTATGGACATCTATATAACAGAAGGAAGGAACTGCCACTTGCCACTCACTTCACTTCTAGCTTTTTAAGCACATACCCAAAGACTCAGATATCATTGACTAAGTGAAAACAGACCAACACTCCAAAACCAGGCCATCGCAAGCCGGAAATTGGATCTCAAAAACATCACTTCATATACATAGATATATTCCTATCCTAAGTTTTTACTTTATTTAAACAGTTTAATAAAGCTCCTACTTACAAATAATTTTATTGGCAAATAAAGGCCATATTAAACTTTATCACAACAAATTTCACTATTACACAGCTAACATTAAGAAATATTTTCTTGGCCTTATAAAGCATATTTAATTGCATATGAGTTTTGCTTTGGGTGGGATACTGAAAACATTTCTGCAATAAATTAGAAAAGAATAAAAACAAAAGTGAAAGTGACTAGTCTTAATTTTCAAAAAAGCAAGTGCAAGGATAAATAGTGCAATAATAAAAACTAGAAATATCATAGGCCACTTTACATAGTCTTTTCTGCTTTTGCACTTTTATATATTGATATTAAACCTTAACAACTGTATGCAGCATGGAAATGGGCTATCATTTATCTCCCTTGACTAGACTCAAGGAAGCTTTTCAGACTTGTCTCACAGTCAATTCATTTAAATGACTGGTTCTTCACTTCTTTTTAAACACTTCCTAAAGGAGGGGCTATTTAAGAAGGCTCTACACAGACTTAAAAAACTACAATATATAACTATAATTTAAAATCTGACACAATACAATGTAAAAAAATATCCTAAGTGCCAACTCTGTAAAATATGTTGTTAATGAATTTAACATTAGGAAAAAAAGAAAAATTACCTTCCAGGTACAAAATCAGAACTTTCTTTTTGGCTATTTTAAAAGTTTTTTAAGACTAATGCACAGAAAGCTGATTAAAGTAAAAAATTATTTTTTTAAAATCACTGGGAATAAACCCATAGTAAATTTGCTGTTAATCCAAACATATCTGAATTATGTAACTTTAAAATACTATTTATCTTAAATAATTTTAAATCCCCTATGATTATAGAAACATAACTAAACATTCTTATCTCACCCTACAAAGAACATAAGAACCTGAAAGATAAATTATAATGATTAATGTCTGTCTCCACTAACTTTTGGGAATTGTACAATTTTAAAGAGAGAAAGAGGAAAAACAAACAAAAACATGAATTTAGGGGGATATGTTATCTAATTTCAGGAATGTATTACCAAGAGTCTCTTAAAGTCTGTTAAACAATTGCCATGACTGTAAAGCACAGAAATATAGAAAGATACTTAAAAATTGCAATTTAGTGATTGTCCTCCAATCCTCAAAAAAATTGTATGATCCAAAGGCTAAAGTTTCCAAAAAGAAAGAAAGAATACTTGGGTATGAATTTTTATAGATCAAGAATTTTATCAATTAATTATTTTGAAAAGCAAATGTAAACTATACTGTGACAAGAGTCCAAGAAAATACAATCTGTAATGGTGTTGCTGGTGGTTTGTAAATGGTAACTGTGAAAACTTGAAAACATTATCTTCTCTTTTCCAAAACTGGATGTCCCCAACACTAAGTGTCTTGAAAAATTGCTATTGCACAACCATGCTACTTAAATTTGTTCCAGAAAAGTGAACATCCTACAAATAATGGTACACATGGAAAAAAGCTTTGCACAATGCATCATCATCATCATCATCATCATCATCGTCACTATCTAAAGACCAACAGTTCTCTCCTAGCCAATACAGGATTGGATTATGAAAGAGATAAACTATTTTTGCTTAGATCAACCTCATTGTTCTTTGGAAACAACTTTCACTCAGACTTTATCTTCTACTTTTTCTTACCACCAAAAATTCCTCACACTTCCAACCATTCCTATGTACTTCTCATATCTCCATTCACAAAGAGCTTTCCCTTTTCTTCCTCTCAAATTTCCAAACCAGTAAGTCTCAGTTTTCAGTAGCTTACTTAAACACATACTTCTTACACTCTTCGGCTCTTCAATTCAGAAATTTCCTAACAAACATTCATTTAGATGTTCTTCGAATTGCCAATTTAAAACTATGTGGAAAATAGTCAGAAAAAAAGCTGCCGAATTACCTCAGAATACAGAATCTTTCTGGACCATCAGTTAGCTTTGTTCTATGGAAGAAGTCAGCAATTTCTTTGCGTCAGTCTGAAGAGGTAAGCTTGAGTGCCACTGGCAGGCCTATGGCAAGAAGAGTGAAGCAAAAGGAAAAACAAAGAAAAGGAGTATGGAAGAGACAAGAGGTCAGATGCACAAGGTAAAAAGGCAGGCCAAGAGCTAAGTAGCAGCTGAAAATGCCGATGCATTCCAGCTGGACCAGTAGTCAAGGTGAGCAAGAATCCCACTCCTTTAAACTTTTAACTGTCACTTCTCAACCAGAACGTCTTTAATCCTCCTAAAAGCTTTCTGTGTTAATACATCTTAGACCAAAACACAGACTAGCAAGAATAGTGCCATGTTTTCACAATTCCAGAATACAAGTGTTGATTCTTAAACTTATAAGCCTTCTGAATTACTTAAATGAATCCTAAATCAAGTAAATTAGCTTAAATTTTTTTCATGAAATGCTACAAATTGAATCAATAATCACCAAAACAAATTATGTATTCATTGAAACACCAAAAAAATCTTGTGATTCCAAGAACATTAAAATATTTCTGGTCTTTAAGAAGTAACTTTATTTCACAAAGAGACTCACCACTATGTTTCCACCTATCAAAAAGACAACTTTCACCAGGAGTGACAAAAGGGAGCAAGATATCAAATAGAAAGAAATATGTAATATGGAAACAAAATAAAAATAGAATTAACTATGACATTCTTGTAAAAAAAAACTTTTTAACATGTGACCTTTGCCATATTCAACTTGACTAAAGACAGAAATTGCCTAAATGTCAAAATTTGGAAGTCAGTTTGGTAGATGATATATTTCATCTGGTTGTTCTTGCATCTTGAAATTCTACTGCTCGTTGAGATTATATTGATTATAGTTTAGATGGTCTTTACTTAGCCCAAAAATATGCAATTTCTGTTCAAAAAGAGCCAAATGAACTAAAATTTAGTCTTGGTTTTTGGACTTAATAGATCCATAAATATTAAAGTCAGCTTTTCTTAAAAATATATAGCAAATCCTGGAAAAAGGAATTTTTGGTATTAATGCTGTTCAGTGAAAACAGTAATTTTAGTGGTACTTTATTATGAATGGATCAAATTTGGTTAATATGCTATGAAGAGAACAAATACAATGTACAATTTAAAAAACTGATAATTTGACAATCTGTATAACTAGTACATCTACTGGCTTAAGCAATTTAGAAATTCTTCCCCCTACCTATTCTATTCTCATGAAGAGATAATATATGTATAGGCTGCTGCCTCTAAATTACTGATATTCAAAGGGATAATTAACTATAAATGTTAGAGTTATTGGCAACTGCTTCAAATCTAAGATACTAAGGATGCCCTTGTTTTACTACTCTTTTCACATAGTAAACAAAAATCTCATTGCAATATCCAAAACATCAAAAAAGGAAGAAAATTAACAGATTTGTTGTCCCAATTTTTATAAGGAAGAAAATCTTTTAAATACGTTCATAGGTTTAAAAATTGTGGAGCTATGGAAACTACAAGAAAAACAATTTCATAGAGCCCTATTCTAAAATCATCAGGAAAAATGTATTTGTAATGTGAAAAAAAAAAAAAAAACCTAGTACAACTACTGTAGAAAATGAGCCATGCATGGGAGATAAAAATAAAACCATGCCCACTGGAAGGGGGAGGTCACCATGACTGGCAGATTAACCCAAAATGTCTTGAAAGATGTTTAAAAAACTTCAACATTGTCAAAACATAAAATGTTAAAGCATGGAAACAAAAAATGAATGCTGTAACTTCTTCAAACATCAAGCTTAATAAGAAATTAGGGGAAAAAAGCTGACATTTTATCTTTTTAAATACATGAAATCTTTAACTGACTTACAGATGATAAAAAGTGGTTGGGCCACTATATCCACCCAGATTCTCATTATCAACAGATTTATCTTTTCCCTCCCTTCCACCCAAATTTAGCTCTGTTTTTCTGCAGAAAAAGTACAACATTCCTACATTAATAAGAACAAGAAATGAAAACAGTGAGTACAACTGATATAGATCCATTGACTTTTATTACAAATGTACTTGATCACTTGACTTCAAAAAGTTTAAAATCAATACCCTATTATCTATATGCCAGTACAAAGCAAATTGTTTTACAAATTAAATACCTAAAATTTGACAAAAATATTAAAATTTGATGAAAAACAATTATAAAAATCCTTAATCTCTCTCTTCAAAAAGGAGGCAGTCTTCCCAGACCTATTATACAATATTAATAATATTCACCATTTTTAGAACAGGTAGCTAAATTATATTTTTTTAGCATTTAAAAAAACTCTGTAACTAACAGATTTATATATGCTCCAGTTAAGTTTGTGAATGTCATCTGATTGCAATATAATCAACTATCTTTAATTGGACTCTAATTACACTTATTTATTAATTTGCATAGTTTGAAAAGGATAAAGGTTATTCTATGACTAATTATCATAGACTGTTACAGTGCTCTTTTTCAAGGCAGTAAATATTTGCTCTTAACTGAAATTATCTGTCTTCTTTCAGCAAGGGTTAAAATTACTAGCAGCTTTCTCCATTTCCTGAAAAATCAAAGTGGAATAAACATCCATCTCTATATGCAATGGTCTAAAATATTAATATACTTTCCATTTTGAGACCTATTTTAACCTCTGTATGGGACATCTAGAAAGTAAGACTTTCAAAGTTTTCAAAATTTCCTATTGGATTTGGTTTTTACTTTCCATGGCTTTTGAGAAGCTGGAAAACAGTTTGTCTTTCCTAATGTTATCTTTTTTTTTTTTTTTCATTTGGCAAATATTCATCTACCTCCAAACTGTATCTAGTAGAAGAAAGCCGATATGGCTTTCTTAGAAACTTCCTTTGTTGTCAAAGGCATGTATGATGATTTCTACAGTTCTGGTTAGTTAACTTTAGCTCCCTCTGTGGCTGGATGACTGCTGCTTCTAACATCAGCATGCTATAAATAGGAGGCACAAATAAAAGGTAACTTAAAAAAAAAGATTTGGTGAATTTTTAAAAGGAAAAAACCACAAACATCAATCTCTCTCTCTCTCTCTTCCAATCTGGTGGCTAATCTCTGGATTAAATTACTTGACAGTGTCTCTCATTTTAAAGAACATCAATATTTCAATGCATTTCAAATTTTCTTTACTTAGGCAGGTAACATAGTTTAACCAAGCTCTTGGACCTTAATCGTAAGACAAAGCAGATCAATAAAAATAAGGCATACTTGTCATGAGTTAAGTTTTGTTTTTGGCACATTTGATCATACTGTCTTCTATGAATAACACATATGGTCAAATATACCCTTTTTCCTTTTTTAAAATCAACACAAATAGGGTCTACCAACTAGTAAAATAAAACAAGTAGAGACTCTAACATAAAACACTGAAATATAGAACCTTGGTAAAGTACCGAGCACCTGGGAGGTGAAATGTAGGGGAAGGATGAAACAGGAGAGGGCAAAGGGAAGGATGGGGGGGTGAATGGGGAGGTAAAGTGAGATGCTTAAAAAAAAAAGAGCATCTTTACAGTCACTCAGTCTTTTCTATGATCACTTCTTAAGTCTTAAAAGATCTGCATGTGGATTTCTTTTTAAACCCACTGACCATAAATAAGACAATGATTTCAAGATCCTAGTAAGATTGTGTTTAACTGTTATAGTGTAAAGACAAGGGCACAATATATGTGCTTCTTGATCCGGCAGGATTCCAAGCAGAATCTGAAGTCTATAGGTAAGAAAGGCTTCACTTTAGGCAACTCTGACTCTAAAGGAAACCTTATGAAGGAACTCGCATCTCAAAGAAAGGACACTTTGCCTAAGTTTGCTGTGTTTTTGTTGACTTGCACTACTTATTGCTGGCTACTATGAAACACTGATCTAAGGAGTACTCCAACAACCTGTAGTACAAGGTTTAACTTTAAGAAGCTATAGTAAACAAGAGACAAAATCAAAGCAATTCTCTTTCCTAATTAGTAACAGCACAGAGAATGCAATCTTTTCCATATCACAGTTAAAGTACAGTGAACAAAACAGCTCAACAAACCTTAAGACAAAAAAAGTGCAGGTTATTAATGTTTACATGCAGTTGATAAGCATTCCAAATGTCACATTATGCACTGTAAAAGCTCAACTTTACTACATGGAAATAATAAAAATGCACCTTGGGGGAAGGAGGAAAGCAATTTAATAATTTCCAGTGATTTTGTAAGTAAAGAAACTCCTAACTATTGTACTGTTACCTTATAGTTAACATTGTATGAATATTAAAAGCAAACAATGGGAAAATGCACAGTACAATAAAAATAGCTTGTTATTCAACACATACAGTAGATCTCAAAAACAAAGACGACACACTCAACCAGGGAGCTTAAAAATATCAAATCAAAACCCAAAGAACCATCAGAAAAAAAAAATCCTTCAAAAAGACAACTGTTTTGCCTTCCTAGGCCAATGCTTTTACAACTGAGAAGCACTAATACCTTCCCACTCCTATAGGTGGTTTCTTCTACACATACAGCAGTTAGATCTATATGGCTAGACTTGCCAAAAAACAATTCCATCCCCAGAACTCTCTGTCAGACAAGATCCAAGATCCTCTTTTTTCTTTTTCTTTTTTTTTTCTTTTTTTTTACCAAAATACTTTCTACAGAATTCCAAACCAAAATGTACTGTTTAAGGCATCTTTTTTTTATAACATTTTCTCTTCACTCAAAGATGATAGTCATGCAGCAGTTTAATGATAAAAATATATTAATATTTTACTATACAGCAGCAAGTTAGTTGTCAATTAAAAGCACACAAACATCTTTAAATGAAAACCTATAAAAGACTATCGTTACAAACAATTTCAGTGGAGGACACCAGCTTGGTAAAGTGCTCTCCTAAGCTTGCATTTCATACCCTACACTTCGAATATGAGTTATAATAGAACATACTGTTGATAGAAGGCTTGTACACTTGGGGAACACAAATACACTTAGCATATAATGTAGCCAGTAATAACTAGCACCACAGCTACATGGAAATCCTTTACATACACCAACTTGGCTTTCACTTTTAAAATGAAACTCAGAATCCATGGCTCAGTAGGATAACTATAATTGTGTTGCTCTGCTTTTTAACAGGTCTACATAAGTTAATAGCACTGGCAAAAATCAAAGGATAGCTTCAGACCTCTTACAAGTTTAGGAGACAGTGCTAGTGACCACGAATAGACTCACTACCTGATATCCAAGTACAGGTTCACTGGAAATTGCTGCACGTTAAATTTTTTAAATTTTTTCTACACAGAATAAAAAAAATATATTATGAACGATACAAGTACATCTCATATACACAGTAATAACAAAACACCTACTCAGTCAAAGCAAACAGATGCAGAAAAATATTATGGGAGATTTCCTTTATCTTTCTCTTTTTTCCTTTTACTATTTGAATAACTTTGGTTCCAACCATAAAAATCACAACTTAGCAAATTTCATTTAAATGCCTTTTTTAATAATTTCTTCATGTTCACAGAAGTTTCACTGACCATTTTTATATGTTTAAGGTCCAGATGCAATGCATATTGTATAAAAGAGAGCACTTATTGTTTACCTTGCATGAATTAAACCTACGTACCTTTAACTCTACAAACTTCTGCATAACATTTAGACAAAGCTCAGACACACAGCATGCCTAGCCCTCATATATATACATATCTCTAATCACAGGTATATAGGGTGTCAAATATACTATAATAACCTCCATGTAAGGTTTGAAATTTGGTAACAAAATGAGAAAAACTAAAAATATTATTTTACGTGTTCTAAAATATCTCTTTTTTGTGCTAAAGTCAAATGTTAGCTCAACATGAAAAGGACTTTTTATATAATTCAGCAATATTATAATCTTGACCATTTTGCAAACACTTTTAATAATAATAGCTTAAACGTGTACAAAAGTTCTTGGTTAATTAGGGAAATAAACACTCAGTTCTTTATATTTTTTAATCAAGTAGGAAACACAGTTCATATAATGTTATTACTTTTTGTATTTTTTTGTATTTTTTTAGCAGCTGCTTACTGTTTTATATGGTGGATAAAGTGGACAACATCCAGCGATGGGTGGCAAGTCAAGAAGAGAAACTGTCAGTTGGTGGAGGTTCTGTGGGTGATGCTCCCTTGGAGTTAAGAGTTATTTACTTTTTTTTACTTTTAACTTTTTATTTTCTCTCTTTCTTTTCAGTATATTTTCTCTGTGTGTGGCTGTGTGTGTGTGTGTGGGTGTGTGTGTGTGTGTGTGTGTGTGTGGGTGTGTGTGTGTTTCATTCAGTTTGATCAATCTTCTTCCCCTTCTTCCTCACCCTGCAGTAGCAGGGTGGCAGCGGTGGTCTCCTCCTGCTGCTGCTGCTGTTGCTGGTGGAGCTGCTCACAGGCAGCCCGCTTCTCCCTCTGCTTCTCTTGAATCTTCTTCATCTCCTCCGAGTACTTGCAGAAGGTGTGTCCGAACTTGGCCCACACCTTGTAGGGCACGGTGATGGAGTTGCGGTAGGTGGGCTTCACCTCACTGACTCGCATGAACACACCGTACTTGTTGGAGCCCACATCGAAAAAGAAGCGCTTGTTGTCCACAGTCAAGGAGGTGCCCTCGGGCAGCTCGGCCGGCTCCTCCTCCACTCCATAGTCGTCGATGAGCTTGGCCAGAGCGTCACGGAACTCGATGAGCCCCTGAGCGGGCAGTGCAATGGTCTGGCCCTGCGTGGAGCCCAGGCCGGGCCCCCGGTTGACCGTCTGGCGGATGCGCAGGAAGCGGCCGCGCTGGTTCTCCTTGAGATCCATGTAGTATTTGCGGTTTTCGCGCACCAGGAACTCGCTCTTGAGCGCCCGGCGTGGTTCGTCCTGCGCCTGGGCCAGGTCGGGCGGCTGGCTGGGGCCCAGTTGCGCGTAGTGCTCGATGAAGTCGCCCAGGTAGTCGCGGAACTCCACGGCCACGGACATGGAGAGCGTGAGGCGGCTCTTGTTGCCGCCCGCGCCCACCTCGGCGATCTTCAGGAAGCGGCCCTTGGCGTTCTGCTTCACGTCCAGGTAGAAGCGCTTGTTCTGGATGTCCACCCGCTTGGAGGCCAGCTCCTGCGTCTCGTGCTGCAGCCCCCCCGGGGCCCCGCCGCCGCCGCCGCCGCTGCCGCCGCCGCCCCCGCCGCCACCACCGCCCCCGCCGGAGCCCGAGCCCGAGCCCGGGTGCCCCAGGGAGCCGCCCGAGCCCAGCGCCGCACCACCCTGCTCGCTGCCGCTGTCTCGGTCCGCCATGATGCTGCGCTCCGCCGCCGCGCCGCCGCCGCCTGCCGCTCCGCCCGCCGCCTCAGTCGCCTCAGCCGCCGCTGCTTTCCCTCCCCGGCTCCGCCTGCTGCCGCCGCAACCCCCACAGCCAGTCAGCCACTCTCGCGAGATCTGCGGGAGAGACGAGACAGACGAGACCGGGTAACAGGGCACTGACTCCCCAGTACAGTAGCAGGGCGCCCTACTGTACGCGCCCACCCGCCCGCCGGCACGTGACCTGTGCCCCTTCCCCATGCCAGCCCCTCTGCCCATCTGCCCGCCAGGCGGCGCCCACCCGCCGGCCTTCGCCCTACGCCCCTCGCTGGGGGGGAGCGGGACGCGCCGCGTCAAAGCTCTGCTGCCACCACAGCCACTGCCGCCACTACCACTACCGCCACCGCCACCGCCACCTTAGCTGTCGCTATCGGCCAGACCTAAGTAGCTTCGGCTTGGGGAGTTGGGGCACAAGGCTGAGAAGGGGTCTGCCATATTAAGCACCAAGACCGGGCCTGAGCTCTGCTTTCCAGTGACCCCCCCAAAAGAGAGGATGTGGGGGGAGGGGCCTGCGCAGAATAATCTGCTGCAGAGGGGACACTAAGTCACTGCCTCTTCCTCCCAAGCGGGCCTCAGTCAAGACCCAGACCCCGACCCCAGCCCAGACGGGCCCGCCCTCCACGATCCTGCAGGGTTGTCTCCTACCGCAGAGTCCAGGCCGGAGAGGCGGGCGAGGAAAAAGCGGTAGTGCGGTGGTAACCCTTAGCTGCAGAGGGGGCTGCTGAAGATGAGGACGGGGCGCCGGCAGCAGTGGCGCGGAGCAGCAGACACCTAGCCTGTCCCTCCCCTCTCCCTCCCCTCGCTCCCGCCGCTCCCCCTCCCCGCGCACGGCAGCGGCTCTGGCCTCAGATGATCCCGCTCCCCCCTCCCCCCAACCGCAGCCCCGCACAGTCGGGCGGGCGGGCGCACTCACCGGAGGGGGGGGAGCCGGGTGGAGGACAGTAGCCGCACCAGGGACGGGGTGCCCCGCAGTGCCTATTCCCGTAGGCTAAGCCGTTACTCCCAAACAAGGATTGGAAAGAAACCCACATTCACCCCAAACCTGCAACCAGCCCCCCTTGGGACCACGACTGCTTGCCTACCTCCCCTTTTTCCCCCTTCCTCTTTCTCAGATTTGGGGAAGGGGGGGCAACATGATCAGGGCTCAGCCCAGCCTGGGTTGACGGCCAGCGTTGCGGATGAACCAGGCCCTGACGAGCACTAAGACCCTAGCCCCACTCTTCTTTGGAAGGACCCAGAATGGAGGAGAAAACCAAGCAAGCTTTCGGAAATTCATGAGCTAAAAATGTCAGGAATTTCCTGGGAAACGCAGTTCCTTACGGGATTCATTAAAGCAGGTTCGGGATTCATTAAAGCAGGTTCGCGTCCCCCTTTTAAAAACTCTTCCTATCAGAAACACAAGAATCAAGGGTAACCCCAGCCCCTCCTCAAGTAAAACAAATGATCACAGCCTGGTTACAGTCTTTGGAGTGTGACTGCTATAAAGAGATCTTCTGTGGTCACAGAAAGGGGCTCAGGAGTAAAGAGGGAGGGCTCAGAAATAATTCTCTTTTTTCCTAGAATTGATGCATAATCTAGGGCCTATTTTCCAATACCCAGGCAGGTAGTGAATTCTCATCCCCCACTCCCAGCAATATAAAGCCCTGGCAGTAATGGTCAAAGTTAAGGCCTATTTTCAGAGGGCCACTGCCAATGCCCCTAAAACTCTCCCACATAGGAGAGATATTAATCACTCTGACTTACCCCTCTGGATTTTTCAATATGTATTGCTGCCTCTAGCCCAAGAGAATGCCTATTCTATGTGTGGGTTCAACTCCCACTAAATTTCTCCTCCTTCTCCCCGCCCCCCAAAGTAAGGAGACTTGCTGCTCCCACTTAGCTGCAGAAACAATTACATAGTTGTCCAAAAGGGAGAAAAATCAGGAAATCAATAGTTTAGGGATCACTTCTTGCCAAGGCCTGAGCCCTCAAAGCTCTTTAATACATTCTTTCAGTTTGGGGGCAAATCTGCCTGCTAGGAATTCCTTAGGTATCTATCCATTTGTGGTCTCTCTCTCTCCTCCTACTCCTTCTTTTCCTCTCTCCTCCACTTCTTCAGCAAGGACCCCATTCTCAGCACTAGCTACTTTCACTACTTCCCGCTAAAAAGGAAGAAATAGGACAAAATACTTTGGCCAACAAAGAGTAAATGAGAAATCCTATGACCCAGCACTAGAACCATACACTTGTGCCCAGTGGTTTCTGAAATTGTTCCCTAAAAAGGCAGGTTCACGTTGAGACAGAAACCCATGCTTCGCCCCCCAAAAAAATTCCTTTTAATTTGGAGGCAAACTCTAATACCAATAAGGCCCTTTTATTGCTGAGTTTTCCGCCCTTCGTTATTCCCAAGTCTGTTTGAGAAGGGAACTTTTGGAATATTTTCTACCACACAAAAATAAATCCTTGAAAACAGATTTCTCCTGGTTCACACAGCAGCAATCAGGACCCTGGATAGACCCCGCCACAACAAGAACTTTAAAGGTTTAAGTGCCAGGGTTTCTGCATTAGAATGAAGCCGGCGTTAAGCTTTCTTAAGTAAACTGAGGCTAAGGTCCAGTGAAGTGGTCACCTACAAAGAAGGCTGCACTTCCTCAAGGATTTACTTTGGGATGAGCCAAATCCCTACCCACTAAAGAGTTCACTGCAGCTACAAGGCCACTGAGGTTTTGATGAAGCCGCCCTCCTGCCAGTCCCTGTCATTCTTGCTTGCACAAGGCTCCAAATTCCCTTCCTGGACCAACAAACTTCATAGTTTAAATTTCTTGCTCTCTATCCGGAACACTCACTTCTGAAACAGTTTGGATTTGGAAGTACCCTGATTTGTCTGGGGGGAAAAAGCGACTATCACCAGGAATTGACATCTTCCCAAGCGCAGGGACAACATAAGTTTTCTAGACAGAGAACAAATTAAGTATCATTTGCACACTTAAACTGTGGGTTTTAAGCCCTCCCAAAATTGACTAAGATCTCTGCAAAAAAGTCTCAGTCACTGGCTTTATATTAATCCTCATATACAAAATTCTGTTTCTATATGCCAGCTTCTCTTCTTTATGTACATATCTAAAATGTAAAGACTAATAATGTCTTTTCCACAACAAACCAACAATAAGATAGTATATTTCTACTACTGTAACTATGGGATAAACCCATAAACATGGACTTCTTTTCTGGGACTAAGGTAAAAGGCAGTTTTCCTTAGGCTACAGTCTTAACAGTCTTTTTTTTTTTTAAGTCTGGGAGGAATGAATATTGCAGAAAAAGGCTTAAAACAAAATTTGAAACTTTAAATAGAATTTCAAAGTCATATCTGTAACCTAACGTTGAAGATCTGCAGAAAATTTGTGAATTTAAAAAGACTTCTTAGCCATTTGTTAATTACTTAAATATATTAACCTGAATGAAAATTCTGTCCTCATGTTTAGCTGTTTCAATTTACTACTTTAAAACAATTGTAAACTAAATTTAGTTTCATTACAATGCAGGAGAAACAAGGAAACAAAATATATGCAGTAAAGTAATATCCAGCAAAATATCCATGTTAATGAAAAATCATCAAAATATTCCTATTTTTCCTCAAAATTTACTTACATTTAAAAAACCTGCTAAATACTTCTAGGTTCCTTGAATCCCTCTATTAACAGTATACGCGTATTTTTGAAGAGAGTCAAGACTGCTTTATTTTTAATGCTACTGTTATTTAACAAACTTACCCACAATATTTTCGCACCAGAAAATAGACATTACCCACAATGAGGGGGAAAAAGGCCTAATTTTTCCTCTACTTTAAGTACAGGTGATTCTGAAACAATCGAATTTGCTTTTTTTAAAAAAGCAAAAACCAACACTTTTTAAAAATCAACTTGAGAAAGGCTATTTACCTCTGGGTAGTAGATCCTTTTGATCATAAAGTTCCCAAAAGAAACAATATGTTGGTTAATACTTTAGAAATCACAAATTTCCAAAATAAAAGACATTAGAACTTTTTTTCCAGCGCTACTTAGGTTAACCAGACAATTAATTCCAATATTCAAATCATTTAAACTAAACAGACTGTCATGCTGCAAATGTTCAAAGCGGAGGAATTACCCATTTGTCTTATGACTACTAGGGAAATTAAGGAAAGCTCAAGTAAGTCTTCATATTAACATCATCATCTCACAGGGCTAGTATTTCAAGGATCATTTTTAAAAAATCTTTCAACAGCTCACTTATTCTCAAAACTTACGTTTCTTTGATGCTATATTAACGTTTAGGATTAAAAATATGGATTCGAACTCTGAAGAGCACAACTCAAGAGATACAATCTTTGCTTTTCTTCGAATGTTTATATTTTAAACATTTGCAGAAGTGTTAAATTTAGCACACATTCTAAATTCCATAAAAGATTCAGAGAACCCGACATTTTATGTACCCTAAAGGTTCATACAAAACCGTTTCCAATATCAAAAGCTCTTCTTAAATGGTTTTACTAGTACTGAAATCACCAACTTTTTTTCATACTTTAGTTAATTTAACACTCCAATTTCCAAGCCGCAATTTTCTTTTGGGTGAGGGTAGCAGGGGTCCTAAAGTAGTGCAATTTTTTTTTCTCTCTCTAGGAAGTCTACCAAAAGATATCAACCAAATCCAGTCTATTCAAAAGCACCCTTCCAAGAACGCCGGACCGAAGCATTGAGACCACTTCGAAAGGCTGACCAAAAGCTCCTGGCCAGAGAGAAACTGAGAGACCCAGATCAGAACGAAGCAGAACCCTCAAGAGTTCCCGTAGAGACAACGAAAATAAGGGTGGCATTTATCCCGGGGGTCACAATTACGTACTTATACCAAAGAAAGTTACCCTGTCGGTGTCTCGGGCCTGCCTCTACCAAAGTTCAGGTTTATGGCAGATAAATTTGTGGGGCCTTTTCCTTCATAAACGCCATAGTTAGCCTTGGGGCCCAACACTGTCCCTCAAAGGCAAGAAAGACCTTCTAGCTTCACATCGGTTTCTTCAGCCCACTGGACAGAGGGGGCTACTAAGCTGACCTGTGTGGGCAATAAAAATGACTTATTCCGGCCACCCATCCTTGGGCCTGGTTCATCTGCGATGTCAGTACCGTTTTGTTTGGTTTGCATAAAAATAAATCCCGGGCGAACGTATGCAATTTTGGGGGGAACGATGAGAGGAGAGGTTGGTGGTTAAATATAAATGGTGGAATGCTTTTTCCTCTCCTCTCCTTTCAGGGTTGCACTTCCAGGGGGTGTCGGCCTGGTCTAGCGCACAGTTGCAGACCCTGAGACGACGGTAGTCTGGGGAGGGGGGGAGGGAAGGATGGGGCTCAGAGATTGCTAAGAAACCCGTATCATGGATTGTCCCCAGAGCCTGCGGAGCGAGGATTTTTTTTAAAGGGGGGGGGGGTGTTATTTTGCTTTTTCTTGGAGATGGGAGGGGGTTCGTAGTTTTTCAGTGCCAGGAGCGCGGAGGGGGTTGGGAGGGGATGCGCGTTACTGCACTGCCTGGGTCCCCGGGAGGGAGGATGCGGAGACGTCTGCAATCATATAATTATTATTCCCGGAACAAGAGGACAGTTGGAAGGCTTGTCACTAGCAGCAAGAAAGGTCGCGAGGGGCTTACCCGGGCGGGCGCTGTCCTGCCGCAGGTGAGGGAGGGCGCAGGCTGGAGAGGGAGGGCGCGCGCGAAGCAGGCGCGAGGAGGAGGGAGGGGGAGGCGCGCGCGCGCACACCTGTCCTGGACAGCGGCGCGAGCCGCGCTGCGCCTCGCTCGGGCTCTGCGGGCTGAGCCGCGAGGAGGGCGGGCGGGCGGCCGGGCAGGCGGGGGCGGGACGCCGAGGGGAGGAGGAGGCGGCGGCGGCTCGGCTGGCTGGTTGACTGGCTCGCCTCGCGCTCGCTCTCCTCCCGCGGGCAAGCTCGGCTCACACCCTGCTTCTCCCGCTCACTCACAGCCCCCTCGGCTCTCCCTCCTCCTCCTCCTTCCCCAACGGGATCCGCTCGCCGCCGCCGCCGCCGCCGCCACGGCAAGTCGTGGCAGCCAGACGTCGGCGCGTAACCCGGCGCTCTGTGCGTGACTCCCGGCGACGTCAGCGCGCGCCCCGCGCTCTCCACCCCCTCCGTGGCTCGCGGTCTATCCCGTCGCGTCCCTGCGTTTCAGTCGCCGCGGCGGCCGCGGCTGGGCGCGCGCCCGGCCCCACGCGCGTGAGCGCGCTTTCTCTGCCGATGGCGCGTCAACATCCCGCGGCCCAGGCCCCGGGGCGCGTCGGGGGTGGGGGCCCTGCCGGCCGCTCCTGCCGCACTTCCTGCACCCCACCGCCCCGAGCGCGCTCGGAGGCTCACCCCTTCGCCACATTTGGAAAGCCGAAGCCCGGCTCCGGCGGGGGCGGAACCCCGAAAGGGGCCTGCGCCAGCTCCAAGTTCGGGCCCATTCACGGCGTTGCGGCTGTCTCCGGCGCGGCGTCACACTCCCCTTCCCCTGGCCTTGTCTCTGGAGAGACAGCGAGCCTTTCATCTTCCCCGAGGGTCTCACCTTGGCCGTCAGACGCCGCGCGGCCGGGGCTGCGGGGGCAGGATTAGCATCAGGCTGGCCGCGCTTGGGCTCCTGCGCCGGGAATCAGTGACAGGAAGTGTGGGGTTTCTGCCCAGCCTCCCACGCAGTCAGTGTAGGTGAAGCTGGGCCCCTCGGAGGGAATGTGACGAAGGACAAAATCCTGATAAATATTATTTGTGCGGCCTTGGGCGGAGAGTAAAAGGGACTAGTTAATTCAAAAATGGTTATGCAAGGGCGAAATGCAGACCTGAAATGTCCTTTAAGAGAGTTTCCTTGGAAGCTTACAGACTTTGTCAAGATGTTTGGTGCACAGTAACTGCCTCATATGCTGCAATATCTCAATCCTGCAACACTAATAACGTGAATCAGATAATACCGACATACAGAATAAATAGAAAACGGCCCTCGCCATCTTCGTAATTAGAATCGATGTTCAAGAAATCAACCTGTTATTTAGGAAAACAGACACTGCCCTAACTTAACTTTTATTTTTAAAGTTACTTCGCAAAAACATGACAACTATCTTTTTCTTGGGCAATGGTGGACTTAACTTGCACTTAACTAATCTTCAAGAAGTGTGTCCAGTGAAGCCTGTGAGGAAAGTAGAAAGGATGTGTGACTCATCTTACAGATGAGAAATATTCAGTTAACAAAATAAGCCACTTTTCCACAGAGGTCCAAGGACAGTTTCACCCATAAAGGAGACAGTCTATCATGTTACATGGGCTAAACTATATATACATCCCTCCACTGTTTTCTTCAACCTATATTTCTTCAAACTATATTCACCTATATATGCAGTGGTTAATGGCTGAGAAGAATGACAGATGGCCAAAAGGTTTCAGTGTGAATTTTGTGTCACAGAAATTGACAGGTCAGTAGCACATTATTGTGAAACTATTTAATTTTCATGCTTGAAACAGCAGCAAAATGCTAATTAATCCCTACTTAGGTGAGAAAATGTTGGAAATGGGCTATAGAGTGATGATGGGTCATTCATTTCCTTTGAATTGTTTTTTATTCACCTCATCTTTAGGTGGCAGCACTACTATATAAATATCTTTAAAACTACAGTCTTCTGCAACCTGATATCCTAAAGAGTATTTTGTCCAAAATGCCTTCAACTGCACTGTGAAAATTAGAAGCTGATGAAAATATGAAATTGGAGCTAAGAATTAAAACATTTAGGAGGTTCTAGAAGAGAGACACCAGAAAAGGTTATCACAGACTAATACATGAGCTACTAAGGGGAAAGATTAGAAACTTTCAAAACCATTTAACTGTTTAAAGTGTAAGTAAGATTTTTAAAGATGGCCTGTTATTGACACCTAGCACAACATAGCCTTCTAAAGCAAGTCCTAATTTGTCAATACTTCATGTTTATCAAATGTAAGGTTAAGATGCCTAGTAGTACAGTTGTTGATTTTCTAACTACTTTTTAAATCCATTTAAAGTTTTCCCTCAGTTATTAACCATCATACATATGGAGATGACCACAGGGGATTCATTGTGAATCTTTATTGAAGAAAACTCTTCTCAGCTCCTGCTTTCCTAGATTGTTCATTTATACCCAAACTTGAATTGAGAAGATAAGCTGAGCCAGATATAAAATGGAAGCAGTTTACAGGTAATTAATTTAAATACTCATAAACACTCGATTCACTGCGGTCCCTTCCTTGTTCCCCTCCACCCCGCCACCCACCCACCGACCCACCCCCAGCCAAAGAAAGAAAGAGGGAAGAGAGAAACGGAAGAAAGGAAGGACGGCGGAAAGAAAGAAGAATTTTGGACGGAAGGACGGAGGATCCAGAAGGAAAGAAAGAAAGAAAGAGGAAGTGGAGGAGAGATAAAGAAAAGGGAAGGATAAGGAAACGAAAGTAGGAGGGGATGAGAGAGAGGGAGATAGGAAGAAAGAAAGATGGGAGGAAAGAAAGAAGGGAGAAGAAGGATAGAAAGAAAGGAAGGAAGGAATGAGGAGGAACGGAAGGAAAGAAAGAAAGAACGAAAGGAAGGAAGAAAGAAAGGTACGGCAGGGAGGGAAGGAAGGAAAGGAGCGAGAGGATAGAATAGCGGAACGGCAAGAAATGGAAAGAAAGAAGCGGGAAAGGAAGAAATGAGCGAAGGAGGAACGTAAGAATGAAGGAAGAAGAATGGAGGAGGAAAAGAAGGATACAGAAAGAAGGGAAGGCAAATGAAGGGAGGAGCACGAAAAGAAAAGGGAAGAAGGGGAAGGAAATAAGGAGGGGAGAGAGAGGGGAGAGACAGCGACAAAGAAAGAAGGGGCATAGAAAGAAAGCTTGAGAGAGACGGAAGAAAGAAAGTAAGGACTGGAAGGAGGGAGGGAAGAAAGGAAGAAAGACCAGTAAAGGAATAAGCAAACACGGACGGAGGTATGGCCTGAAGGAATAGAGAGGAAGACAGATAAGGAAATCAAGCAAGAACGCAAGCCATGAGAAGGAAGGAGTGAAGGGAAGGAAAGAAATAGTACGGTCTTCCCTCCCCGTCATAAATGGAAGACCGTCAAATCAAAAAACGACCGAAATCACTACTGCCCGGCCTAAGTAAGAGTGTAAGGACATCGAGAATTGCGTGACCGCAAGTAATCAATTTCTACTCTCAATCCCTCCCTTCCTCCCTCCCTCCTTTCTTTCTTCCTTCTTTCCTTCCCTTCCTCCTTCTCTCCCCCCCTCCGTCCTTCCTTTCTTCCTTTCTTCCCTTCTTTTCCTTCCCTCTTTCCCTCCTTCTTTCTTTTTTTTTTAGTCTCATGTAGCCTATCAAACCTAGTACCTCCCACATTTTTTGAAGATAATACCCTTTTGAAGATAATACTAGGATTAAGGGCTTTCTTAACAAAACTTTGTTGTAATTCTGTTGCTTTACAGTAGTTTTCTCTATATCCTTTACCCAAGTAATCCAATAAAATTGAATTCACATGCATTTCAAAAATAGACTGTTTTAGATTTACTGTGTAAGCACAACCACCAAGAGGCACAGAGACATGACAATCAGGAGTGAGAAATTATTTCTGGATAGAGAATGAAATGTTTCTAATAAAGTCCTCTTTGATGATATCTTTCTTCTCAAATCAAACTTGGAGGAGGAGTCTCGAATGAATTAGCAGTTCTCAAACTCAGTGGTGCTAAGATTGTTAAGCTCTCTGGTGCCAGCAAATCATGCAGCCTGGGGGCCTTTGCTCCAAACTTCTGCCAACACTTTTGGCAGTAAATGTTCTGTTGAACAGTCTGCACGTGTTTAGGGTGTGAAGTGGTTCCTCTGGCATTTATCTGGTTTCATTCCAGTTTAGGAACTTGAAGACAAGGGTCAGAAGCTTGAGACTTAATTCATATGTGAGGGAAACAGATTAAATAAGCAATACCGAACTTTCACTTTGACTTTCAGCAGCTTTTTCTTTGATTTTATGGGAGTTACTAAAGTGTACTTTTTAGTTTATTTCTTGAATATTAATATAATAGTGAACCAATTCTCATAAGCAAGTAAGCAATGTCCTCTCTGTGGAAGGTGGAGGGTTGGAAAAAGTCAGCACCAAAATGGGTTTATTCTGGTGAAACTCACTAGATAGCAATATACAATTTTAGAGCAGGGGGACCAGTAATCATTTAAATTTGATCTTATTCATCAAATTTTATATATCTATGAATCTGTGGTGCCGGTTGTCTGGTTTCATATTTTTTGTCCTCATAACAATGGAGTTAATGGGTTAGTAAAACGACACAGACATATATGCTAATCTGTCTTATTCCAGAATCCCTCCTCCTGGAAACATTTTCGTTTCCATTATTTCTTTCAAGGAGATATAAAAAATAAAAATCCTTGCAGAATCTGATCTAACAGTTTTAGCTATCAAAAGGCAGTTGGAGTATTATTTTTCATTGTTTTCTTTTTTTAATATATTTTCCTTTCCCTATCTTTTTTTTATTATTTTTTATTCAATTGTGTGTGTATGCATATGTGCGTGTGTGTGTGTGTGTGTGTGTGTGTGTGTGTGTGTGTGTAGAACCACGCACGATTTCGGGAACCACCATGGACGCCTCCACCTTCTCCTTGTTTACTCTGCCCTGGGATTCACAGGTTCCGCCCTACCAGGACTGGAAACGCAGGCCGCCCCCGCTTCCACCTGACATCTATACGTGGGGTCTAGGATCCGAACTCAGGACCTTCCGCTTGTAAGGCAGAGGCTTAACCCCTGAACCACCTCTCCAGCCCCTGTTTTCTTTTTTTAGGTAAGAATTTGGAAAGAAAAAATTCAAGGTAGCAGGTATTGAAATTATACTATTCTCCTATGTTTACCAATGGAATGTCAGCTTGTGACTATGAGTAATTTGAAAGTGTTAAATATCCTTGATACTTCTACCAAGAAGCTATAACTTCTTATTTGTACTTTTTTCCTTTTCTTTCCTTCTCTTTAAAATTTAGGACTGAGAAGATGGCTCAATGAGTAAAGGACTTGCTATGTAAGTATGAGGAACTGAGGTCAGATCCTCAGCACCCTCATAAATGCTGGATAGGGGTGGTGACCTACATATAGTACTAGCACTCAAAAGGTAGAGAAAGGATCCCCAGAGCAGCTGGATAGCTAGATTAGTGAAGTCTGTGAGCTCTAGGTTTAAGTGACACACTGCCTCAACAGATAGAAGGAGAACAATTGAGGAAGGTAACTATTGTCAACCCATGGTTTCTACATATATGCACTAGCACCTACACACACATGTGCCTCCACACACAGGCAGATACATAAGCTCACACCACACAGAAACACACATGCACATAAAAATGTAATGAAAACAACCAAACATAAACTAATTAAACTATTAAAACTAATATATGGATGAGGCTAGATATGGACATGAAACTAAGTTTTTCCAAAGTACAGATTTGTCTAAATTGGGAAGCACTATTGAAATTTGCTGCTTATTTTATGGTGACTGTAAAACTCTTTTGCTTACTTCCTTTTGAATATCTACGTATTGCCATTGTACTACCTGAATCGAAACTACATACGTACATATACATGTATACATACAAACAATGGTATGCCATCCTGCTTGAAGGAAAACTCAAGCTATTTTTACAATCTAATGCAGTAGCACTTTGCAACTAGATGATCAGTAGAGTATTTATGGTAAGTAAAATGTGTCAGGGAAAAAATACAAAGTAAGTTCTTTAATATTTTATGTATTACAGTCATTGTTATATATACATATAGATATTTATGTATGTATGTGTGTATTTGAGCCTCTGGGTATTCAATTTAAGGCCTTGTACATGGTAAGCCTGTGCTTTACTATCACTCTTTATTTCCATCCTTTTTGGTTGCTCTGTGTGTGTGTGTGCATGTGTGCGTGGAGGTCAGAAGACAACCACAAGTGCACAAGTGTCATCCTTGGAAACACCATCTGCCTCTTTGAGACAAGGTCTTTCATTGACTGGGATTTCACCAGTTAGACCACACTGGATGGCCAAAAGTCCCAGGAAGTCTCTTGTCTTAATCCAACAAATCTTAGGGATGTCTTCAGTGCTGAAATTGCAAGTGCTTGTCATCATACTTTGCAGGTTCTGGGGTTGAACTCAAGTCTGTGTGCTTGCAAAGCAATTCGGCTTCCTTCCCAATTGGCCCATTTCTCCAAGCCTGTCCAACCTTAAAAATACATATACCTTGATGGGCAGGAGGCATGGTGTCATGGTTTGAAATGTGTCCACCACAGTCTCATGTGTTTGGCAAGGTCATGGCACCTTGAGAGGTGGAGCCTTGCTGGAGGAAGGCAGTCACAAGGGGTGGGCCTTGAGGTGGATTAGTCCCATCCTACCTCCAGGAGAAGTCTGCCTTTGCTGCAAGCAGTCTGCAGCTCTCAGCTTCCAAGATGTCTGCCATGACTTAGCCTCCTCCAGCTTTGGCCAGCCAGCCATGCCGCCTCTGCTTTGAGAGACTGTACCTTCCCTCTGGAACAAACCTCCCTTTCTCCCTTAAGTTGATTGACTTTTGAGTATTCTCTCACAGCAATAGTTAAGAGTAACTGTTACAGAAATTGGTACCAGAAGAGGAGTATTGCTGTGAGATTAAGAACAGCTGGTACCACAAAGTGAAGTTGTTTGTGAAGCTGAGAAAAGTTGGTACCCAAAACATGGCCAATGCTGTGATGTGGCTAGTGTGCCTTTGGAACTGTTTGTTGGGAGAAATATGGAGAACTTTGGAACTTTGTGCTGGGAAAGTCTTTGCATCTTGGCACTTGCACCAAAGGGACCTTTCTTGTGAGAGCTCAGAGGAGAGCAATGCTGTGAGAAATGCAGACAGTGGAAGCCTAGCTTGTGATGGTCCAGAGGGGAACAGAGACTGTGTTTGCAACTGGACGAGTGACGTGGAACCATGTGTTGGCCGAGAGTTTAATGAAGTTTTGCCCTCGTCCTGAAAGCTTGCCTGAAGTTAAGCTGGAGTGCTTGGTGGAGGAAATTTCAAAGCAATGTAGTCTTGACAATGTGATATGGCTACTTTTTAGTTGTCTTCAGAGTTATGAAAAAGAGCAAAGAATCAGGCAGGAAGAAGCAAAAACTGTAAGATCCAATGATGAAAAATACAATGGCAAACTTAAAGAGTTGAACCAGAAAGAAGCAGAGAACAAAATGGCTGTTGAAGAGATTAGCTCCATTTTTAAATCAAGGCCTGCTCTCAATTTGAATAATAGGGGAAGCCCTAGCTTGAGGGCAAGATCCTCAGGGAAGGCTCCCACACATAAGAATGCAAATCCTTTCAGAAGACTGGAGCTAAAAGGTGAACTTCCAAAGCAAGAATTGGTTTCTCTTACCAACCAACTGCCCAAGAGTGAAAGACATGGCCAGCATAGAGAAGCAGAATCAGCTGTGATTCAAGGAGGCCAGTCTTGGCAAAGTCGTCCACGTGGTTCTGATTTTAGAGGCATCAGTGATGCAAGAGGGAGGAGATCGTGGAGTTGTCCTTCAAGATTGCAAAAATTGGCAGAATCCAGGCATCATGAGGCGAGAAGCCTGCAGTTTAGAGGCCCAAGAAGGGCAGTTTGTGCTGTGGAATTAAAGCCTGGTTTGCCATTGAGAAGTAAAGATGTTAGAGATGCCAGAGACAACGTGGGACACCTGCCAAGGAGAGTTGTATACCCTGGGAGGAGCCAGCTCAAGAAAGCAATGTATTCTATGGGCAGCTGCATTGGAGGGATGAAACCATAGCCCTTTGGAACTGAGATGATTTCAACGAGAGGCCACCTGTTGGACTTGGAACTACAAGATTTGGAGTTTGTCCTGCTGGTTTTCAGTCTTGTTATGGACGAATCTTTCCTGGATATGCCCCCATTCGTTCCTTTTGGAATGGGAATGTTTATTCTGTGCCATTGTATGTTAGAAGTATGTAACTTGTATTTTGGTTTTACAGGAGACTTTGGACTTTTGGACTATTGGGACTACCATTGTAGTCTATGAAGACTTTTAAAGTTGGACTGAGTATGGTTTGCATAATGAGATGGCAATGAGCTGTGGGGGCCAGGGGTGGAACGTCATGGTTTGAAATGTGTCCACCACAGTCTCATGTGTTTGGCAAGGTCATGGCACCTTGAGAGGTGGAGCCTTGCTGGAGGAAGGCAGTCACAAGGGGTGGGCCTTGAGGTGGATTAGTCCCACCCTACCTCCAGGAGAAGTCTGCCTTTGCTGCAAGCAGTCTGCAGCTCTCAGCTTCCAAGATGTCTGCCATGACTTAGCCTCCTCCAGCTTTGACCAGCCAGCCATGCCGCCTTTGCTTTGAGAGACTGTACCTTCCCTCTGGAACCGTAAGCTGAACAAACCTCCCTTTCTCCCTTAAGTTGATTGACTTTTGAGTATTCTCTCACAGCAATAGTTAAGAGTAATTGTTACACATGGTTCAGGGGTTAAGCCTGTGCCTGGCAAGTAGAAGGTCCTGAGTTTGGATCCTAGATCCCATATAAAAATTCCAGGCAGAAATGGTGATATCCTATACTTCTAACACTGGAAGGCAGAGTCTGGGAAACTCAAGAGCAAAGCAAATAGGAGGTAGAAGCAATCCAGGGTGATTCATGATGTCACCCTTAGTCCTCTACAGGGATACACAATGCCCTCTGATACACACAGACACACACACAAACTTAAAAAAAAAAAAAAAAAAAAAAAAGAGGCTCATGGTTTTAGTCTGTGGTCAGTTTGGTCCCTTGTTTTGGGACTGTAATTATACCAGGCTAGTTGAAGCTTATAGCGATCTATGATTCCATTAAATATGTCGTGCCCGACAAGATGACCCGTGAAGCTGTCCTGGGACTGAGGAATATAAAAGACAGAAAAAAACACATGGAGGGCTAGAGAGATGGCTCAGGGGTTAAGACACTGCCTTGCAGGTCCCATAGTCCATGGCCCCGTGTTAAAAAAACGCCAGGTGGAAGCAGCAGGGGCCTGCACTTCTGGCCCTGTGGTGGGCAGAGTCTAGGAAATCCCAGAGCAACACAAGAAGGAGGTAGAAGCAATCTAGGATGATTCCCGAAGTCACCCTTAATCCTCCATAGGGACACACTGAGACCTCTATACACACAGACATACACACACAAAAAAATTAATTTTTTAAAAAGACTTGAGTCTCTGAGTTGCCCAAGCTGGTCTTTATGTCATTCTGTATCACAAGTAGGCCTTGAATATGTGTTTTACTTGCTTCAGGCTTCTGAGTAGCTGGAATTACAGACCTGTTATCAATTTTTTGAGACAGTTTCATCAACTTCAGGCTGGTCTCAAGTTCACTATGTAGTCAGGTCTTGAACTCCTAATCCTCTGCATGTTTTCAAGTGTTGGGTTTACAAACAAGTACCACCATGTTTACCTTGTTTTTTATCTTTTGAGCATATTTTTTTTCTTGTTTACTTAAATGCTTAAATAAACTTAATTATTGAATATAATGATCAATTTTTGCTTCCCTAGATAGTAAATCAATATTACTTAAGTATATGTAAAATGAAGAGTTTTTTAATTACTATTTGCAATCCTATCAATAGGCATAATATATAAGCATAGAATAACTGATATGTAGATTATATATGTATATTTATATATATGCATATATATATATGCATGTGTGTATGTACATGTATACATTTTTCCCCTAAATTTCCTTCTGGAAAGTATTATCTATAATATCAGCACCAATTCTTGGAACCCTTTGTTATTTACCAGTCAGATTTGTTGTTTTGAATTATTCACTGAATAATATTTATTAAATCTCTATTTACCAGACATTGTTCTGGATTCTTGAACAGAATTAAATATCTGTTGTCATAGAGTTTCCGATCTATGTAAGAGAGATAATAAACAAATATTTACTATAATATTTGAATACCAAGAAGAAAAACAACATAGGAGAGGGCAAAGAGTTGTGATTAAGTGGCAATGTGTGTATACTCTCAACTTACATTTTAAAAAGATTAATCAAAGAAGTCTATCCAAAGAAGTAACATTTGAATGAGGGTCTGTAATAGTCACTGGAACATTTACAGAGATGTTTTAGGCATTATGACCAATTTATGCCACATAAAGGTATAAGCTAGTTAATATATATAATAAATTTATAATATCACATATTATAACCTTATATACACTATCATTTCTTTAAAAGGAAAAGTTCATTAGGGTTTCTGAATACATGTTATATTTTCAGAAAAATCATTCATTTATTACCATTATTGCTCTGTATTTCCCATGACTATTCTATTATTTAACACAGTAAGATTTTTGACTATTTGCAAATACAGCTTCACAGTCGCTTATCTGTAGTTTAAAATCCAAAAATAAATTTTCTTAATTCATTTGGTGGCAAAAATCAAATTAGAATATATATAGTCTATTTTAAGTCTCATCTCTTTCACTTCATATGTTTATTGATACATTTCATTATAGAAATACTAGTATATGTGCTTAAAGACTGCTGAAGAGACCAAATGTTAAGTAAAATGTTGATAACATATTACATTCCTAAAATATGAGAAAAAATAAAAGTTCAGAAATATATCTTGTCCCAGGGATTTTGGATAAAATATTATAGACCTATACTAGATCTCTTGATTCCTGGCTAAATATCAGGGTTACATTTCAGATTTTTTTTTTTGAGACAGTAGTAACACAGGTTGGCCTAGAACAACTTAGATTAACCTTAAGCTTTTGGTCTTCCTTACTCAGCCTCCTGAATGCTAGGATTATAAGTATGTGCCACTATACTAGGCTTTAGATATCTTTTATTCAAAAAAATATAACAGTGTTTGTGTTAGCTCTTTCCTGTGAAAAAATCCTCCCCCCCCAAAAAAAAAAACCTTACAGAATGGAGAGTTTATTTTAGTTCAGTGATGGTACAGTTCATCCTAAGGAAGACATGGTGGCAAATATAGCTGTAGATGCAACTGTGGCAGCAGGATCTTGAGGCAGCTGATAACACTGCATCTCAGTCAGGAAGCAGAGAGAAAGGAATGCTGGTGCCACACTTGCATTTTTCTGTTTATGAAGTCTGGGACTTAAGGCCATGGCTTGGTGCTGCACATATTCAGGATGGGTTTTCCCATCTCAACACTGCACAGATATGCCCAGAGACTTGCCATCTTAGTGATTCTAAATCCTGTCCCAATTGAGAGTCCTTGATAAAAAGCACAAGTCCACTCCTTGTCAACTTGACACCAAACATATGGTATGCACTTTTAAGCCATTCTATCCCAGTCCTTAAAATTGCCCATTCACTTCCATAATGCAACATGTATTCACTCCATTTCAAGCCCCCAAAGTCTTAATAAGTCCATCATTATTAAGAAGTCTCAATTACTTCAATCTTAGGTAATTTCTTAACTGTGAGCCCTCTAAAAACATATATATATATATATGTTTTAGGACTGGGGGGTTAAGATTCTGCCTCGAAAGCAGAAGAACCCGTGTTCGCATCCTGAGTCCTACGTAAAAACAGCAGGCAGAAATGGCCTTGGCCTGCACTCCAGTCCTGGTGGGCAGAGTCTGGGAAATCCCAGAGTCAAGCAAAAAGGAGATAGAAACAATCCAGGATGACTCCCGAAGTCACCCTTGATCCTCCAGAAGGACACACAGTGCCTTCTCTCTCTCTCTCTCTCTCTCTCACACACACACACACACACACACACACACACACACACGAGAGAGAGAAAGAGAGAGAGAGAGAGAGAGAGAGAGAGAGAGAGAGAGAGAGAGAGAGAGAAAGAGAGAAAGAGAGAGAGAGAGAGAGAGTTGAAGGACCTGTGTTTGGATCCAAAATCCCCTGTAAAAACCCCAGGCAGAAATGGCAGTGACCTGCACTTCCTGTTCTGAAAGGCAGTGCCTAGGAAACCATAAAGGGAAGCAAAAAAGAAACGAAAACAATCCAGAATATTTCTCTAAATCAGCCTTGGGCTTCCATAGGCACACACAAGTGCCTTGTGATACACACGTAAAAAAAAAGGCCAACCCTGTGTGGAAGATGCTGCTAGGTTCTGCTGCCAGTTTCAGATGTAGTTTGGCCCAATTGTAATGGCCTCTGTACACTTTAGTAATTAAATGTGGGAAATTGCTTCTCTGGGTTCCACCTTTTAGGGCTGAAGTGCAGGTCACTGCTATTTCTGCCTAGAGTTTTTACATGAGATCTGGGATCTGAACCGAGGTCCTTTTGTTTGTGAGACAGAGACTTTACTCCTGAGCCATCTTTGCAGTCTGTCTATGTACTTTTTATGTTTGATATTATCGTACTTAATAATTTTTTAAAGTCTACTGGGAATAAAATAGTATGCATCCTTTTTTATATAATGGAAATTTAGTTTTTCCTAAAGCTTTCAAAATACCATTTTCCTTTCTATATTAAGAGTTTGTACCCTCATTTGATATTACTGTGTCTGGAAGTTCCTTGAGAGAAAGTCATTTATTTGTATGACAGTTTTGCTACAGATTTAAAAAGTTTGGGGGTGCATTGTTGGAATGTTGTTTCTAAATTGACTTTGCAAATACGTCAAAACTATGTATGCTATAAATTTTCTTAGTACACTACTTATAGATATTTAAGATTACATTTTTACTATTCTTTACTATCACAAATTAATCTGATCTGGAGCTTATACCAGTCTCCAAAGCTATTTTAAGAAAAGGCTTCAGTCTGTTGATCTGGAACAGTTCCACAGACCAAGTTTAGTAAAGATATATTTGTACATTCCCCTGTATTTTAATTGTACCAAAGAGATTTAAAAAGATTACCCTCTTTTTGACATGATGAAACAAAAATTAGTCTCACAATGAAATTTCAAGACTCCAAATGCTTATAATCACTATATGCTGAATTGATCCCTATACATTAACCATAAGTGATTTCCAACAGATGGTTCTGTTTACATTGTGTCCTAAGATGTATTTTTTGTTGTTGAACAAAAAGATTTTTTTCTATAAATAGCTTTCACCAATAACTAAAAACACATGGATATGTAAAGAGATCCAAGAGAAATGACAATATACATATGCATACAGATTATATATATATAATCACATATATGTATATGTATATTTATATAGAGAGAAAGAAAGAGAAGGAGGCACGAAGGGAGGAAACATGAGTGTGTGTATATATGGTTTTGTTCATGGTGTGTAAATAGATTGGAAAAAAATTAGATTATATATATACATACATGTGGCCATTGTATGTATATATGTGTGCATGTGTGTGCCTCTGCATGTGTGTGTGGGGGAGATGTTTGAGCTAAGGTTTCTATGTAGCTCAAACTGGCGCTGGTCTGCTTGAGATCCTATTGTTGTTCAGCCTTCCATTGGATGGCACCATCCATAGTCAAGGCAGTTCTTCTCTACCTTATGTTAATCTTTCCTGTAAACACCCTTACAAACACACCTAGACATGTGCTTTATTGATAATCTCCTAGGTGCTTTCTCAATCTAGTCGACAATAAAGATTAATCACCACTGTATTATTCCTGATTCCTTTGTAGTAATTGCTCTTCAGGTAAGTACATTTACACTAAGTGAGCAAGTTTTTTTTTAATCTTTATACAACTAACACCATGTTTAGTCATGTTACTGTCAGATATTAGTTTCTCTTACTATTTTCTTTTAAAGACAAGTATTAAGTCTTGTTTCTTTATTTCTATAAGGAGATACTTCTGTGCTGAGGAAAGACATTAGGTGCAGCTGAAACAAGACTGACTTTTGTCAAAACTTCAAATCATGCTATGTAAACTATTTATTTTTACTATTTTGTGGGTTGACCTAAAAAAATGGAGCAAAGCTAGAGGTTTAGTCTTTGAGTGTGTGTGTGTGTGTGTGTGTGTGTGCATATATACATGTATATACATTAGTATGTTTTTTTGGTTGGGTTTTTTAGATGTAGAATATAGAATACGTGTGCGTATATGTGTTTGCATGTGGGTGGGCACATGTGTGCATGTACATGAGTGCACCTGAGTTTGTGTGCCTGTGGAGGCCCAAGGGTGATAGCAGGAATCATCCTGCTTCACTCTTTCACCTTACTGTTGTGAGTCTGAGTTTCTAATTAAACCCATTAGATTTAGTCTGCCATTATGCCTAGTCTGGATAGCCAGATTTCTCTGAGAATTCCCAGGTTCCACTTTCCAAGACTAGAATTATAGGTGTGGTGCGTCTATGCACCCATTCAGTGTTTTTACTTAGAATTTGGTTTCTGAACTCAGGTTTCTTTGCTTGGGCAAAGGTTTTTACCACTGAGCTATTTCCTAGCCTTAAGGGTTTAACCTTTATGTGGATTACAGCATGACCACATGCTCACTGTAATAGCCTCCAACATACCCTGGAGTGAATCTCTCTGTGACAGTCACAGGCTTATTAGTTCTTTTTCATATTGTCTGAAGCTTGGTCTTTATGACCAGTAGAATATGAAAAGATAATGGTAGGGCATCAGCAAAATTAGACTGTAAAAGGCTGCAAGGACCTAAGGACCACAGGCCAAATTAGAACCTTAGCTAGTTCCAAAGGAAACTGTTTCTGAGGGTAGGAGTATTATTCTGGAAACAGACTTTTTATAAAGTAAAAAGAAGAAAAACCTGGATATTAGCCTAGGTGTAGTGGAATGAACTCATAATCCCAGTACTTAGGAGGCAGAGGCAAGAGAATGAGTTCAGGGTCATCTTCAACTACATAGCAAATTCAGGACTAGTCTGAGCTACATCAGATCATGAGCTAGAGATGGCTCACAAAACCAAAACATGGGCTGGAGAGATGGCTGGAGTTACATGCCGAGCAGAACCATTGGCAGCCTGCACTTCCAGACCTGGTAGGCAGAGCCTGGGAAATCCCAGAGTGAAGCAAGAAGGAGGTAGAAGCAATCCAGGATGATTCCCAAAGTCACCCTTGGTCCTCCACAGGGACATATAGTGCCCTATGAAACACGCACACACACATACGCACGCATGCATACACACACACACACAAAGAAAAAAACGAAGTCAGAAAGAAGGGAAAAAAAGGAAAAAATCTTTACATGTAAATGAAAAGAATGAATTTCACTGAAAAACAGTGAAAAATAGTATAAATATTCTATAAAAATAGAATATCAATAAGTTATTGAACTTTAACCTCAGTGAAAGTACCCAGTCGGAATAGGCCAGATATTTCACAATTGTACTTATGCGGAATATCCAGAATAGGCTAATACCTACCAGTAATAGATTGTTAGTTCCTAAAGATAAAGGACTAAATTAGGAAAAGAATTAGCAGTAATGGTTTTGTCAGTTTTTGTTAGAAATAATGGAAATCTTTCAACTTTATGGCAATGGATGCAAAATTTCAAATATGTTCTAGTGTTATTATAAACTTCAGATAAGTACGTTATATGGTGTTTGAATTACATCTCAATGAAACCATTTTACAATTACAGCAATATTGTCTTGTAAGCCTATCATTTGTTCTGGGCAAAGTTATTCACTGTGTTTTGGGGACCCTTAGGCAAATTGTCTATGAGAAGGATGAGTGATGAACTGATGTTTCACACAAACTGACTGCTATTGAGGAACTGCAGTTGCCAAAAGTACCATTAATATCACTGCTGGAAAGTAATATCTTAGTAAGGTTTAATTTATTGTTTCTTAGTAGCAGTGATATCAGTTATATTTATAACATGCACAAAGGCATTTTAAAAAAATTTTTTATTATTCAATTGTGTATATGCATGTGTGCACATGTGTATGTATGTGTATGTGTAGAACCACGGACAAATTCGGGAACCACCATGGACCGCCTCCACCTCCTCGTTTACTCTGCCCTGGGATTCACAGACTCTGCCCTACCAGGACCAGAAACGCAGGCTGCCCCCACTTCTGCCCGGCGTCTATACATGGGGTCTAGGATCCGAACTCAGGACCTTCCTCCTGCAAGGCAGAGGCTTAACCCTTGAGCCACCTCTCCAGCCCCCACAAAGGCATTTTTGAAATGAAGACAAGAATGAAAACACAAAAACTCCATATTCAATAACAATAAAAATATCTTTAAACCCAAATCATGATATATTAAGACTAACATTGGCTAGAAAAGTAACATGATGGAGCGACTTAGAGAAAGATCAAAACAGTGTACTGTAGAAAAAGAACATTAGCAATCAGCACAAGAATTTGTTCTATGAAAACTCAGAAACCCCCAGGAATTGGAGCAAGTGACATTCTTGTACAGAAGGGAAAGAGCTTGTGGTAGTTGGTTACAGCCGTAACTTACATAAAAGACCCTAGGTACATCTAGAAAGAATTGTTAAGATAGGTCTTGGACAAGCTTGTAGGAGACTTTCTAGTTGCATAATTGGTGTGGAAAGACATAGCCCACAGTGAGTGGGTTCATTCTCCAAGCAGATGGATAAGATGGAGAGAAATGGTTCAGAAATTGGCAGACTGGCGAACTGACAAGCTGGCAAGTTAAAGTATGCATCGGTCCTTGCTCTTCTGTTCTTGCTGGGATATGATTTGGCTGGCCACTTCCTATGGTTCTTTCTGGTAAGCATCCTGCTGTGACTTTTGCCGTGATGAACCTAAGATCATAAATTGGAATAAAAATCTCATGGTTCCCCTAAATTCATATATTCATTATAGCAATGGAAATATGAAACTAAGCTCACAAGGCAGGTAGACTATTTTCATATAAACACTGGGTATAACCCATCTCCTCATACTCCCACCTGAAATAGATACATTCCTTTCCATCACTACAGGAGACAGAAGGTTTCTTGGAGAAACTGAACAAGGAGCAATCATGGCCTCTTTATCTGCCCTATTATATCATTTTTCTATCTTTCATCTTTTTTCCCCTCCTATGCTGGAGATTGAACCTAAGACTTTAGGCTAGGCAAGAATAGACTCAGTCAGGTGCAATAGAGTGACAGAACATTTTCCCATCTTGTTGCTATTTCTTTTGTCACTAAAATCAAAATCAATTTCTTCCTCTTCTCTCCTCCATTTCTTCATTTCCTCCTTTCTTTCTTTTAAAATATTTTATTTAGTGTGTGTGTGTGTGTGTGTGTATGTGTGTGTTTCAGAGGGCATTGTGTGTCCCTGTGAAGGACCAAGGGTGACATTGGGAATCATCCTGGACTGCTTCTGTCTCCTTCTTGCTTCCCTCTGGGATTTCCCAGATTATGCCCACCAGGGCTGGCAGTGCAGGCCGTAGCCGTTTCCATCTGGCATTTTTATGTGGGACCTGGGACCCAAATTCAGAACCTTTTGCTTTCGAGACAGAGTCTTTTGGGGGGGGGATTAAGGTAGAGTTTATTAGAAAAGAGAAAGGTTGGAACTCACGGACTCCAGACGTGGAGTGCCATGAGGAGCTAGGGCACCTCCATGAGAAGGAGAAATAAAACAGAGCTCATGGCACTGGAGGGCCATGAGGGGCTAGATCGCCTCGAGACAGAGTCTTAACCTCTGAGCCATCTCTCCAGCCCCTTTCTTTCTTTTTAAACAGGATCTTATTATGTAGCACAGCCTGGCCTTGAACTACTAGTTCTCTCACCTGTGCCTCCACAAGGGCTAAGATTTATAGACAATCAGAAAAAAAAATCATTTTTTTTAATAAAGGCCAGACCATGTCATTCTTTTATTCAAAATCTGCTAATCCCAGCACTTGGAAGATATAGCCAGAAGGATCAAGAGTTCAAAATCAGGGTTGGCTCAGGGATAAGCCTCTACTTTACAAGTAGAAGGACCTGAGATTGGATCCCAGAGCCCAAGTAACAATGTTAGGCAAAAATGGCGGCCTGCATTTTCAACCGTGGAAGATGGAGCCTAGGAAATCCCAGAGCAAAGCAAAAAGGAGAAGAAACAATCCAGGATGATTCCCAAAGTCACCTTTAGGCCTTCACAGGGACATACAGACATAGACACACGCACATAACAAAGTTCAAAGTTATCTTCTGCTACATAGCAAGTTTGAGGTCAGCCTGGGCTATAAAAGACCCTGACAAAGAAAGAACGGTAGAGAGAAAGAGAGGACGAAAAGAAAGAGAAAGAAAGAGAAAGAATGGAGAGAAGAAAGAAAAGAGAGAGAAAGAAAGCTAAAGAAAAACCCTTTTATGGACTACATGTCTCACTCAGAATAAAAGTCAATGTCCTTACTGTGATCTATAGGCCTTATGAATCTGTCACTGTGCTTGCTCTCTTTCTGATCTTGTGCTTTTCTGGTTTCTTTTCTTTTTTTTTTTTTAACTACATGAATGACCTTGAAAATGCTAAGTACTCTTCTACCTCCAGACATTTGAATTTTATGTTTGTTCTCTCTTCCTGAAAACCTCTTTCTCCATATTTCCTAGTCCCCACTTGCTTCCTTTAGGTATTAGGTATTATTCAAATTCAGTCTTAAAGAGAAGACTTCCCTGGTCACTAATATTAAGTAGCTTACTTTTGCCATTCTGTCTGTCGTAGCCTGCTTTATTTCTTAACCATAGCACTTATTACTACCAGATATTTAATTATTTGATAGTTAGCTAGCATTCCCAGCACTTATTAAAGCACCTAACACATAATAGGTACTTCATAAGTATTTGTTGTCTGAATGAATCAATGAACCATTCTAAGGAAATGATAATATATTTTCCTTTTGATAATAAGTTAATCATTGTAATATATTGAACTACCCTTGCATTCTTGATATCATCTTGTTCAGTTTAATTGTTTTAAGGTATTGAATTTCATTTGCTACTATTAATAGTTGTAATTTTTATCACCAATCTTAAGAATTCTAAGTAGATTTTTATTTAACTGTGGCATCTTTACCAGATTTTGTTCTTATATCTATTTTATAGTGAAACAGTGGAGCATCTGGGTTTTGTTTGTTTTTTGTTCTTTCTGTAGGCAAACAAGATTTATCTTGTTAGCAGAAGAAAGGAATTTATTCTTCATAAAGAACTAAGGTTGCTGGACATGGTCATTTGTGGCTATTCCCAGCACTTTTGGGAGATCAAGGCAGGAGAATCAAGAATTCAAGGTAGGGCTGGAGAGGTGGCTCAGGGGTTAAGCCTCCGCCTTGCAGGCAGAAGGTCCTGAGTTCAGATCCCAGATCCACGTATAGACGCCAGGCGGAAGCGAGGTGGCCTGCGCTTCTGGTCCTAGTAGGGAGCCTGTGAATCCCGGGGCAGAAGGAGGTGGAGGCGTCCATGGTGGTTCGTGAATTCATCCGTGGTTCTACACATACACAGACGCACATACACACGCACATGCGCACAGTTGAATAAATAATAATAATTAAAAAAATTAAAAAAAGAAAGCAACACTGAGGATTATATCTTCCAAAAAATGTTTAAAAAAAAAAAAGAATTCAAGGTAATATTCTGATACATACAGCAAGTCTTAGGGCAGTCTGGGTTACATGAGACTATGTCTCAATTCCCTTATCCCTCCAAAAAAATCCAAGATCATTTCAGTCTTAATTTTTCTCCTGTTTCTGAGGCTGGGGAGTGTCTTAGTTCAAGCCTCCTTAACTAAAAAAATAAATAAATAAATAAAATAAAAAAATAAAAATTCTGAAATACTTCTTTACTCTGGGAGTTTTGATTTTCCATTTGCTTGATTAGAAAATAAATTTTTTGGAGGGCAGGGGAGACAGGGTTTCACTATTAGCCTAGACTTGCCTTGAACTAGAGATCTTCCCATCTCGGTCAGTTTCTTGAGTGTTAGGATTATAGTGTGTGTCACTACACTTATCTTAGAAATAGTCTTTCTAGGATCTTCATGTGTCTTTTCCTTAGATTCTTCCTCTGGAGTGATTTTGGAATGGGGACCAGATCTCTCTTAGATAGTGTTAACCATCTTTTAACTTTCCAGTTCCAGGTTATTAGAACAGCATTTACAGATACCATAGCACAGTGATTCCCCCACTGAATATTATCATAGACAAAGTATATTTGCCATTACCTTTAAGAGAGTGTTGCAGTTAGCCTGCATGGTTGCTGATAAATTACCACCAAATAGCTTAACGTGAACAAGGAGTTTGTTTTCTCTTGTAATAAATAGTCTGGTTATAGTTCTTAGTCCAGCTTGGCAAGAGAGCATGCACTATCACCAAAGGATCAAGGGAAATGGCCACACCATCTCTATCTAATGGCCGAGAAAGGGATGATCCTTCCTTGCCAGACCAGCATGTCTGGCCAAGTATAGAGTAGGATGCCTCCTTTCACAAACAGCTCTTTCCATTTTATTTATCTGCTCAGGGACTAGTCCCACCCACCATGGGCTGTACCTTCCCCATCCACTAGATAATCTCCTGAAGGTTTGCTCTGGGCTTAACTACTAATTCTCTAAAAATGTACCCAGGGCTCGAACCCTCAACCATTAAGTTGGCACCTGTATCTAAATATGACAGAGACTGAGACTTGATATACAAGTCTCATTTTCCTATTCAACTTTCTACCTCTTAGAAGTCAGCATTTTATTGTGTTCTTTATTATCTCCCCAGGTCTTGAAATAAATGACATATTTGTTAAAACTGTGCCTAAAATTAAAATAATAAATGTCTGAGGTGATAGATATGCCAATTACTCTGATGTGACTGACTATATGTTGTATACATGTGTTGAAGTGTCACACTGTTAACACACAACTATGTATAAACACACTAGCAATTATATTTTGTAACATTGGGGTTTAGTCCAGGGCCTCATGTATGCTAGATGAGTGTGGTATCATGGAGCAATACACCCTAGCCACACATCTAGCCAAATGTTAAACACTCTTGGCATCTCTTCTGGCTGTTCAGAGGTTTTGTTTTTTGTTAATCTCCTTCATGTCTCCTGTTCTGCACTATTAGGTAAGTAGAAAGACCTTACCTTGTTCCAGTACCCTGTGTAAGAGTCAATAACTAAATTCGCTGATGGTTTATATTGGAATCCAGAGCATCCATCCTCCTCCATTTGCAGCCCAAGAATTTCATCCCTTGGTAATTTCCAGAAACTTCTGAATGCAGCTGTGTGTGGGGCCTAAATTGTCCCTTATCCAGCTTCAGGGTTGGGGGACGATGTTTCCTGATGCCAAAAGTCTGGCATAGGTCATGAAGAATCTGTCCCTTCATCAGAGAATAACTATTTTCAGTGCTGCTGACATTTGGGATAAGCCCCTGGAAGCTGCTTCTATCTAATGGTTCTTAGATATTCTGTTTATAGGGCATCATGTTTTCTCCATATTTTACTGATTTGAAATGAGCAACATTGCCAATGCCTGTATATTGGACATAGTATGAAACCATACTCAAAGAAGACCAGTTGTTCAAAAGCCTAATTTCTCTGTTAAATGGGCTAAGTAAAAGATAGGATCACACATGTGAAAAGTCCTACAATAAGATTTCATGGAGCGTAAGTAGCTTAGAATTCAGAGTCCAGCAACTATTAAGTTTAATCTCATTTTGACTCCTGTTATCAATTCTGCTCTTAGTGGTAATTTATTCCCTTGATAATGAAAAAATAATATTCACCAAATAACCTTCATCTACATAGCTTAAGATTTTAAAAAATTATCTGTATATTAATTTGGGTTATTTTTGGTTGCACATTAAGTCATATAAAATGACTTACATAACTATGGGAATTAGCATAACTGAGAAGTTTGGAGGTAGTGTCAGTCATGCCTTGATCCAGGGGCAGGATGGTGTGCTATGGGTACTTCCATTCTCTCTTCAGCTGTCAGCTCAATCTTCTATTGTATCAGAATCATTTACTGGCATGAGGTGCTGACTTCTCAACCTTGCCAAGCCTCTAGCATCCTTCCCATTAATAATTCCTGAAGAAAAGACCACATACCTCTCATCTAATTTTTTGCTGCATCATTTTGTCCATTCTTGGGCCATCTCAACATCCAGGGGAAGTGGAGAGAGATGGCGATGTGTTAATATCATCTTCCTGTTGCTGACTGAATATAGGATCCAAACAACTTAGGGAAATGAAGTGCTTATTCCAGCTTTCAATTCTCAATTATGTTCATCAACATGGCAGGAGAGTTTATGCTAACATCAGAAGTTTATACCATAGCCACAGGAGTAACTGAGAGAGGGCTATTACTTTCTTGCTTGCTAGTCTGCCAAAATACTGAGTCAGCTCTCTCCATCTTATTTACTTGCCTAGGGAATGGTCTTACCCACTGTGGGCTGGGTTTTCCCACATGAATTAGCTGATCTTCCACAGGCATGCTATGGGCTTGCTTAACTCAATAACTCTTCACAGATGTGCACAAAGCTTCAGCATTTGTCAAGTTAAAGCCACAGGTGGCTTGCAAGAGAAAACTAGTATCATTACTAGAAAGGTTAAGAGATGTAGAATACCAACTTACAAATCTCTGCCCAATACTTACACACATTCCCTTTTTGGTTGCACAGGGATGTGTCTTTACCTCCACCTTTTCTCTGTTTTACTGCATGTGATGGTATGAATGTGAGTTGTCCCCCACAGGTTCATGTGTTTGCATCCTTAGCTGATATGCTTGGGAAGATCATGGCAACTTCAGGACATAAAGTCTTGGTAGAGGAAGGAGCTTTGAGGCTGCCTAGCCCCACCCTGCCTCCTTTAGTAGTCTGCTGTAGCACTCTGCTGCTTGTTTTCTTGGCTTCCTTGATGATACCTGCAGTGACCTAAGTCGCCTCCAGCTTCTGACACTGCCATGCTTTTTCTGCCGTAATGGACTGTATCTCCCCTCTGGAACCATAAGCCAAATCAATCTCTCTTTCTCCCTTTAAGTTGCTTGAGTCTGAGTGTTTTTTCACAGCAGCAGAAAGAGTTACTGTGGCACAATTCATTTTTAGAATTTCTCAGGGTCTATTCTAGATACACTGACCTTTCTCTCTCAAGAATGCATTAGCTAAAGTATCCAAGTAAGCTTATCATGATATAAATAAATGAAAATAGAAAGAATAAACTTCATTCTTTTTAATGTGTATGCACAAATAATGTGCAGATGATACTTAGTGGCTTACCACTGTGCTAAAGCACCAGAGCTAATAATGGCTGATCTACCTGACACACCCAGTCTTACCTTGAATCAGCCCTTGTGATGTTGACTAGCACTATCAATATTACATTTTTCTAATTTATTAATTTTTATAACTTTAAAACATCACTAAATTGGAAAATGTTATTTAAAACTTCACAGTTGTATTATTTCTTAGCTCATTCATATGCCATAACTCAATTCCAACTCAATTAGGAATTCCTTTATTCTTTTGTTTGAACTAAGTAGGCAATTAATGCATATTAATGAAGGAATTCACAGATAAACACCATTAACATGGCTGGAGAGCTTATGCTAACATCAACTGATAGGAAAAAGCATAGTTCTAGATAATGATAGTGGCAATTTAAGATTAAATAAGAAAGGAATCACTATATGAAGCTTGTTCCATTTTGGTTTTCTCATAATGTTTATTCACACTTCCATTACCTCTTTTAAAACACTCTCTTAAACTATAACTAAGTGTGGTGTCTTATTTTCTTTCATGCTTCTGTCATGTAGTAGTTATCTAGTTAGTGTTTGTGGGAAGAATAAATGGCAATTGTTTTTGACATCAAAATGTTTTTTTTAACCCTTGATAAAAGGATCTGTCTCCTTATACTTTCTACTTTGAATAAAACATTTTGATCCAACTTTTCTTCTAATCCAGTGGGTAAGGTTGGTTGGTTAATTTAGGCTTAGAAGCATAGATTGTAGTAGTCTGCTAAAGTTAACTACATTTTCAGGTGTAATCACCAACTAATAGTTAAGGCAGTATCTGCCCTTACTCATCCTTGAATAAGGAAATAACATGGTGGTTATGAAGAGAGATATTAGTCTGTCCATGGTAGGTAAACCAAATAGATAGAAAGCAGTTGTGTCAGGCAGAATATAGGATAATAGTCTATTAATTGTGGGAGAACTAATAGAAATTAAAAAGGAGCCAGGTGTGTTGTGCATACTTGAAATCCCAGCACTTGGAAAATAAAGTCAAGAGAATCTAAATTTAAAGACAACCTGGGCTACATAAATAGGCAAGACCTTCTCTCAATTTTTTTTTCCTGGCTAGAGGTATAATATAGTACTAGAGTGCTCACCTAACATTATGAGGCCCTGGTTTGAAAAAAATAATATCAAAGAATATGATGAGAAAATGAAAAAATAATCCACAAAATAGAAAATATTTGTAAAAATGTATCTGGTAAGGTATCTAGTTTCATAATACATCAAGAATACCTATCACTTGGGCTAAGGAAATGGCTCAGTGGGTAAAATACTTACCATGCAATCATCGGGACCTGAATTAGAATCTCTAAAACCCAAGTGACACTTGGCACAGTAGTGTGCATCTAGAATCGCAGTGCTCCTACGTCTAAAGGGAAGTGGAGGCAAGCAAATCCCTGAAATCACCAGCCATTTAGCCTGGCATGCCCTGCATGGTAGACGCAGCGCAGAGACAAACACTTGCCTCAAGTAAGGTGAAAGGTAAAGACTGATACCAGAGGTTATTCTCTGACCTTCCCACATGCAGCACTCCCCTATTCCTCCACAGACATACACCCACACACACATACATACTTAAAAAACTTTAACAATAAAAAACCAATAGACACTGTGGTGGTCCACACTCACAACTCAGCATTTAGGAGGTTTGGCATGAATATTGTTATGTTTAAGACCAGTATGCGTTAAAAAATAACCCAGGTCAATCTGAAAGCAGGAAAAAACTTACAAACACATTTTCTCCAGAGAACAAGCCAACAAACACAGAGAAAGATAATTAACATCATTAAATATTAGAGAAATGCAGGTGAAATCCAAGATGAGATTACTACTTCGCACAAAAGGATGGGCCTTTAAAGACAAAACAGAAAAAAACATGTGCTGGCAAGGACATAGAGAAACTCACATTTACTTGTGAAAATGTAAAATAGTACAGTCCACCTTGGAAGACAGCATTGGCAGTTTCTCAATAAATTAAATGGAGAATATGATCCATAATTCTATTTTTTACATACCAAAAGGAATTTTACTGTGGTAAGAAGACCAGGAGGATGTATACATGAGGCTGTGTGTGGTAGCATACTACTTTAACCTTGGCACCTTGGAAGACCAATGCCAGAGGAGTGTTAGTTCCAAGTCAACTTGGACTGCATAGTAAGACCTTGATTTTTAAACCCCCAAAGCAACAAACAGCAAAAACACTCCAGAAAGGCATAAACCAAAAGATCACCTCTAGATTCTCAGTCTAAAAGTGAGTTTTGATAGTGACCTTTTATTATTATGTATATTTTCTGAGTTTTCTACTATAGAAATGAATTTTTTATTTGACAAGAATAAATAATACTTACAAGAACAATAATCTCAGCGTTGTTTCAAAAAAATCTAGAAAAAAGTGTTAATGGGATCATGAAAATTACTTAGCACCCCCTACTTACTAAGTAGTACTGATTTAACACATTGTCTTTCACATGCATTAGTGTTTACTCCTGCATGCGTAGTGTGTGCTGACAATATGTATATATATACACAATGAGTGAATTTAGGGGTACATTTCCTCAATCCCTGTGTGTAAATTATTACAAATTGGTACTCGTTATAAAAGTACTAAGTGACCAATATGAAAGTCTAAAGGATTATACCTCTATTCTCTCAACTTTTTCCAATCCTTATTCTATTAAGTAACTACTAATAATGATATTGTTCCAAACATCACACACACAGCTGTTGCAATGCTTAGATACAGGTGTCAACTTGACAGTTGCAAGCTGGACTTTGGGCACAGCTGTAAAGAACTGATAATTAGGCAAACTCTTTTTTTAATTATTATTATTATTATTATTTCTGCTCATACAAACTTAACAGGTACACCAGTCCCTTCCTTCCCTCCACCTCCCCCCACCCCCTTACACCCCCTCCCTTCTCCCTTCTCTCCCCATCCCCCACATTAGGCAAACTCTTTTTTTTTTTTAATTTTTTTATTATTATTATTATTTATTCAACTGTGCGCATGTATGTGTGTGTGTGTGTGTGTGTGTGTGTAGAACCACGGACGAATTCGCAAACCACCATGGACGCCTCCACCTCCTTCTGCCCCGGGATTCACAGGCTCCGCCCTACCAGGACCAGAAGCGCAGGCCGCCCCCGCTTCCGCCTAGCGTCTATACGTGGGATCTGGGATCCGAACTCAGGACCTTCCGCCTGCAAGACGGAGGCTTAACCCCTGAGCCACCTCTCCAGCCCATTAGGCAAACTCTTGAGCAAGTCTACAGGAGACTGTTTGATTGATGGGGAAGGCCCAACCTATGGTGGGTGGGACTTGTCCCTGGGCACGTGAATAAGATGAAGAGAACTGGTTATAGAAATTGGCATTCTTCAACATACTTGAATAGGAATGCTATCTGGCAAGGAAGTTTGCCCCTTTCTCAGCAGTCCTACGGATATGGTGTGGCCAGTTCCTTTGACCCCCAGTGTTGGTATGGTCTCTTCCATCAAGTGGAATTAAGGACTGTAACCGGACAATCATAAAACAAAATAAAACCCCTGTTCCTTAAACTGTTTTGTCGTGAATTTATCAGCAACATGCAAAATAGCTACAGATGTGTACACATTGTTTTACCTAAATTATGAAGATTTAGTTCTGTGCTGTGTTGTGTGTGTGTGTGTGTGTGTGTGTATGTGTGTGTGTGTGTGTGTTGTATGCATGTGTATGTGTTTGTGTGCATATGCACATGCACAGGTATGTGTATATATGAGTTATGAGTGTAGAGGTCAGTGACCAATACTAGGTGCCTTCTGTGGTATTTCACCTTATTAATTTTTTTCATTTATGTGTAGGGAATATACATTTGTGTTTGCTGCATGTTTGTGTGTGTGTGCGTGCACAAGCACACGTACATAGGTATATGAGCACATGTGTGCATTTATGTGGAGGCCAGAAGTTGATATCAGGAACTGTCATCAAGTTCTCATCAACTACTCATCTACCTTGTTCTTTTGTACTGCATATATCTTTTGTATATAATACCTAGAGCTTGCCAGTAGGGATAGTCTGACTAGCAAGTTTACTTTGGCCATTCTTGGAGTAGAATTACAAGTTGGCCCACCACTCTTGCCTGTCATTTTACTGGAATCTAGGAATTCAAACTCCAGTTCTTTTGCCTGTGAGCCATCTCTCCAGTCCTGTCACCATATGTTTTGAGACAAGACTTCTTATGGAGCTTGGAATTTGCTAGACTAGTGGCCAGCAATATCCAGGGATCTTCCTGTGTCTCCCACCTCCCAAAGCATTGTGGTTATAGATGAACACCTTTGTGCCTGCTTTTTATGTGGGCGCTGGGGATCTAAACTTAGGACATCACGCTTGCATAGTAAGCACTTTACTAATCAAGCTATCTCCCCAGTTGTTTTACCTAAATTAAGCTGTACTATTTATCCTGATCTAAAATATGCATTGTTTTATAACACATCTAAGAATTTTCTACGTACACATCTTTTGTTTTTTCTCCTATTGTGACAGATTTGTACAGAGTATGAGTTTATTATAATATGTTTAACTAGTCTGTTTTTCATGGATATCTTGGCAACTGTCAAGTTTTGGGGGACATCTATTAGAATAATGATGCAAAAATCCTGCTGTTTATGTCTCTGTATGCTTCTCTTAGTATTTTGTAAATGCATATGTTATTTTAAGGAAAGAAAAGATAACCGGTGATGACAAGTTGGTCAGAAGTTTGATTTTCCCCTCAACCAAGGATTGAACTGAGATTCAACCTAAACTAATTTTAATTTATAAAACTCCAAATTACAGATTAGGATTCCACTTCATTATAATGGAAGATAACAGTTTATTTGGAAGTGGAAAGCTTGTTTACTAATTATCCATAAGTAAAAAGTGTCCAATAACAAACATTTTTAAATAAGAAAGTTACATACTAAAAGGATATTTTTCAAACCACAGTGAAGGTTTGAGTTACTATTTACCTGTCACCAGGTTGCAAGTTTCACACCCTCCAGCTAGGTATATTTTCCCTTATACAGTTCTGGAAGTGTGTTGACATATTCTTACTGTCAATTCTACTTTTAAAAATTACTCTGTACTAAGCTTGCACTTATTATTTATAATGCCGGTTTTCATCTTTTTGGGCTTCATCTTACTATGGGACTGTAGTGTGCTCTGTCCACTGGATGGTTTCTCTGGATGAATCAAGTGCAGTGTTGATCAGACTACTCTTTTCCTAGTTCTTGGAACTCCTAATGGGGTAGAGGGTGTGAGGAGCAATGTTTCCTTTCTTCTTGTAATGGTTTTTCAGTCACTTTGTCTTAGTTGGAGAAATCAACCATCTTGACCACTAGGGCTTTCCAGGATGCTCGGGGTGACTTGGAGAATAAAGAGGAAAGTTTCAGTTTTTAGGGGCTCTGGCTCAAATTTCTACAGAATGGTGGAGGAAGAGGGTAGCTGTTTCACTCATGAACAATTGTGTTCTCCAAGGCTAAACCTATAAATATTAAGCCCCAATTTTATGGTGGTAAATGCCACCAAATTGGGTTGCTTTAAAACTACACATAGCCCTGGCAAATATAATTTAAGTTCTTTCTCACACTGTGGTATCCTTTTACTTACTCTATACTCTGACAGAGAAAGAATGGAACAAGCTTCATTTTGATTCATGAATGTTGTTTTTATTCTAAATGCCCCATGTGAGGGGAATGCAAATGGACACAAGATATATGCAAATTTACTTGCATACTTAGAGAAGGCAAATGAGGCTAAGCTCTTAGATTCCTTGATCGGGCTCCCTGGGTGAGAAGGCTAAGGAAAGAGGTGTCTGTAACTGAATTATAGAAAACGTCATGTTTGAGAAGGGAGAGGAAAGCTGTTGGCTGCCATACAGCTCCCAGCATTCCAGAACCTGCATATAAAAGTGAGTGCAGCTGCCAAGCAAGTGAAGGCGCTCAATGAAAGACCAGCCTTCACTGGCCGTAGGGCGTCCAGGGCACAGCGTGCATGCAGTGGAATGAAACCAAATCTTCCACTTTTCTGCTGGACATCTTGACCTCAATCCCTAATCTATAAATCACTGATTAGTCTTCCTGACTCCTCTTTCTGTCTTATATAGTCCAGGCAGAATTAAACTCAGTAAGGCACAGAAAATAAGGCAAGTCAAACCAAACCTCAGTAACTGAAATGAAAAAATGTTTGGATGCAATTAAAAAAAAAAACTTGCACAATTAGTGCCCCCCAATCCACAATGCGCAAAAATGAACATCTGAAACAAGGACAGGACTTAGTCCTGTACTTGTATAACCCTACCTCAGTGGCCTCACCCTAAAACTGACCTTGATTCTAATTTTCTAAGCAGGTGTCTAGCTGCAGGTTGCCAATTGGCTTGTTAAACTGCTGCATTAAAATACCCTTTATCTTAGTTGCTGAATTTTTGGTGCTCCTTTTAATTTGATACCTGAAATGAGTCCTTGCTCACCTCATGCGATCCCTGGACTTATTTCAACCTTTGCTTTGAAAAAAAATTTTTTTTTCACCTTATGAGAATTCTGCTTGTGACGAAGTCTTTGGCTTAATGTAATGAGAAAATCTGTAGGGTCTAATGGGGTTCTGAGGATTTTTCCCTCTCTCCCTCTTTCCTTTCCTCCTTTCTTTTATTATTTTTTTTTTCAAAATAACCTCTCATAAAAAATAGGGTGTTTATTAGAAAGAATGTACCATGGCTCACATAATGGAGGTCAAAGGACAACTTTTTTTTTCAGCTCATGTCTTTTAAAAAAATTAATATTTCAGGGATGAGTACTCAATATGCTTCTGAGGCAGAGTCTTAACCCCTGAGCCATCTCTCCAGCCCCAAGGACAACTTTTGAAAGTCTCCTTCCACCACGTGGATTCTGGGTATATAACTCAGGTTGCCAGCAGATACCTTTACTTGTTGAACCAATTCACTAGCCCATCTATTTTTTTTTGTTGTTTGTTTGTTTTGAGATTAGAGTCTTACTATGTAGCTCTGGCTGTATCTCCACCCCTTCCCCTCACCCCAGCACACACCTTATTCTCCTGCACGTATCATGTATCAGCGGGATATCATTATGGAAATCACCCTTCTTTTCTTCCCATCAGCATTAGTCCTCATCAGTATCTCAGAGAGGTACAACAGAACTTCTTGAGTTCTTTCTGCTTTCATGGAAGAGGTGTTGACAAGGCAGTTCCCATGCAGTTCTTGTGTAAGTACACATATCTGCCATGAAATCTTGTATATCACAATCCTATCATGTCCAGGAGATAATGTCTGGCCCACCACTATCCCACTTCAGGCTCTTACAATATTGCTGCCACCTCTTCTGCAATGTTCCCTGAACTTTGAAATGGGGTTAGCGAGGCATGTATGTCCTGTTAGGGACAAGCAGTCTGCAGTCACTTGTTTTCTACATTTCAGTGGGTTGTATTTTTTAGTAATAATCACTTTCTGTTATAGAAGAGGGCTTCTTAGGTTGAGTGCTGAGTGTTCTTCCATTATATGGGTATAAAAACAAGTATTTACAAAGCAGTTTGGTATACTGGTTTCCTAACTAAGCATTCATAGTCTGCTTTTCCCCTGGGACCCATTTTCTTCCCTTTCATAGGTTCTTGTTCTGCTTTACAGTAATGAAAATGTGTTCCATTCTGACAATGAAGCCATAATCCAATCAGAAAACTGATGGCTGTCTTCTTGATATTCATGCCACTATTACACTGATGGTTACCTGTTGCCATTGGTGGTTGCAACTTGCGGATTTCACAGACTGATATCTTTGATTGCTTTTCTCCTCCAGTAGCTTCCATAGTACTCTCTGGTACTGTGTAAGGTATCCAGCAAAGAAGAAACTTTCAGACCAGTTCCAGATGGTGTTTTCTGTCCTTGTCTTATGATCCATGTGTATTGCATTTTCAGTAATAAGGTCTTATTGTCAGTTTTTGGAGGGCACAGGAGCAATGGCAAAAGCCTATATTGTTTGGAGAGTCTTTGAAACCTCTCTGGCCAACAATTTATCAAGAAGTACCACATTCCTGTTACTTACAGCATTGTTTCAATTGTCACTGGGTTCGAGGTGAAACATCCCAGTGCATTTTTTTTTTTGCTTTGTCCTGTTTTCTTTCTTTGTTCTTTCTACACAGGAACTATCTATTCTTATTTCTTTCTTGTGTGTGTGCATGTTTTAAATATGTTAACAGATATGAACAAGTACTCATTTCTAAGAACCACAAGAAAGAAGTGACACACTTGCAGTATAGTGTTAACAAATAGACTTAAGTAAAGTTCAGGTTCCTTTATAATTTCCATTAATAGTCATTAGCTGTTTTTTAGTTCTTGGTTTTGCTTCTAGATGTTAATAGGAAATAAGTTTCCTTTCCCACTGAACAGTCTTGTTTTTCTTGTTTCAAACACCAGTTTTGGTTCTGGGACTTAAAGTTTTCAGTAGCTTGGGAAAATGAATGAATAAATAAATAAATACACAAATAAATGAACCAACCAGGCAAGCAGTTTTCACTTTATTTTGTTTTCTGTCTACTTTTTGACTGATACTGTCTTCATCAAATTTCTTAGGGGAGAAAGACCCATTACCTTTCTGATTATTTTATTTTTCTTTTCATTTCAACACCAGTTTGAAGGGAAAGATAAAAAACAGAGAGCATAGAATACATACATGTTTTTCTTATCCAGGGCTTCCTTGAAAGTTAGCTTCGCAGCTTGAACCTGAGAAATCCTCTAACTTCCACCACTTCTTTTTAGTACTGCTTTGAATCATTATATGTGTTCTATGCAGAACAGAGCACTGGCAAATAACACCCCACCAGCCTGATGTTGCCTGATTGCAAAGGACGTGCTATTGGAACACAGCCATGCCTGTTTCCCTATTGTTTGTGGTTGTTTTCCTGCTACAGTGGTTGTTAAGTAGTTAAAGCAAAGATTGTATGGCTCAGGAACCTATTTGCCCTCTAGCTCTTCAAGGAAAAGTGTATGCTGTAGCAGGTTGGGTCTAATATCTAGTCATTTCTCTGAATAAGGTTCTAGTATATTCTTTTCTTTAAATAATACTCTCGAAATTTATTCTATGACAACTTTATACATGTATACAATGTATCTCCATCATATTTGTTCCCGTCTCTCTCTCTGGAACCCCCATCCCCCACATTCTCTCTCCTACCTTTATGTATTTTTTTTTTTAACTAACCTACTGAGTGTTATTAGTGCTGTCTGCATGCACACGGGTGTGGGGCCATTCACCAGGGGAGAGATACTTACCAGTAGCCACATCCACAGAGAAAATTCTCTCTCACATAGCAGCCCTCTACTGCCAATAGTCCCTCAGCCAGGATTGGGACCTCATAAGCCCTCCCCCATCCATGTTGGAACATTGGCTGGCTCGACACTGTGAGGGTATTACAAAGGTAACTGCAGCTGCTGTGAGTTCAGAGTGCAGCAGCCATGCCATATCCAGAAGATAGTGTTTCATGGCACTCTTCCCCATCTTCTGGTGCTTAAATTCTTTTCTCCTCCTCTTCCATGATACTTCCTGAGGTGCAGGGAGGAGGTCGATATAGGTGTTCTACTTAGGATTGAGCACTCATCAGTCACTTATTTTCAGTGCTTTGACCAGTCAGGAATATCTGGTATAAACTTAAGGAAGAAGCTTCTCTGACCAAGTAGTATTAACCTGTGTACAAACATAACTATTTAGAAGGCAGCTTGACAACATGACTATTTAACAAAACAAAAGCAGTTGGTTCCCCCTCTTCCGGGGCCCTAAGAACTTCCTGCTTAAACTTCTGACCAAACATAAATTTCCTCTTGTGGAGCAGGCCTCGAATCAATCAGAAAGCATTGGTTACTAATGTGCCTGTCATGCCTCTATCACATCACATAGGTCATCTTACCTGGCACATTGGTATTGTAGCACACAAAGTCCAGCACTGGATAAGGTCACTGAAGCCTTTTCTTACTCAACAGCCTGTATAGCCTGGCTAACTGGCAGTTTGAAAGCTAGTCAGCAGTGAGGAAGTTGCCCTGTCAATTCAGTTTGATTTTTCTACGTCCTGATTATAGCATTTTCAGCAATAAAGTCTTATCATCTATTAATGGTTGGCCATCAGTTGGGAAGCCTTTGGAACCTCATGATCAACAACTTTTAGGGAGATATCCTACACCTGGCACTAAGATTTTCATTTAACAGCCCATGATTTCTGGGAATAGCATTGTTCCCCATGTAGGGTACCTCAATTTAAATTCCTTCTTTATAAAAATCATATTTTTATTACTGGTGGGTTTCTATGAGGCTTTTTCATACATACTTAATTTTAGCTAACACACCCCTTTCCCCACCCCTATTCCCATGTTCCTTCATCTATTTTCATATCACATGCATTCTAATATCCCTTCCCCCATTAAGGTGTTTTCCACTCCTGACCACTAGAGACCCTTCACGTTAAACACACAAATCTAAAAATTTGAATCTAGGATCCACATATAAAAGAGTGTCAATGTTAGAACAGTGATTGATACTTGCTTGTTTCCTAGGTGCTTTTGCTTGGGATACATTTTTCCATCCTTTCATACTGTTTTAATTTCACAACATTGGATTTCTCTGCTGCCAGTTCCTGTGTTAGTTTCCATTGCTCTAATTTATAAGCAATTTAGAAGAACAGGGTGTTTTATTGACTCATAAGTCCAGGTTACAGTTCATTATGACAGGAGAATTATGAGCAGTAGCTGAAAGAAATGACCACACCATATCCAAAGTCCAGAGCAGAAGGAGAAAACAACTTGCTAACTAACTCTCTCCATCTTACCAATCTGCCCAAGAAATGGTTCCATCAACTATTGACTGGGTTTCCCTCAATTATGCAATTAAGACAATTTCCTATAGGCTTGCTTAGAGGTCTGCCTTAACTAAATAGCTTGTCATAGGTGTGCCTAGAGCTCATTTCTAAGTATCAAATTGACAGTTAAGAATAACTAGCATATGCCCTAAAGTAGTGTCTATCTTTTGTGGTGAGGCGTGTTACTTGTAAACAACAAATAAATGGTTCTTGCTTTTTGATCTAATCTACTAGTCTATGTTTTTTAATTGGAGAATTGAGATAATTGATATTTAGAATTATTATTCATTATTATTCATAGGTGTATATTCATTCCTGCCATTTTGTTGATTTCTTCTTTTTTTTTTTTTCTTACTTCCTATTCTACTGTGGTTTATTCTTCCTGGTGACCTAGTGGATGGATTTATTTTTCTCTTCAGTTTGGAGGATTCCTTCAAATATCTTCTGTAGAGCTGGTATGGTAGTTTGGCTACTTGTCACAAATAAATTCATAAACAAATGGCTTAAGGAGGAACAAGGGATTTTGTTCTTTCAGTTTTCTGGTTGCATTTCTTAGTCCAGTTTGGCAGGACAGCTTATGCCAACACCAGAAATGGAAGAAACAGGCTCTGCCTTGTTCTCAGGACTGCTGAGAAAGGGACAAACTTCACTTGTCAGAAAGAATGTCCAAATATGCTGAAGTATGTCAACCTCAGATTCCTCAATCTTATTCACTTTCTCAGAGAACAGTCCCACCTACCACAGACTGGGTCTTCCCATGTTAATTAGACAATCTCCTGTAGGTTTGTTCAAGGGCTTGCCTTAACTACAAACTCATACATGTGCCAAGAGCTCAACCCTCAAATGCTGACACCTTTATCTAACTGTGCGTGTATTTGTGTATCAGAGGTCCAAGGCTGACTTCGGAAGTCATCCCGATTGTTCTACCTCCTTTTTGCTTTGCTCTGAGGTTTCTCAGGCTCCACCTTCCAGGGCCAAGTGTAAGCTTCTGCCATTTCCTTTCCACATGGCCTTTTTACATTGGATCAGGGTCCAAAGTCATGTCCTAAGCAGAGCTTAACCACTGAGCCATCTTTCCAACCCCAAAATTTTATCTTTTTTAAATTTAAAATGTTTATTTATTTGAAAGAGATGGAAGAGAGAGAGAGAGAGAGAGAGAGAGAGAGAGAGAGAGAGAGAGAGGGTTTCCTCTTTCCACTACCATGTGGGTTCTGGGGACTGAACTTGTTTGTGTGTAGACATCTTTACCTATTGAGCCATCTTTTTGCTCTCCCTTTTGCCTTTTATTATTACTCGTGTGTGTCTGTGTGTGTATGAAGGTATGCATTGTGTACCTACGGAGGTTGGGGGATAACTTCATGGAGTCAGTTGTCTCCTATCTTTACAAGGGTTTGGGAATGAAACTCAAGTCACCAGGCTTGCAGGGTAAGTTCTTTATCTACTGAGCCATATCTCCAACCCTACTCTTTTTATGGAGATAGTTTAGTGGTTATGGTAGTTCAGTTCAGCAGCAGCTATCTTTTAGAATTTAGAATAAATCTTTCCAGGCACTCTTGACTTTTAAAAAGTTTCAGTTGACAAATCTGCTATTACTGTGATGGACCTATCTTTACATGTGACTTGGTGTTTCTCTCTTGCTACTTTCAGTGTACTTTCTTTGTTCTGTATATTTAGTGTTTTAATTATAATATCTTCATATATAATGTATGTGATAAATATATGATTAGGGGAGATCCTTTTCTGGTTTTCTCTGTTTGGTGTTGTAAATGTCTCCTGTGTCTGGATTACCATCTCTTCTCTAATTCTGTAAATTTTCTGGTATGATTCTTTTATTATTATTATTTTACATTTTTATTTACTTTTTGTGTATATGTATGTACATGCATGAGTGTGTGAAGGACAACTTCCGAGAGTCAGTTCTCTCCTTCCACCATGTGGGTTCTAAGGAATGAAGGCAAGCACTTTTACTCATTGAGTCATCTTGCCAGCCCTTATGATTCTTTTGAAAGCATTTTCTATGTTGTTTGAATGAGAATTCTTTTTGCTATTCCTATAACCCTTAGCTTTGGTCTTCTAGATTATCATGTATATCTTGGAATTTCCACTGGTCTTTTCTTAATATCTTTGTCCCTGTTGGATTGTTCCAATTCCTCTTTCAAGTTCAGATATTCTTCTTGATTCATTCTTTTGGTGAGATTTTGCACAGAGTTTTTGTTTTAAATTTGACTTGCTACATTTTTTATTTCTATCATTTAAGGTTATTTATTTCAGTATTTGTTGAATTTTTCTTTTATATAATGTATCACCTTTCTTATTTCATTCAGCTATTTATACTTGCAATAAAAAGCTCACTTTGGGGGCTGGAGAGGTGGCTCAGGGGTTAAGGCTCTGTCTTGCAGGCGGAAGGTCCTGAGTTCGGATCCTAGACCTCATGTATAGACACCAGGCGGAAGCAGGGGTGGCCTGGTTTCTGGTCCTGGTAGGGCAGAGCCTGTGAATCTCGGGGCAGAGTAAACAAGGAAGAGGTGGAGGCGGTCCATGGTGGTTCCCGAATTCGTCCGTGGTTCTACACACACACACACACACACACACACATATACATACACACACACGCATACATGCACAATTGAATAAATAATAAATAATAAATAATAAAAAAATAAAAAAGTTAGCAACAGAATGAATAGAAGGAAAAGTATTCTGAGTTACAAGAGAGACAGAAGCTGGTGTCCATCATAGTTTGCTCAGGAACAGGAGGAAGGATATTGCAGTAGGAAGCAGAGGCAATGGCCAACATAGTATGAGAGGAAACTGGAGCGACAGAAGGAACAGACCATGCTACATGTTATGTGCTATGACCAAGAGTTAGATACTATGATTCCTTTCTTACTTTGTGAGTGAGTGTGTGTATGTGTGTGTGTGTAGACCAGTCTTCCTCAATTGTTCTCCATCTCATTTTTTGAAATAAAGTCTCTCACTGAATGGGAAACTGGGTGGTTCCGTAAACTAACTGGCCAGCAAGCCCCAGGGGGCCTCCTATCTCAGCCTTTCTAAGGGTTGGGATTACAGGTACACACATATGGGTTTTGGGAATTGAACTCATGTCTTCATGCTTACACATTTGACTGAGTCATCTCCCCAGTCCTGGATACTATGCTTTATTTTTTATTTTTTTTATTATTATTTATTCAATGGTGCATGTGTATGTATGTATATGCATGCGCGCGCGCGCGTGTGTGTGTGTGTGTGTGTGTGTGTGTGTGTGTGTGTATGTGTGTGTGTAGAACCACGGACGAATTCGGGAACCACCACGGATGCCTCCACCTCCTTCTGCCCCGGGATTCACAGGCTCCGCCCTACCAGGACCGGAATGCAGGCGCCCCCCCCTTCCGCCTGGCATTTATACATGGGATCTGGGATCCGAACTCAGGACCTTCCGCCTGCAAGGCAGAGGCTTAACCCCTGAGCCACCTCTCCAGCCCGATACTATGCTTTTTAATATGAAATCACAAAAGAATTTTAATCAAAGAACCAGCACAATGCAAGTAGTAATGGCTAGCAAAAAAACTGCTATACAGATATGACTAAATAGATATCAGTTGTTTAAAAATTAGCATATTAAGGTCTAATTAAAATACCAGGTAGGGTGAGACAGGATCTCTCACTATGTAATCTAGGACCTTGAACTTGAGATCCTCTTGTTCTGGCCTCCCTAGTGCTGATCGCAGGCATGTCCCATTACCCAGCTTCTAATTAAATATTTAAAATACAATAGTAGCTGAATGCAATGGCATGCATCCCTCAGTAGCCCTCACTGCTGGGGAGGCAGAGGCATGAGGATGGCATGAGCCTGGCAGGATTCAAGGCCAGCCTGGGTATCATAGGGAGACCTTATTGTAAAAAAGAAAATAATATGGAAACATAAAACCTCTAATCTAAATCTTTTTGAGTATCTCAGTAAAGGTCTTGGCCAGAGATGGCATTTCATGCTGTGATCCCTAGCAATTGGGAGGCTGAGACAGGACAGTTGTCATGATTTCAAGGTGATCCTGAAAACTTTTCTCAGACAAACAACTATTGTCTTACTCCATTTTTTTTTTTTTTGCTTTCATTACAGAATTCCTTAGACTAATTTATAATGAATGAAAATTTCTGAGTTTAGGGTTCCAGAGACTGTGAAGTCCAAGACAATGGTGCTGGCTGGCTCTTCATGCTGTATCATCCCATGATGGAATGTGGAAGGCAAGAGAGGGAAAGAAGCAAGAAGGACACATTGGCATTTATAACAAACCCATTGTTGAGGTAATGAATTGACTCCCATGATAATAGCATGGACTTCATGATTCACATCTCACCACTATTCCATTGGGGACTGAATAACACATGGGCTTTGGGGAGGAACATTAAAGCAATAGCAGCTCCAAATCTTTATAAAACCTTAATAAAAAACATTTTTACTTATTTGAGAGAGAGAGAGAGAGCACATGCATAGCACAAGGTAGAGGTTCAGTTCTTTCTTCTGTTATATGGACTTTTGGGGATCAGATTCAGGTCCTCAGGTTCACAAGCAAATACCCGTGTATGTGTGTGTGTGTATGTGTGTGTGCACGCGCATGCGCACATCTGTGGAGGCTCAAGCATCCTGGATTGCTCTACCTTCTTTTGGCTTTGCTATAGGGTTTCCCAGGCTCCACCTACCAAGACTGGAAGTATAGGCTGTTGCCATTTTCCTCCCAGTCCAGTGTTCTTACATGGAATCTGTGATTTGAACTCAGGTCCTTCTGTTTGCAACACAGAAGCTTAATCCTGAGCCATCTCTCTAGCCCATAAATACCTTAATAAAGTTAAAGAGAGAGGAATAAATAAAACCAAAGCCAATAAAAGACATAGAAGCAGTGGAGATATATTTAGCATGGTAAATTTAAAAAGTAATGCAATTGTAGAAATAACTCCAAATATATTTGCAATTTTAATAACAAGTAGATTAAATTTACGAGTTAAAATTGGAACTCATATTAGAAACTAGAAGCAAATTTAGCTATTATCCGTAGACAGCTAAACCATAAAGGCACAGAAAAATAGAAAAAAATTGAATGGGGAAGTATAAGTGGGCAAATATCCAAAAGAATGCCAGTATTTTAATAGTAATGCCAAACAAAAGAAACTTTAAGGACTAACACTTTTTTTAAAAAGTAAATGATGGGCTGGAGAGGTGGCTCAGGGGTTAAGCCTCTGCCTTGCAGGAGGAAGGTCCTGAGTTCGGATCCCATGATCCCACGTATAGACGCCAGGTGGAAGCGGGGGCGGCCTGCGCTTCTGGTCCTGGTAGGGAGCCTGTGAATCCCGGGGCAGAAGGAGGTGGAGGCGTCCGTGGTGGTTCCCGAATTCGTCCGTGGTTTTACACACACACGCGCGCACACACACATACACATGCACACGCGCGCGCACACACATATACACATGCACACACGCACAATTGAATAAATAAATTTAAAAAAATTTTTTAAAAAAGTAAATGATAAAGGAATGATTCACTAAACAGATACAGCAGTTCTGAATATATAACGTATGAAAACCTTCTCACTATATATAAAACAAAATGTCATTGACAGGCTTACAGGAAGTTAGCAAGTCCATTGGTAGAGTTGGGGAGGGTTTTTTTTTAACCATGTTTACTACAGAAACAGAAAAAGCTAATAAAATATTAATAAGGATATGAACGATATGAAAAACACAGTCAAAAATTTTGCTAAAACCTGAATACTTCAAATACTCTATCGTTCACTAAGATATATTCTCAGTCCTATATGTTCTTCTTAAGTATAAATAGTGAATTTAGAAAATTTGGCAATAAAGCCAGCCTCAAGAAATAACAAGACTTGAACAAGACATGGGAGGCAGGCAAATCATCATGAACTTGAGGTCATATATATAATGAATTCTTGGACCACCTGGGCTACTAAATAAGACCCTTTCTCATGGAAAAAAAAAAAGTACCGAGACTTTATAGCATAAGATCACATTTAAAAAAACATAATATAACAAAATTATAAATCAAAAAAAGCCCTCTACCCCACAACAGAATGACTTTCAATTTCTGGTCTAAGCAAGTGGCTGTGTGATACTAATTTTATTTACTCATATGTAAAAGAATGAAAGAGGAAACATTTTTCTAAACTGGGTAGGAAATAGGACCATTGCAAAGAGAGTGAGGTATCGGAATAGAAATGCCTGAACAAATTCAACAGTCATAGGTTTGTGTGTCTTATTGTGACCACACACTTGTCTTCACGTAATCTTTTTTTCTAGTTTGGGACTTTGTAAACATTGAGTTTGAAAACCACGGTTTAAATTAATATTGCTAATTAATTGATCATACTGCCATCTAGTGGTATATATTAGAACAGCAAGCAACACATAAAATGAAATCCTGACTTTTCTAAATTAATCAAAGGTGACTAGGTGTAATGGCTCAGGCTTGTAATCCTAATACTCAAGAGACTAATGGAGGAGGGGGAATCGCAATGAGTTTGAGGACAGCCTGGCCACATAGCAAGACACTGTCTATAATAATGCCATCTGTTCACAATATTATCATTCATTCTCTTAATTCTATACCTTTACTTAAATATCCTCCAATACAATGTTTCCTCCAAATGGAAAAGCTTAATGTAAAAACATTTTCGCATAGTTACTTGGTGGATGCTTACTACATACTAGCACTGTTGTAAGTTCTTTATTTGAACATTTAATTTAGTATCACAACAATCCTAAAAGCTTTGTCATGTTTGACAGAAAATGAAGATCTAGAATACATCTGTCCCTCAAAATCACAAAGTAGTACGTAATAAGGCTGAAATTTTGAATCTAGGTGATATCCTTCAAGAATGCTAACATTTAGTCACTTTGAACATTTTTAAAAACAAAAAAGTAATTTAAAATTTAATATAAGGAAATGGCCCAATGTACTCCAGCATGTCAATTTGATAGAATGTTATGCAGACATTTAAAATGGAAAACTGAATGTGAAGAACCCAGCCAAAATGACACAGAATGAATTATAATCTATATGTGACACTATAACATAACTTTTTTAAAAAGTTTTCGAAAACATACTTAGGAATCATTTCATATTTATCAGAGGTTGCAAAAAATAAAAATGATATGCATGTGTTTACCTTTTACAAAGATTCACTTGTTGATAACATTTTACCCATTTTTAAGAATTTTATGTGCATGTATGTGTATCAGAGGGCACTGTGTATGCCTGTGGAGATCCAAGAGTGACTTTGGGAATTTGCTCTACCTTCTCGTTACTTTGCTCTGGGCTTTCCCAGGCTTCATCTTTCCAGGACCAGAAGTGCAGGCTGCTGCATTTCTGCACATCATTTTTTTTCAAGTGATTTGGGATCTGAGCTCAGGTCCTTCTGCTTGTGAAACAGAAGCTTAATGCTTGAACCATCTCTCCAGCCTTACCCATTTGTTTTATCATTTATTTTCTTTACACACATATGCAAATAAACATATAATAATGCTCTTTATTTTTTTCCTTAAATAGAGGTCATATGTGTGGGTCAGATAGTGCATTTTCTGTTACTTTTCTGTAGTTGCCTTAAGTCTGAAATACTTCCATTCCCTCTTTGTTTTTTTTTTTTTTTTGCATTAACATTTTTGAAGGATACAGCTCTCCCACTTTTTTTTAAAATAAAAAAATAGGATACTTCATCTTCTGTTTGATGTTTTTACATGTTCAGGCTGAGTTTATAAATTAGAGCAGGAATACTGCCTAGGTGATGTTCAATTTTCTTGGAGTATTGCAGTTTGGAAGCACATAATGGCCATATGTCTCTCATAAGTGTTATAATTTTAACTATCTAGTTAAGGTTATGCTTTATTTTTCCATTGCAGTATCACTTTTTCTTCTTCTTGCAACTAATAAGAGATCTACAGAGGAGATATTTGTTGTTTGTCTTTGAGATAAAGTTCCACATGGCCTGGGCTGTCCTCCAACTCACTAAGATTAGCTTTGAACTCCTGATCCTCTTGGTTCTACCTTCCAAGTGCTGAGATTGCAGGCATGTACCTCCATGCCAGAATAGGAGGAGACATTTTAAGATGATACAAATATCCTATTCCTCACTAAAAATATCCTTTGTATATGGCATCTATTGATGATGATGCCAAATATCAATGCTTAATCAGAGCTTTATTATGATGGAATTTAAATGACTCTCTAGCTCTAACCAACAGTCCATATTTATAGTGGTCCTTCTCAGGGACTGTATTATGACCTTCCTGGGCCATATGCACATTTGACTTCATGGGCATCTTCCTCCATAGAAAGGTTTTAAAAATGAGTTTATGATCATGTTAACATAAAGACAAATATAACTGCTGCTACATTTATTTTCTTCTAACTTCTTTCAAAATAATTATAAAAACATTTTATGAGCTTTTTTATTATTTACTTATTTGAGAGAGAGAGAAAGAATACATTCATGCTATGGTACATGGGTGGAAGTTAGAGGGCAGCTTTCCTTCCACCATATAGACTTCTGGGTATTAAACTCAGGTTGCTAAGTTTGCAAACATACACCTTATACACTGAGCAATCTCATTGGTCCAAGAATGGATTTTTTTTGTAGACAAAATAATTAATACTCTATAAAGGTTTTGACATTCTAACAATTCAGTTTTCCATTTTTGTGAGTATATGGCATTCATGTATGTGTGTATGAGTGTTTGCACGTATGTAGATCCATGCATATGTGTATGTGTATGTGCATGTGTGTGCAGACTTGAGGTTGATATTAGGAATCATTTCCTTTATTCTTCCATCTTATATTTTTGAGATAAGGTTTCTACCCAAAGGTCACTGATAGAGCTAGTATAACTAGCCAGCTTACTTTGGGGAGTCTAAGTCTCTGTTTTCTGAGACTGAAATTGCAGGTGAGCCTCCACAGTTATCTGGCATTTTATCCTGGATCTGGGGATCTGAACTCTGGTTGTTTTTCACCTTTAAACCATCTCCCAGTTTTTAACCTTTGTGTCCGTCTTATCAGTGAGAAGTAATACGTTATCATAGCCTTAATAATTTCCATTTCTTTTATTACAAATTAAGCTGAATATATCTTCATATGTCTAAAAATTATCTGTCTATCTATCTATCTATCTATCTATCATCTATCTATGTTCTCTCTTCTTATATATATCTTTGTAGATTATCCATTTAGGACTTCATATATCTTGTTCTTTCTTTATAATGTGCATTTTATTTTATGTTTTATTTATAGGATATGTATGATAATTCAGTATACATATATAAAATGTAATGATTCAACCAAAGTAATTAACATTTCCATCTTCCCAAACATTTACCATTTCTGTATGTTGGGAACCTTTGGATTCTTCTAGTTATTTCTATTTTTCTATATAACTCTTTCGTCAGTTTTATCTTTATTCTTTTTTTATAATGAGACCTCTTTATATTTAATTTAATTTTTATTTTAATTTTATTTTTGCATGTGTGTCTGTGTGTATCAGAGAACACTATGTGTACCTGTAGAGGCACAAGGGTTACTTTGGGAATTACCCTTGATTGTACTATTTCCTCTTTGCTTTGTTCTGGAGTTTCCCAGGCTCTACCTTCCAGGGCAGGAAGTACACACTGGTGCTATTTCCACCTGGTGCCTTTAAATGGGATCCAGGATCTGAACTTACGACTTTTGGCTTGCAAGGCAGAGTTTTAACCCTTGAGCCATCTCTCCAGTCCTCATCTTTATTCTTAAAATATTTTAAAGAGTTTGTTCTTTGTATTTTGTCTTTTTAACATTTTGCTATGTGAAACTTTTTTAATCTTTATATTGTAAAATTTGTCAATATTTTCTGTCTCTTTCCTTTGTAATTAAAATTATAGCATCAAAGTTTTCCTTACATAAGGGGCAAAGAGAAGCTCATCCAAATTTTCTTCTAGAACTAGTATAATTGGTCTGTTTGCATTTGTTTACTTTTAATAATGTTTTCATTTATTCTTTGACAACTTATACAATCATGCAGTGTAGTTTCATCATATCTAATCCTCCTCCTCCCATTCCTTTAATGTGTCTTCCTCCCACCTTCATGTCCTTTAAAAAAACTGGCTGCAATATAAAATAGTATATGAGTAATAGGAGAAAACATATTTAGCATCTCTACATAGCCATTATTATTTAGTTTCCAGCCTTACATGGTTAAGAACCTCAAACTAAAGACCAATGGAGTTTTGCTGGTCTTCTGTGAGACTGGAAGACCATAATGTGAGTGCATAGATATTGGAATTCAGTTGGTTGGCAATCACTGTAGCCTGTCAGGCTACTAATCATTTAAATGTTCATAGATCGGAACACTGAGCATAGACATAGCCTCTCTCAATTCTGCCACCTACTGATGCAATGCAATAGTGTTTTTTCATATAAAATTTGAGTCTATTTAGAATTTATTCTTGTACATGTCATGAAGAATGATCTTTTCCCAAATGGCTCATTTTTAAAAAGTCTCAAAGTTTTGGATATATAGAAGTATGTTTTTCATTTTTATTTCTGATTTTCGATGCTTTTGTTAGTGAAATTATTTTTTGAAGCACAAAATTTTTATTTTTAATGATCAGAATTTCCAAAAATAGCCACATATCTGAGCTGCTTTCATATTCTTTTCTTGTACATTCCATTTATCCTAATAATATTAACATGGCTTATGGATGAGTGATTTACTTTTTAAATGCATTCTTTTAGCATCTTACATATGTATTTGTTTCATTTTTACCCCTTATTACCCAATACTGATCCCCTAATTTTTCCCTTTACAAATTTCTTCTTCTCTACTTGTCTTCCTTCCCTTCCTATGTCCATTTCTCTGTGTGTGGCTTACTAAGTCTCATCTGGGTTAATGTTAATGACATGTGTCTAGGCACTTTTTGAAGCAAGAATAATATACCAGTGGGCATATCAATTGGGAGAGTTGCTCCCCTTGTCTCCCATCCATCCTCAACCCTTCTTGGTCTCTGAGGGAGGTGTGTTGTCTCTGGAAGTCTTTCCCCTTTCATGATGTAATGTAGATAGACCAAATCTGTGCAGGACTCATGGAAGCAAACACAGCTGCAGCGAGGTCCTGATTAGAGAACATATTGTCTGACTACACCCTTCCCTGCTCTGAAGCTCTTACATTCTCACTCTCCCTCTTCTGTGATGCTCCATGAGCTCTGAGTTGGTGGTTGACCTGGATGTCTTCTTTAGGACTGAATAGTCCACAGTCACTTATTCTCTACATTTTGATCTATTGTGATTTTCTGTATCTTAATACTGTCCATTGCCAAGGGAAGCTTCTAGGTTTAGTGCAGGTAGCTCCTCTAATCTATAGATATAGTGATAAAAGCTTAAAAAGCAGTTTAATATCAGAACTTAATTTTTAAAATATTTTAGTTACTAGAAAAATAAAGAGAAAATACAAAGAGAAAGAGAGGCAGAGAGAGGAGGAAAGAGAGATGCACATTCATGTCACGACAGACAAGTAGAGGTCAGAGGACACTTTCAGAAATCATTTCTCTGGGTTCCCATGTGGGCTTCTGGTGATTAAACTCAAGTCTCCAGGTTTGTGAGTAAGTTACCTGCTGTGCTGTCTCACCTGCCCCAGTGCTCTTGTTTTTAAATGTAAGAGAAAATGTTTCTTAAATGAAAGAGCAGCAGGACTGGGGAGGCAGCTCAGTAGCTAAATCACTTGCTGGGCAAGTAAAAGGACGAGAATTTAGATATCCAGATTCCATATCAAATAGAAATGCTGGATGGGTATAGCAGTCCACCACCAATTCCAGGCCCTTCTAGAAGCTGGGGCCTGGGAATCTCCAGAGTAAACTGGTTAGACAGATCATTCCTAGAAGTGGGCTCTGAGTTTAGAGACCTGGCCTCAAAGGACTAAAGCAGAAGAGTAATCAAGAATGATTCCTGATAGAAACCTTGATTCTCTGCACATGCATGCACCTCATACTCACAGAACATGAAAATAGAAAGAAAAAAAAAGAAATAGCTGTGTCAAGGATATTGGTGTTCTTAATGGTATAGTCCATATTAATGTTATTTCTCTCCTCACAGTTGATGGCACTTTCAGAGTTTTCTGTGCTGTTTAGGCCTGCACTTGCACCTTCTTGGGCTAATTGTTTTGTAAATGTGAATGGTCTCTCCTCAATTAAACTGTGAATATCCTGAAGTCAGAGTTATTGGTTAAACTAAGTAACCATACATCCCATACCTGAACATCTATTTCTTGGATTATATTTTTGGATTTTTTTTACTTGAGTGCATATTGTAATTATTTTAACTTATGTTTAGATAGTACATTTTGTCAAACAGTACAGTATAAATTATTAGTTGATTTAGGTACTCTAGCATGGCCTGGGTCAGACAAAGTGGTAGTTGATTCAATTCTTTTTCTTCAGCTCTTTTATCTAGACTCCAACTCTTAAATGAAATTATACATTAAGAGTTGGAGAGATAGCTCAAAGGTTAAAGTGCTTGCATTTTACAGAGTTGGAAAGATAACTCAGTGGTTAAAGTGCTTGATGTGTAAGACTGAAGTTTGGAGTTTATGTCTGGCAGGTAATTACTGCTCCAGAAGGCAGAGACTGGGAATCCCCAGAGCAAGCTGGCTAGCCAGGCTAACCCTATAAGCAAGCTCTGGGTTTAATTAGAAACTCAGTCTCAAAAGAATAAGGTAGAAAGATATCATAGTTTCCCGTTATCAACCTCAGGCCTCCACATACATATGCACACAGGTACTCATGTACATGCATACATACACACATCCCCCAACATACACATGAAAAGAATATCTTACAGATGAGAACATGGAGACTTAGAAAGCGAAGAAAATTGTTTTTATGGTTTTTGAAACTTGAGCTTTCTCTGGCTCTAGAAGAAACCTAAACGTTTAATATATTTTGCTTTATGTAAGAATGCTTTATAAACAGTTTTGCAGATGTTTTATTAAGTGTATAATGATTTCAATGCTGGCTAATTGGTAATACTGATAAATAAAAATATAAAGAGCTTGGATGATGGCTTGTGTACAAGTATGTGGACCAGAATTCAAAATTCCTGGCACCCACATAAAAGCCATGCATACTTGCATGCACGACTATAACCCCAGTGTTGTTGAAGGTGGAGCTCTAGGATCACTAGAGCTTGCTGACTAGCAGCCCACCTCCAGGTTCAGTGAGAGACCCTGTCTCAAGGAAATAAAGTAGAATGTGATAGAGCAGGATATCTGATATCTTCTTCTGACCTCTACATGTTCCCTCACACATGCATGTTTATATACCACACCCACAACATACACGAATACATACATAGTCATATGTAGAACTTCAGGTTCAGGACATAATCTATCACAAAGACTAGCTAGACTCTTTTCATTCTGCAAATCTATGAGTTTACTACTTCGTTGCTGTGAAAAATATCTAAGATGAACGATTTAAAGAAGGAAAGATTTATTTTGACTATTTTCAAAGGTTTCGGTCTATGGTCATTTGCTCCATTGTCATAAGGGAGAACATCATGCTGGCAGGACCATGCTTACCACCTCATATTGACCAGGAAGCAGAGAGCCTCAGCCAGGGGTCAGGGCAAGATAAACCCTTCAAAAATATGCTGCCATTGACCTTACTGCAACTAGGTCCTACTCCCCGATATTCCATTCCATACGAATATATTAACCATTGATGACATGAGTGCCTTCTTGGTCTACTCATCTTTAAATCATTGGCTCTACCAGTAGAGGAACAAACCTTCAATACATGAGCCTTTTGGTAGGACTATTTCAGACATAAGCCACAGTACCCAACTAAAAGATTGGTTTTTTATACCTATTCCTTAAACTTTTTGTTGTTGTTTCTCTAAGGTGGTTATTGACCACAAAATATTTTAGGAAGGTGGACACCCTGTGTGATTTATGTGGGGACCTGTACTCCCTTTGGAATATCATGTTGAGGTTATCGTTGCTTGATGTGTATTCCTCTTCTTTATTTGAATGACTTTCAATTTGTCATTTAGAAATTTTACTTCATCATGATTTTCTTTGTGATATTTGTTGACAGAATTAGTCTTTATTAGAGCATCTGTGCTTGTTCATACTTTCATTGTTATAGTTATCTCATTGCATTTAACTTGCTGGTTATAAAGTCATATGCTCAGTATATGTATACTTCGTCAACTTCATAGTGGTAGGGAAATTCCAGGGGTCCTAGAGTATGTCTGGTGAGAAAAGAGAGTTGATGAGGCACTAAATTCTTATGGCTCTCTAGGGAAAAGAATTAATCAAATCTTCTTTCTATCCTGTGACAGTTCTAAATGGAGCAATAGTATGGGTGTTTATGGAACCTAGAATTCTTGTTAATTATATTCATTACAGTGACAATTAAATATCACTGTCACAAGGTGTCAACTTGCTAGGTGAGGTGGCACACATTTATAATCCCAACACTCAGTAGGCTGAGGCAGCTTGGGCTAAAAGAGAGATCCTTTCTCAAAAAAATTCATTGAATATTCTTGGAGGTATTATCTTTAAATTGTTGGATTGTTTCTATAAGTAAAAAGCTTTATTATTTATCTTTTAATTTTTACACAATTACCTCTCCTAATTTTTGGTTTAAATCCTACCTGGGGAGGGATTTCTCTTATATATTTTATAACAACACAACTGTAAACATTTTAGAATAAATTCTCCCAGATCTTTTGCTGTGCAAAAAAAGATTATATGTACTTATTGTCTTTTAATTTGTTCCTTTTTAAAGTTAAAATATAAATGAGGGACACCTTTCTGTGACAATTGGGCATTTTATGTTGTCATTTAAAAGTTGTATGACTACAACTATAACATCAATTATTTATTATTAAGATTGGTTTATTTTCATAATTTTTGTTATGTTGGTTGTACTTCTTGGTAAAATTCTTTTTAAAATTATTTACTTTGTGTGTGTGTGTGTGTGTGTGTGTGTGTGTGTGTGTGTGTGTGTGTGTGTGTATGTATCAGAGGGCATTGTGTATCCCTGTGGAAGACCAAGGGTGACTCTTCGGAAATCGTCCTGGATTGCTTCTACTTCTTTTTTGCTTCTCTTTGGGATTTCCCAGGCTCTACCCACCAGGGCAAGACATGCAGGCCACCGTTTCTGCGTGGCATTTTTAACGTGGGAACTGAGATCCAAACTCAGGTCTTTCTCCTTGTGAGGCAGAGTCTTAACTCCTGTGCCATCTCTCTAGCCCTTGGTAAACCTCTTTACATATTCTTATATCTTTTGGATGAATTCCAAGTTGGAATTGCAAGAACTAAAGACAAGCACAGTTTGAGACTTTTGACTGTCACTGTTAATTATGGCTCAGAAAGATTGGTAATTTATGCTTCATCGTTAGTCTGAGTGCAAGTTTCTACATATTCTACCAAAGTTTGTTTTTACTTTTCCAAGTTTGATATAAAAAACGTTATTTCATTTTGATTTATTTACTTATTATTTAGGGTGAATATTTTGATGTGCTTATTTATTAACATTTTATATTCTTGTTTTTTTCTTTGCATGTTTTTCTTTTGTAATTTTTTTATGTATTTACAGAAAGAGACAAAGGAAGAGAAGGCATACACACACATGTCACAATGCATGTGGAGGTCAAAGGACAACTTTTAGAAGTTTGTTTTCTTCTTCTACAATGTGGGTTTATGGGGAAAGTTGACAATGAGATTGCCTGAAGAAACTTCAATAGTGTCCAGTGAGATATAATATCATGATTATGAGAAATAACTGATACAAAAAAGAAGTGATGGATATTGTCAAATGTTGATAGAGGAAAATGAGGATGGAATGCTTGTTGAGTTGAATAAGAAACTCATTGGTGATTGTGATGATTAAAACTGATTGTCAACAAAATGTAGAAATCAAACTAGGAAATAAATCTGAACATGTCTGTGAGATGCCTTTTAGAATAGATTAATTGTGATAGGAAGACCCACCCTAATTGTGGGTAGCACATGGACTGGATGCTGGACTCAATAAAAAGGAGAAAGTGAAAAAAAGGAGAAAGTGAATTGAGCACAGTATTCATCTCTCCCTCTCTCTCTCTCTCTACTTCTTTACTGTGGATGTAGTGTGACCAGCTGCCTCAAGCTTCTGCCTCCATGACTTCTCTGTCAGAATGGACTGTGCTCTTGAATTGTGAGCCAAAGTTAACTCTTCCTTTATGTTACTGCTGTCAGTTATTTTGTCCTAACAATGAGAAAAGTGCTCTTGACTAGACAGTTAAGTGAAATGGTACGGAGAGAATCCTAGTGGGTGAGACAACAGCAGGTGAGGAAGCCATAAACAACTCTTTAGGAAGATTTGCTATGAATAAACAGTGACTGGGTGTGGGAGTTAATCTGTAATCCCAGCAGAGGTAGAGGCAGATGCAAAGTATTGCTCCAAATTCAAAGCCAACCTGGGCTACATAAGTTCCAGGCCAACTTGGGCTATACAGCAAGATTTTGTCTTAGGAGAAAAAAAAAAAAAAAAAAGACATGTTTACTTACATCACTAAGTCAGAAAATGGTTGATAATATAGCAAAAGAAGAAGATTTAAATGACAGATTCCTTGGAAGGAAAGAAAAGATGGGCTCTAGAACACCCCAGAATTTAAAAAGAAACAACATAGTTGAATTCATCAAACAAAATACATGCCTAACATTATGTATAAAATGCATAAATGAGGCAAGTCAGATAGTCTCTAGAAGGCATTGGTTTAATATCTGTTGCTGCACAACAAACTATGTTCAAACTTAGTGACCTTAACTGTTTATTATGTCTCATCATTTTGTAGACCTACTAGGTGGTTTTGTTTGTCAAGATGTTGCTGGGTTCAAAGAAAAGTGGCCTAACTGTCAAGTCTGGCAGTCGGTGCTGACTGATAGCAAGAAGTTCAGTGGGGTTATGAACCGTGGCTTTACTTATCCTCCACATGTCTTTCTTTATAGTTGGGTTTCCCCAGGGGAGAAAGCATTCTTTTTAATTTTTTATCCAAATATTAAGTAAGTCTTTTTAATTCTTCGACAGTTTCATACATGTATACAGTGAATTTTAGTCACTTTTGTTCCATATAACCCTGTCTTATCTCCCCTCACCCCTTTAAAAATCTTCTTCATCCCAAAAGTCTCCCTTTCATTTTTTCATATGTATGTATGTATGTATGTATTATGTATATATGCATGTATCTATGTATGTGGGCACATATGCTTGTGCAGGTGTGGAAGTCTGAGGATGATATCAGGAATCATCCTTGATTGCTCTTCCACATTACTGACTAGCCACCTCACTCAGGATTCCCAGTCTCTGCCTCTGAGGGCTAAAATTACAGTTGGAATGTCATACTTGTCAGACATTTTACATGGGCTCTGGCAATCTGAACTTTAGGCCTTTTGCTTGTGTGACAACCACTTTAACCTCTGAACCATCTCCTCAGATCTATATAGGGAAATTATAAACATCATAAATACCTGACAAAGATCGAAAGGAAAACAAGGAAGTGGGGTACTTCCATTCAAACTTCTAATAATTGTACTTTCAAATAAGCTTGTAAAATAATAGCTCCTATACATCTTTATCATGCATTCTTAGTGTTAATTATCCTTCCCAACACTATCCAGTCCCACTCTATTCTATCCAATCATCCCCCTCCCTGTTAAAACCTTCCTTCTATTAAGAGAAGAACTTACTATTTTTAGATTATTTAAAACAAATTCAATACTAGGATAGTTTCAGTTTTGGGGATCCCATTTTAAAGTTCATTTACCCATACCATCTTTAAAATGGGAAATCACATTTGTATTTGTCTTGCTAATTAAAACAGTCTACTAAGAATTAACGATAATAACAATGTCATTGTGATTTTTTGTTAGACCTGTAAAGTACATGAAGCTTTATTTCTTTTTTAGTAGGCTTGAATTTCCTTTTTCAAGTGGAAAACTGCTACCTGTCACCAACACTGTTCTTATATTATAGGCCCATGGCAGATTTATCTTGAGCACAGAATTTAGAAGTCTCGCTTTCTCTCTGTTCTAGTGATGGCATTGTCCTGATGCACCATCATATACCATAAAAAGAGAACATTGAGAAGAATGAGTACACACAGGGGAAAGAAAGCTTTTGCTTCTGACTCCTTGATATAAACAGCCAATATGAAATTACACTCAAACCTTGTGCTCTCGACAAAGTGGAAGATAAAGAAACCTGGAAAAGGCATTCTCATGAGAAAGAATGGTGGAATCAGAAACATGAAGGAGATAACTGATTCCTCCAAAAAATATAGCTTCTGGGAAAACCACTTGGCACATAGGAACCCTTATAGTTTCCATTTCAAAAAGTTGGTATGTGAGTAGTATAATTTAAAGTCAATTCTGTCTTCTCCTGGACTTGCATCAAAAAATAATACACTAGAAAAATATTTGAAATTGAGTATAAAGCTCCACTGGGGAAAAATAAATTTTTGGTAAGGAAGTAGGTCTGTAAGAGAACCACCTGATACAATATGGTAAACATTGTAATCTCCTGGTAACTTTATGTGTACTAAAAATTATGACCCCAAGTTGGAAAACTGTCACCAGGTTGTGGTGGTACATGCCTATAATTATAGTACTCAGGTGACTGATGTAGAGTTGCAAGTTCAAGGCCAGCCTGAGCTACATAGCAAGATTTTACCTCAAAACAAATAAACAATCATTTTTTAAACATTTTTTATTATTATTTCCACTAATACAAACTTAATAGGTACACCAGTTCCCTCCCTCCCTCCCCCCCAACCCCCTGCTCCCCCTCCCCTCACCCCTCCCTCTCCATCCCCCAGTGCCTCCCCTCCTCCCAATTCCCAGAGAATTCTTTAATGTGCATGCCAGACTTTCCTCTGGGCCCTCCTCTCCGATGACGTACAAGGACCCAGTGGCATTTCCCTGAAACCTTTCCCGTGTTCCCCTTAAGCATAGGAACACTACTGTGGCTGTCAATCCCTTGCCTCCAAGGATCTTGGTGCCTTTAGCAGATGCTAGACTTTGTGAGGTCAATAGTGTGTTGGACATTGCGCAGGGCATGCAAAGTCCAATTATGATTGCTTCGGCCCTAACTTGTGTGGAGTATCTTGCAAATCATTGCTCCTCCCATCCTTTTGCTCTTACAATCTCACCGCCCCCTCTTCCGCAAATTTCCCTGAGCTTCAGGATGGGGAGAGATTAGTCTGGCCTAGTTCTAGGTGGTTGATATAGAGTCTCTGAAGTTCTGGATTGTGGTTTGTTGATTTTCTTTTGTAGTTTTGCTGCTCCTGCAATGCCCTTCACTCCATCCTGATGGGCATTGTATGTCGCCCCCTGGCCAGAGACAAAAAGCTGTTAAACTGGAGTCTTGTTATAAGAGCACATTCAAGGGTAGATGTAATAAAAGTAGGAAACCTCAGTGAGGGAGGGGTCAATCACCCATTTGCAAAATGGTTACTTTTTTTCTGCCAGACTATATGCCCTCCCCTTCTGGTGAGATCATACCCCCTCAGTTGTAAATGATCAGGAACGAACGTCTGTGAACTTAACCAGGTGTCTCATTACTTACTTGCAGTCCTTGATGGAGGCCTATTTTCTCTGCTATAACATGGTTCCCTCTCTCCTTGTTTCTGGTGTGGTCCTCCAACCCCATCCCTCCTGTTCATAATCCTTGCAATTACTGTAGGTATTACATAGATTAAAACAAATAAACAATCTTTATCTTTACTCTTCTTTATACCACTTTCCTTATTTCCCTTCTCAGCTTCCCCTTTTCAGACTTTGGGAATTTCTTTCATGGATGAGTTTTCCTTGCAGAACTGTCCAATATAGCTTTCTTACAATGATGAAAGTCTTTGTATTTTTAGTCTTCACAGTAGGCACTAGTCACAGAGGATGATTGAGTACTTGAATATGTCAAGTGAAAATGGGGAACAGAATTTTACATTTTAAACTTTACAGTTGGTTTCAATTACTTACAACTAAATTGTAAATATCCACATGTGGTTAGTGGGTACCTTATTGGACAGTAGGGCCTTCAGTCTTATTTGCAGCTCACAGAATTCTGCTTTTCTTTAGAAGCTGAAAACAATCTGTGCTTTACCATCTATCACAATTACTTCTCTTTTATTACTGTGAAACAACATTCAGACTCAAAAAAGTTAGGGGGGAATGGGAATTTTATTTGGCTTGGTATAGATCATTATGGTGGGAATTACATAGCAAAAGGCATGGCTGGAGAGAGAAGCTGGAAGAGGGTGGTTCAGGTCACCATCAGAAAGGCTGAGAGCAAGAGAAAACTCAGATGAAACGATGCCAGGCCACAAACCTCAAGGCCCATCCTCTGACCTGTTTTGCTCCAACAAGGCTCCACCTCCTAAAAGTGCCATAACCTTCCTGGGCATTATTATCAGCTAAGGATTCAAAGACAAGAACCTATGGGGACAACTCACATTCAAACCAGGACAGTATTATAATACACTAATGAGTATATCCTTTCATATAGCCTTTTTAAATTTAATGTTTCAGTTGTTTCCTGAGTAATGGAATAAATGGAATTACAAACATCTCTTTTCTTCCTTCCTTCCTTCCTTCCTTCCTTCCTTCCTTCCTTCCTTCCTTCCTTCCTTCCTTCCTCCCTCCCTCCCTCCCTCCCTCCCTCCTTCCCTTCCTGTCTCCCTCCCTTCCTTCCCTTCCTTCCTTCCTTCCTTCCTTCCTTCCTTCCTTCCTTCCTTCCTTCCTTCCTTCCTTCCTTCCTTATCTTACTACATAGCTTAGACTGGTCTCAAACATAAGATCTTTCTATCTCAGCTTTCAGAGGGTTGGATTCACAGGTATTCACTACCATGCCTGGCTTAAAGCTTTTGTTTAATAAATCAAAGCCCAAATCAATATTTTCCTTCTCTAAATCTTTTGTTTAGAAAGACAAATCAGTGAAAGATGAGTTGCTGTAGTCTTACTGTGACTTAGCTCTTTCTTTCCTCTTACCTCTATCAAGCATTTAGTGTTTCATAGATAGGCCACAGATAACCTTTGTCTTACTTTCTTCTTGAATTGTTTCATGGAAGGCTCTTATCTTCCTGTACTAGTTATACTTTATCCTTACCTCCTCCAACTTACTGGATTTACTCTGTCTTTGCTGATCCTACTCTATGTCCAGAAGTGCTGAACTTTATGGGTCATACCACCAATTTCTCATTCCTTGGCTTCAAATGGGCTCAGCAGAAGCTTGTCATGAGAATAGGAGGAAGAAAGGGAGAATGGAGGTATTTCTGCCTTGATTTCTTATTTTGGCATCCTGCTTTTGTAGTAACTGTCCGGGACCTGTCCCCCACTATTCACTGGGATTTTCTTTACCTCTCTCCTCTACGTCCAGGGAAGATAATCCCTGGGGATCTCTATATACCTTTCACTTCCCTTAACTCTGTTCATATCTTTGTATATTGTTTCTTTAATAAATAATTTTCACTTTTTTCATCGATAGCACATTCGCAAATATGGTGAAGAAATGTGGCAAGCACCAATCCCACAAAGTGACACAGTACAAAAGGGAAAAGACTCTCTGTATGCCCAAGGAAAGTGGCATTATGACAGAAGTAGAGTGGCCAGGTGGGCAGACCAACTCTATTTTCTAGGAAAAGGCTAAAACGACAAAGAAGATCGTGCTGAGACAGGAATGTGTTGAGCCCAACTCCAGATCTCAGCCAATGCTGGCTATTAAGAGATGCAAACATTTTGAACTGGGAGGCAAGAAGAGAAAAGGCCAGGTGATCCACTTCTGAACAGATGTTGTTACAAAGACAATAAATTAATGAACTGATATTAAAAAATAAATAAATTTCAAACCATTTTAAGTAGAATGCCATTTTCTGTTCAGGGTTCTGTTCCTCTAGTGATGTCAAAAATTTTATGTTACTACTTTTTTTCCTGGGGAAAATATTTATTATTTGACTTTTTACAGAATAGATAAGTTAACATCTATCTACACACATTTTCTTTTGCGCTTAACTACCTCATAAAATGGATCTTAGGAACATTTATATGAAACTTAAATATCCAAGTCCTGGCAAAGTAAAATTATAAAATGCATCATCTAATAGAATATTACAAGTTATGTGAAGAAACAGGAAGATATGATCTACAAGAGAAATACTGTAATTAATGAAAAATGACCCAGAACTGACATGAATGCTGAAATCATCAGACAAGGATAGTAAGACAGTTTTTATAATGTCATATGTATTCAGAAAGTTAAGTAAGACAAGGAAAATTTAAAGGAAAGTTCCAACTTCTAGGAACAAAACCAAATTGAATATATTAGATCATGAACTAGAAAGGATTATATGCCAATTGGTATCACAAAATAGTAGCACCATTGATACCACTTGCAAGAGAACTCTGAAATGAAACACAATGAGTAATAGAACCTAAAAAAAATTTAAAGGCATAGAAAAAGCCTAAACTACAAGTTGTGTATAATATAAATAGATCTCAAGAAAGCTGCCCCCACAAATTGTATTATGAGATCTCAGTATTTCATTTTCAACATGGTTAAGGGAGCAAGATATGTGTGTGACTTACATTAGACCCTCTTGTACGTATTGGAGATGATTCATCAGACTTTATTATGGATTAAGTTAAATTCCTTCCTTTTCACCACATCTTCCAGAAAGCCCTGTTGGCTCCACCTTCATATTATATCTTGAATTCCATCATTTTTCCTTCATCTGCACTGCCATGGTCACTTCTTACTTCTACTTAACGACTTTCTCGTGGATCTCTTCGATTTTGCTGTTGCAGCAGTGCAGTCTGCTCTGTAGCTCAAAGAAATCTCTTTTTTTCTTATAATTTATTTATTTATTTATTTATTTATTGTGCATGTGTGTATCAGAGGGCACTGTGTGTGTGTGTGTGTGTCTTTGGACGTCCAAGAGTGACTTCAGGAGTCATCCTGGATTTCTCAGGCTCTGCCTTCTTGGCGTTTTTTCCATGGGATCCAGGATCTGAACTCAAGTCCTTTTGCTTTTGAGGTAGAATCTTAACCCCCGAGCCCTGCAATCTCTTTTGAATAATAATCATATCTTGTTCCCACCTGTTATAGACACCTCAAATCTCACTGACATTCCTTTTATGCATCATCACGTCAGACTTACTGTTTTCAGTGCTCAGAGCGGTATTATTCCTTCTACCTCAAATGCTGTGCTTGCAGATTTATGGCTCAGCCATTGTCTCCTTAAAGAGACCTTTCTTGCAAGTGGCAGACTATCCTTGTCATGTGTAGCCCAGTTATATTACACACACACACACACACACACACACACACACACACACTTTCTCTCCTGAAAATGTTATTCATTTCTCTTTTAGTGTCTATCTCCCCAGAATGTGAACTCTCTAATAGCAAGAACCTTAATGTGTAATGTAATCTGCATTCTCAGCAACTGGCACAAAGTTCCATCTAGAGTAGCACAAAAATACTTTTGAGTTATAAGTTCCAAAATAGATGTTAATGAATTTACTTATTTATGTATGTATTTATTTAATACTGTTAGGGATCAAACTCTGACCTTTGAACATTCTAGGACAGTGATCTCCCACTGACCTCTGCTTCCAAATGGATTTTCTTTTTTTAAAGAAAGAAAGAATAGGCGCCCTAGTCCCTCATGGCACTCTAGTGCCATGAGTTTCTTTTCCAGCTGCCTGCTTCTCATAGAGGTACCTTAGCCCCTCATGACACTCCAGTGCCATGAGTCTGTTTCTTGTTCCTTGCTCCTCATGGATTCCATGCCTAGGCATCATGAGTTCTCTAGGGCCCCCTAGCCCCTTGTGACACTCCATGTCTGGAGTCCATGAGTTCCAGCCTTTCTCTCCTCTAATAAACTCTACCTTAATCCTCTACACGTGTTCTGGTTTCAATCTTCGACTCCAGAACACAAGAACCCTGCAAAGAGCAGTTTGATGAATGGGTAAAACCTAAGGACATGCTGGGTCCAAAGTGATATACATAAATGTATAATAAAAATAAGCTTGTGTCAAATTCAAAAAAAAAGAAAGAAAGAATAAATAAAAACTACTTCTGGAATGACTATATTCTGGAATGAATAATATAGAAACTTATTATTAGAAACTTAGGCCTAGCTTAAAGGGTTATGTATCATTCCATAACAAAGATATTACTATTATTTTGTCTTATTAGCAAATACTTGAACTATATTGTTTCTGCCCTTTGACTGGAGAGAAGAATGGCATATGAGTCTCTAGGAAGCAGTCTACGGCCATACCACCCTGAACGCGCCCGATCTCGTCTGATCTCGGAAGCTAAGCAGGGTCAAGCCTGGTTAGTACTTGGATGGGAGTCTCTAGGAAGCAAAAGAGGGCTGGAGAAATGGCTCAGTGATTAAAACCTTTGCCTCTTAAGAAAAAGAAAGAACTTGAGTTTGGAATCCTGGAACCTAGGATCCCATGTAAAAATAGTGTGTGTGTGGGGAGGAGCATATCCAGGTTGGTAGAGACTGAAAAACCCCAGAGCAAAAGCTGTAAGTAAATGAAACAATCCAGAATGATTCCCAATGTCACCTTTGGATCTCCATAGATACATATACTCAAAAGCACACACACAAATACAGGTAAAAACAGTGAGAAGCAAAAGAGAGGAATGATAGTGAAGAAGAATGGCATATGTATGTGAGCATGTGTTTATGTTAGACAAAATACAGGGTAACTCACTTGAATAATTTTGTCTAGATTTTAGTACTAGTAGAAATTATGATTATTACTTCTTTAGCATCTAGGCCGGTACTGTGAATAGTAGATGTTCAATAAAAACTTTTTGACTGGCTTGGTTTCCTGGGGTGTGGACTCAGTGTTCTCCACCTCCCCTCAGCTGAGCCTAGAGCAGAGAGGCCAGGCATCTGCCGGTGTGGGAGAGGCAGTACGTCAGGAGCCTTGCCTGACTGTCCTAGCCACACATTGAAAAAAAAAAAAAAAACTTTTTGAAATGAACAAATAAATTTACAAAATTTAAAGAAAGCTTAGGAAAGGTAAAGTCTTAAGATGATTGATTGCTAGTGATAACAGAAGAGTGTAGGAACCAAATGAAAAAAAAACACATTAGCTGAAAATAATGAGGTAGAATTATGGATGTACAAAGGTATAATAGCAGAGGATTGGGTATAAAAGAGTAATTTCTCCTTGCAATCTTCCTCTCTGCATGTGTGTGTGTGCACGCAAATCTTTGAAAGTTAAAGATTAAAAACACCCATCTTGAGAACATCTCAATTTTTCCCAATCCAAACTAGATATATTACAACATTTCAATTTATGATAACTAATGAAATAATCGTGTCATGCATTATCTAGCTGCATTAATACAAAACATATACATCTTTGTCCACAATGTGCTTCAGATGTGGTCTATTTTAGGGACCTTCTGAATCCTAATCTAAAAATGGTATCTGGAAAAGAGATATAATTTGTGCTCACATGGCAGTTTTCATCTCAAGGCCTCAAAGCACTATACAAAGAAATAAGTATTAGTATCCCAGATGTAGTGACTCAGACAGAGGGGCTACTGCCCTTGTCAACAGGTTGGGAAGTAAAAGTCCCCGGGCTGAGAACACAGTCATACACTATAAATTATTGAGTCATGCCTCTCTTGATTGCGGCTGGACTACCAATGACAAAGTTGTTTTTTTTTTTTTTAAATAAAGTAAAAAATCAGGCTCTAATCTTAATAATTTTAGCATGTGTCAAAATTATGGAAAGTGAATGCTTTTTAAAGCTACTGAGTTTTGGCCTTGTGGCTATTTAAAATAAAAGGAATTATGATAGATTAACAAAGACTAATGTATTTTTATTACTATTTATTTATTTTTTGCTTGTGTAGGTGCATGCGTGTAGGTGCATATAGTTATAGAAGAAGGCATAGTATGTGCCCATGAAGGCCCAAGAGTGTCTTTCCTCTGCTTTCCTGTCTGCTTTCCTCTGAAGTTTCCCTGATTTTGCCTTCCAGGAACAAAAGTGCAGGCCACCACCATTTCTGTCTGGTGTTTTTACATGGAATCAATACCCAAACTCATGTCCTTTTGCTTGTGAGGCAAAGGCTTAAGCCTTTGAGAGAGAGAGAGAGAGAGAGAGAGAGAGAGAGAGAGAGAGAGAGAGGAGGGGGAAACAAGTGGCAGAGCTGGAATTCAAATGGAGGTGGTTTGACTCACTGCCCTCATTTTAGCAAGTTACTCTAAGCCAGTTACTCTGTAGCAAGAACTTGTGTGAAGCATTTTGCACAAATTTCAATGTTCACTGAACACCTCTACAAGATAGATATATTATCGCAATTTTAGTGGGAGAGAAAACTAAGGCTTAGAAAGGCAAAGTGACTTGCCCAAGTTGACATGCCAGCATGTGTATGTTTGGCAAGGGAAGCCAGAATTTTGAAAAGCAGACAGGGCACTGGGCTGGGAGTCAGTTTTAGGACTGCTCCTACCACTAATAACTAGGCTGTGTGACCCCGAGCCAATTAATGAATTTCCACAGATGCTCTGTTTCCCCCTGTAAACAGAGAGCATTGTGTGTCACCACTGCTCAAGTTCTGCCCACTTGTAAAATTCTGTTGTTTAGTATCTGTATTCTGTTTAGTCCCTTGTTTGAAATCCTTGGAGGAAAATAAATTAACCACACAGAACCTGAAAGTGACTCTGGAAGCCAAATTTAGAAAACAGATCTCAAAACGAGAGGGGGTGGGTTTATAAAATGTCTTTATTTAGAAAGTGAGACTGTCCTGCTAAGGTTTGGCTTGATTTGTACTCAGCGACCAGATACAGTGCACATACCTGGCTTAGCTTGACTAGTTAGTTCTCCTGGACGCAGTTAGGAATGTAACCTGAGTCAGTGGTCCTTTCTGCCTGCTGAATTGGCCAAAGCTGGAAGAAACTCATTTTGTGTAGGAGGGATCTGAGAGAAGCAGCCAAGCTTTTCATGTGGGTGTTCTATCTTGAATTCAGAATGTCTGTATTATTCTGTCTACCTCTGGTTTTGTTCTTAGTGATTATTATATAGTGACACAGCCCACTGCTACCATGAACCAGTTATTTTTTTCTCCCACAATCTTGTGGTGAGCTATGGGGTAGCACATAGAGCCTACCTTCCATGTCTGCATGATTCTGTTCAATAATATGAGCCTGAGTTTGTCATAAAATTTGGCAAAGGATATAATTTATGTTCTCTTAGTGTCCCCATTTCCCTCATATTTTGTAAAACGATGTATATACTACTTGTTGTCCAATATCGCAAATTTTAAATGAAATGATGTTTGTGAAAGTCATTTGGAGAAACTAGAGACCTCTGAGATGACAATGAAAGGGGGCCAAGAAAATGCCTCTGATCCAGAGAGGCTGGCAGGGGGTGTACGAGGAGCTTTGACATTGTTCAGGCCTGAATGAGAGTCATAATTCTGCCTGTTATTTGCACAACTTAGTAAAGCTCTGTAAGTCTTTTCAATTTGTGAAATGAAAAATAGTTGAAGCATGGAAATAATAAACGTGAAACTCCTGGCACAAATATCCCATTAATAAATGGAAATCATTATTTTAATTTTCAATTCGTTAATTATGATGTGGAGTCAGGAGGTTCAGAATATCGGGTCTTATTTTCTAAGACATGAAGCTGATTTTCTTTGAACTCTAGAAAAAGTCCAGAATGGAATTGGGCTGTCCTTAGGCACTATCTACTCTGCTCTTTTACACTAAATGTCAGAGGCCAATTCTGCAAGCTGATTAACACGCCACACCTTGAGGAAAACTGACCGTTGCTTTTCTTCCTTTTAGACACCACTGTCTAAGTTTATACCTTCTGTAGCTGCAGGCATTCAGTAGACTGCTGGGATCTCAGGACTTACCTTTTCATTTTAATCTCCCCCTCCTCTCAGTCACACACACAGGTTCTAACACATTCCAGGCTGGCCTTTAACTCCCTGTGTACATAAGGACGACCTTGAACTTATGATTCTGGGACTACAAGCATGTTCCACTATGCATGCAGTGCTAGGTATTAAACACAGAACTAGACTAGAGTTGTACCAATTGAATTACATGAAGCCCAGAAGAATCTCAATTTGAGGTTAAAAAATTTCAAGGACTCTTAATAAACTACTTTGTTTGAGAAAATATCTGGCAAAATTTCAACAACAGTAAAAAATAATTCAAGGATCTCTTCTTAAAAAGTTAACTTTAAAAAAAGGCAGTATAGGGGTTGGGGATTTAACTCAGTGGTAGAGCGCTTGCCTAGCAAGCGCGAGGCCCTGGGTTCGGTCCCCAGCACCGAAAAAAAAAAAAAAAAAGATAAAAAAAGGCAGTATACAAGCTTGACACAAGAATTCAGAAGGTACAAATGGAAATATCGTGAAGTATATCCCTCAGTCACATATTGTCATTCCCCAGAGCAAACTATTATCTCAATTTCTGTTGTATTTTCTCAGAGCAATTCATGTAATACTATAAACATTTGCATATTTGCCTTTTTCAATCAGACAAAGCAAGCTTATCACTCTTTTTCACCTTTTTTTCACTTAACAATGTCTTCTTTTACTTTACAGTGGGTTTTTAAAAAGAGAAAAAGACAAAGTGTTTGCTTGTTTGTTTGTTTTGTAATGCTGGTGATCAAACTAGGGCCCTCCATCCAGTAAATAAGTGCTCTACCATCAGCCCTGAGATTGTACATTTTTACTCATCATAACTTTGACAATGGAAAGCTTATACACACACACACACACACACACACACACACACACACAACACACACACATACACACATATATAAAACTTCTAGTGTACAATAATAACATACCACCTACAAGTTCTTATATTTTTTATTGGGAACTTTTAGTCTAAGTCATTAATTATTCATTTTATTTAGCATCAATGTTGCTTTTACTTTGTGCTAGGCATTGTTCTAAGCACCTTAGCATATCACCTCATAACACTCACATCCTTCTATTCCTAATTTACATGTTATCTCCTCAAAGAAGCCTTTTTTTAGCCAAGATGACCTTGCCCATCGCTTTCTATTATTTGCTATCATTTCATCTTCTTTTATTTCCTTCAGATTGTTCATCACTATGAGCAATTAGTTACCTATTTGTCTACTTTTGTTTGCTGTTGTCTCCCCAACCAGGCTAAAAATTTTGACAGTAGAGACAGAGTGAGTTTGACTTTCTGTATATATCTAGCAACAAAAGCAGTGCCTTGATGCTTGGCACAGACACATCATGATTTGAGGATTATTGAATAGATACATATAACAGATGTATGAGCCATATCTTATTATTTTCTCCATCAGTCCTATGATGAAACCAGGGACTAAAGAATGAAATTAATTCATCCCAAAGTTAGAAATTTACAAATTAGTTGAAAATCCAGCTATTTATGTTTCTAGAGTGTAAACTCTTCACTTTTTTGACATCAGAAACCCAAGACTAAGTACAGTTTTGTCTGTGCATGATCTTAAGTACCTTTTCCTCTCTAGGACTCTTTTTTTTATTGAAAAAATGAGAAGTAGAGTTAGTCATCCGTCTTATAACAATATTTTGTGACTTATGAGATCTACAATCTATGAAAATGAAAAAGGAGCTGGTAAGATTGCTCAGTGATTAAAGCAAGTAGTTGAAGTTGGACAAACAAAAGAACTAGAGTTCAGATCCCTAGATCCTACATAAAAATTCTGGGTGCATATTTCAGTCCACTGTAATTCCAGCTGTGCAAGGGGGAGACCAGAAATACCCAGTTCAAGCTGGGTAGCCACACTAGCTCTATCAGTGAGCTCTATGTTTTATTAGAGACACAGCCTCAAAGAAATTAGGTAAAAGCGAGATTCAGGATGATTCCTGATGTCAACCTTAGGTCTCCACACACACATACATATGATATATGATGCTGGCAATCAACCCCCCCCACATACACATGAAATGGAAAAACAGAAGATAAAGAAAACAAGGTCAATAAAGTGACAGTATAAACAACAAAAATAAAATCAACAGAAGTTGATTTGAGATCTTCAAGAATGTTGATGTTTTTTCTTTTTTCCTCCTTTCTTCTCTGAAGACTTACTGATCTTATCCTGTGTACTAGATGTAATAACAATCCATAAACTCATAGGACACAATCCTTCACATGAAAGTGCATGGTTTGATGGTTGATGCAAACATCTTACACATATCAGCTGCTTGAAATATTATATAGACTATTATGGTAGAATATGAGAAACACATGGTAACTATACAGGGAAGGAATTAATTATGTCACATTTGTGCATAATTAATGCTAACCCAGGCTTTGGGGAAAGAATAGTTTTCCACGTGGACAAGGTAAGGATGAAGCTTCCTGGAGTGCAGAAACACCCGGAAGCAGTGCAGTATGCTGATTGGCTGGCGGGCTATGAGGCTGGCTAAGCAGAAGGATCCTATGAAGAGTCCTGCTAAAGCATTGGATTTTGTTTCTGAACACAGCTACATTATTTCAATTTAGTTTTAGAAAGATCATCCTGGTGGTGGTAGGATTGGAGGTGAGTGAGAAGACAAAAAACATAGATATCACTAGACAGCTTTGCAGTTTAGGTGACTGACAGTGAAGATTTTAACTTAAGATATATTTGGCAGAGTTGAAGAGGAAGGAGTTAGAGTCAAGATTTTTAAAGATGCAACCAAAGGACTTGGTTATCAGTTGAATGAGGATGAGAAAAGATGAGATTAAGGAATTTATTGGAATGGATTGGATGGCTAAATAAAAAGTGGTACCGTTAAAAGTTTTGCAGTTGATTTTGGACATATAGTTTGAGGCGTCTTTTAAACGGCCTGTAGGAGAGACCCAGCTCCCACCTACCTTTCCTGAAGCACAATTCCAGCCTGAGTCACACAACCTTGTGCCAGTTTCCTATAAGGCCCAATTAGGAATCAAACGCCCAGAGGCTCACTAGCATTTTGGAGCTTGACATCCAAAAAGAACAATAGTTGGATATTAAAAACTTTCTGAGTTCTCGCTGATGAAAGCATGGATTGCAGAGATGCCTATTTTAAACACTGGATCCATTAGAGGAAACTCTTTCACCTCTTGCAAGCACCACATTTTGAAACAACCATTTTCATGCAACATTCTATCTGACCCTGACAAGCTCTGGCTCTAACTGGCTCCCAAAAGGCCCCCAACTTGTGTTAGGGAACTGATTTTCAAAAGGAAATGAGATTGTGCATTGTGCAGTACGGTCTGGTTCTCCTAGACCACTGGAGAAAGTCCTGAGTTTGAGGGACTAGACCCTTTCCCAGTCACTACCTCTTGCAACAAGACTCTTTACAGTCCCAGTCTTTTAAAATGACAAGACTGGAATCATCTCCCACCTCAACCTGAAATATCCAGGGCCCACCAGGCTATAGCAAAGCTGAACACGTGGGCTTACTGGGAGACCACTTTCAGGGGTCCTCTTCGGCAAGAAAACAGCCAAGGAGGCAAGAAGTTGGAGTGTCATTCAGGCCCTGGTAACCTCTCTAGTAGCTACAGCCCGCGGGAGAGAGGGGGAAAAGGTGGGGGGAGTTGGTGTTGGGGTGGGGGCTGAAGGCAGTGGCAAGCCCTGTGGCTCATCCTCATGTTCCTAGGGTGCTATCAGAAGCTATCTCTTTCTTCCTTTCCCTCCCTTCACGCCACTACCCCCACCGTCATGCCCATAAATTCCAAGAGCGAAGGGTGGCACGATTCCTCCCTCGCCCCTGCGGACTGAAGGCGGGCACTAAAGCAGTGCAGTCCCAAGCTTCTCCTGCAGAAACCACGCTCCCCACTCTTTCTGGAGATAGAGGGGGTGCGAGAGAGCAAGTGGGCGGGCGTCCCATCCTCCGCATCCTCCAAGTCCCGAAGCGCTGGGAGGGAGCACTGCGCTGCGCTGCGCTGCGCATCGCGGCCCATTTGCCGCCTGCCCCCTGCCCTAGCTGGGCCACCTCCCCGGGCTGCCGGTGGAGGATTAAGGGCGCTAACGTTACGCTGTTTCCGGTTTTCCAGAGGGCTCTGTTTCCCCTCCCAAGGCGGCGGCGGCTGAGCGGCGGAGCCCCCCAAATGGCCTGGCCAAATGCGGCAGGTTTGCTGCTCAGCGCTGCCGTCGCCACTGGAGAAGGCTCGGTGCAGCAATTACTACTACAGCAGCAGCAGCAGAAGCAGCAGCAGCAGAAGCAGCAGCAGCAGCAGCAACAGCAGCAGGAGCAGCGAGAGCAGCAGCAGCAGCAGCAGCAGAAGCAGCAGCAACAGCAGCATCTCCCGTCCCGCTGCGCCCCTAGAGCCGCGGCCGCAGCAACAGCCGCAGCCCCGCAGGCTCATAGCCCGAAGAGCCGCCGCCCGCTCGAAAGCCGCAGCCGCCGGCGGCATGAGGCGCGACCCGGCCCCCGGCTTCTCTATGCTGCTCTTTGGTGTGTCACTCGCCTGCTACTCGCCCAGCCTCAAGTCGGTGCAGGACCAGGCGTACAAGGCACCCGTGGTGGTGGAGGGCAAGGTACAGGGACTGGCCCCAGCCAGTGGCTCCAGCTCTAACAGCACCCGAGAGCCGCCTGCCTCGGGTCGGGTGGCGCTGGTGAAGGTGCTGGACAAGTGGCCGCTCCGGAGCGGGGGGCTGCAGCGCGAGCAGGTGATCAGCGTGGGCTCCTGTGTACCGCTAGAGAGGAACCAGCGCTACATCTTTTTCCTGGAGCCCACAGAACAGCCCTTAGTTTTTAAAACGGCCTTTGCCCCGGTCGACCCTAACGGCAAAAACATCAAGAAAGAGGTGGGCAAGATCCTGTGCACAGACTGCGGTGAGTCGCCCCCTCTTTCTACTGGAGAAAGGGGGGAGGGGCGAGATGGTGGAGAAGGGGGTTGGGGTGGAAAGGTGCTGCAGGTGCCCAGGCCTGGCAGCACTCGGCCGCTGGGGGGGTGGGGCCACCCCTGGGCGGGGCGCCTGTCGTGGGTGGGTGAGGGTGTTGGGGTTGGGGAGAAGAATCAGGCTCAAAGTGTGCTGGGGCGAGGGCTGGGGGTGGAGGGGAAGGTGCTGGCCTGTGCCAACAGGGATCTGCGGCTGATGTATGGCATGTGGGGCTGGAAAGCTGCCATCATAGCCCAGTAGCGGAAAGGAAAACGGCGAGGTCCAGCCGGCTCTGGCTCAGTGAGTCAGGACTGACCCTCCCAGGCCTTGCCCACTCTGCTCCCGAGGGCCTGTCTTGCCCGGCTGGCAGGGTCTACAGGAGCAGCTGGGCACGCTCCCAGGCTGTGAAGGCCTTACAAATTCTCCTAGGAAATAATCGCCCCCGCCCTCTCCTCCTCTCCGGGGCTCGCTGCTAGTCCACACCGCTGGCGCAGGCAGAGTTGGACTTTTTCTGCTACTGTTTTCCGTTTTCCATGTGCCTCTGTTCTCCCTCTCTCTCTGCCCTCTTCCATCGTGACTGCCAGTCTTCTTTGCTAAGCAAGTAGACCAACCTTCTCTTAGTCTTCCAAGACTAGTGAGCAAACATCTCTTTTCGAAGTGTCTTACTAGATCTTTTGATGATGGTTAGTTGCGATGAAATTGAGTAACTTCTGCTGAATGCTGTAAGTTCAGCTTTGACATCTTCCTGGCGGGACGTACTGACCGCATCTACCTTCATGATGATGGGTGCTGCAAAGGCATATAGGTGATCGGAAGCAAAACACTGAAGTCTGTATATGTGTGGAGCTGGAAGTAGAGGTCTCCCATGACAGAAGTCAAAGAAATGACACTTTAAGAGTCCTTTCTTTTTGTCTGAGTCCTGCCGAATCTGTGTCATTTAGCATGGCTCTGGATTGTGGAATCCCTGAATTGTGACAGATGTTCTGAACTCTCATAGAACTAAGTATATTTACCAGCGTATCAACTGAATCTAGAGAGTGTAGACAGACTTGAGTAGCAAAACATGTGTAACTGTTCTTTGGAAGTTTTGCTACCCTCTCCTTTTAAATCAATGCCTTTGACTTTCACAAGCGTCTCTTCCCCGCTCCTTTGAGAAGCAGATTTTAGGCATTTGGTTGTGGGAATCTATTTAGGCAGCATGTTTAATTGTGATTGCTGTAATGAATGAGAAGAATCTTGGAAGTGTTTTAATCTGGAGGAATACAGTTGGGGATAACATCAGTTTATGTTTCTGACATTATCATATGCAATATTGTTGCTTTTTAAGTTGGTTTTATGCTCTCAACTGTTTCATGATGATGAGTTGAGATCAGTTAGAATTTCTAATTTTTAACTCTATTAAGTGTTTTAGCTGCGATCCCTTGGGGATCTGTGGAACTGTATTGTGCAGAGGGAAATAGATAGTAAAAACATGTACTGAACCTTGTCCAAGGACAGCTTCTGTTTTGGTTGTTGGTGAATTTGCTCCAGAATATGCACAGTGCACATCTTGAAGGATCCTTAGTCAGGGCCTCAGAGGACCCTCTGGCCACTGTCAGATAATCCCTAGAGTAACAGGCTTCTCTATCCCTTGTTACCCATCCTACTCTCTCCTTTACCAAACCTATGTCCCTTATGTATCTTGTTTGTTTTAGTAAACATTTAATAGTTTTAACATTGCATATAGAGATCCCAAGTGATTCAAGGGTCAGAATTACAATCTGCTTTTAGATTATGGCTATTTATCTCATATTATTTACGTGCAGTATCGGTCTCAAAAAGATAAATTTAGGACTACAATCACTTGTAAAGGCAAGCCTTTCACATACCATAAATTATCCAGGAGTAGGAAATGTGTATGGAATTTTAGAATGAAAAAAATTGCTTTGAATTGATAGTGTATAAATATGTATCAAGTAGAGGAGTTTTACATAAGAAGGTTAGAAAATAAAGGGCACTTTTGTGAGAGGAGATTCATGAAACTGGAGATAATATGAAAGATTAATATAAACTGCATTTTTATTTTCTACTATGTGGTTAAAGAAAACATGTACTGTAAGGGTATATTAAATAAGGAAACAAAATCATTCTAACTAACCACAACACCTTCCTTATGCTCAGCAGGAAATAGCTAACAAATTCATTTTCTGTTTTCCATTCTAAAGAAAGCCCTTTGGGCCGCAGGGTCATTGGGAACATTTTCTCCTTGGAGCAAATTTGCCCATTGCAAAATAGGGAAACTGGCACTTGGAAACTGTCATCGTGGTGTTATATTGAGCAACTGAGGTTGAATCGTTACTTTGTTTAGCCAGTTTCAGCTCTGAGCTGTCTGGGCTCTGAGAGGTGTGGTTACTAAGGGAGGTAATGTAGAAAGCTGTGTTGGGGGTGGGGGGCAGGACTTTGAGATGATGTTCCATATGGATGGATATATTGTACTTAAAAGCACATGTCTCGTAACGTGAATGCAAGGATAATACTGAACTCCTACTAACTATCTAATTTCAACTGTGAAATGCTGACTGGATGTCTGTGATCTAATGTGAGGAATGTTGGCTAAGAGTCTTGCTAGAAATAGCAATACCTACCAAAGGGGAATTTTACAAATCTAATGGTCATCATTTAATTAAAATTACTACCTCTCATGGTAAAGAGTTGAGTAAAATCTTTATATTTCTAAAAAAAACTGCATGCATGGAGATATTTTCGGTGCTTTCTGTGGAAAGGAGAGAGAAAAGAGTTAGAAGGGCCTTACAGGTACTAGCCATCGTATGTCATGCTATAAAAGCACCTGGTTCTGCAAATAGTCACACACTATAGAAGCTGGTTGCACATATTGTTATAATTATACCGTATCTTGCTGCTTTTTATATTTATATTTTAAGCTATTTCTTTATTGAATAGCTAGTATAAAAGAAGATAATTTCTTCCCTAGGGACTTGCTGATTTGCAGTTTTCCAGGGTGTAGTATATTTCCTTGCAAATTTTAAATTAATCTGGCACCCAGATTTACATATTAGAAGAGTGTGGTTCATAAAATTCACTATAGCCAAAGTGACTGCATATTTTTAAAATGCTGTTTATTTAAAGACTCCTTCCTTCCCCAGACAGCTGGAAAGCCAGCTGTACTGCAGCTTAAAGATGGGAAAGTGAAACTGGATGAGAAGCTGACCAGTGGGGAGGACAAAGCTTGGTGATAGACTTAGGGGCTGAATTGCCATCCTAATATCTTTTTTCTTTTCTTTCTTCTTTTTTTTTTTTTTTTTTTGTGGCAGTTCTTTCCCCTATAGACTGTACCTTTAGGACAGGGACAATATATTTCTTTAAACTTTATTTATTTATGTGTGTATGCACGTACGTGTGTGTGTGTGTGTGTGTGTGTGTGTGTGTGTGTGTAAAGGGCACTATGTGTCCCTGGGGAGGACCAAGGATGACTTCAGGAATCATCCTGGATTTCTTCTACCTCGTTTTTGCTTAGCTGTGGGATTTCCTAGGCTTCATCCACTAGGGCCAGAAGTGCAGGCCACTCCGATTTTCACCTGGTGCTTTTTTTTTTTTTTTTTAATTTTGGGACCTGGGATCTGAACTTAGGAACTTCTGCTTGCAAGGCAGTATTTTAACAACTGAGCCATCTCTCCAGCCCAGGCATCTCTCCATGCCCAGGAACAATACTTTTATCTTTGGCTCTTCTTTGTCCTTCCCACTCCCTCCTGTGTTTGTACTGGGCCTGGTTTATAGAAAGACTCTGAAGTGACTTTTGAGTAGATGAAGTCAAGTTCAAAAGAGAAGTTTCCAAATCCACACTGAAACAATTCAACCCCCTGATATCTGACAACCAATTCATGTGCAAAGAAGCCGAGTTAGATGATAGCCTTTACTTATCACTATGGGAACCTTCTCCCCCACCCTTCCAAAAGAAGTAGTGTTTAACCACAATATGCATAATCATTGTGCTGATTAGTGCTTTGTGGGATCTGAGGGGCAGGGAAAAAAGGTCTTGCTGGAAAAGATATGCTTTGGAGGGAGGTGGGAGGTGGAAGGAGGTATGTATATTACTCCAGACCACCACATTTAAACAAAAATAAAAGAGCCATTAGTTTGAATTAACAAATGTTTTGGGATATAGGAAGAGTAATTAACAGTTTAAGTGACTAATTTCTTCTTGGCTCTTAATCAGAACTAGTGGGGTTCCCCTTTACTGCTCTTGGTTATCTAGATTATTTTAATTTTATCTCCTAGTAACAATTTATTTTAAGGCAAAATTATGCTCACGTATATATAGATAGTGCATTTCTATGTCTCAAATTTCAGAAAGTATGGAAGAATGTATGGGGAAGTTTCCCTCTTATCCACTTCTGTCCATTACCCAGCTCTAAAACAGTTATAAAATAATTTCATCTTGTAATTATCTAAAACCAAAATATTTTTCAAGGTCATCTTTTACTTATCTTAACAGATGCAGAGTGTTAATTTTGACCTTAAGTCAATATTGTAGTAAATTCTTCCCTGGTATCTCATCTTATTTCTATTATAAAGGAATCCTTTTTGCTCTCAAGTCCTCTAGTCAGTGGGTGCTTTTCCACTTAACTTCACACATTACAATCTTAAATGAACATCTTAACTTATTTTTCAGGTACTTTGCCATTAAGACATTTTCCATAGTATGTGAGTTTCACTGAGATGCTCAAGAGAGAGGATCCAAAGTTTTGTCTCTGAAGAGACCTACAGCTTTTCCCATGCAACTCTTCCCTACTAATGCACTGGTTTAGTAATCTCTCAGTAGCATTCATGTAGGAAATCACAAAATTCCTTGGCTGGAAAGATTCTTAATTAGAAACCAAAGATCCAGTTGCCCATGAAAGTTTGATTTTGATTATATTCATATGCTGGTGGTCTGATTTTTTTGGGGGGGGGATTTAACCACTTGAAACCTGTTATGAAATCCATTGAGGTGACCAATTACTATGCATCATTTAAATTTCAGAGGATTTGGATAAGGAGGAAGGAAAGTAAATACAAAAATATCAAGACAGCATGAAATTTTAACTCCATAAATCCTGTTAGTTTAGTTGTATTAGGCAATTCTGAATTTTGACTGAACTTTGGAAAAGAATGGTGATGTCAATACTAGTAGAGTTTTCTCTGTGCAGTCTTTAGCAACTTGTTCTTGGGTCTTCTTTTCAAAGATTAAATTGTTAGTAAAATTAGTACTAAAACTAACACCCTTCCCCAAATGTTGAATGTGGATGGATTGGAATGGGAACTATTCTCTTAGGGTTTTCCAGCAAATTAAGCCTTTCCTACTTACTTTTTGGAATTTATACATAGAAATAAACACTAGTGATAACTTTTATGTTTTTTATGAAGTTAAAGTAGACTCTTAATAACATACATAGGTGAATCTTGCTCAACTAGAGCAAGATGCAAGACTATAAGAACTTAAATAAACATGAAGGATGACATGAAGAAGATTTGCTGATAACTAGATAAAGAACTAGGAAACTTTTACCAGCTGGAGTCAAAAGACACATTCACATCCATCGAAATCAGTGCTGCTAATCAACTGAGATACTTTGATAATCGTGAAATGAAGTCAATTCAGGTTTCCTTTTCTAGCCATTCGCCACAGAGAGGCAGTGGCATAAGAGCATGAGCTTGGATCTCCAGTCACATTCTTTTCCCACTTCATACATTCAGTGAAATCCAAATATTTTCCCAGGGACCTTTTCTAGGACAAAGATCCAGCATCTCCAGAGCCTGTAGATCCTCTGTGTGTTTCTGCTCAGGACCTGGCTGTGCTGCTAGCCTACTGAGGTGGTTAACATTTCATTTCCTCTTACGGATGTTTCCAGAGGGGCAGAGGCACAGATATCTTTGGGGTTTCTGTGCCTACTAGCAGTGCCAACTTCTCTCCAGATGAGATAGCCAGGTTATCTTTTATATTATCTCCAAATGCAGAATTCCCTTATTGTTTTCTTTATCATTCAGAGATTACCTTGCCCTGTTCTGCATTATAAAGTCTGAAGATGGACTGCCTTTGTCCATTAGGCAAGATAGTTTGTTTGGCCTCATTCTTGATTTTGGCCTACCTAACAAAACCAAGATGAGCTAACATTCCTCAAAACTGAATGAAAGATAGGTTACCTCACAACTAATGAACTGATCTAGTTTATGCAAAAGTCAGGACATTTTCAATTCCATAGTGACAGTGATGCATTTTGATAGTCCAGAGTTTCTGTCATTTAAATTAGTTTTTCATGTTTTAGACATTTATTTCAACAAATATTTGAGTATGCATTTTGTGGAAAATGAAATAGGTACTTTATGGGAGTTGCATAAATAAAATTTACAATCCAGAAATACAAAGATATAACAATGATTCAATTATTCCATTGCTATACTATTTTCTATAATTTACTATTATTATTTTATAATAATTACTATTATATTTTATTGCTATTTACTATTACCATGCTAATAACTGCAATTTATGCCAACAGTGCTTTAAGGAGGAGGAGAATAATCATAAGGGACTGAAAGACTAATCTATTCAGAGGATTAAAGAAAGTTTCTTGGAGTACTTTGAGATATGATTTCAATAATGAGAGATAGATGAGGTGAGAGTAGTATAGAGAGAAAGAGAGATGAATTAGCTGTTTAAATCAATTCCATGCAGAGAGAGCAACATTCTCAGTAGTAGAGGTTATAGCATTGGCTGACAAAATGACAACGAAGAAGGAGAGAAATGGGTAAGGAGCATGGAAAGGTAGATTAGGGTGATAGTTTCACTAGTCTTGAATGCAGGCTGATGAATTTATTCTTACTAATACAAGTATTTGAAATATTTGTTTAAAAATATTGGTAGTTATTCATAAGGTGGTTTGTACATATTTAGTCAAATTTCATATCTTTAGATGCTACAAATGGTATTATTAATTTAATAATTTCATTTTCCAGTTTCTTACTGGTAGTACTGTTATTCCTCAGTATTTGAGGGACACTGATTCCATGACCAAAATCTGTGGATATTTGAATCCCTTATATAAAATGGTACAGTATTTTCATATAAACTACATATATCCTTCTAAAAATTTTAAATTATCTCTAGATTACTTATAATATTTAAAATAACATAGGCTATATAAATAGTCATACTGTGTAGTTTAGGGAATAAAAGGACAAAGGTCCATACATGTTTAGTATAGCTGCATCTATCATAGACATAACTATACTGTTACTGTTATTTGTATGCTGCTAATAAATTCATGACCTCACAGTTTAAGGGAACAAGAGCCTTCATTTTGGCTTATGCTGAAGAACGCCAATTTCCTTAACTAGTTCCCTCCATCTTATTCACCTGCCTAGAATCTAGTCCCATCCACCATGGGCTGGGCCCTCCCCATCAGTCAGACAATGTACTCTAAGCTTGCCCAGGACTCAACTCAACTATCAATTCTTTATAATTGTGTCCAGAGCTCAAGCCTTCAGCTGCCAATTTGACACCTGTATCTAACTATGACACATGCAGTATATAGTCTGCTTATGTAAAAATCATAGACATGAAAGACTGACAAACTATAGGAAAACAATTCTTTTTTTTTAATTTATTCAATTGTGCATGTATGCGTGTGTGCGTTTGTGTGTATGTATGTGTATGTCTGTGTGTGTGTGTGTGTGTAGAACCATGGACGAATTTGGGAACCACCATGGACCGCCTCCACCTCCTCCTTGTTTACTCTGCCCCAGGATTCACAGGCTCCGCCCTACCAGGACCAGAAACGCAGGCCGCTCCCGCTTCTGCCTGGAGTCTATACGTGGGGTCTAGGATCTGAACTCAGGACCTTCCACCTGCAAGGCAGAGGCTTAACCCCTGAGCCACCTCTCCAGCCCCAGGAAAACAATTATTTTTGTGTGTGATCATAAAGTTAAAAGTTAGGGCTTTGTGAATGCTGTACAAGTGTGCTACTATTGAGTTGTACTTTTAAAATGTTGACTTTATTTAGATCCCGTGACCTTAATAAATTTATGTCTTGGTTCTAGTAACTCTTTTCTTTTTATAGCTTCTTTGGGACTTTCTATATACATGATTATGTTGCTCACTTTTTTTTTCTGTTTGTCATTATTTCTTTTTCTTGCCTCATTACATTAGGCAGGGCTGCCAAGCAAAATGCTGAATAGGTGTGCTAAGAACAGACAATCCTGTCATTTCCACAGAGGAAAGCATTCAAGCTTTCATTATTAATTATGATATTAATCACAGTTTTTTTTAAAGATAAGCTTCCTATAAAAAGCATGTACTAAATACACTGTGATGACTAAGAGTGTAAACTCTACATCCAGATGTTCCTGGGCAAGTTTCTTTCCGTGTCTTAGTTTCCTGCAAAATGGGGATGGTAGTAGCATTTAATAGGATCGTTACAAATATTAAATGATTAGCATATCACTTACTCAATAAATGTTTATTGTTCTATGGGTTGTCAAAGGACAACTTTCAGAGTCAATTTTCTCTTTCCACCACGTGGGCTTTTGAGGAGCAAACTCAGGTCACCAGGTTTGCCCACTGGTACTTTACTCACTGAGTAGTCTCACTGACTCCAGGCCGCAAATCTGGATGCTCTTATGAATATGTGCTAGACATTTTTTTCCAAGAAGTCTAAAGTAAATATTGCTTTTCTTTTTTTCACAAATAAGAAGACTAAAACCCAGGTGTCAGAGTCTCTTTCAAAATCTCATATTGCTGATGGGCTAGGCCAACTTTTACAGGCCTACCAGTTTTGACTTTGGCAAATTGTAGCTTATATTTTACAACTGTGAGAAGGAGGTACTGAAAGACCCTGGAACATTGCTGAAAACATCTGTATTTCCAAAAAACACAAGATCTCTGACTCACCCCGATTTGATGTGGGGTTTCCAGATTTAGGGATGGATTCCTTCACACGCTCTGGGCTGTTGCTTTTGCACTGAGTTAGGACAGAACAGGCAATTAGAGTGACAGACATGAGATGAGCTCATGCTGGAGGTGGCATTTTTGGAGTTTGTGTATTTTATTTTCTTCTAATTAATTTGTTAATTATTGTGTGGAACCTGATGGTAGCATAAAATTTCGTTTCTTTAGAACTTTCAGATCAAGACTCCTTGCTTTAGCTTCTTCCTCTTTATTAGCTACTATGAATACACAGTTCCTACCATTTCTGCAGTCAGCTGAGATCATAAGTTCAGCGTGACTCCCTCTTTTGGCCTGGTAGGCAGTTTGAGGGCTTCTGTAAGCACTACAGTTTCTTAAACCATTATTTGATTTCAGAGATGATGGGAATTTAATGCTTCTTTCCCCTAATGTTTCTTCTTTGGCATGTTCTTTCACCATTCTCTGTTTCTGCATGGCTGGATCACGTGTCGGGTGGAGGAAGTGGGAGTGAAATTTCTCAGAGGAAACTTTCTTTCAGCATAGTCCTGAGGAATGGCAGTCATGAGTTTACAGGAGGCTCTGGCATCCAGCCTCCTTGAACCAGTGTCCTTCCACTGGTGCCTAGGGCCATGGGAATAACCTCACTGTAGTGCCTCCATACTTGCTTAGACAAGACTGAGCTTCATAAGTACCACCTAACTGGACTCTGTTTGAAATGGCTTTGTGTATATCAGAGAGAAGAGGAGTGTTAATTACTCCAGAATGGAGCCGGTGGATTAAATACATGATCATATTGTCCGAATCTATCTCTGTGACAGAGAAAACAGCAGGGCTATATCCACAGCAATGTTTCTTAGCTTTGATGTTGGTTGTTCTGATTTAAGGGAAAAGATAACAAACTATTTAAAAAAGAAAAAAAAAAAAGACTGGGGAGATGGTTCAAGGGTTAACGTCTTTGTCTCACAAAAAAAAAAAGGACCTGAGTTTGAATCCCCAGATCTCATATAAAAATGCCAGGGAGATATGACAGTCTGTAATTTCAGTCTAGAAGATGAAGCCTAGGAAACCTCAGAGCAAAGCAATAAGGAGGTGGCACAATGCAGGATGATTCCTGAAGTCAACCTTGGTTCTCCACAGGCATACACACTCAAGTGCCCTCTTATATACATACACAAAAAAAGTAAAAAAAAGTTTCACTTTCAGAACATAATATGATCTCTTCGTGACAGAGTAAAATTAAGACTCAACAGTGAAGTTTCTTTAAAAGGACACGAAGCTTTCCGAAGTAACCTATGCAAGTATTACTTAGTTGATCTATTTCCCTCTTTCTCTGTTTGTTCACTTATTTTTGAGACAGGATCTCACTAAATAGCTCAGACAGGCCTAGCATTTACAATCCTGCTGCTACAACTTCTTCCCTGTTTGATTATAGGCTTGCTGGTTTCTTATTCCCAGTTTCTCCTCATGGATTTCATTTGCTCTTATCTGATGTTCTATCTACCTCTCCTTCAGTACCCCAACTCCTTGTTCAGACCTGCAGAATTCCTTTCTTTTTTTAAAAAAAAATTTTTTTTATTATTATTTATTCAACTGTGTGCATTTGCGTGTGTATGTGTGCGCGCGTGTCTGTTTGTGTGTGTGTGTCTGTGTATGTGTAGAACCACGGACGAATTCGCGAACCACCATGGACTCCTCCACCTCCTTCTGCCCCGGGATTCACAGATTCCGCCCTACCAGGACCAGAAGCGCAGGCCGCCCCCACTTCCGCCTGGCGTCTATACGTGGGATCTGGGATCCGAACTCAGGACCCTCCTCCTGCAAGACGGAGGCTTAACCCCTGAGCCACCTCTCCAGCCCCAGAATTCCTTTCTTATCTTATATGCTACAGCCATTCCTCAACTCCTATTGCTCCAAATCAGAAAAATCTCTAGAAATTTGTAGTACAAAGTTCTCAGTCCTTACTTGGATTTTAGATCTTACAGAGTCTGTTGGAAGGTAGGATTATCTGTGTAGCTTTCCACCATGTGTGCATATACTCTCCAGAGACAACAAGTATTGTAGTGGAGAAGATCGAGTGTCCTTGGGAGCACCATTTTCACTTCTACTGATTTCACCCTATTTTATCCCTTTTGCTTTTCTTCTCCATGGTAGCAAGGCAATACTCTCTTGGGAATAGATTTCCTTAAATTGGAGGCAATGATTCTAAATTAATTCTGTGAATGGGATCACTTAAAACTTTAGTGAACGCTGAGGAACCGTTTCTAAAAGAAAACATCAAGTTGTTGAAGAGTTCCAATGGGTTCAATGGTCTTCCCTTGGCCAAGGTCATCAACCATATTTTTTAAGTGGAAGATTTTACTTTTCTCATCTCCAAAGTTAAATAATAGTATAATCAGTCCAGAGTAAAAGTGAGTGTGGAGGGGCTGGAGAGGTGGCTCAGGGGTTAAGCCTCTGCCTTGTAGGCGGAAGATCCTGAGTTCGGATCCTAGACCCACGTATAGACACCGGACAGAAGCGGGGGCGGCCTGCGTTTCTGGTCCTGGTAGGGCGGAGCCTGTGAATCCCTGGGCAGAGTAAACAAGAAGGAGGTGGAGGCGGTCCATGGTGAATAAATAAATAAATAAATAAATATTTTTAAAAAGTGAGTGTGGAGATCACAGAGGAAGAGCAAAGAAGGCTCTACTAGTGTTGCTTTGGTAACCTTCATCCTATGATTCAGAAATGTCTTTGTAGAGAAGAGTTTGCTACAATTATTGGTTTGGGGAAGGAGCCCCACACTGGCTTGCAGTTGACCTGGTCTCCCTTAAAGATTGAAGCTAGTTCCTAGATCCTGCCGTGAGCTTCCCTAGAAATATATAGACAAAATTTTTTTTTTATTTTTCTGATGCACTTCTCTTATATTTCCTTCCCTTCTGCCATCTCAGATCGTTCCATCATGGGTTGGTCATAGAAGTTCTGTCCACCTTGTAAAGGGTACGGTTGCTACAGGGCTGTCATTGCTTCTTTCTACTTATGTAGTCTGTTATAAGTTTTCTTCTGTACCAAAGTGGATGAGACTGCATGCTCTGGAGCTGACTTTTCAGTCGAATAAGTGTATCTTACCTGGGGACTCACTAGCTTTATTACCTTGGCAAATTACTCAGGGAGTCACTAGCCTTATCACCTCCGCAAATTAACCTGTTTGTGTCTCACATTCACCAGTTGTAAAATGAAACCAATTACAATAGCTGCTTCATGGCATTGTGGTAGGCTCTAGTGAGTTACTCAGTGGGAAATGCTTAAGACAGCACATGCTTGTAGAAGCATTCAGTGCAGGCTAGCCTTGATCACTGAGATTGACATGCTGGTCATCAGCAGAAAGAGAATGGTTTGTGATTCAGATTCAGGTCATAGTTATTCTGACCCTGTCTCTGATTTTTGTTACATGAATTCGGTGAATGTCTCTTAATCTTAAATTACAGTTTCCAACACCCATGGCATACTGATGTAGTTATCTATTGCGTTGTGGTGAAATGTCACAAAGAATAGTAACAGTTATTTATAATCTCTCAAAACTGTGAGGATTGAAGGGCTCAACTAGCAGGGTTAGTATCTTTCAGGTAGATTTAGTCACATAGTAGTTGGATAACGGAAACTAAGACTGGCCATTTCAGAGTTCCTTATCTGACAGTTTAGCAACTGATGCTTCTAGAATCTCAAAGAATAATTTGGGGACATTATAGCTTTCCTTCTAGCACAAATTACTTATATTCCCCATGCATGAAAAATATCGCCAATCCTCACCCTAGACATTCCTCCCTCACAATTTTATTTATTCTCAGAGAATAAGTCTCAATATCCAAATCAGGCCCAGGTACAGATGAGGTTCCTTTAGTATAGTTCTTAACTTCAACAACTTTAGTACTTTCCTCTGCATCTGAAGACTGGGAACTAAAAAGACATAATCATATTTTTTACCCACATACAGTTCTGGTTTAAGTGGAGAATAGTTGCTGCATATGATGCTTTAAAAATTCAATGCTTACACTTTAAGATGACTTTTCTTTTTGATATAGGGTCTCGGTATGCAACTTAGAGTGATCTTGAACTCACTATCCCCTCCTGCTCCAGCCATCTGAGTGTTGGGATTACAGGTGTACATTACGGCTCTAAAATGACTTTATTTTTTAATTCTAAAATTTGAAATAATTCCAGGCTTACAAGAGAGTGCAAAAAATAGTATAGTGTCCCTAAATTACCTTGCCCAGCTTCCCAAAATTATATAACATGTAAAAACTATGAAAACCAAGAAGTAGTAGTATTAATGCAATATCCTTATTTAATCCATAAATTTTATTCAGATTTTTTCAATTGTCTTATCTTTCTTAGTTCAGGTTTCAGTCTAGAGTTCACATCACCAGTAATGGTCATAGACCTTTAGTTTTCTATCTAGGATAGATGTTTCTGGAAGCATCAGTCACTAGTCCAAGAGCAGTTCTGAAGTCCAACCTGGTGTCTGAGTAGTTCTTAGCTCTAGTGCCTGGAATGATTCTCTGCTGTTTTTGCCTTTGCCATGAGCTTCTTTCTGTCCTCTAAACCGACCTTCCTTTTTCCATAAAATGTAACTTGTGTTTGCAGCTAAGTGGTTTTCCCAGCCTGTTTCCTTTCAGTTCAGTATTCCTGCTAGTAGAATTCTTTCTTAAGATGGGTAGCGTTCCAGTGAATCTTGTTGAGGCTCAGTACATAAGGCAAAAGTTCCAACCACAAATCTTTTTTTTTTTTTTTTTTTTTTACAACAACAAATCTTATCAAGATAAACTATTATTCTGGTGAGGCTGCTTTAGGATAATGTTCTTAAGATTAGTAGAATCCCTATTCTGGGAAGGAATCCTAAAGATCCAGACTAGGACTTTTATCTGTCTCAAGATTCTCTGAAGAATTGCCCTCCTTGATCACTCTGAGATCTTAGCAAATGGCACAAGCCAAAATGTGTTTGGGTCTTCTAACCATATTTTGTTCTGTGTAGGACAATCTCATCTTTGATAACAATTTCTATCTAGCCTCCTAAGCTGTCAGAAATGTCACAGTCATCTGTGGCTCTTTTCATTACCTCCATGCCCTGAATACTAGCAAACTATGGCAACTTTCATTACTACAAAGTCTCTTCAATCCAGTTCTTTTCATTCATGATTTTCTAGCTGGGTACCATATCATGTCTGAACTCACACTGGAGGTACAAACAGAATCGCTTGATAGCTTCTGTTTACTTTCTAAAAAAAACTCTCCAAACAAAAAATCTTTAATAACTTTTTCCTATTATCTATGAGATAAGGCAAAAGTCTTCCACAGGGAAAGCAAAGCCTTCTACTGTTTGACCCTATCTGCCAATAAGCCTTTAGACTATTCTTTCCTCTCGCTCTGCTACAGCCAAAGCATATTGCTTGGAGATTCTAAATTATGTACTTTTTAAAAAAATTTAGTGCTTTTGTTTATCCTATTTCCTTGCTTTGTTAAACGTCATCTTTCCTATTTAATCAGTGTCCTTCAGGCTCAATTCAGATCCCACTGCTCTTTCGCAGCATTTTAAAGTCCTGGCATTTTAAGGCTTCTCCACAGCATCCCGGGTTAGTGTGTGTGTGTGTGTGTGTGTTCTGTGCATTGTATATTTCCCAGTGCAGGATGAAGCCGCAATAAAGGATCTCTCTCTCTCTCTCTCTCTCTGTCTGTCTGCCTGTCTTACTTAAGTCAGATATCTAACCTTTGCTTGGTGACTCAAAGAGGCATTTTAGGATTGATTTTACTTTAGAATTAGAACTGGCCTTTGGGCATAAACATAAACTAGAGATGTGATATGTTAATAGACACCTGGAGACAGACATTTTTGATAAAAATCGGTGAGATTGGGGCTGGAGAGATGGCTCAGGGGTTAAGCCTCTGCCTTGCAGGCGGAAGGTCCTGAGTTCGGATCCTAGACCCCATGTATAGATACTGGGCGGAAGCCGGGCCGCCTGCGTTTTTCGGTCCTGGTAGGGCGGAACCTGTGAATCCCAGGGCAGAGTAAACAAGGAGGAGGTGGAGGCGGTCCATGGTGGTTCTCGAATTCGTCCGTGGTTCTACACACACACACACACACACACACACACACACACACACACACGCATACACGCACAATTGAATAAATTAAAAAAATGGGTGAGATTGATTATAATGTGCTACTTTGATTTGTTGTCACCGTTATGACTACTTTTTATAATATTAATAAGCACCAAGTCCCCTGATCCATTTCATAAGCACCTATTGGTCAGCACCTTAAAAATTTCATTCAGAGTGTAAGAACTTGGTGGTCACTGTATGTTACTTTTCCTCCTTCATCTTAATGGTAGTGACATACTACAGGAGCTTAGTAGTTATGATTTCTTCTCTTGTGTGTCTCTGTGGGGCACCTACCTGTTCCCTATCAAGGACAGCATAGTAGGGGCGCTCCATCCAGTACATCTGGGTGCAGTATGATACCCATGATCCCAGCTACTCAGGAAGTTGAGCAGGAGGATTGAGTAATTTAAAAGCAACATAGCTGAACAGAGAGAGAGAGATTAGCTCAAGTTGAAAAAAGGTTTATCCAATACAAGTGATTTATCTGGGGTTCTCTTGTTAGTCAGCACTTTCTGCTTTGCTACAGGTGTGTGGATAGAGTGGGAAGGGGATGGCAGATTCGCAGCGTAAATCAGGTAGTCAGAAGTGGTGGTACCTTCTTTTGGGGAGCAGTAAGAGAGTTAGACTGTGGGTCCCTAACTGAGGGAAGAGACTCCTTAGACCTTGCCAGTTGTCGTTTGGCTTTGTCTTTAAATCATGAGAGTCTATCCTGGACACTTGCCTCCCTGGCCGGTCTCAGCCACCCCCACCTTCTCTATGACCTTGCGCAGTTCGTACTCACACTCCAGGCTTTGTTTCCAGCAGGCAAATCCTGGTTCTTCCTTCAGTTGTGAGAACTGATGGAGGGAGTGTTTTAAGCCAATTAGGTAAGCGGCATGGTACCGAAATAGAGCTTACATGACTTATTGTTTTCCTTTGAAAATTTTAGCAAAATTCTAGACTGAGAGATACTCTGGATTTCTGGAATGCTTCATTTTTTCCTGAAGCTAGACTTCTCTTTATTTCATTCTGAGTATCAAATCCAAGCAGCTTCCATGCGTTTGTGATTGTGATAATTGGATGGGAGGGGTTAGGACAATTTAGAAAGATGACGGGGGACTGACCTTTTCCTGCCTTTGAAATTTACAAAGGAGGGAAAATGGGGAAATGATGAATAGTTGACCAAAAAGTGGGGAGAGGCTCTCCTAATTGGGACAGCTGGCTCAGTAATAAAATTGTTTTACCCTGTTACCAGTCTTCAGCACCAGGCACTATGAAAACAGAAATTAAACTCTGATTTGGGTCAGAGAGGGCAGCGTACCTCTCTCTCTGCCCTTGCCAGCTGCAGATCTTCTGGGAGAAGTGTATGGAGGAGGGGGCTTGCTGGGTCCCTGTCACCAAATTCTAGGGAAGGGTAGATTCTGGGAACAGATGTTTAAGAAGATGGTTTCCTATCTGGTTGACCTTTGGCTTGTCCTTGAAGGTTCACTGTCTTCCTATTTTCCTGGAGACAGCTCAAGGTGACCTCCTTGTACTCCAGAGATAGGAGAGTTGGCTGCTTGATCTCACTGATATGCCTGTGAAACCGATTTTGCTACAGGGCTGGGTGAACCATATGGCAGCTAGATTACAGAGATTGCTGGCTTTTGTCACAGAAAGAACCGACTTTTTGGCTATAGCAAATCCCCCCAGGTAGGGCTGCCACACCATCTGTGATGACAGATATAGGAAGAGCTAGGTGGGTATGCAGTTTCTATTCTCTTCCACTTTGTGCCCTCAAAAGGAAGGAAGAGGCAAGTTTTAAATAAAATATTGGTTAATAGAAATTTTTTTCTCCCTTTATCTCCTTAATTGGTATTTCTTTGAAAGGTGCTAAGGAAATCTAGTATTTGTGTGTGTAGACTTTTAAAGTCTACTTGGATATATCAAGCTAATAAGGAACCTAAAGCAAAAGATACATACTAATTGCACACAGTTAAAAAAGACTATAGATTCAGAGAAGATGAAGATCAATAAGGCTGGGATGGAGATTAGCCCTGATGAATGAATAGATTTTGGGGGATTTAGGAATATAGAGGAAAGGCTGCTGAGCCAAAAGAACAATATGAGTAGAGGTAGAGACAAGCAAGATAGCTTTATAGGACCTTAAGGAGGTTAATGTAGTTGAAGTGAAGATATATAGAGATAAGATTAAGAAAACAAGGCAGGACCAGATTAAAGAGGGTCTCTAGAGTTAGACCAGGCTCTGCAGATGATAAGGCACCACTGTAAGCATTGAGGCAGAGATATGAAACAAAAAGAGCAATGTTTGTGGTTGTTCTGCACAATTCCCAATAGACTGAATCTGTGTCCTGAAGATTAAAGAGTCAGTTATAAAGTTCCAAAAGTCACAGAAAATAGGGAAAAGACAGGTAAAGTAGATATTTTCTTTTCAGAACCTGGGAGTCTTAGGGATGAGCTGGCAGCAGACATAAGGGAATTAAAAGAGTTAAGGTTTCAATTTTTAAAAAGTAAGAATAATAATAGTGCTATTAACAAAAAGAAATAGTTGTAAGGAAAGAGAATTTTATGGGGGAAAAGAGTGGGTTTGGCAATGATTTTATTTATTTAACAAATTCTTATGTGACATTTGTTATGTTCTTGGCATCATTTTACAAATGCTAACTTACTTAGTTCTCATAATAACCATGTGAAATAAATGCTGTTATTATTTTTTCATTCTCTTTATTCTGAAGGTAGAAACTGAAGTACAGAGAGGTTAATAATTTTCCCAAGATCATATTATATAACAGAACCAGGATTCTCAACCCAGGCCGTGTATGTTAGGCTCCACCTTGTTGATAGGAGACCGAAGTGAAAGTATAGTACTTTCAATACTTATAGAAAAAGGACTAAATACTTGCTAGATGGCTGCTTCCTCTGTACAGAAATATATAGAGTGACAGGCATAAAATCTTATTAAACATACTAAGTCATGTGCTGCAAAAGAAGGTAGCACTTTAAGAGAAAGGGTCATCAACAATGACTTAAGAGAGAAGGAGATGAAATATATATATAGAGAGAGAGCCTAACAGAAGGGTTCAAGGTGAATTTGGGTAGTTGATAGTATGATGTCATTCCCAATAGAGAAAAAAACTTGAATAAAATCATTGAAGAAAAAAGTTCCATAAATATTTCGGGCGTAGCCGTTTACATAGCACGTAACTCAGTACATTGCTCTACCAATGTATCCTAGAATGGGATTTGGTTTTAGTCAAGCTTCAAAAGGAAGCATGAAGTAGAGAAATAGAAAGGGCTCCCCTGATGGAGAACAGGACCCTGTGTGTTTGACTGGAGATTAAAACAAAACAAAAAACGAAATGGGTACAGTTGATGCTATAAGGGCAGAAGACTCCTGGAGAAATGGCTGGAGGAAAGATAGCAGAGGATAGAGGAGGGGAGGAGCCTCCTGTTTTATATATACAGTTATCTAGGCTATTTTTATTTCATGGTGACCCTGATATTCCTGAGAATAAGGCCTGTTGACTTTCATTATGGAGAAATGCAGTTAGGTCTTCTAAACTTGGATTCCTCTTCTGGTTCTCTTCCTTTGTTCTTTAGGGATCTTCAGCCTCCTGTAATACATGACCTTCTTCCTAGACTCAAGAAGGTACTTAAAAATACTGGACCTGCTAATGATGCAGAGATGAGATGTGAGGGGATCACGAGTTCCTTGTGTGGAATAAAATGGAAGTGGTGATTGCTCTCTCCTTGTTCATGGGCTTGCAGGGGATGGAAAAGTGTGGTCCATTTTTTGCAATTTTTACCCCTCTTCTGCTTTTTTTTTTTATATATAATTTTTTTAATTATTATTATTTATTCAACTGTGCGCATGTGCGTGTGTTTGCGCGCGCTCGTGTGTGTGTGTGTGTGTGTGTATGTGTGTGTGTATGTGTGTGTAGAACCACGGACGAATTCGCGAACCACCATGGACGCCTCCACCTCCTTCTGCCCCGGGATTCACAGGCTCCGCCCTACCAGGACCAGAAGCGCAGGCCGCCCCCGCTTCCGCCTGGCGTCTATACGTGAGATCTGGGATCCGAACTCAGGACCTTCCGCCTGCAAGGCGGAGGCTTAACCCCTGAGCCACCTCTCCAGCCCCCTTCTTCTGCTTTAAAGGCTCATTCTTAGGAAAATGATGGTGAGTGGAGAGAAATTAAAAGTACAGCCAAGCATTCCTTGTGGAATTATTCCTCAGACGTTCTGGAATAGTCCTAACCTCAGACTTTGTCTCATCCAACAGAGAGCATAGCCTTAGGAAAGAAATGTCAGTTTAAACTCCAACTTGTCATTTCCTACCTATGTGACCTTAGGATGACTGACCTTTCTGAGACTGTTTTGTTAATTGTAAAATAAGTCTAGCAATATTTGCTTTACTCACTGAACAGGGACTTTTGTAGGATCAGAGAAGATAACGTCTATGCCAGAGTTTGGACACTGTAAAGGACTGTATTAATGTATGCTATGATTATTGCAGCTTCTAACCTGTCTGTTCACTCTTAAAGATTAGTGCTCTGAGAATGCTTTTTGTATAGCCTGTCCACAGTTCTTCTGCCAAGGACTTAAAGGACAAGGCCATAAGAACAGAAGTTTGAGACACAGGCTAGAATATTTCCTTAGGCACGTATATCCTATTTTGTTGGCTCCAAGATTTACCCCTCAGACACTGACATCTCTGAAGTCTGGCTGTGCCTTACAGTTGATGGCAGAGCCAGGAGATGAAATAAGCTGTCTTTGTTCTTGATGGAGGCAGTTGGGCCACATATGCAAACTTTCTCTTATTTTTTATCACTGAATGCAATTTTACCTCAAACTTTGCTAGCAGAAATCTTACTGAAATACATTGGGGACTTTTGTTGCCTTGGTAAGTGTAAAACTAAGTTTATTTTTGTGTCTCTTACAATACACCACAGTCATCGTTTTTCATTGCACAGATCTCTAGAAGTTGAATGTTGTCTTGAACATATATGTCTTCATTTTGAGTCATATTTTGTGTATAACTTTAAAAAACTTTCACAACAATCTTATTGTCATTTTCTGCTTCCTTCTACAAGTAGAAGGTAAGATGCTTTTGATAAACAGGTAGATATATTTGCTACATGGGTTTTGATTATTGGACTCTAGTGTTATTGAGGAGCTGGGCTGTTACTCCTGTCTTGTAAACTCCTAACATCAACATTTTAAGTGGTAAGACAAGCAACCAACTTTCCATATATAAATTATTTACTCTGTGTGTGTGTGTGTGTGTGTGTGTGTGTGTGTGTGTGTGTGTGAGAAAGAGAGAGAGAGAGAGAGAGAGAGAGAGCATTGTGTTCCTGTGGAGGACCAATAGTGACTTTGGGAATCATCCTGGATTGCTTCTACCTCCTTGCTTCCCTCTGGGATTTCCCAGGCTCCACCCACCCACCAGAGCCAGAAGTGCAGGCCGCTGCCATTTCCACCAGGGATCCAAACTCAGGACTTTCTGCTTGTGACGCAGAGTCTTAACCCCTGAGCCATCTCTTCAGTCCTCTATGAAACTTCTTTTTAGGATGACTTCTTCTCTTGCTTCTTTTTACCTTTCGAAAGCTCTTTATATAAATCCAAAACTTCCATTCTTGCCATTTCAGCCTCACAGTGACTGTCTGGGTTTAGACTTTCCATCTCACTCTACTGACCAGTGCTTTTAGAGCCACTCAAGCCCCCTTCTCATCCTTTATTGCTATCCAGGGAACACAGACAAAGAATCTTTAAAGTATGTAAATCCCATGCCAAGTGTGGTGCCGCATGCCTATAGTCCCAGCATTTGGGAGGCAGGGGGAGAAGATTGCTGCAAGTTCTAGGATAGCCTGGAGTATGAAGTGAGTTGCAGACTATGACAGGGTTACACACAAGACCCTATCTCAAAAAAAAAAAAAAAAAAAAAAAAAAAGTGAACCCTCAGATATAGGGCTTGTGTGAGAGGGCACTATCATATATTGAACATGTACTTTTATAGATGTTACTGCATTTGGTTCTTGTAACACAATTTTAGGAACTTCAGGTCTCAAACTAATATAACCTGGTTATATTAGTTATAAATGATAGAGTTATTTGAACTCCTACTTTCTAGGAAGAACAAGTATAAAAATAAAGAAATAAGGGGACTGTAGACTCTTTCTGATCACTAGGTCATTTCCTTTTGTAACATGGATGACTGTACTTGGTTTCCTGCAAAGTTTTGTGACTTTCCCCCTCCCCTCCCACCCTGTCTGACTCTGGGGGCAGAGTGATTGGAGTGATACTGTGGTTTTTTTTTTTTTTTTTTTTTTTTCCCTGATTGGTTCTCTTTTGGCTCCTGCTTCTAGAGGCTCCTGATTCAGGTCAGATGCTGTGTGGTGCCCTAGAACTAACCAGGTTTCTAGCCCAGCGTGACTCCCTTGAGCCCCTGGGCCTGCTAGGGCAGCACTGGCAGCACCTTTCCCCAGGGCTGTGTTTATTTCTATTGTGTCATCTGCTTATTTTAGGCAGCCTGCTAAGTGTTTCTTATCACCTTCCAGTGATTCCCTCTGCCTTTTCTTCCTCCAATGCTTTGGGGACATTGGATGGTAGGGTCCTGGGAGGTAGCATTCTGAATGGACTCTTTCTTCCTTTCTTCTTCATTTGGAATTCAGTTTTGTTTTGTTTTGTTTTCTTTCTGATCATCCCTGGAGGATGAGCTTTTGTTAGAAACACTGGCATGGTGAGTGAGAGAGTAGCCCCTCTGCGGCCTGAGGAAGGGAATATCTCTTTCCTTGTGGTTGAGAAAAGCCAGGAGAGGAGCAGGGCCTGAGTTGTGCAGGGGATGCTGTTCTGTATCTACAAGGGTCAAGTACAGGGATTTGGCAAGCTCTGTGTTTTGATGTTCTGCTTCCTGTCACCTTGGCATGCACTTGTCCTCTAAATCTTTATACACGAGGGCTGTTTTGCAGGTCAGGCTAAGAGATGCTGATGAATTCTGGCCCTAGAACCACTATACATGAAGGCAATGGACTGGAAAAATGACCCTAGATTCCAGACTTTGGGAGCTGTGGAGAGATGGCAGGCTGACAATTGCCTATGGACTGGTACAAAGAAATGAAATCTCTGTCAGCTAGGTAGCTAAGCTCTACCCTTCCCTCCTTCCCTAATGTTACTACCAGGAAAGTGGGGCTGTTTTCCTCACTAGCATAACCAGTGCTGCTGGTGTTTTGTGACTTGTGAAATGACATTCAAACCTCTTCCCCACATTCGGCCTGGTCATGTCTGTACTTATCTCCCGCAGATCATGTTGCATCCTCCATAGAGAGCTCAACTTGAAGCATTTCTCATTATACTTTGTTCTGAATCAGTAGCAGGCAGGGAAAGGAGTCCCATTTTGAGGCAAGTGTTAAGATAGGACCTGGAGAATCTGTTTGCTTTCTAGGGGGTCTGCATTACTCACCAAGAATTCTGAGGCCTGTGGATTTTGAGGTTTGTTCTAGAAAACATTGGAAGAGTTAACTTCTTGGTTTTGAAGAGATAATAAGTATAAACTGACCGTCATAATCAACATTGTCTCCTCTTCTCTTATGCAATAGATACTTTTGTCCAAGGCCAATCCTTCCCCTCCATCCTCTATTCCCATCCTTCCCAGATCTTTAGTTATCCAGCATCATTGCTTTCCTTTCTCTATATTATTGTTTCCCTTTCTTTATTTCTACTCAGTTCCTTGTACCCATTTTCAATGTATGCACACCTCTACAGTTTAAATTGCCACCTCTTTTTTTTCTTTTCTTTCCCTGTCAAACCTGGGAAACCATTCTTCAAAGAATGATCTGTGCATCTTATCTCTATTTTCTCTTGTACCTATTTGACCTCTTCCCAACTCCCATTCCATTAAAACTGCTAACTCAAAGGACAGGCCCTAACTCAAAGGACAAGCTTCATTCCCATCTTATTTTATCCCTCATCACTTTGATGCTGTTGTCTAATTCTGACCTATGGAATTGGCCCTTTGGGTTCCATTTTGTCACATCCTTTGTTTCCCTTTTCCAAAATGCTTGAGACCACAAATATTTCATTTCAGATTTTATATTATTTATGTATATACAATGAAATATCTTGGGAATGGAATCCAAGTTCTAGAGTGATCTTAATATATGTTTCTTATACCTTAAACACATTCTCAAGTATGTGTTAATTTCATGTTACATGTTATTTTTGGTGCTGGGAATTGACCCCAATTTTTATAAATTTTTAATATATCAGTGTTTTGTCTGTGAGCAGTCGCATGAGATCAAGTGTGGAATTTTCCACTTGTTCCAAATCATTCACTGGAGACTTTGAAGCTCAAATTTGTATATATTCTTGCTCGTCTTCTGTACTTGGTAGCTAACATAGATGTCTTAAACTGGACATTTCTCAAACTAAACTAAATTGCCCCACTCAAAACCTGGTCATCCAACAGTGTTCTCTAATTTTACCATTTAGTGTTCACTTCCCCCACAGTCTCCCCCAACACACACATTTTACCACTTTGCATCCCATCTAACTTGTGAATCTTTTAGTCTACTGACATCACCTGTAGCAAATAATGATCATCTTTCACTTCTTTATCTAAAACTGGGCTTGAGCCTCTGAGAGCTCATTCTCCACATGGGAGGCTTTTCAAAACACAAGTCTGTTTACACCTTACTGTGCCACCCCTGCTCTGTTCCTACCTTTTAAATAAACATAAGACAGAACTTCTCTTGTGGCCTCAAAACCCTGGATAGCTCACCAGCATCATCTCTTCTCCTTTCTGCTGCACTCAGCCACATTGGCCTTAACATGATGCAACTCTCACCTAAGAACATTTGTATGAGCATTTTCTTTTTGTGAGATGCCCATACTTCTTACATCAAGAACTCCTGCCTGTCCTGAGTTCAGTCAGAATTTGCTTTTTTTTAAATCAATATAACAACCCTAATTTCTTTATCTTATTTTATTTTTAAATAAATTTTATTAAATTAACATTTTTATATACATGCTCCTTGCCTCCTCATTCCCGACTCTCTTCCTTCCTACTCGCATCCCGCCCTCTCTTCCATCTGTACATGGGCCCTTCTATTCTCCTGTCCTTTGTTTCTATAGGTTCTGGAGTTCCCTCTGTATCATCTGTTCTCATGGGGGTTCAGGCCTCTGTGGCAGACAGAGAGCCCTTCCTTGGATGGCCCACTGATATGGGTGGTCCCCTACCTCTGTCTGACCCCTAAGGAACCTACTGCCTGAGATCCATGCTGAAATGTTCAAGTCCCATTGCTGTGAATTCTTGGCTGTGACTGCCCTATCTTGAGTGGAGTGGCTTGTCCCCCAATGGAACTCTCCATCTTTAGGTTCTCACAGTCCTATCGCCCCCCTCTTCCGCAAAGTTCTCTGAGCCTCTGGATGGGAAGAGGTTGGCTGGCCTGCTGCAGGTGACAATTGTGGGGTTGCTGGTGTTCTGTATTCAGGTTGCTTGTTGTTGTCCATTTTGCTATTCTTGCACTGCACAAGGCTGCATCTTATCTGGGTCCTAAGGAAGGATTTTTGAAATCTCAGAGTAGGCATAATTGTGCCTCATGTGTTCATTTATAAGGTCTTTCCATATCTTTTTTGCTTTATTCATAATAGCAACTGAAAGTCTATTTGATATTGTCTACTCTTTTTTAGTCCATATGCTCTTGAGGGCAGAGTCTGTATCTGTTAAACTTTCTGCTATTTGCCCAACTATAGCATCAGGTCTGGCACACAAGTGGCACTAGGATATTTAATTTTATGAATGAATGACTGCTAAGCTAGGAGGAGTGAGTCAAGATGAATTTTCAAGCAGTATAGTCAGATAGTGTTGTCCTCCCAAACTGTCAGTTTAAAGAAGTCAGTAATAGTCTAATTTTGTAAGAATTATATACATAGATTATATGATTAAGAATTACATCTAATTTTACTTTGTGTGTGTGTGTGTGTGTGTGTGTGTGTGTGTGTGTGTGTATCGCAGCATATGCATGGAGGTCAGAGGACAATTTTTGGAGTTGATTTTCTTTTTCTACCTTGTGGGTGGGTTCTGAGGATTTGGCTCAAGTCATCAGCACTGAACCATCTTGCTGTCCCAGATTTGTATTTATTAATTTAGAGACAAGATCTTGCTACATAACCCAGGCTGACCTCAAATTCACAATCTTCTTGCTTTATCTTCCCAAATGCTAGGATTACAAGCATGAACCACCATGCTCAGAAGTACAAGTTTAATTTTAAATATGAGATACGAAGGGTCAGAGAGAGAAATGACTTGCCCAAGGCATACAGACAGTCACAGTAGCAAGTTATCCAGGTTCATAAAGGTCTCCTGCACTGCCCTGCCTTTCTGCCCCTCCTCTAGGTGATAACTCTGTTCTCCAGGGGAAAACAAAGTTCTGGAGCCAGAAAATGGATTTCTTCCTCCCTGATTTGAGAGTGTAGCAAGAGGAACCAGTCTGTCCCACAGGGACAGCATAAAGCACCATTTACTTCCCTCCCCCAGAATGGGCATGAGTGATAGGCTGTAAAGGCACCTGAGCCAGTGCCAGGTTTACCTATTGATATGTGGATTCTTGAAAGGAGAAACACAAGGGATGTGTTTGTTGAAGTAACTCGATTTTCCAGTTTCTTGATTATAAAGATTTGAGACCTAGAAATCGGACACAGGGAACCAAAGCTTTGGAGGGAAACTGGTTTGCACCTGTTACTTATGAAATCACAGCGTGCTACCCCCTCTCTGTGCAGTCTGATGATGAGGTCTTGGTGAAGGCCTGTGGGAAAGCTCTTCTTCAGGAAGCCATCTCTTTCTCTGTGGTGCTTACTTGACCAACCGCTTCATCTTAGAACCTGCGTGTGACCTAACTACTGAAAGAGCCAGAATGGAGAGTTACAGGTTGCAAGTAGCAATGAAGGCTACCCAAAATACTAGCACTTCAAATTTCCACCTCCTTTTCGATTTCTTGTTAAGTTTAGCCAAAGTTTATTGAATTCTGATTAATGTTCTTGATACTGAAGACATGAACTGAATAAGTCACATCTTTGCTTGTGAGAAAAATCTCAAAGTCCAGTGATAACTAGATTATTCATTTATTAATTCATGCACTTAAAACACTTGGTGGGCATCAGTTATGTGTTAGGCACTACTATTGGAATTATTCATCCATGCTGCAATACTTGAGTGTCTCCTCAAATATGTTTCCATATGCTTGGAATGCTGAACAGACTATTCTGTATCCTCATGGAATCTATTTTCTTGGGAGGGGAGATGAATAATATAGAGAAGAATCATAATAAACAAATTCATAGAATTAGGAAGCTGTAAATACTATGAGAGGAAATAAGTAATGGAAGCAAGGCATGGGAGATGTTTTTAAACAGAGTAATCCTGGTACCTGCTGATGAAGTGACATTGTAATGCAGGCTTGACGGAGGTCAGGATGTTAGATTTTCAGATATCACAATGAAAGGAATTCTGACAGAGAGAATTCTTTTTTTATATAACATTTTTTATTATTTTTTTTGCTCATACAAACTTAATAGGTACACCGGTTCCCTCCCTCCCTCTTCCTTCCCCCAACCCCCCTGCTCCCCCTCCCCTCACTCCTCCCTCCCCATCCCCCAGTGCCTCCCTGACAGAGAGAATTCTGTGTAAGGTAGAGATGTGCTTGATATGTTGGGGTCACAGTAAAATCCCTATGGTTGAAGTGGAATATACTGAGATTAGAAAAACAGTCACTGGCAGATCTCATAGGAATTTGAAGTCATTGTGTAGATTTAGCTTTTTCCTTTAGTGGGAAAAAAAATCCACGGAGGGGTTCAAGCCAAAGAATAATACCCTCTGGTTCCTTTGACAGGAACCACCAAGTGTGATCTTGAGACCAGACTTTCATAAACAGGAGTAGAATCAGAGAAACCATGTGGGAAGGCTGCAGAAATCTAAGTGACAGATAATGGTAGTTCATTGTATTATGTTTCATAGGAGAAGAAAGTAGAGATTGATTTCTGAGTATTTTTGAAAGATCGAACCCAAAAGATTTCTTGGTGGATAAAATGTGAAGAAAAAAATGTGGAGTAAGAGAGAAAAGGAGAATCAAAAAATAAATTTAGGTCTTTTGGCCCAAGCAGTTGGAAACGCTGAGATGAGAAAGATTGAGAAAGAATCAGATTGTCAGGGCAGTTAAGAACTTGGGTTTTAGATGGGTTTGATGTATTAAATGGAGAATGAGACATGGACAGGGATTATAAATATGGAAATCATCACTACACAGGTGGTTTTGAAAGCTAAGAAAAATACCAAGATAGTCAAGATCAGCAAAGTAGTAAGTGTAGATGAATAAATGTGAGAAAATTAGGTCTCTTTTTAGAAAAAAAATCATACCAAAGTGTTTCCATTTTGGCTGTAGCCTCCATTTCATAAGGAAATTTCTGAGAATTATTTACCCTTCTTATCAAAATTCAAACATAGGGACCTTCTGACTTCCTAACTCTTGGTTATGTGTCATTTTTTAGTTTTTTAGTCAACCATGAAATAGAATGTGAGTCCAAATTTCAAGCCAATGAGGTTAAAGGACAGACACCCCCCCAACTCCCACATCAAATGGACTGCATATCCAGTAAACTTGCTAACGCCATCCACTATGAACTCTTCTGCAAAAGTAAAGATTTGCATTGTTGAGATGTCCTGGCCTCTTGGATATCTGGTTTTAACATTGGGGGATGAGGTAGGGCTTTGCTTCTAACAGTAGAGAAGAGCCCTGGGCACTAGAATATTAAGAGAATAGGTGCAGAGAAGAAGAGCCAGTAAAGAAAACTGAGAAACTCATGAGGCAAGCAGAAAATCAAAAGTGTGGTGAGTTGGGAGCCAAGTAAAGAATGTGCTCTGCGTAGGAGGAAGAGGTGGATAGACTCCAGGGCTGTTGAGGCACTCAGGAACATGAGCACAATCTCACTAGCCACTGGTTGGGCGATGTGGATGTTTCTGGGAATGTGATAGGACGCTGCGGTGTAGTGGTGAGAGTAAAAAAGCCTCATTGGAGTGAATTTAGCAGAGAATGAAAGAGAAGAGATCTAGTTGCAAGTTTTCTGCAAAAGGAAAACAGACTAGTGGGGTATAGGAATGGAATCAGAAGAGCTTATTTTTATTGTGGTAATTTTACTTAATATCACATTTAACGTTTAAGTGTATAGTTCAGTGGCACTAAGTGCATTCGTGTTGTGAACAACTGTGTGATAGTTTTTTGATGAGCTAAGCTTTTAAACATACCTGTGAAGAATTACTTAGTTAAGGCAACCTCCTGAGCACAGCTAATTGATATTGAAATCTAATTGATAAGTAAATATCTAACTGATATGGGAAGACTCAGTCCAAAGTAGGTGAGAACGTTCTTTGGGCAAATAAATAGAATAGAGTAAGATCTGATTAGAATTTGGCAGACTGACAAATTAGGAAGTATGCCCATCTCTCAGCTATTCATGTGGTATGTTGTGAACAGTTCCCTTAACCTCTGATGCTGTCATAAACTCTCCTGCCATCTAATGGACCATAACCTGAAATCATGAATAATAAACTTGTTGTTCCCCTATCTATTTGGGTCATGTGTTCATTACAGTAACAAAGATAGGTAGCTAAGGCAAGCTATTACCACCATTCATCCTCAGAACTTTCATTTTCTCAGACTGGAAACTCTCAGTTCTTTTTTTCATATTAAAGAAAGAACAGGGCTGAAGAGATGGCTCAGGGTTAAGATTATGCCTCACAAGCAGAAGGTCTTGAGTTCAGATCCCATGTAAAAACGTTAGGCAGAAAAGGCAGTGGCCTGCATTTCTGACCCTGGTGGACAGAGCCTGGGAAATCCCAGAAAGAAGCAAAAAGGAGATAGAAGCAATCCAGGATGATTCCCAAAGTCATCTTCGGTCCTTTACAGAGACACACAATGCCCTCTGATACACACATACACTCAGCAAAATAAAGTTAGAAAGAAGAAACAACTTATTTATAGACTGGTTGGAAGACCCAGTTGAGATAGGGGAAATTAGTGATAAAGGAGAGGAAAGAGAGATTCATGAAATGTTTTCCTGTAGCAAGAGAAGGGGAGTTCTGAGTCTTGGATCATGGACAATTCATCTTAGTAACAGGAGAGAAGGCAGAGTTATTTGCATGGGTGCTAACAAGTGCATGAATGTTGTAGGAGTCTGTGGAAATTCTCTTCTGTTTCAGTTTCTCAGTGAAGTAGGAAACAAGGTCATCGGTTGAGAGTATGGAGGAGTTGTTTAAAGTTTGAAGAGCGGGAGGGTGTGAAGTAGTCATCTTGGAGAGTAGGAGGTGAATAAAGTAGAAGGATAGTATGATTGTCAGGCATACTGACGGCTCATCTGGGGTTCATGGTCATAAATTTAAAGTGAGAGCAGTCTGCATGGCTATTCCCCGCCCCCCAATGACATTCAACTGCATTGGCGAATGTGCTAGGTTGGCTTTTACTAGGATTGTAGCTGTGCCAAGTGAAGAAAGGAAATTCCAAAAAAAATTTATTTTGAATCAGGGTCTTGCTAAATTGCCAAGGCTAACCTCAGACTCCTTCTCCCTCAACCTCCTTAATAGCTGGGATTAAAGGCATGAGCCACTATCCCTAGTTAAGATTTTTATGAAGGTTTGTCATGATTATAATTTAGAAAAACAGGGGAGAAAGTACATCATATTAATTATGAAAACTAGCAAAAAGATGATGGTATCAAAGAATTGGCAATCCTGTTAGGATAAAAGACTTGATGTAGTCCAAAATCTGGGAAGTAAGCTAGAAGGCAGAAGACGTGGTTGGATAACAGGAAGAATTACAGGGGGTTTTGGTGATGGCAAAAACTATAGTTCAAGCCTGAAAGTTGCTGAGGAGAGCAGAGTAGAACACAACTTTAGAGAGGAAGGTTCAAGGAATTGAGAAGCCAAGGTGTTGGAATAAATGCAGTGAAATTTCTCTAAGTAAAGACAGACTAGTTAGTATTCCTATAGGAATGACAGACAATCAAGAATTTATGGCACAATATGAGAAGTGGTATAACTGGAATACTTCAGGTTGGAGAGAGGGAGTCACAGGAGAACCTTCTTGAATCCAAACTTGGGAGTTAGGGAAACTTCCAGAAGGAAAGAAATTTGAGTTGGGACTTTGAAGAAAAATCTCCAAGTTAGTGAGATTAAAAAGTGAAGGAGGAAACATTCTAGACTGTGGGAATGGCACGTGCAGAGAGATAAGGAAAGCTGAGCATACCGAAGTGAAGAACAGCAGGTACCCTGTTGCCATGGAAGTTATGAAAGAAGAGCTCGGGAAGGTGAGCTGAATTAGATCATCACATGGAGCCTTAGCGACTATGGGAAGGATCCTGTATTTATTCTAAGAGCCAAGAGGCAGGTATAGATGGGTAGGAGAAAGAGAAAGATACGGGGAGAATGTGTAATAGACAATAAGTGTCATTTGAGTCGGGTCCTCATATCAGTTAACTCTGACTGCTTAACAAATGACCACAGAACTTAGTGGCTTTAAAAAACATACATTTGTTTTCCACAAGTTTTGTGAGTCAAGAGTCCAGATACATGTTGATTGAGTCTTCTTGATTAGGGTTTTAACAAGGTTACCAATATAGTGTCAGGCTGTGCTACTATCCTCCCAACTCAAAAGGAGGTCTTTGAGCTGTTGGCAGCTGCAGGTATAGGTATATGCACCACACTTAGCCTGTTGGCAGCTGCAGGTCCTCCATGGTGTTGGCTAGACATCAGTTCCCTGTTCTATGGATCTCACCTTAAGGTAGTTCATAATATGCAGCTACTTCCCTTATAAGGATGTTGAGGGAGAATATCTGCTATGTTTTAAAACCTATCCACAGAAATGATATCCCATCATTTTTGCCATATCATTTAGTACAAGTGAATCATTAGATCCAGTCATGCTCCAAGTGAAAGCACTAAATCAGGGTCAGGAGGCTGGATCACTGAGGAGGGTTCAGGAGTTTGTCAGAAAGAGCTGACAAACAACTAAGGGAAGATGTTGACAAAGGAAGTTTAAGAATATGTTGGAGCAGCATGATCAACAATTGCATGAAGACATGAAAGCATGCTTCAACTGGTAGAAGATTCTTCTCCTAAGTTGGGCTGGGACAGGTTTGCAAAAGGTCTTCCAAGCTATGCCAAGAAGTTTGGTATAAGAGAACATGGCTGAAGGCTTGGATTTAAGAGAGATTAGCTTTTGGTCTCTGATTGCTGGGGGGGTTACAAATAGGAAGGAGAGGGACTGGAGACTGGGAGAACTCTCCAGAGGCAGGATCTAAAAAAGATGAGGGGTCCCGAATAAAGGCAATGGCACAAGTATTGTGCAATTTTTGGAGAAGAGCCTTGAGAGAGCCATATGTACCACAAGCTTCTGAAGGCACCACAGAGATCACTGAGTACTTGGGCTGGAACTGAGGTTACCTAATACAGAATGAACAAGATGCTGCCCCTAGAGGATGAGAGAGGAATCACATGCATATGAATGGGAATTTAAGGCACTCATTCCTTGTTTTAGATGCTAACAGAAAAGAGGTTCAAAACATTTTTTTTTCTCCTCTGTTGACTTTTTTTTAAAAGAATTTATTGTTGTTATTCTTGTTGTTTTCTAAAAAATTGACTTGAATATGTGTATCCCAGACTGACCGAAAACTCCTGACTCTCTTGTTTCCGGTTCCTGAGATTATAAGTATATGCTACCACACCTAGCATGAATATCTTTAAGAGCAATTTTAGGTTCACTGCAATTTCAAGAAAAGGTACAAAGATAGCTCCTGTTTACACATATGTAGTTATCCAATTAACATCCCTTAACAGAGTGGTACATTCATTACAGCTGATACAACTACATTAAAACACCATTTTCATCCCAAATTAGTATTACATTAGATTTTATTCTTATGTTTTACTTTCTATGGATATGGACAAGTGAATAAAATCTTGCATATTATTATCTTAGGAGTATTTTTGTTGCTCTGAAAAGCATCCATGTTTATTCCTTTCCTCTGTTCATCCCTTTACCCAAACCCTGGCAAACACTGACTTTTTTACCATCTTCCTAGTTTTGCCTTTTCTAGAATGTCATACAATTGGAATCATATAATATGTAACCTTTTCAGATTGCTTTCATTTAGTGGGCTTCCTCCATATCTGTATCAATCCATTTTTTTTTCATTACTATAATGAAATATCTTAAGCAGGACACTTTATAAAGAAAATGGTGATTCATGGTTCTGAAAGTACTAGGACTGTGAACCACATTTAGTGATGACCTTCTGGCTGGCAGAGTCCAGAGGTGTGCATATGGCGAGAAACAGGATGTATTTGCATTTATGTGTGTATGCGTATACATCCATTTGAACTCTTTCGCTTTTCTCCTTCACCTCTTCTTATAAAACCACCAAGATTCAATCATGGACCCCCATCCTAGTGATTGACCTTAACTAATTCTAATCACTTCACCAACTGCCCATCTCTAAACACCACAGTCGTTAAATTTAATTAAATACCTCTTAATACTTCAGAGTGAAGGTTAAATTTCCACATGACTTTGGGAGACATTCAAACCATATCTAAGCCATGACAATGTTTTCTTGGCTTGAACTCTATTTCTTTTTAATGCCGAGTAATATCCTGCTGTCCAGATATACCACATTTTATTTAGTCATTCACTAACTGAAGGACATATTGGTTGCTTCTAAGTTTTGGCAACTGTGAATCAACACTGACAACACCAAATGCCTGTGAGCATGTGGAGCTACAGGAACTCCCATTCATGGCCGGTGGGAGTGCAGAATGATGCAGTTACTTTGGAAGACAGCTTGATGGTTGCTTACAAAACCAACTCGCTCTGACCATATAATCCAGCAACTGTGTTCTTGGTATTTACCCAAAGGAATTGATTTATTTCCCTTGATTTCAACAACTTTTAAATTTTTTTAAAGAGCGGGAGAGATGACTCAGGGGGTAAGACTCTGCCTCACAAGCAGAAGGTCTTGAGTTCAGATCCCAGGTCCCATGTAAAAAATGCCAGGTGGAAACACCAGTAGTCTGGTGGGTGGAACCTGGAAAAATCCCAGAGCAAAACAAGGAGGTAAAAGCATTCCAGGATGAGTCCTGAAGTCACCCTTGGTCCTCCACAGTGACACACAGTGCCCTCTGACACACACACATACACGCACACACAATAAATGAATAAAATAAAGTTTAATTTTTTTAAATTTAAATTTATTTTGCATACGCGCGCGCGTGCGTGTGTGTGTGTGTGCATCAAAATCACTGTGTGTCCCTGTGGAGGACCAAGGTTTGCTTTAGGAATAATCCTGGATTGCTTCTACCACCTTCTTACTTCCCACCTTCCAGAGTCAGAAATACAGGCCATTGCCATTTTTGCCTGAATTTTTTTATTCAGGATCTGGGATCTGAACTTGGTCCTTCTACTTTTCGAGGCAGTCTTAACCCCTGAGCCATTTCCCCAGCCTCAGGAATTGAAATTTTTTTATTAAAGAATAATTATTTATATAAGGGGAAGTCATTATTTACAATCATTTGACATAATTAAGGATGGAGGTTTTTTCTCTTTCAGAGGAAGTGAGTTTTCCCCCCTACTTTTACAAGCATATTGAGTATTTATCCCTGCTTCCCTTTATCTCCCCTCCTTCTCATCCCCCCTTTCCTTCGTCAATCTCTCCCACTTCCTCCCACCTTCTTGCCTGTCCACTTTTATGCACCTTGGGTTCACTCTGGCTTGTCTATTCTTGAGGAGGTTCAAGCATCTGTGGTACATCAAGGTACCTCTCTTCAGGCCACCCCACTGATATGGACATTTTGCTTCATTTATCTAGCTTTAAACCCAAAGGTTTCCACTATATGTTCTTATCTCAGAAATTGATTTTTTATGTCCATACAAAAACTTGCACTTTAGTGTTTATAGCAGTCTTAGTTCAAGTATTTCCTATGTATAGATGCCATTTTCCTATGTATAGATGTTTGGGGGGAACAGAGAACAAAAGCTCTGCTCTTGAAGAATTTAGTTCTAGGCTAAGGAGATATGGTTCTTAGACTAAAGGTACTTTCATTCTGAGGTAAGGGGAAAGAGACTCCCATGTGACACAGTTTTGCAGCTTCAGAAATCTCAGAGGTTGATAGTTTCTCCTTAGTGCTCTGAAGAGTAGTAAATTCTCACAGTATGCTAAGATTCTGCTTCTGCCAGTTAGACAAGTTCGCCTTAAAAATTTCAGACAGACTTCTAGAATTTCCAGATGAGTTAATATCTCCCCAAGGTGGGGTAGGGCCCCAAGTTGCCATTTGGCTAGGGCAAGATTCTCTGTGCCTAAAGGGGATATAGAAGATTGGCAGAATCAACATTGTAAAAATTGACCATCCTACCAAAGGCAATATACAAATTCAATGCTATACCAATTAAAATCTCAAAGCAATTCTTTAAAGAAGTTGACCAAAATAATCTCAAAATTCATATGGAGGCACAAAAGACCCAGGATAGCAAAAACAATCCTGAGTAACAAAAACACTGCTGGAGGTATTACCATACCAAACCTTAGTCTATACTACAAATCCATAGTTATAAAAACAGCCTGGTACTGGTTCCAAAATAGACACACAGATCAATGGATAAGGGTTGAAGACCCAGATATAAGCCCACAAAAATACAGCCATTTGATCTTTGACAAAGGGGCCCAAAGAATCCAATGGAAAAAGAACAGCATCTTCAACAAATGGTGCTGGCAAAACTGGATCTCCACATGCAGAAGATTAAAGCTGGACCCGTACTTGTCACCATGTACAAGACTTAATTCCAAATGGATCAAGGACCTTGATATCAGGCCAGAGACTATAAAAATCATAGTTGAAAGGATAGGGAACTCCCTTGAGCTGATTAGGCTAGGCCAACATTTCCTAAACAGACATCCAATGGCACAGTCACTGCTACCAACTCTCAACAGTTGGGATCTTGTGAAATTAAAGAGCTTCTGTTCAGATAAAGAGATTGTAACACGAGCTCAAAGGCAACCCACAGAATGGGAGAAAATCTTCACTAACCACATATCTGATACTGATAGAGCTCTACTGTCCAGAGTGCACAAAGAACTTAGAAAATTAAACACCAAGGAAACCAATGGACCAATTAAAAAATGGGCCCTGGAACTTAAAAGAAATTTTACCAGAGATGAAATTAAAATATCTAACAAATATCTTAAAAAATGCTCCACTTCTTTAGCCATAAGGGAAATGCAAATCAAAACCTCCCTGAGATATCATCTCACCCCGGTCAGGATGGCAAAAATCCACAATACAAACAACAAGTGCTGGAGAGGATGTGGAGAGAGGGGAACTCTGCTACATTGCTGGTGGGAATGCAGGCTCATACAGCCACTCTGGCGAGCTGTCTGGAGATTCTTAAAGAAATTAAAGACTAAAATACCATATGACCCTGCTATCCCACTTTTGGGAATAACCCCCCATGCAGCAGAGGTTCGCCTCGATAGCACAAACTCGACCATGTTCATAGCAGCACTGTTTACAATAGCAAAGTCATGGAATCAACCTAAATGTCCAACAGTTGATGAGTGGATAAGGAAACTGTGGTACATCTATACAATGGAGTACTACTCAGCCATCAAAAATGATGAATTACTGGAATTTGCTGGGAAATGGATGTCATTAGAAACAATTATATTAAGTGAAGTATCCCAAACCCAGAAAGTTAAGTGTCGTATGTACTCCCTAATAGGTGGCTCCTAGTACCAAACTCACCCAGCCCACATTGAGACACTCAAAGGTAAACCTATGTAATACAGTAATTGCAAGGATTGCGAACAGGAAGGATGGGGTTGGAGGGCCACACCAGACACAAGGAGAGAGGGGACCATGTTACAGCAGAGAAAATCGGCCTCCAAGGAATGCAAGTAAATAATGTGACACCTGGTTAAGTTCACAGACATTCATTCCTGATCATGTACAACTGAGGGGGTATGATCTCACCAGAAGGGGAGGGCATATAGTCTGGCAGATGAAAGGTGATCATTTTGCAAATGGGTGACTGACCCCTCCCTCACCAAGGTTTCCTGCTTTTATTACATCTACCCTTGAATGTGCTATTATAACAAGACTCCAGTTTAACAGCTTTTTGTCTCTGACCAGGGGGTGACATACAGTGCCCATCAGGATGGAGTGAAGGGCATTGCAGGAGCAGCAAAACTGCAAAAGAAAATCAACAAACCACAATCCAGAACTTCAGAGACTATATCAACCACATAGAACTAAGCCAGCCTAATCTCTCCCCATCCTGAAGCTCAGGGACATTTGCGGAAGAGGGGGCGGTGAGATTGTAAGAGCAAAAGGATGGGAGGAGCAATGATCTAAAGATTCTCCACACTAGTTAGGGCTGAAGCAATCATAATAGGACTTTGCATGCCCTGCGCAATGTCCAACACACTATTGACCTCACAAAGTCTAGCATTGGCTAAAGGCACCAAGATCCTTGGAGGCAAGGGATTGACAGCCACAGTAGTGTTCCTAAGCTTAAGGGGAACATGAGAAAGGGTTCAGGGAAATGCCACTGGGTCCTTGTATGTCATCGGAGAGGAGGACCAAGAGGAGAGTTAGGCATACACAATAAAGGACTCTCTGGGAATTGGGGGGGAGGCACTGGGAGACGGGGAGGAAGGGAAGGGGAGCAGGGGGTTCAAAGGGAGGAGGAGGGAGGGAGGGAACTGGTCTACCTATTAAGTTTGTATGAGCGGAAATAATAATAAAAAATGTTAAAAAAAAAAAAAAAAGAAACCCGGTGGTGTTAATCCATAACACAGTAAATTATGCAGCCCAGGGAGGTTTATGGTGTCTGAGAAAGGGTGGGACTATATTGGAGATTGAGTGCAAAGTGGCTCCAAAGTGCCAGAATAGCAGGTACTAAATATGCACCAGTGTTATGTACTTGTGTGACCCATGACACTTCTTTGAGTCCTCTATAGCAACCCTAAGGAGATTGGTACATTGCTGTAATCCCATTTCATATTGGAAATAGACTTAGGTTAAATAGTTTGCCCAAGCCTGCCCTGTCTGTGAGAGTCGAGGGTAGGTAGGCTTCTTTGACTTCGAAACTCACATTCTAATCGTAATGCTCTACCTCTCTATGCTTTCATTATTATTATTTTAATCTGTTAGTCTTGTCTCTGATTATATAATTTGTCAGATTTTTTTTTCTCCTTCTGCTACATGGTAAATAGACCAATCTCTTTCCTTGTAGTTTTTAGCTTCACATTTAATACTGACCCATCTGGAATTCATTGACGAGTACATACATTTCATTTGGTTTCAGTTTGTTTTTTTTGGCCAAAAGCCAATGTTAGAGCCTCTCAAGCTCACTCAGGTAAAAAATGAATTTACTGTAGGAAAACATTCAAGATATCTTGAAACAGCTCAAGGAGAGAGTTGACTTTAGGATGACTAGATCAGACTCAAATGCCCCTTCTCTGGGTCAGTTTCATCTTTTTTTTAACCACAAGTATTTATTGATAGATTGAGGAATATGTTTTAACAGGACAATAAGGCACAACTGTGGACCAAAACAGCTAAAGGGGAGATAATCTTAGGAACTTCGAATATATAAATCAAGAAGCCTCTGAAGTATCTTTCTAACAGATCAGTATCAGACAATTCTTCCCTTTTGTGCAATTTCTATATGACATCATTTGATCACAAGGTCAGACAGATACTTCATAAAGAATTCCCCATTCATGCATGCTTGGTTTTCATCTTTTAGCAGGTCCTTAAATAAATTCTTGTTGAATTAATGCAGCAAGCAGTTGTATGGTTAGTTATATAGGGAAAGGGGCTGCAGCCATTTTGCTTGGTTAAAATAAGATTTGTTAGCCACTTGAAGGACATGGCAGAAGTCACCCTATTTAGAACTCCATGTTTGTGGAATGGACTTCTAATTCCCATGCATCTCCTGCTTAGGTTCAGAGTTTTCCCTCAGTGATTGTGGCCAACAAGACTATACAGATATCAGTCTGTCCATGTGTACTCATTCTTTGTTTGTTCTTCAACATCTGTTCTCATGAAATGCCACTAAAAAAGTACCAACTGATTTTGACAGACCTGATGATTATGAGTTTCATAGAACCGAATTGTAGTGACAGAGATGACGTTAGGAACAGGAGATCTGAGTTCAGATGCTGACTCTCTCAGAGCTTCTCTGAGACTCCATCTCCTTTTCTGTAAGTGGAGGAACCTAAGGCCAAGATTCTTTCCAGTTCTTGAATCCTACAAGTTGTTAAGTTGGACCCAGAACCAAAAGCAAAGGGGAATGCTGACATCTTATTCATTCTTTGAGGGTCCTCTGCTAGAAGACTTTCTGAAAGGAGAAAGGGTCTCTTTCTTAGAGCATGGTGGGGCTCTTCCCCTGGAAGTAAATCTTACATGCTCACCCAGGATTCTTTTTTCAAACAGAAAGTTTTATTATAAGTTTGATGACATATAGACAGGAGGCGTGTTCAAGCCTGCTACCTTTGACCAGCTAGTGGAGAAGGAATTTAAGTGACCTGAGTACAGATAACCAGAAATAATGGCTTGTAAGTGGGAGTCTGTAGCCACTGTATGGTAGAAAAGTCTATATCCAGTGCACAGGACCAAGTGGAAGATGGGAACTTGAGAGTTTTTAGTCTCTATCATTGTTCACCTAGGATTCTTGAGGTTCTAGAATCTTGAGATTCTTGAAGGTGTAGAGGAAGGACATGTAAACATGCCTCCTGCTTGCTGCAGGCCCCCCTCCCATAGCTTTTCTTTGTCAAAGTTCTGAGTCCTCAGCTCTGTTCTGTATGTGGCTCTGGAGTAAAATGAACAATTTGCCTTTCACCCACCAAAAGTGGAAGATTGCTTAATGTAAACAATAAAGCGTTTGGGTGTTTTCCACCCTAGGACCAGTTAACTGTCAAGTCAAATACTGTTTGAAGCAGAAGATGCCGTGGCTCATGCAGAATGCGAGGCAGGTTGGAGCTTCCTGATAAGCCTTCAAGCTGCCTGAGCTGTTTTAAAGTACAGGAGTAGAGGCTAGATTCATAGTTCTCTTCTCCTATATTAGGGATTCTCAAATGAAATACTTGGGTTGGGAGCTGACTAGTCTAACTGTTGGGCATTGTTTCAGGTATTATAGGATGTTGGCAGCACCTCTGGCTTCTCTTTGCTAGATGTCAGCAGCATCCTCTTCCCCTAGTTACTATAACCAAAAGTGTCTTAGACACTTTTTTTTTTTTTAGAGATAGCATCATTTCAGTTAAGAACCACCACTCTGTAGCTAGGGCTGCAGCTTGTGAGCCCTGCAAGGTTCTAAACTATGGTGTTCGCTTTTGGTTTTATTTCTGACTCATTAAGGCCCTAGGGCAAGTTAATGAGATTCTCTGCAATGGGGGACTCTGTATTTTCTTTAAACATATCAACCAATTAGAAATAACTTAATGGTGGATCTTCTATCCGAATCTTTTACTTGCAACCTCCTTACTTTACAACACATATACCTAATCGAGGTCATCTCTTACTGAATCACAAACCATTCTTGGAAAATGTAATTAATTTCTTTCACTGCTAATGCTAGAATCCTGTGTCTTGAACAGGCTAAGGAAGTACTTTACTGAGCTATCTCTCCAGTCTTTGGAAAATGTGTGTGTGTGTGTGTGTGTGTGTGTGTGTGTGTGTGTGTGTGTGCTTTAACGGATACTTTTTAGGCCATCTAAGGATTATCCCATGCTTTATTTAATGAGTGTTCAGTTAAAATTCAGTGTTTGATTGAAAATCACTTGAATTATTATGACCTATTTTTTCTTTTAGAGATAATACTCAGATGCCACTTGGTATAGCAATTTTTGCATGCATTTGGGATAATTCCTAGAAGCAATATTGCATAAGAACATTTGCAAGGTATTTGACATATGTTATCAAGTTACCCTCCAGAATGCCTGTGTCATTTTACATCCATAGAGTATTTGGGGCAGCCTATACTTCAAAGCTTTCTTTGATAGCTCAGGTTTTTGCTGAAACCAAACAGTCTCCATTTTGTTTGCAGCACTGCGCTAGAGCCCTACAAAGTACAGTGGTGGTCTGCTTTTATGATACAGATGAGTAGAACATGGATTAGCTAGGATGAGTGATAGATAGCACTCATTAGTATATTTGTATTTATTTATTATTGGTGGTAGAGATGGAACCTTTTCCTTATTAGACCAGGCTTTCTACTACTGAGCAGCATCCCCAGTCCACACTTCAATATTGTCAATGGAAGAACCAAGACTGAAGGTTCTCAGCAGGTTATGAAATATACGATAATCATTTCATTTTGGTATGCCATGTGATAATAGACATTTTCTATTTAGTCTTTTGGAAAGGCCACAGATTTTCAGAGTCCTTGAATCAGATTATGTTAAATATCTAGTTTTCTAGAGTAGGAACCAAATGACCCTGTTGAAGACTAAGAGGTACATATATGAGGTAGAGTTGTTGCTAAGTCACTTTTTGTCCCTCCTATGTCTTGTCCTCTATCTAGTCTTGAGTTTGGATTCCTGTAGACCTGGGGACAGCCTGGGAAATGGAGTAAGATACATGTGGTACCAAAGATACTGTCCATGTGTAGTTGTGAACACAACTCTGATGACTACAGAAAATTTGGTGGCTTGACACACTCTTGAAATGATTCTCTCTGAAGGATGTAGTCACCATGGAGATTGGAAGGTAAACAGAAGTGGAGACATGGCCAGAGAGACAGGTTTTGAGAGCCAAGAGTTTTCTGCTTTTTTTTGTGGAGGGTAACTTGAAGCCTAGCTATCTAAGTAGAAGTAAGGGCAAATTTACAGTGCTAGGAGGAAGATCCGGGGTGATCCTGTCATGATAGTGACAAGGGAAGGCGTCAGGAGAAGCACCAGCTCATAATTCTTGACCATCTTTTTCTGGCCTGTGGAACTGAAGGTGAAGACCTTAGAGGAGCAAACTGATATCATTACTGACAATTTCACACATATCATCAGGTCCTTTGCTGCTCTCACAAAGAGGTAGAGGAATTTAACACTCTGGGGCCCACTTCAAGGCTTAAGGTCTAAAAACATCATTTTTGGGTAAACAACCCATTCCTGTGTCTCCAAAGAGGATGCCAGGAATATTCTTTTTTACAGGTAAAACTGAGGAAAAGCTTCCTGAGATTGTGGGGGTGATGCTCAATCAATAGTACATCTGGACACGGACTCTTTTAACTTTTCATTTTGAACTAATTTTAGACTCACAGGAAGGTTACAAAAATAGTACAGAGAGTTCCTGCACACACCCCCCACCCAACTTCCCTAATATTAATACCTTACATAACCATAGTACAATTATCAGAGCTCTGAGGAATTAACACAAGCACAATACTATTAAGTAAGGCTAGTGAATTTGCCTCCACTTTACACTCATGTTCTGCTCTGACCTGGAATCCCATGCTGCGTTTAGTCATTCCTTCTTGGTCTCTTTGCAAGTTTTCTAGTCTTTCATTGTTTTCTATGACCCTTTGGAAGAGGGCTGATCAGTTATTTGTATGAGTATACCTCGGTGTGGATTTGTTTCTTTTTGAACAGGGGTTATGCCTTTTGACAAGATCAACAGAAATGATTTTGTGTTTCTCAGGGCATCGTACAACCTTGATGATATTCTTGGTCATGTGGTTAGGTGGTGTCTTCTAAATTTCTCCACAGTAAAGTGAATATCCCTTTATAGTTAAAAATATCTTGGAGGGCATACTTTAAAACTGCGAAAATCCTTTTTATCTTTTGACTTTGGCCTACTAATTTTAGCATCCCTTGGTGAATCCTGTCTGCAAGAACTGTTTGCAGTATCTGCCTTGATGGTAATTTTCTATTGCTGTGGAATTTCCACACTTACTGATTGTGGAATGTCTTATTGTATCCACTGGGAAGTAAAGGTACAGACAAAGTCTTCATAAATACTATTTCTTTTTTGAAAATGTTTTTTTTAATTTTTTAATTATTTATTCAGTTGTGCATGTGTGCATGTGTGTGTGCGCGCGCGCGCGCGTGCGCGCGCGTGTGTGTGTGTGTGTGTGTGTGTGTGTGTGTGTGTGTGTGTGTGTAGAACCATGGGCAAATTCGGGAACCACCATGGACCACCTCCTCCTTGTTTACTACTACTACGACCGAGGGTTCACAGGCTCCACCCTACCAGGACCAGAAACGCAGGCCGCTCCTGCTTTGGCCCAGCATCTATACGTGGAGTCTAGGATCCGAACTCAGGACCTTCCACCTACAAGGCAGAGGTTTAACCCCTGAGCCACCTCTCCAGCCACATAAATACTATTTCTTGATAAAGTCTTCATTTCAGAGAAGTAACTTTCAAAATTGTGATGCTTATTTCATATTTTTATATATTACTGTTCTAATTATGCTCACAAAAAACTTACAAAAATACCATAGAGGGTTTCCATATACCTCTCATAGAATTTCCCCCAAAATTACTATATTGCATCAGACTACAGCAGTCCAGACAAGGTAATTGCAGGGTTTATTTGAAAGCTTTTACAACAACTGGATCATGGTGACTTGGACCATTGGATACTCGGGAATGTGATTAAGGATCTGGATTACCTGGGTAGACCCAATACAATCATTTATAAGGGTTCTTATAAAAGGGGGAAGGCAGGAAAGAGAGGAAGAAAGTGAAAAGGAGAAAGGAAAAGAGGGAGGGAGGGAAAGAGGGAGGGAGGGAGAGAGGGAGAGAGAGAGAGAGCAAGAGAAGGTAAAATATAGGATGTGAGACGATTAGGTATATAGTGAGAGGAGTCCAGGATAATTGTGGAGTTTAATTTTAAATATTTTTTATTTCATCTTTGTTCAATTATGCATGTGCGTGTGTGTGTATGTATATGTGTGTGTAGAACCACGGACGAATTGGGGAACCACCATGGACCACCTCCACCTCTCCTTGTTTACTCTGCCCCGGGATTCACAGGCTCCGCCCTACCAGGACCAGAAACACAGGCTGCCCCTGCTTCCGCCCGGCGTCTATACGTGGGGTTTAGGATCCGAACTCAGGACCTTCCGCCTGCAAGGCGGAGGCTTAACCTCTGAGCCACCTCTCCAGCCCCAATTGTGGAGTTTTTTAACTGAACAGTTCATTGTTTGAATTGAGAAAGATTGTATCAGACATCCAGGCAACTTTGCCTATCAAGTGGAAAGATTCCCCTTTTAGTTACTATGTTGAAACAAATGAATATCTGTTAACAATTTAAATAATGCAGACTTATTTTCCTGTAATTCCAGTTTAGAAGCCCCAAGTCAGTCTTACTGTGTTTAAAGTCAAAGTCCTGCATGCCTTCTGGAGGCTTTAGGAGAGAATTTGTTTCCTTGACTTTCCCAGCTTTGAGAGGAACATTACATTTCTTGACTCCATCCTCTAAAAACTCTAACATCTAACAATCTCTCTTTCCTTACTTCCCTCCCTCCCTTCCTCCCTCCCTTCCTCCCTCTCTCCCTCCTTCCTTCCTCCTTCCTGCTTCCTTCCTTCTTTCCTTCCTTCCTTCTTTCCTTCTTTCCTTCCTTCTTTCCTTCCTTCCTTCCTTCCTTCCTTCCTTCCTTCCTTCCTTCCTTCCTTCCTTCCTTCCTTCCTTCCTTCCTTCCTTCCTTCCTTCCTTTCCCTTCCTTCCTCCCTCCCTCCCTCCCTTATTATCTCCCTCCCTGCTGACTATCTCTTTGTGTGCACCCATGCATGTGGAAAGGCAAAAGGTCAATCTTGGGCATTATTCTTAGGAGTTATCCGCCTTTTTTTTTTTTTTTTTTTTTTTTTTTTGAGACAGGGTCTCTCACTGGGACTTACTGATTAAGCTAGGTTGGCCGGCCAGCAAGCCCCAGGGATCTGCCTGTCTTTGCCTCCCCAGTGCTGGGATTATAATCATGTGCCATCAAGTCCAATTTTTTTTTTATTTGGGAATCAAACTCAGGTTCTCAGGATTGAGCGGCAAGCACTTTTTGAAGTGAGCTATCTCCATGGCCTCTTATTTACTTTTTATAAGGGCCATTATCACCATAGTAGATACAGACAATCTAAGATAATCATATCTGCTAACTCCTTTTTGTCTGATAGGAAAATGACACAATGATTCAATTAAGGGAATTAGAATGCAAACATTATGAGGAGGGTCATTATTCTAACTACCACATTCTGTTTTTTCTTTCTATTCTTTATACAACTATATTCTGTATTAATGTGTTTCTTTAGTCAGAACTCCCACTGATGAAATAGTAACCTTTGATCTATTCATTCATTTATGAAGAGGTACATTTAGCATCTCTATGTCACCAAGTACTGAAAAGGATGTTTACCAGTTTATAGGCAAAATTGTCAGGATGCCTCTTGTCATCTTCCTCAATGTAAAAAAAAAAAAAAAAAAAAAAAAAAAGCAAAAGGTAAGACCAGTTGTTTTAATTAAAAAGTCTCTTGGAGATATTCTAGATGCCTTTCTGACTCCATAGCCTGTCCTTTCACAAATCCTCTATGTCCCAACTTCAAAATATGTCCAGAATCCAAGCATTTCTTATCACCTCCCCAATTACTGCTTCGCCCAAGACAAGTGATCTCTTGTCTTGTTGCTTTAATACCTTTGGATTAGTCTCTGTGCTTCTGCCCTGTGTTTTTTCAGTAATTCTGATCATAACAGCCAGATTGACTGAACAATTAAAAATACACCAGTAAATGAGATCTTTCTGCTCTAGAGCCTCACGTGGCTTTCTTTCTCACAAAGTAAGACTAAAGGCTCACTGGTACGTTCTAATCTGTTACATCTCCAATGCCAGCTCTACTTCTTCCCCCATATGTCCTACTTTATCCACTTGGCCATCCTTATTATTTTCTGAACCAGGCAGACATGTTCCTCTCTCAAGTCCTTTGTCTTTGTTGTTCACTCTACTTGGAACATGTTTAACTTAGAAATCTGTACATCTCATTTCCTTCTTTCCTTCACTTCTTGCACTGTCTCCTCCTCGGTGAGAATTCTCAGGTCATATAATTTCATTCTCTCTCTTTGTCTCATATTTTACCTTATCATCATCTATCACTGACAATCATATATTATATGCTGTGCATCCTATAATTGTTTTGTATCTCCTCTCCCAGAATTACAGACTCCAAAAGGATATTTTCCCCTGCTACATCTCTAGTATTAGAATATAGCATATGGTCCATAAATATTTATAGAATGAATATCAGCTGTTATAATTGAACAACGTGTTTGCTAGTTGTTTCTTGAGACATAGTCATGGGTTCGGACTATGCAAGTAGTCCTCCACAGGCTCATGTATGTGAATCTTTTAGCCAATGTTAATGTTTGGAGAGGTCGTGGCACCTTTAGGAAGTAGAATGTGGCTGGAGGAAGCCACATCACATGGGGACAGGCCATGAGGTTTCTGTGGTCTGGCCCTACTTCTGTAGTTTGACTCTTGCTCGCTTTGCTTCCATGATCATGGTGATCTGAATCTGCCTTCCTGCTGCTGCCTCCAGGCTGTTCTTTCTGCTCTGCGATTCCTACCATGAGGGGCTATATTCCCTTTGAAACCATAAGTTGCAAAAATCTCTCTTTCTCCTTTAAGTTGTGTATGAGTTCTCTCATAGCAGCAGAAAGAAAGTAACTATGATGGGCTCATATGCCATATGCTGTATTTTTAAGTAAATATGAAGCAATTCAAGACATGACCTGTATCTTCAGGCTGCTTATTTGATTGTGGTAGTTAGATATCTTGTGCGTAAAAACAACTAAACAATCTCCATAAACTATAATGTGCTTTTTTTTCTTGTATGTATGCATGTATGGGGTTTGTGGAAGGGGGGGCATGTTGTATACAAGTGCACTTGAGGTCCAAGTGTGATATCAAGAATCATTGCTGATCATTCTTCCATCTTTTTGTTGTGAGCCTGGGTCTCTAACTAATCCACAGCATGCCATTAGTGCTGGTTTGGCTAGCTAGTGTGCTCTGAGAATTCCCATCCATCTTCCAGGGCTAGAATTTTTATGTGGGATCTAGGGATCTAAACTCAGATCCTTTTGCCCTTGAGGCAAAGACTTTAACCACTGAGCCATTTCTCCAGCCCACTATAATTTATCTTAAATAGTATAAAGCCTGAGATAGAACAACAAGTATGTCAGATGTGGTTTCTTCTTTCTAGCTGCTTTAGGCTACGTGATGACACAAAGGAAAACAAACTGCTTGATTGGTTGAAGCAAGTCAGAAGATCTGAGTACAGGGGCAGTAGCTTCCGTTTCTTGTCCAAGGTCACATCTAAACTGGGGCTGAAAACTCCAGGGACATCCGAGAGATGTGATGTAGTTAAAATACGGTGTGTGTGAGTAGGGGAGAAGGCAGAAGATGACAGTAGCAAAGGAGGTTCCTGAGAGATGGTGAGGCCTCTGACAGCCATGTTTGAGTTTGGATAAACTACTGAAAGGTATTCCAAGAGGGGAATGGATTTTGAGAGATGGCTGAGATGGAAGAGCAGTTAGGAGATTCCTGTAGAAGTCCACGGGAGGGCTAGGGAGATGGTTTAGGTGTTAAAAATCTTTGCTTCATAAGCAAAGGGACCTGAATTTGTATCCCCTGATACTATCTAAAAATGATGAGTAGATAAGGTTGTGAGGGTGGAGGCCTCTGCAGGACAGAGCCTGGGAAACCCCAGAGCAAAGAAGTAAGAGGGTATAACAATCCAGGAAGATTCCCGAAGTCACCCTTGGGCTTCCACAGGAACACACGCTTAATTACCCTCTGATGGTACACACATACACACACAAAACAAAACAAAATAAAACAAAACAAAATACAAGTCCATGGGAAAGGCATAGAAGCTTGAAGAACAACAAAAGCTGTAAGTGGATCAGTAACTGTATGAAGAAGCCAGTTAGCTGCCCGTGCACCAAAAGAGAATGTTTAATCGACCATCATACTGAGGTTTCTGACTCAGGTGACTGATGGTTCTCAGGACATAGAAAGAAGAGTGTAGACAGAATCTGGTGTGTTGGGAAGAACAGGAGGAGAAGGGGAGGTGATTGTAAAGACAAGAGGCCCACTTGATCATCCTGCCTTATGAACTCTGAGTTCCCTGGTGTCAGGCTCTCGTCATTTGTGTGACTTGCTGGGCCAACAGTGACAGGGCTTGTCCCCAGGGCTGAATACTCCTGTGTTCCAGGTCAGCCTCTGCCGCTTGCTCCAGCTTCCACACCAGTGCAGAAAAAGCCAATCCTGGCAGCATCAGGAGGAGGTGTGGCACTCGCGGAGCATCTCCCGGACTCGGAAGAGAGCCAAGGGAGAGCAGGAAGGAGGCTTGCAGTGCCTGGGAGCCAAGTTCAGCTCAGCTCTATTTTGGGTGACAACATTTACAATGTTCCTTCACCCAGAATCATTCCGCCTGCCTGCCCGCCTTCGGTGTTTCCAGCTGATGGATTCTCACGCCTACTTAACAACTGGCTTGGTTCAGGACTCCCCAGCTCACTGACTGCTGCCCTTCAGCCCCTCTTATTGTTGGAAATCCAGGTTTCTGGATGACCAGAACGGGAAGTTAGACCCCTAGCAGCTCTTGGGGCTCTTCTGCTCTTGACTGCAGAGACTGGAGAAGCTCAGAAGCAGAGGCGGAGAGGGTGGGGACCATGAATGTCAGGGTTCAGACTCAGAGGTGTGTGGGCAATTAATTGACTTGTATTTCTGTGCTTCACTTCCTCTGAAAGACCAAGTTACTGAGGGAGAAAATGCTTGATAATGATAATATTTTGTGTTTCCATATCCCTTGTCTTACAACCTCCAAGCATATGATCTAGAGTCATGTTCTTTCCCAAATTACCCTGTTAACTCAATCTTTGGGCATTTTTAGGTCATGTTTAGAGCTCTTCAGATATCATAGTATGAAGAAACAAGTGCAATTCTTTTATAAAAATTTAAGATTATTACACATCCAGTCTAAGCAATGCATGGGAGTACAAAGAGAATAAAGTGACTCATAATCCCAACACATGGAGAGAACTCTGACTAGCAGTTCCTTTTCTTCCTTTTCTTTTTTCCTTTTCTGGGTATGCATATTTTTCTGGAAATGTGCATGTTTTTGTGTGACACATATTATTTTTCCCCAGGCTCATGACACATGTGGATTGGTGTACATAGCCTTGGTATCGATGTGTTTTTTTTTTTTTTTTTCAAGAAGGAAGTCACACTTCTTGCAGAGGTTGTTGGTTCTTCAAGGAGGGGATGATTGGGGGAGCATCTTAGCACGAGTTAGGGTATAGTGGGAAAGTGAGACCACCATTGTGTCATATTCTCCTTCCTGAACTGTGGTTTCAAAGAACCGTGGGGCACTAGTTAAGAGATTGCAGGACTGGGCATGTAGTTCAGTGAGTGAGTTCTTGCCTCGCTTTCATGAAGCTCTCCTTGTGAGGAAAGAATAAGATATAAAGAAAAAATTTCTAATCTCCCCCTTCTTTCTGTGGGTTTTTGGATGGGGGAAGCAGGCTAGGTTTGCCACTAAATTGAGCAACCACCAGGTGATGAAGAGCCAAGGACATGATACAGAGAGCTTTTCAAAGCAACTTGGCATCCCCTGAAAAAAAAATGTCAAGTCACCATCAAATCCTACAACTGGTTCTAAAACACTAGATTCTTTACTGATAGTTTTGTTTGAGTTCAAGTGAAAAGCAGATTCTGACAAGGGTTGAGTACAGACAGTTTATTTAAGATGTAATTCCAGGAAGTGGTGATGAGGCAGCAGCATGAATGGGAATGAAGCTGCTAAGGGGGAAGGGGAGAACCAACTGTTACTATTAAGGTTCCTACTGCGTGCAAAGAGGACTCAGTTTTTCATTTCTACCAGGACTTTGTGGTTGTCATGAGGAATGTCTAATGGAGATTTCCAGTTTGAAAATGAAAACCCAGAGTCCCCTGCCCTGAAAGCAGGCATAGACTTAGACTATCCAGTGTATCAGGAAAGGCCTAGAGGTTGAGATCTTGAGGTGTGACTCTGACACAAAAAGTGTATCTTTATTCACACAAGACAGTTGTGTTGAAGCAGGAGGTGGGCCAAAGAGTTTGGCACAGGGATCATAAGCTTTTGGCTATCATTCAGGTCCCTTCTTGGCCTCACTGATTTGAGCAAGTTCTTTGTTTTATCTAAATTGCTCTTTCTATTTTTCTATCCTTGTAATTCTCTGGTCTTGCCTATATTTTAAGTAATAGGCTGTTTCTTTGATTCTGAGTGGTAGATGGCATTTGTTTTCAGTCAAGTCTCAAACCCAGACTTCTCAATTCTTAGCTCACAATGACTTCTCAGGAGCAAGTGTCAAGCTTCCCGAGGACTGAAAGTCTCTCCTGTCAAGTGACATTGAATTCTGGCAATTCTTGCCACATCAGCAGGAGAAACCAGACTAGTGAGAGAGAGGATGAGAGCAGAAAGATGGGGCAGATTATTTTGAGCCCCTGATAGATTAAACTTTCTTTTGTATCTAAAGCAGATATTGTTGACCCCATATTGAATTTGTTGGTCATTCAAAACACCCTGATTGATATAGGCTTCATTAGTACCTAAGGTAGATGAATGGCTGATCCTCTATGGCTTTCTTGGCTTGCTTTTAGTGTAGGTAACCCTCTAGTTTTCAGAACTATTGTCTGACCTATTAGTTCTGTGAGCAGTAGTAAGACTTTCATTTCTGTAGTATGGAAACCAGAGCCCCAAAGAGGCCAAGTGATTTGCCCAAAGTGTAAGTTGGTGACAGAGAGAACAAGAATCCAGGCCTTTTGGCTTCCAATATTTTCCTGACTTTTCATTCCCCATTTTCTTCCCACCCCACTTACCACCATAGCAACAAAGCATGCTGTTCTTTGGTCTGTCTTAACCTGGGATATGCAGCCTGAAGGTTGTTCTAGGAAGAGGTCACTTACTTGATCCACATATGTCCGCTGCTCCTCGCCCATATCCAGGAGAGCTCCTGGTTTACTTGGAGATCAGATAGTTCTCACAGAAACCAAATGACAGAAGTAAGGACTAATGCTGGTCCCTATTTAAATTTACATGCACCCCTGATAAGTCTCAGTCTGTGAGCAGAACACTTAGACATCTGGACTTCGTGATAAGCCTGGTTCACTTGCTCATCTTTTCCTGGGAATTTCCTGCATGTCAGATCTTTTGGGGGTTTTGGGAGGGTATCTTTACAGACTACAAAGCCTGTGGGCTCTGGGGGCTGCTTTTGTCTATTTCTGAACTTTGGCAGATGATGTCCCATATGGCAGAGTCAGCTCTGCCATGTCTGTCCCTTGCCTGGGATTAGGCAGTGGCATCTTCCTTCAATCCGTGGGGGAAGGCCTATCTCACTTATCTTTGTTCTCTGCCCCCTTTCACAAAAAAAGCATGTGAATGAGTTTAAAGATATGGGAGACTTACTGCTAACCCTCAGAGTCAGCGTTGGCAGACATGTGTCAGATGTCTTCATGAGATCATCCCATGCTGCTCTCTGAGAATTAGTCAGAACTTTGATGCTTTAGGTCAAAGAGATGAGACCAGGGCAAAGACAGGACGCTGGATTTTAGTAGCTCCTTGTGATTGGTAAAAGAAGATAGCCACGTTTGCAGTTTTTCAGCCCCCAATGACTGCCTTTAAACTCTAAAATTACAGATACCCCCACTACTACTATAAACTTCACGTTGAGTTTTTAAATGAACTAATGAACTAATCTAAACAACAGTTATAGATGCTAATCACATGTGCCGTCACTTTGGAAATGAAAGAAGTACTTAATGTGCTCCGTACCTCTAGGAGCTTGTGGGGTAAGTGGAGAGAAAGGTGGCACATGTGACAAAGGCAGGTGCAGGTACCAGAGGTGGGTGTGGTGGCTAAGCAGGACATAGCATATTTGGACTTGAGAGAAAGCATTTTGGATTGAGGTTATCTAGAGAAGCCTTCCTAGAAGAAATGATGTGAAGGGACACATGCTTTCCTGATGGTAGGTGTCTAGGATTCTGTTAGGATGCTGAGGACAGGGTTATTTGGTTGTTAGATTTTCACCATGATACCTTCAATAATGTCCAAACTGAGAACAGCCTGTAGAAGAAGGATGAGTCTTCTGCGTTTCTCACATTGTGGAATGCTACGTGGCCACTATGCATCATTTTCACAGATGTTTATTTATTGACATCTAAAAGTATTCGCAGTAAGTCATTCACTGAAAACAATCAGGTTCCCAAATGGTATGTACAGTGTGACTCCATTTATATTTGTTAGCATGCTAACGTGCTAAGACGTGGCTTATTAAAATCTTCCTGCTGGGCTGGAGAGATGACTCAGGGGTTAAGACTCTGTCTCACGTAAAAAATGCCATGTGGAAATGGCAGCAGCCTGCACTTCCAGCCCAGAGGGAAGCAAGAAGGATGTAGAAGCAATCCAGGATGATTTCCGAAGTCATTCTTGGTCTTCCACAGGGAATACAGTGCCCTGTTACACACACACACACAAACACATCAAATAAATAAATAAAATATTAAAATAAAATTTTAAAAAATCTTCCTGTTTTCCACTTTCCACTCCACAAAATGACTTTTGATATTTTCCTTCCAATGAAAGAATGGGAAAGTTCATGATACTTGTGACTGGGAAACTCCTGTGGAGTCATAGAGCCCTTATTTTGTGAGGATAATTGCCTTTGGTTTATTTACTTGAAAGGATAAATCAGTGAGCTGAGGCTGGAGATAACAAGGAGTCCTCTTATCCCGGGCCTGTGAACAGTGCTGGGGGCGGACCCTAAATGGTCCCCTTCTAATTGCCAGAACCTGCATACTTCCTAGGCAACAGTAGTTGTGGCTGATGGACCTTGCCTACACACGTGGAAGCCTTCGTTTTTAAGTTCATCCTTTTTCATACTTTACATTTTAGTCAGGAAGTCGCTGCTGTCCACTGTCTGCTTAATTACAGTGCCAGGAAGGTAAAGGTGCTCTTGTGAGCCTGAGCCTCTCTGGGCAAGGTTAGGAGAGGAGAATGATAGAGTCCATCTTTCCACATTAGTGGTGGGGGCAGGTTTCCTGTTCCCTGAAAAGCTTCTTCAGATGACCTCTTGGTCTAGACTCTGTGTCTGTCTCAGCAGACATTGTCATCTGAATGTCACGTTAGGACATTTGGGTGCTTCCTTTTCTGTCCCTTTCAGCAGGGTTGAGATTAATGTGTACTATGTTCTAATTTGAATGCTCATTAGTATTTTTAGACTACTCCTTTTATCACACATTTCCCAAATCTGAAACTGTTCATCTCTCCTCATTGCCTCTAGGCTCATGTCCAGACTCCTCGGCCTGTATTTGAGGTCTTTCACTTTCTGACCAGCCCCTCCCACTCTGTCTTCTCCTCTTGTTCAGCTCATCCAGGCCAAGTCATTGGGCTCATTGGCCCCAAACACACCTGCCAGCTGGTGCCTGGGCCTTCCTACCCCAACCACCACTTCCTTCACTGTGTGGACTCCAACTTTCCTGGTCAGCTTCTCTCAAAGTCTTCTTGGACTCTTTGGTGGCTGTGATTTCCCCGTGGAGGGGGGGAGGGGGAGAGTCAACCTCTTAGCACTACTGTTTATACTGTGCCATCACTCTATTTTGCACTTTAAAAAATTATGGGGAACTCAAGAGTTGACCCATTGGATAAATTGCTGCAAAAGCATGAGGACTTAAGTTCGAACACTAGCCAAGTGCAATGACTATGTCTATACAGAGACAGGAAGATCCTCGGCTTTCTGACCAGTCAGTAGTAAGCCCAGGTTTAATGAGAAGTTCTATCTCAAGAAACAAGGTGGAAAGCGACTGAGGAAAACACCCCATATTGACCTCTGGCCTCCACATGCGCACACGTAAATACATGTGAACATGTACATCTACATATACAGGAAAACAGATGGTAAATATAGTATTTATCTATTATTTTTAGATGTTCAGTCCAGTAGTATTGAGTATATTTGCCTATTTACAGCAGAGCTTCAGAACTATTTTATCTTGCAAGAGTGAAACTCTATACCCCTTAAGCCAAAACTCTCCATTTCAATCTTTATTTGATATGGTATCTATGACCATGTTATGATATCATATGCTCTGAACTGTTAAATTTAAGCAGCACATGGTGCTCCAGATAAGTCAATAGAAAGGCTTAGGGGGATATGAAGTTGAATAAGATACATCCACCAAGTAAGAAGTCATAATTGTTATTGAATAAGAGTTTACTTTTTTGGCTTGGCATAATGGTACATGCATGCTTGAGAAGCTGAGGATCATGAATTCAAGGCTAGTGTGGGCTACAAGCAAGACCTTATTCCTTCGCAAAGACCTGTCTCCACCAAGTTAACTTTTCATTTATATATGCCTCAATGATGTCTCTAAGGTAATATAAAGGTGACTTTATGCGCCACAATTACTTTTTTTGGAGCAAGGCAAATAAAATGACTACATAGGTGCACTCCTATAAAATAGTTTTGGCAAAACAAATGTTTGCTCAGGAACTGCATCATGACAGGCACCAATTTTGTTATTGGGAATAAAGCAATGAAAGAAGCTTGCAGAAGGCTTACATGTTAAGGCAAGGTAATAAATAATAGAATTCTGATAGGGGCTATTAAAAATAGATAACACAGGAACAACTACTGAGATATTTTAAAAATTCTATTTGAGGAAGGAAACTTTTGTTCATGTTTGATTTTTTGAGGCAGGATCTTTCTATGTGACCCAGACAGGCCTCAAACTTGTAAGTATCCTACCTTAATAAGGTACGTCCTACTGCCTTACTCTGCCAAAGAAGAAATTTTGAGTTGAGGACTCAGTGGTTTGAGAAAATGCCCTGTAAAGGTCAGGAAGAAAAGCATTCTGCAATAGGGAACAGTGACTTCATTGCCAAAACTTGTAAATACTTGGGAAACTAAGAGAGCCACTGTGACCGAAATCCTGTGAGAAATAGGGGAAGTTATATGTGACATCACTTTCCAGGTATATGGAAGTTGACATTTTTTATAGGGCTTTTGGGGGCTTTGTACACCATGGCTTTATTTTTCTCCTAAAGCCCATGAGAAGTCACTGGAGGGATGTGGCATGATCTGATATGTTTCAGAAAAAAATTGACCTTCCTAAATATAATTTATTTTGTTAACAAATAAAAGAAAGACACCCTCCATATATGCATTATTTCACTAGATTTAACAAAATCCTACAGCTATATAAAGGAATATAATACACATCTTCACCAAGCAAATGGATTTCCAGAGGGGAAAAAAAGAGATTGGGGGAAGGGGAGAACAAGTAGAAACAACCTATACAGAGCATATGAGGAATTTGGCTAAAGGTAGTATTTTAGGGCTTCTTGTTGGGTGACAAAACTACCAAAACAAAGGAAGGGATTGCCAAAAAGTCAAGTGAAGGCCTGCAGAAATAGCTCATCGGGTAATGGCGTCAGCATGCAAGCCTGGTAACTTCACTTTGATCCCAAAGCCAACCCAGCAGAAGAAAAGAACTTCTGAAAGTTGTCCTCTGACTTCTGCATGTTCTCTGTCTCCGTCTCTGTCTCTGTCTCAAGGGCTCAGTGGTAGCCCTTGCCTAGCATTTTCAAGGTCCTGTGCTCCATCCCTGTATCACAAAACAAAACAAAACAAAAGTACCAGAGCAAACATCATCTTCAATGAAACTACAAAAAACAGAAGAAGGATGTGATCACTAAAAAGTCAGGTGAGGGCTTAATGAGATGGCTGACAGTAAAGGGAATATTAGAAATACTAAGTGTAAAAATCAAGAATGAAATAAAGATGCTCACTACTGTGAATGTAAAGAGACAAAACTAAAAAGAAAAAGAGAGAAAGATAAAGAAGGAAGAAAAGAAGGAAAGGAGGGAGGAAGAAAAAGAGAGAGAGGGAGAGAAGAAGGAAAGGAGGGAAGGAAAAAAGTGAGAGACATTAAGAATTAAACGGAACAAAAAATGATATTGTCATTTTTCTCATTCTTTGTTATTAGAAGAACAGTTCCTCCTTATGCATTTACTTTCCATGGTTGCATTTACTATAGTTAAGTTCAGAAAGAAAATATTAGGTGGAAAATTCCAGAAATAAATAGCTCACTTTTAGATTATTCACTGTTCTGAGAAACATGATAAAAAAATCTTTTATTGTCATGTTATTATAATCATTATATTTTAGTTTTTATTATTATCTTACTGTGCCTAATTTATAACAAATTAATCATAGTTTGTATGTATGAGAAAAAATGTAGTATTGTGTATCACACATATATATACACACATATATATACACATGTGCACACATATTTTCTCTAGTGTCCGGTATCTGCTGGGGGTCTTAGAAAACATCTCCTACTGATAAGAGGGAACTACTGCACTTGTATAGAAAACCCCCGAACAATATACAAATTACCAGAAGCAAAAAGTGATCCTAGCTTCTTAACCTGAAAAGATTTTTAAAGATTTTAAAGAAATTTGCATTCTACATACTAACAGATGTTGGGGGAAAAAACATAAAGAAAAGATTCATTTAAAATATTGAGGAAATCAAATACAAATAAACCCTACAAATGTATACATACAAGTCTTCTACGGAAAAAAAAGTATTTAATTTCACTAAGAAATATATGAAAATTAAAGAAATGGAGGGAGATAACATTAATAGAAAAGAAGTTTTAGTATCATAAAGATGATACTAAATAATATAAATTCTCCTATTCTTCCCTGTTTGATCTATAGTTCCTATTAATCCAGTTTTCTTTTTTTGGTGTTACTTGATAGCAAGTCTAGAATTCTGAAATAGAACAGAAAAGAGTCCTATCCTACTACTTATCAGAACTTATTATGATAGTAAACATACATTGTATGTTAGCAAAAGGATAAGCAAATTAAACAATAAAATATAGAGGCAAAATAACAATCAACTGGAGTGCAGAGTATTGGCGACCAACCAAGCCCCTCCCATCCTGAAGAAGGGCCAGTAAGATTGTAAGAACCTGAAGGTGGGGAGGTTCACTGCCTGCCAGGTCACCCCAGACAGGGCAGCTGCATCCAGGAACTCACTGCAGTGAGACCTATCCTCACCAGACTTGCACAATGGCTGACATATCAATATTTTCCCATGGACCAGTGAGGAACTCAGGGGAAATAACTACAGACAGTGGGAAACTTAGCAACAAGGGCTAGACAGGTGAAAGGGAGCATCCCCACGGGTTATCTAGCCAAGGAAGGACCACTTCAACTGCCACGGAGCCCTGAGCCTCTACTAGAGCAGACAACCTGAAGGGAACCTGGTGACCCATGGGAGCACAGGCACCAGGGGATGGAGAGAGATGGATTGGTGAAGGGAGGCAGGAAGGGAGAAGGGGAAAGGGAGGGAGAAAAAGAGGGGAGGAAGGGAGGGAGGGAAGATGATACAAAAATATTGATTACAAAAGAAAAGCTGATAAGCTTTACATGTTAATATTAAGAACTTTCACATGTCAGAAGAGATTGTTCAGAAAGCAAAAGATAGTTTATGTCTAGGAAAATAGCTTTGCAACACACGACAGCAAAAAAAAAATAGTATTAGGAATATCCAAAAATACAACTTTGACAAGTTAATAAGAAAAACACAAATAATCCAACTGAAAAAAATGGGCACATGATAATAAGCGTCTCAAAAAACAGGAAACATTTACAATCAGTAATAATAATGACAATATGAAGAGACATTTAACATCATTAGTTACTGGAAAGTAAGACCACAGTTAGATAACTTTCAATGGCAAAACTATAACCATTTGATAATGTCAAATGCTGAAAAGAAAGTGGAACCACAAGATCTCTTCAGAATGTCAAGTAGGACTATAAATTGGTGAGCAATTTAGAAAACAAGTTGAACATTTGCATCCGTCTAATACAGAGGTTCCATTCCTATACAGTTAGGAGCATGTACTATAAGTGACATAGACCTCAATTTTTATGGCAGAATTATTTACAATAATAAAAGTTTAGGCAGGAAAAAAAAGTCATAACTGTCCATCAGTGACAGACTGGAAAAACTAAGTCTGGAAACACAGTGAAACATTACATGGCAGTTTAAGTGAAACACAGTGATATACTCCAGCATTCGTTTTAGTAACTAGTACAAAAATACTGTGTGTCATAGAAATCATTATAGCTACAATGACTATATAAAAAGGAAAACAAGGGAATAAGGGTTGAGGATGATGACTACCTGGCATGGAGGTAAGATGGCACAAAAGGGTTAGATGCCGATGATGGTTGAGATCCCAGCTCTTTCTTTAAAGTGATGCGGTTGAGAGTGCTTTTTAAAACAAACAGCTAGCTAGTCTACCAGTCAGCAAAGTGGACAGCTGCAGCTACTATGGAGAAAATGGGTGAAAGATGCAAAAACAAGCAAGGTGAGCAGTCAGAAGGCTGTTTAGTGATCCAGGGAAAGGGGGTGGTACTTTGCAACTATATGGTGGCAGCTGAGACAAAGTAATGGACAGAATCAGAATGTATGTTGGAGGCAGCAGAGAACTCGTTCTGATAGCTCAGATGTGGGAGGTAAGAAATGTTCTATTTATATGAAACTACCATAATTTATTTAACAATATGCTCTTATTGTATATCCAGATTGTTTACAATATTTTTGCTCCATAAAAAGATCTGAAAATGAACATACTTGTAGCTTAATTTTCATACTGCTTGAATTAATTTCTTTTTAGGATAATGAGATTGAGTTCTACTTGATTTTTTAGAGGTTTGCATTCACAGGAAATTTAAGTGAAAAACTACAGAGCCTTTGCTTATCTCCCCTAATCCTCCGTGCAGATATAGTCAACCCCATGTTGAACATTTCCCACCAGAGTGGTGCATTTGTTACAAGAGATGAATCTGCTCTGATCATCATTGCCCTAGGCCGACAGTCTACCTTGAAGTTTACTCTGGGTGGTGTGCATGCTACAGACACAGACAAATATACAGTAACATGTGTCTATTACGACAGCATCAAAAGACTGTTTTCACTGCCCTGAAAATCAACTGTGCTTTACCTTTCGCCCACCTTCTTCAACTCCAGTTGTACAGTTTTGCTTTTTCCAGGATGCTATATAGTTGAATCATACTGGCTTTTTTCACTTAGTAATGAATATTCCTTTGTGTTTTTCCATGACTTTTTATTTGTTATATGACCCTAGCAGGCCTGGAGTGTGCCTTAGTATCTGTTTAGCACTGAACAATAGTCCACGATCTGGCTATTTCATGGTTTCTTGATTCATTCATCATTAAGTACTTACTCAAGCTTAACAGAATCTCTAGTACAATAGCTAATAGTCACAGGTGTCAAACCAATAGAATATAAGTTCATCAAAAATAAATAAAATTGGGCTGGAGAGATGACTCGGTGGGTAAGAGTGCTTGCTGCCCATGCATGAGGATCTGAGCTTAAATTCCTGGAACTCAAGTAAAAGTCTGTGTCGGCTTTCACCAGACTCCCAGACCCCTTTAACCTGCACTGGGGGCTGGAGGGCAGAGGCAGGATTCCTGAGGTTTACTGAACAGCTTAGCCCATTTCAGTGAGAGATCCTGTCTCAAGGAAATAAGGCAGAGTGACAAGACACCTTACATCCCTTTCTGGCCTCCATTCACGCACATTCTCCTGTTCCATAAACTAATAAATAAATAAAATAGAAAGTTCATTTCCTTGGTTACCTAATTGTGTTTCAAATACTCCATAGTTTCATAGCTATAGTACTGGAAGGTACTGATGGAGTATGTCCATCATCACAGAAAGTTCTTCTGGACAGAATTGCAAAATGTGGATTACTCAAGAATTCTATATTTTTAGGGATTTTTCTATGTGTGGCACTGAGAAGGCTAGTGAGGCTAGGGGGAAGTTATTGGTCAGTCCACATGACTTGCTGAATTTCTCCTCAGGGATGCTAAAAATCAGTTCTCTTTTATCTTCTTTATCTCTTCTGTTTTCCAGAGCAAGAGACGCTGGTTCTGTGCCAGGTCCTAAGTACTAAATGTTTCACAAGAGAAATCCAGTTGGAGGTTCATGGTACAGCCCAACCTAGGCCACAGCGATTTTCTTCAGTGAATGTCCCAGAAAGTGTCTCAGGGGAAGTGTCTCAAGGCTGCACCTCATAGTCAAGACAGGGAGAGGATTCACTTGGACTCGCAGTAATCCTAAGGAAGGATGCTTGCTTGCAGTCAGAAATTCAGAATTCTTCACTTCTTCCTATTGCCTCTTCTTGTCGCTTCTTCTCTTGTAGCATAAGAAGATGGAGGGCTTCCCTGGCTTTTTAGAGATGCAAGAAGGAAGTGCTTGCAATGACAGAACTCTGGATTCTCTCTATGCTCTCCGCTAATCCTGGAACTATGGTCAGCAGCTGCCTGTGTTTATACCTTGCCTGGGTCCAGACCCTGCTGTGAGAAGCAGCTCTTGCCAGCGGCTTAAATATAGCGCCGGGAGCCCCAAATGCCACATTCTAGTCTTGGCTTGCACACTGACTCATAGTATGACTCCATGAAAGTCACTTCCCCTCTCCTCCCAATGGGTCATCAAGAGTAGAGGAGGATAATGGCCCTGAGTCACCTCTTCAAGAGAAGCTATTTGGGGCTCACTGAGGCAATGAGGTGCAAGCTTGAAAGGGCATCGGAAGAGGCTCTTCTAGATTAGAACTCTTAGAAGGGCTCGCTTTCCAACAGCCTGGGCAAGATGTCCACTGGGATCTCAGCCTGCTTCAGAAGGTCTAGAAACCAGCTGGGCTGAAGGTATTTTCACAGAGAGGGTCAAAAGCTTTCATCAGATTCTGGGATGTTCAGTCGTTCCCCAAAGTCCTGAACTGCTGTCTCAGAAAGTTTGATTCCTTCAGTCTACTAGATTCTAAGAAGGAGGGAAGTCCTTCTACTGGAAAGGGGCACAAAGGCTGGGCTCCTTCAGGAATTCAGGTCACTGATCCAAGTAAAGTGTTTGCAAAGTCCTTGCGGAAAGACTTGGCCATATCAACTTGATGAGCTTCTACAGCTGCCTGGCACTGTGAGGTCCATGAGGTAAAAACCAAAGGTTTTTGACTCATCCACACCTCCCATGCCCCTACTCTTAAAGGTCTGCTCTTCCAGATGTGTGGCCATAAGTAAGGGTGGTGTACTGGGCACACTCAGAATACGAGGTGGGAGTGTGTGTACTGTGACTGGTCCAAGTCTCCACGCTGGAAGGAAATTGATTAAGAAAGGGGAAGACTGGGCTGGGGAGATGTCAAGGGTTAAAATCTTTGCCTTGCAAGCAAAAGGATCTGAGTTTGCATTCTTAGATCCCACATGTAAAAATCCCAGATGGCATCATTGACCTGTACTTCCAGCCTGGAAGATGGAGCCTGGGAAACCTCAGAGCAAAACAATGAGGAGGTAAAAGAATCCAGGGTGATTACAGATATCACCTTTGGGCTTCCACAGGCACACACACTCATATGCTCTCTTTTGTGCACACGTGTGCATGCGTGACACACACACACAGACACACACACACACAGAGGAAGACTGTCATTGACAGGGGCCATATAGGGAGACTGAGACTCAGCTGGCAAGACTGAGACTGAGGACTCCTGAGTCTTGATCCTGATGTTGACTTGTCACTCTATGACTTTGTTTGTCACTAGCTTCTCTGTGTTTATTGTGTCATCTGTAAAATGGGCTAACTGCCCCTGCCCTAAATACTGACAGTAGCTATTGGGACAAAAAAGAATTAAACAAAAATTAGCCTATATTACATTCTCTTCTTTTAAAGGAAATAAATATTTATTGTAGAAAACATGTAAAATCAAGCAGCATATGAAAACAGAAAAAAAAATTCATAATTTTACCATGTCTAGGTAGTCTTTATAATTTTCCTTCCAAATTATTTCTCCACGCACTTATTTTTTCTTCATATTTGATTTTAACAATCATACTGTTTTATATACCAATTTTCTTACCAAATTTTATAGAGTCATTTGTCCATGTCATTATTTGTTCTTCAGAAACTTGATTTAATGGATGGTGTTTTATCATTTAAAGTTACTAAAATGCATTTAATGAGCCCCAAGAGTTTGTCATCTGTAAGTTGCTTCCAAGTATTTCATTATTATAAATAATGTTGAATAGCCTTGAAGGATCTTTGTATTCATCTCTCTTTCTTTATAATAAAACCTTAAACTGAGAATATTGGGACAAAGTATAAAACCTGATGTAGTTAAACATTTTAATATGTATAGTTAAACAGCTCAAAGCATTGTTGAGATTGATGGTATGTGTCTGCTCATTTACCAGGAATATAAATTCTTAAATTCTTATATGCATGTTGTAGTTGAGGCCTTTCCATGTATGGTTGTTTCCATGATCCTATCTGACATGAAGAAATAGTCTAAGGCTGCAATAGGATTATGTATTTGCAAAAGTAACTGCATATATGAAGGCTGTTTTATTGTCTGTTAATAACGGGAGTGAGGGCTGCTTCAAGTAGGAGAAAACAGCGGAGAGCAGGAAATGAGGGACTGAAAGTAAGGAGGCTAGGAAATGTATGGGGGATTTGCCAGCATCTTGCATCATCTTGCATCAGAAAGAGTTCCTCAGAAATCTGTCACCAGCCAGCCTACTGTCAGGTCACCTCTGCCCTGTGAACTACCACAGACAGGCTATTGATGTCTCTTCTCCTGAGAGGCTCCCCTCCCCTCCCCTCTCCTCTTCCCTCCGCTCTCCTTCACTTCCCTCTTCCCTCTCCTCTCCTTCCCTCTCCTCTTCCCTTACCTCTCTTCCCTTCCCCTCCCCTTCCCTACCCTCTCCTACTCTCTCTTTCTTTCCCCATCCTCCTCTCCACTCCACTCCACTCCTTTCTCCTCCTTCCTTCCTTCCTTCCTTCCTTCCTTCCTTCCTTCCTTCCTTCCTTCCTTCCTTCCTTCCTTCCTTCCTTCCTTTTTCCTTTCCTTCCTTCTTTCCTTCCTCCCTTTCTCTCTCTCTCTCTAAGTTTGTATGTATGTGTATGTGTTAGGTCCACATATACATGTTGTATGTATGAGAGCACGTTTGCATGTGTGGGGTGAGCATGAGTGTCTGTCTGTGTGTGTGTGTGTGTGTGTGTGTGTGTGTGTGTGTTTGTGTGCATGTGAAGCCCCAAGTTGATATTGGGTGTCTGTCTTCCTTGATGAAATTCCATTTTATTTACTGACTCTTCCCTAGTACTATTAGGCACCAAGGGATCAACCTTCTGGAAGTCTGGTCAAATTCACAACCACCTTTCCTTCCATATCTGAAGATAGCTCCTGAGCTGTGGAAATTGGGGAAAGACTAGAAGATTAGACACAGAGTCATCCATTTACCTCCAGGGGTGTGACTATGAAAATAAAGCAGTAACCTTATGAATAATAGCTCTTGCCTGCTCACAGTTTGTGTAACATGCCCCAGTTCCCAGCAGCCTCAGACCTAGTGTCATAAACACAGGCTGTACTACTGGTCAGCTAGGGAGAATTAATTCCTCTGCCATTGGCTTGGCAGCAGCAGGAGCTGGTGGGCTGATAAAGCTTGATGATAACCGGGAGCCACAAGGGGAGGCAAGCCACAGAGACAGGGCATACACCCCTGCGAGGATAGTGTCTTGTGGATCTTAGCAGTCACCATTCATTCCTTGACCTTTGGCTAATACTCCTCCCCAGCCATCCAATGACTATGTGAGTACACAAGATATCTGGCCTTTTGAGCTTGTCCCATGCCCCCTGGACGGAGGGACTGCAAAGTACTTCATACAGGGATGGGAGGACAATAGTAAGTAAAAGTTGTAAAAAAAATATTTAGTGCCATTTCCTGAGCCAGACCAGAGAACATCTCCAACATGGTGCCAGATCTTGACTTGCTCAGACCTCACAATGTAGGACTGCCTGGCATTATGCTATTTCAGCATTTCTATTCTGGTGAAAATTTTGAAGAAAAGGACCCATTGAACAGTGTACGCTGTTTCAGGCATTCTGGGTGGTGTGGTGTAAGCCAGACTGTTGGAGGCACCAAGAAAAGGCCAATGAGGGCTAAAGTGAATAGAACAGAGAATGGTGTCGGACCCATGTTCTTGGAGGCTCAGATGTATCATAGTAAACACTGTGAAAAAACTAGCTTTAGTGAAAATAGGGAGACCACTTGGGACTCATGGAAGACAGTTAAGATGAGGGTTACATGACTCAGGAGTGAAGTAGGTAGGAAGAAGCCCCACCCTGAGGAAATGTGGGGAGTGGACTTGGCTGATAGCTTTCACTGAATTCTTTTTTTCAGTCCTTGGTGAGGTCGTCCAAAGCTGAGTCATGCAGGGCTTCGCTGATATTTGAGCTGCAAGTCCAAGCACCAGGACTCACTCAGCGTGGGGGAACCCTTCCTTCTCCAGAGACTCTTCTCAATAGCTTTCCCCTCTTCCCCTTAGAGTTTCCAACTGAGGGTTCAAGACACACAGCAGGAATATGAACAAGACTTGCTCCTGTCTCTACAGCTCACAGCCTGGAAGAGTCACACTAAAGCATTTGAGCAAACAGCTCTCTCTCCCTGGCAGCTTAAGCTGAACAGGGCCTTTCTCACAGTCTGTAAAACTCAGGAGCTCTAGGAAGTATTGTAGAGCTGAACTTTAGCCACTTCCCTATTTTGAAGGGAATCTTGGGTATTTTTGGACATAGAGTAGAACCAAAACTTCAGCTGGGTGCTCCACAGACTCTGTTACTTGGCACTTGCATGAGGACAACAAAGGCAAAGGGCAGGAGATGGCAAGAGATGGGGTGTTAAGGTTCCTTAACAGCCCTACAGGAGGAAGATGAAGGCAGGGAGTGCAATGGCTGCTGGGAAAATGCATCTTCCTGCATGGCTGTGCAGGATGAGCGCAATTGTACATTTTCCTGCCCTATGAGTTCTGATCCTAAGGCTTCAAGCCTTCACAGATGACAAGGGAGCACCCAGACCCCATAAGCAGCATCCTTCTTAGGCCCAGGTGAGCAGTGACCTGTGCTCAGCAGCAGTTCTGTCTGTGGCCTCACAGCCTGTGTTGCTGCCCAGCCTGACCCCTGCTGGCTCTATTCTAGGCCATCATTTCTGCATCAGTCACACCACAGGAAGCCCTTCCTGGGGAGCTGCTGCTATTGTGCGTGCTTTTGCCAACTCTTCACTGCCACGCTGCACCCCAGGAGCTCAAGCTTAGCATCTCCACCCCTTGCATGCTTCTCCTAAGTATAATTACGGAAACCTCTTTTCCACATAACCAGGCTCCCCCCAATGGAGTGACAAGCTCAAAAGATGTAGAGATTTCGGCCATTTGAAACAAGGAAGTAAGGATATTCCCAGGGGAAAAATGAGCTGCCCAGTGAGCTTTGAGAAGAATTTGCAAAGAATTTGCTTGGGGCAGAATTTGCAAAGGGACAGTGAAAGAAACTGAGTGGAATATTCCATATTAGGGGTCAAATGATTGTAGAGGTTACTGTGGAGTTCTTTGTTTGTACAGACATTCTCCTTCCATCCTTTCCCTCGGAGGTTGGAACTGGCATTCATGAATGGATTATTTCTTTCTCCACACTCTTTGAGGATACCTGCTTGGACTGAGAGACGGTATATTCCAAGCATCAAGGGTAGTATGCTGATTTCAAGTTCTCTATGTCCTAAAGACAGACTTATAAGGTACAACGGCAGATATATATTTTGTGTTGATGGAGCAAACATCCTGTAAAGTACAGGCAAGTCTCCCCAAAGAACTGGGACTGAGAGTGTCTTGGGAAAGCTGGCTTGGTCTAAAGCAGGGCACCTGCATTCATAAGAACTGGGAGAGAACTGAAGTGCCTCATCTGTGAGTCTCTGGGCCCCCAGAACTGCTGAAATCTTCCTGGGGGAGGGGAGACAATTTCACTGTCATTGCCAAATCCATCTGCCTCCAGATGTTCTGGGAGTGAGAGGAAGGAAGAGGCAGTGATAAGCAGAAACACCATGGGATGTGACTGGAGAGGCTTTCTATGGAATCTGATGGGCCATAAGGGTTGTGCGTGCGTGCGTGTGTGTGTGTGTGTGTGTGTGTGTGTGTGTGTGTGTGTGTGTGTGTGTGTGTTTCTGGCCTTACCAAATTTCTTAAGTTTTCAACTAAGTATTTTCACAGTTTCTTGACTTAGTTACATATCCCTGCATAAAAATCACCTCAGAGCTCAGTGATTTAAAACAGGAAGCATTTGCTATCTCTTAATCTCAGTGTATCAGGAGTCTAGGTATGTGGCTTAGAGTCAGATGCTTTGACTCCAGGCCTCAGTGTGCACACAGTCACGCTGACATTGAGAATTGCAGTCTTTCTGACTAGACTAAAGGCTTCTCAGCACATCCACTCATTGCTAGTAAGCCTCAAATCTCTCACATGAACCTCTTTCACACCCCTTACAGCATGGGAACTGACAAGCAATCCAAGACAGAATCCTAACCTTAGATGGGGCATTTCGTCAACCTACCCTCAAGAGGAGAAGATCACACAAGGACACAGATGCCAGGAAATTAGATTATTGGAAGGCTACCTTATAGGTTGCCTACCACATTTCTCGTTTGGACTTCGATCTATGTTCCAAATGGGAATAATCACTCCATAGGTGTATTAATTTGTTTTCTATCTCTATAACAAAATAACCGAGAGTTGGTATACTGTAAAAGAAAGATTTACTCAGCTCACAGTTTCTGAAACTGAATTTCAAAAATGACATAGTTCTGGCTCTAGAGAGGGCCTCTCAGCTGCTTTCCATCATGGTGGGCAGCATCATAGCAGGAGCATGTGTAAGGGAGGGAAAGCACTAGGGAGGCAGGAAGGCTTATGTCAAGAAGGAGTGTTGAGCAATGATCTCCCACTACACCCCACTTTTTAACACTATGTTGCCAAGATGACTTTGAGTTTCTGATCCTTGTCTATGCCATACCACCCTGAATGTTTCTAATTTCATATGGTTTCCCAGTTCTCCTGCCTCTACCTCCCAAATGTTGGGATTACAAATATGCATCGCCATGCCTGATCTTTTTATTTTATTTTTAGTCAACTTCTTATTTTAGAAGTTTTGAATTTATGGAAAATTGGCAAAGATAGAGAGTTCCCATTTTTCTTGACCCACTTTTCTCTCTCCTGAATATTTTACGTTAGGGTAGCCAATCGTTACAATTAATGGACTAATATTGACAGTATTATGAACTAAAACTTATACTTTATTCAGATTTACTTACTAGTCTATTAAAAAAAAAAAACACGTGGGCTGTATGTTCTTTGATAAATTCTTAAACCAGCCCTTCAGGGTTGTAGTATCATCTGTCCAAGAAGAACGTAAGGCACAAAGAAGTTAAATTACTTGGAAGGATCTCAGAGCTGTGCAGATACAAAGGGAGCATTTGCACGGTGCTCAGTCTGGCTCCATGCAGTTTTCTTAACCATCTGAGCTTCTCCCACTCTCTCATCCTCTGAGCCCTGCTTAGGGGAAGAGAAGTGCACATATAAGCACTAATCCAACATCTGGCCCTAGCCCTGGGGGCTAAGCTTGTGGGAAAGATAAAAAAGCATGCCAGAGACTGTGTTTTTGTGCTTCTTCCTTCCTTCTGCCTCAGCCTTCTCATCTATGAAACCATAGGATTAGATTAATGACCTTGGGTCTCTTCTGGCTCTGACTGTCTGCGTTCTCAGAGCCCTTGTCCAGAGGACTGATTCCTAGGAAATGAGGTAGAAGAAATCTGGACACAGGGCATTAGTGGCACCTCAGAAAGGAACACTGTTTCATTCAGCTTTGCGAGCTTCTATGGCAGGGAAGAAAAACAGATCAGTCATGGCAGTGGAGTGCATTAATCGACTGTCTATCACATGGGAAAAAAAAAAAAAAAAGAAAAAAAAGAAAAAAAAAAAAAAAGAAGAAAAAAAAAAAAAAAAAAAAAAAAAAAAAAAAAAAAAAAAAGAAAAAAAAGAAAAAAAAAAAAAAAAAGAAAAAAAAAAAAAAAAAAAAAAAAAAAAAAAAAAAAAAAAAAAAAAAAAAAAAAAAAGAAAAAAAAAAAAAAAAAAAAAAAAAAAAAAAAAAAAAAAAAAAAAAAAAAAAAAAGAAAAAAAAAAAAAAAGAAAAAAAAGAAAAAAAAAAAAAAAAAAAAAAAAAAAAAAAAAAAAAAAGAAAAAAAAAAAAAAAAAAAAAAAAAAAAAAAAGAAGAAAAAAAAAGAAAAAAAAAAAAAAAGAAAAAAAAAAAAAAAAAAAAAAAAAGAAAGAAAAGAAAAAGAAAAAAAAAAAAAAAAAAAAAAAAAAAAAAAAAAAAAAGAAAAAAAAAAAAAAAAAAAAAAAAAAAAAAAAGAAAAAAAAACAGAAAAAAAAAAGACAAAAAAAAAAAAAAAAAAAAAAAAAAATAAAGAAAAAAAAAAAACAAAAAAAAAAAACAAAAAAGGAAAAAAAAAACGAAAAAAAAAAAAAAAAACAAAATAGAAAACACCCCCAGCACTGTTGGTTCTGCATCTGATGTCATTGCTCCTAACTGGCTCAAAAGACTTCATGACTAAGCCTTTGGAGAAGACACTCTGAGCAGTATTTTCCCCCCCTGGAGCACAAGCGAAGCCCACTCTTTGAGGAGCCCAGGCACCAACTGCACTAAGGGTTTTAGACGCTGTCAGTAACCGGACTGTCCAGAATGTGCTGCCGTGACCAGGAGTGTGGATCTGAGAGCCTCGTAGGCCTGGTCTGCCCGTGGCAAAGTGTCTCAGCTTTTCTATGTTCCGTTTCTATATCTGCAGCATACAGAGAATATAAAGCTAGTCATCTCTTGGAGGTGCGCTCAGCCTAACAATTTAAGTAAAATGATTAAGCTTATGATAAATACTCAGCAAATGATAGATATTTTTAGAATTTGTTTGAATAATAAATCAATTTAAATTCTAAATCTAAGAGTTATTCTTCCTTTGACCCTGAGGTCTCTTGTCCTATGCATGCCCCAAGGAGCTCTAGAGCACCCAGTGCTTAGAGGCATACTCTCTCTCAGAATATTCCCCCGCCCGCCCTGCCCAACACACAACACACAGAGCTTTCTTCTCAAGCGCTGAGGTGGGTGGAATGGGGATCTGCTGGATGTCACCAGCGTATCCTTCCCCATCCGCCGGAAAGAGGCCTGTATCCTTGGCAGGGCAGTTCCCTGCTGGCCTTCCTTGCTGCTGCCTGACAGTCCCCAGATGGCCCTTGAGCTCTAGAGGGCCGCCCTCCCATCTGATGAGGTGAGGAGACTGCCACAGGGTTTCCTGCTGGGCGCCTCTTGGACCTGCCATCTACTTTTATGCCAGCCCTCCCTGGCTTGAGTGCTGTCTACTCAATGAGGTCAGGACCCTGAACACAGCTACACTCTGTGATGGATAGTGGAGCCTCCTCTTGACTCCCCCATGAAAGGAAGACTGTATTGTGGGGATAGGAAATCCAGGCTTGACTGAGCCACACAGCTGTGCCAACTTTTCTAGTGGGAAGTTCCCATCTGTGCCTGCAATGCTCTGGGGACAGGCACAATAGGGACAGAGGGCTCCGACTCAGACCGTGTGCTGGCAAAGGACTTTAGACCAGGCCTTTTTGTTATTTGGTTGGTTTTCCCCCTCCTTTTCACCAGCAGGTACGGCACCAGAGAAATTGGACTTAATTTTGATTCCAGATACTTTTCTCTTTACAGTATGAATTGGCTGAGAGTCTCAGCTAGGTAAGAATAGGGGGTGCAGGACCTGACTAGGGGTGACCTAGACATTTGTACACTTGTAGTACAAATAGACATCTATAATACACACCATACCACACACACACACACCACACACACACACACACACACACACACAGAGTACTTGTTCATCAATATTGAAGAAACCTCTTTTCCAGAGACTGATTGGCTGTCGGCCCACACAGGGGGCCGGTGGCCCACATACAAACCAGGAAATGGGTTTTCCACATCCAGGGAACATTTATTGCATGTAAGAATCATTCCATGGGTCTGTCCTCCTGTGGATTTCGGGAGGAAGTGACCTACATCTGTGGGCTGGAAGCAGAGTCCCACTCATCCCTTCCCCCCCCAAAAAAGTAGGAGTACACTGCAAGTGCCATTTTTGAGAGCTGCTGTCCCTAACCTTGGTGCTGAGAACGGTTGGTCCCGAAGCCATGATAGAGGATTAAGTCATCTCTGAGGTCTGGAGACCTAACCCATGTGGAGAAAAGTTGAGACTGGTAACAGCTAGCAAAAAAAGAGATTAGAAGGTTAGAATTCTAATGCCTTAGGTTCTGACTTACAGAAAGAGCATTAAAAAGTCATCGTGTTTAAATTATGCAGTTGTGACTCTAGTTAAGCGTGATTTTTGTTTGTACCCTCAATGTTTCAGGAGTTTCTTCCCATTTTATAGCCATGGTGAGAAGTCCATGATGTACTCACATGCTTACCCAAATTCTTTTTTATTGCTGGCTCTGTGGTTTCTCCCCTTCCCCTAGCTCAAAGTGACTAATTTACCTTATGCTGCAAGTACTTCTTGTATAGTTTAAAATATATATATTTTTTAAAGTTAGAAGCCATTTGTAACCCCTATGCTGAGTTAAGGACCTTTTTTTTTTTCCCCATGAGAAAAATACCTGAGACTGGATGTTCTTTAATGAAAAGTCGTTTACTTGGCTCATAATTCTAGACATCCAAGAATATAGCACCAGAATCCTTTTGACTTTGGTGAGGGCCTTATGGCTTCACCATAATATGGCAGATGACATCATGATGAGAACATATGAGACAAAGAAAATCACATGTCAAAGCAGGAAATCAGAGAGTTAGAAGAGATCTCTTTGACTTAACATTCTTGGAGAAACAACAGAAGTCCTTTGAGAACTATATTAATATCTTCTTCTTAAGAATATATTTTATTTTGGGGGCTGGAGAGGTGGCTCAGGGGTTAAGCCTCTGCCTTGTAGGCGGAAGGTCCTGAGTTCACATCCTAGACCCCACATATAGACACCAGGCAGAAGTGGGGCGGCCTGCGTTTCTGGTCCTGTAGGGTGGAGCCTGTGAATCGCAGGGCAGAGTAAACAAGTTGGAGGTGGAGGTGTCTGTGGTAGTTCCCGAATTCGTCCATGGTTCTACACACACACACACACACACACACACACACACACACACACACACATACACACGTGCACACACATATACATGCAAAATTGAATAAATAATAAATAAAATTTTTTTAAAGTTTAATATTTTTAACCCTTACTCCTAAATCCAATCCCCCCTCCTTTTCCCCTAAAACTCCTCATCTTCTCTGCCAGACTCCCTCCTGTTTTCAAATCCTTTTGCTTGCGTGGCCCACTGTTTCATCCAGTGACATTAATATCTTCTGATGGCAACATCTTCAGTAATGTGATCAACTCTACTAAGTAGGCCCTCTCTCTCTCTCTCTTTTTCCTTTTAAAACATGATCTTTCTCTCTCTCTCTCTCTCTTTTTTTCCTTTTAAAACATGATCCCACTCTGTAGCCCAGGTTAGCCTAGAAGTTACTACATAAGACCATGCTGAGTTAGGGGACTTTTTTTCCATTGCCATAGCAAAAAATACCTGAGACTGGACGCTCTATAATGAAAAGAAGTTTACTTAACTCACAGCATAGCACCAGCATCATGTTGACTTTGGTGAAGGTCTTAGGGCTCCACCACACCGCCTCGACAATCCCCATGTTTCAGCCTTCCAAAGTGCTGAGATTGGAAGGGTGAGCCACTACAACCAGACCAGGTCCCACTTCTTAAAGGTCTCCCCATGATTATTGCCACATTGCAGACCCAGCTTCCAACACGCGAACCTTTGGGGGACACATTTAAACCACCTCTAAGCCATGACCAGAACCCTACTACTCTTCAGTGTCTTGCTAAGGGTGGGGGAACTTTCTCTGGGGATGGAGGAAGGAAAAGAGATGCTTGTCATGTTAGAGTTTTTGTGGAAATTTTCTTGGTGAGGACAAAGAACCAAGAGATTCTGGATTCTTGAAATGAAACTATTTGAATATATACATATCTAATGTATTATGGCATTAAATAGTGAGTTTTTTTTATCCTCCAAAGTAAGCAGGACCAAGAAAGAGCAGCTATTTAGGAACTGCAAGTAAGTGGGTCCTAGTTTTTCTTTTATAAAAATTAAAAATATTTAATATAGACAAGTTAGAAACGTGGCTAGTCAAAAAAACCAGGAACATTAGTAATCTTTTTTATAGTCTGAACGCCCCTCTTTATTGCTTTTTAATCTTCACATATTTTAAGCATTTTCACTTGTTGTTCTTTGACAGTTTTGTACATGAATATAATGAATGTATATCATTTTCACTCCTTATTACCCAATCCCCACCTCCTTTTCCCATTGTAAACTTTCTGCTTCCTATCCAATCTCCTTCCTATTTTCATGTTTTATTTTGCACATGTGGCCCACTGAATTGTATCTGGTATGCCTGTATTGCTTGTGCCTGAGCCTTGGAGGACATGATTGACATATCGGTGGGTATGCCACTGAGGAAAGTACTTCCCCTTCCCCTGTCTGGAATTAACCTTCAATAGTCATTCAGGGAATTGTGGTGCTTTTTGAGATTTTCTTTCCCCTTTCATGGTAAAATATTGATGGGCCAGACCTTGTGTTAGTCTTGTGAAAGTACAAACAGCTGACGTGAGTCCATGAGTCCAGCAGTATTTGGTTCCTACGTTCTTACCACCTCTTCTTCCACTATGCCTCAAGGTGGAGGGAGTGATTTAGATGGCTTATTTAGGGACAAGCAACAGAGAGTAACTGATTCTCTGCACTTCCACCAGTTGTGATTCTCTGTATTAAGCCCTCCTCCCATTTCAAATGGAAGCTTTTTAATCATAGGCTGAGAGCTGCTCTAATCTACAGATATAACAATAAGTATTTGAATGACAATTTGATACCATCTCCTTACAGTTAAACCTTAGTAGTTTGTGCCTCTCTAAGACCCAGGGCCTTCCTAGCTGCAGGTTCTTGACCTGGTTTATAGTACCAAGCATGTGTTTCCTGCTGAAAAAAGAGGGCCTTAAATCCTACCAGAAAGTAGTGAGTTACCTACATATTATTCAAGCCACTGTTGCATCAATGATCACCTCTTGCTAGTGCGGGTGCAATTGTAGCTCACAGAATTCACAAAACTGGTGAGACTGTTGATTGCTTCTCCCCAACAGCCAGTAGTATCTTCTGGTACTATGAAAGTTGGCCTACAAGGAGGAAGCTTTCAGATCAGTTCCAGCTTGTTTTCTCCACTTCCTGTGTGCATTATCTTCAGCAATAGCTTCTTACTCTCAGATTCTAAAGGACAGCCAAGACCAATGGCAAAAGTTATCCTGTTTTGGGACCTTTGAGAACTCTCTGACCAACAACTCATTAGGAGGGATCACATATCCGGTACTGGGAATTTTGTTTAGTCACCTATAGCTTATGTTAGGGAATTTTCTTTTCCTGTATTCTGCATTCCCTTGTGTAGGATATATCTGTTCGTCCTTTTAAAAGTCATATCTTTAGATAAGCTTATAACATAGATTTTTGTCTGGCTTTATCATACATCCTTCCTATACTCTATCCCTGTATCTCCTTCCCCCCTTACACCTTACTTTCCTTTACTCCTCTTTCCACCTTATTACCAACTCAGGAACATTCATAATCTTACCATTTAACGACGCAACTATAAACATTTTAGAGTAAATTCTCCCAGACCTTTTGCTGTGCAAAAAAAAAAAAAAGAGATTATGCATAATTATTGTCTTTTAACTTGTTCTTTTTTAAAGTTAAAAGTATATGAGAGGGGCTCCCTTGCCCCTCATGGTACTTCACATCTGGAGTCTGTGACTTCTTTTTCAGCTCCTTGCCCCTCATGGATTCCATGCCTGGAGTCCATGAGTTCTCCAGGGCTCTCTTGCCCCTCATGGATTCACATCCATGAGTTCCGTTCTTTCTCTCCTCTAATAAACTCTGCTTTAATCCTCTAAAAAAAGTATATGAGGGGCACCTTAATGTGACAATTGCTGCACTTTATGCTATCATTTAAAAGGGTCACATGGTATTTTATCATATGACTACAACTATAACTTATCAATTATTTATTATTAAAATTGGTTTACTTTCGTGACTTTTGTTATGTTGGTTGTGTTTCTTGGTAAAGCTCTTTACATATTTTTATGTCTTTAGGATGAATTCTAAGTTGGAATTGCAGGAACTAAAGATATGCACAATTTGAGGCTTTTGATAACTACTGATAAATCATGGCTCAAAAAGATTGGTAATTTATGTTTCACCATTAGTCTGAGTTCAAACTTCTGCACATCCTACTAAAGTACTTTACTTTTCCAAGTCTGATATGAAAAATGTTATTTCATTTTGATTCATTTGCTTATTGTTTAGGGTGAACATTTTAATGTGCACATTTATTAGCATTTTATGTTCTTGTTATGTCTTTTCCTGTTTTTTCTTTTTTGTGAATATTTTACTTACTTATTTGTTTATTTATTCTGTGTGTGTGTGTGTGTGTGTGGTGTGTGTGTGTGTGTGTGTGACAGAGGGCACTGTGTGTCCCTGTGGAGGACCAAGCATGACTTTGAAAATCATCCTGGATTCTTCTACCCCTTCTTGCTTCGCTCTGGGATTTCCCAGGCTCCACCCACTAGGGCTGGAAGTGAAGGCTGCTGCTGTTTCTGCCTGGCATTTTTATGTGAGACCTGGGATCTGAACTCAGGACCTTCTGCTTGCAAGGCAGAGTTTTAACCCCTAAACCATTTCTCCAGCTCTGTTTTTTTTTAATATTTTATTTATATATTTACAGAAAGAGAGACAAAGATAGAGAAGGGGTTGTGTGTGTGTGTGTGTGTGTGTGTGTGTGTATGTGTGTGTGTGCGCGTGTATAGGTCAAAGGTAAAATTTTTAAAGTCTATTCTCTTCTTGGACAATGTGGGTTCCTGGGAATGGAACTCAAGCTTCTAGGTTTGTGTGATGGTGATTTTACCCACTGAACTATCTTGCCAGCCCTTTACCTATTTTTCCATGGAAACACTTTTCTTTTTATTGCCTTTATACAAATTTCCTTATATGTCAAAACCATTAACCTTTATTTTTGTAAATGTGGCACATATTTTCCAGCTTATTGTTTATGTTTTGTGACATTCTATAATACAGAAGATTTATATTTTTTATGTATTATTTATATGTAGTAAAGAGATCAATGTTTCTTTTGATATTCTTTTGGGTCCATATTTAGAAAGACCAGTTCTATTCCTATGTTACATATACATCAAATAAACATTCTAGCATTTTATTTAACATTTTAATCTTTCAACTACCCACAATGTATTTTATGTATGTATGAATAGAGACATGGTATTTCAAAATTTAACTTGCTATTTCAGTACCATTGTTGGATACTCCCTTAATATGAAATGTCACTTGCATCCTATGTGTGTCTATTATTAGACATTTAATCTAAGTACTAGAACCTTAATGAAGCCTTTGTTAACTATCTCTGATTGTTTTTTGGTTTTATGTACCATTTGATGCCTGAACCACACTTTTTTCTTTCTTTCTCTCTTTTTCTCTCTTTCTCTCTCTTTTTCTTTCTCTCTCTTTCTTTTTCTTTCTCTTTCTCTCTTTCTTTGTCTCTTCTTTGTCTCTTTCTTTGTCTCTCTCTTTCTCTCTCTTTTCTCTCTCTCTTTTTCTTTCTCTCGCTTTCTCTCTTTCTCTCTTTCTCTTTCTCTCTTTCTCTTTCTCTCTTTCTCTTTCTCTCTTTCCCTCTTCTCTCTTCTCCCTCTCTCTCTCTCCCCTTCTCTCTTCCTCTCTTTCTCTCTTTTCTCTTCGTTCTCTCTCTCTTCTCTCTCTTTCTTTCTTTCTTTCTTCTTTCTTTCTCTTTCTTTCTTTCTTTCTTTCTTTTCTTTCTTTCTTTCTTTCTTTCTTCTTCTTTCTTTTCTTTTCTTTCTTTTCTTCAACAATAGAATGTTGCTACGCTGTTCATGATAGCCTTGACCTCTAGTCTCAAATGATCCTCCTGCCTTGCTCTCTCCAAAGAATCTGACACAAAAGTTGTGCACCACTAACACTGTCAGACTTTTAAAAATTTTTTTTATTTATCCCTGCTTCCCTCCATCCCACTCCCTCCCACCCTCCTGCCTGGCCACTTCTATAGACCCCAGGGTTCCCTTTGGCTTGTCTACTCTTGTGGGGTTTCAGGTCTCTATGGTATACCAAATTGCCCCTCTTCATGCCACCCTATTGATAGGGACATTTTCCCTCATTCATCCAGCTCATTTCCACTGTACGTTCTTATTTCTCTTGAGTTCCTCAATAGTCTATGGAGGCATGTTACTATGGCAATTATTATGCAGGTCTGGTAAGGACAAATCTCACTGCAAGACTTTTTTTTCTTTCTAATTGCTGTGGCTGGAACTTGAGGCATTGTGCATACCGAGCAAGTACTCTGCTACTGAGTACACATATCCCAAACTTTTCTTCATCGATATTTTTCTTGGCTGTTCTTTTACATTTACTCTTCCAGATGAATTTGAGTATCAGCTACACTCTCGGAACTCTTTATCAGAATGATGCGAGAGAATTTATTGGATTGGCTTACAAGATAAAATCCGAGTAACCAATAATGGCTGGCTTTAGCTGCTGAGTTCAGGAGCTAAATTTCTCATCAGTCTCAGCCTGATGCTAAAAGCCAGAGGATTCCTGGAGAGTCTCTGAGCGTCAGCTGCATATGAGGGTGGAAGTAGGTGGGTTCTGATGTCAGCAAAGAGTGGCAGCAGCAGGGGAAAATGAATTTGCCAGCACATGCAAGAGAGAGCTGAGCTCTTCTTTCTTGTACTTCCTTTTATCTGGTCAGCCACTGGAAGGTACCACACACTTTTAGGGTTGGTCATTGTATTTCAAATATTTTAAGCCAGATAATCTCTCCAGGTGGTCTGACAGTTATTCTGTTAGTTAATCCCAGATGTAGTTGGCAATCAAAATAACTATCACAGTACATTTTTCTCCCCATTCATGCCTTTCTGGTTTTTTCCCTTAATAGATCAAGGACTTATTTTTTTCTTGGTAGTTTCTGTGCATTTCATACTAACTCTATCCCTATCATTTTGTTTTCATTGATATTATTAACGGTGTTATTCTTTCATCATATCTCCCGATTGCCTGTTGTTCATATACATCACAGGATTTTTTACATGTGGGTTTTGTAACTGGGAGTCAAACATGCTGCCTTGTTTTTTCCTCCCATGTGTTTGTGCCAGAGGCATGTTTGACCTAATTTGAAGCCATTCAGTTTCCTTCTCGATCTGAGCCTGGGCCATGGCTCCTCCTTGTCATTCCCTGTCATTATAACTTTGGAGGAAGAATGGCCCCACAGACAGCTCCTTGTCAGCTGCCTCCTAAGGACAGACTTGCTGTGGATTAAATGCCGGCCTCTCTGCCTACTTCTAGCCCTGTTGTTTGGATGCCAGGGAGGTGACTTCATCTAGTGATAACAGGTGAATAAGTCAAAACTGAGGCAGACAGACTGATCGTGGATGTGGTAGGGCATTCAGAGGAAGCTTAGTATTAATCTGGAAGCTTTAGAGAAACGGTTAAAGACTTTACATGTTACCAATTTGGTCTCTGGGGTGATTATTCCTCTGATGTGATCTTCACCATGACCCATAGGCAGGTCTAAATCAACTGCTTTTCTCACCATGTCAGAGAAACTAAGGTCAAGCAAAAATGGGGCTAGTGGCCGCTTTTAAGAACAGTGGGTTTATTAACTTTTTAAAGTTCATGGAAAAAGAAAAAGAAAAACTGGTTATGGGAGACTGTCAAATCTAAAACAAGCGCCCCCTTGGTAAGGTTTTATGAGCAGTGCTAAGTAGGAATCGTCATTGGGTTCTGCTTTGTTGAAGATTAATGCCACCATATATTACTGAGTTCTAGCACTTGGAGACTGTTCCAGGCATGGAAACCCTCCCAACTATTTCCATTGCTCCCTGCTGTGACTATCTTCTCCATTCCTTACTGTCTTTCATTGCAGGTTTCATGGCCCCAGAGGAGGAAATCAGCCTGTCAGCAGGCACAGGGCTGGGCTAGTTAAGGAAAGGTATAGAAAAATAGACATCATAGACATGGACTTCTATTCTGAGTAGAATTTGGAAGCCTATGGTTTGCCCAAATGAGGCATCTTGTGGTGCCTTACCTGGTGCTCCTCCAGTGAAGGTGGCACGTAATTCTGGTCTTACTGGTCCTGTGAAGACCACCTCTTAGAGTTTTAGCAATATACCTTCAAAGGTTCAACCATGTTCCCAGACTTTACCTAGTGTCCAACCCACGATTTTTCTCTGTTCTTTCTTTTATCACTAGGACAAATGGGAAATCCATAGAAGGAAATACCACAGTCTTGGTCGGTATTTTAATCCAATGTTTAGACCATGATGTTCCCAGGACGTCCTATTTTATAGTTATCCCACTCTTCTTATAATGCAAAACCATTATCTTCTGGCATGAATTAGACAATGTGGAGAACAAGAAGACATCTTTGTGTGTGTGTGTGTGTGTGTGTGTGTGTGTGTGTGTGTGTGTGTAGCCCCCCAGGCTGTTGAAAAGGATATTTAGATTGCCTTTGAATTTTTGCCAGCACAATTAAGTAAAAACAATACTTATTAAGTGAGGGGCACAATGTCTGGAACATAGTAAAATGAACTTACTTGTTTTTATTATTGTTGTTTATATTATTCTTCAATTACGATAGCACACATTGGTTGCAATATTACTAAAGTTTGTACATTGAGGAGAGATACAAAATTGTCCCAATTGTTCCAAAAGAGTAGGAGGAGTACACAGTTTCCCCCCTTATTCTTCCTGTGGTACAAGCCAAAGATTATCTGAGGTGAGCTAGAAGCAAGAGACTTAATACTAAACTGTAAAACCTTTGAAAGTAAGAGTTGCAGATTATTTACCTTTGAAGCTCTCAGTATCTACCATAGGGTTAACTGAACAAATATAAAGAAAAGTAGGACAAGGAGGAAATGCTGGTGTGACATCTTGGCACTAGAAGGGACACTGTATGGAAATCACCTCTCTAGCAAATCTGTTGGCTAGTGACCTTGCCTTATTGAAACACATGTTCCTTGCTTGTTGCCTAGCAGCCTATGCCTTTATAGGGCTGCCAGTGGGGTCAACTCTAAGTGGAATGTTTCTTCCGTGGAGGAGGACTCTGACACCCTTTAGCATTCATCTCTTTGTCTCCTACTTTCCCCTTACGGCTTCACCTAAAAAATTTGGTCCTCTATTTTGAATATATTGGGAACTTAATCTGTGATACGACAGTTCTGAAAAGTGGGACTGTTAGAGGTGATTAGTCCTTGAGAGCCAATGTCATTATCTTAACAGTGGATTTGCTATCGAAGCAAGTTCAGCCCCCTCTCACCCTCACACTCATTCTCATACTTCTGCCTTCCACTTTTTGCCTGGTAAGATGCAGCATGAAGGCACTGGCTACATACAGGACCGCCAACTTTGCATTTCCAAGCCTGCAGGACTGCAAGAAAGCAGTGTCTGCTCTTCATCAATTACCCTGTCCCTGTCGTTCTATAAAACAGTGCAAAATGGGCTCAGTCTCATAGATATTTCAAAAGAACATCCTTCCTTCTTTCCTCCAGACAAATTTGGAACTTGCTCCTAAAATGTTAGAGAAATTGTGTCAGGGTCCTAACAGGTTATTAAAGTCCCATGTGTCAGTTCTAATTTTGGAAGGTTAAATTAAAACTGTGCTTTTCTAGAATCATGTAAGGCCAACTCTACTTCCTGGGTCAGAAAAATACGGCATGGGCTCTGAGCCTGTGAAGTAGCCATTCACTGCCATCTACACAGACCATTTCATCAATGAACACTTCCAAGCTTCTTTGTGGTCTATAATATGCCCACTTGCTTGTCACTGCCTTTGGACAATACAATGTAACAGTCAAGGGCCAAGGCCTGGAGATAACTCACGTGGATTTGCATCTTGGTCCTGCTGGTTTTTAAATTCTCTGTTTCCATTTCCTGACTTGCAAAATGGTGCTAATACTTGCTACCTCCTAATGATTTAAATTAGTTGCCTCATAAGAACTCATAGCATACTCATATAATAAACGATAAATATTGGCTATAATTATCATTATTACTAGTATTAGAATTGTAGATGTTGTTGCTTATGTTGTAGAGGATTTGTATAAGCATCTACTTTAGTTCTGCCTAATATCTTCTATGTAATTATTGGTGTTCTTGTTTGTCGCTCAGCAGACTGTGGGGTGGCCATCTGCAAAGGGTCATTCTCTCTCTCTCTCTCTCTCTCTCTCTCTCTCTCTCTCTCTCTCTCTCTCTTTCTCTCTCTTTTGGTCTACTCTGCTAGCAATACATAACTGTTTGTTTCATGAATGGAAAGTCCTGGAACCCAGCAACTGTCAGACTTTGAACAATCCATTTCGCTTCTTGGAGTTTGAATATTTTCATGTGTAAGGCAAGAATAATGACACATACCTCTCTGGGTTTGAAAGGATTAAGAGATATGGATGCTGTATGTGAATGTGTTTGGTGAACACGAGGGGGCAGAATTTAGCTCCCTGAGGGTCTAGGTCAAATCTTATAACTTATTCCCCTTCTTTTAGCCACATTACCCTTACACAACAAGCATATTCCAAGTATTTGACTGGATGGATGAATGAGTATCGGATGGGTGCATGAACTGAGTTGCATATGACTTAGCAGTGCAATTGTTTTGTCTAGAGTTTCATATGAATAGGCTTTATTTTCCCCCAAACAACTCTGAGTCCTTTAGGTTTAGGGCCATGCCCCAGAACATTACAGTTTTCCTAGTCAATTCAAATTACGAGGCTACCCAGGAACTGAGCCCGTATCACCACTCTGGGGCAGGTTGAGAATTCCGTTGTTCTCTGCCCCACGTTTCCACCAGGTGGCAGGGCGTTACCTGTCTGAGCGCTGCCTCCAGCACCTTCACCCTCTCTCCACCAGGTGGCACATCAGGCTACATTTCAGATACCGCTCAGCGTCTGGAAGGCAGGCCCTGCTGCCTGAACCTTCCCAATTCTAGGGGCTTTTAGGTATCTTCTGCTTCCTCCCCAAAGAGGGCAGCTGGTATCCCTGATGCCCTGTGGCAGTAGCAGAGTCCGGTTCTTGGTGGATTGGTGGCGACTGAGTCTTGTGCGACTGTCAGAATTTACCATGTAGCTGTTCAGAGTGGTATCCAGACACAACCTGACAGAAGGACCTGACAGTGAGTAGACATCTTTTGGTGTGGATGGCTGACTGGTGCTCAGCCCTTCTGCAGGTTCAGTAGTTCTTACTCTTCCCAGATCCCAGCTACCTCCTTTGGCAGGGATCCATCAGGTTCATCCTGTCACAAACCTGAATCAGGAAGCCTGGCAGACTAAGACAAAATTGTAGTTCTGCAGACCTCTTATCTTTAGGGTGTTGTTGAAATCATACACAAGACCACCTTGCTCAGGTACCACTCTCAGAATCCTTCCCTCCTCCTCCTCCTCCTCCTCCTTCTTTCCTTCTTGTTTCTCTCTTTCTCTCTCTCTCTCCCTCCCTCCTTCCCTGTGTTTACTTTAGTACTGAAGCTGAAACTCACGCATGCTAGGCAAGCACCCTCCCATCTTCTTTCTTTTCATATTCTGCTCCTTGAGTAGCCTCCCTTCTAATCTGACAGATGTGCGATTCCAGGTCCCAACTTGAGTCTTTCACTAGCAGAGAGTGTCATCCCCCTGAGGCCTCAGGGTTCACACAGCAAGTTCTCAGAAGGGGGCATCTCCAGGTCGCCCTTTTTTTGTTATTATTTATTCAATTGTGTGTGTGTGTGTGTGTGTGTGTGTGTGTGTGTGTGTGTGTAGAACCACGGATTCGGAAACCACCATGGACGCCTCCACCTTGTTTACTCTGCCCCGGGATTCACAGGCTCCGCCCTACCAGGACCAGAAACGCAGGCCGCCCCCGCTTCTGCCTGGCATCTGTACGTGGAGTCTAGGATCTGAACTCAGGACCTTCCACCAGCAAGGCAGAGGCTTAACCCTTGAGCCACCTCTCCAGCCCCCAGGTCCCCTTTTTTAAGGGAAGAAAAAATCAAGGCACAATTGAAAACATTTCAAGAGCTACAAAATGGATTAGAATACAATTCTGAGTCAAATGCAGGCCCTATGTCCCAGATGCAGCCTTAATTCTAAAGAGCATAAATAATCTGTTACAAACTTCTCTGCCTCTCTTCTCCCCTGGTTATCAGCTGTCTTCCTCTGTTCCCACTGGGATGCTCAGCAACAGTACTTGCAATAACCTTTTCTGTCTCGCCTAGTGGCAGGCTGTGGAGCAAGGGAAGGGGGTTTGTCCTACAGTAGGAAGACTTTCTTTTTTCCATTTTTTCTGTGTATCTGTGTGGGTGGAATATGTGCATGTGTGTAGGCATGCTCATGTGTTTGGGTGCACATGTGACTTTCTTGGGGGACTGGACGTGTGTATTTTAAGGGTGCCCCAATGACGTCTCTGATCCCCTACACAGGAGGACCACTTTCTAGGCATCTGCTTTGAGCCCAGGGCTGGGCAGAATTGAAGAGATGAGGGAAATAGTCCTTGGAATGAAAGTGTTTGGAACGCAGGGGAGAGGTCGACGCTAGATATTACCTTTTCTGAAATCCATATTTCTTGGCCCCACCATCACCATCAGCCTCTTCAGGCTCTTCTACTTACCTTACTCCTCTGGCTGTGCTGTGTGGAGACCCCTGACATCTGGTTTGCACATGACAGCCCGGGTCTCCACTGTTCCCTGGGTATTCTCGCTCAGGCTGGGTGCAATCAGTTACATATTAACCCAGAACCACTAGGACGGGCTGAAGGCTGTGACCCATCCTTGTCTCCTCTCAGGCCTCTTCAAGAGCAGTGCTGCACATTCTCCTTCCTCTGTGGTAGGGACAGAGGAAGGCTTCTGCCCTCCAGGTGTGCGTTCTAGGGTCCTTCTCTAAGCACCGAGAGAAGCCTCCGTCTGTAAGTGTAGGTTCCTTTAGTTTTCTGCTTACTGTCCTTCAGTGACTCATCACATGGTAGTCTAGCTTCTCTAAAATCCTTTCTTGCCTCCCCAGCCCCTCTCTTCATTTTCTTACCAGTTCTGGCCACTCAGAATTCCTCTGACTCTCCTTGGTTAAGTCACATGTGCTCTTATTTCTAGAGACCCTCTTTTTAATGAAGCTTAATCTCCCCTATGTTGGCTGACTAATTCATACCACTCTGCAGAGCTCATCTTAGATGCCCCTCCTCCGGGTAAGCGTCCCAGCTCCCTAAACACAGGCAGATCCTCTGATCTTACCTCTCTGGTAGCACTGGTTGTAGGTGTTTCTAGATAGGTCTTTTCTTCTCAGCAACATCTTGAGCAAAGCGGCCAATGGTTGACTTATTTCATAGAGGTGTCCTCTACTCCCTGCTATAGTAATTAGGTGCTTGGGGTTGAGTTGTAGACTGTGGGATGAGTGGATGAGTGAATGATACAGTCAATGGGCCTTCCTTGAGAACATCCTGCCCTTTCTCATCTGTGTCTATCTTAGGGTCTATCGCACCTGTGTTTCTGAAGTAGAGGTGCACAGTGTGAAGACATGCTATGGTCAGGGATCATTCATTCAGTCAATAAGTGTTACTGAGTTGCTCTATGTGCTGACTAATATGCTGCTACTGGAGATTCAGTAATAAGTATGTGACACATGGTCCCTAAACTCATGGAGCTCATAGGCTAACAGGAAGCAAGGAAGAAGGCAAATATAAAAGCAATAGAATTATAAATCGTGAAAGCCTTAAGAAAAAAGAGAAGCGACTGATGTAGAGTGATATGATATAATGCACGTCTACAGTTCCTTCTCTTTCTCTGCATAGGTCTTTAGCCCCCGTGTTCGCACCTCTACTGGCTTTATCTCAGTTCACATTCTGCCCTTACGAGAAAGGCTCCATGAAACTTCTGGACGGCCTCTCCTTTCAGCTTTGCCTACAGCCAGGGTGAATGAAGTGCTGAACCTGCATAGCTCCTCACTTTGCTGCTGCTGTGGAGATCTTCAAGAGAGCTAGGAGTCATCCACAGATGTGGACAATGCTTCCATCCAGGAGCGTGGCTGGGTGAATGTTCAGTTCCTGCTTACACACTGGTCTTTAAACAACACTATAGTATGGAACTAGGGAAGCCACCTGGAGCTGCTGCCGCCAACAAGGTCTAAGAAGACTGTATAATTCTGCCCTTTAGCTTTGTCCAAGACTAGAGAATGCTGCCCTCTTGCCATACAGCAGTTCTGCTGATGTGGACTGCCTTTTGCTCTGAGCAGCTGTGTGTTCTTAGAAAGCCTGTAGCTTTGGTTTGGAGGTCCTCATGTGAGGGAATTTATGTTGGGTGAACTTGTGCTGGAGTTCTCTTCCCTAACAACCAAGGCATAGTGAGGTGCTTACCTTCTCCTACCCCTCCCCCAGTACTCCTAGGCCACTCATGAAGGCTCTTAGAGATCTACTGGCAGCATGTGTGAACTCGTACCTAAAGCAGAGGAGCCTGTAATTTGGGTCCTGGTTGGGACCTAGAGGGCTAGCTTGACCATGTGAGGTTGTAGGGTGGCAACAGGTGGCAAAGCCGGTGTGTCTATTGTTACCAGCTTTCTCATTATCCACACATCAAGGCACCTTTGTTTCCCCTTCAGCCAGGAGAGAACAGCAGCCTTGGTGGCCCCTTGTTGCCTCAAGGCCAGCAGCTTCACTCTTTCCCAAAGTAGCACAGTGGTGTCTCCTGACAGATAACACAGACCATCCCTACTGGCACAGCTCAACTTCTTTTGACTCAGGACCAAACAAGCTGTGCTTCAAGACAGGGGCCATGAGTAGAGTTGGGAAAGGTCAACTCCTCTGGACTAAACAGGACTTACCAATCTGTTAGCGCCGCAGAGTGGATGGAGCAGGGGGCCCAGGAGTAAACACCCCTCGCACTGAGCTTTGGAGAGCTTTGGTGATTCAGGGCTGGAACACTAATATATTTTATTCTTCTGGCCTGTCCACAGATGACTCTCAGAGTCCCAGTGTATACTCTTAAGCTTGCATGTTTGCGCCTAAGAAAAAGGGCATGTTTATGGCAGTGTTTGGAAATGTGATTTGAGTGCATGTGCTCATGATTATGTGTCTTAGCTTCAGGGAGTTGTTTGTGCCTTTGAGGCCTCTGTGAATAAGACTGGGTTGGATTTGTGCTTATGATAGTCTGTGATGCTAGTGTGGGTATCTGTATGCATGAAAGGCAGAAAGACAAGGGGGGAGTATATGTGTACGTCTGTGTTCCTGTATATGAATAGCCACATATTCTCTCTGGAACTACTTCTCTAGGCCAGGAAGGGAACACATAGAATCCCCCAAGAGGAGACCAGCCAGAGAACTAGGCTGGGAAACACAATGTATTATCATCTTGCAGTCCCTTGATCTACTTTTCTTACCCACTCTTCTTCTCTCGGCCCAGCCTTGACCTGTAGGTACATGGAGGAACAGAAGACCCTAAAAAGGCTTTGTGACCAATGGTCTTGCCAAATTTGGGGACTAAGCACGACTGGGCTTGTCCAAGAAGCGAGATTCTGGGCAGCACAAAGATGTGCCAGTTGCTGGAACAGTGCTCTCTCTTTTTTTTCCCCTTGTTCTTTTTTCCTGGCTCGGAAATAATAGGTCTTCAATCTGAGATTAGGAGAAAAGGAAACAACCAGAAAAGGAACCAGTTTCAACAAAGGGCATGAACAACCCCCCTTTGCGATCAAGTGTTCTTACCTAGTAGTGTGGTTAGGCATGCTCGGGTGGAGGAGGAGCAAGGGGGACATTAAAAGCCACCAGGCCCAGGGAGAGGCAAACAGTAGAGGGTGGGCTCCAGAGTCAAGCAAATTAGGGTCCACGCATACCACTGGCATTTATTAGCCTGACCGCTCACTTTCCTCCTAGTAACATGCAGGATGGTTGTGAGGACCAGATAAGAAGATGCATGCAAAGCATCTGGCATGGTGCCTGGCACCTCGTGTGCAGAAATGATTCCTATATGTGCAGGGCTCAGTTCATTTCCTCTACAAGGATCACAGGAGTAGTGGTAAGGAGGAATTCCAGGGAGATAAGCCATGGCTGTCTGCAGAAGCTACTCACTTCACCAAAGACCAAACAGAAAGACCAACCTGGTTGAGACAAAGCTGGAGTTTGCTCATATTGATGCTTGGATTTTACTTGTACTTTTGAATGCATATGTATTTTGTCTGTGGAACTTTACAGTTTCATACATGAATTTATGTTGTTTCCACTCCTTTCTACATGATTCCCTCTCCCTTCCTTTTCCCACTGCAGATCTTCTTCCCAACTGGTCTCCATCCTATTTTCATGTTCTCTTTATTCTTTGACACTTTAATATATAAGTACAATGAATTTTGTGTGTTTTCACTTCTTACTACCCATTCCCATCCCGTCTCCTGTCCCACTTCATACGTTCTCCTTTCTAATCAGTCCTTTCTATTTTCATGTCTTTTTGCATATGTGACTCCCTGAGTTTTCATCTGGGATGTCTGCTCTGGCAATTGCCTGAGCACTTTCTGGATACCCATGTTTTGAAAGTAAGACTATGCCCTAAGAATGTCTTCAGACCACCCTGGATAACAACTACCACCATGTCATGTAGTTAAGTTAGTGGTATTGGGGGGTGTCTACCAGATCTGCTTCATGGAAGTCTATAGTTTGTGCTTGTATCAAAAACCGTTTGTTCATTTATTTACCATTCATTCTTTTTTCAGAACACTTAGGACATCATGTAAGGCTAGAGTTTGTAAAGAAAAAAACCTAGATAAAAAAAGAATCTGAGGACAGGAAATTAAAAAAATGACCTTTAAGTCTAGGAAGGGTTTTCTAGGATTCCCTCTTGTATAGGACCCATAAAAGGTGTATGTTTAAGCCACAGAAAAAAAGAAAAGAGAAAGAAAGAAAGAAAGAAAGAAAGAAAGAAAGAAAGAAAGAAAGAAAGAAAGAAAGAAAGAAAGATGGAGGGAGGGAGGGAGGGAAGGAGGGAGGGGAGGGAGGGAAGGAGAGAGGGAAGGAAGGAGAGAGGGAGGGAAGAAGAGGAGAGAAGACTTTCTGACATTGTTAGGCATAGTCAGAAGCCCCATGGGTTGAGATCTGACCTGCCTAGGGCAAAAAATGCAGCAGGTGACCTCTTGAAGACCCCTCCACACCCTAGCGTCCAAAATACTCTACTGGCTTGGTTGCTGATTTACTCTAAGACCTTGGGCAGATGACTAAGCTCTAATGAACCTCAGTTTCCCTCTCTGTTAAACAGTGATGAAAGTATCGCCTTGCTGTTCCTCCCTGCCTTCCAGGGCTTGGGAAGGATAGTGTGTCTCTTTAGGGTGGTTTCCATCTCTGAAGAAGAGGCCCTGCCTTTTAACTCGAAGGAGTTCCTTGAAGGTCATATGCTTTGACTGCTAGGCTTCACCACTCTCCTACCTTGAGTCTACATACTTTCCCCAAAGCACAGTCTCCAGTCACATCTCTACTGTTTCTCAGATGTGCTGTAGAAACTAATTATTGGCTCATACTGTCTCGCTGCCTACAACACGCTCCCCAGGCTTCTCCAAGAGACCCTCAGCAGGTCTCATGCTACTTCCTGGCCAACCCCTCTCCCAGTGGAGGCTTGATCTTCTCTCCCTCTCAGCTTCCATTGTTGGTCTTCATTGCAGCTCTCCTCCCTGACAGGCTTCCTTTAACCATACCCAGCTCTGGTACTAGGTCTGCTATAGGTTCTGCCACAGAGGCTTAGCAGTTAGGTGGAAGGAAGGATTATTAGGGACTAAACTTGGGAACCTGAGGGTTATAAAAAAAACAGTTGAAAGCATGCTGTGAGTCAAGGGCTAGTTCTTGGAGTCAGAGAGACAGACAGATGGAAAGAGACCAATGTTAGGGGTATAGTTCAGTAGAAGAGTATGTTTAACTCAGCATGTATTAGACCCTGGGTTTAGGAGAGAGAGAATGAGGGAGAAAGAGAGACAGTGAGGGAGAGAGAGAGTTAGTGAGTTACACCATGCAGTGTTTCTTACTACCAGCCTTCCACCCTACCCTAATGACCTTTTGCAGTTTGTACAGATTAGGAGAACAAGAGCCCTTGGTGGACAGCAGACTCTTTTGGAAACTATGAGATATTTGATTGGGGCTACCTCAACCTGTGTCACGCTAGGCTCTAGGTTGGATGAGTTTGTATGTCCCTAAGCCAGTGCCAAGGTCAGCCTAGATGCCATCCTAGGGACATCCTGGTCTAGACTAAGCTGCAAGGAAAGAACTTGGAGACCATGCTTTGCTTTGCCAGCTTCCCTCCTCCAGAGCAGGCAAGGGCCAACCACACCTGAAGCTGACGTGGTACACAGCTGGGACCATGCGGCAGCCCTTCTAGAGTGGACTTTATTTATGAAAGCCTCCCTTCCTTGGTCAGCCTCCCATTAGATGCTTCCTAGGGGAGGGGAGACCCACAGCCTCTGACCAGATGTGGAGGTCGCAGAGGGGTCCAATTCCATGCTGACCAGCCCCTTCTGATTGCCATCCCCACATTTGAGGTGAGGTAGAGCCTGGTCTTGGGGAATGTTTTATTCTTCTGGCCTCAGTGACCTAAGACCATGGCTGCCACGTGTTTCCAACAGACTTGATTGTCCTCTGGAGTGATGTGTGTCCTGGTGGGAGGGGAAGCGGGGGAGTAGGGAGTGAGTAGGTATGGGGTGAGGGCTGTGGAACTTCTCAAGGACACTGGGACAATAGGAGCTCCATGCAGGGAGAGGAAGCCCACAGAAGTCTAGGTCATGGCAGGTGCACTCACACGGGGTCATAGGGCAAATGAGGACACTGTGGAGCTATTCTTCCTCGACCACAGACCCACTCAACTCCCCCGATCCCCAGACCAGGACCTCGAACCGTAAACAGCCTGAGTCAGAGCTAGGCAGTAGCTTACGAGCGTGCCAGTTCTGTCATTAGCTGTAATAGCAGCATCTCATCAGGGTGCTAGTGCCTTTCATCCGGGCCCCTCAAAGAGCTTGACAGAGCTGTAAAGGTTCTATTGTCTTCCCATTACTAATGGAGAAACTGAGACCTGGACGAGCTTGGCAACTTTTTTGGGGCTCACAGGGAGGTAGCAGGATGCTGGGAATAGACAGGCGACAGGGTTCGGGGTTGCTAAGTCTCTCCTGTGTCCTTGGCAATGCTGACTCCACAAGAATGTACTTGTGCCTGAAACTAGTGTCAGGGACCACTGTCCAACTTAGAAAAGCAGCCTGTGGATTTCCTTGTTTTTCTTTCCCCCCTGAGTTGCCAACATCTGCAAATAACAAGAGAAATCAGCGTTCAAACTTACAGCACTTACTGTTGAGAGCTGGGGACACAAATCCTACTGTTATTTCATTTACAAATAAAGAAACTGAGTCAGGAAGCCAAGATACAAATATAGAACTCTGATGCCCTAAATTCATTTTCTTTTGTTCGAGATAGCGTCTCACTAAATAGCCCTGCTTGGGCTAAAACTAGAAATTCTTTTATCTCAGTCTTCCACGTACTGAGATTAAGGCATGTACCACCATACCTTTCTGAGAACCACAGTTTTCTTCATAATATTATATTATCATTCTGAATAAAACCCAGAGCAGACCCTTCATGACAGAAGTCCCCTTGACTCTGAAGAAAAGAATCTGGGCCCGTCTCTTTCTCATTTGGGGGAAATCGACCTGGATTGGATAGGATCATTGAGGAGAAGTTTCCTTAGGTAACAGTTTCTAGTGCCATCAGTTTGGGACTCAGGGTGAGGGTACAGTACCCATTTCCTAAGCACCTTTGTTTCATGTCATTTGTTTTTGTTTCTTATTCCCATTATTGTGACAAACAGAACCCAAACAACTTAAAAAAACACAGGGTTTATTTTTGGCTTGCATTTTTTTTTTGTAACATTATGGTGACAGGAAAATTCCTACCAATATTAGAATCCAAATAACTGAACACACTATATTCACGGGAAGAACTAAGAAAGGGACATACTTTCTATCTTGCCAATCTGCCAAATTCCAGTCAAATCTCTCTCCATATTATTTGCCTGCCTAGGGAATTGATCCTATTTTCTATGGGCTGGGTCTTCCCACATCAGTTGGAAAACCTTCAGGCATGCTCAGAGATTTGACTTAACTAATGATTCTTCTTAAGTATGCCTCAAGCTCATGCTTCAGTTTTCAAGGTGACACCTCCAAGTAGCCACCACACCAGATATCCAAGAGCTAGGAGTAAGGGGTATTTTGGAAAAGCCTGGGCAGGGTTTAGCATGGTATGTTCCTTGCTGGAAGACTACTGCCTTATCTTCCAAGATATGAAGAAAGCCTTTTTTGTGCGTGTTCAAACATAAACCTTCTCTTCTACAATGCACAGAGACCCTGCTCTACCATGCCATGTTTCTAGAGATGGAAGTGACAATCTTGTAGGAGCCAGACCAGATATCTAGTTTTGCCGAAGCTGTAGGACCCGGGGCAAGTTATTCACGCCACACACAGGCCTCAGTTCTCTTGCCTATGACATGAGAGTATTAATTAAGTGTTGCTATCTGTCCAGCACTCAGCTGTGTACTTAGTTTCTGGCTCCTGGATGTCTGAAGGAACCTCTCTTGAGAGATGCCTAAGTACATCACAGACAGGAGCAGGTGTCAGGAAATAGTGGAAAATTGTGTGAAACCAGTCATTTCTGTGACACACTTGTATTTTGACTATTTGTAACTTGCAGAAAAGTTCATGGTTTGGAGACTGTTATTTTTGGTCATTTTTTCCATATTTGGTTGTGACCTAGAGCAATGATTTTTGGAAAGATAGAGTAAAAAAAAAAACTATGCTGTTTGTGAGCATTGCGAATACCCACAAAAAAAAATCCCTTTTCCAGTTAGAAGAAATAATAACATAGTTATGTTTTATTTTTCAGCTCAAATGACTCCCAAACAACTCCAAAGACTTCCAACTTGGCTAGTAATTAATCCTTAATGAAGGAGACTGGACAGTGTGTGCTCTGTGAAGTTTGGAAAAAAAGAAGTTCCAATTTCAAAAAATTATTGATGCGTGAAAAAATTCTGTATTCTTTTCCAACTTGCTGTCCCCAGACCCTTCCTAGGAAAGCCAGAAGAGATCTCCCAGCCCCACCTGAAGTGATCCGAAGGCAAGGGGGGGGGCCCATACCTGCCTTCTTTAGTAGACTTTGCTTGTTTAGCAGACTGAGAGTCTGAGGCCAAGCCTAGATGTAGTGAAGTTTGGCACCGATTTGTTAAATGAATCAAACTGAGCCTTGAGACGTTTAAGTTTGGGTCCTTGTCCCAGGAAACTTCTAGAAGACACCTTAAAGCCTTAGTTCACAGACATCCCAGGTTGTAGGACTGTAGGACCCAATGGGATAAGAATCCGACAGGCTAGTTGAGGATTAAAGTGATGGCAGTTCAAGATCCCATGGGAAGTGGGGGCTCTTTCTTGGTGAGTTAAGAACCCCAACAGTCATCAGGCTATATTCCCTGAGACATATCTCTCAGAGACTGGTATTAAAGGTCTTTTGTTGTTGACCACTCTCAAACCCCCTTCCCCTGTCCTCCCATTTCTTCTTTCAAACACTGTTTTATCCCGATTCCTCCAGGAGCAATCTGGAGAAAGATGTGCTATCTCCATTCTGATACCTCAGAGATGCTCAGCTCAGGGATGGCACCTCTTAAATCTACATCTCTTGGCAGATGTTGGACTGGAGTGACTCTGGAGGTGAAATGGTATAACGAAAAGGCATCATGTGGAAGGAACAGTGGAGTCCTGCTGCTTCAGGTCTGGATCTGTGAGAGGCGTGACTTCCTGCCTCCGAGCCCCTGGCAGACTCCCCTGGGCAGCCTCACCCGTGCAGCAAGCGAGTAGAGTTGCATATCCTCCACTGCTCCTTTCAGGGCCAGGGATCTGACTTTCTCAAGTCCACACGTAGAGTCAGATCTGCACAAACACCTACCCTAGCTTGTTCCTATCTCCCCTGAACAAGAGAATACATTTACTGTGGGGAGGCCAAAGCCAGGTATGAGAATGTACTTGGCCAACCCCAAGAGTTTTACAGCCCAAGGGCTATGTAGCACAGAGAGTGTACGGACAGGGTCCCCAACAGAAAGATCCAGACAAGGATCTGCCAGCTGGGAGGACTGAGGACGGACTCTGAACTTGCCTATCAGCCAGTGCCAAAATGTCATTTTTTTTTTCTGCATCTGGTTCTACATCTGGAAACAGCCAGGATGCTTATTTCAAAGTGCTGATGAGGCCTTGCCCTGATTGCCCTGGGGAGAAGGCCGTTTGGTGACATCGTCTTCCAGGCTGTCATCTTCTCCAGATGGTGGCCCGTTTTTCAGCTTCCTTCTCCGGGCACACCCGTTGCGCCAGGAGGCTGGAGAACACTTGAGGGCAGCTGGCTGGGGCGAGTCCTTGCTCGGACTCTTTGTCAGACTCTAGAAGCTGCAATGCATTTACAGCTCTTGCCGGGCAGCCGCTGGCCTCTCCACCCAGCCTCCTGGCACTCGCGTGTCCTGTTGGGATTATGGCACTTACCGTCCAGCTGCTGCAATGCAGCCTTTGCATCTGATGGCCACATGGCCACTGCTCACAGCCTGTGGCCCTTACCTGGGTTAGGGTACATCAAAAGAGGCCACACCTCTCCTCTCCTGTATCCTCAGAACCCAGCAATAAACCATCTGGGCTGACTTGTCCTTTTCATACCTTCAGAGTAGAAGGAGCAAGAACCAACAACCAGAGCCTTTGGGGAGGATGTTGTTTGGGACCATGCAGAATGCTCTAAGGCAAGCAATCTACCCTGCTCCTAAGGAGCTTAGCATTGTGAGACTGGGATGGGTTTTGAATTTAAGGGCCTCTGAGGAAGTCAAAGTCGAATAGTTCATAAGTGGTCCAGCCTTGAAGTTCATCACCAGGGCAAGAGCACTGCAAATTGGTGGTTCACCAGACAGAACTCAGATGATCCGCATTTTCCTAATCTGTCTTCTGTGCCCATAGCATACATACACTATGTTGGAGGAGGGACTGGATGCTCCTGATTGTTGACAGGGATCTTCACAAGCTACAGGGAGACTGGGTATCTGTGGGTAGGGCAGGGTTATTGCCAAGAACCCCATATTCCCTTTTCTTCTCACTTTGTGTTCTCTTCATCACCTTTTATAGCCAGCTTCCAATAGCTCCTCCTGTCTTCAATAATAAAAAAAAAAAGTTTCCTAGTTTCCTTTAACAAGCAAAGTCTGGGGCTGGAGAGATGATGGCTCAGGGGTTAAGACTCCACCTGGTGAGCAAAAAGTCCTGAGTTTGGATCCTAGTTCCTATGCCAGGTAGAAGAAAGGTGGCAGCCTGCACTTCTGGCCCTGGTGGGTGGAGCCTGAGAAATCCCAGAGCGAAGCAAGAAGGAGGTAGAAGCAATCCAGGATGATTCCTGAAGTCACCCTTGTTCCTTCACAAGGACACACAGTGCCCTCACACACACACACACACACACACACACACACACACACACACACACACACAATCAATAGAATATTTTTAAAAAAGAAGCAGAGTCTGCCACTGATATAAGATTCATGCTCCACAAAGTACTCAGACACATGACACAAAAGACAAACCAAATGAAACCCAGTGGGCCACACGTGAAAATACTTGAAAATAGAAGTGGGTCTAGCAGGGGAGAAGAAGAGTTTTGATGGAAGAGGACTGGGGATTACAGTGTGAAAATTCACTATATTCATGTACAAGACACTAAAAGAATAATAATGAAAATATTTCTTAAAAAGGAACAGGGTCTACTTCTTTTTGTGGTGACAGCTCACTTTGGCAAAGCAACAAGGAGTCTGATTGTCAATTTACAGAGTAAAAATCAGGATGAGTATTTCAGCAGCTCATTGCAGAGGCATATGGCTGAAAACTAGCTCAGGGTCCCCCAGGGTCACCACCCACTCCATTCCCACACCAGACAGGGCACCCTTCTTATACCTCACAGCCCCCTCTCCCTCTGTCCGTGTTTGCTGTCCTCCTTCACCCCCTCAGACATGAGCAATGTATAGCACAGCATGGTCCACCAAGGTATCAAACAAGTAGCTTCTCATTTGTGTTCTCATTTGTGTTGCTGAATGAGAGATGTGAGAAGGCATAGGGTTATCATCTCCTGAGAGTCAAGATTGGCAGTGGGCAACAGCTAGGGGGCCTAGGTACACACACAATATGGGCCAAAGTGAGTGTCACAGTCTTCCATGACTCTCCATTTGCCACAGGACTTGGCCCAGTGTCTTAGCCCAGCTTTCAAAGCCTTTTGGATGGAGCTCCTGTCAAGCTTCTCCCGCACTCATGCACTCCCGGGAGTTTGCACATCCATCCCCTGCCGCCTGGTCCTCTGGCCATGCTGCTGCTGCTTTTCATTATGGCTTACCCTCCCTCTACCTCATTCACCTCTCTTCAGTCTCCAGGTTCCCACTTGTCTCCAAGGTGCTGTCTCTGCCCTCTCAGTGCCAACCTTCCTCTATTCTCTAAGCCCAGCACTTGTGTGCCCTCTTGCAACTGTCCTCAGCTGTGACTCCATTCAGATTGTAAGCCCTTTGAAGACAGGCCGCAATTCATTTCTCTTCTCCTCCCTACTGCCTAGCATAGTGTGAGGTACCTGTCAGAGACTGAACTGAAGTGAGCTGAGCTGGCAAATGCAAGAAGGAGGGCAATGGCATGGTGACAGTCTTGACGAGCAGGCCAGGTAGAACTTGGGCTCAGCCTGGATGGGTAATGAATAGAACAGTAATAATCCCAAGAGCTAAGGCCGACAGTGTGCCAGGCTCTGTTCCAAGCACTTTCTAATTTTATCCTTACAAAAACCCTATGAGGCAGGCCTTATTCCTGTCCAGTTTTACAGGTGAGTGAACCATGAGGGGGAGGGGGGGAATCACAATGAGCTGGTAGAAACAAAAAGGCATTCTGAGTTAAAAAAAAAAAAAAAAAAAAAAAAAAAGGTTCCTGAGCAACAATGTGAAGGAGCTTGGCAGAATATGTATGGGGAAAGTATCTGGAACAGAGAGCTTGGTTTAAAGAGCCACGGGAGAGAGAAATGATGATGTATAGGTTGCTAAGTCACAGAGGAACTTTACACTGGGCTCAGAAATGTATTTTGATGGAAGGATAGAGAAGACATGGCCAGTTCCTGATCAGGAAACTGGTGGGGTGGAATCTGACTTGTGGTGTGATAGATGGGTTGGAAGAGAGAAACTAGAACTACCAAGGGGGTGTGCCATGGCCTCTCTTCTTTCCTGATCCTCCAGCCATTTGAACTTTTCCCCTTCATTGCTGCTCACAAGGATGACTTCGGGATAACAGAACAGGACGGCAGCTACAGGTCTCCTGGGTCCCCGGCCTCTTCTTTTTTGGCTTGGCCAAGACTGGCTGCTGGGGTCTGTGACCGTGACCTGGGTTGGGCTGGATTTCTCCTCCGCGGTCACTTTAATGAAAAGCAGTTGTTTTTTGCCACAAACACGCAGGAGCAAGGGGAGAGAACTGCCAGCCTAGCCCGTGACCTGCTCTGTGTCTCCCATCCCTTCTGTGTCTCAGTCTCCCCAGCTTCCCTCCTGGTGAACAGCCTCCATGCCCCCTCTGGCACCAGTTCTTCTTGGCTCTGGGGACTTCAAGAGCAGAACGGCTTCCAGGGTAGGTAAGGGTAGAGTTTCAAGGGCCAGCAGGCCTCTACTTGGAGTTCTTTCCACAGCTTCCCTTAGCCTGTTCTCGTCTGTGTTATCAGCAAAGAGCTGATACCTCTCAGAGACTGTTTGAACTGAAGTGAGCTGAGCTGGCAGATGCAAGAAGGAGAACAATTGTCAGGAGATCCAGTGGACTCTGGGATGCTTGTGGTTCCCATGGGATTTTTCCCCCTCTTTCATTCCTCCTGTTTTCCCTTCTCAGCCTTAGCTTCTCAGAAACCAGGGACCCTCTCAGACTAAACAGAAAATTGTCCTTTTTTTTTCTCATCATCTAACCAAATCCCTACTAGCTTTTGAGATACCGCATCCTCCCCAAGGTGTGTTACAATGACCTGGTGGAGACAGGAGGCCTGCTGTGACCAAGCTATGGCCAAGCTACCTTGTAACTATTCTGAAAAGGTTGGCTGCATCCCTTGACTAGGGTCCCTAGGCAGTAAAGAAGACAGCCCCAAGGTCTTTGCTTCGCTTCTGGGGCTTTTCTGACTGGTCCTCTCCGGATAGTGGGAGATAGAAGGTAAGAATGAGAATGTAGGCAGTAGACAAGGGAACAGGTAGAGTTCAGTGCTTCTCCTGTTGGAAGTGTGCAGAGTAACTGATTTCAGGAAGGTGGAGGAAGGAAGTCCAGAGTTGTTTTCTGGGTTACCTCTTCTAGCCCTTCCCAGATACACCACCCCTTCCCCAGATCCGTTAACCTTGCACCTCTGTCACAAAGACCTTTTGGCTATATCTGTGGCTTTGAGCCTTCAGTAGCTCTCTTTGCAAAGCATGGTCCACACCTCCAGGATCAACCCCTACTCCTCAGGAGCATATAGGGTACTGGTGCCCAGCTAAGCTGAGCTCCCCACTCCAGCCCATTCATAACCTAGAAAGCATTCCAGTCAGAGGCACACTGAGAAACTCTCAGGCTTTACTTTTTCTTCTCTCTTTATTGAGACCCTTTTTTATGACGATGTTGTTGACGGCGCACATATTCCAGAGTAATATGTTCAGGATTAAGCTGCACAATGAGGTTATGACTCCCTCCTGTGCAGCCCTCACTCAGGGGAGCTTGCCCTCCATCTGGCAGGCTCAACATCTGGTTCAGGCTCACAGCTGGCCAGATGCTGCATCCCTCCAAGCCCAAGCCTGCAACTGCTTCATGTGGAACACCGTAGCACTAAGCACTAAGGTCATCTGGCCCTCTGAGGGGGAGGGAAGGAGCTTGGCCTTGTTGAGATTATTCCTCCTCCACCGTGGTAGGGCAAGCAGGCTGTTGGGACACATCTGCAGAGGTATGTAAATATCAGATTCCCTGCTTCCAGCCCAGACAGGCTAACGGGAAGGACCGGCTTGAAACCAGGCTCTGAATCTGGAGCCTGTCCCTACCCCGTCCAGGGGCCAGCTTCTGTCAGCAAGTTTCTCATGCTCTTATTGGGGGAGGGTGTGCTTTGGAGCCCCACGACTGTCCAACTCTCCTCTCCCCTGCTGAGGCTCCCCCTCTGTAACTTTCTTTTGCCCACCCACCTACTTCCCACTCTTGCCTCATTTTCCTTTTTCCCTTTGCCCACCTACTGTAGTCCACAGATTGTTCAGTTTAGAGAACACGGAGTACAAAGCCTGAGCCCTGGACCCTCAAATAAATGAGACATGATCTGCCAAGTTTGTTTGCCCATTGGTGTTGGCAGCATCTGGGCAAGGAGTGCGGGGGAGGAAAAGGAAACCACATTTATTGAGTGCCAACTATGTGTCAGGTTCTGAGCAAGGTGCTTTAAATATATTATCGTGGTTAATCCTTGTAACCACCCTGCAAGGTAGATATTATTCTCTTTGTTTTACCCATGAGGCAAGTGTAGCTCAGCAAGGTTAGTTCTCTCACCTAATGTCACATGGCTAGGAAGGGCACAGCCGGGATCTCAAGCACAGTCTACTTGACTATAAATGACATGCCCTCACACTATGCCACCTTCCAGCCACTGCATTCCCTTGCTCTTCCAGGACTCAGTTCCTAAGACTGAGAGCTCTGCACTTCCAGCCAGGCAGGGCAGGGTTGCCTGGCAAAGCTGGGTTGGGGGGCCAGGAGATAACAAGAGGGTATGGGGTTGAAGCAGCAGTAGTAGTTGTAACCAGTTGAGTTTTCTACATGGCTATTTGAGGGCCTGGGGACTAAGGTGGCACAAATACATTAGAAGTTGGGAAAACTGGGCAGCGTCAGTGAAAGGCAGGCAAATGGGCCTGGGAGGCATCTGTGGGGGAACTTGGGAGCTTTCCATGGCTCTGGGACACAAGGAACCTCATTAGAGAGAAAGAAGAGAGTCACAGAGCCCAGGCTGCTATTGTTCTCTTATCATGCCATCAGTCTTTAAAGGGGCTCCTAGCAGATGGAAAATCCCAAGGCCACAGAATGTGGCACCCACAGAGAGGCAGGGGCCTGACCAGTACTGACTTGGTCCCCATGGCAGCTCCTAACATTTGACTGCCTTGAGCTTGGAGAGGCAAACAGAGAAAGGTCTCATCCCCCCCTCCACACACACACACACGGACACTTCCCCCCACCCATGCAGACACTGCTGTGTGTCTGTTGTTTTAGAAATGAAATTGAAACACAGCAAGGCTTACCTCATGTGACAAAGCCAGCAGAGTTGTGTCTTTTCAGTCTGTACCCATTTTCCCTGTAACAGGAGAAACAGCACTGGCCTGGAAGAAAGCTAGGTTAGACTGCAAGCCAGCTCTATCTCTGCAGTGCAGCTACATCTTTAAATTTTTTTTTAAATGTTGCATACATGAATATAGCGAATTTATACCACCTATTTTCAATTTTTCTTGCTTGTGCAGCCCACTTGAAGTCTGTCTTTGATGACATATGCTTGACACAATTCATGCTCCAACAAGCATCCTACATCAGTGGTATTGAGGAAAGCATCCTCTTTTTCTTCTTCATCAGAATTACTCTTCTCAGAGTGTTGTAGAGTTTTTTGAGATCTTTCCGATGTCATGGTGAGATGTTGATAAGACAGTTCCCATTCACCTCTTGTGTAAGTGGCATATCTGCCATGAAGTCTTATGTATCAGGACTATGTCATGTCTGGGAGATAATCCCTGGTCCACTACCTTCTCATTTCAGGCTCTAACAATCTTGCCACCCCTTGTTCCACAATGTTCCCTAAGCCTTCGGGTGAGGGTGGATGAGGCCTATATGTCCTGTTTAGGGACAAGACACTTATTTTTCACATTTTGGCAAGTCATGCTTTTCAGCAGTAAGCACCTTCTGTTGTAGAAGAAGGCTTCTAGGTTGAGTGCTAAGTGCTCTTACAATCTATGGGTGTAATAATAGGTAGTTACAAAGCAATTCGATGTACTGTTTTCTTAGGTAAACATTCATAGTTTGTTCTTCCTTTGTGACCTATTTCCATCCCTTTCATAGGTTCTTGTTCTAGTTTACAGTAACAGGAATGTGTTGCATTCAGACAAGGGAGCCTTAAAATCCAATCTGAAAACCTATTGGCTGTCTCCTTGATACTTGGGCCACTATCACGCTGATGGCCATCTGTTGCCATAATCACTGCTATTGTAACTTGCAGATCTCACAGGTTGATGAGATCTTTGATTGTTTTTCTCCCCCAGTAGCTTCTACAGTATTCCTTGGTACTGTGTAAGCTATCCAGCAAGGAGAAACTCCCAAACCAGTTCCAGCTGGTTTTTGTTTTTTTGTTTGTTTGTTTGTTTGTTTTGTCCATGTCCTGCAATCCATATGTGTTGTGTCTTCAGTAATAGGATCTTACTGTCAGTTTTTAGAAGGCAACCAAGAATGGCAAACAATGGCAAAAATCTATACTGTTGGGGGGGGGGGTGAGATCTCTCTGGCAAGCAGCTTATCAACAAGTGTCACATACCTATTGCATCAAGTTTTAATTTTCACTGGGTTCTAGTTGGAATATCCCAGGGCATTTTTGGTTTTGCTGTGTTTTCTTCTCTCTGGTGCATCAACTTCTTGGGTCCATACTTTTCTCTTCAAAAACTTGCTTGTAGTCCAGAAGGATTAGAGATAGTGGAACAGGAGCTGAGAGATGGAAACTGCTATAGCAGTGGCAGGTGCTGGTTGGGCTGAGATGGCAGATGGGAAAGGGGAAGAGTTGTTGCTCAGAATGGATTTTCAGTCCAGAACTGAACTCCCTCCCTGTGATTGTGTAGACCCAGATCACTTCTGGCTCATAGAGAGGATTTGCCCCAGGAAATGGGTTTCTGTGGTTTCATACATTTGCTGGAGGGATAGTCAGCCTGGGGATGGTTTCCTGAGAAAAATCAAGTCATAAGGTCTTAAAGAGGGGATTAGAAAGATGCTCCTTAAGTTCCAGGGAGAGGAAAAACTGGCTCTCCCAACTCCAAGGTATTTCCTGCTTTGTAATAAATCAGTGCTGGATGTAGATTAGTGATAAAATGTTTTCCAAACCTTGGATTCCATCATCAACAACAACACACACACACAAAGCAGAAGGCATTTTCTATTCCTGAGTATGAAGAAAGTCTTGGAAAGATCAACATCATATTCCAGTTCACAAGATGGGCAAATTCTCTAGCTCTCCACTGGGGTGAGCTGAGATGATCCTGTCAGGGAAGGAGCCGTCGTTGATCATCTGTGCGCCTGACGTTGGGAGTTTGGCCTCTGGTTTGTGGCTCACTCCAGCCGACCTTTCGGGAGATATATTAGAAGTGTTGAAACTGAGCTTGGCTCAAAGGCAGCTTTACCCGAGGGAGCCTGAAATTCTGTTTTTACTAATGATCCTTTGAAATAGTCCTTTTAATCAGGTCTCCCTTAGGAAGAGTCTGGAACAGCACTCTCTCAACCAATTCTCCCTTGTCTGCTGGTCACAGACAGTCTGGACCCAGAAGCTTTTTTTTTTTTTTTTTTTTTTTTTGCTACTTAGACAGAAGCAGGAGCCATGGGAAGAATGTGGCAATCCTAGCTGTCAATGGGGTGACCTTACTGCTTGATCAGCCCCCAGTCCAGGCCTCAAAAGTGTCTATAACTTCCTGTAGCTTACATTCCAGAACCAAGGTGAGTAGGAAGTTGTGATGGAAGTTGGCATCTTGGACATTTAGCTATTGCCAGGTACCCATCAAGGCCTGACTTAGAGGCTACCTCTATGTGTAAACCTGACAGATACGGTGTGTGTGTGTGTGTGTGTGTGTGTGTGTGTGTGTGTGTGTGTGTGTGTACCAAAGGCCACATGCATGCCAGGTAAGTACTCTACCACTAAGTTATGTCCTCAGCCTTCTTTTTACTTTTTATTTTGAAACAGGAACTCACCAAGCTGCCCAGGTTGGCCTTTACTCACTCCGTAGCCCAAGCCAAACTTGAACTTGTAATCTTACTGCTTCAGCCTCCCAAGTAGTGGGGATGACAGGCCTGCTTGGGGAACACCAATCCCAGCCAAATGTGACTTTTGAAGGTTCAAGAAATGTCCTCCACATCACATAACTAAGATGTTCTTCTTAAATAAAATATAAATTCTCTTATTGAAACAGAAAAGAATCAGAAAGAAAAGCAAGGAAGTATCAAGACATAAACCAAAATATTTTGATATTTTATCTTTAGATAGTGAATGGTCTAGTGGTTTATATTTGATTTGTTTTTACCAGCAAATGATTTTGAAATAAGAAAAATAATATGCGAATTCAAATTTCCCCTACAGAACGATCACGTGAAGACATCACTCATTTATGCATTATTAAAAACATAGTCTGGGTCTTTTCCTAACAGCACAATTTACTAGAAAGAGAAAGATATCTCCAAGTCCTTATACCTGAAATATTGAGATCATACCTGGACCAAGCAAGACCACTCAATATCTGTGAAACTGATTGATTTTTAAGAACTGATAGAAATACAGAAAATTGATAAAGCAAAGATGGGGTCTCCTAAAAATTCTTTCAAAGTGGCTTCATTTTCTCTTAAAGAAAGAGAGAAAAAAGGAGAACATCTATTAGTCCTGTCATTTGTGTCCTTCAACTGAAACACAAAGATCTTACCAGTTCATAGAAAGTATTTGCTGTAAATGTTAGGCTTCCTTGTGCTGAGAAATCTTGATCCAAGTTCCTATCTTGTCCCCATACCCAATCTGAAAATAGAGTTGCATAAATTGTGCCAAACAGGCATCTCTCAGAGTATACATGTTCATTTGGTAACGAAATCCTTAGTAGGACAGACAGCAGAGCAGGCTCTCAGAAGATGGGTGCTGCCATATGCAGCACAATGGGCAGAGAGCTGGCTGGGCAGATGGTTGAGGATGAGGTTGTGCTAAAGGGGCTGGGATAGTAAGTGGTGATCATCAGAGTGATGGCAACAATTATTTGTGAAGTGGGCCTCTGTTTAGAAGACAAGAGTGATTACTCATTGTCACAGGGTTGGTATGGGTGAGTCCTGAGGTTTGAAATGACCGCATCTCAAGGGTAGTGACATTGTGTAGATTCCAGTGCATTGTGTCTTGGGAAAGAAATCTTCAGCCTGCTACAGTTTTCTATTACAAGAGGGAAAGAGGAGGAGCAGTTTGTTGAGACATATTCACATACTCTATAATTCACACATTTTAAATGTATGAGTCAGTGGTTTTTAATAAATTCACACAGTTATGCAACTATCACTACAGATCAGATGTAGAAGTTTTCATCCCTAAGAGAAATCTCACTATGTGTGCAGGTGCATGCCTGTAACCCTATCATAAATTTAAGGCCAGCCAGAGAAAGAGACAGACATACAGACAGACAGACAGACAGACAAGAGAAAGACTGTAATCTTTGTACTTACCCCACTTTTCCTTAGATTGCTTAGACCTTAACAATGGCTAATTGTGCTCTCTGTCTTTCTGTCTCTGTCTCTGTCTGTCTGTCTCTGTCTGTCTGTCTGTCTCTGTCTCTGTCTCTGTCTCTGTCTCTCTCTCTCTCTGTCTGTCTCTCTGTCTGTCTCTCTCTGTCTCTCTCTCTGTCTCTCTCTCTCGTCTGTCTCTCTGTCTGTCTCTCTCTCTGTCTCTCTGTCTCTGTCTCTGTCTCTGTCTCTGTCTCTCTCTCTCTCTCTCTCTCTCTCTCTCTCTCTCTCTCTCTCGCTGTAGTAGTGAAGATCAAGCCCAGGGCTTCAGGCACACTAGGCAAGTACTGTACCACTACACTACACTCCCAGTCCCCACTTTTTTTCCCCAGATATATTTTGCTTATGTAACCCAGATTGACTTCCAACTTTATGCCCTCCTGCCTCAGCCTCTCAAGTGCTGAAATACATATGCCACCACGTCTGGTTCAGTAATAGTCTTTGAAGGACAAAATTTCTAATTTTGATGAAATCTAATTTATTTCTTTTGTTGCTCATACTTTGGTGTCATATCCAAAAAAAATCATTGCCAAACCAACTGTCACAAAGATATATGCTCATGTTTTCCTCCAAAAGTTTTATAGTTGTAGCTCTGACCATTTAGAGTTAAGATTTTTATATGCTACAAGGTAACTATCCAACTCATTCTTTTACATGTGGCTGTCTAGTTGGCCCAAAATTGTTTGTTGAAAAAAAATTCTTTCAACCTTAAATTATTTTGACACCTGTTGCAAATAAGTTGATCATAAATGGAGAGTTTATTTCCAGATTCTCAGCTCTGTTCTGTCTACCTGTACATCTACCCCTCCTTCAGTACCCATTGTCATCATGGTTGTGAGCTTAGAGTGTGTTTCCAAATTCAGAAGTCTGCCATCCAATTTTGTTCTTCCTTTCCACAATTGCTTTAACTATTCTCGGGCAACTTAGCTACCTAGATTTTAAGATAAACTTATCAATTTCTACAAAGAAGCCAGTAGTGATTTTGGTTAGTATATGATTAAATCTATGGATCATCTTAGGTAGTATTATCATATAAACAATATTAGGGTTTCTGATTCATTCATATGGTAATAGGTAATATATTTATTTATATCTTTCTTTTAATAATGTATTTTATGGTATTCAGATTTTAAGTTTTATAGTATATTTGTGTATAATTTTGGATACTATTGAAAATGAAATTATTTTTACCTTTATTTCTAAAGTTTCCATTGAAGTTGATAGAGAAATAATTTACTTTGTATACTTCAACCTTACTAAACTTATTTGTTAGTTCTATAAGCTTTAAAAAATGTTTTTACATTATTTATTTATCTTGTGGTGGGATGTATATGCCAAGGCCCACATATGGATGTCAGAAGACAATGTGCAGGATCATGTGGGTTCCAAATATTGAACTCTGGTCTTCAGCTTTGGTGGCAAGCACTTTTACCCACAGAGCCATCATACCGAACTTCTATTGAAGTGTGTTCCTAAGGATTGAAAAGTGTGTTCCTAAGGATTGTTTACATATAAGATCATCCATTTGTAAATACTTTTCATTTAACTTATCTGTACATGCTAGATAGTTGGGAAAAATCAGAGAAAAGTTATTTGCGACATGCAAAATTTTTAATAAACTCAAAATTTGATGTATATAAGTTTCCTTGGAATGCAGAGCCCTAGTCAATTATTTGTGTGGGTCTCTCTTTTTTTGCATATATAGGGGTGTGTGTGTGTGTGTGTGTGTGTGTGTGTGTGTGTGTGAGGAGGCACTGTGTGTGTCTGTGAAAGCCCAAGAGAAACTTCATGAATCATGCTGAATTTCTCTACCCCCTTATTGCTTTGATCTGGGGTTTTTCAGGCTCTGTCTTCCAGAGCTCTAAGTGCAGGCCACTGCCATTTCTGCCTGACATTCTTATGAGGAATCTAGGGAATCCAAATTCAGATCTCTTTGCTTGGAAGGCTGAGGCTTAATCCCTGAACCATCTCTCCAACCACTATTTGCATGTTTTCATGAGTCTGGTTTTGTCCTATCTACAACAGCAGAAATAAGTACTTATGCACCAGGGAGATAGCTCAGTAAGTAAAGTGCTTGCTATGGAAGCATGAGAACTAGGAATGGATCCTCAGAACCCATGTAAAAGTGGTATAGTTCTGTACTGGGGAACAGAGTGAGTCGAAACTGTCTCTTCCGTCAGCCAGTCTACCTAAAATGGCAAGCTCCAGGCTCAATGAGACCCTGTCTCAAAAAATAAGGTGGGACTGGAGAGATGGCTCAGGGGTTAAGACTCTACCTTGAAAGCAGAAGGAACTGATCTTGGATCCCAGATTCCACATAAAAAACATCAGACAGAAACAGTGGTGGTCTATACTTCGACCTCTGGAAGACAGAGCCTAGGAAATCCCTGAGAAAGTAAAAAAGGAAGGAGAAGCAATCCAGAATGATTCTGGAAACCACCTTGAGCCTCCACTGCACAGTTTCTCTCTCTCTCTCTCTCTCTCTCTCTCTCTCTCTCTCTCTCTCTATCTCTCTCTCACACACACACACACACACACACACACACACACACACACACACACACACACACACACACACATCCTTGCAAAAAAAATAAATCAGTTGAAGAAGACATCTTGATATCAATCTTCTGGTCTCCATACTATTGACATGGGTAAGCATAATTTCCTTCCTCCCAACAAACACATGCCTAACGTGACCATATATAATACAAATCCCAGTGATGCAATTGTAACTTGACAATGTGACATGCTTATCTGTGATGTATGTATCATTGTACTGTGGCATTTTGTTTTATCTTTTGTTCCAAATGCATACTTGCTAATATCAGAACAAAAAGAGAAGGTGAACGCTGGTGAAATGGCTGTGTGGATAAAGAAGTTTACCACCAAGCCTGATGATCTGAGTTCTATCCCTAGAATCAACATGGCGTGGAAGGAGAGGACTGACTTCTACAGGTCATCTTCTGACCTCCACATGCACACTATGGATGTACACACATACATCACACACACACAAAAATTTTTTATCTATTTTTCTAGTTTTACATGCATATTGAGTACTTATCCCTGCTTCCTTCCATTCCCCTCCCTCACATTTTTCTCCCTCCCATTTCCCTCCCTTCCCTTTTATCAATCCCTCCCATTCCCTCCCATCCCCTGCCTGGCCACTTCTATGGACCTCAGGGCAGGCCACTGATAGGGGCTTTTCCCTTCACTCATCCAGCTCTAGTTCCCATGGTTTCTACTGTATGTTCTTATCTCTCTTGAGTTCCTCAATAGTCTATGTCAGTCATTATGCAGGTCTGGTAAGGACAAATCTCACTGCAGTGAGTTTTGGATGCAGCAGTCCTGCCTTAAATGGAATGTCTTGTCCAATGGTGAACCTTCCCATCTTTAGGTTCTTAACCAGTCTTACCATTCCCTCTTCCTTGAGATTCCCTAAGCCTTAGGATAAGGAGAGATTAGGTTGGCCTGATTCTGGGTGAGCATTGCTGGGTTGTTGGTACTCTACATATGGCTGGACATTGTTTGCTACTTCACTGCTTTTCTACTGCCCTAGGCTACACCCTGTCAGGGACACACATCGAAATTAAATAAAATGCAAAAAAAAAAAAAAAAGAAGAGAAAGGAAAAGTGAATGTTGAATGCTAATTTTGGGTGTACCATGAATTATAGACTATTTAGTTTTGAATTGTATGACAATTATGCTTATGCATGATGGGATTATAACTATATTGAAAGAATGAAAAAACAATGTTTGCCAAATTAAAAGCTCATCATCATTTTCTCAATTCACATGAAAGCAATAATCAGAAAAGTTAGAAAATTAAAAAGGTAACCTTTCATTCAAACGGAATTTCCTCACAAAAATGAAAAACAAAACAAAACGATGAGAGCTGGGGAGATAGCTCAGTAGATAAAATGCTTGCTACAAAAGTTTGAGGATTGAAGTCTGAAAAACCCAGATCCTACACACACCCAGACACAGCAGGAAGTGCCTGTATCTCTGCATGTCTGTGAGAAAACGGAGGCAGAGACCCAACAGTCAGTCAGACTGATTTATGTAGCAGCACTGAAGAGACACAATTTCAAAAGAGGTGGAAAGATGAGCTGGAGAGTTGATTCAAGGATTAAAGCCTCTACCTTGAAGAAGAAGGACCTGACTTTAGACTCCAGATGCCATGTAAAAGTACCAGGCAGAAATGGTGCTGGCTGCGCCTTTGGACATGGAAAGTGGAGCCCGGGAAACCCAGAGCAAAGCAAAAAAGAGGTAGAGCAATCCGGAATGATTTCTGAACCTCCTCAGACACATAGTCTCTCTCTCTCTCTCTCTCTCTCTCTCTCTCTCTCTCTCTCTCTCTCTCTCTGTTTCTCTCTCTCAAATAAACAAACAAATTTTAAAGTTAAAAAAAAAAGGTTGAAAGACTAGGAATGACATTAAAAGGTTGTCCTCTGACCACAACATAAGCACCATGGCATGGGTACACACACACACACACACACACACACACACACACACACACACACGCACACACACATACACACACAAGTAAATAAATAATAAGAATGAAAATCAGGCTACAACCAAAGTAACTTTCTGAGAGGTTCTTTTGTTAGGAAAGCTGTTTATAAATGGTAAGTTAATTAAATCATGTTTGATTGCAGCAGCCGAAGAATGTGTCCCAAGAAAATAAACTTACTTAAGATTATTAGCCTTTCAGCAAGAATAGTTGTTCAAAGAGCTGAGGACATTGGGAGCAACATAAATAGTAAATTTAAAGACAAGACAGATGATTTCAAGTGGTTTTCCTTGGCCCTGGATGAGTCGACAGCTGTTAATAATACTGGTCAGTTTTTATTGTTTGTTCAAGGAAGCCATGCCAAAATTAAGTGACTAAAGAATTGGCCTCCAAGGATGGTGTAGATAAGGCAAGCAAAGGAGAGAAAGTTAGGAATCCCTCATTGTGGTCAGCCTGAAGTGGATACAATATGTATATGTCTAAGATGTGTTGCAATTAATGATGGCAAAAGCTATGTAAAACAGAAGAAAGGTTTAGAATGGAAAAAATCCCAAAACTTACAAAGATGCAAGGCATTTAAAATCTATGGTTCTTCATTGTATTATTTATAAATGGATCCCTTTAGGAAAACAAAACAAAACAAAAAAATACACTGTCATGTATTATTGAAACAGTAGTGCCAAGAATAAACTCCATTCACTCTGTGAACCTAACCATTGGCAGTTCTGTAAATTTTTATCAGAAATAAGAGCTGAAGATATTAGTGTTTTACCTATGTAGTTATGTACTATGTACTACTAACAGTTGTAAAATTATGAATTTTTAGCAGAGAGATAAGATCAAAATTTTTCTGAATGTGAAAAAATAGTTTTAAAACACGGAATTGTGGGGGCTGGAGAAGTGACTCAGAGGTTAAGCCTCTGCCTTGCAAGCGGAAGGTCCTGAGTTCAGATCCTAGATCCCTACGTATAGATGCCGGGCGGAAGCCGGGCAGCCTGCGTTTCTGGTCCCGGTAGGGCGGAGCCTATGAATCCCAGGGCAGAGTAAACAAGGAGGAGGTGGAGGCGTCCATGGTGGTTCCCGAATTCGCCCGTGGTTCTACACACACACACACACACACACACACACAGAGTTGGATAAATAATAAATTTAAAAAAAACACTGAATTGTTTTAGACGTTAGTTTTTTCCTAATATTTCAAAATGAATTAAACATAAACTTTTTTAATATTTTTTAAACTTTTTTTATTATTATTTATTCAATTATGCGTTTTGTGCGTATGTATGTGTGCGCGCGCGCACGTGTGTGTCTGTGTGTGTGTAGAACCACGGACGAATTCGGGAACCACCATGGACACCTCCACATCCTCCTTGTTTACTCTGCCCGGGGATTCACAGGCTCCGCCCTACCAGGGCCAGAAGCGCAGGCCGCCCCAGCTTCCTCCTGGCGTCTATACGTGGGATCTGGGATCCGAACTCGGGACCTTCCACCTGCAAGGCAGAGGCTTAACCCCTGAGCCACCTCTCCAGCCCTAAACATAAACTTAAGGCAAATGGATGCTCGTTTGCAAAATTTCTATTGTGGAAAAATGATTTTAACAACTGATGTTTCACAAGTGTGTATCAAGCTACTTTATATGTCTCATGTTATCAAAAGTTGAAATATTACAACTAAGACCTGCATTCCCACACAGATTTCTAGTAGGTATAACTTCTGACATCAAACTCTTATTTCCAGAGGTGTTTTTTCAAATGTTGATGTAGATGAAAAGGAGTCTGCAATGCTTCAAGACTCACTTACAGCACTTGAAGCACTAACCTTCCTACAACCTACAATTGGAAGTGATTGATCTTCAATATTCTAAAAACAAGTAGAAAAGCAAATATGAAGAGAAAAATCAAACAGAATTCTATGAAGACCTCCCAAGTGATAAATAGGCATAATTACAATTACAGAGTCATGTATTGATATCAATATTTAGTAGTACTTATCAGATACTGTGAAAAAGACATTTCTAAAGACAAAATATTTTTGGTCTCATTACAAATCAGAATAAACATATGAGCATTTATAATTGTTTTGCTCAAAGGAACACTGACTTTGCATCCCAATTCAATGAAATGTGATTTCCCTCTAGAAAGACAAATACAGCATGTTCTTTCTTAAATGTAGTTGCTAGTTTTGAACCTTCAAATTTGTGTACTTAATTTGGAATTTGTAACTGCAAGAAAACTCAAAAGGGAACATTAAGTAAAGGTTAGGGGATGGAGATGCAAAGACCTTAAAGAAGAGACATAAAAGGCCACAGGTAGTTTCTAGGAGGACACAGTTCAATTCATAATAAATACCTGCCATATTTTAAAAAAGACCACAGGTGGTAAGATAGATAGGAGAATAATGTTGGAAAATATTTAAGGAGGGAGGAAGATGAAGAAATAGGGTACAGGAAAGGCTAAGGAAGCACTAAGCACTATAGCACTAAGGTTGTAATATACAACTAGACAGAAACCCCTTAAGAATTTTATTTTCTAAAAACATTATGAACAGACATACCCTACACAGGGGAACACAGAGAGAGGAAGATAGAGTCTAACAAATGCCCTATGATTCTCCTACCAGAATCAATAGGTAAAATTCCCAGTACCATGTGATACCTCCTAATAAGGTGTTGGATAGAGAGGTCTTAAAAGCTCCTAAGTTAGTACAGGCTTTTTCTAGTGCTCTTGGTTGTCCTCCAGAAACTGAAAGTAAGACCCTGTTGCTAAAGATACAGTTGATACTGTGATGTGGAAGCTTCCTCTTTGTTAGCCAGTATCAGAAAGAACTGTTGGACAAGAAAAACATTCAATAGTCTCACTTATCTATGAAAGCTGCAAGCTCTAATAACAACTACCATGGTTAAAGATGACCGTCAGTATAATAGTGACATCAATGTCAAGGGGGCAACCAACCAAGTGCTTTCTTGGATGGACTTAAGGCCTGATTTTCAATAAGGAACACATTTCTTGTACTTGTAACCAGGCCAAGAACCCAAAAAAAAGTGACTGACATAGGCCATGGTGAGTTAAGGTTTAGCTACCTTTCGAAAATGTCTCATTATATCCCTAGATTGGAAAAGCACTCAGCACTCAACCTGAAAGTTTCCTTTATCAGTAGAAGGTATTCATTACCACAAAAATAATCACAGCTGGCCAAAGTGTAGAAAATAAGTTACTGTGGACTTTTCAGTCCTAAACAATACATCTCAACTACCCCCAACTCCAAGGCTCATAGAATATCATGGAAGATGGGGGAAGTAAGAATGTAAGAACCTGAAAAAGGCCAAAGATGTGACCAAACAGGGCTATTATATTCATGAACTTGCTGTAGCTATCCATACTACTATAAGATCTGCACAGTATTTTACCTATCAACATTTCACCTTGGAAAGAGAAAGATCTCAAGAGGCCCCAATGCTTCTTTGAGAAACCGTTAAAGAGTTAATGCTGTAGGTACAGGGGGATACTTTCCTCAATGGTGTGCACTATGTGATTTTTGCTCATGTTAATTAATGATAATGCACATGCCATCAAAGGCAGTCCAGATGAAAAACAGTAGGTCAAGCATGTAAAAAGACATGAAAATAGGATGGAGACTGGTAAGGAAGAAGGACTGCAATGGAAAAGCATGGAGGATGGATTGAAGATTACAGTGTGAAAATAACATAAATTCATTTATCCTTGTATGAAGCTCCAAGAGAATAAAAAATTAAAAAGAGTTGATGGTTCTCATTAGTAAATATTTGCTGCAAAAAAGTTATGCTGATTATATTTTTAATTCTGTCAATGAAAATACTAGAAAAAATCTTAGTTGTATTGCATAATTACCTACCAAAAAAATCATTGATTTTTGTCTCATGACTCAAAGTCTGAAATATTTACTATTGGACATTCACAAAAAAGCCAGCTGACCCCTAGTTTACAAAATATAAACCTAAAGCTGGAGAGATGGCTCAGGGTTTGCTATGCAAACATAAGGACTTGAGTTTAGATCCCTGGAACCCATGTAAAAGCCAGGTGTGGAGGTAAACATCTGTAACCACAGCACTGAGACTACAGAGACAGATGGATCTTCACAGCCCAGTGACCAGTGATAGCCACTGTAGCTGAAACAGTGAAAGACCCTGTCTCAACAAGGTGGAGAGAGATAGAGGAACACACTTGACTTTGACCAGACACTAGAGAGGGAAGAAAAAGAGAAGGAGAGAAAGAGAGACACCAACCTGCATGTATTGCCTAGACTCATCTTTGTCTCTCCATGTTCCAGGTCCAGAGAAGTATCCTAAGTCTCCTAGCATCATATTTTCTTTCTTTGCCTGTGAGCCTCGTGTATGCTACTCCCTCTGTATAGAAGTTCTTTTTTTCCCTACTTCCATTGACCTACTCCTTATTGTTCTTTATGTCCTTGTTGAGGTACAATTTCTTCAGAAAAGTATATACTGATATCCCTACCACTGTGAGATAAATACTGATCCTATGAACTTCCACAACATCCTGAACTTCTATATTTATAACACTTTAAAAAGTGTGCGTAACAACAAATCTAAAAATGCATGATGGAAAACAAAGCCTCTCATATTTATTTTCTGACTTCAGAAACTGATTTCCATTTCCTACAAGCCATCACTGTTACATTTTCCTTAGACTGTGTCTCTAGAGATCTTCCCTAGCTGTGTAGCAGCTAGTTTCAGGTGTCAACTTGATGCTTGAGAACTCAACCCTGGGCACATCCATGAAGAATTAGCTACTTAAGGCAAGCCCTTAGCTATTCTGTGGGAAATTATCTAACTGATATGGAAAGACCTAGTCCATAGGGAATAGGACTATTCCCTGGGCAAGTGAAGTGGGAATTGGTTGGCTTTGATGTACAGACAAGCTAAAAGGTATATTTGGGTCCTTGCCCCTCCCTTAGCTCCTCTTGTGAATATGATGTGACCAGTTCCTTCAAGTCCCACTGATAACTCTCCTGCCATAAAAGACTATCAACTGGAATAATAGACCTCATATTCCCCTAAATTGTTTGTGTCATGTATTCATTGCAGAATAGAAATATGAAATCAAGACAGCCTATTTGGCACATAACTATAAATGATAGTACATACCAGGACTCTTCTCTGATTTGTAGGAATTCATTCCAAATCCCCCAATGAATTCTACTAAACCTTAGATGCGACCAAATCCTATACATACCATGTTTTTCCTATATATGTATACTTTTCTATTTTTGTTTTATTTTATAAAAATATAATTATATATTTATAATATATTATAAATATGATGTATCCTCTTTCAAAATTTCTTACTGGTCTGTGTGCAGTTCATGCTACGATGAAGTGAGGCAACACAATAGTGAGTGATGCAGCTGCCATGCTGTTGCACGAGGCTACTGTGTAAGGGTTATGAACACAAGCCCTGCAATCCCAGAACAGTCGATCTGGTAAGAATTGGCTAAATGACTAATGGGAGAGTAGTATAGTATGATAGTATGATATGATAGACAAAGGGGTGATTGGGACAGATGGTACAGATTTAATTACACTACTCAATTGATCACTGATAACAGATAATGTAGATAAACGATTCTGAACCTAGACTTCTTTTCCTCCCTCATATAGCCATGAGCTTTAGGGTATGCTTCATATATACGTTGTTGAGCTGCCTCATCCTTTTTCTTAATAAGACAGAATTGATGCAATAAATTTAACCAATCTAAAGGATATAATTTGGTGAATTTTGACATATGTATAATTATGTGAACACCACCAGAGTCCCATTATAGAATATTTCTTTTACACTTCCTGGAATCCTCATGTCCTAGGCCATTTTTTTTTCTGTCATTCTATCCTAGAATTTCAACTAAACAGGATCACATAGTTGATGATCTAATATAATTTTGTTGTTTTTTTTTTTTTTTGCTAAATAGTTTTCTGACATCCCCATGTTGTCTAATATAATTTTGTGTGTTTTTTTTTTGCTAAATAGTTTTCTGACATCCCCATTGTTGCCTGTGTCACTGGTTCTTTCTGCTTTATGGCTAAAAATTATTTTTTGCGTGTGGACATTATAATTCACCTATTGGTGGGTATTTTGACTGTTTCTGCTTTGTAGCAATTAAAACATCTGTGAGTTCTGGACTTATTGCTCAGGGATGGAACACTTGCCTCACATGTGTAAACCCCTGTCTCCTCATTTTTTTTTTCCCAAAATTGCTCTCTGTTTAACCTGTAGCAGCAGGGGGAAAAGTTGATGAACACTTATGGGCAAGGCTTTGTGCAGAAATATTGTTTCTTTTGGATAAATGCTTAGTAATGGAGGGGCAACACAATCACAGCTTGGAAAACTACCACACTCACCATTTACTCTCCTGGCAACAGTTAATGAGAGTTCTGAGTGGTCCACATGCTTCCTAACCTTTTCTAGATCATTCTGTCTAATTTTGACCACTTTAATGGACACAGAGTAGTATCTCATTGCAGTTTAATTTGCATTTCCTTGGCAACTAATCTTGTTAACCATCTTTCCATGTGTTTATTTCTTTTTTGGTGAAATGACTGTTTATATCCTTTACTCATTCTTGATTGAATTGTTTATCTTTATATTACTTAATTATAAGGGTTCTTTATATAATCTAGACAAAATTCCTTTGTCAGATTTGTTTTGTACATTTTTGTAAAGTCTTTGGTTTTCATTTTCATAGTACTGTCATTTGAAGGACAGCAGTTTTTAATTGCAGAGGCTAATTTAATTTCTTTCCTTTATATTGCATACATTTTGAGTCCTACTAAAGGAATCTTTGTCAAATCCAAGATCATTAACAATTTTCCTATTTAATTCTCAAAATGTTGTGATTTTAGCTCTTGCATTTGGGTCTGTGATCCTGCGTGCACGTGTGTGTGTATTTGTGTAGGAGGGGTTGCATCTGTGCAAAGGACAACTTTGATTTTCTTCCCTCAAGAATCCATCCATCTTGTTTGGTTTGACTTTGTTTGGATTTTTGAGACAAGGGTTCTTGATGGTCTTTATCTTAACTTAATTCAGATATAGGGTGGCTGGCCAATGAATTCCAGTTCTCTACCTGTCTCCATCTCCCTAGCTATGGGATTAACAAGTGTTCATCACCACCCTAGCTTTTTACATGTGTTCTGGAAATGAAGTCAGGTCCTCATACCTACACACTAAACACTTTAACAACTTACAAGCCCTTTAACAATTGAACTGTCTCCTCAGATACCTTTAATTTGTTTTAATTTTTGTATGTGTGACTAAAGGACCAAGGTTCTTTTTTCTTCCTCTCTTTCCTTCTTTCCTCTTTCTCTTCCTTCTTTTTTCTCTCTCTCTCTCTTTCTCTCTTTTGCATATAGCTATAAAATTGTTCCGACTCCATTTGTTGAATAAAATCACCTGTAACTGCCTTAGAGCTTTTGTCAAGAAGCAATGGACCATAAGTATATGATTTACATTCTTGTTCATTATAACTTTATGTTTTAGAATCAGATAATGTGAGGTCTCCATCATTTTTTTTTCCAAAATTGCTTTGACTTTTCTGGGTCCATTACATTTCCATATTCATTTTACAATCAGATTGTCAATTTCTACTGAATCAGCCTGCAGAGATTTTGATTGTATCTTATTGAATTGATAGATCAGTTTTGAGAGAATTTACATTTTAACCATATTGAGTCTTTCCATCCACAAATGTATAATATCTCTCCATTTACTTAGCTCATCTTAATTTTTCTCAACCATGTTTTATAGTTCTCAGTGTGTAATTTTTTAAACATTTTTTCTGTTAAAATTTTCCTCATTTTTTTAATCAATTTCCTATTACTGATGCTATTGCAAATTATACTGTTTGGCTTTCAGTCATATTGTAGACTGTTTCATTATCCAAGCAAAAGTTCCCTCATGCCCTGTGTAGTTAGAAATATACTTGCTTTTTGTATAATGAAGCAATTCTATGATCTTTTTAAGCCCACGTACTAGTTCTGGTAATTGTTTTATAGATCCCTTAGGATTTTCTACCAGCTAACCGTATTATCTATGAATAAAGACAGTTTTATGTCTTCTTTTGCATTATATTCTTCCCTTCAGCCTCATTTTTTTTGCACTGACTAATATCTCCAGTACCATGCTGAATGGAATTGATTCCCAATCTTTTCTGGTTATTATGGGGAAAATATATTGTTTTCCAGTAAGTCTAATGTAGTAGTAGGGTTGTTGTCGTTTTTGTTTCTTTTGTTTTTTTACTTTTAATTTAGTCATTCATTGAGTGTGTGTGTGTGTGTGTGTGTGTGTGTGTGTGTGTGTGTGTCAGAGGGCACATGTGTCCCTGTGGACGGCCAAGGGCGACTTTGGGAATCTATCCTGGATCGCTTCTACCTCCTTCTTATTTCGCTCTGAGATTTCCCAGGCTTTGCTCACCAGGATTGGAAGTGCAGGCCAACAGCGTTTCCTCATGGCGTTTTTATGTGAAACCTGGGTTCCAAACTCAGGACTGCGAGGCAGTGTCTTAACCCCTGAGCCATTTCTACAGCCCTGTTTTTGTTGTTTTTGTCAATGCTTTTTATTAGATTTTGTAGATTCTTTTTAGTTCCTAACAAGTTGTTTTTGTCTCAAATAGATGTAGGACTTTGTCAAATTCATTTCTACATTCATTCTTCATCTATAGAAATTATTGCTTTTATGTTTATTAATAGAATAAATTATACATATTTTCAAATGCTAAGTCAATCTTATAACCCACTTGGTAATAATATGCTATCGTTCAAAATTATTATTGGACTTTGGTTCATTAAGATGACTCAGAGGGGGACTAGAGAGATGACTCAGGGGTTAAGCTTCTGCCTTACAAGCAGAAGAATCTGAATTCTGATCCCAGATCCCATGTAAAAACTCCAGGTGGAAATGGCGACAACCTGCACTTCCAGCCTGGAGAACTCCAGAGCAAAAGACAAGTCAAGAGAAGGTAGAGCAATCCAGGATGATTCCTGAAATCACCCTTGGGCTTCCACTGGCACACAGAATGCACTATGATACACCACACACACACACACACACACACACACACACACACACACACACAAAATAAAAATAAAAAAATAACTCAGTGGGAAATTTGTCATTCAAACCTGAAAACCTGAATTCAAAACCTAGAATCCAAATAAAGGTGAAGAAGAGAACGAACTCTATCAAATTATTCTTAGACCTCTGCATGTGCAAGGTGTTACATGCACCCCTACATATATACATATAATCATAATAAATTATTAAAGTGTATTAAATTTCTGTTTTCTAAAATGAATATTTTTATTTCTATGTTTGTGGGAAACTAATATATAGTTTTATTTCCTTGTATCTTTTTCTAGTTTGGTGGAGAGACAATCCTAACTTCATAGAACGAATTGGGAAGTATTTCCCTATCTTTCATTTTTTTCAAGGGCTTATAGATAATTGGTTCTATTTTTCCCTTAAAATTTAGTGGAATTCACCATAAATTCTTCTGAGCCTGCAGTTTAAAAAAAAAAGATTTAAAAAAGGATTTCAACTGGAGACTTGCCTACTTTACCAAAATATCAGTCTCTTTATGTTACCCACTTCTTTTTCAAAAGTGTAACCCACTTTTGAGTGAGTTCTAGTACTGTCTACACTTCAGGGATTTTCCCATCTTATTTTAGTTATTAGCATTATATTTTCATATCATCCTTTTAATGCATATAGAGTAGATAATGATACCTCCCTTCCATAATGCTGGTATTAGTCATCTCTTTGTCTTGTTTAGACTTGATCAACCTGAATAAAAGCTTAATCGATTTTATCAATCTTTTCAAAGAACCATTTGTCTTTCTTTATTATTTTATCTATTATTTCATTAATTTCATCTTTACTATTTCTTTTTTCTTTATACTCCAAGTTGAATTTTCTCTTTTTTAGTTTCATAAGTTAGAAACTTTTTTCAGTGATTGAAGCCTTTTCTCACATAAGGGTTGAATTCCATGAGATATTCTCTTGAGGTATTAAACACTACCCTGTAAATTTTTATGTCACATTTTCATTTTCGTTTTCATATGGTTTAGGTTTCTTTGTAATGTTTTTCTTTTATCCACTGATTATTAAGAATATATATATATATTCTTAATATATATATTAAGAGAGAAAGAGAGAGAGTAAAAGAGTCAGAGAGAGCCATGGCATATGGGTGGTGGTCCAAGGACAACTTTATGAAGTCCTGGGATCCATTATATGAATTCCTGGGATCGGACTGAAGTCTCCAGCTTTGCAAGTAGGCACCTTACCATCCAAACTATCTTGCCTGCTCCTATGTATTTCTATATTGAAATGCAACTTATTTTATTTGTGGCCAGCACATCAAAGTTTGTTCACTTTTGTTTCTTTTTAAAGACATTTTTATTGCATTTATTTATTTATTTTGTTTGTTTGTTTGTTTATTTATTTATTTAATTAATTGCCTGTGTCTGCACACACAGTATTGTGCACTTGTGAAGGTTGGAGAGCAACTTGCATCAGTCAGTTTTCTTCATCCTGTAGGTTCTAGAGATGAACTCAGCTCATCAGGCTTGGCTTTTACCCACTGAACCGTATCGCTGGAGATGGAATATATTTTTAATTGCACTTGATTATTTAATTGTACTTATATTTTAATAAGTTCTTGCTTATTTCCTATATAGCTTTCTGTTGTTAACTCCTAATCTAATTTTGTAATGATTAGAAAACATATTATATGTGATTTGAACTTTTAAAAATGCATTGAGATTGTTTGTTAGTCTTTTGTCTAAGATCAAATGTAAACGTGCATTGAGATTTGGACTATCGATCAGAATTTGATCCATCTTGGTAAGCTAAGCATTCACTATATACTTGAAACAAATATGTTCAGTTTTTTACCAATAGAATGTTCTATGAATATTAATTAGGTTAAATTGGTTACAGTCTTCTATGTACTTATTGTTTTGTTGCCTATTAATTCTATCAATCATTGAAGGAAAGTTGTGAAATTTCAAATATGATTCTGAATCTGTCTATCTTCCAATTCTATTAGCTATATTTTATGTGCCTATAGCTATGTTTTAAGTTACATTATTAGGAATGTTGGGACAAATTGACCCCTTTGTTGTTATGAAATGACCTGCTTTATTAAACTCTGATAATGTTTGCTCCGAATTTTCCTTCAGTACAAATACTAGTCGCTGGGCTAATGTTTATATCTTATATCATTTTTCTATCTTTTACTCTAATTACTCTTTTTTAAATCCATTTGAAAGTCTGTCTTTAGAATACTTTATGCCATTTACAATTAATGTGATTATTGGTATGATTAGATTTAAATCTGTAATCTACTATTTTCTATTTGTCCCATATTTTTGTTCTCTTTTTTCTCTTTTCAAATGATTCCAATTTCAGTTAATCTTTCTATTGACCTATTATATTTCTTTCCTTTGTGTTCATTTGTTTTTTAGTAGCTGCCTTCAAATTTACAATACACATCTCCAACTTATTACTATCCTGCCTTCAAGAAACATGATACCATTTCATATATGGTATAAGAACCTTATAATTATATACTTTCATTTTTCCTCTCAGTCTTTCTACTAATTGTTACCACATTTTATTTTATATATGCTTATAAGTTATGCAGTATGTTGTCATTTTATTTTGGTTTTCTTTTAGAAATATTCTAAAGATAAAAATTTGAAGGCTGGAGAGATGGCTCAGGGGTTAAGACTCTTTCTCACAAGCAGAATGTCCTGAGTTCAGATCCCGGCCTAGATTAACTTGGAACTCACCCTGTAGCTGAGGAAGACTCTGAGCTTCTGATTCTCCTGCCTCTCTCTTCAAGTGCAGGAATTATAAGTATATGACACCACACCTTGTTTATGTGGTGCTAGGGATTAAATTTTTTAAATTAAATTTTTAATATAATTAGCCTGTGAGTTATCCATAAAAGTTTGTTAAGATATCTAGCTACAGGGGTTGGGGATATAGCTCAGTGGTAGAGCACTTGCCTAGCAAGCGCGAGGCCCTGGGTTCGGTCCCCAGCACCGAAAAAAAAAAAAAAAAAGATATCTAGCTACACTTACAGATTTTTCTACTTTTCCCCCAATTTCTATTTTAGAGATATACATTTATTTGACATTTCATATTGTATTGCTTTTTTTTATATTAAGATACCATATAGTTTTTTACCCTTTAGGGTCCGTATAACTTTCAGCCTTCTGGTTTTAGTTCTTGCATAGTTTTAAAATATTTTATTTTTAGTCTACTTGTGTTTTTGTATTTAAAGTAGGCCTCTTATAAATAGTTTATGGCTTGTCCTTGGTTTTAGTGTAGTCTGATAATCTCTGCACATTGATTGAGCTGTTTCAATGTAATTATTGATATCATTATATTTTGGTTTTCTCTTTTGTGATTAGTATTTGATTTTTCTCATTTTGTTATTATGCACCTTTTTAATCCTTTCTTGATTTCTTTGTCAATCAATCATATATTTTAGAATGTTAGTCAGAAAATACCTTTCTTCATTATTTTTACAGATTCAAATATACATTTTAAGATGAAATCTACTAAAAGTAATGGTTACTTCAAGTAAAATATAGAAGCCTGGCAAAAGTATGTTTCCATTTACTGTTCAGCAACCCTCCAGATCTTAGTGCCACTGTGATCATATATTCATGTCTGTTGCTATTAACTTACTGACATATTATAATTTTTGCTTTAAATATTCATACATACTTTAAGAAATTAGAAGAACATATGCAGACTTTCCCTTATATTTAATAGTATATTTACCAATCATTTATTGGCAAATCATATTTTAAAATAGCGATCATTTACTATTCCCCATAGATCCACATTACTAACTGCGTAATATGATCTGTGAAAACTGAAGAACTTTGTTTAGTATTTCTTGCAGTATGGGATTTCTGGTAAACAAATTCTCTTTTTATTTGTTAAAATGTCTTATTTTGCCTTTTACTTTTTTAAAGATTGCTCCATTAGATATAGATGTTTCATTCATTATTCCTTCATATTAACAAGTCATTTTAACTGCCAGTGTTTTAAATGTTTTGTCTTACTCCTTGGCTTTCAACTATTCAACTATGATATCTCTAGGAATGATTTTCTTTGTGTCTATCTTGCTTGGGATGCATTACACTTTTTATAACTATAAATTGGAGAATATTTACCCATTATTTCTTATATTTCTGTCCCAAGTTTTCTGCATGCTTCCAAGTACATGTATAACGAACTGCTTCGTGTGAACTCAGAGAGATCTGCACTCCACGCTTTAAAAACCACATGTCAGACAGAGCCTTACTTTGCAACCTAGCTGGCCTAGAATTCCCCATATAGACTAGGTTGACCTCAAGCATGAAGTGATCCTCTCGTCTCTGCTTTTCAAATGCTGGGACTACAGGGGTGCACTGCTACACCTGGTTATATTCGTTTTTATTCAGTTCTGTTTCTTCTCTATTTTTCAGATTAAACAATTCAATTGTTTGTTTTCAGTTTAGTCGATTGTTATTTATACCATCTTCAACAATTCAATTGTTTGTTTTCAGTTTAGTCGATTGTTATTTATACCATCTTCAACTTCCTATTGAGCCCATCTAGTCAACTTTTTTTGTGGTGGTGGTGCTGGGGTTCAAACCCAAAGTCTTATGCATTTTAGGGAAGTAGTCTACTACTTAGCTACATCTCAAGTTCCAGTGACTTTTTTTCTGTTATTGTAGTTTTTAGACCTATAATCCAGTTCAAAAAATTGCTTCTATGTTTGTTGAGACTCCCTATCTGTTCATTCACTGGTGGCATATTTTCCTACAACTATTTGAACATATTTACAATTAATCTTTAGATTCTTTCTTTGATGATTCTTAACATCTGTATCTACTTGGAATTCTCCTTTAAAATTAATCTGGGAAGCTAGGTGCCATGCCTTGTGCCTGCAATCCTGACACTTGGGAACACTAAGGTGTTCCATGAATTTGAGGACAATCTAGGCTACTTACTGAGTTCCAAGCCAACTTGGGCTATACAGAGAGATCTTGTCTCAAAAACCAAAGCAATAGGAGTGATGAGATGGGTCAACAGGTAAGACACCTGTTCATAATCATGGTGGCAACCTGAGTTCAACCCCTGAAAACCCACACGGTGCAAGGAGAAAACTGACTTCTTAACATTGTCCTCTGACCTCCACCCATGTACCATGACATGCATATACCCTCTTCTCTATCTTTTTTTCCCTCTCTCATAAATAAAAATTTAAAAATAAACTGGAATAAAAATGATAAGGGCTGGAGAGATGGCTCAGGGTTTGAAACCTTTGCCTCTCAAGCAAAAGGACCTGATTTGCAATCCCCAAATCTCACATAAAATGCCATGTTGAAATGGTGGCACTGAAAAGCAGAGCCTGGGAAAACCCAGAGCAGAGTAATAAGGATGATTCCCAAAGTCACCCCTGGACACACATAGGGCCCTCTTCTATATACCTACCTACACACACACACACACACACACACACACACACACACACACATACACACACACACAATGATAATGATTTAGTTATACTTGGTCCTAGAAATTTACTCTTCCAACAGACTCAGTATTTCCTTACTGCCTATAAACAAAAGGGCCTATTCTCAGTTATTTCTTCTCATGCCCTACTCAAAGAGACCATTTCTCATCCCACCTTCTCCAGACTGACTTCCTTGGTGAAATGTGGCCCTCAAAGAACTTATTAATCTCTGAGCTATTACATTTAAATTCATATCCCATAATCTCATGCTGCCTGCCATGTCCTACTGCCTGCCAATTTTGTGCAATTCATATAGTTTTTATTAAGAATATCAATAAATTGAGTTCCTTCTGTATGGCAGGTCTTATTCTGTGCACGTTGAAGCATCAGTTCATCTGTGGCTTGTGATTTGTTTGTTTGTTTGTTTAGTGTGTGTGTGTGTGTGTGTGGGCACTATGTGTCCCCGTGGAGGGCCAAGGGTGACTTCAGGAATCATCCTGGATTTCATCTACCTCCTTTTTGCTTCACTCTTGACATTTCCCAGGCTCTGCCCACTAGGGCCAGAAGTGCTGATAAATGACCATCAAACAGTTTAAGGGAACAAGGGATTTATTTTCTCTTACGATTACTGGTTACAGTTCTCAGTCCAGCTTGACAGGAGAGCACGCACCAACACCAGGGCCGAGGGAACTGGCCACACTATCACCACATAACAACTGAGAGAGGGACAATCCTTACTTGCCAAACCAGCATGTCTGGCCAAGTGTACAGAAGGGTGCCAACTTCTTCAACCAGATCTCTGTGTTTTATTCATTTGTTCAGGGCCTAGTCCCACCCACCATAGGCTGGGCCCTGCCCATCAGCTAGACAATCTCCTGCAGGCTTGCTCTGGGCCCAACTCAACCACTAATTCTCCACAAATGTGCCTAGGGCTCAAATCCTCAACCATCAAGTTGACATCTGTGCCTAACCATGACATATTTACTCATTGCTAAAACCTATAAATAAACCATCTTATTGTGGGACTTCTTCAAGACATCTTGCTTTCAGTGTCTTGTAGACATGATTGCTTCCTTGCTGCTTAGACAACTCCTTTGAAGTACTCTAGCATCTACAGACAGAAGAGCAAGGTCTTGCTTCTTTTGCTGCAGCATGCTCTTTGTTTAATTCACTTGAGGTCTTACTCCAAGGGAATCTGAAGAAAAACAGTTCCTCCACAGTCTGGTTCTTAGTTTAGGTCTGAGAAGGAATAAACCCAGTCCTGACAGAGAATGGGAGAAACTTAAGGAAAGGGAGAGTACCATGGGAAAACACTCTAGTCTGGTTTTTGTAACAAGTCCACAAACCACCACGATGAATTATTGACTCAGAAGGGTTCTCTAAAGCTGAAGGGAATACCTTGGTTAAAAAGTATGTTGAAATGGTTCATATGAAATGTAATTATGAATTCAAACTAATTAACTTTATTTGAGGGTAGCTGTCATGTTAGTTGCTTCCCTCCTCCCCTTTTTATGCAAGGCAGATTGAAATAAGGTGTCTCTTCTCACTATCAGGCTGACATAGCAACTGATAAGAAGATTGATGCATGAGAAATCTGTGTGGTACCAGGTCCCCAGTAGAGGAGCCACTGATGGGTGGTTCTTTACAAACTTTGAGGTTCAATTGTTTGTTTGTTTATTGTGGAATTGGGAACTGAACTCAGAGCCTTGAACATGCTAGGCAAGCCTTCTAGTACTCAGCTACATCCCAGTCCTTAGTCATATGTTTGTTTTTAAAGAGTCTCATTATATAGCTCAAGTTGTCATTTAACACATATGCTGGACTTAAACTTGTGATTCTCCTACTTCCACCTGCGCTACCCACACTGCCATACCTAGCATCTTGGTTTTTGTTTTTGTTTTTCAGTGGCATAGTCTACCTATGTTGTATTCAGATTTTGAGCAACAGTAGAAATCATCTATGGTTAAAAAAGAAAAAAACTTTTAGAAAAACATCTAGGAATAACCCCATGGGGATACTAGAATAGTGCTAATATAGAGGTATAGCATCTCTGTCTGAGGGACATTTCTACCATCCTCACACCTCCCTTTATTGGACTCACACCTGCTCTCATCTATCCCAGGAAACAAGAGCTCCATTATCTTCATCTGACAAGCACTACAAACACTATTCTACTTTCTCTTCGCGTTGCTGACAAATTCATGACCAAACAGCTTAAGGGAACAAAGAGTTTTATTCTTGCTTACAATTCTGGTTACAGTTCACAGTCTAGCTTAGCAGGAGCGTTCATACCAATATTAGTTGCTTAGTAAAATGGTCACACCATATCCATAAGAATTGCTGAGAGAGACAGGTAAACCTTTTTACTGCCATTCTGCAAATCTACCAAAGTAGTGCAAACTACCTGCTCAAGAATGGTCCTACTCACTACAATAATCACATTTCAACTAGGTAATTTCTCACAAGCTTTCTCCAGACTTGCTTTAATTCCTCACAGATATGTCCAGAGCTTAGCCTTCTTGATTGTCAAGGTGACACCTTATTTAACTGGCACAAACACCCACTATAGCAAGTAATGAAAAATGCAATGAGTAATTATAGAACGTTGCTGTAAGTTAAGACTACAATGTAGTTAGGGTTTATGGGATAACAAAAGTCATTGTATTAGAAACTGTGGAGTTCTGAGTGAAGACTTTGCTAGAAATGACATCACATCTGATTCTTAAGGTTGTTTTAAAAAGTGTAAGTATGCCATTTCTAAACTCTAAAGAAAGGGAGGAGAGGGCAGAATAAGCAATATTGAGAGGTAGAATCATAACAAAAGACAACATATTCAAGGCAATTGTAGATGCCTTAAATGAGAGAGTAGGAGATATGGACACTCTTTTAAGATTAATAGAGAGCTCAACAAAGCTTTCGAACAGAGGACTAGCAAGGAAAAACTGTTTGAAAACTTAAGCATACAACTTTGTATGGAACTTTAAGGGAAAGCAAGGATGAAAAGGGAAAGTTGGGATACCCTGTAAATCTTGATTGTGATGCTAGTGATGAAAATGAGTGAAGAAGAAAAGGCAGGTGCATCAGACAGACACCATGCAAATGGAACCAACCAGACACAACCAGTGATTGATGCCACACTGTGTGCCAAAGGCAACTCTTGACAAACATACTTGGATTATAGTGGAAGTCTTGGGGGAAGGAGTGAAAAAGTGGTTGACTCTCATTCCAAAGCAGGACTCATCTGCTTGTTGAAGAGAGAAACAAATGAATGAATGGATTATCCATGGGCAAGATCCCAAGATGCATAAACTGTGTCGAGTAGTCATCGGTGAAGGAGAAAGAGAAGCAGCCTTTAGAAAGCCAAAAGGATGTGAAGAATGACCCTGAAAGAGGACAAGGGCTGAGATTATTTCGGCAAGAAGGTAGCCCAAAATGGTCATTGCTGCAGAGATATGGAGATCCTGTATGACTGGCTTCATTGCTCTGAACTATATGGGTCCTGAGTGATGGACTTGACCCCAGGAGTAAGCTCACTTGTTTTTCTCGTTTCATCATTATTGTGATAAAGTATTGATTAGAAATCGGTGTAACCATGGAATGGATGATGACAAGGGAGCTTTTCTACCTGTCTTATCTTTGAACTGTGATTAGAGACTGCAAGTATACATGCAAATGATAGTGTGATTGGGCTAGGAGCTATGCTTTTAAAGACCAGGGATCTGTTCCTGTGGGAAAGGACAAAATAAGGACGTAATACCCTATTTATAAAGATCGCACTATGGCCTCAAAAGAAATAATAGACAAAGCTGTGAATGCCTGCCACCCCGTCCAAGACTAGTGGAATATTTCTGGGTGGCATCTTCTGGAATGGGATTGAGGGGAGAATAGAGCCAAAGCATGGTCAAAGCTTATCCTGCAGGTGTGCCAAACATCCTTTTTACACTTTCCACTTTCTGTCCTGTATGTTCTTTGAGAACTTATTAAGTTAATCATCTCACTATTGCAACAGAAGACCTGGTAAAAAGCAACTTAAGGAAAGAAGGCTCACCATTAGAGGGTATGTGGTTCATTGTGGTGGGGAAGTCATGGCAGCAGGAACCTGAGGCAGCTGGACACCTTGCACCTACAGTCAGGAAGCAGAAAGAGGTGAATGCTATGCTCAATTCACTTTTTCCTTTTGTGTTGAGCCTGGCAGTTAGGGTGAGTCTTCCCATTTCAATGAATCTAATCTGGAAAATCCTTTACAGACATGCCCAGAGATTTGTCTAAAGGATTATTTCAGATCTTTTCAAAGTTGACAGTATAAAGCATCAGAGAGGAACTGTCCCATAGCCTATCAGCAGGGAAGTGAAGGGCTTTAGGAATCAGAAGGAACTAAAAAGTGCAGGGGAGGAGAGGAAGGGAGAGGTAAAAGAACTTCCTAGAACTCTCTGCAGGGAAGGTTCCAAATAAGATGGGGCAATAGGGCAAGGACGAGGCACCTAGGCCCAGGGCATACCAAGAATAACCACAACAGGTGGCTTGGGGGAAGCGGTTACTCCCACTCACACATGCTCTAAGCATAGTTAGCTGTGGCCCTTGCCAGGTACCACATCCTTCCATTAGATTCTTCTTGCTCCTTAGAGCAAGTCCACATGAGAATCTCGAATTTGCAGAAGAAATGAAGGCTAGGTTCAGTAATAACATCTCACCATTGGGTGGTTGGAAGCAGACTCTGGACTCTGATGCCTCTGGAGCCAAGCAACTTTTCTTCCTTCCATGGTCACAGAGGGTGGTGTGTTTAATTGTCTGGCAGAAAGTCTGATTAAAATGTACTTAGAAGGCAAGTTTGGGTGATGTCTTTTCATGAATGGGGCTCATCATACCCTCTTTGGAATGGAAAGAGAATTTTAAGAAACCGTGAAACCTCTCAGAGAAAAGGAATAGGGATTCTGTCTCTAGAAAGGGTTTCTTGAACATTCCTATAGCATCCTTGGGCTCTGAGCCTGATGCCTGACACTTGGTGAAGTGAAGTCAAGTGAAGAAGCAGTGGTACTCAGAGGTACTGTGGGTCCTTCTCACTCCTGTTTGCACTACACTGATGCCAGTCATGACTTCCTACACGACTGTGTCCTCTGGACTGACTACGGAGTCAGAGTCCAGGCTACTGGGGCCATCTGGTGCAGTTCCACAACTCACTGCATTGGTGATGATCAAGCTTTGGTTTGGCCATATATGACCCAGCATGTCTGCCTTCCGTGTATTGTTCCCACTGAGAATGTTCACACTAGCGCTTCCTCCCTGCTGTCTCTCCAGTGGTTTCTCCATAGCGGGTACCTACAGTGTATTTGCAAAGTACAGAGTCAAATGTCAATGTGGGAAATCAAGATGCCATGGTGAGCCTGGCAGAGCAGCCAGAGGATGAGTGAGTGGAATGAATGACCCTTCACTTTGGGGACCTGAAGAAGAAAAGCTGCCATGACTCAGTTTCTCTTATTCTCTTCTTGTGTTCAGAGAGTAAGCCAGGCTTCTCCCCACACCCTACTGCCACATTAGGGCCAGTGACTCAGAAGCTGCATGTCCAGAGTTGCTACAACTGCTGGGTTGAAGTGAAGGAGACAAGGCAGAGGTGCCCTGGGCTGCAGATGTTGTGCAAGCTGCTTCCCTGCATCCATTCATGGGCTCCTGGAAGAGCCCCCGTGGAACGGGTAACTAGGTAGACCTGGCAGGCTGTGCTGACCAGACAGTTGAAAGAAAATAGATAAGAGGAGGGCTCTGCCATCTCCCCTCAAGCTCCACTATCAGACATCAGGAGCTGTGCCAGCTGACCCTGGCAGGTCAGGTGGACCTCCCTTGGCTTGACTGGGCTGCTGAACCAGTTTTTCCTTTGATTTGTTGAGCTCACAGGTCTGAATTATTTTTCGAACTCTATTCTAAGGGGACTGGGTTACATACAGATTGGAAGACCCCTAAAGGAACCTCATGGAGCAGAAATCAAGGAAAGTGTTTACCGGGAAGAAACCAAAGCTTTAGCTGTCCGTATAAGTACAAGTTTCCCTTCTTGTAACCTTCAAAGTAAACACATTGGAAACATGCTCTAGGGGCTTGGGGTTGTTGGTACGTGGAGGACACCGCCAGTATGGGACTTCTTAGAGGTGGAACTGGAGTCCCTGGCACAGTGCCTCTGGCCTCCTGGGTGTCCATATGACACCTATGCAGCAGATGAACAGAAGGACCAAGTTTGTGTGGCACGTGGTTACCCAGCAGGTAGGTCTTCAGTGCAGTAGCACTGTGGGCCCAGACATTTATTCATCAGGAATTTTCTACCAGAGAATGGAAGTTATGGATGAACTATATTCTGCCAACCCAAATATACCTTCCCTAACCACATGGCTTCCTTAACCTCAGGACCACTCCTGCTCTTGCCTCTCCGTGCTCTCCCTGTATACTGTCCCTATCTTCAAGGATCTTAACTGTTCTGAAACCAGGGCAGGCAGTTCATCTCATGATCCAGATGCCAATATCATTTCTGCTCTTTTACCTTGGCCCTCCCACCCCCAAAATGTCGTGCTCCTGTGTTCTTCAGAGGGACAGCGCTAAGGTACAGCAACTCTGGACATTGTAGGTTTTGGTCCCTGAGGCAATGACGAGGAGACCTCAGTGAGGCTGAAGAAGGAGGTGACCAGGGAGCCTGTGCCAAGGCAAGTCGGCCCGGGGAAGCCGAATAGAGATTCTTTCTGGGGGAAAAAGAAGATTAGTTGAGCCTCCCCAAAGAAGACAAGTAAAGAGAATGCAGAAATATGTCCTTTAAAAGGGAGCAGGAGCAGATGGAAAGAGGGTTTATATTAATGAAATCTCCGGATATTAAGGATGAAGTGAGTGCTAGGGAAGGTTATTATCATTTCATTAAAACACAAAGGAAGAAACAAACACGTTATTATGTGAAACCAAGGAGTTATGAACAAGGGAATCCAGCAGGGAAGTTATTAGCTGGGTTAATTAAAACAGAACAAGTCGGTTGAGTAATTCCGTCTGGAGAACACAACAAGGAAGGCATAATTCATTGCCCTTAAGAAAAATAGAAGGTTTTTTTCCTTTTTTCTATTTACCAGAAATTCTGCACTTTTGATATTGTCTCACAAAGCAAAAAAGATTTATTCCTGTCAAACCCTAATTGGTTTAGTCAGCACCAAGATGTTTTGTTAAAGCGAACTCAATCCTGATCAGAAGAGATGGGAACCCATCAGAGACGCCCAAGCCAGACAGCCAGGGCGGCTCCCTCCTAAGATGGAGCCCCTGAAAGGTCTCCGCAGCACTCGACCCACAGGGTTATGGGAGCTGGCAGCTGAAGATGGATGACCCTGAGGAGGGCTGGATCCTGCCGCTGGCCTGGCTCCATTGGCATTCAATGCAAGAGGCAAATGACTACCAAGACCACTGTTGCAGCACCAAGCTGCCTGGTCCTGGGGTCCCTGATCCACTCATTTAGGACAAAGCTTATGTACCTGAGAGGCTGCTCCCTGCAGGAACCCAAGAGATCCCAAACATGACAGCCCCCAGGAGACTAATCCAATTCTCAGGAATTTACTGGCCTTTTTGATGGACCTTGGTAAATTCTAATACAGGCTCTGAGTCAGGCTGAACCTATGATCTCCAAGGGTTATATCTCAAGTTTAGATACCAGAGAGCCAGAGTATCCTAATTCTGTGACGCTGAAACATGGGCACCAAACATGAGCTTCCTCAGGGCTCTAGCTAAAGATACAAAGGCCTGTAAGTCATTTGCTGGCAAGGAAGAACCTGGACCCCAGAGGAAAACAGGGAGAAAGTCTGAAACCTGCCTGAGGCCACAGAACTAATTAGTGGAGGAGCAGGGCAGCGACCAAGTTCTGGAACAAATCTTGTAACGTATCTCTACTGAGCTCAGCATGCTCAGCCGCTCTCTTTCCCAGCTGTCTACATTTCAATAAGACCAGACTCTGTGGCACGAGCCCTGTTTCGTCATCACCCAAACGCTTTTCTTATTTAAAAGTGGTGGACTCCAAGAAGGCTTCGCTCATACCATTAAAGAAAAAGAAACTCATGGATTCCATTAAACTGGGGGAGCTGTCAAGCTGGACACTGATGCAGGATTTCACCCCCAGAGGCATCGGTGGAGCATTTCAGAGAAGTTACAACCAGTATTATGACACATAAATCACCATGAGAAAAGGCAGCATCTCCAGAGCAAACATGGTACTGGCTGTCTGTGTGCTGTTCAACGGTTGCCTTTCTTACAAGGAACTCAAACACGAGCAACAAGACAAGGACCACTGAAGAGGGACCCGTGTGGACACTCAACACTCCCGAGCGTGACCGCCTGCCCATGGAGAATCCCCATTAAAGGCTGAATGAATCTTTTCACATGCTGCCTGAAAACTAATGTCCAATACAAAGCAGCTGTTTTTTGGGGGAGGTTTTTTTGTGTTTTTGTTTTTTTTTAAATTAAGAGCAGTTTTGGTTCACAGCAAAATTAGGTGGGAAAGTTCCCATATAGTTGGCCCAGTCACAGTGGCACATGTGTGACAACTGCTGAACCTGTATTTACGCATCATCATCACTCAGAGACTACCGTTTGTACTGGAGTTCATTTTTAGCGTTATATATCCCATGAGTTTGGACAAATGCTTAATGGCACATTTTTGCCATCGTAGTATCACGCTTTGCTGCCCTAAAAACCCTCTGTGCTCCACCTATTCATGCCTCCCTTTCCAACCACTGATCTTTTCACTATCTCTAAAGATTTGCCTTTTCCAGAGTACTATATAAATAGAAATAATATAACTTCTTTCACTATATAGTATCTACGTATCTTGTTTTTTTTTCCATTTTCACGTATATGTGGGGGTAAGCGTTTGTGTGTGTGTGTGTGTGTGTGTGTGTGTGTGTGTGTGTGTGTGTGTGTGAAGATATAGGCAAACATGCTTCTGGAGGCCCCAGGTTAATACTGGACGCCATCCTCGATCCTTCTTCCCTCTTCCACTGTATTCTTTTAAGACAGGGTCTCTAATCAAACCCAAGCCTTGCCAATAGGGCTAGTCTAGCATATCAACTTGCTCTGGAGATTCCCAATCTCCTCCTTCTCAAGCTGGAATTACAAGTGCGCCATCACACCCACCGCCACTTTACATGGGATCTGGCAATCTGAACTTCATTCCTTTTGCTTGCATAGGACTAAACCATACCCCCAGTGCCCCTTCCTGTCTGTTTATGGCTTAAAAACTTGTTACTTTTTTAGTACCAAATAATAGTCCACAGTCTTATTCACATACTAAAGTACATCTTGATAGCTTCCAAATTTTTAGAAGCTGTTATAAACGTCTGTACAGCTGCATGAAGATTCTGTGTGGATAGGTTTTTGAATCATTTAGATAAATAACATGGAAAGGAATGTAATTGCTGGATATATGGTGAGGCTACGTTTACTTTTATAAGAAACTGTCAACCCTAACCCTAACCCTGGGTTCTAAGACTATTGTGTTGGGGAGATAACTCAGTGGTTAAAGCCTTTGTCTTGCAAGAGAAAGGGATCTGAGGTCAGATTCCCAGATTCATGCATTAAAAATGTTGGGTGGAAATGAGAGCAATCTGCAATTCTGGCCCTGAAAGGTGATTCATGATGTCCTCTTGGGACTCCACGGGAACACATACACACATACTTAAGTGCCTTCTTGTACACACAGTACATATATGCTCACGCAAGAAATAATAGAAAGTGACTATTTTGTATTACTAATAGCAATAAATGAGCATTCCTATTGTTCCATATCCTTGACAGAATTTTATGTTGTCATAATTTTAATATTGACCTTTCTAATGGGTGTGCAGTGATATCTCATTGCTGTTTCGAATTGCAGTTGCCTAATAATAAGTGATACGAAGCATCTTTTCTCTTTTTTCCTTGCTTGCTTGCTTTCTCACCCTCCCATCCCCCCATCCTGGATATCAAATCCAGAGCACGCTAGGCAAGCACTCTACCAATAAACTCCATCCCATCCCTGGAGCATCTTCTCATATGCTTCTTTCCCATCTGCATGTTCTCTTTGAGGAGGTTGTGTCTTCATGACAGCCATTTTTTGTGGGCCTCTGTGTGTGTGTGTGTGTGTGTGTGTGTGTGCGCGCGCGCTTGAGCGTGTATGCCTGTGGAGGCCTAAGGGTGACCAAGAATCATCCTGGATTGCATTACCTCTTTATCGCTTTGCTCTGAGGTTTCCCAGGCTCTATCTTCCAAGGCCAGAACTGCTGCCATTTCTGTCCAGCATTTTTATGTGAGGTCCGGAAGTCTGAACTCAGGCTCTTTTGTCAGTAAGGCAAAAACTTTGGCACCTGAGCCATCTCCCCAGTCTGGCATTAGCTCATTTTTAAATGGATTATTCTTTTTTTTTTTTTTCATTGCTGAGTTCTTGGTATAGTCTTTGGCTTGTCTTCTAATTGTCTTTATATAGCAAAAAATTTTTTGTTTCAATGAAGTCTGGCTTATCAAGAACTTCTTTCAGAGATCATGTCTTTAGCACTGTAGCTGGAAGATCAGTGGCAAACTTTAAGTCTCTGGATTTTCTCTTGTGTTCTCTTCTAGTAGCTTTATAGTTGATTTTAATTTTACGCTTAGGTCTATGATCTACCTCAAGTGAATTTATGTAAGGAATGTGAAATCCATGTTAGATTCGGTGTTTTTGGAGATGGATATTATCTTGTTCCAACACCATTTGTTGAAAAGGTTCCTTTTACTATTTCGTCTCTGCTACTTTGTCAATGGTCAGGTGACTACATTTACTGCTTCTGGTATATACATTTCTTGGCCTCCATTCTGTTTTATTGGCCTGTTGGTGTGTTCTCTTACCACTACATTGTCTTGGTTATATTGCTTCATAGTAAGCTTGGACATCACAGCGTCAGTTCTCCATCTTTGGCTTTCTCTTTCAATATTGAATTAACTACTCTGGCTATTTCTTTTGCCCCTTGTATAAAATTCAAAATTCGTTTGTTCGTATTCGCAAAATAACTTCCTGGGATCTTGATTGAAAATGCACTGAATCTATACATCAAGTTAGAAAGAAACAACATATTGACAATGTTCAGTCTTCCTGCCCTTGAACATGGAATATATCTGTTTGTTCAGTTCTTTGATTTTGTTATCAGAGTTACAGTTTTTCTAATTCAGATATTATGCATCCTTTGTTATATTTATACCTATGAAGTATTTCAACATATTTATAACTGTAAGTGTTTCATTTGGTAGATGGTAATGTAAATGTGAGGTTTTTTTTGAGTTTTTTAAGTGTGTGTGTGAACACACACATATGTGCGCACATATGCACACGTGGGCATTAGTGTGTGTAGACATGTGGAGACCAGAGGTCAGTATCAATTTTTTTTCCTAAATTATTCATCACTTTATTTTTTGAGACTACATCTCTCGCTGAACCTAGACCTTGGTGACTCAGCTAGACTGGCTGCCAACAAGCCCCAGGGATGCCCTGCCTCTGCCTCCCTGGCATTGCCTTTGCAAATGTGTACTACCACACTTATCAGGGGCTTATGAACTGAAATCAGCTCCTCGTGCTTGTACTGGCACACACTTTACCAACTGAGCCATCTCCCAGCCCCCATAAAATGCGTTTTTAATTTCTATTTTTACTTGTTCATTACTGATATATAGAAAAATGATATTAACTCTTGTATATTGATTTTGCATGGCACAACTTTGCATGGCAACTGCTGTAATCACTTTGTCATTTGCTTTCCAAACAGACGCCTCCTCAGAGGATAGCAATCAAATTTATTCCTCGGGGCTTTCCTATCGGCTTTTTTTCTTTTTTCCAGACTATCCTCTCTTCTTTCTTTCAGCCCCCACTCCAGATACCCTCTTGACTAATCAAGGGCTCTGAGGAGCCACGTGTTATGCTGGGAAGCCTTCTCTGACCCTAGGAGTCTGGGTTGGCTGACTCCACTTGCTCCTCCTCTTGAAGATGTAATCTCGTCCTCAAGGAACTTTTGGCTCATTTGAGAGACAAACCACAACGACGAAGATAATAATAATAATAAACAAACACTCAGCTCTGTTCTAAGAATTTAACCTGGATTAACTTGTTTAAGCCTCACAGATGTGAACATTAATATTGCCCCAAACTCCAAGAAACTCTTTGCAACCTATTAAATGAACCCAAACTCCCTGGCTGGCCGATAAGCCTTCATATGGGGATCTAAATCTCCTTCCCAGATCAGCGTGTTTCTCTCTATGCCTCACTCATGTACATTGTACTGCCTCTGTCCACTCTCCCACGCTGTCCTCTCTGCTTGGAATGTCCCCCAGGTCTTGTTCCTCTATTGACTGTTCTATCCTCCACACTCCGTAGCACCTGTTTTCTAAGGCTTCCATTTTTGTCATAATCCTCAGCAAGTTTATAGGAAGAAAGCAAGGGACACCAGACAGGCCAATCCTTACTACACTCCAGTCTCTGGTTTTGTTTGAGAGCCCCGACTCTGCCTTGTTCAATTACTGCATTTTATTTTTACTCCATGTGGTGACATCGTCAGCATGCTTGTCATAGTGTACATTCACTGTTTCTCTTTTAGAGCTCTGTATTGGCATTCTAATTCAATTTTGTTTTCCCAAATATTATGTGCCAAGTATGTAGAAGAAAGCATATGTCTCGTCGTTTAATCTGGCAGCTGTGAGCTCCTCGAGGCAGGCACTGTCTTCCTCTACATGTCTGTTTCCCCACATCCTTAGCTTGCATGTTAAAAGCTGTGTGCTCAATGGAATCCCACTATCACAGAGCCAGACACTCAGTGTACAGCTCACCCCACCTCTACTCTGATACAAATCAAACCCTTAGGACCTAAGATGCGGAAAGAGAGAGGGTCCAGTAACCCTCTCCAGATGCTCTGGTCTAACACTGCATCTCTCATCTTGTCATCTCCCACAGCCCTCCCCTCTCTCCAGAGTGTCATTAACCACGGTGATTCAGGGAACCCTGAAGATCATTCTTGCATGCTCCTAATGCATACAGTGAAACGTGGAACCAGGACCCCGCCAAGTACTTCTTGCTTATGGTGACAGAAATCTTCACGAGGCCCAAGGGATGGTAGTGGGGAGCGTCAGTGACCTCATACTTGCCACATCCCTGACTGTGAATATAAGTTCAGAACTCACAGCATTGAGGAATAGGGATGTAGCTCAGTCAGTAGAGTGCTTGGCTAGCATGCATAAAACTCTGGGTTCCCTCCCCAGCACCCCATAAACTAAATGTGATAGTACACACCTGTAATTGCAGTGCTTCAGAGTTGGAGGTAGGAGGATCAGAAATTCAAATTCATCCTCAACTACATGTAGAGTTCAAAGTCAGCCTAGATATAGGAAACTCTGTCTCAAAAAAAAAAATTCATAGCATTTCCATAATGACCTGTGCTCAGACTACTACCTGGCCTTCCTCTTCTTCTACCCTTGCAGGGATAGTACCCACTTCCACAGGCAGACACGGTTGCATCTGAGCAAAACTTTATGTGAAAATTCTCTGTGAGAGGACAGAGAATGGCTATTTGATTTACAAAACAATTAGAGAAGGGTTTCCTCCAAGTAGTGATGTTCTATCAGTCATGATCATACCCAGTGGGAAACTCTTCAAAGTATGATCTGTGATACCCCCAAACCCCTGCCCCTGGCTCCCTCTGCCTTTTGGAATTTTTCATCCTCCTGGCTATTTTTTCAACTCTTGATGCCAGTAAACCCATGTTATTCTCAGAAAATTCTCCTCCTGGCTTTTTCCCATCCATTGTTTGGCTCTTTCCTGGCCAATACATATGGCTGTCTTCCCATGAGTCCCTGCTTTAGGCTTCCTCTGTGCACTTTTTCCTTGGCAGTTTTGCCTGCCCTGGTGGCTTTTATGATGTCCTCAGCAGTGACTCTGTAAGACTCTGTCTTCAGTTCCAACCTTGGGGCTGTATTTTCAGTTGTCTGCTAGACATATCCAGCTGCCAATCCAAGTCCAACCTTTCTCAAAGAATTCAAGCAGTTCTTCACTGTTCGTCCAAATTTCTATCAATACTATAGTCACTAATGTTAAGTGACTTCATCTGGATGCTTCCCAAGCACATCTTGGACCCTCACTCTTCTGCTCTCTGAAAATGACAATGCTCTTTATTTCACCAAAAGCACTGAAAGGTGCAAAGCATGTGGAAGCATGGCTTCACTTTTTAAAGATGCACACAGTTACAAATGTTTGTTCTTCAAGGGGTGTCATGAAGAAAATGAAGGCAACTCACAAATTGGGGGAAAATTATGTCAGACATGTATCTGATAAAAGACTTATTAGAGAACTCTTACAACTCGATCATAAAAAGGTAAATAGGCATATGCAATTTTCTATCAAATGTATTTATTTTGTTAGTGTGTGTGTGTGTGTGTGTGTGAGAGAGAGAGAGAGAGAGAGAGAGCACTGTGTGTGCTTGTGGAGGCCCAAGGGTGACCTCAGGAATTACACGGAATTGAACTATCTCCTCTTTGCTTTGCTCAGGAATTTCAGGCTCCACCTTCCAGGGCCAGAAGTACAGGCCAGTGCCATTTCCATCTGACATTTTCATTTAGGACCTGGCATTTGAATCAGGGCTTTCTGATTTTGAGGCAGAGGTTTAACCTCAGAACCATGTCTCCAGCTTCTATCAAATATATTTCAACAAAGCTTGAAAAAGAAGTTAAGATTTTGAATAGAAAATACTCCAAAAGAGCTACAAATAACTAATTTTACCAACAAAAATGTTCCATCTCATTAATCATCAGGAAAGTGCCAATCAAAACTACCTAAGGTGGCAAGAATGGTTCAGTAGGCAAAGGTATTTACCTCACAAGCCTGGTGACCTGAATTCAATCCCAGAGTCCATACGGTAGAAGGAGAAAACTGACCCTTGAAAAGTTGCTCTCTGAGGCTGGAGAGATAGCTCAGGGGTTAAGACTCTGACTCACAAGCAGAAGGTCCTGAGTTTGGATCCCAGGTCCCACGTAAAAAATGCCAGGTGGAAAATGGCAGGGGCCTGCACTTCCAACTCAGTGGGTGGAGCCTGAGAAATCCCAGAGTGAAGCAAAAAGGAGGTAGAAGCAATCCAAGATTCTCAAAGTCACCCTTGGCCGCCACAGGGACACACAATACCTTGTCACACACACACACACACACACACACACACACACACACACACACACACACATGCATGCATGTGTGCACACGAAATAAATAAAATATAAAAAAAAGAAAAGTTGTCTTCTGACCTCCACATATCTACCATGGCGAGCAGGCATCTGTGCATGCATGTGCATGCATACATGCATACATAAATTCTTTAAAAACAATAAAAATGATGGAGTTGGAGAGATGGCTCAGGGGTTAAGCCTCTGCCTTGCAGGCAGAAGGTCCTGAGTTCAGATCCTTGACCCCACGTATAGACACCGGGCGGAAGTGGGGGCGGCCTGTGTTTCTGGTCCTGGTAGGGCGGAGCCTATGAATCCTGGGGCAGAGTAAATAAGGAGGAGGTGGAGGCGTCCATGGTGGTTCCCAAATTCACCAGTGGTTCTACACACACGTACATACATACATACATACACGCGCGCACACACACAATTGAATAAATGATAAAAAATTACAAACAATACAAATGGAATTATGATACTCAAAATAATTAACTATATATCCTAAGTAGATGAATTGTGCAGTGCTTGAGTAATAAAAATAAAATAATAAAATTGATTTTAAAAACATAAGATACTATTTTGTATCCCCCGAAGATTGTTAGAATGAAAATGCTGGGTAATAGCAGGCTGGCAAATGCTCAGTAGGGTATATATAGAGCGACAACATGGCTAGCAATCCCATCTCCAGATGGGTTTCAGATATTATATATGCCAAGATAAAAGAAAATGTGCACAAATGCTAATAGATGTGTTTTTAAGTGGAAATAACCCAAAAGGGTTCAACAGTGGATGAATACAAAGATAGCTTATGGTATATTCATGCATGGACTACAATTCAGCCATAAAAAGAATGAAGTTTTGATCCATGCTACCCGTTAGATGAACCTGAAAACACGGCACTAGGTGGATGAAGTCAGTCCCGAACAGCTACGTCTATGTGGCTCAAGTGAAGTATCCAGAACAGACAAACTTGTGGAGACAGAAAGTTGATCACTGCTTGCCTGGGCAGAGGATGCTGAAGTATATGGCATTTCTTTTTGAGGTGATAAAAATGCCTTAAGATTTATTGTAGTGATGATTGCACAATCCTATAAACAGACAAAAATTGAATTATACCCTTTAAATGGGTTATTTGTATGGTAAAAAGTTATACCTCAGCTGGGACTGGAGAGGTGCCTCAGGGGTTAAGCCTTTGCCTTCCAGGTGGAAGGTCCTGAGTTCGGATCCTAGACCCCACGTATAGACGCCAGGCAGAAGCGGGGGCGGCCTGTGAATGCCGGGGCAGAGTAAACAAGGAGGAGGTAGAGGTGTCCATGGTGGTTCCTGAATTCGTCCGTGGTTATACATGCACACACGCGCACACACATACATGCACAATTGAATAAATAATAAACAATAAAAAAATTTTTTAAAAAGTTATACCTCAGCTAAGTTAAAAATGCCATTATAAGTGAAACTAATTCTAGGGTCATGTACTAGAAAGCTTTAAATGCCAACTTGAGCAGTGAGGATTGACTTCTTTAGGACAAATTTTCTCAAAAAAAAGTGTTTCATATAGTATTTGTATTAGCATAGCAACAAACATTATGGCCTGACCCCACCCCAAACTTTTACTCAGAATATTCTAGATAGGATCAATACTTCACATGGGTAGCAAGCACCCCAGTGAGGTAGTAGCCAATGCTTGCAGTGTGCAAAGCATGCTGCTCAATCTCTCTGCTCCCAGACTCCTTCTGTGCTGCACCCTATCGTCAGGAGGTTCTTTTGGGTTGGGCACCTACCTGTTCAGAATGCCTCAGTCCACCTTCTTCCTCAGCATGAGCACTCCGCACAGCCCACCATATCTTAATACCTTATCTCTCTTGTTGCCTTCCGCGTGTCTTTTATGTACATTGATGGAATTGGAATCTTCTTTATTTTCTGAATCTGTCTTTTGAGTTCCCACTCTGAGCCTTGCTCGGCTATGCCACACTCCAAAGAAAGTTCCCTGTGCAATACAGATGTCCTTTCATTTTAACCAACCCATCATTTGGAATTAGCCACATGGCCTTTTGTGATCCAGAAAACTAAGTATGTCTTCCTGCTGCTTCCAGGTCAAGCAGCAACACTTGAAGGCCAGTGGATCAGACAGCCCAGCCTGGCACCTGGTTGGCGTACAGTGACTGAGGGGGGCAGCATTTCAACAGGGCCTTCAGTGCACAGGTTATAGAGTGACAGCAGTAGTGCCAGTGTGCTAGAGGCAGTTCTGGTGACACTCAGTCTCTTTTGAGGAGGTCAGCATCCTCTCTGGGGACTCACATTAGATAGTGCTGGAATGTGGGCAGGATCTGGGAGGCCCTGGCCACCCCCAAGCTTGTCAAACCCCAGCAGCGCTGCTGGCGCCAGCTCCTCCAAGAGGTTGCAACTGCGGCACTAAGTCTTGTTTCAACTGGTGACCCTGGGCAGAAAAGCTCTGGCCGCTCCATTGTCCTCTCCCCCAATAAATCACCCTGTCTCCGCAGCAGGAGAGAAGGCGAGAAAGCCATTCACAGCCTATTTGCTAATGAGCTCTTAAAAATAAAATGATGATTGTCAGATAATTATTTTACAATGTAACCCGAACCCCTTGCAACCAGTTCAGTAATCACATTAAGCTGTTCTATTTGTAAGAAGCTAATAGGAAACAAACCATTAATTAGTATTTTGTCTTTCTTCCCACTACCCCTTTCCCTCTCGAATTATGGGGGGGCACACCCTGAAGCCATAGAGCTGGGGTGCACACCAAAGGAAAAAGACTGAGATCCCTGTTCCAAAACTAATTGGGAGGGGAGAAGACAGAAATGTCTGGGATTGTGGTGGCCCCAGTTGACCAACCCCCCTGAAGCGTGCGGTGACCTACAGTTCCCCCCAACAGGGACCTGGTGTGGTCCCTGTCCATTCCTTTGCTCTCGAAGTAAAGTCGTTGATAGTTGTGGGGCAAGCTGAGCCTGATGTGGGCATGTTCCCAGGGGCCTCGGAGCCAGTGGGTGGGGCGGGCACCTGGGCAAACAGAACTAAGAAACAGGCAGGAATGAATCAAGGACAGCTTAAATATGCAGAAATGCAGTTCATACCTCTGGGCAAAAATAATCCCAAACAAAGTTATGTAATGGACGGGAAGTCCGTGACAGGAGGGACTGTGAGGTATACACAGGTTTGACTGAATGACTGGGGGAGATTGAGAAGCGAGTAGGAGGGATGGAAGAATTTGGACAAGGAGCTCATGAAGCTGTTGCCATGGGGCCGGGGTGCCTGTGTTCGTATTTACTTATGGGGGACACTCTTCTCTGTGGAACCACAGAAGGCATCTCTGAACTCTTTGGGAGATTCTTTAAGACCACCGCAATACGAACCTTCCCTAGTCCTCCAAACTCTGATCCCTAGTTCACAATCCGACTGCTGGTCAGAATCTTCCCTGTCCTTCTGCAGAAAGTTCGCTTGACAGTGCACCCAGGTCAGACCTCCCAAGAACTTCTAGGATGCTTACTTAGTCTCCTCCTCTTCTAGGATAGCGCCCAAGTTGCCACTGCTGTTTCCAGCTGATTTCCCCCTATGTAAGTGTTGTCTTCCTCTTGTCCATGAGGACAGGATCTGTGTATCCTGCGGTCCCCAGCTGAGCACGTATTGTTGCACTAGGACTGCCAACGCAAAAAGCAGGCAAAGGCAGAGGAAAAGGTGAAGGCTCTAGTGGAACCCTCAGGCTGCGATGCTTTAGAGCGACTGGTTACCAGGGGAGTCTCGGAACCAGGGAGTAGGATGATGGTTTTGGAGCTGCAGAACTACTTAGAAAGGAGAACTATGAATAAATCATGTCCATGTGCCGTCAGCTGAGCATCAGTCAGAAACCCCAAACAATACAAGCAATGGGACCAAGGCATGTGGTAGGTGCTTCGTGATCCAGTTTTCTAGACCTGCTGCTTGGGATTAGTAGAGAGGGAGCCACCCTTACCAAAAACCTGGCAGGGTAGAGAGGACAAATTCCTTGTCATTGTTGCCATGATGATGGCAGCGTTGATTAAATGTTGTTGCAAGGAATCTTGAAGCTCGCAGTGGCCAGGTGCAGGTGCTAGGAGCCACACATGTTTGCCTCTTCCCATAGGCAGCTCCATGGACACCCACAGACAGGCCCCCAGGGGGAGAGTAAAGGGTTCCAAAGTGGTTGGCTTGCCAGAGAGGTGAAAGAGAATGCTAGAGGGCTGCCTGGTGTGGTCGATGACAAGGAACAAAGTTTCCAAAGTTGGGGACATATCTGGAGACTCTGACTTCTTTGAAGGTTGATTTCTAAAATGGTCCTGGGAGAACGTTTCTGTTTCTGCTGAGTTTACAGGGAAGTGGCCACTGAGACTCAAAAGGACAATATCACTTCCTTAGGAGCCATCAGGGAAAAAAAAAGTGGGGGTTCAGGAGTCACAGCCTCCAAGCTGTGCCGTGCACTGTGCGGTTAGCACCAGCATTTTCATGTACTATGGATGGGACTTTGGGGAAGAATGGGGTGATTTAGGTAATAGGACTAAGGATAGGGTCAGGTTAGCTCCACAATCTCTGAGAACTGCCACAGCTACTATTGAAGGTATCTGTTGAGAATTTCCAAGAAGGCTAAGGATGGCACGGAAACCAATGCCCAGACCAGGCTAGGGAAATTGGGCTATGGTCCCAGGAGCCAAGCCTGGGGTAGCAGGGCTGGGCTGGGTAGGGCTAGGCTGGGCAGGGCTAAAGAGAGAAGAGAAATTTTTGCCTCCAGGCTCGTAGATGCCTATATTGGGCAAGGCCTCTTGTTTCCTTGGGCGGTGACCAGGAGTCTATCCAAATGTGCCAACCTGGCTTGAACCTGTCTCCCTCTGCCTCTTCTAGAGGATCCTCGGCAGCCCTCACAGGGACCATATTAGGTGCCGGCTCCTCCAGCCTGATGTCCCAGCGGTGATGGAGAGATGTAAGCACGTGTTCTCTGAAAGCCTGGCTCTTTGAGGCAACAAACAACTGCTCTGGGAACTAGGGTTCTCCCAGGCTGTTGATCCATGCAGTCACAGTGTCCCTAAAGTGAGGCAGGCAGTAGCTAAGCCCTTGGGAATGGTCCCCCTACCCTCCCGGCCAGCAAACAAGTCATTATGTTGTTACATAAATAAATTATGTACTTACACGGAACTTAGTGTGTAGGTACCGGTTAGTATTATTGCTGTGTAATTATGCACTTAGCTTGAAGAGGAAAGCAGGCAAAAGGGCTGAATCACCCCCACCCTGGGGGAGGCAGCGGGCTCCCACCCTTCACCTCAGAGAGAACCGCTGCTCTGGCTCACAGCAAATGAAGTGCTGGAGACTTCCAGGTGTCCCTGTGCTGATGGGGCAACTTTTATCCCAAGGCTATGCCCTGGAAGCAGCTGGCAGCAGGAGTCTGAGGTGCTTACTCACCTGATACCCCGATACCCTGCCGCAGGCTCTCCGCCAGTCCTTGACTGCCTGAGCCAACGGTGACTGGCTGCTAGCAGGCCAAGAAGCCACCATAAGAGGGGCTGAGGGAGAGAACATGGGGCTAAGAAAAGGTCTTGTGGGGTTCCTCCAGATGCAAGGAACTCGAGATCATCTAGTAATCTAGGCTTTCATCTCCAGGGGGGACACAAGCCAGAGAGGGAAAATAGCTTGCCGGTGGCACAGAGCAGGCATTGAAGATGTGGAAAGTAGAGCCCCGTCTGCCTCCTGCCTCCCTGCCTCCACTCTGCTTCCTCCTTTTGTCCTCTCACTCACACTCTCATCTTTGGGGCTGCTCCAGCTTCTCACTTCCTCTCCAGTCCTGCTACCAGCCCTGCCCAGGCCTGCCTGTCGCCTCACCTCTCCCCTCCTCTGCTCTCCACTTGCTGCCTGACTTTCTTCTCCCGGCCCCTGGAGCCAGGGGAGGCTCCCCACTTGCTTTGGCCAATGCTTTCTTCTTGCTCCTCCTGCGCCCTTCCAGCTAGCTTCTGGGGTTCCTCTTCAGAGGGGCCTGTCCCTTCCCTTCCACCACCTTCTTTCTTCAGAGGACCTGAAAGAAAGAAACATGAGGCTCTTCGGCAGGGAGCATGAATGCCATTCTTAGTCTGGGGCTGAGTGGGCCGAGACTCAGGAACCTCCTGAAGAGTGCACCTGAGACACAAATGCTCATCCACAGCAGTCTCTACGGCCAAGGTCCCCCAGCTTAGGAACTAGAGACACTAGCCTTGTGCCCTAAGGGAGCACTGAGAAAGGGGATGAGGTCAAAGGGCAAGATGGGAGGTGAGTTCTGTACCTTAACACTACTGGACTGAGCCGCTATTGGGCTGGGCCTCAGAGCACAGGGAGCCCTCTAAAGTGTCTTCATTTCTAGGAGATCATGCATGAATTTCCTCAGCTAATCGGTGGGAAGCCCATCTCTTTTGAAGTGGAAGTCAGGTGGTGTTTAGAGCATCATGTGCTGTGGAGAGCTGAGTCTGGAGTCTTGTAGAGTGAAACTGGTGTCTGCTATTGGAGGCTCAATAAAGACCATGCACTTTATGAGAAGTGTGTGTGTGTGTGTGTGTGTGTGTGTATGTGTAACAGCGGGCATACCTCAGCCATAGTATGCTCCAGACCAATCCTCACCAAGCCCTGAGCTTTCCTCAGGCTCTCCATCTGTTCAATCGCCTACATTCCTAGGCCAGGGATTCTAGTATATGTCTCCTTAACTGTGCAGCCTGGGTCCCTGGTACAGAAAACAAACCAAATCTCAGTGGCAACTGGGCCCGAGCCCATGTGTCTAAGTACCCTCTGCAGGCTTTTTTCTCATGGCTCTGTGTTGGGGGGAGGGGCAGAGAACCCCTGTGTGAGACAAGAAACCTGCTACTGTTAACTGGGTGCTGAAGTTGCAGGCCAGGATAAGATGGGGGAGAGGTCTGTCCCTCTGTCTGATAGGGCACAGGTTGTCCCTGCCCAGGTGCTAGGTCTGCCCCCCATATGCTTCTCAGGGCATGACTGGCTGCAGCCAAGACCTTGTGCATGCTGAAAAACTTGTGGGGGTGCATTTTTCAGAACCCGGGAATTTCTGTGGTCCTGCATAGAATAGCTTTCTGCTCTGTTTCTCCTCTGATGGCTTTGCTAGGCACAGAATATGGGGGGTGAGGTCACCTCCTCTTCAGTGTCTCACAACTTGAAGGCACTAAAGTGGGGGTGATTGGAGATAAGACCTCATCTTTTACAAGGATTTCCAACCTTCCAGAGAAAGTACTCAGTACTGTCTGAGGGAGGGTGATTTCTTCTAGAGCAGGACTAAGGACTGCTTGAGGTTGTCTAGCCTGAGATGGCTGAGTCTCTTTCCCAAGAATTTACATGGAGGAGTGAAGCCAGGGGAGTGGGCCAAGCCCAGAACAATCCCCATGACCCCTTTGTAGGATAATTTTAGAGGTAACACTTGGAGCCCCAGAGTCTGAGGAGGAAGGGGTAATGTGGTTGTTGTTTTTTTTTTTTTTTTTCTTTCTTTCTTTCTTTCTCTTTTCAAGCAAAGGTATTTTGCACATGACTCAAACAAGTCTAAACTTTCCTAAACTTCAAAGTTTGCTCATGGCACAGCCTCAAAGTGGAAGGGAAAATGTTAAAAAGGGGGAAAAAAAGTTCGTAAGCCAGTTAAGCATTGTGTCTTTGCTCCTCTCGGGAACTGAGTTGATTTGTGTTGCTGTTAGTGTCCTGGTTAATAAACAGGCTGACAGGAGGCTTTTTTGCTGGGGATGTGGTCTCTTCCCTGTCCCCAGGATCTCTGATCAGCAACCTACAGCAAGGAGGAGTTCCCGTGACCTACAGGCCTGGCTACAAGGTCGTTTTCAAGCTCCCAGCACCAGCTGTGGTGCCAATGCAAAGGGGAACATGGGGGGCACTCCCCAAGTTTCCTGCTGTTCTTCTTCCCCTGAAGCTGTCTGCTGAGGACAGAAATAAGAAATATCAGGACACTAGGAATCCTACTGGCATGTTTCCAAGGCCACCTCTCTCTCTCTCTCTCTCTCTCTCTCTCTCTCTCTCTCTCTCTCTCTCTCTCTCTCTCACTTCCCCCTAACATCAGAGGCAGTGAGTGTCAGCCCTAGAAGCCCTGGAGACAGATTCAAGTCCTGACACCAACAGATGGGCTTTGTGGTAGGGCTCCTTTCCCTGACCACTCTCTTTTACGTTTGCCAGCTAAGCCACAGAACCGTGAATAGTAAAACAGGCTGTGAGCACCCAATACGTGGGTTCCTAACCACTTACAGGTTACTGAGTCAGCCAGTTGGCAGTGATTTCACTTCTCTGAGCTTTGGCTTCCTTGTCTGCAAAATGGGATGATAGCAGGCTTCTTCCTTAACGAGGAACTGAGTTAATCAAAGATTCACTCTCTCTCTCTCTATAACTCTCTCCCTACAACTATTTTCTGTGCCAGAAATCTCCAGCATCCTTCTATCAAAATCTTATCCATCCTTTCAGATCTTCTTCATGGTCTACCTCCCTCAGCACTGTGTTGCATACTCTAGCCCCTGGAGAGAGCTTGTACCCCCTTAAGATTTCTATGGTATTTCTGACTTGCATCATTCATTGGTGAGCTGCCAGAAGAGCTGTGCCTGGAGAGGCTGTCTTCTGTTACCCCCAGTAGAAGCCTTTTGTCCCGTTGCTACCCTTAAACACTCTTCATTAGTGGGAGGAGGTCACTGAGCTGTCATGCAGACAGGTAAGTATCTACTATCTCCTATGTGCCAGGCACTAGAGTCACAGCCTTAAAGGGATCTGAGCTAATAGTTAGAAGTTGCAAACAAGAGAAAGTAAAGTATGTCTAACAGGACATATAAGAAGCATTTGGGAAATAGAGATCTTCACCTGGTCCTCCCCACCCCTCCCCAGCATTGCATTTAGAAATAAACCACTACTTTTAAAATAAATTCTGGGGTCTTTACCAAGCCTACAGTGCCATAGTTGATTTGAGCACAGCTTGCCTCCTCTCTGGGCTTCTTTCGGAGAATGCGTACCCCCTGCACCCTCACACATGCATACACACACATGCACACGCGCCCTCGGTACACTGATTTTCTTTTGATTTTGCAAAAAACATAAAAGTTTCCTTCCTCAGGGTTAGTCTGCTTTCATTTGGCTGATTCCAGCTCATTCAAATCCCAATCTAAATGTTTCCTAGGGAAGGTCCTCCCTCTTTACAGCTTGTTTCCTCTATCCTCTTGTATATCAATATATAAATGTTTGCTGAATGAACAAGTCTCCTTAATATTAGCACAGATTTTCATTAACCTATTCTCACTATAATTAGCTGTTTGACTCCCTTTCCCCAAATTTCATGAAAGGCAGGTTCCAAAGTGTCTGTCTTGCTCATAGCCAGACAAACCCTAGGTCTATGACCAAATAAGGGGACCTTGCTGTACATTTGCCAAGTGAATGAACAGATTGGTGAACTGGGCCAGGATGGGAGGAAGGCCACTCTGGGCAGGGGTATTGATCTAACATGAGCAGAGGTATGGAGAGAAAACAGAGCAGTGCATTTAGAGGTACAGAGAGGAAATGAAGCAGGTTGATGTGACTGATTTGGGGCCAGAGGTTATAAACTGAGACCTGGCAGGATAGGACTTGGGATGCCTGCAAGGAGTCTGGATTTAGTGGGTGAGAAACAGTGAAGGGATCTGGGAAAGGTTTTGGAAAGTTTCCTCTGACTGGGCTTGGAGAGGTCATACGGAAAAGCAAGCCTTCAAACTGACAAACCAAAGTCTGGAGACAGGAGGAAGGACCATACTGTGCCATTTTGGAAGTCGAATGAGCATGGGATTGAAGCAGTCCTCTGCTTGGGACCTCTTGCCACCCCCCTCACAGAGCACAAAAACTACTTGAAGTAGGGGTGAGTACTCATTCCTTAGCTGGGGTTGAGAATGAGGAATAAGTGTTATACTTGGTCTCCCTTAAACTGGTCCCTTATAAGATGGACCAGAGATTAGGATGAATATCACCTCTAACTTTTGTGTTCCCACTCCCCAGATTTGGGATCTGGCCTCCAGTTTTACCCCAGGTCCTGAGGACAGCCCTGGAGCTCCAGTAACTTTGACCTTGACCTAAAGTCCTAGCCTCCTGCAGGCTGTCCAAGAAGTGCTCGGTTCAGAGAAGTCTTAGGACCCTCCGCTAAGGAGACAGAAGACTAGCCGGATGATCTTTGACTGGGATTCTAGTAGGGATGGCTGTAAGGGGACACCTCAGGCAGAACTAGGCAGGCAAACCGCAGGCTCGAGCTTTCTGGGAGCCAGGAGAGGGAGATCCTTTCTGTGTAACCCTTTCAGCACCACACCCAGCCAGGAGTTTGCAGTGGGGTGTCCTTGCCTACAGCCCTCACAGTGCACTTTGTGGGATGTGTGTGTAGGGCAGGGGCGGTGCAGCCGCCTCTGAGTGCACTTCGCAGGCCTCCCAGAGAGGAGCCAGCTGGAGCTGCCTGCTCGCCTGGGCCCGGGTTTGCAGTTAGTTGTGTGTGGGAGGGGGCGCCAAACCACCTGGTGCACCCGGGCTCCCTCCCGCAGGCTGCAGCCCACCCCGGCTGGGAGGGGCTCTTCCCCCTGTCAGGCACAAGTAGGGGTGCATTAAAGGTAAGGCCCAGGTGGCGGTGTCCCATAAAGCTGAGGTTAGCACCTCCGGGACGGAGAGGCCCGAGCTAACTGCCTGGCCAGACCCGGGAGAACTCCCGTAGTGCAGGGTGCTTTCCTACGCGCTGAGCCGGCGGTGGGCTTCCTTTTGGTCCCTTCCTGGGCCCTTCCCTCACTCTCTCCCCACCCCCTCGTTGTCCTTAGCCTGGTCCTCGCTGGGGGAATCCCTTCTCCCTCCCCAGTCAAATTCGGGACCCCAGCTCGCTCGAGCCCCCTCTCTGGTGAGGAGGTCTGAGGCGCTCTTTTCGAGCGCCAGTTTCTGTCTGCCTCGGTGGGCCTGGGGAGGCGGCGCAGAGCCCAGAGCCGGCCCAGCACGGCCCCCCGCGGCCCGAGCTCGCGGGTGGGGAGGGGGGAGGCGGGCGGGTGCGGGAGGGGAAGAGTTAAGGCCCGCCGCTCCCCTCCCCCGGAGGGTGTGACCGCCTATAAGACGGGCGCCGCGCTCCGGCACTGGGGCTGCAGGCGGCGGGGGCGCAGCGCGGCGGCGGAGAGCCGAGGCCGTCCCACCGCGCAGGGACCCGGGGCAGCATGTCGGAGCCCAGGAAGAGAGGTCGCGGCCGCGGCAAGAAGCATCGAGAGGGGAGGAAGCGGGAACGGGAAAGGGAGCCCGACCTCGACCCGGGGGAGAAAGGTAGGACACCTCGGCGCGCCCAGAAACCCGGTTTCGCTGGGAGAAACCTGCTGCCCGCTCGCCGGCCCCCCCGGTGCCGCGCGGGTGAGCCTGGGGCTCTGTGAGCCGTGCGGAGGGGACAGCACCCTGGGTGTTCGCGGGGTGGGCGAGACACTGCGCGCCCTGGTAGCGCGCGTCTCCTCTCGAGCGGCGGGGACCAGCCGCGGGTAAGCTGCGCGGGAAGAACGGCACCGAGCCTAGGGGTACCGACTGAGACCACCCGGCCTGGCCGGCTGCAGGGCGCTCGGGGAGCTGTCACTGTCTTCCTTCCTCGGGGATCCCAAGCCCGCGGTGCTCTCCGGCAGCCCCCACCCCTGTGCCACACCTCCGTCCGTTCTGCTCCGCCATTGGCGCGTGGGCAACACGCCGCCACCCCTGAGACCGAGGAAGGGGGGATGCCCTACCCCTGGGCATGTACCTAAGCCAGTGGGGGCGCAGCCGTTTCTGTCACACCTGTGTCCCTCTGAGGGGAAACAAGAATGGGACAGTTGTTGCACCTCTGGTTTCAGATATGACTCCCTTGGGCCGTTTCGTTCTGCCGATCATGGGTGAGCAGAGCCCTGGATTGAGACCACTTTGCTGGCTGCCGTGGTGTATGTAGCTCCAGGGTGAGGGAGTGCGTTTGCCTTGGTCTTCCAGTCCAGGGCCCAGAACGTGTCCTTCCTCGCAGTGGAACGGGCTGGTCTGGAGGCCCTGTCGGGGAAGCCCTGGCTTCTTGCGTCTTTTTTCTTCTTCACACGAGCCTTGTCTTAAAATCTACTTTATCCTAGCCAGCAGGCTAGACACGTCCAAATGTTTCAATCTCCAGTTACTCCTCATAACAACTCTGGGTGCAGGTGGTTTTGTTCACATTTCACAGAAAGAGTAATGAGACTTACTGAGGACAAAGTCAAAGGTGAAACTTTAGGCTTCAGATTTCAGTATTCTCTAGACACCTATGCCCATCTTCCGGGCCATCCCAGGAAGTTTCCACCAAGCTGCATCATAAAAGGACACTTAACTGAAAGTTAGGAAGCTTCCACTATGATTGACAGCCAAATCTCTTTCCTATCCCCAGTTTCTGGGTGACAGTGGGTGAGGGACAGGGCTCTAGTGTCTTTTACTGGAAGAGCCTAGGAGTCCCATCATTATTTGCACCCTGGAGGAGAGAGAAGTAGCTAAAGACAATTAAAGGCCATACTACCTGTTTGCCCTTTATCATGGGACAAGTAGGTGTCAGGGAATCTTAAAGGCTTTGGGGCAAGGGATGTGGGTCACGTCATGCTGGGATGCTCCTAAACTGTGACCTGAGGGAATGATGGCCTCTTCTCGTTGATCAAAAAGTCCCAGGCTTCACTCAGTGACCCATCTCTAATTCCTCCTCCTTCCAGCCATGTATATGTCCTATCTTGGGATTAGGGAACCCTCTGATGTCAAGGTTGCAGGAACTGAGCTGGTAGCAAACTGTTTGGAAGGCATCAACTGATAGGAATCACCAGAGCCTGGGAAAGGAGCGTTCCTGCATCAAAGGTAGAGTACTCACTGGGGCAGAGGTCGGGGGAACGGGCTGTGAGGGGAAAATTCCACAGACCTTGCAATCATCTGATCTAGCATTTTCTATCACTGTGAGAATACCTTCTTAATGTCTCACTGTAATCTTTACTCCTGGTCTTCCCCCTTCCCCCACTACCTCTTCTGTTCACTGTTTCCCAGGACCAGCTGGCTCTTCAGAACATCTTCTTTTAGGGAGCTAGTTGATGAAGGTCCCAGGCAGACCTAAGGCCCGACTTAGAGGAATTGGGAGCTCTTGGAACTTCTCAGAATGTGAAGGGCGTATGGGAGGGTCATATGTACTCCAAAACAAGATATCAAGAGAAAGTTCTGTGGCAATGAGAACCAACAGTCTTAAATCCTTGACATATAACTAGAGTGGAAGCCTCCCCTCTCTATATCTTTCCAGAACAACCTGAGGCTACTAGATCCTTTCATTACATTCTTAGAAAGTGACACCACTGATGAGAAAAATGGGTATTGAACCGCTGGTTCAACTAGGACTTGGTCACATCTGACTGAAAAATTGGGAGATACAGACATGGAAAATGACCCTTCAACTTAAATATGGGAGGGAGAAAGGAGAGAGAAGAGGACAAGAGTGAGTTGAGTTCCCCTGGTGCCCTAACTTCTTCTTAGCAATAGCAGGAGGGGGTGCCTTCCACCCTGACAGTAATTAATGGACCTTCCCCTGCTTCAGCATGGGAGGGCTGGGTAAGTCAGAGCTGCAGGTGTGACTCTGCTCCATGACTCACAAAGCATTTGTGGGGCCAATTCCTGGTATCTCCACTGGGACTATATCCATCCCCCATATTCCCTTATCCTAAGGCATAGCCTTGGCAGCAGTATTGGAGGTTGATCTTCAAGTCCGTCCTGGTGTAGTGGAATGCCATAGCTGGAAGTAGGCACCTGAGACCCATACTTGCTGTGCCTGTGTGATGTGGGCACTTCATCCCTCTCTCTGAACTCCTGGAAGTGCCCTCTGCTGTTGACCCTCGCCCTCTACATAGCAGGGTCAGAGGCTGTACCATTGGGTCTTATTTATGTGCCTGAGAGCCCCCAGTGGAGGAGAACTGTGAGACTGGGGATAGCAGGGGGGCTCTGGCCTCAGAGAAGATTATGAACCCTGCCATTTTAAAGACTGACTTTGGGAATCACATTCAGAGTTATTGGCCTTTTCATCTGACTCTTGAAAGACCAGTCGAGGTTGGATGGACTTATCCTCCTGTGAACTAGGAATCTGCCTCTTCCCACAGAGGCCATGGGGAGGACTTTGGTCTGGACTATGAAAGTGGACAAGCGTCTTTAGCCGAACATTCTGGCTACATCACATTCGATTCTCTAGAGACAAAGTAATCTTTACAAGGTCTGTCTGCTCTCCCTGCCCCCTCATAAACCAAACGCTTATACTTCTAGAACCAACTCTCATCTTCCAGATCCAAGGTGGATTTGCTCATGTGCACATCACTTCTGGGGGTTAGCCTCGGTCCCTGGCTGACCCTGCTGAGCTTGGCACTTAGAGCAGTCCTCCTGACACTCTGGGGTGCAGTGTGCACCTCACACTCTGCTCTGGCTCCCTGAAACCTCGAGGTTCATGAGGAACAATAACAACAAGGAGGGAGTGACTTTGTACTTCCCAACACCCTTTCATCCTGAGAGCTCAAAGCAGTTTACAGTCCAGGACTCATCGTTCCTCCACACAAGTCCCAGGCCCTCGGCAGGGGTGAAGACGGGACAGAGAGCTCCAGTCTTTCCAGACTGACCCAGCAGTGGGATTGGAGAGGGCTGTGAATCACCTGGGATGGGGTGGCCAGGAGGTCTGGAATTGAAGTTAAATTGGGACTGTAGGGCTTCAGAATGCAAACAATGGAGCTGGTCCCCCTTAACAGTATGAGCTGAGTTTACTTACCCTTCTCCTAGGTGAGATGTGGGCCTTCGTGCCAGGGCGAAGCAGCAGCAGCATGGTGGCAAGCAGAATTAGACTCAGAGATGGGCAGGAAATGCAGAGCGATCCCTGTTAATGTCCTCTGCCGTTGGTGTCAGAAGCTTCAGGGCCAAATCAATCAGCTCTGGCTTCAGGGAAATGGCTGAATGAAGCACCCATAGCATTAGCCCCAGCCTCAGAATTGGCCTCACTAAACTTCCTCTGCTCCCTGCCACCGGGTTGTCCTGAGGGACAGTTGGTAGGGAAGAAGGAGCTTTTTGTTTCTTAAATTCTAGGGAATCTGAGCCATGTTCTCGTCTTCCTCTCCCACCATTTCTGAACTGATAGTACACATTTCATTGCTTAAGAAGCCTCTTTCCAGTCCTCATCCAGTCTCACCCTTCATTCACCCAGGCTACCAGGACTCTAGTTACATGGCATCCACACAAACGGCATGTACTTTCACTCACTTTTGTGTATTCAGCTCTGCAAGGTGCATGGATAAACCACAGCACCTGCCCTCAAGAAGCCCAGAAAGAAATTCTTTCTCAGCCTCCTAAAATCAGAACTGGATGTTAAGTCTTAAGTTTATATAGAGCATGGTGAGGAGAGAGATGACTTTTTGGGAGGGAATAAGGACTTCATAGAGGAGGTGACATCTGGCTCAACCCAAATGAGGGCTAGAAGTTTCCAAGGACAGAGCAAGATCTTAGCCAGAAGTGGGATTCTATCCATGTCCAATTGAACACTTTCCACCTGCCAATACTGAATCTTCAAAGCCATGGGTGTGTGTGGTGTGTGTTAACCAGTAGTTCATAGTTTATCCCCACTTCACAGATGCAGGAATAGGTAGGGGCATTCTCAATTTGCCTGAGGTCGTCATGAACTGAGAAGCAGAATAGGGTCTTGAGCTAAAGTGTGGCTCCTGCTTTGGCTTCTGCCAGCCACATATCTCTGGCCTCCGGCTCTTCCACATTATGTGCCCTTCAAGACATAGCAGCAAGAGGCAGAGAAGCCAGCAGATCACCTGTTGCAGCAGGCCTTCCCCATCAGATCAGTTGCACAGGTATGTCCTTCCCAAATACTGGGACGAGACATAAGAGGGATTCAGAGATGAGCAGGTGGAATTTGTGCCCTCACCAGGAGCTTGAAGTATGGCTGTAGCAGTCAGGTATGAACAGGAACTGTGGACACTGACACAAGAGGGCAGCCCAAGGGCAGCCCGAGGCCCAGAGCCTGCACCAACAGGCAGGAGTTCTTGGGAAGATGGAAGTTATTGTGGTCAAATTGCCTGGCCAGAAACCAGACCGGAGATTTGGTATCCAGCCAGATAAAGCACTACAGTAGGTAGTTATCCAGTCCTAGGAAGTCCCTTGTACAAACGATGAATGTTTAAATTAGTGGGACCCTGACCTAAAGTATAAACTTGTTAGAAATGTAAACTCTCGGGTCTCACCCTTGCCCTGTTGAGTCAGAAGCTGTGAGGGCCAGAAGTGTGTGTGTGTGTGTGTGTGTGTGTGTGTGTGTGTGTGTGTATTAACCAGTAGCCGAGTGAATTAGGCTAGAGCACCATAGGCTGAGCTGGGTGGTCCTGCCCTTGCAAAGCAGAGCCCCATAGGGACCTGTCAGCTATACAGGCCTGTCCCTCAGTTCCCTGTTCAGGCACAAGGTTCCACGTCCATACTAGGAGGCCATATACTGACTAAGATCCTGACACTGAGGAAAGAACTCACCACCCAGAAAGACAAGACGGACATGGGTAGGCCTCATTCTAGTTTCAGGGCTGATCCTGGCAAGGTGTGACACAGAAGAGCTAGCAAGAAAGATTTTACCTCCAGTCTGAGGCATCTCAGAAGGCTTTAGGAGGAGGAGATGGGGGAAGAGCACTTGAGAGAACAGGAAAGACTAAAGGAAGGGAGCTGGGACCTCAGATTGGTGCAACAGCTCAGACAAAGTGTGTGGCCTAGCAGCCCTGGGGACCTGGGAAGTAACAGTGCAATGTCAGGCTGACAACAGCGCGTGCAGGAGAAAGGGAGCACAGGGCCACACAGCTGGTCTTCTGACTAGTGACTGGGGAGTATGGTCTTCTCTGAACCAGCAGGGAGTGAAGAATCCACAAGCAGGGGCAGCCTGTGCACAACCGCCCTTATGGAGCTGGCTGAGATGTCTCAGTGGGCAAAGGCACTAGTGTGCAAACCCGGTGCCCTGACTCTGATCCATGGAGCCCACACGGTAAAAGAAGAGCACTGACTTCTGAAGGTTGCTGTCTAACTTCCACCCATTTTCTGTCTCTCTCTCTCTCTCTCTCTCTCTCTCTCTCTCTCTCTCTGCATAAATAAAGAAATAAGATATTAAAAACAAATCTGTGAGTGAAAAGATGAGCCAATGTCAATAGCAACTTTGGTCCTCTCAGCTGTTCAGTCGGGATATGTGGGTTCTATGTGGGGCAATGAGTTGCTAGGGGACAATGGGCTGTGCCCTGGAAGTACTCTCCAAGCTGGAAATACATTGCAAGGAGGTTTGGACCTGACCAGCGGTCTCTGATTTTTAGGTGGAGTTGGATAGCACTAGCTTGTGCTCATAGACTTTCCTCCTCACTTTACAGATGGGAAAACTGAGACCCAGAGGGAGAGGTATACGTACCAACAGGCAGAAGGCTTGGGAGTTAATGCAAAGCCTCCTGGGACTCCTCCCCTCTCGGCAGCTATGGCCTTGCTGCCACTGTTACAGATGGATAGAAATTCTCCTTAAGGACATCATGAGCATACCCTGCTTGTTCCTATGGGCCTGCTCTTCCTCTTAGCCCCCCTCCCCCACTTTCTTTTTTCTTTCTACTCATCCCTCAGGCCCAGGACCTAGCATAGACTGTGCTCCCTTCATGGGACATTTCCTGACTCCCATGATGAGGAGGGAAAGGACTAGACCTTCCTGTGCTCGAAGGCAGGATGCCGTCAGTACCCACACTACCATCATGGCAGACCTCTGACACCTTCTGAGCATCGTCCTGCTCAGCTTCAAAGCTTCATTAACTGGATCCTCAGCATCCGGTACAAATTGAGTGCTCAATCCATACTTGTGGGGCAGAGTCTTAACCCCTGAGCCATCTCACCAGCCCCTCAATCTATACTTGAATGAAGGCACAAGCGAGGACGCTCTCAGCTGTTTCACTTCTTTGCGTGCAGACTTAGCGGGCCTCCCCCCTCCCACCCTCTTCAAAGTGGACAGTCTCCTAGGAGACTAGCTGGATTTCTTGACCAGGCCAGGCTGAGGCAGTAGTATGCCATCAAGAATAGTCTTCCCTAGAGGCCTCTGATTTCATTACGTATTCTGGTGTTGTAGGACACGGTCCTGTTTGGGCTGAGCGATGAGCTGCGATCCTGGATGGGAACGGGCTCAGGGACTATCCATCAGGTCTCCACCCTGCCCTGAGAGCTTGTGGCAGTCTCTATCCAGGCTGCTCAGGGCATCCATCAATCACAATCCAGTCTTACGTCACCGATTCATTTGTTCCGTTCATGAGCAATGAGCACTGCCTCTGGTAAGACATCTGCGGTATCATGATACCAAAGCATATCCTCCTCCCCAATCCCCCCACAATCTAGAAGATAAGAACCCATTGTGCTCCATGCTAAGAAGCACCAGGGAAAGCAAGGAAGATTCACAGAGAGATTAACTGGGGCAGAGTCTGGTTTTGGCTGGCTGGATTAGCAAAGGCAATGGCATTTGAGATCTTGAGTGATTTAGATTTAAAAGAGCTGCCAGTTACTAAGCTATCTTTCTATTTCAGGCCCTTTGCTAAGTTTCTGACATGCATTACCTCCACGGTCTTTGAAGTTGGGTGGGAAGGTCCCTGTCTCTCAGACAAGGAAATAAAGGCTCAGAGGGTGAAGTAACTTGAGTTGCACAAGACACTAGCCAGAACCAGCAAGCACACTAAGGTCTCCCTGTCCCCAGCTTGTGTGGTGAATCTCTTCTGCTCTTTTTCCTGTGCTGGGAATGAAGGCATTTGGAGGACATTGTAGCAGACTGCACGGAGGCAGGACAGACTATGCATGTTTGGGGGAACAAACACAGGTTGTCACCAATGCCAAGGTGAATGAGAAGGCACCTGGAAAAGGAGACGGAGATGCCGGATCCCCACCTGCCATGCCGGAGCCCCAAGATGGGAGGCATGTGCTCTGGGGTGACTTCCTTCAAGCCCCCAGTTCCCCAAAGCACAGAGCCAAGGCTGTTCCTCTTTGTAACAACTTTGGAGGGACAGAGATGAGCACCTAGCACTGGGCTTCTCCGTGTCAGGCCCACTGAGACCTTCTCTTGAAGCCCAACATTGTTCTGGAGTCTTCCGTGTGTGTTTTAATCTCAAAAATCCACATGAAGTTGATATTCTACTCCATTTCATGCCTGCTTCAACACAAATGTGCTGTTTTTAGTATTAATGTGCTTTAATTGATAATGTGTAAATATGCTGGTTTTAGTTATTAATGAGACCGGCAGACCCTCCAGAAAGAGGCCCCACAACTGTGTATAGCTTCACCCTGTGTCCCAGCTGAGAAGCCAGTGATACCTGGGTGAACAAGATGCCCCTATCCCTGAAGTCCCCAGATTCAGAAACAGCTTTCCCTTGCTAGGTAGAGGGGGTGGAGGTGTAGTGTCACTCCAACAAGGACAAAGGTTCTGAGATTCCCTCCTCAGCCCTTTCTGAGTTCCCCAGGCCACATCCATTCCAACTTCTCCTGAGCCAGGGCCCAAGACGTTGGCCTAAGCCTAGCCATCTCCAAAGAAGAGAGTAAGCAGGCTTTGGGCAGTTATTGCTGACCTTCCAGGGCTATGGCTTTTTTTCTCTGCCCCCAACCTTGAGCTGAAGAAGGCAGAGGATTAGAAGCTTCCCTCCCTCCATGAAGAACTGCTTTCCTGTTTCTTGCAAAAAGGCAGACCATAGTCCACAAAGGCATCAAGACAGCTGAAAACTGGAGACCAAGACAAAGACTAGGTGTCCTTTTGTTACTTTGGTGTCTGCCACTTGACTTTACCCTAAAGTCAGCTCAAGTCTGTTGCCGTCCTAACACTCCAGCTGACTTACGTGGGCTCAGAGTCACTCTCCTGTCACTGGGCAGTCTCCCCTAAGCCTCGTTTGTGTAGCCTTAGGTGTATGTCCATAGCCCAAACACTGGACAGTACGCCAGAGCCTGTGGTGTCTGTGCAGCTGCTGGCCTACTCTGGGATCTGCTCTTCCTATTCCCCCATTTCTACCACTTACAGGCCTGAGCTGAGGGTCCCTGCAATGCATACCTGCCTGACCCCCAGGACCAGGCATCTCTGTCTCTGCCTTTGGCAGAGCCTGGAGGAACCCACAGTTCTCTCAGGGTGCCTGACTTGTGGGATGGGGGTTGGGGAGAAGCTGCCATTGCACACAAAGAGCTGGATGTCTGCAGTAGGTGCTTGTGACTGGGCAGGGGCGTTGCTGTTGGCCTTAGTGCTATCAGATTTCCTCTGCCCTTCCTCTCTCTCTCCTTCTTTGCCCCCTGGCCTGGTGGTCAATTTTACCTGCCCTCTTCAGCTGCATTGCAACTGCAGCTTGCTGCTCCGCCTTGTAGTTGAGGTTCCAGATGCAGGCTGGCTCTCAGAGTGCAGGGGAAGCAATTCTCTCAGAAGGTTTCACACTTCCTAGCCTCTGCAGAAGTCCTAAATAAGACTTCAAGTCCAACCTGAGGACATGGCCCGTGTTCCTGTGTTCTGCACCATGTCCCTCATGCCTGGTAGGTATTGGAATAATACAGGCCAGTTGGGTGTATTTGTTAGATGGCTGTAAGAAGGCAAGGCAAACGCAGATTACCAGATTGTGCCTTCTTGGCCAAGGACATATGGCACAGAGAAAGTCATAAGCCCAACTGGATACACATAGGATCTGTCCTATGAGTCTTAAATGATCCTTCTTGGGCTGTGGGCATACCTGAGTACCCATTTCACAGAACAAGTTCTCTGTGCCACTTGAACCAGCTGTGTGTTTAGTTTGGGTTTTTTTTCTCTCTCTCTCTCATTTGAACTTGGAGTCTGTAATTAACCTCCAATAGGTCGCAGTCACTTTGTAGGTGGTAAGGGGTGGGGAGGGGTCTGGCCACAGCCAGCCAGAAGCAGGGCAGAGGGAGACTTTGATGCCAGGCAGACTGGCCACATTGTCTCTGGGTGTTACCTGCAAAGGGGACTGCTCAGTCTTAGTCATGAGGTGAGAATCATTAACCCTTTTAAGAGCCCACTGCCCTTGTTCCTGGAAGCTGGGGGGAGGGGAGGAGAAAAGGGTGGGAGGTAGGGCCAGGTCCAGCTGGGCGGTTACCTGGCCACATCCCCTGGGTGTCTGTCTTGCTCTCAGATCTCTGCAGCTCCGCACCCACCGCCCACTGCTGAGAGGAATGAGGGCAAGTAGCTGGCAGTGGCACCTCCTGGCCCCGGGGCTGGGATGTGGGGAGGGAGCAGTGCGGGTTGTTCTGGGTTGCTATCTTTAATGAGGTGCTTTCTGGGGATTGCTTGTCACCCAGACACAAGCCAGATGTTCGGTCTGGCACTAGGTGGCAAGAAGCAAAAGCCACCAGCTACCCCCATAGCTCAACTCAACTCATGGCAACATGGATACATGTGCAACATGTCATTAGGGGAAATCTGTTGGTGGAGACCTTGAGAGTCCTTCCTCTGGTCCTTGGGAAACTACCAAAGACCATCTCTGAACACCTTTCCCTACTAGAGTTCCCTGACCCTGCTGCTCAGGCCAATGTCATTCCGAAAGGGAGATTCTGGAAGAGACCCCTGGGCTTTTGTCCAGCCTAACGAGAAGGAGAGCTCAGCAGAGGAATTGGGTCTTAAGAAGATAAGTTGGGGGAAGACAGTCCAACGTCCAAGGACCCTGCCTGGGCCTTCAGCTTACTACTGATTGGTGATCAGAGGCTAGGGTTGAGGATTGCTCTCCTGCTTCATGTGCATGCAGTTTCCTCTTGCTTTTTTACCTGATGCCTGTCACCTGTCCAATCTCCTGGGCTCTGGGCCTTTGTAAAGGGAAACATGTCCATCCTTCAGGGCTGCCACTCCTACATTTAGCTACAGAACGGAATTGATGGAGAAGTTTATTGTGCTATTGTTAATGTCAACAGAACACTGGGGGTGACCTGACAAATTCATCTGAACAATGGAATATTAGGCAGCCATTAAAATGATTTATAGCTATATTGCTAGACTTGGAAAAAATGCTTTTTTCCCAATGTGTTCAGTGAAGGAAGATCTAAAGCATTTTAGAGAGAAATGTTTTAAAGGAGATGTTTGAAAATACAAACAGTGGTTTTCTCTCTAATGATAGTTGAACTGATTTAAATGTGTTTTCTTTTTTCTTATTTCTATTGTGTAATTTTTCTACAGCAAAAAAAAAATATTTCTTATGCAATAAAACAATCCCAGAGGCGGACAAGCTGGGGTCGATCGTTCCATATACAGCTATGTTATTACTGCATGACCCCAATGCACAAGTCCTGGCACGTAGTCTAAATTCAGTAAATTTCATCAGCAGAACAGAGAATGAGTGCCAGTCCACTGGGTAGTGACTGGTTCAGGGTCTTATTCTTCTGCTTGGTTCAACTCTGGCCCCCAGACCCTCTCAGGACTTAGTATGATGGTCTCCAGGCCCTCATACTAGTGTAGCACCTGGGGCCTTCGGCTGTAAGAGGGACCTAATTCAGACAGAGTGCTTCAGCTGGTGGCCACAGCTAGCGCGCCACGGGAATCTTGAACCCAGGCTCCTGAGGTCTTTTATATGAGCAGCACCTGTGTCTTGCCCCAGGAAACCATGAGCTGGTTCTGAATCCAGTGCCTGGAAACCATGGGGGAGAAGCAATGTCTATTCGTTAAGACACAGCTTAAAATGCAAACCCTGAGATCAGTCGCTCCCAGTTTGCAAGCCTCTGATTCCTTGCTGTGACATCCACAGAGCAGATCCAGGGCTATCTTAAGGAGGGGATCCCAGTCCTTGCCACAGAATGCTTGGCAAGGGTCTGGGCCCAGAACTGGGCTGCAGAGTTCCCTCGGGCATTGTTCCAGGGGGCATGTGCTGCACACTCTTCCTTTCCTGTCACCCGAGCTGCTGTCGTGCCCCCCACTAAGAAACTTTACTGATGAAAAAAAATGCAGTCTACCAAGTCTGCAAGAGCGTACTGTTCAGGTGATTCTTGTGAGAAACTGCTAAGAGTTAGGAAAGAAAATTCTCTGTAAAGAACATGCCATGATTCACATGAGCAATTGTTCTTATTTTGTCATCTTTTTGACCAGTGCTGACCAATTGAAACAAAGTTCCACTCACACATATCACTTAAAATTATCTGCAGGCAAGGCTGGGGAAACAACTTAGGGGTTACATAGAGTACTTGCCACATGAGCAAAAACCAGACTTAAATCCCTAGATTTCATGTAAAATGCCACATGGATATGGCAGCCCATCTGTAATTCCAGCCCTGATTATCACAGGCTGGAAATCCCCAGAACAAGCTAGCTCACCAGACAATCACTATGGGTGAGCTCTGTATTTGATTCAGAGACCCTGTCTCAAAAGAATAAGGTAGAGTAGTGATCAAGGATGATTCCTGATATCAGCTATAGGCCTCCACATACATGTGCACCCACCCACACATATGTGAGCACACATACATCCACACGCACACCCCACACACAGATATACAATGAAAATGGTAGAGAATCCTATACGCACATAAGAAGTTAAAAAAAATTTCAAGGCAAGTTTAGTTTTTTCTCAAAAAACCTATCACCAGGGGGCCAGCCTGCCTGCCCCTCCAAATTCCTCTCTTCCACCTTATTTTTGCTCTCTTCCAGCTACCCAGAGTCTTTAGGTTCATGAACTCAACAAGTTCATTCCCAGTCCAGTTCATCTTCCTGTTGATTGCTTGCTGACAGAAGTCTATCTAACTCACTATTCGGTATCTCAATAGTACCTAGCAAGGAGTAGCTTGAATTCACTTATGCTTTGAAAATGAATTTAGTGAGTGATCATTCTGAGGCGCGTGAACTATTAAAATGACTAGCCAAGTACATTTGGAATGTCCAGTTCCTCACGTCCTCCAAGGGTCATGCCTGTGTGGTACAGTCCTAGTCCATCACTATCAAGTGAAATGGTGTCTCGCTGCCCGTCTTTCACCAGGACTCAAGCCAACAAGCAAGGTGTCAGAGTGAGCACTGCTCCCTCCCACCAGGTACCCTCGTCCCTCTTGCTGAGAGCCCTGAAGTCCACATTGTTGGGGAAGGGGTTTCCTTGCTTTGGAACTGCAGGAGAGATCAACATGCTCCACTAAGGAAGGAGCGCACTTTAGAAGCTGAGATGAATTGTCTGTGTCCCCAAGTCACAAGAAGAGAAAGGGGATTAAATGGAGGTCATGACTAGACCAGATTAGATTCCAGATATTAACCTAGCTTGAAGCAAGGCCAGCTGTGCAAATGTATGCAAGTGGTTGTATATCCCAGCCAGTCACTGGGATACACAATGATGATATGTACACTCTCTTGCATGTGAGCTGTATTTCCCAAACAGAAGAAGCAAGACACCTAAAGAGCCTGTAAACTCACATGCCCAAATAGCTCTATGATCCTGCTTTACAATACCCAGGCTACACCTAGGACACTATCTAAATCAAAGGCCCCAAGGTGATTCTCATTAGCTTCTTGAATTCAGAACTGTGAGGCAGTGTAGGACTCCGGTGCAAATGAAGGAGGATGGGGTGCAGGAAAGGAGGATGCTGAGGCAGTACTCCAATCAATGCCACTTAGAATAATGACGTTCCGGGAGGTTCCAGAAGTGATGTACAAAAAGGCTTCTGGGTGCAAAAGGAAAGAAGAAAAGGAGAAGGGGAAGGCCGGAATTTTAAAATGCAAGAAGCAGATAACTGTACAAAAAAAAATACTGTAGCAAAAGGTTAATAGCTTTTATATTTCTAAAGAGCCCTTACAAATCAATAAGATGAGCACACAATAGAAAAAACAGACTGTAGACATGAACAGGCAATTCCAAAAGAAGAAATACAATGGGCCAATATACTGATGAGAAACATTCACCCTCACCAGCACTCAAATAAATGCAAATTACAACCACAAAGAGACGTTATCTTTTGCCTAGCTAATTGGCAGAGATTAAAGACATGATTCTACCTTCTGTTGGTGAGGGTGTGGAAAATAAAACAGGCCGTGTCATTCGGTGGGGGAGTGTGGACTGGTCTAGCCTTTCCAGAGGGCAATTTGGCAAAACAAAATTACTTTCACAGTAATCATTGCTGAAGAATACTTACCCTTAGAAGCAGTGACTCCACTTTTAGGAAGATCACCTTAGGAAATTATTGTGGATAATAATAACAGCTAACTTTACTAAATGCCCTCTGTATGCCAGGCTTTACATGCAATATAATCCTCACAGCCATCCCACGAGGTAGAAGCATTCTTTATCTCCTGCATTTCACAGGTGAGAAAACTTTTTCCTTGAGTGGTAACCTATCTTTATCCCTTGAGACATCCCTGATTTCTAGAATTCAACTTGGGAATGCCGTTATTGATATTTAACATTATTGTTTCATTACATAAAAGAAATATGTTACTGGCACTCACTACAGTTTTATTAAAATGGTGTGTTGCATGTATGCGCATATGTATGTGTTCATATTGGTGTGTTTGCTTATGTGTATATGCATGTGTGTGTTGGTGTGTGCATGCGATGTATGTTTGCATGTGTGTGCGTGTGTGTTGGTGTGTACTTGTGTGTTTGTGTGTACATTCTGTGTGTACATGTTTTGTAACATGTATGTGTATGGCATGGGCACATAGAGGACACGTGGTGTGTGTGTGGGATGTGTGTGTGTGTGTGGTATTGTGTGGACTGTGTGTGTGTGTATATGAGAGAGAGATTTTTGAGTGCTGAGATAATGGATGGTTTTGTTCATTTCTTTTTATCCATCTGTATTTTGTAATTTTCTAAAATGAACAAAATAATTTCTAAAAGAATCAAAGCTGCTTGCGCCTAGGTTCATAATACATTTTAAAATATAGCTTTCTGGTATTGTTCTTCTGTTCTTGGCACTGCCTCATCTCCTACTTGCAAGCAGCAGCCCAGGGTTAAGTTCAGAGAAAAAACTCCTGTCTCTAGCAAGCCCTCTGTCTTGCCTTTCTCCAAAGCAACCTTTGCCCATTGCCAGCTGTAATGGACTAAGATAACACAGGGCTGTTCAGTTCTCAGGTACTCTCTGGCCCTGACAGATCCTCCCATTACAACTGGGAAGACTCAAACCCAGTGTCTGCAATCCTCAGTGAGATACAAGTTTGTAAACACAGGTACAGCCCTGACACACTGCAAACCAGGATGCCTGGGCTTTGCTCTCAGCTCTGCATCTCTTGGTTCTGTGGCCTCAGTCAAGTTTCTGGCCCACTGGGTCAGCTCCACCTTCGTTATAGTGTGACATTTATCTCTCAGAGATCAGAGACCGTGAGAACATGCCTGCAAGGCCACATGTCCTGGGAAGGATTGACCTAGTGAAAGTTAGTCATGCCCCAGGCACAGAACCCTAACCTGTCCTCTCCTTGACAGCATAATACTTTTCTCCCTTGGTCGTTTATTTTTGTTTGTTAGCCTTGTTTTGTTTGCAAAGCAGGCAGTGGCTCAAGGTAGAACATGGGAACAGCATAGGACTTCAGAAACACAAGGCTTCATGGTGTCCAGGTTCAGGCCTGTGCCCGCCAGTACAGACCAGACCAGCCTAGAGCGCTTTGACAGCTTGCTACTCTGGACCATATGCTCTTCCCTCCAGCCCTGTCCTTTAACTATTAGCTGCCTGAGGAACACCCCTCCTCCCCCGCCAAAAGCTGACCAGTTGGCTGGCTGGCTGGCCTCTACCATTTCCAGGCCTCTCCGATCAATGCTGGATAGAAACACAAGGTCCCCTGATAGGCTGCCCTTCTCTGGCAGTAGCCACCTAGTCTCCGATCTCATCTTCCCATATCCTCTGGTCCCAACACTAGGGGTTGGGGTGAGAAAAGATATAGAGCGTGAGCACTGAGATCATGGTCTGAGTTTGAACCTCAGTTCTGTCACCGACCCTCAGAGAAGTAATCTTGCCTTTATGAGCCTCAGTTTCTCCATCTGTAAAAGGATTTAAATGCTGCATGAAGTCATGAGATTGCTGCAAAGGTTTTGCAGGCCAGTGGGAAGCTTTGTGTCATTCCCAGTACAGCGGTGATTCCATAAGTAACAGAACCTTGTTCTCGCTACAGACTAAGTATCACTGAGTTGAACGAAGGAAAGACACCATGCAGGGTGGTCTCCAGGCTCACCCTACCCTTCCATTTCCAGCCCCAGGATGGGGGTGGGCTTTACTGCTCATGCCTGGTGCTGCCCCCACAACGCCCACACTCACCTCCTATCTTGTATCCCACAGCCACCCGGCCCAAGCTGAAGAAGATGAAAAGTCAGACAGGAGAGGTGGGTGAGAAGCAATCACTGAAGTGCGAGGCAGCAGCAGGGAACCCCCAACCCTCCTACCGCTGGTTCAAGGACGGCAAAGAGCTCAATCGCAGCCGGGATATTCGCATCAAGTATGGCAATGGCAGGTGAGTCTCACCACTTCCCTCCACACATAAGCCTCCAGCCCTTCTGAAAAGGAGGGGCCTGAGCCAAGTCCCCAATCCCAGCACAGAATCAACCCAGTCCCTCTGCATCCGCCCCTTCCGTGTCACACCCAGCACTCTCCTTGCGGCTGGGCTCTGCTATTGCAGACCATGGGCAAGACTGAGCAGTTCACAAGGCTGGGATGTAGTTCCATTGCTAGCCTGCTTGCCTAGCATGCAAAAAGTCCCAGATCTGATCCCCAGAACTGAGTAGACTGGGCATGCTCTGTACACCTGTAAGCCCAACACTCAAGACGTAGAAGCAGGAGAATCGGAGATTTGGGGTCAGGGTTTGGGAGTTGGTAAGGGCACTTGTTCTGCAAGCAAGCAGACCTGAGTTCCCACATAAAAACACAAGGCAGGAATGGAAGCAGCCTTCACTTCTGGCTCTAGTGGGCAGAGCCTGGGAAATCCCAGAACAAAGCAAAAGAGAGGTTAAAGCAATCCAGGATGATTTCTGAAATCATCCTTGGTTCTCCACAGGGATATACAGTGCCCTCTGATACATACACACACAAAATAATAATGATAATAATAATAATAATAATAATAACGAAGTCAGAGATACCTGTTTGTACCTATAATCCTGGCATCTTGGAGCAAAGACAGGAAGATGCCAAGAGCTTTCTGGCCAGCCAGCCTAGCTGAAACAGTGAATTTCCTGTCCAGTGAGAGACCCTGTCTTGATGCAACAAGGCAGAAAGCAGATAGAGGGCTTCTGACATCCTCCTCTGGCCTCTGCAATCACTTGCATGGGAACACACACACAGTGACACATGCACATACTCATGATACACATATAAAAATAGCTCAAGATAATCCACAGCTATGTATCAAATTCTGCCCAGCTTGGGCTACACGAGACCCTGTCTAAAGAAAAAAAAGAAAAAAGAAATTTATGTCTCTGGAAGATTAGAAGCCAAGTGATTGTCAAGCACAGCTTTTCTGGTAGAAGTCCTTGCTTGTCTCTAAAAGGTCTAAAACCATGGTCTGAACACCCCCAAATCTGGAAATTTGAAGTGAAAGACCCAGCCTCCAGAAAGCCTCTGAAAAGTCACACAAGGTGGAGGGCTAGTCCCCCTACTTGGCGTGCTGCCACTTGTCAAGAACATAGATGTGATTGGTTTAGGGAATCTACCTCTGGCCCTTCCCGCCATAACCTGAGAATTGTGTTTAATCATAAATGAGCATTTCAGGACAGTAGATTGCATGCTCCCTGGGTCTCCAGGCTGAGAAAGATGGTCTTGCCTCTGCCCACCATAGTAGGCAGTGGGTTAGAGGCCCCAGGGGAGCCGGGAATTTAAAACAGTCCCTATTCATCTCTGCCAGCTAAAGGACTTTCAGCTGACCTTGCCGTGTGGACCTTGGGGATCAGGTAGACATCCCTCTCTGGCTGAGAACCCCATCCCCTTCTCCCCCCCCCCACAAGCCTTTTCTGTTCCTGCCCCCAGAGTAGCTGGCAAATCATCCCATTTAGAGTTATCATGTTTCTTCTGTCACTTAGAAAAATGCAAATGAAGATGATATTAGAGCCTGTCAACAGTAGCCTGTCCCAAAACAGAATGATGTGAAGGGACAATGTTCAGGCTCAAGCCTGATGTGTGCCCCCTTTGCTTCCCCCCCCATCTCTAGGGCCTTCAGGTCTGGAACCTGAGAAGAATGCATAAGAGTCAGGGAGCTGACTCCAACTCTCCTCCCAAGACTTGAGGCAAAGACAGGATTGATCATCTCAGAAAGTGGCCCAAGGCAAAAAAAAAAAAAAAAATAGTCCTTTAGGAAGGGTTTGGTTTATATAAAAGTCTGTAACTGTTAGAAAGTCACTTGCTAAGGCAATTGTGGTAGTGTGAGGGCAGGGCTGTGTGTTCCCTGCCGACAACAGTGACTAGATATTCAAGCTGACCTGCCCAGCTCCTTGCCAACACCCCGCAAAGCCTGGTTTCTTGCTAGAGCAAAGAATGGGATGGGGTTGGAAGCCCCCCATCTTCTTGCTAGCCTCTGTCCTGCTTCCTTAAGACCGTGAAATAAGAGAGCATGCTCACTCATGCCCACCACACTGCTCCCAGACACAGTTCCTGTCAGCACGCACACGCGCACGCACGCGCCACCTTGGAGCTATAGTCCCCCGGCCCCTTACTTTCTCTGGTAACTTCAGCAAACTCTGTAGTCACTCTTCCTGCCTGCAGTCTCCTCATCTCTTCCATCTGTTATTCTATGTCTCTGCTCCCTCCACCGTCATTCAGAATCTCTGAAGGAATCCCCGCGACCCCTTCTTTATACATCACATCCTCCATCCTCCTTCCATGCTACCCTATTCAAATCTGCCTCCTCTGGCACATCGCCAGCCCCTCCATGGCTGTGGCCTTTGAGAAACCCCCATGTCCTATGGGCTTCCCAGACCCAGGCCTCTCAACAGCAGTTGTCACCTACTCCCTTGTCCTAGGGGCTCCCCCAATGGTCCTATTTAACACCCATTGATGCTGGGCTTCCCCACACCTTAGGCGTCAGTCCTGTTCTTTCTTCCTTTCCACTAGTGGGGGAGATTCCACAGTCTCCCATGGCTTTATATCTATTATTAGACCCTTGGCCCTTGTTTCCAGACCTGGTGGCAGCTTCTCCTGAATTCCAGCTGAATCCTAGATACTATCCGGAAGGCTGGATATTTCCAATTCAGTCTGCCCCCAGGCAGCCTTTCTACCTGCCCTCTCTGCCGTCTCCAGGGCTCCTCTTGCCCTCTCTACCAATGGGCACCACCTCCCTGACCCATCATTCTCCTCTCTCTTCCCTTCCCTTCTTCCCTCCCTTCCTCCCCTTCCTTCATTAATCTATCCTTCCCACCTTCCTGTCTGTCTACTTCTATGGGTACCAGGGCTTCTTCTGGATCATCTGCTCCAGGGGGTTCAGGTCTCTGTGACAGACCAAGTAGCTCTTCCTTGGACAGACCCAGTGATAGGGGCACTCCTCTTCATCTGTCTAGCCCTAACCCCTAAGGTTTCCACTGCATATAATTATTTCTCCTGTGATCCTCAATCATTTATGGGGGCATGTTGATATGTCAGCCATTATGCAGGTCTGCTTAGGACAAGTCTCATTGCAATGAGTTCCTGGATACAGCAATCCTGTCTTGAGTGGAATACTCATGCCACTGTTATACTGGTGGTCACTTGTTGCCATGGTGATTTTTATTTTAACTTGCAGATCTCACAGGTTGATGAGGTCTTTGATTATTTTTCTCCCCAAGTAGCTTCTACAGTATTTCTTGGTACTGTGTAAGCTATCCACCTTCCCATTTTTAGGCTCTTAAAAATCTTCTCCAAAGTTCCCTGAGCCTTAGGTTGGGGAGAAATTTGATTGGCCTGATTCCAAGTGAGCATTGCAATGTTACCAGTACTCTTTATTCTGGTTGGCTGTTGGCTGTTTCACTGTTCTTCTACAGCAGTAGGCTGTGTCCTGTCTGGGTGTTGAGATCCTGTTGTAGAAGAAGGCTTCTAGGTTGAGTGCTGAGTGCTCTTCCAATCTATGAGTATAATAGTAGCTATTTACAGAGCAGTTTGTGAGTCCAATCAGAAAGCTGTTGGTTGTTTCCTTGGTACTCATGCCACTGTTGCCATAATGGATTTTATTAAAACTTGCAGATCTCATAGGTTGATGAGGCCCTTGATTATTTTTTCCCCTGTAGTTTCTCCAGTATTCCTTGGTACTATGTAAGCTATCTAGCAAAGAGTAAGCTCTTGAACCAGTTCCAGTTGGTGCATTTTGCCCATGTCCTAGGTAATCCATATATGTTGTGTCTTCAATAATAGGGTCTTACTGTCAGTTTTTTGGAGGGCAACCAAAAACAATGGCAAAAGCCATTGCTTATAATATTTGGGGACCTTTGAGATCTTTCTGACCAACAGCTTATCAGGAAGTGTCACAGTTCTGCTACTTTTAGTGCAGTTTGTCACTGGGTTCTACATGGACCAGCTCAGGGCATCTGTTTGTTTGTTTTTCCTCTTTTCCTCTCTCTGTTCTTCTTTGCATAGGAAGGGACCATCTATTTTTGTTCCTTTTTTAAAATAAATGTTTTTGACATAACATAGGAGAGTCCTATGGGATTATGTCCCACAATCTTACGGTTTTTCTTTTTTTTTTAAGTTTTCCTAGGTTTACAAGCATATTGAGTACTTATCCCTACTTCCCTCCATCCCCCCTCCCTCCCATTCCCCTCTCTTCCTTTTATCAATCCATCCTCTCCCTCCAACCCTCCTGCCTGGCCACTTCTATGGATCCCAGGGTTCCCTCTGGCTTGTCTACTGTTGTGGGGGTTCAGACCTCTTTGGCATACTAAGTTGCCCCTCCTTGAGTCATCCCACTGATAAGGGCATTTCCCTTCACTCTTCCAGCTCTAGTCCCCAAGGTTTCTACTGTATGTTCTTATCTCTCTTGAGTTCCTTGATAGTCTATGAGGGCATGTTGGTCTGGTCATTATGCAGGTCTGGTGAGGACAGTTCTCGCTGCAGTGAGTTCCTGGATGCAGCAGTCCTGCCTTGAATGGAATGTCTTGTGCAACAGTGGACCTGCCATCTTTAGGTTCTTACAATCTTATCAACCCCTCTTCCGCAAGATTCCATAGCCTTAGAATGAGGAAGATTTAGGGTGGCCTGATTCTGGGTGAGCATTGCCAGGTTACCAGTACTCCTTGCAAGTTTTTTATCTGGCCTCCCCACTTTCTCCACTATCCCTTTCTGGGTTACAAGTCCTTTTTGAATTGTTACTGTATCTAACCCACATGTATAGAGAATCTGCTGTGTGCCAGACTCTTTGCTAGAGGGTAAGATGCGTTGGTGAACAAAATCCTCTATCTCCAATTTCCAACATAGAATCTGATTTAAAAAAAAAAAAAAAAAAAAAGCTTCCATTCTTTTTTCAGAAAAAGAAAAAGAGGAAGGGGCCTCATGTACCCAGTTTTCCTTTTAATTCTAGAGTACTACAGACCTTTAGTTCACTGTCCCCTACAAATGCCTACAGGAAATGATCTTTCCAACATTCCTTACTTCACAGCTCCACTGTCAGCCTTGGGGCCCTCCCAACTCTTGCAGACTTATACCAACCTGCTGGCCCCTGACCCCACTGCCAGCCCAACCCTTGATCTTTCCTTTCAGGATCCTGGACTTGAGCCAGGCTGTTCTCTGCACTGGGAAGATCATCCCTTTGGCCCCGATCATGTCCTCCAAGACCCAGTTTAAATATCCTGGCTCAGGAATACCTGCCTAAGTCCTCCAATGGTACCTTAGATGTGGCTTCATTCATTATCGAGGGACCTGTCATTCTGCCTGACAGGCAAGCTCCTCTGCTTCACCGCCCTCTGTGGGCCTGACAGAGAGATCCGTATTGGGCATGGAGCTGACCATACTTTCACAGAGCCAGCTTTCCTCTCCTGGGTGTAATGCTGAGGGGGTGAGAATCCTGAGGCTGAACAGGGAGCCTTCTAGATGGTCCAATCAACTTAAACAACTTACCTCCTGGTTAAGCTTCAGTCTCATCTGCCAGACGGGTAACGCAGGCCAGAGACAGGAGCTGGCTAGGTCTTCTCCTTGGTAGTGGACCCCCGAGTCTGAAATGTGCTCAGCCCGTGTATTGCATTCTGCAATGTCTTCACTCCACCTGCCCTCCCCTTGGACTCTCCACAGTGGTGAGTCAGCGGTGAGGAATGGGCTATGATGGGAAACTTCTGCTTCTCTATGACCGAGGCCCCCTCAGAGTGACTGTACACAGTCCCCACCTCCGCACTCTGCGCACACACCTCACTGGCACAGGCACCAGAGCCAGGCTCAGAGCTACAAGTCTCTTTTCTGGCAAACCCTTCTGTCTGCCCTGCCTATGTCCCTCGTGCTTTGCCTGCCCCGGCTGCATTTGGTTTTGGCATCTATGTTGGCTGGCAGAGACCCCTTCACAACAGAATCTGACTGTCCCTGTGCCTACCAAACTGTGGTATCACCCGGTCTTCCTCAGCCAGGCGAAAACTCCCTACCACCACCACCACCACCAAGCCCAGGGCACTGGCCCTCCCCCTCTAGAACCGCATGTTCCCTTATTTATGGGGAGCAGGCTGGGACAGGCCCCTCTGGCAGGCAGGGTAGGTAGGTGCTGAGGAAAATGTGCGGCTGCCCAGATCACATCCCTGCCAGCAAAGAACCGGCTAGGGAGGGAGGGACAGCACCCTTCACAGGGGCAGACCCAGGTCAGCGCAGTGATGGTGCACTAAGAACAGTATCCTGCCTGCCAGGAAGGCAGGAGAGAGCCCCAAATCCTAAGGATTCCTGCAGGAGCTAGGAATGAAGAGTGTGTAAAAGACAAGCAGCTTCAGGGCCTAGGAAACTCCCAGAACCCCCTCCTCTGCTATGTCCCTGGATCCCACCTCTCTGAGATCTCAAGGACCCCAGTAAATCAAGATGCCTGTACCTGACCTATCTGGGAGTCGTAGTCACCTCGTAGTCACCTCTTGTTCTTCCAAGAGAAAACCGCCTTGCAGTGAGTGTCCCACACCTCCCAAACCCAGATCTTATGTACCTATCAGAGGGAGCCCTTTCTCCAAATCCCTGCATTCCCCTGTAGAGGCTCTGAACTCCACTCTACCCTGGTCTGCCAGGAATGATATATGAGGGAAATGAGAAGCTGGGTTTCCCGTGCCTGGGCTCTGTGGCCCTCAGCTGAGCCTGTGCCCTGCCTGTCTAATGTCAAAAAAATTGAGAGAAGCTTTGGTCTAAAGAAGCGGTGTCTGTGGCATTTAATTAGGCTGCAGTGGAAAGGAGATGCTGGCTTAGTCAGAGGGGCCTCCAGGGCTCTGCTTAATGAAGGAAATAAACTTTAATTGACAGGTGGGTTGTTGGCAGGCATGAGGCCAAGGAGGGAGACCAGCTTGAGCCAGGAAGGGTAGGATATAGTCAAGCAGCTGTCACCACGTTAGCAAGGACATCACCATCGCAATGGGGTCTGTGGACAACCTCAGCAGCAGCTTCATGGGGGTCTCAGAGGGAGATGTCCAGAAAGAGGCCCACCTTGAAAGGCAGAGATAAAACCCAAGGGGAGGTCCCTGAAGCTCGGGCCCAGACAGGGACTGTGGCTGGGGTTCCCCTCACCCTGTCCTCCTTACCCCATTGGTATTATGGTTAGTCTCTGGATCCCACTTGTTACATCCCTGGGGCTGTGGGCATTGACAGCAGCACCCTACCCATTCCCCACCACTTCTCCAACTCTTATGCACACAGATTCAGGGAATCTAATTTTTTAATCCATCACTAAAATGAAGAGGAGGTTACAGGCATGTAAAGATGCTTTATCCAGAGCTCCCACTGGGTACCAGGTGGAGGGAGCTATGAACAGAGCCATGGCACGTGAGCTTTGAGAAGGAAGGAAAGGGCTGGCCAGGACATCAGAAAGAAAAGGGAACCAAGGCCGAGTGCCCTGGGGTCATAGCAGAGGGGCAGAGGGTGCTCAGGTAGGGCCCAGATCACTTAGTTTGCAAGAACTAGATGAAAGGGGTCCCAGTCCCAGGTATCTCCACCCAACTCAGGCCCTGGCCCACCTCTGCCTTCGCCTAGCTGGGGTCCTGAAGTGAGCCAGAAGTCCTCTAGGACTGTTTTCTCATCTATAAGAAGAGGGCCCTAGGTACGCAGCTCCCAGCACACAGAGGCTCTTAGTACACATTTGTTGAGTGAATGAAACAAGCCCTCTGAAGAGGCCACAGTGGCAGGACTGGGCCGAAGGCACGGGAGAATCACAGGTTTGGGTTGAGGTCCTGGCACAGTTGCCACTGAAGCCGTAAGAACAGCTGTTCTCTCGGGTGCCTAGGAGCCGAGCTCCTTCTCGACTGCTCTGCCAATGCACAGACTAGTCCATTTATAAACAGTGAAGGATGTGTTTGGCCCACAGCTCTAGAGGCTGGGAAGTTCAAGATCAAGGGCATGAGGACCTTCTTGCTGCACCCTTACAATGCAGATGGCACCACTTCACAGGGCAGAGCGGGGAGAGTTGCTCCTGAGACACGGTGGCTCCCTCGTGACCTAGCCCTCCCATTAGGCCCCACCTCCCAGCACCATTGCCATGGGAGATCAATGAACTTTGATGGGGGGGGGGAGGCATTCAAACCATAGTACTGAGAACAGACCCTGCATGTTCGTGATGACAGGCTGTCACTTCTGTGTAAGGCAGCTGAGTGTGAGGGTATGAGGGATGTGGCCACGTGACTTCCTAAGAGGCCTGGCTTTCTTCCCCCAGGGGGGAAAGATGTTGCAAAGAAAGCCAGCCCTAGGAAAACGAAAGTGAGAATTCACAGATTTAGAACACGTGTGCAGTCAGGCACTAGGTACCTTCTGAATCGTCCTAAGACTCCAGGTTCCTCCCGCCCCCGCCCCAGCTCCAGGGTCCAGTGTTCCACCCACTCCCAAGAAATAACCGGTCTAAGAAACCTTTCTCCCACCCAAATTACACAGCCACTGCGACTGTGTGGGGAGACATGACTTCCCAGTGACGGGTGGGTGCCGAGGAGCCACAGCAGCCCTGACTCACGCCTGTCTCCCTCTTGTCCCCTCCCTAACCAGAAAGAACTCACGACTGCAGTTCAACAAGGTGAAAGTGGAGGACGCTGGGGAGTATGTCTGCGAGGCTGAGAACATCCTGGGGAAGGACACCGTGCGCGGCAGGCTCAACGTCAACAGCGGTAGGTGATCCTTCAAGTAAAGCAAGGGTCCTGGGAAGCTGGCACAGTGGACAGGTTGCCCCCCCCCCGCAGGAGGCCCTCACGTGACCCACCCTGCACTCAACCCCCCTCCCTCCTGCTGCTGCCATATCAAGCCCAAGATCTCAGCCAATTCAGAGAAATGCAGTCGAAGCATAAATGTTTAGCTTTGTTATCTGGGCCTGGAAGAGCCGCCAGCTCTCATTTTAAATACCCTGAAAGCTAAATATTTTGAAATCAAGTGGGGATGGAGGGAAGGATATTTTTAGAAGGCAATTATGGGAGTCTGAGATGCCAGGAGTGGGGATGGGGGAGACAGGTCCTGGTCTGGTGGCTATGGGCCTGCTTGTTGCGGGCTACCTTGCTGGGCATCTGAGCCAGGCCACAGGACAAGAAGAAGTTTCGATGCTTGAGTTTTGCGGGGCATCCTCTGCTCGGGGATGGCGGCCCTGCCCCACAGACCCTCTGCCTTCCTTGAAGACTTACAAGACACGACCTCGTGGCATCTTATGATTCTGGTCCCCGAAACAGTCCATCTGACGTCAGAGCAGAAGGCTAGGCTGGCCTCTCGGGCCCTGCTTCTTGGCTTTGAGTAGAAAGTCGCCTCTCCTCCCTGCCAGAGCTGCTGTCCCACACAGAGCCCCTCCGCTCCAGCCAGCGCTCCAAGCCCCACAGCACTCACACACTGCACATACCCTGTCAGGCTGGCTACTTATCACAACGTGCTGTCAGTCCTGGCCCAAAACAGAGTCTGCTACCGTGTCTGTCACTGCCCGCATACATTTCTACCACAATCTTGCAGTGCTTCCCAGGCTCAGAGTTGTCCAATGGACAACCTCTAGCATTCCCTGCCATGGAATGCCCTGACCCTGTCTACCCTGTGTTGTGCTTAGACACAAGCTTGTCTGTGTACAGGGGACTCATGAGAGGCAGTGATGGCTCCGTGGGAATAATGTGTGGTCTCACTATGAGCAGAGGAAAGGACTACCGTGCAGAACCACACATCTTGTCCACTGTAGCCCAGTCCACACCCTGTCTGCCCTGTATTGATCCCCAGCTTCAGGCTCTTTAGGTTCCTGTGTCTCAGTCTGAGTCTGAAGGTCCTGAGCAGTCTGTATCTTTCTTGCACTATCCCTTCTATTCCACCCCACCCCAAGGGCAGCCAGGACTGGGGCTTCATCCCTACTCACCTGCATCAGAGTCATAGCCTGTGCAAGCACCTAAATCTAGACGCGCCCCACCCATGGAGCCGCAGCAAAAGGACTCACTCTTCACTCGTGTGGTCTCAATGACCATCCCATCCCTAACTGCACCCAGTCCCCTTAGCCCATCCTTACTCTTTCTCCCAGGCAGCTTCTGCCTTGAACTCCAAACCACTACAGTTCCACTTCCATTTCAGAATACAGTCCCGGACCACCCCTCCACCACCCATGATCTGGTGGTATCTCTTGAGTTTTACCCTTAAAACTCCAACTCCTACCTATACTGTTGTTGGATTTGCTCTGTGGTTTGAGCATCCAGCAGAGGATGGGAAAACAGAGACAAGGCCTCCCCCTGGGAGTCTCAATCATAGCTGCTGTGTTCCAAGCCAGACTCCGTCCACCTTTCCTCAGGCTCAGGTTGTATTCCATGGGTTATCGGGGGAGGAGGGGTCAGAGAGGTTGAGCATTTTGCCCAAAGTCAAACAGCTAGCTAATGATAGAGCTATGCAATGTGAAAGTCATTGGCACTCCCTCCATGTGATATGTCCGGCCTGTTCAACACTCTGGCCTCAGGGCCTAACACAATGCCTGGATCACAGTAGGAACATGGTAAATGTTAAAGGACTTACAACCTAGGGCTGGAAATGTAATTTAATGGTAGAACTGTTGCTTAGCATATGCCAGATGCAAATTAATCCCTGACTGAGGAAAGAAGAAAAGAAGGGAAGGAGGGAAGGACCCAACATGTCCCAAGGCCTTCATGGCTCCTTTTGTGTCCCAGTATGAGCAAGGTATCTGGGTCCCCGCTGTTTTCCCAAGTCAGGGAAAGGAAGGTGTGTCTGGGGTCTAACACATGCCACTTCTGCCACAATGGGCAGACATTTCCTGATTCACCTTAGTTAGATCTGGGATTTCCTATTTTGCTAGTGGAAACTTGCTTGTTTAGAATTGACAAGAACCCAGCTTCAACCACCTTAAGGTGTTCATTTTATTGGCTTATAAAACTTGGAAGTGTAGAGGTCATACTGGCCGATTACAGAACAGAATCTAAGAACTGAGAGCCCACTGCGTGCTGTCCTTTTGCTTCCCTGCTGTGCTGGCTATCTCCTGTGTTGGGAGGGTAGCAAAGGAAGAGCAGCCCCTGGCCTCAGACAGCTCCAGCTTGCATTATCACAACCAGTCCCTTCTCAGTGTCTGTCTAGGCAGTCTTAAGGATGGATTTTGATTGATCCTACTGAGGTAACATCATACTTGGCCCCATCACTGTGCTTGGACAAATGGAGAACAATTTTTATCAGATTGGGGACTACTGAGAAGCAAAGAGCTGTGGGTCTCACTATGAGCAGCAGAGCGAAAGGCTATCATGGAGAACAACATATCTGTGCCCACTCCACTGTGCAGAGCAAGGGTCTGAGGCCCCTCTCATGACCCCAACCTGCACAAAACCAGGGAAGTGGACAGTGTAACCTTCGGGCTGAGCACTGAGTATAGAACCAGAAGCTCAGCTGCCCACAGGCTTTGACACATCTTTTCTCTGCAGCAAAAAGTGATAGAAAGAGCTCATAGCCTTATTCTAGTCCCCACTCTGTGTCATGCAACCTTGTCATGCCTTTCTATGTATGCCCTGATCTGCATTCTCCACATGGGCTAAGCCATGCAGTCATAAGCCCCTTCTAACATTCTGGGATTCTGTGTGCACTGCTGAGACTGACAACTGTCTTTACCAACTTGCATGCGTGAGCACTCACACACACAGCACATACCTCTTTTGCTGCCCTGTTCAGTCGATGAAGAAGAAGTTGACAGGGCCACTGCAGGGGACCAGGAGGCCCCACTGGGGACGTTTCTCCAGGCAGAGATGTCCAGGCTCTTTGTTTATATGTGGAACCCAGGAGACCTGCAGCTACCACACCCTGAGGAGGGGGTGGAGGGCGGGCATCGGAGAGCTGTGCCTGCCCCCACTGACTCATCCCCAGGTAGGCTGGCACGGCCCGCCCAAGCCCCAGGGGAGCTGGGCTGCAGGAGTAGGGCATCGGAGGGCATCTCCCCCAACTCTCTGTAAGGGTGGAACCCCAGTGCTCCTTTCCCAGATCAGAGCAGGCCCTCCTTGAAATGATGGCTCAGGGGTTCACAAGAGCTTCCTACTTGCTGGACGAGGGAAGAGGAGGAGTCTGCAGACAGAGCTCATAATGAAACAGTCAACTTGGTCCGGCTCACTTCTGCCCCAGAGAAACCAGACACCTGTCCCACGTGAAAGGGAACTTGCTTCTGTTGCAAGATACCAAGCATAGGGCAGGCAGGTTTGACCTGGAGTGTCACAGGTTCACAGAAGCTTAGAAAAGGTCACTGGGCTTTTAGGAGAGTAGACAGTCAAACACATCCTAGGCCTGAAAGCGTATGCCTTTTCCAACAGATAGAAGGAAAATAATAGGCAGATGAAGCAAAGTAAGATGGGTCAAAAGAAAGATAGGAGTCCAAATACATGGAGACAATGGGCCTGGGCCTCGAAAAAGAAGCAGAAGTTTGCTCACATCGAGGAAGGAAAGCAGCTGCAGCCCAGGCAGCAGAGAGGTAACTCCACAGCATCTGCCTTCAGCTTCTGTACTGTTCCATCTTCTTCTACAAGGGAAGATCAATGGACACCAAGACACTAATGACAGCTGCTTCCTGGGTTTTCCCCTTCTGGGCATTGTTCAATTTTTTTGAATGTAACTTACATATCATAAAATTTGCCCTGTTAAAGTATGATTCAGTGGTTTTCATTCAGTATAGTCACCAAGTTATGTAATCATCACCACTGATTCCAGAACATCTTACCACCTCAAAAAGAAACCCCAAACATATTAGCAGGCACTCCCCTCTTTTCCCTCCAGCCTCAAACCAACCACTAATCTTACTTTCTGCCTCTATGGACTGTCTTACACTAGATATTTCCTATAAATGTAATATGTGGCCTTAACACGTTTTTAAGGTTCACCCATGTTGTAGCACGTATGGGTGCATTCCTTTTATGGTGAAAGAATATTCTAGCATATGAATGTGCCACATTTTACTTATCCTTTCATCAGTTTGAGTTTGTTGAGTCACTTGGCTCATTTCCACAACTTGGCTATTATGAATAATGCTGCTATGGACATTCATATACAAGTTTTTGTATGCACGTAGGTTTTCAACCTCAAGGACATACCCAGGAGCAAAATTTCTAGAGCATGGAGCAAAATTTCTAGAGCACGTGATAATTCCAAGGGGAGTTTCTTTTTCTTTCTTTTTTCTTTCTTTTTTTTTAAAGAACTACCAGACTAGTTTCTAAGCAACTATGTCACTTTACATTCCCACCAGCGATGTCAGAGACCCCTGACTTCTCTACATCCTCACTACCTCTTGTTCTTTTCATCTTAGCCAGCCTAGTGGGTGTGAAGTGGCTTCTCATTGTGGTTTTGAGTTCATGTCCCTAACAACTTCCCAGGAATGTCTGCATGCAATAGGAGACAATGCTTTACAGAGAAGATACTATCAGCCATCCTCAGGATGGCAACAGAGGGCACTTTTCCCTAAGGAATCAGATATTTATTTGCTCATTCATTCTGTAAACATGTTTCAAGCACTTGTTATATGTCACACACTTGGCCAGACTCAGCCACATCTGTGGCCCATGCCCCGAGGAGCTTATTTTCTGGTAGAGGAGCTAGGGATGGCACACCTAGTCCCTTAATTAGTTCATAACAAATACTACAAGCAGAAATGTATGCAGTGAGGAGGAAGCCAGTGGAGGAGCCTGGCCAGCTTATGAAGCTGGGAGGGGGGAACAAGGGGGGAACATCATAGAAAAGGGAGCAGTAAGGGCCTGAAGTAGGGGGCAGGAGTACAGCCAGACATTGCCTTCTGGACATGACAAGGCTGTTGCATCCATGAGTTCACTGCACCTATGTGTGTAACCACAAGACTTGCATGGGATTTGTCCTAACCACATTTCATCATAGCAGGGGAAGGGTCTACAGTGTGGCTGCCTTCACCACCAGCACAGCTGAACTATACTGACTTGGGAAGTCCTGTGGCCACAATTCCCTGACATCTCTCTGACTCGGTACCCAACTGCCCTCTCTCTTCTGGAGCCCTGGGCTTCAGTCTCATGCTGATGTGGTGTTGGTAGCCCAGGCCTGGTGCACCATAGTTAAGCAGATTCCACCTCTCTTCAGTTGTCCTCTGCCTCCAAGGCTTCAAGAGAGCTGACACACACGTATAACAAGCCCAAGTGTATAGCTGTGGTCCTTGCCACCCCAGCATCATCACTCCTGTCACTTTCCACTAAGGGCACAATAGCAGGCAGCTTCTGCCACCAAGACTGCAGAGAGAGCCACGCTAGGCCTGGAAGGGCCAGATTCCTTCGGCTTACTTAGCCAAGGCTTATAGGAGCCCCAGGCTGCAATCTACGCTGTGTTTGCATTCATCCGCTCACGTCAAACCTTGGTGCTGACGCGTTCTTTCACAAGGGACTAGGTATCTGGCAAGAATACACAACCAGGGATCAGGAACCCTTAGGCCTTGTCACAGCATAGGCCGTGACTCTGGACAGACTCTTTCACCATGCTTTCCTCACTGCTTCTCTGCAGTACAACCAAAGGGCAGTCCAGTATTGGGACTTTATAACTTGCAGACGTAGTCATCTCACTTGTTTCTCTTCTCTGCCCCTTTCTTAGTTTCCTGGGTCTCACTGACCCAGAATGGGGGCAGACACCAACACAGAGCTTCCTCTCTCTGGCCGGCATGTGGGTCCCAGCTGGGTTTGTGGTAGAACTCTGGATGAGACCTCAACAGAGGCGGAGCTTCAGATGCCAACTCAGCAGCAGGCATGGGGTTGAGGGGAGGGTGGAAGCTGGCCCTGCCCGCTGGGTTTTATCAGAGAGCTCCTCAGACATATACAGAGGCAGCGCTGTGTGTACACTCCCATTCCCCCACGCTCCATCTGTCTCCCTGCATGTCTAAACACTGAGGGCGCCAAGCGCCTGCCTGCTCCTTTCTCCTCCTCTCACCTCCTCCCCGTTACTAAGGGGAGCGATGGAGGCTGACATCCCTGAGGAGATAAGGCCAGCCAAGGTGGGATGGGCCACCTCCATCCGAGAACCTTTACTGCGCAGAAGTGAGAGGCCCTGGAGCCCCCAAGTACAGGCAAGGATCAGGGACTTTTGGCAGCACTATCTGGATGCCTAGTACAGAGTATTACCTTACAGAAGAAAACTGACGTTCCCAGCAAAACTTTTCACTTTGAATTCAGTTTTCTGGATGCTGTCCCTGATAAGGGAGCATAGCTTTCGTTATTCTCATTTTTCAGACTAGTCTGATCAATCAGATAGGCAGTCAGTGAGTAGCAGGGCAGCCCAATCTTTCTCTCACCCAGTTTTCATGTCCCGACTACCCCCTTCCCCTAATCCTTCTTCCCAGTCATATTTCCTCCTGAAGTCCATGATTTATTGCTCAGGCTGTCTAAGGCCTGAAGACTCTCCAGCAGCAGCCGACAAGGAAGGGCTGTCCGATGGTGGGATGTGGAGGAGACTCTGGACACTTCTGGAGACAGCATAGCAGCCTTCGTGGCATTCCAGCCCAGCCCTGGGAGAAAGAGAGAACTCTAGATTAGAGAGGAATCTAGAGTTCTCTCACATCTCCCCAGATCTCAGAAAGCGATAATATCTAAAAGATATCCTGCCCCTCAAGTCTTCCCACCCCTTGCTCCACCATGAGAACCCAAGAGTACAGATGGATACAGGTGTCTTCTTCCAGGGCCATTTCCCAAGTACCAGCATCTTGCCCACCTACAGTGGTGCCCCCCAGAAGACTGAGAGAGTTGCAGAGTTGGGCCCTTAACTCCAAAAGATGAAACAATTCTGCTATCTTTCGCTTCTTCAAAAAAAAAAAAAAAAAAAAAGTAAAAAACTTCCCTGACTTTTGGAGGTTTGTCCTATAACATGGATACACAAAAAGTTGCGCCAGGCAGATGGTCAGAGCTCATGGTGGGCTTCCCATTTGCCTTGTTGCCACCCAAGAGGCATCCCCTAGAACTTCCCTCCCCAGACACTCCTGCAAACTCTAATGCCTTCTGGTTTTGAGGTGGGACTTGAATGACCATGAAGGAGGGGTTTTCCGGAGGCCCAGATGTGGTTTCAGTTGGTCTTTAGCACCTGTCTCTCATACCTCCAGTGAGCACCACCTTGTCGTCATGGTCGGGACATGCCCGGAAGTGCAACGAGACAGCCAAGTCCTATTGTGTAAATGGAGGCGTGTGCTACTACATCGAGGGCATCAACCAGCTCTCCTGCAAGTAAGTAACCGGTGAGGGTGAGCACGGGCCAAGAGGAGGGGAGGAGATACTGGGGCAGAAGTGGAGGGCTCTAGGAAAACTGGGCTTCAAGCCACCTGGAAGGGGTACCCCAGGGGCACAGACAGAGAGGTTTGCCCCTCTTTCCAGTCCTTGTGAAAATGTAAGCTCTAAGGGGCACAGGGGTTTCTGTAGACCCAGTTTCCTAGGCCCTTACCACCCCATCTCCTCTCACCAACACTCTTCAGGGAGGTGGGGGTGCCAGTCTAAGGTATTGGGTTCTTTCTCTCTCTCTCTCTCTCTCTCTCTCTCTCTCTCCCCATTATCTTTGTCTTCTCCCTCCCTCGTCTCTCAGCTCTCTCAGAAACTCTCCAATTTTGTTCTGGGTAAACATGTCCTTGCTACATCTTCCCCAGCCTGTCAGGGTACAAGTTCCTGAGTCCTTAGCAGCGGAGGTCCCGCTGTGGTAGTGCAGGAAAGAGCAGTGTGCCACAGTCCCAGTGCTAACCTTGGATCTGGCTGCTGTCCCTGCTCTGCAGAACTCCAGTGACCAAGAATGCCCTGGGTACTGCCCGTGCCCATTTAGCCACAGCCCCTCTCTACAGGGAAAGAAGACTCTAGTAAGCACGCCACTCTGGGGGTGCCCAGTGAAGGAAGTTGGGTGGCCCCAGAAAGAACTCCCAGAAACTCAGAACCCTGCTCCCTGTATGACAGCACTCAAGGCAGAAGGTAGCAGCGCAACCAAAAAAGGGCTTCTGGGCAGATTTTCTGGTGAGAGTGAGAGGAGGGTGATGTGAGCTTAGTGAAGGCTGCACAGCTACGGACAGACCTGGCGGAGGAGCAGGAAGTGGACCCAGGGAATAGTTTGGGTTTCTCAAAGCAGCACAAACCTAGGGGCCTGGGCTAGGTGCCAAAGCTGCCCCATTCCCATGGCATCTGGAACAAAGGCTACCAAAATATTAATGGTAATTCAGAGAGGAGGATTCGCCCTCTCCCCAAACCAAATTAACCTCAGTACTTCAGACTGTCCTGCATCTGGCTGCCCAGGTCATCCTTGGCTTGGCCTTTCTAGGAATATGAACCTGGAGAGGAGGCTGGGACTTGTAAAGAATCTTCCATCCACCTATGTAGTCCCAAAGGTGTGCCTCCTGCCCTCGCCCACAAGGCAAGGGAGCTTGGTGATACTTCCAGGCAGAACTGTGGCTCTGGCCTCAGGTGGCCTCCTTGCTGGTTTCCTCCCTGGCCCCACCTTTCACCCGTTGCCATCCCCTCTCCACCCTCTTACCTTTCCGAATGTCAGGAACAGTCCTAAGCATAACAACAGGTATTCTAGAGGAAGTTTGCACCTGGCCTCAGCCTCAGCCTGGCTCCCTCTGCCTCTAAGTGGCAGCCACATTAGCATCACAGTCCTCGTGGGGAATGTTCTAACCTTGCAAGTGTTCAAAGGTCTTTGGGACAGACCTATTGGAAACTCGAAAGATTCTCAGAATGCTCCACAGGGATGACTCAGTCCTGCACCCCCTTTCCTTGTCCACCATACCAGGCCCCTCCTCTTCCCTTACCCCTTGGATCCATAACCCTTAAAAGAATCCAGAATCACCACTGGCATCAGCCCTGGCTGCAGACATAAAGGTTCAGACCATCAGGACAGGTGCTGGGAATGTTCCCGCCTCCCCAAAAACCCGAGCTCCCGAGGTGCAGGCTCAATATGGAAAGGAAGGATGAGATGCCATGAGGGCTCCCAGGGGAACTCACCAGCAGGGTTATATCCCTGAGTGCTAGGAGGCCTGCCACTTTACTCTGAGAAGAGTAGGAAGAGGAGCCTGAGCCCTGTGAAAATGGGGGTGTCTTGTTTCCTCCCCATTAGGGTAAATGGGCTTAGAATGTGAACTTGGCACCCAAAACTACCACCTCCCCATTTCTACAATCCCCCTAACCTTGGTTAGCCCCAGTCAGGGCTCTGCAACCCACTTCCCTGACCCCCTCCCCCCCCTTTTGTCAGCCTGCAAGGGAGAGGGACATCCTGGCTGGGACTGCAGTCCTTGGAGCTGTGCTGGAGAAGGGCAGGGGGAGGGGCTGGGCAAAGCCCAGAGGCCATTCTGAGGGTGGGAGAGCTGGGTGGGAAGGGGGGCAGGCCTCTTGGGGTTCCTGATGACACCTGAATGGAATAAAGAGGAAAGAACTTAGGAAATGGAACTCACGTCTTACCATTTGTGCTGTTTGTTTACTTTTTATTTTAATTTTTTTGCATTTCCGCTTAACTTGGATAATGAAACTACACTGGTCAGTTTCATTCCAGTTTCTATAAAAATCAGTTTTCCTTCCTGGTTTTCTTACACTTGTTGTCGTGTATTGGTTCAGAGCCCTGCAGGGAGTGTTGCGGGCACACTCCGGAACCCTCTTGTTTTTCTGGATTTCCGTGCCAAAAGAAACAATGTCACTGATAATGAATTTTGTTTTAAAAAAAAAAGAAAGAAAGAAAGAAAGAAAAAAGGGGATTTGAAAATGGGGGTCCAAATCAAGTGACCGTCTCCTGTCTGGGTCAGACAGGGGTCTCCACTCTTCTCCTTGCTGCTTTCTCCTCTTCTCTCCGTGTGTTTGTTGAGCACAGTTGGTGCGTGACTCTTGGGGACTGGTTCAGGGGATGATGACAGAACAAGACTCTCTTTCCAGCCCTGTGCACATATCAGTGGCATGCCTCCCCTCCCATCAGTCCATCCCCCCCACATCCTTCTGCTTCCCCTGCCCACCCATGTTCAGGCGACCCCCACCCCACCCCATCTGCCTGCTCATTCATCCTCACCACATCTCCACCTGCCCTCATGAACTCCAAGATCCCAGCTCCCTCCAGTACCTGGGGCACAGCCTCATCCTCCATCCTTCCTTCCCCAGGTGAGGGCAGCACACATGGCATTATCCCCAGGCTACCAAAAGGAGAAACCGAGGCCCGGGAGGTGGGTGGGGAGACGGGATGGCAGAGCTGCTGACCTCTCTGCCACCCCAGATGCAGCTCGCGGGCTCTCCCCTTTGCCCCTCTCTCGCTCTTCTCCAGCCCCAGGTTCAGACCATCCCAGAGTCAGAGCTGACTGCTGCAGGGAAGGCTGGGAAATCAGCTACCTGCCGCTGCTTCTGATCCATCCCCTCTGCTCCGGAACTTTACAGGGTCACCTCTGTTTGACTGGGAACCACCAGCCACCAACCAGCCACCTATCCCAGTGCAAACTCCCATCCTTTTGACAAGGGGAGGCACCTGACACCTGCTACTCAGATCTGGGAGGCAGGTCAGGGAGACTGAAGGTCCCGCCCATGCCCAGAGCCTTCCTAAGGAAACCCAAGACCACAAGCAGTACAACTACAGAGAGGAACAAAAAGTGCCACAAAACTCCCCAAAGAGCTAGTGCCCTAAACACCATCACTGGTTGTTAGTCCTCTCAGCCCCCACTGTGCCCATCCTCCAAAGTCTTTTCTCTGTTCAGCCAAGAAAAATACCCCATCTCAGACAGGCAAAAAAACTAGCACTAGAAAGTTGCACAATTGCACGGAGCACATTTGTGTTGTGGATCATGTCAATAGCGCCACCTGGAGTTGTGTGACTCAGTTGTAGTGAAAGATTAAGTAGGACAATCAAGCTAGTCTGAACTTGGCATGGGTCAGACATACAGAGATCTATTTATAGATGTCATTGGTCTCCAGTAGTCATGAGACAGCACCCCTACTCGTCAGCATTGGGACTAACTTCCCTTCTGACTCCTGCCCTGAACTCCCCTGTTCTCTCCTACACACACGTGCACACGTTCACACTCATTTATATGCATATGCTAGTGCCCTACTTCCACGGTCAAGCTTAACCCTTTCCTTTTCCTTTTCGGAGCCCAAGAGTCATTCTGGCAGCTTCCTGGGTCTTTATCCTCTACTTCCAAAAGTGCTTGCATTTGAAAAAAAAAAAATCACTTCATCCCCTTTAGCGCCATCCTCTACATCAGGGTCCAGAAGCTGAAGAAAAAGAGCTGACCCTGGCTAGAGTTGGTTGGAGAGCCCCAGTCACTACCCCCATCTTCCTGAGATGACTAGGGACAAGGGCAGGGATCATGGAAGAAGTTATTAAAAAGGGGCTTCCCCTCCACGCCATCCTGTTCAGCAAGATGACCCTGCACTACTGCGGCCTCTCCCGACATACTCCCCCAGCCTGACCCCCACTGGCCAGCATACCTGTGACTAGACTCCACCACTGCACTGCCCAACCCCCTCCTGTCACCCTAAAGGAGGTGCCCAGAGAAACTCCAGCTCTCTGCCCACTCCCATTCCCCCCACTCCTCTGCATTAGAGGTCACAGGCTTTTCATGAATATCTATCTGCCACAGCAAATGGCCAATGTCCAGTTTAAGCCTAAAGACCTTCCAATTGTGCACAGTAGAAGGCTGAGGCACGTCACCCTCTTCCCTCCTGAGAAAGTCCAGGTTAACTAATGTTGCACAGTAGCCTGATATTGTGAGGTCACTACTGATGGACGTCCCTAGCTTCCTAAGGGAGAACAGGCCAGGGCAACATAGATCCTTCTCTAAGTAAGAAGATGTGGGGAAGAGGTCAGTCCAGCTCTAGTCTTAAGCTTCTCCCTAGGTAACTGGCTTTGCTGGGGTTCAGAAGAGAGTGTAGGCAAGGCTGGTCATGTCTCTCAGAGGTCCACAGGACTGAGACTTTCTTAAGTAGACAGGTGAAAACCGGAGAGCAGAAAGTATGCCTTCAGAACAAGACAAAGTTAGAGGAAAGGGGGTAAGTGGATGGTGCCTTGAAGCCGCAGGGAAGGCAAGATATGTGGCAGGGGCAGGCTGCAGGTATCAGGGGAAAGAGCAGACTAAAGCTGGTTTCCGGCAGGTTCCAGATAGAAACTGACTTCCAAGGCTTTAGTGAGCTGCTCCAACTCCCCCTACATCTTCTGTCAGGAAAGCAGCTTTAGGGTGATGGTAATTCCACCTCTTCTCCAGCCTCCCCACTCCCTCTTCAGCTTTCCTCACACCTACTGCTCTCAGGCAACCTCCAAGCTGTGCTCTACAAGAAAAAACAGTGAGACCCTATCACAGAAAAAAAGGAACCTTCTGGGGTCAAATAAGTTTGGGTGATAATAGTTCAACCGTTTTCTCCTGCAAATTTTTTCATAACCCTTCCTACCGTAATGCAGACTGCCATTCCACAGGAATGGGTTTCTCAAACTTATCTGACCACAGAACCCTTTTTGAGAGAACAGATCAAATACTCATAGGTCCCTTTTGTCATGGACACACACAGTGTGTGAAAAACCAAGCAGAGTTCTGCTTCGAGTTTTTGAGGAGTTATTTCTGTTAGGCCCCCCCACCCCAGGATCCCTCAGTAGGTCCTGGAGGAGTGACTTTAAGAATGTGATATTCATAAGGCTGACTGCCTGGCACCCGGGGCTAGATTCCTGACCTCCTGGGGCACCAGGCTGGGAAGAAGGAAGCTCCGCAACCAGCAGAACAAATAGTCAATAACTCTCTCCCATCTTCCCTCACCCCACTTCCCTGACTCATCCTCCTCCCTGCCCCACCCCACCTACCCCACCACCCACAGAGCCACATCAATTGAGAGCATTTGTAAGGAGACTGCAGAGCCCTCCACCCGGCCCCAACTCCAGCCCCTTCAGCTGCAAGTGTGACCCCAAGTGCCTGACTTGGTTTTTCTCATTCATCACTGTGCACTTTGATTTCTAACCTTAGCCTCGCGGATGATGCCAGTTTGTTCTGTGATTTTTCCCCTTTTCCTTCTCCAGATGTCCAAACGGATTCTTCGGACAGAGATGTTTGGAGAAACTGCCTTTGCGATTGTACATGCCAGATCCTAAGCAAAGTATGTTTGAAGATACAAACACAAGTCCCTGCTCCTTAGAAAGCTTCCGGGTGCAGTCCCCCCAATGTAGGGCATAGGGCCAGGGGTGTTGGTTGTTTTGATCTTTGGCTGTTTTCTTTTGTTTCTCTTTTCTTTTTTGTATTTTGGTTTGTTAGTTCTTTTGTTTTGTTTTGTTTTGTTTTGTTTTGCTTTGTTTTTCATTTGGCCTAATCCTTGGGTTTAAAGTTCAGGGCTACAGGTAAGGGGTAGAGTGGCAAGGCCAGTACAAATGGTAACGGTGGCAAAGAACCCAGCTGGCATTGGCAGGAGCCTGTGCCGGGGTGTTGCAATGCCTGTGTCTTGCTATCCTGGCTCTCTCTTTCTGGTTTTCTTTCTTTTGGTAGGTGTCCTGTGGGATACACCGGGGACAGGTGTCAGCAGTTCGCAATGGTCAACTTCTCCAGTATGTCTCTTTCTTCTATTTCTTCTCTTCCCTGGTGACTGGCAGTCTCTCCCCCGTGGGAGGGATGGGGGCCTTGCTTATCAAGACTGGGATTGGTAAACAGTGGTATCCTAAACTCCTTTTAGTCATCAATGTTTACCTGTACAGAGGAGATGATGCAGCCCTCCCCCCATATGTTACCCCCCCCATACCATAGAATGCTGAATTCTCTATGGCAGTAGAGCCACACCCAGGTCTCTTCCCAAGTTCTAGAGTCAGGCAGCCTGACCAGAATGGGAAAAGGCATTTGCAGAGTCCTCCCCTGTCTCTGAAGACTGTTTGAGGGTGGTGGACTAGTGATAGACTAGGCAGTGAGTATGTGCATGTGTGTGCTGCTATGTTTGAAAGAGGGGGGAGAGGGGTCTTGAAAGTCTTTCAGTCTAACTGGGATGGGTTTAGATTGGAGTTCTGGGATGACAGTGGGGAGAAGAGATTGAGGGAGGGCAGAACCCATGGCGGTGATTTCCATGGCTGCAGGAGGATGGGCTCAGGAAGGACTGCAGAGGGTAAGAAGAATCAAGAGACAGCTGATGACTCTCCAGTCTGAACCCCATCCATGATTCCATCCTCTTCCTTTCTTCCACTCTTAGGCTGAAATGTTCTGATTTGCATAGTTGCGGGGAAAGAGATGCGCCTTGCAACCCAAGCTTCTGCTGGAATAGTGAGGCGCTTAAATTAGAGCGAGGAGCAGTTCCTTCGCGTACCACCAGGTGGAGGAGAACCAAAGCAAACAGCAACTGACGGGCCGGCAAGGCCAGAACCATGTACTGATCGTCTCCCCTCCTTCAGGGAGAATAACTGCGTCCTGCATGTGGTTAGGCAGGATTCTGTAAGACAACAAAGGCAAAACAGTGGGCCATTTAAGTACCTCGTAATTAAAAGAGGTTTTGAGTCTCAGGGTAGCACTTCTCCTTGGACCACAATAAGAAAGCTAGAAATGCACTCCCTACTCTAATCCAGCAGGAGCATCCAGGTGAGGGCTGATGGACCCAGAATCCACTCTGTTCACAGTGTGAGAGGAGGCGCTCCTTCCTAGCCCCTTCAGCTACAGACCAGAGAGGAAACAGGATGTGCAGGTCAACCAAAAGCTCTAGAACACAGACTCAGGAAGAATTTCTGTCAGATCCAGCATATGTAGACAATTCTGGGGCAGAAGGAACCTCAGGAGAGAGCGGAACAGGCAGGTGGGCCAGGTGAGAAAAGCAAAGGGGGATCACATTCCTTTCCACCTTTGGTCAGGAACCTCCTTAGTCTGGGAAACTGTCATGGATGGGAGTCCCAGCCCAGCCTAGATCAGAGCAGCAGAGCCTCTGGAACATGGGCTGCTGTCCAAAGCCCTGTGTCCAGCTGGACCACTTCAGTTTTCAGCTTGGATCTGCTGGAAGCATCGGCAGGGCCCTGGAAATCCAAAGGAGCTTGGAAAAGCAGTCTCTGGCCTCTCCTGCCATGTCGTCAGTATTACACGAGCACCTTTCTGTAAAGGACTCCCTACTCTTCAAGCTCATTTCCCAAGTTCCCTGAGAGCCCTTACATGCTGTTCTAGTAGATAATGGTTGCTAAGTCAGCGTCCTCTGTTCCCTGAAGTGCTCAGCTGCTGGTCCCAGGAGAGTGAAACGAAATCCCAACGGCTCAGCTTCCTACCTCTGAACCTCATTTAACTGCTCTGGGTTTGTTTTCTCATGTATAAAAAGGGGGAAAGGAGTACTTATGTTCAGAGGGTGTCTGTGAAGATAAAGTGAAATCTGCGTGAAGGGCTCATCTGAGAGCCTGCCTCTGTCACTAGGGTTCAATTTAGTACCTCTCCCAGCTACAGCTGGCATTGGAAGAGGATAAGAAGCACATCAGCTCCTGGACACTGCCTCCCAGCATTCCCAAGCAAAGGATCCGACCCTGCAGCCCGCCTAGACTGCCTCAAGACTAGGCGATCTCTTGCAGAGACCAAGGAAACAGCCTGTAACCCCATTAGCACTTTGAAGTTTCAACTATAGCCCTGCCCCTACTGGGAGGAAAAGCTGGCCCACTGGTATGCCAGATGTGCATGGCTACATGCCTCTTGACATATACACAAACGCATGTACAGACACAGGAACACATGCTCACATCTGTATAAATCACTGCCTCCCCAACCAGGCATCTTATGACCCTGCGTCATGGGTTGTGTCCAGAATGAAGAAATGGCATATTGCCTAGGAAGGCTGGCCCTGCTGGGAGTCCAGCATCCAGTTACCATAGTTACTGTTAGATATTCAAATCTCTGACCAATAGTACCTTCCCATAGATCAGTGGTGCCCCATCTTCCTAACAAGTAAGAACATGAAGGGAAACCCTCCTTCGCTGGGACAAATACAACCACATACCCCTCTGAGTCTGTCTTGGGCTTCTCAGGGAAAAAGTTGCCTACTTAATGACTTGTCAGACTCTTAATAGCCTCTCTAATTATGCCAGCCAAGCAAAATAGTACCAGCCTTTTCTCAAAAAGCATTACCACCAGGACCCCTGGAATGCCCATTGCCACAATTTGGTTCCCAGAGAGTGACATTTAGAAGAAAACTCTGAGAGGGCTTTGGAAACATAGCTTGCTTCTCTAGGTGGCAGCCATTCCCAGGAATAGCCAGACAAGCCTTCACAGAGACTCACTGACAGAAGTAGTCATGGCTTAGCTCCAAGAGGCCAGATTCCCGCCACTCTCCATTTTGCCCCTAATTTCCTGTGTCACCTTGGGAAGGTGTCCTGGGACCGTGGGGTTCCAGCTGCCCTTGGATGGAAGAGGTGGGCTCAATAAGGACTGCTGCAAATGCTAAAAGACAGAGGGTAATTCGACCTCTGTCCAAAAGTGGGTACAAGACTACATCTGAGAATTGGAGTGTTATGTTCAAACTGATTTGTTCTCTCTCTGGGGAGAGTGATGGTATCAGGACAATGTGAATGCTCCCTCTCAAGGCCTCCAAAGCTGTCCTAGGACTCTTTGAGTTTGTCCTGTTTGTATATCTACTCAGCATATGGCAGGCCAGCCATGAAAAACTCAGGAAAGACATGGCTGACCATACTTAGGTTAATATTCTCCTACATCCAAATAGTCAGAAGGAAACTCTAAAGAAGCTAAAACCTCAGGATCGCCCCTTACCTCAGCCTCAGAGTGGCAAGCAACAGAGAGAGCTCCTATTTGGAGGACTAGAATCAATTTCCTTGGTGTGGCTTCTGCACAGAAATCCAGGGTCTAAACCCCCAAATCTTCCGAGGCTTTCAGGTTCAGGGTCTTCTTGGTCTCTGAACAAGAGCTACCTGCTCTACTGCCATTTCCAAAGGCAGAAGCCTCTGGAACCCATTTAAAGAAGCAGAGAGAGGTCGAGAGGCTAATGCTCAGGACTTCCTGCTAGCTGCCTGTACTTTCCTTCCTCTACAGCAGATGAGAAATCACTTGTGATGTAATGCCCACCCCAGATCTAGGAAGCTGACTTAGCTATGTGGAAGCTGGTGAAGGGGTGTAGCCCTTACACACCCAAGTGTTAAGCCTCCTGCTGGCAAGGCCTACTCACAGCTGCCTCTGATTCTGTACAGGTGCTTGGAACAGAGAAGACCATACAGGCCATGACTCACCCATATCCACATAGTGAATTAGGGACAAAATTAAGACTCACTGCAAAGCTGTGCAAACTGGGTCTTAAGAGTGGCCAATGAGGGTTGGAGAGATGGCTCAGGGTTTAAGACTCTGCCTTGTAAGCAGAAGGTCCTGAGTTCGGATTCCAAGTCCCATGTAAAAAAAAAAAAAAAAAAAAAAATGCCAGGCAGGGACAGCTTAGGCTTACAGTTCCTGGGAAATCCTAGAGCAAAGCAAAAACGGGGAGGCAATCCAGGATGATTCCAGAAGTCACCCTTGGTCCTCCGCAGGAACATACAGTGCCCTCTGATACATATATACAGAGACAGAGACAAAAACACACACACAAAATAATTAAATAAAGTTTTTTAAAAAAAGAGTTGCCAATGGGAAGTGAGATCCTTAAAACACTGTTGAGATTTCTAAGCTCCTACTCCAAGCCTGTTCTCATTGGCCTATATGATTCCAAACTGCAACAAGGTTTGTAAACCTTCCAGAATCTCCTGGCTGGTCCTGATTCCCCACATCACTGCTAAGGACTGAAAACTAGATAGGTTGGACATCTCTCAAGGTCACAGTGCCAGAGCTGACCCTTAGACCCAGGGTCCTTATATCTAACCTCTCGATGGCACGAACATCTACTCACAGGGCCCTGGATTCATATACCTCACTTCCAACACGGCAGTTTGTCCACTTTTCCTGCCCAAGCTGCAGGTGCTTTTCCAAGTAGTGAGAGAGACCCAGGCACCACTCACCAGGATGACCTGCCAGTATCCGGCTGCTCCCCTCTTCCGCTCCTCCAGAAGCTGGGACGCCATACCCAAGCTCTTAGGAGATGAGATGCAGCCAGGCCTGTGAGCAAGGCACTGAACTGAGCTCAACCCCAGGAGCTAGCCTAGGGATCTGACTGCTCACCGTGAATAGAGTGAGCCAAGAACAGGGCAGGCTGTCCTCAGGACGACCTGAAGATGCTCAAGAGTTGGAACAGGAGTCGGAATCACAGAGGAAGGCACTGGGTACTTCTTGCCCCCACTCACACTTTGCTCCAGGGGGGCACTGCCAACTCACTTTTGTGTCTGTTCCTTCTCACAAAGTTCTAACTCCACTGCTCACCTCTAAAGACCCTGTCCTGCCTGCCAACTCTAACACGGTCTCTTTCTTGCCCTCTTGGGGCTTTGGGATGGGAACGGGAACCAGGGAAGGAGCTCAGGAGGCTGGGGGGTGGGGTCCTACTAATCTGCTTTCACCTCACACAGGCTGGTTGCCAGTATCTGAAGAGTCCTGATCAATGTTTTTCTCTCTCTTTCTCCCACTCCCATCCCCGCCCCATCCCTAACCCTTTCACCCTCCTCTTTTCTGCGCTGCCAGAGCACCTTGGATTTGAATTAAAGGGTACGGAACCTGATCTCACTCGGCATCATCCTCATGGCCCCTCTTCTATAGTCTCTGACACCATAAGTGCCAAATGCTTGGTTTCCTTTCTCCAAAAAATAGAATGATTCCAAAAATCTCTCCTAGCATAAGCTATGTTGATTTAGGAGCAAAGATGATACCCTTGTGATCAGCAGGGGACCCTAGATAAACTGTGCCCTGGTGCACAATTTAGCAACCTCTGCATGGGGGAGACTCCAGCAGGGACTGCCTATCCCAAGCTGGGCAGCCCACTAGGTGGTCACCTAGGAGACAGGGCTCAATGGGCCATTGCGTAAACTACAGGAGCCTGGTCTGGAGAGTGGTGCAGCCTTTTCCATCTCACTTTGATCGTCCTTCCTTTCCATGTCCATTTCACTGCTTTTCATTCTGCGCCAGACTAGCAGCTGATAATGTCTCATTTGCCTCTGTCCCTGCCATGTGTCTGTCTGCCAGACTTTACTATTTGCTTGAGGCTTTCACTCCATGATCTGTCCACATGAAGGCATATGTGTGCATCTGTAGGCAACACCAGCATGGGTCTGGGTTGTACCTGCTGCTTGCCCCAAAGACCAGAAACTTTTATGTATCTCCCTTCTGCTACCCCTCATAACCGGTACCACTGTACTCTGGCCTCTGGAAGATTCCCTGGCCAGAAGGAACATGGAGGGTCAGCATTTCAAGCTCTCAGGCTTTGCGTAGAGAGGCTATGCCCTGACCTCAAGTGTCCAGATGTGTCATAGCAAAAGACATGCAAAGGCTCAGAGGCAGGTGATGCTTTGGGGGTGAGGGGAACTCGAGCGTGATTCAGAGTCTATGAACACAGAAAGGCCCTCGCTTCCTACTATTTAATCCCTGTCAGCTGGCCAGGAAAATGCAGAGCTCAAAGCTGCATATGAGTGTCTTCATTTGGGTCTGTAGGCTGTATTGAGTGAGAAGAGCAAAGACTGGCCAGAGACTGGGATTTTGGCACTGTCTAGAGGGATGAATCTGCAAGTATGCCTGGATGGATGCTATAGGATGGAGGAAGGGATGAACCTGCTAGATATCTCATGGCAGGATAGAAGGGCCCCGAGGAACAGCTGAGTGTCTCTGTGTTGAGCACTAAACATTTGGGGGTTGTACTCCCAGCGTGTGTATAGGATCACTTACCTGCCCAAAAAACATCCCCTCAACACTAGAACCTACCTACATACAACTTTCCCATCATTCTGGAGCTGCATCAAACAGGAATCACTGTTGATGATACTATACAGAAAAGTAACTGAAACCATAGGGAAGTACCTAGCTACAGGAGGGAGCTAGTGTGACTAATAATCAGGCAAAGTTGGTTGGTCCATGTAGCAATAGTAGTCAGTCCTCCCACAAACTTGAAAGGAATGGGCACACGACATATATTAAGCTTGCTTTCTTCAGTGGACAGAGACACTGAACAGAAACTAGACAAAGACAGTGGACAAGAGGACAACAGACATGGGGAAAGGCCCTCTACAGAGACATAGGATGGCCATGGGTTTTGTTTGAACTGCAATGGGAAGCCACTATGCATTTCTAAACAGCGGACTAAAATGTTGCGCTGTGTAGATGATATCTGTGGAGTCTGGGGCTGGACTTTGGCTTGGGAAAAGTGGAAGCAGAAAGACCTGTCATAAGGTGACCATCTCTAGATGGAGGGAGCATCATACATCTCGGACTATGAGGACAGCAGTGGAAATGGTCACTATGGTCAGATCCACAACCTATTTGGAAAACAGAGATGAGAGGAGTTAGAGAGGGGCAAGGGGAAGTGGGGAGAAAAGGAGTGATAAGAGAATGTCTTATAGGAAGAGGGGCCACACTAATGAGATGGAACAGTGGCAAAGTAGATATGGAAAGACATGGAGAATCAGTGCTTCTGACTTGGCCGTGGCCCATGGGAACTGAGCCAGGAGTGCTGGAGGGGGGAGATATAGGAGATGGAAATTAAAAATGCATACAATTGAGATTAAAAAAAACTATGAATAAGACTACCAAGAGAGGAGAGAGGGGGAAAGAGGTTCAAGAGATACCATTCTGGATGAGAAGAGGAGGAAAGTGAGGACAGAACCAACACTCAAATTCCCGTAGCAAGGGATCCAGAATGAGGAGGTCAAGTAACCACAGAACTTGGTAATGCAGACACCTTTGGCAACAGAATCAGAATGGTCGGTGAAAAGTGGTGGAGACATTTACAGCAGAGGACTGAACAGGCTAAGGCCTGAGCAGAGCTTCAGATGCGGATGTAGAGTGGAGACTGGTTAAGACTCCCGTCTGACTGTGGCTCATGTGCCTGTTTCCAGAGCGTGTGATTAGCTGTATGTACAGGTGGGCGTACGTGAGTGCCTGTGGCACGGCATGGGTGCCTGTGGCAGGAGGCACAGCATGGGTGTGTTTGGAGGGTTTTCAGTACCAGGCTTACTGATATGAACAGAGGTACCACAAATCCAAAGGTTAACAGTGTTTCTCAGAGCTCATGGAGGGTCCACCGCTACTTATCTCTGAGCCAGAGGGGCGGTCGGGTGGCAAGGACATCCAGCAAGTATGAATAGGGTGGGCTCCTGAGGCAAGGCCTTAGCTGGAGCTAGTGCTATCACCTTGTCTTCTTCCTCGTTGTTTCTGCTTTAGAAGGGCAGGGGCGGACGCACTGGGCACGGAAGGTAGACAGGACAACTGGGTCCAGCTTTACCCAGCTTGTCACAAAGGCGGGGGCTGTTCCTCATACGCAAGGTCAGACCTCTGTGTCAAAGGAGTGTACTGCCACAGATAGGTGTCCCACCAGCAAAGGGGAGTGCAGTGGGCCAGGTTACCAGCCTGACCAGGTTGTAACAACGGACAAAGTCCTCCTTTTCAATACTACACCTTTCTCTGGGTCTGATCTGCTCCGTCTCTTGTTTCTGGCCCTAGTATCCCTACTCAAGTTTGATTCCGGTGTCTAGTCGCCAGTCCTTCTTAGGCAAGCTGAGATGGCTGAGCATCATTGCCCAGTCTCTCCATGTTCACTGCCATGCAGAGCACCTGTCTGCCAGGCCAGCGCAGAGCAAGGCAGGGGTTCTGGGGACGGTGTTGCTACTCTCTTCTGTAGTCTTGGAGCTTCGCCTCCACTCCATCCCTCTCATCCCCTGCATTTGCCACTCAAATGCTTTGGGCAAGGGGTGGGTGGGTAGTGGAGAAGACAATTTGAAGGCAGGCAGACAGGAGGAGATGGAAGGAGGGGGGAGGTCCTGGACTGAGGGAGCCTGGGTTTGGGATAAAAAGGGCATCTGTGCCAGCATACCCATGGGCTCTGTTGCTACTCTGCCCCCGCAGAGGCCGAGGAACTGTACCAGAAGAGGGTCTTGACCATTACTGGCATCTGTGTGGCTCTGCTGGTCGTGGGCATCGTCTGCGTAGTCGCCTACTGCAAGACCAAGTGAGTATCAGGCGTGTGGGCTAAGCACAGGCCAAGTCAATACTTTTTTTTTTTTTTTTTTGAGAACATTTTCCTCCAGCTCCCACTGTGCTCAGCCTCGGCCCCCACAGTTTCTCCTCACGAATAGCCTTAAGACCTCTGCGGCTAATGGGGCCAGGAAACAAGGACAGGAAAAGTTGGAGTTCAAAGATCCCATGGGACCTTGAGCAAATTAAGGACTTCTCTGAGTCCTTCCAGCAATGAGCCTAGTTAGTGTGCACCTCCGAGGACACAGCAAGGGCCTGAGAGGAGCACCCAGATGACCCGGGAGCTCCTAAAGCGACTTCTAGGGAAGGGGTGTGTTGGTGGGTAGGAGGCACTAGTGAAGTGGGAAGATGTTGGGGAGGAAGAGGGAACACGGAGAAGAAGGCTGCATTCCGGAAAAGACCTCAACAGTGCCACCCACCCTGACCCTGGGGGCATTACACTCAAGCACAGAAAGGAGGGGCTGGGCCTCCTGGGCAGAGAGAGGACAAACGGGACAGAAGCTCCAGGAGCTGGGCAGGTCAGGAAGAAAAGAGCAAGCTCAGAGACGAGCCAGACGGGGCGGCCACAGGACGGGGCGGTCACAGTCTGTGACAAGACCTGAACAGATTAGTTGGAGCAAAGAGCTAGGGTTAGGAAGAGCAAGGAGGGGGTTAAAAGACAACTGGGACTCTGATGTCTTCATAGCACCTCAATGCCAAGCTACAGGATTCACATGCCCTACAAACATTGTGGCATCATGAGGGTGGTAGAGCCAGGCAGGTCATATTCCTTCCTATCAGGAGAACAAGGGCCTGGGTCTGAGCTCCTCTGCCCCTGAGATGGAATCTATGACCTCATCTGAGACGAGTCCAGGGCCAGAAGGCCTGATGAGGAACAGAGTTGAGGCGCAGGAAGCCCAAAGGAGACTGGGTCCAAGAGGGAAATTTGAGTCCATGAACTTGGAAGGAAGTCGCCTGATCTGACCCCCACCACACTTACTCATTGTTTCAGTGAGCGCTCATCAGTGTCGCTGACAAACCTGTCCCAGACACATGGCCAGTGCTCCAAACAGGCAGTCCAATATCACGGGACATGTTATCCTCAGCTGGAGGGAAGGAGGGTTTTCCCTGGGGCAGCGGCATTTAGACTAGCGCTCAAGGTGAGCAGGCATGGGCAGGTGAAGGGGCAGAGAAATACCCAGAGGCCAGAGCTAGGGCACTGGGAAAGATGAAAAACAAGCTGTCCCAGGATGAGGCAGGCTGAGTCGAGGGACGGCAGCCAGAGACAAGGATGGAGAGAGAAACAGGATACAGGGCACAGGATAAAGGCTTGAGACAGGAAAGCAATGTAATCAAATTTGAAATTTACTGAGCACGTATTTGCCAGTGTAAAGGAGCCCTACGGGATCTGGTTCTCTAACCAGCAACCTGTTTCATTTTTTTTTTTTTAATTTTACTGAAAGTATCTAATTCATTTACTTGTTTATCAAGTGCCTCCCCTACTAACCGGCAGGCTCCATGAGGAAGGGATCATGTCTGCCTTGACTCTTCCAAACAGTGTCTGGCACACAACAAAAATCCAACTAACAAATGAAGGAGGGAAGTGGGACCCAACATAGTATGAAAGTCGTTTACATCTTTTATAGTCAGTGTTCTTTCGGCTGGTAGGGGAGCCCACCTTACAGACAGGGGCAAGTGAAACATGAAGAACCTCCAGAACTTGCCTAGAGCTACGCAGCTAGAAAGCAGCAGTGTTCCTGAAGCGTGCGTTATCCAGGTGTCCTGATGGAACAGCCAGGGAAGTTCACCCTTGGGAAGGGGACATGCCGTGCTTACCCATCCTTCCCCTGAACAGGAAACAGCGGAAGCAGATGCATAACCACCTCCGGCAGAACATGTGCCCAGCCCACCAGAACCGGAGCTTGGCCAATGGGCCCAGCCACCCTCGGCTGGACCCTGAAGAGATCCAGATGGCAGATGTGAGTGGTGTTCCTGGATATACCCCCTATCCTTACCTCTTACTGGACAGCCGCTTTCCCTAGCTACAAACATGGTCCAGGCTGGCAACCAGAGCAGACCTTCCCGATGGGGACTGTCTTACCAAGACACTAGTCTTACTCTGCCCACTTCCCAAAAAAGGGCGGAAAGTTGATTGGCTTGGGCCATCACTGACCCAGTGGCAAGTCACTTCTCATCTAGTGGATCAGTCCCAGCCTGCCGTTCAGTAAGCATCACTCATTTGTGTTCCCTGCCAGGAAGGAAGACTATCTGGTCCCAGTCACTAACACCTCTCAACTTTGTCTATCTAGTACATCTCCAAAAATGTGCCAGCCACAGACCACGTCATCCGGAGGGAAACTGAGACCACCTTCTCCGGGAGCCACTCTTGTTCACCTTCTCACCACTGCTCCACAGCCACGCCCACCTCCAGCCACAGGTGGGCCCACACAGAACCCTGTCAATTTCTGTATTGTATCTCATTTGAGCATCTGTGCTATTTGACACCCTCTCCTGCCTTATGGTCTACCTTGACCTCCTCTTCCGAACAGGGTGGTCTGTTGACACAAGCACAAAGGCTTATGCAGATTGAGAAAGAAAAGGGCTGAGGGTTCCTGTGGGGAACACCACAGTCAGGACCCACTGAGACTTTGCTCCTGAGATATTTGGCTAAAGACCATGGGGTATAAGCACCCCAACTGAGAAAATTAGGGAAAGGAAGTAGCCTCTGCACGTTACATCTCACCCATCCTTGGGTCCCCAGCTCTCCTCTTGTTATCAAGGTTACACGTCTGTGATACTTCACATTACCCCAGAGTGGAGAAGTCAATGGGTTAAGAGAGCTCAAGTTGGAGTGAAAAAACAGGGACAGGGTGGCCATGTGACCACATCTACTGGGACGACCTGCCCTTTCTGGGCCTTCATCTCACTGTCATTTGGTTTATCCAGACATGAAAGTCACACATGGAGCCTGGAGCGTTCTGAGAGCCTGACCTCTGACTCCCAGTCAGGCATCATGTTATCTTCGGTGGGCACCAGCAAGTGCAACAGCCCAGCCTGTGTGGAGGCCCGGGCACGGCGAGCAGCAGCCTACAACCAGGAGGAGCGGAGAAGAGCCGCCATGCCACCCTACCATGACTCCATAGACTCCCTGCGTGACTCCCCACATAGCGAGAGGTCAGTTCCTATCCCTTAGCTTGGACCCCATCTTGATCAGAACCCCTAAAGGTTGACCTTAGGGCAACTCAAAGGCACTGCCAAGAGCCTCATGTAGCAAGCAAGCAAAATCCCAAAAAGATTAAGTTATCTCTAGGGATTAGAATTGCAGCTGGATCAATGGACCCTGACTGGAGTCACCTAATCATCCTATTAGGATACTTTTCAGAGAAAGGGATATCACATTGGATCATCAGGGACAAACAGGGCTCTTCCAGACTTATGGTTGCCCTCTCTTAATATCACCTAGAGACCCCCACCTCCCAGCAGGAATACAAATACAGTAAAGTCAAGTACATGAAGGATGTGAAGGGAGGCCATTTTCAAGGACCCTGACCAGCATGAAAGGATATGAGCCAGAAACAAGTCCCAGCAACAGCTGTAATCCTAGCATTGAAGACACCGCTGGGGTCCTGAAGGGAGATGCAGTAAGAACTAGGAAATTTCTTTCTTCCCGGTCTCCATCCCGGTAGTCCCAGAGGCCTGACAGCCCTCCTGTGGCCATTAAGCAAGCAGGGTCTCTGGGAGGAGGGCAAAGGAAACACCCGGAAGGCAGGTGCTGCTCCAGACTAGAGAGGAAGAAGAGCAGATTCCACCTCCTCCTATCCACTGATTCCATGTCAGTCCCGGCCTCTGATTCCATGTCAGTTCCCGCCTCGTCGAGCCTGCCTGGAGAGCAAAGGATGGTGGTCAGTCTGATTCCTATTCCTGAGAAGATCACACTGACAATCCCAGCGCCTAGGAGAAGTGTTAAGCAGGCAACACACCAGGGAGGGACACACAGTCTGACCGTAGGCTCCAGGAGCAGCCGGCTACTTACAATCGCACTTCCCAAGCCAACCCCACTGCTTGTGTGGTCTGTGACAGGTGACTCGCCTCACAGTTCGTTCCCCCAGTGTAGACCTAGGAGAACTGTACACATGGAGCTACTGAAGGCCCACTGAGATGTGTGCAGAGTTCTACTTTCATACCTGTTGCTATTGTCAGTAGTAGCCCTAGCACTGGAGAGTCTTAACAGGTGGGTGATAGAAAGGAGACAGGCAGAAAGATAGGGAAGTAAACCCTTGTTTACTTGTATCACAAGGAGTAGGGTCAGCTGGGTGTTAGAGGGTGACTCTCTGCCTGATTAGCAGGCTGGTATCACACAGATGGGCAAGGGCCTTTGGCTTCTGCTTGGGAGGTGGACCAAGGTGGGTAAACAGGAAGGGACTCCTCAGCAGAGCCAAGACTTTAAAAGATAGCTGTGGGCCCTTACAGTGAAAGGAGAGACCTCAGAGTGGTACAGACCTGACCAGAGAGGACAGCTGGCCCCAGATGGAGAGAGAGGGCAGAACTTGATGGTTAATTAGATCCGCATGCAGGAGACCAAAGGGGGGGGGAGGTAAACGGATTCATCAAGAAAATAACAAGGAAACTGGAGAGTTGGCTCAGGGGTTAAGACTCTGCCTCGCAAGCAGAAGGTTCTGAGTTCTGATCCCAAGTCCCTTGTAAAAACGCCAGGCTGAAACAGACTGCAGCCTGCACTTCCCACCCTAGTGGGCGAAGCCTGAGAAATCCCAGGGCAAAGCAAAAAAGAGGTAGAAGCAATCCATGGTGATTTCCACATGGTCCTCCACAGGGACACAGTGCCCTCTGACACACACACACACACACACACACACACACACACACACACACTAAATAAAACTTAAAGAAAATAGCTGGGCCTCTGAGCTGGTTTGAGAGTAGTCTAATGTAGTTTGGAAGAGGGGCATGGAGGTGAGTGGTCCTTGTCCAGAGGTGGACAACGGTGGAGGATGATGTACTCAACAAGAGGTACGTGGAGAACCAAAGAGTAGTACCTAAGATCTAGACTATTTGCAAGAGCAAGCTTTCAAGGGATCACCGGCTTCAAGCAGAGCCACCTAGTGGTGTCTTAGTGGCTGAGCAAAGAAGGGCTGTCAGTTCAGAAAGAATGAACAGGCCATAGCGGCCTGGGCACGTAAATATCCCGAGTCTCGGTTTCCTGTGTGCAGGCAGTGTAGCCCTCGCCTAGGGATCTTACGGATGAGACCACAAGTAAAATGCCCCGGCCAGAGTCTGACCCGCAGACCGTGAGCACCCCCACAGCAACTGACCGTCTACTGAGGCTTTCAGCAACACTGGACTAAGATACATTTCAGCCATCGTCCCACCTATGTTTTGTTTTGTTTTGTTTTTTTCCACGCTTAACAGATAGGGGGGCGCCCTTGCTGCCAGGGCCACTTCCAGAGTGGGGTCGGACTCTGAAACCCTGAATCCCTGACCCACGTCTCTGTCTGTCCCGCAGGTACGTGTCGGCTCTGACCACTCCCGCGCGCCTCTCGCCCGTGGACTTCCACTACTCGCTCGCCACGCAGGTGCCCACTTTCGAGATCACGTCCCCCAACTCCGCGCACGCCGTGTCGCTCCCGCCGGCCGCGCCCTTCAGCTACCGCCTGGCGGAGCAGCAGCCGCTCCTGCGCTACCCGGCGCCGCCCGGCCCCGGCCCGGGGCCCGGCCCCGGCGCGGACATGCAGCGCAGCTACGACAGCTACTATTACCCGGCTGCCAGCTCCGGGGCGCGGCGCGGGGCCTGCGCGCTGGGCGGCAGCCTGGGCAGCCTGCCCGCCAGCCCCTTCCGCATCCCCGAGGACGACGAGTACGAGACCACGCAGGAGTGCGCGCCCCCACCGCCGCCGCGGCCGCGCACGCGAGGCGCGTCCCGCAGGACGTCGGCGGGGCCCCGGCGCTGGCGGCGCTCGCGCCTCAACGGCCTGGCGGCGCAGCGCGCGCGCGCGGCCCGGGACTCGCTGTCGCTGAGCAGCGGCTCCGGCTGCGGCTCGTTCTCCGCCTCGGACGACGACGCGGACGACGCGGACGGGGCGCTGGCGGCCGAGAGCACGCCTTTCCTCGGCCTGCGCTCGGCGCACGACGCGCCGCGCTCGGACTCGCCGCCGCTGTGCCCCGCGGCCGACAGCAGGACTTACTACTCCCTGGACAGCCACAGCACGCGGGCCAGCAGCAGACACAGCCGCGGGGCGTCCCCGCGGGCCAAGCAGGACTCGGCGCCCCTCTAGGTCCCCTCCGCCTCGCCCGCCTCACCGGCTCCACGGAGAACAGAGACCGCCGCCTGGAGAGAGAAAGGAGGGGAAGAGAAATAAAAATATTTTTATTTTCTATAAAAGGAAAAAAAGTATAACAAAATGTTTTATTTTCATTTTAGCAAAAATTGTCTTATAATACTAGCTAACGGCAAAGACGTTTTTATAGGGAAACTATTTATATGTAACATCCTGATTTACAGCTTCGGAAAAAAAAAGAAACAACAAAAAAAAGAGAGATGGGCCAATTTTTTGACTCTTTAATAGAAACCTATATTGTGGTGCCTTTTGCTGTACGCTAATCTGGGGCTCCTGGAGAGTCGTCTGGGGTGCAGGATGGGGAAAGGGGAGCTGTAGGATCCCGAACTGGTGGGGTGAGAAAAAGCAGGTTAAAAAAAAAAAAAAAAAAAAAAGGCTGCTGTGGCACTGAGGGTGGTGGACAGTGAGAAAGAAAATGAGCCATTAGCTAGGTTGCCCCCCAAGCCAGATCTGGAGTCTTCAGCCGCGGATGAGATGGCAAGGATCCTAGGCTTAGAGCTAGAATTGGGGTCAGGTCATTTCCAGGAGGAGACACAGGCCCCTGGGCGACAGCAACCAGAATGGGGAGGGTCCTCCCCGCTCCTCGCAGCTGCTACAGGAAGAAGGACAGAGAAGGAGGTCTCTCCCCAGCCCCCGAACCCAGGGAGGGGGCAGCTCTACCAGGGGCCCAAGTTCACGGCTCCTCCTCCCCTGCGGCCTCCAGGACACCCTCTGTCCTCTGCAGCACCTTCGTTTACAGGTTGTCTTTTCTATTTTACGCCTGCATGTCCTTTGCATTTCAGATTCTTTAGATTGGATGCATGGTCACGCTGGGACCCAGAAGAGCCACTGACAGTGTATTCGATTCCCTTTTTAGCAATAAAGTAACACCATTTTCCTTCTCCAGACCAGCGCCCAGCCCCAACCCACCCATGACTTTCATTCCCCGTCCAGTCCTGTCCTCCCAACCCCCAAAACTGGATCCAATGCTAATTTGTCAAAAAAAAAAAAAAAAAGGCAATTGTCTAAAAAAAATCTCAATCAGAAACCAATGGGAACCCTGAAATGTCTGACCACCTGACTGTTGACACTTGAACATTTTTATATTATAAATAAAATCAGAAATAACTCCTGTTTGACTCTGTGTGCCTCGCCCCAGGTGAGAAGGAAAGACAGGAAGAGGACCTGGGGTGAGGCAGATGGGTGTTGGAAGGAAGTGTGGAAATGACCCTCTTTCCAGTCCCCCTGGGCACAGGTTCCTAGGACAGGCTCCAAGCCTTCTTCCAAACCATTTATAAGGTGTCCCTCCTGGCTACTAGGGAACCCAGCCAGGGGAGTGACGCAAATAGTTCTTCAAAATCAGCCTCAGAACTTTGGCCCAGTTCCTGCCCTGAAGCTACAAGGCTGGACTGAGGCAATAGTTTCCTGCCCAGGTGGGTGAAGAAGGAAGGGTTGTGGGGTTGGCACTGGGGCAGCAGAGACAAAGATGACCCTTGGGGCCTCAGGCAATCACAGGCTAAGTCTAGACCTGCAAGACGGCATAACGATGCCCTCACTGCCAGAAGGACCATGGCAGCTGCAACTTCTGAGCCCACAGGGTATTATTGCTCTTTCCCCAACTTTATACCCCCTCAGAGCCAGGTCCTGTTTAAACCCGCAGTCCTAGTAAAGGTCTGTGATTTCAGATATGGAGGAGACAAAAGTCAGGGTGAAGAGTCTTTCCCCTCATCAGCTAATTTATTGAACAAAGCACCGGGAAGCAGCAAGTCCCAGTCAGAATATGGTCTTTTTTTTTTTTTTCCCCAAATCGCTGAGGTGGATGTGTATGCCTGTGCGTATGAGTATATCATGTGCGCATCCCCAGCCTGGATTTAGTCAAAGATATTTATATGGGAGACAGAGGGGCCTAGAGTTAAAAATAAAAATAAAAATAAAACCACCTTTAGTAACTGATAGGGGTTGAGTTTCACACCCAGCTCTGTGTCTTCTCCAGGCCACAGTTTGCTCATTGAGAAGAGGAAGTGGCCACTTCAGAGGGTAGCTGTGGCGATTACACATGGATGACTCGGGGAGCTCTTGGCAGTGGTGGAGATGGTGGTGCTGACAGAATCCTGTGCCTTGCACCCTTAAATTACAAATCAGAGTGGTAGAAAAGATTGAGATGAGGGAGGAAAGTAAAGGAAGAACTCAAGTCATATGCACCGTGGGGTGCTGGGACAGCGCCCATCACAAAGAAAAAGTCCCTAGGCCAGGACCCATCCAGAGTCCAGCTCTCTCTCTGAGTTTGCTATTGCATTGGAAACTTTCTCAGGGGCAGTATCCCTTCTGTGTGACCTCTGACATCAACAGGACCCCATCTTACCTTCTGTGACCTCTTGGTGAGCCCACTGACCAGCATCTGAGTGGGTCAGTATCCTCACTTGACTTCTCTGAAGGTTTTTAAGTTGTTGCCTTCTAGATTTTTAATCAAAAACCATCTTTATGACTCAAATAAACTCACTAATCTTTATATGACTCCTTTCCCCCTATTAACTCTGGGAGACTCCGTGAACCCCTTGGCCTGTATATATGACCCCACTGGGTTCTGTCTCACCTGCTCTGCTCTAAGAGTACAAGGCCAGACCCTCTTCTAATTCCTCGACTTTTTCTTCATTACACACACTATCCACCCATTCGATGTACAGGCTGGAAGCACCCTTGGCCAGAGAGGCCTCTTGCTCTCTCTGTACCCCAGGTTTCTATCTTGGGGGGCATCGAGTATGTGTGGTCTTTCAGGAAGCATTGCAGCCCTGTTAAGCAACTTCCCTTCCATTACTCTGTACCCCAGAACACTCAGGACATTCAGGCAGCTTCCAGGGTCAATGTTTTCTTCCCCATTCCCCAAATTCTTCACCACATCATTTTTAGTATCTTTTACAGACTCCCACCCTTGTAGTCCTCAGTGGCAATGGTAACTACCTGTCCTCCCTCCCCTCGACTGTGAAACTCATGAAGAGAGGAAACTGGTCTAACTTCTAGCACTGAGTGTATGTATTGACTCTCACTGGATACAAGGACAAAGACACAAGAAACTGTCAAGGGTTAACCAGCAGTCCCTGAGGCCCAGGACCGCCAGATGGCGCAAACCACTCACAGTATTTTGCCAAGCCTTGGATTTGGATAGTTCTAGAAAACAGGTAAGGTAGGGGCAATTGTTGAAGAAGGGGGGCATGATGGTTTATTAGAATTCAGGAAGAAATATTAGAACTTTGATTTAGATTTATTTTCTCTCATCTTTTTTAAATGTCTATTTTTGTGTATGTTTTATAATGTACATAGTATTTTAGTACAGTAGTACATGTATATAATTTACAAATAAAGAATTATACAATTAAGTAAGTGAACGAAAAATGTCTTTACTGGTGGGGGGCACAGCTAGTGCTCAGGGAAGCACACCTGTCTGAGGACCGAGAACCCTCATGGAGCAGAGACTGAAATGCTAACCTGAAAACCAAAGGACCTTCGAGGTAGCTGGAGAAAATACACAGAGCTCTTTAATGCTGCTACATGGCCTTTCAGACTTCACTTAATTCAACATCTACTCCCCCCAGCAAAACAAAGGGGCTGGCTGTAATAATCCTGATTCAAATTACTACACCTCACCTCTCCATACTGACAGGTCCCTGCACGTGAGTGGACTCTGGTGTTAGTTGCTTAGTTGCAGGACTGGCTTATCTTATTAACAAAATACATAACCAAAGAGGTTACACTGCTGGCCAAACTATAGTGGTCTGCACAATAGGAGGATTGACTTATGGTGGCCACATAGAGAGGACTGTCACACCAACTTTGTTGGTCTGAATGAAGAGTTTGAAGGATGCCACCTTGTGATGAGCAAATATCTCTATTCATTCCAGATATATCCTTAGCTAAGCCTTTCTAACTCACTAGAAAAATGACAGAAATATCAATAACCAGAAATTTGTAGTTCTACCATTTCCCAGAAGAATTGATGATTTCCAGAACCTTCTTCCCACCTGCCAACTTTGGGTCTGCTGCCATGTGGCTCTTGGCAAGGTGGAGTGTCTAGTTTCTGTGAAGTGGGTCTGTACAGTAATCCAAAGATCTGATAGCACCCACATGAAGATCCAAGTACAAACAGGAATATGCTCCCAACCCGTTCACCACACAGGATACCCTTGGAACAGAGAAGGCGCCACACACAGATCCTATTTAGTTCAAAAGTATCAGCTGCAAGAGCAATCGTGAGTCACAGGTCAGCCGGAAGAGGAAAAGGCAAGAGCAACAGGAAGTGTGCGCAGTCTCCATCTTTTCTCCCAGCACATCGGGCCATGGAGGTCTCACAGCAGCCCACCTCACTAGCAAACTGAGCTTCAGAGATGGGCTTTTTCTTCATCTGATTCATCTTCTAACTGGTAGCAGTTCCAAAACCATTTGTAAATGGATTCCTTATATATATAGAATTTATAATATATACATATACACTTATGTCTGTATAAAAAAAAAGAGATGGTAGTGACCTCAGTGGGTGGAGGGAGAAGCAGACAATGCATGATTGGGGTCAGCTTGGCACTGCATGGAAGCCAGTCCCCAGATTATTGCGATGTGAGGCAGGAGAACCGGGCCCGATGCAGAGGCTGCTGGGAGAAGGAAGGAGAGGAGTGCTGGTGGTCCGCAGACCCGCTGCTGGTCAACTCAGGAAGGAGGAAAAAGGAAGGGAGCTCAGACCTGCCACTACAAGCACAAGATGAGGGAGAGTTTGATGAGCCAGGCAGATCTGGGGAAACAACGGTTTTGGACCTCTCCCGTGGGGGGGCACTAGCTCATGATGAGTCTGCAGAGTGAAGTGGGTCCAGGCCAAATGGCCCAGGATACAAGATCAACCCCGTGAATGGCATCTCCATGTTCTTGACACAGACTCTCCACATCCCCTCTGGTTGCCTGCGGTTCCGCTGAGCAGCCCCTCCCTGGCGTTGTGCTCACTGACCCCTTTGGGGACATCTGCCTGCCTCTGAGGCCTGGGCGTCCATGCCAGCTAAGTTTCAAGCCCAGAGGCATCCTTTGCAGCTTTGCTGCCAGTCACAGGCCCATGGCCCTGGCTGAGGGCAGGGCTTGAGTGAGTCTTCCGGAGAGCAGGGTCATCCCCTTCCAGAGTAGCCAGCCGTGCTTCAATCCGCTCCAAGTCATCTGAGCCCACTTTGATTTTCACAGTCAGGAGGTGGATATAGGTCTCATAACGGCTTTTCTGGGGACAAAGCAAAGGCCAAACACAAGGTCAAAAGGGTGGAATATTACTCTATCATGCATAGCAGAAGACTGGTTTCCTTAGTTTGCAGACAACTCTCGCTAGCGAACAAAAAGAAAATAAGCCACCCAGTAAAAAAAAAAAAAATAGGCAAAACATATGCACGTAAATATCACTTATAATTTTTTTTGAGATAAGGTATTTCACTATGTAGTCCTGGTTGGCCTGGAATTTACTATGAAGACCAGACCAAGCCTTGAACTTGCAGTAATCCTCCTGCCTCTCCTTCCAGAGGGTTGGGATTACAATCCTTCATTACTACATCTAACTTCTAGCTTGTAACTTGAAAATCCAAATAACTAGGCTGGAGAGACGGCTTAGGGGTTAAGACTCTTCCTCGAAAGCAGAAGGTCCTGGATTCCAGGTCCCATGTAAAAAACACCAAGCAACAGCCTGCACTTTCAGTCCAGTCCTGGTGGGTGGAGCCTGGGAAATCCCAGAGCAAAGCAAAAAAGGAGGTAGAAGTAATCCAGGATGATTCCCTAAGTCACCCTTGGTCCTCCCAGGAACACACAGTACCCTCTTGTACACACGCACGTGCACACACACGCACACACACACATGCACATACGTGTGCGTGCATGCAAAATAAATAAACAAAACATAAGAAAAAAAGAAAATCCAAATAACTGACAGAGCTTTCTTGGATATAACTTAAAAGACACAAGCAACAAAAGTTAAAAGGGGACTGATGGGACTGACTGACTGCACTGATATTTAAAACTTCTGAACTTCAAAGGATAAAGAAATAATATTTAGTGGATACAAAGTCTGCACTTGGGAAGATGGACCACACTGGAGACTGGTCGCACAATGCGAACAGACACTACTGAGCTACACACAATTAAGAGGGTAAATTTTATTATGTGTTGCCACAAGTAATTAAAAAAAAAATTTAGGGCCTGGAGAGGTGGCTCAGGGGTTAAGCCTCTGCCTTGCAGGCAGAAGGTCCTGAGTTCGGATCCTAGACCCCACGTATAGATGCTGAGTGGAAGCAGGGGGGGAGGAGCCTGTGTTTTTGGTCCTGGTAGGGCGGAGTCTGTGAATCCCAGAACAGAATAAACAAGGAGGAGGTGGAGGCGGCCCATAGTGGTTCGTCCATGGTTCTACACACACACACACACATACATACACACGTGCACACATGCATACACGCACAATTGAATAAATAAAAAAATTTAAATAAAAACTGCAATGGAACACCTATTGTTAAATTCATAAGATTAATGAAATTGAAACCATTTTAAATGTCTAATGTTGGTCAAGACATAGAGAAACAAATAGGTGCATTTACAAACCATTAAAGAGGTTCTAAATCGCTGTTAACACTTAAGAGGGTGATCTAACAGTGTCCAAGGGCCCCGACTCTGAACTTCAGGCCCTCAGTCAGGGGTCTCTTTTCTCCACTTCCTCCCCAACCACAGCAAGCCTAGTGAGAGAGGACCAATGCCAGGCAGGGTCGCATCTCCGGGTCAGGATCCTGGTTCCTGTTCTTAACTGTGTCACCTCAGACAAGTGTTTCCCCATCTGCCAAGGGGGGATAGAAACAGAACCCTTTCTACAGCATTGATATGGGCATGAACTCAGAGAAGTGAAGAGAACCAGTCAGTCCTAAAACAGCTCAGCCTTCTGGAGCTGTTGCCATCTCTGTTTTTACACTACGGAGATGTGAGAAGACATCCAGAAGCCATCAAGGTTGGTGGCATTTCAGATGGGGGTCTGTAAAGCTCCCAGAAAGGCCCAGGTGTAGGCTCCACTGCTGATTTGGCAGCTTGCCTGAGCAAGACCAGCCCCTGGAGGCTGTGGTACATGGTTAGAGTCCACCGGCCTTAGCGGGCCCTGCAGTAAGCTCCTGGCTGTGGAAATACATTGAGGCAAGAGATGACGGGTGGGTGGTGACTTCCTCCTGCAGCCCCAGCTCAACTCCTCCCGGGCACCACGAAGGCCCACCTCGAACGTGAGATAGTGCTCCTTCAGCCGGTACTCCTCCGCCTCCTTGGACTTGAGGCCTCTCTCCACCGGGTGACACCTGTGTTCAGCCAGCTCTGCAGTCACCTGCTTCAACTTATTCTCATGCGACCTCAGCTGCTCCTCCTGCAAACATAAGCCCGGAGAGTGAGGTCTGACATTCAGGAAGTCACAGATGGCCAGGGTCCTCAAATCTATGCAACCATCTCCTCCTACTTTACTCCTTCCTCCCCTTGCCCTCAAGAGCATCAGCCCTCCTCTGTGCTCCAGTCTCAGGAGATGAAAAGCCCCATGCTTGCACGTGACATGGACACCCACTCACCCAGACACACCCCAGCACCAGCACGTGGACCCAGGCACTCTGAACCAAGCCTCCCCTCACCCTCATTATCCCCGGCTCCATACAGCACGTACGTTCTCTGGCACTTATTCTCAAGTGAGCATGACGGACACAGATCCAGATCACACCCCAAGACGGACTGAGAAGCTGTCACTGACAGAAGGGAACATACACATCCCACTCACCACAGTGCAGCCAAGCCCCACTGGGCAGCGTATGCATACAGGTGTGTGGACATGTGTGGAGCAGGCCTCAGGTTTACATGAGTGCATATGTGTGCTTATGGGATGTGAATGTGCATACATGGTATCTATATGTCGAGGCTCCAGGCAGAAAGCTCTGGGGCTCTGTGGAGAGATGAGGAAACTAAATAGGAACGGGGCTCATAAGAGATGTCAGAATGTTTGGGGTTTCCTAGCCCTTCACTCTCAAGTTCTGGACCACTATTTATCCTTTCATCTCAAAAAAAAAATACCATGAAAACTTAAAGCATTGTTGAGACAGGTTTTTGATAGAATTATAGATAAGTATTTAAAGATAATTAAAAATATCAAGAGTATTAAGGGCTGGACAGATGGCTCAAGGGTTAAGCCTCTGTCTTAAAAATGGCAGGCAGGGGGCTGGAGAGGTTGCTCAGGGGTTAAGCCTCTGCCTTGCAGGTGGAAGGTTCTGAGTTCGGATCCTACACCCCACGTATAGACGCCGGGCAGAAGTGGGGGCAGCCTGAGTTCTGGTCCTGGTAGGGCGGAGCCTCTGAATCCCCGGGCAGAGTAAACAGGAGGAGGTGGAGGCGTCCATATTGGTTCCCGAATTGGCCCGTGATTCTACACACACACACACACACACACACACACACACACACACACACACACGCTCGCACAATTGAATTAAAAAAAAAAATGGCAGGCAAAAATGGTAGTGGCCTATATTTCTGGTCCTGGAAGGCAGAGGCTGAAAAATTCCAGAGCAAAGTAAATAAGAAGTAGAATTAATCCAGAGTGATTCTAGAAGTCACCTTTAGGCCTCCACAAGCACACACAGGACCCCTCTGATACACATGGACACATTCCAAAAAAAAAAAAATTTTTTTTAATTAAAAGAGCATGGGGGGGGGCTGGAGAGGTGACTCAGGGGTCCTGAGTTCGGATCCTAGACCCCACGTATAGACACTGGGCAGAAGCAGGGGCAGCCTGAGTTTCTGGTCCTGGTAGGGCGGAGCCTGTGAATCCGGGGGCAGAGTAAACAAGGAGGAGGTGGAGGCGGTCCATGGTGGTTCCCGAATTAGCCCGTGGTTCTACACACACACACACGCACAATTGAATTAAAAAAAAAAGAGCATTGGGGCTGGAGAAATGGCTCAGGGTTAAGACACTGCCTCATAGCAGAAGGTCCTGAGTTCAGATTCCAGGTCCCACACAAAACACCGGGCAGAAAGGGTAGCGGCCTGTACTTCTGGCCCTGGTGGGCAGAAGCTGGGAAATCCCAGAGAAGGAGGTAGAAGAAATCCAGGATGATTCCCGAAGTCATCCCTGGCCCTCCACAGGGACATATGTGCCCTCTGATACACACACACACACACACACACACACACACAAAATGAACGAATAAAGTTTAAAAATATATTTTAAAACAATAATATTGAACGTTAACAAAAAATAACAAATTCTGGTGAGGACTGGGGTAAGGAACCCTTATTTACTACGTGTGGGAATATAAACCAGTGCAGCCACTGGGAAAATCACTATGAAGGCTCTTCCAAAAAGTAAAAATAGAACTACTATATGATCTCACTGTACCACTTCTTGGAATTTATAGAGCGGTATCAAGTCAGCATACCACAAAGACACCAGCACATCCATGTTCCTTGCAGCACTGTTCAGAATAGTCAAGATATAGAACCAGCCTTGGCAGTTATCCATCAACAGATAAATGGATATAGAAAATATAATGAATATACACACTGGAGTGTTGTTTGGCCATGAAGAAGAAAGAATAAGTCACCATGCACAAGAAAATGGAAGGAATTGATGATCATTATGTAAAACAAAGGCAAACCGAAGAAATACTTCAAGTGTTACATGTTTTCTATCATATGTAGAAGCTTTAAAATAAAAGTGAACAGCAATATGAAAGTTGAAAAGGAGGTTTGCAGGAGTTCATTTGGTTCAGTTTGTTTGGTATAGAGACTTGAGGGAAGGTTTATTTGTTTTGAGAAAGGGTCTTGTTACATAGACCAAGGTGACCTCAAGTTCACTGTGAAACCCAGTCCAACAGTCTTCTTGCCTCAACCTTCTGGGGGATTATAGAGTGTACCACCCTGCCCTTTGAAGAGGAATGCAGAGAATAAGAAGCAGGGTGAAGGAAGAAGGACGGATGATAACATAACCAATACGCAATGTATGCTTATATGGAAACACCACAGTGAATCCCATTGAGTTGTACAATTAATGTGGGCTAATGATATTTTTTAAAGACTATTGGATGCGGAATGAGCTGATCTCACCTGTCCCTAGCTTACCATAATACACACATGCATTTATACCACAGATCTACAAGCATACCCACAGAGAAACAGGTTTGGCAGAGAAACTTGCCCATGCCACCCACCCCAGCACAGGCAGGCCTCTGTGTGGTGGGGGACGGCTTCTGTAGTAAGTAGGGATGTGGGCATGATAGGATGGGGGAGAATATCTCCCCTCCCTGGTGTTCCTCAACCCAACTCTTGAGCCCTAGAGCTAAGGGTGGGGTTATGAGCAGAAGCTGGGCTGTGGTCACCAGCCTGATCCCAGGAGCTCTTACCTGGCAGAGCCGAGTGGTGCAGGAGGGCAGCAGGGGCCTACAGAACTTCTTCATCGAGCTGACGGCTGCTGGGAAGGCTGGAGCTGAGAAGATGGCAGCCACCAGGTTGATCCTCAGAATCCAAGACAGCATTTCCTCCTTGCTCCTGGGGAAAGGCGAGGACAGAAGTGAGCTCAGACTTCTCATAACAGGACCCCCCCAACACACACACGCACACACACACATCTGGTGTCCTCACTTTACACAGGATGGGAAAGGGAGAAGGAAGAGAAGCACATTGGGCCTGGTCAGAGCTGGCCCAGCTCCCAAGTCAACATGGGTTCTCATAATATAAACCTGCCCAGGTCTAGTATGAAGACCTTGGAGGTCCAGAGTCCTCCTGTCCTGCCCCTGACACCTGCCTTCTACTCTGATCCCCAGACCTCATCTAGCAGTCTCCCTCCTTGAATTTCATCTGACATGTGAAAACCCTCCCAAGTCACAGAGCAACACAATACAGGAGAATAGAAGGAAGACTAAAGGTCAACTTTAGTTGGGAGTTTTCCCATACAACCTCCAAGTGTAAAGTCAAGGATGAATCACTGTCTCTTAGCCACACCTTCAGGACTTCAAAGTGCCAGGCAGCCCCTGCAGGCAGAGCTTGTTAGGGCTAGTTATGTTTCTAACCAATGCTCAAAGTATGCTTAAATGGAAACACCACAGTGAATCCTGTTGATTTGTAAAATTGATATGGGTTAACAATATTTTTAAGAACACTAGGTGAAGGGTCAACCAATCTCACCGGTCCCTAGTTTCCTGACTTGCACACAGCCTCCTACATTTATGCCACAGATCCACAAGCACACCCATAGATGTACATCACTGGCACAGAAGTCAATGGACAGGCTATGGAGTCCAAGTTGCAATCAGTGGCATATCTACCGAACTTCCAGGTGAAGGGAATCCACCTCGAGAACCATGGGTTTGGAGCACCTAAAGCAGACACACATGATGTGTGGCTAATGAGTGCAGGCAGCAGAGATGGATGTCCACCGTGAGACAGCAGGGGAGTGGAACACCAAGAACCAATGCTGCAGGAAGGACCCTGCTCCTGCTTACGGCGCTTGAAAGAGGAAGACCCTCCAGTCAGCTGTCTTCAACTTGAGCACGTTGGACTTCTTGCTGTAGTCAGAAGCCCTGGTGGCCAGAGCATGATGCACACGAATGGCATTCTTCAAGTCCCCCTCTGACAGAGCTTTGTCAGGCCTGTATTCATCCTGTGTGGTGAGTGCTCTGTCACACATTGTCCCCCCACACCATGTCTCCTTCCTCCCTCTCACTCCCCTACTCTGACTTTGTCCCTCTAGCTCCTGGCACCCCCAACAAGAATCACTCTTAGTACCTTCTCCCACACCCCACTTGTCCCAGAGGCCTGACCCTGAGTATGCATTAAACCACTGGATATTTCAAATCCCTCCCCCCAAAAAACCTCCAGAGCCTTCATTAAGCATGAGTCAGACCTTTGACTCAGCTTCTTCCCAAGCCTCGGTCCTGCCCAGGGACCACGGGAAGGGGCTGGGTGGACTGTGCTGGCCCTCCCTATGTGAGGACTCTAGGCTCTGAGGCAGCTTCCCTCTCACCTTCTGCAGGTACAAAATGGTCCCCTTGAGCACCGCATAGAACTTCTTCCAGCCACGCCTCCCACGGGGTGCTGGAGGGAGCACAAATAGTGTGACCGAAACCTGCCGCTCCACTAACTCCCACCCTGCTCCGCCCCCGAGCCTGCCTGTCCATGTGTCAACAAAGAAGTGGCCTAGGGTGGGACCCTCCTATGCCAGCATCCCTCCCTACCCCGTTCCCCAGCCTGATACCCACTCCTCTTGCCGTCCATGTCGGCGTGAGTCTTCCGGGTCAGCACGCCATGTTTGTAGGTGGTAGCACTGAGAGCCTGGGGGACATCCAGGAAGGGGTTGCCGCCATCCAGGATTCGAGTCACCTTCTTCGTGCCTGTCCCAAACTTGTCATCCACCAGCTCAGACAGGGATTTCCTCAGTTCCTCCTCATCACTAGGAAGGCACCAGACCTGAGAACTGCCTCCTGAGAGGCCTTGGTCCCACACTGCCAGTCTCTCCCACAGTCATCTGTGATAGTCAAGGTGCCCGGGCCTGGGATTAACTAACAGATCAACCATCAGACTGCATGACGGGATTATCTGGATCAAGATATTTGAGATGCAATGGTGGTACCTTCCAGGAGAAGACCAGATAGAAGGAAGTAGAAGGAAGAGCTCTCTCATCTCTCTCTTTCCCTCCCTCTCCTTGTGCTGGCACTGGCAAGTTCATCTTTCCTGCTGCCACTATTCTTTACTGACATCAGAACCAAATTTCTCTGACCCTTCAATGTGACTCTGACAGTTCAGAGACTCTCTTGGAATCCTCCACCCTTCCACTAGAATGGGACTGCAGCTCCTAAACTAGACAGCTACAGTCAGCCCTTGTTGTACTACCTAGATTTTATGTCCAATACACACACACACACACACACACACACACACACACACGTACACACATGCATATTCATTCTACCATCTTTGTTTCTCTGGAGATCCCTGACTTCTCTGGGATCCGGAGTTAAAGCTGGGAGCTGCCAGAACACAGATTCTGGTCTCTGATCCCTCCCCTTAGTCTTCGGTTCTGACAGTCGGTACCTGCTCTTTGAGTTACAATCTCTAGGTTAATCCTCACCTTTGATCACAGAGTTGGAGACTTCCCTATCTCCAGGTCTCCTTCTCAGTCTTCCTTCTCTCTCCAGCCCAGGAGAGCTAATCTTGGCAAACTATAAGTTGCTACACAAAGCATGCCAATACATGTCAGTGGCAGAACAGTGGTGAGCCCAAGATCCACACTAACCATGGGAGACTTGGCAGAGGGGTACAAGTTCTTTCCAGTAGGATTGGGGTCCCTGATCCTGAGACTTCTACATGGATCCAAAGGTACAGTCTTCCCTGAGGAGCACAGCGAGGAGGGGGCTATGCCCAGAGCCTCTTACAGCCTCCTGAGCCAGTAACGTCTCCTACTGTCCTGTCAAATGGCTGCCACAGCCTTGACAAGAGAAAAAAATTAGGGGGAAATAACCTTTCCTCACTGACAAGGGCAGTCACCCCCCAAACACGGTCATATTCCTGGAGTTGCAGGGAACCTGTGCTTCTTGCCTACCTACCTCTCAAAGGTGAAAAGCTCAGTATCCACAATATAGAAAAGCTAGTCATGAACATCATAGAACTAAATTCACTTCATTCTATCCTGTATCAATGGAAACATTGAACACTTACAATCAAGTTGGAAAACAAACCTAAAGAGGTGTTAACTAATCGGACAGGGGTCCTGGGCTGGGAGACGTCAGCACCATGGAGAGTGGTCATCATTACTAGCCTATAACCCTTAAGCCACTCCCTCTCCCAGTAACCAATCTCCCATACCTGTGCCCACAGGCACTACTCACATGGCCCATTCCAGCTTTTCATTCTTGATGGAGTTGTACAGGGTCTGGAAAGGAAAAAACAGAGGAGTTCAGGGAAAGAGTCAAAGAAATCCTGACATATTCGACAACATGGCTGCAGTGAGAGAGCACCCTTTCAGCTAGTGGGGTGGAGTGGGTACTTGATTTAGACTTGTTTGTTAGATAAAGGAGTTGATAAGTGATGCTTAGTTAGATTGTCACTGTCTATCCCCCCAGGAGACTATAAGCTTCACAAACTGTCCATCTTGCTTGCCACTGAATCTCCAGTACATTATTTGAACTCCACATATTGCAAATGAGCAACAGTGTGGATGGATGGATGGATGCATGCATGGATGAATAGATGAATGGAGGGAGGAAGGGATAGAAGTATGGAAGGAGAGAGGTTTTACACGGCTGGGGATGTAACTCAGTTGAAAAATGCTTGCCTACCATGCAAGAAACTCTGGGTTTGATCTCCCAAATCACATAAATAAGGCATGGTGGCATATGGGATCAGGAGAATCATGAGTTCAAGATCATCTTCAGCTACCTATGAATTTGAAGCCATTCTCAACTACATGAAACCTTGTCTTAAGTTGGAAAAAAGAGTGTTTGTGGTTATAAGGATTGGTAAGGGCTGAATGGGTAGGTACATGGGTAAGTGATTATATAGTTGGGTGGATAAATGCATGTATGCATGAGGAAATGAGTGGTTGGATAGACAAGTGAATAAAGGATGGATGGATGGATGGATGGATGGATGGATGGATGGATGGATGGATGGATGGGATAAGACTGGTGATGGTTTAAACTCAAAGACATGCTCTCAATAAGAATTTCTTGATGGTGACTCAAATAATTGTAGTTAAGACAAGAGATAGACAATGTTCCTTTTTCAGCTTTACTTGCAAATGATACGTAATTTTACAAATTTACCTGCAGATTCACTATTCAACTCCCCTTCTGGCACTATCAGGAGTTCATATAAAAATGAACTCATTATCAACCCCTGTCTTCAAGAAATACTTCTTCTTTCTCCAAAGTAGAACAATGACCGAGTTGGGAAAGCCAGAGCTCCACTCAGGATTTCAGCTTTAAAGGAGAACAAATTCCTTTCACTGATGATGATGTTGGAGGAATGAGTGGGCTTTCCCTGTGGTGATGATTATGGTGGTAGTGCTAGCAATGGGTGTGGGTTGAAGCTGTGACAAGTGGTGTTATTGATGGTTATGATAGTGAGAATAATGATAACTGAATCTCTAAAAATAAACTGCATGGAGCCTAGTCCTCTGCCTTTTTAGAAAACACAGAGCAGTCCACCTTGGAGTTGGACATTTTCTAACTCTATTCCAGGGTCATGGGGCCCTGACCCCATTGTTATGGCTCAAGCACATCAGAATTTAGAAGGGCAGAGACATCTCTCCACCCACTTGGACAGAGCTGGGGACCCTTAGTAGGTACTACCTTCAGCAAGTCTTTGGCAAAGTCTTGGCCATCATTCAACTGGTCCAAGTTGGCAATGAATTGCTGGCATGACATCTTCTTGCCGATGTTCTGTCATGGAGAAATGGTTTGCCTAAGAGTAGGGAAGAAGGTTGGTGTGGTCCACACCCTCTGCCCTACCCAGACAGATGGAATGAGACAGCATCAAGGGCAACAATGAAAATAAAACTCCCTGGATATTTCTTCATCTCCAAAAGTTCGCAAAACTCTTTTTCACATTCAGGACTCTATTTGATCCTCAATCATTATGGAAAGTTCTCTTCAAACCCAAAGGAAAATGCCAGGTTTGGATAAACATAGAACGACTGTTTGTCAGGTCCCTGTTCTGCTCCAGGCATTGTACTGAGCATGCATACCTTATCAGCTTCTCCCACCCACAAGGTAAGGAACCCAACCTATGGAAAGATGAAGTGATGTGTCTGTGATCACACTACAAGAAAGTGGAAGGACGAGTGTGTTTGACATCAGAGCCGGGTGTCCTCACTCTCTACTTCATGTTGACTCTCCAAAGTCACCCATCACCAGGACCCAATCACAGGCCTCTTGGCTCTTGAACAGAAACTCTGTATATTCCACCACAATCATCACTTCACTTTCTCTCCCGTACAGAGCAGGTCAGCAAGACTCAACGAGGTAGGTGAAGTGGAGGAAACATTGGTCTTACAAAATCAAAAATTGATTCCTGCTAGCACACATTTGTGTTCCTGCCAAGCAGGGCTGCCCTGAAGAGAACCAAGATAGATGACTTCATTTCTAGAGACACAAAGAGCTGGGATGACACTGTCCCAAGTTCTATCTTTGGTTAACCATTGTGTTTAAAGAGTGGCTTGAGCCTTCCAAACGTACCACCTGAGTGAGGCTCATGCTTTCAGAGTCTCCTTAGAGCACCCATGTCTAAGGAAGAACTGGACAGCCCCTCAATTTTGTGAGATTTTGTAGATTTGGATTTGCTATAAAGCAGTGCTTCCCCCAAGATTTAACTAGAGAGCCTGGCATCTCTGCAATGGAAATACATATTTCCCCCCAAAAAAATGTATATACTCCAGCAACCTTATTTACACATTTCAGAATCTTGAACATGTTTATCATGTGTCACCATGTGGGCTGGGATCCACCAAGAAGAGGTTTCCGTGTGCATTTCCCCAAATTCATTGACCTCAATACTATTTTTGCTAACATCACATGGACATTCATATATCACAGGAAGACTTTGGAAAACAATGATGCAAAGCATTTGTTTAGGACAAGATCTCTGCAAGCAGCCCAGGTTGGCCTCAAACTTCAGATCCTTCTGCCTCCACATCACAAATGCTGGGTTTCTGGATGTGTGTCATTGCATCCGACCAATATAAGGTTTAATATGCAGCTGACAAACAAGGATTTCTCTATACTTTTTCCAAAGATTTAAGATGAAAAGGGGCTGGAGAGGTGGCTCAGGGGTTAAGCCTCTGCCTTGCAGGCAGAAGGTCCTGAGTTCAGATCCTAGATCCCACGTATAGACGCCAGGCGGAAGTGGGGGCGGCCTGCGTTTCCGGTCCTGGTAGGGCACAGCCTGTGAATCCTGGGGCAGAGTAAACAAGGAGGAGGTGGAGACGTCCATGGTGGTTCCCGAATTCGTCCATGGTTCTACACACACATACATATATACACACATACATACACACTCGCACACACATGCATACATGCACAATTGAATAAATAATAAATTAAAAAAGTTTTAAGATGAAAAGATCCTATGTGTGTCCTGATGCATGCTTTTTGTCTTTTTATATATATTTTGTGTATACATTTCTCTCTCTCTGTGTGTGTGTGTGTGTGTGTGTGTGTGTGTGAGAGAGAGAGAGAATACTAGAGTACAGAAGCATGTGCAAATATTACCTTTGAGCTCCAAATGCATTGAATATTTATTTCCTGCCATTAGCTATGAGTACAAAAACAAAAATGAATCAGGCAATGGGCTGAAGATGTAGCTCAGTTTGTAGAACGCTTGCCTAGCATTCATGAAACACTGGGTTCAAATTCCAGTCTATATGAACCAGTGGCACACAGCTATAATTTCAGCACTTGGGAGTTAGAAGCAGGAGTATCAGAAGTTCAAGGTCATCCTCAGTTACATGGTCAATTTGAGGCCAGTAAGGGTTAGATCCTGTCTTGGGATGGGAAAAAAAAAAACAGGCAAGATTTCTAATTTTAACAATGCAGTCTCTTGCTGCAGAAAAATCTTCCCAATAAAAACAGCTATCATAAAAATACCAATGAAACATCTGGGGAAAGGCACTTGAGAAATATAAAGCAGGACATGAAAGCTTAAGATGCTACCACTTAAGCAACACAAAGAAACAAGCCCTGTATCAAGAACCTTCCCTGAATGCATGACCCAGTCACACGTGACCCTATTAGACTCAAAATCAAAAATTAAAGTTCAGAGTCCACCAAAAACAAGGGGTTCTGGGAAACACACCAATCATATGTCAACATGAAATTGAAATAAAGAAGAGAAATTGTATAAGGAGTTCCTCAGCTGGAAGGAAAACAATCCCAGATGAAAAGTTGGAGAAGTAGGAATCTGAGAGAGAAAGAAATATACATTACCCCCAAGTGGGAAAAGCACTTTTAACAAGTCAGAGTTACATACTGAAGACCACAGAGAGAACTGAGGGCTGGTTGGTTAGAATCGTATTTCATGCTAATGCTTGCCTAGCATGCAAGAGGCTCTAGGTTCAATCCCAAGGACTGTCAAAAAAGAAAAGAAAAAGAAAAAATGGAAGAAAATAGAAGAAAAAATGGAAAGGAAAGGAAAAAAGGAGCATTCTGAAGGTTGGAGATGTGACTCAGTGGAACAAAAGGAGAAACCAAAATTTGAAAAAGATTCAAATAACCCAAAAGGAATCAAGGAAGGACAAAGAAGAAAAAAACAGATGAACAGAAAAGAAACAGCAACTTTATTTTTTGTTTTGAAACAAGTACTACCTTCTAGATCAATTGGCAAGCTACACATCCTAGTGGAAGACCCTCTCTCTGGGAAGATGGGGGGAAAGAGGAGGGATCCTAAAAAAACAATACCTGAAATTGACATCTGGCCTCCACATACATTCACATACAAGTTAACACACACACACACACACACACACACACACACACACACACACACACACACCTGCATACAGGAGACTAAGACAGAAGTACTGCAGAGTTTGAGAAAACCTAGGCTACACAGTGCATAGTGAATTCCAAGCTAGTGAGTTCCAGGCAAGCTTGGGCTATAATGTAAGACCCTATCTCAAAAAAAAAAAAAAAAAATCTCAACCAAGGAGATGAAAGGTTTGTGTACTCCAAACTATAAAATATTACCTAATTAGATTAAGAAGACATAAATGTATAGAATGTGTCCTTTATTCATGGACTAGGAATGTGATATTGTTAAGATGGCGATCTCCCCAATCTAGCCTATGTACTCAAGGTAATCTCTGTCAAAATCTCAATGGGCACAGGTTCTTATGAAATTTCAAGAGATATCTCAAGTCTTGAGAAAAGAATAGACTTCAAGTATTCAGACTTCCCAGTTTCAAAACTTATAACACAAAGCAACAGTAATGAAAACACTGAGACATTCACACAAAGATAAGTCTATAAATAAATGGAAGTGAATTAAAAGTCAGAAAATGAACCTCTGGCCTCAGGCTCATTGTGCAGTCAAGGATGGCCTAAAATTTCTGATCCTTCTGCCTCTGCTTCCCAAATGGGAGGATTATAGGTATGCAACACTACACCCAATCACACAGTGCCGAGGATTAAACCCAGGGTTTTACTCATGCAAAGCAAGAATTCTATCAGCTGAACCACATTCCCAGCTCAACTGATTTTATCGTTGTATTGTTGTTATTCAAAGTCACACTATGTATCTCAGGCTGCCATCAGTCTTGTAATCTACCTGCCTCAGTCTTCTTACTGCTGAAATTTCAGGTATGTGTCATTATGTCCACTGATTACCAACATTATCTAACAGGAAAATGGTATTCTGAACAAACAGTGCTGGGACAACTAGATGTCTAAACAGAAATTAATGAAGTTGGATCTTTACATCATACTGTATTTAATTACAAAAATCGATTTAAAAAAAAAACTAAGTGTAGGGCTAAGTGTAGGGGTAGAGACCTGAGGAAAGACACCTGAAACTGCTTCTGGCCTCCACACTCATGTACACATAAGTGAATACACATACATGTATGTACACTTACACACAAAAGGAAAAAGAGATAAATTTGAATGTAATCAAAATCTATATACTTTAAAAAATATTTTCAGGTCAAATACTTAGAAAGGAACTAATATTCAGAATACAGAAAGCCATGAGGATGCAACAACAAATGACACCCCGATTTCAAATGGGCAAAAGAACCAGAGAGATGTGGCACAAGCCTGTATTCCCAGCATTCAGAAGGGTGAGTCAGGATTATGATTTCGAGTCCATCCCAGGCTACAAAACAAGATCTTGTCTCTAAAAATAAAATGAGTAAAGGAATTGAATCGATATTTCTCAAAGAAGATATACAAATAGCCAGCAAGGATGTGAAAAGAAACTCTATCGCTAGTCACTAAAACAAACAAATCAAAACCACAATAACAACTACAGTTTGGTGGTAGAGAATTTGTTTGTTTAACATCTGCAAGGTCCTGGCCTGATCTCCAGTACCAAAAACATAAAGAATAAAATTAAAAGGTACCATTTAATATCCACCAAGACGACTACAACATTTTCAAAATGAAAAGAAGGGTTAGTGTGGATATGAATTGGAACTCTTAAGTATTACTGGTAGGAATATGAAATATTCGGGCACTCTGTCAAACACTTTGGCAGTTCTTCAAAAGTTAAATGCAAAAGCATGCAACTCAGCAAGCCTATCCTAAGTATGTATCCCAAAGAATTGAAAACAGATGTTCAAACAAAAACTTTTACACAAATTTTCATAACTTCACATTCATATATTCACACATGCTACATATGGTATATCCATACAATAAAATATTGTCCATACATGAACAAGAATGAAATGCCAATACACGTGACAACACAAATGAACCTTGAAAACATTATATTGAGTGAAGTAAGCTAGACACAAAAGGACAAATGTTATATGATTCCACTTCCATGAAACAGCTACAAGGCAAATCCAGATGGGTAAAAATCACATCAGCATTGTCAGAGGCTGGTTAAAAGTAATGAGGAGAGACTGTCAGAGGGCATGAGGCTTATTTGGGATGGGGGTGCAACAAAAGAGTTCTGGAACTAGACACCATAGGGAATGTACTTAATGTTTCAAAATTTTGCATGTTTAAATGATGAAAATAGTCAATACTATGCTATTTTCATGTTACCACAATAAAATGAATCAATAATGATAGAAAAGACTTTTCACAGCACAAAAAAGCTGGCCTACTTGACACATAAGAACATTATGGTCAGCATTATAGAATACACTCCCTTTCCAAGTCCATGTGAAATGTTTGCTAAAGTTGATCTGTCTCTAGACTAAAAACAACACAACAAATAGCAAAGAAGTGAAGTTATACAAAAAAATTATCTAGTTTAAAATAAAAACTTAATAGACAACCAGACCAAAAAAGGCATGTACCAGGAAGAAAAACAAACAAACAAACCATATATCTAGATGGTTCCACAGCTAGGAAGGTGTATGGTTTAGAAACTGCAGGTTCCCAGCTCTTCCTTCCTCCTGTTCCCACTTGGATCAACTGAGCCTCCACTGGATCCTGAACCCACAGCTTCTAACAGGTACAAGTCATACCCAAGACTGACATCCTGGTTCTCTCAGGCCAAAGTGACCACCCTCCATAAACCCACATCCTTGCCCAGAATGGAAGAATAGGGCTGGGCACTGCCCAAGCCATTATCCAGGGAGTGACACTTGGCCACTGCCTTTTGCTTACAGAAACAAACTTTTTCTTGAAAGTTAGAAGTAGTGGAATTGATGACTTGAGTCCATGTGGTAGAGGATTCGGGGACAGATGAAAGGGTTTGACTGCTTAACTGAAGGCCTCCTTCTGAGTGACTGTAAAGTCAGCCTAAGATTGTTCAGCTCACAGTCCTCCCAGATCTTCCTTCCCTGTACCCCATTGTGAGCACACACCCCTAACTCACCTCCCATCCTTCCAGCTCCACCCTCTGGTGCATTTGCCTCTCCTTCTCCAGCATGGGCACACACCTTTTGCTCTCCCTTCAGCCTAACACCCCACAGCACGTATCATGGCTCTCTCTTTAACATCCCCTAACCCCACCAAAGTGGATCATGATCTTCTCTGGACTCTGAGACACCACACACTCTTAGTTTTTTTCCAAAAATTTCTGCTGCCTCCAGGCTCTCCTGGTCCCATGCTTACCTTTAATGCCAGACCCCAGGTCTGGGCAATCGGCCAGTATTCATCACCAGGGCACTTGGCCAGTCCATAGCTCTAAGTTCTACTAAGTCAACAGTGACCCTCCTCATTTTTCACTGTGCTCTAGACTCATTAATCCCCACTGCCTCCTTGGTGCCCCCATGTTGATGTCCAACAAGCATGTTCCACACAGCATCCAGAACTGGATTCAAGTCCCACCACCCACCTCAGGCCTGCACATGCGCACACACATTTCTTTCCCACGTGGGGAAAACTCAGCATCGGCAAGTAAGCATCCTCATCATCTAGCCCTATAAATACTCTCAGCAAGTCTCCCTCCACAGACCCTCCTCTCCACACCTACCATCCTGCTGCCAAGCCACCATCTTTCCTCTCCTACCAGAGGGCAACTAACAACTTTATAAAAAAAAAAATTACGCATATAAAAACTTAATAATGAAAAGTGCAAAAAAGTGCATATATATATAGAATAAGTGCATTCCTAGACATATATCCAAAAGAACTGAAAATATAATCAATATAAACTGATATAGTTGTGTTCACAGAAACCATGTTCACAGTGGGCAGCCTTCCCGGATCAGGTCCCTGGATCTTTCTTCGACCGGTTCCTACTCATCCTCCAGGTCTCTGGTCAGATCCTGTTGCCTTCTGACTCCCAGTCCTCCTGACACACCCTTCATTCCCTTCATGGACCTGTTACTGCTGGTAACCATGTGTCCCCTCAGCCTGTCTTGTACTAAGATAGGGGCTCTTTTCTAGCCTTGCTCAGGGAACACAGAAGATTTTCAGAGGACCATTGCTGAGCCTCTAACCCCTTAAATCCAGATACACCTCGTACAGCAAGTCTTCCTGTCTTCCACACCCTCTAACAGCCCCATCAAGCTCTCTCTCCGACCAGAGCTTGTCCTGAAACACCAGCAGGGCCCACATTCCCAACACCTTCAGGTCTAGCTCTCGATTTCTATCTGACAAGCAGTTGGAAGGAAGCCAGGGGAATAGACATGTTCAGTTACTGCTGCTGGTCTTGGGTGAAGCTCTCCCCAAGCTGTCTGTATTAAGCCTCACTAGTGGGAAATAGGGGGTAGAAAAACAAAGAGGAGCTTAATGAAGTAAGCAGCTGGCCCAGGCCACACAACTGGAGTGTGGGGAAATACGGAGAACTCCAACTAAGGACCCTCGAACCCAGCTGTTAGACTACACCGTTTCAAGGGGACTGTCATTCCTCAGCAGGCATAAAAGCCCCACCCACCCACCAGCTTTCCTTCCTCAGCTGCAATCCACGCCTGCTAGGAATCTCAAAGACGCCAACACCTGTAAAGAGAGGGATCTGTCTTGGGGAACTGGCTGGCTCGTGGCATCTGCTCTGGTACCTTCACAGGGAACACACCCAGCTTCACTCTGTCCCACACTCAGGCCCAGCCCAAGCTGACTGTACCTCCTCCAAGCTCCTCTCCTTCACCAGCTCCAGCTGCCGCCATTCTGCAGCTTTCCCAGCCTCAAGGCCGTGTCCACAGGATGGCTGTCATCCATGTTTTAATATTAGCAATGAAAACTATGGTTATTCTTAGGTAATAGTATTGTCCATAATTAAAAAAAAGTCTTCGGTAAGATATAGACCCTGTTATTTGGCGTGAGTTGCTACAACTCTCAGTCCTCCCCTGAGTGCCGAGAAAGAAATCACCATCCTCCCCTCCCTCCAAACCCTGACAGATGCAGAACCTGAATCCAAGAGAGCCAGTGACTTGCCCAGGGTCACACAATTACCCCATAAAGGGTGAGAGCAGGATATGAAGTCGAGGATATACCAACCTTCCCTCCCCCCCACACACAGTTAGGACTAATTAACTTTGAAACCAAATACACTGAGTCACAGAACTACCCCCAACCTCTAGGAGAGGCTCTGTCCAGCCCAGGTGAATGATGGCAAGGCAGTGGTTGGATGGAGCACACGGTGTGATGGGGACACACAGTGGATGGAGGCAGGTCTAGGTGCACAGGACATGCACACCAGCAGCTGCACTTACCACCTGACCAAGGGAGGGTAGGAGAGCCCAGAACAGGACCGCGGCCAACCAAGGAAGGAAGAAGGAGTTAGTGAACTTGGGAAGCCTGCAGGTAACCTGGGACCTGGGCACCCCACATTTGTTCCTCTACTCACTGGCCTGAGGGGGGTGACCATCCGACCTCTTAAGGATAGAGTGACCTGCTGTTTAATTGACAGGGACTGGCTGCCTGTCATAGCATTTCAGAGAAGCCACATTTGGGCTTAAAGATGAGTGGAAGAACGCAAAGCTTTTAGCAAGGAGGAGCATGAACCCCATGAGAGGTACATATCTACTTACCCTATCCTAAACATCCACGTGCTTCAACTGTTCTCACTGCCCTTCTTAAGGACCAAAATCCCAGGAACTACAGTCCAGTGGATAAAACTAGGCTATGGCCAAATCTAGAAGCAAAGTGCTCAAGTCTCAGGCATGCTGAAGAAATGCTGTCCCTGATCAAGAGGTTTCTGGAAGATTGGCCCTCAATGACTTGGGGAACCAGTGAGGGCACATGGCTCCTGCAACTCACATGTCCATGCAGGTCCGTGTTGAGCAGCATCAGGGCACAGGTGAGCGTGTGGATCCCATCTAAATCAGAGATGGCGGTATTCTTAGTGTGAGAACCCCAATTCTTCCCATTCCCAGCCTCCCTCCTGCCTCTTGATAGAACCAGCCTGGAGACAGAGGCTAGCCACCTGTGTGTTATACAGATTAGGGACAAGGACTAGGTGATGTTTGCTGCCCACCCCCACTGCGTGTCCAAGTTATCTGCCTGCCCCAGGTCAAGACATCTCTTTTCAGAGGAACCCTGACCACGCTGAGCCTTCTCTACTCCAGATGTCTGTCTCCTACAGTCAAATTCACCTTGAACCTCAAATCTTTTAATAAGGATTCTTGTCTCTTAACTCCTGAGAATTGGATCCATCCATAGAGCAAGTCCCTGGCCTTGGGAGGTCCCTGACACAAACCTGCACAACCCTAAGACCCCCACCAAGAGTAAATGTTATGGCAGGGGAACAGGGAAACATGAACCCTCCCACCAAAGCACTGAATCTCTGGGGTGGAGGATTTGCAGGAGCCTTGGGAAGAACAATGGGTGTAACCCTTGAGGCTCTCGCACCCAGCAGGCTAACTCCACTCCTGTGTCGTCCATTATTCATTCATTATCTTCTCGTTTTGGTTTTTCAGACTAGGTCTCATTCTGCAAGACCAGGCTAGTCTAGAACTTACTATACAACCCAAGCTGTATTCAAACTCAAGAAAGACCTCCTACCTCAGTCTCCCAAGTGCTAGAATTAGAGATGTGCTGGGTGCTATTCACACCCAGATCTATACATTCAATGTCAACTGAGCAATACTGTTCCCTAAGCATAAGACCCTCGGGATCAAAGTAGTAGGTGGGCCAGGGGGAGGAGCTGGATCCAGCAGGACGGGGGAGGCAGTGTGTGAGATAAGGGCAGGTGCTGTACCTTCTGAGGTGTTGTCATCAGGGTTGCACTGGCAGTACCGGCGGGAGAAGTGTGTGAGGACCCGTTCACGCTCCTGCGTCTCCCCCATCAGTGGGAAAGCCTTCAGAAAGGTCCTGGAAGGCAATCCAAGGCGGCTGAGAACCTCTCAGAACACAAATCAGTTAGGCTGTCACTGGTGCAGAAACCTCCCCACCGCCCCCACACATATACCAGGAGACCAGAGTGCCCATACCCAGGATCTGCGTCTGGACACCCTCAGCAGGCTCTGGGCATGTCTCTGAATACTAAGACCTGGAGGCCTGTCGGGCCTCAGAATTGCACCTGCCCTACAAGGCTCTTCTGGAAGCAAGCAGATGAGCACTTCAGAGACAAGGCAGATCTTCCCAGGGTAGATGTTCACTCCTCACTCCTCTGTGGCTGGGCCCAGACTCCCTGCCCAGTCCCTTAAAGTCCCTTCATCACTTCCGTACTCCAGCCAATTCCTAGACCCAGCCCTGTCTGCTGCCTCCCTGATGACAGTGGGCTGCATCCACCCATCCCACACCTGAAACTGCTGAAGCCCAAATACAGGTAACAGCAGAAGTCGAGTCCCATCTACCATTTCCCCTTAACGACTTTACTTCTGCTCACAGTTTCTTCACTGGAAAAACTGGAATGGCTGCTCTTGCCTTCCACAGCTTCCATAAGGAAAAACAGACGGGTGTATAAAGACCTGCGGCATCTGGTTGGCAGGAAGTGCTCAGTAGGCACATCCTTTGCCTCCTTTTTTCTCACAGTCTGTCTCCACTCCCACCTTCCTATCCTCAGCACCCATCACGCTGCTGGCATTCACTGGGTTGCTGGACTTTTGCTGCTCTTGGGGTTCTTTGGCTCAGCCAAACCCGAGGGGCCAGAGTCTTGCTTAAAGTTGCACAGCAAGTTATGATAGAACTGGTGAGACAGTCCCGATATGTAATCCCTACCACCAAAGGGCCCTGCCCCTTCCCAGCCCCACCAGCCCCACTGACCTGAGTGCTCGATCCAATGTGAGGCCTGAGAAGTCAAAGAAACTAAGGTACTCCCCGGCCACCAGCCTACTGAACTCATTACTGAAAAGAAAAAAGGATAGAATATCAATTAGACATCCAAGCATGGCAAAACAAAGTGAGAGGTACTTGGGGAGTAAGCCTCAGAATACCCTGATCCCATTCATCTGAATCTGCTCAGCCCTTCGGCTACCTCTCCTGGTCACTCAGTTCAGACAGATGGACTTGGACAGATGAATATCTCCAGGAGAAGACGATGTCTCATCGGCTCAGGAAAGTAAGCACCAGCACAATGAAGCAGGTAGGAGTCGGATGGTGTCAAATGTTCCAACATGCTTACCAAGCCACTAGCGAGGCAGGGGGAGGTGTTAGAGCCTGGAGACCAGGACCAAGGACAAGAGATGAGGCAGGACGGGACCTCAGATCACAGGAAGGATGGGAAGGGGATGTGACTGCAGAGTTTGAATCCGACACCACACCCGTGGAGTCCCACAGCGAGGGTGCAGAAGAAATCCCGATAAAGAGGAAAGTGTGATGAGATTTAGAAGGCAGAGGCTGACAGAAAGACACATCTAGGAGGAAGAGATGTCAGTGCTCAGGACAAAGTCAGGGCTGGCTGACTGTGAGGACCACTCCACAGGGGTCAGTGAAAACTCAGTGTGGTGGACACTGAGCCCACTCTAGTGCCAGTCATCCCAGCATTAACAGGCTGCGACAGGCAGATCAGAAGCTTGCAGTCAGCCTGTCTTTATACTAAGACCCTATCTCAAAAGAAGTAGCCATTTTAAAAAGGTGTTGATAAGCTGAGGATGTGGCTCAGTCGATACAGTACTTGCTTAGCGTGCATAAAACCATATGCATGATGTCAAATGCCTATAATCCCAGAATTTGGAGGCAGGAAGTTGAGACATTCAAGATCATCCCTGACTACATGTTATTTTAGACCAGATTGGGACTTATGAGACTATGTCTCAAAAAAAAGTGCACAGTTAAATTAGCTGACCCCAAGGCAGAGAGAGCTCTGAGGATAGGCCTGTAAGAACACGGACCTTGGAGAAAGCTAGTGTGGGAGACTAAGCAGCAGTAGGGGAGGAACAGAGCTGAGCCTTCCTGGAGGCCAAGGAAGAATGTGTTTCAAAAAGACTAGAATGAAGGATTAGAACAAATTTCCACCTGATTCTAATTAAGGCTCAAGCTTTTCCCTCCCATTTACAGGACCACAGGAACTAGAGGAAATAGCATCACATCCACACCCAAACAAATGACTGCTTCTTCCATACATGGCACTTAACAAGGGAGAAGCTGGGTGAATGGCTCAAGTGTTAAAGTCTTGGCCTCTCAAGCAAAAGGATCTGAATTTGAATCCCAGACCCCATGTAAAAACACTGGCCAGAAATGGCAGCAACCTGCATTTCTGGCCCTGGAAGGCAACGGCTAGAAATTACAAAGCAAAGCAGTAAGAAGGTAGAGCAATCCAGGATGATTCCCGAAGTCATCATTGTATCTCCACAGGCACATGCACTTAGGTGTCCTCTTTTATACCCCCACACACGTGTGTATGCAAAAGAAAAAAAAGGAAGAAAGGACTGAGGAGATAGTGCAAATGGTAAAGTGCTTGCTGTGTAAACAAGAGAACTTGAGTTCAGGTTCCTGGCATCCACATAAAAAGCCAAGCATAGCAGCACACAACTGTAATCCCAGGACTGAGAAGACAGAGACAGGAAGTGTCCTAGGCTTCACTGACCAGCTAGGCTAGCTGGTCAGTTAGCTTCAGGCTCAATCAGAGGTCCCATCTTGAAAAATAAAGTGGAGAGCAAGAGGAAGACACTCTACCTCTGGCTTCCACATCTGTTTGCACACACACATGAATGCACATACACACAGAAACACATACACACGCATATACACATCAATAAAAGAAAAAAAGGAGGAGGACTATGGATAGCTGTAGATTAAATGAAATGTAAGGGCCAGAAGGCCAGATGCAATGTATGAAACTTGTTTCAGCACTGATTTAAACAAGCCAACTTCGGAGGGGTTGCAGAGAATTGAACCCAGGACTTCCTGCCCTAAAAGGCCCCTACCCTCTCCTCCTCCTCCTTTAGTCCCTCAGGGGTAGAGTGCTTGCCTCAATTCCTAGAGACCAGAAGGGAGAGAAGGAGAAGCCTTTAGGACTTGTGAGATGACTCCGTGAATAAAGGCATCTGTGTGAAAACCTGGGTTCAACCCTTGAGCCCACATGGTAGAAGGAAAGAACTGACTTCTGAAAGTTGTCCTGTGACCTCCATAGGGGCAATATGTCATGCACGAGTTTTCTCTCTATTTCAAATAAAGTTAAATTAAAAAAAAAAGTTGGAGGCCAGCCTATGCTAATTAATGAAATCTGTCCCCAAAAGTAGATGTGTATGTAGAGATCTAACATATCATTTGTCTAATTTTGTGCATGTTTTCATAGTGAAGAAGCTTAAATACATAGAAATGAGTTGCTAGCTGTGTCCATGCTGCTGAATGTCCTCTGGTAACAGTCACGAGAAGAGAAATTTCTGGAGCAGGCATGAGGGGCAAGAACCTATATGGAGGGACTAACAGAAGAAAAGACAGAGAGGTGGGCATCCAGGATAGAAAACCAGAGAGAGTGGGGTGGGGAGGGAGTTCTGCTTTTCAGAGAGGAGGGAAGCGCCTGTAGAGGACACCAAGGAAAAAGGACCAACCCTCTGAAGGCTGCAGGACTGTCCTCAGGCGTGACAGGGCTGCTCACCCAGCAGGATGCAGGCAGGGTCAGGAACTGTGCTTTCTAGGCAGGACTGCTGGTGCCCAGTGCCCAAGAGATGAGGAGAAAAGGTGGATCGAGAAACTAAGCCATGAGAAGCTCCCCTGAAGCCTGTCTGAGTGTTGGGGTCTCGCCATCTGCCTTTAGCAACAGCCTGTATTACTCACCTCTGAGCCTTTCGGGGATGATGAGAAAGGCCAAGGCAAAGGGCCACAGTGTGCTCAGATATGCTTGGACTGTGCCATCTACGTCCCTGCCTGCATCCTAAGCCCCTTCAGGACTCCTACTGGGCTGATGTCCTTTGTATTCAGTCTGAAAGCCACAACCTTCACTTTGGGGCTTCCAGTCCCTTCAGCTGGTTGCCACAGATAGGACATCTTAACAAAGCCAGATACCTCTTCTTGAGCTGCGGGTTCAAGTCATTTCTCCCAAGCTCCTCCACTCTGGCCCCACCAGGCAGGACTCTAGGCCAGATGCTGCATCCTCATTAACTCCCTTCGTGACCCCATAACCACATCCCCCATCCTGATCCAGCCCTAAGGGGCCGCCTGCCACCATCCCCTCCCTAACAGAAACCGTCCTTGCTCAAGCAGCCCAGAAAGGAAACAGATTTAGGGCGAGGTCAAGAATGAGGACAGTGGCGGAGGAGGTATCCTTGAAGGACTCTTGGAAGTCCCCCGACGCCAGGCACCCCTGAAAGAAGTCACCCACACCCGCTTAAGGCTGAGAAAGATAGTAGTTTTGCCTTGCCTGGGGTAGGAAGTGGGGGACCAACTCACTTCTTGCCCAGCTGTCGGGCCACGTCGCAGCGTTGGAAGCCCTCGAGGTGGTAGAGGCGGCGGGCCAACCGGCGAGCAGCTTCATTGACCCCCTGGCACCCGTTGGCCAGTGGATCTACACTGCCAGGCTCTAGCCCTTCTGAGCTGCTCAACTCTGAGTCTGAGTCTGACAGGCCATCCTTGAGGCTGGGATCGCTGTGTAAGGAGAGAAAAGGATCAGAGGCCCCATGGGAAGAGACCTCAGGCCCTGAAAGCCCATTCAGGGACCAGAGCCAGAAAAGGAGCTATGCTGCCGCAAAGGGGCATGGAGCCAGGATTCCAGAAGAAATGCCCGGGTGAAACCAAGACATAGCAGTACCCCCAGCACAGTCCTGTGGCTCCCTCTGAGCCAGAAGACCAGAAGGAGAGAATGGACCCTCAGGAGCAGGATGAGAAGTCTGCATGCAGAGAAGGGACATGAAGAGGTGGTAGAGAGCACCCCAACATGTTCTACCTCCTCTGGGTCTCAGTCCCTCTACCCTGCCTGGTGCTCCCCCCCTTCCCCGGTACCAATACAGGCCCCGCCATACCTGGCTGAGTTCAGCAACTTGTCTGTGTCCTCCTCATCCTCATCATCACCTCCTAGGCCTCCGGAACCATCTTCATGGAACCCATTGGGCACCGACGTGAGAGACAGGTGGCTTAGGACATTCTCTGAGCGGCTGCTGGAGATGGAGCGCCGCAGGGGGCTGCCTAGCTCCCCATCTCCACCACAGGCTGCCCCCAGGTCCCCCTCGGGTCCTATGTCTCCAATGCCCAGCCCAGTTCCAAGCTCAGGACTGTCTCGGGCTCGCTGCTGAATGAGGGGCGTGAGGGGGGCTTCAAAGCTAACACAGCTGTCACTCTCATCAGTGAGGCTCAACACGTCAAGGGAATCGAGGCTGCTGTACTGGGTGCCCCGCAGCAGTTCTGACTCCAGAATTTTCTCAAATGTGGCACTGAATCCATCTCGTACATCTGGCTCCCCAGAGCCATCCAACCTGTGGGATGCAACGATACAGAAGTAAGCATGTTCCCTGGAAAACCCTCACACAGATGCCGGAGGACATCACCACTGGTCTATCTCTGGGAGCTGAAGGAGGCAGAAAGGTGGTCAGAGAGTAGGCATGGGTTGCTGCTACCTACTTATCTTGTAGCTCTGAGCACTAGAGACCAGAGGCAGAGCGGGGAACCAGGATACAGCAGTGCAAAGGTTGAGCATGTTGTCATTCGTCAGTGCCTAACCCAGGGCCTGACCCACAGAAGCGTCAGAGATTTGTCTAAATGAATGTGAGGCCTCATTCCCCAATCCAGCCTGGATCCGGGGGAGACTACTTCCACTGGGCTCGCAGACAGTGTAGACATCACCCCATCACAGCTAGTGTCACGACAGATCATAATTTTGCTCATTCAGTCATGCTGCTTCCAGGGCTCGCCTTTATGTCATCCCTCAGCAAGACTGAAGGCCACAGGAAACACCATGCTGACCTTCCTCTTTATTCTTGATCCTCAGGGTATCTATGCTTGCCCACCATAATCAGCAAGTAATACTCTGTTCTCCTGTTCAGTGTATGTTACCCAGCTCCCCACTCCTAAAACTAGAGTTTCCTAAGGTCAGAGTCTGCCAGACTCGGGCTAAGCATTAGAGACACCCAAATAAGACAGCACTCTGTCCTTAGAGGGTGGTCCCCCTTGTCAGAACCACAGGTGGGACTCCCATCTCCCAGGCTCTCCTGCAACTGAGCAGACCTGAGGAGTAACCCTGATAGGTGCTGGAAAACCATCAGCCCAATTTCCAAACTTCCATCTGTCCTCACTGAGCTGTACCGAATTGATGAACCACTCTAAGAAGCTCAGCTTCTGCCCCCACTCTACCCACTCCCAGTTGCTGGTCTCTGTCTTAGGACCTGTTTGGATGGATACTTATGGTCATATATCTGTGCACAGTACATACACCCCCAAACCTACGTGCTAACATACCTAACTACACAAACCTAGAGCCAGTTGTCCCTAAACATTCACATATGGGCCAAAAGTGCACCCACAAACACACAAACCAAACACCAACACCAAACACCAACATCCCCATTTACTACTATACAAACCAACATGACCATACCTCCTGTGCATACATCAACATGCAAACTGGATAGACACTACATCTCCTCCACACTTATCCATTGAGGTCAAGCAAAACTGCAGCTGAATTCACCAGCAATATGTACAGGCTACTCAGTCCTTCCTGGGTTCTGCAGATTTTTCCTACCCATTCCCTGCCTTCTTGTCCATTATCATCCCAAACACGGATACTGCTGAGGACAAGAGAAATGGGCTGTAGCACCACTGACAAGGACAGAAAAGAGATTCTTGTTAGAAGTTACTGGTAACCCAGGAGTGGGTACCAGGGGAGATTGGGGCACAAAGCCTGCATCCCTGGGACCGGCTGCAAGGCTGGAGGTGCATCTCCAGGCAGGAGGATGGGCCTGATAACCAACCTCTCATATCTAGGCACTTTGAAAAACTTGAAACTCCAATGCCAACTTGAAGGGAAGGAGTACATCTTCTCATAGACACTACTCGAGATGGTTTGGGAAGGCAAAGGTTGGAGGCACAGGCTTGCTGTATCTCAATTCCCCTCATGGCCCTATCGTCCCAAAACACTTAAAAGGTGGAAAACAAGAACCAGGGAGACCAATGAGCTGGGCCCAGACCAAAGAACTACAGAGTTGGAAATATAGTGAACACCCACCCCAGGATATCTACTCACCCCAGTTGAGGGTCCTCAGCATCTGGACAGAGGCTCCTGGAAGCCTCATCCTCCTCCACTATCCCACTAACACTCCAGGGCTTAGACTCCATGGAATCTTCCAGAATGTTCTCATCTGGTCCCAGGGCTAGGCCATTGGTGAGGGAGAGGCTGAGGTCGGGGAGGGCCACATCTGGGTCCCCTGTGGGTTCTGCAGTGTCCTCCAGGGTGCCCCTCTTCTCGCTGCCTGGACTGCAGGTGTTTAAGCCCTCACTGGTGGCCATTCCATTCTGCACACTAGGCTCCTCCTCAGGGGCCGGGCTGGGGTCCCCGATGGCACCTTCCTCAGATAGAACAGATGGGAGGGTCTCTTCATCCATGGCAACCACTGCTTCCATGTCCAGGCCAGTCCTGGGACTCCAGAAAGCCTGGCGGAAGATGAAAGGATGAAGACAGAGTCAGTCAGACAGGGAAGGGGTCAGGGGCCGGGAGTTCCGTGGAACCAGTACTGAAGCAGCCCGTGGGCAGAGGGATAGTCAAGGTGATCTCCTTGGGACCCTTCCATCTGGAGAACGGATACCCTCCGCTCTCCCCTTGCCCCTGGTCTGGTCCTCAGCCCAGGCAAGGACCCTCTGGGCCCCCCACCCACAGTAGTGCTCAGTGCTGCTCCTTGTCTGCCCAGCCCCAGAACCAAGGACATGGGTCAGTCCCCAGTTTCCCTGTTAAGTTTCCCTTGTTCCCTCCAGAATCCCACCAAAGCTCCCTGAGGAGGACCCCAGGCGGAGAGGAGAGGGCAAGGGTTCAGTGTCTCCTGCAGGCCCCTCTCCATTCCTGATAGCGAACGTAGGATACAAAAACCCAGTTTGGAGGCAGCTAATTACATGCCTCTCTGCACATGTTCTCACTCTGGCTGTAGGAGTCAGAGAGGAGCATAGCTTTGTGTTTAGTGGAGAGAACTGCCATTAACGGGCCATCCAGAGAGAATTCGAGGAACTGAACTGAAGTGCAGCTTAATCCAGCAAGGAATACTAAGGGATAAGAGCATATCCTGAAGCTTTGGAGACAGCCATCAGCCATTGGAGGCCCAGGGAGAGGTGCTGTCCAGGGTGCTGGGCAGGTGTCGCGCTCTCTGCAGAAAGATACACAGAGACCAGGCTGCATCTGCTGTGTTCAGCACCTATTACCCCAGAAGGACACACCCTCAAGGAGGTACTCGAAGGAGATCATCGAAGGGCACTCTGGGAATAGCATTCCAGCAGGAGTCGGGCCTGCTCTGCCCAACTTCTAGAGGCTTCCTACCCAATCTCATGCCAGTTGGAAGGGTGGAAGCCATGCACAGTGCTATGGCCTTCTTCTTTCTTCTTCCCATCTTTTTTTTCTTTGCATTAAACCATATGCACAGAGGCTGGTCATTTCTTTATTTTTTTCTTTTTTTTATTTCCACTCATACAAACTTAACAGGTATACCGGTCCCCCCCCTCCCTCCCCTCCCCCTTCCTTCCCTATCCCCCAGTCTTCTTCCCATCTTTGCACCAGCTTTTCCTTAGTCTAGGCTACCATCTCTAGTGACTTCTAGGCCAGCTGTACCTCTAACACCTTGGGGGCTTTAGAGGAGCAGGCAACTTAGTTATTTCCCAAAGATTCTGGTTTGAGTCTCTTCCTTGTTTTTCTCTGTGGGTCCTAGTGACCCCCAACATCCCTCTCTTCTCTGAAAAGGACTGCTGAACCTCAGGAGAGGCTGGAGAAAGAGTTAGATGTCTGGGCTACAGCGAAACTGCAGTACAGAGACAAGTATGTGAACCCCAAACCTGTACCTAATGTTCTTAAGTCCCAAAAGGACTCGTTAAAACACAACTTGCCAGGCCTGCCTCAGACCTCTTGAACAAGAGGTTCTCTTGCAGAAAGGTGAGGAATAAAAGTTGGACTCCAGGAGGACTTTCTGCCTAGATAAGCCTAAAAAGGAAGATAAGTCTTGTTCTCTGGTGACTTCTGGGCTTTTGAGGGAGACTCAGCTCCCATCAATTGGCTAAATTACTTAACCTTGTGTTTTCAAACATGAGGTAGAGGATAGCTAGGAAAAGCAGAGCTATGGTCCTACCCGCCCACAATAATCATCTCTACTGAGAGTTCTGACTACTGCATAAGAATAAGACTTTATTTGTAAGAGAGAGAGAGAGAGAGAGAGAGAGAGAGAGAGAGAGAGAGAGAGAGAGAGAGAGAGAGAGAGAGAGAGAGAGAGAGAGTCACGGTCTCTAAAACATCTGCAAAATATATTCTAGACTATCAGACCCCGATGCTAGGACACAGAGGACTCTCAGGGCTCAGCATCAAGTGAGGGAGTCTTTTCGGTCTGCCCTACATCCCTGCCATGGCCGTTCTATTTCCATCGGCTCCCTCTAGTTACATACCCAGAGGAGGGAGAACGGGAGGTCACCTCCTCAATTGAGACCCAGGGGGCAGAAAGAAAGGAAAGAAGAGAGAGGCTGAATCTTAGTCCTCTAGCCTGTTCTCCAGCCCAGGGTCAGCATGACACAGGGTTTGACTCCCCCACCCCCCACCCTCCCCCACACACACGCCATTACTCTTTCCAGGATGCCCCAAGTTCCCACATTCAGACACAGAGGTGGAGGCTAGCAGGGTGGGTTCCCATCTGGTCAAGGTTCTACTTGAGCTCCCACTGAAGCCACTTGAAACTCTAAGTGGCTTCACTCGATGATCAATCTCACCAGACCCAAACTAGGGCTGTGGATAAATCAAGGATCTCTTGGGAAACCGCTACGCCACCCTCCAATTTCCAGCAGCTACCTCAGGCTAGCCCAGCCTTACCTGCCCTGCCATGTCCTCCTGCAGCTGGGAGTAGGATAGAGGTTTTGCCAACACTGGGGACTGGCCCGCGTCCTTGGTTCTGAGGTTGGGCAGACAAGGGGCAGCATTGAGCTCCACTCTGGGCGGGGGGCCCAGAGAGTCCTTGCCTGGGCTGAGGGCCAGTTGCACCAAGTAGCTAAGCCCCAGGAGGGGTACACACAGGGGATTTCAGGGCAGAGGTGTGAGACGGTGTTCCTAACCCTCACTGTGAAACACAACGGGACCAGGACTCATCCCTCTCCCACGCCCACCTGGGTACAGTCATCTGCAGGATGGTGTGTTCCCTCTGATCTCCTCATCCAGGGCTGGTGGGAAAAGCAAAGGCCATGCACGCTGTGTAGGCTGATTCATGGGAGAGCACATTCGACGGGGTGAGCGGCGGCTGAGCTCCACTCCACATTTGACAAGTGGAGAGTCTGAGGTACAGAGTCACAAAAGGTTTTGCCCGAGAGCCCAGAGTGAGTGGTCAGGTGTCCTGCTCTGCAGCTGGAAAGACTGCAGGCACAGGCAGCGTCCTGTGAAACCAAGGCCCCAGATCCATAATCAGGAGGGTCAGTCCATGCCTCCAACCCTGCCGGCCAGAGAGCAGGAGAGGCGGTACTAACTGGATTGCCAGGCACCCGTTCCAAGGAAATGCTTACAAATGACAGGCTGGCAGCTTTCACGACCCCCTGCAGTCTCTCTCAGTCTGATCCAGGCCCCTTTCCAAGTGGGCTTTCACTACCCAGAACCCTTGAGATGACCTTGGGCTCAGCAGCTGAGATTGGGACCGTAATGATACTGGAACCAGGGGTGACTGGAAAGTCACATGTTTTCTGGGTCTCAGCTGCTCTGGAAACAACTGTGTCTCCTGCCCCCACAATCCCCAAGGCAGTGGCAACTGGAGGACATTGTTGTTGTGAAAACAAACACATCAGGTGCATTCCCTATTCATAATCCTCCAACACTTCCCATCTCCCTTAGATGAGAATCCAGTCTCCCCAGCATGGCCTGAAAAGACCCTATCTGAGCTCGGTCTGCTGTTGTCTCCCCATCCAGTCACACTGGCCTCTTTCTGCTCCCTGAGCTCATTCCCACCTCAGGGCCTTTGCACCAGCTGTACCCTTGGCCTAGAACGCTTTTTCCCTAGATCTTTACATGACTGTATCTTCTCCCATTCAAGGCTCAACTCCAAAGCTGTCCCCCTCCCAGACAGATCCTGTGTGATTACCCTGTCACACTTCTCCCAGAACTTCAGAGCATCCAAGAAGGGCTGAAACTCCCCTTTCTTTTTTTAATTTATTTGTTTGCATTTTTAGTGTTTGTATGTGCAAGTGTTCGTGCGTGCATGCGTGTGTGAGAGAGAGAGAGAGAGCAGGTACAGCTGTACATAACATGTACACATGCGAGGTGTCTTTCTCGATTGTTATCCACCCTATTTTGGGGGATAAGCTCTCTTGGGGTGCATCAATTCAGCTAGTCTGACTAGCCAGCAAACCCCAGGAATCCTCTTGTGTCTGCCTCCCCTGCGCTGGGTTTAGAGGCTGAGGCATCCCACTGTTTACACAGGTTCTAGGTATCCAAATTCAAGTTCTCATGTTTGTGTGGTAAGCGCTTTAGCAACTGAGCCATCTCTTTGGCCTCTGGAACTCCCATTTCTATCTATTTACTTCCTACCCACTTCCCTGACACCAAGGATGAGTTCAGTGAGGATGAAGGACCTGTCATGCAGTCACAGCTGTCTCCCCAGAGCCTAACGAATGCTTGTTATACAGGGACACTTTAAGAATATCTGTTAACTAAGTAACTTGGATAATCATCATTCCTATTTTTGGCAGAGGCTAAGTGAAGTCGAGGAACATGTTTGGGGTCACAGAGCTGGAAATCAGAGACCACTGTAAGCATGGAGCTCATGCTGAGGTTCAAGCCAGGGGCTGCGGGAAGCCCCAGAAGAGGGTTGGTAGCGGAGCCAGGGGAACCCCAGATCTGCTTGCTCTGTGGGACACAGAGGGGAGTCACCGGCACAGGCACCAGTGTGTTCTGCTGTGCACAGAAATCACTTGTGAGCTCACATACGCATGCACACTCTCAGATACACACAACTCACACAAAGAGAAGCAAACAAACTGTGAAGCAGTCCCTCTAGGTGCCAAGGTGGGATGAGGAGCCTACAGACCTAGGGCCAAAGTTAATAACAGGCAGACCTACATCACTAGGCATCCAGAGCAGAAGTTTATCTGCTTAGTGAGAATCTAAGGAAAGAGGTAACCCTACTGGCAATGGGGAAGACAGATTGCCACACTGAACATAACCATATAGAGTGGCAACATAGCAGTACAGGTGCTGTAATGGCACGTGGTAGAAATGGGACACAGAATAGAATCAGGATGAGGGCCTGGGTGCTAAGCACTATCCTAGACAGGCAGCATCTCAATCTGCTGGGTGTCCAAGGTGCTGATCCCAGGACAAGTATGCAGAAAGGTCTAAGAATGTCCATGTAGAGATGCTGAGACCACAGCTGCCTCAGGGGGCATGGCTTGGAACCAGAACGCTCTGGGTTGCCTTCTGTGTGTTGGGGAGCTCGGGCAAATAAACTCCTTCTGGCTTCACTTCCCCAACATGCATCAGATTTGGAACCAAATCCCAAGCCAGGGCCTGTTTTCAGTACCTGAAGAAGCCTGGTACCACCCCAGATGGACTGCCGCATGCACACAATATTCTGAGAGCTTCACAAACCTTTAAAATTTATGCATAGACTGGGACCTCAGCTCCAATGTGATCAGTTCCCAAGAACTTTCCACCTGTAATACTGAAGAAAGCTACACCAAAGTTCCCTGACAGAGAACCTCTCTCTCATTCATGGATTTATTCGTCTGGTCCTGGCCCCAGAGCCCTGACCCACAATTCCTATTCCTGTTGCTCATCTAGATGTTAACACATGGCTGGATCTTCCCAGTCTGTGCTAAACGGAACCTGAAGGTCAGACTCTTCCTATCATCCCAGAGTTGCAACCCCTCTCCCTAATCCAGATCAACTTGAGTGAATATCTACCCAGAAGCTTTGGTTGCTCCCTACCAGTCATGTGACCCCAGTAAGGCAGCTTCCCTTCCTGGGTCTCCAGGTCTTCAAAAAATAAGGCAAATCAATAGCACATGCTCTGCAGGGTTAGTGAAGGAAACAGGGTATGAGCTGTGCTCAGAGAAGGGCCATGTGCACTGTCTCCTAGAACCCTGTGAGGTCTGTGAGGAAGCTGGCGGGTCTCCTACCCCAGCAGAGAGCCTGCAGCACAGGCCATTCAGCCTTGGAGACAGCTGTCCTTGGCAGTCGTCAGAGCACATTCCAAGGCGGGACTTCTGAGATGCAACACGAGAGAGAAAAGACAGAGAATGACCCCTATGGGACCAGGGGGAAGAATAGAGAGAAAACCCCCACCCTTCCTGAGGCAGGCAAAGACCCACAGCCTTAGCCACCCCAGCACATCCATCCAAGACCTGGTTTGCACTTGCCTCTCCATCTCAAGACACATGAATCACATGGGGTTTCCAGGAAGAGACAAAGACCAAGACCTCCCTCCAAAGTGTCTGTCCCCTTCAGGTAGTGTCCACTCTTAACAAGTCTGGCCTCCTTTCTGTTTGGCTACCAGGGAGCCAGTCTTTTGCTTGAGACTGTGAGGGTACACAAGGCCTCTCTTTTGTCACAGTTGAGCAAACAGAAGTTCCTAGGGGTGGGTACACATTTGCATCCATCTGCATGTGTCCACTGGGACCCTCAGGACTGCTCCACAAAGGTCAGTTCTCGACATCTCCCTGCCCCCTCAATCAGCACCCTTATTTTCTTAACATTTGCATATATCTGCATACTCCTTTGGAGAGTTCTTAACACTATTAAAATTCACAGTGTCTGGTGTCGAATCCCAAATCATGTGTAGAGCAATTCCATCCCAGCTGACCTCCCTGCAGAGTAAGCCCTCTATTATCTGGAACCATAGGGGAACCAGGCTGTCCTGACTCAGGGAGTCTACTGTCACCTGACCACTGGTCTGTCTCCCTCCAATTTCAGAGACCCCTGATACTTGCTTGTCAAGCACACATCTGACCCAGGTCATGTACACAGAGTTAGTTCCCAGAAGTTGCAGGGTAGGTCTTACCAACAAGCCACTGAAAACAATTCACTGAAAAGCACAAAGTCAAGGCATCCTCTCCAACCCCCTCCTTCAATAGCCCAGACAGTTCTTACCCTACCCTCTCTGCCCATACCCCAGATGCTCATGTTATCTATCAGTACCCCAAGGAAACCCTTCTCTCTCTAGCTTCCTCCCCTGTGTCCTTCGAGGTATCCTATATCCTCTTGAGTCCCTCACTGCTTAATGTCGCTTGATCCTTTCCCACCAGTCCTCCCTTTCCCACCCTGCCTCCTCTTCTCTGACATGTGCTTTAGGATTTCAGCTGGATCTGACAAACGTCATGACCTCTGGGAAGGTATATACTGGAATGCAGAAGATGTGCCTGGGTTTTGCTAAGCATTCCACAATCATCTCCTCCTTCGCCCCTGGTCCACTGAGGGAGCAGCTAGGCACTGGTAAAACTCTGAGCCTCGGTGGGCAGTGCATGAGGCAGGAAAGAAAAAAGAGAGTCAAGATCGTGAGCAACCAGGATGGAGGAGGCATTCCTGTGAGGGAAGGTGGGGGAGGATGATGAGGAACTGGAGAAATGGAGCAAGATGTGTCTGATACACATGAAAGTTGAGGTGCAGGCTGGACTCCCGGAGCTTGCAGAGAAAAGCTGGAGACAGAAACATGGCAGCTGACAGGTCACAGGGGCCGTTAAAACATCCAGGGTCTGGGTGACAGCACAGAGGGATGAGCTTTCTGGGACAGAGGCCCGGGGAAAAACTGGAGTAAGGACAGCCCAGAGACAATGTGGAAGCAGAGGCAGGTGACAGGCATGGGAACTGTTGCCAGTGACTTGGCCTACCTCACAGGAATGTGTGAAGTCCTAGCAAGGCGGCTGTGTGGAACTGAGTCCTGGGCACATCTATAACAGGGGACTACAGGAGACCCAGTTGCCAAGATTGGAGAAACGCAAGCAAGAAAATGGGTGGCCCAGAAGCCAAAAAAGCATGACAAGGAAGATGGAGGTGGTTGAATGTGCAGAACGATGCAGATAGGAATGGGCTTCCACACAGAGGTCACTGATGACCTGGACAAGAGCAGCCAAGGGGAGTGCAGAAGTGGAGGACCACCTGGAGCGGAGGCAGAGAGAACAGGAGAAGACGGGGTGCAGGATAGCCCTCTGGGGGCTTCACTGAAAGGAAGAGAAAAGATGCAGTGGAGCTGTACAGAGAAGACAACACAACAATCTTTTAAGGAGAAATAGCATCAAGATACTTGCTGGAATGATCTAGTAGTGAGGGGGAACCAATGACACACGAGGGGACACTTGCTGAACAACAGCCTCCAGCAGGCACAAGGAGACAGATCTGGTGCACAGGTAAAGGGGCAGCCTTCAGCAGGAGTAGGATGCCTGGCGCACAGTGGCAGGAGGAAGGCAGGAATGGGTGCCGAAAGGAGGACAGATGAGCATCACACTGGACTGCTGAGCTTAGGAAGCTCAAGGCTTCTGTTTTCTCAAAAGCTCTCAGCTGGAAGGGAAGTGGACAAGGAGAGCCTGGTTTGATGGCAGAAGAGGAAGTGTACGGCCCAGTGGGCTCCGGACCAGGGAGTGAGTACCGGACAACTGCAGAACCTGTAACTTCACGGGCTGTGCTTATCGTGAGAGCAGTTGGGCTGGGTTGTGGTTTCCTCAGCCCTGTAAGCTCAGCCCTGACTCTCACCAAGGAGAGTGTTAGCAGCATAATGAGATGAGAGAGTTGGGCTCTGTAGGGTTAGGAGTCTCCTCACTTCAGAGTCAGCGGCTTTGGGCCTGTTTAGCTCCTCCTCTGGCTGGTGCCTGGAAGCCCACCACGCCCTCCCTCTGCGAGCTGTGTGTGGCCTTCCACTCTGACAGGAGAGGGGAAGCAGCTAGGGGAGCAGGTCCCTCCCACACATAGTTCTCCAACAGCACTCACACACCCAAGCATCCACCATAATCCTCCCAAGTCACTGGCAACAGTTCCCATGCCTGTCACCTGCATCTGCTTCCACATTGTCTCTGGGCTGTCCTTACTCCAGTCCTTCCCCTGGCCTCTGTCCCAGAAAGCTCATCCCTCTGTGCTGTCAGTCGGTCTCACACACAGAAGTGCTGCACCCAGACCCCAGCATCTAGACCATGTCATAGTCCTCTGTCCACTATGGTGACCCAGCCACTCCCACTATGCTTCCTACAACATCTTTAGTGCTCAAAAATCACCCCAATATCTACCTCTTAAAACCCTTCGGAAATTCCCAGTACCCTGGGAGGAAGAATCAACTGCAACTCACATCTAGGCCACATCTAGGCCATCTCCCCATCTTGCTCCCCATGTTTTTATACTCCCTATCCCTCACTCCTCTCTCAGGACACTCCTTTCCCCTCATCTGCAGTGCCTGCCTCTACCATGGCATGCAAAGCTCCAAGTTCAATCAGTGTCTACTGGATCCCTTTCTCCAGCATCTGGCATGATGCAGAGTTTGCTGGTGCACAGCTGCCCGGCAGTGTGGAAGCTCCTGTGGATGAAGTTTCTACAGACAGGAAAACAACTGAAGTAAAGGGATTTTATCCAAATAGTCTCACCAGCTATTAGAGACAAGTTAACAGCATCCGCTACCTAGTGTGACATTCAGAAGGACATGAAGTCAGCTATGGGATATGCCGCCCCAAAAATATTTAACATGAATGTGAGAGATGTCACGGACATCAAAATTGACAATGCCATTAAAAAATTTTTTTAAACTTTAAAAATCAGCTGACTGGGGCTGAGAAGATGGCTCAGTAAATAAAGCACTTGCCGCAGAAGTGTGAGGACTGAAGTTCAGATCCCCAGCACCCATATAAAACTGTGCGTGAGTGGCAACCTGCCTACCTTTAATTCCAGCACTCAGAAGATGGATACAGGGAATCCCTGGGGAAAACCGGTTGCTAGACTAGTTGAATCAGAGAGTTCCAGGTTCAGTGCGTAAAGAAAATGGAGAAGAGACCTAGCACCAACCTTTGGCTGCCATACACACGTGCATACACCTGCACACACACACATATGCAAGCACATATGTTCCCATATATGCGTAAACACGTATACACATGCGTGCATATCACACTCTCACTCTAGTAAATATTTTTTTAAATTCCAAACAGCCATAGCCTTAGAAGGCAGAACCCGAGAATTCCCCAGAGTAAACAGACTTGCTAGACTAAGCCTAGAGAGAGCTAACCTCAGTATAGCAAGGTAAAAGAGCTATTGATGATAATCCCATCATCACTTTCCATTACATGGACTGGAACCTGCACACACACATACAGCTACTCACATGAAAAAACACACATGTACATCCAGAAATACATGAATGTGGACGAAAAACAAAATTAGAAGATTAATCCAGATTAAAAACATATTAACTAAATGCAATGTACACTCCTGGATCAAAAAAAATATTAACAACTATAACTGGGACAACTAGAGAGATTTGAATATTGAATATGTATTAAGTGAAATTGCATCATAACCGAATTTCTCAGGTCCCTTTAGCACTGGGGGTGCCCTCTGTCAGACTAAAAGGCCTCTTTCAGGCTTCTTATCCTGGTCTGACCACCTTGGGGGTATACTTTGAAAGCTGGCTTAACTAACAGTGTCCCACTCTCCAGCTATTTTTCAGGGTAGAAAAGTTCTTGCTTGGAAAATTTATGCCCAAGTATTTTGAGATGAAGTGCTATAAAAGTGTGCCGCTTTCAAAGGATCAAGAGAAAGAGAGAAGAGGGAATAAATGTGACTAAATGTTAGGCCTGGCAAATCTAGGTCTCTAGGCAAAGGGACTATAGGTGGGTGTTCATCATACTATGGGATATGACAGAGAGTGAATGAGGCAGAAGGCAGGAAAAGACTTCGAAGAGGGTTTCTGAGAGTAGAAGGTGGGGAAGAAGACATTCCTGTCTCAGAGCAGCCCACCATCTTGAAGCAGCTGGGCCATGACCCTGCTGTAGACTGAACAACTGGAGATACCCAAGCCAGCAGGCACAGGCCTGGAACATTCACCACTCAGAGGTCCAGAATACCCCCTGAGCAAAGTCATGTGAGGAACAGGTTTCTCAGAAAACAGCCAGGCCCCCAAGGAAGCTCTCAGCCAGGGTGAGCCCCTGCTCCCACTTCTGCCACCTCAGCAGAACTATGGCAAAAAGCCAGGTCTAGCCCCAGACTTACCCCACCCCCAAACATCCCTTGAGGGGCGACAGCCTGAGTGTATCCTCCCGTGAAAGGAGCCAGGCTAAATATGGAGCCCCAGACATAAGATGCTGCTCAAAACAGATTTTCCTGGAAAAGACCATCTGGCAGAGGAGGTCTAGAGAATCATCTGCAGAGAGTCGATAGCGGTTTCTGTGAGCCGATGTCCGGAAGGGGAATACCTTCATCCCACCTCCCTGAGAGACCAAAGCATCCACCAAGGTCACTTCTGCCCAGATGAAGCCAGTCTTGTCACTATCCCAAGTTACAAGGTAAGAAACAGCAACTGAAGACACAGGTCTGAGCTTCAGAAAGTCCTGTCTCTGCTACATAACAAGATACCTGCTCCCTGAGCCCAGCAGTTTCCCCAGTGGAATGAGATCAGTGGTGGTGACTCCCTCCAAAGGATCCTAGGTGTCAGGGTATCCCATCAGGTGTACGCGTTCCATCAAGGAAGTGGGACAAGGTGGCACTCTCCATTCATGAGCAGGAAGTCATTCTTCCCAGCCAGGTTTGCTCTTTCCCCTCCAGAACAACCCTGGAGAGTGGGACACTGTTAGTAAAGTCAGCTTTCGAAGCATACCCCCAAAGTGGTCAGACCAGAATAAGCAGCCTGAAAGAGACCTTTTCGTCTGACAGAGGGCACCTCCAGAACTACTGGGACAAATCATCTACTCCATGAAACTTCAACCACGCAAAGAGTTCTCAGTGGAGAAAGTCTTCCAAGAATACCCTGTCATCTTTCTACCTCTAGGGTTTTCTACCTGTGGGCCATTTTAATGTGTGGGAACCCCCTCAGAGTTATTTATGACCATGCCCTATGGGCCTACCATGTTTCTACCCGGACCAAACTTTATAAGGGACCCATTCACTCAAAGCCCACTGCCTGGCATTACAGAGCAGGAGAGAGGGCTTTGGAAGACAGCTCTCCTCCAGAGTCCTGAGAGGGTAGGGGGACCAATTGGCTCATTTTCTCCATTCAAAGATCCCACATCTCAGAAACTCCTAGCTTCTTTTGGAGGCCTTACCTGTCAGTGAAGGAGCTGCAGGAAACATTGCGACTGCCTGGGGCCACTGATGGGTTTAAAGGTGAACCCAGTGTTCTTTGCCTACCAAGTTCAAGTGCCCTGAGTGGTATCCTTAAGCCCTCTTGACTCCAGGCGCTAAAAGGAGCTGGAGAGACTGGGGAAAATTCTAAGGCCACCTCCAGGCCCAGATGGTCCACCTGCAAGGGCCAAACCCAGAGCCAGCTCGGGGGTCCCAGTCAGGAAGGCCTGGTTTAGCCTGAGCTGTCAGGACTCTTGTGCACTCTTTCATTGTGTCTGCTCCATCTGCCCCCAGCTCTCTTCCTAAGCCCTACAAGATGGCCCCAAGACAAAGAGGTGGGCTATGGGCAGTGGCCCCAGGTCCAGTGCAGAAACAATGCCCCCTCTTCTCATTCCAGGGAACCTCAGATCCTCCAGGGACAAGAGTCAAGAAGGGGGCCAGTTCGAAAAGGTAGTCTCCACATCTGGATTTCCTGCCCCACCCAACCCCGCAGCGGCTCCAAGGACCCCCTCCCTCCTCGGCCAACACGGCCATTCTGTGCAGCCAGGCCTTGCCTGCCGCCTGCCACGCCCCCCATGCCAGCCTCTGCTTTAGCAAAGCCAGGGAGGCCTGGACATCTAGCCTGCCTGTCAAAGTTGGGAAACTGGAAACAGAAATAAATCCTCAAACCTGACCGGTTGTAGAGGTGGCTGCTGGCAGGCCCCAGAACACAACACCCCCCGATCTTGGGCCACCAGACTGCCACTGGCACTCCGTCAACGCACAGACTGACACTCGAATTGTACAAAAGGGGGAGGGAACCAAGAGGTAGAGCCCTAGAGACAATTGGGCCGGCAGCCCCATCCTCTCTGCAGACAGGACGGGGGCTCTGCGCGGCGCCCCCACTCCCTGGCCCAGTCCTGACCATCTTGGGCTTCCTCTCCTCTGCCCCATCTCCATGACAACCGCATCCTTTGGATGCTCCAGACGCCGCGAAATTGATCTGGAAATACAGCTTTGTTAGTAGACCCCAGTGGGCAAAGAGGGCGGAGGGCGGCTCCCGCCACCCAGCCTGCGTCCCCCTCTGCACCTTCGGCCCCCTCCCAGTGACCAGCTGGCCTGAAGAGAGGAGGGGCGGGGTCCCAGAGCACGCGGGTCTTGGGGACCCGGTGGCGCGCGGACCCACTCACCTCTCGGGTCCCGGCCTCCGGGTCCCCTCTCACGGCGGGGCCATGCGGAGGCCGCCCCTAGACCCCGCTGTCCCGCGCCGCCGCCTGTTGGAGCTCCCCGCGCCGGCTTCTGTCCCCTCAGGTGTTGGAGCCGCGGCTGTGGCGAGGCTGGGCAGGGATGGGGTGGGGGGGACGGACAGCAGGAGGGAGGGAGCGAAGGAGAGAAGAAGGGAGGGAGGAGCGGGAAGGGCGGCAAGGGCGGGGGGTGGGGGGCCGCGGGCGCGCGCGCAGCCGGGAGGGGACCGCGGCCACCCGGCGGGCCCACCCGCGACGCCTGGGCGCCGAGCGCACGACCTTGTGCTGGACGAGGGCCCGCGGAGGCGCGGCCAACCGGGTCCCGCACCGGCCGTTGCAGGGCCCTTTAAAAAAGTGGGGGAGGGGAGCGCCTCGAGGTTCCTCCCCCTCCCGGCCCCGCTGGGCTGCTGTCCTCGAACCCCACACCGGATCCAACCACTGTGCGCGGGCAGTGCCCTCTCACCCCGGATCCCAACCCCGCCTGACCCTCCAGGCCGTCCTTTAGGTTTAGGAGTGCTGACCCTTGACTTGCTCAGGTGGTCTCTTCCCCCAGCACTCTCCGAAAGAGGGAGACATCCAGAGGTACAGAAAGATCTAGGAGTAACAGAGAAGTTGGGGGGACAGAACTGAAAGGGGCAGGAAGGGAGAGACAAAGGAAACAGACCCTGAGGGAGGTGGGAGTGAGGACTGGTGCCAAGCAAGTTATACAAAGACCAGGGCCAGCCCAGGAAGACCACTCTAGACAGATGAAGGTAAGGAGAGACTAAGCATTCAGGGATGTAGAACTGCCTCCCAAGGCTTTGGTCTCCCCCCACGGCTAGTTATGACTTTGCAGACCCACCCCTTGCCCTAGCTTCCAACAGAAAGGTTGACCAGACTCTACCTGGGCTAGACACTGAGAACTTCTAGCCCTGGGGCTTCTACAGAGAAGGAGCCTACCTCTGGGACAGGATCCCTGACTCTAGGGATCTAAAGAGACTAGGGGCAGGGGAAGAAGGGAAGTGTGAACAGGCCCAGTCCTGGTGAGAGAGAAATCAAACCATAGTCAGGTACTGCCACAGGACACCCACTTTCCACCTCTCTCCTTCTGCTCTCACTCACTTACTTGGTTACCAGACCAGGTATCTTGCCACCCTTGCAAATGCTCCCCACGTTCTGCCTAGGTGGAACATGATCCTGAAGTGTTCAGTGAGCTCTTGCCTCTTAGTCAACCTTCAAATCCTGTTTTAAAATGCCGCTTCTTCCATGAAGCCTTCTCTGATCTACACACACACACACACACACACACACACACACACACACACACACACGATTTTTTTTCTTTCCTTGGGGAACACAGGATTTGCTGACCCATGATAGATGACTGACCTATTCCAGCTGTCCTCTAAGCTGTAATTAGCCCCTCCTTCGTCACGCTGGAGCTGGGTTTTCATCAACCACAGTGATACTTCTGCGACTAATTGCATATACCACACAGTCTTCACTCGGTGCTTCCCAGGCTTCGTATTTGACCCTCTCTCAACTCCCAGATGGGTCCTCAAGCTCAGAACTGCTGAAACCTGGAGTAAATAAATGACTTATGCTCTTGGAGCCTCGATGTTTTAATATATAAAATGGATTTGTAGGATCATTTCGAAGGCCCACCAGCCCTCAGACATTCCAACCAGAAGCAAATGGGTCCTCTGTGTGCAAGTTCCCTGTATATCCTTGAAGAGTAGAGGGGGCCTGGCTTCCCTGAAGACCTGCAAGAAAGAAGGGCATCTGTGGCAGGGGCATACTCAGGGGCCATGGGCATGCTGGTGGTAAGGACCTGCTGCGGCTGGAGATGTAGCTCAGCGATAGAAAGTTTGTCTAGCATGCTTGAGGTCCTGGCTTCAATCCCCAGTACAAAAGAAAAGAGGGGAGGGAAAGGGAGGGGAGGGGAGGGGAGGGGAGGGGAGGGGAGGGGAGGGGAGGGGAGGGGAGGGGAGGGGAGGGGAGGGGAGGAGGACTTGTTCATAGAAGTGGTTATTTCACTCTGTCTCACGGTGGGCAGAGACCCTGAAGCCAGGGTTGCCTTGTTCACGATGTCTTCAGTACTTTAGCACAGTGCGGAAAGATAACGAGGAAGCAGAGAAGGGAAGCAAAATACATGTGATCAGCTGCTGTGGGCTGGACTAGCATCTGCCCTGGGTCTGCCTCTGTGTCTCTGGAGCCAGGACCTAAGGTTGGTTCCTGACCAGTACTACACATCCTGCCTACTCGACCCTGGGCAGTGGTGTCCTCCAAGAGCCATTTACCCTCTGTCCAGGGAGCAGTTTCAAGAGCTCTGTAGAGACCCCTTTGGTTGGACCAGGAAGGAGGACTGTCATCGTCATCTCTTGTTACTGCTCAGGCCTCTTGAAGGACAGTAGGGCAGGGCCCCTGCCAAGCAGCCATTGCACCAGCACCCAGTCCTCCAGGGAAAAGGCAGCCAGCAGTTCGTCCCCTTCCTCCAAGGGACTTCCCTTCCTCCCCATTCACTTTACCTGGGGTGAAGTTAGTGCTGGAGGCTGGGCCAAACATCCCCCATGCCTAGGGCCTCCTGGGTTGACCCCCTGGCCTGTGGGTACAGGGTGGGGAAGCTGCTCTGGAAGGAGCCAGCACCCCTGAGCAAGTGCCACAGTGAGACCCCAATCTAACCCGCCTCCCCAAGCCCAGGCAGAGCTCTGATCTTCTTTAATCACCCAGGTAGGGCAAGAGGGCATGACCTAGACCAGACAGCTGGAGGAGTTGGCTGTGGCTCAGTTCTCCCTAAAGGAAACATGGTCCAAAAGGCCCTATAACATCTACGTCTCCCATCTTCCAGAAAGAAACTGAGGCACAGCGAAGGAAGGCTGCATACAGATCCCTGAGCAATCCTAGGGTATTTTGTGAGCATCTATTGTGTGCAGGCTGGTTTTAATCCATGCCTCACCAGCACTGTACAGATAAAGACCCACCAACCCAGCAGCCTCTCCAAACATTCCCCAGCTTCAAGCCTCCCCTCACTTCCCCGGCTCCCCACTGAGAAGTCCTCCTCTCACCCACCTTCCCCTCCCGTGGCCAGTTCCTTCGAACTCTCCAGTCACTGCCCCGTTTCTTCTCCCTGGGACTAGAAAGCTCCTTGAAAAACCTCCCTTGAGAGCAGACGCCAACTCTTCTCTCTTGAAGGAACTCTAGATCACTTTCCTCATCACTGTGACCCAATGCCTAACAAAAGCAACTTGTAGAAGGAAGGTTTTATTTCCACTCACAGTTTGAGGGTACGGTCCATCGCGGCGGTGAAGGTATTGTAACAGGAAGATGAAGCAACCGGTCACACTGTGTTTGAAGTCAGAAAGCAGAGAAAGATGCTGGTGCTAACTCCCTTTCTCTTTCTTATTTGGTCCCCACCATCACATAGAATGGCCCCACTCACACTTAGGATGGGTCTTCCTACTTCAGTTACCCTAATCTAGCAGCTCCCTCACAAGTGTGCCAGAGACTTGTCTCCCAGTTGATTCTAGACTCTGTCAAGTCAAACTCCAATCAAGTTTTGATCTTCTTGCCCTCCAGTACTCGATGACCCCATTTATCAAAATCGCCGGCACAGGTGCTGAGTACAGATGTGCAGCTTGGTCTTCTCACAAAGACATCTCTGTGCACACAGAGGGTGAACAAGGACTCAGAATCTACCCACTCACCTCTTGCCGCAGTGAACCTGGAACAAGACTGAATGTGTCAGGGACATCATTTCCTACACACCAAGGTGGCTCCCCTCTGCATGCCCAACTAGCCAGGCCCATCAGGCCACCGCTTTCTACTGATTATACAATGGTACTGGAAGGTGACTGTTGCTTGAGCCTCACAGACAGTAGCAATGCCAAGTATGCATCCAGTTTTCAGACCTCTTCACTTCCTGAAGTGCTGGCATGGGCCCCTCTAGTGTGGGAGTCTTCACCATGCTTTTCCAGCACCTCACTAGCCAAACTTTCCGGTTCCTCTGACCTCTATGCTTGATCTTCTCTCCACCCCTCATCCCTGATAGTGCCAAGCTAAGCATAGTGAATCCAGTGAGTTGCAGCACTGATCCCCAGGCCAGACCCAGACACCCAATGCTAAATGAGATTCCCCCCATATCGCAGCCCACTGAACCTCCTGGTCCCCTTCCTGCTGTTCCATATGACCATATAGTCCTGGGAACCATCCTTGCCTTTCCCTCCACACCACATCTGATTCCAGGATGAAGCCTGAGATAACCCACCTATATAATCATTTCTTATCAGCCCCATCTGTGACCACTCTGGCCCAGCCATCTTCTCTCCTTTGACTGCTACTGTGGCCTTCTTATTGGTCCCGCCCCAATCCTGGCACTCCCATACCTCCAGCATTCCCATAGAGCAGGCACAAGGAACCTGTGGAATGAATGGACCCCATATGCCCCTACTCATAGTCCTCCAATGACTGTGTGGCTCAGTCATATTACCTTCACGTGAACTCCAGAGTCTTCCACCATCGGTCCCTAACTCCTTTCTGACCTCACTTCTCCCCAACCATGTGAGCAGGCATCCTTACGCATCCTCTCAAACACACCTGGTCTCAGGCCCTTTGCCTAGGCTGTTTCTTCTGCCTAAAACACTCCTCCCCCCAGGTATCTGAATGATCCATCCCCCACTTCAGCTCTCAACTCAGATGCCCCCTCTTCTATTTCTCCACGCCATAACATGTATGCATATATTAACTGTTTATTTGCATATTCTGATTGTCTGTCTACTCGCATACAGCTGTCACTATCTTTTCGACCACGGTCTGCATGGAGGTTTGAATAGTGTTCTTTTACTTCTCTATCCCCTGGAAGCTGAGCTAGTGCCTGACACATCATAGACATTCAGATAATGAGTCCATCAACAGAATAAAAAAAAGCACCATAACTACAGATGTTTAAAAAAAAAAAAGCAGGGGGCTTTGAAACAAAAAGTAAACTAAGGAAACAGTGAGCAAGGAAGCCTTATGGAATAAGTGTATCCAGGCTGAGCTCGGCTCACACACTGCTGCCACAGCTTCCCTATCAGCCTATGTTCTTCAACTGTGTGGAAGATGGTTATTCCATAAAGCAAGGTCCTGTGTCTTTCCTCCAAGTCCCCAGATCTCCCTGAGTCAGAAAAGCATATAGTAGGAATTCAAAAGTTGCTGAACCAAAAAAAATGAGTTTGAGACTTGGGACTAACCCCTGCATAGATTAGGAGAGGGAGAAGCTGAGACAGGGGGCCACAAAGGCTGGGGTGCATCCTTGGAAAGGCTGGGGTGCATTCTTGGAATGTCAGGATGTTAGCTGGGGATGGGGACACTATCTAAGACTCCATGGTTCACTAGAAAGGAGAGAAGAGACAAAATCCTTCCCATTGGACAGTCCCTGACTGGAAGGGCCGGCAGGTGAGAGGTGGGGTGACTGTCTCTTGAGGAGAGCAAGGTCATGCTTTGGCCCCTGGCTTGCCCACTGCCCCTCCCCCAGCAGTTGCCCAGACCCAGGCCAAGGCCACGGACAAAGCCCTACAAGGAGTGCCAGGGACTTGCAGTGCCTAGAGCCAGTAGGCCTGCGGCCCAGGGCACAGCAGTGCATGGCCCAGAACTCCATCTAAGGGCCTTTGTGGGCCTCTGGGAGCCGGTCCAGGAGAGTGCCGGGAACTGGCTACCGGTATGGGGTGAGTGCCCCTGCTTTCTGGGGGCCATCCAGGCCAGGGAGATGGGGAGTTCTGGGAGAACCCCGGTTGGTCCTCCTTCCAGTTCCCTATCCTTGGGAAGTGGCCCACTCAGTTCCAGAATTCAGGGCTGCTGAGGCTACAGTGACAAATCTGCTCCTTCCTGAAACCAGGGAAGGCAGCTGGAGCAGGTTATGTCTAGCTTAGGGCTGAGCCTCCTCTCACTCCAATCTCTCTGCTCAAGAGACAAGCAAGGCAAGCTTTTTCAAAAGGGAGGGACACCTGACGTGTCAGGTCTTGCCCAGGCAGCTCCTTGCCAAGACGCAAATCCTCAGAAGGCCGAGCAGGAGCTGAAAGCCTGGCCGGGCACGCATGGCTCTCTGCCCCCCTCTTCTGGCCGTACTCTGAATTACACAGCATTCGCGTCACCAGCTGGAGCAGTCACAGGGGGGGTGGTCTGGGAAGTGCAGGACTTAGGAGTAATTCCCCTGCCTCGGCTCCAAGTGAGGCCACGTCCGATTTCCAGCCGCAGACGCCTTTCACACTTTCCGTGTCGTAACACTCGCTCCTTCTGGAGGTCCTTCAACCACCCCAACCTGAGTATTTGCATTAACTTTGCCCAGGCTGTCTCCAAAGACCATGCATGCGCTTTCACAACGCAGACGGAAAATGGAGACCATCTCATGGTGACCGAAAGCTCTTCTCCCATGAATCAAAGCCACGGAGAAAAGCGGGATGTAGGCACTTCACCCCCGCCCCCGCAGCGGGAAATAAAGGTCCAGATCCCAGACACCGCCCCGCGCGAGCCTCCCAGCACCTAGCTAGAGAATCGGCAACGAGGCTCTTTTGGAGTCGGGTTGCCATCTGCTGGTAACTATAAGAACTGCAACTGCCCCACTAGGGAGAAACCTGACCCCAAGGAACCCACCGGACAAAATAATGACCCTGATGTTTATTAGGTCCATGAGATCCAACACTACCAAGTCTTTTGTGAGGGGAGGTGGGGGAACAGGCTCTCATAAGCCCACGCTGGTCTTAAGTTCACTATAGTTGGCCTCCACCTCCTAAATGCTGAGATTACACACATGCACCATACACAGATCACCTGTCAAGTTCTTGGCACACATGATCCCATTTCTCTCTCATCTCATGAGGTGGGCATTATTTATCTCTTCTCCCATGAGGACACTTAAATGACTTGCATTCATCCTCTTCCTGGATTGCTTTAGTGGGGCTCTGACATCTGCATGGGGGTGTCAGTCTGATCCCACTTTCCACCATGCATCTCAATTTGGCTTTAGGGGTTCTTGGGTCTGCAGCCTCCACTCATGCTCAAGGTCTTACCTGATAACTTGAGAGATCCCCAAGATAGGGGCAGGGAAAGTCTATTACCATGCCCACCTTCTTTGAGCCCCAGTGAGCATGAGCCCACCTTGTGCTAGGCTCTCTTACCCAATGCTAACCTGAAGCCACCCACACCTCACCCTGCGATCCTCCCCAGCCTGGCCCCCAATTTAGAGCTAGAGAGGTACATCCCAAATGACCACCTAGCTGACTTCGGTAAAATATCCCCTTTCAAGGAAAAGTCTAGCTGACTCCACTACGAGCTGTGGTGAAGCACTAGGCTCCCCGAGGGTCTCTCCCTGATGTGTCCTGGGACTCACCTGGAGGTGCGACCTTCCAACAGGGTCATGGTAGGCAAACCAGCACTGAACTCCCATCCAACTTTGAAGGAAGACACCATGCCCATCCTGACAACAACACAACACAGCAAAGGTGTCAGGCACAGTGAAAGACAATAGCTGAAGCCCAAAGTCGCGGCCCCCTTGGAGGACCAGAGCCAGTTCCAAGCACTGATAGTGAGAGAAGACATATCCTCAAAGAAGTCTATGGCAACAACAGAGCCACTAGGAGAGGAAGGTTGACTTCTGTCCAGCAAACAGCTCAGTTAGCCACCGAACTGACATGCCAGACATGGAGCTGTAACCCATTTTTAGATTGGAGGTTTCCTTCCCAAATTATTATATTCCGTTTATCTATTATCCTCATCCATTTATCAAATACATATTGAGACCCTATCTGTAGAAAGCACAACTGTAGGTAAACCATATCAGGAAACAGAACAGATGAAAATCTTGGCCCTTCTCGCAGTTGGAGATGTAGCTCAGTTGGCAGAGTTTAGTTCAATAGCCAGCACTGCATAAAACCAGATGTATAGTCACACTCCTGTAATCCCAGTGCTCAGGAGGTACAGGCAGCAGAATCAGAAGTTCAAAGTCAACTTCAGCTACCTGGTGAGTAAGAGTCCAGCCTGGGCTACATGAGGTCCTGCATCAGGAAACAAAATCCTTGCCCTTCTAAATGACTTTTCCAGTAGGGGGCGAGGCAGGAAGAAGCAATGCATATGGTGAAGAATCCCATGTTTATAATATTATCTGAAACAAGGGGAAAAAAACAGAAAGGGCATCAGGAGACTTGGGGTGTGGCTTAGTGGTAGGGTGCTTGCCTAGCATGCTCAAGGCCCTGAGTTCTTTCCCAACACTGGAGGTGGGGGTGGGAGGTAAAGGGTGCTGCCATTTTAAATAGAAAGTTTCTAGGACATTCTGAGGCTACCTTTGTTAAATTTTTTATTTCTTTTGCGTCTGTCTGTCTGTCTGTCTGTCTGTGTTTTTGTGTCTGTGTGTATCAGAGGGCACTTGAGTATATATAGCTCTGGCTGCCTAAAGGTGATTTCCAGAATCACTCTGGATTGCTCTACCTCCTTTTGGCTTTGCTCTAGGGTTTCCTAGGTTTTTCCCTCCAGGGTGAGAAATGCAGGCCACCTCCATTTCTCCTTGGCATTTTTACTGGGATCTGAATTCAGGTCCTTCTGCTTTCGAGGCAGAGGCTTAACCTCTGAGTTCTCTCCAGCCCTGAAGCTGCCTTTTAAGACAGGAAAGAGGCAAGGGACTTTGTCATGTGGTTATCCCTAAGGTTCTAGGGATCAAACTCAGTTCCTTGTCCTTGCAAGGCAAGCACTTTACTTGACTAAACTATCTCCCTGAGTGCAAACTTCGCAAGTTCTGGGTTCTAATCTTAGCTCTGCCATTTCCTGGTGGGTCAACTTGAGCAAGCTACTTAAGCTCCCTGTACTTCAATTTCCTCTTCTCTGAAAATGGAAACATCATCAGCTTTCCCGAACAAGTCATTCTAAAATCTAAACAGAAGTTTGAACATTAGTTCAGAGTCTGGTACATGGAGTGGGTATATGAGTATACTACTCTCACAGCTATCAGATGATTGGAGGGTTAACTCAAAACCCACAAGATGGGATTTAACTAGGACAAATATGAAAGTTGACTCTTAGGTTCCAACAAAGCAATTATACAAGTTCAGGGTCAAGGAGTACCTGACAGGCATCCATCCATGTGTCTGTCCTGACAAATAGCCTGAGAGTCCAGTTGATGGCCAGGGACACTGCAGCCAACCTTGTTATTGTGACCTTCAGGGGTATTCACCAAAGTGTGGCATCCTTTGCCAAGGAAGTGATGAACCTGTTGTCTTCTGAGCTGGGTGCTCACGGTCAAGACCACTCTAGGCTAGAGGGAATATAAAATGTGCAACTAACTGCTTTATGAAATCACCTTGTCTTATAAAATACCCAGAAACTGCACTTGGGAGTTTGGGAGAAAATGCAAATGTTTGTCCATACACACACACACACACACACACACACACACACACACACACACACACAAAATTGTCCACAACTGTTTATGGCAGCTTCAGTGATACCCATCAAGATGCAAATGAATCAGTTGATGAATGTCGGTCTATGGGTATTCAATGGAATTCCACTCAGTAGTAACGATGAATAGACTAACTACAAGTATACATGACAACAACAAGGATCCCCAGATATTAAGGTGAAGTAAGCCAGGCATGGAGGAGCAGATGGTGCATTGTTCCATCTTGATGATGTTCTAGAACAGACCAAACCAAGCAGAAAGACAACAACAGTGGGGGCCAAAAGGCAATTAGAAAACTTTGTAGAATGATGAAAAACTTTTTATAAGTTAACAAGGGTTGGGGTATACAAATATATGCTTGTCATGAATTCCACAAATGGCATGCCTATGACTCATGCATTTTGATGTACACACAAAAAAATAATAAAAATAATTACCTAGTTATAGTAGCACATCTGTAGTCCCTTCCACTCTGGAGCACTCTGGAGACTGAAGCGAAAGGATCACTGAACTAGGTATCTGCGACCAGACTAGGCAACATAGTAAGCTATTGTTTCTCTCCCCCCCACCCCGTGTGTGTGTGTGTGTGTGTGTGTGTGTGTGTGTGTGTGTGTGTGTGTATGTGTGTGTGTTCTGCGCACATGTGCACAAAAATCATCCTTGGCTCTCCCACCTTATTCTTTTGAGACTGTGACTCTAATTAAACCCAAATCTTGCCTATGAACTAGCCAGCTTGCTCTGGGGATTCCCAGGCTCTGCCTTGTGGGACTGGAATTACAGGAGGGCTGCCACATCAGCCCAGCATTTTTATGTGTGTTCTGGGAATCTGAAAACCAGTTCTATTGTTTGCAGTGCAAAGCACTTTAACCACTGAGCCATCTCCCTAGCCCCAAGATACTGTATCTTAAAAAGAAGAAAGAGAACAGGCTGGAGAGATGGCTCAGGTTAAGACTCTGCCCCAAAAGCAGAAGGACCTGAGTTCAGATCCTGGATCCCATATAAAAAAGCCAGGTGGAAATGGTGGAGAAACTCTAGAGTGAAACAAAAAGGAGGGAGAAGCAATTCAGGATGGTTCCCAAAGTCACAGGAAGGAAGGAAAAAAGGAAGGAAGGAAGGAAGGAAGGAAGGAAGGAAGGAAGGAAGGAAGGAAGGAAGGAAGGAAGGAAGGAAGGAAGGAAGGAAGGAAGGAAGATTTAAAAAGAAGGAAAATGTCAGGAGCAGTGGTGGCTTAGTGGGTAAAGGGGCCTAGCGCCTGACTTCAACCCAGGAACATGCATAAAGGTGAAAAGAATATATATATAATATGAAACACACACACACACCCAGAACTAAAGAATAAATAAATAAGGAAGAAAAGAAAGGAGACAGAGAGAAAGACAAAAAACTGGGCATTGGACATGGGGGCACAGGCCTATAATCCCAGTACTTGGGGGGGTGGAGACAGGAAAACCAGGAAGGAGTTAAATTTAGATCATCCTGGGCTTCTCATCTGGGCTGTCTGAGTCCAGCCTGGGTTACCTTGCCACCTCAAAAAAAAAAAAAGAAGAAAAAGAAAATAAATGGGAAAAATGAAAGGATAAGAGGGGAAGAAAAAGGAAAGGAGGGAAGAATAAGGAAGAGCAGGAAACTGTGCAGTAGAGCACTTGCCTCGCATGCTTGAGGCCCTGAGTTCAATACTTGTCCTAGGAACCTGGGTTGGCATGCCAGAATACATGTGTGGGGGTCAGAGAACAACTTTTCCAAAGCTGCTTTTCTCTTTCTATGAGGGCTTCAGGAGATGAAACTCAGGTCACCATGATTTCAAGCAGGCACTGTTTCCACCGACCCATCCCACCGGCCCCCAACAGGTGCTTTGTGTGCTGGAAAAATTGTAGCCACAGAAGGCCACCACAGCACACAGGTGTGAGCAGCCTGGAGATGAAGCTCTGGAATGATAGTTCTCAGGGAGTGAGACTCGGAGCTGGAGAGAAAGCTGGCACAGGAACAGGGACACAAACCTCTCAGAGGCTACTGGGGACCTGCTTGCAGCAAAGTGGGGCCACTCGTTCTGTGCTCTACAGGATGAGTGAGCCCCATAGTTGAGCAACATAAAAAGGACAATTTGGGGTCTGTATGTTACTTTTCTCAAAACACATCACTATAAAGCATCGTCTACCACCCCTTGGCCCCCTGCCTCACACCGTCTCTTGATACAAAATGCATTCAGTCCAAATTCAAAGTCCCCCACAGTTTTCAAAAGTTCTGACACTGTTTAAAAAATCTACAGTTGGGGCTGGAGAGGTGGCTCAGGGGTTAAGCCTCTGCTTTGCAGGCGGAAGGTCCTGAGTTCGGATCCTAGACGCCAGGCAGAAATGGGGGGAGCCTGCGTTTCTGGTCCTGGTAGGGCGGAGCCTGTGAATCCCGGGACAGAGTAAACAAGGAGGAGGTGGAGGTGGTCCATGATGATTCCCAAATTCGTCCGTGGTTCTACACACACACATATATACACACACACGCATACATGCACAATTGAATAAATAATTAATAAATAAATAAATTTTAAAAATCTAAAGTTCAGGTCTCATCTGAGACTCAGTGCGATCTCAAAAACAAGTTATGCATTTCCAATATTCAATGGCACAGAATAAACTTTCCATTCTAAAGGGAGGGGTGAGACATAGCGAGAAAAGACTGGACCAAAACCCAGAGGAGCAAATGCCAGACCCTGCAGCTCCACATCCAGCATCTGAGGCTCTTGGTGGAGTTAACTGGACTCCAAAAGCTTAGGTAGCCTCATTCCTCCACCTCTGCTACCTGCAACACACACAGCATCTCTCTTGAGCTGACTGCATTTCCTCAGCAGCTATCCATGATTCTGACATCTCCAACATCCTGGGGGTCTCCATTTGCAACTTAGGCTTCATCTTCACAGCTTCATGCAGTGGTCTCTGAGGGGCTCCTTGGAGAGACTCTAATTCTGCCACACATGACCTGGCTTCAGAGGCTCTGTGAAAACTTGGTGATCCTTCAATCTCGCATCTTTCTGTCTTTCTTTCTTGTTTTATGGTCATTGTTGCGTTTTTTTTGAGAGACAGGGTCTCATGCAATTCAGAATGGCCTCAAACTCACTATGTAGCCTAGGATGACCTTGAACTCCTGATCTTCCTCTTTCCATCTTCCAAGAGTGTTGACAATTATGAACATATGCCACAATATCCAGTTTGTGTGGTGCCGGGGATTGAACCCATGACTGCATACATTCCAGGCAAGCATCTTATCAACTGAGCTACATACCCAGGCACTGCTACATCCCATGGCATCTTCATGCCTGCAAAGTCAGTATCACATGGATCACACAGCCAAGTTTCACTCCAAGTCGAGATGAAGTACAGCTCCTTATACCATGGACTTACCAGCCTCTGTGTGCTGACCCTGGGGAAATGCTTCCTTAAGCAGTTTCTTTCTCCAGGAACAATAAACTCCTTCAGCATTCTCTTTAGGCTCTTTTCTTTCAAATGAATTTGCCTTATCCAAGTTAGAACCTGTGGTGGGGGGATCTTGCCCTCAAGGCACCTTTTCTATTGTCCCAGTCCAGAGGAGGAAGTTTCCCTGTAACAACCACAGTCTCTTTTTTGGTATGTGCCTTGGCTGCAACTTTAAACTCTTTCAAATTCTTTTTCTTGAAAAACTGCATACTTTTTAAAACTTTCAGCATATTGGTTGCTCTTTTTCTCTTTTTACATTTTATTTATTTGGGAGAGAGAGAGAATACATACATGCCATAGCGCATAAGTGGAGGTCAGAAGATAACTTTCTGAAGTCTGTTCTTTTCCTCCACTATGGTGGTTTTCGGGAATTGAACTCAGGTCTTCAGATTTGCAAGCAAGTCTTACTCACTGAGGTATCTTGTTGGCCCTTGTTCTTTTTCACTGTAGACTAAATAAGAGTGCTGAGTAATGCTATCAACTGAATGCTATCCAGCCTTGAAATTCACCCTCCAACAAATATATTAGTCTGTTAATTTTTTAAAGATGATTCTTTTTTAAAAATGTTAGTGTGTGTGTATGTGTGTGTGTGAGAGAGAGAGAGAGAGAAAGAAGAGAGGGCACTGTGTGTCCCTGTGAAAAACTAAGGGTGACTTCGGGAATCATCCTGGATTGCTTCTACCTCCCTTTTGCTTCACTCTGGGATTTCCCAGGCTTCACCTTTCAGAGCAGGCCACTGCTTTTTCTGCCTGGTGCTTTTACGTGGGACTTGGATCTGAACTCAGGATCTTCTGAGGCAGAGTGTTAACCTCTGAGCCATCTCTCCAGCTCTGGTCTATTATTTTTTAATTAATTTATTTTTTAGTTTTACAAGCATATTGAGTACTAATCCCTGCTTCCTCCCTCTCTCCTCCCTCCCATCTCTCTCCCTTTAGTCTCTTACTTTTAAATTCAGTCTAAGTCAAGTTCTCAGGACACATACAGAATACAGCCAGATTCTTTGCCAGCATGCACCCTGAATGCCATCTAGCACATTTCCTGATAGAGTCCTTGTTACCCTCTAAAACCTTGAGTCAGGCCTCCACTATTTGCATCTCTCTCATCCTTCTGATCTTACAGTCTCCCACCAGAGCTCCCCATCAAATACTTTTCCGCATTCCTCCCACAAGAACCTATGGTCACGTTTATTACAGCAACAACCCCACTTCTCAGTACCAATTTTCTGTATTAGTTACTTTTCTCATTAATGCAGTAAAAATACCTGATAAAGGCAAATTAATGAAAGGAGGGTTTGTTTTGCTTACCAAAGACACAGTCCAAACTGGGGTGTGACATAGTCAAGGCAGCAGAAGACTGAAGCAGCCACCAATCATACCACATCCACACAGGAAACTGAGAGAAATGAGTGCTTGGTTTACCTTCTCCTTTTAACCCAGTTTGGGGGTCACAGTTCATGAGCCAGTACCCCCCACAGTGGATGGGCCTTTCCACCTTAACCTAGTCTAGAAAATCCTTCACAAAGTTGCCCAGGGGCTTGTCGCCAGATGATTCTAGTTTCCATACGTTGACAACTGAGATTAACTGTCACAGTCCCCCTCCAAGCTGCCCTAAAGCAGAACATGATGCTTTCTGAGGCAGTGGCGCCCCATCACAGGAAACGTCAAGCAACCTGGGCGGCCCACAGTAAAGAGGTAAAGAGACTTGGAAAGAAATTTCTAGGCTGGCCAGGAAAATGGATTGAGAGTATCCCAAGTCGCATAAGGAAGCTCAGGGTGAACCATTAACTTCCCTAACCAGACAGAAACCCTGAGCCCACTTGAAATCCTGAATCCAGAAGGTATGGTCAGGAAGCGTTGCCTGGAGCAGGAAATCATATGATCAACCCTAGACCTTCCATCTCTAATGTGTGGTTATACATTGCTCCCTTCCTTTCCTGGTATCATCCAATCCTTTCTAGTTAAAAACAAGCCCCACTGCCTCATCCTGGATGATGCCTAGTCTTCTATCTAGGGCTCAGTTAACTCTCTGCTCACTGGTCTCTGCTAATCCTGTATTTTTGCTAGCCAAATTCCTGGAGTCACATTCTTAAGGAAGTGAGGGTTCTGGGTTCTCAGGGGGACTGGGACTCAGATGCTCAGAGAGATTGAATAGAGGTAGCAGGGTCTAGCTAGGCCACCTAGATACACCTAGAGAGTCAGAAAGAAACCTGGATGTTTCCAGCCAGTCTTGTTACCATGGTGATGGACACATGCCTGAGCTCACCCCAGGATCAAGGAACCCCTCCTCCTCAAGGCCTGAGCAAAGGGTCTCAAGTCTCAGCCTCCCTCCCAGGACTTCCTGTGAGGAAAGCTGTCAGGACGGAGGTGTTGCCACGGGGGGCAAGGTGAGGCCAAAAGAAAGATTCAGCCCTTGGCAGATGACTTCATGAGATGAAGTGGTTAAGGCAAGGTGACCTTGGGAAAAATGGCCTGTAAAACTATGAGACACACTGCGGTCTCACTGGTTGCAATAGTTTGAGACTTTACCTTCTTCTTTTACATACACGTTTTTGGAAGCAAAAAAAAATCCAATCTAACCACAGATCCCAACAGATGACGGCACCCAAATCTTCCAGAGGTTCTGCACATCCCTCTCCCTCCTCCTTAGACATAGCTATGTGTCTCTGTCTGCCCCTGTGTGGCCTCTTGTGGCACTGCAGCCTCCTCTCCCAAGCCACCTGCCGTCCAGCCAGGGCAGAGCATGGAGTCCTCTCCTGGTCTGCGGCACAAGCCTTTGTCTTCAGAACATTGATTTCTGGAGTCCAACCTCAACCCCTAGGTATGGGTTCTTTCTTGCTAGATTTGGTAGGAGCCAGGGAATAACACTAGATAAGAGTGGCCAATGGGCTTCCAGGCAGGAGTAGGTGGGCTTAGCACTGTCTTAGAGACCAAAAAATGGACTCAGAAGATGACTCAGTGGCTAAGGCTCTTGCCCTGCAAGCATGAGGACCAGATTTTGGGTTCTGGGAAACCACATAAGATCTGGATAGGTGTGATGGCTGCCTGTAGTCCTGGGGAAAAACAGGAAATCTCAGAGCAAATTGACAAGCTCTAGTTTCAATTGAGAGAGCCTCTCTCAATAATAAGGAAAAGTGATTGAGAAGGCACTTGCCATGACTTCAGGCCTCCACACTCACACAGCCATGAACATGCATCCCCATAGACATGTGTGCCCTCACATATGCAAGTATACATACATACATGCATTCACCACACACACACACACACACACACACACACACACACACACACGAGAGGGAGAGAGAGAAAGTTTTAATCATGATTCAGGGTGTCCAGGTACACGCTCTATTCCCCCTCCCATGTATGTGTCAGTGTCTCTGCACTGCATACCCACAGGAGCACATTTGCAAACACACCATGCTCCAATGACATTGCCCTTCAGTCCCTATCTGTCCCTTCACTTGTCCCTTCTGAACATGATGAAACCAGTGATCACTAGGAAATACAAGTGGGATTTGGTGACATACGCCTGTAATCCCAGCACTCAGGAAGGTAAGGCAGGAGGATTGTGAATGATAGATCAGCCAGGGAGGGAGGGAGAAGGAAGTAAGTTGGTGGGAGGAAAAAGAAGAAGAGAGGGAGGAAGGGATAAAAAGAAGGAGGGAGGGAGGAAGAAAAAGAGGGAGAAAAGGAAGGAGGGAAGGAGGGAGAAAAAGAGGAAGGGAAGGAAGGAAGGACGGAAAAAAAGAGGGAGGGAGGGAAGGAAGGAGGGAGAAAAAGAGGGAGGGAGGAAAGGAAGGAGGGAGAAAAAGAGGGAGGGAGGAAAGGAAAGAGGGAGGGAGGGAAGGAAGAAGACAGGGAGAGAGGGAGGGAGGGAAGGAGAGAAGAAAGGAAGAAGCCAGCTGCCTTTCCATGGCTTAAAGCCCAACATCATGAACCTTGCCCAGACACCACCCCCTGACACCTCTCCACCACTGGCCCATTATTCATTTATTTATCTGACAAAATACACAAAGCTCACGTACATGTTGAATTTTATGCTCTTTTCTCCTCCTTCCTGAAATGCCACTCCACCAAGCCCTCCACTGGCTGCCTCCCTACATATCCCAGGCGGGCCTTCAGCTAAGTAACCCAAGCAGCCCTTAAACTCAAACTCATCCAAACCCAGTCCACTTGCCTGGGCCTCAGGAGGGCTGGGATTACCCACAGGAGCTACCACGCCCAGCCCTTCCCTTGCAGTTCCCTTGCAGGCCGCAGTTCAAGTGTCACCTCCTCTGAGTCCTGTGGAATCACTAGAGATGAGACGTTCGCAGCCCTCCATGCCCTCCTTTCCCACAAAGTGAGCTTCTCTTAAAATGTGAATCCTAATCATTCAGAAAACACTAACACACATGATCATAATTAATTACTGATTTCCTCTGTTGCTATTACAAAACCCGTGAGGCTAGCCACTTCATAAAGAGAAGTTTATTTAATTCAGTTCTGGAAGCTGTAAGCTCAAGATTGGGATGTTCCATCAGTGGGGCCTTTAGGGAGAACCCTGGCCATGCCGCATCATGGTGGGTGGCATCATGGCAGCAACAAGAGAAGGAGCAGCCACGTGGTAGGACAGGAAACCAGACAGTCCAGGCTTACTCTCTAATAGCAACTGTCTGGTAGGAATACTCTGGGTTCCCAGGAAAAATGCATTAATCCTTCTGGGGCAGCGCCCTCAGCACTCTCTCTCTTGGGGGTTCCACTTCATACTTCCTCACTGTGAAAATCTCAGAATTCTCAGGGACAAATGCAAACCATATCAAAACCATAGGAAAGGACATATTGCCGCAAACGCATTAGAATATTCACTATAAGAAATAAAATGGGGGGCCTGGAGAGGTGGCTCAGGGGTTAGGCCTCTGCCTTGCAGGCGGAAAGTCCTGAATTCGGATCCTAGACCCCACGTATAGACGCCAGGAGGAGGAGGGGGGGCTGCGTTTCTGGTCCTAGTAGGGCGGAGCCTGTGAACCCCGGGCAGAGTAAACAAGGAGGTGGAGACGGTCCATGGTGGTTCCCTAATTCGCCTGTGGTTCTACACATACACACTCACATACACACACACACACACACACACACACACACACACACGCACGCACGCGCGCGCACGCATAATTGAATAAATTAAAAAAAGGAAGAAAATGGGAGTTGGGCAGATGACTCAGCAGTTAAAGCTCTTGCCACACAAACAAGGGACTGGAGTTCAGATCCCAGATCCCACATAAAGTGTCCGTCAAGTGTGATGACCCACCTGCAATTCCAGACCCAGAAAGCAGAACCTGGGAATCCCCAGAGCACATTGGCTAGCCAGACTAGACTTAGCGAACAGAAGGACCTGCCTTAAAAGTAAGGTAGAAGAGCAATTGAGAATGCTTCCTGAAAACATCACACACACACACACACACACACACACACACACACACTACGTACACATATACATGAAAATAAAAAGGTGCTTACCTTCAAAGCCTGGTGACCTGAGATCAAACCCTGGAACCCACATAATAGAAGGAGAAAAACTACTCCTATTAAGTTGTCCCTAACCTCCACATGCAAAACACAGCATGTATGTGCGCATGCACAGATATACACATACAATAAATAAAAGAAATAAAATGAGTGTGAAGAGGCTGGAGAGATGGCTCAAGGGTTAAGACTCTTGTTTCAAAAGCAGAAAGTCCTGAGTTCAGATCCCAGGTTCCACGTAAAAACGCCAGGCAGAAACAGCAGTAACCTGAACGTCCCACTCTCCTGGGAAATCCCAGAGCAAAGCAGAAAGAGGCAGAAGCAATACAGGATGATTTCCAAAATCATCCTTGGTCTTCCACAGGAACACACAGTGCCTACACACACGCATGCGCGCACGCACCCACACACACACACACACACACACACACGTGCAAAATAAACAGAGGTTGTGCGGGGGGGGGAATAAAAAAAATAAAATAAAATAAACAGAGGTTAAAAAAACAAAGAAAATGAGGGTGGAAAGTGTAGCTCAGTTAATAGAGTGCTTGCCTAGCATGCATGAGCTCTTGCTTCGATCTCAACACTACATAAACAGGTGCGCTGGTGCATGCCTGTGATCCCACCACACGGGAGGTGGGGGCAAGAGCTGCAGGTGGCCCTCAGCTACATAATGAGTCTGAGGTCAGCCTGTGTTACATGAGACCCTGCCTCTAAAAAAATAAAAATAAAGGGGGTTGGCAAGATGGCTCGATAGCAAGGTGGTCACGCCAGCAAAAGGACCTGAGTTCAGATCCATATAACAATGCCAGGTGGAAGTGGTAGCAGCAACCTGCACTTCCGACTCTGGAAGAAGAAAGCCTGGGAAACGCCAGAGCGAGGTAATAAGAAGGCAGAGCAATCCAGGACTATTCCAGATGTCACCTTTGGGCCTTCATTGGCGTGCACGCGCGCACACACACACACACGCACACACACACACACACACACTTCTGTCAAGTGCCAGAGTCTAACTGTTCTGGACTGATCACTCCTCCCTCCTCCTCCTCTCACTGTCCCCCAAAGCAAGCCAAGACAGAAACACCTTATGTTTTCCACCTGACTGTAGATAAGTGTAGGGAAGGGAGACAGACCATCACCTTGGCTCCACACTGGCTGATTCTGAGGACCCTGACTGAGTGTTCTGTCTCACCAGAAGAGAAACGGGAACTCTTTGGGACTTGTCAGGCTGAGTGGTAGCCTGGTGGTCCAGGAAGATGACCCCAAAGTGACAGCATCTTCAGGAATGCTGAAGATGTGTGCCTGCCCCACACATCCTGGATGCAGTCCAGCGGGGAGAAGAAAGTCTCCCCGCCCTTGGGAGGATGAGGAGGGCCCTCCATGTCATAAATGAACTGGATGCAGAGCAAGCAGTTCTGCCCTCCTCCTGGACCAGGGGACTGAGGACACATAAGCCATAAGGAGGGACCTAGGGAAGAGGCATTCCAAGATCCCTGCTACCGTGTCACAAACCACCAGGAGAGGGATCCTTCCAATGCCAGTTGCATCATGGGACCCAGCACAAGACAAGAAGGGAGTGGGCTGGGTATGTAGCCAGTTAGCAGAGTGTTTGTCTAGCATAAAGTCCTAGTTTCAACCCCTAGCACAGCGCATAGACTGTGTATGGTGACAAACTGAGCATTTGGAAAGAAGGTAAAAGCAGGATAAAAGGTTAAAAGTAATAATCTTCAATTACATGGTGAGTTCATGGCAAGCTCTCAAGAAAAAAGGACGGAAAGGGGAAATGAGAGGGATTTTTTTTTGAAACAAGGTTTTCCTAGGTAGCCCAGGTTAGCCTAGAACTGGATACCTTCTTGCCTTGGAAATGCCTAATATTCGGTAAAATCTGAAACTACATCTCTACACACCAAAAGCTTCTTCTTTTTCCAATGTGGTCTATATTTTGAACTTGGGAGATTTTAAAAAATTGTTATTTATTATCATTTTAGGTAAAGAAAATAATTATAAATTTGAGTAGTCTAGCTCAACTCTTACTGTTCAACCTCACACTTTGCAGCATCAGTCTTAAATACAAATGCAGTCACGTAACTAAGATGCAAAATCACTGAAATCAGGCAATTTGTATTTTCTACCTTATATATGAATGTGTATTTCAGTCTTACTTAAGTCATAAAAAAAGCACAAAAGTCACTCAATGGCCTTTCTTTGTGTGTGTGTGTGTGTGTGTGTGTGTGTGTGTGTGTGCATGTGTATATGTATATATGTGTGTGTTTTGTGTTTAGGTGTGTGTTCAGATCCATGTGCCTGTGAAAATCAAAGGTCAGCATCAGATGTCTTTCCTCAGGAGCTATCTATCCATCTTGTTTTTTGAAACGGGGTCTATCACTGGGACCTGGGTTTCCTGGATTAGGCTAAACTGGCTGGCCAGCAAACCCCAGGGATCTGCCTGTCTCCGCTTCCTTGGCATGAGATTATAAACACACTACAACGTGTAGCTTTTTCACAGGTCCTGGGGATTGAACTCAGGTCCTCACGCTTGCACAGCAAGTACTCCCCACTAAGCATCTCCCCAATGCCCAGACCTTATTTCCTTTCCGTCTCTTCTCCTTTTCTTCTTTCCTTCTTAATTTTAATAGCGTTTCATTGTGTAGCCCAGGCTGGCCTTGAACTCTCTCCATCCTCCTGCTTCAGTCGCTTAGTGCTGGGATTGCAGGCATGCACCACAACGTCAGCCTTCTACTCATCTCTACAACTTCCTCTTCTGTGTCTGACCAATAGGAAGGGACTGAAGGAAGAAGAGTTACAGTGGTCCTGTCTTTCCAGGCCTATGTCATGCAATCTGAATCAGTGGTTGGAAATAAGGAAGAGGGGCTCTGCTAGGCCCCCCGGGCCGCTCAGGTTCTTCACAGGGTCACTGCCTTCTTGGAATTGGCACGTTCTGGTCGGAATGAAAAGTGTGGTCTCTCACAGCTGTAGAGGGCAATACACCTACCTTGTATTGGTTTGGGGCTGCAAGGAACCCTAGGGGGCATCAGCATCATAACACTCCAGTTGTACACATCTCTACTCACTCACAGGCCCTACTAGACTTCACTTATGCCTCAAAAGTTCAAAGACAGTATTATTATAAATTACAAGAAGATTGGAGTGTAGCTAGTGGTGGAGAACTTGCCTAGCATGTGCAAGGTCCTAGGTTCAATCCTAGTAATACAAAATATATGCTCAAATGAGCTGGGGGTGTGGCTCAGATGATAGAAGTGCCTGCCTAGCACATATTAAACTCTGAGCTTTATCCTTGGCACCACATAAGCCAGGCGTGGTAGCTTTTACCCATAGTCCTATCATCCACAAGGAGGAGACGGGAGAATCAGAACATTATCTTCTGCTACCTAGGGACCAGTCTGAAGTATATGAACTCCTGTCTCAAAAAAAAAAAAAAAAATAGGGGCTGGAGAGGTGGCTCAGGGGTTAAGCCTCCGCCTTGCAGGCGGAAGGTCCTGAGTTCGGATCCCAGATCCCACGTATAGACGCCAGGCGGAAGTGGGGGCGGCCTGCGCTTCTGGTCCTGGTAGGGCGGAGCCTGTGAATCCCGGGGCAGAAGGAGGTGGAGGAGTCCATGGTGGTTCGCGAGTTCGTCCGTGGTTCTACACATACACAGACACACACACAGACACACACACGCGCACATGCACACAGTTGAATAAATAATAATAATAATAATAAAAATTAAAAAAAATAAAATAAATGGGGGAGGGGGACTGGAGAAATGGCTCAAGGGTTAAGATTCTGCCTTACAAGCAGAAGGTCATGAGTTCAGATCCCAGGTCTCACATAAAAATGCCTGGCAGCAGTCTGCACTTTCTACCCTAGTGAGCAAAGCCTGGGAAGTCTTAGAGGGAAGCAAAAAGGAGATAGAAGCAATCCAGGATGATCCTGAAGTCACCCTTGGTCCTTCACAGGGACACGCAGTGTCCTTTGATACACACAAGCAGGTGTGCCACACCCCCAGCCTTGAAAGCGGAAGGTCCTGAGTTCAGATCCCAAGTCCCACATAGAAATGCCAGGCAAAAACAGCAGCAGCCTGCACTTCCTGCCGGAGCTTGGGAAATCCCAGAGCAAAGCAAAAAGGAGATAGAAGCAAACCAGGATGATTCCCAAAGTCCTCCTTGGTCCTCTATAGGGACACACAGTGCCCTCTGACACACACACACACACACACACACACACACACACACACACACATACGTAATAATAATAATAAGTTTTAATAAATAAAAAGTTGAAAACAACTACAGCAGTGTGTTTAACCCCACAGATACTCTAAACACAGGACAGTATGTAGCCCACATCTGTGACGCTACTGTGCTTCTACACTCACCCCAATCATGACCGACTGGTCCAGATCAGGCCACCTGCCCTTTCCTGATCACAGGGTCTTGAATCCAAAGCACACTGATTGACTGGATCCCAAATCATCCAAGACCAGCAAGTCTGCAAAGGACTAGGGACATACTGAAAAGAACCGAAGATACCACAGTCCTGTGCTGTGAGGTTCCTACAGGGGAAGTAACCTTTCCAAAGAGGGGCAGAACAGCTGAAGCACTCCCCAGGCGCTCTGAGGGTTCCGACTTGGCTGTCCCTGGTAGAGCTGCTGACAGACTAGGGCACTGAGGTCCATCATGCAAGCTCTGAGTGCCCTCCATCAAGCATTAATACTGCTCCAACCTTGCTGCCTGTCTAGATCCTTCTCTCATTCCCCATGGCTTTGAGGAATGCACAGCCTTAGCCCGAGCCCCCAAAGTCCAGCCTCCTCTCCTACGACCAGTTCTTTGCCACATGTTCAGCTGAGCCACAACTCTATGCTCCCTGAATCCTGCCCTTCTCCCCAGAACTTTCCTCCCACCACAACCTTCTGCCACATGCTTAATCACTCTTTTAGATCTCAAAGAAATATCACCTCTTCCAGGAAGGCTTCCCTCCCAACACAGGCTGGGTCAGGCGCTTACTCTGGGCTGTCACAGGCTTCTCGTGCTTTTCCAATATCTGCCTCATGACTCATCTCCCTTCACAACAGACCAGTTCTGTGAACACAGAGACGAACCCTTCTGAGGTCACAGGCCTGGACCCAGGGCACATTCAGTAATGGCCGCTGAATACATGTGCGAGCTCACAAGCAGCAGGAGTCTTTGACTCCATGAAAGTTCATCTGCCCCATAGGTCAGCCAGCAGGGAGTGTAGGAACTCATAAGCACGCTGCCCCATCCCGTTCCAGACCCAGGTATCATTTTCCATTCCTGACCTCATTCCCATCCAGCCCCCAAAGGAGAGGTCCTCATACTTGTTATGCAGAGGGGAAAAAACCAGAAATGGAATTCGTATCATTTTTTCTTGTCCCCTCCCTGCCACCACACGCCCAGACCCCAGGCAGAATGACTAGCCCAGTGCCCTCTGGTTAGCCAGGCCAGTCCAGATGGTCTCTTTTTTTGTCCAGTTCCAGGCAGAACTTGTTCCCAGCTGGGGCCTGTCCCATCCTTCCTTCCTCCCTCCCTGTCCCTCCACCTCCCCTTCCTTCCTTCCTGTTCTTGCAGGAAAAGCGCCATTCTTTTAGGCAAGGACCCCCAAGTCCGGCTGCCCAATACACACTTCCTCCATCAACCAACTCCCGGTGCTCTCCTGTAGGGGCAGAGGTATGATCCGGTCTCAGGGACCATGGGTGGGAGCACTAGGCAAAGGACAGCGAAGCTCCCTTTCTGCTCTCCCCCACCCCGATTCTAGCAGGGGCAGGGGAGTCTAGAGCTCATCCTGATAGTCTGGTTCAGGCACAATCCTCAGGGGGCCTTGTCGCCCTGCCTGGCAGTGGGTCATTGCTGAAAGCCTCTTCAGAGCAGGCCTTCTGAGCCAGGGTCCCCACCGCGTCCACCTGGCACAACCATCTCTTGGATCTCAATTGCTCAATCACTTTGCATGGTAGCTGGCGCATGACTGATAACTACACCTGCTGCTATTATTATCCCCAGCAGCAACAGCATCACCCATTGATTTAAGCTTTACAACTACCCTGAGGAACACAAGATATTGTTCTCGCTTTTTTTTCACTATTTTTGTTTTGTTTTTTATTTAGTTATTTTGTGCATGCATGTGTGCATGTGCGTGTGCGTGTGCGTGTATGTGTCTCAGAGGACACTGTGTCTTCCCATGGAGGAGCAAGAGTGAACTCAGGACTCATCCTGGGTTGCTTGTATCTCCATTTTACTTTGCTCAGGGATTTCTTAGGCTCTGCCTACCAGAGCCAGAAGTACAGCCCTCCGCCTATTTCCACCTGACATTATTATATGGGACCTGGGATCTGAACTCAGGACCTTCTCTTGAGAGACAGTCTTAACCTCTGGGCCATCTCTCTAGCCCTATTTCATTTTTTGTAATAGGGTTTCAGGTAGCCGCAACTGCCCTCAAACTCACTATAAAGCTAAATGTGGCCTTGAACTTCTGATTCTACTGCATACACCTCCTGAGTGCTGGGATTGTAGGCACGCATCACCACTCCTTGATTTTGAGGTTCTGGGCATCAAAATTCAGCATCTTGTACCTGCTTGGCAAGCACCCTACTAACTGAATCGCATTCCCAGGCCCTGTTCTTCATTTATCATTGAGGAAACTGAGGCTTAGAAAGCAGGTGAATTGCTCAATCTCAAACCAAGAAGTGTTCTTCTATCACTTCACAATTTTGCACATCCCATCTTCTCTTCTTGGTCCTGGGACTCTTCATGGGCCTGTATCTCTGTGCTTTCTCCTCCCCACACACACATACAAAGTGTGTGGAAGAGACACCTCAAGGAACTCAGTCACTAATCTATAGCGCAAAGGTTTGCTGAGTGCTGTACTGATGCCTTGCCAGAAATAAGCCATAAGATCAAGATCCAACAACAGTAGGTCCTATAGGCCAAGGTCACCCCAAAAGGACAGACTACAGGAATCTAACCTGAATCTTCCTGCTGTACATAGGTCCATTTCTCTCATACACAGATGGGAAATCTCATTTTGTGGGAGGAAGAGAGATTATCTGAGCCTTCAGGACTACTCAAGGTCAGAAAATAAGCCTAGGCAAATGAAGCTGTACCCCAGCCGCGCCCCTTCCTCATCAACCCAAAGAACCACTCTGTTATGTAGCCACCAGAGGGCGCTCGCTCCCTCCCAGAGCCAAAGCCACTATGGCGATTGCAGGGTGCCGGGCTTGCAAAGGATGTCGCGTGGGGGTGCCTAAACTTAGGGAAGAACCTCCCTGGAATGAAGTCCCACCCTGGGCGTGAATGCAGGGTCCAAACAGGGTACTTTGCACCCTGGTCGCGCCTCGAGCTGTGACCTCCGAGCGAATGTTCGTGCGCCCCCTCCTGGCCACTTTAAGCACTACGGTCTGGGCGTGCTTGGGCTTGGTGGGTTTAAGGGAGACAAGGTACCAAAGAGGATGTACCTGGAAGCAGAGTGAGGCAGTAAGTACTTGGTTAAAATATCCTAGCAGGGCTGGAGAGTTGCTTTCCTCGCAAGCAGAAAGTCCTGAGTTCGGACCCTGGATCCCACGTAAAAACTAGGTGGAAATGGTGGAGGCTGTACTTCCAACACTGGAAGCCAGAGCCTGCCTGGGAAGCTCCAAAGCGAAGGTTGGCAACAGTTCAGAGAGAGTAAAGGAACTATCCAGGATGTGCAGGAAACTGACCTTCTTAATAAAAGGACACTTGGGGAGGGGGGGAGAGAAAGGTAGCTGGAGAGATGGCTCAGGGGTTAAAATTCTGCTTCGAAAGCAGAAGGCACTGAGTTCGGATCACAGGTCCTACGCAGAAACAGCAGCCTGCACTTGAGGGCCTGATGGTCGGAGCCTGGGAAATCCCAGAAACAAGCAAAAAAGAGGTAGAAGCAACCCAGGGAGATTCCCAAAGTCACTCTTGATACACACACACACACACACACACACACACACACACACACTAAAATTAAATTTAAAATAAAAAGAGGACACTTGGGACCACAAGATATGTACTGGGAGCAGCCCATGGTCCCTATAAACTGTTAAGAGGCACTAAGCCTAAACTGGAGCAGAAAATGGTCCAGTGGGTTCCTGATTGGCTATTTGAAAGAAAACAGTGGGTGCCACTACATAGAGACTGGGAGGCACTGGAAGATACAGAAGGGACCACTGAGTGGGCTTGAGATTATGGCATGACTGAGAAGGCGAAGGGGCGCTCCAGGAACATGGGCATTATCTGTGAGAAGTGGGGACACTGGTGGACTCTGGGTAGCTAAGGCGGTCACTAAGCTTGCACTCATACCCCACAACAGAATGGCACCTCCTCACCATGCCCCCTACAGCCTGGATCATTGTGCCACTTTCACAACCGGGCTTTAGATCAGAGATGGTCCTTGACTAAAAAGGGTCTGGCCCTGACCAGAACCTGTAGGCGATTTCCTGGCTTGTTGGGGGTCAGGGACACTGCGAACGAACAGAGGGGATGGAGCCTTCTTTTTCTGCTTCACGAGGCAGAGACAGAAGTAAGAACAGGTCAGCCCCTCATTCCTAGAAAAATAAGAAGCCCCCTCCTCAATCCCTCCCACCAGGCTTCGGCCTCCTGGCCCAGCTTGCTGGCTGCTGGGCCGGGAGGGGCTGCCAGGCTCGGCCTCCTGCCCACTGCGGGGCGCCGAGGGAGGGCGGCGCGCGGCTCGAGATGCCGCGTTGCCATGGAAACGCTGCCGCATCCTGACTGCTCCTGGCAACGGGGTCCCGCAGCCAGGCAGGCGCTCGGCGGGGACCCCAGGGAGCGGGCGCGCCAGGCTGCCCACGGCGCCACCAGACCCCCGGGACACGGATCTGGCTCTCCCACCCACAGACACCCCTCACTCTGTCTCCCAGGGGCACACACATGTACATACGCGCCCCAGCTGCAGCAGCCCAGGCGGAACTGCAGCCCAAGCCCTCCCTGCAGCCCCCACTCATTAATTCAGCAAACATTTGCCGACCGTCTCGGTGCCAGGCGCGAGCTGGCCACTGCGGCTGCGGAGACAAGTCACACGGGGACGCAGCACCGCCCCCGCCCCCATCTCTGCCCGCAGGGGAGGCAGACACAAAAACACTGTGATCAATATTGTGCCCCCCAACAGCAGCAGCTATGCTCGACAGTGTGCTAAGCCCACCTCGTGCAGGCGCTCACAAAAACTGCACCCACACTTGGAAAGCACAGTGAGAACCCCTTTTCACAGATGAGGAAACTGAGTCCAGGAGAGCACATATATTCACCAAAGGCTAAATATGAGACAGAACTGTCCTAACTTGAATGCTAAGCACTTCCGGTATTATTGCTTCTGGTAGTGTCTCCAGAGCATAACCTAAGATATGGCTTGGGTCTTGAGAGAAAATGCAAACCTGCCAGGCATAGGAAGAGGCAAGCAACTTAGGCTGAATGGACAGTCCTTGTCTGAGAACTGGAGAACTTGGGCTGGCAGGATGTAGGTGACCCGAGCACAAGAGGTGGTTAGAAAATGGGGTGGAGAACTAGGAATATAGCTCAGTGGGAGAACCATTTGCAGCATGAGCAAAGACCCGGATTTGATCCACAGCACCACAGGTGGGGAAGGTATGAGGGAGCAACGCAGAGCTTGTAGACCAAGGAGACTAGATTCAGTTCCTAGGGAGCAGGGAAGTGTGAGCAAGGGAAGGCATGCTCTGGCTGTTGCTCTGGCAACCACCTAGAAGGAGCGAACCCCTGGAAGGATGGGGAGACTACAGAGCAGGCCATGGATCATCCCCCACCAACTTGAATGTGAGAGGAAGGAAGCAGGATTCAAGAGGAAGGAAGCCAACCTCCTTCTACCTGAACCAGGAACCCAGGGGATGACCCCAGAGGTATCACATAACATGCTTCAGATTGACATGAGGAAAGGCCTGGGCTACACCCCTAAAACGACTTTCAAAGAAGAATGGGTATGAGGCTCTGATAGGTTAGGTGAGTCCTGGAGAAAGAAAATGCACATCCCAAGGTTCACATGCAGGACAGAACAATAGACTAGAGTTCCTCGAGGCCCCCTGCAGCCCTGGCTAATCCTGTTGGTTCCCTGCCCAGCAAAAGCCTGCTCAGGGCACTCCTCTGAGGATCACGGCACCTAGCCCCTAGCTTCCCTCCTCCCAAGGTTAGCCTAATTTTTCCCTTCCATGGATTCAGGTCATTGCTCCCCGTCCTCTCTCCCAGGCGCCGTGGAATGTGACTAATTCCCTCCTTTCATTTACGGGTCCTGTTACCTGGGAGGTATTTATAGTGCCACAGTCTCCCTCCCTCCCCTGTGATTCAGCTACTCTCCCCCAGGCCCTCTCTCCTCACTAGACCAGCCTTTGCCTCCCTTCTCAGCTGTCTCGGGTCTACCATCTCCAGCAAGCCTCCCACCACAACACGGCCATCCCTTTGTCAGAGGATTGGTTCTGGCCAGGTGAGGCCCCAGGAGCCTTTGGGGATGGACGGAGGCTGTTTGCAGGAGCATGAGCCTTCTGTCTTAGCACTCCGGAAAGATCATTATTGTCTGGACTCTGTGACCTACCTCAACATGAAGTCTGATACTTACAACAATAGGTAGCAATCATTGAGTGCTTACTGTATGCCAGCTATTATTACCCTTAGTTTATAGATACGGAAATTAAAGATGAAAAAAAGCCAAATTGACCCTGTTCAGGATCTTAAAGCTGGACTAAGGAACTCTTGCAGGGCCACTTTTCAGAGCTCTGTGGTATGTGGTGAACTGGTCAGAGAGCAAACTGGGTGGGGTGAGGGATGTGAAACAGCCAGGGGTACCTGACCAAAATTCAACTCACACATTCCTCTGACCACGGGCCACAGTGATCTGTCTAAAGATTGTTAGCAAATGAACATCAGAGATAGATTTACTGGCTCTCAGATACTGTCTGTGACACCATTACCCTCCTTCAAGCAGCAGCTACTAAAGACCAGAGGCAGCAGAAGCATAGGTCTTGTCAGAGACAGAAAGGGGGCTGTGTCCATAGGGTAGTGGGAAACCACCGCTGAAAGAAGGGAAATGAGACTCCATGAGGGACTTACAGGCACCTAGGACCGAGGTACCAGTTGCCTTTCAACAGCTACGGTCACACTGCTTTCTTTTGACATCATATGCCAGAAAGACCGAAACCCTGAAAGAAAGACAGACTGATTTGTCTTTGACTGGAACACAATACCTGAAGTGACTGTCAAAGTTTCTGGCAGGAGACAAGAGAAAATGGAACAGAGAACTAAAGTTCAAGCCCTAATTTTGTTCAAAGCAAAGGATTTCAGCAGAGACTTGATTTCCCTATTCGTAAAATGGGGTGACCTCATACCTCACAAGTGGGTGTGAGATATCAGGGATGAAAAACAGGTTAAAAAAAAAAACAAACATTACTACACCTGGCACTGGAGAGGAGCTTCATAGCTTCAGACTTAGGGAGTTGTGGGGTGTTTTCGTTTGCTTTCGTTTTCCCATTTTTTGAGTTTTTTCTTTATTATTTATTCAATTGTGCGTGTGTGTGCATGTATGTGTGTATGTATGTGTGTGTATTGAACCACAGACGGAATTCGGGAACCACCAAGGACCGCCTCCACCTCCTCCTTGTTTACCCTGCCCTGAGATTCACAGGCTCTGCCCTACCAGGACCAGAAACAGGCCCCACTCCCACCCCCACTTCCACCCTGCGTCTATACGTGGGATCTAGGATCCAAACTCAGGACCTTCCGCCTGCAAGGCAGAGGCTTAACCCCTGAGCCACCTCTCCAGCCCCTCATTTTCCCATTTTTATGTGTGTTTGTGGGGCTTGTGTATGTGTGTATGTATGCTACATGTATATGGGCACATGTGTGCACAATGGCACACATGCACATGAGTGTGGGTGCATCTAGAGTCCTGAGATTGAAATCAGAATTGTTCATTTGCTCTCCCACATTACTCTTTTGAGGCTGGATCTCTTAACAGCTGCTCTGGAAATTTCCAGGGTCCTCATTCTAAAGCTACAAAGGATATGGGGATCTGAACTTTAGTTTTTTTGTTCACGTGGCAAATGCTTTTAATTGCCAAACTATCTCTTATTTTTTTGGTTTTTTTCCCCCTGGGGGGGGAGTAGGGGCTAGAGAGTTGTCAATTGAGCTACATCCTAGGTCCTTGGTTTTTTGTTTTGTTTTGTTTTGTTTTAGATGGGGTATCATTATGTAGCCCAGGTTGGCTTCAAACATACGTGGATCCTCCTGCCTCGGCTAGGTTTATAGTGTGTACTACCACACCCAGCTATGTTTATATTTTTCCTGTTCCATTTCTCTCTCTAATCTAATCTTGGGTCTCTGCCGTAGAGAATGAGTATCCACTGCCTTCATCATTATTTATACCTTCATCCTTCATAGCTACAACCCCATCAGCAATGCCCAGTCAGGCTTTGGGCTCTTATTTGCAAAGACCTGCCCAACTGCACATTGCCACAAAAGCCAATCATAAGCCCTATTGGGGGGAGGGCATTGGATACAACAGCCCCCACTGCATTGCCCTTGTGCTAGCACTACCATGGGGTGTGAGGAGGCAGTGTGGAAGAAGAAAATCCCCATTCTGATCTCTGCTTCTGGAAGCCAGATCTACTGCAGCTGAGCCAGCCCCTCCCAGAACCGCAGCACCGAGCTAGTCCAAGGGATTTCACCATCCTGGCTGAGCGCAGCTCCCTGTCAGCTCTAGTGGCACCACTGGGGAGGGCCAGTGCAGGTGGGAAACGTGGAGCGCCAGAGGATGGACCCTGAGGGGGGCAGGCAACTGCGAGCACCCTGTGAATCTGGTCAGGTCTCCACCCCCTTGGAAGAGACGGAGCTCAGCCCAATTTGCAGGTAAAGATTACAGACTCAGAGTGGTCCCATCAGTTGGTAGAGATCACTGCAGCACCCAGCAGGAAGATGCAGGCAATCCCTGCTCAGATGCTCACTCTAAGCACACAGCCAGCCAGACCCAGGCTCTCGGAGTGGTTCTGGGAAGCAGGCAGTCCTTGTCTAGACTGGCTGGTGGAGGGGAACACCCGCATGGCAGGAGGTGGAGGACAGAAAGTCGGGGAGCAGAGCCGCGGAAATGAAGCATTCTGGGTAATGAGATCTAGGCCTTAACAAGTCTGACTTGCCTGAATTTGCTATGTCACCCTAGACCTGGGCTCTCTCTTCCTCAGTTTCCCCAGATTTCATTATAAAAACTGAGTTCCATCATTCTCTCTATCAGCTCTAGTTCAAGCCTCTCCAGGCTCACGAAGCTGGACAGACAGCGAGAAGAGGGATTCTGAGCCCAGACAGCCATCCCTTCCCCAGCCACGGGCACACAGGGTCCTCGTGGAAGAAACACGGTGTATACAAATAATTAAACGGAAGAATTGGAGTGATTAGGGCAGATGATTATTGTCAAATTATGATTTATCTTGTAGTGGAATTAGTATTCCCCCAAAGGGCCCGGCGTGGCGCGGCGCCCGCCACGGCCCGTGATTAATCGCCGTCTCCAGAAGGTCACCTCCAGCCACTGCAGATTAACTCAGTGGGGAAACTTCTTTCCGTAATTCAAGCTGTTGTTCCCACAACCTGTCATCCGCCTTGGAAAAGGACGATTTCGTCAGGGAGCCCGGGGCGGGGGCCCACCGGCTCCCCAGCCCCTCCCGGCTGCAGACATGATATATGGTGCGTCCCGACACGGGTGACCGCGAGGGGGGGCGGGTCCGCCCGTGGGGTGGGCAGCGGGAGGCAGGAGTGGGGGGAAAGTGTAGGGGGAGGCGCCGCCAAGCACAAGTGGGCTGTGCGAGGAGAGCTCGCGCGGGCGGTGGCAATTAGGAAGAAAATTGGATTTTTCAGCGTCCAGAGGCAGCTGCGATCTGCGGTGTGCGATGCAGACAGACACCCCATTTCCAACACACTGGCGCCCAACTCCAGCATGCAGGGACTCCCCCGGAGGAATAGAGAATTGGGGGCATCAGACCTCCTTCAGGAAGATCAGAGACGGAGACGAGAATCAGCCCTGGGCCGGGCAAGGGATTGCCCGCCCCCCTCTCACTATCTGGACGGGGCCACCTGGAGCGTGGAATGCGACCAGGGAAGGCAGAGCCGGCGGAGGCTGGACTGAGGAGGCCCCTGCGTGGGCAGACAAACCTGTCAGGCCTGAAACTGGGCACTGCAGAGCCCTCCAGCGGCCAGACCGGGTCCTTGGTGGAGAGCAGCTTTTCTGACCAGCACCCAGAGACGGTGCCCTAGTCCCTGCCCGCGTCACCTGGGACTGCAAACCACCCCACCTTTGTGGAACAGCCCAGCCGGATCCAGGAAGAAGGTCGGCTGGACGCAGTTGGGCTCTGCCCGGATACTGCTGATACACAGCCTCCTTTCCTCTCTCCTCACTTCAGCCTGGGCTCACCCTTGGTTCCCTGGGGGGGGGGGGGCGAAGGCACAAGCACCGCCCCTTTCCCCTACCCGCCTGGAGGCTGAAGCAGGGTGAGCTCGGAATCCAAAACCTTCAGGTTTACCTCCAGGGTTCTTGGAGGTTTTGCTCTTTTGAGGATCAGCTGCCCAGTCCTCGCTACTCTTTCTCCCCGGGTCCAGAAACACTCGTGACACATTATTCTTCAGGCTTCCTGTTCCCTGTCCTCCAGCAGTGAGCTTCTATTCATCCTTCTCTTTCCAGCTTATTTATTCCCTCATAAAGAAACGGTGTTCTGTGCTCACAGATCACCCAGTGCACCAACCATGCTCTCTAGGCTTCCCCCACCACTCCGGATGAACCTCCTACATCCGTCTACCTAATCCCTCGCATACCACCAAGCCAGAGGCCAATGGGTCCTCTAAGACCCTAATGCGGAACAGCAGGGGCAGAAGCGCAGTGTCTATCCTTTTTCCTCCTCCTCCTGCACTTGTCCTGACGGGGCACAGGACAGAGATAGGGCCCCTCACTGGCTAGCACCCCACCCTCGAAGTCTGGAGGCTTGTTTTTAGATAGAACAGAAGCATGTATTATGTATATGGTGGTTTGCTCAGAACATTCTCTGGTCTGAGATATTTAGAGTTGTGAAGATCCAGCATTATTTGGAAGAGAAAATCTATTTCTCTTCCTTTCAAGTGGGGGGAGGGAACAATCCTCTCTAAAACCACCAGACATTTTCTGGGAGGGAAAAAGTACTTTCTCCTTTCTGGGGGCTGCCTCCAATGATGCTGCCTCCAAGTCTGGCTGGTTGTTGGTGACACTCTTTTACACTGTTAAGGCTGCAAAAAAAAGTCAAGACCCTCTCTGTTGCATTTATGTACCGACTCCTTAGGGGCCAGCTGAGCAAACTTGCTCTCCCCATTTTGCAGTTAAAGCAGCACACTATGCTGGTGACATGGCCAAGAACAAGAGCTGGGAGCAATGGGGGAGATGATTCTAGACCTCCTCTCCAAAACCTTCACCTCTATCCTTCCCCAAACCCTGAGGGATTATGGGAGAGATGCTGATGGCTTAGCAGGAACCCTTTCAGAGCAGAATTTCAGTTGTGGTTCGGATCCCAACCAGGCCCTGCCCCTAGGTTGATCATTTGCTTCTTTGCCTCTGTTTTCTCATCTCTCATTTATAAAATAAATTCCAACCCAGTAAGGCTACTGGATGCAATGATACCGGGATCCCACCTGGCCAAGAGCAAGTGCTCAGAAATATAATTGTGCTTGTTTAGTTTTGTTTGTTTTTAAATATTTGTTTGCTTGATTGTTGTGGTGCTCTGCTGTAGTGGAAACCAGATCTTCAGGAATGCCAGAGCCACACTTTCAACTGAACTTTGTTTTTTTGAGACAGGTTCTCAAGTAGCTCAGGCAGGTCTCAAACCCCTGATCCTCCTGCCTCAGTGACTGGTGTTGCTGATACTACAAACAAGAGACACCATAACCCCACTCTGGGATCTTTTTTTTTTTTTTTTAAATCATGTTCATTACCTGGCTGATCTCTGGGAAGAGGGAGAAGTATCAGAGAGCTACACTATCTTTCCAGAGGTGGAAACTAAGTCAAAGCATAGCTTCCCCCACCAGATGAACTGCCCAGGAGACCCACCGAGCGTCTATGTCACACTCTCCTTTCCAAAAACCTTCCAGGGCTCCCTGTCCGTCGAATATAACCCAGACCATAGTCAGTTCCTTCCATGCTCCTAGACTTTGGTCAATCTGGTGCCACAATTTAGAATGTCATTTCTGGGATACCTGCACCTTTGTTGTTAAAATATTTCAAGTTTCCGCCCAAAGGCCACGCCCTCTGAGGGCAACCCCAGCTTTCAGCGGTCCCCCAGCCCCCTACACACCCGGGTGCCCCTGACCACGCAATGCAGGCACCGGCCACCTCGCCCCACGCTGCTGTTCCTGAACGCCCGCTGATTAGAGCGGGGACCCACAGTGGGTACCCCCACCTGGGAAGTGCACCCCCCCGCCCTCCCCCCACACACACCCGCCGCACTCGTGCCAGCGCCCGCCGCGGCCCGGCTTTGATCCCGCGGCCTCCGCTCCGCAAACCTGATTGGCATCGAATTACGTCGCGCGGCGGAGGGAGATAATGGCGGGAGGCGCGGCAGACATGAAAGGGGGGGCGCAGCGGCAGTCCGGGCCGTTGTTAATGACCCAATAAAAAGGAAGAAGGGGGGAGAAAGAGCCCGCCCTCCATCCCCGCCCCCAAGACCGCGACCGGTGCACACAAAGCCGCCGCCGACTTGGAAATTACCGCGGCTCAGCGCGGCCGGCGTGACTGCGGCGGGGGCGGCTCACCTGGCGGCGGGATGCGGTGCTCACGCGCCCCGCGCACGATCCGCAGCCACCGCTCTTTCCTTAAGGGCCTTTCGCATCGATTGCGATGGGTTTTTTTCCTGGTTGTTTTTCTTGGGTTTTCGGGTTATTTTTTGTTTTTGAGGGGGAAGGTCCTCGTGCATTCCAGGATTGGCTTCCAACTTACTATGTACCTCAAATTGACTTTGATCTCCTGACCTGTCCCCAAAATGCTGGGATTACAGTCATGTGTCACAACGCCCTGTTCTAGTGTGTGTATGTGTATGTGTGTGTTGTGTGTGTGTGTGTGTGTGTGTTACACTGAAATACGATTTTTTTTTTTCTGAGAATTTTATGGAAATCCCCTTAAATTTTGTGCCTTGCCTAACTGGGGTCATCACACCTACATGATAACGTTTAGTCATACATACAGTGTGTGTCATAGACACACAGAGGTTACACAGTCACACAGATACAGAGAGACACACAGTTAAAGACCCTTCCAAGTAGATAAGAACCACGTGGATACAGTCCTCAAGCATGGCTACAGAAATGCACAGAGACAGAACCAGAAGCAAGGCAGAGGGGCACATATCAAAGGTACACAAACACATCATACAAGCCATGCAGAGAACATGCAGACCAATACACACGGATTTACAGACAATCATAAGCATGCAGATAAGCAAACAATACACTGTGAACCCTTACACACAAACACCAGACTTGGAACAGTGAGACGCACTTTAATAGACACTCTACGTCTCTTATGTATCACCTATTCCATGCTGCTTCATATGTCCACAGCAGTGTGATCTAATGCATTCTTAGGAGAAACCACAGCAGAAATGAGGTAGTGTCACAGCACCTCATTGCCTAGGACAGTCACCCCATCCCAGTATATGGCAATGTGAAGGACTGCCTTAAGTATGATGTTGGGGCAGATGTCTTAAATTGTCAGAATCTGGGCTGGGGAGATGGCTCAGGGTTAAAGGCAAAGGAAGGCAGAGCCAGGGAAATCCCAGAGCAAAGCAATAAGAAAGTAGAGCAATACAGGATGATTTTCAATGTCATCCTTGGATCTCTATACAGAAAATGCACACACGCACACACACATGCAAAAAAGAAATCAGGATCTCAGTTTTAATCATCTATAAAATGGGGTTCATTCATACCCCATGGAGATTGTCTGAGATTCACAGGCGAGTAACAAACAGTGAATATTGACTGATGTTACAATGTGGACTCCCTCTGGTTCATTTCACCCCCATCCACTGCATCACACACACAAACATGGGTTTATACACACTGCTCTTGGCTCTCAATCTCTGGACTGTCAGGGAGGTGCTTTGTAAATTTAATCTGAGTCTCTCCTGCTATAAATCTAATTCCTATTCCAAGAAAGAGGGGAAGCTAATCCAAATTCCAAAATGCAGACAAATACCCCCACCTGGAACACCAGCACCAGGAACCCAGAAAGGGCTCTATTGTCCAATCAGACTCTGGGTCAGGTTAGATACACTTTGCTCTGCTGAGTTCAATCCCAGCTGCATTTTTATTTTATTTTTGAAACAGGGTCTCATATAATGTAGAATGGCCTCAAATTTCATATGCAGCTAAGGGTAACCTTGAATTCAAGATCATCCTGTCTCTACTTCCTCTGTACTGGGGTTGTGGTATGTATCACCACTTAGTTATTTGTCTTTCTTCGTGTGTGTGTGTGTGTGTGTGTGTGTGTGTGTGTGTGTGTACACAAGAGGACACTTGAATATACCTGTCTGTAGAGGCCCAAGGGGAACATAGGGAATCATCCTGGAATACTCTATTTCCTTATTGTTTTGCTCTAGGGATTCCCAGTCTCTGCCTTCCGGGGCTGCAATTGCTGTTTGCTGGCATTTTTACATGGGATCTGGGTATCTGAACTCATCCTTTTGCTTGTGGGGTAAAGGCTCTAACTTCTGAGCCAAGCCACCTCCCCAATCCCACCACTTAGTTATATAGGGTGCTAGGGACAGAACCCAAGCTTCACATATGCTAGGTACATCCTCAGCAGTTTTTTTTTCTTATTTTCTTCTAGTTTTTTCCCCCTAACTTTATTTATTTTTGCTTGGGGGGGGCACTGTGTGTCCCTGTGGAAGATCAAGGGTAATTGGGGAATCATCCTGGATTGCTTCTACCCCTTTATGCTTTGTTCTGGGATTTCCTAGGCTACGCCCACCAAGACCAGAACTGCAAGGTGTTTTTCACATGGATCTGAACTAGGGACCTTCTGCTTGAGAAGCAGAGTCTTAACTTCTGAGCCATCTCACCAGCTCGTTTCTTCCTTTTCTTTTTTCCTGGAGATCTTGTTTGTGAAGCTAGCACTCTAACATAGAGCTGCCATTCTAACCCTGTTTTGTTTTTGTTTTGCTACAGTCTCAGTCTCACTGTGTAGCTTACCAATTGTCCTCTAACTCTACAATCTCCTCTCTCAGCCTTCCTACTGTTAGAATCACAAGCATGCACTACTGCAGTCAGCTCCATTCTGAACCAGATGTATGTCCTCAGGCAAGGACTTGGCTTCTCTGAGCATTGTTTACCTTCACATCAAGGGAGTTAACAACATCAGACCCAACACATGAAGCTACACCTTGGAGAATGAAATGACCCTCTGCTGGACTCTATCGCCATGACTCAAGGTTCATATTGGTGCATATTGGGATCAGAAGTGAATAGTTAGGGGGCATACTCCCCCCCCCACAGACACACACCAAGGACATGGTCCAACTTCTCAGTGGACAAGGAGACTTTATGAGCCAAATCTAGGACCTAATTAATACAGTGAATCACAGGCCCAGCCACACTAGGTATGGGGACAGCTGGGAGAAGAGGTCACAATCTACTTAGTTACCTGAAAGGATGGAAAGCCAAAAAGGTGGTTCTTAGTGGTTTCCCTCTGCCTTTCTCACATCTCAATCCAGTTTCTCCTGATGCAGCTGAGGAAGCACATACATTTGCTCTGCAGGGTCCTGATTATCTGGAACCAGGCAGATTAGAAAGGCTGTGATTGGTCTTCAAATGGCTGGGCTGTGTGATACTGGTTTTGATGGTACCAGAGGATGGTAGTTGGGAAGAAGTATAACTTCTGGCTATCTTAGCAGGAAGGGAAGGTATTGAGAAGGGCTGGTGGCAGTCTCTCCCAGGGACTTGAATATGTGACCTAGTTGAGGGGTGGGAGACACGGCACAAGGCTCTGACCAGGGCTGTAGCGGGAAGGGGCAGCCCACTCGAGCAGGGCCGTTGCGCGTTATAAATCACCCTGGACTCAATTAGAGCCTGTGAAAGGTTGTGCACACCCAGCAGAAAGCACTGCTTGGCAGGCAGCCAACTCCCTGAGGGGGGGCAGGAGCGGCGCTGGTGTGTGTCTGTGTGTGTGGTTGTGTGTGTGCCTACTGTGCAAATGTGCTTGTGTGTCCTTATCTATGTGTTGGCATGTGCGAGTTGTGGTATATGTGTGGATTCCTGCATGTGCCATGTGCTTGGTGTCTTGTGGGATTATCTTGGAGTGTGTCTGTATGTACCACTTCATACCTATTTATGCTATGTGTGTATCTGTGGATTAGTTTAACCTGTCTTTATGCCTGTGTCCAGCACATGTGCAACCATCTCCACCACTCTGCCTTTGTACGTAACTCCTACCCATATACACCCAACTGTGAGTGTGGGTGTTTGTGACTTACGTGCATGGGCCTGCATCTGCCTGTTCCAGAGTGGTAAGTTGAGTTGGATGTGTGGGAGTGGGAGGAGAGGCATTCTTGGGAGAGAGGAACTCTGAATTTAGGGAGAAGCAGAAACAGAAAGACATGGATGGGTGGAATTATAGGCAGGCAGAGAAAAAGTGAGAACCAGAAAAGGATAGCAGGGAAAGACTGACAGGTAGGAGAAGCACGCTTTCAATAGTAGATGATGGAGCAGTTGAAAGGAACTTCCAAGAATGACCACCTTCCACCTGGGTAAGGAGGGCTTCCCATGTAGAGGCACGGTCAGGAAGCATCCTTGGAGTTCATCCCTCCATCCCTGATCATGATGAGAATGAACATGTACATCTGGATTATGTGCTTGGACCTCCTGGCCCACTAGAAAGCATGTATCATTGTCATTCTCTTGGGCAGCTATGGAGACTGAGGCTCACTGACATGCTCTCAGCTAACTAGTAAAGCCAGACTCTAGATCTGGGTCTACATAATTCCAAAGATCTTACAACAGTCATACTGCTTTCTAGGGTTCCAGTGGGGTCACGCTTGAAGTGTGGTAAATGGGTTCACATGTTCCCCAGGCTTCTGCAACCTCCTCCCTCCACTATATGGTAATTGCCAAATAAATATCTATTCATTGAAAGGAGTAGACCACCAAAAATTGGTAAGCAGAGGCTTGAAAATGGGGGGCTGAAGATGGGGGACTGAAGGAGTCACTCTGTGGGTGCTGGTCATCTCTGCTGTCCTGGACTCCACAGAAGGCTGAATGTGGGGTTTTCTACATGGACTGAATGTTGTCTGCCTGTATCCAACACATGGATGGGACGCTTGGATGTGGCTGTCAACTAACATCATGTCCCAATTATCCCACCTCTACCCAAGTCACAGATAAAAGATTTTTTGACAGTTTCCTGAGTAATGCTGTGTGAATCTGAGCCAAGATCCCCCAGTGGAAGAAGTCTGTCTAGACATTATTGACCAGAACCCAGTTAAGGACCTCTGACTCAGTTTCCCCATTATAGTGGTATTTCTTTTGTAGTGGGGTAATGGGTAGATATGAACCTCTCAGTCCTGGGCTTCCTTATATCACCTTGAGAACCCAACCTTTGCTATAGCTCTTAAATGCCAGATCTAAAAGCTTGCCCTCTATTCAGAGCAAGTCCAGAAAGAATCCCAATCTCTTTCCTAACCCCAGGCACCCATGCTCTTCCAGGGCTGCCTTCTGCTTCAGCCTCTTAAGAAACTATCCCTCAACCAGCATCTCTTCAGCAGTCATACTCTGCTCTCAGACACAGATATGTTGGAGGTGAAAGGTACTGGGCCTCCCTACAGGGCAGCCTCCAGAAGGAAACCCAGCTGTGTGCCCATCTTCACCCTGCTCTCTGGCAGGCCCCACATCTGGAACCATTTCAGGCACGAGAAACAGAGGGCTGAGCTGCCCTTTCTTTGATGTTGGTGCAGTGGGGAAGGGTCATGCCCTTTGGGGGGTTGGAGGTCACAAAGCATGGATGGCACACCTCCTGAGGCTAGGAAAGTGGGGTGGGGGAGAGGAGCGGGGCTCAGGGCAATGAGCCCATGAGGACATGCAGGATACAAATGACCAGCACTGCCATTCTGGAGGAAAGACATCCATGCTTCCTCTTGCTGGGCGTCAGGGTCCCTATTCTCAAAATTGGGAAGATCCACAGAGAGGGGGGGGCAAAGAGGATTTTTTTCTGAGGAGAGGGGGAATGAGATAGAGTATCGCTATGCAGCCCAAGCCGGCCTAGAATTTACCATATAGCCCAGGCTGGCCTCAAACTCATAGCAATCTTCCTGTCTCAGACTTCTGAGTGCTGGGATTACAGATGAACCCACAATGCCTGGCTGAAAGAGTATGTTTTCAGAAGGGATATGATGGGGCATGCCTGTAACCCCAGCATTTAGGAGGCAGAGACTGGAGAGTCAGGAGGAGTTCAAGGCCAGCCTCAACCACATAGGCCATACCATAAAGCCAGAATCTGTCTTAAAACACACATATCAAAAAAAGGGGATGATGTTTCCACACAGGGCCATCATATTCCTGCAACTCAGGAAAGCTCAGATAGGGGCAGTAGCTGTTGTTATTGTCATTATTATGTTTAAAAAGGTAATTGTTTTTAGAATTTTTTATTTATTATTTATTCAATTGTGTGTGTATGTATGTGTGTGTGTGTAGAACCACGGACCAATTCGGGAACCACAATGGACCTTCCACCTCCTCTTGTTTACTCTGCCCCGGGATTCACAGGCTCCACCCTACCTGGAGTCTATACGTGGGCCTAGGATCAGAACTCGGGACCTATCTGCCTGCAAGGCAGAGGCTTAACCCCTGAGCCACCTCTCCAGCCCTAAAAAGGTAATTGTTTTTGCACTAAAACTATCATTCGGCCAAGAGACCAGGTGAATCCACCTTCAATCAGTGAGGAAATGGCGAAGCCACACACTGGAGAGGAAGGATCAGGGAGAGCTGCAAGTTAGGAAGAAGTTCCTATAGGAAATGTGCGAGGTATGCTGCCCTTCAGACATAAGAGACTGACAAACCAAGAGTGTGTGCTGGGGAAAGGGCGGTCCAGCGAGACAGGCTTAACTAAGCCCTGGAGACAGGATGCCTGATAGGCCAGAGTGGGGGATGCTGGTATAAGAAACAGAGGTCAGTCTTGAGGCGATTGGTGGGGGGGGGGAGGTAGGATGAGAGTTGGGGAGGCTGCAAGAGCTCCAGCGGGTCTGACTTATCTGGGCAATGAACGAAGCAGAACCTTACTGCCCTGTCGAGGGTAAGACTGTGCTTTGAGAACCACCCTGCCCCACCTACACTACATCCCAACGCGTGCCCCCAGGATCTGTACGACTATTGGCATCTACTCCCACCTAGTTCCCCAACACAGGCTTGGAGAAATCAGGTTGCTGTTCTCCCCTCTTTTTATTTATTCCCTGCCCCCCCCCCTTTTCGGGAGACGATAATTATTCAGATCATCGCGGTGATTTACTCGGCAATCAGAGCCGCTCGATGCGGTGGCCGCGGAGCCGAGACAGACGAGCCTTGCGGAGAAGGACGAGGCCGGGGGCTCAGTCTCCTCCCTCCCGCGCGTCTGCCGGGCCTTTGTTCTCTTCGAGGTCTGCACCCGTGCTGCTGGCCGGTAGTGGGGGCGCCCACCCTCATGGACACAGCAGTCGGTTCCGGGGCTTGGGAGCAAGTGTGCACACGTGTGCGCCCCAGGCGAGAGGGGGGAGGCTCGAGAGCTCGTGCCGCGCTAAGAATGGTGGGGTTCCCTGTGTATGTTTGTATGTGGAGGGGGGAGGTGGTTCACTTATATACCAGTGGGAGCATGGCGGTCAGGTGTGTAATTAGGATATGTGCACCTGTGTGATTACCAGGGGCTCGGGGTACAGCTATCTCCGCAGGCTTGTTCCGAAATGCAATGGGCCATTCCCAGATATATTATTTTAGGCACATAGCTGGGAGGAGACGACGGTTGGGGCTCCTGAGCCGAAGACGTCTGAGGCGACCATGGATGGAGCGGGACAAGGTTCTTGCTTGTTCGTTTTGGCCGCATGAGCTCAGGCGGGGCCCCCAAGTTGATCAACTCAGACCCAAAGGGTGAGTTCCCCGTGGGCCAGTGGTGGGGCCCAGGGATCACGCGGACAGAGGTGCGGCTGTGTTCGCGGGCGCGTGTGCACAGGCGTCCGCGAACCTCGGCTTCCTCCTGCCCGCGGGCGGTCGCGGTGACGGTGACCTCATTACCGCCTCCGCAAAGGCCCCTTGAAATCCCTGCGCCTTCGCATTTGGCTGCTCTAAGTGATGGGAACGGCCTGCGCTTCCTGATCAATCGCTTAAAATTCAGGGTCGGCTTGCTCGCCGGAGAGGGCTGCCTGCCAGCCCCGCGCACCGCGCTCTACTGCCTCCCCCCGCACCCCCTCCTTGCTTTGGGGTGGCGGTGGGGGAGCCGCGATGCCGTCGTATTGGAAAACATCCCCGCGCTGGCTGGGGGGCCCGTTGGGGCCAGCGCTGGAAGCCGTTCCACTCGAGCAGATGGCTGTGAAACTTTGGCGGCGAGATAAATTGGGTCTGACGGCGTGAGGCCGGCTCACAGATGGGCGGGATTCTCACGCCGGCCCCCACGTCCGGCCCGGCCGCGAGCAGGGCCGACGTGGCTCGGAGCCCCCTTTGGGCACCCGCCCGAACCCACATAAGCCTCCAGGAGGCCACCCATCCGCCAATAGCCTCCTTCGGCCGAGGGCGCCCTCCGTCGCATTCCTTCCGGCCCCAGATCTCCCCAGAGACGAGCGCAGAGGGAGGGGCCGCCCCCGGCTCCCGCCCAGTCACCTCCGCCAAGCTGGCAGCTGGGCTTTCCCCCTCCTCTGCCATCCGCAGAGGCCTGAAGCGTGAAGGTTAACAGCTGGGGGGGAGGCTGCGTCTCCCTCTCTCGCCCCCTCTCTGCTGCAGCCCCGCCCACCTGCCAGCCCTGGGGATGTCGTAAACAGGGCTGTGAGGTGTGTGTGTGCCGGGGAGGGGGCCAAAGGGAGGGAGAAGAGGGAGCGAGACTGACAAAGAGAAAGCGAAAATGCAGGAGGCGAGGAGAGACCTAAGCAGGGAAAGCAATGGAGATGGGAGAGTTAAGACGCAGAAGCACCCACAGAGAGGGAAGGAAGGGAAGAACCTCGTTGCCAGAGAGGAAACACATAATTGAAAGTGGAAGGGATGGCGAAGGAACGAAATCGTGGCAGAAATACAAAGGCCTGGACGTTCAGGCGGCAGGAAAGGGTGGTCGAGGAGCACAGGCTGGGGAGCAGGGCAAAAGCCTAGGCTACCCTCCCACCCCCACCCCACCATGAGGGCTGAGGTCCACAGCAAGAAAACGTCCTTGCCCCTGGCCGCGCCCTAAATCCCTGCTCCACCTCTCCTCCTCGGTTTCCCGGAGTGGAAAGGATGGAGGGCGGCACAGGGGAGGGCGGGGGTGCTTCGCGGCCTTCGCTCTGCTGCAGAGCGGGTCCTGTCGAGCTGCCTCCCCCGCGCATCAGTCCAGCAGGCAGATATCGATCTCTCCCAGCCAAGCTCGATACCCGCGGCCTGCAGCCCACTCAGCCGCGGTCCTACAAAGGAAGGGCTCACTCTCAAGCCGCCCCTGCGGGTACTCAGTACCAGAATGAATCCCCCACGCACACACACACTTCCCGAGGGCCAGAGTCAGAACAGATCACCGGCCCTCATCGGTCCTCGTGCAACCCCACTAGTCGAGGCTAGCTGAGGTAGGGGGAACTGCCCGAGTGACCCCCAGATCCGACCTCCTGCGAGCAGCAAGAAGCCAGAGGGAAAAGAAATCTCGATTCAGTTGATGAAGTTGAAGTTTTGTGAAGGGCGTGAAGTAGACAGCCAATCAGCAGGCTGTTATTTACATGGACCCTCTGATTGGCTCTCAGGATGCCTCTTTAGAATGTTACTTTGAAATCTTAAGAAAAATAGAGGTCCTATCCTTGAGGTAAGTGGGGAAGCTCTCACACACTCCTCAAGGTTTCAAGTGCCCCCCTACCCAAGCTGACGGGAGGTCGGAGGTCTAGAGACATAAATTAGCCCAGCCCACAGGAGACAGGTGACTAATTTGAGACCCAAAAGAACAGAGGTGCAGCTTGGCCAGAACCCAGGAGGTAGGTTGTATCCAGCACTTTTTAATGGGCCCGCTTCCTGCTACCCGGATGTGTGTGTGTTTGGGGGAGGGGGAAAGGGCTTTAGAGTATAGGTTGGGAAGAAGGGTTTGGTCCTGGAAGGTTGTTAAAGTCGTACTACGACATTTAAGAGGATGGCCCAATGATCTGGGATGGCGTGTAAATATCTTGTCTGCTCCAGGAATTTTGCAAATCCAGCTTAAGAGGTAGACCCAGTTGTTCCCCAGCTAACCCTAAGGCCAGCCTGACTTGGAGATCGTCCTTCTCCTGCAAACCTAATATGCAGACATGAAAATATGGGGGTCCAGTGGCAGACTTAAAGCCTCAAGGGCTATATAGTAGGGGGCTTGCCAAGCCATCTCCATCAGCTTCCCCCTAGGCTGAGTGCACATTTCTCTGCTCAGCAGACCCTCAGCCATTCATGGGGAGGGATAGAGATCTGAACATTCACTGCCATGAGTGGAAGCCAATTCCTGTCAGGAGGATGCATAACTTCTCCTCCCATAGGGAGTTAACCCTTACTATCCATGCTAGGGAAAGGGTCCCTAGGGGATGCTCTTCCCAGATCTGACTCAGCTTCCTGACCCATACCCTCTGCCACAGAGGCCTAGATAGCTGATTCAAGGATGTGGAATCCAGAATTGATGTAATAAGGGACCTGAATCTGTGTCAAAGCTGAAGAGAAACCCCCCACTACTGTCTTCCTGTGGTAAGTTTTGGTACAGGAGGGAGAATTCATCCTAGCAGAGTTCAATCTTCACTCTATTTGTATGTGCAGACCCCACTTCATTCACAACCTGACAGGTTGTGTGTGTGTGTGCGCGCGCGCACACACGCACATGTGTATCAGAGACCACTGTGTGTCCCTGTGGAGGACCAAGGGTGACTTCAGGAATCATCCTGGATTGCTTCTACCTCCTTCTTGCTTTGCTCTGGGTTTCCCTGGCTCCGCCCACCAGAGCCAGAAGTGCAGGCCATCTCGCCATTTTTACGTGGGACCTAGGATCCGAACTCAGGAGCTCCTGTTTTTGAAGCAGAGTCTTAAGCCCTGAGCCATCTCTCCAGCCCCAGAGCCTGACAGTTTTAAATGGAGAAGCTGTGCCTCTGAGTCCTTGTACGCATGTCCCTGTAACATTCCTGATGTGAGGCAGTGGGCTGCTGTGGTAAGCACACCTTGTTTGCACAGTCTCATGGATCTTACAGCAGTGTCCAAACATCTAAGAGATGCTTTCCTACTGAAAGCATCTACCTACTTGCCACCTACCGAAGTTCATCTTGCTAAATAAAGCACCTACTGCTGTGTGACTCTGGACACAGTTCACACATCTCTGGGCTCCTGACCTCCCTGCAAGCCAGTGTTCTCCAAGAACCTATCATTCTTCGAGGAGGCAACTGTAGAGAAATCCTAGAGGCAGTGGAGGGGTCCATGAGGAGCCTGGGAGGGCTTTCTCAGAGGCCCAGCTGGTTCAGCCTGTGGTCTGGGAACCAAGTGGGGCAGGGACAAGATTGCCAAGTCCCACGGTTCTCATGAATTCATATAATCCCATTTCTCCTCCTGCCTCCCTGAACACCTCATAAATAGCAGGGAGGCTGGATTTGGGTCAGGAATTGGAGCTATTTCTCTGTGTGTGTGTGTGTGTGTGTGTGTGTGTGTGTGTGTGTGTGTGTGTGTTATGTACACTTACACATGGGTGGGTGTGAGAGCCTTCCCCTCACCCTGCAGCCATTCCCTCTGCCTCTGTGGCACTCTGAGAAGCTGAGATAATCCCTCGCCATCTGTCTTGTGGTGCTAACCCGCTCAGCCGGACAGCTGCCCAGGCCACAGCTCTCAGATAAGTGAAGTGAGAAGCACTGAGGGAACTGGCCAGCTTCATAGACATTCAGCACCCTACCCAGAATACCCTGCTAGATAGAGGGGGAAATAAAGTACAGAGACAGGCCCAGCAAGACTTCCCTGTTCCTGCTTCTGACCTTGGTGGGGGGGGATGGGCTGGGAGTGATCCTCTTGGAACGCAGAATCAGGGATTTTGGAAAAAAAAAACAAAAAACAAGGAGGGTTCAATATCAGTCTTCTTCCCCAGTCTCTAAACAGGCAAACATTCAGGGCCTCTGGTGTCACCTTCCACACCCAAGAGAAGGCAGGCCCACAGGATACTTAGGGAAAACTTGGGGTACAGAGCCATTGTTCTGATGAGCAAACAGATTCCTCAGTGAGGGAAGTGACTGTGAGTGGAAGAGCTGAGACTTGGGCCCAAGTATCCCTTTCCAGCAGGTCTGTCTCTGTAAAGCCCCCCCATAATAAAGTCTCTTATCGTGCCTCAGCCTCCCCTACACACACACACACCTGAGACTCAGCCCCTTATTAGGCTCTGAGTTTCTACCAGTCAAAGCCAGACAATGAGACTTAACAGTGAGATTCTAACAGTCAGGGATGTCAGGCTGTGCCAACCAGGGCTTGAGAAAGGATGAAACTATGTCACTCTGTGGCTTCCTGCCTGCCCCTCTTCCTGTAGTCACTGTCTTTACTCACATAAGCAGTATGCTTCTCCTTACATACATAAATTGCATGTACTCATATGGCTGTGCAGACAAGTACTCCCTAGTCTGAAGATGCATGCACAGCCAAAAAACAGTGCCTTGTGAACATACACTGTCACAGATTCAGAAGTGAACTCAACCTCTCACAATCTCACACCAACACATAAGACCTCAAAACTCACAACTAAACATGGTCCTGTCCCGACCTTGGAATTCTCAACCTCCTGGCTCCTAAACTCTTTTTCCAGCAATTCCATCTTTCACACCTAGAACAGCAACCCTGAAGACAGGATCAATGTATAGAGAGACATGGGATCCAGGAAACAGGTATCTGTCCTGTCCTGACTGTGGAAAACCCTTCCCAGTGCCCTAAGGCCTTGGGAAACTACCATGGAGCTCCAGATCCTAGAAAAAAAGGGAAAGAATCTTCTCTCTTCTGCAGGGCTTGCTTGACAGGAGATGAGACACACCTGGACAGTCCTACTGACAGTGGTCTGAGTCCCAGTGGACCATAGACTCCTATTCATGACCCAGCCACTATACACTCTCCCAGTAGCTTCTGTTTCACTGGACCATGGAACTAGACACCTGGGTCTCCTGTGTTTCTGAGCCCAAGGGCCCTGCTTCTAAGACTGGCCTCCCACATCTAGTTACGTCCTCATGCCAAATCCTACCTGTGGGCACTCACACTCACTTGCACAGTCCTGACACACATGCACACTAGTCACTCTCACATAGTCCTCCTTCACTTACACAGCCAGTCCTTCCCACAGTCACACTCACACACACTGTTTCTCCTTCACGCCCAGCCATACGCCTGCACCGCTGCCCTATCCACAGTTAGGGTCCCACCTGCACAGGACAGCGGTAGTTCAGGGGCCCTGAGGTCAGCAGTTGCTCTCTAGCACAGGCTGCAAGGCCTGCACTGACAGGCTGGCGTGCAGGAAGAGAGAAAGGATTGCCAGGCGGGCATGAAGCCTCCTGAATAATTCAAAGCAGTCGCCGCTGTGGTGGCAGCGGCCTGTCAGCTGCAGGGAAAGGTTGGTGACTAGAGTGTTCTGGGAAGATCCCTCCCAGTGCTATGTTGGGAGTTCGCCCAGTTTGGAGGCTCGTGGAATTCCCAAAGAACCTCCCACCACCTCTTTGCATGCTCACGCGGGCTGGCACCTCATGTCTCCTGGCCTGGCTAACAGGCGAGGAAATTGAGGCTCGAGGTGGTAAAAGTGCAGCTTCCAGGATCTCACCCACACTCCTCTCTCTCCCTTACACAAAATCTATCATCTGAGAGGCTCCTTTTGAGGACCCCTGCATGTGCTGCTGGGGCCCAAATACAAGAAGTGCTTTGAGCCATGTATATCAATGCTCGAGTGTTGCCTCCTGCCCAGGGCCACACATGAATCCAGAAGCAAGTCTCTACGTTTGCACAAGTTACCAGACGGTCTCCTCGTCTCTAACACTGATGCCAAGTGTGCTAACCTCATAGGGAGTTGGTAGGATGGCACAGCAAGGGCATTAGCACACAGTCTGGCTGCAGAAATAGGTCTGTATGGCTGCTAAAACTGTGACATGAATACTCAGCCTCAAAGCAGTGTTCTGTATAAGCCTTCCCTAGCTGGGCGTTGTCCTTTCTGTCCTTTCCTCCTCTTTGAGGCCCAGTGCATCTGCCATCTCTAGAACAGCTGTGGTCTCCCACCAAGTCCACTCCCCCTTGACCTTCCCCCCACCCCAAACCCACATGGCAGTCCCCTATCTTCCACATACTAAGGTGGGCTTAGCCTGACCCAGCACATAGTAGGTGCTCAAGAGCTGTCTGCTGAAATGTCGATCCTGTGCTGCGTCAGGAGCATGGTTAGGCTGCCTCCGTGGTTAAAATAGATCACTAAGGTCACAGATCTGTTCTCTCTGCCAAAACAAAAATGCCCAACTGTTCGTGTCTGCTTGAGCAACAGATCAGAATGCAGACTGCTTTGCCCAAAGGCATCTAGTCACGTCTAGTCACATCTCTGATCTGACGGGTCACCTTCCGAAGCCAAGAGTTCCTTAGAGTCAAGTGACTGTCCCCATAGTGAGGGAAAGGCAGGCACTCTGGTCCCTAGAGCCCTGAGTCCTGAGGAGATTATGGAACATTCTCCATGTTTGATTCAAAATAAAAGCCACAGCAAACCATAGACCCGAAACTTATACGTCGGCTGAAATTAAAATAGCTTCTTGCTGTTTCCTGGTTTCAGTATTCTGGATAAGCTCATGGAAGCTGAATCAGGCAACTGGTTTGTGCCTCTCTTACTGTGAGCTTTGCTAGGATCACACGCCTGCTTTCCCCTGGAGCCGACTTGCAGGTGTTAGAGTCCTCTGGTCCTACATGCATGAGGCTGATCCCCCCCCATTAAAGTATCCGCATCTGTGCATCCTTATGGGTTCTGGTGGTCCCTCAGGAGGGGAGCAGGTCCACGGCTGCCCCCGACATCCCCCTTGCCACTGCTCCCCACAAGGTTTCCAGCACCCCCAGCCCCTCCCTCTTCTGGGGAACCTTGCGGCTGGGCCCGTGCCTGCGGCGAGTCTCACCCCAGTATTATTTTAGTCGCAGACAGACACGAGGCAGATGGTGACAACATCCCTTCCCCGCTCCCCACTGCCGAGAGCGGAGCCGTTGCCGCCCTGAAGCCTCAGGGTTCTTCTCCCTCAGGAATATTTCAGTCCCGACTCAGTGGCTAAATGTGGCTGCTCGTGTGAGACAAGCGCACATCTGCGCCTCCTCCTCCCTGCCCCCTGCCCATTTCCTGGGGCCCAGCCTAGTCTCCCCGGGAGGCTCTGCCCACTTCCAGCTCTGCCCCAGTCCTCAGCAACCTTGCTGTGTGTGTCTGCCACTCGGCCATGAACACTGCACCACTTTTGCGCCCACTTTACAGATGAAGAAATGAAGGCTCAGAGAGAAGCAGGAGCCAGAGAGATCATCCAGCAGGAACAGAAATACAGACCTTCCTTCCTCTCCACCATTAACACCTTCTTCTTCGTCAGCCTCCTGCTGCCCTTATGGTGCCTAGAAGCCCACCTCGACTGCTGTGCCCACTCTCCTACATCAACCCAGGACACGAGACCAGTCCAGCCCGGTTTGCCCATCTGCTGGTCCTGTTGGTGGGTCTTGGCTCATTAGCATGACATCTATAAGTATGAGTGAGCATCAAAAGCAGGATGGAGAAATTCAGGGGCAGGGCTCCTTCGTGGGCAGCCGGCCACAGAACCTCTCCGGTTCTTGGTCTAATCTGTAAAAATACACAACAGCAGTATGTCCTTTCTGCTCTCGCTGGGCAAGGAGACTACTATCTTCCCAGCACCTAAAGCAGGCTAAAATATAGAACACATACTCAAATATGTTTCTTAACTTTTATTTTTTATTCACTTGTAAGAGAATGTATGCGCATATATGTCATGGCATATGGATGGAGGTTGGAGAAAGACCACTTTCAAAAGTAAGGTCTCTGCTTCTACCATTCGGGCTTATAGGGATTGAACTCAGGTCGCCAGGTTTGCAACCAGACACCTTACCTGCTGAACCATCTTGCCAGCCCTCAAATATTTTTTTGAATGGATGATTGCTGTTTTAAGATCAGGCCTGGCTGAGGTGAGTTGGTCTTCTTTGCAGCCTCAGCTCAGCCTGGGTGACTCACTAAGAGTTGAAGTTGGTCACAAAAGGTAAGCTGGGTGGCTTTGGGCCTCTGTCCACCTCCCACAACACAGAGTACTTACAGCTAGGGGTAGGGCCTAAGCTCAGGGTCCATCATTCTGCTTGAGCCAGCAAAAGATGGGAGACAGGCTAAAGTTTTTTTGGGGTCCCTCAGTTCTTCTCCAGTCACCTTTTCTGACTCACTGGGGATAGTAAAGCATGACGAGGTCTCCTGGAGAGCTTGGGACGATTCCTTGGCAGGTGAGGACATGTCTATTTCCAGTCAGCCCCCTGGCTGCAGGCTTCCTATCTCTAACACTGTTCCCACTTCTTACAATGGCTGGTCCTTCTTTGCAGCTAGGTCAAGATACAAGTCACATAAAAATACCACCCATCCCAGTGACCCTTTCACTCTACAAAGATATATAGAGCACATGTATATAAACACCCCCCCAAACTGAAAGCACAAATACAGACATGTACCAAATTTAATGTGCATGGTATGATTCATGAGTTCATAAGCCTCTGCATTGCACAGCACATCTCACGTGTCACAATTACAAACATGTGCACATAACACAGACTGCACCCACACAGTCATGCAGCAAGGCTGAGAATACATAAGTGGTAGAACCAGGCCTGGCCAGGCACCTAGATCTGGAGCACAGCTGTGTACAATAGGATGCACGAGGCTGGCCTCACATGCAGAGGAGCTGGGATGTGTCCTTGCATCAGACCTGAACAGGATCTGAGCCCCAGTATCATAGGGATAGCTTGGGATAGAGACACAGGCCCACTGGAGGAGAAAAACGCAGGCCCAGGTAAGGGTCAGCTCTGTAGTCAGTCATTTTCATGGGACTAGATCAGTCTTCTGTGCTCACAGCAAGCAGCTCTTTTGTGGTTGAAAAGTCAGGAAAAGCTGGATATGCTGGTTCATGCCTATAAGCACTAAGGAGAGAGAGGCGAGTGGATCCCTTCTGAGTTCAAGGCCAGACTGGTCCACACAACTAATGCCAGGCCTGCCAGGCAACATAGTGAGACTCCATCACAAAAACAAACAAAATTAGGAATTTCCAGGTATAGTAGCACATGCCTAATGAGCTGAGTACTGGAGAGGGTGAGATAGGACGATCATGAGTTCAAGACAGATACATAGCTACACAGCTACATAATGAGAAACTGTCTCCAAAAAACTAAATAAATAAAAAAGAAGGAAGAAAGAAATAAAAAAAGTCTGGCATAGTGACACATGCCTACATGCCTGTAATTCTAGAACAATGGGTGAAGTAAGAAAGATAATCAGGAATTTGAATTTAATGGAAGTTTAGTGGAAGTTTATGGTTAGCAAGCAGGTTCAAGCCAGCATGGGCGTAAGTACCTCTTATGGAAACACAGGACTGTAATCCAGAATTTCCAAAGTGGAGGCAGGAGGATCAGGAGTTTAAGGTAATCCTCGGATATATGATAAGTTTGAATGTAGCCTGTTCTACATGAGACAATCTCAAAAAAAAAAAAAAAAAAAAAAAATGGAGGCTGGAGAGATGGCCGAGGGGTTAAGTCTCTGCCTCAAAAGCAGAAGGACCTGAGTTCGACCCCAGATCCCAACATAAAAATGCCAGACAGAAATGGTGGAGGTCTGCACTTCCAACTCTGGAAGCCAGAGCCTAGAAAATTACAGAGCAAAGCTAACAGAGGTAGAACAATCCAGAATAATTCCTGAAGTCACCCCTGGGCCTCCACAAGCACACACAGCGCTCCCCCCCCCCACACACACACAAGGAACAATATAAGCAAACAAAAGTCAGGAACCGCTTCATAAAGAACAACAACATGTCACCACTACTAATCTCTATCTGGCAGGGTCACCCTCACCTTCATGCATGACAAAGCAAACTGGGTGAGGCTACTCAATGTCACCACAAAACCAGCACAGAGGAAAAGAGAAGGTAAGTGTCAACATAGAAGCCAGCTGGGATTTGAGGAGCCCTCGCTCTGCCAGCCACAAGCAGGAAGGGTAAGTTCATCTATCTGCTCAAGGACTCAGCCATGAGACCTGCCAACTTGGGAGAATCTGTTGGTAAAACACCAGCGCCCCCTTCTCTGGCCTCCCTCTCTGGGCTCACCTGACCTTCACTTCTGTCCCACCACCACCAGCACCCAGAGCCCTAAGGCTGATATTTAAAGTCCATGGTTCTCTGACCCCATCCAGTGTTCTTTTTTGTTCATTGTTTTGGGTTTTCTTTTGTTCTTGCTTTGAGATAGTCTCACTCCATGGCCAACTTGGAACTCACCGGCCTCAAACTCCTGGTGGTCCTTCTGTTTTAGCATCCTTAGGGTTAGAGTACAGACAAAAGCCATCATGCCAGGCTCTGTATTCTCATCTCCAGGCCTTTGCCAATGCTGCCGCTTCCACCAAGAATGCATTCCCAGTCTCTATCATTCAGCATCTTGCCTGTTCATCAAACCAGTGCTTGCTAGGGCAGTTGGCCAGTGAGTAGGGCGCCAACCTAGAATACCAGAGGTTTTGGGTTCAAACCCCAGCACTGTCTAAACCCTGGGTGATGGCACAGGGGCCTGTAATCCCAGCAGGAGGAACAGGAGTTCGAGGTGAACCTCCAATAGCTCTTGGCCCACCACAAAAAAAAAGCTAAATCCTTACTTTTAATGTTGGGGCTTTAGGTAAGTGGTAGAGCACTTGCCTAGTGTTCCAGTGTCTCTTCTGTTACTGATATAAATGTATGATCAGACCAATTTAAAGAAACAAGGGATTTTATTCCTGAGTGCAATTCTTGGTTATACTTCATCAGCATGACAGGAGTCCAGGGAATTGGTGTACCATATCCATAGAAAGGGCGAGAAAGGGACATATCTTCTCACACACGAGTGCCTGTATGCCAAAGTACTGAACCAGCTCTCTCCGTCTTATTACACTGCCCAAGAAATGGTCCCACCCAGCGCACTGGGTAGTCTCACATCAATTATATAACCTCCCACAGGTTTGCGCAGGGCTTTCCTTAATTAAGTCTTTATAAATGTGCCACAAGGTTCAGCCTTTAGTCTTCAAGTTGATACCTATATCTAACTGGCATGCGAGAAATTTTAGGTTTAGTTCCCAGTGCTGACAGAAAAATAAAAACAAACACACACACACACCAAAGAGGGGTGAAAAACAGTTTCATTTTCCCAGAGAGGCCTCTCCATTCTTCCAGGAAAAAAAAAAATCTCAATTGAGTGCTATGATGAGAAATAAGGACCCACACAGGGTTGTGCTGAACCTCAGTGAAATGTATATGCAAAACATGGTCCATCACCACTAAGACCACAGGAGGCAGAACAACAAGGCCAGCGATTCTCCAGGCAGGATCCACAGACCCCTGGACGTCTCTTCGTCCTTTTCAGGGCAGGTGAGGTCAAAATTATGCTGCTAATAATATGAAAAAATTTCTTGACTTCTTACTGGGTTGACTTTGGTGGTACAAAAACAATAGTACTGGTGGCCTTGCACAAATCAAGGCAATGGCACTACAGTGTGCTAGGAATCATTAGGTTTGTCACCGTTGGACACTTGTGTTTAAAAAAAAAAAAGCAAAATACCTCAGTGGGTATAGAAACCTTAGAGGAAACCTGACAACCCGAATTCAATCCCTAGCGTCCACCAGATGAAGAGAACCCATGAACTTCTAAAAATTGTCCTCCAACCTTTATATGAGTATGTCTCCCTCCAACTTCTTTTTCTTATTTATTTGTTTGTTTGTTTGTATGCGTGTGTTATGTGTGTATCAGAGGGCACTCTATGTCCCTGTGGAGGACCAAGGGTGACTTCGGCAATCATCCTGGATTGCTTCTACCTCCTTGCTTCACTCTGGGATTTCCCAAGTCCCGCCTACCAGAGTCAGAAGTGCAGGCCCCCACCTTTTCTGCGTGATTTGTTTTTTTACATGGGACCTGGGATCAGAACTTAGGACCTTCTACTTGCAAGGCAGAGTCTTAACCCCTGAGCCATCTCTCCATCCCCACCGGGCATTTTTATATGGGATCCAGAATCAGAACTCAGGACCTTCGAGTTAGGAGATAGAGTGTTAACCCCTGAATTATCATTCCAGCCCCTCCCCCCAACTTCTCTCTCTTCTTCCCTTTCTCTCTCAAGAAAATAAATATTAAAATTTAAAAGCTAGTTTCACTTCTTAAAATCAAGCAGTGGAATTATGTCACTTCATTGAATCTCAACCTTGAATACAATATCTACTTAATTCCATATGAAATGACTGGGGAATTCATATGAAGTACTTCTGTACATACAGAAGGAACATGCCTTCCACAAGGAAAAGCTGCTATTGTTTAAGTTGAAGCACCTGCTTTGTTTGTTTGTTTGTTTTCTTTCCTGAAGTAGTCCATGAATGTCATTGACTTTCTCCATAGCTAAGGAATGCCTTCTTTTTTTATTACTTTTTTTTTTGCCTAGTCATAAAAGCTCAATAGGTTCCCTCTCCCCCTTTCCCCCTTCCCAACCTTCAATTCTTGATTCTCTCACTTATCCTCCCAATTGTTAGGATGATAGCTGTGTGTTTTCATGCTGACCCCAACAATTTACTTCCCCCCCCCAATGTCTTCAATAGCCCAGGCTAACCTTGAACTCTTTCTACATATCTACTCAAGATGATCTTGAATGCCTGCTCCTCCTGCCTCCAGTTCCCAAGTGCTGGAATTAAAGTCGTGAGCCACTATACAGGGTTTTATAAGATCCTGGAAATCAGCATGTTAGGCAGGCACTCTACTAACAGAGCTATCTCTCTCTCTCTCTCTCTTCATATATATATTTCAACTTAACTTAGTATGGGGACCTGCAAGATAGTTCAGCAAATAAGATACCCCTTGGGATCGAATTCAGGTTGCCAGGTTTTTGAATAGTCACCCTACCCACTGAGCTATCTCACAGGCCACGATTAATTTTTAATTTTTCATTGTTATAGCTCTTTTTTGTGGAACATCATTTACTTGATAAGGACTGACTATCATCTGTCATCCCAACTACTACAGAAGCTGAGGAAGAGGGATTGCCCCTAACCAGGTATTAAGAAGCCAGTCTAGGCCCTATTGTGGAAAAAAATAGGAAGTGTGAGAGCCAAACCTCAGGTCCAATATCTGGCAGTCATTCCCTCAAATATATTAAGGTGAACCAGTCACTCCCAGGAAAGCGACAGTATTTGTTGCCAACAATAAAATTCTATTTTTTAAGTGGAAATTCGAATCTCGAACTATCATATTTGTCTATATCACCATAGTCTTAAACTTAACATCTGAAACATTTCTGATAGAACTGGAGGCAATATCGATGACTGTGACTGTTTAATAAGTATAATGAAATGTGTTAACTTTCTTTTGTGTGTGTGTGTGTGCATCAGAGAGCACTCTGTGACCCTGTGGAGGAGCAAAGGTGACTTCGGGAATCATCCTGGATTGCTTCTACCTCCTTCTTGCTTTGCTCTGGGATTTCCCAGGCTCTGCCCACCAAGGCTGGAAGTGCAGGACGCTGCTGTTTCCACCTAGTGTTTTTAGGTGGGATTTAGAATCAGACCTTATGCTTGCAACACAGCGTCTTAATTCCTGAGTCTTCTTTCCAGCCCAAAATGTGTTGACTTTTAAGAGAACTGTGTAATTCAGTGAGCTGATTTTTCTTTTTTAAATTTATTTTATTTTATTTTTTGCATTTGTGTCTCTGTGTGTCTGTGTATATCACAGGGCACTGTATGTGCCTATGTATGCCCAAGGATGACTTTGGTAATCATCCTGGATTGCCACTACCTCCTCCTTACTTTGCTCTGGAGTTTCCCATTTCCTCTTGAAGTTTTTACATGATTTCTGGGATTCAAACTCAGGACCTTCTGCTTTTGATACATAGTCTTAATCCCTGAGCCATCTCTTTAGCCCTGATTTTTTTTCTTTTTTTAATTTTTTTTTTATTTTGTGTGTGTGTGTGTGTGTGTGTGTGTGTGTGTGTTCCTGTGGAGGACCAAGGGTGATTTTGGAAATATCCTGGATTGCCTTCTACCTCCTTTTTGCTTTGCTTTGGGACTTCCCAGCCCAATTTTTCTTTTTTTTTAATTATTATTTATTAGTGTGTGTGGATATTATGTGTGAGGGACACATGCATGTCACAGCACACATGTAAAAGTCAGAGAACAACTTCTGGAAGTTGATTCCCACCTTTCATCTTCCATCTTTATGTAGATTCCAGGGATCAAACTCAGGTCATCAGCTTGCACAGAAAGCACCGTTACCTGCTGAGCCATCTTGCCAGCCCAGTGAACTGGCTTTTCTAACTGAGCAATAAATGCATGATGTCATAGGTAAAAGATCCATTTGAAGTGCTAGATAGACAAATGGGCTGTAATGTAACAATGAAAATTTATTGGTATAGTTTCAGACTCCAAATGACAACTAATTTATAAAAGAATTGTGACTTGTCCAGTTTGAGTATAGTATCAAGTTATTTGAAAAGGCCATCAGAATACTTTTCTAACTATAAATCTTCATGAGGCCAGGTTTTCTTCACACATTAAGAACAATTATGGGGCTGGAGAGATGACTCAGGGGTTAAGACTCTGCCTCGCAAGCATAAGGTCCTGAGTTTGGATCCCAGTGCCCACATAAAAATATCAGATGCCCTTTGATATGCGCACACACACATGCAAAATAAAAAAAAGAACAACAATCATATGTATATGTGTGCTGTCACGAATATATATATCACAAAAGATTGAAAACAAAGCAGAGGAGAATCCACCCAACTTTGAGAAGCCTGATAGTATATTAAGACATAAATTAATGAAATCTGCACAAATCTAAAAACACTTATTTTTTTATTCTGAAAATAAAGTTATTTCTCATAAAGACGTATTGTCTATGATAACATATGATAGAACTTTTATTTCTATTTTTAGTCACTTAATATTTTAGTATTTAGTATTCTTACATTGTCGAAGATCAAATTCAGGGCCTCAGGAGTGCTGGCCAGTGCTGCTCTAATTTCCAGCCTAAAAGGGTTTCTGTTTCTTTGTTTGTTTTGAGTCAGGGTTTCCTGCATAGGCCCAAACTGTCTTTGAACTTGCAAAGATTCTCCTGCCTCAGCCTCTGAGTTCTGGGTCTGCAGGGATGGGTTGCCATACTTGGCATCCTGTTATTTTTTAAATATTTTATTTATGAGAGAAAGAGAAAGACAGAGAGACAGAGACAGACAGACTTGTGGAAGTCAGAGAACAGCTTTCAGAAGACATTTTTCTCTTTCTACTATTTGGACTGTAGGGATCGAACTTGAGTTAGCATGTTTGTGTGACCTGCTGAGCTTTCTCACTGACCCCCCATTGTCATTTTTAGATTAACAAACACATGTTTTTAAATTTTATTTTAATGTTTAATGCTTAAAGCCCTACACACACTTAGCACATGTTCCACCACCGAGCTAGCTACACCTCCAGCTCAATAGGCAAATCCTGATGGATAGAAGCCAGGTTAAACATAGACTCTTCAGGGATCTTTGGTTGTATTATGTGTAAAGGAATCCTGAAAACAAAGAAGCTGACAACTGCTGGTCTGTATGTCCAAGGTAGGAAAGACCAGGGGTAGACATGGAGAAAGTACGGGTGAGAGCAGAGACAGCAGTGACCAAAGGGGGCTACAGAGCAAAAGCCTTTAAAAAGGTCCCCAGGGGCTGGAGAGGTGACTCCGACTTTTTCACGAAAGCAGAAGGTCCTTAGTTCTGAGTTTGGATGCCGGATCCCACATAAAAACTCCACGTGGAAACTGTGGCAGCGGCCTGCACTTCCATCCCTTGGTGGGTGGAGACTGTGAAATCCCAGAGCAAAGCAAAAGGAGGTAGAAGCAATCTAGGATATTCCCAAAGTCACCTTTGGTCCTCCACAAGAACACACAGTGCCCTCTGACACACACACACAGGCGCATGTATGCACACAAAGATAAGTAAATAAAGTTGAAGAGTTCCTGGGACCCTCGTCTGGAATGGGTAGGCTGAAAAAGGCAGACATGGAGCAAGAGAGAACCTCGACCTTCAGGGCAGGGACTTCTGGCATAGGCTTCTCTCTGCTGCCGCTGTAAGGATGTGGGTATGTGAGGAAACCCCCAAACACAAACCAAACTGCCCCACATGTGGGACTAAGCCCTGTCTGGGAGCTCCTGCTGTCCCCAGAGGGCCTCCATCCTCCCCACCCCCACCATGAGAAGGAGTTGGGCCTTAAAATGATCGTCACCACAGCGTGCTCAGTAGACAATACAGAGGGACATTATGCACGAGAAAGAGGCCTCCTTGTTGGGGCCGAGACAGCAGTGCTCTGTTCTAGGCAGGCTGGGGGCTGTTCATAAGCCCAAATGCGGACCTCCCCACACCCCAATCAAATCTTCACCCAAATGCTCACCCTACGATATGCCTCAGACACAGGGGAACTCCTGTACACACATCCCCAATGGCTGGGTAAGCTCCCACCTTCTTCTACCTGGCTCCTACCTAGTGACAGGCCTCCCCACCTGCAGACCCACAGCGGAGAAGCAAAGGGCAAAGGGACATTGGGAACACTGGGAACAAACGGCCTGCAGGCCCCTCCCTGCTCTGCCTGGCTGGGATCACAGGGCACTGAAACCAGCAGTCGCCTAGGCTGGGCCAGACGTGCCTGGACCCACGGAAGGACACAAAGGCTGCGTTGTTGCTTTGCCAAATATTCCCAGCCCAGGAGTGGGAGGAGGGACCTGAGCAACTGGTGCCCCTACCGCCCCCCCACGGCTCCTGGGCTGGCCCTGAAGCAAGACTGGACTTTAACCTCTTGGGCCACTCTCTACCGGGGCTGGAGCTAAAGGCCAGGGGGGCTTCCAGGCAGCGCTCCTCTGAAGCACATTTTCCTCCTTCCAACCTTGCTAGGCTGAGTTTTCTCCCTCTGAACTCCCTCTCACATCCATCTGGACCATCTTGAGGACACTGCTCAGAGAGCATCTCTCTTGGGAGGCCTGTCTGCCCCCTGCAGACAAGTATCCCACACAAGGGGAGCTCCAGACACCTACAGAAGGCTCCCCAGCACAGAAGTCACTTGCCACAATAGGCCACATAGCTAGGTTGTGCCTGGAAATTCAGTCGAGTCTCAGGCCAAGGTCCCTTAGTCCCAAGACTTTACTACAGGCTCAGGGTTACCAGCTCAAGTCACAGGGCAGGGCAGGCACCACCTCCTCATCCTCAGTGCTTCCTTACACCCAAGCCTTTGTTCTAGTGTAGCTGGGTCATTCTTTCCTGTTCATATGCTTGGTAAGTCCCACTTGGCCAAATAGTTGCTCATTTTATTTTATTTTTTCCAACTATTTCTTCATTTTTATTTTGTGCGTATGTGTTTCTGTGTATGGGTAAATTTTGCATGTATGTGTGGAGATAGACATCAAACAGAACTTTTGTGAGGGGGAGACAAAGAGAGGAGATTCTCGTGAAGGTCAGAGGAGAATTTCTGGGAGTCATTTACCCACTTCTATTATGTGAGTTTCAGTGCTCAAACTTGGGTCTTCGGGTGTGCTTGGACCGTCCTTTATCAGGGGAGCCCCAGTCCTAAATCCCCCCCTATCCCATGGGCCCTAGTCCTTATGCTTGAGCACCAAGCAGTTTACTGACCAAGCCATTCCCAGCCACTGGTTTTATTTAACACTCTCAGAGCATCGACCCTGTGCCTAGAACTGTTCTAAGGGATGTTCACAAACCAACTCACTGATCCTCACTATCTTTTGAAACAGACACTGGGATTATTCCTACAAGAGGCACTGTCTATTAAGCTATAACCCAACCTGATCATTCTCAGTCCAAAGACAAAAGAAAGTGAACCACCATGAGTGACACTTCCAAAGTTACATAGCTAATGTGGCAGAGCTGTGACTGGAGCCATGGGAGGTGCTTCCTCCAATCAACCTTCTCCAGCTCTTAAACAAGATCTGGGCTTTTGCTGTTAAGGACACCCCACACGCCCCCACCTCCCCATCACCCCCGGCACCACAAATCCAGCTCAGATATAACCAACTGCCCATTTTTTGGCTTTCCATTTACTTCATTTATCTTTAGTGTAGTAGCAGTAGCAGCAGTGCTAGGGTTCAAATCTGGAGCTTTCTGTATGCTAGGCCGGCTCTACCACTGAGTTACATGCCCCTTTCTTGGGGCTAGGACCATGATTCCTTCCAGCATAGTTGTTTGTGTGCTTGTTTGTTTTCACTCTAGAGCCCAGGAGCCCCAGCTGCTAGCCCAACACATGGCCCATTGAAGTTCTCAAGAAGCATCACCAAGCTAACAGAAATAGCAAAGGAGAAGGAGGACGCAAGGGCTGCCTGGAAAGGCCGAAGGAGATCCTGCCTCTCTCTTCCACACACCATCTGTTGCAACTTGATGCAAGGTCTCTGTTGTCTACGATTCCATGGGGCACTGGAAAGCTGGGAAAGTACATTGAAGAATGGGCTAGCCGGGTATAAAAACCATGCAAAAATTAGGGGGTGGGCACCACTAACAAGCTGACAAAGATACAAATCTTAGAACCCTAGGACCCTCTTGGGGATACCTCCAGCTCCTCCAAGGTCAGCCCATCTTTTCACCAATGCTACTCATAACTATTCCTCTAGGAAAGGAACTGGGGACTTCTCACCCCCACAGCAGACTGCTTATAACATGCACAGCTGAGCAGAGGTAGGACTCCAAGCTTCTACTCAGGACAGACTCAAGCAGCAATTTGTTTGGCAAGGAGCTTGAGACCCAGCTTGAATTGAAGCTCTGTGCACAACTACGTTGCTGCTTCTGCTTAAAAAAAAAAAAAAGAGTTGCATGGGCTGGAGAGATGGCTCAGGAGTTAAGACTGCCTCACAAGCAGAAGGTCCTGAGTTCAAATATCAGGTCTCAGGTAAAAACACCAGATGGTAACTGTGGTGCTGGCAGGCACTCCTGGCCCTGGTGGGTGGAGCCTGGGAAAGCAAAAAGGAGGCAGAAGAATCATCCAGGAGGATTCCCGAAGTCACCCTTGGTCTTCTACAGGGATGCACAGAGCCTCTGACACACACACACACACACACACACACACACACACACACACACAAAATAAATAAATAAATAAATAAATAAAAGCGGTTGCAAAGTTTGACCTGGAGGTACCTGCTTTGTCATTCCAGTGCTCAGGAGTCTAAGGCAGGGGATCTTGAGGTCTAGGCCAGTGTGGTCTACATCATGAGACTTGGTCTCATCAAACCCACTTACAGCACCACCCTGGCAACTTGAGTTTGCTCCCTGGAACCCAAATAAAAAAAGCTGGATGTGGTGGCTTATGTTTGTAATCCCAGCACTATAGTGAGATGGGAGACAGAGACAGAATCACCTGTCTGGAAGCTCATGTATACTTTGTAGCTCAGCAGCAGAAATAACAGAAGAGACTCTGTCCCCCCTAAAAAAAGAAAAAAGTTGTGGGCCAACTTATTGACTCAGTCAGTGGGTGAGGCATCTACTAGAACACCCAGTGACCTGAATCGAATCCCTGCAAAACCCCTGCCTTTCTTTTCCCTTTCAAATAAATAAATAAAATACTTTAAAAAACTACCTTTTTTAAAATTTACTTATTTATTAGAGGGAGAGAGAGCCAGAGAAAGAGAGAACTTGCCATACCATGGTCAGAGGTCAAAGGACAACTTTCAGAAGTAAGTGCTCCCCTTCCCCTATGTGGGCTTCTAGGGCTCAAAGTCAGGTCACCAAGTTGGTGAGCAGGCACCTTACCCGCTTAAAAAATGGGGCATGCCTGCAATCCCAGTGCTTGGAAGTGAAGGTGGAAGATAAACAATTCAAAGCAGAAGCTGAAGAGGTGGCTCAGGGGTTAAGCCTTTGCCTTGCAGGCGGAAGGTCCTGAGTTCGGATCCCAGATCCCACGTATAGATGCTGGGCGGAAGTGGGGGCAGCCTGCGCTTCTGGTCCTGGTAGGGCGGAGCCTGTGAATCCCGGGGCAGAAGGAGGTGGAGGCGTCCATGGTGGTTCGCGAATTCGTCCGTGGTTCTACACATACACAGACACACACACACGCACGCACACGCACACATACACACACACATGCACACAGTTGAATAAATAATAATAATAATAATAAAAAAAAAGAGGGCAGGGTAGATGGCTCCATGAGTAAAAACACTTGTTGCACAAGCCTGACGACCTGAGTTCAAATTCACAGAACTCATATAAACCCAGATAAAGTGCCACAAGCATCTGTTTGTCAGTTAGATATAGAGATGTCAGCTTGACAACTGGAAGTTGAACTTTGGGCACATCTATGAAGACTTAATAGTTAAGGTTAGCCCTAATGCAGTCTGCCAGAGATCATCTAATTATGTGAGAAGATCCAGCCCGCAGTGATGAGATCCATTCCCTGAGAGGGTGGATAAGATAGAGTTGGTCAGTGCTTTGGTGTACCTTGGCAGAATTTCAGATTTGCCTCTTTCGGCAATTCTTGTGGATATAGTGGTATATCCCTTTCTCTCCTTGTATTGGCGTGAGATCTTCTGCCAAATTGGACTATGAACTGTAACGGAGAATCGTGAGCCAGAATGAAACTCCTTGTTTCCGTAAGCAACATGTGGACAAAATACAACAAACTGTAATTCCCCAGGAGATGAAGACATGTTGGTGTCTATTAGTTTGGATTATGCAGTGATATGACTTTATCTCAAACAAAGTTGTGAGGAGAGGACTGATACCCAAAGCTGTTCTGCACTACCACACACTCACTGTGGCAACACACACACACACAAAGACATGAAGGCTGGGACATAGCTCAATTGGTACAGTGCTTATCTAACACACACAAAGTCCTTGGTTCAATCCTCAGGATCATATAAACAGGACACGGTGGTACACACCACTAATCCCTATACTTGGGGCACAAAGGCAAGAGAATCAGAAGTTCAAGGTCATCCTTCACTATGAGATGAGTTTGAGGCCAATCTGGACTATATGAGACCATATCAAGGAAGAAGAAAGAGGAGGAGCAAGAGAAGAAGGAAGAGGAGAAAGAAGACAATGATAACAAAGTGGGCAGATGTGATAGCTCAGTGGCTAAAGAATCTGCTTACAAGCATGGTGATCTGAGTTCAATCCTGAGAAGCCCACATTGTGGAAAAATTAAACTGACCTCCTCCTTCTCCTCTCTCTCTCTCTCTCCCTCTTATTTTGGAAACAATTCTGGAGTTTGAACCTAGGGCCCTTTTAGTGGAAGACAAACCATCTACCACTGAGCTCTAGCTCTCACGCAGAGAACTGACTTCTGAAAGTTGTCCACAGACCTCCTCCATGTACCACGGCACATCTTCTTTCTCATAAATAAATAATTTTTCAAATTTTGCGGTGTGTGTGTGTGTGTGTATGTTAGGAGGCACTATGTGTGCCTGTGTGAAGGCCCAAGGGCGATTTCAAGAATCATCCTGAATTGCTTATACCTCCTTTGTACTTTGTTCTGTGATTTTCCAGGCTCCACCTTCCAGAGCTGGAAGTATAGGCTGCAGCCATTTCCACTTGTCATTTATTACATGGGATCTGGGATCTGAACTCAGGTCCTTTTGCTTTCCAGGCGGAGTCTTAACCTCAGAGCTATCTCTTCAGCCCAAGCTCTCCACCTCTCACTGTAAGATTGCTGGGGTTAAAGATACGAGACACCGCATCCAGCTTTTCATGAGTTCGGGGATCAAACCCACGTTTTCAGACTTTCATGGCAAGTGCTTTTACCCACCAAACCATCTTGCCAGTCCTCACACTAGGTTTCTATGACAGCTCCTGCTTTATCTTTAGTTTTGAGAATTCTCCTATTAGCAACCCACAGCTGTCTCTAATTAAAAAAGAAAAAAGTGTGGAGTCACTGAAGTTCTGTCTTAATAAAAGAAAGGTATTCTAGGAAGCAGAATCATTCACCCCCATCTTCCACCTAGCCAGTTCCCAGGTTGCAGGACCCTCCTGAAGGAGCCCTGCCTAGGCTGGTAGGGCAGAGTAAACAAGGAGGTGGAGGCGGTCCATGGTGGTTCCCGAATTCGTCCGTGGTTCTACACACACACACATACGCATACATACGCGCGCACACACATACACGCACAATTGAATAAATAATAAAAAAAAAGTCTTTTGCAAGTAAAGGGCTGTCTTTTAAACACTCATATTGTCTTATTGGCTTCCTCAGAGGGATCTTTCTGGACATGACAGGGTAAGCTGGTCATGTCACTCTAGCTTAGTGTTTTCCTGGCTATCTCTCTACTCCTCTGTTATTAATCCATTGGTCTCACTCAACCACAGTGCTTGCGTGCGCCATGAGCAAGTCTTACACAGTATTGTGTCCCTCCTGCCACCTAGGGACAGGGTCTGATATGCAGCAGGTACTCAATAGATATTTGCACAAATAGGAAAGAAGGGAGTGAGGGGAGAAAGAATTGGTAAATAGCAAAATATGGGTCTCTATCCGACACCAGGAAGCACCTTTTTTTTTTTAAACACGGTTTCACAGCCTTGGGACTTGCTGTGCACACCAGGCTGGCATCAAACACAGATCTCCAGCCTCGACCTCCTTGGTGCTGAGATTACAAGTGTATGCCACCATGTTCAACTTTAGGAGGCATCTTGAAAGACTCAGCTACCCACTCTTCCCCGCAGGGTCTCTGGCCCCCAAGCTCCCTGTTCCACCGGCTGCTATGAATCAAAGCCGCCTTGACTACCATGCAGAACCCTGACCCCGACCCCTCCCTGCCCAGGCCTGCCTCTGAAGCACTCTCCCTTCCCAAATCATCTCTCAAAGAGACAGAAATTAATTTGGCATGAACTTATTTTGAGGAGCCCTGTCCCCAAGAACTCACTGCAGACCCTTGGGGTGCAGTGTGGGAAACAGCATGACTTGTGTGCCTTGAGGCCCCAGACATAAGCTGCTTTTGATGAGTCTGGATACCTCCAGCACCACCTAAATCAACTGCGACAGAGCAACCTGGAGAGCTGCCCAGCCCTCCTCCCGCTCTGCTAGTACCCCTGGCAGGCGCCTCTCAGGTCAGGGGGCACAGGCTGTGCGGAAGTGGGTGACTTCATCCAGGCTGACTCACCCTGCCCAGCCACCGCAGGGGGGACCGTGAAAGAAGGTCACAACAACCTTCTCCACTCTGCATCTTCAGGGATTCCCCAAAGCAGACCGTACCCCTCATCTTGCCCCACTGTCCACGAATCCATACAGACTATACTGGAGTTGCTCTGGAGTCTAGCACTGGCACAGAACTGTCTCAGAGACAAGAGGTTCTGGCGGGACCCTCTAACCAGTCAGGTGAAAGACATCAGCTCACAAGCATATAGACTCAGTTTCTTTATGTATAAAACGGGCATGGTGGACCCACTTCACTGAATGCCCAGGAGTATCAGGCGATTCTGGCTGATAGGAGACGGTCTTGGAAAATTATATGAGAAGGGGAAGCTGAATCACTGGGCCCCGTACTCCAGGGCTGTGCCCAGGCTTCTTATCCTGGCCTGCAATGTCCCTTAAGTGAAAGCCCTGCCCACTCCAACTCCATCTTCTGCCATATCATATCTTTAAGTTCCCTAGGTAGGGTGCTCTCCTCCCTGCTTCAGACCCGAAGTGCTGTTCCCCAATCTAGAACTCTACACTTCCACCCCACCTGTTTTGTGGATTTTTTTTTTTTAAATCATCCTTGTTTTTGACACAGTCAATTATATCCTAATCTGGCCTTGAACTTGCTATGCAGCAAAAAAATACTTTGAACTCCTGTTCCACCTCCAAAGATCTGAGATTACACAAATATGTGGATAATATGCCCGGTCTATACAGTACTGGGGATTGAACCGTGGGCTTCAAGCATGCTAGGCAGCATTCTACCAACTGAGCTATGTTCCCAACCTGATTTGGGATTTTTGAAACAGGAACCCTGTGTATTATAAAGGCTGATCTCAAATTCCTGGGCTCAAGCGATCCTCCTCAGTATCTGGAGTTGCTGGGACTACAGGCATATACCACCATACCCAGCTCACCTTACCTTGCGTGTCTGGCTAAATCCTAATGAGCCCTTGGTCTTTGACTTACATATTGTCTCCTTCAAGAAACATTTCCTGGCTCTTCAGTTTGCCCCTTAGGGTGTGTTGCATTAACACAAATGCATTTGTACATTCTGGAAACTGCCCTCATCACCCTATATCTCTGGGGCCTAGTCCAGAGCCTACTTCGTGCCGGGTGCCCACTTATATTGGCTATGTGAACTGAATGCCTGTGCCTCTTCATGCTGGTTGACTGAGGCTGCCTGAAGCTGTGTCAAGAAGGATCCAGAGTCTGCACAAAGTATACAACCAACCACAGTACCTGGCATAAAGGGAGTAATCAAGGTCTGAGGAAATGACTCAGTAAAGTGTTTGCAGCCCAGGCATGTGGACTTGAGTTCAATTCCCCCATCATAGACATAAAAAGCCAAATATGGTGGAACATGTTTGCAATCACAGTGCTGGAGAGGCAGAGCTACGGAGTTTGCCTCAGATCCTGTCTTAAAAGAAAAGATGGACGGCACCAGAGGAATGATACCTGAAGTTGACCGACGAACTCCACACAAATCAAAGTAAAACAAAATTTAAAAAAAGTCCCAAGTCAGCTGTCACCATGGCTGCTGCTTTGGCAGCTGGCGTCCTAGCACACAGACCTCGCTCCAACACCTTACCTTATCCTTCAGTGGCCTTCTGTCAACTAGGTGTGAGGAAGGGAACCAGACAGGGTTTTTATTCTTAGTAACCTGAAGGCACCCATGCCTGGCAGATGGACATCGGCACAGAGGCAGGTGAGTCTGAATCCTGCATGGCCCATGGACTTGCTTAGGGACTGTGCCTACTCCCAGGGAACTCGTAGCCTAGATTGAAAAATAAAAAACGACTTTCACCTTCAACAGTACAGAGATAGGCCTGGAACAGTCACACATGCTCATAGTCCCTGAATTTGGAAAGCTGAGACAGGGGTTTCATAGGTTGAAGGTGAGTCTGGGCTACATATTCAGATCCTGCTTCGAAACTACAACAAAAAAACCCCAAAATATCAAAAAGTCAAGTAAACAAGTTCTGGAGCAGGAGGGCAAGGGCTTGCTTTCCTACGATGAAGGCTATTCCTTAGCTCCTATCATTGAGTCTGGGTATGGGCTCAGAGGCTGAGGACCACAGAACCAAGAACATTGCCAGCAAGTGTTAGATCTAGGTCCTCACTCCCTGGCCCCTCATCCTGAGACCCCTCCCCCCCCCACACAACTGCAGAGTTCCCCAACAGGATCAAACCTCACTGCCCACTCTGGAGCTATATGACCCTGGGCAAGCCTATCAATCCATTTCTTCATTTTGTAAAAATGCATGCATGAAACCCTAGGTTGTCTCCAGTTCAGGATAAACCAGGCATCTTGGAGACTTTTGCCAGTAATCCCAGCACTTAGGAGGTGGAGACTGAGAGATCAGAAGTTGAAGATCCCCCTCAGCTCATAGTGAATACGAAGCTGTAGCTCAAGACTCTGTCTCAAAACAATAAAAGAAAATGAATTAAACAGCAAGCAGAAAGAACAACAAAGCCTACCTGATAGCCACCCTCTACACTACCTGATTAAATGAATTAATTGGGTAAAGAATGCATTTAGAATGGAGCATGTTAGTACATATCTGTACTCCCAGCCACTAGGAAAGTTGTGGTAAAAGGATCCCTTGAGCCCTAATTCAAGACCAGCCTAAGCAACATAATTTGTCCTAAAAGGAACAGATGGTGGGCTAGAGAAATGGCTCAGGTGTTAAGACTCTGCTTCTCAGGCAGAAGGTCCTGAGTTCAGATCCCAGGTCTCACATTAAAAAAAAAAAAAAAAAGGAACAGATGGGCAGAGTATTGCATGCCTTTAATACCAGCACTCCAGAAGTTGAGACAGGAGGATTACTTCAAATCTGAGGCCAGCCTGGGTTACACAACAGCATGCTGTCTCAAAAACCTGAGGGATGAGGCTGAGAACGTAGAGAATTTGCCTTCTATCATATGCAAGGTCCTGGTTCAATGCCCACAAACACACACACACACACACACACACACACACATTCCAACATCCACAAACACATGCATTCCACACACATACTTACATGCTCCCTACCACACATCTCTCCATACACCATGGGCACACACACAAATAGGCATGTACCGAACTCAGTAGGAGGCCCACGAAGTACTCAGTAATACCCACTATCATCACTATCACCCAAATGCTAGTTCTCAGGGCCTCAATTCACACCAGCTAATCGGGAATTGTAAATACTTGCCCTGTGGCTTTATTGATACGTTGGTACCAGTGACACAAAGTTAGGCATACATCATACACTAAATAAATGGTAGTTGCACTCACTACTATTATTTATTATAGTCTTCACCCAGACATTGTGCCCCAGTATCTGGGCTGTGTTCCCCACACTCCCTGAGCTAACCCTCTGAAGCCACACCTTGCTTTCATGGGCTTATGGAATATTGATAACACATTTATAACCAAGGAAACAAGACACACATAGTTTAGGTCATGTGCCCTGCAGTGTGAGGATGAAGTAACAAATCTTGAATTTAGCTTAGTCCAGAGTCCACTTTTTTGAAACAGCATCCCGTTTATCTATCACAGGTTGGTCTCCAACTTTGTAGCAAAAGATGACTTGGAACTTTTGATCCTTCTGCTTTTGCCTACGAAACACTGGGATTATGGGCACGTACCACTCACCTGATTTATGAGGTTCTAGAAATCTAATCCAAGCTTCACACATCCTAGGCACTCTATCAACTGAGCCTGTATCACCAGGTTCAAAGCTGATGTGTGTGGATGTGTGTGCATGCACTCACGTGTGTACAAATGGAGACCAAAGGTCTACATTGGGTGTGTTCCTTTTTTGAGACAGAGTATTGCTCTCTAAACCTGGACTTCACCAATTGATTAAACTGACTGGCCAGAGAGCTCTAGGTACCCTTCTGTTTCCACCTTCCGAGACTGGGATGACAACCATACCACCACACTGGTTTTTTAAGTGGATGCTGGAGATCTGAACTCAGCTCCTCAAGCACTTTAGCCACTGAGTCATCTCACCCCTTAACCTATCTTACCCCTTAAGCATGGAATCCCCACCTTACTGAGAAATCCTATACAGTTCTTTATCCCAGTCCCCTAGTTCCTGCAGTTCTGTGCTCTGTTTTATGACGGTTAATGTCTGGGGTACATCCAGCATAAATTTGGCAGAGTTACCATCAGTGCACCCCAGGCCCATCTATATCTGCATGCTCACAGGCTCAATGGTCTGAGAATTCATGGGATGGTCGGATCCTGTGAACAAAAGGAAGCTAAAGAAATGTGGGGGAAAAAGAAAAGAAAAAAGCTCTCTTTCTTGGTTGGGGGAGGCTGAAGATTTTTGAGGTCTGGCTGGTACTAAATGGGTAGTGCTCATAGAAAGAAAATACCTGGGTTCCAGAGATTATGGGGGTTGGAGTGGGGAGAAGGAAGACAGGAGATTTAGAGTATCTATTCCCATTCCCACCCTTTCCTGAGCCAGACAGGTACAAGGGTCAAAACAGTTTTTCCCTTTCTCTTCCCACTGTGACCAAATGAGTGGGAGCAACCACTACAGCTTATGAGGAGCGAGCAGGAAGGTGGCCGCCCCTCACAGACAAAGGCTGACCCTAGCCAGGCCGACTGGCCAGTCAGCCCACCCCCTCCCCCTGCGGCAGGCAGCTTGCTAGGCAGGGCTAAGCGCCAGCTCCTCTCTCCAAACCGAGTTCCCACCGAGCGTGCTTAATGCAGCGGCGGTGACATTTCTGCCATCAGAGGCAAAAACAGGAACTCGGCCATTTTGATGAAGGACGCCCAGAGCGCTGGCGGGGGACGTGGAGAGTCGGTTCCGACGCCTGCGCTTGCTTTCCTAACGGTTCATCCCTTGTCTGGCCCGCAGCCCAAGCCCCGAGGGTCACAAAGCCAGGGTTGCCAGACAGGAAAGCTACTGCAGAACCACAGATAAGATTTTCTAGTAGAGGTGGGGAAACTGAGAGCAGAGCGCTGACACTAACTAGCCAGATTTGGGGTAAGGAAAAGGAAGTATTGAAAGAACCCCCAGCAAAGATGCCTTGAGGAGTGAAGGCGCCCGACCGAGGAGCCAGAGAGCTGACCCAGCAGGCCGCAGCGATCCATCCAAAGAACTCTGCACACCTGACCCGGGCCCCCATCGCCCTCAGAGGGGCGCTGGCGTCGCCTCGCATCCTGCAAGCAGCGACAGGGTTAAGCTTCCTCGCGGTACTTGCCGCAGTAAGTGGAAAGGAAAGAAGTGTCAACTCCGTTCTCACCACAGCGGGGCTGTCGGATGGCACCTCCCCCCGCCCGGCGCACCCCGCCCTGCCTGCTCCCCCGCCCTCCCCTCGGAGCGCGCGCGCACACACCTCCCACCGCTTTGCCCAAATTATTTTCGATCCCGGGAGACTCCGGATGCCAGACGCGCTCGGCGGCGGCGGCGGCGGCGGCCGCGCCTGATTCATTGCGCCAAAGCTGCAGATGCGACCTCCCGCCTGCGCCCCGTGCCCCGGCCTGCGCTGGGCTGCGCGCACGCCTGGAGGGGGGGGCAATTTATAGGCTCTTTCCCCTCCCCACAAAAGGCGGACCCCGACCCCCCGGGGCCAGGTCCCCAGTCTCCAGCTCCCCGGGCTGCGCTAATTAGCTTCCTCCGGGGGCGCCACGCGGCGTGAGGGGCGGCAATTTCCCGGCTGGGCTGCGGGGGAAGCGCTCCTGCCGCCTGGGAAGGTGAAATGGGAAACTCGATTCAAAGAGACCTCTCCCCCCTCCCGCCAAGCTCCGTAGAAAACGGGTTTGAAATTCCTCCTCTTTTTTTTTTTTATTTATAGTGCACGGTCTCCATGGCAACCGCGGAGGAGGTCACGGTAGCTGGGCCCCCGCGCGTCACCCCGCGCCTCGCCGGCTGCAGGCGCCGGGATTGCGGCCTCCCAGGCGCCGTGGCCCGCGTGGACTCAGCTCCGAGTTCTCCGCCCCCGCTCTGCCTTGCCCAAGGCTCAGGCCCCCTCCGCATGACTCCGTCTAGTCCCAACCGGGAATATCGCACCTGGGCACCAGTGCGTTAAGCTATGCCTGTGTCCCCGAGCTTTGGCACGCGGGACTGCGCCATGAAACACGTGCCAAACCCCAAGATGGGAACGTGTACGGCCAGGCGCCACCTGATGGGCTCACCGTACTTGAGGATATCCTGGGGAATCGACCTATATTGGCACTTCTCCGGCGTCCTCGCCAAGAGGAGACCACTGGTGGCCAAGAAGGGCCCCTGGGGCGGCCGAGCAGAGCCCTGCTTGGGTTAACTTACTAGCTGGGTCTATCTTTGGTCCCTCAGCTTATTCATCAGCAGAATGGACTGTGAGGCTTAAACCGATTCGAAGTACGTTTAATGCTTAACACAGAGTTTGGCAAGTGGTTCTGAAAATCTGTCGTTGGGGTTTTTTCCCCCAGGGCTGGAAAAGGCAAGGTTCTGAAGGTTTCGATTAGGGGCGCACGCTCAGTTTAGAGAAGGAGGTACAACTTCACCTTCGCCTAGGCGGCAGGTGAAGAGACCCAGGCAGGCTGCGCAGGGCCTGGGCCCGCCTGCTGTGCGGCGGGCGGGGTTCAAGTCTCCGGAGCTCGCCACTTCCGCACCCGGAACCCTGGAAACGGGCCCCCCGCGGCGTCTTCTCCCCGCCTCCTCGCTCCGGCACCATTAGCAACAGGCCGGCCTGCCCTCCCTCGCAAGGCTCCGGCCGCACCTGCCCCACCGGATGACGGCCCCGGGGCCGGGCCGTGCCTCCCACCGTGCACACTTCCTCCCGGACCCCCAGCGCCCCGTCGAGTGCTCAAGGGGAGGGGACCGGGTCACCCCCGCCCCACTAGCTTCCCACAGCCTAAGCTGCCCAGAGCCGGAGAGGCAGGAAGTCTCAGAGCCGGGGCGTGGAGGCGGGGTGGGGGCAGGAAGTTGGGGGTGACTCTCCCAGAGACCCCAGACGGGCCTCGGCGTGGGAGCGGGGTGGGCGGGCGCGTAGGGATTAAGGGCGCCCCCCTTCCTCTGTAGCCTTAGGCCATGTGACTCCGGCTGAAGCTCCCCGCAGTGTGAGGGCGAAGGCCGCTACCTCTGGCGACCCCCAGCAGCGCGCACAAGGAGGGAGGGGCCGCCTTTGTCTACTTTGCCGCAGAGGCAGCCCCCCACACCCCCTCCCCCCGCGCCCCGCCGGCCCTGCACAGCCCGGGTTTTCCATCCGGCCCGACTCGGCTCGGCAGCTGTCAGGGGACCGAGCTGACCTTCGCGAGCAGGGAGTTTCAATTAGCCGCAGATCAGATAAGCGGGCGGGCCCGTCTCTCTGGGCACCGCGGGGGCGCAGCCCCGCCCCCGCCACGCCGCGCCAAACGCGCTCCAGATGGGAACAAAGATGAGGACGCAGCTCCACCTGCCTCCCCGGGGAGGGGAGGGGAGAGGAGGCCCTGCAGGGAGAAGCTTCCCACCCGAGGAAGGGTTGCACGCCCTCCCCTGCCGGTCTGGGATTCCGGGCCGGGCCAGGCCAGGGCTCTGGCCAAGATGATCTTGCGGCGCTTGCCTCCTGCACTGACCTCATCTCCAGTTGGGCATCATGCCCTCCCTCCCCCGGAAGGAGCCGTTTGCCATCTCTGATCTCATCTAGAGCCTCTCTGGGAGGCCGAGAGATGAGGTAGAGTCTAAATGCAAAAGGAAACTGAGGCAGAGAGAAGCTGGGCCTTCTTGATTCAGGTCATGCCGAGCACACATCAGCTCACATTTATTGAGTACCTACTAAGTGCCAAAACTGAACTCCAAAGCCAACAGAAAACAAGTAGTCTTGTTCCTCTTTTCTAAAATTTATATTCTAAATTTGAAAGGCAAACCATAACAGAGGAAATAACTGAACAAAATCGCTGAAAAACCAAGACATGAAAATATTCATGTTTTGGGCTAGAGAGATGGCTCAGGGGTTAAGACTGTCTCAAAAGTAGAAAGACCGGAGTTCGGATTCCAGATCCCAGGTATATATGTCAGGCAGAAAGGTCTGCTCTGCACTTTTGGCTCTAGAAGACAGAGCCTGGGAAATCCAAAAAGGAATCCAGGATGATTACTGAAGTCACCTTGGGTCTCCACAGTGCCCTCTGATACATAAATTAAAATTATATATAAAAATAGGTGATGTGAGACAGATTTCCTGGTAGTTATGTACGATTATGGTAGTCAGGGAAGGCCTCTCAGAGGAGGTGACATCTGAGTCCAGGGCTGAAAAGACTAAGGAAAGCTTGCCAAACAAAGGAGAGGAGGGGAGAGAATGTGCTTAACTAATAAGGTTGGAAAGAATTGGTCATATAGAAGGTAAGTTATTGACTTTATGGGCGTGGTCATAGGCCCAATAAGATGCAGATAGGGCAGGAAGTTGTGAGTTTCACTGGCAGTAGCCAGGTTTTGTGCAAAGTGTAACAGGAGTCAGCATGAGTGTTCCAGTGAGTACGGGAATAATAAGGTCCCACTCAAACCGGCCTAGAACCCACAGTGTAGGCCAGGTGGGCCTCAAACTCCTAACAATTCTGCCCCCATCTCCAAAGTCCGAGCGCTGGGATCACAAGTTGCCAAGCACAGCTTGACTTAAATTTTTAAAAGATCCCTCTGGCTGCTTGTGTAGACCAGAGGGAAACAAAGGTTCCAACAGGGGAGAAGGGAGGATGACAGCGGTAGAGGAACTGAAGGACAGGAGAAGTTATTGACCTTGTATATTTTAGCAGGTGAATGGGATGAGGCAGGAGGTAGGTGACAGAAGCTTGGTGGAGGAGCCAGGCCGGGCTGAACGAGACCGGCCCAGGAAGCATAACGGCTGCTTGGAGGCTGAGAATACAGCTGTGCCAAGAATTCCAAGCCTGGTGTTGCTGCCTGCTGAGTGACTCTGGGCAAACATCTCCACTGGGTTCCTCGGGCTTTTAAAAACAAAGGAAGGGTTTTCGGTGTGGCCCAGTTGATAGATGACTGTCTAGCATTCACAAAAACCTTAGTCATGATTCCCCACACTATTTGAATAAACCAGGTGTGGTGGGTGGTATAGGCCTCGAATACTAGCCCCCCCGGCATTCCCCAGGCAGATGGGTCAAAAATTCAGGGTCATCTCTGACAATATAGCCAGTTCCAGGCTAGCATGGGCTCCATGAAGCCCTGTCTCTTAAAAAAAAAAAAAGAAAGAGATAGGGAACAAGTTGGATGACAGTTGTCATTATGAGGTTTAAATATGATGTAACATGAGCTGTTTAGCAGAGAACCCAATAAAGAGGATGTCCATACATTCTGGTTATTGTGGGCAGTGTTGGTTGCTATTCTACTTACCTGCTCCTGCATCAGCATTTTCCCTAACATGCTCTCTGACCCTTCTACCCTCCTTTCGCCTTGTTTTCACAGCTTCCATCTTGGAAGGTCTGAGGTCATTGAGAAGGGTCCCACCCACCCGGTAATTTAACTATCTGCTGAGATCCTTTTTATGCTGGAGCCCCTGACAGTCCATTTACGGACCTTTACCCAGGACTAGGCAGGCATTTGTCCTGGTCTGTCCTTCCTATGTGTGTCATGAGTGGGTTCTTACACCTGCCCCAAGGTAGATCCGTTCTGCAAAGCAAATGCACAGAAACTTCAGAAAATGACTTGGTGCCACGCCCTGCCAAAGGACCCACAGCAATAAAGTGGTGGTGCTGGGAATCGAACCCAGGTCTGGCAGAAACTAGGACAAGAGAATTTAAGTGGTCTGTGATCTGTCTCAAGTGCCATTAAGAAGACAGATGCCTCTAAAGGCCCTCAAAAATCCTACAGAGATGGATCTGCTCCCACTATTTGCCCCTGTGCCTTATTTGCCAAAGACAGAAGCTTCAGCTGCACTCCAAGAGTTCAGCCTTGCAGCCAGATACACCAGAACCAGATACAATATCGGCTCCACAAAGCAGCCATGATGTCTTCCTGCCCCTTCATACCTCCCCTTAGGTTCTAGGCCCCCTACAGCCCAGTTCAGAACACTTCAGAGTTACTGACTAGAAAAAGAAAGTTTTGCTTTGCATTATATTTGCATCTGCTTTGCATGCTGTTCATGTAATGTCAAAAATGCATAGAGGCCCTGGCACCCTATGCCTTCTGACCTCCCCACCCATCTATCTACCTGCTGACCTACAGCAGGAAGAGGAGGTTCTTGAAGCTTGTGAGCTTCCAAGGTTGTGGGAGGGAAATAGAAAGGCTCTTAGCCAGCTTCCTCTCGCTTTTCCTGAGGAGGCTAAGGCAGTAAATCAGATAGGGGAGCCAGTCAGCATGCACACCTGTAATAATGAATGTACCCATGCTTGCATGAGTGCGCGCGCGCACACACACACACACACACACACACACACACACACACACACAGAGCAGTGCAACAGAAATGTCTGGGGTCTGCTACCCCACACTGAGGGTGAGAAAGGAATTCAGAGGCATTCTGCCGTTGCAGCTGCTGTCTCTGGTTGAGCAAGCAGGCTGTCCTCACCCCAAGCCAGTCTGTGTCTCTCCTCACCCTTTCCCATCCACACACCGTTCCATAGGCCAGACTGACCAGGAGAAGAGGAAAAGGCAGGAAAAAAAAAAAAAAAAAAAGAGGATGGTAGCAAGGAGAGGGAAAAAGCTGGCTGTAATCCTGGAGGTAAAGAGGGAGAGTCATGGTATAGCCTGGTTTTTAACCAAGTTGAGGGTCTGCTGACATCTTAACAGAAGGCCCTCATGTGATTGGCTGAGGTGTGGCCTGATGGCAGCCATTTTGTAGCCCACCCCTGCTGATTTTAGGTTTGGAGGAGCTTAGCAGGTCCTGAGGGAAAAACAGAGAGCCACGTGCAGGAGGCAGCATGACACCCGGTGGTTTTATGTCAGCCACGTGATAGACAGCTGAGGGCAACATAGGGCACTGGCTGCCTGGCAGGGAGCACTATGTTCACACTAACCTGGGGGCGTCCCTTCTGTCCCTTCCCGAGGAGGCTAAGATAATACAGGTAAGGGAGCCGGGCCAGGGTGGGAAAGACAGACTAGAAAAACAAAAGCAGCAAGGACTGGATTGTGCTAGACCTTCAATGCCAGTCCCTGGAGGCAGCACTTGGTTAACCAAGAGGGGGTATGAAAGGTACAGATTGGAGTAGAGAACCCCGCCCAATTCCACCCCCACACACACGCCCTGGAGGGTAGGCAAAGCAGCAGGCCTGTGTGAAGACCCCTAGGACTCTTTCCAATCATTTTCCCTTAGACTTCTGAGTTTGGTTGCAAATCCAAAAGGGGCTTCCTGAGTTGAGCTCCCATGAATACATAAACGTAAATGTAAATAGTTTCACACGAGCCTTGGTGGGCCCGTGACAATGCCTCTGTCACCCCAGTGTATAAGGATGCGTGCAGTCAGGTATATCGAGGACCCACAGACTTTATACCCTAGAACCCTCCAATTCTGGAGTTCCATCTCAGTTACCAATTACAGTCCATACGCTTCTTGAACCTGTTCTTCACCTCAAAATGGGCATACTACCAAGTTTCTGAGATTCTTGTGAGAATTAAGACAAACTTAATCCTATCTAATCATTATTTAAGGACCTTCAATGGTATAACATTGTTTGAGGCAAGGGGATTTTAAACAGCATATCACAGACAAGGTTTCTGGTCTCCAGAGTTTCCAATCTAGAGGGTAGAATGAATATAATCATAAATACATAAACATCAATGTAAATAGTTTCACATGATGACAAATGTGAATACACAAATGGAACGAGATGACATAATGAGGTAAGTGGAGGTGAGATTTTGGATCAGGTGACTCCAGACCTGTCTCTGAGGTGTCATGGAGGCTTGTAGAATGAGCTTTCCATACTAAGAGATAGAGGAAAATGTTTCAAAGAGCAGAAACAGCAAGTGCAAAGGCCCTGAGGTAGAAAGAAACTTGGTGGTGGGGTGGTGCAGCTGGAGTAAAGAGTGTAGAATCATGGCAAGCTATAGGGGGATGGATTATCAAATCTTTGGGAAGAGTATGACTTGATTTCCAGGGACAACAAAAAACCTTTTGGAGATTTTCAATAGGTGTATTGATCTACACAGTAATTGCTCAATAAAGACTTGCTATTATTATTAATAATATGAGGCTCAGAGAGGAACAGCAATTAATCTAATATTCTTTCCTAGCCTCTTCCCCTTCCCCTTGGCCTTTTTTTTCCCTTAAGGAGCCGAGAGCAGCGGCCCCACGCCGGTTGCAGGAGGAGGTAAGGGCGGCTTCTCTTCCCTCCTTCCCCCTCCTTCCCTCCGGCCATTTCCCGTGCTCTGGGCGCCCGCGCCCCAATTAGCCAGCGAGGCTGACTGCCTGGGCTCGGAATGACAGACACCTCCTGTCACCCCCTGACGGGCGAGGAGATTAACTCAGAGAGGCGCCGGCTGGAAGGGAGGACAGGGAAGGGAAGAAGGGGGAGGGAATGACCAATCCCCCCCCCCCCAAGGGCGCCTTCTAAAAAAGGACTGTGTAAGGGGAAGGACACCCCACGCTTTTGAATGACTCTTCTACGCCAGAACCCCAGAACCGCTGCCTCAACTTCCACCTTCTGCTTTTCGCAAGGCGGGGACCATGTGAAAGGATGCTTCTCGTTCTGGACCCTCAGCTCTGGGCACAGGGTGGGTGCCTACCAAGTGCCTGGGACTTTGAGCAGGGTGTGGTGGGTCACGCCTGAAATCCCAACAGTTGAGAGGCTGAAAAGGATCACAGTGATTTCCAGACTGAAGGACATAAAAAGGGGCTGGGGCTGCAGCTGGGTTGGTGGGATGCTAGCCTGACACGTGCAAAGCACTGAGATTCCCCAGCGCTACATAAACCCGGCGTGGTGGTGCACGCCATAATCCGGGTATTGGGTAAGTAGAGGCATGAGGATCAGAAAGTCAAGGTCATCCTCGGCTGTATTAACAGACTCTGTCTCAACAAAATAGAAACTGTGGGTCGACTGTTCAATGCAGTCACATGATCCTCCTCTGAACAGCACCATTTTTACCAAGGGGCACGTGATTTCAGAGATCAAACCCAGGACCTTGGGCATACTAGGCACTTGCTCTACCGCTGAGCTACAACTTGGGGCCTGGTTTTGTAGTACGGGTTGTTTCTTTTGATTTTAGGAAGGTAGAGACTCAGGCTTGCCTCAAATGTCTGGTCTTCCTGCCTTTACTTCTCAAGAGCTAGGATCATAGAACATCACCACCCTGCCCAGATTTTTATTTTATTTTATTTTTGTCAGGTGGGGGTCTACCTATTTTGCTCAAGAGATCTTTTGCCTCTGCCTCCTACTAGTCTATAGGTTTAGTATATCATGCTCAGCTATAATATACCTTCTTTTTAAATTATTTATTTAGAAACAGAATCTAATGTAAAGAATGACCTTTAACTTATGATCCTTTTGCCTCCAACTTCAGAGTGCTGGGATTTTAGCTGAGTCTGTGTACCAGAGACACAAACCTAGACTTCATGCAGGCTAAGCAAGTGCTCTACCAACGGACCCCTAACATTCTCATTTTAAAGAACAAGACCTATAATGTGCCTTAGAAGACTGAAGGAAGATCATAGGTTCATAGCTAGCCTGGATTACACATAGGGAGGTCCTATCTTAATAAAAAAAAAAAAATCATAGGGCTGGAGAGAGATGGCTCAGGGATTAAGATTCTGAATTGCAAGCAGAAGGTCCTGAGTTCGGATCCCAGGTTCCACATAAAAACACTAGGCAGAACCGGCTGGGTGCCTGCACTTCTGGCCCAGGGCCAGAGCCTGAGAAATCCCAGAGCTAAGCAAGAAGGAAGTAAAAGCAGTCTAGGATAATTCCCGAAGTCACCCTTGGTCCTCCACAGGGACACAAAGTGCCCTCTGATACACACACACACACACACACACACACACACACACACACACAAATTAAAAAAAAAAAAAAGTTAAAAAAATCCATAAAGGACAGGGAACCTTCAGTCGGATTGGTTCACGGACCATAGGGCTGGGCTAGAATGCAAACTGAGTCTACCTGATGCCCACACCCAGATTTTGACCACTGTACTACCTTTGCTCTTTACTTTAGGTGTAGACTCAAACTCAGCCCATCCTGAGTGCTATTTAGGGATTGCAATGTACTTTGGAGCTACAAGAAGCAAGCCCCTAGAAAAAATTTTAGTTTTGTTTTTATACAGGGTCTCATTCTGTAGTCCAGACCAACCTAGAACTCAGTGACTGAATGCTGGGACAGGAAAGGAAATGAGTGGAGCAGTTGTAGGCAGGGATACAGGACAGCCCATAGGACTGCCCGGCTGGAGATGGGCTCTCAGTCAGGAGAGGAGCCCAGAGAGGAGGAAGTTACAGATGTGATGATCTGGGCAGTTCCACCCTGGTCAGGCTGGTCAGTTGATAACAAGAGGAAAGTAGTCCACTCCCAGCAGAGATGTGCATAGGCAAAGTGATGCAGGCAAAAATAGGCACGGCTCCTACTATCTGGACAGAACCTCAGACTACAAGTGATATAAACTCAACATATGGTAACACAAGCAAAATTCCAATCTACTGACTTACTCTGAGGCTCAAGAACATTTTTAGGGATCTTGGGGAAAGAACCCCCAGGCTCTGTTGTGTACTAAGCAAGCACTTTACCACTGAATTATCCTCCTATTCCAAGGTAAATTCCCTTTGCTGGCTTCATGGATCTCCCACCTTCACATCTAGTATTCAAGATTGAACCTAGGGCTGCATGAATGCTAGACAAGTGCTCTACAATCGAGCTACAACCCCAACCCAATGGCTAGCTCTCTACTTCTGAAGATGATGATTATTCAGGATGTGTTGGCTGACACCTGTAATCCCAGCACATGAGGAGGAGAGAAGATGGGAGAATCAGAAGTTCAAGGGCATTCTTGGATATACAACAATTTTGAAAACAACCCTGGCTATATGAGACTCAATTTGGGGGGGGGGGGAGAAAACAATAGTAGTAGCTCCAAAGTCCTGCACTGATCTATCAGACAATTCCCCTCACAGAAAAGATTTTCCCACAAAGTCAGCCTAATTGATCAGGCCCAAGTCACATATCAGTTTCTGAATAAATCAAATGTAGCTCAAAAATTAATGATAGGAGAAGCTCCCCTACAGCCCTAAAGCTGCCGAAGTGAAGGAAGTCCCTCTAAGGACATGGATAGTGGGTGCCCATCAACGCCTGGGTTCCTACTGCCATAGTAGGACTCTGGGCCCCATACAATTCCTCTACCAACAGAGAACATGCTGCATCCCCACTGCTCAAAGCTCCAACTCAGCTCTGCTAGCTGAGAGAGGGCTTCTGGAAGGCTCTTGAAGGTACCTTGGATGTCTTCTGACTTCTCTACCCCATTTCAGTCTTAGGCCGTTTCTTTCCCTTCCAGTCTGTGACTTTTGCAAAGTTATCAGCTCTGTCTGACTGGAGCCCAAGAAAGACGGTCTTGCTACAGGAAGACCCTGGCCAGGTGCCAGAAGAGACTTCTACAAGAGCACTCCACCCTTTAGCCAGGAGTTGGTCTCCCTGCTAGTCTTAGGAAGCAAGGATACAACACAACCAGCTCAGCCCTAGGGAGACAGCTACAACAATCCACCCAGAGCTAATGATCAGGAGTGGATCCCCAGAAGGGGTGGCAAGGGTCTTTTTCTCAGTTCTTTGCTTTTGGAGCAGATACTCAAGATCGCATGGACCACGGAGATTTGAGTTATGGGTTAGCTAGGTGTGCTTGTGTTTGCTCTTTCTAGTTTTGGCTTTCTCATTTGTAAAATAAGGATAATGCAAGGATGGCCAGACCTCAAAGGGTAGTGACACTGTGATGAGCTATTGCACACCAGGTGCTCGCCACAGTCCTGGAACAGTAACTCTTCATAAAGAGGCAGCTGTTGCTACTAATGTTCTCTAAGCTCTACCTGGGTCTGGCCCAGTCAGGAGCTCAAGGCAGCTCTTTCTGAACCTCAGTTTCTCCATTTGTCCTTCTAGCTGTCTCGTTCACAGAGTGGGTGACTTGGATGATCTCACTGATGGGAGGACCCCTCCCACATGGGTCAGTCCATGGGGGGGGTGTGGGAAGGCGACAGTGCCCAACCAACATTTTCACCAGGCTGGGCACGCAGCGCCAGGCAGGCGGGAGCTGGTCAGGTTTTTAATTGAACGCGATGCAAATGAAATGTAAATACCATGCAAATAAGCTCTTGCCAGGAGGTGCTGGGCTGGGAGCAGAGGGAGCAGGGAGGGGACTGCTGAGTAGGGATCCCTTGGAGGTGGGGAGGGGTTCTCTCTCCCTGTGGCTGTCCATGCCCACCCCCTAGTGTTGGCCACCCAGTCAGACCATTCCAGTTAGGGAACAGCCTCTCCTCCACCCCCAACCACCACTGAGCCCTTCCTGACTCACTTCCTAACCTTTCTGCTCCTGGTGACAGCGGGGTGCTCAGGGAATAGTAAGGGACACTGCAGATGGGGTGAGGTTGACACAGATAGTCACACAGACAGTCATAGGAAAGACTCACACATAAATATAGGGACAACAGACACGGACATTTGGAAATACGGTCCCTCCTCAGGCCTCTGCCACAGAGACCCACTTGGACACAAGACCAGTCACATATACTCAAGTGCACATCACACACACAGTGTCACAGACAAGCAGATCCAGTCACAGAGGGTGTGTGTGTGTGTGTGTGTGTGTGTGTGTGTGTGTGTGTGTACACCACTTGCCCTGTCATGAGGACTGCAGACAGAAGTCCCTGTGCTGGGAGTTGTGTTTGGGGGACACCCTGTGTGGTCAGATCCTGGTGGCCTAAACAAGGCCAGATAGTATGGAATTTTCAGGGTGGCCTGGGCCCTTTGCCCAGCCCCAGTCCCAACATATGACCAAATCCCAGGGCTCACAGTCATGAGATCCTAGGTGCTTGTCCATCCAGGAGTATCTGGGTCCCCCATCTTGGGATCTACAGTCTCTCTAACGTTATAGCCTCTACTTCCGAGACAGGCAGCAGTTGGGGGCCGCTATCCCAGGGTGACAGGGTCACTGAGCCAAGGGCTAAGAAATGAGATGCAGAAGAGTGGGGAAAGGCTGAATAATATAGGCAAGCCTCCATTCCACCCTCCACATCTGGGGGTGGTCCCATCCTCCTCTGAGGTGACTCACACCCTACATTTAACTCTCATTAGCGCCTCTGAGCCCAGCTGGAGGGACAACCGCCAACCTTCCCCCAGCAGACAGAACTCTGGGTGGGCCGCCCTCGCAGCCTCAGTTTCCCCTTAGGGGCCTGGCCCAGGGAAAGGGACTGCGTGGGAAGCGGTGTGCACAGTCCCCTGGGCCGTCGCAAGCTGTCTTCCATCCCACGGCATGAGGGGTTGGGCGTGGCCTCCTCCAGAAACCACTGTCCCCAGACCCCAACGGATGCGGATGCGGACGCCCCGCAGGCACAGTGTTCCCCCCCTCCAAAGGACGAGACGGGAAGGGAAAGAGGAGGCAACGGGGATCCCAGGAGGCCTCCTACACCCCCTGCGGACAGCCTGGGCGGGGATGGGCCAAGACGGACCAAAAAAGTCAAGACGCGGCCAAGGATCTGCGGCGCTCCGGCCCTTCTTCCTTCTCCCGCTCTCCAAGATGGGCCTGTCCCCGCGTGCCGAGCGCCGGGACGCCCCGGCGAGGCCGGGCGAAGGCCGCGGCCACCCCGGGAGGCCCACAGTTGTGCCCGCCCCGCCGCCGCCCTCCCCCTTCGCGGCTCTGTGGGAAGGAGGCAGCTGGGGCGGGGGTGGCCGCGGGAGCGTCTTGCCCGTGTGATCGTGCCGAGCGGGGAACTCGGGGCCATGTGGGAAAGACATTAGTGCCGGCCGCCCTGCCAGCCTGGAATGCGCCCCCCGCTCCGCAGCCGCCGCCTGCCTGGCCCAGAAACGGTGACTCACCCGCTCCGTGTTCCCACCCCCTCGTCGCGCACCCTGCACAGCCCACCACAGGCTTGGCCCGCGGGCTCAGCTCCCTGCCTCGGCTCCTGCGGACCCCCGGCTACCTGCCCTGCCCAGCTTCCACCTGGCCGGCCCCTGGGAACCCCGAGCCGCAGCGCAGGTCCCCCGACGTCCACTCGCCTCCCGACCACCACTGTCCTGTGTGTTCTCTGCGCTTGCCCTGAATCGAGCACTCTACAGGGACTACTTGACTCTTGGGGTCTCTCCCTCACCCACCTTGAGATTCCTACATCCAAAACAGGGCCTGGTGTACCGGGCGGATACAAAAAAAAAAAAAAAAAAGGAAGGGGGAGCTCCAAGTTCGGGGGGGGGGTGTTGCAGAGCCTTGGACCCTTACTGCCCAAATTCTACTATTGTTTTCTTCATCCCTTGTAGTAATAGGGCCGCCAGTATAGAAGTGCCCTTTTCGGGCCACACTTGCAGCCTGCTGTTGAGAAGGGACTTGGTCTTGATGATTCTCCTGACATTTAATGAACACCTATTATGTGCCAATGTGTCAGATCTCAGCTAGGAACCTTTTTTTTTTTTTTTTGGATTCAGGGTCTGTTAACCTAGGTTGGTCTGGAACTTGCTATGTAGTGAAAGATGATGTTGAACTCCTGATCCTCCTGCTTCTGCTTCTGAAAAGGGTGCCTCAGTTACCTGTGGAATGAGGGGCTCTGTAATCTTTTCCAGAAATCACCCTTCTCAGACACCTGGTTTTATTCTGTGCTGGAGTTCAAATCCAGGGCTCTATCAACTTAGCAATGTGTTTGGCCCTTTGTTTGTTTAATATTTTATTTATTTGATTTTTTTTCTATTTGAAAAGGAGAGATTGAGAAAAGTTATGCATATGAGCATGTTGTGGTGCACTGGTGAAGGTCAGAGGCCACTTTTCAGAGATCAGTTCCTTCGTCCACCACGTGACAGCCCTTTGTTTTTACTTATTTGCTTATTATTAGCAGTGTGTGTGTGTGTGTGTCTGTGTGTGTGGTGTAAGTGTTCTGTGGGTGTGTGCACCTGTTTGCACCCGAGTGTGCAGGTCAGAAATAGACACCAAGTGTCTTCCTTCATGTATAATAAAGTCTTTTCACCGATTGAGTAGACCAGACAGTCAAAGAGCTTCAGGAATCTGTCTGCCTCAACTCTTTCCCCAATGCCCCAACCCTACCCTGGGAATACAGGCCACCACCACCATTTCAGGCTTTACACACGGGTGCCGGAAACTGAACATACTTACCAAGCAAGCACTTATTGCCTAAGCCATCTCTATTCTTGTTTTCTGGTTTGCTTGCTTGTAGTTTGTTTGTTTTAAGGGTGTGGGGCTGGGTAGATGGGTCAGAGAGTAAAGCACTTGCTATTCAAGCCCCAGGACCTAAATTCAGATCTCCAGATCCTACATAAAAGCAGGAAGCAGTGACTTAAGTACATACCTTACAGAAATTGAAAGACAGAAACAGAATTTTCAGATGTGCACCAGTCAGCCAACCTGGCTTATGCAGCAGTAAAAAGGAGACCAGGTCTCAAGCAAGGTGGAACAGCAAGGAATGACACGGAAAGGTCCTCTGACCTCCACACAAGTGCCTACACACACACTCACACATGTATAAATAAAGATAATAAAATAGAAGTATGTTTGCTTTTTTATAGAGAGAGAGAGAGGGAGAGAGAGCAAAAGAGTGTGTGTGTATCAAAGGGTACTGTGTGTCCCTGTGGAGGACCAAAGATGTTTTCAGAAATCATCCTGAATTGCTTCTACCTTTTTTTTTTTTTTTTTTTTTTTGCTTTGCTCTGGGATTTCCCAGGCTCCCCCTACCATGGCCAGAGGTGCAGGCTGCTGCCATTTCTAGCTGGCATTTTTTACATGGGACTGGAATCCAAACTCAGGCCTTTCTTCTTGTGGGGCAGAGTCTTCACCCCTGAGCCAACTCTCCAACCCAGCATTTTGGTTTTTTGAGACAGCATCTCACTAGATAGCCTAGGCTGGCCATGGAGTCATAGTGGTCCTCTTCTCTCCACTTCCCCAGTGCTGGCATTACAGACCTGAGATGCCAGCTAATCCCTGCTTCAGTGTTAAGAGCGCCATACTCCCTGATCATCCCTCTTTTACAGATGAAGAGCAACAGGTGCCAATCTAGGAACTCTTATAAGAGGCAGAAGTTGATCTCCCACCCAGGACTCTGACACCTTGTCTCAGCTTCCCAGGATCCATACAGGCTCATTCCTTAACTTTACCTCTTCCCCAAACCAAAAGGCTGTGGTAGGCAGCCCCTTGCCAATACTACCCCCCTCAGAAACTCTGCAACCAGCCTCCACCCAAGGCTACCTCTCATAACTTTTAATAAGAGGTAACAGCACCAAACAGCGGGCATCGGCTTCATTTTTAATTATCTAATTTACATTTAATTTTCCCCACCAACGTGATGCAGTTTATTAATGTCCTACCTAAGAGCTTCCATTCATGGACTGAAAAAATGCATTCACGAAACTAATGGGCATTGCTTCTCTTGGAGGAGGCCTTTATTTCAGAGTAGGGGACCCCAGTTGGAGTCTCCTGTCCCAACATCCAGTAAATGACGGTTCTCAGCACCAGAATAATTAATGGATAAATATCCCAAAATTCTTTCAGAGCATGACTCTTCCTGCCTGGCTCCGAATTAATGATCACTCTGTCAGAGGCTTTATGGGACCATCTCCTTTAATCCTTGTTAATCTTATAGGCTTGTGCTATTAAAACACATGCTTTGCAGAGGGGAAACTGAGACCCAGAAAGGCAAGGAGTCTTGCCCAGAGTCACATAACTACCTAAGGCAAGAGCTGGCATTACAAAGTTTAGGATGTGACTTGAGGCCCATTCTCTTGAAAGACTGGGTGACCCCCTCAGAAAGTCTGTGACCCTCCACTCAGGGATTGGAAAGATGGATCAGTGGTTAAAGTTCTTACCATGCGAGCAAAAGGACCAGGCAGGTGGCTTACCTGTAATTCAATCCCCAAAAGGTAGAGCCTGAGAATTCCCAACGCAAGCTGGCTGGACAGATTAGCTATAATGGTGAACTCGCAAAAGAATAAAGTGAAAGATGGAGGATGATTCCCCATATCAACTTCGGGCCCCCATCCACATACATCCACATGCATGTCCACACATACAAACATACATACAAGAACAACATCCCTATACATAAAGATATAAAAAGATATAAGAAAAAAAGAATATTCATGATTCAGTTCTGCAGAGCCTAGTTCCACACTGAGACATTGGGTCATGAACAAGTGTACCCCATGGTCCCAAAGATGCCAGGGTTAGTGGGAGCAGTATGAGGACTTAATGATACCATCTAATCCCTATCTCCATTTTAAGAGGGTCATGCGTCGATCAGCTCTCTTTTTTCTTTATAATTTATTATTATTATTATTTATTCAATTGTGTGTGTGTGTGTGTGTGTTAGAACCACAGGCGAATTTGGGAACCACCATGAACTGCCTCCACCTCCTCCTTGTTTACTCTGCCCTGGGATTCACAGGCTCCGCCCTACCAGGACCAGAAACTCAGGCCGCCCCACTTCTGCCTGGCATCTATACATGGGGTCTAGGATCCGAACTCAGGACCTTCCGCCTGCAAGGCAGAGGCTTAATCCCTGAGCCAACTCTCCAGCTCCTGATCAGCTCTCTTTTACAGATGAAGAAACACTAAGTGCTTGGTGAGCAACAAGTGTCCATCGATGTGTGTCAAAGCTCAAATGGTGGAACCTCAAGTGTCTTGAGGGTTTAGTTTTTCAGGCTTACTAGTGTCCAGTGGCCCACACCTTTCAAGGTAATTATTCCCAGAAGGGTTTCAAAGTTATATGGATCTCCATTTTGTCTCCTCTAGGCCCACAAGGCAACAGTCTCTTTCAGAGCAGAGATGGTGTTTTGGTATGATCATACATACCTGTAGTTCCAGTACTTGGGGTAGGTGGAGTCAAGCCGACTGTGAGAGCCGGGTTAGTCTGTCCTATATAAATTGACACTATCTTAAAAATAAATAAATAAAATCAAAGCAGAGATGATAAGTAGATTTCCAAACCATAAGAAAGAAGAGAGGGGATACGAAATGCTGAGCCTGGGGTGGAAGACATTTCCCTTGACCTCAGCTTCAGGGGCATAGTATGAACCCTCAACCCACCCTTAAGTCAGAATGGGGCAGGCCGGCAGCATAGACAGTTTGACAGAGCCTTGGGCAAGTCCAACAAAATGAGCAATATGTACTTTCATTCCATATCTCAACCAGGCCTGGGCCACATGGATGGTGGGAGCACGAATCCTCATTTTATCCATCGCCTGGGGGACTGTGACCTTTCACCCTGGCCTCAGGCAGGTAGGTCCCTGGCGGGCAGGAAGTATGGACAATCCTTGGCCACATACTGGGCAAAGGGGAGAGATGGACTCCCATACCAATTTCCAGTTATGCTTACAGAACGAAAACTTCTTTAAGGTTTGACCAGCTAGATCCTTACTCCTGAAAGGCACACACCTTTTCAACAAATTCTTTTAGTTCCAGAAGCTCAAGTGGTATTTGCAGAGCAAGAGAGGACCATTTTGGAACCCAAAGGACTGGACTAACATCCCTGGAGACACCTTCACCCTTCAGCTTGGTGAGTGTGCCAGAGAAGGGAGACCTTGATCTAGGGCGCAGCCACTCAGAGGCTGTGAGGACTAATTAGAAACAGGCAATCAGAGCCTTGACCTTTTAGTCTATCCATTTCTTCCATGCAGTCTCTGTATCACATATAGCCTAGAGAAGTCAAAGGACAAGCCCAAGATCACATAGTCAATTGGGGTCAGAGATGCAAATAGAATCCACATCTTGGTCTCACCCAGCGCAGACTTAAGGAAGCTCAGTTACACACAGCACTGTGTGGTCAAATAGCACTTTGGTGTTGGGTCCAGTGTGTGTGTGTGTGTGTGTGTGTGTGTGTGTGTGTGTGTGCGCGTGCGCACACGTCTGTCTGACTCTCTGTGTGTTGTGTGTTATGTGTTGCTGGGAGTAGGGGGTGGTGGACAGGGTGTGGGGGAAGCTGCTGCCGTCTCCTTCCTGGTATTTTTAGCCTTGAGAATGAGCTGAGCTCAGGACTCTGAGCTCTTGTCGTTGGCAGGAGGGAAATGGGAAGGTCTCCACTACCCCTCCCTACCACAACCAGCCTGAAGCAAGGTTGAACAGGAGTGAAAAAGGGCTTTCAAACCCTGACCCTCTACACACTAGCCCTGAATTACCCTTCTAATGCCCACTTCTGAGAGGGAAGCCAGGCTGGTGGGAACGGGTACCCCATTTACCCCGTGGCACCATCAGCTTCCTCTGTTAGGAGCTCTGGCCTCTGTCAGGTCAGAGCCCGTGGGGTTCCCATGACAACAGATGACAGCAACGGAGGCTGCTGGCCACAGGGTCAGGGGTAGGGGGTGATGTGGATGGAGGAGCAAAGGAAGAGAGAAGATGGTAAGGATGGAGGAGAGTGCTAGAGTGAAACCCTCCCCGTCATTCCTCCCAACCTTCAACCCCTAGGAAAGACCTAGAATCAAGGCTAATTGTTGCTGAAAGGTGCTCTGAAGCACTGAGTAGGAGAGTTGGACACAGAAGGGCTGATCGTGCCTTTGGTCAGGAACATGAGGTCAGCTGAAGTAGGGCTTGGATGAAAACCCTAGAAATCCTTTCAGCGGAGGACTCTACCGCTTCTAGGTTAATGTTGAGGCTCCCAGCTATCCAGTTACCTCTACCTCCAGGAGCTGAAAGAGTCCTGAAGCCCTTCCACCAAGATGGGCATTCTGTCATTTAGATTGTATATTCCATAATAAGTGGTCAAGGCCCCTGAGAGACCAGGTCTCCTCCTGTACGCCTGCCCCATTCTTCTTAAATTTTTTTTTATTTGGGAGCTAGGGAGATGGCTCAGGGGTTAAGATTCTGCCTCAAAAACAGAAGATCCTAGTTTGGATCCCAGATCCCAAGTAAAGACTCCAGGCAGAAATGCGGTGGCCTACACTTCTGGCCCTAGTGGGCAGAGCCTGGGAAATCCCAGAGTAAAAGCAAAAAGAAGGTAGGAGCAATTCAGGGTGCTGAAGTCACCTTTGGTCCTCTACAAGGACACATAGTTCCCTCTGATACACACACACACACACACACATACACGCAAAATAATTAAGTAAATAAGTAAACAAATAAAAAAACATAAGGCTCGAGGCTCCTGAGGAATGACATTCAAAGCTGACCTGTGACCACACGCACATGTGTGCATAGGCACCTAATATATACACATGTGCACCTTCACACACATGAACACAAGCACACACATACGTTTACAGGTATGTACACACACACACACATACACACACACACACACACATAAAGCAGCATCAGCAACATGATCCTTCAAGGTTCGCTTCACTCAGAAGCTTCCATGACTCTTGGCTCTTCCCTGCATGCACCACGGAATCTGAGGTAAAGCATCGCTCTCTCCCCTCCCCACAACCTAGGTTCTTGTTAGGCTGGCTTAGAATTTTCAGCAAACCTATCTCAAACACCCTTGTGCCGGGATCATCGTATCTTGGAAAAGTGATGTCACTGGCCAGTAAACTGCAGCCAAGAGACAGAAGCTATGTGTGTTAACATAGTGCCCAGGCTCCAGGACTATGCTAATGTGCTTGATGAGGCCTCTTCTGCTTCTTCTTTGGACCCCTTCCCAGCAACCCTTGGCAGTGGTCAGTCTGTGGCATGAGAATTGGAGTCCTCAAGCTCGTCTGACTGCCTTTCTCCAGCCCTTTGTTAGCAGCAGGCCAGCCAGAGTTCTCTTCCCCTAGGTACAGCCATTCGCCCAACATCACTGAGCTGCCGTTCACTAGCAACCATGTTCCTCCTCTGTCTCCATATCAGGGAAGCCTAGGAACTACACAGGTAAGATTGCTGAGAAAGGTTGGCACTCTCACTTCTGAACCCAGGGATTTGCCAATCAGGCCCTCACTCTGTTTCTGCTCTGTTTACCATCTCCGGGCTTCCCAAAGTGGGCAGAAAGGGAAGGCTGGGTAGCAGAACCACCAGATTCATCATACCCTACTTAGAGCCCCGGACGTAAACAGATCCCGGGGATCTGTAGTGTGCCACCTCAACTACTTAGTAAGAGAAAGACAGTCAGGCCAGGGTCACATCTCCCTTTCCTAGGACTGCTGAGCCAGAATGAAAACAAGGAGCCCACGAGGGTTGCTGCTTGGTCCTCAGGGTCCCCTAACAACACATCTGGAAGGAACCAGAAAAGGCAAAAGGAACTTGGCTTCAGCTCCCCCAATCCTTCCACAAGTTAAACTGGGAAACATGGGAATTTTGGAAAGCAGGACAGGCTTCTGACAGGGGCCAAGTGCCCCTCCTGGGGGTAGAGGGTCTAGCGCCAGGCGACCTCCTGACTAGGGCAGCTGCAGGGCGATTAATCTTGTGAGGCGTGTGCGTCACCCCCCACTTCCAAGCCTCCCAGGGCCGACCCCGCCTGCCTGCACTGCCCGGGGGAGTTAATCTCTGCTCCGGGGACTTCTCAGCCTCTGTCAGAGCCGCATTAATTCTGAGGCCAAGGAAGGCAGGAAGCGGGAGCACAGTTGGGGGGTGGAGAGCCTCCTTTAGGAAGGTTTTTGTGATTAGATGCAGAGGAAGAGGGGTCTTAGAAGATGGGACCTGGGTTCCCTTCAAGGTCCATCCCTGGAGGAAGGTTGGGGGTGTCCCCCTAGGATCATCAGAACCTGTGCACCCCTGGCCTCTAGCCCTGGTCTTCTACCAGCAGAGCCCCAAATGCAGTTTGCAGTTTTGACAGCAGATGTCTCTGCTATTATGATTTATCAAAATGCTTAACGTAAATAATGCACACATATTTATAGGCGAGGAAAGGGGGTAGAAGGAGAGACGGAGGCTTAGGGGGCACGCCATGCACGTCCCGAGTCCTCCCCACTAGATCTACCAACCTGAAGGTTGACACCAGCCCATGCTAGGAAAGCAGGCTGGGGGGTGACACTAATGCTTCCCAGCCTCTAGCCCAGGCCTGGTCCTTAGTAGGGCAGGGAGAGAAACAGCCAGTGGCTGGACCTCTCTTGCCGGGCCCCCTGCCAGGCCTGGGAGGCAGCCACCTGGGAAGGAGCTGAGCCAGCCTCACACCTCAGACATGTTTCCATGGCTTCACTGCGTCCTTGCTCCCGAGGGCTCTGTCGCCTTATCAACCACGACAGCAGCCACAGCGTGCACCGTCTTCACCCTCACCGGAGCAGCCGCCCCTCTGGGCTTCCAGCAGTTGCCTGTGGATCCTACTGCTGCCAGGGGCCCTTCCTGAGCAGAAGACCTCCAAGCTAGCCAGAATGTGGGGGCTGGGGTTGGTGTTAGACGTCAGGGTTCAGGGAAAGGCAGGAGTAGGGAGAGCTCAGACTGTGCCCACTTTGTACCTCCAGAATACCCATACCTACCCTTCTGGACTACTGCTTACCCCCAAGAAAATGCTTTTGTTTCAAGACCTTTCTGATGTTGAGAACGTTTTTTTAAATTAGTCTGGGTGTGGTGGTACATACCAATAATCCCAGCACTTGGGGAGCTGAGGCAAGATGATCAGGAGTTCAAAGCCAGCCTGCTTTGAAAAATAAAATAAAGACGGGAGTGGGGATGTGATTCAGTTGCTAGAGTGCTTGCCTAGTTGCCTGGTGTGCACGAAACAATGGGTTCCATCTCTGGCACCATATAAAACTAGGAGTGATGGTTCACACCTGTGATTCTAGCACACAGGAGAATCATAAACTCAAGGTCATCATACATAGGAAGTTCCAGGCCAGTCTGGGCTTCATGAGAATCCCCCCTTTTTTTAAAGTATTGGGGTCTGGTGAGGTGGCTTTGTGGGTAAAGGTGCCTACAGGAAAAACTGGTCACCTTAGTTCCTGGAAGCTTACGTGATAGAAGGAGAGAATCAATTTCCAAAGGTTTCCATATGTGCTTCATGATACGTGCATACCTGCGTGCACTCACACACGTTGTGTGCACACGTGTACATGCACATATAGTACGTGCATACCTGCTTACACTTAACACAGTGTGTGCTTTTTCTCTCTTTCAAATCAATGAAATATTTAATTGTGAATTAAAAAGCAATATATGCCCACAGCAATCATCATCATCATCATTATTAAAAAAAAAAAAAAAGGCTGGGCTCAATGGTACATATCTGTAGTCCTAGCTGCTTGCTGAAAGTTACAGGTGAGATAAACAACAACAAAATAGCAATACCTGAAATCATATGTCTGGCTTGATCACAGGCAGTGTATCAGTTGGGGGGGCTGAGGTTTTTCCCACCAAAGCCCGAAGCATAAACAGGTCCTTAAGAGATCACGTTGGAAAGCAAAGGAAACTATTCGGCTATGTGGCCTTGCATACTTTGTTATGTATTTGCTGTCTATAAAGTAGGATAACTAATCCAATGTCCTCTTTGTGAGATTCTAGGCATGTGAATGCTATGAACTGGCCCAGTGCTTGGCCCACCAAGGGCTATTGATGTTCTTGGGGTGGTGAAAATTGAAAGGCATGGTTTTTTATTTAAATTTTTTTGTCACTTTAATTTTTAAAGCACTCATTCATTCATTTATCCTGTATGTGTGTGTGTGTGTGCGCGCGCACACACGCGTGTGTGCATGTGTGTGTATCAAAGGCCATTGAGTGTGCCTGTGGATGACCAAGGGTGACTTCAGGAATCGTCCTGGATTGCTTCTATCTCCTTTTTGCTTTGCTCTGGGATTTGCCAGGTTCCACCCATCAGGGCTGGAAGTGCAGACCATCACCATGGTCTCCTTCTACCATGTGGAATCCAGCTCAGATCACTAGGTTTGCAAGTAGGTGCCTTTACCCCCTTAGCCACCCAGTCCGAAGATTGTTTTTTGTTTGTTTGTTTGTTTGTTTCTAGCAGCAGTGGCACCCAAGTCCTCTAGCATGTCAGGTAAGGGGTCTACCATTGAGTTTGCTGCCCTGTCATTGTTTTTGTTGTTGAGAGTGTTGTATCCCACCCTCCCTGGTGCTGGGCATCAAACCTGTAACCTTACACGTGCTAGACAAAGCAAGTTTCCTTGACCTACAGACAGCACCTAGATTATGTCAGAAATGCAGGCACAAAAAAGAAAATAACCAGAAAGAGAGAAGCTAGTTTTTATTCAGCTTACAGATTTGTTTGCCGAGACAGATTCTTGATATATAGTTATCTGTCCTTGAACTCCTGATCCTCCCTGCATCCACCTTCCCTCTGCTGACGTGGTGCTCCACATGGCTGACTCCACAGATGTTTCCTTCTTTTTCTACGTGCCAGGTGCCAATGATGCCCTTCATGAACCAGAGACCACATGCTATTATCACCACCATGTGATGTTGTCCAGTGGTAGACACTGTTACAGGGGAGGTCAGGAAGCCTTGTGCAGGAGACTGGAGGGGATTTGGATCGGTCAGAGGAAGGAAACAGACACACTTCCCTAGAGCGTGGCTTCTGGGGCTGGGGCAGTGGCTACTGGAACCACCTGCTCTGTGCTTCTTACCCAGCCTTGAAGCCTGGGGCACCTCCCCAAGGGCCTGCCCATCTTCACGCCTGCTCCTGGAAATCTAAGACCTGTCCGTGTGTTCTGGTAGGGAAGAAATTAATGCTGCTGAGATGGCAGGAAGACAGGCAGGAAGAGATGAAAGTGTCTGATCTGACAGTCTGGCCGGCAGCGTCAGAGGACTCCCCCCCCTTCAACAACCTTCTGAGCAAGTAGAGCCCTCAAGGCAGATGTAGGTCTTTGGGGACAGCATTCACTACAAGATCTTGTGACCTTGGGGGAGAGCAAGGCTTCTCTGTGCCCAATTCCCATCTGTAGGGTGTTGGGGTTGAGCTTTATTACCATGCCGGTAGCTGCGTGTCTTGGCCTTCAGTCTTGGCTGCATCAGCAGTAGTCTGTCAGGTAGGCAATGAGAAGCCAGGAAGGGCTGCGTGTATGTATCCCTGGCACCTGGTGACAGGTGGGAGCTGGTGCTGCAATGAGGTCACACCCAAACGTCCTTGATACATCAGAGCTGTGCAGCTATCAGCATGTCTTTTGTGTCCTAGGCTGGTGAGCAGAGGCTGGGTTCCCAAATCTGCTCCTGGGAATACCAGTCTTGGAGTCCCTATTAGGGGTCTCAGCACTAACGATGAGGTGACTTTGCTGCTCAATAAAGCCCCGTGTCAAGTGTCTTACTCTACAATCCCTGGCTATGCTGTCCTTTTTTCTTGGGAACACAGCACCTAGGCAAAGGACACTTGGCCAAGGTCATTTATCAAGGACAGAAGAATGTATACACACACACACACACACACACACACACACACACACACACACACACACACGCACAGTGGCTTTGACACATCATGACCAAGAAACGAGGAGAAACCCATATGTCTAGACTCCCAGGCCCCCCTCCCCATCTCTTGGAGGCAGCTGGTCCTCTTCCCAAGGCTGCCACCATCTTGCCCTTGGGTGAGTCATACGCTTTGTTTCTCATCTATAAAATAGATCATAATTCTAATCCTGATGGCTTATTAGAGCCAAAGAAAGGAACTGACTCAAACTAAAACCAGTCTGAACTGAGGAGTGAGCTTGTGACTAGTCATGAGCCAAGGAGAGTGTGCACCCCTCCAGAGCCCAGCTCACGACCCACAATTATCCAGAGCAGCCGCAGGAGCTGTTCTGCTTCTGTCCTCCCGTACAGCATGACCACAGCAAGGCCCAGTTTGGAGTCCTGGGTCAAACCAGAAGCATGGGACAGACTCCCCTGGGTGGGGAGATCAGAGCAGCTAAAGACTGGGTCACACCAAGCTTGGCTGCTGTGGGGGAAGGGGTGCCTGTCAGGCAACTGGGCAGGGTGGGGTTGGGGGGAGGCCTTTGGCGGCCACAGAGAACAAAGGGACTGGAGTTGCCAGGATATTCTGGGGAGTTGAAGCCAGTGGAGATGGGGCTGAGAGACAGGCATTGCGGCTATAGGAACTGCACCTACTGCCCCCATACCAGTGCCCGGTGCATACTGGGCCTTGAGACCCAGGCTGAGGATGGGAAATCCCAGACCCTGTGATCTCCCCAGGGGTGGGGGACAGGAAATACTGTGGGTGGACACACAGAGTGGGTTTGTATCACCAGAGGTCCCAGGTGCATGACCCGGCATTGTGCAGGCAGCACAGAGTCACACTGCCCACCACAAACAGTACCTTTAATGTCAGTCTCAGGGCGTACCCATGAAGTCACATGCACTTACCTAGTTTTGTCACAGGGTTAAACAATGTAGTGCAATAGTATTGTATATCCAGTGTTACATAGAATCATCCAATATCACACATTCAACTGTCCAGTTGACTCTGCCACAGAACTATACAAGGTCACAGAGTCACAGAACATCCCAAAATGTGGCCAATGACATTATATATGAATCCATGGCTACTTAAGGTGTCCTATCAATCTTCCACATGGTCATGAACTCAACCTAATGTAACACATGATGGTACAAATAGGGACAAGAAGATTGTCCAATGGGTAAAGTGCCAGCTCACAAACCTGGTGACTTGAGTTTAATTTCCAGAAGCCCATGGTGGAAGGAGAGAACTGACTTCCAAAAGTTGTCCTCTGACCTCCATCTGTGTTCCATGGCACACATATATGTGTGCATTCAGTCTCTCCTTCAAATAAATAAAAATTTTAAATGGTACAAGGTAATACAGGGCATTCAGGGCCTTGAAGCCTCTTTTACACACACACACATACACCTTTGCAAAGGTTGGACTTGTCTCCAGCAATGTTCCCTTGAGCCCTTTCCATCCTAAAGTAAGTTCTAAGTGCCTGATTATCCTGGAAGGAGTGCAGGATAGTGGGGTGAAAGGTCCCAAGCCCTCTGGAGACCAAACTCCTCACTGTTACCCCCAGGAGTCTTAAGTGTTCTGTGGCAGCGGGAGTCAGATAAGGGTTCGTGAGACAGCAACCTAGAGCACCACAGAGAGACTCAAAGGTGCAGAAAGATGAAGACGGGTCACAGAAGAGGCAGACACCAGCAAACCAGGTTAATGGAGCCTGGCTGAAGGAAAAGAAGGGTGATGGACTGGCTAGGGGTGGGGCCTCCCAGTGGAGGTGGCATGCTTGGCCAGGGCTTTTGGGAGGGCATACAGACTGCCCTGGCCAGATGAGCATCATGTTGGAGAGATCTAGGCGTGTAATTCTTGCCATCGTTTTAAATAGGGGCTGATGTAGCTCAGGCTGGCTTTCAACTCACTGTGTAGCAGAGGCTGCCCTTGAATTCCTAATCTTCCTGCCTCTACCTCCTGTGTGCTGGGATTATAGGTACATATCTCCATACTAAGGTTTTGTTTTTACAATTATTTAGTGTGTGTGCGCGCGCGCGTGCATGCGCACGCACAAAGATCAGGACAACTTTTGTAACTCAGTTCTCTCTATCATGATGGCGCTGAGTAGTGAACTTGGATGATCAGGCTTGGCAGGTCAGAGCCATCTTGCTGGTTTCTTTTCTTTTCTTTTTTTAAGACAGAATGTAGCCCAGTCTATCCTGAAACTGAGGGTAATCCTCCTGTCTCAACCTTTGAGTGCTAGGACTACAAGCATGTACCACCACTCCTGGTAGGACTTTACAACAACAGAAGAACTGATTGGATGCCTATTATGTGCCAGGCCCTGCCCCATCCTCAGACCACCTTCTGGGAAAACTTGCTTTCCAGGGTAAGGTAACCAAGTTCTCATTATAGATGTCCTCCCCAGCCTTCTTCAGAGACACCAGGGCCGCCTTCCACTTCCATGATGCAGAGCAGGCAGAGAAGCGGGGGGCTTTGAACCCGGGGTATCTCTGCTGGCACACTGTGAGACCCAGGGCGGCTGAGTCACAGCACACCTCCCCCCACTGGGGCTGGCACCAGAGCCATCCAACCCACACCTGGAGGTGTGCCAATGAGGACCAGCCTCCGCCATCTGCAGCCTATGTACTGCCAGCAAGGGCCTCCAGTCCAGTGCCCCCTGCTGGCAAGGCGCCCCACACCCTTCAGGACCCCCCCCCCAGGTTCCAGAGGTGCCTGCAGTTTGCTTCATGCTGAAGGTGAGGGTGCCCCGGGCTGCAATACCTCCCCCTACTCCCTGCTGGACGCCCCCCTTCGGCAGAGCCGCCTGGAGAGATCACAGGCAGCCACATGAAAGGGAATTTTCCCAGGCAGGGATGCAGTTGAAAGCTGCCTCCTCCGCCCCCGCCTGCCCCTGCTGTGCCAGGCCAGGCTGCTGAGCCCCTGGTGCTCGAGGGGAGCCTGTGACACCAGGAAAGGGTTGGGGGGGGTCAGGAAGCCTCCCGCTTTCTCTTTCCAAAACAATGGTAGACACAGCCCACCTCTCCCACCTTACCGACCAACTCAACTTTAGAAGTTCCCACCCTCCTCAGGTCTGAAATCCCTCACTTACCTGAAAGCAAACTCCAATCTTGCCAGACAGTCCTTCTTCAAGTCTAGCCTTTCTTCGTCTCCACCAGGCTCAAAGCAATTGGAAGGAAGGTACACTCCCTCAGTTGTTGGCCGGGGTGGCATCCTTCAGGCAAATCTCTGGGATGTGTAGGGAGGGGCATGCAACTGCTAATCCTGTACAGACTGCCCTAGCCTAAATCATGTGGTTTCTGAGGTCCTGGACGACCTCATGTCAACAATCCCTCAAAAGGTGGGAGACAGGGCTGCTTCTTAGAACTCAGTCCTGCAACCCTCGACCTGAAGACAAATGGAGAGAGGGATCCATGGACACAGGGCATAACCAGGCCCCAGGTATTGTTCCCTTGGAACGGAGGGTACAAGATGGCTGCTATGCAAGAAAGAGTGCACTGTAGGCAAACCCCAATACTGCAGGCAAGAAAGAGTGCACTGTAAGCACACCCCAGTACTGCAGGCTGCCTGCATGGTCAGGAGTCTAGGGAACAGTGTGGTCTCAGGTTGAGTTGACATCCAGTGGTCTGGGTTCTGAGGATGTGGACGCATGCATGCTTCGGCACCAGCCTCTCAGAAAGCCCTGCTTCATTCTGGTTCCCGTAGCAGCACCCAGTCTCGCTCCCACTGGGTCCAGAAGGCCTCTCTTCTTAAGAGACTCTTAATGTCCCCTGATCATCCTTCCCTTTCCAGATGTTCCCACACAACCCCCCTGTCCAGCAACAGCCCCGAAGCCAGCCCCTCCCCCCCAAACCCCAGAGAGCAAGAAGCCAGCAGTACTTCGTGACACAAACATGCATTCGTTTTATTCACAAAACGGCCTGGTCTCCTAAAACAATACAAACAGCATGTTCATCAGCAGGAAGCTGGCCACGGGCAGGGGCCCCCCTGGGCACTCACCCCCACTGGCAGGGGACCACGCCTAGAAGCCCTTTCTTCCATCGCCACGAGCAAGGCTGAAAAAAGGACTTATTTTCTCTAAGGGAAGCCATGATCAGAAACATCAAGACAAGGGTTCCCCAGATCTCAGTGGATCAACAAATAGAACTTTCTCCAAAATCGTCACTGTTGGGGATGGGGATCCCAGTCAGGGAATGGTGGGTGCAACACGGTGGACCTAGGCCTGGACTGGGGGTTCCTGGCCCCAGCGGGCTCCGGCCACAGCTCTGCACGCGTAGATGGATACAGAGGGGCTTCTACACGGCGCCATCAACATTCTCTTTATAAATGTGAGTGGATTCTCCAGGCAAACTATGCACTATTTCATGGTCGGAAAGAATCAAAGGAAGTTTAAATGAGGGTGGAGTTAAACTGTGCTAAATTACAGTAGTGCTTATTAGTAACTAGATTTCAAAAGGTTACAGAAAATTTACATTCTCTACACAAAAACGGCATCTCCCGCACAGACAACATCGACATCGACACAGGAAGGAGACTGATTGTCCATTCTTTGCCCAGGAAGTCTCGGTACTTTATAGATTCGTCTTTACCTCTTTTGTTGTTGTTGTTCTGAAAAAGCAGTTAATTTTTTTCTTTTCTTTTTCTTTTTATACTAGGGACGTGGAGATGTTAAAACGACAACAAAAAATATATATATATAAAAACAGGAATGAGATCTGTGAGAGAATATTTTTGGTTCTAAAGACGGGTGCATCCGTTTGTCTTCGCCCGAATCCCTTGCCGGAGACCACACGAGCAGTGACATTGCACGGAGAGGGCAGCTTTGGGTTCCCGCCGCCGTCACTGAAACCACCGGAAGGCGGCTCCCGTCGGAAGCATCACCTTCTGGCGGGGCGGGAGACAAAAACAAGGAGAGAGTTCAGTCAGGATCCGAGTGGGTCTGGTGCAAGACGCTCCCCTTGGCCGGCTCATGGCGGAGGGATGGGCACGGTGGACCGGCAAGCTACCTCGCAGAGTTTCTGCTCTCCTGGCCAGCCCAGGCAGGCCAAAGAAGGAGCTGCGACGAGGGCCCAGAGCACCCAGAGGCCGGCCCCCTGAGCCACAGGGCCCAGGAGCCCTCCTTCCAGAACCCTTGCCCCAGCCCAAAGGCACCAAGCACCAGGTGGCCATACACTGTCAGATGTGCATGGGTATGTGCCTGCGCTGCCTTAGACTGTGATGTACACAGAGCTGTGATGGGGAAGCGGGGATCTGCAGTTCAACAAGCAGCCAAGTTTATGAGAGGACACTCAGCAGGCGTCCACATGGGTGTCTACATGGGGTAAGAAGGTACCCTGGTGTGCTGCCAGGGAGACAGACAAATGAGGAGTGGGGTCAGGGGAGATGGTCAGGAGGTAACAGCTGGGATACCTTTGTTTCCCAACCATTATAGACATTGTATCAAGCCTATTCACAGAGGGGTGGGGACTGGGATGCTCTGTGCCCAGACCTGATAAAACGCTAGGGACACAGGCTCTGTCTGTCACAAGGGTGGGCAGAAGGTAGCATGGGAACTTCTCTGTACTAGGTCAACCCCATGGATGGGCAGACCCTTGTGGGCAAGCCAGAGTCATAGTAATCCATCAAGTTGTGGCAGCCAATGCTGGGACTTCTCTATCCTGGGTGGTTTCTGGGGGGACAGGCTGGACTCTGGAAGGTAAGTAACACGTATTTAGGATCCAGGGGACAGAACTCCTCAAATAGAGCTGGGGATAGTACCAGAATCTTAGGTCAGAGACGGGATGCTTAGGACATGTCTGAGAGTCAGAAATCTGGGATCTTTGCAGGAACAACTGACCCGGGTCCCAGGAGGGGCATCAGAGTCCCAAGGTCTCGCCGGCAACACCAGGCCCCTGGTTGGCAAGCTGTGGCTTGTTGGGCATCTCAGAATGCAACTGACTTTTAGGGCAGTGAACAAGTAGGTACCTTGTGGCCAGACCCCCAGGCCCTAGGCCTGGCTAGGTATCCCTGACACTTGCCCAGGTAAGAATAGTGGGCTCCAGGGCTTGGGGGTGGGGTTGAACTGCCAAACAGACGCAAGAGCCCGCACACCTCCCTCTATGGCGCCGTTACCTCCAGAGCAGCGGAAGGCTTCTTTTTGAGTTCCTCACACTTTCTGAATTTGCAAATCTGATGACCAGTCTTTCGGTTCCTACAACTGCTGCACTGCTCGCAGTTGATGCGCCGCCGGCAGGGCGCACACATGCCGCAGCGTTTCCGCTTCTTCTTGCCCGAGCTGATGGCGGAGGCCAGCTCTCCCTGCATGGGGTACTCGGCCAGGCCAGCCATGTGTAGCGCGCTCTCAGCCAGGAACACACCGGCCGGGGTCATGATGAAGAGGCCCGGGTTGATGGGGAAAGCGCCCAGGTAGGGGAAGTCGGACTGGCCGTTGAGCGCTTCTGCACCAGCCACGGCCTCCATGTCGGGCAGGCCAGCACCTGCCTCGCTCATCAGCGGCAGGTGCTCCTGCACCACGCGCTTCAGCATCTCCGTGGACTGCGCGAACTGCTGCAGTGTCAGCTGTCCCTCGGCAGCCAGCTCCGTGGCTCGCTCCGCCTTGCTCAGCAGGCTGGCCACAGCACCACTTTTGTGCTTTGAGGTAGGGTTGCTTTTGTCCACTGCCATGGCCGCCGCCAGGTCGTGACCATTGGCCAACAGGGAGGCTGCGGCTGCGGCAGCCTTGTCAGCAGACTCGCCCCCCATCATGCTGCTGCTGATGCCACTGCTGCCAAAGGAGGAGTAGTGGGAGAGCGGCCGGGAGCGGCGCAGGCTTTTGTTGAGGGGTTCACTGATGATGCCACTCTTGTTCCGGCGCTCGGGCGGTGGGGCATCGTCCGCCACCGAGGCGGGGGCAGATGCAGCCACCACTGAACTTTTGTCTGTCGCTCCCGCCTTTGGGCCGCCACCACCACCACTGCCATTAGTGTTGCTGCTGCCGCTACTGCCACCGGCGTCCTGAGAGCCACCGCCGAGGCTCGACATGGTGGGGCCGAGGCCCAGACCTCGCTGCTGGGGGGGCCTTCCGACTGGTGGGGTTTTCACAGATGAGTGCTTGGCCCTGCTTCCCACAACAGATATGCCTGGTGGGCCTCGATCAGGACAGGCACATGGTCAGTGGTCCACGTGGAAGCGTCTTTACTCTGTTGGGTCAAGAGAGGGGACAGGGTCAGTGAGCATTCTTCCTGTAACATCACCACCCATGTTGCCATGGCAACAACAAGCCTTTGGAAGCAGTGAGTGCCAAACCCACCTTGGTGAAGGATTTATTTGTACTATCTCACTTTTGTAATCATCTACTTCAAAGCCAGGGGAAAAGGTGGTAGTTATTAGCCATGGCCACATGACTATCAAAAGGAGGCACAAGTAGAGACCCAGGTGAGGGCTCCAGACCAAATCTGCCCTGTGAGGGTTTAGAGGACCTGATGATAACAGGTGGGAAAGATCTGGAGATGCTTACAAGCCTTGGAGGGTTTGCTACCTACGATTCCTCGTCTTCCTTCCCTTGAATCCCTTGAGAGATGAAGGTGTAGACCAAAAGGCCTGGGAAGATGCCCCCAGATGCCTCTTTGGTTATTTCCAACACACATCAATCAGTTAAATGCTCTGACAAATCCTGTAGGTAGAGGAATAAAGTTGCTTTGTTCAACCCAAATTCTGCTGAAGGAGTATGGGATCTTTATTTTAAGGAGCATTTATTTACCCTCCTGCTACAGAGCAGGCAGAACTTGAGGCCAAGCCTTCCCCCTGCAAGAGTGGGAGGACATGCATGTGCACATGGCTGCTCACACACTTCCTCTTCTTCACTCAAACCACAGTCACGGTCATCTCAGATCCTGCTCTGGTCTCTACGTGGGTCTCGGCTCTGATCTGGTCTGACTCTCGGATGGGGCGGAGACAAAGCCTCACACAGCTAGCATAGGCTAGGATGGAGAGCAACTGGAGCCAAAAAGAGCCTGTCATCTGGCCATCCCACAATTTTGAGGTCCAGACCCCTCCCAGGACAGGGCCTATTGCATTCAGGTTTCAACTAGGACAACACACGAGTGGCCAGCTGCCTTGGCTGGAAGAGACGGGTCCAGATGGAATGGGGTGGCAGTTTCCACATCAGTCCTGGCTCTTTAGCATTCCTTCCCTGAAGGCCTGCTTTGGTCCAGCATTCCCAGGAAAGGGGTGGGAACACAGGGCCCAGCCCCTGAACAGCTGGTGGCTCAAAGGGGAGGCGCGCATCTGGTGAACTCCACCCTGGGCTTGAGGGGGAACACATCAGATCTTTGTCCCTGGACAACCCCATCAGCCCTGACTGGCTGTCTCACCTCAGGAAGTCTAACCCTCTGCACTGACAGGGAGAAACGGAGTCCTGCAGGACCCAGGGTCCTTGCTCTGCCCCAGGCCTGCCAAGGCGAAGTCTGAAGCGGAGCATGTGGACAAGTGAAAGGCCCCAGGTGAGGTGACGGCAGCACCGTTCCGATCCCGTCTCTCCTCAGCTCTTGCGTGGCCATCAGTCCTCCACAGCTCTTTGCTAGCACAGGTAGACAAGCCAGAAGGCCTGGGCTAGGGGTCAGAGGTCAAGGTGGTCATAAGAAGAAATGGAATGTTCCGAGGATTGCTGTGCGATCTCACTTCCAAGAGGCCAGCTCGGGTCAGTTTTCCAAGCCCTCTCCTCAGAGACCAGTGACCACTCTTGGAGGCAGTGACTGTGGTAAGGGCGCCATTAAGATAGAGAGCTCAGAAAGCAACGAGTCACCTCTTGTAGCATCTCACTACTGAGCTTGACTTCCCAGCCCTAGACCAGGCTCTGGTAATCCCAGCTCCAGGGGAAAGAGAAGGAAGGGGTTTGTGGGCTGGAGGAACCGGGGAGTGAAGACCCATGTGTCCCCCGCCTTTAAGGCCCACTGACTGGTGGCAGAAATCGATAGCTGCATTAACACTGGCTGGCGCACGTCTGCCTCCCTCCCCCGCTCTAGGCTCTGGCTCTGCGTGCAGGTCAATTAGAAGTCAGCTCCCTCCGAACACAGCAAGCGGTGTGGTTCAGAGCTGGCCATAGCCTGCTCGGCCTGAGCGTCCGCTTTTGTCTCCTGCCCCAGTCTCTACGGGTCTCGGAAACAGACCTCGTGGGTTTTTCTGTTTTGTTTTTAGCGATCTTCTACTTTTTGGTTCCCTCAAAGGACCACCTACTCCCATTCCTCAGGCCCCTAAACACACTGGGCTAGGGACAGAGAACGTGATATGTCATCAAACAGGTGCTGCAAGCAGAACACTGTGGTTTGTCAATCCCGGAAGCTGAAGGTGGGGGAGGATACACTGGGGGGCGGGGGCTGACCACAGGGACAACTGTCCAAAAACTCAGACAGGGCAGACACGCACAACTCGTCCGCACTGCCTGAGGCCCAGGCTTATTCCAAATCTACTTCTATGTCAGTCTCATCTTCAGACCTCAGAAAGGCCTCGAGGGACACTGACCACAGACCCCCATCTGCCCTTCTCACAGACAGGGAGGACAGAGAGGTGACATTCTCCCAGGCCCCAGCATTCTACCCCTCCCAGGCCAGGGGCCTGGCAATGCCCAGGCAGCAAGGGAGGAGCTGGGGCTGCGTTGAAGCGGAGCGGGAATGAGCGGGAGGGAAAGCTGGCGGGCAGGCGGGCGGCGGCGGGCGCATCCATCATCGGCCCTGCCAGGAACGCATCCAGCCCCCAAAAAGAAATACTGCGCCTGAGGAGGGACAACAAAGGGCTCCATTTCATCAGCAATGCGGAGCCAGCGCCCCGCCGCCCTGCCAGCCGCGGTCAGCCCACAAAGGACCCCTTTGTCCAAGCAGGAGCCGGGCGGCCAGGAGCTGGGACCAAGGGCTGACGGGTGGGGACACAGCTCAGGGGTGAAGGGACTAGTCACTAAGATCTGGGGAGGGGGTGTTGGAGGGACACACAGAGGCAAAGGAACAGACACAGGTGGTGAGAACAGAGAATGGTGAAACAAAACTCAGGAGTGTATCGAGAAAATCGCACCTGATGGGAATGAAGCAAAGGGTCAAAGGGTAGAGGTCAGAGGGTGCACAGGGGACCAGGGACTTCGGTGATGGGACCAAGAAATAACCCACAGAGGAAGGAGTCTAGGGAGAAAGAGGGACACCTAGTGAGATCATGTCTAGCTGGAGCTTGGGAGTGGGGTGGGGATGGGGAGAGTTAATGGCGAGGACTGGGGACAGAGTTCTTCTCCCAGCCCTTGAACTGAGGGTGGCCCACATATTGGCCGTAAGGTGACTCCCTACCTCTATCCCTCAGAAGACACGGCTCTTGCCCTCTTGAGCCTACTACCAAAGCTGACATTTAACGAATGGCTTCCAGCTCCTTCAATTTGTTGAGCACCTACTGTGCCGCAGTATTTCGTATGCTTCATGTGTTAAGACAGTACCCAGGAAACTGGACATTTCAAACAAATTTCTGAGATGCAGAGAGTGAGGATCAGGGAAGTTGGAACAGTGTTGGTGCCCAGTTGTGATAGAACTTGAACCCAGAGCCTTAGTGTTGGTCACCTTGCTTTGTGACTGCCTTTGTTCTACCTGGGTAATTCATAGAATTGTCCAAGTTAGGGTGACCCAGTTATCCTATTGCCCTCCCCAAATTGTTACCATGCCTGTCACCTCTCCGTGGTCAGGTGGCGAGCTGTCACAGACCCCCAGGGAAGCGCCCCCACCTGGAGGCTGAGAGATACGCAAGCAGGAACCAGGAATGTTGGGCCAGTGACATCATAATGGCAGCTGGCAATGAGGTCAGTGGAGGTGGTGGCAATGGTCTCACTCTACCCTGGGCCCCAGAAGAGCCTGATTTCACCCTTAGCAGGTGCCATCCTGAACCTGGCAAGCCAGACAGTGAGGAGGAGGAAGGGCTGGGGCCGGGTATTCACAGGCACATATAGGAGAGGCCCACAGCTAGACCCTTCGAATGTTCAGTGTACCTCCTACACCTATTCCAGTAGTGGCCTCGTGCCCTATGCTACTTAGGGGTTAACACAGGTATTGACCCTGCCTCCAGAATCACTGGTAACCATAGGAACTAGTAGTATGAATTGCCCCCTTGGAAGGAAGTAAGTAAAGCAAGGGGGGGCTTCTTAGAGGAAGGGACGCAGGGGCTGATGCTGATAGCTAAAGCCAGGGAGCAGTTGGGAGGAGGCACATGGCCTAAGAGTATAAGGAGTGTGTGTGTGGGGGAAAGTATAGTTGAGATTTGGCTATTAAAGTGGCAGGTCTTACCTGGGTACAGCTATGAGGTCAAGGCAGGACTGTGGTTTAAAAAAAAAAAAAAACGGAATTATTTAAAGAACCTTATTGAGATCTAGCTTATATTTTATAAACTTCACCAATTTTTCAGGGTGTAATTGAATGTATTTTGGGGAATTAGAGAGCTGAAATGGGTCTTGTTATATAGATCAGTCTGGCCTTGAACTCACAACAATTCTCCTGCATTAGCTGCCTGAGTACTGGGATTACAGGTGAGCCACTGCGCCCGGCACTAATCAACGATTGAGCACATTTTTTAAAGCTGTGCAATGCTGCGCAAGGGCAGAGTTTGCCCAGGGCACCGTCTTTCCTTTACCATGCTGACTGAAAGGAAGGTTTCCCAAGGTTCTGGTCCAGCAGAACTATCATGGCTTGGCTGGCCCAGCTCTGCAGAACACAAACTTTGTGCATCTTTCCTAAACTGCAGGCTTCCGATAGCTTCTCATGCTTTCTACTCTCCTTGGGGAAAAGGGGGCATGAAGGGGAAGGACTGTCAAGTACACCAAGGAGGAGACAAGGGCAGACAGACAGACAGATGGATGAACGCTGGTGGGGAATACAGAGCACGGCTCTGGTGGTTGAACTGAACCAATGGACAAACAAGGAAGAAGAGAGTTCTGATTTCTATGATTCGGAACCTGGGGATTTCCAGGGGGTGGGGGAAGCTTGACAGGCACACAGGGTCACTGATCTTACAGGCGGGAGAAAGCGTAGCTGCAACTGGAAAGCCCAGGGCATATAACCACTATGGAAGGACAGACATGTACAGACATACTGGCCACTTAAATATCCAGCAGGTGACTGAGGTAAGATATGCTCTTGACACCCCAACCCCCACAAGTAGTCTTACCTCCCTCAACTTTCAACTTGACACCCTCTGACCTGTGTAACCTCTTGCACCTTCCTGCACAAGTGAGGTGCCACACTTGGCCTCAGACATGAGGCTTAGATGCAAAGGTCGAGAGCACTGCTGCAAACATAGGCCTCTCTGTCTCCTTCACAGAGACCCAAGGGAATCAAATAGGTCTGTTCCGGGACAGGCACAGTAGGTAGCCCTGGGTAGAAAGTATGTTACCCTAGGTTCCTATAGATTGAGGTGCAGAGCTAGACACGCTGAAAAAGACAGGGTCGTCTTCTCCTAGTGGCACCTCCCTCCACATTCCTCACCCCAGCTACTCATGGCCTGTCCCTAAAAGGGGCTTAAGAGAGCCTGTTCTCACTTTGTGACTTCAGCACTTAGTCTCTGAGCCCCCTTTTCACCATGTCATGCAGGACTACAGCTAACATAGGCTGAGTCCTCCCTGCATGCTTTACCCCATGTGTTCCATAGCCGCCTGCTGAAGAAGTCCTGTACTGCCCCCACTGACAGCAGGCAATGTGGAAAGTGGCTGGGATACAGACAGAATGATGCCCACCCCTCTGACGGGAAGGTACCTAGATCTTGGATAAAACATTTTCCAAGAGTTGTGGTGTCTGAGCTGACACACACCCGAGATAGGAACCTATACACTTGCTTATTATCAGGGCCCTTTTCCTGGCAGGTCACCCCACAGGACATATAGAGGCAGGAACGGGAGGGGGAGGGGCATGTCCAGAAGGGGCACATGCCAGGAGAAGCTGGCACTGAGTCCTGAGTTAAGGCTCTGCACAGGCCTTTCCTCACTGTTAATTTTGATCTTCCTCACACTGGGCATCAGCCTATACGATGGAGAATGATTCTTGTTCTTCCTCTTAAACTGGCAGAATCATGCTCCTCAGTTCTGTAGTGATGGAGATAGAGATACAAGGGAAAGTTTTGTACATGTTTCTTCTCATCTACCTAACCCAGCAAATTCTAGGGGACTGACACAAGTTGCAGCATCCAGAGAGAAGCTCTAGGCATGCCACAGAGAGCAAGGAGCACAGGACCTTTGCACTCTGGCTCAGGCACCATGCTAAGCATTTTACGTGCTTTTTATTATTGGATTCCCTCTGCAGTTGTTTTAGCTCAGGAAAGCAGAGGTATCGGTCTAAGCTCAAAATGTGGGAGACAGAATCTGAACTCAGACCCAAGTGACTCCAGAGTGTGGCTCTCCAAGGGGCACACAAGAAGGGATTCTGGAAGATGAGGTCCAATTTATCTCTAGGAGTACCTCTAGTTCCCCCAAGAGTCTGGCAAGTGGCTCTCAGCCTTGGGGCAAATCTTATTAGGGATATTTTATCACCACTATCAAGAGTCTGCAACTGTGCTCCAGACCCAGGAAAAGACAGGGGAAGGGGCTGCGGGTGGGCCGGACGGACCAGGCTGGGCAAGAGCTCCGGGCATTCCGGCAGCCTCCGCAGGAAGCAGAACGGGACGGAAACCGTCTCCTGCTGCCTCCCCCAGAATCCTGTGGGCAGCCCAACCGGCCTGTACAGAGGCCCTCTTTGTGCCTGCCCCAACCCGCCACTCGGCTAGCCCAGAGTTTTGAGTTTCTTTGGTGGGGGGGGGAGTCCACTCGCCACTAAACCTCCTGCTACCTTCCTCTCCCAAGGACAGCCATAGCAGTCCACAGCTGGAGGAGGAAGTAAGCGGATGATCAGGGCTGTCCCAGAGACCTCAGAAGGACCTGCAGTGTCTCATGACCCATTCGTCCATAGCAATCACGTAGCCCCACACTCCTGCCTGTCTCTTTGCTTACAGCCCACCATGACCCACTTGGATCCCCCCATCTCATTTCACCCTAGTGTTCTTGGGTCAGTAAAAAGGACAACACATCCATCAATTTGCCCTTTACCACATTTTGCAGACACAAGGTGCATGGAGCACCTTTCTGGGGACAGAGGTCCCTTAGGTATATGCTTAAGAAGCACAGGACAACTGGGAGAGGGAAGGAGCAAGGGTGGAGTGTACAACCTGAGGGGCTGCATCAAGTGTGCACCAGAGGGTCCGTCAGACTGGCATATACTGGGAACCTGTGTGGTCTGGTGGGATGTGCATGTGCCCAGGTGTGGATGAAGACAAAGACGCTACCCTCTGTTGGCAGGAGCATTACCGTACACATGGGTTTATATATCAGTGCTGGTGAAGGTGCATATGAGAGCCCCCAGTTCACAAGGTGAAGGTGCCTGAGTGACCTCCCAGTGTGCAAAGTGGGGTGGTTGTGTGAGTCCCTGGTGTGCAGTATGGAGGTGCCTGTGTAAGCCCCCATGCACAAAGTGAAGGTGAGTGCTTTACATACCCGTGGATGTACGTAGCTGCCTGTGTGCTGTAGTGGGGAGTGTTTTCTGTGGTAGTGCATGCAGGTTCTCTGGTCTGTGTGTGTCAACCTGTCTTTGCTGTGTGAGATAGCGGCATGTACACTGAGCTGTTTGGGGCCAAGCTTTGATGGGGATGGTGCGGGCAGGAGCTAGTGCCAGCTGCTACAGCCCCTATGGAAACAGGAAGCTGCCCACAGGTGTGTCTGGGTTGGGTGGGGGCAGGGCTGCACCCATGTTCAGTGTGTCCCTCTGAGAAACAAGCGCACTGTTCTATTAGCTGAAGACCCATTCCAGCCATGAGGGAGGCACCTGTCTTGTCTGGTGTTCAAGGTCCAACAGTTCTGGCCAGCATCTACCCACCCGCCGCCCGCCCGCCTGGCCTAAGCATGGTAAAAACTAGAAAACAAAAGCCCCCAGACCGCAGGAGGGGCAAGCCCTTGCTACAAAGGCGTGGGGGAAGCAGGCAAGAGGCAAGAGGCTGAGTGAGGAGGAGGGAAGGGAGAAGGGAGGTGTCGCTGCAGCCCCGGAACACAAAAATAATGAGGCGAGAGGGGCCATGGGGCCGAGCCGGCTGGTTCCGGAGTCGCTATCTGACCTTGACAGATGCCACAGCTGGGCGCCTGGAGAGGAGCCGCAGCCACCCGCGCCACTGTGCTGCAGGTCCCCCACCCCCAGACCAGGGTCGATGAAAGCTCTCTGGCAGGCCAGCCACAAGCAGCCCCCCACCAGGCAGTTCCTGGGAGACTTCCGTGCACCTCAGAAGACAGGGTGTGGAAGGAAGGAAAGTCTAGGGTCCAGAAAATGATGGGGGAAGTAAGTCATGGGCCTGTCTCAGGTATGGTTGAGTGTAAGACACACAGAGCTCGCCATTGTGCTACAGCTTGGCTCACTGGTGTATGTGGAGAAAGGAAACGAAGTACGAATGTAGGTGTGACAGGGACAAAGATGGTGCTTGTATGCGTATGTTCTTGGGGTCACGCAAGACTGGAGAGATGGTATAACATCCTCAATGGGCAGGGACACATCCCTAGTGTGTACAGGGGACACACACACACACACACACACACACACTCCTTTAACTCTCTTTTAACTCTCTTGTTCCAGTCACAGCTGCCCTGGCCAAGAAAGACATACTAGTGCTAGAAATGAGATGGGTGACAAAGAAAGCTCCTCTTTTCCCGAAGTCCTGTCGCTCCTGAAGACAGAGGAATGGCATCCCTTATGGCACTTCCTGGCCGACCCTGTCGCTCACAGTAACAGTCTGGTCCCCAGTGTTCTGCGATGGGCACATGGCTGGGCACAGGCACTTGAGGGATGGCAGCGAGGGGCTGGAGTGCGCGCTGCAGCAAGGGATGCTAGACTAGAGGTGGATTAGCAATTCCGAGCACTGGCTGCATAATTAAAAAATCATTATGGCAGGCGGGCAGAGCAGAGTGTGAGCTCACGCTCGGAGCGGGTGGGGACACAGCTATGGTGCTCCCCCCCAAAACCGCTTCCCTGAGGAAAAATCCCACCTGCTAATATAATTATGGAAAAACACAAGCCCGGAAATTCTGTTTCAGCAAACAGCGTGCTTGAGTGCTCAGGGCCTACATATCCTTAATGTGGCTAGCAGGGCCAGGCACGGTCACCCCTAGCTCACTGTAGTGAGGCAGGTCTCACCGTATCCAGACTCTTGACTTCACCCTCTTGCAGCCCCCAAGAGGAGGGGCATATAAAGCGCAATCCCCTAAATCCCAAATTCAGGAATAAATCGGACAGTCCTAGAGATTTGCACACAAGGATACTGAAGCCAAAGATTCTGCATAAGGTCATTGCCACTGTGACAGAGCTGAAGGGGGCCTGGGCTCCACCCCGTGCACCAATGCAGCTGCGGCTCAGCTGCCCCACCCCTGCGTGGAGCTAGCCCCTCATCAGTCTCACCCTGGCTGCGAAAAGCACCTTTCCCGAGGGTGCATGCAGGAGCCCTGCGGAGCTGACCCTCGGGCTCCAGGACGCAGTCCTCTGGGCTCGCGCGGGTTAAGCCGGTAGGGCAGAGCTGGCTCCGGCCTGAGAAAGGCGGCCAGCTTTGGGGCACAGGCCCCAGAAGGGCAGGCTCGGCCGCCATCACCTCGGGCCTGCGGCGGGCAGCGCGGGAGGGAGCCGGGCCTAATTAGTCGGCCTGGGACCGGGCGGGCGCCCGGGCGGCTGCCCAGAGCGGCGCAGGCACGTCCGCGGCCGGCCGGGAGGCGGCGGGTGCCTGGAGGCCGCGGCGCCCGGAGACGCGCCGGGCAGCGGGCAGGGGGCCTGGGCAGGAGGGCCCAGGCCAAGGAGATGCCGCAGCGCGCAGCCCTGCCGCCCCTCGCTCCTCCGTGCCACCAGGCGCAGCAATTAAGAGGCTTTCAAAGTTTGTCCTTAATTGGTTTCATTTTTGCCTCATAAATGATTCATGGCCTCGGAGGTCTGGGAGGCGGAGGGAGTGACGGGGGAAATTTGGGGAGGCTTTCGCCCCCAGCTGGCCTCCCTACCTGAGGCTGGGGAGGGGACCCTAAGCAGAAAGAGAGGGGCTGCAGAGCCTTGAGCCAGGTGGGGACCCTGCAACAATAATTGAACAGCCAGGTCCTCCTCACCTTGGAGCACTAATTAAGGAACTGCAACTTCTCTGCCGACCAGCATTCTACTTCCGGGCCCAGGGAGCATGACTACTTCCATGATACCAACCCAACAGCGTCAACGGTGATAAAGACGCTTCAACTGGATCCAGACAGTGCCCAAGAACACAGGCATTATCTCTCTTAACCACTCCGTGCCCCAAGCTCACAGGGTGAAGTACTGGTGTGATCCAGCTTTGTAGGTGAAGAAACTGAGAGATTAGGCCTGCCCTCTGACCCTCCTTCTCATGCCAGAACCCCTCGCTACCCAAGGTCTCAGGGGCACAGGCCACAGTACACCAGCTGTCATCTGGGTGAGTATCCCAGAAGTCTATTAGGAATAGCCCTGGTTCCTTCCTGGCTCCTAAAGGAACACTTCTGAGGGCACCAAATAACTCCACATCTGTCTTAACCATGTGAGCTCTGCCCCTCAACAGTTTGGGTGACCTTGCCCTCATGAGGCCTTAATGGATACAACTGTATCCACGCACGCACGCGAGTGCACACACACACACAGAGACATGGAATGTTAAGAGACTGTGGACATCACCTAGGAGGTACCAGTCTCAGGGACACAAACATTTAACAGTTTATACAGAACACACTGAACACATTTCACAGGCTAACATGCTGGGAGAGGAGAAGGAGGTGATGAAACACTTCTCAGGGGAGACTGTGTGCACAATGGAAGGTCTTCCATTCTGACCAGCTCATGGGATGCTCAGGAAGAATATGCCCCCCTTTATCCAAGACGCAGAGCTACAGATCACATGAAATTGAAGGGAGATGCCAAGTGCCCAGTCCAAGTGTCCGTGACAGCTACTTTCTCTTCACAAGTGTGAGAAGTGAACACTACCAAATTCAATGCAGGGCCTGTTACAGGCACCTGGAAATTTTGGAGATGACACCAAACATAAGGGTGGGGTGCTGGATGGGCACTCCCTGGCTCAGGAATGCTAGCCAGATGATTGCTTCCTGGTCCTTCCCCTCACAAGCATCACTTCCTCTGTCCCAAGCACAGACATCGGGGTACTCTCCAAAAACCTACTGGGGCAGCACAGTCCCAGGGACTCCCCATCCCTACACACCCTGGCAAAGAGCAGAGGCCAAACACTACAGTTGGTTTATACCTTCCTGGCACTGGCTATTACCTTTGGAGTGGTATTTATAATCATCCCTACCTCCCAGATGAAGAAAATGTAGCTTAGACCACATAATTTGGGGAAACTGAGGCCCAACCATCTGGAGAGCCCACGTTCCTCACCCCAGTGGCCTTGGGGCAATTGAGAGGTCCCTTACTTCTCTTAGGCCCAACCATTCTTCTTCTTGGTTAAACAGTGCCCATTATTTTCCTAGAAACTAGGACTTGGTGCAGCTGAAACTTGTGGTCCCAACAGTCCTGCAGGGAGCCTAAAGACGTTGTGGGAGGTTTCCCCCTGATATGCATAGGGCATGGGCACGTCAGTTAGGTCTTCTGACAAGTAGATGGGATGGTAGGGAAAGTCCCTATGTGCACAGGAGACATGGACGGAGGAGAGGAGTAGGTAGGGAGAGGAGACAACAAAATGGCACCAAGAGTAACAGCTGGATGGGAGCAGGATTCCTATGGGATTCTACCAGTCAGGGTGCTCATCCCTTGGGAGGCAGACTAGACTACTCTCTGTCCCACCCTACTGGAGGAACCTGTGATGACACCATGGACTAATCATGCAGGAACTCAACACCCAGTAAATTGTTGGTTGGGGGCAACCATGTCCCCCCATCCCCAGTGGTCTGTTGACTACAGACACTGGGATCAGTGTACCATGGACGCTTACGATGCACTTTAGCTACAGACAAGTGTAAGTTCTTAAGACGCTGGGTTCCTCTTTACCAGGTCTAGCCAACAAATTCTGCAGCCCAGATGCCCACGATGGGCCAGGACACTGGTGTTCTTGTCTTTTCCCAACATCCACCCATCTGTTCCAAGGCTGTTTGCTGGGTCACTGGAGTCCCACTCCCCAGTTTGCCCAGAAAGCTGCACATTTCCAGCAGGTCAGAACTGACGTCAGCAAGGCCAGCCGGGCGTGGAGTTTGCCACCTCCGGAACCAACAATTAATTAACTTTTTCAAATTAATTTCCCAAGCAAAATTCCATAATTACATCTTTCTCCATCAGCCCTAGCTGGGCAGGCAAAAGGATGACCCCATGATGAGGGAGAACGTGGGTCGAGGGGGCGACTGTGCAAGCCTGAGGACCAGAAAGAAGAGGCCACAGAGGGTCTGGTTTTACTGTGTAACGTGTTTTTCTGGTGTCCTTATGGAAACCAAAAAAGGAGGCACTGAGGCCAGAGCCCCTCCATTGGAAAACAGGAGGCTCTGAGAGAGAGCCATGGCCTGCTCAGCTCTTCCTATTGCTTCTTCCCCTACCCCAGTGCCCCCAAACCACAGCAGGTTTTGGCATGGCCCAGTAGCAGCACTGCGCGGCTGAGGAGGCCATGGCTGCAACGTTCTAATTTCCCAAAGGGGCTGAGATTAATTAGCTCACACACAGGCGCAGAGAGGGAGAGGAGGGTGGGAGCAGGGGCGGGCGGCGTCAGGCAAGGAGCTGGCTGGCGCTCCCCGCCGCCTGCCCGGCAGGCAGTCAGGCGGCCTTGACAGCCTGGGTGCTCTGAAGGTCAGTGGCCAAGCCGGCTGAGCCAGCAGACTGGCACCGTCTCCTTCCCAGAATTCTCAAGATCAAGGCTGGAGAGACAGGAACTAGGAGGACTGGGTAGGGGGGAAGGAGCCTGGTCATCGCCATCTATGGTGTCTGTCTAGATGCTTTATCCATAGTCCTGTTCTGACTCCACAGTAGCTCAGAGAAATGGACAGACAATTGTCTGTGAAATGGGTCCTCCCATTTTACAGATGAAGATACTGAGGCTCAGGCTCAGAGTAACTCAGGTGACTCAGAAGTTCACCTAAGCTGGGTAGTGATGGTGAGGCTCAATGAAGGTGGGCCCAACTCTAGAGTCCACTTTGCTGTGCTGGGATGAAGACTGCGGAAGCCCTGGAAACGGAACCACACAATGTTTAAATGGGTCTTCTCCTGCCTTAGAATGAGCAGGGGAATTTAAGTCATTTCAAGGCTGAAGAAACTGACCAGAAAGGAAGTGATCGGAGGCAGGGACCACCTCCAACCAATTCGAGGACCCAGAGGCCATATGGAACCTGGTGCTTTAACTCTGGCCTAAGTGGGAAACTGACCAGAGGATGGGGGGGGGGATAGAACGTGTGTCACTATGGCAGCCCATGTGCAGCCAAGGGGAAGTGTTCACTGAAGGGTGCTCTCTCAACTACTCCCTGAAGAGTGCCTGAGATAGAAGAGAAGGAAGGTTCCTAGCAAGACAGGAGTAGGAGAGGTATATGATCCTGAGCAGGTCCCCATGTGGCTCTCCTAAGCCTAGCAACGGCTTAGGAGAGTTGTTGGAGGAACAGCCCTGTAAGTCCAAAGGCATCCCTGTGAATGCCCACCTTAGGCCCAATGGGCCAACAATTCCAACTGTAAACACTACTCGTCGCATATGTGATTCAATGGGTGGAGAAGACACAAAGCTCGGGCCACTTTAAAGGGTCCAGATGGGCTTCAGTGTCAGGGTTTCTGTCAGTCTTCTGTCCTAGGGAATCTACGTCTGGGGTTTTCCACACAAACTACTCAACTTCGCTGAGACCAAGCTCTAGTCTGGAATGCAGCCAGCAACAGCTCCAACCCATCAGGGTCCTGATGCATACCTGAAGCTCTCCATGCAAGGCTAGCTTGTTATTTTTATGGCCATTACCTGCTTGTCAAGGCCAGTTCGGGCCAGGGATATCCAATGACTGAGGCCTTGGCCCCAGTTCTGCCACTGTTTCCCTGTGAGCTAATCCCTTATGCCTGTTCCCTGACTACCTGTCCTCCGATACGAGGCAGTCCCTGTCTTTCACTCTGAAGACCCCTGGGAAATGAACATGTCATAGGGCCTAAAGGTTACTAGGAGGATGGTGCCAGCTGGCTGGGCCTAGGCCTCTCTGGCCAAAAGAAAAGCCATGGACACTTCTGACCAGTTTTTCCATATTTGCTGTATGTTCCATTTAGATTCCCACAGTCCTGCCACAGGTGTATGTATAGTTTCTCACCTGCAAGCATGGGTCACCTGGAAGTTCCTGCTCAAGTTTTGTGTCAGTGGTCTTGGAAATAGAGCTGGCTCTTTCTCTCCCCTCCCAGGATGCAAAGTCTCAACTAAGGACTCCAACCAACCAATCCCCACCTCTCCTGCCACCAGGTTGAAAGCCACTTCACTTCCACATTGCAGCATCTCATGAGAACGGACCAAGAAAGTAGAGTTCGTGATCTCTGGTGGAGCAGACAAATGGAAACATGGGGTGCTCAGGAAGGACTGTCACAAACACATCCCACTACCTTATTTCCTTTGTCCCCTACTCTATCATAGCTTGCTGAGAACCAAACCATAAGCCTTACACACGCTAAACATATGTTCTACTACCGAACCCCAATCCTAGCCCTCATCATTTATTCTAAATCCTTCAGTTTTAAGAAAGTTTTGAGGCTAAGTTCATTTTTTTTATTTTAAATATTTATTTATTTTATTGTGTGTGTGTATCAGAGAGCACTGTGTGTCCTTGTGGAGGACCAAGGGTGACTTTGGGAATCATCCTGGATTGCTTCTACCTTCTTCTTGCTTTACTCGGGGATTTCCCAAGCTCTGCCCACCAGAGCCAGAAGTGCAGGCTGCCACCTTTTCCACCTGGCATTTTTTTTATTATTTATTCAATTGTGCATGTATGCGTGTGTGCATGCCTGTGTACGTATGTGTGTGTATGTATGTGTGTGTGTGTAGAACCACAGGCGAATTCGGGAACCACCATGGACCGCCTCCACCTCCTTGTTTATTCTGCCCTGGGATTCACAGGCTCCGCCCTACCAGGGCCAGAAACGCAGGCCGCCCCCACTTCCATCCTGTGACTATACATGGGGTCAGGATCCAAACTCAGGACCTTCTGCCTGCAAGGCAGTGGCTTAACCCTTGAGGCACCTCTCCAGCCCCCCACTTGGCATTTTTAAGTGGGACTTGAACTCAGAACCTTCTGCTTGTGAGACAGAGTCTTAACCCCTGAGCCATCTCTCTAGCCCCTAAGTTCATTTTATAGGTGACAAAAATGAGTTCAGAGAGCTTAGCAGACTGGCCCATGATACAGCAGGGACTAACCAAACTCGGGTCCCTATTTCAGGGTACATCTAGTCCAGTCTTCTGAAGGATACTACTGCTGGTTTTTCTCAGGTTGCCCAAGACTCTCCCCATCCCCATCATTTGCCCAGTCTTTGTAGAGGAGACCCATATGACCAGAAGGAGGAACCTTTCAGTAATAATAATAATAATAATAATAATAATAATAATCTACAGCCTGGTTGTCAGGCAATGATGTCAAAGCTCCAAAGCCCTTCATGCCAGTGATGTCACTGACCCAACTCAATTCTCTCATCTGAAAATGACCTATCTCCTCATGGATGAAAAATGGCTCTGGCTCGTTTTGTGCAGGAGGGAAGACATGCCCTGGCCCCAACAGGGAGGAGGCTTAGAGACCCTCCGAAGGCATCCCTCCAACCCTGCAGCCCAGGCTCTCCTGTTGGGCCCAGCACTATGCCCACGGTGCAGGACGACAGACTAATACCTGGGCTGTGGACAAACTCCAAGTCTCAGGGTGCTGGTTGCAGGTGGGGATGCTGAATAATGACAGCCTTGGAAACCAGAGCACAGAGAAAGGTGGAGGCCACGGTGAGGAGAGCAGACGCTCCTTGGCTGGAGTCCGCAGTCAGGGTTGGGAGTTTCATTCCTCTCCTTCAGCCCCTGCACACACCCATCTCATGGACCCTGCTGTGCGTGGAGCGATCGTGGCCACTCACTGCTCCTAGGAAAGGGATTTCCACAACGTTCTCCAGCCTTTTTCTTCCCAGCTCCTTAGCTTCTTACTCTTCCCTACCCTACCTTCTCTGCCTAAGACAGAGCTCCCCATGCTGGGGGGAGGGGTAATTGGGCATTCAAATAGGGATACGGTAGCTTGGTGATGGGAAAAAGCATCCTTCCACCTCCACGAATCAGCTAATGATATGGCTAGGGGGAGGCCTCTTTTATGTGAGCCTCAACAAGAGCAAAGTCCTGACCTCATCATTGTGTGTGTGTGTGTGTGTGTGTGTGTGTGTGTGTGCGCGTGCGCGCGCGCGTGTATAGCAGTCTCTTGCTGTGTCAGTGCTCCTGGCCTAATCCTAATGCCTCACATGGCTGTGAGTTTGAGGCCTAAGGACCACTGTCTGAGCCTGCAACAGGATGGAGTAGTGTTCAAGCTCCGTGAGGTTTAAGTATGGCTTCCTGCCCATTTGTAACTGGCTGTGTATGCTGGTTTGTCTAAGTCCAAGCCAACATGTGCACAAAACAAATCTGGATAAGTGTGCTTCAGAGATGCCCACACGTATGTAACCAAGTCTAGGTCATGCATGTCAGTGGGGATGCTGAGGAATGTGGAATTAGATGTGCTATGACTGTGTCTTGTATGCCTCTGGCTGTGCCGCATGTGGTGTGCGTGAGTGTGTGCTCTGCCTGCCAGGCTGCAGGGCCTCGTGGGGCTGCTGGGGATGGGTGACTCACGTCTCCTGAGCTAATCCTGCCACCCGCCCGCCCAGCTCACCCTGCTCTGCTGGGCTCATGGCCGCCAGCGCAAAAGGTGGGGGGAGGCGCAGGCAGACGCGGCAGGGAGGCTGGCTTGATAAATAACCTGCTGCTTCCCCAGGTCTCAGCGAAGGGAAGGCTGCATGGGCATAAGTATATCCTCAAGGAGAGGGAGGGGGAGGTGAGGGAGGCAGCCCTGGTCCCCTAGGCTCTGGCTGCCCTGGCCCCGTGGCCCAGGCTGAGGCTCCGGTTCCTGTTTCATGGAAACCTGATATGGGAAAAGCCTATCGGGTCATCTTGCCTGTCCCGCCGGCCGCCAGGCCCAGGCAAGCTGCCCCTCAGGGGACAAGCCCACAGCCTGACTGCCCAACCAGTGGGTGGGGGGGAGATATTTCTGTCCAGACTAAATGCAGCTTTGGGCCTCTGTTGTGTACCCCCTAACAGCTGCTCCCAAGGGCCCCAGCTCTGCAGGGCTTACTAAATTTAGCCCCTTCCCCAGCAAACCCCAAAGCTCACCTCTTTCCATTGGCTTCAACCACACAATAGAAGGTAGCTAGGTAGTCTATGACCTTGGACTAGTGCATACTCCCCTCTGGGGTCTCAGTTGTGAAAAATCAAGTGTTACTTGATTTTTGAGCTCTGTCCTGCCTAACAGGATCTACTGAAGACAAATAAGTTGGGGTTTCTGCACAGTGGTTACAATGGCTGAGGTTTCCTCTCCACAGCACCCCAAAAGCCTTTAGGCTTACAAACATGTTCCTTACCCAGTCTGTGCAATACCAGGCTCCTTCTTCTGGCTAGGAAACAAGCTGTGGAGAAAGGGGGCCATGACAGCTGCTATTTCCTGGAGGCCAGGGGGGGCACAATCTGAATCTCCACCTGGATCTTTACCCTCCACCAGAGAGCCCCTCCCAGTCTTAGTCCCTGGATAAGGTGTTCTTTTCCCCACTATGAGCACCATCTCGGAACCACAATGCTCTGGTAGAGGCAGGTGCCTACCCTTGGGTGATGAGTCTCCACGAGGCTCAGCAGACCGGGAGGCAGCCCCAGCTCCCCACTTTCTGCCCACCCGCTGCTTCCCTAGCCCCACATGCATCGAATTCCCCACGTGCCTGTCTGTCTCTGACAGCTCGAGCAAATACTTGGCTGAGCGGGCGCCCGCTGTTTTGAGCCCGCTGTGCCTCCTCCTTGCCTAGGGGTGGGGGCTCTGCAGACACAGCCATGAATGGGAGGGGGCCAGAGCCCACAGATTGGTGGGCAGCAAGGAGAAAATGGGCAGACCATATTTAATTCCAAAGAATCATCCCTTGGTCCCAGGCCCCGGGGTGAGGCCGAGGAAGCCACTGCAATTAGTCTAGGCTGGCGGCAGCTGCCTATTCTGCCCTCCCCCATAACCCCTCTAACCTCTCAGGAAGACCTTCCAGAGGCCTCCCACTTGCCTAGGCCAATGGACAAGCATCTGCCACCCCTGCAGTGGCAGCTCAGGACAGGGCAGAGGGCACCAGGAGGTCCCAGGGGAAGGCACTGAAATCTGGATGATGGTGGTCCCAGCCCCCTTGGCAGCCAGCCCCCCATCACAGAAGACAGTGTAAGGGTCACATCGGCCAAGCTGGAAAGGCTTTGTGTAGAACAGAGGGGGCTGCTTCTGCTCCGTATACTCTCTGTCCAGCTTGCTTGGTCTTCCCAGGAAAGCAGTGGAGGAAGCACTTCCTGAGAACGGCTGGGATCTTCCACTGGCCAATGGCCAGAAGCTCCTTACTCCCTCTAGTCACCTCTGTGACCCAATCTCACCCTCACCCCATTTCTGCAGCCAAGGATTCTCCTCTCCCTAGCAGATGTACCATTACCTCAGAGATCCTAGCATCTAGCACATGTCTGGGCAGTGTGGATGCTGACTAATGGCCCCATGGGATGACATGCACCATTTTGCAAATGGGTATACTGAGGTCAGGAGGGAACCCAGAGGGCCAGGCCTCTCATCCCATCTCTTCCAGAAATAAATCCACTCCATTCCCTTCTCTACCTTTCACTTTATAATCTTCCCTATTATCCGCCTTATAATCTCCCAACACACTTTCTGCTTAGGAACCAAGTCGTCCCTATCCAAGGCATCAGGGTGATTCCCAGCAGAACTTCTCGCGCTCAAGGGCCAATGTCCTGGGGCTCTTCTGGACCACTCTCCTGCTCGAGACATCCTAGTAGTGGTCCTGGGAAGACGCTGAGCTTCTTGTCCCTATGATACCACACTACAGGATAAAGCCTCCTCTCCCCATTGCACAGATGGGGCTGCTGAGGCCCCCAGGGGAGGGGAGCCGCAGGCAGCCATGAGTCAGAGGGGGAGCTGGGAAGCCGCCCGGCCTTGCCTGCTGTCGCTGGAAGCAACAGCCTGCATTTCCTCCTCACGCTGGTGCCTCGGGAAGCGTGGGCAGCAGGCGGCAGGCGGCCACAGGGAGGACCCCTCCTGTGCCTGCAGGCCAGCCACGTCCCCTTGCTGCCTGACTGGGCGCACAGCCCACTCCCCCCCCCCAGACAGAACTGTCATTTCAGTCCCAGGAATGGGCTGGTGTCACTTCAAGGCTCTGTGACCTCAGTGAAGTCCCCCCCACCACACACACACCTCAGTGTCACCTATCATCAAACAAGAAAATTAAGGCATGACCATGCTTCCTTCCCATAGAAAAACCACATTTCTGTGATTCTAGAATCCAAATATGACAAGAACCCTAACTGGTACACCCTTCCACTGAAATAGTCTATGATTCTAGACTCCTATCACTAAGAATTCTAGACTGCCAAGATTTGAGTGCCTCAGGAGGGAACTATATCTGCCCCTACTTTCTGCTCTGGGCCCAGTTAACCAATCTGCCACCTAGCAAGATAGGTTGGGCTTCTCCCATCAGGGTCAACAGGAAATGCAATGAAAGCGTGGGGGGGGGTAACATGTGCCTAGGGAGGAGCCAGTCTAATCCCAGAGGACAGGCCACCTCCTCCTGACACACACAGCCATTAAGGCCACAGATGTCAGGAAGTGAGCTTGGGCTGGAACAAGAGTGGGCGGCTAGGGGTTTGTAAACTTGCCCCCCCCTAAAGCTCAGAGGGAGTGCTGGGCCCACATCAGGTCAGGGCCAGTCTCCTGCTTCTCAGGTTCCAAGCCAAGCTCCGCGCTTCATCATTCTGTCACCACCCACCGCTTCCTCCTTCCAGCCACAGTTCCCTGTCTTCCAGAATGAGCCAGTCTAGGCCAGCTGGCAGCCAGCCAAGCCAAAGACTCCAAAACCCATTGGACAGATGGAAACACTGAGGCCCAAGGAGACACTATGACCTGCTCCACTGGTTCCACCCAGTAGTCTATTAGTCTTTGGTCACATCTCTCCACCTGGTCCTCCTCTACTTTCAGAATTCTCCACGGAGCCAGTAGGTGTCTACATACCAACCTGTCCACAGCACACCCCACATCCCAGTGTCCCTCAAGAGATGGCACTTCTGCAGCCTGCCACTCATCAATTTACCTCATCAGCCCCTCTCCCTGCCTCCTGCACACACCACCAGGGATATGCAGCTTCAGCAGGTAAGCAGAGTGAGGTCCGAGCTTGGTAAGCATTCAGGAAGTCTCTTCTATTTTCCAAGAAGCATAGAAGGCACAGGAAACACCACACAGTGACCAGTCCCTGGTGTCTTCACAGTCCCCACAGCCTGTCATAAAATCTGTGTCAGGTCAAATCACAAGCTCTATGCCTCGGTTTCCTCACCTGTATACGAAGGTGCAAACAACACCCAACTTCTCCCTGAGTACCGTGGGGATTAAAGTTGGCGAAAGTCAGAGCGTTGTTGACACAGTGGTTGTTCTCCAGTAGAAGCTTGTGATAGGTGGTGAGCCATTATCAAAGTTATTGTCATAACATATGATCATAAGCGCAATAGTAGGGAGCGGCGACTGGCGACCGCAGCAGCTAAAACTCTCTGGACACGGATTTGGTGTCAGGCAATAGGGATACAGGAAGGAATCGCTGCCACATCCCACTGCAAGGCTGGCAAGGAGCGGGCTCAAAAAATCCCCATGAACATCTGATGAATGAGGGAGTCATAGGAGGCATGGCTGTGCCTCCAAGGAAGGTCTGACCCAGCATGTACCACGGGCTAAGGGGTCTTTCTGCACACATGTATGTGCAAACACAAGTGTGTGCATGTTGAGGGGGTCACAGGGGTCCAAGTGCTCCAGCCCACCCCTGCCTGCCCCAACTCTGCCAGTGACTCTGAACCCAGCAGAGGGCTCTGACAGCAAAGGCAGCAGGCTGAGTGGAGAGAAGCCTGGAGTGATGTTTTGCGTAATGCTGGCCACCAGATTACAGGCCTAGCTAGTCCTTTGGGTGGGTACGAGGGGGCTGCTGGGCTCTCCGCACCCTCACTGGGTACCCATTCCAACATGGCAACAAGCATTCCAACTGGCAGACTAGACAGACTTGAGGAGGTCAGAAGAGGTCAGAGGTAAAGACAGGAATGGTGGGGGACCAAGGGCCATGTGGGGTCTGCCAGACAGGAGGGCGAGTCCAAGACTCTCTGGGGGCCACCAGGCAGGCCTGGCTCTGCCCTGTTGGGGCCAGCAGCTGGAGGGGAGTAAATATAGCGCGGGGCGTCCCAGCCACATTCCTGGGAGGCCAAGGCGGCTGCCTGCCCGCTGCTCTAAGCAGTGCGCAGGGCCCAGAGCCACCACTGCCCTCTTCCCAAACAAACAGAAAAATAAATAAAACCAGCTCTCACAACGGCAGGCCTGGGGGGGGCAGGAAGGGGCGGAGGGGCACAAGGACAGGCAGGCAGACCAGTTGCCACGGTTTCTGTTCCACTGGAAAGCAAGAGACCGACAAAAAAGGAAAATGGAGGAAAAGGGCAGAGGGATGGTCAGAAGAAGGGAAAGATCAGATGAGAAATGGAGAGCGTTGCTGGGAGAGGTGTGGAGGAGGCAGATCAGGAGGGATAGGGAAGGCAATGGGTGGACGCAGTGGGAGGTGGCAAGGGAAGGCAGAGACAGCCTCTGGGTCAGTAATTCAGTGACAGGGATGGAGGGAGTGGGGGTGGCAGGCAGACAAAGGGGGCCGTGTGAGCTGGGGTAGGGGGCCGGCTTGAAGGGCCATGAAATATTAAAGAGCCCAGGCCAGTGAGTGACAGAGGTCATAGAAAGCAGGGGACTAGCCAGTGAGCGCTGGGGGAGCCTGAGGCAGAAGGCAGCCCCCACCTCTGTCACAGCCAGTCCAAAAGAGAGAACAGACTGAGGTGGGAGGGGCAGTAGGATCAGTGATGGGAGGGAGACCTTTGCGGTTCCCTTTTCCCTCAGGCTGAGTTGGGCACAGCCGGCCTTCCAGAGCTGCCAGCCCCCCCCCCCAGCAAGAAAGCCAGGAGGCCTGTCAGCACAGAGGCTGCCATGGGCGCCTCCTGGGAAAGGAGGGGTACAGTTTCCCCTTCCCAGAAAAAAAAAATCAGCTAAGCCACCACTTTCCACAGCGACCCGCAGGGAGAGAAGGTTGTACCTCGCAGCTCGGCTGAGCCAGCAGGTTATCCCCTGGCCCCATTACCAGTCTCATGACCTTGACCAGTCAGGCTCCTAGCCCCAGAACCTAGCCGTAGTACCTACCCTAGGCTTGGCGTGAAGAAAGAAGGAGGGCAAATAGCACAGGAAACCTGCTGAGACCAGGCATCCAACCCTCCTGTACACTTTCCGGGGCCCATCCCTTCGGAACACTTTACAGATGGGGAGACGCTGCGCGCAGGGGAGTGATGCAGGCAAAGTCACACACCTGGTCTCCAGCAAAATAGAGCCACGAGCTTTCTTCCTGAGGACGGGAAGTTCTTCCACTGTCAAAGCCAACTTCTAGTGACTGTGTGCTCTGGGGAGCACCTCCCATGCAGAGCACCACACGGCCATCGCTGTATTCAATCTAAAACTGTCTCGTGAGGTGGCCACTTACTGTCCCGTCTCTTGAGATAAGGAAATAGGGTCGTAGAGATAACACTGGTCTGTAAGTCATACATCCTGCCAGACAGTGATGTGGACAAGCCCCTGAGCCTGGTCTGACAGACTCTGAATCCCACTGCTCATATAGAGTTGACTAGGTGGGGTCGAGGGAGGACATTATGGGGACCCAGCAAAAGGAGGTCTCTGTGTTCCTACTGGCTTTTAGGACTGTCACTTGAGTAAAAGGTCAAAAATATATAAGGTCATAGCCAGGAGCATGAGCCAAAAAAATTCCTGTAATCCCCACTCAGGAGGCTGAGGCAGGAAGATCTCTACAAGTTTGAGGTCAGCCTAAGCTATATACCAAAACCAGAGAGAAAGAGAGAGAGAGAGAGAGAGAGAGAGAGAGAGAGAGAGAGAGAGAGAGAGAGAGATGGGGTGAGAGGAAAACTAAAAAACTGCTGTGCTGGAGAAGGGGTGTGGCCAGCCACTGCTGTGGGATGGGGGAGTTGAGAGCCTATGAAGGCCATGGTCAAGATGTGGCCTGAGTAGATGCATCAACACAGTCTACAGACAGCCCATCGTGAAGTAGCAGGAGCCTCTCTCCTGGTAGGGAGATACCATGGTTGGCCCCAAAAGGGCTAATGTAGTCCTGTCTTGTTGGTCCCTAGGGTTCTGACCCCAGCTCTGGAGTTAGGACAGCAGGGACTAAATCACCTTCCCAGATTCCCCATTGCCTAAAGAAGGGAGGTTGAGATCTCCCCTCCCTGCAAGTCCCTCCAGTTCCTGCAAGTCTAGAGGGAGGCCAGCATCAGAGGCAGGAAATGAAGAAAAATTTGTGATCTAATTGAGCTGGCGAGGGATTAGGAGGTAGAATGCAATTACAGAGGTTGGACCTGGGCCAGGGGCACTGACACCCCAAGATGTGGCCTTGCCCAGGTGACTGGGTCCAGCTTCTCTTCAAAGGCACTACACTAGGGGTTGGGGAACAGATGAGCAAGGGTTGAGGCCAGACCACTCTCCCCAGCATACCTAGGACTGGAATTCCTGCTCTGTGTGGTACTCAGAAAAAGGAAATTTACCTGGGAATTCCCCTCCCCCCACTCCGGGAGAATCCAGGGCAACCCCATGAACTCTTGAATGGGAGCCAGGCACACAGGTACACATTCTCACAGGCTCTGTTCACACATGTACACATGTGTTTGTGTTCCCAGGGAAGACCCACATATACATATTCACCTGTATGGGAGCAGATTCAAACCTGAAACCTTCTGCTGTGGACTTGCTGCCACTGGCTCCACTAAAGGGGAGAAACATAAAAAACACCCATGACCTTAAAATCCTTTTATTTCCGTAATCACAGGCTGCCATCGCCGTGGATACGCGCTGTCACCCTGGCCCCAGCCTGTCTCCCTCCAGGGCTTCCAAAATCCCAGCAGGCAGGCAGAAAGGGAGGCTGCCCAGTTACTGCTAGGGAGAGGGGGGCATACATGGGTGAAAGAGAGAAACTGCTCTCTCCCTCCTCTACAACCAGAGAAAGAAAGGCTCAGAAAGACAGACTGGCAGACAGAGGTATGGAAAGAGAAAAGAACACAGCCACCAGCCACTAAAAACACAGTCCCCACATCTCAGACATGCATGGTTTCAAGTTCGTGTGAACACTCATAATCCTGATACACACCACAGAAGGAGTGGACATTCTTAGACCTATGAGCACACAGAAAACAGATACACAGAAATCACAAGCACAAATCCTCCGGAATTCCAAGTACATGAAACACATAGAATATATACATTCCCAGATTTGTACAAAACAATGCAGATACATGTGCCCCATTCACAAAACCATGTGCCTCTAACTGTCACATTCTAAGACAGACACTTTTTATTTTTTTTAAAGACAGACAGATTTGCAGATATAGATTTGCCACTTAGAGACACACAGGTCCTAAGTCATAAGTACACACATCATCCAGCAGCCTGGTTCACACATGGAGACAGACTAGTACCACACAGCCTTGCCTTTGTCATCTGATATTGACTCTGGTTTTGGGGAGCAAGTGAAAGGTCGGGGATTTTTGGGTCTTTGAGTGGACAGTCTTTTCTCAGTGCCAGGAGCCTGGGAAGGTGGGCTTAGCACTGGAGGGAAGCAGAAAAAGCAAGGGGGAAGTAAGAGAATGTAGAAAAAAACTTCAGTGGGATATTCTTGTTGGGCAGTAGCGCGTGAGTAACGGGGGAGGCTTTTTGTGGTCTGGTGAGTTTCAGCTATGAGAGTTTAACTATTAATACACTTAATCAGAGACACTTCACACACATATACATAGCCACACGCACAGCACCAGGATGGGACCAGGTAGTAGGGTAAGAGTGTGTGTGTGTTTGTATGTGTGGGTAATGAGAGTCGGGGGGGGGGGGGTAATGAGAGTCCCCTGGAGGTAGAGTTGCTACCCTGAGTGGAGTCCACCTCCAGAATAGAGGCAGAATGACTGTGTACCCCAGACAGGTAACTTTGATACCTAGTAGATGCTCAATACTTCCATATCTGATTAAAAAAATGAATAAATGAACTACATGTAATAACAGGAAAGCCTGACCTATTCTTCAACAGTTAAGGGAAGCTCCAGGGTATCACTTTTGGGAATTAGCTGTGACTAAATGATAACTTCACTAAACAGGGATCTCTAGAAAAGCAGACCTGGGTCTGACCCACCTGTATTCCTCCATATCTCTACCCAACCCTGCACCTTAAGCCAGTCTGTATCTTCTTCCCTCCTGGAAGGGCACCTCAATTCCATTCTACTCTCTCATGAGGAACTGGGCTGGGGAGGGGTCTTAAAGATGTTAGGGTATTTAATTTGTAGAGACTTGGTTTTTTTTATCTAGACCCATGTTCCTATGGGACTTTAGTTTCACACCAGCCAAATGGGTGGAGACAAAGCTTAAAAGAGACAGCAAAAGTACAGGGTCCCCATGGGAGCTTTTGGAACATAGGCCCATGCAGTGCCTGGACCCTGGATGCAGAATCTTCTCTTCCTCTCCCCTCCTTTCCCTTCCCCCCATGCAGCCCAGCCCTAGCGGGTGGACATTCCAGGCCTCACGTGATAAAGAGGAGGCCGCTGGCCCTCGGGTAAGTCAACAGGCTCTGTTGCAGGAGAGATAGGAGGCCCGGGCCAGGGTCACCTGCTGAGCTGGGGAGAAAAAAAAAACCGGCCCAAACATACACATAAATAAGGCACCAAATCAAGTCAGCCAGCCAGCCAGCCAGCCAAGGGTCTATCGTCTGCAGAAAAAACAAAAACAAAAAAACAACCCTATGCCATCGCCCACCCCTTGGAAAAGAAGGCAGTGTGGGAGAGGGAGGGAAACTGAAGACTAGCTAGGGACTTCTCCTGGAAAGCCCAGTTCCTGCCAGGATAGAGGTGGCATCTACTGAACTACCCAGGGCTGATTGGAACTGAGGGGCTAACCTCCTTCAGCTGTTTCCGCCCCTCCCCTGGGCAAAAACCAAACTGTCACACCGTCTCCCGCCTCCCCAAGGAGAGAGGACAATTTCCGTTCCGGGAGGGGGGTGACAGCTGCAGAGCGGGCCACTCCCCCCCCCCAAGCTCCAGCTTGACTCTCATCTAGGGAACTGCTAAATCAACACCATATAGTTACAGAGAAGTAGCCGCGGCTCGAGTCTCTCAAGCACTGCTCTCGAAGAGGGTCGGGAGGGGCTTTGAGAACCAGTTCCTGGTTTTTAGTTGCGGTTAAAACCCAGCAACACTGGGAATCTTTCGAGGGTTGGATCAGGTAAAGCTTAGGCCAGCTGGTGTCCCAAACCGTCCAATTTAAATCGCAGGGACGCTACACCCCCTAACCCCGGAGGGCGGGGGCAGTTGAGGTGGCGCCGGGCGTTCAAATCGCGCTCCAAACAAGTCCGCAGCGACCGCGCTCGCAGCCCCCGCCAGGCGGCCCCAGCGGAAAACTTGAAAGGGACTCTGTTTGCCGGCGGCCCTGGGGCGGCTCCGGCGGGGGCGAGGGCCGAGCGATCACACACGCCCCCCTCCCTCCCCAGCGCTTCCTGAGCGATCGCGCGCGAAGGGGTGAGGGGAACTTGGCCCGACACAAAACCGAGGGCTCCAAACATCGCCGGGGCACAGGGAAAAAGCAGAGATCGTGGCTTGTACATTCCCCCCCACACTTTTTGGCACACCCCCCCCCATCGGAAGACCCAACTCAGACCACCCAGGATCCCGAAGGGCAAAGTAGTACGAGGCTGCCAAACCGTCAGACCCCGAGTCTCAAGAAAACTCTGGGGAGCAGGTCTTTCCGGATGAGTAACTATAGAACCCCCCCAAATCTAATGGTGCCTCCTTCCAACCGTGGCACAGCTCCAACTCTGCGCACCCCTAACGATTCTCCCATGAGAGAGTGTGTGTGTGTGTGGGGGGGGTACTTGCGCTTTCACTAGGCGCTTCAGCTTTTCTGACAGGTCCCGGGACGCCCCCTCCCATTTAAAAACCGGGGTCCCTCGTTTTCGGTCGATCCTATATATAAACAAAGCCAGGCGCTCCCCGCCGGAAAACAGTCCATTCCCGGCGAGGACAACTTCCCCCAGTCAGAAAATTAACACATTCCTTTCACGGCTGTTCAGCCCCTCGCTCCAGGGATGCGAAAGGGAGGGGGCTCGGGCGGTACTTCAGGGGTAAATTGGGGACCAAAGCAGCGTGGCAAGAGCATGGGATATGCGCCACCCCCAGTTCCGCTGCTGAAGGAACACCCCATTCTCCATCCCTAGATTTGCACGCTGCTTGGCACACGCGGGGTTCGCAGTCCGAAAGACTCCCCAAGGCTGTAGAGCGAGAGAGAGGCCGCGGGGCACCGCGGAGGTGGGGTGATACACTTTGACGCGGAAAAAAAAGGTCAAACTTGATCAGCCCGCCAGGCACCCTGCAGGCAGCGGGGGCAAGGAGCCCATTGGGAAATACAGGCAACCGCTGCTTTTTCCGAGAGGAGGGGGAGGATTAGCCACGCATGGTAGAGGGCTCTCAGGGTAGTTACGGTCGCCCCCAAATCCAGGGTAGCGAGTGATATCTGATGTGTGTAGTGCGCGCCTCAGATCTCCCAGCTGCCGCCCCCGCAGGCGGAACGCCCGCCCAGCCCCGAGAAGTGAGGACCCCGGGCGCCCGCCGCCCCAGCGCCCTCGAGCCTCAGTAATTGGGAAGGGACCGTATCCCGCAGGGAAAACCCTAGCCTCGCTCCTCTGCTCCCAAATCGTCGTCCTCGACCCTAAAACCCCTCTTTTTGTCTGAACTCAGTGATCTGCGACCGAGTATACTGCAGCTTGGGGAGGCTTGGGTATCGCAGCGGCCAAGAAACGATCACCGGGGCTAGGTCTCCGAGGCTCAAGCTGTGGGCGTCCCCCGCCCCTCCCAAGCACGGACCCCTCCTTCCCCCGTCCCCGGCTCTCCGCACCTGAACTTCGGGGGAACCCGCGCCGCCAAACTTTGCGCCGACTTGCAGCGAACTCCGGCCCCGGCCGCTCACCGAGCCCCGGGGGAGGAGAGGGAGGTAGGCGGGGAAGGGGAGGGGGCCGGCCTCCCGGGGGGCCGGGGGAGGGCTGTGGCCCGACACCTACCAGCTCTCCGAGTCGTCCAAGCAGCCACCGCCGCCGTCGCCGCGAGGCCGAGGGGGAGGGGCGGGGCGGGGAGCCGCGCTCCGCTCTGGGCACTGTCGCCGCGGTGCGCTCCGCTCCAGTCGCCGCCTCGTCGGGGTCCGGGGTCGGACTCGCGCCGCCGCGGCTGGCCCGAGGCGGGGAGGGGGGGGAGCCTGCAGCACCTGCCCCTCCTCCCCCTCCCCGCGGCACAAATTAAAAAACAACAAAAAGCAACTAATCACCCCGAAGCGGAGAGCCGCGCGGCAGGCGGAGGGCTCAGCGTGCGGCGCCCGGACTCAGCAGGCGGCGCGCATGGCTGGGCAGAGGCTGGGACGCGGGGCCGGGCTTTGGGGGCGAGGTTCCGCGGCTCTCCTTGCTTTGCTCGGACGCCTCCTTTCGCCGCCGCCGCCGCCTCTACTGCCGCCAGTGCCGCCGCCTCTACATCCCCGCTCAGGCACCGTCGCCTCTGCCGCCGCCGCCGCCGCGCGCCCGCCCGGGCAGGAGCTCTGAACGCTGCCCGGGGGCTGCCGGCAAAACCCGGACCGGACTAGCCGCTCCCTCCTCCCCCCCCCTCCCCACACACACCTCCGCTTCCCTCCCTCCTCCTGCCGCCTCCCTCCCAGCGCAGCTCCGGCCACTTGGACGCCGCAGGCTCAGAAGCTGGAGCCGCAGCCGCTGCGCCTCCAGATCCCCGCGTCCTAAGGAGGTCCGCCCAGGCTCAACTCCCCCATGCGCCTGGCTTCACCTTTTTTCCATGTAACTTTACAAAAAAAAAAAAAAAAAAGCTGCCACCCCCACCCCTGCCTCCCTTTTTGTGAGGTGTGCCTGGACTTGGAGACGCACGTTCCAGGAAAATCCACCGACCTTCTGCCCCTGTTTTGTTCAGTGGGACAAGCTACAAGGATCGCAAAGGATTTGGCCGCGCCCCCACTCAGGTGCTTGACGGTCAACGTTCTGTCAGCTGAGGCTTGTTGAGGCACCTTAACCTTAAAGTCTCTTTTCTGGATTCGGTGGACAATGAGTTCAACAGAGGAAAAGAGGCGGGGAGTCCTGTTCCCATAACAGAGATTAGGAAACTGCTCAAAGAAATACTTTTTTTTTTAGGTGTCGTCTGCCCAACATCTCTGAGCCCTGGGGCTAATGCGGCTATGTTTTGAGGACTTAGAACCATGGCCGATTGAGAGCCTGAAATGGTGCCTAGAATATAGTAAGGCTGTGGCTGAAAGAACGAAGCCTCAGTCCTGTCGGAGTAGGTGGCCACTGAGGACAAACAGGTTTAAGTTCACTTATCCCTATCTTTGATTTAACTTCATCAAGTCCCCCTTCCATCTGCCCTCTTGGGCTAATCCTGTAACTGCAGATGTTTTTTTCCTCAAGAACCCATAAGAAAGGACCCCAACATTTTATAATTCCAGAGTGAGAGTTCTCTAATCCTCTAGGGTTTGGTCGGATATGGGGTTAAGGCCTCTAGCAGCCTCTAGACGCAGTAGGAAGGCACAGTGGAGTGGGGGAAGTCGACTTCATGCTGAACGTTAGCAGTCTGAGATGTCTCAGGGTTCAGAGAACAAGGAGTTAAGTGTGGTGACCTGGGTGCCTCCAGCCACAGGCCAGGCCTCCTGGGGGAAGTGAAACCATCCTTCTCTTCACTGCTTCCTCCCTCCTGTTAGTCCTGGCTGCCTCTCAGTCCTAGCAAAGGCCTGGGTCTTTCTGGAACTGGGAGTCCTATCCACCTTTCAAACCTTTTAGGTGACGACTTGGAGCCTTAAGCCAGCTTTAGGGATGGGTGGGTCAAGAGAGCTCATCTGGAATGTGTTGCCTCTCCTCCACTCCTGACATCCCAGACCGTAAGAAGTCACTCCTTCCAGACACTGCAAACACCCCCTCCTACCCAATTCCTTCTCTTACCGCCAAATAACAACTCCCTTTTGGTAGGTGTTTAGTTCCTGTCAACTCTGGAGCACCCCCAAATAAGCATATTAGGTAAGTAAAAAAAAAAAAAAAAAAAAAGGTGCTTGGTATAGAAACAGTTTTAAGACTGGATGCCTCGAAAGTAAAAGGTCCTGAGTTCGGATCCCAGGTCCCACATAAAAACACCTGGTGGAAATGGCAGCGCCTAGTGTGCACATCCAGCACTGGTGGGTGGAGCCTAGGAAATCCCAGAGCAAAGCAAGGAGGTAGAAGTAATCCAGGATGATTCCCGAAGGCACTCTTGGCCCTCCACAGGAACACACAGTGCCCTCTGACACCACACACACAGAGTAAAAAAAAAAAGATTCTGGTCCTCAAGTGCCTCAGTAAAGCACTGTTTAGTGCTAACCATAGGGAGGTGGGGGTGGTTCTAGATGCTCTAGATTGCCCTAGCACTAAGTCCTCTTTATAAACCACTTCTTTTTTCCTTGTTTGGCCTAAGGGAGGTTGCATGCTTATATATGTCATGTAAGTTCACTCACAAGGACTGAAAATTTTGTTAGGTGTTTTCCTTACTTCACTTTTCTGAGGCAGGGTCTCTTGGTGGACCCAGAGCTTACCAGTTGACTTGTCTAGCTAGCACAAGCCAGCTTGCCTTGGAGATTTTCTGTTTCTCCCTCGTGAGTGTGAAGTTAACAACCAAGCTTTTACTTGAGTCCTGGATGAACCTGTCCTTGATCTTCCAGGGCAAGCACCATCTTCCCCCCAATGTACCATTTCTGGAGAAGCTGAGACACAGACTGTGAGGAGGGGTCTGTTCCTTAGGAGTCAGCATCAGGCCCTAAAGGATTAAGACCCAAGAAATGAAAGACTCTTGTAGGTCCCTGAAGGCTAAGGCCAGAGCAGAATCAAGTCCTGCACACTCTGTTCTGGGGAACCGGGGAAGAGTAGGCGAGCGTTCAGCCAATAAAAGCACTTAACTTACAAGTAGAAGGCCTGGAGTTCTATCCCTAGAACCCGCCTAAAAATAAAAATACTGCCCAATGCTCGGGGGACAGAAAGGAAGCTCCCTGGGACTCACTGGTGAACTCCAATGAGAAACACTCTTAAATGAAGTATAGAGCACCCCCAAGGATGACACCCACAGTTGTCCTCTGTTCTTCAGTGCACATGCACTCCCACCGCACATAAACGCATGCGCGCGCGCGCACACACACAGAGCTCTGTACTGGGATCATGGGTAGAGGGAGTACTATCATTAGGAAATTACTATTAAGCATTTTTTTTTTGAGACCTTTGGCTCTACCCACCCCCAAACTTAAGAGAGCTGCAGACTGGTAAAGGCTAGATGATCCCAATGGGCATGACTTCTTAAGGGAAGCAGTAACAAATGGCCTTGTTTGATCTTGAACTATGAGAGAGAGAGAGAGAGATCTCCAGACCCTCGCCTGGGGAATCAGAGAGATTGTACCAGGGAAAGTACAATATGACGGGGAAGGTCTTGGGTAAAGCATCCCCCTGTAATGCTCCATCACTGTTTATAGAGGACATGTAGGCAGGATGAAATAACCTAAGGAGACCATTCCCTAAGAGGGAGGGAACTTGCTTTGGTTCACTATTCCTCCAATGCAAAAAGGAATATTTGCCTCACATCGTTATTCAACTTTCTCCTGAGTTTTCAACCAATCAGTCTATCTCTCAGCTTGGAAGCAAGTTCCCTAATTTGTAGCACCAGTGTGGAAGAGAGGGCCCCTTCCAGAGAGGAATGCATCAGTGCGGAACCTGACATCATGGTGTTCTCCACTCACCACCCCAGCTACCTTGATCGTGCCCTCTTGAATGCTGCTGACAATATTCATCTTTGGCATTTATGAAGCTGTTATACACCTTATTTACTCCTTAGATCACCTTTGTTCTTTCAGATGAAAAAACTAAACTGAGATTGGCACCAAAATTGTTCTCTAACCCTAAGATTCACTGCCATTATAAGACTTATCCATAAAGACCTGATGTGGAGCTCACTTGCTTCACATCCCTAGAGCCTGTAGGATCAGCTTAAGTCCCTTTCCTTAGCTTTCTTAATCAATCCTCATTATAATTCCTATTCCCCGCTCATGAGCACCATCGAATACTGGTGGATTCCCAGACACCCCTTCATAGTTCTGAGCTTTGTGTACTGTTCCCTTTGCCTGGAGGAGCTGAATCAAGTTCATCTAGTGAGCTCCTGTTTAAGACCCAGAATATGTATCACCCCCACTGGGAACCTTCTCTGACTCACTTCAGCCTAGCTTGGGCCATTTCTACAAGGCCAGCATTAGTGCTTGTCTAAGATGTCCCTTCGGGCAGATTCAGGAGTCCACAGAGAAGGCCCTTTCAGTCTTTGCTAGGTACTCTTTGAGGTGCATGCACTGTACACACGTGTTGTAGCCTGGCTTTGGACTGGTCGTCTGGTTCCTCATGCCCCCAATGACCACACTGCATAGAAATACCTTTTCTTTTTCTTTTTTTGTTTCAATTTTGGCAAGGCTGGGGGTGAGCTGTGAGCTTTGTTTATATTAGGCAAGTACTCAACCACAAAGCTGAAATCTCCAGCCCCTCAAATAGACTTATTTGCTCATCTGTCTCCATCCACTCAGTACCACTACGCATGAATGTTGTTTGAGGGGTTAGGCAGCATTTCCCACCTGCTCTAGGCCTAAAGTCTACATTTCTAAGCACTTACTATGCATCTGGCACCATGCTAATTGCTTCCTGTGCATATTTAATTCTCAGGTTTGGAGGGGTACTTGCCCAAGGTTACAAAGCAGCAAAACCAGGATTTCAATCTATACTTTATCTAAGGCATTTTAAAATAACTGCAGTGTATCAACTAATGCTCATCATTAACTAAACAGCTATGCTTGGAAATGGCTGCATGGAAAGGAATATAGAAGTATAGGTATTCAATAAGCATGACCAGCCTAGGACCTTGTCTATTATCTAACCTTCTGGGCCTAGTGCCCTCATCAGGTGTCACAGATGGTGAAAGCAAGGATGCTTGTAGTTCCGCCTATTGGTGCACACAGGATATTTGGTGGGTCGTGTTAGCCTGAGATCACAGCCAAAAGCTCAACATAGACAGAAGCAAAGAAGAACTTAACTGTGGACCCAGACTTTTGGAGTCTCAGCCCCTAGCCACCAGGGGGTCTACCGGACCCCAAGTTTCTCTCGCTTCTACTCCATGACATGGAAGAAACACAGACCTGGAAACCAAAGGGAAAAGTCAACTGTTGCTGGGCCTGTTTCCCAAATGGTCCAATATCATTCTTGGGAAATGCTTTTGGTGGCTTTATGCCCTGCCCTGACATGAGAATACAAGAAAAAGGAGAGAGAGGCGGGAGTCCGACTCTAGTTCCAGAACAAAAACAACTGTGGAGGCAGGGGCAGAAGCAAAACCAACTTCACCAGCCACACACATGAGAGAGATTTGGGGTCCAGTGGACCATCTGGTGATTGGGGGCTGAACTCCCATGCCCTGACATGGTTACACACATATGTGACAGTAGACAACCACCCAACAAGCCGACTGCCAGAACAGGGAGCTCTGTCTTCACGGGAAAGGGTTGTGGAAGTAGGGACAATCTCGTGTTTGTCACGTCCTCGACAGTATGTATCCCTTGTCCATCCAGTGGGAATGGGACTGAATGCACCAGAGGCCAAAGCTCTCTCCAGTGCTACCAGGTTAGAAAGAGGGAGAGGCAGCAACTGAAGTGGAAGCATTGGGGGTAGGAGGGGAGGAGTAACCGGGGGCAGAGTTACAATCCTGGAGGTCCTAGACCTGGGCAAGGGTGCCCTGAGCTTTGAGATCTCAAGTGTCCTGCCTGCAGGTTAGAGTTGGGTGGTCTGTTGGGGGTGAAATAGCAGGGCTTCATCTCACCCAGACAGGACTCCACAGGACAGAACCAGCCAGCTGTTCTGGAGCTTCTGAAAATTGCCCTGCCTCTCTTCAGACAAGGGGCCCAAAGACCCCATCCACCAACTCCTTATTTGTCTTCTTCGTCAGATTCTAGAGAAAGGGGTGCTCAGGGGTGAGTTCTAGATGAACTGCTCTTTGAACTGGTGGGACTGGTTCTGTGTTCAGCCGCCTGGGCAGTCACGGGTTGCCCGCTGGGCCAGAGAGAAGGGAGGCCTCGGGAAAGGGCCCTTTGTAAATAGTTAACTCCAGAGTCACTACTGGGTCCCCTGGGCCCCACCCCCAGTAGTGACTCTGGCCCTGAATACCCACTCCCCAGGCCTGAAGTCAGAGCCAAACCTGGGCAGTCCTAACCCCCAACTCTCAGGAGGACAGGAAGTTCCTGTGGGGTGGGTCTGTCCCTCTAAATTCTGAAAGTTGTCACTCTAGTCTGCCTTCCAGCTTTCCTGCTGCAGCCCTTGACCTTTGTCTTTCAGTGGAATGAGCCAAGCACTCTGTCTGGGTGGGCCTCAGGACTCCCTGAGTGAGTCCCAACCCACTAGTCCCAGATATTATGCCACTCTCACTCATTCCCCTTCTAGCAGTGTTGCCAGGATTAGACAATGTACTGCATGAGAACAGTAGAGACAGTTCAGAACAGGAGGGTGCCCCTCAACATCCTTTCAAGCCCCCTTCCTGGAGGTGCTGGAGGCTTTATATTAAGGAAACCTTTTACCTGTCCTGTAGGTAATCTGTTCAGGAATCCCAGTATTGTTTTGCGACGAGGTCTTGCTATAGAGCTCAGGATAGCCTTAAAATCCAGATTCTCATCATGTAGACACCAATTCTTATTTAGCCAATAAGGAAACAGGCTCTGTAAGAGGAGGTGACTTACATAGACTATGGCAGCCATACAATAGCGTGGACCCTGACCTTTGAGAGGGGTCTAGCTCACATTAAATTCTCAAGTTGCTGGTGAGGTAATACCGTAAAGAAGAGGGGTTAGGACAAGCCCTCTCCCCAGAGGTAATACTTCTGGGAGCCTCTGATGTGGAGACAGATGTGGGTGGGGCACATGTAAAGAGAAGATCATCAATGGCCCCAGCCCTGTGGAAGCCCTGCCTCCAACCTCTTTTTCATTCCCCCCACCCCAGGAAGCCATTTTCAGACAGACCAATGAGGGAGGATTGATGGAGCTGCCACCCTTTGCACTGGAGAGGTATCTTGGAGCCGTGGAGACAGAAAAAAACAACATCAACTTTTAATCGAGATTGCAGATTCAGAAAAGATTCATAACTGCAACGATTCCCTAAGGAAATATAAAAAGTTACTTACGGCATGGCTAAATTGGGCATGCTTCAATCAGGGGCTGTTGAGAAATCATTAAGGTACACATGATGATCTTCTAGATCTATGTGAGCTCCATCAGGCGGGCTGGTCATTGCTCCAGCTAGTGGGCATCTGACTCTGGGCTGGCTTGGCTTAATCCGTCCCTTCCCTCCTGCCTCTATTCCAACCCAAAGCTAGGGAGGAAAGGGAAAGGAAAAAACTGCTAGGCATCAGGGGCCGCTGCTCAGGGACCTAGAGATTCTAGCAAGAGAAAAAACAGGAAGCTATGACGAAATAGAACTTTTTTTTTTGCATGTGTGTGTGTGTACCAAAGGACACTTGAGTATGTGCTTGTGGAGATCCAACGGTGACATCAGGAATCACCCTATATTGTCCTACCTCCTTTATGCTTCGCTCTGAGGTTTCCCCAGACTCTGCCTTCCAGAGCCAGAAGTGCAGGCAGCCATTTCCGGTTAGGTTTTTTTTTTTTTTTTTTTTAAACCTGGGATCAGAGCAAAAGCTTTAACTCCTGAGCCATCTCTCCAACCCCAAATAGAATCTTTTATTGTTGAAAAGTTTTCTCTCTTCAACAGCATAATGGGGAGTGGCTTATCTCTCTTGAAAAATGAAATATTCCTTGAATATTTTAGAACCTGCACCTGTGATCCCTGGGCAGGTAAGCTGGAGGGTACTTGCCAAGTTTTTGGTCTCTTTCAGAGAAACAGACATGAACCTTCTGAAGAAACTTTAAGTGAAGCAGCTTTTGAGGACAACCCCACCCCTACCCCCCCCCACCCCCCTCCACCCACTCCCTCATTAAAACCGCCATGTTCTTAGGTGGAAGGGTTGGGAGTGCAGGCTGCGGGCATTTCCACTCAGTGTTTTTACGTGGGATCTTGGATCTGAACTCAGGACCTTCTGCTTCTGTTTGTGAGGCAGAGATTTGACGCCTATTTTCTCCAATCCCACTCCTTACCGTTCTTTTTAATATTTTGAGGGGAGAGAATGAGAGGGAACAAATGCTGCATGCCATGGGTGGAGGTTAGAAGACAACATTCAGAAGTCAATTCTCTTTTCACCATGTGGGCTTCCAGAATCAAACTCAAGATTGCCAGATTTTCTCCAGGTCTGAATAGGAGCCTTACCTGCTGAGCTATCTTATCAATCCTACCCCTTGCTTTTCTCAACTCCTGCATACTGATCTTTCTCTGTCTGCCATTCCTGGAACCCACAACTGGGATCAGGCCTTTCCTATCTCCACACTCTGCCTAAGGTTTGGCTTCCAGTTGGTTCTAAAGAAATGTTCACTAGAGGAGCGAGGACATCAGAATATGGTTGGAACAAGCTTGTATCACATGGAGGGTAGGTTAATGTCTAGCCAAAGAACTGCAATACTGGCAACTGACTCCTCTTTTCTGAGGCCCATTTACCTGAGCAGTCCCTCTCTTTCACTACCTGATCACCAGGGAAAGACAGAAACCTGAGCTGGATGGATGGTGGTGGCCACACTGCCTTGTGGGTGACTTGGACCTAATCTTGGCCAGACAGAGGCCCTATTTTAAACCTCAGCTCCAAGATGCAACCTCACCCTCCTTGCCAGGCCTATCTCTGATTACAAGGCCACTGCCCACCTTCTAGTCACACTCTCTTCCTCATCCTGGGACCCCCTAGGCTTGGTGCTAGGTTGTGTGTATCTGTCTTAATCTGACACCGACGCCTATCTCTATCCCAGCAGTCTTGCCTGTTAACCTATGTTCTGAGAACCTCCTTTGATGAGTGCTCTGTTCTCCAGGAATGATAGTGTACCTTGGCCAGAAGGCTGTAATGCCGGGCACTGCTGCTGTCGGGGCTAGCATACAGACCAGAACAGAAACAATGTTTTAGACAGGAAGTTAATTAGGCAGGGGTAGGGACATGCCTGCAAGACTGTGCAACCAGAAAGCTTTCCCTCCAGTGCCTGCCTACCTGACAGTCTGTGCAGGAAGAAAATTAGTCCACAGGGGATGCCCACTCCAATCCTCTGGCTCAAGAGCTGTGGATTGGGGCTGTTTGATTAGTGCCATAATTTAGTCAATCCATTGTTCCCTCTCCCCTTCTGCCTTCCGGGATAGGGCAGTCATCATCTCTGTGTTCAGTTGGCACAATTTTCAGCTGGCCAGCTCTCTGGGCCTGCATCCACACGTCATATCCCTTCTAACCTAACTGCCCCTGCTAGCTCTGGGCTCTGTCAATCTCATCCCTAGCCTAGAAGGGGGCAGTGGACATACCATGGCACAAAGGGAAGGAGGCTGTGTTAGTACTGGTGACCTCCCACCTTAGACCCAGTGGAGTCATTGGTGCATCGTAAGTGATCCTGCACTTTACCTACTCCCCTGCCCCCATGACTTGAGCTTTAGCAATGAGGTGTTAGCACCAAGCCTGGAGCAGATGAGCAATGACACCAACCTGGTCATCTCAGGCAAATATGACCTGTCTAACCTTGTAGATGGGTACTATTTCTTTAGCATCCCCATGGTTATCCTGACTATCCCTTCCAGGGAGTTGGTTGAGGTTAGACCAAAGTTTCTGAAGTACAGAACTCCTCACGGGTCAGTAAGCAAAGTTGGAAACTTTTTCAGTGCTGGGGCTGAAACCAAGGGCTCTGTATATGCTAGGCAAAGTGCTCTAGCATTGCATTACATCCACAGTCCTTTGGAGATTTTCTAATGACCTTTCTGTCTCTGCCTCCCAAATATTGAGATTACAGGACAGCATCACCATGAAGACATTTTTGACAGTCACACTGCTGCTACTGACATCTAATGGGTAGAGATCATTTTACAACAAAGATTTGGGCCTATCTTCCAAAATATCCACAGTGCTGAGGTTGAGAAACTGGGAGTAAATTCCCTGACTATATGAGAGACTAGATGGGGGCAGAAGACATTCTGCAGTCCCTACCACATGTATAGAGACCATAAGGCATGTAGAGAGGAGGCACATAAGCAGAGAAGCTTGTGTCTGCCACTCTTGCTTCAATAACCCTAGAAATGTAGTTAGCTCACCTACCCACAACCAGCCTCTAGTGCCCACAATGAGCAACCTGATAGTCTAGGAAGAGGGACTTGCCCACCCTGCCTCAAATCGAACCCTACACACAGCCTGACTGGGTGAGCCTAAGGAAAAGGTTGGGGACAGCCCTACCCCTCTAGGCCATCCCTAAAGAGCTGGCCCAGTTTGGGGCTGGCTGGAAGCTTCGGTCTCCTCCTCCTCCTCATCTCTCTGCCCCCTCCCATTTCTATTTAGGAGGCAGCCATGGTGGCTTAGTTCCTCTCTCCGGTTTCCTAGGGAGCTGTGCTGAAGCAGCCCAGCCTCCGTGGGTCCATCTGTCAGAGAGGCTGTTCCGCCCCATCGATTGCTGTTCCCAGGGGGCTGTGCTGCTTGAGGGACCCAATGTGGCGGCCAGATAGGAGGGAGCCACACGGGTAAGAGGCGGGGAGGGGAGCAGCTTGGCAGTAGGCAGAGCCAAGAGGGACTGACATTGCAGTGGGAAGGCACAAAGCTAGACAAGCCCGAGAACCGCACTGGCCAGGGGCGGTGAGGCAGCAGGCTGGCTGGAATGACCTTTGAAGCCAGCAGGCCCCCTCCGGACTCAATTCTCCCTTTGGACACACCAAGTTCCCACGAATGAAGACGGCAGTTACAATAACTGACATTTGCTGAGCAGGAACAGTGTGCCTGGCTTCGGGCTGGGGCTTCACACACGGCTGCTTGCACTTGAGGATCCCGCCCATTCAAAGCAGGTGCTTGTTATTCTCTGGCAGAAGTAGAAGAGGAACCAGAGAGGCTGCAGCACTGGCAGTAGCCACACAGAGGAGCTGCTGCTAGTCTCTGAGGCGGTCGGCCTACCCTAGCGGCTGTGCCCCGATCTCCAGACGTAATCTCCAGACGTACGTAGTCAGGTCCTAGGGGGAGGAGGCAGTCTGGCTGGGGCCAGAGGCCCTGCCTGTCTGCCCGCCCTCCCGGGGAGCCGCCTCCTCCCCTGGGCTGCGTGACATCTGCCCCGCTTCCCGGCCCCAGACAGCTGCCCAGAGCCACGTCAGCACTTCCACCGGGGAGTCTGGAAACTGGCTCTGGCCCCTGAGTGAGGGGGAAGGGGGGGGTTGAACGGCTAGTCCCCAAAGGATGGCTTTCGGAGAGGGTGATGACCTTTCTGCTTGCGGGAGAGGGGGGAGAAAAAGAGGATAGGGGTCGCATGACCTTGGGCTGCCGGCTTAGGCAAACCCTGCTTGGGTACCAGCGCATCCAGAGTAGACAAGGAGCATATATTCCCACATAGCCATAGTTTTAGGGTACTCGGGACAGCAGGACCCTCATGATCCACTTGGGGTCAACTGGTATTTAGTGGGGTGAGAAGGGATGGTGTGGCGGTATTTGTGCCGGTCTCAGATCCACACGCTGGCCGGCCTAGGTAGAGAGAACCAGCGCTCGGGGAAAATCATTAGCATCTGTTTGGACCCGCAAAGTTGGCCCGCGGGCGCCTCCATCCGCCGGAAACGGCCTCGGCCAGAACCCAAGCCCGGCGCATCCCCCTAGCCCTGACTAGCTCCAACTCCAGTGGGGGACACTCAGCTATCGCAGCCACCCTAGGTGAGGAGCGGCCTGGCCAGCCAGCTGGGAGCAGGGCTCGGGCCGTGCGGGGGTAGGGTGCGGGGGTGGGGGCATCTTCTGAGAAGTGGGCGGTCCAGTCCATACTCCGGGCAATCCAGGCCGGTTCTTGGAGGTGTCCATGCTGGCGGCAGCCCAGGGAGCGTGTGGAAATGACACCGCCAGGGCGGCGGAGATCCCCCCCCTCCTGACATTGGCTGGAAAGTGGAGCAGCTCGTCAGGGACAATCAATGGCGATCGATCGCTACGCGGCGCAGGCAGGCGGTCGGCGGGGAGGGGGAGGGGCGGCGCGGCCCGTAGAGGTGGGGGCATTTGTGGCCGAGGTCAAAAAACATGAGGATCTTGCAAAGGGCATAACGGGGTCGCAAGAACACACAGTTGTGCAGGGAAACACCACTATGAGCCAGCCACCACACCACAATGGAGGCAGACTCACCCCACAGTTACACCACACTACTGACACAGGTCAGAACACAGCAGGGGCAAATTTCTAGTCTTCATGGACGCACAACGGGGACAGAGACACATGACATTGACACAATGATATATAATCAGTCATACTATCACAACCAGTTCCACCACATATCAAGACTTCACATCACACAAGATGACTCTACACCATACACCATTTTGCCAGGACACAAAACTAGTAAGGCATTCTACTAACTGGTTTCAAACACACAACAGAGGGTCATTACATACTCTGGCAGCATAACAAAACAAAAAAAGTCATACAGGCATATTGCACGTCATCATAATCTCAAAGAAGTATTAGGTCTGGTCTTACTACACAACATTGGCATCAAGAGCCCAACAAGTGGTGCACATTAGGACCCCAACTGCCAGAAGATGTACCCCAATAAGTAAGAGCAAGGAAGTTGTTTTATAGCACTTAACATGAATACAACTGTGTCTCGATCTCTGCTCCATGAACAATAACCACTAAAGTTTTCTGACAGGATACTTCAATGAAATATTTAGCACAGGGCCAGGGACTTGATAAGCATTCCTCAAAGTGATCTTGGGCTTTCATTAATGGCTATTAATATGGTAATAGTAATGCTCAGTTGTTTTGCATTGCTGTCCTCCAGGTTGGTCCATTCCTCTCTGGGAATCTGATTCACCCCAGCAGCATAACTAATTCTGCCATTACATCTGGGAAGCAATTCAAATGTCACAAACACAATTCACATGGTTGCACTCACCCACATGGCAGTCACATTCTCACTTCCCCCAATAAACTCTCTCCCCTGCACCCACTCAACCATCTCAAGGCAGCAACAGGGTAGCTGACAGCTGTCTCTGGGACATTGATAGGGAAATCACCCCCAATCTCTCACCAGGTGTAACTCAACTAGTACATAGCTACTGGTCTTATTTCCTGCTACTCCCGTGTAAGTTTAGAACATAAAACAAAAACATGTCCCTTTCAAGGGTCACACATCCAGAGTCTCTCAAATTCTCAAGTTAGTCCCATCTCCACGCACCCATTTTTTCCAGAGAAATTAACCCACTGGTTACAAAGTCTCAAAAAGGCTCTCCCTACTTCAAATGTAAAGCAAAAAATAAGGCTTGCCCAAGATCTCATCAATGTCTTCCACTATTCTCAGTGGGTGCATGTGTGTAGGAAGCAAGATCTTGTCCTACAGACCACTCTTTCAAGAAGACCACTGCTGTGCTCCAATGCAGAACAGATGAGATGTAGCCTTCATTTCCTCCAATTCAGATCTGAGCCCAGCCAGGGTCTTTCGAGAATCTCTCCCAGCAGGGGAGCTCCCTCTATAGGTCAGGACTAGAGTAGCTCCCAATTTCTGTCAATTTTGCCAGGCTGTGTAATCTTGGTTAATTTCCTAATCTCTCTATGCCTAATCTCAAATCCCATACATTTGTCCAAGACCTCTCCTGATATCACACAAGCCCTTCTTGACTAGGAAGTAGAAAGTAGGTCTGTGACCTAGGATGGAGACAGCAAAGATGCTCTAATAAAAATTATAATCACTCAATTCCTCTTCAACTTGGGCTAGGAAACAATTTGGGAGATCTAGCATACTTCTATAGCACCCATAGCCTATGGTTGGAGGCAAATTCTAACATGATTTCCCCCACTCCAGGCTGATTTATTCACATGGGGCAGATACAGACTAGCTGACAAGACCTGTCCATCCATTTACCTACCTACCCTATTTGTGAACAATCTCGTAAGATCTTGCTTAAGTAGACACGTTAAGTAGACCTGCCCCCAAGGAGATCCAGACAGCCTTCCTTAGACCCACAAAAGCTGGTTGTATTCAATGTGTGGCAACTTTTGGTTTGTACAAAAACCTAGGGAAGTCCTTATTGTCCATAACCATTTTCCTTGTGTATTGCCTACTCACAAGGTCAGGGGCCAAGTACCCATTTTCTGGATGAGAAAAATCAAAGTACAGATAAATCAGTTGCCCCAAATTACACAACTAAAAAGCCTTAGGCCTATGATTCAAACCCAGATCTAATTTTTGTTCTTTCAGAAGCTACAAGTTTAGGCTCACACCCATATGCATAAACACTAAGGAATGTCCATGCTCACAATTATCACAAGTTTCTGAACACATGGATGGCCCTGGCTGCGCACACACAACGCAAAACAAAACACACAGACTGGCCTATGCTCTCCCACGCCTGGAACTTGTCAGCCACATTCTCCATGGCTCCTTCCTTCCAACAAGGACAGGACAAGCAGGAGTCTACATTCCCAGGTTTCCGCCCTGACCCTGAACCACCCCCCGCATCCCCACCAGAAAACACATTCCTCCTGCTGCTGCCAGATAACCAGCCCCAGGGGGAGGTCTGGAGGATAGCAATGCATTCTGGGGGCCAGGCTGCTAGCCTTACTCAGGGATGCCTAAACCCCAGTTATACTGCCCAGTCTCACACATAATAGCAAGTTAGTTTTCCCTGCAGGTAGACCCAACTTTCTAGTTAATAAAGCAGTCCTTATTCCAGGGACTTTCTTAAGCCCAGAGTTTCCTTTGGATGCAAAATCCCTCAAATGATTAGGAACCAAAGCAGGACAGGGAATCCCCAACACTTCCCTCCCTAGAGCTGGATAAGCTTCATTTCCAGGCACCAACAACCTCTAGGCAACTTTTCCTGTCTGGGTTTAATGGTGGTTCTCAGGGCTCTGCTTAGGTTTCAGTCACTTGGTGAGCTCAGTAAATCTGCAGTATTTGCATACCCAGATGGCCAAGCCTGGAATTTCAAAGAATTCCCAATGAAGAGGCAGCTGGTTTCTGGGTGGTGGCCCAGGAGGCTCACAGCTGTTACACTGGAACATGAAGGAAGCCTGGGGGTACCCAGCACAAATAGATTGAAAAAGATATGCGCACTTCCTAGGTCCTATCACCAGTCTTGTTACCCATCTTGTCTGAAAGAACCATGTCATGGTTACCTGGTTAAGTGAACAAGCAGAGACGTCAATAGATGACAGGAACAAGGACTGTCAGAAAGGTGTGTCCTTTTGTTCACATGAAGCAACACATCTTTGCTTCCATATAACCTATAGACAGATGGCAAAGATCCTGAGTGGCTTGGAAGATGCTTACTTGATTATATATAAGGGGATGACTACAACAGAAAGGGGAAAGAGGAACTAACTAACAGCTTGACAGTTCTGGTAAGCTTTGAGCTGAAGTTTAAGTCACTAAACCTGTTTCCTTGTTGCCTTTATGAGTCTGATTGAACTAGGCATTGACCTACCTAGCTCCAAATACAATGAACAAAAACAAAACCCGAAAGCCTTCTCATACCCAACAAAAGGCCTTCTTAGGTTCTGTCCAGACATATCCACTGACCATACTGCTTATAGTTTTTGAAGCTATGGGTCAGCACTGCCCTCTGCTGGCCACTGAGGTATTAGCACCTGCACACAAACATCCCTGGAGTGCACTGAAATGTACTCCCAATCAGCTGCCAACTGAGTCAGGGGTTAGCAGGAGACAGAATGAATAGGAAGCAAGCTAAAAACACAGTGTGTCCCACACTTAAATATAAACCTTAAATGCAGTTTGAAGTTGAACACACTCTCACGGAACAATACTTGGTCAAGATCTTGTTATAACTGACCAGAGCCTTCTGCCATCCTTTCTCATGTGTTCTTGTCTTGTTTCCTCCAAAGGGCTGAGCTGAGCTGACCTGAAGCCATCCTCCCAGGAAAGTCCTCTCTCCTATACTTTCCTGAGGTCCAGGACAGTGTTACTTTCATGGTTTCTTCTGTCTGCAGAAGGTGCCTGGAATCCCACAGTATCTTCTGAAACAAGGCCAGATCACACAACTATTTGCACAGTATCCTGTAGATGACATCCTTTCAAAGACTGCAGCAGTGATGCCATGAACCAAATTAGCCTGAGAACTTACACACTCATGCTGGAAGTAGCCTAGCATCTGCAAATTACTTCAAGAATGAAAGTCTTAGTTATGTGATGCTGCTGAATTCTAGAACTCAAATGTCACATTATCTTTTAAGATGCTTCCAGAAATTTCAAAGCTATCTTTTTAAGGAGAACTTAAGAAAACTACATTTACGGAATAATCTTCCCCAAGCTTCAACCCTAGTATACAAAACTAAACTCTCTCCTCTTGTTTTCTAGAGATCCCATAATTTAAAGCAGTTTATTTTTTTAAATTTATCGTGTGTATATCAGACAGTTGTCCCTATGGAGACCCCAAAGGTGACTTTGGGAATAACCTTGGAATGCTTCTACCTCCTTTTTGCTTCGTTCTGGTATTTCTTAGGCTTCCAGAGTTGGAAGTGAAAGTCAAAGCCATTTCCACCAGGATTTAAACTCAAATCCTGCTTATGAGACAGAGTCTCATTAACCCGAGTCATCTCTCTAGCCCCCATAGAGATAGTTTTTAAGACTTGTGATTTGAGGCAAGATAGCAGTTAAAGTATCGTCTAAAAAACTGATGATCTGAGTTTAATCCCTAGAAGCATATATGGTAGAAGACTTCCATTTGCCTGATGCGATGCAGCATACGAATCTTCTCTCAAATGAATAAACAAATAAATAAATAATAAACAGAAGCACCATGAGTTTAAGGCCAGCCTAGGATAACTTGGAGACCTGTTTCAAAAAATTAAAAGGCAGGTTGGGGGTATAGTTCAGTGGCAGAACACTTACTTGTCACGTACAAGGCACTGGGTTCAACTCCTGGCACAAAAATAAAGATGCAAGAAAAGGCTGACAATGTACTTGTGATTCCAACACTTAGAAACAGAAGCAAGAAAATCAGGAGTTCAATGTTAGCAGTTTCAGTTCCTTGGCTGATCCCTGCTGTCCATAGGATGGAAGAAGAGAATCAACTTCTCCATGATGCTAATAAACATTTAAAAAAAGAAAAGTAGGGTCTTTGAGATGACTCAGAAGGTAAAAGTGCTTTTCTATGGAATATGGAAACCTGACAACCTGAGTTTGATCCCAGGCACTCAAGTCAATGAGGAACTAACTCCACAAAGTTGTCCTGACCTCCACGTGCATACCCAACCCCCCAAAATAAGCAAATATGTAACAAAATGGGGCTGGGGATGTAACCCACTTATGGGAGAACCTGCCTAGCATACACCAAGCTCTGGACTCAATTGCCAGCACTTGGAAAGTAGAGGTAAGAAGACCAGAAATGCAGGGTCATCTTTACCTACATAGCAAGTTTCAGGGCTGTCTGGGCTACAAAATAAATTATAAATAAAAATAGATTTGAGCCAGTCAGTGTCATGTGTCTGCAATCCCAGCCCATATGAAGGTGGCAAGACGACTTCCATTCCACAAGTTCAAAATCAACATAAGCAACAATAAATGCAAAGCTCCACCTCAAAATAAAGAGAAAAATTTTAAAAAACTCAAGATTTGTTGAAAATACTTCTGTTAGGAGAAGTTCAAATATATAAGGAAGAAGGAAGGTTGTGTCTAAGGAAATTGCAGCAGTCATTCCACATACCTTCGAAGTTTTTAAGAACAATATTTTCACCAATGCTCCTAGCCTAAACATTTCAGGGACTTCTTGCTTTTCCACAAGTGATCAACCACTTGCTTCTTTTTTTTTTATTATTATTATTTATTCAACTGTGCGCATGTGCGTGCGTGCGTGTGTGTGTGTGTCTGTGTATGTGTAGAACCACGGACGAATTCGCGAACCACCATGGACGCCTTCACCTCCTTCTGCCCGGGGATTCACAGGCTCCACCCTACCAGGGCCAGAAGCGCAGGCCACCCCCGCTTCTGCCTGGCGTCTATACGTGGGATCTGGGATCAGAACTCAGGACCTTCCGCCTGCAAGGCGGAGGCTTAACCCCTGAGCCACCTCTCCAGCCCATCAACCACTTGCTTTTAAGAGCATAATGTAGAGGCTTTGTTTATACAGGTTAAAACCAAATAGTGAAAAACTATTCAAAGTGTAACTTGACTAAGTATTCTCAATTGATGTATAGTGTAGAGTCTGTGAGTTTATTTCTAGCTGCCTGCCCCTCATGGATTCCATGCCTGGAGTCCATGAGTTCCACCCTTTCTCTAGTCTAATAAACTCTACCTTAATACTCTTTAAAAAAAAAAAAAAAAAAAAAAAAGCAAACCAAAAGAAACTCGTAACTTGACATTCCCTTGTAAACACTATTTTGCTGGGATAAAACAAAGTTTGCTGCAAACTAATTTTACATATGACAGCCAGAGAGACTTCTTTAAAGAGTTGTGTGATCCTGTGTGAGAATCCTTTTTTTTCAAGTGGGCAACGACTTCCCTTACTGAGCCTTCATTCTGTACAAGATGCATGTATACAACTAAATATGGTTCATACACATGAGTAAGACTAAACTGCATCCAAAGGGTCTAAACTGACAAACCAAACAATTGACCTGGCACTTGCAAATGAAGACAAGTGTTTATTTAGCACAAAAATACTTAAGAGCACATTTGTGTAAAATACATTATACCCTAACAAATGGCAATAAGATAGCTCTTCTCTAAGATAAGAGGAAAAATTAAGAATGGGTGTTCAAGGTTTGGGTAAAGGCACCTGCAAACCTAGTACATAAGTTCAAGCCCCAGAAACCACATGATAGAAAGAAGTGATTCAGACCTCCACAGTGTATGCTGATCAACTCTTGTTCCCTCTTACATTAAAAAAAAGAATGAATTTTTACAATCTGCATAATGAACTCAGAAAAGAGTATAGTTTAGTATATAGTTGGTAACAAGTCAAAACTTGATTCAGGCTGGCAGAACACTTGACTAGGATGTGCAAGGGCTATGGGTCTAATCCTTAACAGTAACTAACGCACACCCTAAAATTGAATTTCTACCTGTAATAATAATAATAGTAGTAATAATAATAATAATACAGGGCAATTTTCAGTTAGACCTCAATTCTAAATCCTTTTCTCACAACTGCTAGTAATTAAATTTTATCTATAAAGACAATAGGACACTAATAAAATATTCCTTAAATGCTTCTAAGCAGCCAGCAGTTAATATGGCAGCACTTTTAAGTTTTTTATTTGACAAGTTCTGAGATGAAGAACAATGACACTGAGAGATAAATCAAAGTAAATTTGAAATCAAAAGCAGTGGACATTTATTCCTCAATTTTTGTGCAAGAGTGTAAAGATGTATTTTAAAGAACCTGATAACTATAGCACATCAGTCATGGTTTTTAGGTCAACCCAGTTTACAATTAGATTAAGAAAAGGGGTCTAGGAGAGAGGAAATAATTTGCCTAGTTCACATGAATGTTTCTGGAAAACAGCTGTTTACAACTTTTGAACTGCATTTTACTAGAGTCAAAGGAAGACTTCCAAAAGCCACACACACACAGAGTACAATTTAAAACTGGACAAACATCCGGCAAATGTTAATGCGAATAATTAAACAGACTTGCCAATCCACATTATGCTCATTTTTTCCCAGGTTTGGTCTTTTGCAATTATAGTCAGAAGTTTAACTTACCAAATAGTGATGCCTTTGTGTTTTGGGTCCTATGTACCAAGAGAATGTGGTCACAAGGTTTTGGTGAAATGCAGCTTAATTTCATTAACAAAGCAAATTTATTCAGTTTAACAGTCATGTTCCTGGAATGGTGCACATACATGTTTCATGAAAACTCCTTTAAGCTTATGTCTCTTATGTTGTTTAATAAAATTACTCTCAAGATATGTAAAATTGAATTGTTTCATGATTTTGAAATGCAACAAATATATATATATGTGTGTGTATATATATTATATATATACGCACATAAAAACATTTCAGGAGTGAGGAAAAAAAATCCACCACTAATCTCATCTAGACAAGTTCTTAAATCAAAAAGCCTATTCACACAAAATTATATGTAATGACTGTATGAATCAGTTTATTACACAGATTAATCATTCTTGAACGTACAAGCTCCAGGGGAGCAACTGGGTCTTTAAATATACACAAGTATTTCCATCAAATGAATTTTTACCCTTACATCCAAATAGACCTAAAGCAGTTAAAAACATAAGAAAAATAAGAGCTATTAGCTATTATTAACTGAGAAACCACATACAAACCAAAGATTATGGAAAGGGGGTAAAAGGAGGAAAGTTGAAATGGCAGGGCAATGTAAAAGAGTTGGGAACAAAGCCCATCACACTTTGTTACTTATAGCTCCAATCCACTTACTCTTAGATCTTAAAACACAGATGTGTGTAGAGTCTGGTTGGTCATAACTTTCACCACCTAAGTTCTAGGTCCTTTGGGATGAAATGAATACAGAAACAGCTTCATTTTCTTCACCTTGCTTTTTATAACTGTTTTGAGATTAGATGGATTCCACTTAAAAACAATCTCCTACAGGTCAGTGGAGCTTTTTTTCCCAAGCACACACCATGTACCCGCCACCCCTCACACCTTGCCGTTACCCAAATTTAAGGAAAGCTTTTAGTCTCACACCTAGGTTACATCTGGAGAACTGGCTTCTCACACACATACTTCTCTGCTAGGAGGCAATGTTGGTACAGAAGTACAGTATTTCTAGTTTGTTGTTCCAAGTATGTACAACACGCAGCACTGCTGTATCAGGTAAACATGTGCACAGGGGAAGATGAGGCGTGGGCTCATAGAAAGCAGTCAAATGGAAATCAAAAGGACTTTCTCTTTCAGAGTTCCCCTATCTTTATTTGTAGAGGTTATCCAATAATTTCTTTAATTACATCGCATACTTCTGAGTCCATTCTCGAGCTATTCTGTTGTACCTGTACACATACAAAAAGAAGCTTGACTTAAAATAGGTAAGAGTAAATAATAGATTTCATTTTTTATCCTATGCAGTAATTTAAGGACAAAAACTTTGAGGCTATTCAAGCAAAGCCACATTAGTTCATTTCATATTAGTTCTTTTCCTTTTTTCCTTTTCTTTTTTCTTTTTTGAAAACAGAGTCTTGCTATGTACCCCTGGCTGACCTAGAAGTTGTTATATAAAACATTAGAACTGGCTATGTAAAACCAAGCTGGCCTCAAACTCGTGGCAATCCTCCTGTCTTTGCCTTCTGTATTACAGGAATGTGTCAACATACTTAGCTTTACCTCCAATTTCTAAGGTATTTCTAATACCTCCTATTCAATGATAGTTAAGACACCAATGTAAAATGCAAAACAATTTCCTATAAATGCAACACTTAATAGTGGATTCAGATTAAATTTTAGCATTCGCTGGCATATGCCCTGTGTTTTTATGTTTCACTGACCTATTTCTACAAATAACCTTCAACTCAATTCATTGTGGTTCTTTTTTTTTTTCCTCTTTTTTGAAACAAGTAAGTGCAGCAGCTGGCCTTAAGTTTGCAGTTCTCCTGCTTTCATCTCTCAAATGTTGTGATTACAGGTATGTGCCATTACATTCAACTAATTGAAGCTACTGAAACTATGTAATTCTACATCGTATGGTTTTTGAAGTCATATAATAATAAAAGACATAAGATGAGCTAACTGGAGAAACTGAGGTAGGAGGTTCAAGAATTGTGCATGTATTCTTTCTCGTTTTGCTTCCCATAATAAATATTCAAAAATAACTCATTCTGGCAGAACTCACCTGAACAATTTACTTGACAAAAATGAATGTTTCAAAAGAGCATTTTAGTAGTAAAATAAGCAGAGGGAAAGATTCTGTAAGTACAAAAAAAAAAAAAAAAAAAAAAGAAGGGCAGAGAGCTGGGTATGCTAGAGCACTCACAGCACTCATAATGTGAGGTTGAAAGAAGTTCAGGAATTTAGACCACCCTACATAGTGAGTTTGAAACCAGCTACATGAGAATCTGAAGAAATAAAGAGAAAGAAGAAGAAAGACAGAGATGGAGCGGGGGAAGAGAGGGAGAAAGACATAGGGTTGGGCATAGTAGCAGACACTACTAATTCCAGCACTTGGGAGGCTAAAGCAGAAGATTAAGGCAGTATGAGAGCATCAGGGGCTACACAATAAGACTCTGCCACAAAAAAGGAGTGTTTATGTGGTGGGAAGAGGGGAGAGAGATTGTAAGGCTTGGATGGCACATGCCTGTAGTCTTGGCTTTTAGACCAGAAGTTTAAAGCTAGCCTGGTCAACACGGTGAGACACTTCTCAAAAACAACCGAAGTAATTTTTTTTTTTAAAAAGGCATAAAAGTTCTGCTGAATATTACTACCATACTGACTTTTAGGATATACTTTCTTCTGATAGGCATTCATATCCACAGTTCTAATATAAGACAAATGATTTTATAATTTTAAAAATTTAAGTATACTTCTGAGTTTATTTAGAAACAAGTGACTATAGATGATATTCCAACATAAACACAAAACTAAACAAAGAACTCCCATTAGAATTCATTTCTGGTTTACCTTCATTAAAATAACAAAAATATTCATTTATGCATTTTCTATTTTTCTTGATTTCTTAGTTTTACAAGCATATTGAATGCTTATCTTTGTTTCCCTCCACATCCTTCCCCCCTTTCTCTTTATCAATCCATCCTGCTCCCTTCTCACCCTCCTGGCTACCCCCTTCTACGGACCCCAGGGTTCCCTTTTGAGATAGGGTTTTACTTTGGTACCCCAAATAGCCTCAAATTCACAATTTTCCTTGGTGTTAGGTTTACATGCATGAGCCACTATACCTGGCCTAACTATGCCTTTCTAATGACAGAATTTAAATATTTGTTTTTAAAAAAACTTTATTTTGCTCTGTGTGTGTATCAGAGGGAACTGTATGTCCCTGTGGAGGACCAAGGATGACTTTGGGAATCATCCTGGATTGCTTCTACCTCCTTTTTGCTTCACAGACTCTACCCACCAAGGCCAGAAGTACAGGCTGCCACCGTTTCCACCTGGTGTTTTTAGGTGGGACCTGGGATCCAAATTCAGGACCTTCTGCTTGCAAGGCAGAGTTTTAACCCCTGAACCATCTTTTCAACCCCTAAGTAATCATTTTTTTAAAGTATTTTTTAACCCACCCCCCAAAAAAGGCTATGAAAACTTTCCCACTTATTTGCTATTATACTCTCATGCTGAAAAATAAATAAAATAGATATGGTTAAATATTTTTATTATCACTTTTGATGTACTGACCACTCTTCAGTGGTCATTTAGTACACAACTCCAAAACACCTAATTCTATATTAAGCTTTGTTTTAGAAAGAAATTTGCCACTTTCATGTTTGTTTTTTTTTTTTGGTTACTTTCTTTTAGATTATGTTAAATGGTAGAAAAAAATCAATTCAATTCTCTTTAACTTACAAATACCTACATAAGACAAATTGAGTACTTGATTTAAAAAAAAATGCTTTTTATGTCAAAAGCCAAAGATACAAAGCTCTTAGAAAAATGTACTGTAGAAGAGTTGTTTTAAAAGTTACATAAAAAAATGAGCTAAGATTTGTATCATCTATTTATAGTATCTGATATAAATAATCCTTTCCTGTCCCCATTCCATCCTTGTAAAGTACATGAAAACTTCATTTTAAAGATGTTTGGTCCATATTCAGTTATTAGGTTAAAAAGTCTTGGACGTCATTATCCCATTACAGAGAGCTTCCATCTAGAAGTTATACTTACTTTTCTCTATCTGTTTTGTAGATCCGAGCAATCTCAGGCACTAAAGGATCATCTGGATTGGGATCACACAACAGAGAACAGATGGACAAAAGTACTAGGATTAAAAAAAAAAAAAAAGGTATACACATTAGTTTAAGAAGACAAAAGCAAAGGGTTGAAAAGAAACCTAAGATGCTAACAAATTCTAAGCACCTAGATTTGGCAGTATAGCTTAGTGTTGAAGAGCTTGCATGAAGAACATGAATGAAATATCAATTCTATTATCAGCAGAACAAAAAGCAAAAGCAAAAGTCAACCAAATCTTAGACAAAACATTTACCAGAATCTATGAAATTCCTATTTTTGAAGACCAAATTTGGGGGAAAAATGGCTATCAATTTTCTAAAAACTTACACAATACTAAATACTGTGAAATTCAAAAATCACCTTTTTTCAACATTAGACATCTTCAGGTACAATGAAGTTGTTTTATTTATAGCTAAAAAATGGGGGTGGCTACATACTGATTATAGAGGATGCAACATATTAGGGTTTCAAATTCTTTTCAGAGACAATTTAGATCTCACCTAAATCATTTCCCCAATGATGATGGAGAGAAATCAATAGAATATTTTGCTCTATTTAAATATAATATTAACTTATGTATTCTTTATTGAATGCAAAATAGGAGATTCAAGGTCACAAGTACATTAAGTTCAGTATTTTCTAATATAATAGAACAAATTCAAATCTTCAAAGCACACTATGCTCTCAAAACCAAATCTGCAGGAAAAGGATTTATTTTCCTATCATGTCAACAGAGATCAATAGCTTCTGAATGGTGAAGAAAAGCTGACATGTCCTTTATCTTCCATTTTGGTAGTAAAAAAGTTTCTTTGCCCAACTAACGGTATAAATAGAGAATAAAATACAAAGAGATGAGCTTGTGGTGTAGGCTTGTAACCAATTACTCAGGTAGCTAAGGAAGGAGAATCACATGTGCAAGGTCTAACTGAGCTATAGAATGAATGCAGGGTCAGTTTGGGCAATTTATTGAGATCCTGTTTAAAAATAAAAAATAAATTAAAAAAAGTCTTGGAATATGGTTCAGCAATACAGTGCTTGTCTAGCCCTTTACTACCATGAAACAAAATATTTAACAACTATGTTTTTTTACTTTACTTCTGTTGCACCGAATTCTAGAAGAGAACATTCCCAAAACACCTAATGACTTCTTTAAAAGCATAGCACAATTTAACAGCAATTAGGAACAATTTTATGGAAATGATCCAGCAGGGGCTATATTAACTATAGATGGAAGAAACTTCTCTGGCCTATCAAATTAGCATCAGTACAACTGGTTCCTTGCCTACAATTAGAAAAACTGCCAAGTCACTATGTGCTACAAATTCCATTTATTTCTCTCCCTTTAAAAAAAATTAGTATTTTATTTGTTCATTTGAAAGAGTGTGGGATGGGGAGAGGGAGAAAGAATAGGAACACGCATATGTGGAGGTCACGAGGACTTTTGGAAATCTTTCTTCTCTTTCCATCAAGTAGGGGTTCTGGGGATTGAATACAAGTTATCAGGTTTGTATAGAGGTATCTTTATTGGCTGAATTATCTCACGGGCATAAAATACCTTTTTATTTGTTTGAGAAGGATCTCACTAGATTGGCCTCTAGATACTTTTGCCTAGCCACCTGAGTGCCAGGATTACAGACATAATGCCACTATTTTTATTAAGGTTTTAAGACATGGTTTTGTCACATATTTCAGGCTGGTATAAAAATTTTGATTCTTTAGCCTTCATCCCTAATGCTAGGATTACAGGTGTATACCACATGTTTTGTTTATACAGTGCCAGGGCTTGAACCCAGGGCTTTCTGTGCTTCATAAGCAAGCACTCTACCATCTGAGTTACACTCCAACCCTGTTTTCTGATTTTGAAATAGCTTTCCACATAGTTCGAACTTGCCTTGAACTCTTCATCTTACTACACGCACCTCCCAAGTGCTGGAATTACAGGCATGAACTACCATGCCTGGTCATCCCCCAACTCCCTCTGCATCTTCCCAAGTCTCCCCGTATGGCTTCCAACATAGCACTCCTTCTATTCCAGACTCCCTAGTACTGGACTTACTAGTGTGAGCCATCATACCTAACCATTTTCTTCTATTTTAAAAAGTACTTTCCCATTGTCCCACACTGTAAGGATCAACACACTTTTACTTGCAGTACTTGATGGTGACCTATTTTCTCTACTGCAGCATGATCCCCTATCTCCTTATTTCTGGGGAGCCCTCCTTCCCCTTCCTTCCTGTTTATAATCTTTGCAATTACTGTAGGTATTACAGAGATTTATCTTTGAATATGTCACTAAGTGGGTTTGGTACTAGGATCCACCTATTAGGAAGTACATACGGTGCTTAATTTTCTGTGTCTGGGATATTTTACTCAATATAATTTTTACAATTCCGGATCAACACACTTTTAATATATTAGAACCGATTATTTCTTTCCTTAAAGATGGGTAAGTAATTTCCAGCTTTCAGAAATACATAATCAGGGGCTAGCAAAATAGCTTAGCAAGTAACATTATCTGCTTGCAAACCTGGCAGCAGGTAAGGTACCTACTTGTAAACCTGGCAACCTGAGTTTAATACACAGAAGCCCATGTGGTAGAAGGAGTATCAACTTTGAAAGAAAGCTGTCACAGAGTAAGCATACAAAGTTTACTCTTGGCATCTGGGATAGATATAAATAGAAGTTATCAATGAATCAAACTTGAATTACTAGGTCACTACATGTAATAGCACGTACCTATAATCCCTACACTCAGGAGGCAGTGACAGGAGGATTGTCATGAGTCTGAGACCAGCCAAGGCTAGGTAGTAAGGTCCTGTCTCAAACAAGCAAACAATAAAAAATAAAATTTAAGGATATTGGTGATTATGTCTTTCTTTTGCATGTGTGCATTACTGGGAATCAAACCCAGGGCCTTTTGCATATGTATCACTCTACCACAGAGCAAAATCCCTAGCTTTTGAAACTATTTTGCTGTGCCCCCTCCTCCCTATCAGGGTTTCACTATATAGCCTAGGTTGGTTCTAAATTCAGTATCCTTCTGCTTCTACTTCCTCAGTGCTGAGATTACAGTAGCTGTCACCATATACCAACTGTCAATTTTTTTCTTTCAGGCAATTGTTTTGATACAATAAATGCATATGGGACTCTATTATTTAGTTTTGGCTTTTAATGTTTTTTGGGGGGGACTATGTGGACTTTCAGAGATTGAACTATGGTCTCCAGGTTTGCAAGCTGGTGCCTTACCCACTGAGCTATCCCACTGGCCCCACTTTTACTTTTTTTTTAAAGTCAGGGTTTCCCATGTAAAAATACTACTCGGGAACAGTGGCAGTTGCCCTTCAAGCCCTGATGGGTGGGGATCCTGAGAAATCCCAGAGTGAAAGGAGGTAGAAGCAATCCAGGGTGATTCCCAAAGGCTCCCTTGGTCCTCCACAGGGCATATAGTGCCCTTGGACTCTCCCCACCACCTCAATAATTTAAAAATTAATTAATTAATTAAAAAATAAAGTCAGGGTCTCACTCTGTAGTCTAGGCTGATCTTAAACTTGTAACAATCCCCTTACCTCAACTCAAACAAGTGGTAGATTATAGGTGCATACATACCACCACTCCCAGCTTGTTCTTCATATCATAAACATATCAACTCATCATCATACATATTTTGTGTGTATGTGTGTGTATGGAGGCCCCAGAGTGACTTCAAGAATCACTGTGGATTGTTTTACATCTTTATTGCTATGCTCTGGGGTTTCCACCTGGTATGGCATCTGGGAATCTGAAATCAGGTCTGTTCGCTTGCAAGGCCAAGGCTTTACAACCTTTGAGTCCTCTCCCTAGCCCCATGTTTTATTTCATAAAAAATTGCTTTAATTTTTTGAAAAATGGCACATTAGTGATCTGTTTTTTTTTCTATCACTTTTTAGGTTACCAAGTCGTGATCTGATAATGTTCACTATGGCTTTTGTATGTGTGTGTGTTATGTGTAGATAAAGGTGTGTATATATATATATAAAAGGGGGCACTTGAGTTTGTGTGCCTATGGAGGCCCAAGGAAAGGTATTGAGAATTATCCTGAATTGTTCTTTTCCACCTTACTCCTTTGTTCTGGTGTTTCCATCAGTTTGGCATATTATATGGGATCTGGGGTTCAAACTCAGGTCCTTTTGCTTGCTAGGCAAAAGCTTAACAGTAGGGCCATCTCTCTAGCCCCATATTAAGAATTTTTAAATATATACACAGAATTATACTAATGATTCATTAACATGCTAAAAAATAATTTGTTAGTTCTAGAGATTGAACCTTAGGCCTTGTATATGTTAAACACAATCAGTCTACCACTCAGCTAAACATTCAAACCCTCTATCATTCACAGTAAATGGATTGGGGGCTGGGTAATGGCTCAGTCAGTAAAGTAACTGAGTACGTGAGTTAATTTCCAGCATGTATATAAAAAGCCAGCTGTGATGGTACTCATTTTTAATCCCAGCATTGGGAAAACAGAGAGACAGGCAGATAGATCCCTGAAGTTTGCAGAATAGTCAGCCTACTTTAGGTCTCAGGTCCCAGTAAAAGACCCTGTCTCAAACAAGATGGAAGGAAGACTGTTAAGGAACATGAAAGGTTGACTTCTGACCTCCATATCGACATGTGCCAAGTATATCTGCACACACAACACACACACAAAAAAAAGGTTTTCAAAATCAGACATGGAAGTATATATCTGTAATCCCAACATTCAGGAGCTGGCTTAGAATTTCAATGTCATCTTTAGCTACATAGTAATTGAGGGTATCCAAGGCCCTTTTCTCAATCACCCTCCAACCCCCACCCCAATCAAGCTGGGCCTGGTTGCTTAGTTCTATAAACCTAGCATTCTGGATGAGGCAGGTGAATGCCATGAGTCAAAGCCAGCTTGGACTACACAGTGAGTTCTAGAACAGTCTAGGCTACAAAGTGACACCTTGCCTCAAACAAATAAACAATAAATAATAAAAAAAAACCATGTTCCATGTTGATTTTTATTTGAGGCAAGTGTCACTCTACAGCCCAGGCTAGCATCAAACTCGATATACTGCTAAAAAAAAAAGCCAACACAAATAAAAACAATGAAATTTGCTGTGTTGTTAGGGTTAATCTTGAACTACGGATGTTCCTGTTTCTAACCTCCCAAACTCTAAGATTACAGATGCATCACCATATCCACCTGTTCCTGAATAGCACACTCAACAAACTAGATAGGACACTAAGGAATATCTATGTTTGAAAACTCAACTCTTTGTAGTTATGTCAACTATTTTAGGTTAAGGAAGAATGCTCTTAAGAAATTTGAGATGCAAAAATAAGACCTATTTTTTAAAAAAACAAGTTGGTAACAGTGGGAAAATTAGGTCTTTTCTATCAAACCAAAGTGCCTCCATTTTGACTCTGGTCTCCATTTTGTAAGAAAATTCTGAGAATTATTTACCTCTTATTTTATCAAAACTCAAAGGCATCTTCCAACTTCCTTAACTACTGTTAGCAATGCCTTGTTTTTTAATGAGGTTATGAGGTTAAAGAACAGAAGAATCATCCCCCCAACATTAGGGACAAAGGACCAAATGGACTTGTGTGTGTGCTTGCTAACTCTACTTACAGAAGTACATACTATTCTGCAGAAGTAAAAATTTGCCTTGAGATACCCTAATCTCTTTGTCTGTTGACACTAGGAGTCTTCACTTTCAACATAAATGACAACAAAAACCATGGTTACTTTAAATTGATATCAAATATTTTTTGATTACCTTTTGAAATAGTTAGTGCTGGAGACCACTGTGACCGTAGAATATCAAGACAAATGCTGCCATTACTGTTTATATTTGGATGATAAATTCTTGTGGTAAATGCAACCTATAAAAAGGAAAAACTTTTTGTAAATTGGTTTATTAGTATCATATAGAACATAGTAAAATATTGTCAGATCCCAATTACCTTAGGTGGTTTGAAGGGATAATCTGTTGGGAAATGAATTGTCAAGAAAAACACTCCACCCTGATAAGGACTGTCATTCTGTGGATGATAAGATAAACAAGATTAAAAATGAATGGATTACATAAGTCATTTATTCTGGAATTAATCTGAATACTTACTGGCCCCATTATTGTAGCTTGCCAATGAAACACTGAAAAAGAAAGAAAAAAATCAACATGTAATGATGTTCATTTTACCAAATGCATTTATAAGTAGTATGATAATGACTATGGGCAGGATGAAAAACCTAAACCAACTCTGAGTCTGAACCACTTTAAAAAAAAAAAAAAAAAGACTAGAAAAACAAAGAACACTAATAAGGTATTCAAGGAAGTATCTGGTGGGCTGATTAGATAGTATAACAGGTAAGACACTTGTGGACAAATTTGATCTGTGAAAATAACATAAAAGAGAAGAATGACTCCTCCAGGCTGTTCTCTTAGCTCAAGCAATGCAGCACATGCACACACATTCACTCTATATGCAAACATATATACATAAATAAGTATTTGGAACTAGGCATAGTGGTGTGGAATTGGGGGAAGCTGAGGTAGGATTTTTAAATTTGAGGTCATCCTTAGCTAAGTGAAAAAGTTGAAAGACATTCTAGCTATGTTGTAAGACCCTCTAAGACTCTTGTCCCAAAATCAGTTCAGAGAGAAACTTTAAAAAAATACATATTTTATTTATTTACTCTGTGTGTGTGCCAGAGGGCACTGTGTCTCTGTGGAGGACTAAAGGTGACTTCGGGAACCATCCTGGATTGCCTCTACCTCCTCCTTGCTCCGGATTTCCCTGGCTACACCCACCAGGGCCAGAGTGCAGGCCCCATAGCTGTTTCTGACTGGCATTTTTAGGTGGGACTTGGGATCCGAACTCAGGATCTCTGCTTGGGAGGCGGAGTCTTAAACCATGAGCCATCTCTTAGCTCCATAAGACAAACTTTTTGATATGGTCCAAAGTATCATTTAAGAAATTATTTCCTGGGCTCCCTTGCCTTTCATAGAGTCTATGTTCTTCCATTCTCTCTCTCTCCCCTACTAATATCTACCTTAATCCTTGAAATTTTTTCTTGCCTTTGAAAAGGGTAAATCATTCCCTTAACACAATTTATATATAATATACTTTATATGCTTATATATAATATACTCTTATAATGCTAAGATGGATGGAAAAACCAATATGCTAACATTTTTATTTTACCTGTTTATTTATAGGTAGTTTATTTGTACATGTGAAGGTGCATGCATTTGAGGGTCAGAGGACAACTCTATGGAGTCATTTCTCTCCTTGCACCTTTATCTGAGTCTAAAGAGATTAAACTCGGGTTGTCAAATTTATTCAACAAGCACCTTTACCCACTGAGTCACCTTACCAGCCCAAGATTATTTTGTGTGTGTGCATATATATACATATGCACATATGCCACATATGCACACACACACACACACACACACACATATGTACATATGTGGCATGGGTTGTGCTTGCTTGTCTGTGAGAATATAAAAGTCAGAGGTTGTCTCTGGGTTTTTTTTTCCCCTCTATCTCTTTACCTCTTTGTTGTTGTTATTTTCAGACATTGTCTCTCAATGAACCTGGCTGGCCCTTGGGATACATGTCTCTTACCTCCAACCACTGGGGTTTAAGTGTGCATTGCAACATCAGGCTTTTCACATGGGTGCTGAGGATCCAAATTCAGGTTGTCACGGTTGCATAGTAAGCACTTTACCCTATTTAGGACAGACATCTCCCTTATTGTGAAAGATTGATGGTTCTATTTGCTTCTAGATAGGGTTTCATATAGCCCAGACCGGTTTGAAACACTCTTAAGCTTCTGATTGTCCTGCTTTTTTACCTCCCAAATGCTGGGACTACAGGTCTGTGGTACTATGTCCAGCTATGCTGTGCTAAAGAATCAAATCTGGGCTTCATGTATACTAGGCAGGTAAGCACTGTATCAACAGAGACATGTTCCCAGTTCCAAAGATCTATTTTAATGAGATGGTTTAGCAGGAAAAGGCACTTGCTGTACCAATCTTATAGTCTGAAGTTGGGTCCCTGGAACCCCATATAAAGGTAGAAAGAGAACCAACTCCACAAAGTTGTCCTCTGACCTCCCCATATCCCCCATACACTAACACAATAATATAATTTTAAGAAGGGCAATGAGTCAGTTAAGTCTTATTATATATATATAAATCTGTCTATAAATGAAAAGATTAATTATGCCTACACTCAACCTTGTAGTTTCAAGACTAAGCACAATTTTTCAATATATTTTATTTATTTATGAGAGAGAGAGGTGTACCATGTGGGCTTCTAGAGATTGAACTTAGGCCACCAAGTTAGCAAGCAGGCACTTTATCTGCTGAACTATCTCACCAGTCCCTATTTTAATTGGCACTTTCCTACATAAATACAATGAATTTATGTATTTTCACTATAACTCAATCCCATCCTCCCATACTGTCCCATTTTGTACTTTCCTTTTTCAACCTGTCTCCTTCCTACTTTCACTTCTCTATGTATGTGTTCCACTGAATTTCATCTGGGATGCCTGAATGGCAGGTGTCTGAGTCCTTGCTGGAGGCATGGATGACAACAGTGGATACATTCAGTAAAGAAGCTCAATGTGTCTAATCTGGTATTAGTCATCTATCAGGTAGATGTAGTGTCTTGAAATCTCCTTTCAGAGGTGAAATGCTGATAGGCCAACTCTTCTGTAGATCTAGTGGAAGTGGACATCTCTGTACATTGAGTTCTTTCTTGGGTACAGTAGCCATATTGTGAACAGAGGATATTGTCTAGCAGCACTCTTCCTCACCATCAGGCTCTTACATTCTTACTGCCCTCTCTCTGAAAGATTCTAAGAACACTGGGATGTGGGGTGATTCTGATGTCCTTGACAATTGGAAAAATGACTTAGTATTATTTTAAAGAGCAGAAAGGAGGGAAAATGAGAGAAAGAGAAGAACATATGTATGCCATGGTGCACAGGTGGAGAGCAAGGAACAACTTTTGAAAAATTGGTTCTTAAAAGTTATTTCTCCTCCCAGTCGTGGTGGTGGTGGTAGTGTGTGTGCTCTCTCCTAGACATTATTCCTACTTTAAAATTCTCTAAGTGTACCATGTCCAGTATGGTAAGCCATGAAGCTGTACTGGAGCTGGGAAATATGAAAGGTGGAAAAAAGCATAAAGAGACAGAAATACAGAGAACAGTTGGACTGAAAAAGGTGAGAGAACCCACTGCTTCCCAAAGGGAGACCGGTAAGAATTTTTCACTGGCCAATCCTACTAGACTTTATTTATAATCAAGACATTGGGAATCTGTATGCAAATCCCTGTGTGAAACTTCTGACTGATAGGAAGGAGAAAGAGTTAGGAGTATGGGAAAACTTTCTTAGCTTCTGGTGGTGTTTGGTCGATTTGAGAGCCAGAAAATTGAATCCTTCCAGATATTCAACACCGGCCAAAAAGAAGCAGTTTTAATACATGAGACATTTCCCATACAGAGTTCTGTAACGTCTTTCCTATAGCCTTATCCTAAAAGGGGCTCCAGAACGCCAGCAGGTTTCTGTGCTTGTTTTTCATGGAAAGCTCATGATTATAATTTCTCTCAGCTTTCCTTTTTTTTTTTTAATCAAGAAATGTGATTTCCTTTTCATAGGCAGCATACTAAACACCATCTTCCACTACTTGGCTCTCTACAGGTTCTCTTATGGACTTAAGTATGCTTATAGGACTGAACTCCAGTTACCAGATTTATGAGCAGGTATGTTAGCCAGTGAGCTATCTTGCTGGCCCAGTTCCAACAATTAGATTTTCAATTAACTAAGTACTAATTCTTTTCAGTCTTATGAAAAGTAATCTTTTTCTTCTTAAAAATCCTGTCAAGTTTAAGATGAAATCATGAAAATCAGATGTGATGGCTCACAACTGTAATATTAGCACTAAAGGTTTGAAGCCAGAGAATAGGTTAGAGTGCATGTTCAACCTGGGCCACAAAGTGAAGACCCAGAGTCAAAAAACAAACAACAAAACAAAACCACAAAACCCTCCAAAAGACCAGCAAGATGGCTCAAGTGTGCAAGGGTGCTTATCACTAAGCCTAACAATTTGAGTTCCAGTGCTAGGATCCATATTTCTAGGAAAGAACTGACTCTTTGCAAGTTTCCCTCCCTCCATATACATTTAAAAACACACACACTCCACAATAAATGCAATTTAAAATTCAAAAAGAAATGTAAAATGAGAACAAGTTTCTGACTAAAGATAAAATAATTTTTTTGTGTTTCCCTGTACTTTATGCTCCAGAATCAAAGTCAACCATAAGTACTGAACATAGAACAGAAATGTCAATAAGCCAGCAATTAGAACATTTGCAATTATGAAAATATACGTAGTAGAAAATAGGAAAACAGATAACTATAATCTCTTTCATATCCATACTCTAAAAAGTTGAAAATACTATAGCATAATTGAAAAGAATTCTACTTTTGAAAATGTTTACAAGCAATGTTAAGAAAAAAAGAATTCTTTTGGAGTCACTGATTTAGACTGCCAGAGCAAAAGTCCCATTATACTTCTAGCTCTGTAAATGAAACTATAGAAACGATAGCCACAGAGTTATTCAAATGATGAATTCAATCTTTGGGGCAGGTGACAGCCACGAGATGGGGAGATCCCTTGCAAACTGGAGGACTATTTGTACTATCACAGATGCCTGGCACCTTGCTAGTTTGTATAGATGCCCCCAAAAGAGCCTAGTTGTTCTACACATGCAGAGGAATATAAAAGTGGGAGGGGTATGGATTGATTGGTGAACTGAAGGGAGGGTGGGAGAGGAGGGATGGGGAAGAAGGGTATGAGGACCAAGGACGTAAACTAATTGTTTACATAGTAAAGTTTAAAAAAAGAGAAAGAAAATAATGAACAAATAGTTTGACAGTTATTACATGATAGATGTAATACTAGTTCACCCCATAAACATAAAACGATATATTTTTCAAAAAGTAACTTTTACTTAAGGATCATTCTTAAGAGTTTTTCATATGAAAATTTACAATATCAAAATAGATTTTTTTTTCCTTTGTGGTGCAGGGGTTTGGACCACGGGTTCATACAAGGCAAATATTCCATGACTGAACTATATATCCAGTCCTAAAAGCAGATCTAACAGAAAAAAATATTAAACTGTTACCACCATCTAGGTTTGACACCATCAAACCAAATTATAGAAACTGAAAGATAAAATATTTTGTATAAGCACTTAATGTGAAGTTCACAGAGCAGTAATTAATCTTTAGTCTGACAGATGAAACTTGAAGTTAAAAGGGATAGTTGAGAGTATCTGTTAATTTGAGATTAGATTTCCAGAGATCAACATTTGAATATATAGATTTCAAAAGAGTCATTTTACTGAAAGTTCAAAACAAAATAAAGCAGATTAAATGACAAATAGATCTTTATTTTACTTCTTCAGGAAATACACATGTAGTTTATCGATTACAGAAAAGTGAACCGAGTAGGATAACATTAAAATTTAAATAAAATAACAATAAATCTCTACCTTAATCTTCCTTATTTTTGGAAACAATCTTGCTACATAGACTAAGCTAGCCTGGAATTTGAGATCCTTCCGCATCAGCCTCCCAAGTGCTGGGATTATATTTGTTTGCATCACCACACTCAATTTCCTTTATTCATACAGTCACGATATGTGGCGCTAAGAGAGATAAATATTAGAATACCCGAAGAAGTTCGAGATTACATCTAAACATTTTATCATTATACTCCTAGATTTAGTGACGTTCTTGGCACTGCACCTGGGAGGTTTCTTCTACAATGGAAGGTGTTTAATATTAAGAATCACAACTGACCAAAGAGAATAAGCAACTAGACTGCTTGTCCCTAACTAGGACACTTAAATCATCCCAAATTCCAAGGTTCAGAAACAGTCAAGGAAGAGGGGCTGGTAAGAATATAAAAGCATGAGGTGGAGAGAGTTGCTACTTAGACAGTATATTCTGGATATGATAGAGCTGCCGCATCCATGAACTCACTGCAGCTTTGTCTCCTTTCACAAGACCTGCACAAGATTTGGTCTGTCAACATTTTACCATGGAAGGAGAAGGATCTCAAGAAGCACACCTCCCTGAGACTACTGAGGGCTAGCTAATGTGGTATATGTTAGGGAAGAGTAGCTGCTTTCCTCAATGGTATGTATTCACTGATATAAATGCTCCATCAAGTGGCCAGGGCACACCATTAAAAGCAACTCAGATGAAACTTAATCACACATACATAGAAAGACATGAAATTATGAGGGATACAACAGAGAAGAAAGTTTGCAGTAGGAAAAGGAGGGAGGGATGAGATTAGGTAATAAGGGGATAAAAACGATTAAGCAGAAATGTTTCATTTTGACTATCACCTTTCTCATTCCTCATAAACAGATGATTAAAAGTATATTTTGCCATTCAATTACATTTTCTATATCCTCATGTGGTTCGCTGGAAAGATAAGAGTACTCTACTTTTTTTATAATTTCAACCTCTAACTTTCCAATTTTGTGGGTCTCAAAATTTTAACTATAATGTTCATCCATGAACATAACCTAGATGATATCTAACATTTTAAGTAGGAAGATAGCTGTCACCTCCTCTAATATCCCTATGCTCTCTGACTTATTCATTCATTCCCTACCACGACATCATTCCTTTCCTTATTCCCTCTCTCCCTTTAATAAATACATAATTTTTTAAGTTGAAAAATAGCAGGGCCAGGGATGTGGCTCAATAGTAGAGTGCTAAGCATATGCGAAGCTCTGAGTTCCATCCTTAGCACTATCCCCTCGATCCCACCAAAAGACTGGGAATATTTTTATATTATTATCTTATATTATTGTATTTTATTGTGATGCTTCTGGACAGGGTCTCAAGTAAGTTCAGGCATTCACTGCAGGCTGAGTATAAAAATGACCTTGAACTCCTAATCTCCTTGGTTTTTATGGTGCTGGGATTGAAACCAGAGCTTCTCCCTGCTAGGCTATCAACTGAGCTACAACTCCAGTTAAGATTTTTTTAATATGATAATGAGGCTCAAACTCAAATCCTTGTGTTTGTTCACCAGACTTTACTATTGAACTATATTCCCAGCCTGAAAATAGTAACTTTGTTGAGGAGCAAACCTAGGACCTCATAATGCTAAGCAAGTGCCTTACCATTGAGCAACAACTTAACTTCCCAGATTATTTAAGAAGACATAATTCATATACCATGTAATTCTCACATTGAGAGTGTATTATTCTAGTGGTTTCACTAGTACACTGACAGGAATGGTACAATCATCACTATAATCAATTTCAGAACATTTTATCATCTACAAAGAAAGTTCATAACTTTTTTAGAAGTCAGTCATTCCCTTGAACATACCTATTTTTTTGTCTCAGTGATTTATCTACTCCAAATATTTTATGTAGACAAATCATGACCCAGTGTCTTGTGTTCTGGCTTCTTTCAAAGTTTATCCATGTTGCAGTACTTCTTTTCATTATTATTGGAAAATAACATGCAAAAATATAATGTATGTATTTATCCCTTTATCAGCTGGTGAGATTTGGATTGTTTTTACCTTTTGATATTATGAATAATCCTTCTATGGATATTTATGCACAAATTTTGGATATATGCCTTAATTTATCCAGTAGCCAAAAATACTCCTTTATATGGTAACTTTTTGACATTTTTAGAGTTACTAGAACAGGCTGTACAATTTTAAATGTATGTGCATACATGTACTCACAAATGATAGTGAAAGATGTCTGATGTCCTCTTTTATCACACTCTAGCTGGTCTCTTGGGAAAGAATTTCTCACTGACCTGGAGCTAGGTTGACAACTAACAAAGCTACAGCAACCCTCCTATCTCCATCCCTCATAGTAACAGGGTTACAGGTCGGATTTACATGGGTGCTGGTAATCAACTCAAGTCCTCATGCTTGTATAGCAAGACTCTATTCTCTGAGCCACCTCACAATTTCATATCTGTGAACTAATGTATGAGAGTTCCAGTTATTCTGTATCTTCACAAATATCCATCTTTTTGGTTTTGCGGTACTGAGGACTGAACCAAGGACTTGGCATTCACTAAGGAATAACTGCTATTAAGCTATACCATTAGGTCCTCACCTGTAGCATATAAATTTTTAATTTGAAAAAGAACATTTAGTGAAGGAAGGCACATGTGTGTCACAAGGCATATGTAAAAGGTCAGAGGAGGGGCTGGAGAGGTGGATCAGGGGTTAAGCCTCTGCCTTGCAGGCGGAAGGTCCTGAGTTCAGATCCTAGACCCCATGTATAGACGCCGGGCGGAAGCGGGGGCGGCCTGCATTTCTGGTCCTAGTAGGGCGGAGCCTGTGAATCCCGGGGCAGAGCAAACAAGGAGGTGAAGGTGTCCATGGTGATTCCCGAATTCGTGATTCTACACACATACACATACACACGCACACGTGAATAAATAAAAACTTTAAAAAAAAAAAAAAAGGTCAGAGGAAACTTTCAAGAGTCAGTTCTAGCCTTTTCATGTTGTTCAGGCATGGTCTCTCATTGTTGGTGCTTTGTAGCACACTATAGACTAGTAGGTCAGCAAGCTTCCAATTAATTCTCCTATCCATCTCATTTCACAGGACTATTGAGATTACAGGTGCAAACCACTGTATCCTGTTTTTTGGGGGGGAAGAGGGGATATATATGCATATGTAGATGGAGGCCTGAAACTGATGTCAGCTGTCTTCTTTGATCACTCTTCAACTTTTATAATTAGGGGAGGGTCCCTCAATTGAACCTAGAATTTGTCAAATACTTTAGGCTAGCTAGCTGGTTTTGCCATAGGAATTCCCTATCTTTGTCTCCCATGAAGTACTGAAATTAGAAGTGGCCACATGCCTGCCTCACTATTGTATGAGTTGGTCCTGAGAATAAAACTTTGTTCCTTATGTTTGTTTGGCAAGTGCTTTTATCTGCTAAGTAATCTTCCAGTCCAAGTTAATTTTAATGAAATCTAATTACCTATTTGTGGTAGTTAATCCTGGGTGTCAACTTAACACACCTGGCATTCAATAAGATCAGCTTAGACCACCTGAAGAAATTATCTGGATAATACAAAGATCAAACCCAGATCTGATGGGAACTTCCCTTTATCTCATTGGAATCTCTCAGTAATGGACTAGATAAAAGGAACCACAGAATAGAAGAGAGACTCCAGGAAGCCCACTAGCCTCTCAGATGGGTGTGATAGCCTGTCTCCAGCTTCGGCCAGCCAGTCATTCTGCTTCCGCTATGAAAGTCTGTTTCTCTCCTCTGGAACTGTAAGTTGAATAAATCTCCCTTTTCCCCTTAAGTTGTTTGACTTTTAAGCTGTCTCACAGCAAGTAACCGTTAAACTATTTTTTAAAATTTATTTATTTAGCACAACACACATGTACAAACATGTGCACAAGTATGTTAGAGGGCATTGTGTGTCCCTGTGAGGAACCAAGGGTGACTCAGGGAATCATCCTGGATTGTTTCTACCTCCTTTTGGCTTTGCTATGGGATTTTCCAAGCTCTGCCCACCAGGGCCTGAAGTATAAACCATGCTTCTACCTGGCATTTTTATGTGGGATATAATTCAGGATCTTCTGCTTATGAGGCAGAGACTTAATCCCTGAGCCATCTCTCCAAATTTACCTACTGTTTTGTAAAAATTGTTTATGCTTTGAGGTATTTTATTTCACTTTCTAAGTGCCATGGTTGGAATGTGAATGCCCCCCCCCATTCATATGCTTGCGCCTAAGCTAGTGTTTAATGTTTAAGAAAGTTGTAGCATCTTTAGGAGTTGAAGCCTTGTTCCAAGGAATGAACATCAAAAGGGGCAGGCCTTGAGATTTAAGAGTCTGGTCTTGCTTCCTCTCAATTGCTCTTGCTCTCAGCCTCCTGATGGTTGTAGTGACTTGAATCACCCTCCTACTTCTTCCTCTAGCCATGCCTTCCATGTGTTTTCTGCCACAATGCAGACACAGACAGACAGACAGACAGACACACACACACCCTCTGGGACTGTAAACAAAATAAATATCACCTAAGTTGTCTGACTATGAGAATTGTCTGACTATAAGAATTGTCTCACAGCAAGATGTGTGTGTACTAGAAGTGAGGTTTTTAATGATAAATTTGGCTAAGTGGACCTTTGTTGATATGCTGTGGCTAGTTCCCTTGGTTCTTGATGTTGGTATGAACTCTCCTGCCAAGCTGGACTATGAACTGTAACCAGAATCACAAGCTGAAATAAACAAACAAAAAAAGAAAACAAACAAACAAAAAAGAAACACATGAGCAAACAACTTTATCAGTAGCATGAAGGACAAGCTACAACACTAGGGTAGCAATGTTTGCTAAGAAACAAATGTAATAATGTAAACAATGGTAGCAAAACAGTCAAATCATTTTAGTACACTTAAGAAAACTTCTAAAATTACCCAGGTTGGTGATTCACACCTGGATTCCATCATTATGGGGTGTAAAACAGGAGGACTGCTTTAAGTGTGAAGCTGGCGTAGGCTATATAGGAGTTCTAGGCCAAAATAAGCTACAGTGAGACCCTGTTTTGAAAAACTAAAAAGGAAGAAAACTTTAAAAATGAAAACTAGGGACTACTAGTAAAAGTGTTTGCTGTGCAAGCCCAACAACCTGAGTTCTGTCTTATTAGAAATGGGAGGTGGTGGAAATAGGAGAATTCAAGGTTCAGGGTCAATGGCCTGTCTTAATGAAACAGTGAAGAGACACTGGAACAAAGTAGAAAGGTTAAGGATCTCTACTTTGAATGTGCTAGCACCTACACATGAACAAACAGACCAGACCAGCTATTTGTGTGTGTGTCCTATAAGCTAAATATGCACTCTACCAATGAGATATGCCCAGAGCTATCCCATTACTTTTAACCAAAAATCTTCTACCACTCTCTATTTTTAGGAATTTATCTAAAACAAAATCTACTTTTTCAAATGCACAGAAAGAGGTTGGGAGTGGTGACTCATGCTTGTAATCCCAATACCTGGGAAGTGGAAGGAGGAGGATCAGGACTCATCCTCAGTGACACAGTGAGAGTGAGGCCAATCTGGGCTATATTAGATCCTAAAATAAAGGAATGAATAAATAAATATTCCAATGAGTAAAAACAGCACATTGATATAGATGGATTCTATAATGCCATGAAATGATAAAACTATAAGAACTGAAATGCATCATGTAAGAAATCTCCATGAGCTGTTCACAAAACTCTTCTAACATACTTCAAAATCTCTACTGTACTAAATAGTTGCTCTGAAGCATAGATAATTATGTGTAAGAATACTTAAAATCCTTACTTTATAGTTTAAGTACTTGGCCTGCTTTGATTGACACTATACATGGTAGTTACTTGTGTTGGACAACTTAAAATGTAATAATACAAGATTTTTTTTTAATATATGTACTAGACCAGTGAGATAGCTCAGGAGGAAAGCCATCTGCTTACAAATCTGACAACCTGAGTTTGATCCCTCAAAGCCCATAGAATGCATGCATATGTGTGCCTTTGTCTCTCTCTCTTCCTCCCACTGAATGAAAAAGTAAAAATATTAAAATAAAGAGTAAAATACATGTACTTAAGGTTCATAATACATGATATCTATTTTGTCTGTAAAGCAACCTACGTTAATTTTTTTTATTATTAAGTTAAAAAAAAAGATAAGGGAGATGGCTCAGTGGATAAAGCACTTCCTGTGCAAATGTGAGGACCTGAGTTTGAATCCCAAGAACCCATGTCTAGTTAGGTACAGTAGCATGCACCTGTAATCCCAGTCCTCCCACACTGAGACAGGACCCACTAGGAGTGGTGGCACATGCTGGTATTCCCAGCACTAAGGAGGTAGAGACAAGCAGATCTCTGGGGCTCCCTGATCAGCCAGCTTAGTCAACTTAGTGAGCTCCAAGCCAGTAAGAGACCCTGGACAGCTCCTGAAGAATGACATCTTCAAGTTGTCTTCTTCAAACCTATGTGCACACGATCACCCCTACATGTATATAAAACATTAACAGGACTGGCCAAATAGCCTGAGTTCAAGTCTTAAAACCCACATAAAGCTTGAAGAAAAGAACTGGCTGAATGAAGTTGTTCTCTGATCTATGTGCAAGTATTGTGGCATATGCAACCCCCCCTACATCATACATACACATGTACTAAAATAAGCTTGGGGAAAAAAAGTATAACTAGGGATCTATCTCGATGGTAGAGTATTTGGCATGCATAAGACCTTGGGTTCAATTGCCATCTATATAAATAGCATAATAAAACAATTATACCTGCTTTCGTTAACTATAAACCAGTAGAATACATGAGATACACACACACATAAGCTATATTACCCTTAATATTATCCTGAAGAGCAAGACAGGTGTAGGTAAGAGCTCAAGACATTTTATTTCAGGAAAATACCAGAAGAGAGAGACCAGAACAATTATAAAAATAATACTGGACAGAAGTTCAAAATGTAATGAAGATAGAAGAAGCCTGGATACACATAAAATAGGACCTTTTATGGGGAGGGAGAGAGTAAACCCTCCCTTTTCCATATAGAGACCCCTTCTTAATGCAAATAAGTTCTCAAAAGAGTTCTCGAAATGAATTCTCGAAAGACAGTTCTATTTAAATACTTACTATCATCTCCAACAGGACCTGCTGAACACTGTGCTGGGGGATCCCGAGCCAGGTCATTCAATTCCTTAAGAAAAACAAAGCAAAGAAAACAACTTAAAATTGTCACTAAATTCTCTGTGTCTCACTTAACTATTGAAGTTTTTTTAGGACTATTCTCCTTCAAAATCAGGGGAGTTGGACAAAGAATCTTTAAAATATTTTGGATTCTTAATGAAAACAATGTTTTGTAAACACTGGAAATAAAGTGGGGGAATATAACACTGACAAATCAGTTATCTAGTAATCCCTAGCACTGGAAAAAAAGAAAAAGTAAGTCATATTTTCATTGTTCACAGTTAAGCAGGTAAATACTTTGAGAAAGGTAAACAGGTTTTACATACTAAAGAGTCATGAAAAATTTGTTTGTTTTGCAACCCTGGCGAAGAACCCAAGGTCTTTCATGGGTTAGGTAAACTTGCTATCACTGAGTTACAACTATCATGTGTGAGGTCTTGGGTTCAATAATTTCCTTCATTTTATGTAAGTTTTGTTTCCAACTGTTATTCAAATATCTGCTTTTTAAAAAAAAAAAACTTTTGAGTGGAAATTGGCCTCAAACTGGAGAACTTCTGCCTTAGCCTCCTGAATGTTGGAACTGCTGGCATATGCTCTAGTTTGTAATCCTGGCCCTTGGGAGACAGATGCAAGAAGACAAGGAATTCAAGGTCTGTTGGGCTGTGATACAAGTCAGCCTGGACTAGATGAGACCATGTTTGGTTTAAAACAACAATAAAAAAAACAAAAACCCCAAAATAAAGAGTTGGAGATGTAGCTCAGTTGGGGGTGCTTACTTAGCACATGTGACACCCTTGATTTTGATCCTCAGTACTACATGAACTGTGTGAGGTAAAATATTATTGTAATGTTAGTACCTGGTAGGTAGAAGCAGAGGATTAGAAACTCAATGTTATCCTCTGTTACAGAAACAGCTATGTGGCTAGAGATTGTCTTCCAAAAGGAGAAAAAAGAGGGAGAAAACTTCAACTTTGCAGAGTACCAGAGTGCCACTTGAATGTGAGTACATGTGCACATTCCTATACCTCATTTTAATTTGAACTTACATTTCAAAACTTTTTCTTCAATTACTAAAACTGACAAACTTATATACAGCATGAAGATTTGAAATATGTATATACTGTGGGATTACTAAATTGCACTATTTTATATATACTATGTAACACATTTACCTTTTTTACACTTTAAACTGTACTCTCTGTTGCAATCAGCTTGCATGGTTGCTGATATGACCATCAAACAGCTTAAGGGAACAAGGGTTTTTTTTTTTATGATTTCTGGTTACAGTTCTTGGTCCAGCTTGATGGGAGAGCATGCACCAACACCAGGGCCAAGGGAACTGGCCACACTATCACTGTATAATGGCTGAGAGATGGACAATCCTTACTTGCCAGACCAGCATGTCTGGCCAAGTATACAGAAGGATGCCAACTCTCTCAACCAGCTCTCTGTGTTTTTATTCCAGGGCCTAATCCCACCTACCATGGGGTGGATCTTCCCCATCAGCTAGACAATGTCCTTCAGGTTTGCTCTGGGCTTAACTCAACCATCAACTCTCTACAACTGTGCCCAGAGCTCAAACCCTCAACAGTCGACACTGTGCTTAACTATAACACTCTCCAAGCGACTTTCAGCAATACATATTAAAAGTATTCCAATTTTTTTTACACGTTTTATCTTGGGAACAAAGGGGTACATATGCCACAATCTGCATGTTGAGGTCAAGAAGACAACTTGTGGCAATCTCTCCTTCCACCATATGGGTGACAGAGATCAAACTTGGGTCACTGGGCTTAACAGTGTCTTTACCCAATAAACTATCTGATATTAATTCTTCAAAACCATTAAGTACAAAACTACAATTATTATACAAAAATATAATTATTAACTATAGTTATTAAAACGTTGCACAATAGATCTCTTAGCAATCTAACCAAAATTTTGATCTATTTCTTCACAACTCTCAAGACCATCCCCTTGGCAGCGACCATTCTACTCCACCTATATGGGTTTGAAATTTAGTTTTCATATACAAAGGAAATCATATCTGCTTTTCTGTGTCTAGATTATTTTTCTGAACAATAATAACCTCCGGATTTAGTTATGTTGCTGCAAAATAGGATTTTCTTAAGGCTAAACAGTACCCTACTGTGCACAGAATTTTTTTTTAATGAGGTACCCAAGCATACCTCGAACTTATTCTTCTGCTTCTATTTTCCAAGTGTTATATGTTACCAAGCCTAGCTCCAGAACTTTTGGGTTCAGTAGCAGTTACTCTGTATGCTGCAGATAAATTATGTGCTGGGCCTTTTCCATCAGCTAGACAATCTCCTGCAGGCTTGCTCAGGAATTAACTCTGTTATTAATTCTCTACAAATGTGCCCAACTTCAATTGTCAGGTTGATACCTGTATCTAACTATGACAAAGAATTTTTAATTGCAATATAGAACTCAAGGAACACACTATGGAATATTTTTTCCCATTTCCACTTCTTCCATGAACCTTTAGATTTCACTTAATTGTTGCTCTTAAACACTTATTTGTTTCCACTTATCTTCTCTCTCTTTTTTAATGTGTGTGTGTGTGTGTGTGTGTGTGTGTGTGTGTGTGTGTGTGTGTGTGTGTTAGAGGGCACTGTGTGTGTGGCCTGTGGAGACCCAACAGTGACTTCAGAAATCAGGTTGGATTGTTCTACCGTCTTTCTGCATTGCTCTGGAATTTCCCAGGCTCCACCTTCCACAGTCAGGAAGTATAGGTAGTTGCCCCTTCCACCTAGTATTTTTACATGGGATTTGGGATCCAAACTTAGGTCCTTTTGCTCATGAGGCAGTCTTAACTACTGAGCCATTCTCTCCAGCTCTCACTTATCTCATTAAATATTATGAAAAGCTCAGAGTTCTTTTATAAATTAACTTATATATAGTATCTCCTAAGCTAATAACAAATATAAGGGGATCTGATCTCCAACTTTTTACAAACTGTAGTATAGCAGAACTGGCCAATAAATATTTGTTAAATATATAATTTAAGCACATACAAGTAGCTAGAGAAAGACAATAACATATTTCTTGCAAGATCTTCCCCCTTACTATTTTTTTTAAAATAGGGTTTAGTGTACTCATGCTGACCTTGGACTCCGATTTTCCAAACCTTCACCTCTTAAGTACTAGGGTTTCCAGTATACGACATTTTTCACATAAATGATGTATTTTTTAACATAGCATGCCACTGTTAATTCTTTCTTGATGACATCTTAGATTTAACAAAGATACATGGGAAAGCAGTAAGCTTATCCTCTGATACTTACATACCTAATACAAGTTTAAATTTTGGAAATCACAAAATGAAAAAAAAAATCAGTGAATAAATGAGAGACAGGATAACAAAACAAAACAAGTATTATAGTAAGACTACTTTCAAAGTTAAGGAACAAAAATACTAGGGAAGTATACATTTTACAAAAGCAAAAGCTTCAAACAGTTTTTTAATTGCAACCAATCTAGAACTCAAGGAACACACTCTGGAATACTTCTTCCATTTCTACTTCTTCCATCTTCCATTTCTACTTCTTCCATGAACCTTCATGTAAGGTCTCTGTCAGGAGTTGAAATTTCCTCTATTGTCAGTCACTGAGGAAGTGATCTTTGTTCTCCAAAATAGTATTACACACAGCCAGGTTAAAACAAAACAAAACAAAAAAACCCCACAGTCTCTATGTGCTAATAGACAGATGGCAAAACATCAATGCCAAAAGATTTCACAACCAAGTTCCAAAGAAAATGCTGAAATACTAGGAAAGTGTCTTTCCCAGCAGTAAGAGTGGCCAAATCTCTTCCACTAACTCAGTATTACCTTTGAAAGGAACTACATGGAATACTAGAATACTAGTCACTGAATCCCCAATTTGTTGTGTTTCTATGTTACTTGAAAAGGGGGTAAATTGGTATTTTTATTTCTATTTCTATTTACATCCTGTACAACTATAGCCACCCCAGAACTTGTGCGAACTATTTTTAAGAAACTTGTAAGCACCTAGGTATATTATATGGTGTTTAGAAATATATAAAAACTGGGGGCTGGAGAGATGGCTCAGTAAGCCTCTGCCTTGCAGGTGGAAGGTTCTGAGTTCGGATCCTAGACCCCACGTATAGACGCTGGGCAGAAGCGGGGGCAGCCTGCGTTTCTGGTCCTGGTAGGGTGGAGCCTGTGAATCCCTGGGCAGAGTAAACAAGGAGGAGGTAGAGGTGGTCCATGGTGGTTCCCGAATTCAACCATGGTTCTACACACACACACACACGCACACACAATTGAATAAAAAAAAAAAAGAAATATATAAAAACTGCTGATCCAGAACTATATTATCTTTGCAACTTCACAAGTACAGTGCTTGTGGTACAAACCTAACAACCTCAGCACAGATCTCCATAGTTCAGGTAAAAGTAGTATAAGCAATGTAAGCATCTAAAATTATAAGCATCTAAAATTAGAGTGTGTCTATAGAAAATGGGAGGCAGCGACCAATCAATCTTCTGGTCCGATTTAAAAAAAAAAAAGGTAGAAAGGTAAAGGTAAGGATTAACACTCAAAGGTTGCTCCTCCAACCTCCACACGTGCACATGGCGTAAGTGTACACACACACACACACACACACACACACACACACACGCAGAGGCTCTGCCTAGTGGCACACACCTATAAGTTCCAGTTACTAAGAAAGTCAATCCTAAGCAACCAAGCAAAAGAGAAAAAATTTTAAAAGCCTATCAATATAGCTCAGTGTTAAGAGTTCTTGTTTAGATTCAGGAAAAGGACAGGCCCTAGGTTCACATGAGAGCGAGACAAAGTGGAGTAAGCAGAGTTAAAAAACAACAACAACAAAACAGCAAACTCATGTATTTTACTATCCACAACACAAAGTCAGTCAAATTGTTGTCTCATATATTCACCAGAACTGAGAGTGGTGGTATATGCCTGTAATTCCAGTAATGGAAATATGAAACAACAGGATCTATAAGTTACTGGGCTACATAAGACACTGTCTCAAAAGAGAGGAAGGCTGGAATTTAGTTGATAGAGTGATAGCTTAGTATACTATACACAAGGCCCTGGGTTCATATCCCAGTACCACATAAACAGGTGTGGTAGAATATGCCTACATTCTCAGTTCTTAGGAGGTGGAGGAATCTATCTTCAGCTACTAATGAGTTCAAATCCAGTCCGGGCTACAAGAGACCCCATTTTCCCCTCTACTCAAAAGGGAGCTGACAAGATAACTCAGGATAAAACCACTTGCTGCTCAAGCCGGATAACCTAGTTCAATTCCTCAACCTACAAGGTAGAGAGAACAACTCCTGAAAATTGTTTTGACCTCCACATATGCCACATAGCATGAATGTATGTATGAATGTATAAGTACACACAGAGAGAGATTAAATGGAAATTTAAATCACAAAAACCTGAGTTCAATCCCCAGCACCCATGTAAAAAGCTGGGTGTAGTGATGCTCATGTGTAATCCCAATCTGAGGAGGTAGAGATGGGCCGATACCTGGGGTTCCAATAGCTGGCTCAGAGGTAGCCTCACCTCTCCAGCAAGCATCAGGTTCCAGTGAGAGAGACTATCTCAGAAATTAAGGTGGACAGCAATTGAAGAATGACATCCCACACATAAGTACATGCATACTTTTTCTGGCTAATATGAGAAAGCATTCATACAATCAGCTTAAGGAAGAAAGGGGAAATTTATATGCCTTACAGTTCCAGGAGACATAGATCCATTACAACAGAAAAGACATGGCAGTCAAGCAAAAGCTGGAGGTGGTTTAGGTCACATTGTAAGCAGCAACTGCAAGAGAAGACTGCTAGAGGAAGCAGGGCAGAGCTACCCACCTCAAGGCCCACTCCTTGGCATAACTTTGTCCAACAAGGCTCTACTTTCTAAAAGTACCATGACCTTCCCAAATATCAACATCAGTTAAAGATTCAAATACATGTGCCTGTGGGAGAAAACTCACATTAAAACCATGACAGTGTACCTGCATACACGTACACATACATAAGTATGTATATGTATATACACACACAAAGAGAAATCCTGAGGAACATTACACTTGAGATCATCATCTGGCCTCCATATGTCCCTGAACACACACATACATTACTTAAGACAAAATGATGAGCCTGGTTGTAATGATATCATTATTCTTACATATTGACAATTTCTATAAAATAGGTAAATTAGGGGCTAAGGTCAAAGCTCAAATAAAGAGTTATTTACTTAGCATGATAAAGGTTTAATCCCTAGCACCATTTAAAAGAAAACAACTTAACAATTTGAGTCCATTCCCAGAACCTTTAGAAGGGGGAAGATCCATTCCCCAAGAGTTGCCACTACAAATGTGTTTATTTGCACACATGCATCACACACACACACACACACACGCACACACACACACACACACACACACGAATGAATAAAGTTTAAAAAACTTAGAAACTTAAAAAAAAAAACAAATGGACTGGAGAGGATAATGGCTCAGGGGTTAAGCCTGTCTCACAAAAATAACATTAATTTTTAAAATTAAGTGGAAAGACAATATATATTCAAACACAGTGGGATATTTTTATAAATACTGACAAAAATTGTATATAATTAAACACGTGTGTGTGTGTGTGTGTGTGTGTGTGTGTGTATGTGTGTCAGAGGGCACTATGTGTCCCTGTGGAGGAACAATGGTGACTTCAGGAATTATCCTGGATTGCTTCTACCTCCTTGCTTTGCTCTGGGGTTTCCCAGGCGCTGCCTATCTGGGCCAAGAAGCGCAGGCCACCACCATTTCTGCCTGATGTTTTTACATAAGATCTGGGACCTAAACTCAAGAACTTCTGCTTGGGAGGCAGAGTCTTAACCCCTGAGCTGTCTTTCCAGCCCCCAAATTGTATATAATTTAAACGAGGTGTAATGGCATAAAATCTATAATCACAAAAATTAGAAGTGGAGCTAGGACTGAGTTCCAAACTAGGATGGGTTACACAGTCAATATTCAAAAACAACGAACCGGTAAGTGTAATACCACACTTGGAGGCAGACGCAGAAGGATCAGCATAAGTTACAGAGTGAGATCCTGTTTCAAAAAAAAGCAAAGCAAGGGGCTAGAGAGGTGGCTCAGGGGTTAAGTCTCTGCCTTGCAGGCAGAAGGTCCTGAGTTCAGATCCTACACCCCACGTATAGACGCCGGGCGGAAGTGGGGAAGTGGGGGTGGCCTGCGTTTCTGGTCCTGGTAGGGCGGAGCCTGTGAATCCCGGGGCAGAGTAAACAAGGAGGAGGTGAAGGCGTCCATGGTGATTCCCGAATTCGTCTGTCGTTCTACACACGCACACACACACGCACAATTGAATAAATAATAATAAAAAGCAAAGCAAAAAGTTCATATTCATAGGATACCTCATGAAGTTACCTGTTTATATATTATATAATAATTAAATCATCTCTTCAAACATTTCTTTCTATGTGATAAGCAGTTCTCACTATTATGGGTATGATCTATTAATCTTTTTTTTTTTTAATTTTTTTTTTTATTATTTATTCAACTGTGCGCATGTGCGTGTGTATGTGCGCACGTGTGTGTGTGTCTCTGTGTGTGTGTATCTGTGTATGTGTAGAACCACGGACGAATTAGCGAACCACCATGGACGCCTCCACCTCCTTCTGCCCCGGGATTCACAGGTTCCGCCCTACCAGGACAGAAGCGCAGGCCGCCCCCGCTTCCACCTGGCATCTATACGTGGGATCTGGGATCCGAACTCAGGACCTTCCACCTGCAAGGCGGAGGCTTAACCCCTGAGCCACCTCTCCAGCCCTGATCTATTAATCTTTAAAGGAATTTTTTCTTCTTTGAGAAGAGAGGTTGGCCTCAAACGCCATGTGTACTAGAGGACGATGACCTTGAACTTCTGGCCCTCCTGCCTCTATCTCCCAAATGTTGAATTACAGGAGTATGCCACTATGCCTGATTTTTTCAAGGAATGTTTACCAATCATTAGTGATGATACTCCAGGAATCTGACAGTTTAGTGTAGACAAAAGGGTGGTGATCATGTATTCCTGATCCTCCTACCTCTCTGCTTTTCAAGTGCTGGAATTATAACCATACATTAATGAATGCCTGCATTAATGAATGCAAGGCATAAAATTACAGTACAAAATTAAACTTATGGCAGCACATGACTCTTATCTAAGCTGACATTAATTATAATTTTTTTCTGAGGTATATAGTTTTTCAAAGACAACTACAAGGAGACAGTGAGAGAGCTCAGTGGTTAAGGTATCTGCTTACAAAACCTGGTCACCTAAGTTTTATCCCCAAAGCCCATATGCTGAGAGAACTCACTTCCAAAGACAGCTGCCAACAATTTCTTCCCTCTGTGTAAGCATGTCACCACCATTATCCAGAAGTAGAGTTTGTATCTCATCCTATTGAACCCAATAAAACACAGCTAACAAAACATTATCAGTTGGACATCCAAGTATTTAACAATGGAAGCTTAATAACCTTTCTTTAGAACTCTAAAGAGAAATTTAAACCTGACACTTGATACCAGGAAATTTCTGTTCAAAATTTTCCTAAGACATTGTCTTGCTATGACCTCAAATTTGCTGTATACCCCAGACTAGCCTCAAATTCTCACATCCTCCTGTCTTGATCTTCCAAATGCGGGGATCACAAATGTGTGTCACCATACCTGAGTATTATTTACATTTTTTAAAAACTTTTTATTTATTCATCCATTTAGTGTGTGTGTACCTGGGATCCGAACTCAGAACCTTCTGCTTGGGAAGCGGAGTCTTAACACCTGAGCCAGGTCTCCAGCCCCTATTTACATTTTTTTTTAAATATTTTTTTAATTTTTTATTATTTATTCAATTGTGTGCATATACATGTGTATGTGTGTGTATGTATGTGTGTGTAGAACTACGGACGAATTCCGGAACCACCATGGACCGCCTCCACCTCCTCGTTTACTCTGTCCCGGGATTCACAGGCTCCGCCCTACCTATTTACATTTTTTATATGAGGACTTTTTTCCCTCCATTTTTCATGTGTATGAGTATGTAGAATGAATTTATGTGTATGGGCATGTTTGCCTATAGGTGAGTATATGTATGCATTTACATTGTGCCTATGCATGTGGAGGCCTGAGGGGTGATATCAGGAATCATACTCGATTCTCTTGCACCTTATTCTTTTGAGCCTGGATCTCTAAAACCAGAAGGTCCCATTATGGCTAGTCTGGCTAGTCAGCCTGCTGTAGGGATCCCTAGGCTCTAACCTCTGGGGCTGGAATTATACATGGAAATATAGATGAATTATATATATTGTATTTGCCTGGCATTTGTGTATATACATGTGTGTACGTGTGTATAGATACAGAAGAGGGAATTATACAGCTTATGGAAGTCCAAGAATGATTTCAGGAGTCATCCTGGATTGCTCTACCTCCTTATTGCTTTGCTTTGGGATTTCCCAGGCTCCACCTTCCAGGACCAGAAGTACAAGTTGCTGTCATTTCTGCCTGGAGTTTTTCATGTGGGATTTGGGCTGTGAACTCAGGTTCTTTTGCTTAAGAGGCAAGAGGCTTAACCCCTGAGTCATTACTCCAGCCCCCTGCCTGGAATTTTTACGTAGGACAAGGGATTTAACCCCTGAGCTACCTCCTTAATCTCTAGATCTTTCTTTTGAAAATTCTGTTATGTGTGAGATGCGCGTATACACATCTATGACAGTTAGATGACAACTTCTGCTTTGAGGATTCTAGGATGAGTCTGAGCTACTCAGACTTCCTTAGCAAGCACAGGTACAAGATAAGTCATTTTATCAACTCCATGTTTACATTTTTAGGTATGATGATTATATTGTGCATGTGACTTCAAAAGCCCTTGTGTCAGAGCTTTTTGCTATCAGCAATATTGACTTTTCCCAAGGAATTACAAAGCTACTTTTAATACTTTGGGGTGTGCTCCACAGAAATAAAAAACACTGGGAAAGGGTAACCCCCTAACCCCCAGGAGTGGCTCAGGGGAGAGGAGCTACCTGAGAGGAAGAAGCACAAAAGGGACCTACTGTAGACTTGGAGCAAAAGGAATGCTATCGGTGCTGGGACCTGTGAGCACTATAGTAGGAAACTCGAGCATGGTGGGACTGGCTCCAGGCACACAGGCGGAGGGCAAGAGGGTTGGACACAAAGCCATAAAGCTACTTGTGTTCCTCCTCCTCGTTTGCCTTTTTCTGCTTCTGCTTTTTCTGCTTGTGGGGTGGCAGCAGAAAGCACATCATCTTGGGGCTTTCTCTTAACCAAATCAATCTGCTTTTTCATGTTCTTCCGGTGGGCAAGCTTACACTGGTTACATCGGGTCATGGCAACAGCGGCTCCAACCAGCCTCCGATGTCATAGGCCCTGTCCTTCTGCACTACACCACTTCAATATTGACCTTTTTGAGCCAGGTAATTCTCTATTGTTGAGGACTGTCCCATCTCTGCAGAACTGACCTGCAATTCCTAACCTCTGCTTATATTTGACACCCACTCTTGGTCAGGTGGGTGGGGAACTGGTTCCAGCCTCCATACAGTTTAAATTATAGGATACCTTATAATACCTAATATGATATAAATACTATGTAACCAAAATAAGTAATGCTACATAAATAGCTGTTTTACTATACTGTTTTGAGGGAGACAAGAAAAAAAAAAAGGCATTTTCAAAATAAACTATTTCTGGGCTGGAGAGGTGGCTCAGGGGGTAAGCCTCTGCCTTGCAGGTGGAAGATCCTGAGTTCGGATCCTAGACCCTACATATAGATGCCAGGTGGAAGCAGAGGCAGCCTGCGTTTCTGGTCCTGGTAGGGCGGAACCTGTGAATCCCGGGGCAGAGTAAACGAGGAGGTAGAGGTGGTCCATGGTGGTTCCTGAATTCATCCGTGGTTCTACACACACACGTACACACACATACATGCACAATAAATAAATAATAAAAAAAAAACAAAACCACTTTTTGAGTATTTTCAATTTGTAGTTGATTGAATCCAAGAATTAGAGAAACCCATAAATATGGAGTGTTGATTGGATCTTCCAACAGGATATTACAAGATCCTTCTCAGGAAAATCTGATTCGAGATTAAAAGATATAAAATATGGAGTTGGCAAGATGGCTCAATGGGTGTCATAGTTAAATGCAGGTGTCAACTTGACAGTTGAGGGTTTGAGCTCTTGGCACATTTGTAGAGAATTAATAGTTAAGCCCAGAGCAAACTTACAGGAGATTGTCTAGTTGATGGGGAAGACAACCCAAGGTGGGTGAGACTAGGCTCTGGACAGGTGAATAAAATACAGAGAGTTGGTTGAGGAAGTTGACATCCTTGTGTATAGTTGGCCAGGCACGCTGGTGTGGCAAGTAAGGATCATCCCTCTTTCAGCTGTTATGTGGATATGTGGCCAGTTCCCTTGGCCTTGGTGTTGGTGTGAGCTCTCCTGCTAAACCAGACAAACAACTGTAATCAGGAATTGTAAGAGAAAATAAACCCCTTGTTTCCTTAAGACGTTTGATGGAGATTTTATCCCAACAATGCAGAATAACTGCTACAATGGGTAAAAGTGCCTATGTGCAAACATGGCAACATGAGTTCCAATGCCAGAACACACACGGCAAATACAACTGACTTCAAAAAATTGTTTTCTCACTTCTACACATGCTCTCCTGTTTTCTCTCTTCCCCCCTCTAGTAACAAGGTTTTTGAAGAATTATAAAATACACCAAAGCCAGCAATTTGTCATGGAAAAATCCTCACTGGTAGAACATAAACTTGATTCCACAGTTGCTAAATTCTATTCAAATCATCTAACCAGTATTTTTATTGTCCTTTTTTTTTTTTTTTTCATGTGTGGGTGTTTGTGTGTGGAAGAGGGCACTGTGTGTGTCTATGGATGTCCAAGGGTGACTTTGGAAGTCACCTCCCAGAGTGAAAAGTGCAGTCCACCAATATTTCCACCTGGTGTTTTTACACATGTGCTCTCTAATCCCTGGACTTTTAATCCTTGAGCCATCTCTCCTTCTTAAGATAATATTAAATGATATGCCTATATAATAATGAGACAAATGACATAGTCATTGTTTCTTGATTAGAAGTGCTATATACTCCAACACTGACATCATGGCAGCCTATCAATTGGCCTGGATACACTGGAAAAAGATGATTCCTAAAACAAAAAGTAGCAGGATAATACAAAATTTTACTGTTCTTCTGAGAATGGTGCAGCATTTAAAATTTATGTTTATGTCTGAGATTTTCTATTTAATATAGCTAGATGGCTGACAGGATAATTAAAGCTACAAAGTGAGGTCTTATATAATATGTAGGAATTACTGTAATATATGGTAAAGATCTGGCATCCAAAATAAGAATTCTTACAACTCAATAACGAAATGACAAATCAGGCTGAAAATGTAGGTCAGAATGGAACACTGCATAGTACATGCAAAGTCCTGAGTTCTAGCCCCAGCATTGAAGGAAAAACAACAATCAATAAAACCAAAACCATATGAAAAGTAGATAAGTGACTGAAAGATTTCTCTGATGATGAGTAGCCAACAAGCACATAAAACCCACCCAAAACTATTATTAAAATGTGAAGCCACTACAAAAAGTATAATCAAAATAAAATAAGCAGTGGTGAAGATGTAGAAAAGTTATAAGCCTCACAAATAAACAGTGGAATATAAAATGTTCCAATTTAGAAAAACATTATACCAGTTTTGTAAAAAATTAAATACGGAATCATCAGATGTGGTTTAGTGCTAGGGATTGAACCTAGGACCTCAAGAATGTTAAACAAGCATTATATCACTGAGCCACAAGCACAGTTCAAGTTATTCTTAATAACTAGGTGAAGTCATTCAAATGTCTGTTAACAGATAAATTAAAAAGAAAAATAAGTTGTGCTTATGCATACAATCTTGGTATTCTTGAGGTTAGGGAGGATCACTTAATTCCAGACTGGGAAGAAGGGGAGAAGGAGTAAAAAAGAGGTAGAGAAGAGAAGAAAGAATAACAGTGAAGAACAAAGAAAGAAGGTGAGAAAAAAGATTGTCCTAACTGGTATTTTATCTAAGGTTCTAAAATTACAGAACAATTCAGCTTCATGGTCTAGGGCTTAAGAAAATGACAGCTCCTTCTCAATGTCAATAACACACACTTTAAGCTGTTCTAAGTATGAACAAATTCTAAAACTTGTATTAAAGCTGCCATGTTAGGGAGATGGTTCTGAGGTTAAAGTGATTACCATGCAAGCAAAGTGATCAGAATACAGACCCTCAGATCTCCTGAAAAATATCAGGTGAGCATGGCAGCTCCATGTAATTCCAGCTACATAAGGCAGAGCCTGGGAATCCCCAGAGCAAGCTGGTAAGCCAGACTAGCCCTACCAGTAACTCTGGGTTTAGAAATAGGTTCCCAAAAGAATAAGAAAAGAGCAATCAAAGATGATTTCCACTATCAGGCTCAGGGTTCCAGATGCAAACATCCTCATGTGCCTCTGCAAATACACATGCATACACACACAGAGAGAGAGAGAGAAATAAGTAAAGCAAGCAAGGAAGCTCCATTTGGATCAAGCCTGAGGACCTTCGGTCCATCTCTGGAGCCCACATAGTAGAAAATGAGAAAAACCAACTCATTCAAGTTGTCTTCTGACCTTCTTACAATCATGCCACTGTTAAACAGACACCCTTTCAAGAAACAGAACTCTAACTTACTATCAAATATATATTAATGATATATATTTTACCCAATAGATGAATCAGAAGGTCCAAAAGTAAATCTATATTATCTACAACAATGAATACTTAATAAGTGAATAATTTTAATTATAATTCTGAGACGTATTGAACTATGCATGTAGGCTGGCCCCCAATTCCTAATCCTCTTGCCTCTGCCTTCTTTTATATGCTGAGATTACAAGGCATGTTAACCACCACACCAGCCAAAATGGGATCTTTTTTTTTCCTTTTCCTTTTTGCAAGGTTGAGATGGAACTTTGAACTTCATATATCCTACAAAATATTTTTAAATATGCAGACTCTGAGATAGCAAACTTCCAATCTAGGCCACTATCACTTACTAAACTTCACAGTTAAGTAAGGACTAAGGTTATTATATAGCACAGAGGTAAAGTACTTGACTAGCATGTACAGGGGTCCTAAATTTAACCCCCAGCACTTCAAAATTAATTTATTCATTTTAAAAATACAATCAAATTAGTTAAGGATGATTTTGTTGTTGCAAGGGTAAGGAAATACAGCTCAGGGCATGTCAGGCAAGCACACTCAGTCACTACAGAAAGTTTTAAAGATTTATACAACCAATATCTATACCTACTACTGGCGTAAGATTTGGACTTAGGGATTGACAATAAAGTTCAGTGGTAGACTGACAGAATACAGCATAGGGCAGCAGAAGAGCAGTGAAGTGGACAGCAATGGCCAACCATAATGCAGAGTACCAGTGAACCAGCAAGGCTCACCCAGAAGCAGGCCAACCTAATCTTTCCCCATCCTAAGGCTTTGGGACCCTCTTGGAAGAGAGGACACTAAAGAACCTAAAGTTGGGAAGGTTCACCGTTGGACAAGACATTCCATTCAGACAGGACTGCTACATCTAGGAACTCACTGAGTGGGACCTGTCCTGCATAATGACTGACATACCAACATGTTCCCATAAGCTATCAAGGAATTCAAGAGAGATGGGAACATACAATAGAAACCTTGGGGACTAAAGCTGGATGAAATGAAGGAAGTGCCCCTATGAGTGGGGTGACCCAAAGAGAGGCAACTTGGTATGCCCCATGAGGCTGAACCTCCACAGGAGTAGACAAGCCAGAGGGAACCCTGGAGACCATAAAGCAGATAGGCAGTAGAAGTGAGATGAAACGATACAGGGAAAGGAAGGAAATGGGAAGAAGGAGGGAAGCAGGGATAAGTACTCAATATGCCTGTAAAACCAGAAAAATAATTTTTAAAAATGCCAGGCAGAAATGGCAGCAGCCTGCACTTCCAGTCCTGGAAAGTGGAGCCTGGGAAACTTCAGAGCAAAGCAAATAGGGGATAGATGCAATCCCAAAGTCACCCTTGGGCTTCCACAAGTACACACAGTGCCCTCTGACATACACACACACAGAGCCATATAGGCAAAAATAATTTTTTGATGTCTTCATAAGCATATTATATTAATAAATTGTTCTTTTATGCAGTAAAAAATATGAAAGTTCATGGTGAAGTACTTGGCTATTATGTGTAAATTCTTAAATTCAATCCCCAAAAAAGCAAATAAAACACCTATTAGGTTTGAGACATGTTAAAAAAAAAACTTTGTACTACATTTGCAATGTTTCTGTAAATCTGAAATTGACTTTAATTTTCAGAAAGTTTTAACGATGAAAAAAACTCAAAGACTATTATAGCAGTTACTTTATTAAAAAATTCTAGAGACAGAGCTGGAGAAATGGCTCAGGAGTTTAAAACTCTGTCTCACAAGCAGAAGGTCCTAAGTTTGGATCCCAGGTCCCACATTAAAAAAACAAAAAACAAAAAACAAAATAAAAAACAAACAAAAAAACACCAGGCAGTAACCTCAGCGGCCTGCACTTCTGGTCCTGGTAGGTGAAGCCTGGGAAATCCCAGAGCAAAGTTCAGGAGATAGAAGCAATCCAAGATGATTCCTGGAGTCACCTTTGGTTCCTCCACAGAGTCACACAGATGTTAGTTCTACTGGGTCTCCAACTATAAACAAAGAATGTAGGAGGTAGTAAGAGATAAGATTAGAAGGGGGCTGGAGAGATGACTCAGAGATTAAGCCTATGCCTGACAAACAGAAGGTCCTGATCCTGGATCCCAGGCAGAAATGATGGCAGGCCCAGAGGAGAGTCAGGCATGCACAATGAAGGACTCTCGGGGAATGGGGGCGGGAGGCACTGGGGGATGGGGAGGTAGGGGAGAGGAGAGGGGGAGCAGGGCGGGAACTGGTGTGCCTATTAAGTTTGCATGAGCGGAAATAATAATAAAAAATGTATTAAAAAAAAAAAAAAAGAAATGATGGCAGGTCTGTACTTCCAGTCCTGGAAGGCAGAGTCTGGGAAACTCCAGAGCAAAAGCAAATAGGAGGCAAAAGCAATCCAGGGTGATCCCCAAAGTTCACCTTTGGGTCTCCACAGGTACACACAGTACCCTCTGATACACACAGACTGATACACACAAGAGTAAGATGAGAAGGCATTCTTTGTATAAGGGAAAAGAACTTAGACCAAAAGAAAATGACTCTGAAAGAACAACTAGAACCATCTGGAGCTATTTAATTTTCATTTTGTGTGTGTGTGGGGGGGTGTATGCATGCATGAAAGTCAGAGGACAACTTTTTTTCATTTTCATGTATATATGCAGAGGATGCATTCTTATGTATATCCACACACATACATATCAAATTTACAGGCAAATGTGTGTGCAGGTACATTTGGAGGTCCAAGGTTGATCAACCTTAATTTGTCTACCACCTTATTCCTTTGGAACCTGGTTCTCTAGTTAAACACTGATATGGCTAGTCTGACTAGCCAGCTTGTTCTAGGTATTCCCAGGCTGTCTTCTGGGGCTAGAATTAAGGAGAGCAGCTAAAGCTGCCTGGCATTTTACATGTGACCTGGGGATATAAACTGTGGTCCTTTTCTTGTTTAGCAAGTATCTTAAACCACTAAATATCTATCTCCCAGCCCTTCCTCCTAATCAAGCTCAGAGTCCACTAACAGGGATAGTCTAGCTAGGTATCTTACTCTTGGAATTTCTAATCTCTGCATTTTGAAGGCGGAATGACAGGCAGGCTGCCACACTTATCTGGCATTGTACATGGGATCTAGGGAGTCAAGCTCCAGTTCTTTTGCTCATACAGCAGAACACTTCTCCAAGTGCTTTAACTGCTAAGCCATCTTCCTAGCTATAAGAGCAACTTCTGGGAGTCAATGCTCTCCTTCCATTTGAGTCCTGGGAATCAAGCTCAAGATACCAGGCTTACATGGCAGGTTTTTACTCACTGAGTCATCTTGTTGGCCTGGTTTTGTTGTTGTTTGAGTTTATTGTTTTGTTTTGTGGAGAAATGGTCTATTTTGTAGCCCAGGTTGGCTTAGAACTCACAATGGGAAGCAATCATTCTGTCTCAGCCTCTAGCATGCTGGGACTGCAGGCATAAGTCACTATACCTAGGAGAACCACTTCAACTATAGTAGTATTTCCCATGACACACTTTAATAAAGGGAAAATATATTTATTCTAAATTTTAAAAATCTTTTATCTTTTGTTTTGAGGCAGTCTCATGTAGCCAGATTGGCCTTAAACTCCTAATCCTCCTGCCTTCACATGTGTTGAGGGTTGTAGGTGTGTGCCACTATATCTGACTTTAATTCCCTTTTAATATGTTTAAGTTATATTAGATAGTTCTTGAATTTTAAATTTTTTTATTATTTATTCAATTGTGCTTGTGTATGTGTGTGTGTGTGTGTGTGTGTGTGTGTGTGTGTGTGTGTGTAGAACCACGGACAAATTCGGGAACCACCATGGACCGCCTCCTCCTTGTTTACTCTGCCCAGGGATTCACGGGCTCCGCCCTACCAGGACCAGAAACACAGGCCGCCCCCGCTTCCCCCTGGTGTCTATACGTGGGGTGCTAGGATCCGAACTCAGGACCTTCTGCCTGCAAGGCAGAGGCTTAACACCTGAGCCACCACACCAGCCCCCAGTTCTTGAATTTTAAACCAATACTTTCCCTCAAGAAATTTGCATAAAGATAAATTTTGCCCACTAATTTTTCATTTGTGTTCATATAGAACAAAGGATATCAACTTCATTACAGTTTATTTGTTCATCCAAATAAGTAATTTGTTCATCCACTTCTTGTCATATTAAGTATGTACAAGAACGTTTTTAATCAAAAAGTACCACACATAAAAATATTTCTAGTATGCTAACTCATTTCCCGTAGACCTATAGCTAAAATACTATTTTAAATGCCAGCTTCTTGGGAGGCTGAGGCAGGACACTGGGGGAGCAGAGAGCGCCTTAAAGGCCGTTCAATTACTGGCACTGTTTGCTCACTAAATAAAGGAATCATAAGCAAAGAACAGCCTTCTATAATTTAGAATTAGATGATTTATCCACGATTTAGTAATGTCAGCAGAAGTCTAATTACAAATAATATGTGAAATACACATTCAGCTAAGCTTTGTGGTACACTTCTGCAATCCTAGCACTTGTAAAGTGGAGGCATGAGGAACCCAAATTCTAGGGCAGCCTAGGTTACAAAGTGGAAACTGCTCAAGAAACAAAAACAAAGTATTTTCTTTTGCTACAATGTTTGAAACAAATTTTATATTATGCAGCAAAGGAAATACAATAACAAAAAATATAACTGAGAAGGGTGGATCTTTTTCTTTCTATTTAATTATATGTATGTATGTGTGTGTGTGGGGGGGTGTTTCAGAAGGCACTGTGTGTGCCCATGTATGATATCATCCTGTATTGGTCTACCTTCTCTTGGCCTTGCTCTAAAGTTCTCCAGGCTCCACCTTCCAGGGTCAGAAGTTCAGCTCACCAGGATTTTTATGTGGGATTTGGGATCTGAACTCAGATTCTTCGGCTTCAGAGGTAGAGACTCAACTTCTGAACCATCTTTCCAGCCCAAGGGTGACCTTTGAAATGTAGAGCTTTTTTCCCCCAGTGCTAGGATTTGAATCCAAGGCCTCACATACACTTAGAAAAAGATTCTGTGACTGAGCTACATCCACAGATATTTTTATTCTTAAAGTATTTATTTTTTAACATGAAAATTAAAGTATCTTGTTATTTTTAATTTTGTGCATGTAATAATATATTAATTATATAATTTAATTTACCTGCGAACATGTGCTTTTTTTCCATTTTCTTTCTTTAAAAAAGGTCTTTCCAGGAGCAGTGGTTTGAGTCTGTAATTTTAGCACTTGGGAGGTAGAGATGACAGGATCAGAAACAAGTTAAGATTATCACAGACTAAATATATAACTGAGTTTGCAGCCAGCCTGGGCATCCTCTCCCTGATAAATAATTAAAAGCAAACAATAAAAACTAAGAGTCATAACCAGCATTTGGAAGACTGACATAGAATTGAGTTCTGAGGCCAATCTGGGCAAGATCCTACCTAAAAAAAAAAAAAAAAAAAAGGTAATGGAAAAAATGAGTGATAATCATTTAACTGTAATACAAGTTAAAAACTCAAGTACCTACTGAATTTGGCCATTAAGTTGTCATCAGTGATCTTCTCATTAAATAGTTTAAGAACAATGAATAAACTATCTTTTCAAAACCTCTTCACTGAAATGTCAACTATGGAAGGGATAAAAGGGGTCAGTGAGGTGGCTTGAAAGTTAAAGGTGCCTGCATGCAAACCTGGTGACCTGAATTCAATCCCTGGAGCCTTCATAGTGAAAGGTGAGAACAAACTTCTGAAAGTTGCTCTCTGACCTCCCTCCACATGTGCTATGTTCCTGTATACATGTGCCATGTGTTGCCCTTTGCCTGTATGGTTGCTGATAAATCACCATCAAATGGCTTAAGGAAACAAGGGATTTATTGTCTCTTACAATTGTCTGGTTACAGTTCTCAGTATGATTGTCTGGTTACAGTGCTCAGTCCAGCTTGACAGGAGGGCTCACGCCAACACCAGGGCCTAGGGAATAGGCCACACCATCTCTACATAATGGCCAAGAGAGGGATTATCCTTACTTGCCAGACCAGCATATCTGGCCAAGTGTACAAAAAGATCCCGACTCTCAACTAGCTCTCCGTGTCAAGTTGACACCTGTGCCTAATCATGACACCATTTTTCTGTGTGTATGCACTATCTGTCTCCATTTGGGTGTGTGTGCATGTATGTATGCATAAAGAGGAAAAAGGTGGCTCTAGTGGAATGAGGGGAGTTCAAAATATCTTTTCACTGAGTGTGAGGTTATAGCTCAGAGATAAGAGGACTTGCTTAGCATGAAATGATGCCCTGGATTTACATACACACAGTTACTTCACTGGTTTTTATTTTCTTATGAGAGGAAAACAAATTTAGGTGCTGAAAGGAATTGACAGAGAAGATACTGGAATGTAATAAAGGGCAAGTAGAGCTTCTCTAGAAGAAAGAGAGGAACAGTGATGACTGAGACTGTCCAATCAGGAGAAGCACTGACTGTAAGGTCTAGACTGCCCTCATCTGACATAATTTTAGACGTACTTGTTTTTTATTTTTTTTTTTGTATGTTTGCTCATATAAACTAGGGAAAACAGACTTCTCAAATGATTGCTAAAAAATATTATTTCTTGATATTCACAGAGCACACTAAATATATTTACTTTGTTTTGTTGTTTGAAACAGGGTATCAACGTAGTACAGATCAGCCGCAAATTCTACCTAAGAACTCGTGCTTTTTTTACAGATCAAGAATGTGCTATCACATCCGGCTCTGTTGTTTTTTAATGCCTCCAAGAAAATATGAAAAAATTGAAATATCAAGATTTCAATTTCCTCTGTATAGTAAGTACTTGGATTATTTGTTGTAATTTAAACAGTGTTTAACCCTCTAATATATTGCCCATGCTCTGGCAAATGCCCAAGCACATGTTAATAAAGACAAACCTGATCAAACTTAATGGGGCACACATGAAATAAGATAGGAAAGTTGAGAGGGATATTGGTTGGAAAGAAGTAGTTTTTTCAATGGAACAAGGAGGGGAAAGTAGGTTGAGAAATATGTGGTAAAAATGACTTAAATTCACTGTATGCTTTTATTAAACCTTCAAAAAAATATATGTGTGTTTAACAATATTTGACCTTGCTGGATAGCTTAAATAGTACCAAGGAATACTGTAGAAGCCTGCTGGGGGAGAAAAATAATCATAAGCCTTACCAACTTATAAGATCTTCAAGTTGCAATAAAAATCACAATGGTGGGCTGGAGAGATGACTCAGGGGGGTTAAGACTCTGCCTCACAAGTAGAAGGTCCTTAGTTCGAATCCCAGGTCCCATGTAAAAACACCAGAAGGAAATGCAAGTGACCCACTTCCAGCCCTGATGGGCAGAGCCTGGGAAATATCAGAGAATAGCAAAGAGGAGGTAGACACAATCCAGAGTGATTCCCGAAGTCACCCTTGGACCTCCACAGAAACAGAGTGCCTTCTCTCTCTCTCTCTCTCTCTCTCTCACACACACACACACACACACACACACAAAATCTAAAAAAGAAATCACCATGGCAACCGGTGGCATGAGTGGCATGAGCATAATAGTGGCATGAGTATCAAGGACACAAAGCTTTCAGATTGGACTCAAGACCCATTTCTCAGAATGGAACACATTCCTGTTACTGTTAACTAGAACAAGAACTTATAAAAGGGAAGGAAATAGATCACTAGGGAAGACAGCCTATGAACCTGTAAGTAGAAAGACAGTATACTAAAATGCTCTGTAAATACCTGTTATATAAGCGCATTCAACACTTAGCCTAGAAGTCTACAACAGAGGTAGAAGATCTCAACACTCTGACGGGATGCAGCCTAGGGCAGTGGAAGAGCAATGAAGAGAACAATGGCAGTCAGAATGCAGAATATAAGTGATTCTGCAATGCTTACCCCTGAATCAGATCAACCTAATCTCTCCCATCTTAAGGCTCAGGGAACCTCATGGAAGAGGGGGCAGAAAGACTAAGAGCCTAAAGATGAGAAGGTCCACCGTTGGACAAGACAATCCAAGCCAGGCCTGCTGCATACAGGAACTCACTACAATGAGACTTCTCCTTACCAGACCTGCAAAATAAGTGACATACCAACATGCCCCCATAGATTAGCGAGTATCTCAGGAGACATAATTATATGCAGTGGAAACCTTGGGGACTAGGGTTGGATAAGTTAAGAGGAAAGCCCCGTGTCAGTGGAGTGGCCCAAGTCGAAGGAGGAGGAGGGGGTGGGATGGGGGGGTCACTTGGTATGTCACAAAGGCTAAACCCCCACAAGAGTAGACAAGCCAGAGGGAACCCTGGGGCCCATAGAACAAGCAGGAAGATGGGGGGGAGTGGGATGAATTGATGAAGGGAGGAGATGAAGGACTAGAGGAAGGGGGGAAAGAACAGAAGCAGGAGTAAGTACTCAATATGCTTGTGAAACTAGGAAAAAAAATTTTTTTAAACTTATTAAATTAAAAAAGACAGAATTTTGTAATTTTTCTAGAGACTAAAAACCAGTTTCAGAGACTGACAAAATGATTCAGTGGGCAAATGCATGCTTATAACCTGGAGACCAAGTTTCATCCCTGGAGGTACATGGTGAAAGGAAGAAAACTGACTTCTGAAAAATGTCCTCTGCCCTCCATCCATGCTCCATGACATACATGTATGTGTGTTGTCTCTCCTTCCTTACTCTTTCTCTCAAATAACTAAATAAATGAAATTTTTAAAAGTTTGACTCTGGGGGCTGGAGAGGTGGCTCAGGGGTTAAGCCTCTGCCTTGCAGACGGAAGGTCCTGAGTTCGGATCCTAGACCCCACGTATAGACGCCAGGCGGAAGCGGGGGCGGCCTGCACTTCTGGTCTTGGTAGGGCGAAGCCTGCGAATTCCGGGGCAGAGTAAACAAGGAGGTGGAGGCGTCCATGGTGGTTCCCGAATTCGTCCGTGGTTCTACACACATACACACACACACACACACACACACACGCACGCGCGCGCGCACAATTGAATAAATAATAATAAAAATATATATATTAAAAAAAAAGTTTGACTCTGATAAAAAAAAATATGCGGGGATCAGACCATACATATTTACCTAAGTCGTGGTGGCTCATACCTGTATTTCAGTACTCAGGAAGCCGAGACAGGAATATCAACTCAGGAGTTCAAAGCCATCCACAGATAGAAAATCTCAAAATTAATATCTTCAGGTTCCAGGACATAATTTAAATACCAAATTGAATAGGGTCTAGGATACAGTTCTATAATCCCTGTTACTCGGGAACTGCAGGAGGAGGAAACTTAGCAGAACTGCCTCAAAACCAGAAATATGAAAGGGTATAAGGATATCACTAAATTAGCATTAGCACCTGGGTTCAATCCCCAGCACCTTGCAAAGCAACACAACAAAAACATTCATCCATGCCAGGGAGATGCCCCAACAGATTAAGTTACCTGTTCGAAAACCTGGCAACCTGAGTTTGATTCCTGGAAGCCCACATAGTGGATGAAGATAATTGACTTCTGAAGTTGTTCTCTGACCTCCACCTGTGCACCATACATACACGTACACATACCTTCTCCTTCCCTCTCTCCTCTTTTGCAACTTAATCAAATTTCTGAAAAAGGATCGTTCTCAAAGTAAAACTGGTCTAGAACTCATTAAGCACAAGCTAGCCTCCAACTAGTAGCAATCCTCCAGCCTCTACTTCCCAAGTACTAGGATTACAGATATGAGCCACGATGCTTTGCTTTCCCAATCGTTTTGGTTTTTGTTTTGTTATATTTTACTTATTAGAGAAGGAGGAAGAATAGGAGAGGGAATGAAAAGGAAGAGGAAAAAAGGCAGGGAGGCAAGAGCTCTCCCACTCATGCATGCCATAGTGCACAGGTGGAGGTCAGAAGATAACTTTTGGAAGTCAGAACTCAGGTCTCCAGGTTTACCAGTAAGCATTTTACTTGCTGAGCTCTACTTCCCAATCATTTTCAAAGTGTACTGTCTACAAAAAAATGATTCACAACATGAAACACATCAGTGTTAAATTGTAAACATCTACAATGGTATTAATGTATTTGTTAAAATATTACTCCCTAAGTTCACATAAGACCATATAAAGCTGGGTAAGATGATGGGTACCCATGGTCTTAGCTACTGGGGAAGATAAGATCGATCATTTAGGAGTTGGCAGAGGTCAGCAACATAACAAAACCTTCGTCTTTTTAAAAAAAAATCACACAAAGAATTCAGGAAGCTCAGTAGGATTTTTGGGTTATGTATATACATGTGGCTCATTAGAATGTTTACAAAAAGCTATTTAATCTTGCCCATACATGCAAAGTAATACTTATAAACTTTAAAAAATGCAAAATTTTTATCATGATTTAATTCTCTAACAATTCTGATTAATGAATCCTGATTTTTTACTAGTTTTAGTACATATACTAAATTGGTGCCTACCAAAAACAAACCCAAAATATTTTAAACTGAATTGGTTGCCAAATTTTGAAATTGTGGCTTCTCTTTAAAAGGGGGGAGGGACTTTGGAGTCTCTTAAAAAGAAAACCAAATTGGATCCATTTCAATGTCCACCTGTATAAAAGGAAAAAAATTTGTTTTACTTGTTTTTTGTTATCCAAATGAAAGTTTTTCAAAAGGTATAGTTCTGTTTGTGTTCAGATTATTGAAATATGAAAAGATTCTTAATTACCTCTGTAATAATATGAAAATGTATTAGTACAAACAAATATATACTACATAAAAATTTTAAAAAAGGGAGAGGGAATTTGGCAAACTGGACCCACAGATCTTGGCAATGGCATAATTTGGAGGAAGATGGATAGCAGTTACTCTCATGTGACAGTAGATCCATTTTCTAGTTTCCTCATTCTCCTTACTCATTTCCGTTATCTATCTACCCTTTATAAGCTTGAGTTTGGAATTTTTTTTTAAATTTTGTATTATTTATTCAACTGTGCGCATGTGCGTGTGTTCGCGCGCGCTCGTGTGTGTGTGTGTGTGTGTGTGTGTGTGTGTGTGTGTGTGTGTGTGTAGAACCATGGACAAATTCTCGAACCACCATGGACGCCTCCACCTCCTTCTGTCCCGGGATTCACAGGCTCCGCCCTACCAGGACCAGAAGCGCAGCCCCCCCCCCTTCCACCTGGTGTCTATACGTGGGATCTGGGATCCGAATTCAGGACCTTCCGCCTGCAAGGCAGAGGCTTAACCCCTGAGCCACCTCTCCAGCCCGAGTTTGGAATTTTTATTTAACTGAAAACTTTATCTTTGCTTGATTATTTCCCAAGTCTTTTTTTTTATTTTTTTATTATTTATTCAATCGTGCATATGCATGTGTGCGTATGAGTGTGTATGTATGTATGTGTGTAGAACCACGGGTGAATTCGGGAACTACTCCGCCCTACCAGGACCAGAAACGCAGGCCATCCTCCGCTTCTGACTCTACGTGGGGTCTAGGATCCGAACTCAGGACCTTCAGCCTGCAAGGCAGAGGCTTAACTGTTGAGCCACCTCTCCAGCCCCATTTCCTAAGTCTTAAAAGATAGTCCTAAAACTCTTTTTTTTAATTCATTTTTATTCAGTTGTGCGTGTGTGCGTGTGTAGAACCATGGGCAAATTCAGGAACCACCATGGACCACCTCCACCTCCTCGTTTACTCTGCCCCGGGATTCACAGGCTCCGCCCTACCAGGACCAGAAACACAGGCCACCCCCCCCCGCCCCCCGCTTCAGCCCGGCGTCTATATGTGGGGTCTAGGATCCGAACTCAGGACCTTCCACCTGCAAGGCAGAGGCTTAACCCCTGAGCCACCTCTCCAGCCCCCTAAAACTCTTTTATCATAGAAGCAGAATAAATATTGCATTTCTTCAAAGTTATGTACACCAAATCTTACAATTAGCAGGACAATATTAAAACATACAAAGCATTAAAGTTTGCTTTTTTTTTTTCTGAGACACAGTCTCAAGTATCTCAAGCTGGACTGAACTGGATGTAGTGAGGATGACCTAGAACTTCTGATCCTCTTGCTCCTGAGTCCTATGATTATATTACAGACATGCACAAAAACTAGAGCTTTGTTCAAGTTTTCAACTGAGTTCTGGCTCTAGCTCTAGTAGTTTATCTTTTCTCAATCTTCAACATCTCAAAGAATCAAGATATTTAGCTTGTCACTCTTCCCAAGACCAGAGATATTAATCCTCTATTTCAATATTAGAGCACCTGATCTCTGTAAAGGTAAAAGAAAAAATAGGAAACTTCAAAAATGTCTTTGATACTGTTTACAGAACACACAAAGCCATCTTTACTCCAGAGCCTACTGGATCTTATTTTAGACATAATTTTAATAAGATCCGTGATCTGGTTTCCTAGCTTACAATAGATGAGATGCAGCCAACTGAAAAAGGACTGGAGGTGGTGCTACAAAAGGCAAGCAAGCACTCAACGCATCAAAAATCAAAGCTGAAGACCTATAAAGTCAACAGAAAACCTGAAAATATAGTAGGCCAGGATTATTTGGTTTAGATGCCAAAAAAACAAAAACAAAAAAACCCCAGAGAATTCAAATCCCTGACATAACTATACCTTATGTTCATAATCTCTCTTTGGCATATTCCACTTAAAGCACAGATCACAGATTGGAGATGTAACTTAGCTGACAAAGTGCTTTCCTAGGTAAAGAAAGCCCTAGGTTCAAACTTCAGCACCACGTAACTGGGCATGGTGACATATACCTATGATTCCAGCACTTAGGAAGTGAAAACGTGATCAGGAGTCATGTTTTCTGGTCATCCTCGGCTTCATAGTAAGTTCAAGGTCAGTTTGAGCTACATCAGACCCTATTTCAAAACAAAACCAACAACAACAACAACTCATCCATAATAGTTCGAGAATCTAAGACATGTATCAAAATAAAGACTGTCAAAAGTTTTTTCAGGGGATAGTGAGATAGCCCACTGGCAGAGTACCTACTTAAAATGTGCAAGGCCTTGGGTTCAATCCTCAGCAAAAGGGAAAAAAGTTCCAATTCAGACATGGATACAATGTCTATCAAGTAACAAGACACTGAATTCCTAAGGATACTGTATGTCATATGTATTAGGTTTTTTAAAAGAATTCTATTAGAACCCAGATGAAGCACTTCTGGATATGCAGAGTTGAAAGGGTGTTTAAACAGAATTTTTTTTTTCCTAGAGAATATTGGGAATGATTCAAGACTGACTAATAATAGGTCAAACAAATCTTACAGGGATTCCAAGATATACTGACCAAGGATAAGATAGAAATTGTTTTATTTGTATGTTGGAAACCTACTATTCAACCTAAACGACATGCTACACACACACACGCGCACACACACAAAAACTAAACATACTTCCATTTCATTTTCATAATGTTTGAAATAAAAACAAATCTCAATTTACTAATCTTTGAAAGTCTCAGAAAAATCAAGCCACACGTTTAAAAAAAAAAAACTCTAGATCAAGAAACTGGTGTTTGTAGTGCACATGAGTTTTTAAAATTCAAGCTATTGGGCTGGGATTATGAAGCTTGGTAGAGTGCTTGAGCCCTAACTTCAACCTGGTACAATACTTGTAATATCAACACTCAAAAGTTAAAGGCAGAAGGACCAGAAGTTCAAGGTCATCTTCTACTATCCAGAAAGTTTGAGGTCAGCCTGTCTCAAAAGGAAAAAGTAAAAAGACTGAAAAAAGGCTCAAGTGCTGGTGAGAGGGCTCAGCAAGTAAAAGCACCTGCTGCCAAGCCTGTTGATCTGAGTTGGTTGGACTCCTGGAATCCACATGGTGGAAGGAGAACACACCACATACACATACCCTTCCACACACACATTTTAATTTAAGTTATCATGCCAATACTTGGATTTTCTTACTAAAAATTATTTCTGGAGCTGTAGTTCAGTGATACAGTACTTGCTTGCTTTCGTATACATGAGTTCAAACCCAAGTACTACCAAAAAAAAATAAATAAGAAAAGCAATTATTTGGAAATGCAAGTTCAAGACCAGCCTAAATTAAGAAACCTTGCCTCGAAAGAAAGACAGCGAGAAAGAGAGGGAGAGAAAGAGAGAGAGAAATAGAGAAAGAAAGAGAGAGAGAGAGAGAGAGAGAGAGAGAAAGAAAGAAAGAAAGAAAGAAAGAAAGAAAGAAAGAAAGGAAGGAAAAGAAAGAAAGAAAAAGAAAGAAAAGAAAGAAAGAAAGCTTTTATTACTAGGGCAAATATTTTATGATTTAGAAAACTATGTTTTTAATCAAAGTGCTAGCTCTCTTTGAAGAAGTTGTACAGCACACACACACAACATGAGGATTAAAAGCTATAACTTTTTAAAATTTTTATTTGAGAAAGAGTAAATGTGGGCTTCCAGGATTTGAACTTGGTAGTCTCTGGGTTTGCAAGCAGATGCCTTTACCTATTAAGCCTTTACCCATCTCTCTTGCCCCTATAACTTTTATTACACATTAAACTCACTTGTTTCTCTCCTGGCTTTCTGGGGACAAACTTCTGCATATACATCCCAAGTGGTATCTCAAGGTGACAACTTCCCAATTAGGCTCTACAGGCCTAGCAACTCTTCAGTCTTAAAAATACATACACATTTAACTTGGATATTCATTCTTCACTTTGTTCTTGCCCTTTTTACATGGTTCTTAAGATTCATGCTTCTTTCTGCTAATATCCTGTTTCATTTTAGTACATAAGAAATCAAAGAAAACAGAAGTTGATAAAGAGCTAATTTGTAATAAAAGGTATAGTTTCCCATTAGAGGCCTTGGATAAGTAATAAAATGAGTATCAGCTGCTGAGCTGTGGTACTTAAACCGTCAATCTGCATTTTGACTTCCTTCAGGGCATAGTGAAACCGGGTTCTCTTTCTCTTGCATCTCCATCCAATCATTCAGAATGGATAACTCAAGTCTTATCATTTAATTAACCTGATTAATATGGCCCGTCTGAGTAGTCAAATAAGACACCAAACAAAAATAACCTGCGATGCCTTTCCTTATCCAAGACAAAAAAAAAAAAAAAAAGTAGGGCTGAATTGTCATATTAGGGGAAAAAAGCAAACCCAAAGCCCTCAATAGTGTTTATCTTACCAATAACTAAACGAATAACTTTTAAGAAAAGAAATTCTTTATAGTCGAAAAATCTTGTAAAAATCTAAGTTAATGAGTATCCATGAACTTAGCACCTAATTTCTGCATTAAATTCATTTGTGAGGACACCAAATTTCTCCAGTGGTTTGCAATTTCAATTTTTCTCAATTGACTGGCTTTTCTACCCATGCCCCAAGTAAACAGTTTTCCTATTAGATCCAACCCTGAAAAAACTGAAGGCTACTTTCTAACTACACTCATGGCAAACTCCAAGGAATAAAACATTTCTCCTCTCCCCCAGCCTCATCTCTTCCTTCTCAACTTCCTACTCTAGACCAGTAAGCTGGACTTCAAGTGTGCAAGCCCTGCCCGAGAGGGATGTGAACTCAGGAACTAGTTATGGATCAGGCAGAACAGCTCTCTCTGCCCTGCCCGCCTGGAGCCTCGAGCCGGGGCAGCTCTGCGGGGGGAGGGGGCGAGGACCAGGAGGGGACGACGAGCCCTTTCGACCTCTGTCCAGGGCCGCCCAACGCCCCGGCGCCCTCCCCCACCCCATCCCGGCTCGCCGCCTCCTAGGCCGCACAATGGCCCTGAAAAGCACCGAGGCCCAGGCTGGAGCGAGGCCCCGGCACCCCGCACGAGGGCTAGGGAAGGGACGGGGACGAAGGCCGAGAGCGATAGCAACTCCGGCCTAAGCGCGGGGCGCGCGCCCAGGCCTCCGCAGGCGCCATCACTGGGAGTGGGGTGCGATGGGCCGCCCCGTGGGGCCAGCGCCGGCAGGCGAGAACCAGACGCCGCGAGCACAGCGGAGGCGCCGCTCCGAAGTGTAGATCGAAACCTATCCAGCGAGCCGGCCTAGCGGCCCGTTCCGCAGCGCACCCCCGACCGCTTACCTTGTGGATTCTCTTTAGAGCCATGGTGGGAGGCGGTGGCAGCGGCCCCCGGGGCGGGGACGGGGGCGGGGAAGGGATGGGGAAGGGACAAGGGGCCTGAGATCGCCCTGGCGAACGCTAGTCGATCGGAGCGAGCCGGGAGCTCCGGTACGGGGCTGCGATGGGCCGAGGGCCGAGGCCCCACTCAGCTGCTGGGCCCTTCTGCAGCGCTCACCGCATCACCCGGCGGCGGCCCCTTTATGCGCTGCTACCACGGGCACCGCCGCCGCCGCCTCTTCCTCCTTAGCTCAGCGCCGCCTCCTCGGCCGCCGCGGATCCTTCCGCCGGGGAGGAAGGGCCCGAACCTCGGGCTTACCGCGAACCTGACGGCCGGCCGGAGAGACTGCCTACCTTCCTGCCTAATGCAGGTGGACCGAGGAACGCGCGGGCGGGCGGCGCCGCCGGGGTGGGGCCGCCAGAGCGCGGGGTGGGCCCAGGCCGAGGGGCAGGTCGGGAGGCGCGACGATTGGCGGGCTGAGGGAGGGAGGGCAGGGCCGCACCGGCGGCGGAGGGATACGGGCCGCCCCTGTGAGTACCTACGCGCGGTCGCTGTCGCAGGCACGGCCGCTGGGAGAATGACGCCGCGAACGCTGGGCGAGATCTCGCGAGACTCGGGCGCGCATTCTGGACGCCGGGCTGCCGAGATCCCCAAGTCTTCCACCTAATGTTCACGCGCAGTCATCGAAGATCAATAAACGTGTAAAGGCACGAGTCTCCACGCTGTTTTACCACCCCCGTGTTAGCCTCAGAGGAAGCACCTAACCCCACTGCAACTTCCCTGAAACAGAAAAGGATTTTTCCAAGGTCATATAGCTTTTTTTAATCTATTGGCAAGAACTAGGACTTTTCTGAAGCTGCATTTATTATTAACCCTTTCGAGAGCTTAGCCTTATAGGTGCTAGCCAGAAATGAGGTTCCTGGAGCTTTCACTGGAAGCCCCGAGATTGACCATTCCAACCAAGACCCTCACCCTACACGTTAACATTAGGAGTCTCTTATAATTAGGTCACAAAACAAGTAGCTAGTTTGACACCGCCCCACTTAGTTTGTAAAAAAGGTTAGATCCCAAGGGAGAAATTGCAGTGGGCACTCAATTTCATAACATTCTACAGCCATAGATCTTTTCTGAAATACAATAAAAAGAAGTGCAAAATGCCTACGGGTCAGATTTTGATATTTTTTTCCCCTCAATAGTATACAAAGTATTATAGGCCAAGTGTATAATACATCTGTGATTCCAGCACTTGAGAAATGGGGGAAGATCAGGGTTTCAAAACCAGCTTTGTGCTGCATAGTGAGTTTGAGGCCAGCCTAGGCTGCTTGATACTATCCCAAAATAAGAAAGGGAGAAGAAAAGGACTGAAGATGTACTTCATTGGCAGAGCATTTGCCTGCCGTGCATAAGTCACTGGGTTCCGTCCCCAAAATGAGACAGAATGGCAAATATAAGTCCAGCGTGATCACTCACCCTTATAATCACAGCTCCTGTGAAGCTAAGATAGATTATGGAAAGTCGAAAATCAGCCTGGACTACACAGAATGTTGCAAGCCAGCCTGTGCTATATTACAAACCTTGTCTTTAGGGGCTGGAGAGGTGGCTCAGGGGTTAAGCCTCTGCCTTGCAGGCAGAAGGTCCTGAGTTCGGATTCTAGACCCCACATATAGACACCGGGCTGAATCGGGGGTGGCCTGTGTTTCTGGTCCTGGTAGGGCGGAGCCTGTGAATCCCGGAGCAGAGTAAACAAGGAGGAGGTGGAGGCAGTCCATGGTGGTTCCCTAATTTGCCTGTGGTTTCTACACACACACACACACACACACACACACACACACACACACACAATTGAATATAATAATAATAGAAAAGAATAAACCTCTTATTCCCTTAAGCTATTTTGTCATGATTTGTCAGCAACAATGAAGGCAAACTGTAACATGTTTTAATGATTTGTCCATTTCATTTCATTTAAGTTGTCTAACCTATTAGAATAAAGTTACTCATGATAGTCTTATTTTCCTATTTACTTTATGTAGCATGTATAATTGAGGCCTTTTCCCCTGATACAGGTAATATGTATCTTCACTCTCTTTTTTTCATGATAAATCTAGCAAAGGATTTATCAATTTAAATAATTCTTCCAGGGACTGCATATGTATTTGAGTGGTAGAATGCTTGTCTAGTATTCAATCTCCAACTCTGTAAAAAATAGTAAGACAGCTCAATGAAGTGGTGAACATTTTGTAATCTCACCACTCAGAAGGCTGAGAAAAGAGGTTCACCATGAATTTGAGGACAGCCTGGGCTACCAAGCCAACCAGGGACATCTTGCAAAACCCTGTGTCAAAAAGAACAAAGCAAGACAAAAATCAAACAAACAAGCAAAAACTTTAAAAAATATTTGCTAGGATCAAACCCAGGGCCTCTGGCATCCTAAATGAGCACTCTACCAATGAATTACATCTCTATTAGTATTAGTTGCTTTTCTAAATTCTGTAGCCAAAAATATCTGACAAGGGCTACATATATAGCTCAATAGTTTTTTTAAGAAAGATTAAGTGTGGCTGGAGAGATGGCTCAGGGGTTAAGACTCTGCCTCACAAGCAGAAGGTCCTGAGTTCAGATTCCAGGTCCCATGTAACACCAGGCAGAAATGGTGGTGGCCTGCATTTCCAGCCCTGGTGGGAGAAGCCTGGGAAATCCCTTAGGGAACTAAAAAAGGAGATAGAAGCAATCCAGGATGATTCCTAAATCACTCTTGGTCCTCCACAAGGACACACAGTGCCCACTGATGAGCTTGTGCGTGTACATGTGCACACACACTTAAATAATAAAACTTAAAGGTTTTATTAAAAAAAAAAAAAAAGAACAGGTGAATTGGTAGCTGCCCATACTTCTGATTCTAGAAGGTGGTGCCTGGGGAACTGCAGAACAAAGCCAAGAGCACATAGAACAATACAGAATGATACTTGAAATCACTCTTGGGCCTCAACAGGCACATGTAGTACCTTCTAATACACACACACACACACACACACACACACACACACACACACGGAAGAAATAAATTTACAAAAAGAAAGTAAAGTTTTCCTAAAAAACACTCAAGGTCATCCTCAGTTATACTACATATCATATTCAAGGCCAGCCTGGGTTTCACGAGACCCTGTCGAAAAGCAGCAACAACAAAAGAAAAATACCTAACAAATAGTGACTTAAGGGATTCAGTACTTATCCCTGCTTCCCTTCATCCCCCTTCCATCCATCCCCTTCCCCTTCTCTTCCTTAACCCATCTCACTCCCATAGTCCTTCCTGTCTGCAAGAAGGGTTTCTTTTGCCTTATACTTTGAGAGTACAGTCCATTATGGATTGGATGTAGTGGCACGAGTGTGAGTTAGTCACATTGACTCTGAAGATGAGAAACAGAAAGTGGTGAATGTCATTGACCTTCTGACTTTCTGATTTTTCCCTTTTATTTAGTCCAGGATCCCAGCGCACAGGATAGATAGCAAGGCCAACATTCAGAGTAAGTCTTCCCTCTCAAGTTAAACCTCCCCAGAAACGCTCTCACACACATGCCAAGAGAAGTGTCTCCTAGATTATTCTAAATCCTGTCAAGTTGGCAATGAAGTTTAACCACTGAAACAAACTCATTTCAAAATATTTTCTGACTTCGCTTCTAACTTATTCTTTTTTTTTTTTTATAGTCAATTTTTTTATAAGTTTTTTTTTATTTTTTATTATTATTTATTCAATTGTGCGTATGTGCATATGTATGTGCCCGCACACACGCGCGCGCACGTGTGTGTGTGTGTGTGTGTGTGTGTGTGTGTGTGTGTGTGTGTAGAACCATGGACGAATTCGGGAACCACCATGGACGCCTCCACCTCCTTCTGCCCCGGGATTCACAGGCTCCGCCCTACTAGGACCAGAGCGCAGGCGGCCCCAGCTTCCGCCTGGCGTCTATACGTGGGATCTGGGATCCGAACTCAGGACCTTCCGCCTGAAAGGCTTATCTTTTACCAAAGGCTATTTTCAAATATTTTGGAGTACATTATACATTAGGGAAACACATTAAAACCATCATGAGACACCATTTCACAACCAGCAGAATGGCTTCCTTTTAGTTTGTTCTTGCTCTCTCTGCCTTCTTAATGGCTGTGATGACCTGAACCGGCCTCCTACTTCAGCTTCAAGGAATGTTTTCTGCTATGTAATTCCCACCATAATAGACTAGCTTACTTCTGGAACCATAAGTCAAATAAATCTCTCTTTTTTCCCTTGTTGTGTCTGAGTGTTGTGTATGTGGTGTGGGGGTGGGGGCATATGTGAGCCATGGCAGATACATAATTCAGAGATATTGTTCCTTGACTTCTTATTGCTGCCTTGTAAGCCAAGTTGGCGGTCCACAGCTTCTGGAGATTCTTAAGCTTCCACTTCTCATTTCCTGTAGGCACTCTGGGTTTGCAGACACACCTCTGAGTCTTGCTTTTATATAGAATCTGAGGATCTCAAGTCAGATTGCCAGACCATCTTCTGAGCCTGATATAATTACTTTTTTTAAATTTCCTTTTTTTTTGTTTTTTCATGTGTAAGTGCGTTTCCACCTGGCCTTTTTATGTGGGACCTGGAATCTGAACTCAGGACCTTCTGATTGCAAGGCAGCCCCTAATATAAAATTTAAAAATTTCAGGTTATACACTCCTCTTTAGAGTGATTTTTTTTCTTCCATTTACCCAACGTTATACTATTATACTATTATACTATTGAAATTGTGAGCACCCTGTATATTCTTGGAGTTTGATCTCCTTTTTGGTTGTTTGCCCAATGCTACTGGCATTGTCAAAGTATATAAAGTATTTCCTTTGATAAAGTCGTTCTCAGAGTGCTGGAGAGATGGCTCAGGGGTTAAGACTGTTTCACAAGCAGAAGGTCCTGAGTTCAGATCCCAGGTTCCACCTAAAAACCACAGATGGAAATGGCAGAAGCCTGCACTTCTGGCACTGATGAGCAGAGCCTGGGAAATCCCAGAGCAAAGCAAGGAGGAGGTAGAAGCAATCTGGATGATTTCCGAAGTCGCCACTGATCCCTTACAGGGACACATATACCCTCTGATACACACACACACACACACACACACACACACACACACAATGAACAAAAAAAGTTATTTAAAAAGTTGTTCCCAGAGTTAACAGATTTTTTTTTACATTTTTTTATTATTTATTCAATTGTGAGTGTATGTGCGTGTGTATGTATGTATGTGTGTGTCTGTATGTGTAGAACCACGGACAAATTCGGGAACCACCATGGACCGCATCCATCTCTTCCTTGTTACTCTGCCCCGGGATTCACAGGCTCCACCCTACCAGGACCGGAAATGCAGGCCACCCCCACTTCCACCTGGCGTCTATAGGTGGGGTCTAGGATCCGAACTCAGGATCTTCTGCCTGCAAGGCAGAGGCTTAACCCCTGAGCCACATCTTCAGCCCCATAGAGTTAACAGCTTTGATTAAGCTAGGGATCCAAAAATATGAAATACACTCTCATTAATGTAAATAGATAGGACTGGGGAAAAAGGCTCAGTGGATTAAGCACTTACTGCACAAGTATGAGGACTGGAGTCTGGATCCCCAGAGCCCACAAAAAAGCTAAGCAGGTATGACTGCAGTCTATAATTCCAGTAATAGGAGGGAAAGACAGGGGATCCTTAGGGAAATCTAACTAGCTAGACTAGCCAATTTGCAAACTCTGGGTTCAACTAAGAAAACACCCAGCATCAACTTTGGACTCCCCCTCCAACATGCATGTGCATATGTGCACACACACACATACACACAACATATATAATATACATGCAAAAACGTGTATTATACATGAAGGTGACTGCTATAGGCTGAATCTAGTATGTAACCCAAGCAATTAATACTCCCTAACAGCAACTACATAGGAAAGTTCAGTGTGTCTTATGAAAATGGCTGAGTAAGTATTGCATCAGTATGACTTCTTTGTAGTATTTTTTCAAATGCAGTTTTAGTTTTGAAATGTAACATTACTTCAAAACATTCCATGGGCTGGAGAGGTGGCTCAGGGGTTAAGCCTCCGCCTTGCAGGCGGAAGGTCCTGAGTTCGGATCCCAGATCCCACGTATAGACGCCAGGCGGAAGCGGGGGCGGCCTGCGCTTCTGGTCCTGGTAGGGCGAGCCTGTGAATCCCGGGGCAGAAGGAGGTGGAGGCGTCATGGTGGTTCGCGAATTCGTCCGTGGTTCTACACACACACAGACGCGCGCACATACACATGCATATGCACACAGTTGAATAAATAATAATAATAAAAAAAAACATTCCAGTCCTTAAACTAATAATTTATAAGAGGCTATATATTACAGGTTGTAGTGGTACATTTTTTTCATGGTCAAAAAAATCAGAACAGTAGCTTATGAAAGGGAGTGTACTTCTCTTGTGTTGTTCCATTGCAGATGTGTTCTTTCTCCCATTATTTATTTTCTTGTTGGGGTCTGGCCCCATTTCCATGATGTAGTTCATAGGAGTTGCTAAAAACTGACCCTGACTTTAGTTGGACATGGTGGTTCATACCTCATGGTTCATGGGGAGGCTGAGTCAGAAAGATTAGAAGTTCAAGTTCAACTGGGATACATGGTGAGTCTAAGAGCAACCTGAGGTATATAAAACTTGAAGGAAGAAAGAAAAAAGAAAAAAAGAAGGAGGAGGAGGAAGAGGAGAAGAGGAAAAAGAAGAAAGAGAGAGAGACAGACAGACAGACAAGCTTTGCTACCTGACTCATACACTTATGATGTTTATTGGCAGTTAGGTGTTAGCCTTTGGAGGAGCTTTCCTGAACAGTAATCCAACACAAGATTAGAGCTCTTAGATTAGATTGAGCCATTAGAGACTGATCACATTGTCAGACAGCTGTTTCATTCAACAGACTGTTGATTTCTAGAAGCCAGAGATGTTGTTTCTATTGTTCCTTTAATCCCTAGTGACTAGCATCTCAAAACCATTTATTAAATGAATTTATGAATGACTGGCTGAATTATGAGCAGCTCAGATAAATTCCAACTGTAATCACAGGCTTTAAATAAGACAATAGCCCTCTTAACATACACACACAAACACATATCCATGGTATCTAAGACTTTATAGAACGGACTCCTATGAGTAAGCATGAGAAGAAGATCCTTTTTCTATCTTGAGAAATGATAATATTGTATTATGTTTAATTCCCCAAGGTCAAAAGGAGAAGATGGGGGCTGGAGAGGTGGCTCAGTGGTTAAGCCTCTGCCTTGCCAGGTGGAAGGTCCTGAGTTCGGATCCTAGACCCCACGTATAGACGCTGGGCAGAAGCGGGGGCAGCCTGCGTTTCTGGTCCTGGTAGGGTGGAGCCTGTGAATCCCAGGGCAGAGTAAACAAGGAGGAGGTGAAGGCAGTCCATGGTGGTTCCTGAGTTCGTCTGTAGTTCTACACACACACACACACACACACACACACACACACACAAACACATGCATACACACACGTACATTTGAATAAATAATAATAATAAATAATTTTTTAAAAAAGGAGAAGATGGCTAAGTGTACTGATATTTCTTCTAACACTGAGGTCAGTGGTGCAAAGTGTGATCAGTGATAAATGGTTTAGAACCAGGACATTGAAGGACTGTGTTCTAGTCCTACTTTGATGTTTATTCATAGTGTAAGTTTCAATAAGTTATTTGATTGTGTGTGTATAATTTTTAACTTATTATCTATCTAATATCTATCTACCTACCTACCTACCTATCTATCTATCTATCTATCTATCTATCTATCTATCTATCTATCTATCTAATCTATCTATCTATCACACCATGATGTATGGCAATCCAAGGACAATTTCCATGTGGCTTACTGGTATCAAACTTTGGTCACCAGGTTTGCAGACGGGCAACAAAGGCAACTTTACCTGCTTAGCCACCTCCCATAGTGAGACAAGGTCTAACTATGTAGCACAGATTAGCCTCAAATTTGAAATTCTCCTGCCTCTGTTTCCTCAGTACTAGGATTACAGGTATTCTTTGTTTATACTTGGCTCAGTTATTTGATTTCTTGTTTTATTGTTGTTGATGTTGCTTTGTTTTATTTTCAGAGTCTAACTAAATAGACCCAGCTAGTTTAGTGTTCACTACCGAGCTCAACCTGGTTATCTATCTAGGTCAAACTGAATCCTCCAACCTCACCCTCCAGAGTGCTGGGGATTATAGGCTTGATCTATCACCATGCCTGAGCTAGTTATTGGTTTCCTTGAACTTTGGACCCTTTCATCTCTAAAACAGCAATAACATTAGCATGTTCACAAGATCGTAAAGTTAAATAACAAAAACTGTTTATAAAACTCCTGGTCTGAAGAAAGTACTCAGCCAAATAATAATAAAGATGGTTTTTCTGAGAAAAGTGAGATTAAAAAAGTCTGGACTAGATGTGGTAGCTCACATATGTAACTCCCAATATGAGAGAGGCTGATGCCGAGGGTTACCACAAGTTGGGGACTGACCTAGGACACGTAAGTTCGAGGCAAGTCAAAATCTACAGAATGAGACCCTAGAGATGTACTTCCTCACCAAATCCTGGTCTAGCATGTAAAGACTCTAAGTTTGATCTCCAACATACACAAAGAAGTGGGGTTGCTGGATGTATAGCTAAGTAATTGGAGTGGCCTATCTTGCATATGTTAGACTCTGGATATGATCCCAGAGACAGACAGACAGACAGACAGATAGAATAGAAGTCTGGTTCCACCATCCTTCTATCTGTGAAAGAAATCTGTAAGCCAAACCCTTGCAAAGCTAAGATTGGTTCCGGGTACCCAGAGATCTCAACTGGCAATTTTTTTTAACTTTTTGTGGATCTTGCAGTGGGGATGGGAGTGCATCAGAAGATGATGACTCTGAAGGCTCATTCCCACATTCCATGTGGCAACAGTTTTCAGAACTTTCAGAGGAAAATGAACAGCCTGGCTGTCCAAGGTACACACCCTCAGACTTTCTATGTATCTTGGAAAGGGAGCTGGGAAATGAGGAACACTTGAATGGGAGACTATACAAGTTGTCTATCAAATTTGTTATATGTTAGTCATTATTATTTAGTGCCACCAAAGGCCAAAAAGGTTAAAAATATTTTTAAATATTGGGTCATAGAAATAGCTCAATAGGTAAAGTGCCTGCTTGCAAATCAAGTGACCTGAGTTCTATACCTGGAAGCCTACATGGTAAAAGGAGAGAACTGACTTCCTAAAGTTATACTTAGACTTCCACCTATGCATCATGACACTCATGTGCATATTTTCTCTGTCTCTCACTCTTTCTCTTAGTCTCTTTCTCTTTCATGAATGAATGAATAAATATTTTATTTTTTTATCTTGGATATTTTGAGACAGGATCTCATATAGTCGAGAAGGGTGGTCTTGGATTCATTATATAGTCTATGAGGATGACCTTGAACTCTTGATCCTCTTACCTCCATCCCCTGAGTGCTGGGACTATGGTCATGTGACACAACAACAGGTTAAAAGTTAAGCAAGATTATTTATTTCCTTTTTCACATCAGATGGGTAATTTGCCCACAGTCATAACAAGGTTTGTGGGAGGCATATGTCATGCAAGCACATGAACACCCAGTCATCACTGTTATGAACCAGAAAAGGATCCATAAACAAGTTTAAAATGTTATTCTCAGGGCTGGAAAGAGATGTAAGCATGAGGACCTCATTTAGAATCTCCAGCAGTCATGTAAACCATACATCTGTAACCTTAGTGCTAGGGAAACAGAGATAGGTAGATCACTGGAGTTCACTGGCCAGTGCTGAGCCACTTGATGTAATCCAAGTTCAGTGATAGATCCTATCTCAAAAAAGAAAATAACATAAGATAGATGATAGGAAAGAAAAGGAAGTTGTTTTCCTCAATGGGGTACCCACTGATCTGTGTATGATACTTGTTGGAGCATGAATCACGTCAGGTATATGTCATCAAAGGCAAACTTGATGAAACACAACAGTCCATCTATGTGAAAAGATTTAAAAGCAAGGGGAATCTGGCAAGGGAAATGAAGGGTTGGAATGGGAAAAGGAGAAAAATGGGATTGGGGATTAAGGATAAAATTAACATAATTCACTATATTCATATATGCAGCACTAAACTAAGTATATAAAAAAATAAGGTGGGGACCCTAGGAGATAGCTCATGAGGAAAGGAATCTGTACACAATGCTGGAGCCCACGTGTGAAAGGAGAGAACTGACTTCCAGATGCAATACTCTGCCTTCACTCTCAGCACATGTGCCTGTTCTCTCCTCCCTCTCTAATAACTAAAATATTTTTAAAAATAGTAAACTACCAGAGGGAAGATACTTAACGTGACCTGTCGACTTCACACACACACACACACACACACACACACACACACACACACACCCTACTTATACATGTGTGTACACACACATGAACACATTACATATACCATATACACAAAAAAAGAAAGAAAAGATGTATGAAATTCTCTTATTTACTATGATAGTTAGTGTTAATTGTCAATTTGAAAAAATCTGGGCTGGAGAGATTAACTCAGGAGTTAAGCCTCTCCCTCAGAAGCAGAAGGACCTGAATTTGGATCACAGATCCCATATAAAAATGCTGGGCAGGGGGCTGGAGAGGTGGCTCAGCGGTTAAGCCTCTGCCTTGCAGGCAGGAAGGTCCTGAGTTCAGATCCTAGACCCCACGTATAGAAGCCAGGGGGAAGCAGGGAGGTGGCCTGCGTTTCTGGTCCTGGTAGGGCGGAGTAGTTCCCGAATCCGTCCGTGGTTCTACACACACACATATATACACACACATACGCACACATGCATATGCACAATTGAATAAATAAAAAAAAATTAAAAAAAATGCTGAGCAGAAATGGTGGCTGTCTGTACTTATGGCTCTGTAAGGCAGAGCATGAAAGATCCCAGAGTGAAGCAAAAATGAGGTAGAGGAATCCAGGATGATTCCTCATTTTCAAATCTTTTCACCTGTGTGGCCTGCTATATTTCATGAAGTTTGCCTTTGATGACATAAACCTGACATGATTCATATTCCAGTAACTATGATGCCTCCACAGACACACACAGTGCCCTCTGATACACACACACACACACACAATCTGTTATTGCTGAGACAGATTACCTTGATCGGGCTAATTTAGGTGGGAAATCAGCCCACTATGGGTGGCACCCTTCCTGGGCTAGAATCCTGGACTGTATAAATGAAAAAAGGATCTAAACAGCAGCATATATTCCTTTTTTTCTGCTTTCTGGCTGTGTTTAGGATATGACCAGCTGCTTTAAGCTCCTGCTGCCTGGGTTTTCCTACAATGATGGACTGTATTCTTGAATTGTGAGCCAGAATCAACCCTTTTTTCTCTTGTTTTGTCAGAGTATTTTATCATAGCAACAGAAAAAATAATTAAGACAGTTACAAAGCTTGCTGCTGTTAATTATGAGTCTGACTTACCTAACTATAAAAGTGGCTTATATAAGAAAGAATGTGGGGCTGGAGAGGTGGCTCAGGGGTTAAGCCTCCGCCTTGCAGGCGGAAGGTCCTGAGTTCGGATCCTAGACCCCATGTATAGACACCAGGCGGAAGCGAGAGCAGCCTGCGTTTCCGGTTCTGGTAGGGCGGAGCCTGTGAATCCCAGGGCAGAGTAAACAAGAAGGAGGTGGAGGTGGTCCATGGTGGTTCCCGAATTTGTCCGTGGTTCTACACACGTGCACACACACACGTACACGTATACACGCACGAATGAATAAATAATAAAAAAAAAAGAAAGAAAGAATATGTCTGGAAGCTTCCTCCTTTCTGGATAGCTTACATAGTGCCAGAAAGTATTATGGAAGCTATTGGAGAAGAAAAGCAATCAACAGTCTCTTTAATCTGTGAAAGCTATAATGACAATCATCCTGGCAAGAGGTGACCATCAGTGCAACAATGGCATAAATGTCAAAGAGCCAACCAATAGCTTTATGATGGAATTTAAGGACCACTTTTCAGCAGGGATCACATTCCCAGTACTGTAAACTAGAGCAAGAACCTATGAAAGGGAAGGACATGGGCCTCAAGGGGAGTGCAGACTATGACGGTTTAGATATAAAAACATTATACCAAACTGCCTTTTAAACAACTGTCATTATATTCATAGATTGGAGGAGCACTCAGTACTCAACTTAGTTGCTTCCTTCTACAACAGAAGGTGTTTATTACAGAAAAGCACAACTGGCCAGAGTACAGAAAATAAGTGATTATAGACGGCTTGGTCCTAAACAGGACATCTAAGCCATCTCTACCACCACTCTAAGACTCAGGAAACATCATGGAAGAGGGAGTAGTAAAATGTAAAAGCCTGAAGTGGAGCAGGAATGCAGCCAGACACTATCTCCTGGACATGACATGACTGTGGCATCCATGAATTCACTGCAACTGTGTACATGTCCACAAGACCCACATGGAAATTGTCCTATTAACATTTTACCATGGAAGGGGAAAAAAAAATCTCAAGAGGCTCCACACCTCCCTAGGAGACAGATGAGAGCTAATGCTGATGGGGAAGAAATGGAAGATGCTTTCCTCAATGTTATACCCACTGATACATGAGTCTTGCTCTAGCAAGTATTCAGGTACATGTCATCAAAAGCAAACCAGATAAAATCCAGTGGGCCACCCATGTGAAAAGAATAGCAAGGAGTGTGTCAGGGGACAAAAAGGGTTGTAACAGAAAGGGAGGAGGATGGGATTAGGAAAAATATCATAATGTACTATATTCATGTCTGAAATATAAAAATAATTAAAAATGGAAAGAAAGAAATGATATGGTCAAGTTATGTATTTATCATGTCAGGGTGTAATTTATAAAGAAAACAACAAACCTGGTGTGATGTACATCTGCAGAAATACTACACTGCAAATTCTTTTTTTAAATTTGTGTGTGTATGTGTATATGTATCAAAGGGCACTGTGTGTTCCTGTGGAGGACCAAGAGTGATTTCGAGAGTCATCCTGGATTGCTTCTACCTCTTTTTCTTTAACTCTGGGATTTCTCAGGCTCTGAACCAGAAGCACAGGCCATTTCCACATGGCATTTTTATCCTCTCCAGTTTTACACTGCAAATTCGAGGCCAGTATTATCTATATAGGAAGTTTCAGGTCAGCAGGGCTACATAGTGAGAGTATGTCTAAAAACACAAAAGTAAAAACAAAAAGGAAGAGAAAAACAAACGGATTTCGTGTCTCAGAGGTATTTGGGACTCTTGGAAAGGACAGGGGAAGTGCTCTGGAAGGCAGAAGAAAGACTTAAAGACAGGCAGGGGATTGGAGAGATGGCTCAGGGTTAAGCCTCTGCCTTGCAGGAGGAAGGTCCCGAGTTTGGATCCCAGATCCCACGTATAGACACCGGGCAGAAGCGGGGGCGGCCTGCGTTTCTGGTCCTGGTAGGGCAGAGCCTGTGAATCCTGGGGCAGAGTAAACAAGGAGGAGGTGGAGGCGGTCCATGGTGGTTCCCGAATTCGCCCGTGGTTCTACACACAAACACACACACATACATACACACACACAATTGAATAAATAAAAATTTAAAAATTAAATAAAAAACAAGAGGCAGACAAAAAGTTCCATAACCATGAGGACTTCATAGATTTAACAGTCTGCTGTTAAAAGGGCTTAGTTTCTTTGTCGTTGGAAAGATGACCTAGAAAGCAAAACTCAGTGACTTCAGTGGCAAAGAAGATGTATAATTTTATCTGTATTTCCAATGACATATAGAGCTAAATAATACGGATGATTTACATTACATATGTAGATAACTTCATTTGTATTGGGAGCTAGGGATATATTATAGCTCAATTAGTATAGTTTTTGTTTAGGCCTTGGCCTTTATTTCCCAGCACCATGTAAACTGGGAATGGTACACAGGTAGAGGTCAGAGGACAACTTTCAGAAGCCAGTTCTCTCCTTCTGCCATATGGCAGAAGTTATTGCAGAGCTGTTCCAGAGAACAAACTCAGATTGCCAGGTTTGCAGGTAGGTGCTTTTATCCACTGAAATAATCTCACACACCCAGTGACATTGCTTATTGTGACAACATAGTTGACAAAAGCCACTTGAGTCTATGTTGGCTCAAGTTTGAGGGTTCAGCGCATTAGGACAGGGAAGACATAGTAAGAAGGCCCATTGTCCTATCAGGTTCTTGTCTTACTCTCTTTCCAACAATGGAGAGGGGGCCAGAAAAATAGCTCAGGAGGTAAGTTGCCTGTTTGAAAGTCTGGTGACCTAAGTTTGATCCTTGGAAGCTCACCTGGTAGAAGAAGACCTGACTTCCAAAAGTTGGAAGTTGGCCTCCACTGACCTTCCATGGCTTCCTCTCTCCAAAAAAAAAAAAGAACGAACAAACAAATAAATAATAGAGTGGACATATAGAGAAGGATGAACAAACAAAGAGAACTTCTGTCTGCCATGTGGGAGAAATAATTAAAATAGGAAAACAGATCACCACATGGGAGTGACAACGTGAATGGAACCAGAGAAAATTTAAACTCTTGGTACCAGCAGGATGCTAGCCAAGATCTTGCCACCAAGTGCTATAGTTCAGGGGAGTGTCACAGCTCAGAGAAGTCACAGCTTTGAGAAGTGTTACAGCTCCATGTGCTCAGCCAGGCCTAGAGATGTAACAGAGCAGTCAGAAATAGCGGGTCTCTTACAGCAAGATCCGTAGGTTATTCCTGAGAGCAGGAATGGATTTCTATCTGCAGCTGGAACATGGAGTCTCTAAGGCCGAGGCACCAATGAGTCCCTCTGCCTACAACTACACGTCTCCAAGACTGCTTCTTGCCACTCGAACAGCTGGTTTCAGAATCTGAGTCCAATGGAGGGAGCCAAACTACATGAACCCCACTACTCTTGCCTGTCTGTACATAGTGGCATTGGTGATGAATCACACAGTTGTTATAAAAATAAAACAAGCCTTTGTCTAGTTTTTTATTTAAGAAAGATTAATTGTGGCTGGAGAGATGGCTCAGGGGTTAAGACGCTGTCTCACAAGCAGAAGATCCTGAGTTTGGATCCCAGGTCCCACCTAAAAACACCAGGCAGAAATGGCTGAGGCCTGTACTTCCAGCCCTAGTGGGCAGAGCCTGGGAAATCACAGAGCAAAGCAAGAAGGGTGATTCCTGTAGTCACCCCTGGTCTTTCACAGGGATACATAGTGCCCTCTGATACACACACACACACACACACACACACACACACACACACACACACACACACACACACCACACACATACCTGTATGGGAATGTGTGGAGGACAGAGGTTGACACTACAATGGCTTTCTTCAATCACTGATCTACCTTTTTTTTTGAGATGGGGTCTTTTACTGAACCTGAAGATCATTGTTTCAGTTAGTCTGACTGGCCAGTGAGCCCCAAAGATCCATTTGTCTCTTCCCCGAAGTGCTAGGATTATAAACCTATCTACCACTGTGTCCAGTCTGGTCATTCAAATGTAAGTCTTCATGTCGTGCAACAAGAACTTTATTCACTCAACCATCTCCAGCCTCTGGCACATCTTAAAGAATATATTTGAGGGGGCACGGAGAGACAGAACTGGTACTTAAGAGCCATGGTATATGTGTGGAGATCAGAAACAACTTTCAGAAGTCAGTTCTCTCCTTCTTCCATGTGGGCTCCATACTCAGGTAGTCAGATTTGCGCATAGGCACTCTCTCTCCTGAGCCATCTTGCCCACCCCAGACCTTTGAAGATTAGACTACTTCATGTAAAGACTGACTGTATCACAGTTTTATTTTATTGATTTGAGAGAGAGAGAGAGAGAGTCAGAAAGCAGAAAGAAAGCAGAGAGAAAGTCAAGGCACATGTGTGGAAGTCAGAGGACAACTTTTTTTTTTTAATTATTATTTTACTTTTTTAGTTATACAAGCATATTGAGTACTTATCACTGTTCCCCCTCCATCCTCTCCTCCCTTCCCAGAGTTAGGCAGCTTGAGAGCAGCTTTGCTGGGACTGTCTTTGAAGGTCTTGGAATGCCATCCTCCACTGCCGGAATTACCCTGGAGGAACACCCCGGTTAACTTCCCCCAACCCTTTGCTTATGAAAGGATATGGAGATTAATTCTCCATTACAGATAAGCCCTACCGAGATCAATTGTATTGGGCTGAAATGAGAGCTAACCAGTGAAGAAAAACTTCTCCCCCCTCCCCTCAGGTTTGACTAAGGGTATAAATATACCTAACTCTGGCAGCCATCTTTGGCCTGCCCCTCATGGCACTCTTTTCTAGCTCCTTGCCTCTCATGGATTCCATGCCTGAAGTCCATGAGTTTTCCAGGGTACCTTAGCCCCTCATGATACTCCACATCTGGAGTCCCTGAGTTCCTTTCTTTCTCTCCGCTAATAAATTTTACCTTAATCCTCTATGCATGTTCTGGTTTCAACCTTCAACTCCAAACACAAGAACCTGGGTTCATACAGCCAAGAGATCAAACCTGTAACATTAGGACAACTTTCAAAAATTGATTCTTGCTTTCCACCATGTCAGCTTCTGAGAATTGAACTCAGATCACCAGGTTTGAAAGTAGAAACCTTTACCCATTGAGCTGTTTTACTGAGCCATGCTTTTGTTTTGTTTTGTTTTTTTCTCTCTCTTTTAAAATTCTATATAATTTTATTTAGCAGTTTTATAGATTAATGCTATGAACTTAAGTTATTTTCACCCTATATTACGCGTTTCTACTGTCCCTGCTCCACCATTGGAAACCTTCTTCCCAACTGGTCTCCCTCCTATATTCATGTCTTTGTGTGTGTGTGTGTGTGTGTGTGTGTGTGTGTGTGTGTGTATGCACACACAAGTGCATGTGGAGGCAAAAAGGTGATTTTAGGAATCATCCATCCTCCATTGCTTCTACCTCCTTTTTATTTTGCAAACTCTGGGATTTCCCAGGCTCTACCTTCCAGAGCAGGAAACAGGCTGCAGCCACTTCCCCCTGACGTTTTATTTTGTTTTGTTTTGTTTTTATGTGGGATCTGGGATCTGAACTCAGGTCCTTCTCACTTCAAGGTAGAGTCTAACTCTAAGCCATTTCTCCAGCCCTTTTTTCCTTCTCTTTTCTTTTCTTCTCTCTTTCTCTTCTTTCCCTTCCTTCCTGCCTTCCTTCCTGCCTGCCTTCTTTCCCTTCTTTCCTTTTCCTGTTTAAGGCAAGTTCTTTCACTATAGCCCAGAAGACTCTGGTCTGGAATTTCAATGTAGCTCAGATTTGCCTCCAACTCTTGAAATCCTCCTGCCTATTTTCTTAATAATAGGATTATAGGAGTGATACACACACTATTTCTTTCTTTTTAGGCTGAATAATTCTCAGTTCTTTTTTTTGAGAGACGGGAGCAACTTTTGATTCTCTCCAGAGCTAAAATTATTCTCCCCAGGTTTATATGCAGCCGCCTTTACCTGCTGAGCCATCTTACTGGCCTATCTTGGCTACTCTTGTGCTATTATTAGTATTCTTAACAGAACTCCCATAAAAGATTTAAGAACCTCTGTATAAGTTGCTCCCTGCAGTCAGTTGGGAAATAAATCCCTCCTGCAGATGGATTTCTATCCCTCCTTCTGGGGTTTCAGTTCATTCACTTTGAGTGCTTTTTGTTGACTAGGGCAGTCATTTTTAAGTATCTCTACAGCTATTTCTTGTTTCCCCAGATCCAGGGATTCTCTCTGTCCAAGTCTGTGGGGACCAAAATATTGCCTGAAGAGGGAGCATGTCTCCCTTTCAATATTCTTTGCTCTAAAATTGTCTTTACTAGGACTGACAAGATAGCTTAAAGTGCTGGTTTGCAGCACTTTTGCAGTTGGTTTGTTCAATCTCCAATCTTCAGAAGCACACGTGGTGGAAGGAGAGAATTAGCGTCTGAAAGTTGTACTCAGTCCTGCATCTGTGCACCTTGGTATGCACATGTTCTTTATCTCTTTCCTTTCCTCCTAAGAAATTATGTCTGGAGATTTGGATATTAACTACTTACTAGCAGTGGGGTCAGGGGAACAGAGTGACATAGTCCCAAGCTTGACTTTGGTGTGAGACTTTCCTTATCCTGCCCACCCTTCACCCACTATCCTATCCCCACTTCTGGAGCTAACAGACTCTGAAGATTACTAACCCTTTCTAGAAAAAGGCAAAGAAGACTAGAAGGGAAGGATGAGCCTCCTCCTCAGGATAGCTAGCTGGTCCAAGTTTGTCAGAGGACCCTGTTTGAGGCTTAATAACCATCACAAAGACCTTCCTAGATAGGGTCCAAAGACCCCAGACTTGTGGGCTTTCACATTCAGAATCTTCAGGCCTTCTTTGATCCCTCAATCACTCTCAGGAACTCTGCTTGGGTCTCTCTAGGTGGTCGAGTAATGCATAATAATGGCCCCTGTGACCCGCCATTTACCACATTCCAAACCATAGTTTTAAGCACTTAGTGACAGTTAACACAAGTATTTTGAAGAAGACACTGTTACAGACAACAAAAAGGAGACTGTAGGTCCTTAACTGCCCCACGTGTGAAAGCACCTAGTGCGCTAAGTCAAAGTCCCACACGAGTACTTTTCTTCTTGTCACTTGCACTTCCAAACCCAAGCATTCTCCCTGCCTCCACACCTCAGCTTCCTGGAGCCTCCCAGGATCAGTATTTTTCCAAACTCCTCTTTCAAGCCACCTGCTGGGATTATTCAATACCCTTCATCATCAATCATTGTCCCTCTAATTATTCATGATACCCCTGAGGCCAAAGAAGGATTATTTTCTTACCCTCTCAATCCCACCACCCCTCCATCCTTTCTGGTGCCTCTGATAATCAACCCTTCAAAAAGTCAAAGGTCACCAGAGCTGTGAATGGTTTTCGTCCATGCTTTCTTAGCTGCAGGGTCAGCTGCTGGCCTTGGTCTCCTTGAAGTGGCCAAGTGGCATAGCCTAAAATTTCAAGCCATCATTTGTCAAGGTTACCCTTCCAGAGTGTCCAAGTCTGAATCTGGCCCAAGCAACCCACTCAGTAGTGCTGAGAGAGGGCGAAAACTGAGCATCTCAAAGTTCTAGCCTTACCTTTCACCAGCTGATTTAGCTTTGGCCAAATCACTGAAACTCCTTTGTGTCTCAAATCTCCTTATCTGCATTCTGGGAATAAAGATAGCACATACTTCTGAAGACCTCAGTGAGAATTCAATTATATAATCACATAGGTGTCTAAAAGTAAGTCCTGGAAGAGTGAAGGTTTTCATCATCCGTTTAGCAATATTGGTCTCACATGGAGACAATCTTAACACCTCACTCCCAATGATAAATTTTCTCCATTCAGCTAAAGAAACCCTTGGGAGGCCCGGTATGTGTGGGTGGAGGAGGGGTGGAACAGCATTCAGAAAAAGCTGAGTGATGGTAGTGTGATGGTGGCTAACTGACCCCATGGTTATTAATTTCTAGTTTCCCAGCCCCAGGCTCCCTAGAAATAGCACCCAGGCTGGATTCTTTCCTTCTTGCTCATATCTCTTCGCCTCCTATTGCTTTTGTCTCCTTGGTTTTATCTCCTCACTTGACCCTAAAGTCACTCTCAAGAAACCCATCTGGGGGCTGGAGAGATGTGTCAGGGGTTAAAATTCTTTCTTGCAAGCAGAAGGTCCTGAGTTCGGATCCCAGGTCCCACATAAAAACGCCAGGCAGAAACGGTGGCTTGCACTTCTGGCCCTGGTGGGCAGAGCCTGGGAAATTCCAGAGTCAAGCAAGGAGGTAGAAACAATCCAGAATGGATGATTCCCCAAGTCATCTTTGGTCCTCCACGAGGACATGCAGTGCCCTCTGATGCACGTGCGCACAAACATACACACACACACATACACACACACTAAATAAGTAAAAAAAAAATATATATATATATATAATATATATATATATATAAGCCCATCTGGAGTTTAGCTATTAAAATGCTTGTCTCCAAAGCAAAAGGACCCCAAGAGTTCAGATTCTCAGATCCCAGATAAAATGCCAGGTGGGTTTAGCCATCTGTATTGTAATACAATTCTGAAAGGTGGAGCATGGGGACGCCCCCCCCCCAGCAAGCTTGCTAGCCAGATTAGGACTAATGGCATACTCCGGGTTGAATTAGATACTCAGCTCCCCAAAAATAAGAGCAACTGAAGATAATTCCAATATTAGCCTTGAGCCGCCACGGTGTATAGCTCGCTCTCTCTTTCTCTCACACACAAATGTATTTCAGTGATGTAGATTAGTTTGCTCCTTTTAACAGCAAGTCTACATCTAGAAGTGATTCCTGAAATACTTGATGGCAAGGATTTTTATTTATTTTTTACACAAGTACAGTCCTGGGGCTGGGGACATAGCTCAGTGGTTGAAGTACTTGCTGTCCAAGTGAAAAGACAGAATTCAGATCTCCACATCCCATGAACAAATGTCACATGGGTATGAAGTCCCATCTGTAATTCCAGATACAGAAGATGGAGCCTGGAAGTCTCCAGGACAAGCTGGCTAGTCAGACCAGCCCTGTGTTGCAGTTCGCCTGCATGGTTGCTGACAAATGACCATTAAACGGCTTAAGGGAACAAAGGGTTTATTGTCTCTTATGATTATCTGGTTACAGTTCTCAGTCCAGCTTGATAGGAGAGCTCATGCTAACACCAAGGCTGAGGGAAATGGCCACACCATCTCTACATAATGGCTGAGAGAAGGACGATCTTTACTTGCCAGACCAGCATGTTTGGCCAAGTGTACACAAGGGTGCCGACTCTGTCAACCAGCTATCCGTATTTTATTCCAGGGCTTAATCCCACTCACTATGGGCTGGGCTGGTCCTTCCCTGTTAGCTAGACAATCTCCTTCAGGTTCACTCTGGGCTTAACTCAACCACTAATTCTCTACAAATGTGCCCAGAGTGCACACCCTCAACTGTCAAGTTGACACATGTGCTCAACTATGACACCTGTAAACAAGCCCTGAGTTTGGAGACCCAGCCTCAGAACAGTAAGATGGAAGAGATATTAAAGATGATTCCCAGCATCACTCTCAGGCCTCCAAATGCATGAACCCCCCCACATATATGTATCCACCCACATGCAAATGTGCATATATACATGCACACACCTTATACATACAAACACATAAAAATAATAAAGGATAGTCATATCAGTGTTATTTATAAACAGAATCAACCTTCATATCAAAGACCAGAGATTGGATCTATTTAACTTAAAGTTTAATCTATAGTCATTGCAGCTGTACGGCTGAAGTTTTTTGTGTTTTATTTTTTTCAGCAGCAGATTTAATGATAGGACCAAATGTGTTTCACTAAACTGTCATTCTTTCAAAGAAAATTATACAAGCTTATTATGTAAAATATTCTTCTTGGTGCTTATCTGAGGTTTCTAATTTATTTGCAAATAAACATTATCAATCCTGTAATAAAGAGGAAAAAACTATATGTGGCATAAACTTGGGGAGAAATGGGTATTAGTGGTCTGTATCTGGCTTTGTATGCAGCTCCTGATGATTTTGTCTCTTGGGGCAAGTGAACTCCAGAGTAAGAAGTCCTACCACAGCAGGTTTGTTCAAGGAAAAAAAGTTATGAGAAAAGAAGACATGAACACTTCCATGGTCCCTTTTTTCATATTCTTTGGCATCATCAATTGTGTATCTTATGATTTGGACAATCAATTGGGACAGGACATGTCAGGGAGGGGGATAGGCCTGGGAGACTGCTTGGTTTTTTGTTTTGTTTTGTTTTGTTTTTTTCAGATAGTTGGTGCTTTGTAATTCTCCTATAAATGAATTTTCACCAGAAGATCTTTCCCATCAGATGGGCTTCTTGGTGCTCCCTGGCACCTCAGGGTCCTGAGCTACCCTCCCTAGAAATTTAGAGATGCCTCAGCCTTCTCATTTCTAATGTCCTCCATTTGGGGTGATTAAGTCAGACCTTGGGCTGTGAGTGAGAGAGAGAGAGAGAGAGAGAGAGAGAGAGAGAGAGAGAGAGAGAGAATGTGTATTGCAGGGTGTGCTCATTTAGGCTCAAAGAGACTATGAAATAGGGCTGCCCAAATTTAATGAAGGTAATGCACCCATTTATTGGGGAGCTTGCAAAAGACTTAAAGGATGAACTTTGTTTTGTTGCTATTGTCATCATTTTTGTTTTTGTTTTGAGACAGGATCTCACAAACTTGCCCGTAACTCACTATGTAGACCAGGCAGTCCTCTTGCCTCAGTTTCCTAAGTGTTGGGATTATAGGTATGAACTACTATGCTTAGCTGAGCTTCAGTAGTATCTTGTACAAATAGTATCAGGTAAATATTTATTGACCACTCCCTGTATGTTATACACAGAACTAAACACTCATGGTATCATATGATGTTAATCTAGTCCTCTAATTATTTCATTGTTTGCCCCTAGCACAGAACTCCTCTCATAGTGCATGTTGTTGCTGAAATTGTAAGGGCCTCATCCCTGGCAGCTCTAAGAAGCTAGACTCATTCACCCATCTTCAATAGACTGATTAGAGAAACATGCAATAGCGAAAAGCGGGAAAAGGAGATTTATTAAATGTGGTCATATTGGGTAGAAGAACAAAGAGAGTCAGTGGCTGATATCCCACCCCCCACCCAGTGTATATTTCATGTCCTGACATATGTTTAGGTTTAAATAGAGGAACAGAGTTTGCATAACTAAGCAATCCTGGTGAAGGTATGTCCCCACCCATCATATTGTCTTTTCTCCAGTTTCTCCTGCAAGGTGGTCAGATAAATTGCCAAAACTATAAAATCTCTTCCTGGGGAAAAAAAGTTTTTCCTCTATTTGATACCAGATTTTACCCTTTTCCTTCTTCCAGCATGGAGAATTCTTAGGGAGAAATTCCAATTTCTTGGAAACCATCATTGCAACAGTCCTCATAATCAAAGGAAGGAACACAAGTATTAGAATGTCTTCATTCATGTCAGGACAGTTACAATGTCATGCTCTGTCTTCCTGGTTTACTTTTACTTTCTACTTCTGTGAAGAGGGAAAAGGGGACATTGTTCTATCTGGCAGTCTATGTGGGCATTGCCTTGACCAATTTTGGCTATCTGGGTTACAAGTTGCTGAGTACTGGGGATGGTTGAGATGATGTGATTGTTGAGAAAGGCTTTCACATTCTATGTCCCCAACCTCATTGAGGTTAGCCTAGCAGAGTGGAGGCTTTGATGATGTGGAGCGATCGCTTCTTGGCCTTTTAGCTACTAAGATCAAGGGCTAAGATCAAGTGATGATGTGGAGCGACACAGGACATGGGCAAGAACATATTAGATTACTTACAGACATCTGCTGGGGTCCAGATTCAGTCATTGTAGAGCTGTCAACACAGATGCTCCAATAGTCTGTATTGCCCAGATCTGGCTAGCTTCACATTAGCCTGTCTGGTTTTCAGGGTTCCAGATGCTAGAAGACAGATGACTCAGTAAGACCCATTCCCACAGTTGGACATGTTTCAAATAAGTATGCGGTACCTTCTTCCAAGAACTTACAGATCAGTTCTGTTGGGAAACCTGATACTTGGTCCAGGACTTGACACCATGGAGAAGTGTGTGTGTTTGGGAAGGGGAATCCTCTTTCTTTTCTCTTTACTCTATATATTTTTTTCATTTCCAATATCCCAGATCATTTACCTACCTAGTCATCTTCCACTAACACACACTATCCAAAAGTAGATTTATTTTTATTCCTAAAAGTAGGAACCCAGGGAGAGGCAAGATTGCTCAGCAGGTAAAGGTGCTTGCTGTGCAAAGATGACCTGAATTGAATCCCTAACATTCATGTAAAGATGGAAGGAGAGAACCAGGTCCACAAAGTTTTCCTCTAATTTCCATGTGCTATCATGTGCACATATGTACACACACACACACACAATAAATAAATAAATAAATAATAAATAAATAAATAAATAAATAAATATTAAAGGGAGGGGTCCTAGAAGTATATATTTTTAAAAATATTTGTGTGTATGTGCACACATGGGAGAGTGTGTGTATCAGAAGGTACTCTGTGTCTTTGTGGAGGTCCAAGGATGACTTCAGGAATCATCCTGAATTGCTTTAACTCCTTTTTGCTTCATTAGGATTTTCTCAAGCTTCACCTACCAGGGCTGAAAGTGCAGGCTGCTATCTACCATTTATTTCCACCTGGCATTTTTTATGTGGGACCTGGGTTCTGAACTCAGGACCTACTTCTTGTGAGGCAGTCTTAACCCCTGAGCCATCTCTTCAAGTCTGCTGATCCTTTCTGTGCTAAGTTTATAGGCATATGGTTTATGTAGTGCTAGGGATGGAATCAAGGGCTTCTTGCATGTTAAATAGGCATGCTACCAACTGAACTGCATCCCTAAAGCCTTTACCCAATGTGTTGTAAATAATTGTATTCTTTAGACAATAATGAAAATTAAATCTGGTGCTAGTCATGATTGGTCAAGCTTATAATCCCAGAAATCAGGAGGCCTAGGAAATGTTCAAGGATAGCCTGGGCTACCTATGAATTCCAAGTCTGCTTGGGCTACAGACATAGACTATGTCAAAACAAACAAACAAACAAATACCCACAAAATCAGGCATAGTGGCTCATGTCTATAATGCTAACACTTTGGAGATAGAAATAGAACAATCACGAGTTCAAGTTACACCATGGATATGTAGCAAGTTTGAGGAGAGTCTTAGCTACATGAGGCCTTCAAAACAAAGCAAAGCAAAACAAAATAACAACAAAAAAGTCTCCCCCTTTTTTTTCCTCTTTGCCTGTGTGAGTGTCTCTGTGTGCCTATCAGAGAGCGCTGTGTGTGCACATGGAGGTTCAAGGGTAACTTCGGGGATCACCCTGAATTGCTTCTATTTCCTATTTGTTTTGCTCTGGTGTTTCCCAGGCTTTGCCTTCCAGGACCAGAAGTACAGGCCGCCATCACCCTTTGTCTGGTGTTTTTACTGGGGATCTGGGATCTGAGCTCAGGACCTTCACTTTCAACATACAGGCTTAACCCCTGAGTCATCTCTCCAACCCCAAGACTGTTTTTTTTAAAAATATATTTTATGTATTCATTTGAGGGAAAGAGAAAGAAAAAGAGAGAGAGTGAATGCATGCATGTCATGGTGCACAGTCCAAAGATAATTTTTGGAAGTCAGTTTTCTCTCTGCTTCTACCATATAGGATTTTAGGAATCAAACTGAGCTCATCAGATTTATTAGCCAAGCACCTTGCTTGCTCTCTGAGCTACCATCAATGCTCTCATTCTTCTCCCCCACACCTTTTTTAAGGCAGAGTCTTACTATCCTATGTAACCTCAAACTCTCAATCCTTTTGCTTCCACCTGCTTTGTGCTGGGATTATAGAACTATAGAGAATACAGATATGTGTCACTATACCTGGATTCATTACTGTTAAGTTCAATCAACTGATGCAGAACTGATATAGACTATTTATAATCATTATGTATTAATCCCTTTATTTTTTCATCTTATGATAATGTTTTGGCTAGGCCTAAAAGTTTAGGATTATTATGGGGGAATAGTTGTCACAAAGTCTGATTTATTTTTATCTAAAATTTTTACATTTATTTATTTACTTAATTATTTGTGTACGTGTGTGTTTTGCGTGTGCAGTGTATGCCAAGGTGCGTGTGTGAGTTAGAGAAAAACTTCAGGGAGTCAGTTCTCGCTTTCCACCCTGTAGGTTCTTGGGATCAAACTCAGGTTGTCAGACTCAGTGACAAGTATTCTTACCCTCTGATCAATCTTGGCCTTAATTCATTTCATTTCATTTCATTTTATTCTGGTCTAAAGATTACTCTAGCACACAGTCACACTCTCAGCCCAGGAAGTAGTCTTTAACTTTATTACTACTGTGTTGAATAAGTGTATGTGCATGATGTGTTTATCTGAGTGCAGAACCACATGTATCAAGGCATGTGTATGGCGGTCAGAGGACAATGTTGCAGAATCAGTTCTCTTTTTCTACTACGTGAGTTCTGGGATCAAACTCAAGTCACTAGGCTTGGCAGCATGCGTCTTTGCCTGCTGAGCCATTTTCAGAGCTCAGGAAGGCTTTTAAGGTAGGTTTAAACAAGTGAGCAGTGTTCAGGCAAACAGAAAAAATGTAGAAAAGTGTACATAAGCCAAACCAAAGCAGAATCTCTGTGATAAAAACACAAAAGATATAAGAGAGGAAGAGATGGGAAATGGAAGGAGAAAGGTCATAGAAAGGACCTTAGAGGTCAAAGTAAAGGTTTGTATTTGTCATGAGTGCAGTCGGAAACTATTAAAAAGTTTGGTGCTTATGAGCACATTACAATCACAAAGACAAAAGTGTTAAAATGATGAATCCTAGTGCCAGTGAGATGGCTCAATGGGTAAAGATGCCATATAAGCCTGTCGATCTGATTTTGGTTTCCAGAATTCACATAAAGATGGGAGAAGAGAAGTGACTACATAATGTTGACTTCTGACTCCTTATATATGCTGTGGCACTCACAGAAGCCAGATATGAAAATACACATCTGTAATCCTACTTCCCCTTGATGAAATGAGAAGCAGAGACAGGAGTATCAGCTTGAAGTTTGAAGAACTGCTAGTCCGAAGTACTCTGTAATAAACAACAAGGCACTCTGTTTCAAACAAGATGGAAGGTAAAGACAAACACCTGAGGTTGATCTCTGGCCCCATACATGGATTGTGGCACATTCGGGCACACATGAACGCATACGCACAAAGATGAAATAGTGTATATTGATCTAGTATAATTGTGTGCACCTGTAGTCCCAGCTTCTCAGGACTCTGAGGCAGGAAGAGCATTTGAATCTACTAAAAATAAGTAAGTCTGGGCATGGGGGCGCATTCCTGTAATCTCATCACTTTGGGAGACTGAATCAGGAGTTCAAGCCAGCCTCAACTATATAGTTCAAGGTTAGCCTGGGGTACAAATGACCCTGCCACAAAAAGTAAGTAAGTAAAGAAATAAATAGTGTCTAGGCATGGAGGTGCCTGTCTGAAATGCCAGCACTCCAAGCTTGATCATAGCAAGATTCTGTTTCTAAATACATACATACTTGATGTTTATTTAGCACTTATTTTGTAATGAAAATTTTTTTTCATTTGGTCCTTCCAATCATCTTGAGTCAGCATAGAAAATTATGGGAAGATGGGAGGGGTTAGGAATAATATGTTTAGCTGTTCGAGTCCTTGCCTAGCATGCACAAGTCCCTGGATATTCCCAGCTCTCTATAAACCAGTTGTTCTGGGAAAATCAGAAGGCTGAGGTCACTCTCAGCTACATAGCTAGTTAGAGACAAGCCTGAGCTAAAGGCTCTGTCTCAAAAATATATAATAAAAAATAAAGGGGGGGGGGCACGAGAAAAAAAAAGAAATCTTTCACTCTCAGACTCTGGTTGAGGCGTCTCACTAGCTGCGAATTGGGAGTTTCAGCACAATTAACATTTGCTGTGAAGGTTGTCTAAGTCCGGATTACATCCCTTTAATATATAAGAATGCTAAGTAGGAATGAATCATGTTTAATACCTAAGCCTATGTGGCCTTATTTTCTTAGACGTAAACCTGCAGTTTCCTAGGACCCTCACAACAAACCCCATTTACAGGAAAAGCTGTCTATCGTCACCTCCTCCCATCCACAATACTGCCTTTGTGACTCATGGTTTTATTTTATCAGATTACAATTCTACCCAGGGGCGTCCAGAGCCACCCTACCCATTTCGTTTATTGAAAAAGAAGCTCACACTTATGCTTGGGTGTGTCTTATCCTTGTCCTGAGCCCTCTTCTTTCTATTAAAACTGTGCTTAAATCTGTGTTAAAGATCTTTTCTAAATAAACTCCAGTTCTGCTTCCTACTGACTCCTTGAGGACTGTGACTCAGGGATAGCTTGGAAACTTTTCAGCGGTGAAATCAAGAATCACGGAGTCGAAGTCTCTGAAAAGAGCTCAGGCCGTGAGGGGGTCTCCAGCCCACACACCCCTCCGCCACAGAGAACCCTATGAGTGAAGTTTTATTTCCATTTCATTTTTAAGGAAACTAGGGTATGGAAAGGGAGTTCCCTCAAGTTCACAGAATGATTGGTCAGGGGTCAGACCACTGGAGTTACCAGGCTGTGGAGGTCCGAGGGGGGCAGACAGGCTGTGGGCAAAGAGCTCCGAGACTGGAGACCAAATGGACCGCAGAGTCTACGGCTGCCTGCCTGCTGTGGGTGAGAGGATGACGGCTCTCAAGGAGGAAGCTCAGGATTTGTGATTTGGACTTCTGGGAGAAGCGTGCAAAAGCAGAGATCTGAGCCAGAGATCCCGGATCCGTAAACCCCCAAGCAAGGGGAGGGGGACCCCCGGCGGAGAGCAGCGCCATCTGGCGAGAGCCGGGCATTGGCACCGCAGCCGGGTGAGATCACCGCCGAGAGGCATGCTGGGAAGGCGAGCCGAGTCACAAAGTCACCGGGGGCGGAGGGAGGGATGGGGGCTCTGGGGGCTCCGCCTGTCTGGACAGTGTCCTTCTGGGGATGCGCAGCACACCCACGTGGAGGGCCTTCTGAATCGGGGTCTCAGACATCTGATCGATCATCGCCAAGATCGCTCTGCACCATCCCCGCTACCAACCCTTGTCCTCTAGTTAACTGCTGAGGTCACTGATCAGCCCTTCTCAACCCCCCAGATTCCACACTGGATCGCTTCCTCCTCTCCGCACATCTTCTGCGGCCTTCATCTCTTGCATCTCAAGGCCACCTAATTGGGGATCCTGTAGCTGCTCCTTTTAGCTTGACCCTCTCTGTTTCAACTGACTCTCTCTTGGTTCTCTCCTATAGCGATACCAGCCAGCAGTCGGGCCCTCTTCAACCCATTTCTCATTTCCTCCTCTGCCACTGGAGAAGCGATCCTCGTAAAGATTCTTATCCTTCCAGGAATGACGTTCTGGTGACCTTTAACATGAAGACCAAACTCCTGCATACGACCTGCCAACCTTGTACGCTTGGCAGATATACCTCGTACGCTTGGCAGCGGCAACACTAGCCCATCTTTCACCTGGGTTGTGAGGATGACGGCTCTCAAGGAGGAAGATCCTTGAGATGTAGATTCACAGTTCCTCACCTGCGCCAAAATTACTGTTAAGGTTCGTTAAGTGCATAGATTCTAGATCCCAGATCTACCAAATCAGAATCCCTGAGTGTAGAACTTGTTTTAACTTGGCTTCCATAGAAAGCCTCTTTTTCAGCTCCTCGAAAAATGCCAGGGCTCAGGGCAGAGAGATGGCTCAAATGGATACGGGACACAAACTTGGCTGAGTTTAATTAATCCCCAGAGTCCACATGGTGACTTCTGAAAAACCTGTCTTGACCTCCAAACTCACATTATGATAAATGCATGCTTCTCTCTCACACACAAATAAATTAATAAAATATTTTTTAAAACTAGGACCCTCCCCCTTTTCTGCCTCTGCACAAGTTTTCCATTCCAAAGAACACCTACTCTGCTTCTCTGCTTCCTTCACAATGAGTTGAAAGGTCATTCTTTAATGTTTTCTTGAAGTCCTGGGCTTGCTCATAGAACAATGCTTATTAAGTGTTGTGCCTTTTCTGCCCAACTAGAACGTGGTAAGAATTGGGTCTATCTTGTTCACTGAGTAAGGTGTCTGTTACAGATAAGGAGGTCAATAAATACCGAGGATTGGATGAGTGATTATCTGGGCATATTCTGAAAGCTCAAGGCAATGTAAGGAACTGTCATCAGGAGTGAGGAGAAGAAAAACTCAGAGTAAGCCAGCTGTGGTGATGGAGGAAAGTAATTTTACATAATGGATCTTTTCAATCTCCTTGAGTTACTCACAGAGGTTTGGTTTGGGGGCACACTTCCTCCATGGATGCCTAAGGATAGCCTGGGTCAACTGGATTCAACTCCTTTCTCTATGAACTTACCATCCTATCCTTGTGCTGAGATTTTGAGTCCCATATATACTATCTAGGAGAGCTGGAGGTGCTGTCTATATTCCAGCAGTACCTTGTCTCTGGGTTGTGGTATACAGGGGAAAGCTATACCCAGTCCAGACAAAAACTCACTATGTAAAGTCAAAAACCAGGGTCAGGTAAGGGCTAGCATGTAGGAAAGAAGCCAAGAGAAACAAGTCACAGATTCCCTCTAAAGGTAACACAGTATCCTGAACCTTTCCTTGCTCTTGCCTTTAAGGACTTCTCTATTCAGGTGATTACAGAAAAGATTTGAATTGGGTTTTAATGAAGCTAGAAATTGTGGCTATGTTTTTCTTTTCTTTTCTTTTTTTTTTTTTTGACAGGTTCTTGCGCAAGTTAGGTTGAACTCAAATTCCATATGTAGCTGAGGATGATCTTGAATTTCTGATCCTTCTGACTTTACTTCCCACATACACACAACTAAAATTTCAGGATGTACCACCAAACCAGTGGTGCTGGGGACTGAGTACAGGGCTTTGGACCTGTAGACAGTGCTCTACCAACTGAGCTACATTCCCATCTTTTTGGTGTTTTCAGACAGGGTTTCACTCTGCAGCCCAGTCCATACTCACTAAGTAGCCCAGGCTGAAGTTAAGCTTATGGCAATCTTCTTACTTCAGCTTTCCAAATGCTGGGAAATTAAAAAAAATTTTTAGACATTCTGTCTTTTTTTTTTTTTTTTTTTTTTTACTTTTCTGTCTTTTAAAATTACATTGTGTGTGGGGCTGGAGAGGTGGCTCAGGGGTTAAGCCTCTGCCTTGCAAGCGGAAGGTCCTGAGTTTGGATCCTAGACCTCACGTATAGACGCCGGGCGTAAGCAGGGGCGGCCTTCGTTTCTGGTCCTGGTAGGGCGGAGCCTGTGAATCCCTGGGTAGAGTAAACAAGGAGGAGGTGGAGGCTGTCCATGGTGGTTCCTGAATTTATCCGTGGTTCTACATGCACACATGCGCACACACCATACATGCACAATTGAATAAATAATAAAAAATTTTTAAAATTACATTGTGTATATGTGCATGTGTGTATGTATGTGTGTATGTGTATGTGACCATTCTGCAGCATTCATGTGGAAAACAAATAGTAACTTGCAAGAATTAGTCCTCTCCTTCCGTCATGTGGGTTCTTAGGATTAAACTCAGCTCAGTAGGGTTTGTAGCAAGTACCTTTTCCTACTAATCCATCTTGCTGGCCCCATTTATGGTGTTTATTGTGTACTATGTTCCAAATACTCTTCCAAACTCTTAGTATTTAGTTTCTCTCTTCTACTTCCAGCTATTCCTTGTGGATTCAGAAACTGAGACTTTGAGAGGGGAAAGAACTCATACCCTTGGGGAGTTGGGTACAAAGCAGAGTGGTTGTGAGAAGTATAGGAGGATAGATTGGAGATGTATACTCAGTTTAAGGAGATAGTGGTACAGCTTTTTGGCTGGATGAAAAAGTTATGCTGGGGCATCCAAGGTGATGGGACATCTCCCTGCCTTGAAAGTTAAAGTGTTGTGCTTGCTCTTCCAGGCTCCACATAACCGTTCATTGCCTCTGTGTTTCTACCTTTGGGAGTTAAATGCTATGTATGTACCAAGTAACAGGAGACTAGAGTCCTGACTCTGTAATAGCTCAGCTGTGGAAAATTTGGCTTCTGCTCTCCCAGGCCCTCAGTGTCCCCTCCTTCCCTCTTTTTCTTGTTATGTGTTTAAGATCAAGTTGAGGGCCTTGGGTATGCTGAGTACGTGCCTAACTGCTGAGCTACACACACCCTATTGTCTTCTTTTTGAAAGGAGGTTGCTCAGGCATTCCCAGTCAAACCCCCTGATCTTATTCATAGCTCCACAACATGATTAGACCCAGGTTTAATTTGTCTTTTTCCCAAATAGTTTTTTGCCCTGCCTCACAGGTGTCCCCAGAAGACTAGACAGATGCAGAAGAGGAAGACAGGAGAGACCTACCAGAAGTCATCCATGTGCATGTACCAAGTAGCCTGGTTCATCCTGCAGTTCTTGTTGGTTTTCAAGTGGGTCTCCAGCCCCAGCACAGAGCATCCCACCCTCTGCTCTATGATCTGCATTCAGTTATTTTCTTATCACCAACAGAAAGGGGCTTCTTGGTGACAGTCATTGTACCTCACCCCTGGGATACCTGAACTCATTAGACAACTATGCCTGTCATAGTCCAGTTGGCCACCAGATGTCACTAGCGGTAGTCATGAGGTATCTGAAAGCCAAGATGATGAGGAAGTGTGAATCTATGAATTTCACCATCTCTGTTTGGCCAGCCTGGGTCAGAAAAGTTGCTTAAGTGGAAAAATACCCACCTCCCATTATAAAGACACGTCTTGACTTTCTTAATAGCCCAGAGGGCCTGGAACTTTGGGAATGTACAACCTCAGGCCAGTTGGGAATCTTTTTGCTGCCTATCCCTCCCATAGAGCCCATCAAGCTTCCTGACCCTCCCCATTTTATGTTCATTCCCACACAAGGCAGCTTGTTATTAGAAATCCTTCCCTATTTCCAACCAAACTCTACCCCTATTCTGACTTCTCTGTCTGCCTTCTGTAGTCACAAAGAGGAAGGCTTCTCAGACATTTAGAGAACTTGCTCAGATCCCCTGAGTTTGTCTCTCGTCGTGATTGTGGAAGAGCAATTGAGAGTGGCTCTGAGACCGCAACAGAGAACAAGCAAAGTTGAGTCCTGTTTTCTTGGGGTTCAGACTGTCCAATAAACCAACAGATACTGAGCACGTGGCATATATCTTTTTTTTTAATGTTTTCCTATTTAAGAGAGAGGAACATGGGTAGAAATCAAAGGACAACTTTCAGAAGTCAATTCTCTTTATCATGAAGACTTCAGGGGCTCAAACTCAGGTTGCCAGGTTTGTTAACACATATCTTACCTGCTGGATCATCTTTCAGGCTCCTGGTACATGTCTTAGAAATCCAGAACTTAGGAGGCAGAGCCAGGAAGATGTTAGAAATTGTAGATATCCTGGGCTGCATAATGACATCCTATGTCCAACAATAGCCACCAAAAAAACAAAGTAAACAAACAAAAAGCCAAGCCTGGGCTACATATTAAGTTCAAGGTCTGCCTAGACTACAGGAAAACAAAACAAAACAAAAACAGACAAACAGCAACAACAAAAACCAAAAGGCCAGTGAGATAGCTCAGCAGGTAAGATGCCTGCTTGCAAACCTGGAAACCTGAGATTGATCCTCAGAAGCCCACTTGCTGGAAGGAGAGAACCGACTTCAAAAGTTGTCCTCTAGGGGGGAGGGAGGGAAATGGTAAAAAAATTTTAAAATGTATAATTAAATTTTTAATAAAAAAATCTACTATCAATAAATAACATAATTTCATGAAAAAAAAAGTTGTCCTCTGACCTCTGTCAGTGTACCATGGCGCATGTGGGTCCTCTCTCTCTCTCTCTCTCAAATAAATAAAATATTAAAAAAAATAAAAATAAGCTGGGCAGGGTGAGACAGGTCTGCAACTCTGGTGCTGCCATGTGGAGACAGAGTCAGGAGATCTGGAAAGACTTCTTCAGCAGGTCTTCCTGTGATCAGGTCAGGTAAAGGGTGATTAGTTCAATGCTGTTCAAACAGCAGGGTATCTTTCTTTCTTTCTTCTTTATATATAGAAAATAACACATGTGCATGTGTGTTTACAAGAAGGCATTTGAGTGTGTGTGGCTGTGGAGACCCAAAAAATTTGCTCTGCAGATTCCCAGTCTCTGTCTTCCCAGGCTGGTATTACTGACAGGCTGCCATGCCCACTTGACATTTATGTGGAATCCCAGGTCTCTGAACAGTGGGCTTTATCTTGCATATTGTATTGCAATCCCCCCCTCACTCTTCTGGCACTGAAATTCTATTTTAGTTTTTTTTTTCCTGTTACTGTGATAAGTACATGACCCAAACAATTTAGGGGAACAAGGAATTTATACTAGCTTGTAATTTAGGCCACGGTCCATTGTGGCAGGAGAATTACCATCAGAGCCCCTTGGAACTTACCATACCACGTCCACAAGAAAAGCTGAGAGACATATTGTCTAGCTTGCCAGTCTGGCAAATCCAATTCTTTCTCTATCTTATTCACCTGTACAGGAAATGATCCCACCTGCTATGGACTGCATCTTCCCACATCAATTAGATTGTCTCCTACAGGTTTGCCTAAACTAAATAATTCTTCATAGATCTGTCTAAAAGCTGTTTTCAATTATCAAGTACTATCTAAAACTAACTGCCATGATAGCAAACACTTTAACCACTGAAGCATCTCCCCATCTCCTCTCCTCCCTGTTCTTTTTTTTTTTTTTGCACTTTATCGTGTGTGTGTGTGTGTGTGTGTGTGTGTGTGTGTGTGTGTGTGTTTGTGTGTGTGTGTGTGTACACAGAAGAGGGAGATAATGTACTACATCATGCCTGTGTAGATCAGACAACCTATCAGTTCTCTCCTTCTACCATGTGGGTTCCAGAGACTGAACTCAGGCAGGCTGTCACACGTTATACTTAGTGGTATATGCACTATATACTTTCATTCCTGAGGCTTTTTTTTTTTTTTTTTTTTTTTTTTGAGATAGGGTCATTTGTTGTCATTGGAGCACCATCTAGTGGAATGTCATGTGTAGGACATTACCTTGTGGCTGACTTGAGAGTTTCTTTTACATCTGAGACAGCATCAAAAGCTTTCACTCCATAAATTCTTTTTTTTTTTTTTTTTTTTAACGTGGGACCTGGGATCCGAACTCAGAACCTTCTGCTTGTGAGACAGAGTCACAACCCCTGAGCCATCTCTCCAGCCCCACTCCATAAATTCTTTATGGATCAAAAGTACAGTGTATTAGTTGGCAGAGCTAATGCCCAGAGGCTTCTCTGGTAAAGCAAAAGTTTTAGACTGAGTAGATTTTTGTGAAGTAAAGATGCTAGTGTGAAAACCTTTCACCTATCAGAGAGGCAAATCTCAGAATGTGCTGGCCCACCAAAATCCACAGAGTGTGGCTGAATGAGCATGCGATGGAAACTGAACACACTCACTATTTCCTTTTACCCTTGAGCTCACCAAAGGGCTCACACCCAGAATTCTTCCAAAGATGTGCTCCCTGGGGAAGGAAGTGGCACAAAGTGTGTGTGTGGGGGGGAGAAGTTGCCTAGAAGATAGAAGGCTGAGGACACATATCAGTTGATAGAGGACTTTTCTAAAATGCATGAAGGGCTGGCGTAGGTTCCCACATATAATAGGTATGATGGTACATGCCTATGATTCTAGCACTGAAGTGGAAGCAGGAGAAATCGGAAGTTCAAGGTCACCCTCTGCAATAGAGAAAGTTCAAGACCAGCCTGGACTACATGAGACCCTATCTTAAAAAAAATTAAAAAATGAAAGAAAGAAGCTTTATCAGCTTCTTGAAGGTTACAAATATGTACGTATGCATGTTCTGTTTTTCTATTCACTGTTCTGAAATTTGCTTTGACCTATTTCACTATATTTCTTTTCCATAGATTTTATTTTATTTTATTTTATTTTATTTTATTTTATTTTATTTTATTTGTGTGTGTGTGTGTGTGTTTGAGGGCACTGTGTCCCCGTGGAGGACAAAAGGTGACTTCAGGAATCATCCTAAATTGCTTCTACCTCTTTCTTGCTTAACTCTGAAATTCCCAGGCTCCTCCCACCAGGACTGGAAGTTCAGGAAGCCTCTGGTTTCCACCTGGCATTTTTTATGTGGGACCTGGGATCCGAACTCAGGACCTTCTGCTTTCGAGACAGTTTTAACTCCTAAGCCATCTCTCCAGCCCTCTTTTCCACAGATTTAAATAAATCAATTATTAGTAATTATTGCTATTTGTACATGTGAATGAGTGTGTAATGTGTGTTGTAGGGAGTGACATACATGTCAAAGGACAGCTTTGTGGAGTCAGTTCTCTCCTTTTAGGGAATCAAACTCAGATCATCAGCTTTGTACCACACAAGCCTTTCCCCCACTGATCTAGCTTGCTAGCCCCTTTATCTTGTTTTTTGGTACAGGGTCCTTTGCTGAACCTGCAGCTTGTCAATTCAGCTAGGCTGGCTGGATAGCAAACCTCAGGGATCTTCTTATCTCATCCGTCTCAGTGCTTTTACATGGATGCTGGGGGTCGAACTCAGGGGTCCATCCTTGCATAGAAAGCACTTTACCAACTCAGCCATCTCACCAGGCCCTAACACCATTTTAAAAAAGGAAGTTACAAAAAAAAAAAAGGGTTTAAATTTAGGAAATGAGTCAGAGCAGTGTGTATAGGTACGTGTGTGTGTGTGTGTGTGTGTGTGTGTGTGTGTGTGTGTGTGTGTAGGTGGGTGGGTGGGTGTGCATGAAAGAGAGAGAAAAAGAAAGGAGAGTAAAAAGCAGTCTTATATGGAGATAATGTTGAGAGTTATTATTATTATTGATCTAGACAGTCTTCCATTATGCAGCCCTGGCTGACCTGAAACCCCCAGTCCTCCTATGTCAACCTTCCAAGCGCTGGAATTGCAAGCATGTGCACCCCACCCAGGCTTCTACTGCATACTTTAAGCGTCAGGCAAATAACTCATGTTCCATGTAATAAGGATAAAGGGGAAAATAAAATAAAAATCGCCCCCACATTCCTATTGCATGAAGCAATCATTGTTTGCATGAAGTCATCTACCCTTCTAGCCCTTTATAGCCAATCACAGGGAAGAGAAAGTGTAGGGGATTCCCTGCAGTTACAGCAACTGACTTTCAAAAATCAGAGCCTTTCCAAGAAACCAAATCATTCCTGGGAGTCAAGATATGTTTCTTTCTGTGCCTACTTGCGACATGGGGAAAAGTCCAGGAGAGGACTCTCTCACTTATGGGGGAACAAGCTACCTCTGCCCTGGGAGCAGTGGGGTATCAGCCAGGGTGTAGGGAATGAACCTCAGTCTGGCATCTTCCACCTGTTCTTGAAGTCAAGGCACAGAGGGAGCTGGCTTTGGAGCAATTCCCAAGGCTTAAAGTCCTCATTCCTTTGTTTTCTCAGGCAAGTTATTTCGTCCTGCTAGGCTTCAGATCATGCTCTTGTAAAACAAGGATAACACACAGAGAACAGAACAAAGCGAAAAACCAATGAACCAAGGATAGGATAGCGCCTGCCATGGTGTTAGGAGGACTGAGTGAAGTGGGATGTGTAGTGCTTGGCAGAGTCAGCCGCAAAGCAATGCTTCATCAGTTCTTGTTATTACCGTGGTTGTGCTGGGCTGCATGCTAAATTTGGAGGTGTGGTCACTTCCTGCCCAGAAACCGGAGCACCCCTTTTCTTCCAGCTTCCTCCCACCAAACCCTTTGCTCAAAATCCTGTGGTTTCAGGAAGTAACAAGTTCAGTCCCTGCCCCTCTGAGGTTCCAGGCTTCAGAAGAGGTTTCCTAGGCATCTGGAAATTCTGTTGGGCTTGTGCTGAGTCCTACAAGGTGTCAGAAGAGCACATTACCTCCTGGGAGCTTGAAGATACTCTGTCTTGCAGGACTGTGGCTGCAGGTAAGTAAATGCCTTTGGGAGTACCCTCAGTTATGGGGGTAGCAAAGAGCACTGGAATGGAACTTCTCAAGCCTTAACCCCCACCTTAGGGCATAGGCGAGAGAGAAATAACACTTCTCACCAGAGTACCTAAAGTCGTGATGTGGCAACCCGGTTTTGTTGAGGAAGTTGCAGTTGTTTTTAATGTTTCACTTTTAGTTTGTGCCCCGAGAGGCCACTTGCCAGTAGTTACCGTGGGACACTCCACTGTGTGTTGTCTTCCAGGAATACCTGAGTCCAGGAGGCAGAAGGTAGGGTCAGGAGGGAAGCAGCTAGAACCTTGACTAGAGCTTTCTGGGTTGGGCAGCATAGGAAACTTTAAGGTCTAGGTCTGGGATAGTCCCTTCCTTCCTTCTTTATCACATCAGTGGTCTCAGTGGAGTGTGTTTGTGTGTGTGTGTGTTTGTGTGTGTGTGTGTGTGTGTGTGTGTGTGTGTGTACATGTATGTGTATGCGTGCATGCATGCTGGGGAGTGGGGTGGGGGAGGTTGGACCATTCTGTTGCCGAAGAACCGTCCTGGGCTGGAGCTATGGAAGGATGTGTACCCAGGCCATCCCCTAGAGAAGACTCCAAATGCATCCTGTGAGAGTGGCTGGGACCAGGGAAGGGAGACCCAGAGGAGGTGACAAGTCAGGGTCTCAGTCCCTGAAGGGCAAGAGAGCACCAGGATCATAGTTATGGATTTCTTGATGCCCACAGATGCCATACTCCAGCCTACACCCAGCTATTCCACATCCCAGGGGTCACCGGACTCAGCAGGCAGCCTTGGTCCTGCTATGTATCAGCCTGATGGCCCTTTGGGGGCTGGGGGAGCATCCAGATGACATTCTCCAGTGCCTGGCGCTGCACCTGGCCTCACAGCAGTTGGGGATGCTGTTGAAAGAGATCTGCTGTCTGGCTGAGGAGCTGTGCCATGTCCACTCCAGGTACCCTCCTCAGTTTCTGTGGGGATTGGGTATCCTTTACTCCTAACCCCCACTCTTCCCTAGACTTCCCTGGCTGAGCTGGGCTGGGATTTGAGGCTGGGCTGTCTTCTGTAGGTACCAGGGCAGCTACTGGAAGACCGTGCGGGCCTGCCTGGGCTGCCCCATCCGCCGTGGGGCCTCGCTGCTGCTGTCCTTCTACTTCTACTGCTCGCTCCCAAAACTCCCCAGCCTGCCTCACAGTTGGACGCTTGTCCTCCTGGTCCTCACACAGGCTCTGAACATCCTCCTGGGCCTCCAGGTATGACAGAGAGAAGAGGGAGGTCCGGCCAGGCGGGGTGGTGACTAACGTGTCCTGCCAGAGGTCAGTCCTGGGATTGGGACAGTTTAAAAGTTAGGGTCGTAGGAGTAGAGTTCTAATGGTCAGAGATGGTGGGTTTGGCAGCAGAGAAGAGAGCAAGTGGGCAAACAGGCTGAGAAAGTTCTGGAAGGAGGAGGGCTCTGGATGTCATTCATGGAAGTCCCACCCAGGCCACTCCTGCTGTCCACAGTGCCTGGCCCCAGCCGAGGTCTCTGCAGTCTGTGAAAAAAAGAACTTCAATGTTGCCCATGGGCTAGCCTGGTCATATTACATCGGGTACTTGCGGCTGATCCTGCCAGGTAAGATACCTTCTGCATCTTCATTTTTAGACCGTAAGACACATGGCTTTTTTTTATTTCCAGAACTTGCATTACTTTTTAAAGCATTTTTGTCTGCTGAATCATTGGATTCTTTCAGCATCCCTATTGTCGTGAGTTTTATTGTTGTTTTTATTTTTAATTAGCTCTGTGTGTGTTGAGTGTGTGTGTGTGCATACGTGCATACGTGTTGTGCCACAGTGCACATGTGGAAATCAGAAGACAACTTTGTAGAGTTGGTTCTCTCTTTTTGCCATGTAAGTTCAGGGGATTGAATTCAAATCACGATACTTCGTGGCAAGTGCCTTTACCCACTGAGCCATCTCACCATCTTGTTTTTGACACAGGGTCTCATGTAGCCCAGGCCAATTTAAAACTCCCTATGTGGTAGAAGATGATCTTGAACTCTTAATCCCCCTGCCTCTACCTCCCAAGTGCTGGGACTATAGATACGCTTGGCTTATTATTGCTATTTTAATTAATTAGTGAAATTGGGGCCTTACACATTTTAATAAGAATTTTTTAAAAATCTATTTATCGAGAGACAGAGAGAGAAGGAGAGGAAAGCCCATGCATATGGAAGTCAGAGGACAACTTTGTGGAGTTGGTTCTCTGCTTCCATGGGCTCCAAAACAAACCTAGGTCACCAGATTTGCATAGGCACCTTTACCTGCTGAGCCATCTCACTGGCCCCTTATGCAGGTTTCACAAACACACTACCACTGAGCTACAGGGAATGAGAGTGATGCTGGGTTCGTGGTAAGGAATATGAAACTGAAAGCCATTCAATAACTTAGCCAGGATCATCTATGAGTACTTGCATTCTACATCCCTCCCTTTTTCCTTCCTTTCCTCCTCCTTTTTTTGAGATAGATTTGCTTCTGTGGCCCAGACAGGCCTCAAACTTGTGAGTCTCCTGCCCTAGCATCTCAAAAGCTGGGATTACAAGCATATACCATTACACCCAGATTTCCATGAATGCCTTTTCTCTCTTCTCTCTCTCTCTCTTTGTTTCTTTACTTTCTTGGTCTTTGTTTTTCAAAGTATTTTACTTATTTATTTATTTATTTATTTATTTATTTAGTGTGTGTGTGTGTGTGTGTGTGTGTGTGTGTGTTTAAGGGGGGGGGGACACTGTGTGTCCCTGTGAAGTACCAAAGTGACTTTGGGAATCTTCCTGAATTTCTTCTACCTCCTTCTTGCTTCGCTCTGGGATTTCCCAGACTCTGGCCACCAGAGTCAGAAGTGCAGGCTGCTGCTGTTTCCACTTGGTGTTTTTACATGAGCCCTGGGATCCGAACCCAGGACCTTCTGCTTTCGAGACAGAGTCTTAAACCCTGAGCCAGCTCATCTCTCCAGCCCATTTTGTTGGTCTTTAAAACAAGGTTTTGAGGGGCTGGAGAGGTGGCTCAGGGGTTAAGCCTCTGCCTTGCAGACGGAAAGTCCTGAGTTCGGATCCTAGACCCCACATATAGACGCCGGACAGAAGCGGGGCTGCCTGTGCTTCTGGTCCTGGTAGGGTGGAGCCTGTGAATCCCGGGGCAGAGTAAACAAGGAGGAGGTGGAGGCGTCCATGGTGGTTCCTGAATTCGTCTGTGGTTCTACACACACACACACACACACACACACGCACACACGTGTGCACACACGTATACATGCACAATTGAATAAATAATGATAAAAAATAAAAAAAACACAAGGTTTTGATATTTAACCCTTGCTGGCCTAGGACTTGATACATAAACCAGGTCTGTCATTCTTCTGCCTCTGGGTACCGAGATCACAAGCTTCAGTCGCCACACCTGGCTCTCTGGGAAAGTTTTTTGATAAATATATTGCCTTGTGTGCCTTTTCTCTCTGAACTCATACGCTGTGAGAAAGGATCAGCATCACTCATATTTTAGATAAGGAAAGTGTGACTCTGGGAGAAAAGTGACTTGTCTTTGTCACATGCCTGAGTGAGAAGAAGAGACAGGATTTGAACTAACATCTGGCCACTCTACTGGAACTCATGTGTGCCTCTTCTCTGACGTGCAAACCCAGGTCATGTCTCTTCTGTATCTCCTGTCTGCTAGGAAGCATATGGAGCTAGGGAACTGGCTCTCTGCATCTGGATTCTGCCAACCTCTTAGAGCTCCTGAGAGCTTGGTGGGAAGAAATAGGTCTGACACAGAAATCCAGGAGCAGGAATCCAGGAAAAGAAGAGGGAGGAGCCGATAAGGGATACTGAGGTTCTGAGTATTCTCTCCCTGCCCCAATCTTCTTTATGAATGATGAGATGCCCCCCCCCGTGTCTTGTACCCTAACACTAAGGATGTTGATGACCTGGATTTCTGTCTGGGATTAGGTGGGAGATGGGTTAATGGGATGATTTCTTGGGTTTCTTTATCACAGGTCTGCAGGCCCGGATCCGACGTTTCAATCAGCTGCACAATAACATGCTGCAAGGCGCAGGGAGCCGAAGGCTGTATGTCCTCTTCCCACTGGACTGTGGGGTGCTTGATGACCCAAGTATGGCTGATCCCAATATTCGATTTTTGCATATGCTGCCCCAGCAAACTGCAGACCGTGCTGGCATAAAAGGTCGGGTTTACTCCAATTGTGTCTACGAGCTTCTGGAGAACGGGCAGCCAGTGAGTGCACAAAGAGGTGATGCTGGGGAGGGGTCAGTGGCCCCAGAACCTTGGGTCCTAGCTATATATTGGTAAAAACTCACAACACTTTTCTAAGAATGGTTCCCCAGTTGGTCTCAGAGCAAAGCAAGATTCCTTTCTGAATGACAGTGAAAAGTAACATTCACGGTGCTCTTACTGCATGTCAGAAGCTGTGTGTGTGTGCGTGTGTGGGTGGGTGTGCGTGCATGTGTGCATGTAGAGGCCTAAAGTTGAAGTCAGGTATTTTCTTTTCTTTGTTTGTTCTCCACTTTAAGTATTGAAGCGAGAGTTCACAGTTGAACCCAGAGTTTGCTAATCAGCTAGTTTAGCTAGCTAGTTCACCCTGGGATCCCCTGTCTCTATCTCTCAAATGCTGGGATCTGTCATACTTGCCTGACTTTTATGTGGGTTTTGGGAATCCAAGCTTCAGTTCTCACACTTGCCCAAGTACTTTAATCCACTGAGCCATCTCCCCAGCCACCAGAAGCTACTCCGTGTGTATCCTATGACTACCTCATTGAGTCTCACCAGCACCCGGAGGGATAGGGACTTATGTAATTCCTATTTTACTAAGTAAGAAACTGAGGCTCTGGGACACAATAAGTGGGTGTTTTTTTCTTGAGCATACCATGCTCTGTAGCATCAGACTTCTCTTGATGAAGGCCTTGAGACCATCCCAAAGGATTTGGTGTATGTATGGAAAATGCAGAGAAGTGTGGAACCCCAGAACCACCTTGAGGCTCCATTTCCAGCTGCAGAGGATAGCATTCAGTGCTTTGCCTTGTTTTAGGAAGATGTGGAGAAAGTTGTTTAGCCCCAGCTCAGCCCAGATTCCAGGAAAGTGGCAAAGGCACAGCCAGGTCAGGGTCTCTGCAGACTGAGGGAATGAGGCCTCAGCTTCTGCCAGAGCCTGGTTTAGTCTGGTTTTCCTCTTCCCTCTTTTAGGCAGGTGCTGTGTCCTGGAGTATGCCACCCCTTTGGAGACCTTATTTGCCATGTCACAAGATGGCAGAGCTGGTTTTAGTCGGGAAGATCGGCTTGAGCAAGCCAAACTCTTCTGCCGGACACTTGAAGATATTCTGGCTGATGTGCCTGAGTCTCAGAAAAACTGCCGTCTCATTGTCTACCACGGTGAGAAACTGATAGGACTGGAGGGCAGGACTCAGTGTCCAGGGATCCCACAGAGTCAAGACACGTGGGAGCATTGTTTTCCAGCCCCACCGAGAGTTCAAGTCAAACCATGCTTTCCTCCCCTAAGAATTCCTCTTACCCCTCTGGGATAGATGCAGAGCCTAGATGAAGCCTGAACACGGGGTTCCTAGGAGCCCCTCCATCTAGAAGTGCTGTGGAAGCAGAGGAATCCTGAGTGCTTGGCTCTGCCATGCCTTGGCTGTATGACCTAGGGCAAATCTCTGCCCATTTCTGAAAGTGCAAGAGAAAGGTTGGGATTCCACGGCCTCTGTGACCACATCTGGCTCCGGGATTCCCTGAGAGTAGCCCCAGAGGTTGTGGGTTAAGTGGAAAGAGAGGGAAGGAAAGGCTGGAGGATCTTCCCAGCAATTCCTTGGATGTATTCCATTGGGAGTGTATAACATCCTTACCCTACCCTTACCCTGTCTCTGCTCCAGAATCTGCAGAGGGAAGCAACTTCTCCTTGTCTCAGGAGGTTCTCCGGCACATGAGGCAGGAGGAAAAGGAGGAGTTTACTATCAGTCTCAGGACCTCAGTGGTACCCAACTCCTCTGAGCTGTCCCAAGAACCCAACCTTCTCATCAGTGATATGGAACAGCCTCTCCCGCTACGATCTGACCTCACCTGACCTGAGATGCAGGACAACCTTGCCTGAGCCTCCAGTGGTCCCTAAGTCTTTGGACTGGAGTCTTCATTCAGCAACTGAAAATTTCATAGAGACTTGACATCCCCAGATGAGTCAGTTCCATATTCCCGGACAGATCGTTTCACCTTCCTAAGCCTCAGTCTCCTCCTCTATGAAATGGGATCGTAATGGTTGTTCTCTCTACTTTACAGAGTTGTCAGAATTGTGCATATGAAGACGTTTGTTATAAACTAAATGTCAGGTAAACTGAAACAATGTGCCAGTTATTTCCCATGGATGCTCTAGGCTCCTCTATGGTGTGTCAGTAACGTGTCTAGATGATGTCAGCAGATTCCCAGGGCCTTCTGCTTCTGGTCATGTTTGCTCCAGCAATTGGATAGAAGGAGAGAGAAGGGGAAGGTATGGGAATTTAGTCCTCTGAGTTCCCTCTCTTCAGTACTGCGGTCACGATGGGATATCTTGCCAGGCAACATCTTAATAATGTCTGCAAGTTTTTGGAAAGTCTTCTTCCCCTTGTCCTCAGCACTGTTATTGGTTACATACTGGAATACTTACTATTTATGGTTGCCTCACAGTCTGTTCTCTGTCTATAGGTCTTTTCAAAAGCATCTCTCAGATTACCCGGTTTGAACATATCATTTTTGTGTGTGTGTTTAGATTGACAGATACAAAGCATTGAAATGCATGGTGGAACATATCTCAGTGTCCAAATCTGCCTGCACTTGCAACTCACTTCCTGACACCCCTCATTGCCTTACTACATGGCAATTGGGGGATGGGTGCCATTTCAATCCAGACAGAGCCCACCAGGCTTACTGCGGGCTTGGAATTATGTGGCCTTTACCTGACCTTTCAATGTTCTTATCTCCAATGGAAGGAAGGTTTGGGGAAGAGGGCCCAGGGCCGGGCAGAGACAGCACAGATCCCATGAATAATATTTAGTTGGGTCCTGGGGCAAGGGGCTACTCACTGGAGCAGGGGTGTTTGAACAGGTGTCAAGACAGCTCGTAAAAAACCCAGGGAGAGAGTAAACAAGGAGGAGGTGGAGGCTGTCCATGGTGGTTCCCGAATTCGTCCGTGGTTCTACACACACACACACACACACACACACATACACGCACACACACACAATTGAATAAATAATAATAATAATAAAAATTAAAAACTCAGGGAGACAGAGAGTTTGTGTGAGGAGTTGGGACACACTGGGAGTACTGGTCACCCCACCAGTTATTATGCCGATGCCCTTGTCATTAGGACTGAGTCACTATAACAACGTTGTGGTAGCACAATCACTTGCATCTCCTAAGCTAGGCTTTTTATTCCCTCCTTCCTTCCAACTTTGTTTACATCTTAAATACTCAGCCTTCCCTTCCCTTTCCCTTCTCTTTTTCTTTCCCTCTCTCCCTCCCTCTCTTCCTCCCTGCCTCCCTCCTTCCTTCCCTCCCTCCTTCTCTTCCTCCCTGCCTCCCTCCTTCCCTCCCTTCCTTCCTCCCTCCCTTCCTTCCTTCCTTCCTTCCTTCCTCCTTGTTTTATAGTACGGGGATGGAACCCACAGCTTTGTGTATGCAGACAAGCATTTTACTACTGAGCTATATCATCAGTCCTTAATATGTGTTTCTGAATGGTGTCACTTTGGAGAAATATTACACACACACACACACACACATACACCCAACAACACACTCTTGTCAGAGGAAGCCAGCTGCCCTGAGGATGACAGAGCCAAGCAAGGTGGGGAGGGGGCAACAGTATACTCTTTCCCCAGCTGTCCCAATCACCTTGAACCCCAACACCTGAGAATCCTCCAACACATCCATCACTCCTGTTCTAGAAACTAGCTGTCCAGGCTATGAAGTCTGTCAGCTCTAGGTTCTAATACTGACTCCACACTTGGTACCTGTGTCCAGCAGATATTTTAATAAACCACGTTTGCCCAAATGCATAATGAAGGTAATAACATGGTACCTCCTGCTAAAGTTGTAGGTACACTGAGGGGTTGATTCTGCACATAGCTGACCTCCAAGGAGCAGCTGCTAGCATTATCACTGCTTCTTGAACCAGTCTCAAGGAAGCAAACAGACTCTCTGCATACATTGCAACCCCATCTCTGCTCCTCTCCACCCGTCTCCTTCTTCTGCTGGATTCTCACTGAGTCTGTGGCTTCAGGGATCATTTGTCCCCAGGAGTTCCCCAGTGTAAAGCACCACAGATCCCTTTATAAATAGCTGTCTCTATGACTTTTTTTTTCTTTTCTTTTTCCTTTTTTCTTCCCAGGGTCTCATGTAACCCAGACTGACCTCAGACTTGCTATGTACTTCTGATCCTCCTTTATCTACTTTTCAAGTGTTAGGATTATGAGAATGTGCTACTATGTCGGATTTATTGGGTTTTTTTATTGGTGCTAAAGGAAGGGGCACCTTTCCAGAGAGCCACTAGAATGCCCAACTTTGTTTTTATGGCCTCTGCCCACATTTTCCTGACCCACTGCTGAAGTCCCCCATGCCACTCCCCTGCCGAATAGTCTCTTAACTGCCCCTTCCTTCCCCAAACAAATTCCATGGAGTTCTTTTTCCTTTCTAGTATCTTGCCAGCTGGAAAGTTCTAGATCTGGAAGTGTGTTGTGGTTAAATTCTAGGGGGTTTTCCAGCAGCCCCCAATGTGGGAGGTAATGAGAATCTCCAGCCCCCCCCATCACATTCTGGGAAAAGAAGACAGAGACAGCAGGGCACAGTCAAAGTTAGTCTTGGAACTACAAAAGCTGCTTTGGAAGGTTTAGGTCCAAGCAGCCAAAGAGTCAGCTTCCAATAGCTGAAAGGCATCAGAGATTCCTCCTTTCCCAAGTCCCAAGCATCTCAGTGGAGGCAGGCTGAGTTTCTATGCTTCAGTTCTTAATCAGGAATGTGTGTGGAGGCAGACTTCACTGTAGACCTCTGGGATGGAGTATTCCAGGCTGAATCACTTTCCTCCAAAAGGGATGGAGATTTGGGAGAAAGCAGGCAGCAGAAACTCTTGAGGGCTTCCAAAAGTCCCTGAGGGGAAGCTTCGCAATGGCAGCGTTGGCACTGGGAACGCCCACAGCAGCGTGTCTCTAAGCAGGTTCCTCAAGCTGCTTTTATTTCTCCTGTCACCACAGAGAAAGTTTTCTCAACCTTCTCATTAAGTATCCGAGGACAGCTCTAGCTGAGTGCTTAGGTTCTTGAGCAGTTCTGACACCCAGATTCTAATTTGCTGGTGCCTGATTCTCAGTTCAGCTTCTTGTTCTAACCCACATCAGGTTAGCTCCAAACCTCCTTCTTACAGATATGTGACTTCATCAATGCTGGATCTGGGCCCATCAGAGGCAGTACCAAGGCCAGGGACAGGAGGTCCCAGCTGGGTTTCTTTGTGATCATCCTGGGAACCCAGCAGCCTCCAGTGGGTGAGGTAAACACCGTCCTCCAACTTTGGGGCTGGTGGCTCTGCAAGAAGAGTGGCATGTCCTTGGTGCAGCCTGGGCCCTAGATGGACTGCCACTACGATGCAGACCGCTAGGAGGATGAAAGCAGCAATGATGACAGTGAGCATGGGCAGCCCGTCCCCTCGAGGTGGGGCCCAGGCCTCACCTAGCAGCTCTGGGAGCTGCTTCTGGGGCTCTTGCTCCAATGAGCCATTCAGAGCTGGAGAAAGTCTGGGATAGTGGATAGTAGCCATCCTGGGGGGAGGGAGAGAATAACAAAAGAAGGTTGACATGGGCATGAATGCACAGAAAAAGACGAGAGAGAGAGAGAGAGAGAGAGAGAGAGAGAGAGAGAGAGAGAGAGAGAGAGAATATAAACATAGCAAACACTGCTAAATAATCATAGAAACAAAATGAAAGAGACAGGGGAAAGAGGAAAAGAGAACACAAAAAGAAAAAAGTAGGCACAGGGAAGAAAGAAAAACAGAAATGAATAGAGACAGTCACAGAAATAAATCAATCAACCCTAAAAGATAGGATTAACTCCCATTCAGAAGGGAAATCAGGAAGGTCTATTACAGTCTGACATAATATGGTTAGTTACCACAGTCTCCTCCCATTGCTCTCTCTTCCCAGGTCTCTAGCAAGATTCATAAATAGATCCTGTGTCTGAGACAGGAATCTGAGCATGCTATGTCTGCTGTCCCACGCCACATCCTGGGCAGTGGGCAGCGAGCAGCTGCTTCATGACATTCTGGAAAAAGGGAGTCATTGGCTAGCCTGTCTTTGACATTTTCCTACTCCAACTCCCTGGAAGATAGAAAGGTGGTACCCAGGGGCAAGGGACAGGCACATAAATCCTACAAATCTGGTGTGTGTGAGTGAGTGTGTGTGTGTGTGTGTGTGTGTGTGTATGTGTGTGTTCACACTTCATACCATAACTATACCTCCTTGCTCCCAGGTCTCAGAATCAAGTTCTGTTGGCCTGGAAAAGGAGGTACCTAGTGTGGATTCTTAGCTTTGCTCAAGATAGACTGAGGAGATCTGGTGCCAGTCTACCTTTGTTATGATCCCTGTGTTCTTTTACCACAAGTTGAGACCATGATCTGTATCTCTAATATGTTCCTGCTGGGTGTTGAGTGTGTGTGGTGGGGGTGGGGGGGAGGGAGAGAGATCACAGTAAAAGAAGTAAATCTCCAAACTATAACCACCAAAATTAACAAGGTCTGCAAGCTTGAGAAATTTTTTTCTTCTTAGTTTTTCCCACCCAAATCACTGCCTTGGAGCAGACCCTAGGGTATGCTGGGCCCCTCCTCTAACCCCGAGCCTGGTGGTCCCCGTGAAAGGCAATTAGAGTCAGGGTACACCGATTTCCCTTAGTCTCTCAATTACACTGCTCCTTCCATACCACTCTCACATGTATCCTTTTGCATGTAGGAAGCCCAATGCTGCTGTGCCTCTTGCAAAGGCTTGAGAAGTCAGTCATGGGTTCCCAGGCAGGCAGGAACAGCTCCGGATCGTACAGGCTTGGGGGTTGGGGGAAGGCGGACAGGAAGCTCAGGCAGGGAAAGGCATGGGGCCCCCTGCAAGAAGTCAAGCCAATAATCAGGAAGGGTTGAGCAAAAAGTCTACCTGCTGCATTGTCCCGAACTGAAGCAGTGTTCTCTTGGGACTGCAGGACAGCTGGGCAAAGAAGGAGAGCTCACTGTCTTAGCTCAGCCCCTACCCGGAGCTGCCACGTCTGCGGGGCTCACGGGGCACACACCCTCTGCACACACCCTCGCTGCTCTTTCCCGCGCTTGCACTTCCGGGAACGGCTAGGCTTCTCTGGGGCCAGCCTTTCTCTCTGATAGTACCTTGATCTTCCTTCTTGGCACCTCTTTTTAAACTGCCTGCCAGATTGTCCTGCCCACCCCGTCTCCATCAGGTCCCAAGAATCTGGCTGGGGCATCCACCTTCCGCCCCCTGCGCTGGACCTGTCCACTCTCCCACTCCCACCAATTTCCTGAAACTGCGATCTTTTGATCCTTTTGTACGCAATATCGCAAACTAGTATCAAAATAAATAGGTATAATTAAGAAAAATCTACACTGCAAAGTGTAGGCCATGTACACACACAACATACTGTATCTAATACATCTCTAAATCATTATATTCTGGCCACCAGATATGCACATCTTCGTTTGTTACTTTTATTTCTAAAATGTTAAGGACTAAAATTCTTTTCTAAATTTATTTTTATTTTTAACTGACATGTAGTAATTCATATACTAATGGAGTACTGTGTAACATTTTTTTATTTTAATTTGATTTTAATTAATTTATTATATATAGAGAACAGATATGTGTGTGTGCAGTTGCATGCCCTCAAGGGCTGCAATACATATGCAGAGGTCAGAGGACAACTTTTTTTTTTAATCTATTTATTTATTTTTTCCATTCATACAAACTTGATAGGTACTCCATTCCCCTCCCTCCCTCCATCCCTCCTTGGATCCCCTTGTTCCCTCCCCCCTTTTCTCTTTCCTTTCCCCCCTCCCTCCCTTTCTCCCATTGTCTCCCCCCCCAATCCCTGGAGCATCCTTTAGTGTGCATGTCAAACTTCCCTCTGGGTCCTCCTCTCTGATGAGGTGTAAGGACGCAATAGCATTGCCTAGAGAACTTTTTTGTGTTCTCCTTTAGTATGGGAACACTATTGTGGCTGTTAATCCCTTGCCTCTAAGGATCCTAGTGCCTGTGATCCATGCTAGACTTTGGGGAGTCAATGACATGTTGGTCATTGCGCAGATCATGCAAAGTCCTATTATGATTGCTTCGGCTCTAACTTGTGTGGAGTATCTTGCATATTGCTGCTCCTCCCCATCTTTAGGCTCTTACAATCTTTCCGCCCCCTCTTCCGCAAATTTCCCTGAGCTTTAGGATGGGGAGAGATTAGGCTGGCCTGGTTCCGGGTGGTTGATATAGAGTCTCTGATGTTCTGAATTATGGTTTGCTGATTTTTTTTTTCAGTTTTGCCGCTCCTGCACCGCCCTTAGCTCCATCCTGATGGGTGTTGGATGTCACCACTCCCCGCCCCCCCCACCCCCGGACCGCGAGCGAGGGAGTAACCTAGGGTTCCGGGCGGGCAGGAGCAGGGGGGGCGCTGAGGAGAGAGGACAACTTTTGAAACTCAGTTTTCTCTGGGCTCTGAAGATCAAAGTCAGATTGCAGGATCAGGTGGATGTATCCCCTGTGCCACCTTACTGGCCCCTTGATTCTTTTTTGAAACAAGTTGTTCAAGTTCGTCTGGAACTCATTTTCTAGATCAGCCTCAGCTACATAGGGAAACCCTGGTTTAAAAAAAAAAAACTTAAGGTGTGATTTCTGAGCATGCTCAATTTAAGGTCCTAAGAGTGGATATGAATGCTTCTGGATGTGTTCAGCTTAGGATCACAGAGCACACAACACATTTATTACTTCCTTATTTGTTTGTTTATTTATTCATTCTTCTTTCTTTATTTATTTATTTACTTATTTATGGTTGTTTGAGACAGGATTTTATAGCCTGACCAGCCTGGCCTCAAACTCTTGGCAATCCTACAGCATTTACCATTACACTGAGCTCAAACAGAATATATGTGTGTGTTCCTGAGACTTAAATGCAGGGCCTTGTATAGGGAAGCATTTTATCACTGAGCTGTATCTCTAACTTCGATTGTCAAAAAAGGATAGATGGTGCACCTGGGCATGCTTAGTTCAATATTATAAAGAGCCAACTTTCGGTTGCCTAAAAGAATGAATTGGAGTGGTTCAGAGACCTTGCTTGGTTGTCTACAAGTTTCTCAAAAAAAACAAAAATCTTAGCTATAATAAAAAGAAAGGACAACTTGGAAGGTATTTTTAATTTGCTTCCAAAAAGCTAAAAACTACCATGAGTATTAGTAGCCACACCTGCTACCTAGACCTCAGTTCAAGTGCATACACTAATGAAAGCAATGAAAGTGCTTTGGAGAAATAGCTAGTTCCAGGGCTGAGGCAGGTGTCATGGTTAAATACAGGTGTCAACTTGGCAGTTGAGGGTTTGAGCTATGGGCACATCTGTAGAGAATTAGTAGTTGAGTTAAGCCCAGAGCAAACCTGCAAGAGATTATCTAGTTGATGGGGAAGGCCCAGCTCAGGGAGAGTAGGACTAGACCCTGGACAGCTGAATAAAATGCAGAAAACTGGTTGAGGAAGTTGGCATTCTCCTGTATACTTGGCTAGATATACTGGTCCAGCAAGTAAGAATTGTCCCTCTCTCAACCATTATGTGAATATGATGTGGGCAGTTCCCTGGGCCCTTTGGTGATGGTGTATGCTCTCTTGCCAAGCTGGACTAAGAACTGTAACCAATCATAAGAGAAAACAAGGCCCCTTGCTCCCTTAAGCTGCTTGATGGTGATTTTATTAACAACAATGCAACACAGGTAAAGTAAATGCATGCTTAACTTGGAACTTCTCTTCATGCCAGAGAGTAAAGCAATATTCAAAGAATGAATGATGGAGCAATGTCCAAAGTACTCAGAAACTAGCGGGAAGGCTTCTCAGTGTCCAAAACAGGATCCATTTGAGCAACAAAACCATAAATTATTGTGTTGTACTATAATTGACTAAAGCAGGAAAATAGGTTGAACTTCTGATGATGAATGAAATGTTTGTACTTTTCCACAAAATGCTCATTAATTACAAAAGAGAAAAGCATAGCTGCAGAGTGAGGATGCTGGCTCTAATGGGCTGATTGGTGGGCTTCAAAAGATACGTCCAGGTGAATATGGTGGTGCATACCTTTAATCCCACACTTGGGAAGTTGAGGCAAGAGATAGTGAGTTGCAGGTCAGCCTGAACTCAAAAAATCAAGAGCTGGAATGTTTCTCAGTGGTAGAGTGCCCAGTATGCACAATGCCCAGAGTTCAATCCCTAGCACCTTAAAAAAAAAGTCCATGTCTTAGTTCCCAGAATTTACGAATGTTCATTTCTTTGGAAAAGGACTCTGAGATGAGAACATCATCTTAAGTTATCTGGATGGGTTCTCAATTCAATGGCAAGTATTTTTCCCAGAAATACAGAGAAGACGGGCTGGAGAGGTGGCTCAGGGATTAAGCCTCTGCCTTGCAGGCGGAAGGTCCTGAGTTCCTATCCTAGACCCCACGTATAGACTCCGGGCGGAAGCAGGGGTGGCCTGCATTTCTGGTTCTGGTAGGGTGGAGCCTGTGGATCCTGGGGCAGAGTAAACGAGGAGGTGGTTCCCAAATTCGCCCATGGTTCTACACACACACACACACACACACACACACACACACACACACACACACAATTGAACAAATTAAAAAAAAAAAAGAAATACAGAGAAGAGAGGACATGGATAAGGTGGTATTAGGTGGAGCTATTACCAAGGTGGGCACGATAGCACCCTCATGTAATCCCATCACAGAGGAGACAGAGTCACGAGCTACTACAGGTGTGAGGCTAGTGTGTCTGATCTACATTATGGGTTCCAGAACAACCGGGGCTGTATAGGGTGACCCTGGCCAGGAATGCCAAAGAATGCCTAACTACCATCACAAACTGGAACAGGCAAGGAACAGAGCTTTTGGGGGACTAATAGGTCTGCTGAGACTGATTTTTGACTGCTGTCCTCTAGAACTGTGCAGCAATAATTTTTGGCATCATTGTAATACTATGCTGGGGACCAACTCAGGGCCTAGAAGATACTAGCAAGTGTTCCCTACCCTGTCCCCTCTTTTGTTGTTTATTCAGTTTTTGATTCATTTTGAGGCAGGTCTCAAAATGTGCAGCCCAATTGGACTTAAACTCCTGATCTTCCTACTTCAGTCTCTTGAGTGCTGATATTTCAAGTATGAACCACCTTGCCCAGATCAATTTCTGGTTTGTTTGGCGTGCGTGCGAGCGTGCGTCTGTCTGTCTGTCTGTCTGTCTGTCTGTCTGTCTCTGTGTTCTAAGACAGGATCTCATGAAGCCCTGACTGGCCTCTAGCTCACTATGTAGCCAAGGATGACCTTAAATTTCTGAACCCTCTGCCCCTACTTCCTGGGTGTAAGGATTATAGGTGTGCACCGCTATTCCTAGTTTTTGCCTGGGGACAAAAAACCAAGGCCTAATACATGCTAGGTAAGCCTTATACCAACTGAATTAGATCTCCAGCCCCTCAATTTTTTTTGTTTATTATTTTTGAGACAAGGTCTATAGCCCCAAAAGCCCTCAAGCTTGCTAAGTAGGGTTTGGCTTTGAACCCTGATTCTCCTATCTCTATCTACTTTCTGAGTGCTGAACCCAGAACCTCGTGCTAGACAAGCACTCTACCAGCTGAGCTATTCTCAGTCCCCATTTCTGGTTTTTTTTTTTCCCACCTCTTTTTACAGTAACCACAGGACAGAAGTACCTTGGCAGACATCACCTTTAAGTATGAACATCCTTAGTAATGGAACAAATCAAAATCATGCAATTCACAGGTAGAAATCCCAGTACTTGGAAGGCTAAGGCAGGGGAAATGAAAGTTCAAGGCCAGACTATGGCACACAGTGAGAGGAAAGCATGTCTCAAAACAAAATCAAACCATGGCCTATGTTTAGTCTGTAAAAAAGGGGACATAGAATTGCTTTTATAATATCCATGGGGAAAAAGAAATATGGAAGATGACTCGATGATTAAAACATTATCACACAAGCAAAAGAACTAGGGTTCAAATCCCCATATCCCATGTAAAATGTCAGGTAGGCGTGACAGCCTGCTTCCATTTCCAGCTCTAAAAGCCAAAGTCTGGAAATCTTCAGAACAAATTGGCTAGCCAGAGTAGCTCTAAGAGAGCCCTGGGTTTGATTAGAGATCTAGCCTTAAAAAAATGTTAAAGAGAAATTGAGGATGATTTCTGATATTACCTCAGGCCTCCATGGATTCTCACACGTATGTATGCTCAGAGAAATACATACTTAACACATGCATGCATCCCCCACATCTGTATACCTGAAAAAAAAAAGAAAAAGAACCAAGTTAAGGGGCATTTTATAAAATTATAAAATAGATTATACATTTTAAAAATGTTGAGATCTTGAAAATCAATGAATTATTAAATATCATTCCAGATTGAGGAGGTTAAAGAGAAATGAAAAATTCTGACAGAATCTTTTTGTAATAGAGATATTATATTGCCAACATTTGAGTAGAATCTGAGGATTAGATGATATTAATACATCAATGTTAATTTCCTAATTTTGGTGTTTATATTACAATTATCTGAGAAATTATCCTTGTTTGTAGGATGTATATACTAATCTCTTCAGGGTTCAGGGATGTAACTTTGCTGGTAGAGCAAAGCACAAAAACTGGGCATGGTATCATATGCCTATAATTCCAGATATCAGGAGGTGATGGTGGAAGGATCAGAAGAAGTTCAAGTTCATTCTCAGCTACATAGCAAGCTTGAGAACAGCATGGGCTACATGACGCCATCTCAAATAAGATAAACAATAATAATAAAATATTTATAAATATATCAGGATAATGGGGCATCCTGTTGGTAATTTATTCTTAAATGGTTCATGGGAAAATTCTGTATCATGTACTAAACTACTTTTCTGTAATTTTGTGATTGTTTCAAAATCAAATATATGTTTTAATTATATATAATGTGGTATGTACATGGCATATGTGTGTGCTTGTTTTTTTGTTTGTATACTGACTGTATAGGTTTATACACATATGTGTGTATGTGTGCATGTGGAGGTCAAAGATTAACACTGGATAACTTCCTGCATTGAATTCTACCTTATTATTATTTTTTTAACTTTATTTAGTGTGTGTGTGTGTGTGTGTGTGTGAGAGAGAGAGAGAGAGACAGAGACAAAGACAGAGACACAGAGAAAGAGAGAGAAAGGCACTCACTATATGTTCCCGTGGAGGACCAAAGGTGACTTCAGGAATCATCCTGAATTGTTTGTACCTCTTTTTTGCTTCCCCCTGGAATTTCCAAGGCTTTGCCCACTAGGGTCGGAAGTACAACCCACCGTCATTTCCACCTCACATATTTATGTGGGATCTGGGATCCAGACTCAAGACCTTCTGCTTGTGAGGCAGATTCTTAACCCTTGAGCCATCTCTCCAACCCCACCTTATTTTTTGAAATAGCATCTCTCACTGAACCTAAAGTTTATGGGTTGATTAGACTGACTGGCCTATAAGCCCCATGGATCTTCCTGTTTCTGTTTCCCCAGCATAGGGATTACAGGTCTGTGCACCTGGCTTTTTTACATGAGGGCTGGGGATCCAAAGTACATGCTTGCACATGTGCTTTACTGACTGAGCCATCTCCTGGCCACCCCTCTTTTTGATCTTTGTGTTGTATGTGTACATATGTGAGTCACAGTGTACATGTGGTGGTCCAAAGACAACCTTGGATGTCAGTCCTTTCCTTCTACCATGTTTGTTCTGTCTATTGCTTTTCATCCCTGGCTACATTATCTGGCCTGTGAGCTTCCGTCTATTTTCCTGTCTCTACCTTCCATTTTTCCAGAGGAGTGCTGGGATTATAGATTAGCAATACTGTCTCTGACTTTGTGGAGAGTTCTGGGGATCCAAACTCAGGTTCTCATAAATGCATGGCAAGCATTTTACCCATTGAGTCATCTCTCCCTCCTTATTTGTTTTATTAGACAAAGTCTTATATAACCCAGGTTGGCCTTGAACTCCTGCAGAATGACCTTGAGTTCCTGATCCTCCTGCCTCCACCTCTGAAGTGAAGCAAAGCATGTCCCAATATGCCCAGTTTATGTAGCACTAAAGAGCATGTAATCAAGCCCTCTACCAAGTATATTTCCAGCATCAAAATGGAATGTTTATTAAAAAAAATAAAAAGAACCATGTATAGTCAGACATCTGTAATCACTCACCATGGAGGCTGAAGCAGGAAGATCTTGAGTTCAGGGTCAGCCTGGGCTACATACAAACTGTCACAAATGAGACAAAATGAAACAAAACAACCAGTGTCTGAGCATGTAGCTAAATAGTGTTGTGTTTGCCTCCCTTGTGCATGGCCCTGTATCTCCAGCACCAGTAAATAAACAAACAAATGAATAAATAGTAAGATGTATGTGTGGCATACATACTTAATTCCAATACTTAAGAGGCTCAAGGTCTTCATAAGCTGTGTAGTGAGTTAGAGGACAGTTTGCACTACATAAGACCAGATCTCAAAAAAAAAATAAACAAAGAGAAAACTATATCATCATGTAAGATGACTATATAATATGTCATATGACATATTATTATATAATATGAAATACATAATATGTATATGTATATGTGACTAGAAGGCATATGGAATGGGAAGAAATTTATAGCAAAGATAAAATGAATATTGTAAGAATTCTCTGTTCTTCATTTTTTCCCATGCTCTTAAATTTTTTTAACTTCAAGTATGTGTTGAGGACCTGCTATACAGTGTTGTACGCTGTCCTGGAGATACCGAACAAGGAACAATGCTGGTTTTCAGCTGCAGGAGAGATTGAGAGAGTGTGACATGATGCGGAGTAACAGGGAACACCTAACTCCAATAGACCAGGGAGACTGGAGGCATGTCTGGCATGTAGTCCTCTCTCCTCTTTTGTGTGAATGGTTTGTGTGTGTGTGTGTGTGTGTGTGTGTGTGTGTGTGTGTGTGTTCATGTATGTATAGGTATCTGTGCACATGTATGTACAGAGGTCAGAGATCACAATGTTGGGGGATGGTTCCTTAGAAGCCAACCATATTGTTTTATTGAGAGAAGGTCTGTCACTGAAACCTGGGGGTTCACTCATTACACTAGTAAATCACCAAACCCCAGGAATTCACCCATCTCTGTCTCCCCAGCTCTGAGGTTACAAGAGGCTGCCATACCTGTTTTTTTTTTTTTTTTCATATGTGTGTTAGGTCTGGAATTCAAGGTCTTACAAGGTAAGCACTTTAGTGACTGAGCAATCTCCTCAGCTTCCCTCTTGTTCAATCTATTAGAAGTAAGTGTAATATTTGTAAGGCCTTCCCAAAAGGTGCTGGATTGTCCTCTTTGCTGGAGTCCTGAGGAGGAAGAGGAATGTGGAGAATTCAGAGACTACAGAGCATGGGCGGCTGGTGGGCTGAGCTTAGGGCTCAGCTCGAAGACAGGAGGGCTTGATCTGAAACTGTTGACTTCAGCAAAACCTCTAGGCACTCTGTGGAGGAACCTGAGGGACCCCTTCAGACAGGAAGGCGGGGATGGGCTAGCTGTCATCATTGGTCATTGTGAACAAACCCCAGAGGAGACTAGATGGCCCTGACCAGTCCACACAGTTGCTCAGCCCCACATCCTCATCTGGGCTGAGCAGGACCCTGGAGCCAGTCCCAATCTGTTTCCTTCTATTCTTTGACAGGAAGCTCCTGGAGAGCCAACCCCCACCCCCTCCCCGCCCCAGCACTCCCTCTCTCTTCTCCACTATGGACAGAGACTCCACTGAGCGCCTGCCCACCAGTCACACACCCAAGTCGACATGGGGACCATGGGAGCTACACAGCTCTGCTCCACAATCCTGGGTTTACTGCTGTTCCAAGGTAAGAGACGCCTGCAGCTTTGTTCCAGCAATTCCCTCTTGTCCCTCCCCCAGAACATACACCACACATGTTCTCCATCCAGGACTCTGCCTGAGGAAGGGAAATTCCAGAGCTTTCCCATGATGGAGATCGGCAGGTCGGGAGGATGGGCATTATGAGGCAGAGGTAAAACAAAGATACTGTTAAACCCGTTTGTGGAACATTTTCCAGAATAAACTGGGTTCCTCCTAGAGTCTGACCGGGTGAGATGTGGGAAGTGATTGGCTGGGTGTAAGCCTACAAAGTTCCTTCCAAGTGGCACACGAGGCAGAGGTCTGTGGCTGCCCCATCGATTTTTCCTTGTGGTCTGGGCTACATGGTCACGCTATGGACTGTTCTAGCACAAAATTGTCCGCATCTTGTGCTCTATAAGTGATTTTTTTTCTTCTTTCCTGAAAAGTTACTACTCATAAATTTCAAATGTCAAATTCAAATCACAGCAGGAGAATCTCAGATTAGACATAAAGACTGTTTACCCAGGAGGATGTGCACAGCATAGGAGGAGGTACATAGAGGACCCCAGGACAGGACTCTGGCAGCTCAGAAGTCGGGTTGTGAAGCAGCTCATCAGAGTCCTCTAATGAGAGAGCAATTTCTGGGAACCATGTAAAGTCCAGGGCACTCTGACTCACAAGGCAGCAACTTCCCTTTGTTACCCCCTGCCCCGGTCTCTGGGCAGATTCATGAAGCTGTGCTCCAAACAGCAGAAAGAGAGTGGGCCAGGGTGTTTACGGTGAAGTGAGAGCGCCCAAGTGCCAGAAACTGACTCTTTGCAGAGGTCAGATACTGGCTTGGGGTCAACTCCAACACCTCCTCTCCAAACCCCCACAGGATAGACTCAGAGATTGATCTGGAACTGGGAGACTAAGGTGGTAAAAACCACAGGGCTGGAGAGGCATGTCACAGGCCTTCTGAAAACCTAAGCCACTTCCTCTCTGACTTGGCCAACCTCTCCTCCTCAAACTTCAGACCATTCACTGTCTAGTTTGTCTTGATGGACCGAGGCATTGTCTGGAACACACTGATGCCCATAAAGGGACCTGGCTGTGGAGAGAACAGGCACTTGAAACAGGATAGAACTGTAAATGTTCAGTAGTGACTGAGAGTGCGCTTTCAGGCATGTGTATTTTAAGTGCATTTTCTTCTCACAACAGCTTCAACTTAAACAATGTATGATGTTCTCTCAGTCCTCTCCTCTTTTCTCTCTTCTCTTTTTTCCTCTTGTCTCACTCTCAGGATATAATATAGGACTTGATACATGTTCTTTTTTTATTATTTATTTATTCAATTGTGCATGTATGCGTGTGTATGTATGTATGTGTATGTACGTGTGTGTGGAACCACGGATGAATTTGGGAACCACCATGGACGCTTCTGCCTCCTCCTTGTTTACTATGCGCCAGGACTCACAGGCTCTGCCCTACCAGGACCAGAAACGCAGGCCGCCCTCCGCTTCCACCCAGCGTCTACATGTGGGGTCTAGGATCCGAACTCAGGACCTTCGGCCTGCAGGGCAGAGGCTTAACCCCTAAGCCACCTCTCCAGCCCCCTCAATACATGTTCTATGATGTAGCTACACCCCCAAACCCTCACTTGTGTTTTAGAGAAGAGAACTTAGGTACAAGTCAAAACTTTAACCTAAGCCTGTTAGATTCTAAAACCCATTCTTTTTTTCTTTTTTTCCCCTTGTGGTACTCGGGAATGAACCCAGGGTCTCATACAAGCTAAGTAAACACTCTACCACTGAGATACATCCCCAGCACTTCCTCCCTAGTCCATGATTTTTAACCTCTAAACTATACTGTAGAAGACAACAGGAACATGGGTGGGGGTAGACTGGAATATGAAGGAGGTAAAGGAAAAGAAACAGAAATCAAGAAAATCAGAATTTTTGTGGCTAAAGTTATTTGGTCATCTGCATGCTCAGTGATCAGAAGTACTAGACCTATAGAAACAATGTTCCCTAAGTCTCTCCTCTACTCTCTGAAGTTTCTTTTCCCATGTGTGTGTATGTGTGCGGGGGTTATGGTTGAGGGTGTGTGTGTATGTATGTGTGTGCCTGTGGAAGCCCAAGGATGACTTCAGGAATCACTCTGGATTGCTTATCTCTTTTATGCTTTGCTCTGGGGTTTCCCAGGTTCTGCCTTCCAGGACTGGGAGTATAGATCATATTTCCACCTGGTGTTTTTATATGGGATCTGGGATCCACACTCAGGTCCTTTTGTTTGTGACACAAAGGCTTTTAAGGCCTGAGCAGTCTCTCCAGCCCCTCGGTGAATAATCATTACAGATCACAGGTTGAGAAAGGGAATGGGGCAGGAGTCAGAGAGAGACGGCCCCTGAGCGTTGATGCTTGTGACTTAGGAGCTCCCCTCAAGCTTCTGGATCATTTCCTAGGTAATTGCAGGATGACAGGGGGTACTGTGACTTTCTAAAGTTACAGAACTTAGATGGGCCGATAGCGGTCAGGACTACCTTGGATGGAAAGGGTACCCTCAGGGTCTTTCTCTGCTACAAAGGATTCTCTTTATCATGGAGTTTCTATGATTTTATTTCCCCCTCTGGACCTTCTGCCCACAAAAGAATAGAGCTGGCAGAGATCTTGACCTGGAAAAACGCGGGACGAACTTGGACACAACTCTACACTATCCGAGTGCTAGCTCCATAGGGGAAGACAGCAGCTTAAGAAAAACCAACAGACCCGTTACAGCCACAGCCAGAGGGATCCCCAGTCATTTAGTTCACCGGGGACTGGGCTCAATGTTTTACTGAAGATGAGAGGCCAAGGGAAGCAGAGCCAGGCCAGAGGCTGTCGCCCAGCCTGAGTAGTAGGACGGAACCCAGATGGGCGGCTCCACTTCCCCACGTTGTTTTCCTTTCACATTGTTCACAGGTTTTAAGAATGATTTCATTGTGGAAAGCGAGTAAACACAACCTGTCCTTCCTAGTCCCCTCTCCCCATCACACACACAGGACTACTCACCTATCTACATAGAGGCCCACAGCATTGCATGTACCTAGAGCACAGATAATGGGGGCTTCTAACCAGTGACTCCTGGTCTTGGTCCACAACAGTCACTGCCCAAGGTGTCTCTCTGCCTATGAATGTAAGCTACTCACTCCTTCTAGAACTTCTTTTCCTTCTATACTTACCATAGAACTTGCTTCCTGGGTAGGCCTCTACCTGTTGGGGAGGGCAGAGAGAAAGCCCTGACATAACTCTAAACTCTAACCCCATTTCATTCACTTTCCCATCCCTTCCTTTCAGGGCAGAGACAGAACGACAGTCCTCAAAGGACAAACAAATGGTCCCACAGCACAAAAGCTGAACATTAGCCTAGCGATCTAGAGTCCTGGGTCTTGTCTAAACATATCACTTGTTTAAGATAACCAGGTTGTTGGTTGTTGGGATGCCCATGGAGGATTGAAGAGATGAGAAAGGACTCTGGGATTCTGAACCATGAAGTGGTAATGATAATGTGATTGAGTCACTGTCTCTCAGGAAGTCAGCACTAAGAGCTAGAGGCCTCACCCTTTAGTCATCTGCCAAGTGTGCCTGCCTTCCATTACGAGGACCTTTGATAAGTCAAAAGGCCTGAGTTTCCCTATGGGCTTTACTAGGCAGAGTTGCAAAACTAGTCTGTGTTTTACTTTCTCTTGCAGGCTACAACTCCCAGCCCACGACATCCCAGGGCTTTCAGGGTAAGACAGACTTACAGATCCTACTCCAGCAATTGGGCATAGGAATTTAGGAAGGGTATGAGAGAAGGAGCTCTGGACCTGTTTTATATTAATTGAAGGTAATAAGTGCGGGGACCAGAACTCATGGGCTTACTCAGCAAGGCCTAGTCTAACTTGAGGGGGACAGATGAACAGTTAAGGGTAGAGAAGAAGAGGGAGAAAGACCAGAAAATACTAGCTTGGGGAAGAAAGAGAGGAAGGAAGCAGTTGGAAGTAGCACCTTAGCCTCAGATGGTCTGTTTTGGGGGTCTTCAGCACTCTGAGTCCCCAGCCAGTTTCTGCTAACGCAAGCCAGTGTCCAACCCTAGTCATTCAGACCTGCTTAGAAACTGGAGGTTCTTTGATGGGCAAAGGAGTGTAGTGTCACCAGACCCTGCCCCATTTCTACTCTCCTTCTGTCTCTGTCCTTTCAGAAGACAAATCTTCCTCAGAGTCTGGCAGCCCAAGGCTTCCACTTAGCACCAGTGTCACAGGTATTCTACAACTACAAATGGAAAGGCTCTGGAGAAATCAGGCACAGATCAGCTCTGTGGAAGAATGTAAACCTATGCAGAAAGGATAAGCAAACAAGGCCTCATGTGGGTAATTGCAAAGCAGAGGCAGCAGACTGGGGAGCAGGAACAGAAGGTGTTATAGGACTCACACAAATGTCAGCCACTTTAGACTTCAACTCCAGAAAGCGATTCCCAGAGGCAGTGGCTTCAGGAACTGAGGCCAAGAAGGAGTTAGATGAACAAGTGAAGAATGTGGAGGGTGAGAAAAATGTGTTTCAAGCAGAGCAAACTAAAGACAAAGACCCAGAGATGAGCATAGAAGGGCTCCTCCTGGAACTGAAAGCAATAATGAAAAGGAAGGTTAGGAATAGAGCCCGATGGTAGAGTTGTTTGCGTGGAGGAGCCCCTAGGTTTGATCCCCAACACCACAAGGAAAAATGGAAAGGAGGGAAGACAAGGGAACAAAGGAAGGCAAGAGAAGAGAAGGGAAGGAAGAGAAAAGAAGGAAAAGGAAGAGAAGGGGAACAACGGGAGGGAGGAGAAGGATAAATAAGTCTTACTTGTATATATTCTGGATGAGGCTCTGAACAAGTCACTTTTGCTTCTCAATCCACAGAAGTTCCCCAGAAGTCCTCACAGGGCTCCTCCGTGTCCAGTAAGCCTGTAACACTGAGGTCAAGTACCATGGATGGTCACTCCCCATCCTTGCTGGGTCTCACGTCATCTAAACCAGAAAAACACACATCAGATCTTAGTGAGTACCTAGAGTAGGTAGGGCAAGAGGTGAAAGACCCTTGGGTATGTCTGGATAGTTTCCTTTTTCCTTTTGGCAGGAGGCCCAGGTGCTAGAAAAGGGGAGGGAGTTCAAAAGCAAGCTGTAGCAGTGGTACCCTGGTTTGGAAATAACAAGGAAGGATTGGAGGGAAGTAAAGATTGCATATTGAGCCTGGTCCCCATGAAGACAAGACAACCCTGGACATGGAACTAAGAAAGAAAATGGAGAGGGAGAGGGGCAGGGAAAGGAGATGCCCAAAGAAAGCATTGGGAAAGGGCTAGATCCTTCTTGGGGGATGCTGGGAGAGATGGAGGCCCTTCATCTTGGCCATTTGCTGGAGATACAGGCGCCAGGACCCCAGACAGCAGTGGCAGCAATGGGAGCAGCAGCAGCAGCAGCAGCAGCAGCAGCAGCAGCAGCAGCAGCAGCAGCACAGGAGGTATGTCCTGTATGTGCTCCCTGTAGATTGGAGTGGTAAGATGTATCTGTAACCCTTTCTTTAAAACTATTTTCTGGGGGCTGGAGAGGTGGCTCAGAGGTTAAGCCTCCGCTTTGCAGGCGGAAGGTCCCGAGTTCGGATCCCAGATCCCATGTATAGATGCCAGGCAGAAGCGAGGGTGGCCTGCGCTTCTGGTCCTGGTAGGGCGGAGCCTGTGAATCCCGGGTTCGCGAATTCGTCCGTGGTTCTACACACACACAGACACACACACACACACAGACACACACGCGCGCGAGAGCACATACACACACACATGTACACAGTTGAATAAATAATAATAATAATAATAAAATTTTAAAAAAACTATTTTCTGCTCTTAGATATTTTATACTCCAGACTTAGTTGGGAGGTAAGATGAGATAAGGAAATAGAGCAGTAAATAGGTCTCAAGTACAGTGAGTTGAGCAAAGGAAGAGAAAGGCAGCTTCCTACTTTTTAAGAGGGTCAGAAATAGACCTTACCTGGCAGTCTGGCTCATTGGGCCACTGCTTGAGAATGAGCATCGGGTACCCTTGTCTCCTCCCATCTCAGCCTGTGGCAGAACGCAGACAGCTCTACCTTACCTAGAATGGTTTCCCTGTCATTGCAGCATAAATCCTTTTCTCTGGGCTCCAAAGGGTGGTGGAAACCATGTTGAACCTTCTAGAGTCCTCTGGAACCAGTAATGTGAGAAAGCAGCACTATTCACATGACCCCGCATCTCCAAAGTTCCGAGTTCTGTCTTCCTGGGATCTGGACAGTGGAAAAGAAGAAATCTTTTCCTGTAGGATGTGAGCTCTCTGTAGTCTCTTACCCAAAGGGAGCATGAGAGAAGCTAGTTTTCTCTACCAGTTCTTGCCAATCTGCTTCACTAATATATGCCTATCACACTCTCTTTCAGAAACATCTCTGAATACTCCTCCTAGTTCAGTCACCATGAATCCGAGAACAAAGGAAGACGTGACTATGTTGCCCAGCCCTACCTCAGAGACGGTGCTCACTGTTGCTGCCTTTGGTGAGAGAACAGGGAAGGAAGGGGTACGGAGGTGACACCATCTGTGGGATTGACTTGAATTCTGGACTGGGCTAGGAGCACAAATTTGAATTTCATCCATTCATATCAGAAGGGATTAGCCAAGGACCAAAGCCTTCATAAAAGGAAGATTCTACTGGCCCTCTGCTCAACTGTCTTTGGCTCTCTTGGGCCCTATGTTCTTAAGGAAGAATGGTGCTGACCTGGAGAGCCCACCATGGTTAGGAGCAGTGGGCTGACAGACACTTATCGCTCCTAGGAAAACAGAATTCATTTTATTTTTTTCCCATACCGTGCTTATATAACACTTATCTGGGAAGGAAACTCAGGATTCTTATCGCAGTTGTACCTTCCTCTTTCTCCCCTGAACCCCATTTCTTTCCTGTTCAGGTGTTATCAGCTTCATTGTCATCCTGGTGGTTGTAGTGATTGTCCTGGTTGGTGTGGTCAGTCTCAGGTTTAAGTGTCGGAAGAACAAGGAGTCTGAAGGTACTTGACCTGCTGGGCTAAGAAACCCCAAGCTAGGAGCCACCAGCCTGAGCTGAGGGAAGGAGAATTAGAAGGGTCCTTTTGGGTGGACTTTGCACGAAATGCTGGGTTTTTGAGTTATAGTCCCAATCTAAGTTCTTGGGTTTTTACAGATCCACAGAAACCAGGAACTTCGGGACTATCTGAAAGGTAAGACTATCTGAAGCTTAAAGGAGACATTTTCCATTTGACCCTAATCCCTCTACTCCAAGAAGAAAAATGTTTCCTGCTTCTGTACATGTACACACATACACACACGCACACACACACACACACACACACACACACACACACACACACATGCACGCACAGACACACCACTTCCTTACCATGCACCACACCCACACAAACCATATCAACCTTATATCACATACACTGCACACAGACAACCTTGCAATCTTGCAGTTTCTCCTGCAGCTGGGGCAAGATGACAGACCCAGGGAAGCAGAGATGAGAACAGGAAAGAGTCAGTCTCAAAGCTCAGACTTCTGTTGCCACTTCATGAAAAAACATGGGAATGTTGATTCTAATCTAAGACATGTCCTTTCTAAGTAGAGGAAACACTTGCTGAATGTGCCACAGACACCATTATTTGTAATATTATCTCAAATCCTTACAGCAATCCTTCAAGAGAGATTTAACTTCATTTTACACATTAAAATTATTGGGGTTAGTGATTGGAACTGCAGGTCAACAGTTACAGCACAAGTCTAGCACCCCTGGTTCAAACCCCAGCAAAGCCTAACCCCAGGTGTTGGCATTTGGACTTGGAATGCCAGGATTGCACAGGTGGGCAGCAATGCAGGGAAGATGAGATGTTTAAGTTCTCAATCCCCCTCAGGGAGCCCTTCATCCACTAGGCCCTGTGGAGACCCTGTCTGAAAAATCCCACCAAGCACAAACATTATATAAGGGTTGGAGAAATAGCATCCAATTGCAAACCTGACAACCTGGATTCAGTCCCTGGAAGCTCACATGGCAGAAGGACAGATCTGACTTCTGAAAGTTGTCCTTTGACTTGCATCTGTGCACCATAACATGCTTGTATGTACCTGCTTTCTCTCACACACAAATAAATAGAATATTTTTTAGTTGAGGCTTGAGCTATAGCTCAATTGATAGAGTCCTTGCTATTATACACAACACCCTGGGTTTGAGTCCCAGCATTGCTTAAATCAGACATGGTGGCTCATGCCTATAATCCCAGCACTCAGGAGGTTAGAGTCAGGAAGATCAGAAGTTAAAAGTCATTCTTGACTGTATATTGCATTTAGGATCAGTCTGAGCTACAAGACATACTATCTCAAAAAAAATGAGGCATAGGATATGGTCAAAATCAAATAGTAGAAGGTAAAATTAAGGGTTTTTTGTTCTTTTATTGCATGTGTATATGTATGTACGTGTGTGTACATATGTGTGTGCAGGTATGTATACAAGAAAACACTTCTGTACGTGTGTGTGTGTGTGTGTGTGTGTGTGTGTGTGTGCCTGTGGAGGCCCAAGGATTATATTGAGATCCTGAATTACTGTACTTCCCTACTTCTTTGCTCAGGCATTTCTCAGTCCCCACCTTCCAGGGCCAGAATTACAAGCTTCTGCCATATCCACCCAGCATTTTTCATGGTATCTGAGTATCCAAACTCAGGTCCTTTTGTTTTAACCTGAGCCATCTCTCAACCCCTATTTTTTTCTTGACACAGGGTCTCATATATACTAGACTGGCCTTGAATTCACAATATAGCTGAAGATGACCTTGCAGTGCTGGAATTATAGGTGTTTTTCACCATATCAAAAACAAACAAACAAAACACAACACAAGGTTTCGATGAAATTCTCTTGGACTGTAAAGCACATGCTCATCTCATATGGTACGCCCACAAAGTATTGATTTTTTTTTTATACAAAACTAGAGGATGCACATCTCTTGATTCATCCACTGAACTGTGCCCTTTTGCTAATGTGGACTCCTTTTCTATCCCAGCTCTTCTACTGCCAATGGAGAGAAAGACAGAATCACTCTCGTTTCCATGAAGAATATTGTAGTGGTTTGAATGCGAAATGTCCCTCATGGGCTCATGTGTTTGAACACTTGGTGTCCAGATGATGGCGCTGTTGGGAAAGGTTGTGCAACCTCTAGAAGGTGGAGCCTGGCTGGAGGAAATACATCACTGGGGAATGGGCCTTGAAGTTTTATAGCCAGGTCCGGCTTGGCTTCCTGGTTGCCAATGCAATGTGAGGTGCCATCCTTATGTTCCTCCACCATGCTTTTCTTACCATCATGGACTCTATTCTTATACACCTGTAATCTAAAATAAACCCTTTTGCCCTTAAATTGGTTTGATCAGAGTATTTTATCACAAGAGAAGGGAAACTAAGATAAATCTCAACATGAATAAAGGCAAAAATTGCTTCCTCAGAAAAAAAAGTACTTTTTGGGGTTTGTTTCTTTTGCCAAATTTATCCATATCCTCTATCCCATCTCTGCTCTTACTTTCTAACTCTGGTCCTTTAGCCAGAAAGGCTGAGGTTGTATTGAAAGATCTAGGTTCTTTTCCTTGCTTTCGTACTATATTCCTCCCAAGAAATTCTCCTCTCCTCATTACACATTTATTTTGCAGATTCTTTAAAAGTAACTTTTAGTCTCTATCGGTCCAACCATGATGCAGCTGCCCTATGACAGTGTGAAGCAAAACATGAGGTTGGTGAAGGCAACAAACCACATATAAATTATTTCATTTTATGTCTGCTCCCAGCTCTAAAGGACACTGTATTCCTTCAGATCTAGGACCAAGATATCCTGAAAGCCATATCTTCAGACTCTCAAGAGTGAAGTGATAAACTGGACTGATCCTTTTTACTTGCAATTAAAATGATTTTCTGGCCTGGAGTCCAATTTCTTTTTAAGGTCCATGTTCCTATGTATTTCTTGTCGGTGTTCCACCACTTTGGGGGTTTTCTTTCCTAAGTCAAGAATGTTTCTGTCCCTATAGACAACTGTTTGCAAAACCTGTAAGATAGAGGGAACTTTTTTTTGGTCAGGTCTGTCTCTGCTCATTTGTTGTATGTGCATGTGTGCGTGTGTGTGTGCGTGCGTGTGTGTGTGTGTGTGTGTGCGTGCGTGCGTGTGTGTGTGTGTGCATGTGTGTGTGTGTGTGTGTGTGTGTGTGTGTGTGTGTTGATGGGGACTACATTTCAAGAAAGTATTCTACCACTGAGGTATATTCCCATTCCTCTTTTTGCTCTTTATTTTGAGACAAGGTCTTGCTATGTTGTCCAGGTTGGCCTTGAATTTACTGCAGAGCTCAGACTGGCCTTGAACTTGTGATTTCCTACCTCAGCCTCCCCATTACTTGTGTTTATAAATCTACACTACCAAATCCCAGCTTCGCTTATCTTGTTAAACGAATGGGCCGGAAAAGCGGCTTAAGGTTAAGACTCTGCTTCACAAGCAGACGGTCTTGAGTTTGGATCCCAGGTCCCATGTAAAAAATACCAGGCAGAAACAGTGGCGGCCTTCAGGGCCAACACTGGTGCACAGAGCCTGGGAAATCAGAACAAAGCAAGAAGGAGTAGAAGCAAACCATCCAGGATGGACCACAGGGACACAGTTCCCCCTGACACACAAGCATGCACACATGTGTGCACACAAGCAAAATAAATAAAAATTTAAATTAAAAAAAGGTTGAGTTACTGAGTAACCACCTCAATAGAAGAGACAAATGGGCTATAAATGGTGAACAATCGTCACCAATAAAGAACTGAAATCGGCAGAAGAAAAACCATGGGAAGGACCACACATTTTTGCTAGGAGACATCAGTGGAGAGAGCTGAATGATGCAATGATATATGTGCTAGGGTAGGCAGGCATCCCTAGTCCTAGCTATGAGATTAATGTTAGGAAGGTCTTCAAAAGCAGATCTGTGATTCATGTATCAAAAACTCACCCATTGCTCTGCCCAGCTGTTATATTTGTCTCTTAGAAACAAAATTAAGGATAACAAGTGTACTGTTTTCTTTTTTTAGTAGCTCACAAATTAAGTGCATTTTTAAGTACTTTTAAAAAATTTAAAAAATGTTTATTTACTCCGTGTGTGTGTGTGTGTGTGTGTGTGTGTGTGTGTGTGTGTCAGAGGGCACTATATGTCCCTGTGGAGGGCCAAGGGTGACTTCAGAAATCATCCTGAATTGCTTCTACCTTCTTTTTCTTCGCTCTGGGTTTTTCCAGGCTTTGCTCACCAGAGCTGGAAGTACAGACGGCTGCCATTTCTGGGCATTTTTACGTGGGACCTGGGATCCGAACTCAGGACCTTCTGCTTGCAGAAGCAAAGTCTTAACTCCTGAACCATCTCTTTAGCCCCTAAAAATATTTTTATTGTTAGGTGTATATACCAGGAACTATAAAACAGGCATGCATAGCTGAGTGATTGTCATATTATAGATTTAGAAAGAGTCTACTGTTGGCCTTATAACTCAGAGATTGCTATCCTCACCTTTATATTCTAAGAAGCTAATCATGATCCAAAGACTGAGAGATGATATAAAAACAAGAGACTTAGAATACATAAAAATAACTAAATAGTAAGAAAAGCAGAATGTGCCTTTTTATCAGCAGCCTTATTGATCAGATACATAAGAAGTAAAGGTATCCATGTGCCTAATCATCACCTTAGATAATGCTCAATCTCAGTTACTAGAAATATGCCAGTTTAAATCAAGGTAAAATAGTATCAATCATAGTATGTGATTTTAAAAAGAAAGAAAGGAAATATCTGTTTTCTTAGTAACAGGCATAACATTGGTTTGGAAATGAATCCTGGTTGGGAAGAATCAAGGGAAGAGTTGTATGTATGTTTCTGAAGAGTATCTGATTTTATAGTCCTCTGCAGTAATAGTATGCTATTTTATTCTGGCTTAAACTTTGAAGAGTGATGAGGAAGAGAAGGGAAAAAAGGAGAGAGAAGGGAAGAAAGGAAAGAAGGAAAGGAGAGAGAGATAGAACAAAAAGTTTAATTCCCTTTTCCTCATTAAAGCTTGGCTTGGTGTTACAAACATGTGACCCAAGCTCCGAGGGAAGCTAAAGCAGGAGGATTGAAAGCTCAAAGTCAGGGACTCAAGATGGCTCATAAAATTAACACACTTGCTGCTAAGCATGGTGATATAAGTTTAGGCTTCAGAACCCATGTAAAGGCAGAAGTAGAGAACCAGCTCCACAAAGCTGTCCTCTGACCATGTGTGTGCTGTGGTATTTGCACCCTCATGCATACATTATACACAAACACAGGCACACATTCATAAATTTTATTTTAAAAATGTTCAAAACAACTTTGGGCGAGATCTTATCTCACAAAAAAGTTTTAAAAGGTCTGGGGATATAGCTCAGTAATAAAGTGTTTTTCCCAGTACATGCAAAGCTTTGGATTCTCTAATACAATAAGAAAATCACTGTTGAAATGACGCTGTAAGAAGTTATCTGATTGTACAGTTTATGGGCTCTGCAGCCTAGCCATATGTACAGCCCCTGTATGGTATGTTGCCTAGCACATGTAATATGAACTGAATCATTAATGAAGAAAATCTAGCCATAAGGCTGGATTTTGTTTCAATTTTATAGCTTAACTATGTGGCACTCACTCCTCTTGCCAGTCTTTGTATTTTTTGCTTTCTAAAACGATAGGTCTGGGATTTGGGGGGGGTCTCTGTTTAGTATATGTAAGGAACTAAGTTTAATCCCCATTACCAAATAAATAAAGAAAATAAAATAACTGGTCTAGATTATTTGGCCTTCATTGTTTCATTCTTATACTCCACAGTACTATAGACTTCAGATATACAAAAAAATTGAGGAAGACCAGATGTGGAGGTACACACCCATAGTCTCAACACATCTGGAGGCTGCAGCAAGATTGCAAGTAGGAGGCCAACCACTTCTCCATGTCACAAACAAACAAAAACAAACACACAACAATAAAAGAAGATAAATAAAAAATGTGATATCATTGTAAATAGAAGTCCCAGGTAGCTCCTGATAAATTTTTGACCTTCTATAGACTTTCTTCTCCTTGGGCAAGGAGGATTAACTCTACCAACCTTGTTTACTTTACAGGCTGTTGAGTAGATAGAATGAAATCATAAATGTGCAGATACTTGGAAAGCAAAAGGACTACACAGTAATTGTTGCAGATAACTTTAAGCACTGCCCCCTATTTCTTCCCTGATATGGAGTTGTTGGCTGCTGAGGGATCATGGCAGACTGACGGGAATAAAGGATGGCATAAAGACCTGGGTTTCATGCCTCAGCTTCTCATCCTGCATGTGTTTCCCTTACTCCTTGCAGCTTTTGTTGCTGGGAACACTCATCAATAAATGTTTGGTATGTACATCTCAGTTTCTCAGAGTCACATTCCTGGAATACCCATCTGTACATGCCCACACGGATCTTTGTTGAATTCCTGGGATTGTCAGGAAATGAAGCCAGGCTTGTATTCAAAAGTTCTCAGTAAGACCAAGACTATGTTGAGACAATTTTGCTCTGAGCTAAATACATACATACCTGTATATATAACTTAGATAATCATCCAGAATCTCTAACTATAGCAAATAGCATAATCTTATAAAAACAAGAAGTAAGCAGAGCATAACAAGAAGGTATACAATAGAAAACTAGCTGGTTATAATTAACTCTGTGCACAATCAATCAGCAGTTTCAAGATATATTCCTTACTACAATTCTGGGAACATTCAGGCCTGTTCTAAGTTAATAAACCATAAGGGTATGGAACATGGTGAATTGGCCGGTTAATGCTTCCCGGCCAAGGCTGATCACAGAGCAAGCAAAATCTCTTTTGTAGGACAAAGAGCAGGAACAAAATGGCTCTCCTATTGATCTAGCTCCCCAGGTTGGTCAGGAATCAAGGAGCCCCAGGAAGCCCAGGAATCAACCAGCCCCTGCACCCATTTGATGTATCAATACTACAATATTGTCTTTTTTAAGACTGTGATATTTTTAAGATTAGGCTGACCTCAACTTCGATATGTAGCTAAGTATGACTCTGAATTTCTGATCCTCCTGTCTCTACCTCCCAACTTCTGGGATTGCAAGTTGTGTATCATTTCACCCAGTGCTGGAATGGACACCCAGAACTTTATGTAGGGTAGGCAAGCACTGTACCAACTGAACTACATCTCCAGCCCTAATATTAGGGTATTTTTAAAAATCATGTATATTTGATTTAAACTACACTGCCAAATGCATATGATTTACTAGCCAGTACCAAAAAAAAAAATTCATGGAACTTTCCAGGTGACATAATAATGTCTCAAAGTCCTGAATTCTGTTTGAACTATCATTCTGCCATGGATACTTAGTTCAGCTGCTTAGTATACTTGACTAATCAGGTCAAGGACATGGGTAGGTTTCCCTCTTGTAATGATGTCTTCATTACAAGGCTACAATTTTTCCCCTGTCTCTGGACAATACCCTGCAAATATGAGCTGTTAGTCATAAGGTATTTATATTTGGAGGGCAGGAAGAACTGGTATTAATATCTCGGAGACTGCAAGGCTCTTACCATGCTGCTGACACTGGAGTACCACATTAGCCATGTTGATTTTTCTGTTGCTAAGTGACTATCCTTTGGGGGAGGTGTCCAAGATGAACTCATTTAATGCTGAATTCTGTTCTCAGCATTGAGGGTTCTTTGATAGAATAACATTTATGTAAATACAAAACTCCATCTCTGACAGGAAAAATGAGTGCAGCTTTCTATGTCCACTGTAGCCTCCCTGAGACTACATCTCTTCCTTGATGTCTAGACAACAGGATGGTGCCATTTACAAGACAACTTCCTCCCTTTTCTTACACAAGACTACGTGATCCTAAAACAGGAACAGGTGGCAGTGTGTGTGGGGTGTTGAATTAGAATATCCTCTAATTTCTTTGCTCATCCTATGGAAGGGCAAGCAACACAACAGCTCATATATATACAGGGTCTGAAGAACAAAAGGAAGATTCACTCAGTGTTTTTCTTCCAGAACTGGATGAGGCAAACCTCAGTATCTCTAGCAACAAATGTTTTTGAAAGTGGAGAAAGCTGATAGAGAACTGGCCGCAGGCTTTCTTAGCTTTATTTTGGTATACCATTCCCCAAAGCCATGCTAGTCCTGCTAAAGTCTATGTGAATCTCCTAGAAAACATTTGTGGTCCTAAGTGTGTGATTGTTCTTTCTCCTGCACTTTCTGTACCTATCTCTTTGCTGGGAACTGCCTCAGAGATGCCAATCTCTCTTCCCTTATTTCTCCCCCAGAAGCTTTTTTGCCCTTGCTGCTGCTGGGCAAGACTCCTCCACCCAACAAAAAACACAGTGATTGAATTTGACATCAGAGATTATTTTCACTAAGTGGCTGGTGAGTATGAGCAACAACCGACACAGAAGTGTTCTCAATTTGGGGATTTGGAGTTCTAAGTTTGTCCAAGTGATGCAGTCAGAGAAAGATGCATCCAGAAATGTTCAAGGAGGTGTAAATGAGCTGAAGGGTACATTTTCATAATAACTGAGGACATTGCAATACTGAACTTTTTTCCCCTTTTGAGGTTTCACAATGAAGCAAGAGTGCTGGAGACCACAACTTCTTGGTGTGTGTGTGTGTGTGTGTATGTGTGTGTGTATGTGTTTGTATGTTGTTATGAGTATATTCATGTACCATGGTATACATGTGGCAATCAGAGGACAACCTTCATTTGTCTTTCCTTGCTTTTCTACCTTGTTTGAGGTGGGGTACTTTATCACTGTTGCATAAAGTAGACAAACCAGTTCATTAATGTCTGTTGATTCTTGGGTCTATGTTTCCCATTTCCTATAGCATACAATGATTACAGATGCTTATGTCACTATGTCTGACTTTTATGAAGGATCTTGATTTCTGAATTCAGGGCAAATGCTTTACCCAGTAGGCTATCTCCCTAGCCCTCAACTTCCCAATTTTTCCCAACACTCTGGAACACAGATCTAACTAATCTCATAATTTAGTGCCCCTACTCTCAGTCAGATACCTCTGGATTGATAATACTTAGATACTTACTTGATTAACTGAAGATGTTAATCCTATGTTCCAAAGTAGCACCCCACCTCAGATGGCTATCTTCTAGAAGCAGACTGTCTATTTGTCTACCCAAGGCAGAAAGCCGTCTTTTTATATACAACCACCTGATAGATGCTGCTGAATGGGCCACTCAGCCACAGAGAGCACTAGGGGCCTCCTCAGGATCCAGACTTCTGAAACCACAAACTGCCTGATAAATGAGCTGGTCATAGATTCAGGATCATCTTGTGATTCTGGTGTCTTCCATTGTCTCCAGAGCTTTAAAGCGTAACATAATCTGATCATGATGGACAATTCTTATACTAATTCACTTTGCTATACTTTGAGACAAGGTTTCATTGTGTATTTTAGATTGGACTTGAACCCAGGATCTTCCTGCTTCAGTTTCCTGAGCGTTAGTGCTACAGATAAATACGACCATATTGGTTATGGTTTTGTTTGTTTGTTTGTTTGTTTGTTTAGGATATAGTCTCATGTAGCCCAGGATGTCCTTGAACTCCTGATTCTCTTTCTTTTTCCTTTTTCCATCTTCATGTGTATGTTGGAGGGGTGCATGCATGCATGTGTGTATTATGTGTGTTCAAGCTTATGTGAGCATATATGCACATGTTGTAAGTGCATGTGTGGAGGAATTGCTTTTCCACCTTATTCTTTGGTGACACGGTCTCTAATTGAACCCAGAGCTTCTGGAAAGGGCTAGTCTGGCTGGCATCTTGCTCTGGGGAGTCTCAGACTCTGCCTTTTGAGTCTGGAATTTTAGGAAAGCCACCACACTTCCCAACATTCTACATGGAATCTGGGAATCTGAACTCCAGTGCTTTTGCTTATGAGGCAGACATGCTGAAGCAGCACCCAACTTCTTAGCCAGAACTGATTCTGCCTCTACCTGCTAAGTGCTGAGATTACAGGTATACACCACCATATTTGTCTTGTCCTTTGCTATGTTTGGAAACAGTGTTTGTAGATGATCCTGAGTTTTAGTAAATGGAGGCAGGAGCCAGAGTACAATAAAAAATGGTTTCCTAGTCCTTTTTGGTAGTATTATGCTTCTTGTCCTGTTTGTAGCAATGATTGCCAGATACTGGCATTGGGATACAATTAGACATGTTGGAGACTTTATGACACGACAAATGTATACCATCCACTATTTATTTGTCATAAAGAAATTGTGTTCTCCCAAGCTCATCTATAATATGCTAGTAGCATTTATTATGTACCAGGTAAGATCCTAAACACTCTGTAGCATTATATTTTTATAGTCTACAGAAATACTGGACTAATCTCTTAACCTTTATGCTAAATCTTCCCCCAAATCAGATAACAATGTTCAATATCTAGACAGCTGTCATTATAGGGTAGGGATTGGAACAAAGCACTGTCTTTAGGTACTTCACTTGTTACTGTTGCTAAAAAATGACACAAGCCTTTAGAGGTCAGGTAGTCTGGTAATTTTCAATACTTGGGCAATTTTTTTAGTAGGCCCAAAATATAACACAAAAGAAAGTAAAGCTGCTTTGACTGGAGACAGGTAAGGTTCTAGATTCTTCCCTGCTATGTCTCTCACCTTCCTAGTCCTTATATAAAATCTCAGAGACATTTTCACATTGAGTCTTAAGAGTACTCAACTTAATAATTACCAATCTAATCTAATTTTATCTTAAAGAAAACTGAGGTGAAAGAGTAAGGAGAAGGGATCATCAGGGTCACAAAATGATTCGTAGCAAACCCTCAACTATAACCCACATTTACTATGTAGCCCAGATCTTTTTACATTGGTTGTCTTTTTGTCCTGGAGTTCCAAGTGGTCACAAAGTCAGCATGCCAGGCTTTGACTGCAGGAATGATGAGAGTTACATGCCATCTGGGGCCCTTATTCTTCTGATTTGAATTCAGGCCTGTACACCCTCATATTTATCCCACCTCTCCAACAGCTTAAGTTGTCGCTGGTCAATATCATAATTGATTTGGTCTTCTTGAGTAAACTCTAAATGAATTCCAGATAATATTTATTTCAGATAAATTTTTTTTGCCAGGAAATAAACACAATCATTCTACTCCTCTGAAGACCTGATCTTTATTGATCCATGAGCCTTTATTGATGCATGAGCCTGTGAATCAGGAAAACAGGCCTCCCCCTGTGAATGGTTTTTATTCTTTGCCAGATTCTACGAAAACGAAGGTGGAGGACAACAGAAATAATTCCTCATTTCCTTCTAAATAATTTTTTTATAGTTGGTCCTTCAGAAAAGAAAATGGACTGGATTGGGAAAGAGGAGAGAAAAATCTGAGGCTCATGAGGTAGGATGGGATGGAGTAAGAAAAAGGAACAGCAAAGATAAAGGCTCTGATGCTTGACACCAAACTTACCCCCCTAACTCCTTACTACGGTGGACCCCAAAGCAATCTAAGGAGCTGGGGGTTGGGGACGAGAAAGCCCAAACTACCTTCTAAATCTGTAAGTCTACCTCACTGTTCAGTTGTCACAGCCATTAAATTTAATCCATTAAATGGATTCAGCATTCCTCAAATCACATTTGAATCTCCAGAACCTAGAACTGATTTTGCACAGAACGGGCACTGGTGCATATTTGAAATGGGCATTCTTGAGACCGGTAAACTATCACCACTTGACTCAGTGTGCGAAGCCTTTCCCAGACTGGACCTTGTATGCTCTCAGGGACAGGCTGGACAGAAGCCACTGTCCTCACTCTATAGATGATCCTAAATCAGAGCCAGTGGCCACGCATCAGTCACCTGGTTACATGCATCCCTACAAGCCACCCTCCGCTGGTCGAAGGTCGAGCCCCTCTGTATCTCTGCATCTCTGCTGGCCTTCAGCAAGGGACCTGCCGGGAGTTGTAGTCTTGTACCAAGGCAGTCCATTGCCGACTAAACTACAATGACCAGCATGCCCCGCGCTTCGCGCCCCTTCTCCTTCAGACTCCGGGACCCGAGAGGCTCCGCGGACCGGCTGACTGGTTATGGCGGCCACTCTGGGCAGCGGGGAGCGCTGGACCGAAGGTACCAGGTCCTGAGTGGAGGGTGGGATAAGGCGGTGGTCCGGAGAAAAATCAGGATCCTAAGGGCCGAGATCCTGGGCCTGCGGCGAAGGATGGAGGCTTCTGAGAAGATGCTAAGTCTCAGTAGGATTCGGGCCACGGTGATGTCTGGATCCGAAACTCGAACTGGGGGCCCTTGCCCGGAGCTATGTCTCAGGTGACGACTTGTTGCCTCAGACCCCCAGCCCCGCCCCCGGCTGCACCCTGCCCGGGCCGGTGCAGCCCCACCCCTCCCCTCCTTCCCTCCAGCGTCTGCAGGCCCCACGGGGTTCTGCGTTCTCCGTTCTGTCCATTACGGATGACTCCACGCTAGGCCACCTGACCCTAGGTCTGGGTGTGATCTTATCCCTCCGGGCCTCATCGGGAGGGGAAAGCTGTCAGTCCTTTCCCATCCTACAGTCAGGTTAGAAACATTGATCCAGTACCTATTATGGATCCCGAATTATGCTGATTCTGCAGGGGGAATCTGACAGATTCTGAGCTCACGGAGCTGTCAGTGTACCGAGAGAGTTTGATCACTTCACAGCTAATTACAAAACACAGCCAGTAAGTTCCTGGGCTAATACAGCAAGGATGGGGGTTTGGGGCAGCACCCCGACAAGGTAAACTATACAGCCTGGGTGTCAAGGGAACGAATCCTCATGAAGAAAGTGTTATGTGTAAAGACATGAAGGATATTTGAGTTAGTCCCACCATCTAACAGAAAGAATGTCAAGGATGGCAGATAATCACTGAGAGATATTAAGCAGGAGAAAATATGTTTTTAAAGCTTTTCCAGATCCTCTGACAAGACAGGAATGCCCTGTTTTCTTTGACTAGATTGCAGGCAATGCTTTTTACATTCTGTAGGTGTAATGATTTATTGAGTACTCTTGATTTGAACTGTAACCTCTGTGTGGTCCGGAGCACATGTCCCCTATATGCTCCCTGATCTTTTAGCCATTTATCTTAATACATATTAGTTGTACAACTGTTTGTGTAAGGGAAATTGAATTGCCCTCTACTTTAAATGTTGAAGGTAAGAGGCATTGCAAGAGAATATTATTTTATGATTGGTTCACCTGAGACCTCAGAGCACAGAGAAATGGGCCTCTTTCTATGCCGCCCTAAAGGCAAGGTAGTGGGTACAGATGCCTCATAAGCTCCTTTCTGTCTCTAAGTTAAGATTTGCTGAATGAGTACTGTAAGTATGGTGAAGTTATTGTGCTTCATGATCTGCCATTTAATGTTTATTTAGTTTTGAATGGATTTTTAAGTCCTAGAGAATTACGGAAGGTAACAAAATTGTATAGCTAGACATGGTGGTACATGTTTGTAATCTCAACATTAGGGAGGTTGAGGCAGAAGGCTCATGAGTTCAAGGCCAACCAGTTGGAGGTTCATACAGAGACACTGTCTCAAAAAAAAAAAAAAAGTTCAAAGTTGATTTGTATTGGAGGGACTCTTGCTTTGCAGCTTACATTGATGCAATTAGGAGAAACAAATACCCAGAAGACAGACCTCCTGAGAGTCATGACCCCTGTGGTTGCCGTAACTGCATGAAGGCACAAAAGGAAAAATCTGAAAATGAGTGGAGTCAGGCCCGGCAAGCAGAGGGAAGCTCCACTTATACTGAAGAACAACTGCTTGGGGTACAAAGGTAAGCACACGATAAGGTTAAATGAATCAATTTTTGTAAAATGCTTAGAAGAGTGCTAGTCACAGAGGATGTGTTATAAGTATTGAGCATCATTATCATTATTCTTAAAGCACCATGGCACTTATTTCTTCTCCTCTTCTTCCTCCTCCTCCTTTTCCTCTTTTTCCTTCTCTTCCTACTTCTCCTTCTGAAGTTTTTTTTTTTTTATTTAGGGTATGTGCATATTGTATGTATCAGAGGGCATTGTGTGTCCCTCTAAAGGACCAAGGGTGATCATACTGGATTGATTCTACCTCCTTCTTGCTTTGCTCTGGAATTTCCCAGGCTCTGCCCACCAGGACCAGAAGTACAAGCTGAAGTTTCTGCCTTGTGTTTTTAGGTGGGACCTAGGATTTGAACTCAGGACCTTCTGCTTTCGAGGCAGAGTCTTAACCTCTGAGCCATCTGTTTAGCCCTTGTTCTTCATTTTTTTAAGGTAGAGTCTCATGTATCCCAGGCTGGTATAACTGAGTCCTTGATCCTCCTGCCTCCACCTGCCAAGTGCTGTGATATTCTATATGCCCAGCTCACAATTCCTTTTTTTTTAAGTTATTTGAGAGAAAGAGAGAGAGAGAGAGAGAGAGAGAGAGAGAGAGAGAGAGAGAGAGAGAACCAGACAGCAGGAGAGGGGGGTACTGAAAAGAGAAAAGACACTTACATGTATGATACCAGTAGAAGCCAGAGAGGACAGCTTTCAGAAGTCATTTCTCTCTTTCTACCATGTAGGGTCTAGAGATTAAACTAAACCACCAGGTTGCAAGTAGGTACCTTATCTACTGAACTAACTTGCTGGACTTCACAAAGCCTCTTGATTTCAGAAGGAAGACTTAGTAGAAATGGAGTATTATAGTGTGAGATGTCTACTCTGCTTTGACATTGAGAGGCAGGGGAAATATAAACAAATAAGTAAATAAAAGTTGGGGATGTAGCTTTGTGGTAGAAAGAGCTAGATTTGCCTGTATGAGGCTCCTAAGTTCAATCCTCAGTACATTAAAAAAAAAAAAGAAAAGAAAGAAAAATGATATTTTTTAGTGAGGCACAGTGATGCAGATTTATAAACCCAGCACTTTGCTCTGTAGAAGCAGGAGGATCACTGGAAGTATGAGGAAAATCTGGTCTATATAGATAGTTCCTGGCCAGCCAGGACACCTAGTGATATTCTGTTTAAAGGGAAGGGAATGTTGGAGATGTAGCTCGGTTGGTAGAGTGCTTACCTAGTATTCATGCAGCTTTGAGTTCCTCCCCAGCATCACATAACTTGGGCATGTGGTACAAACTTATAATACCAGTACTTGATATTCAGGAAATAGAAATAAGTGGATCAGAATTTTAAGGACATCCTCAGTTATATAGCAAGTTCAGGTCCAGACTGGGTTATATGAAACCATGTCTCCAAAAAAGGGGAGGAAAATATGGGGTCAATGAGATGACTCAGCAGGTAAAGGCATTTATTACAAATGGATCTCTGGAGCCCACACGAAGGAGAGAACAGATTATGGAAATTGTTCTTTAACTTTCATATGCACATTGCAACTTGCTCATATCCATGCTCATGCACACACACACACACACAATTATTTTTTAAAAAGCTGATTCTAAAATTCATATAGAAACAAAAAGGATCCAGAAATAGCTGAGACTTTTTTTCTTTTAAAGAATAAAATTGGAGGACTTTATGCTACAATTTAAAAACTTACTATAAAGCTGTAATAATGAAGAGACCATTTGGACTGACATAGGGTAGACATATAGATCAATGAAATAGAATTGAGAGTCCAAAAATAACCATTTTGGTCTATTTTTTTTAATTGTTTTGAGATGGGTTCTTACTCTGCAACACAGGCTGGCCAGCAATCCTTCTGCCCATCCTCCTAATCACTGGGATTACAGATATTAGCCAACATATCCAGTTATGGTCCATTCATTTTTGACAAGATAGTCAGATATTTTAATGGAGGAAAAAATAGTCTTCAAATGTTGGAATAACTGAATATCCACATGAAAAAGAATGAACTTGGATCCAATCTCAAGTCATATACAAAAAGTAATTCAAATACCTAATGTAAGGTCTAGTAAAAGGGCTAAAACTATACAACTCTTAGAAGAACATACAAATGCAAATTTTCTTTTTTAATATTTTATTCTTTTGGAATTTTATACATGAATACAGTGAATTTATGATATTTTCACGCCTTAAGTTTCAATTTCAGTCACCTTTTTTCCATTATAGCACTTCTTCTCTACCAGTCTCCCTTCTATTTTCATATCTTTTCATATATATGACCCACTAAATTTCATGTGGTTTGCCTTTGATGGTGTGCACCTAAGCACTTCCTGAACTATGAGTCACAAAACTGAGGGTATAACTAGTGATAACAGCATCTTCCCTCTCTACTGTCATCATTAACCCTTATCAGCTCTCAAGAGTGTATGGGATCAAATGTAGATTTTCATGATTAGGCAATGAAAGTATAATTAACAAAAGAAAGGGAGGGATAAAGTAGATCTCAACAAAATTTAAAACTTTTTGGAGTGTGAGTGTTTAGAACGCATAACCACAGTTTTAATCTCTTGTCACTGAAAAACAACAAAAGAAAAGCAGCTTAGTGCAATAGCATGCATCTGTAATCCTCTTTTGAGGAGACTGAAGCAGGAGAAACTTAGGTTCAAGACAAGACTGGGCTATAGAAAAGTGTTGGGGATACAGCTCAATTGAAGAGTATGTAAAAAGTTCAGTCCTTAGGACCATATAAACCAAGTATGGTAGCACATGCCTTGAATAACAATATTTGGGAGATGAAGTCAGGAGGATCAGAACTTCAAGGTTATCCTTGGTTACATAGTAAGTTTGAGGCCAGCTTGGACTACATGAAAACCTGCCTCAGAAAAGGAAATAGGGGTGGAGACTAGGGTATAACTCAGTTGTATCTGATGCCTAATATGTTTGAGGCCTTAGATTCATTCAATCCTCAATACCAAAGGAAAAAAAGTGGCTGTACTAGAGTAAGGTGTGAAACAAAGAATAAAGAAGTGGAAAGATTGTTTCTGTGTGTACTTTAGTACTATTGACTATTTTTCTCCTTTTATGTGTATATTATAATTGTTTAAAGATACAAACTGGATGTGGGTGGCCCAGGTCTGTAATTCCAGTACATAGGAAGCTAAGGCAAAAGGATCAAGAGTTCAAGGTTGGGGCTGGTAAGATAGCTCAGTAGTTAAGGCTTCCACTTGGAAACCTCTCTACTTGAGTCCAAGCTCCAAAAGCACACATGATGGAAGTTGTCCTCTGACCTCTCTAACCATGTGTCATGGCATACATATGCACACCTTGTTTCTCTCTCCAGCTTTCAAATAAATAAAATGTAAAGGCAAGATTAAATAATTAAATAAATAGATAAATAGCAATTTTTTTTCTAGTTGGCTATTCTTTGTGTAACTTTTACGATCTTGGCTAAAGTAGATCTAGGTTAGCATGCTTGTTTTAAACACTTTCAGGAATATTAGAAGAATAAGGTAATGGATGTAAAAGCATTTTGAAATACATTAGGGTCTAGATGGGAACATTTGAATATTTTTGAGTGGGTTCACTAATTTTCTTTTAGGTTTGAGGTTGGAAAGTTATATTATTTGGCTGTTATACAAACAGAACCTTTATAGACATATTTCTAATTTTTTTAGGATCAAAAAGTGCAGAAATTACTATGAAATTCTGGGGGTTTCTCGAAATGCCAGTGATGAAGAACTTAAGAAAGCTTACAGAAAACTCGCCCTGAAATTTCATCCTGACAAAAACTATGCTCCTGGAGCAACGGATGCTTTCAAAGGTCTGATCTTGAACTGCTGTGCAATTGTGTTAGTCATAACAAAATTTTAGTCCTCTCTGCAGTTAGTTTCTAAAGCCATAAACAGATTTTTCCCCCTTGATACACTGGGTTTGTTGTTGTAGGTATTTTTCTGCTGCTGACATAAATACATAACCAAAAAAGCATAGGGAATCAAGGGTTTATTTATGCTTGTGTTTCTCTAAGTTAGGGTGCTTTGTGATGGTAAGAGAGTTCTCACTAACATCAGGAGCTGAGGGAATTGGCAGCACCATATCTGCAGGAAGTGCTAAGAAGGGGCACACTTCCTAGCTTACCATTTTGCCAAAACCAACCTATTCTCTCTCCACTTTATCCCTTGTCTAGAAAATAGTCCCTTCCACTAAACGCTAGGTCCCACTATGTAGCTTCGTAATGCTGGATGGTCCAAGCTGGCCTCAGACTCCAGATTCTTCTGTGTCAAACTCATGGATGCCAGAATTACAGGCATGCACTGCCAAGTCCAGCTTATGCATGTTTATTTTTCACCTTTTCTACATGTATGACATTTTGAAAAAGACGAAAAGATAAAAAGAAAAACAAAATGCAAAGCCTTATTTAGGTTTGTTTTCTGATTAGCTGTTTTATTTCTTCAAACATTTACACAATTTATAGAAGAATCATAACAAAACACTCCTTCTGACTGTATTTCTGATAGTGTTAACACTAGCAGGTACCTGAGTTACAGGTAAAACATAGAGATGTTGAGTGTGTGTGTGTGTGTGTGTGTGTGTGTGTGTGTGTGTGTGTGTGTGTAGAGGCCAGGTGCACATGTGTATAGGCCAGAGGTTGATATTGGGTGTCTTTCTCCATTGCTGTCCACTTTATTTTTTAACTTTTTTATCTTTGACACTTTCATACAGAAATACAATGAGTGTATATGTTTTTAATCCTTAACTACCCAATCTCATTCCCCTTTCCTGTCCCATTTCATACTTTCTCCTTTCTACCCAGTGTTCCTTCTACTTTCACATCTTTTTGCATGTGTGATCTACTGGGTTTCATCTGGGATGCCTGTACTGGCAAGTGCCTGAGTACTTTCTTGTTCATGGATGACTTATCTGCAAGTATATCAATGAGTAAAGGAGCTTCCATTCTCCTTTCTCGCACATTCTTTATTTTTTGAGGTAGGATCTCTTACTGATTGTTCCAGCTGTTGACCAGCAGCTCTGGGCATCTGATGTTTCTACCCACCAGCACTAGGGTGATAGACATGTGTTGCTATGCCTGGCCTTTATGTAGGTACTGGAGATCAGAACTCAGGTTCTTATAATTGTGTGACCAGCACTTCATCAACTGAGCCATCTCCTCAGCCTCTGCACAGGGATATCTTAATAGATTATTTTTAATTTTTAAAAATTTTATTTATGGTGTGTGTGTGTGTGTGTTACGTACATGCCACAATACAAATGTGAATGTCAGAGGACGATTTGCAGGAATTGGTTTTCCCCTTTTACCATAGAAGCTCCAGTATCAAACTGAGGTTTTCAAGCTTAGCAGTAAAGTCTTACCAGGTGAATCATCTCACCAACCCTAGATTTTTTTTCTCTTTAGTTTCTGTTGATGTGTGTATGGAGCACACATTTAAATGAAACTGAACAAAGTTTTCTAGGGCTGGAGAGATAGCTCAGGGGTTAAACCTCTGCCTTTCAAGCAGAAGGTTCTGAGTTCATATCCACAATCCCATGTTCAAAAATGCCAGGTGCCCTGTGCTTCTGACCCTGGAAAGTGGAACCTGGAAAACTTAAGAGCAAAACAAAGAGGAGGTAGCCCAATCCGTAATGATTCATGAAGTCACTCTTAGACTTTGTATTAGTTAGGGTTCTCTAGAGTCACAGAATTCACAGAACGAATATATATAGGAAATTTATTGAGTTGGCTTACAGATATGGCCGAGGGAGTCCAGCGAAGGCTGTCAGTAGCCAATGTAGTTCCAACGATGGCTGCCAACAGCTAGCTGCTCAGTTCGGTAGTCAAGTAGGTGATGGCTGAAGGCTGGAGAACTCCTAGAGTCTTAGTCTAGTGGAAGGTCGAAGTAACCGGGTGGCCGGAAGGAAGAAGGATTCCTAGCACAGCTGCAAGAAGGCATCTGTTCTCCTTGGTGGCTCCTTTTTATATGATGCAGTATTGGGAGAATCCTTTGAGAGCTTTGGAGTTCTGATAGGATCTAGGGCATGTACTATCCTTTCAAGTAGTCTCAGTTGATCCTTTCCAGAGGTGATCTCAGCCCAGCTTAGTTAATATTCTCTGTGTGTCAAGTTGACACCCAGGCTTAACTATCACAAGTCCACCCCTTGTCAACTTGACACCAAATCACATTTCCTTAGGCCATTAAAATTCTCCAAATAAAAACAGTAAGATTCTGAGTTCCACCTAACATAATATAGCTATCCACGCACAACCGCATATTTTTCCAAGATCAATGACAATGCCTCTTGAGAAATGCTTAGTCTTAGTGTCCTATAACACAATATCATAATGTAGATTACAGCATTTCATCTCATAACTAAAGATTAACATTATATTACATTACATAAATATCTTCTTAGAGTATGTGCACATGCACAAGTCTATTCTTGACAGCTAGACCAGAAGCACTCATGGTAATTATAATCCTCGTTTCTATAACTAGTTACGTGTCCTTAGGTGGTATTTATAACTACCTTCTTCTACTACCCATTCTGTATTTCCTCCACCTTCAGCAAGTACTTCTGCAGATCTTGGCTCTTTACCTGGAGGGGTTACCCATACCTTCATTCCTGGAGGATCTGGACCATTTACTGTCTTTCCTGTGTTGGGTTGCTGTAAATTCCCATTGACCTTAATCACAGGACATTGGTAAAGCTGCATTTAAGTAAACTCCTTGTTCCCTTAAGCTGTGTAATGGTCATTTATCAGCAACCATGCAGGTGAACTGCAACAGAATTTGGTACCCAGGAAGTGGGGTGTTGCTGATAAATCTGACTATGTGGATTTTGTGGCTTTTGAACAGTTCTGCTGGACAAAGTTGGAAATGCTTGAGAATTTTCACTTTGCGGATTTACAAATACCGTTCTTCAGAGTTTAGTGGGCCAGTTGCTGAGAGAGATTGTTCGGGCCCAATTTGTGATGAGGGAAACAAGGACTTTGGTAAAGCTGAATTTAAAGACGATGGACTGGTTTGCTTGACAGAGGAGAACTGGGTTGGCAGCCTTAAAGGTTTGGATGTACAAAGGGCAGGCAGCAGAATATCTGCTGCTGTTGGACAAATGAGTATCAGTGAAGGAAAACCTAGTGACTTGCACTGGGACGATGGAAAACATGCAAACCACTGTATGGCAAGTTCGTGGTTTGGAAACTCAAATTCCTTCAGGGGCCGAAAGCTCAAGTTAAAGATGTTTCTTGCCCTTTGCAAGTTTGGTTGCCTAGAAAAGAGGCTTTTCCAGCATCAGCGCGTTAAAGTTGGTGCAGCTGTAGCGCCAGTGGACTAAGCTACATTTCAACCTCGCTTCAGAATCTGGCAGCGTCCCTCAGGTGATAAGAGCAGCAAAAACTTGGCACCAAGTGGCAGGCGTAGAGATCCTGCAAGAGATGGTGAAGCTGGGGCTGGAGAGGTGGCTCAGAGGTTAAGCCTCCGCCTTGCAAGCGGAAGGTCCTGAGTTCGGATCCCAGATCCCACGTATAGACGCCAGGCGGAAGCGGGGGCAGCCTGCGCTTCTGGTCCTGGTGGGGCGGAAACTGTGAATCCCGGGGCAGAAGGAGGTGGAGGCGTCCATGGTGGTTCGCGAATTCGTCCGTGGTTCTACACACACACACACACACACACACACATGTGCGCGGGCACATACACACGCATATGCACACAGTTGAATAAATAAATAAAAAAATATTTAAAAAAAAAAAAAAAAAAAGAGATGGTGAAGCTTAATGATGCAGAGGAGAACCCAGAGTTGTGTTTGAGATGCCAGAACTGTGGGACTGCTGCTGAGGACAACTGCGAATGGAGATTCAGCCTGCTTCAGAGGAACTCTGCTTTTACAACTTTAAGCTGCAAACAGGGACTGGGAATGCCTAGAATCTTTGAGCCGCCTTGACTACGTGATGAGTAGCAGAAGATGGACATTGAAGTAAAGGATGTGTTTTTTTTTTTTTCTGGCTGGTCTGGCAAGTAAGGATTGTCCATCTGTCAGCTGTTATGGTGGCCAGTTCCCTCAGCCCTGGTGTTGGTGCGTGCTCTCCTGTCAAGCTGGACTATGAACTGTGGTCGGACTGTCGTAAGAAAGTAAACTCCTTGTTCCCTTAAGCTGTGTAATGGTCATTTATCAGCAACTATGCAGGCGAATTGCTACAGACTTCTCCAGACACATTGCCCTCTGATACATACAGACATACAAAAAAAAAAAAAAAAAAGACTTTTCTAAAATGAGCTTAAATAAAACTTGGGCAAAAACTTTGTTTATAGCCAAGCAGAAGGGGTTTAAGGAGTTTTGCTGATTATTTAGGGGATTGTTTTTACTTCAAGCTAATATGACTTAACTGTTTTCCAACCAAAATGGCTCAGTGGATAAAGGCACTTACCGCCAATCCTATTGACCTGAATTTGATCCCTGGAACCCATATGGCAGAAGGCAAAAATTTATTTCAACCTCCTCAAACATACCATGGTACACACAGACCCCCCACACAAAATAAATAATTTTATTTTGTTTTTAAATAACCCATTTTTGATGAATTATAGTGTTAACCAGTTGGTGGACTTTCTCCAACATGTCTGAGATTTGCAGTGATTGGCACCCTGAACTAGGGACAGGATCTTAAATTCCACAACATCTGGGATGACTCAAGAACTTTTAATTAGGAGTAGTTTTTAGTTTGATTCTAGTATTGTTATTTCTGGTCTACCAAACTAGATTATGGACAAGCTCAAGGGCAAGCACTTCGGGGTTCTGCGACACTGACCTGTTTACTGCTGCTACTGTGATCACTGCAGCCATGCTAAAGACTGTACTCATGTATAACTTCATGTTGGTTGCAGCCATAGGAAATGCCTTTGCAGTCCTGAGCAATCCTGACAAGAGGCTCCGCTATGATGAATATGGAGATGAGCAGGTGACTTTCACTGCACCTCGAGCCAAATCTTATAATTATTACAGGGACTTTGAAGCTGATGTCACTCCAGAAGAATTATTCAATGCTTTCTTTGGAGGACATTTTCCTACAGGTTAGTATCCTAAAATTAGGATTCTTTAAAGTATTTTTCTTTATGACTCAGCAAATGCCATTTTGAAGATCCATGTAGAAGAACAGTGGTTTGATGGAAAGAATAAGAATTTGAAATCAGTTGAACAGGAATTTAATCCAAATCTTCAGCCTCTGGCAATAAAAATTTTTCGACCAAATTTAATTTTGTTTTTCTCATCCCAGTCGCCAACCTGAGAAATGGGGCTGATTTCCCCCATCTCCAGCACTGGAGAGTAAACCAAGACCTTACACATGCTAGGCAAGACAAGGTCTAGCTAAGTTGTCCAAGCTGGCTTTGAACTCTCTGGGTGGCCCTGAACAGCCTTAAGCTTGCTATCATCCTGCCTCAGCCTCCCAAGCAGCTGTGATTATAGACCTGCACCACAATGCCCGATTCAAGGATTAGCATTAGGTATTTCTAAATGCTTTATTGTCATTATTTTGCAAATAACAGTTATAAAGATAAGTTAGCACACTGTCCTATTTACACATATATACTATTAGAGAAGAGGAAGGGAACCAGAGATGGGGAAATAAGAGTGAAATGAGGAGAGGTGAATGTAATCAGAATACATGATAGGCATGTATGAACATGTCACAATGACTCACTGGTGTGGTGGAGCAGGCCTATAAATCCAGCACTTGATAGATGGAGACACAATAAATTTTGGTTACAGAGTGAGTTTGTGATCATCTGGGCTACACGAGTCCTAGATGAGTCAGGGATAAAAGCACTTGCTGTGCAAATTTGACAGGCTGAGTCTAATCCCCAGAGTCTGTGTTCAAGTGGAAGGAAAGAACTAAGGCCAGTGAGGCTGCTTAACAGGTAAAAATGCTTGCTTTGCTTCCCAATGATGTGAGTTTGAGTCCCAGAACCCACATAGAAAAGTCTGTAAACTCAGCACTTCTTGTCAAGGAGATGGGAGGCAGAGACAACAGAATTGGTCAGAATATCACATATACAGGGCACAATGATAGAAATAACAAGAGAGACCTGCCTCAAAGACAAGATGGAAGTATAGACTGACTCCAAAAAAGTTGTCCTCTAACCTCCATATGTGCACCATAGCATTAGTATGCCTCCATCCAAACACACACTCACATAGAAGGTCATAGTGAAACCCACTATTTTGAACAACTAATATGTGAAAAAGAAAGGAAAGAGGAAGGAAGGGAGGAAGAAAGGAAAGAAGGAAGGAAAAAGAAAACAAAAGTATCTCACAGAGAATTGGAAGTTGTGATAATTTAATGGCAAAGAAATAAGTTAAATTTTTTGTATTACTAGAGATAGAACACAGGTCTCAAGCATGCTAGAAAGCACTCTGACAGTGAGTTCCACCCCAAACTCTATAAATTGAATTTTTTTTGCCGTCGAAGACACCAATGACTGATACTGGGCACAGAAGCAGATTAGCATAACAGGATTCATGGCCAAAATGTTCTCTATTCTAGCCTTTCAGGACTTTCTCCTTCACGATTCGTATGTAGTCACAAGAGCTTTGCTCATTTCATCTCTAGCTGACCCACTTGGCTTATCTACCATTTTTTCCCCCCAACCAGGTAAAATGGACCAATATCCTTAAGCAACCTAAGTGGGAGCAAGGACCTTGAAAAAGGGGGAAAAAGAGTGTTGTTATATCTTTGTATCTCCTGCTAAATCTCTCTCTCTCTTTCTTGTTTCTTGTAGGAAATATTCATATGTTCTCAAATGTGACAGACGACACTCACTACTATCACCGGCGGCACCGCCATGAAAGGACACAGACACAGAAGAAAGAAGAAGATAAACCTCAGGTGCATGGGAGGTGGGGAAACTGCAGCTCATAAACAGCTATACTGAGCCTACCCCTCTGGTCATATAATCAAGTTTCAGAAGTTAAACTTGAGATATGTATCTGAAATGTGCTTTCAGAGTGTTAAGAAGAGCGAGCTAATTAACCCAAATAGGCAAGGATGGTAACATCCTCCCATTTTGTGTGATTGTGTCAGGAACTCATTTTACTTGTGGGACTGTTTTAACCAAATTTACTGTACTACAGGAATCTCCTTCAAAATATTCAGAACAAAAAGAAATTTAAAGGTTTAAGAGACCAAGGCAGTCTCATAAAGCTAAGGGCAAGAAGCACAGCTGGGGCTTGTGACAAACAAGAACCAGGAACTTTGGTTCCCAGGCAGCTGTGTTCACCAGAGCTCTTTAGGTCCATATTGTCTCTAGTCTTCCACTTCTTGGTACCTCCATTTTGTTTTTTTCTAAACAGTCTAGCATATTTTATTTCCCTAGCAAATGGCTAGTTCACAGTTCCTGAGAATATGTTTTTGTCTTGAAGTTATAACCTAGTGATGGAAGGTAATGAACTTTAACCCAAAACCCAAAGGAGAATTTGATTATCCATACTACAGTTTAAATGCCACCTCGTCTGATCAGCTGTGGCCAAGTAATTTGTTTAACACTAACATGACTCCTAGAGCCCTACTGCTTTGAGAGAGTCACTGGAATTACCTAGAGGTATCTGCCTCATTGGTCTTAGATTAAGGGGACCACAGAAGGAGTACTAGGAGTCAGTCTAGGTTGTGGGTGGCCTTCCTTCAACTTCTCAGCAGACAGAATATGGGTCATTTGGTACTTCTCAGCTGCAAATACAACTTTCTCACCAAAGCATTGGGCTTTGTGGACACTTCTGTGCAATTCATTGAAAATTTGTGTTTTCTTTGGAATTTCTTTATATTTGTATTTTTCAATTGAGCTTTATATTGATGAAACATTTATACTAACTTTTTTCTTTTATAGACAACATACTCAGCATTTATTCAGTTACTTCCAGTTCTCGTGATTGTTATTATATCCGTCATCACTCAGCTGCTGGCTGCAAATCCCCCATATAGTCTATTCTATAAATCGTAAGTTAAATATTTATGTTTTCCTTAATAATTATCTAAAACATAGAAGATTTGGAAGGTTTACTAACTTTTCATTTCACCTTTCACTGTGGAAAACACTGATTTTATGTTTAAAGGAACATTCAGAATTTCTTTAATGTTTTTTATGTAGGGAATAAATATTAAATTTAGCTGTCTATCTATCTGTCTATCGTTTGTGTGTGTGTGTGTGTGTGTGTGTGTGTGTGTGTGAGTGAGTGTCAGAGGGCACTGTATGTGCCTGTGGAAGCCCAAGGATGACTTCAGGAAACATCCTGCATTGCTTCTACCTCCATTTTGCTTTGCTTTGGAATTTCCCAGACTCTGCCTTCCAGAGCCAGAAGTGCAGACCCATGCCATTTCTGCCTAGTGTTTTTACATGGATCTGGGATCCAAATTTAGATCCTTCTGCTTGTGAACCAAAGTCTTAACTCATGAACCATCTCTCCAACCCAAATTTAGCTATTTTGAAAAAGGAGCCGCCAAATAATAATAATATAGATTCAGAAACACGGTAGGACTTTTCCAAGTGGAGATGAATTATTTTTGTTGTACAGTGACATCATCTGGTCAGTTGAAGAACAGCAACAATTGGTTTAAAAGGATCAATGGAATAATAGAAATTCCAAGTAAATCTTTCTCACCATGGTAGAGTTAGGTAGGACCCTAATGAAGTTGTTCATGATGGCTCATATCTGTCATCCAATATTTGGGAAACTGCCTTGATTTGAGACCAAGCTGAGCTATATACAGTGTAAGATCCTGTCTCAAAGCAAGAAGGAGGGATGGAGAGTTGGCTCAGGGGTTGAAACCTTTTCCTCACAAGCAAAAGAACCAGAGTCTGAATCCTGGATCCCAGATCAAAATGTCAGGTGGAAATGATACTTCTGTCCTTGGAGAGAAGAGCTTCAGAAACCCCAGAGCAAAGCAATAAGGAGGTAGAACATTCCTGAAGTCACCCTTGGGCCACCATAGGCACACATAGGCACTCTACCTCAACACATACGCATACACCCTACACACCTACACCTACATATAAAAAAAAAAAAGAAAAAGAATGAGGAAAGGAAGAAAGAAAGAAAACTATAAAAATGGAGGGATTAAAAAAAAAAAAGGACTGGGACCAGAGAGATGGCTCAGAGGTTAAGCCTCTACCTTGCAAGCAGAAGGTCCTGAGTTTGGATCCTGGATCTCACATAAAAAACATCAGGAGGAAATGGAAGCAGCTTGTACTTCCAATCCTAGAAGGCAGAGTGTGGGAAATGCCAGAGCAAAGCAAAGCAGAGGCAGAGCAATCCAGGGTGATTTCTGAAGTCACCCCTGGGCCTCCACAGACACATATAGTACCTTCTGATACACACAGACACACAGGCAATAAGTAAATAAATCTTTTATTAAAAAAAAAAAAAAGATAGAAGAAAGGACTGTAATGAGTAGACCTGAAGTGATAATTAAATGAGACCTGTTTTAAAAATTGTAAGGAGGGACCATTTAGTGACTATAAGGTCATAGAGTCATACTATGCTATTGTGTTTCTTTGCTTTTGCTACAAATATAGAAATTAGTTATCCTGCTATTAATGCATATATACAAATTCTAATAGGTATTTTTAAATTTCTTTACTTGGTTATTTTAGTTGATTTCTTTCCCCGAAGTTTGGTCTCTAAACCAGAGTGAATATCAACTAGCAGTATATTAGAAAAGCAAACTCTTTGGGCTTTTGTTGTTGTTTGTAGGATAGTTTCTCACTATGTAACCAGGCTGGCCTTGAAATCACAGCAATCCTCCTGTCTCAGCTTTTAGTCACTGGGATTACAGCTGTGTGCAACCATACCTGATTCTGATTTTTTTCTTCTTCTCTCTCTCTCTCTCTCTCTCTGGCCTGTACAGGTGTGGGTGTGTGAGTGCGTGTCTGGCTGTTGTAGAAGAGGACATTTGACTGTATGTGCCTGTGGATACCCAAGGGTGACTGCTTTGCTCTGGGGTTTCCCAGGCTCTGCCTTCCAGGGCTGGAAGTACAGGCCATCACCATTTTCATTCAGCATTTTTTTAATAGTTTTTTTCTTTTCTTTTCTTTCTTCTTTTCAGGTTTTTTTTTAACTATTTATTTATTATGTGTGAGAGAGAGAGAAAGGCAGAGAGAAAGAGAGAACACAGCATGTCCCTGTAGAGGGCCAAGGGTGACTTCAGGAATCATCCTGGATTACTTCTATCTCCTTTTTGCTTTGCTCTGGGGATTCCCCAGGCTCCACCAGCCAGAGCCAGAAGTGCAGGCTGCTGCCATTTTCACCTGACATTTTTACATGGGATCTGGGATCCAGACTCAGGTCCTTTTGCTTTTGGGCAAAGGCTTTATTAACCCTTGAGCCATTTCTCCAGCCCCGATTCTGACTTTTTTGTTTTGTTTTGCTTTGCTTTGAGTTGCTTCCCCCCCCTTTCAATAATTTATTTATTTAAGGAAAAAGAGAGAGAGAAGTTTATACAGGCATGCCATGGTGCAGGGTTGAATTCAGAGGACAACTTTCAGGAGTCATTTCTCTCTTCCCAACACATAGACTTCTGAATCCAACTCAGTTTACCAGATTTGCAAGCAAGAACATAACCCACTGAACTCTCATTGACCCTGACTTGCTTATTTTAGAGCTAGCACCTGGCTATGTAGTCCATGCTTGTCTCAAACATGAGGTCCTCCTGCCCTCGCCTTCTGAGTGCTGGATCTACAGATGTGCACCACCATGTCTGGCACAATTTTTTTCCCCAAATATTAGGCATTCTGCTTTCTACACAAAGAACAGTATAAGAGAGGAAATTTTGAAGAGAATAAACTGTATATTGCTAAATCTAACTTGATAATATGAGCCTAATGCTTATATGGTAATTCCAAGTACTACTTTACTAGCAGAGTAGCTAATGCTGGGTATATTAAACAGTAGTATCTTTATGTGTTCTGCAAAGAGATGATAGTGACCTTGATGTTTAGAGGTCACAACTAGTGAGATTGCCAGATATTACATGCTAATATGAATCACTGTCTGTTTCAGGACTTTGGGATATACAATTTCTAGAGAAACACAAAACCTGAAGGTGCCTTATTTTGTGGATAAAAGCTTTGACAAGACTTACAGAGGAGCTTCTCTGCGTGAATTGGAGAAAATAATAGAGAAAGATTATATCGATTACATCCAGACGAGTTGTTGGAAAGAAAAACAGCAAAGTAAGATAATATCAAAAGGGCTTTTACTGGTGGCAATGATTTCTAGCATAAGGTATCTCCAGTTTCCTGATTTTTCCACTCTTCTGGTTTGGGTTATACATGTTTATATAAACAGAGACAGAGAGACCCATTCAGGATTCTACAACAAAATTATAAGTTTATTGACATGATCTTGTGGCCAGGACTTGGAAAATTTAGAAATGTAGGCAGCCTGTCTACCTGTTTCTCTATGGGTTTCTGCTTCTTTCTGCCCATTGGTTGCATTCTCCTCTGGCTGACACCTGTCTTCCTTTTCTTTCTTTTGTATCTTGAGACAGGGTCTTATATAGCTCAGCCTGGCCTTGCATTTCTGATCTTCTTGCTTCCTCCTCCTGAGTACTCAGAACAGGTGTGTACCACCACATCCAGCTTGCCAACTGATACTCCATGGGTTTGTTTCTTTCTGCCCATCTATTATATTCTCCTCCTTCTGCCACCAGCCTCTGGTTTTGATTTGTTTTAAGTAGAGTTTCCTGTAGCCCAGGTTGGCCTCAAACAGACTATGTGGCCAAGAGGCTGACTTTTGAACTCCTGTTTCCATCCCTGAATGCTTGGATTACAGGCATGAGTTAGCATGTCTTACAACTCTCCAATAGTGCTTTACTATGGTTTATTTTGGTTGCTACCCTCCTTGCTCTCCTAACTTTTCCAATTCCACTAGGCATTAGCCCCTTTCTACTTCACAGACTTCATGAATTTCTCAGTGCTATCTGGTTTCAACAGTTCCTGATTCTGCGTTCCCTAGAGGGAAATCTGATTGAGCCAGCCTAGCTTTCAGAGTCAAACCAAAAGTGTAGAAGTTGCTAACATTGAGTCAGGCGTCCCCTACCCTTACTTCTTGTTGTAGATATACAGAACAAAAGTGACCTTGTGTGTCTGGCCTTTCAGTAGGATGACTGTGAACAGAGCTATTTTTTTCCCTCTCAAGAGACAGTGGGGATGACAGTGTCTGCCACTTGGCATACAACTCCAGTTGTTACTAGGGAGTGCTGGCAGCAGTGATAGCCCTTCTGTCAGCCAACAGCTTCACTTTTATTCCACTTGAATACCTCACACACAAAGAGATAACACACTGCTGCTAGTAACAACATCTTGGCTATGCAAACTTTTTTTTCAAAAGCAATTTTTAACTCATTTTTTAAACTTTATTACCGGATGTCATTAAATTTGTAGCTGATTAAAAAAAAAAAAAACAACTAACTAACTCTTTGGTCACAGTGTAGCTAAGCCTGTGTTGAACCAGTTCATTTACTCTTACCCCCAGCCCAAGAGAATCTGTCTTTCCTCTGTGTTCTTAAAGCACTTTGCTCTTCCTGCTAGTATAGTACTCATCATAATGTATTTGTACTTCATAGATGCATGTCAGTTTCCCCTAAAGGATTCCTGGCTGCCTCTCTAAGGATAAGATCTTGACTTGCTAATTTTATATCCCAGGCCACTGGGACGGTTCTGGCTTTAAAACAGGTGCTCAAAAAAATGTGTTTAGAAAAGAAAGGATTCTCAGAACTGGAAGCAATGGACATACTGAGGCTTATGAGTGTTAGTGTCTTGGCCTCTGACCTTTAGAGACCTGTCTCTGCCCTCTGTTTCTATAGGACAAAACTAACTCCTAGGTACAATTAGGAGATTGGCAAGCAATGACCCTGAGATATAAAGAATTAAACGGGAAGAAGTTGCTTTTTATTGAAAAAATTGAGGGCCAGGAAGTATCATGACCCATTGTTAAATCAGGTTTTATAAATTTTAAAAATCAGAAAGAACTGAACATGGTGACAGACATCTGTAATCCTAATACTGGGAGACAGAGGTAAGAGGATTTAGAGTTTGAAGGCAGTGTGGGCTGCACAGTAAGAGTCCGTTTTTTGGGGAAAAAAATATATATATGAATATATAAATATATATGAGATAGTTCAGTGGATAAGGTTCTTGTTTGCAAATCTGTATATATATATATATATATCAGAATAGAGTTTTAGAGTAAGGTAAAGAAAGATCTTAAGCAAAAACGTGAACTCTGTTCACAATATCTGGATCCAAATCAAGTGAAAGTCACAGAATATGTCCTAAATGTTTTGGGCATTGGAAGGGCTGAATTTACTCCTTTGTACAAAAATTGGATTAAAAAATTGTATTTTATATTTTTCAGACATACATATAAACATACATGTACACTATACACAAACATACACATCTACATAAACTGTATCCTATTCTGTGGCAAGAGGATTGTAACAATAGCACTCATTGTAAAGGACTACACTAAAGGAATTGTCTAAGCTTTTGTTCCCATCCACATGAGACTGATTTCTTCAGATTCAAGTGAAAATCTACAGAGAGCTCTGCCTGGTAGCACAGATCTGAAATCCTAGGTATACTTGGGAGAGTAAGCCAGGAGGATCACAGTTCAAGTCTTAAAGTCGGCTTGGCCCACAAAGTTAAGTTAAAGGAGAGCTTGGGGCAACTTAATAAGACCCTATCTCAAAATAGAATGTTAAAAACAAAACAAAACAAAGGGCTGGAGGGATGGTTCAGGAGTTAAGACTCTGCCTTGCAAGCAGAAGGTCCTGAGTTTGGAACCCAAGCCTCACTTAAAAATACCAGATGGAAACAGAGGCAGCCACTTCCAGTGGGCAGAGCCTGGGAAATCCCAGAGCAAAGCAAAAAGGAGGTAGAAGTAATCCTTGGTCTTCCACAGGGACACAGTGTGTTCTCTGACACACACACACACACACACACACACACACACACACACAGAGTAAATAAATAAATAATAAAATATTAACAAAACAAAACAGGGTTGGCGAGATGGCTCAAGGGTTAAAGCCTCTCAAGCAAACAGACCTGAGTTCAGATCCCAGGTCTGGAATAGAAATGGTAGCAATCTACAATTCTGATCAAGGAAGGCAAACCCTGGGAAACTATAGAGCAAAGCAAAAAGAAAGTAGAGCAATCCAGGATAATTCTTATGTCACCCTTAGACCTCACAGGCACACAGATACAAATGGGGGTACAATTCAGTGGTATATAGCTCGTGCCTAGGATGTTTGAGGCCCTAAAATCTATCTCCTAATTAATTAATTAAAAATTCATTGAGTAAGCATGACATGTACACTCATCAGTTCTGAACGGGGATTGTCAGCACATATCTCTTAAAAATTTATTTCTGGTATTTAAATACAATGGCTCTGTGGAGCTTCCACACTGCCCAAATGCCATTCGAGAACAGGCAGCATCTGCCTCTGAATCCAGTAACAAGTGCAGCCAGCAAGATTAAATTTAGCACTTTGAGGTTGTAAAAATAAACCCACTTGAGAACAGAGTTTACCCTTGGCAGAATACTGAATGGAAATTCATCTGAATTAACCATTGTCTTTTAAAATCTTTGTTTATTTCTTTTCTTTGCTGCTCCTTGGATTTGATTTTTTTTCAAAGCCCCCTCTAATTCATCTTTTAAACTTTATTATCTTAATCTGGGAGAACTTTCATGAATAATACTTTACAATGAATGTTAATTGTTCTGTTTACTCTTTCATAGTTATGTCTGCATATTAAACCTGCTGCCAGGGGAAGTAGCAGGTCTAGGCTGAGCAGACAAAAGTAACAGGCAAGAACTGTCCCATGGCCTGATCCAGTTGAACTGAGCAAGATCTTGGCCGTAACTGAGAAGAATCTCTTTCCATGTCCTTGAAAGGGTAACAGAGTAGGTAAAAGCTTAGACTTTGAAATAGGGAAAGGATTAATTCCTTCTGTATAGGTTGTATGGATTTATAGGTGATGGTTTGGGTAATTTAATACAACATCAGGCATAGTAAGTGCCTAATTCCTGGTGGAGGCCAGGTTTTGTATGGCCTTGCAGAGTAGATTGAGATGGCTGTGTCTCATGGGGTTGGATCAGGGGAATAAGTCAAGATAGTTGGGAGGATTTTGGTAAGGAGAAAAAATGTTCCCTTGATCCTGTTTCTTTCAAATATTTTTCCAGTTCTTTTTTTTTTTTTTAACTTCATTTCTTTATTAATTAATTCAGTGTGTGTGTATATCAGAGAGCACATGTTTCGCTCTGGGATTTCCAGAATTGTAGGCCTCTGCCATTTCCTCCTAGTGTGTTTATATGGGACCTGGGACCCGAACTCAGGACCTTCTGCTTTGTGAGACAGAGTCTTCACCTCTGAGCCATTTCTCCAGCACTCCAGTTCTTAAGTATTAACAAAAATTCTTCAAAAGTAACATATTCTTTGAGTTGACTTTTGGCCTATTAAGTGCAAAAGGATTCACTGGCAATTTGGAGAGAAGTTTGCAAACAGTTACTTGAAACATTGACCTTGTGTCAGGACCTTGCTCTGAAACAAAGGTTTCTAACTTGGTTTCATTGAGCTTTGTGGAAAACAATGCCATGTTTTGAGAAAAGCATGTTATCGTTCATCAGCTTTGCTATACTAATCTTTAAGAAAGAAAATAGTTTAGCCTCTAATTGTTGTGGTTTTTTTTCCCGTTTGTTTCAGATGACAGGAATAAGTAATTGGGCTCCAACTGCCATGGGTTTGAGATTCAAAGAAATTTGATGACCACCGAAGTCACCCCAAATCAGTGGTATTAATGTTGCGATTCATTGTCTCATGATCATGAAGAATGATAGATGAGGACAATGGAGAAGGGCAAGCAAAACTTATTGAAAAGAGGAAAGCTCCCTGCGGTTAGGCAGCAGAGAGGGACTAAGAAATTAGTTGCCATGTTGCCCTTTGAATGGCAGGTCTTTTACATCTTGAGAAAAGGCCAGATTGGTTTGGCCCATTGGCAAACAAAGCATCAAGTTGGTATGAACCTGCTTGGTTAATTTCAATGTTGATGGTGAATTCTGATTAACCAAGGTATGAGGTAGAAGACTGTAGACTCAGAAAAACCCATCAGATGGAAAAGGGGTTGGAAGAACCAGGAGATAAAAAGAATAAAGACTAGTAGTTAGTCAAAATCTTGATGAATTCAGGCTTTTTTTGCAGTCTTAGTTTCTTTTTTTTTTTTTTTTTTTTGAAACATAATGTAGTTTTATTCTCAGACAGTAATTCTTAAAGGAAAGTTTTATACAGAATAAATTAATGAACTTTCAATGTGTGATCATGCAGTCTTAGTTTCTAAGCTCATCTCTAGTATTCTCAGAGTTGATTATAGATTTTTATCAGGACATGTATATATTTGGTTTTCCTTGGGCCTACAATCCTGACTGCCTATAGAATGGGACCACCTTGCTCCTAATTCCCATCATAATGTCTTCTGGGATGAGACTTCAGAAAAAAAAGCATATAGAATAAATTAACAAACAACATAAAAAAATGGTTTCAGCAAAGAGCAGAACCACTGAATCTGTTCCATATGCTGGTGCAGCCGTGAATCTAAAGAACCAAAGGCATAGATTAGTTTCATGTGGCCTCCTGAGACTGCTGAAGAAGCCCAAAAAAGGAGCGTGTTCTGAGAAGCAGGCAGGGCAGAGAAGCAGAGACTTTCCCATTTGGTGCAGCACATGATCCTCCATGAATGATCTTCACCTGCACAATGATTGTGCCAAGGCAGGCCTCTGCTAGCAGACACTGTGGGCACACTCACCCAGGGTGAAAGCACATTGTTTTGCAGCTGCTTGCCAACGTACTGCTGAGCTAGAGTCCAGGCCCTTCCACCCTATTGTACAGAGGAGGTTTTCATGCATGTCCACCCTAAAGTCCTGCACTTGGTGTAAATAGAAATGCCAGGCAGTGTCTTGTGTTGATAGAAACTCAGAAAGTAATGCCTACTGTTCCTCTTAACTAAATACTAATTCCTGTGTCCTGGAAATTTGCTGATTAGTCAGACTGGTGCATCTCATTCTACCAAAAAAAACAAACCTGTCAGCAAGGTGATTAAAAATGGGGGCTGGAGAGGTGGCTCAGGGGTTAACCTCCGCCTTGTAGGCGGAAGGTCCCGAGTTCGGATCCCAGATCCCACATATAGACGCCAGACGGAAGCGGGGGCGGCCTGCGCTTCTGGTCCTGGTAGGGCAGAGCCTGTGAATCCCGGGGCAGAAGGACATGGAGGCGTCCATGGTGGTTCGCGAATTCGTCCGTAGTTCTACACATACACAGACACACACATACACACACAGACACACACGCGCACGCGCACATACACACAGTTGAATAAATAATAATAATAATAATAATAATAATAATAATAAATGGAAGGCACAGTTCAAAATGAATAAAATGGCATTTTTACAAGTGTGGTCCTTTAACAGCTGCCCACTGTTGGAAACTCTCAGAAGTCACACACGGCCCATCCAGCATGCCATCCTGTTAATACGTGACATATCTCTGAGGTACTTTTTAGGCATTCCTCCCTGAAAATGTCTCTAGCAGCTTACAAAAGAATTTAAAAAAAAAAAAAAAAAAAGCAGGTGAACCAACCATAAGGAGTTGGGAATGGGAACTACAGCAGAGATTATATTCAAGTTAAAAATAGAATGACCTTCTCTACCATGAAGAGAGAATGAAATTCATTTAGTCAAGGACACAGAGGTCACTGGATCTAGATGATTTCTCTTTTAAAGGAATCCACCTGCCTTTGACCCTTGAGCTGCGGACTCTGGATGTGGTGAGGGTATGAAGAAAACTGTCAGCCTCAATTTCTGTAGACCCTTATCCACCCTTACCTTGTGTCACATGTGACTTATGCAGCAATGCCAGGGAAGAATGAAGCAGCTGTCTTTGTTTAGATGACAGAAATAGGAAATTGGGCTTCAGTCTCTCCAACTGCCATCTAAACATGAGTGGTAACAAGGCCAGGACAGGCTCCCCTTATTGCACACATGCAAGCTTCCTAAATCTGGTGCCAAATGTTTTATTGATAAGAATTAAGTCCAGTGTTTGGAAACTCTCAGAAGTCACACACGGCCCATCCAGCATGCCATCCTGTTAATACGTGACATATCTCTGAGGTACTTTTTAGGCATTCCTCCCTGAAAATGTCTCTAGCAGCTTACAAAAGAATTGAAAAAAAAAAAAAAAAAAAGCAGGTGAATCAACCATAAGGAGTTGGGAATGGGAGCACAGATAGTGGAGGGCTCCAGGGTCACAGGTATCCTGTAATCCTCAGCACCCAGTGTGTAGCCTAATATGTGTTTCTTGAATAAGGGAGAAAATATTATTTAATTTAATGGAGCAAAAAGGTATGAAAGCAAATGCCTTTTGAATCTAGATATATTGAGGAGAAACAAAGTGCTTACCACTTGATGAACTGGTTACCTGTTTTTATCTTGCAGAGTCGGAGTTGACCAATTTGGCAGGATTATACAGAGATGAGCGGTTGAAACAGAAAGCAGAGTCGCTGAAACTTGAAAACTGTGAAAAACTTTCCAAACTTATTGGTCTCCGCCGAGGTGGCTGAGAGAATGGTGGTCTTTGCAGGGTGGGGGTTTTGTTACTTGTTATTATTTATGTTGCAAATCCCATTTTATAATACAAAATTAGGAAATGGAAAGAATTAGGAGATAATGAACATTTTGCTATTTACTAACTTCTTTGGGCTGAGCTGAAGGAGCTTGAGTATGGAGCCAGACTTATCATCATCTAGTGTGTCCGAGCCATGGCTCCCAGAACAGGAAACAGTTCACATAAGTTACATGAATGGCAGAGACTGGACTCAGCCCCCTACTCCATGTCTTCCCTGCCTCTGTGAATGTAGTTCAGGGGATCCCAAAGCAGACCCACATTTTTTTCTCTCTGTCTTTAGTGAAATCCTACTTCCCAGACATTTATAGACAGAGCCAAAGCACTTCATAGTATTTATAGTATCTGTCAAAAATTTATACCTCTCCTAGCTTTAGAGTCTTTATCTTCCCTGATATTCAACCTTTGAACTAATTTCTACTTGTCTTCCCACTTTCTAGGGAAAATGTGAAGAAACCTAAAATATTCAGCCAATAGTTTTCTGCTATCTCAATTTCTCTTTAGTCAGGAGCCAATTGTCTGATTTGAGGTCTTTTTCTTTCTTTCTTTCTTTCTTTCTTTCTTTCTTTCTTTCTTTCTTTCTTTCTTTCTTTCTTTCTTTCTTTCTTTCTCTTTCTTTCTTTCTTTCTTTCTCTCTCTTTCTTTCTCTTTCTTTCCTTTCTTTCTTCTTCCTTCCTTCCTTCCTTCCTTCCTTCCTTCCTTCCTTCCTTCCTTCCTTCCTTTCTCTCTCTCTCTCTCTCTCTTTCTTTCTTTCTTTTCCTATTTTTGAGGCAGAGTCTTCAATCTGTAACCCAAGCTAACCTGGAATTCACTATGTAGTCCAGGTTGGTCTTGAACTTAAAATGATCCTCCTGTTTGAGCCACCAAGGAAACCATCCTGAACGGATCCCTTGCAAGTGTGAACCACCACACCCAGTAAGGTTTCTTTTATTTCTTTAGTCTTCTCTCGTGTAAAGGATCCAGAAATGAAAAGCTGTTGGGCTGTGAATGGTTCAGTGGACAATTGTGCATCAGGAAGCAGGACTGAGGGAGAAGGTAAAATGCAAGACTAAGTGACTAGTCCATCACAGCACTGGAGAGTGTTTTCTGTGTTGTCTTTGAAATCATTTGGTACCATCACACGTGAACTTAGTTACAATGTTTGTATATATACAGAGGTCCCTGCTTCCTGTAGACCAGCAGGGAAGTCATCATGAATGGATGTATATAGGTACAGACTATGACTTGGGTCTAAAGACAGAAAGGAAGATCTCTCTGTGGCCACAGAGAGCTAGCATTGACCTCAACAGTCACTTTGTTTAACCCAGTGCTCTGTGGTTTGCAGTACGAGACGATATTTCTTCCTTTTGACATTTATCGAGTGCCTACTACAAACAACAGGTCTCTATCTCTCTGTCTGTCTGTCTGTCTATCTACCTACCTTTTTTTTTTTTTGCTTATGCTTTCTCATAGTTTGTAAAGTAGATGTGTAATCTCCGTTTCATGAATGAAAAACGTTGGTTAGAGAGGATGAATCATTAACCTGTCCTTATACTGGTAAAGACAGCTAAATGGAAGACTAATTATCAACTACAAAGTGTGAAAGATCATCTTCATTTCTCAGGTGCTTCTAGCCATATTGGCAAAACAGAGGTTTTTCCTCTACCCTCCACTCCTTTACATGGCAGTCCCACATCTATTCAGGATAGCTTTCCTGCTGGTCTTTAGGAAACAGGGTCTTCTCTACAAACTGAGGTCCATAAGAGGCAGAAAAGACAGCCCTTCTTAGAACTAACACATCAAGTTTCAAAGGACCAGTAGGTAACTATAGTTTATAGTCTGAGTCCTTTTTTTTTTTTAATTTTGAGACATGGTCTCATGTATCACAGACTTGCATCTAACTTGATATACAGATAAAGATGACTTTGAACTTCTGCTCTTGCTTCCTTCCTCTGCTTCCTGAGTTCTGGGGTTACATGTGTGTCCCACCTCTATGAATTGAATTGAATATAGGACTTCCTATATGCTAAGAAGGCACTCTACCAACTGAACTACATCCTAGTCCTCCATATCTTCTTTTGTTGGAAGAAAAGTTCCTATTTTAAAGAGAATCTCTGTCAAAACCAAGTTCCAAAATAGAGTTTGGTTGTTGTTGCTGTTGTTTTTCATTTAGATGCATAGCTGTGATTTAGACAGAAATATCTACTCCAAGTCAATATATGTACATCCTTCAGTCAGGAAATGGACTCATAGGTTAAAAAATGGATCTTTGCTGGCTGGTAGGAAATAACTGCTCAGCTGTTAGAGATGGGAGCAGTTCTAGAAATAGCCAAATTTTGCTGCCCATTAATCATTCTTCCTAATTTTTAAATTTCAATTTTATTTTATTTTAAGACACAGTCTCAAGTATCTTAGACTAGTCTCAAACTCTTTATTGTAGCCAGTAACCTTAAACTTTTGATCTTCTTGCCTCTATCTCCTGAATCTTGGAATTACAAATATATATCACCAGCCCAGCTTATATAGTGCCTAGGGATTGAACCCAAAGCTTTGAGCATGTTAGGCTAACGGAAATACAGCCCCAGTTTTTATCTTCCTAATATTTTGAGAACCTCTTTTACGAATGAGTGACAAAAAATTTATTAATATTTTATAAAATGTACCTGTGAATCAACAGACTTAAAAGTTCCTATATGTAATAAGAAAGAAAGAGATAAAGAGAGAGAGAAAGGGAGAGAGAGAAAGAAAGAAAATTCTCCTTTCCCCAGCCTCAGCTTTGTCTACAAAATAGAATATCATGAAACTGATTTGACAGAGTAAAATACCCTCCCCTAGATGCCCATAAATGGTTTTGTGGATTTTATGGTAGTGATACATTATCTGTGATGATACCAAATAGAGGCAATACTAATTCGGCTCTATTAAATGTCATGCCATTGTCTCTTTATAAGCACTGATGGTACTATTTTATTTACTGCTAATAGATTATAGTTCATCTTATTTATCTCAAGAGAACCACATTTGCTTTCATTTTGAAGTATAGTTTACTATCCACAATACTATTAAACTCTTAATTCCTTGGTTATATTTAAATGGGGTCTCTGCATGTTGATAAAACAAGCATTTTCCTCTTGCCTTCGTCCTTTGGGAGATTTCTTGACATTATCGATTCTTTAGAAAATGCTGTTCTTGCTGTCAGAGAATGGCTTGCAACTTGAGACTTTCTTGAGCATAGTAATGATGCAGATTGAGATGTGTGATGAGAGCCAGTCTAAGAAACATGACTTAAGGCTCAATAGGAACTGAAGTTGCCATTCAAATCATCCATCATGATGGGAGGGGAGACTGAAAACCCCTTAGGTTGAAAAGAGCATACATCTTGATATGGACTCCACATTCCAAGATTAGCAACCCTGGGGATTATCTGCTCAAGCCAGGAAAATTTCTAAGCTCCAAATCAGCTCCAGGCTTCACAACTTTGGAGAATTGACCAGTAAGAAAATAACATTGTTAGGCTTTCTGTTGAAAACTATTAGAAATTTCAGGAAACTCCAAACCTCACTGCAACATGGGGCCCAATATACTGGCCAAGCTCAGTGTTATTTTCATTCTTACTCTTCTCAGAACTGTCACTGAAGGAGGTACTTTGGGATTCTAGCAAATTTTTGTCACTTCTGGTCATCCATCCAGTCTATTATCTCTGCATGCATTGCTTCTCACAGGAGCTAGCACTTAATTTGTATTTATTTTGGACTTATTTAAGGTATCAGATTAATATCCTAATATATTTTGTGGGGGGAAAGGCCAAGTTACTGTATTATTTTTTGAGAATGCATTGTTGATACCTCATGCTGTGGCCACCAAGTAACTATAAACCGGTGTGTTAGCATCTATGTTCTACTTCGTATTTGGAATTACAGATGTGAACATTTTGTGACTATAGTCGGGGATGATGACACATGTGGAATCAGTTCTTGGTGGAAAATGCTGAGAAATCTAGTTACCTGATCTATTGCATCTAAATTGAGTGTATCTTAACAACAAAAGAATTAAATGATTTTATACACAAAGAATGATTTTTATGTCTTCTCTTTGTTCTACTTTTGTCACATCCTTGGACACTGCACACATTCGATTTCTTTGGAGCCACTTTGGACTAGAGAAAATGACCGCCCAGCAGTGAAATTGTGCTTAGAATAGTGCATCATGATGGTGGTCTTATGGAGTCTGTTGTCATCGATAGTGGCAGCAACGTATCACAACCAGTCTAGAGCAAGACTACACTTAGCATCAGAAATCTTAGGTGTTTCCTGTTGGGTTTTCAGATAAAAACAGGATTAAGAGAACACATGGAGTCAGATATTCAGGCAATGTTTCTTAGAGCTGGACAGAGTGACACCTTCCCTCAAAAGGCTTCTGTGCAGTTTTGGAAATCAACCTAAGTGGCTTACCTAAGATTTGTTTCCCTTTTGTGATCACTACTACTTTTTTTTCCCAAAAAATTCCTTATCTCAAGAAAACAAAACAAACAAAAAACAATAAAATAGTGTGTAATAACTGTTCTTCCCTACCTCCATTTTCTTCAAACCCCACCTCAGCCCTTCCTTTCTTCCTGCCCTTCATGGTCCTGATAGTCATACATGTCTAGTTTGGGTGTCAAGATACCCAGATTCTCACCCCCCACCCCCATCTTCATTGTAAGGTTAGCCTTTTACAGATTGTGTGTGTTCCAGGAGACCTGGATATCATATAAAATGGAACATTTATAGATGAGGGTAGGAAACAAAGGCCTGGGAAGCTAAATATGAGAAACTCATGTTAATAGGCCTTGAGAGAAGAAAGCCCTGAAGACTTATTAAGAGTTTATAGATGATTTTTTTTTAATTTCCACTCATATGAACTTAACAGGTACACCGGTCCCCCCCTCCCTCCAACCCCCTATCCCCCTGTGCCCCCCTCCCCTCCCCCTCCTCTCTCCATCCCTCAGTGCCTCCCCCTCCCATCCCCCGAGCATCCTTTAATGTGCATGCCAAACTCTCCTCTGGGTCCTCCTCCCCATGAGGTGCAAGGACCCAGTGGCATTCCTAGAACCCTTTCCTGTGTTCCCATTAAGCACAGGAACACTACTGTGGCTGTCAATCCCTTGCCTCCCAGGATCCTAGTGCCTTTAGCAAATGCTAAACTTTGTGAGGTCAATAGTGTGTTGGATATTGCGCAGGGCATGTAAAGTCCAAATATGATTACTTCAGCCCTAACTTGTGTGAAGTATCTTACATAACATTGCTCCTCCCATCCTTGTGCTCTTACAATCTTACCACCCCCTCTTCCGCAAATTTCCCTGAGCTTCAGGATGGGGAGAAATTAGGCTGGCCTAGTTCCAGGTGATTGATATAGAGACTCTGATGTTCTGGATTATGGTTTGTTGATTTTTTTTTTTTTCAGTTTTGCTGCTCCCGCAATGCCCTTGGCTCCACCCTGATGGGTACTGGATGTCACCCCCTGGCCAGAGAGAAAAACCTGTTAAATTAGAGTCTTGTTATAAGAGTATATTCAAAGGTAGATGTAATAAAAGTAGGAAACCACAGTGAGGGAGGGGTCAATCACCCATCTGCGAAATGGTTACTTTCTATCTGCCAGACTATAGGCCCTCTCCTGGTAAGATCATACCCCCTTAGTTGTAAATGATCAGGAAGAAAAGTCTGTGAACTTAACCAGATGTCTCATTACTTACTTGCAGTCCTTGATGGTGGCCTATTTTCTCTGCTATAACATGGACCCCTCTCTCATTACTGGTGTGGCTCTCCAAGAGTTTATAGATGATTTGTAAAAAAAAAAAAAAATTCATATGGGTTGTTAGAAGTTCCTTTGCTATAGAGTAGGAACTATAGTGTTGTGTTCATTCCTTTTGTTGTTTTGCTTAGGAGATGGGTGGTTTTTTTTTTTCTTTTGTGAGAAGATCTCATGTAGATTGTCTCTGAATGTCTCATGGGAGCTAGCACTTAATTTGTATTTATTATGGACTTATTTAGGGTGTCACATTAGTGTCCTGATATATTTCTTTTGGGAAAGGGCCAAGTTCTGTACATTATACTTTTTCAGGATGCATCGTTGATAACTCACGTAGTGGCCAACTAAGTTTAAGGCTGGTGTCAAACTATGTAGTTGAGGATGACTTTAAACTTCTAATCCTCCTGCCTATCTTCCAAGTGCCCCTAAGCCCCTTTAAGACCCAAGGCTTCACACATACAAACAAAGCACTCTGGCAGCTGAGCTAAGTACCCTAGCCCTGGGTTTTGTGAATTTTGTCGGGGACCGGTTTTGTTTTTCTTGAAATGGTGTTTCTAAAGTAGCCCAGGCTGGCTTTGAACTCAATCCTCCGGCCTCTTTAATGAAGGAATTACAGGCCTGGGTCACATGCCCAACTCTTTGACTCGTTTTTGTTTCTTTTATTTATTTTTGGTTGCTGGGGATGAACCCCAGCGCCTCTATTTGGCTAGGCAAGCCATCTACCAAGTACACCCGCCCGGCCTCGGGCCCTTTAAAGAGGCGGCGCCAGTCCCGCTCTCAGCGCAGTCCCCGCCCCCGGTTGCTAGGGTGCTCTGTGGCGTCGCATTCTCATTGGTGGACGACGGAGTTGGGCATTCAGCGGCAGCCATTTCCAACGAGCTGGCGGGGGCGAAAGATGGCGTCGCCCCTCGAGTGGTCGCAGGGGGGCTCAGGATCGGTGTGTCTCGCCTTCGATCAACTGCGGGACGTGATTGAATCTCAGGAAGAACTAATCCACCAGCTGAGGAATGTGGTACGCAGGCAGAAGTCCTCAAGGAGAGGCCGAACTGGACGGCTCGGGGCGGGGGCGGGGCTAGGCCCCATGTGGCTGGCGGGGGCGTGGCCAGAACGCTTTGGCGAGGCCTTGGTCCTCAGGGGGCGGGCCCTGTTGGGCCCTGGGAGGAAGGGGTGGAACCAAGAAGGGGCGGGTCTTCTTGAGTACCAGAGAATCTTAAATCAGGTAGACGTTCTCCACTCTGAAGAGGGACCTAGATTTTATTGAACCTCAGTTTCTCTATTTTTAGTGGTGATTTCACTGACTTTCCGAAGCCCTCAGGTGCTGAGAAATAGGTCATTTCTTCTATTAACATCCCCCCTCAAGCGTCCAGTGCAGTGCCATGTTCAGTAAGCACAAACTTGGCCCTTTGCCATATTGGCTTAAGGGCCTCCAACCCTTCAGCGTTCGTTTTTGCTGTTTCAACCCCAGCTAACCCGTGCCAAGCACTGGAACCACAGGTTACCTGCATTGCTGGCCAACTGGATGGAGTTCATGGCTTTTGTTTTTCTATGTAGGTAACAAAGTAGGAATGTGTCTAAAAACTGGCCTCACATATGTTTCTTTAATGATTCTTAGACAACTTCTTCCCTTTAGGGAAGTTGGTTGGGGGAGGGAGGGGAGATGAGAGAGACATGCTACTCTAAGCTCCGAATTACCTTCAATTCCCTGAGGCCTCTAGAGCTTTGTCTTGACAGCTGGTCATAGCATGTGTGTTCTAACCTTCCGGAACACTTTTCTCTCCACCCAGCTGCTAACCCATTCTATTTAGCAGTCACATCTAGGATTAATGTCACCTCCACAACAATTCTGGCCCTTTCCTGAGCTGGGTACCCCCCTCACTTCCTGTCCCTCCACCTTCCCTTTTTCCCCCCATAAGTTCCACAGCCCCTTGTACTTTTGCCTACAACAAAGGCAGTATTAAGTATATGCTCCTCCTTGAATCTGGTTGCTCCTTTCAGGCAGGACTTAGAGCTAGGCCTCTGTGAATTTATGGACCTGAACTGTCCCTTCCCAGGGCCATGTCAAATCTTAGGTGTCCTGGCCATCATCCCATTGCCCATCCTTTATTCTGGTCTCTAGAGGGAACCCTTCTTCTAGCCCCTTTCTGAGCCAGGCTCTGTTACAGATGATTCTCCAGGATGAAAATTTTGTCAGTAAAGACGAGTTCCAGGAAGTAGAGAAGAAGCTGGTGGTAAGTAATGACTCTGAAGACTCTTAATCTTCTCCTATTTACCAAGATCCCTCTGGAGGGACAGAGTCCTTGAGTACAGAGAATCTTTCTGTGCCTTGGCTTCAATGTGCCCTTCTGAGAAAGGTTAAGGAATCTAGCTGATCCAAGGTGGCCTAGGATTAAAGATGTCACCACTGTTCTGCAGGAAGAGAAAGCTGCTCATGCTAAAACCAAGGTCCTCCTGGCTAAGGAAGAGGAGAAGTTGCAATTTGCCCTCGGAGAAGTGGAGGTACTATCCAAGCAACTGGAAAAAGAGAAACTGGCCTTTGAAAAAGCGTAAGTGACCAAATCTACATATGGGGAAAGTAAGACTAAAAAGTAGTACACAAAAGTGTTAATACTTGAGCTTAAATATTGAAAACGAACATTTTTTCTACTTTTCATAACTAAAAAAATTTTTTAATTAACATTTTTATTATTATTTCCGTTCATACAAATTTAATAGGTACACTGGTTCCCCTCCTCCCTTCTCCTCTCCCCCAACCCCCTTGCTCCCCCTCCCCTTACCCTTCCCTCTCCATCTCCCAGTGCCTCCCCCCCAATTCCTGGAGAATCCTTTAATGTGCATGCCAAACTCTCCTCTGGGTCCTCCTCTCCGATGACGTACAAGGACCCAGTGGTATTTCCCTGAACCCTTTCCTGTGTTCCCCTTAAGCATAGGAACACTACTGTGGCTGTCAATCCCTTGCCTCCAAGGATCTTGGTGCCTTTAGCAAATGCTAGACTTTGTGAGGTCAATAGTGTGTTGGACATTGTGCAGAGCATGCAAAGTCCAATTATGATTGCGTCAGCCCTAACTTGTGTGGAGTATCTTACATATCATTGCTCCTCCCATCCTTGTGCTCTTACAATCTTACCACCCCCTTTTCCGCAAATTTCCCTGAGCTTCAGGATGGGGAGAGATTAGGCTGGCCTTGTTCTAGGTGGTTGATATAGAGTCTCTGATGTTCTGGATTATGGTTTGTTGATTTTCTTTTGCAGTTTTGCTGCTCCCGCAATGCCCTTGGCTCCACCCTGATGGGTACTGGATGTCACCCCCTGGCCAGAGAGAAAAACCTGTTAAATTAGAGTCTTGTTATAAGAGTATATTCAAAGGTAGATGTAATAAAAGTAGGAAACCACAGTGAGGGAGGGGTCAATCACCCATTTGCAAAACGGTTACTTTTTATCTGCCAGATTATATGCCCTCCCCTTCGGGTGAGATCATACCCCCTTAGTTGTAAATGATCAGGAAGGAAAGTCTGTGAACTTAACCAGATGTCTCATTACTTACTTGCAGTCCTTGATGGAGGCCTATTTTCTCTGCTGTAACATGATCCCCTCTCTTCTTGTTTCTGGTGTGGCCCTCCTACCCCATCTCTCCTGTTCATAATCCTTGCAATTACTGTAGGTATTACAGAGATTTCATAACTAAAAATTTTTTAATGAATATTAAAAAGAAAAAAAAAACATGAGTGAGTGGGTCTTGGGAGGCTGAATGAAATCTGGGAGTGTCACTTGCCTCCTGACTGCCCCCACAGTCTCATCTTCCCTTCCCTTCCAGGCTCTCCAACGTCAAGAGCAGAGTCCTGCAGGAGTCTAGCAAGAAGGACCAGCTCATCACTAAGTGCAATGGTAGGAGGGTGGCCCGTGCTGCCCCCCACGTTAGTGTACACGGGCACTTATCTAACAACCCAGTGTCTGTGTCAAAAGCAGGGTATTATCCCAACTTCTACACCCGACTGAGAATACAGGCAAGCCCAAGTGGGCCACACCTTCGAAAATGCCTTCAGGTACCAAGCAGGCTACGGAAATAAGGGATACAGTTGGAATGAAGGAAGCAGACGGTGTGCAATATTCTTCACAGCCATAAAAGATCGGGCTCGCTCCCATTTTTCTTGAAACATACAACCTTCTTAGTCCACCTTTTTTCCTTCCCTCCTTTGGTGTTAGGAACAGTACACTTTACTCAAAATCTTACTACAAGAGGCTCGACAGCACAAGCATAGTCCTAATGAGCTGACCATTCAGGATCAGGGACTCAGGGAGGTTGCAGACTGGGGTGAGAAGCCACAGCCTAGAATTGCCAGATCTTTTTTTTTTTTTTTAATTATTTCTTTCAGAGAAAGAGAGGCACCTGCATGCATGTTATGGTAATTAGATAGAAGTCAGAGAACAACTTCTGGAAGTCAATTGTCTCCTTTGACTTATATGGGCTTCTGTGAATTGAATTCAGTTTATCAAGTTTGTGAGCAGGCTCCTTACCTGCTAAGCTATCTCACCAACCCCCCGGGATTTCCACATCTTTAACAAAGAATTTAGAAGCCAGGGTGTGCAGCATATTCTTATAATTTCAGCATTTAGGAGATAGAGACAGGAGGATTGGGAATTCAAGGTTATCCTCCACTATATACCAAGTTTCAGGCCAGCCTAGGCTTTGTGTCTTGTTTGAAGACAAAATAAGAACTTAGAAACTAAGTTTAGCAGAAGCTTTTCTGACGTGTTAGTGTAGGCAACTAAATAAGCATTTAACAAATATTGTATGGACCAAGTAAAGTATGTCTTGGCCATCAGTTTTCAACTCTACTGGATACATGCCTGTGACCCCTTGTTGGCTCTGTGGGGGTGTTTTGAGTTGATGGGCCTTTTGAACATAAGCTGTTCAGTATCCTTAGATCTCAGGAACATCTTTCATTTTCATGGGAAGTTAAACTCCCCTTACTAGTTTAAGAAGTAGATATGAATTGCATAGATGATATCTGTTCATTCTCTATTGCAGATCTTGAATAGACCAGAGACCAGCCTGACCCTAAGAAGGTCAAAAGTCCCTCCTAGTGAGGTACCCAGGGAGTCTTAGGCAGCCCACACATGCCATTGCAGCCTCCTGATGAGCACTATTCATTGGGAAATCCCAGCAGGTTGTCATCCTGATCAGGACAGATGTCAGAACTGTTTTGGTGAAAGCTCCTGCTAAGGCCTCCTGAAGCCTAGTAGGCAGGCACTGTCTGTATACTCAATGTGGAGGTCCCCTGGGCATTCTCATCTCCCTCAGCATCTCCCTTTCCTACCCCCAAAGAACTGGGGTGCTCTCCTGGTATAGCTAGAGAGATCCTTCCTAGCACATTTCCTCCCACAAAGATCAACCCAGGCCCAAGACTGCATCTTTTTTTTTTTTTTTTTTTTTATATAAAGTTTTATTAGTGAAATTTATTTGCATTAAAGGTAGAAATAAACCAGGTCAAGAAGACATGAAATGAATCGACTGGATAAGTTACATGAAGAACATTATGATTAGTCTTTTAGAAGTTAGGTATACAAACAACTTACACCAGTAACAATAGCCAAAGGGCCTTTTGAAGAACTCATATCTCAAACGATTGTAGTTAAAAGTGTATCTCCTTTACGTTAAAAACCCCAATAGGGGTTATCTGTGTAGTGTGTTCCACTTGACCATTAGTGATCTTTCTAGAACATCAGGACTGCATCTTATGTGTTGTCAAGGGGACGTAGTCTGGCTGCCTCATTGAGGAATACCCTGCACCTCTCTGGTGGTTGACGAGCCCTCACTTCAGCCAGTGTGGCATTTTGAACCTCATGCCAACTCATATGTTTTTATACTTACATACTTTTTTTTTTCTGTTTTGAGATAGGGTTTATACTTTGTAACCTTAGCTGGCCTAGAACTCACTGTGTACCCCAGGCGAACTTTAAACTTATAGTGATCCTTCTACCTACGACTCAAAATTACAGGAATGTGCCACCATGCACCTGTTACCAGGGATCGGGATTTGGGCTGGGTGTTTCCAGATTCTTGGCTTTTTATTCAAGAATGGACTAGAAGCCCATACAGATTTGCAAAGTAGCAAAGAAACTTTATTTAAGGAAAAGCGATTAAAAAGTTAGGTTACTCTTCAAGGAAACACTAGGCCACATGAGTAAAGATATTCAACAGCCCTAATTATTATTTGGGGCTTTCATGGGGTCTAAGAAAAGGAAGAGTTTGGTTGCTAAAGATTTAGGTGGTTCTCTATTCTAATTGATAGATCAGGTATAATAGCCATTTTTATATGATATATGTCCGTTCCCATAATGTACACATGTGTCATGGTGCAGTTTGAGGTCAGAGGATGAAAATTGTTCTCATATGTGAGCTTCCAGGAATTAAACTCAAGTCACCAGATTTGCAAGCATGCACTTTACCCAATGAGCTTATCTCACCAGCCCAATGCATCTGATTTTAATTGTAAAAAGTTTACTTGAAAACACAATTTTTCCTTATTGTGCATGTATCCAAAACCACTTCAGGCCAGACTAGTCCTTTTGGTCTTATACCCAGACATAAGGACAAGATTGAACAGAATCAGTTGAAGTTTAGTGGTTGTCATGGAAAGAAAAATTTTTTCCATTGTTTACAGGGGAGTGTACATATAGCAGGTGACGTTCCAGGGTTGCTAGATGCATTGTTCAGAGAGGGGTGTTTGTGCACAGTACGTGCAGTCAAGGAAGGTAGACTGCTGAATGCATTATTAGAAGAAGGGCGTGTGTATAATCTAAGCCAAATTGAGTTTCAGGTTGCTGTGTTATTCCATATGCTTGCCTGCCTTATGCCCTCACACAGATTTCTAATTTTTTTTTCTACCAAAAAAAACTCACAAGCAGCTTATTCAGATTAGCCGAATAACTTTGGAACAGAGGTCTCATCATTCAGTGAACTCATTTTTATTCTACTTCACCTGTGCCTCTGAACTTAGTATCAGATCTCATCTGAAATCCTAAATACATCAGCATTAATGCATTGTCAGAGTTTATGTTATAGTTAACTTATCTTTCCTTTCCTTTTTTTGTGTGTATGTGCATGGCATGTAGTTGTGCATATGCGTGTGTGTGTGTGTGTGTGTGTGTGTGTGTGTGTGTGTGTGTGTAGGATGGAGGTCAGTGTTTGATACCTTCCTTAATTGCTCCTCATTTTTTTTCATTATTATCGTGTGTGTATGAGATGCGTATGTAAGTGGAGGCATATGCCACAGCTTCCATGTGGAGACCAGGGGAGGCATAAACCAGAGTTTTCACCTTCCACCTGGAATGTGGATTCCAGGATTGAACTCAAGTCATCGGGCTTGCACAGCTGGCACTTTATCCGCTGAATCATCTCACTGGTATCCTTCCACTTATTTTTTGAGACAGGGTCTATCACTGAACCTGGATCTTGTCAATGTGACTAGATTGCCTGGCCAGTGAGCTGTAGACATCTTCCTGTATCCACATCCCCAGCACTAGTATTACAAGCACATGCCCTCTGCTTGACATTTTTATATGGTCTGGGATCAAATTCAGGTCCTTCCGTATGTTTCCATTAACATCTGAGACAATTCTCCCCTCTCTCCAGTCTCCTCACTTATTTGTTTTGTGAAACACGATCTCATGTATCCCAGGCAACCCTTAAACTCATTATGTAGCAAAGGATGACCTTAAATTTCTGCCTCTGCCTTCCAAATGTTAGGCTTACCAGCGTATACCATTATACTTGGCATCTTCCTTCCTTTTATCATGGTTCTGGGACTCAAACCCAGGACTTTGCAAGACAGACATAAACTCTGTGACCTAGCTACAATCCTAATCTTATCTAACTGATTTTTTTCCCTGTGTGATCAAGGTGTTCCAGGGTTTCATGAGGGGCAGCTACGTAAATGAAACACTCTCAGATCCCTGTAGCATAGCCACCTTGGTTTTTTACCCAAGACAAAAAATCTTTGCATCCAGTGTATTCTCATTTGAGGAGAGGCTTTTCCATATGTCATAAATGCATCCTGTTCATGCTGCAGTCAGCCCAAAGTGATGACACTGCCTCATTAATACAAATTTGATTGAAATTCAGTCTTATTCTGTTCTCTGATCGCTTCCTGGGTCTCTCTCTGTCTGTGTCTGTGTCTCTTTCTTCAGGGTATTCATGGCCTCACACATGCTGAGCAAGCATTCTGTCTCTGAGCCCCCCTTCCCCAAGCCCTTAACTCCTAAGTCTTAACTCTCCCTTTGAAGTTTATCCTAGGGCTAGTCAAGGACTTCATCTCCCATAAGCAGAGACCTCTGTAGCACAGGGCTGGAGGGCATTAAGTCTGTCCTCAGTGGGTCTGGTTAGACTGAGCAAAACTTGTTGATGCTTCTAAGTTCTAAGCCCCTAGGAGACATATTGTCCATTTATTCCACAACATATGCATGTACATCTGCAATGTGCCAAGTACTGTTTTAGGCTTTGGGGGTAACACTGTGAACAAGATAATAGTCCCTGTCCTTGTGGATCATAATTAGAGGAAAGTCAAATGAGTAAAAATATGGGGTACATTAGATATAAGGAGAAAAAGACAGGAAGGGTGTCAGTGAGGTATGACCTCCCAAAGAGGTATGACCTGTTAAAGACCCAAAGAAGTTAGGGCTGGAGGAGTTGAGGTTGGATTCCAGATCCCATATAAAAATGTTGGGCGAAAGAATCCTGCACTTAAAGGAGCTAGAACAATCCAGGATGATCCCGAAGTCATCCTTAGGCCTTTACAAGCCCTCTGATACACACACACACACACACATACACACACACAAAGGCCCATAGAAGATAGAAGTTGAGGGCAAAAACTATTCTCCAACCTTTTCAGTAGAGCCATCTGCCTCTCTCCAGGGACCTTTGCCTCTCCCCCACTAGGGGTGAGGTTCAAAATAGGGTGGTGAGGTCACTGACAGAATCATGAGACATCCTTGCTCCCAAACCTCTTAGTAAATTTGCTTATGTGGCTGAGCCTGGTCACACAGACTTGTAGTCCCAGCACATGTGAGACCAAGGCAGGAGGATAGAAAATTCAAGGACTGCCTACACTACACAGTGAGTTCAGGCTAACCTGCACAATTTAGCAAGACCCTGCCCCCAAACAAGTAGAGACACAGCTGGGATGTATATGAAAAAATAATCTCACACATGCTAAGGTATGACAACTGTTCACAGAGAAACCCTAGGGGAAGGAGAGCCATATTCTGAAAAACCTCATTAAGGGAAGATAACAAGCTCACGAGGGACCAGAGGGATGGGAACCACTCCTTCCTGCCTCTCTCCCTCACAGAAATTGAGTCTCACATTATAAAGCAAGAAGATATACTTAATGGCAAAGAGAATGAGATTAAGGAGTTGCAGCAAGTTATCAGCCAGCAGAAACAGATCTTCAGGTGAGGGGCTGGGCCAAGCTGGGGGTTGTTGATGGAAGTGGGGAGCCTGATTTCTGGCCCCCGCCCAGGGCCTACCACCAGCTGGCTCCGTTTCAGGAATCACGTGTCCGACTTCCGGATCCAGAAGCAGCAGGAGCACTACATGGCCCAGGTGCTGGACCAGAAGCATAAGAAAACCTCAGGACTGCGTCGGGCCCGCAGCCATCACCATTCCAGGGAAAAATAAAGTGGTAGTTGCCTTGTTTTCTGGCTGAAATACCAAACTTCTGCCCTCTCTATTCTGAGGAACCCAGCCCCTCCCTTCCATCCATGTGTGTCCCCTTAGCCCTCTAGTAAAGGGGTAAACAAGGATGCCCTGTCTTGTCCACCTCCTAGAGGGAGTCACTGGGGACTGGATGAGGTCAGAGCTCAGGCTAACACCTGTTCCAGCCACTTCTGATGCAGAAGGGGATGCTGCTTAAGACTCCAGTTTCATTACTTCCTTTCCTCCCCTGAGAAGTGGTAGGATCCATAGAAAGCAGGGAGGAGCTGGGAATTGCTTTAGTAGATAATGCTGCTTGCCCAATAACATCCCATCTGGACCCCAGTAAATTGAACTCTCTGACTGGCTGTAGGGCAAGATGGGCCTAATCTGTGAGGTGTGTGTGTCCTGACCAAGAGTGTTTTCAGTACTCTAGAAATCAGTTGCTATCAAATAAGAATATTATAATACATATATATGCATAAAACATACAAATCACAGGTGCACCTTTCTACACACCCAAATAGTCTTACAAATGAAGGGGGAGGGGCTGGGGATGTAGCTCAGTTGGTAAAGTGGTTGTCTAGCATGCAGTATCCAGGGTTTGATCTCCAGTACCACATAAAATTGATAGTTCATGTCTATACTCCCAGCACTTCCTATCACTGGGAGATGGGGGGGGGGGAAGGTTGTGCAGAGGCAGACAAATCTGAAGATCAAGGTCATTCTTGGCCTCACAATGAGGTTGAGGCCAGCCTGGGCTACGTTGAGACTGTCTCAAAAATTAACAAAAAACAGGACAGAAAAACTATGTTTAAGATGATGAAACAGGAAAAGGATCCACAAATTGCTAAGGTGGGAGTGGATGAGCCTGACATCCTTTTAGAAGTCATCCCTAATTGTGTCTTAGGGTGACTCAGCAGAAGACCCCCGAGGCAGAGGCACACTTGTCAAATCTCGCCTGTCAGTGTAGAGTGAGTGGAAAGGAAGGGTCCGTGTTTCTGCAGCCTGAGTCATAGCAGGACCTCGAAGCCCGGAATTTAAGGGCAAGTGGATACATTATACAAATAAAATGACAAGTGGTGCTTCCCTATCAGTCCATCTCTGGACAGGAATGATGGTGTGGGGACTTGGAGCCAGGCGTGGGAATGCCTAGGGTTTTAGAGTAGACTTGTTCTGAGTACCGAGGCAACCTGTGAAAGCTAGTTAGCCAGCCATGGCCACTTCAGCCTTTACCCATAGGCCTCACTAAAGGTAATGGTTTAACCCTCCCAAGACCTCAGCAACAACTTTTGGAAGAGAACCCTCTTCGATCGACGATTATGAAAGAAGGATCAAGGAAACATGCTGTAGCTGAGCCAGCCACGGGGCAGGTTCCCTTAAGAGTTGGGGGACTGAGAAGGTAAAATTGCAAGACCTGAGTTCCCTCACCTGAAGGTTTACTGGCTCACACTCTGAAGCATACGGCAGAGCTTGATCTCCACCTCTGGTAAGCCCCTGCAGGAGAAAAAAAATTCTCACCTGTGATAGGTGGAGTTGGGCCTAACTTCTGGCTCTAGTTTCCAAAGTTGGGCCAACTTTTCTCTCTCCTGCATGTCAGTCAAGCCTGGAGTCCCACCCCAGGTCCTCCGTCAATTTCGTGGAAAGTTCAGCATGCGGATTTCCCAGGGGAGGACTTCAGTTGGCTCAGGAGTGGACGCGGGCGCTTTAAGGCCTCTGACCCCGTGGCATCCTCGGGCGGGGCGGGGATAGAGCAGGCGCCTCCGCGGAGACGCTGCGAGGGAGGTAGAGCAAGGTGTCCGGCCCACCATGCTGACCGCGCTCATCCGGCCAGCCCTTCCTGGGCTTCCAGGGCGGATGCCTACGGCTCCTGCCCAGCGTCAGGACTCCTCGGGTTCGTCTGGGTCCTACCACACAGCTCCGGGTTCTCCGCAGCCCCCGGACGTTGGGTCGGACGCAGAAGGCCTGGCAGATTGGCTCTGGGTGGCCCCTGGGCGGGGGGCGGGCGCGCAGCCTCTCCTGTCCGTCAGCGCCCAGAATAGCCGCCAGCAGCCCGGCTCCGGCTCGGGTTTCCAGAGAGCCTCGGGCTCCAGCCTGCCAGCCCGGCCCCAGCTGCGCATGCTGCCGTCGGGGGAGATGGAAGTCATCTTCAGCGCCGGATCTTTGCTCCGTCGCCCCAACGCGGAGGATCTCGAGGTGCAACGACTCACGGCGCCGGCCATCAGCAGCTCCTCGCCGTCGGGGCCGTGGTCTCCCATCCCGGTCTCGCCGCAACCTCAGGCCCCCGAGGAGGATTCCCGGTGGGCCACCTACCTGGAGCTGCGGCCACGAGGGCCAAGTCCTGCTGTCTCAGGGCAGTTCGAGTGTATAGAGGTGGCCCTGGAGGAGCGGCCCGCGCCCGTCAGGTCCCGCACCGTGCCAAAGCGTCAGATCGAGCTGCGTCCTCGGCCCCGGAGCCCCTCCGAGGCGACCTGCACGCCTCGCCCCCGACTGCTGCTGCGCACGGGCTCCCTGGACGAGTCCCTGAGCCGCTTGCAGGCCGCTGCGGGCGTCGTGCAGACCGCACTGGCCAAAAAAATGGGCCCTGCGGTCCCAGCCCCAAGCAACGTCACTTTCAGGCCAACGGAGCGATCCGAATCTGTGGCTCAGGAAACGGCACGCAGCACTCGCATGAACCTAGAAGAAGCTAGGTCCCGGCCGCCCCGTGTGCACGAGAGTCCAGCCCCCACCAGAGCCCCACGGCCTTGGCCCAGCCTCCGTGAGCGCGCGATTCGGCGCGACAAGCCCACGCCGGGGAACGAGCCGCTGGGTCCCGTTAGTTCCAGCATTTTTCTTCAATCCGAGGAGAAAATCCAGGAGGCGCGCAGCCAGGAGCCCAAGACTCGGTTCTCTCGTGAGACTCTCGATCAAAGCGTCCCAAGGACACGGAGTCCACCTGTCCAGTCGAGAGCCCCAAACAGGGCTGTTCGGCCGAGGAGTCCATCCCCTCTGCCGTTGGCTCCAAATGGAGGTATGCAGTGCCTTCGCTGTCCGTCCCCCCAGAACCTCCGGCCGGATAGGACTGTTTGGAGGGTGAGTAGTCCGTCCTTTACTAAGGTGTCGTCGTGGGACAATCAGAATGCGGCCGTCGATGAAGCTGTCAGCAGGAGGAGCCCTTCCCCCCCACCTCTGTCCCAGTGGACCCAGCATGTTAAAGCAAGGAGTCCGACTCTTGAAGCCCCTTCCGGTTGGGAGGCTCTGCATCCAACAGGCCGGGATGCTGTAGGGCGAGGTAGGGGTCAGTCCCCACCCACTGTGCTCTCGTGGGAGTCACCAGATCATCCTGTTGGAACGCGTAGCCCATCGCCCGTGGAGACACCGGGTACTGTTATGCAGGCCTCCTCGAAGGCATTAATGCGGGAAGCTATGAATGGCCTGGCTCAGGAGGTGGAGTCACCCACACTATCAACACTCGGGACTCCAGAATTGTCTGAGGTGCTGAGACCTCCCACAAAGGAGAATCTGGATATTGCCTTCCGAGGCAGTCAGTCTTCACCTGAGATAGAGACACCGGATCCTGCCCGCTGCCGTCTCATACACGCCCTGGACGACGACGCACTCCCAGAAGCTCAGGGTTCCCGAGAAGCGTCTTCTAGACCCCCGCGCGTGGCCATTCCTCGACCGCGAGATGTGCGCAAGATAGTGAAGACCACATACGCACCAAGCTTTCCTGCGAGGACCCCAAGCTCGGGACTTCCCGTGCCTTCTGCTGACCCCTGTGGAGACGAGGACACTGCCGAATCGCAGGAGCTCCAGCATCTGGAGTCCCCCGCCCCAGCTCACTACACCTCGGTTTTTCTCAAGGACTTTCTGCCGATCGTGCCACACCCTTACGAGTCCCCGGAGCCATCTCTCCCCACTGTTCCCGCTGATGCCCCGCAGCTCGGCGGGATCCCTCGACGGAGGGCAGAAAACAGCACGGCGAAACCCTTCGCGCGCAGTGAGATCCGCTTGCCTGGCTCCCTGGCCTTGGGCCGGCGGCCCGAGAGAACCCCGGGGCTTCCAGTGCGCTGTCCTGGAGAAGAGCACCGGGATCCTGAGGCCCAGCGCTTTGTCCCAGATGGCGAGGGTCGGACGAGCCCCTTAGGCGGCGCTCGCACCTCAACACAGAGGTCCCCGATAGGATCAGTACAACCGCCCCGCCCTGGCTCCCCACGGGCGTGTCCCAACCCCAGCACTGGGAGAACACCCAAACTGGAGGCGCCCCCAGCGGTCCCAGAACCCTCAAGTGCGGTCCAGGCGCCCCTCTTGCAGGAACCGCAGGCATCGGCCCGCAGGAACCCCACACCGCAGCCCCGAGCTGCCTCGGCGCCTCCCACCGACCGGCTTCCTTCCGCATCCTCCCAGGTGGTCCGGAGGCCTTTAGCAGCCGTGCACCCGGGGAAGGTCCTAGTGGACCCGGAGAGTGGCCGTTACTACTTTGTGGAGGCTCCCCGGCAGCCGAGGCTGCGGCTACTCTTCGATCCCGAAAGCGGGCAGTATGTGGAGGTGCTGCTGCCGCCCTCGTCCCCGGGGCCACCCCGCCACATCTACAACCCGCTGGCTCTAGGGCCCAGCCTCTACCCTCCCGCTTACGGGCCCGTCCCTGCATTTTCACTCCCCCCATCCCCAAACCTATCTGCCCTCAGCAGTCCCCAACTACCCTGGGCCCCCGAGACAGGGCCCCTGGATGGTATGTACTACACGCCTGTGAGCGGGACCCCAAGTCCTGCTCCTCCTTTGCTCTTGTGTGCCCCACCCTCCAGCTCAGGTTCTGTCCTGTCCAGCAAGGGTTCGGTGTTGCGCTTGTGAAGCCCCAGGGTCTAATCCCAAAGGAGTTGGAACCTCTAGATGGCTTTGGAAGTTCTGGTTCCCGGTCCTTGTCTGCCCCCATCATTTTTTTTTTTTTTTCTTGATCAATTCCTGCCAGTTATCAGACAGAAAGTGATCTTGAGACACTGATGCCTGGGCCGATGTTGCCGAAGCTCAGGAAAGCTGTCTACTTCATCTGCCAACAGCAAAGGTGTATCCCTTTCCCAAGCATTCCCAGGATGTGATGTGTCTGTGAATGTGTACGTGCAAGCAAGCAAGCATGTGTAAGTGAGAAGTCAGATGGGAGAGGTGTTTGGGGTTCCCCAGGATAGCAGGAAAGGAAGCATCAGACTCAGAACTGCCTTTAATGTGAGCTATTTGTTCCCCCCTGACACTGGGCACAGTTCATGTGGAGCAAGACTGTGGGCACTGAGGAGAGAAAGGACTCCAGTTACCAAATACAGATTGAAGCTCTGGTTGGAGAGGCCACGGGGAAAAACAGTGTGGCTCCGATCCTGGATTGCTGTGGTCAGGGGAGGGGAGCCTGGCTCCTCCTCCTTCACTTCATCCCCAGTGTCTGGTAGGCCGAGCTGTCTCATCTTGAGGGTGTGGGCTTCAGTCACCCCACTCTGGTAGAAGATGGGTGAAAAGAATCAGGAATGAATGACATGACAAGAGGGAGAAAGGGTGGGCTGTCCTCCCAGGGGAGCCTCTTGAATCTTCTGGGTGGCTGAAGGGTGGCTTGGGGCTGGCAGCAAGAAGGATGCTTCTGTATGGAGCAGGCTAAGGGGGCCTGAGCACTAGCTGGCTCAGGAATGAAGGTGGCAACAGTGTCCCAGAGACACTGGCTCCCTCTGTCACAGCACAAGGAAAATCCCCCAAACCTGTGCTCTAACTGTCCTGAACCTGGAAAAGCCCAGGAGCTGAGGGGAGGGCTACAAGATGGGGAGGTGGTTCGTGTGGGGGTTTGTGTGCAGTTCTGCGTCTAAGAGGGAGTGGGCCTTCTGGAGGGGTGTGAGGTGAGGCATTTGGAGTCCCCACCAGAAACAGTGTTGGGCTTGGAGGTTGATGCCTTTCTGGTTCCAGGCCTGTGTGGGCCAAGACCCCTTGGAGTCTCTGTCCCTGGCTTTGGACTGGAAACTGGAAAACCGAGTCAAAGTAGCCTAGGCATCTCCAGTAGAGACACCAGTCCCCATGGCTTGGCAGGACCTGGGGCCAGATCCCGGGTACTTCATGCATCCTGGTGTATAATAAATGGTTGACCACGGAGCTTTGGTAACTGAAACTGAAATGGTGTTTGGTGCCTAATTTGTTGCCGCCTCCTCTTAAACACAATTCACAAAGCCCTTGCGTGCCTGGCTCTGGGAAACAGACCGTGTACGCTGCCACGCACTGTGGTCTTGCAGCCTGGGTAAATTTACCTTACTACAGGAAAAGCCTTAGTTTGGCAACCACACCCATGGCCACATTTCTCCTGGGGGCTGAGGGGCCCGGTGTACAAGTTTGGCATGGTTCCTCTAGCTGCAAGATTTGTCAGCTCTCAACCTTCACATCCTCCAGGGCAGAATAAATATGACTATAACCAACCACCTGATGTCCCACATATATTGAGCACATTGTCTGCCACTTAGTTCACAACATGTGAGGGCCACCAGCCCCCTGTGTCCTTGTCCAATCCCTGTCTTACCTCATCAATCCCTGTTTGTGATGTAGAGCTGAGTCAGTTGGACCCAGGATCCCCCTAGAGAAACAGTACACGTGGCATCATGATATGGTCTCTCCGGTTCCCCCCAACCCCCTCGGGGAGCAGAAAGAGGGCTGAGGTGTCAGTTCCTCATTGGCATAGGCACAGGCAGTACACACACATCTGCACCCTGAACACAGCCCACACTCCAGGAGGTGACTTTAGAGACCATGAGGCTGCTGCTGCCACTGTTGCTGCTGTTGGGCTCCGGGGCTGTCTCTGGGGGCCGTGGAGGTGGGACATTACTCTCAGCTACTGCCCCACAGTTGGATGATGAGGAGAAGTACTCAGCCCACATGCCTGCTCACCTGCGTTGTGACGCCTGCCGGGCTGTGGCCTACCAGGTGAGCACTTCTTCCTCAGCAGCCCCCTGCCCCTGCTTGGGGTCCCTTGCGCTGCCTCAGATGCCACCACGTTGGCTGTTTATCCTCAGTCTCTAGCATCTTTGGACTTAGCCTTCCAGGAGACTTCCAGCCGCACCTTGCCATCTGAACGGCCAGGTCCTGGTTTCCATATCTGCATGCCCATCAAAAAGTAGATCAACTAGGATGCCCTTATCTTGATACCCAAGGGAACTGCATGTCTTCGGAGACTCTGTCCTGTCTGCACTTATCTCCAAGTCTTGACTCCCTCTCCAAACTCATGGGATACTTTTACGTATGTGAGCCAGGTACCCACATGTTGAGCACATGTGTGTGAGTATTGTGAGGGTCTCAGCACACTTGCACCTGTTTAGCAGGCCTGTGTACCTGTGTTTCTATATATATGCACGATCTGTAAGTACACGTGTTATTAAAGATTGGGCTCTTTTTTATTATTTTTGTTGTTGTTGGCTTCCTTGTTCTCATGGTTTTAAAATAATATGTGCTATGGACAAATATGTCCTGAAGGAAAGTCCCAGTATTTCACCTCAGCATTTCCTCCTCCACCCCCAAGAAAATGGATCCCATCTTTACTGACCCAGTTCCAGCTTTGAGGGCCTGAACGAGGGGCCCTGCAGGCTGCCCAGGTGCTTCCGGCTCAAATAACTCCCTTACCACCTCATTCTCCCCTGGGACTTGAGTGCCTGCCCTTCCCTCCTTCCCCCCAACTAACTGGCAGTCCCAGAGTTCTGGTTCCCAGCACCACCTCATTCTAGATGTGGCAACACCTGGCGAAAGCAGAGGCCAAGCTCCAGGAACCAGACCCCAAGGGAAGACGGGAGCTGAGCGAGTCGGTATACACAGATGTCCTGGACCAGAGCTGTTCTCAGAAGTGGCAAGAGTGAGTTGTCCATTGAGCCCCTGTCCCCTCCCACTCAGATCACATGCTCATTCCATGGGGACTCTGTCCTGAGGGAGGAGATTGGCTGGAATGAAGTCTGAGCTGTAGAGCCGGGAGCCAGTGGGAGAAATGGCCAACAGAAAGGTTGCCAGGTGACCTTGGGCCAGGGACTTCCCAATTTGAACTCAACAAATCCCCAGTACATCCAGCTTGGTGAAGAAGCGAGTCCCTCTGTGGCCAGATCTCCCACTGATCCTGTACCTCTTGCCTTCCCACTGCCATCAGCTACGGGGTCCGAGAAGTGAACCGGGTGAAACACCTCACGGGCCCAGGACTTAGCAAGGGGTCGGAACCCAGCATCAGCGTGGTCATGACTGGAGGCCCCTGGCCCACCCGGTAATGATATAAGTGGGAGGTGTTCCTGGTGCCCTGGCCTGCCCCCTCCTCTAACTTCCTGTGATGGGCAGAGATCAAGATGGCCGTTGCTTCCTTAGGCTATCCACAACATGTTTCCACTACTTGGGAGAGGTTGGAGAAGACCGAATCTATGAAGCCCACCACCAAGGACATGAGGCTGTGGAGGAGCTGCTATGTGAGGGGACCCGGGGACCTTGCTCAGAGGAAACTCCAGCTCCAAGAAAAGAGCTGTAGACCAAAATAACTCTTGTCTCTGAAGTTTGTTTTCCGTTTTGTTTTTTCTTTCTTTCTTTCTTTTCTTTCTTTCTTTCTTTCTTTCTTTCTTTCTTTCTTTCTTTCTTTCTTTCTTTCTTTTTCTTTCTTTCTTTCTTCTTCCTCTCCCCCTCCCCTCTCCCCCCCCCTCTCTCTCGCTCTCTCCCCCCCCTCCTTCCCTCCTTCCTTCCCTCCTTCCTTCCTTCTTTCCCTCCTTCCCTCCTTCCTTCTTTCCTTCCTTCCTTCCTTCCTTCCTTCCTTCCTTCCTTCTTTCCTTCCTTCCTTCCTTTCTTTTGGAGGGGGCATGTTTTGAAACGCAGTCAGTTTTGCCTTGTAGTCCAGACTGGCTCTGAACTATGGCATATCCTCCTGCCTCTCAAAGTGCTGGGATTACATACATGACCCCCCCCCTCCCCCGCTTTCCATTCCTTTCTATCAGCAGAGGTGTTGGGGAGTGGACAGGGAGGCCTGGCTGGTGCTGCCACTCCCCTTTCTATCACTGGTAGTGGGGAGGGATGAGGCTTCCCCTCCACATTCAAATAAAACAGTGGAATTTCAAGATTTTTGTGTGTGTGTGTGTGTGCGTGTGTGTGTATGTGTAAATGTTTTTGGATATTGGTGTTTCTGCTGAACTATCACCCACAGAAGGCCAAATATCTGCTACTACACCACCAGAGGCAAGAGAGCTTCATGGTGGGAAATGTGAGCAATCCATGAAGGGTATATGGACCCAGTCATCCTCTCAGGGACAAATAGCCCCTGAGAAAAACAAACCAAGGAAAAGTGTAGGCAGCTACCTAGGGATTCATGCTACTAAGGCCACAATAAAGGAATAGGCCAAGTAACAGACTACTTGATAGAGCAGGCTTGGGAAGGGGTCCAGACCTTGGTGTAAGACAAGGTCAGTTGCTGGAAGAGTTGGGGTATGTGAGATAAGCACATAGGCTGTGGGAGCTGCCCTTGGAATCCATCACTTGTCCTAGGATCTCTGTGGTACCCTCTCCTTCCCTTGCCGTCACCTCAAAGAGAACCAACCCTCAGGAAGCCACTAGAGAGCCAGGGTGCTCAGGAGTGAGAGATGTGGGTCTGGACAGGAACCTGTGATGAGGACCTGTATGATCTTGCATGTAATGTGTATGTGTGCTGATACCGTAGGGCCATTTGGGTAACTATGTATGGGGACACATCCAACTTTGTTATGAGACAAACTCTCTTTGTCATGAGAATGTGCATTGCATGGAGGTTTGGGCTGAATTGAGTTGTGTCCCTCAGCAGGGCTGGGGGTGGGGGCTCCAAATGCAGAGCACGGGGAGGAGTCGCAAAAGCTCCGACTGGTCAGACCACTTTGAGAACCTGCAAGCAGAAGCCAAGAGGAAGAGGATCAGACGGACTGAAGAAGGAGCTGCGGACAAGGAGCTGGATCCAGGGTTGTGGCATGAAGCTCCTGCCCCGCTGGAGAGCTGTGCTGCCCGTGAGCCCTCGGCCTGGCCTGTGCCTCTGCCCTCCAACCTGGCCATGGGCACAGCAGCGCAGAAGTAGGTAGCTCCCAGGGTGGCTGGGACTAAGGTAGCCAGAGGGGAGCAGGCACAGGTTCCAGGCCTAGATTCTGCCCTTGCACCCCCATTGCTCGCTCCACCAGTCTGCAGTCCTAGACCCAGACTGTACTTTCTAGGCAGAGAAGCAACAATTTAATGCTCTAGTCTTGCTATTTTTTTTTTTTTTTTTTGAAACAAGATCTTATGTCTTATGCTCATGGCTGGCCACGAACTGCATAGCTAAAGCTAGCCTGGAACTTCTGATCTCGTTTCTAACTCTGTATTGCTGGGATACAGCTTTTCTGTTATTTCTGAGGTGGGGATTTGCTATATAGCCCAGACTGTCCTCTAATTTGTGGGGACCCTTTGCATCAGCCTCCAAGGTGCCCGAATTATAGATAGATATCACTATGCCTGGTTTGACATTTTTTCCCCTCTAATTCTCTATCTCTTTTTACTTTTTCTTCTGTTTTTATGTGTATGCGGGGGGATGTATACATGTGTATATGTTTTAATATTTTATTTGTCTGTGAGAGAGAGAAGAGGGGAAAGAAATGCATGCTGTAGCATACAGGTAGAAGTCAGGGCAATTTTTAGAAGTCAATTCTCTCTTTCTACCATGTGGGTTTCCAGGAATTGTAGTCAAAATGCCAGATTTGTGAGCAGGTGCCTTATCTGCTGAGCTAGTTCATGAATCCTGTACGTTGTGGGTATGTGTGTGGGGAGGTATATACCTGAGGTTTATATTGGGAACCATCTTCAATCACATGTCCATCTTATCCTTTGAAGCTGGATTTCTGACTAAATCCAGAGCTTCCTGATAGGTCTAGTCTAGGGAATTTTCAGGGTTCAACTTTCAGGCCGGAATTACAGGTGAGCCACCACATTAATATTTTACTTGTGGTTTGGGAATCTGAGCTCCTATTCTCTTGCTTATGTGGCATGTACATTAACCACGGAGTCATCTCTCCCACCCCCATCCTATTTGAGATTAAAGTCTCTGCAGCCCAGGCTGGCCTGCATGGAACTCTTACATAGCCCAAGTTGAACATAAACTCAAGATAAACCTGCCTCAGCCTCATTAATGCTAGGATTATAAGTCCTAATCACTATACCCAGCAAATTTTTTAATACTTCTTCGACAAGGCCCCTTCCCATCTGCACTGGTCCCACAAACTCAGTAGCTAGTCCGGGCCAGGAAGAGGAATCCCCACCTTGACACAAGGTACTAGCTGAAGGGTCCCATCTGTTGCTGCTTCAGGGATCCTATGAAGAGTAGGGCAGTAGGGAGGGCACAGTAACCACTCTGAATATAGAATTGGTTTTTCGAAACTTCACTTCCTGCCTGGCTTTGTTCATATCACTTCCTATTGCCTCAGCAGTAAAAGAGTTAACACCACCCAGCCCTAGGAAGTTAAATATAGACATTGCTTGACACTAGATCATTCCCAGATAAAGAGAATGGTTGCGGTGATGATGATAAGATTAACTTGTTATGAATAAAGATGGATGGTCCTGCCAGGGGGCCTGGACACGCCTTAGTGTGCTCCCTTTTTTCCTCTCAGCCTGTCCCCTTCTCACCCCTTCGACTCTGGACCTTCCTAAGAAAACAAGAATGCCTTAGATACGGGTAGGAAGAGACTACTCAGGAGGTAAATGTGGCCCAGGCTTGAGTGGCCTTTACAACATGAGGCAGAGTTAATACCTTACCTCTGCCCGGGTCCTACTTTCGCAATCGGGACCTACGGATCTGGTTACAGATTTACTTCGAACAATGTCTGATGTGTGGAGTAAAGTCCTCCTTAGCCTTGGTAAAGTTGTCCTCTCTTCTCCTCAGAAGCTTCTCAAACCTGTGTCCCAAAGATGAGGGATCAGGAGGACCCCGAGGGCCGGACACAGGTGCTGGGGGAAGTGGGAAGCTGGGAGGGTGGGGGCTGGAGGGTCTGTACAGACTTTTCTGGGAGATCAGAGAAAACAGTTCTTTTGACGCTCATAAAGCGTGACAGTCCCAAGTGGAAAGGGCATTGGGGTGGTAGTAGAGGCGAAGGAGTCTTCAGCTTGGGGCTGGCTGACATGAGCTTGGGGGGTTAGTAGGGTCCCCAACTTTCTCCCCAGTGACACTCTCAAGGATCTACAGAGGGCAGAGGTGGGGCAAACCTAGAGTCTAGGCTTCTTCTGCCTCCCAGATCTTCTGACTAGAAAACTAGGCCTAAGGGCCTGAGGCAGGGAGGGAGGTGTGCAGCCAGGCGATGTGACCACTAGGTGTATACGCTGAGGGGGAGGGCAGCAGCAGTTACTAGTTGCTGGGAGGCCATACCACCTCCCTGCCTGAGGCCAAGTAGCATGACTTTGCCTGCTCATTACTGCACCCTGAGACGTGCCTCTCTGTTGCCTAGCATGAGTCCTCAGGTCCAGCAGGGACTTCTGTCAAGGAACCAAAGACGCCCCTGCCTACGGAGCCCAAATTTGACATGTTGTACAAGATCGAGGACGTGCCACCATGGTACCTGTGTATCCTGCTGGGCTTCCAGGTGGGCTTCCCCAGGACCTCTCCATCCTACTCCCATACACCGGGCACTCCCCAGGGTTCCCCACCCCTTCGCCAAACAATAAGGTCATCTCAGGCTAGAGAAAAGAGTGGTGCTGAAAAGGGCAAAGGAACGTGGGAGGATTGTGGATGTTGATGACAAGAAAGGACCGAGCCACAGAAACTACAGGAATAACTCGGGAGGAGACTAGGCACCCAGTGTAGGGAGCTGAAACTCTCTGGAAATCCCCATGGGGGACAGCAGTACTGGTCACGGCTGCATGGCCTGGGTCCAGGCCACTGACCTAGAGCGTCCCTGTTGCATGTGAGCGCCATGGGTCCTGCCTCACGGTCTCCTCTCACGGCTCCAGCATTACCTGACATGCTTCAGTGGCACCATCGCTGTGCCCTTCCTCCTGGCCGAGGCACTGTGCGTGGGCCGTGACCAGCACATGGTCAGTCAGCTCATCGGTACCATCTTCACCTGCGTGGGTATTACCACTCTCATCCAGACCACGGTGGGCATCCGGTGAGCTGCCTCCCCCTCATGATTACATACCTCTCTCTGTTCCAGTATGCTTAGTGACGTATGTGGCAGAGCAGGGTGGTCTTGCTCAGAGGCTTTTATGAAACAAAACACCCCGCTCCTACAGTCCCGACTCCCTGCAAGCCTTAGAGTTAGGTAACTAAACATGTCCTCTGAGCCCTTCAAATTGAGGATGCAGAGGATGTAGGTCCACAGCAATGTGCCCTTGCTAGGTCTCCTTCTCTTTGGTCCTACTACAAACTGCTCCCCCATCCTCTGCAGATCCCTGTATACAGTTCCAGCACCTATGTGGGCTTGGGGAACTCCTGGCCTGTGACACCAGTCCTACGCCTGACTGTTGAAAGGCTAGTCGGCTGAGAGGGAGTAGGCAGGGAAGTTGTGAGCAGGGCTCGGATGCCACACAAGTACATGGCTTCTCAGTGCAGAGATGGAGTAGCTGAGGACCAAGAACAGGATTTGAACTGGAAGAACCATTTCTCTCTACCTCCCCACCCCCTTCCCCCAACAATGTCGAGAATCTTCCTCCGACTTCAGTGACTTCCCTCTGCCTAGTCCCTACCCTTCTCCCTCTGTGCCTCTCACCTCTGTCCCCTCTCAGCCTCTCCATCCCCCTTCCTAAACCCACTGATTCTCTGTGCCCCCTCCAGGCTGCCACTATTTCAGGCCAGTGCCTTCGCATTTCTGGTTCCTGCCAAAGCTATCCTGTCCCTGGAGAGGTGGAAATGCCCCCCAGAAGGTGGGCTCATTTTTGGTGTCTGGGCTGAAGAGGGAAGGCCTAGTGGAAGTCTGGGCGACTGCCCAGCACCCAGGCAGCAGGGTGTTCTCATGACGTGTCCTCCCTCCCTGTTTCCAGAGGAGATCTATGGTAATTGGAGTCTGCCCCTGAATACCTCCCATATCTGGCATCCACGGATTAGAGAGGTGGGTAGAAACCAGAACCAGAAGGAGGAATTAAGCGGGAGTGAGGTCCACTGTCGAACTGTGGGATTCAAGCAGGGAGTTGAGGACCGTATGTCCTGGTGATGGCTAAGTCGTGGTGACTTATAGACGACTTTTCCTTTTTAGGTCCAAGGTGCAATTATGGTGTCCAGCACAGTGGAGGTGGTGATAGGGCTGATGGGGCTGCCGGGGGCCCTGCTCAGCTACATCGGGCCTCTCACGGTCACTCCCACTGTCTCGCTCATTGGCCTCTCTGTTTTCCAAGCTGCTGGTGACCGAGCTGGCTCGCACTGGGGCATCTCAGCTTGGTGAGCAGGCACGAGGCCTGATTCCCGCCCAGTCCCTGCCCCCGTCCCCCCAGTCCCCTTCATATCTTATTTAGTTCTGGCCCGTGGCCCACCAGCCGCCGCCTTGTGCCTCTGTCCCCAGCTCCATCCTCCTCATCATCCTCTTCTCCCAGTACCTGCGCAACTTCACCTTCTTCCTGCCTATTTACCGTTGGGGCAAGGGCTTCACGCTGTTCCGCATCCAGATCTTCAAGATGTTTCCGGTGAGGACTGGCAGGTGCTGGGACTAAGGCGAGGGCTGGACCTGTGCCCAGGACCAGGGTGTGGGCAGGGCAGGGATAAATAAGCAGGGGAGCTAGAGCCGGAACAGAGATGAGACCTCTGCAGAGGCGGGCGGGCTGGGGCTCCGCCTGGGGCTGGGGCTTAGAAAGGAACAGGTTAGTGGGACTCAAGGTCACCAGCGCTTCTTCTCGCCCCGCCCACTCCAGATTGTGCTGGCCATCATGACCATGTGGCTGCTGTGCTATGTGCTGACACTGACAGACGTGCTGCCCCGGGACCCCACAGCCTACGGCTACCAGGCTCGAACTGATGCCCGTGGGGACATCATAAGTATTTCTCCCTGGATTCGAATTCCCTACCCCTGTAAGCAATTCTGCTTGGGCCTCTCTGCCTCCAACTGAGACACTTGTTGAGTCTCATGATGACCCCAGTTCGACTAGCAACACAACTGGCGTTCACCTCACCTTTGTTATGTGTCACTAAGTAGTGCTTTACTCAAGCCTTACTCTAGAGCCATGCCTTTGAGGGACTTGAACAAGCTCCACCCCAGCATGAGGCCCCCTACAACTATCTGTCCATTCTTAACTGGCCACAGGCTCTCCACATATCCATCCTCCTGTGTCTTCTGCCTAGGTCAGTGGGGTCTGCCCACAGTGACCGCAGCGGCAGTCCTGGGGATGTTCAGTGCCACCCTGGCAGGCATCATCGAGTCCATCGGTGATTACTATGCTTGTGCCCGCCTGGCTGGTGCACCGCCTCCTCCAGTCCATGCCATCAATAGGTATGTCCACCTGCCCTCCTCAATCTCTGATCCCTTGAGGGGTCACAAAGGAACTAAATGTAGGGCCTGGGGGCTGAGTCACAAGGTTGTAGGTTCGGGCAAGTTATTCTTACTTTCAGACGTCCTTCTCTGCCTTATGGAACAGGAGTGCTCTTATCAGTTCTTCTGTGGTAGTTGGGAGCTGCTGAGGAGATAATGGAGCTCCAGGGAGGTAATAGTTAACCAGAACCTTCTGTGTACCCGGCTCTTCATGTGCATTCTCTAATGCAGTCTAACACTTGTGTGAGACGACCACCCTTGTTATCCTCATGGTACAGATGAGGAAACAAACCCAGAATTGTCCAAGAGAAAGTGCTGGGCAGAGGGTACAGGTACCAGCTCCTGGCTCCCAGAGCGGGTAAGAGATGGTAGAGTTATGGATTGAGAGTGGCAGCCTGAACAACCCCAGAGGGGCAGGCAGCAGGCCGGGGTGACAGGGACTGGTGGAGAAGCTATCAAGAACCCCACTTTTTCCTTACAGGGGCATTTTCACTGAAGGCATCTGCTGTATTATCGCAGGGTTATTGGGCACAGGCAACGGATCCACATCATCCAGTCCCAACATTGGCGTCCTAGGGATTACCAAGGTGCCAGGCCACCCAGCCAGCATAGCACAGCCCCATTCCAAAAGGGTCCCAGTTTCAACCAAGCCCCACTCTGTCCTTGAGAGTACCCTTCTCCAAGCAAGCTTGAGTCCCTTTAAATACCTAGTTCTTATGACAGGCCCTGGAACTTGTCCCTCAACTCCCCTTTCTGCAGGTGGGCAGCCGGCGAGTCGTACAGTATGGTGCGGGTATCATGCTAGTACTGGGTGCCATTGGAAAGTTCACTGCTCTCTTTGCCTCACTCCCAGATCCCATTCTGGGGGGGATGTTCTGCACCCTCTTCGGTAAGTGTTGGGTCACTGAGTGGTGGGACTCTGTAAGCCAGGCTGTATCTCTAGTGGTTCTTTTGCATCTGCAGGCATGATTACGGCTGTGGGACTGTCCAATCTGCAGTTTGTGGACATGAACTCCTCCCGGAACCTCTTTGTTCTGGGATTTTCCATGTTCTTTGGACTCACGCTGCCCAGTTATCTGGATTCCAACCCAGGTGCCATCAACACAGGTGCCTCTTGCTCTCTACGGTCTCTGGAAATGGGGAAAGTAGGGATGGGTTCCAAACTTGGAGCCCACAGGTTGGAAACGGTGGTAAAACACTTCTTTAGCATGCATGCTAAGGTCCTGGATTCAGTTCCCAGGGTAGGGAAAACCAAACCAAACCTCCAAGAACAGTTCCTTCCCTCAGAGGCTCCACGGATACAGCTACAGATTCTTTTCAACCAACTCTGACTGTTAACAGCTGAGAGAAAGGCTAATGGCTGTTTTTACTAAAACTTTCTGTGATCAGGTATTTTTTTAAGAAAAAAAAATTTCAGACAGGATCTCACATGGCCCAAGCTGATCTCAGATTCACTATGTAGTCAAAGCTGACACCGCAGACATGAGCAACCACACCCAGCTAGATATTAATTTTTAAAATATTTATTTATTTGTGTGTGTATGTGTGTGTGTGTGTGTGTGTGTGTGTGTGTGTGTGTGAGAGAGAGAGAGAGAGAGAGAGAGAGGGCACTGTGTGTCCCTGTGGAGGACCAAGGGTGACTTCAGGATCATCCTGGATTACTTGTACCTCCTCTTTGCTTTGCTCTGGGATTTCCCAGGCTCCACTCACCAGGCCAGCCATGCAGGCCACCACCCCTTTTGCCTGGTGTTTTTAGGTGGGACCTGGGATCTGAACTCAGGACCTTCTACTTGCGAGACAGAGTCTTAACCCCTGAGCCATCTCACCACCTCTAGGTATTAAATTTTGTATATGTTCACTTTTTAAAAAAAATGATTTTATTTATTCATCCAAGAGAGGGAAAGAGACAACAAGAGTGAAGCTATGTGCAAGCACATCATGGCATGGGGTGGAGGTCAGAGGACAACTTTCAGAAGTTGATTCTCTAGACCTCCTACCACGCAGACGTCTGAGGATTGACCTCAGGATTACTGCCAGGTCTGCAAGCAGATATCTAACTCAATGAGCTGTCTTGTTACCTTCGGGTTCATTTTTTTCTTAATATCTCCACAAGGCAGATTCTATCTCCATTTTTCAGAAAAACATGTTCTAATAGCTGGTAGAACTGGGACTGATCCTAAGAATGGAAGAGACGGTTATAGATAGGTTTCACAATCAAGGCCACTTGAAAAGTCAGTAGACTGCACAAGTGGGAAACCCTTGAGCCCTGTCCTCTACAGGGGACCACGATGTCCACTGGCCCTTGCTGTCTTCCACAGGGGTTCCTGAAGTGGACCAGATTCTGACTGTGCTGCTGACTACAGAGATGTTTGTGGGCGGGTGTCTTGCTTTCATACTGGACAACACAATACCAGGTATGGGTTAGCTCTGGGAGGGTGACACAGAACCAGGCTGACTCCTACGCACACCAACAGATGGCTCCTGAGCAGATGATGTGGCATCTGATGTCACGCAGGCCACTGAGTGACAGGAGCAGATGGGCTGCTGCAGTGCCTACTGGCTGAAGGACAGATAAAAGTGCAGCATTGGTTTGTGGGCAAAATTGTCCCAAGTATGTTAGCAGCCTGTCATCTTAACAGAAGAGTCCCTAAAACATTCCTTTGGCACTGAGCTTTTTATAAGGATTGCGGAGATGTGGCATCCCAGTATCTATGTGCCTGGTGAATGTTCAAAAACCAAAAACTGTCACCAGGAGCTCTAAGAGGCAGTTAACATTTATTGAGTCAGGAGTGAGAGTTTCATCCTGAAAAACTGACGACCAAGTCACAGATCATAAAACTGAATTTTTCAAACTTGTTAATTACCTGTATCCCAGTCAATGTACCACAATGCACCTGTGCTCAAGGAATGTGGGGTACCTAGGTCGGAGAGCAGGGAAGACTCCATAGAGATAGCAATTAACAACATCAGCACAGAGATTTGAGACCAATAGTGTAAGACTTGGCCCTCCATCACCAGCCATTGGTCCTGAACAAGTAGACGAGGCTTTTATTTTTTGTTTATATTTACAGAGCATAGCAATCAAAGGATGGCTGAGCTCAGCAGGTGTGTTGGGAGAGCAAAAGAAGGGCCAAGATTCCTCAGGGGATTTTAGGGAGCTGTCCTTTAGGCATACGGATGGGGATTGATGAAGATACTTGCCCCATTGCTTGGAAAGAAGACTGGTTTGTGACCGAAGGAGGCCAACTTGTAGTTTTCTAAACATTTTTATTTATGGGAGAAAGAGGCCTGCACATCATGCCATGGCACACGGGTAGTCAATAGGCAACTTTCAAGTCAGTTTTCACCTTCTACCAGGTGGGCTTCTGCAGATGGATTCAGGTAGCCTTACCTGCTGAGCTACCTTATTGGTCCAGGCTTCTAGTTCTTAAGTGTGACCTGGTAGCTTCGAAGGCCCAGGAGCTCTAGGGAGATAGAGAACCTCTGGGTGATGAGCTGATTCTGATTCGTGTAGCTAGTCTTAGGTTACTTACATGTCAGTGATGACGTCAGTGACAATGAGATGGCCCAGTGGGTGCTTGCTATTAAGTCTGATGATCTGTTAAGATCCCTGGAACAGAGGGAGAACTGACTGCCACAAGTTGTCCCGACTTCCACATCTATGCAGCACTACACACACCCCTCCACCTCATACATACCCAAGGTAACAAATGTTAAAAAAAAATAAAAACAAAAACAAAATAAGGAGAGGTTTAGTTGGGTCCCTCACATCCTTAAAGCTAACTGAGCTTCAGCAATCACCTCTGCCAGAGATCGTGTGTCAGACCACGTGGTCTTAACAGTTCCTTGATGTACATTGAGGACTAGGAAGTACAGAATGGTTAAGTCACTTGTCTGAGATCACAGAGCTATATTCTAACTTTCTGGCTCAGAGTGTATGCAGCTTGTTAACCATCAAAAAGCCAGTTGGCCATTGTGAATTAAGTATTTTCTCTTGAGACAAAGTCTTTCTATGTAGCTCAGACTGGCTTTCAACTCTGTGTCTTCCTGCTTCCATCTGCCCTGAGATTACAGTTATGCACCCACAGGCCTGACTGTATCTATCCTCAGCCTGCTTTTAGAGGACAGTCAATTGTGGTTCAGAAAAGGCTGGTGGAGCTTACTAGCTTGGCCCCCAATCAGACCAAAAAGGATGTGCAAAAACAGTCTAAGTCAGTTTGAGCTCTTGCCCCTGGGTTTAAATAAGCAATGAAGTTGGATAATTGGAGTCATCTGTGGGGCTTTGGGGCTGAGAGCCCAGGATCCTGGAAGCAAGAATGAACTCTGGGTCAGACCAATTATGCTACGGTGGTGGTGGGTGAGCCTAGAACTCTTTCCATTTTGGCCTTCATCCTCTCAGGCCCCAGCCCTCTTTCAGTGCCCTCTCTCCATTAGGATTATGGGACACACATTTGGTTGTCAATAATGGACTGTGTCCAGCCTCTATGTCCTCATTCCTTAAACTAGAAATGTGAATTTCAGTCTCTGTTGGCCCCAGTCAAAATTTTTGAGGCCTTCCCCACATGTGCTTTTTCTTTTTCTCTCAAATAAATAAAAATATTTTTAAGAGAAAATAAAAACAATCACCAGGGGCTTTTCAATAGCATGAAATCATAATATTGAATATTAATACTGATAAAGTGCTTTGAGGTCCTTACCACAGGGTACAACCTAGATACCATCTGATTCCTGTGGGTTCAGCACACACTAGCCCTATACTCACAGATACATATTGAAATCACTTAGCCTTTCTATCTCCTCATTTTAAAAATCAGTGTAACAGTGCTTATATACCTCCCAAGGGGTGTTTTGAAAATCGAATTTAAGGTACTTAGCTCAGAGCCTGACACGCTGTAGTTACAAAATATTAACTTGTATCCTTCAGGGTTTCTGGAAATAATGGAATCTGAGTGGTAGAGTGCACATAAGCATAAGGTTTTGGGTTCCTTACCTAGCAATGTAGTCAAATAAAACCACTTTTGACTTAAGCCTACCTTAGGCCTTGGGACAAGGAAGGTAGGAGAGTATTTGGGTGGTGGCTAAATGACACATTTTCCTTTTCCAGGGAGTCCTGAGGAACGAGGTTTGATACAGTGGAAAGCTGGAGCCCACGCCAATAGCGAGACGTCTGTCAGCCTGAAGAGCTATGATTTTCCTTTTGGGATGAGCATGGTAAAAAAGACAGCCTTTCTGAGATACATTCCTATCTGCCCAGTCTTCAGAGGATTTTTTAGAAAATCAAAAAGTCAGCCTCCAGCCCCACAAGACACTCCAGAAAATACAGAAACTGGATCTGTGTGCACCAAGGTCTGAAAAACTACTAAGAAAGGTAAATTGTGTGGAAGGCTTTTATGGGAAAAACGAATAATCTTTTTTTTTTTTTTTTGACATAGACCTATCTATCACTGTGTAGCTTCTGCTAGTTTAGAACTCGCCACCTAGCCCAGGTTGGCCTGAAGTATGTGATCCTCATCTTTTCTCAAGTGCAAGGGACTTACTGGTATGCCTCACTATACCTAGTTAACATCTTTGACATGGAAAAGATTTAGAATATGAACATAGTAAACAGGAAAAAAATTTCACACAATTTTGCTTCAATATAATGGCCATAATTTAAAACCACTTAAATGACTTCAGTTACCCTCAAACTATCAGAACAAGTCTTAAGGAGGTGATCATTTATCTGGTTTTCAAAATGTGTAGGCAGCTATGCTCAGAACTCTTTCATTTCTGCCTGCAATGAAGACACTTAAGTGACTTTTTCACTCAAACAAAAGTTCCATGAAAGCTGGGCCTGAGGATACTTAACTGTTAGAAAACAAAGGGTTAATGGCTTCAAAAATGAACAAATGTCAAGCACGACTGTCTTTTTCAGTTTCTTTTCAAATCTATTTATAGTCTAGGGGTATAGCCCAATAGTAGGACACTTAATTGCCACACAGGGCAAACAAACCTGTTTAGTTCCCAGATTTGTCAGAAACAAAACTATTAGTTTAAGGAAGCCCTTAAAAAAATTGGGTGGGGTGGAGTGTGGGCTAGAGAGATGGCTCAGGGGTTAAGACTCTGCCTCACAAGCAGAGGGTACTGAGTTCAGATCCCAAGGTCCTGGTAGTGGCTTTCACTTCTGGCCCTGGTGTGCAGAGCCTAGGAAACCCCAGGAGCAAAGCAAATAGGAGGTAGAAGCAATCTAGGATGATTCCCAAAGTCACCCTTGGTCTTCCACAGGAACACACACATACACCCAAAAGTAAGGAGGCCGAGACAGGAGGGCTATAGTGAATTCAAGAACAGCCTGGGCTAGAGTGAGGTCATCTAGAGATGGGGAAGGGAGACCCACATTAGGGCTGGGGGTATAAACCAATGATAGAGCAATTACCTATCATGTAAAAAAAAGTTTCTAGGTATCATCAAACAGCTAAAAAAAAAAAAAAATGGGGGCTGGAGAGGTGGCTCAGGGGTTAAGCCTCTGCCTTGCAGGCGGAAGGTCCCGAGTTCGGATCCTAGACCCCATGTATAGATGCCGGGTGGAAGCGGGGGGTGGGGGGCTGGGGGTAGCCTGCAGTTTCTGGTCCTGGTAGGGCGGAGCCTGTGAATCCCCAGGCAGAGTAAACAAGAAGGTGGAGGTGTCCATGGTGGTTCCCGAATTCGTCCGTGGTTCTACACACACATACATACGTACACACACGCGCACACAAGCACAATTGAATAAATAAAAAAAAAACTTTATAAAAAAAAAAAAAAGACCCATAGTGTCTCCCATAAAGGCAGAGTCTTAACCCCTAAGCCATTTCTTCAGTCCTCCATCCTACCCCTCAATTTTTTAAAGGGCTTCCTTAAACTAATAGTTTTGCTTTGTTTCTGACAAAACTAGCCTTCAGGAGAGTTGAGGTGGGAGGACTATGAATTCAAGGTTTAGCAATACCCTGAATCATTAACAAAAACACAACATTGGTACTCTTAGTCTTCAGCCCTATTCAGGAAAAGTTTGTGGCCTTTGCACATGCCAAGTATTCAACCACTGAACCATTTCCTAGTCAGCCAGTTTAGTAACATGACTGTCTACAATTGTTCTGGCCTGCAGTCTCAGGAAACAAAAAGAGGAGAGGGAAATGGGATTTAGTTACTGAGCCCATACTAAAGGGAGTATCACCACTGGAGTCTATATGTAGATTAGTACCAAGAAAAACACAAACAATGGCTGGAGAGATGGCTCAGGGGTTAAGACTGCCTGGAAAGCAGAAGGTTCTGAGTTCATTCCCAGGTCCCATGCAAAAAACGCTAGGTGAAAACAGTGGTGGCCTAAACTTCCAGCCCTAACGGGCAGAACTTGGGAAATCCCAGATGGGAGAAAAAAGAAGGTAGAAGCAATCTGGGATGATTCCTGAAGTCACTCTTGGTACTCCACAAGGACATATAGTGCCCTCTCTCTCTCTCTCTCTCTCTCACACACACACACACACACACACACACACACACACACACACACACACACAAAGTTAAAAAAAGAAACACAAATATTGACTCAGTTCTACTATTATTTATTTTTTTAAATATTTTTGAAAAAATATAATTTTTTTACAATATTTTCAACTTAAACACTATTCACACTGAACACGTATGGCAGCTTAACCTACCCAAATATGAAGTTTAAGAAGCCAAAACTGTTCTAGCTTTGTTAAAAGAAAAGTTGTGCTGCAGACTATTGTCATGATGGTTAACAAAGCAAGGAAGAGCACCACTCAAATTATGTTACAATAGCTTTAGTTTTAATTAGATTATGGGCTGGTGTTGGTCCTAAATTAGACTTTACTCGGGTATGGTTTTGATGCCATGAATTCTCAGATGACTCTCGAATTACACTTCCTCAGGTGTAACACTTGGAGAATTCATTATTTCTAACATGATAACACACCAGGAAAAGTCAGATCAGTTTTTGCTGATCACTAGCTTGTAACCTCAGTCACCAAAGACATTCCTGACTATACTAAATTATTTCAAATTAAGATTTTTTTTCCAAAAAGATTATTTTTGATGGGCAAATGTAAATGAAAAATCCTTTTAACAATTAGAACCTAATTTAAACTTACTTAAAAAAAAAAAAGAACAGACATTAAAAAGTGTTGGTTAATCCTAAGGAATCAGTTTGGCCTTAAAAACAATTCAGTAAGATTTAGGTTAATTTGTTACTTTGTCACAACTTGACTAGTGCATCTTTCCTTGCTATCTTTACATTAAGCCATGGGGCCAATTCTACTTTCAGTAAATGTTTGACAGTTTTTTTTGTTTTTTTTGTTTTTTTTTTTTTTACTTAATAACAGTCTCAGCACTTTTATTAAGCATGCAAGACTAACAAAAACTTTGGCAATGCATAAGTGTAACACAGTGACAAGAGAGAGCTTTTACAATTAAGTCTTCTAATACTGCCTTCACAGTGTGGAAATTGTGCTACATCCACCAAAAGAGGGCCCCGTCTACTCAAATGTTTTAGTACTTCACCCCAGGAACAAACTCCTTTGCATTTGGATTCAGATTGCTCTTGACCTAGAAAATAAGTACATAAAAAGACTTAGAAGAACAAGATATAAGCTCTATATCTTATTACACCAAACTGTATCAACCTAAAAAAATTAATATATGTGCACGTGTGCAACATGCTCAAAGATCAGAAGACAACTTTATGAAGTTGATTCTCTCTCTTTATTTGGGTTCCAGGAATTTAACTTAGATTGTCAGATGTATGTGGCAAACTCATTTACTTATTGAACCACCTAGCTGACCTTTATGCCAACTTTCTAAAGTAGGAACTGAAATTAAAGTATAAAAGGAAACCTACTAACTTTACATAAAGAATAGTATTGTATAAGGAATTCTATTAATTTTACCATACCTGACTTTCTGAAACTAGTTTTTGCATTAAGCAACCATGTTAAATAAATGTTTAAGTTGATTAAAGTAACAGGTCACTGTTTGTGGATTAATTTTACTTATGATCCCACTGAAAACTTGAGAGTTATTTTTCTACAAATGCTGTCTTCTAATTCCTACAGGACACACTCTATGTAACAGGAAAAGAAAATTACTTGGGGAGCAAGAAGACCTGAGTTGGAAATCCAAGCTCTGCCTATTCCAAATTGCTGTGTAAGCTTGGATAAATCCTCTTCTCTGGAACTCCATTTTTCACATCAACAAAGGGAAGAATGGGTTAAAACCTCTAAGCACTGTAGAGACTTATGTACCAACATTATTCTGGGTCTGTACTTTTACTTTCCTAAGCATACATGCTAATGTAGAGTGAGAATGGCTCCTAATGTATAGGAGAAATGGCATGTTGGTAGACTTTTATACTGAAATTGATCTTAATGCCAGTTAAAGACCAAAAAATATAATATTAAAGAGCATATTGATTAATTTGGATATATTCTCCCTTCCCTTGGGGTAAATCTATACCTTAACAGATTAGCACAGTGATTAAAGGTTCTGCTTAGCATGTTCTGGACACCTGAACTTGATGTTTAGCATCACACAAAAAAGAAGAATAAATAATATGATTTAAGTCAAAAAACAGAATTCTTGAATTTCCAACCTTTTGGCAGCTAGAGACTATAAGAACCAATTCAAGTAATATAAAATAGTCTGAGTCAAACCAGTTTCTGTGTTATGATTTTATATAGACACCAGGCTATATACTAAGCCTCATAAAGGGATTTATTTATCAGAGGAACCAGGACTATTTGTGACATGACCAATGTAGACATTGCAAGCATCTATTTAGCCATCTGTTCAGTTAGATTATTTTCTTTTACTGCAACAAAGACTAAACTATATGTGAATTTCAGTGTTCTCCATATAGTCCTTTAGCGCAGACTGATTGACAGGATGGCTGTAAAATACATTCTCTGAATACTTTTTAAAAATATTAACACGATTCTCTAGTTTAAGATATAGCTGAAGTGATTTTTGTTTTGATGTTTTATAGATAATTATGATATACATATTAGTAAACTAATGCATAAAAAAACAGAAAAAATTGAGAAAAGAAATACCAAAACTATTTAGGAATCCAGTGAATAAGGTTCATAGAACTATTTTGGACAAAAAGATGGAACATCCAGATCTGCAGTAATTTTAATTTCAAAAATTTTGCAAGGCATGTTGGCTCATGCCAGCATTTGGTAAGTTAGGGCAGGTGGACTGCAAAAATTTTAAGGCCAACCTAAGCTACACGGTGAATTAGAGGTGGGCTGCTGCACCCATTTGGCATTTTATGTAGAATCTGTGGATCGGAATTCAAATCCTTTCGCTTGTGTGGCAAACTCTTTCAACACTATGCCATCTTCCCAGACCTCTAACTATAGTGCAGGACTCATCAGGTTCTACTTTACTGCTGATGTTTATCCATCAAAATTTTTAAAAAATTATAGCAAGTATATCATCAGTGCTGAGTCACAGAAAAAATATGAATCTATGTTTGTATTGCTTTTCTGCCAAGATTTCATAAAAGTCTTTAATATATCACAGTTGCAAATGTGAAGTACCTCAATGAAAACTTTTAAATCTCCACAGCTTCATTGTTCAGATAAAATTTTCTAAGTTTCTCCAAATACTTAATCCAAAACTGATGAAACTTCTCATCAAGCTTTCATCAAGTCACATGGTAAATGCCTCATACATATATTCTTTTTTACTTATTTATTGTGTGTGTGTGTGTGTGTATGTGTGTGTGTATCGGAGGGCACTGTGTGTCCCTGTGGAAGACTAAGGGTGACTTTGGGAATCATCCTGGATTGCGTCTATCTTCTTTTTGCTTGATATCCTAGCCTCCGCACACCACAGCCGGAAGTAGAGGCTAAAGCCATTTCTACTGGGCATTTTTAGTGGGACCTGGAATCCAAACTCAGGACCTTCTGCTTTTGAGGCACAGTCTTTACCTTTGAGCATCTCTCCAGCCCAGTTTTTTTTTTTTTTTTTTTAATTTGTGTGTGTGAGAGAGAAGGAAAGGGCACTGTGCCTGTGGAGGCCCGAGGTTGACTTGGGAAATCATCCTGGTTTGCTTCTACTCCTTTTTTGCTTTACTCTGGGATTTCCCAGGCTCCACCTTTCAGAGCTGAAAGTGCAGGCTGCCGACATTTCTATCTAGCATTTTTATGTGGGATCCAGTAGCCCAATGCAAGTCCTTCTTGAGAGGCAGTGTCTTCTTAACAACCCGAGTCAGCTCTCCAGTCCTATCCATGTATATTTTTAGACTAACTCTTTATGACATTTCAATATTAAAAGATAACAATCAAGAGTAAAAGATTAGCACCAAGACTAAAAAGCAGGGCCTACAATGCAAGGTGGGGAACTGGCATGAAAATCTAATGACCTGAACTCTTAGAAGTCCACATGGTGGAAGGTGAGAGCTAACTTTCAAAGTTGTCTTCTGTCTTCCATATACCCAGTGATGGCACATTCTTTTTCGAATAAATAAATAGATCAAAATGTTAAAAAAAAAAAAAAAAAGAAAGAAAGAAAGAAAGGAAGGAAAAGACTAAAAGCAGTAGCAAGAAGTCTGTTAATAGGTTAAGACACATCATGGTATGTTGCCAGAAGTCGAATTCCTCTGCTTCTACTCTTAAAAGCAGCACAACTTTACAAGAGGAAGAGATTTGGAACTATGCTTAAACAGATGGAAACTAGATTTTTCACTTATGGGGAAGATGAGTTAAGGTCTAAAAAGATGAAAATTAACTTTTACCACAAGATCTTCCAGAGAAGAGCCATCAGTGATAACAAGGTCATTAAACTGGTCTTGGATTTGGTCCATAGTTTGTGGAAGATCTCGAGCTGGAATAAACCACTCATGTTCTTCTTCCTCTTCCAGCATTTCTTGGAAACAGCGTTCAATAAATTCTTCTTCCCACAACTCCTCTTCTATCTAGATTGACAAAATCAAGAGATAATTACAGCATCTTGGGAAGACGTCACGAGATAAAGCTTAAAATATCTTGAACCATGTGGCTAAGAGTGATATGGTTCACACCTGTAATTCCAGGATTTGGGAGGCTAAAATAAGAGATTGCAGTGAGTTCAAGACCAGCTGGAGCTACACAGTGACATTCTGTTTCTAAAACCCCCTAAAACAGCCAGCTGTGGAGGCTCATATCTATAATCTTAGCACTCTGGATGCTAAAGCAGGAGAGAAGGGTGAGTTCAAAGTGAGACTGGACTAGAAGGCTATGAAAACAAACGGGTCGAGGAGATGACTCAGTGAGTAAGAGCGCTTACAGCACAAGCATGAGGATCTAAGTTTAAATCCCCAGAACCCACACACAAACCTGGGTCTAGTCACACATAGGTCTATAACTCCATTGGTAGGGGGCAGGAGATGCAGACAGGAAGATTGCTGGGACTTGCTGGCCAGTAGTCCAGCTTCAGGTTTCAAAGGAATGAGGTGGAAAATGGTAAGAATAGGGATACCTGATATCCTAGACACCTCTGGCTTCTGAACATGTGCACCAGCACATATACTACATTCAAAAACACACACACACACACACACACACAGGTAAATGACAATGACATGTCAGAGCCAGAAGTATAATTCACTGATACATGCATAGCATGCCATGAGTCCCTGGGTTTTATCTTGAACACCAAAAAATGAAAAGTATTAAAACTTTCTCCTCAGCCTCTGTGCTAAGGAAAAAAGCTTACCATAAAGACTTAGGAAGATCTGTTCATGATTTTTTTTTTTAAAACTTAGCTCCACAGAATGCTTTTTTCCACTGAAGGTTGCAAGAAGTAGCAAAGGAGTAGCTCTTCAAGGAATCTTTTATCATAATTCCCCATAAAGCCTTAAAACTATACATACTCTCACCTAAATCCCCAAATAACTAAGAGAATATCTTTAGGCAATTAATATTAAAATTCCCACAATTGATCCTAGCATGTGGGAGATCCTGAGCTCAATTCCCAACAAAAATTAAAAACAGCCCACATGAGACCAAACTGTTTTACTCTGGAATATTCATTATAGGATAAAAAGAAATTTATTAAAACCATGATCAGGACTGGGAGTGAAAAAGAAAGAAATGATGCCAGAAATATGGGAATAAAAGACATTTATCATTTTATGGACTGGTACCAAACTCATCAGATTGAGGCTTCTAAGTAAGAGACAGCCTGATTTTTTTTGTACCCAAAGACCTGTTTGTTTGCTCCAGATTTTGAATTCTCTTGGATTTGCACTGTAGTACAGCAATCTGACTGGTATAAGGCAATTGTTTCCAAACTGGAACTATCTAGGAGCTCCACCCTAATACTACTGAGCTACAATCTCCAGGGTGGGATCCTGAAACAAGCTGCCCAACTAGTTTTAATGAGTAGTTAGACCTGATAGTAATAAGCAAGCACCTAAATAAAAAAGGAGTGGTAGCACATAAATCCATACACTTCATGTATAAATTACAAGATAAGACATTTTAGCTAAGTGCATTATAATTTGAGGGGTATAATGAGGCTACAAAAAGAACATGTACACAAAACTAACTTGTCTGTTGAATTCCTCTTCATTTTCCATCCACATGTACTCTGCAAATGGATTATCATCTTCATGAGAATGACCGTTAATAATCACATCTTCATTGATGATGCTTGGGCTAGTATTGCTGCGACTTGGATCTTTCATGGTTGATGTTAGTTGTCGTTTTTAACCTGAAAAGCAGAACAGTACAGTTAACTTAGTAATTCATCTGGTTCTTACTGAGCATCTGTTGTTAATATTATCAAGCATCATGGTTAGGTATTAGAAGTAAAAGATATAATGGAAAGTTTTCTATTTTTCCCCCAAATATTTAAGAAATAGGTAAGACAGGGCTGACAATAAAGCTTAGAAGTATAGTGCTGCCTCACATGTCCAATACCCAGGGAAAGGTAGGGTGTGTCTGCATAGAAGCCAGCAGGTCAATCTCATGTCTTGTTTCTCAGGTGCTGTCTATCTTGTTTTTTCAAATAAGGCCTGGAGCTCGACAAGTAGGTTAGTCTGGCTGGCTAATCAGTGAGTTCCAGGGATTTGCTTGGGTCAGCCTTTGTAGTGCCCAGTTTTTTATTTTCATTTTGTGTGTTTGTGTGTGTGTATCAGAGGGCACTGTGTGTCTCTGTGAGAACCAAGGGTGATTTTGGGAATCATCCTGGATTGCTTCTACCTCCTTCTTGCTTCACCCTGGGATTTCCTAAGCTCTACATACTAGGGCTGGTAAGTGCAGGTAGGCCTCTGCTGTTTCCTCCTGGCATTTTTAGGTGGGATTTGGGATCCTGACCCATCTCTTCAATCTTTTGTCTTTTTTTAAAAATGTGATTTCTGTGGCTCAAACTCAGGTCCATGCAAATTTTTTATTGACTGAGCTATATGCCTGGTCCTAGATATTCTTTTAAACCGGATTTTAGCAAGTACCAGACACTGAAAGTGAAAACTTTTAATCATCTCTTAATTTTTTCAGTCCCAAAGTACAGCTATGGATCTCTTTCAGAGTCCACTACTTCCTTTTTCTCCAGGTCCATGTTTTTTTAATCTGAGTAAAAGTATCAAATATAATAAATCTGAATTTTTAGGATGTACTCAATAGCCAATAATATGATGTAACCTAACTGACACCCTCTAAAAATTATGGTAAAAATTAAATCAAAATTTCAAGTTATTTTACATTCTATTATATTTGAAATTGCTAAAAACAGATTTATGTAAAAAAAAAAAAAAGAGCCACTTATCAGAAATTCAAGCAATAGCGTGACCTATTATGAAGGAAAAAAAGCTGAGTTTAAAAAAAAAAAAAAGTCTGGGGGCTGGAGAGGTGGCTCAGAGGTTAAGCCTCTGCCTTGCAGGCAGAAGGTTCTGAGTTCAGATCCTAGACCCCACGTTTGGACGCCGCCAGGCGGAAGTGGGGGCGGCCTGCGTTTCTGGTCCTGATAGGGCGGAGCCTGTGAATCCCAGAGCAGAGTAAACAAGGAGGTGGAGGCGGTCCATGGTGGTTCCCGAACTGGTCCGTGGTTCTACACGCACACACACACAATTGAATAAATTAAAAAAAATTTTTAAAAAGAAAAAAAAAAGTCTGTTGAAGGGGCAAGAGAGATGACTTGTCAGTAAAGTGCTTACAGTGCAAATGTGAAGACCTGAGTATGGATCTTCAGCACCTATCTAAAAGACAGGCAAGGTGGTACACATCTGAAATTCCAATGTTGGGAAGGCAGAGACAGGTGATCCTTGGAGCTCGCAGGTCAGCCAGCTTGGCCAAATAATGAGCTCTGGGTTCAGTTTGAGACCATGTTTCAATAAATAAAGTGGAGAATGACTAAGACATTTAATGCTGACTTCTGGCTTACACATGTGTGTGTACATACACACACACCCCCAGACATGGGATGCGGTAGAGATCTCAGTTAAAAATAGTAACTTGTACTCTAGTGTTTTAATATATAAATGAAAGATAGATTAAGAGTTATATGTTAGAGTATCAAAAGAAGATAGGACTTCGGTTAAGAAACAGGCACTGTAAAAGCAGACAAGATAGACGATTTTTCTTTTTATCATGAAATTTGAATGAAATAAAAGTATTTTGATAAGCTTTGATTAAATAGCAGTTCTATTAAAGAAAATTACTAATTTCTAAGAGTCAGGTTACCAAAATGTTCATCTTTTTCCATGTTTAGAGTCTCCTCAAACACTATGAACAAGAATTGATAATGCTTTGTAACTGGATGGAACTTAAACTATAGAAACTTATGCACTTGTATTAATCGTTCAGCTAATTCGAAGACATCCTAACTTGCACTATCATTTTCTTAACTTGTATTCTACCTCAATTTATGCCCATTAAATCCTATCTTTTGGAATACCACTGTATTAAATAGGGTACATCACTTCCATTTGGGTTAAACAAGCAAAGAGTAAAGCAGACTATAAGAATATTCAACTGGAATGGAATGGTAACTTGCAACCTTGAGCTTTTATAAATGCTTCTAATGATCTAGTATAGCAATGCATACCTGTAATCCTAGCACTTGGACAGCAGAAGCAGGATGACCAGCTATTCTTGATGATGACTATCATCAAGGTTATCCTTGGCTATATAACTAGTTCAAGACCAGGATGGGCTACAGAAGACCGTCTCAATCACCACTCCAAAAACAGCTTCAGTTGATTCAAGTATGCCCATGAACAAATATAAATGTAACCCCCTATCTCACCTCATTGCTTAGTACTGAACACAGGGTTGTGATGTACATGTTAGGCACATGGGCTTAGGCCAGTCCTGAACTGATTACGTAGCTTACCACCTCCTGAATGCTAAGATTATATACTTGTTTACTATACCTAGCTTAAATCTTTTTGCTTTTTGAAATAGAGTTTGTTTTGCTATATATATTTCAGACTTGACTTTCAATCCTGAATCTTCCTGCCTCAAACTCCTGAATGCTGGATTATTCATACAAGTTACTATACCAGATGCCAGTATGTTCTTGTAATGCTAGTCTATTTTTTAACCACTTTTTCCTTTTTCATGTATATATATATATATGGGTGCGCATGTGTTTGTATATGTAGAAGCCCGAAGTTGATATTGGGAATCATCCTCAATTGTTCTACTTTATTCTTTTGAGTTGGACCTAATTAAACCCAGAGCTCACTGAAAAGGCTAGTCTAGCTAGCCTGCTTGTTCTCAGGATTCCTAAGCTCTGCCTCCTGGGGCTAGAATTACAGGCCTGCCACTTAAGCCACTGAACCATTTCCCAGCCCTATTTATTCATTCTTGTGGTACTGGGGATCAAATCATGAAGTCTCTGTCATTTTTTTTTAAGGGAGGCAAGTGAGATGGCTCAGTGACTAAGGCATACCATAGGCTGAGCTTGGGTAATCTCAGAACAAAGCAAGGAAGTAGAAGTAATCCAGGATGATTCCTGAAGTTACCCTTGGTTCTCCACAGGAACACACAATGCCTTCTGACACACACACACAAAATATTTATAAAAAGAAAATTATAAAACTAAATATATCATTTTTAGTATTTTTCAGTGATCACTTGAAAAATTTTGGACAGTGGCTCCTTTACATATTTCTATTCAATTTACTGGCAATAGCATTTAATGTGAACATATATGTCCAAAGTCCTTAAGTGCACAATCCAAAGTATGAATGTAGCTCCACAGTGTAGCATTTGCCTACCATATCTGAAACCCTGTGTTTGAGCTCCAACACCACAAGAAAAATAAGTGACCATATTTTATCAAAAGAGAAAATACAAATTGGATGTGCAAATTCTCAAGTATCTTTTTTTTTCTTTCTATCGCCAATCCTATTTAGGAAAACAGCTTAGTATATATAGCTTTGTATTTCTTTGCTTAAAGGAACATGGTATTTTAACAAAAATTACAACAAAATACTAAAATATCTTCACTAGTCATTAAGTACAGGTATATATCATGATTTATTTATTTTAGCAAGACTTATCCCAGTACCTTGTATATGCTAGACAAGTAATTGAGGCATATCCCTAGCCCTATACTTTATTTTTAATGAATGCAGCATCAATGCTTCAACTTCTCCCTCTCTGATAAATATTTATGGCCCCCATAGTGCTCGTTTAGTTGTTTCAAAAAACATATCTATATATTTCAGAAGCCAGAAGCCATATGTTTTGCTATTAGTGAGCCTAATAGCCTGAGTCTGTAATCCCAGTTACTTGGGAGGCTGAGACAGGAAATTGGGAGCTTCAAAGCTGACCAAGCAACTTTGTGAAATATAAATAAAAAGGCCAGAAGTGGTATATGCCTGTATCTTCAGCAATCAAGATACTAAGGCAAGAGAATTGCTGAGTATTAAGGCAAGTTCTAGCTAGCTACAGAGTGAGAAATTGTCTGGAAAAAGAAAACACAATAAGGGCATGGTAGCACAGGTTTGTAATCCCAGGACTTGAGAGGTGGATGCAGAAAGACCAAAAATTCAAAGTCACCTTCAGCTAAATAGTGACCTTGACGCTAGCTAGGGCCATGTTGATCTTCAAAAACTGAAGTGACAAGAGGGCTAGATTATGTATATAATAGCTCAGTGGTAGAGTGCTTGTTTACAACATGCAAGACCTTGGTTAAATTACCAGTACTACTATATATATATATATATGTATGAAAATGTATATACATATGAAAATGTTGCAACTAAACTTATTTTTTTCTATTAAGTGAAAATAATAAAAAAAGATATAAGAAGGAACTGCAGTCATACGTAGCTTAGTAGTCACATGTTTGCCTAACAAAGATGAGACCCTGGATTCAGTTCCCAGTAGAAAGACATAGAAAGATAGACACTTGGAGACCTGATGTTTGTCTAAATGTGTTTATGTACACCCACATCCTGCATCTTCAATAGTTCTAGATGTGGATGTTAATATATTTTTGCAATAAGATGGGCTAAAAGTGGAATCTCTCATTTTCTCTTACAGCTTCAAATATATGCTATATATGCTTGGAAGGGGGAAGGGAGCAAGGGAGACAGGGAAGGGGTGGAGGGAGAGAGGGGACTGCTGTACCTATTAAGTTTGTATGAGAGAGTAAAAAAATAAAAATAAAATAATTAAAAAAGTTTATGCTCATCAACTATTAAGCCTCATGAATGCTGGGCCAGTTCTTCCACTGAGCCACACCTCTAGACAGCAACCAGATTTTTAAATATATTTATTTATTGTATGTGTATGTATCAGGGGACACCGTCTCTACAGAGGATCAAGGGTGACATTGGGAATCATCCTGGATCACTTCTACCTCCTTTGTGCTTTGCTGTGGGATTTCCGAAGCTCTGCCCACCAGGGTCAGAAATGCAGGCCACCATCATTTCTGCCTGGTGTTTTTACATGGAACCTGGGATCTGAACTCAGGACCTTCTGCTTGTGACAGTCTTAACCCCTGAGCCATCTCTGTAGCCTCAGCTTCCAGATTTTTTAAAGAAGAACCTCATATTTCATACATTGAGACAGGATCACACTATGAAACTCAGGTTGGCCTTAAGAAACTCACTATTCTGCCTCAGCCTCCTGAGGGTTGGGATTACCCATGTGTGCAATCACAACCAACGAAAACCTTTTTATTTTCTCTTAGTATATTGGATAACCTGTCTTAAAACTCCTAGGTTCAACCAAAGACCCTACATTATTCACCTGGAACCAGACCAGCCAAATCTCTCCCCATCCTAAGGCTCAAGGAACCTTGTGGAACAGGGGACAGCAAGATTATAAGAGCCTAAAGATGGGGAGGACCAACAATACTCAAGATACTCCACATGAGTTAGGGCTGCAGCATCCAGGATTGGACTTTGCCTAACCTGCACAATGGCTGACATGTTAATGACACCCCAAAGTCTAGCATGGATCACAGGGGAGAAGGCTCCAGGCAGTAGGATTCTTAGAGGCAATGGATTAAATAGTCATGATAGAATTCCCATACTAACGGGAAGCCCAAGGAGCTCTGGGGTATGCTACTGAGTTCTGAACCCTCACTAGGGTGGAGGACTCAGAGGGAAGTTCAGAGCACACATAAATGGATGCTCCAGGCGATAGAATGGAGGAAGGAGAAGGAATAGAGAGGGAAGGAGGAAGGGGGAAAAGTGCAATGGAGGGTGATGGGGGAAGGGAGAGGACGGGGTACCTATTGAGCTTGTATGATTAGGAAAAAAAATAAAATGTGGGAGAAAAAAAACCCTCCCAGGTTCAAATGACAAGTAACTTACCAAGTAGTGAGATTTATGGGCCTATGTCACCATATCTATCTAAAAAGTAGTATGTCTGGAAGCAGGCTAGACATAAAAGAAAAATTGGAAAATACAAAAAAATTCTATCAAAAACAGTAGAAAGATAACAGAGAAGAGACAATACAAGTTCTTCGAGAGGAGAAAAAAATGGTATTTGATGAACAATTATCAGTCCACGTTTAAGAAATGCAAGAATCTCAAAGCAAGATAAATTATAGATAAATTGCAGAGTATCAAATAGAATTTGTATGCAAAGAGGGGAGGGCTTGCTGTGTAGCTCACCGACAGAATGCTAGCATGTGAGAAGCCAGAGGTTTAATCGTTAGTACCTGGAAAACAAAACAATACAATAATGCTATTTCTTTAAGAAGCAAGATTACTCTGAAAGAAAACTACAAACTTGGAATGTTATAACGTATATAAAACACAGCTTGAAAATAATGAATGAAAAAAATTTGTTCCTGTATTTAGGAAAGGTTTGCCATGTTATAGGATCCCTGGAGAAAACGAATGTAAAAAACTATAAAAATTAAGTAGGTTTTATATATGTATGTGTGTGATGTTCATACTTTTTTGTTGTTAATTTGTATGATGTGTGAATGTATGTGTTTTTATGTGTGCAGGTACAGATGCACATGTGTCGCAGTGAGAATGAGGAGGTAAGAGGACAACCTTCAAGAGTCAGTCTTTGCCTTTCCATCTTGTTGAGACACTGTATGTTCTCAGCTGTGTCAGACAGACTAAATGGACCTCAAGTTTCTGAAGATTCTTATGTCTGTTTTCTCTATGGATGAAGGCATTACAGATGCTTACACCATTGTGTCCAATTTTTTTTTTTCATGGGTCCTGGGATTCAAACTCATGTCATCAGGCTTGTGCTGCAAGTATCTTACCTACTTAGCCACTGCCCCCAGCCCTCAGTGTCTTATATTTTATTTTGCAGTATTATGGATCAGAATCCAGAACCTGTTTAAAAAATTAATATCGGGGCTGTAGAGATAGTTCAATGGTTAAAGAGTTTGCCTCACAAGCATGTAAAATATAAAAATGCCAGGCAGGGGCTGGAGAGATAGCTCAGGGGTTAAGAATGGCCTCCCAAGCAGAAGGATCTGAATTTAGATTCTGGACCTCCCATAAAAACACCAGGGCAGAAATGGTGGCACCATGCACTTCCTGTCCTGGAAGGTGGATCTGAGAAATTCCAGAGGGAAGCAAAGAGGAGGCAGAAGTAATCCAAGATGATTCCCTGAAGTCACTTCTTGGGACTCCACAGGGTCACATAGTACCCTCTATGACAGAAGGGCAGGTGGGGGGATGGGGATGGAGTCACGGACGGAGACACACACACACACACACACACACACACACACACACACACGCACACACACACACGTGTGCGCGCCAGATAGAAATAGCTGGCTGGTGGCCTGCACTTCCACTCCTGGAAGGCAGAGCCTGGGAAAACCCAGAGCAAAGCATTAAGAAGGTAGAGCAATCAAGGATGATTCCCAATGTCACCCTTTATCCTCCATCAACACACACTCAACCCTGTTGTTGTACCCCCCCACTGCACAAGTGAGAAGGCATGCATGCACGTATGGCATGGTGCACAGGAGGTCAGAAGACAATTTTCAGAAGCCAATTCTTACCTTTCACTATAGGGCCTTCCAGGGATCAAACTCAGGTTGCCAGGTTTGCAAGCAATCCCTTACTCACTGAGCAATCTTGCTGGCCCAAATACAAAACCCTGTATGTCTAAAGCAACTCTAAAAATGAGCCACATTTTTAGTAGCCAGGTTGGTACTTTTTAAATTAGTGTAACTTCAACAACCTTTTTATCAGTCTGCTGCTTGAGTTTCTGATTTCTTTGGTTATAATGATATTAGATATTTAACTCTAATTTTTCTTTAGAATTTTAATTTTGTTATAAAAATACACAGAACATTATTCAAACTTTTTAAAATATTCTTTTTTTTTATTCAATTGTGCATGTGTGCACGTGTGCATGCGTGTGTGTAGAACCACCCAGGCGAATTCAGGAACCACCATAGACTGCCTCCACCTCCTCGTTTACTCTGCCCTGGGATTCACAGGCTCCACCCTACCAGGACCAGAAACACAGAAACGTCTATACGTGGGGTCTAGGATCCGAACTCAGGACCTTCTGCCTGCAAGGCAGAGGCTTAACACCTGAGCCACTTCTCCAGCCCCCATTATTCAAATTTTTATAGCTAATTTTATTGTATGTTCTTTTCCTCAATACAGCCTACACAGGCATTTATACTCTGAGGGAGGAAAAAAAAAAAAAAACAGTCTTATGTAGCCCACACAGGCTTCAAATAAGCTATATAGCAGAAAATGAACTTTTTGGTTCCCTCTGAGTGCTAGGATTGTAGGCAAGTATTGCCACCATTCCTGGTTTATGTGAAGCGAGGGAATAAACTCAGAGCTCATTCATGCTAAGCGAGTATTCCTTCTGATCTACATACAACCCCAGCCCTCTGTATTTCCTTTGTGGTACTAAGGACCTAACTTAGGGCAAGGAAGCATTCTACCACTGAACGTTATGCTCAGCCTTTTAATACTTATTTTAAGATAGGGTGTCAGTAAGTCTCCCTAGTAGCTCCACAAGTAGCTGGGATTATACAGGCTGCTCCATTAGACCCAGCTAAACTATATGCATGTGTATATGGGTGTGTGATATCATGGTATGTGTATGGAAGTCAGAAGACGACTTAATGGAGTCAATTCTCTGCATCTACTTTTATGTGAGTTTTGGAGAATCAGACTCAATAGTAATCAGGATTACATGATAAACACCTTTACTCACTGAGTGATTATGCCAGCTCAATTCATTTATTATTTTGTGTGTGTGTGTGTGTGTGTGTGTGTGTGTGTGTGTGTGTGAGGACAGGCACTGTGTGTGCCTATGGAGGCCCAAGGGTGACTTCAGGAATCACTCTGGATTTCTCTACCTCCCTTTTGCTTCGCTCTGGGATTTCCAGGCTCCACCTTCCAGAACTGGAAGTACAGGCTGCCACTATATCCACCTAGCATTTTTTTTTTTTTTAAATGGAATCTGAGATCCGAATTCAAACCCTTTGCTTTCTTAACCTCTGAGCCATCCAGTCCTAATATACTTTTTCATATATGTAAAAAAAAGAAATGTATATGTATTCAGTTATCAAATGCATATAATCTCTCAAAGAACATAAAAGAAACTAAGAAGTTATATCTGGTAAGGACTTATATCCAGAATATAAAAGAACTGTTAATAAGGTTAGATGAGGCTCACACCTATAATCCCAGTAGTACATGCAGTTCAGACAGGAAAATTGCCATGAATTCCAGGCCAGCCTCACTATATATAGAGTTCAGGCCACACCCACATAGTAAGACACTATAACCAACCAACCAACCAACCAAGTTAGCAAACAAAATTACAAATAAAGAAAAAGAGTTTTTTTCAAAAATAATATTTTTGAACAAGATTTCAAAATAGTACCAGGTAAGCTGGCTCAATGGGTGAAAGTACTTGCTTGTCTGATGACTTGACTTTGATCCCAAGAACCCATGTAAAAATGGAAGGACAAAACCGTTTTCTCTGACCTTCATATCTGCACAGTGGCACATATATGCCTGCATTCACACAATTAAAATAAAGTTAAAAAAAAAAAAAAAAAAAGGCAAAAGGGACCAATGAGTAAGGCACCTGTTTACAACTTGGTGACCTGAGTTCCATCCCTGGAAGCGCACAAGGTACATGTATGTCAAAAGTCTCTCTCTCTCTAAAAAATAAATATACTACTTCAAAAGAAATAGGCAAAATAGGGCTGTAGAGATGGCTCAGGGGTTAAGAATCTGCCGTGAAAGCAGAAGGTCCTGAGTTTGGATCCCAGGGGCCACGTAAAAATTCCAGGTAGAAATGGTGGTTGCCTGGTCTTCTGGTCCTGGTGGATTGAGCCTGGGAAATCCTAGAGCAAAGCAAAAAGGAGGTAGAAGCAATCCAGGATGATTTCTGAAATCAATCCTTGGTCCTCCACAAGGTGGGGGAGGGGTGCACAGTGCCCACTGAGACAGACAGACAGAGACAGAGACAGACACAGACACACACACACACACACACACACTCTAAATAATGGATCCTTAACATACACCGTCTCTAAGACCAATTACTACACTTATGGCAAGAATTTTATGCTGAACAGTTCAAAGACCACTAGGCAAATGGTGTGGAATCTGATGGTACAGAATAAATTCACCCTATAACTCAAATCAAGCCTTTCAAATAAAGTGTTCACTCTACACCTGAAAAATCATAAAAAAGGCAAGATTCTCAGCACCTTCACAACTACATACCATTTTCAGAAAAAGGTACATAAAGAATACATGTTAAGAAAAAGATACAATAAAGATGGTATATTAGAAAAAGGCATTTACTTTTCCCTCTTTTTCACAAGAACATTCCATCAGTGAATGCAAAACCTTTTGAGCAGGAAGCAAAACTCCGATGCCAGAGTTTTTTTTGTGTGTCTGTCATGCACGATGCATGAAGTCCTCAGTTACACCTCCAACAATCACGGAAACAACAACAAAAACAGGAATGGTGGCACACACCTGTACGTAAGCACTGGGGAAGTGGATGCAGATTTGAGGTCAACCTGGGCTACATGAGATCCTGTTTCAAAAAAGAAAGTGCTTTTGGACTGACTGGATACAGCTCAGAGTACTTGTCTAGTATGTGTGAGGTCCTGTGTTCAACATACTGGGGAAAAAAAAGTGTTTTATTACCATGTTTTTAAATCCCCTGTATAAAATAAGCTGATAATTACAATGAGGCATCTATGTAATATTTAATAAAAAAGAAATGAAATATTTATCTACAGCACAAATATTGAAAATATATGAAGTCAATTACTGTGTAGTTGTATGTATACGAAATGCAAAGACAACAAATTCAGAGGCAGAAAGAACAATAGTTGATTATGTTGTGATAGTAGGAAGAAAGACCAAAGATGACAGTTAAGAGGTGACAACAGGTTTCTTTTTGGAGTAATAAAATACTTTAAATTTTTGTTCTTGCCCCCCTAAACTTCATAACCTCGTTCTATCTCTCAAATTCTAGGATTACAGGTATGTGTTAATTTGTTCAATCTAAACTGTTTATTGACACTGTCTACTACAAAAGTTGGATTTTTGGACTTAATCTTTGAATCTTGTCTCAAAGAGTACCATTTTTGGTATTTACTTTTTGTATTCCATTAAATATTTTCCTCTCAATTAAAAATATATTCTATATACCCAGAACAAATTAATTTGAATATTTTTCTAATTTTTATGATTTACAGGGTATCTATCACATTAGGGAATTCACTTCATCATTTATTTATACTTTACTAGTTTCACATTTTTATTTTTTGTTCTTGTCTTTGTGGTTTCATGCATGCAAAAGCAAGTGCTCTAACACTGACCAAAGCCTTAACCTTTTTTTAAAAATTAATATTAGTACATATATGAGAGGACAAACCATGGTGAACACAACTTTATAGAATTGGTTGTCTCCACCTACCTTTATGTGGTTCCAGGCATTGAAAACTTAGGTCCAGGGTTGTGCAGCAAGTACCCTGCTGCAGGTACTCTGCAAGGAATTTTATTCTTGGCTTATAACAGTTACTCCAGATTGGCAGTAGAGTCCATACTAGCACCTGGGGCCAAGGGAACTGGCCCCACTATATCCACAGGACTGCTGAGAAGCAACTTCCTTTACCACACAATACTGTTTGTCCAAGTATACCAAAGAATGCCATCTAATTAACCAGCTCCCTCCATCTTATCTGCACACCCAGGAACTAGTTGCACCCACCATGGACTGAACCTTCCTCATCAATTAGACTATTTCCCACAGGATGGCTTAGGGCTTAATTCAACTACTATATAAGCAGAGATGGTTCAGAAGGTAAAGATGCTTGTTGCACTTTACAAATGTGCCCAGAGCTAAAGCCTTCAATTGCCAAATAGACACACCTGTAGCTATCTACCATATACCCTTAACAGGTAAGCCATCCTATTGATCCTCTTTTTAAAAATTATTTGTGTGGTGTGTGTGTGTGTATTATTAGAGGGTACCATATGTGCCCTTGGAGGTAGAAGGAACTTTAATAGTCATCCTGGATTGTTCTTTGCGTGTTGCTCCCAGGTTTCCCAGGTTCTGCCTTTTAGGGCCAGAAGTGCAGGCCACTGCCATTTCTTTCTGGCGTTTTTACATGGGATCAGACCTCAGGTCCTTCAGCTTGTGAGGCTGAGACTTAACCCCTGAGCCATCTTTCCAGCCCCCCTCCTTCTTTTTGAGACAGAGTCTTGCTAAGAAGCTTAGGCTGGCCTTGAACTGGAGATTTTGTAAATTTTTTAAGTAGCTGATGTTACAAACTTTAAGTCACCATGCTCAGCTTTATCCCTATTTCTTGTATTATCTTCCATAACTTGACATTTTATTGTTTTAGTATGCACTCTTTTTTTTGTTGTTATTCACATATTTCACCAGAAAGGCTTGAAGTAAATAGGTTGCAGATGAAAAAAAAAAAACAACACCCTTCAGGTTTGTACATGTAAGAGCAGGGAACCCTAAACAACATGTAGCCACTGCATTTGTTAAATATCCTTTGGAGATGCGATCCTGAGGACAACAACTAAGTGCAAATACACAAAAGAGCAGCAGCTCTTTTGCAGGAACTACCAGTGGAACAATAGTAACAAGCTCCTTTAAGTCACCTCACTGTCCCTCCTCCTTTTCTTTCTGAGATGAAGTCTTGCTTGTAAATATTCTGTTTAAGATGACAGCTACATAGGCATAATAAGTAATCCCAGTTACTTACTGCAATCCCAGTTACTTAGGAGGCTGAGGCAGAAGATCACAAATTGAAAGCCTACTTAGGCTACAGAATGAGTTCAAAGCCATACTGGGCAATCGATCAAGACTCTGCTTCAAAAAAAGTTTTTAAACAAAAAAAAGAGGGCTGCTGAAATGACCGAAGGTAAAGATGCTTGTATGTAAACATAGAATTCCCCAGAAGCCTACTATGTTGGAAGGAGAGAACCAACTTTATGAAAGTTGTCCTCTGACTCCCACATGCATGATGGTTGGCTCCTTCTGTCTCTTAAAGAAATAACTAAATAAAAAAGGCTGGGATTTAGTTTCATAGTGGAACACTTGTTCATCATGAGGCCTTGGGTTTATTTAATCTCCACTACAGAGAGGGGAAAAGAAAATGCTGAAAAGCTGTAGAGATGGTTCAGAAAGTAAAAATGCTTGCTGCCAAACTTGACCACCTGAGTTTGATTCCCAGACCCTACATGGTTGAAGGAGAGAACCAACCCACAAGATATCCTTTGACTTCTCCACATTCATGCTGTGACACACTTGCACGTAAGATAAATTAAAGTTTAAAACAAACTATGTTCTAAAACTTAAATTCACTAGATTCTAGTTAAGTAAGCACATTTTTTTCTTTCCTGTTTAAGATGACAGCTACCTAGGCATAATAAGTAATGACCGAAGGTCATTCAGTAAGAGACCCTGTGTCAAAAGTAATGCTGCCTAGGAATTAACAAATATCTCCAATTTACACATTTAGGTCTTTACTAGATTGTCTTTGGATATTTTTTTCTACCCAAAATATTTTAGACATGCTGGTTTTCCAGCAGTATCCTTTTATATTCTCTACAAAATTTAAAAATAGTTTTAGTTTTTTTAAATTCTAGTTTTGTCTCTTACAAATTCTTACTAAAATTAAAATAGAATTCTCTTGTTTCTTTCATCAATTTGCCTTCACGGCATTTTTTCTTTGGGTTCTGCTTTGAACTACTATGACCCAGTCTTTTTTCATATCTATCTTATGCACTAAGTGCAAATACACATAAACGTAAATAAGTATAGATATTCATATATATAAAATGTATGTATTAGCACACTGGTCTCTTCAGCAGTTAAATTAAAATAAATAAATTTTCCACCAGGAATGATGTCATATGCTTGTAATTTCAGCATTAAAGAGGCTGAGGCAGAAAGATTACCTGAGTTTTGAAGCCAGCCTGGGCTATATAATAAGCCTGCACAAGTAATGAGTACCAAGCTCGAATCTCCAGGACCTGTAAAAGATGAGAATGGCCACATGTGCCTGTAACCTAGCACCGGGGAAAGAGACAGGTGGATCCTGGAGTTTGTTTGCCAGCCAGCCTATAGCTGAAAAATAAGTTTCAGATTCAGTAAGAGACCCTGTGTCAAAGAGCAGGCCTCATGACTTCCTTCTCTAATATCTAAACATGTACATTTATACATATACTACACACACACACACACACACACACACACACACACACACACACAAAGAATTAAATAAAAAGAAAGACATTTTAAGAGCCAGGCACAGTGAGGCACACCTGTCAAATCCCTTTCTTAAAAAAATAAAATAAAAAAGGAAAAGTGGGGTGGGGCCATAGTCCAGAGATTAGAGCCTTTATATCACAACAAAAGGATCTGGATTCAGATCCCCAGACCTCATGTTAAAATGCAGAGTAAATATGGAGGGAGCCTGTAATTCTGTCCTTGGAAGGTGGAGCCTGTGAAACCCCAGGGCAAAAGTAATAAGGTAGAACAATCGAGGATGAGGGGCTGGAGAGGTGGCTCAGGGGTTAAGCCTCCGCCTTGCAGGCGGAAGGTCCTGAGTTCGGATCCCAGATCCCACGTATAGACGCCAGGCAGAAGCGGGGGCGGCCTGCCTTGCAGGCGGAAGGTCCTGAGTTCGGATCCCAGATCCCACGTATAGACGCCAGGCAGAAGCGGGGGCGGCCTGCGCTTCTGGTCCTGGTAGGGTGGAGCCTGTGAATCCCGGGGCAGAAGGAGGTGGAGGCGCCCATGGTGGTTCGCGAATTCGTCCGTGGTTCTACACATACACAGACACGCGCGCACGCACATACACACGCATATGCAAACAGTTGAATAAATAATAATAAAAAAATTAAAAAAAAATTCTTTAGAACAATCGAGGATGAGTCCTGATGTCATCTTAAGGGTTCCACAGGTACACACAATCAAGTGTCCTATTTTACACATGCCCAAATACATAGACATGCACACATACATACACACATAAAAAGGAAACAAAGGTGCTACAATTAAGCTATCCTATTCTTAATAGCTGTATATAATGAATAAGTTATTTAACACCAGTCTGTTTCTTCACATATAAAATGGGTAGTAATAAAAGAATTAAGACTACCTGGCATATAACAAAGACTTCAGTGGTTTTTTTTTTTTTCTGGTTGTTGTTCTTTCAGACAGGTTTCATTAGCTTAAACTTTTGATTCTTCTGCCTCTGCCTCCTATGTGCTGAGATTACAAGTATACATCACCACATTTAACTGAACCTTGGTATTTGTTTATGTTGAAGGCAAGAACTCACAATTTACTTTAGACTGGCTTAAAGAGTTAATCCTTCAGCTTCCTGAGTGGTAAGATTACAAGTCTGTGGTACTACACCCAGTTTACCTTAGTTTTTATTACTCATCCAGAACAATTAAATCTTGAGTTGGGGAGATGATTTAGTAGGTAAAACTCTTGCCACACAATGAGGACTCAAGTTAAAATTCTGTGAAACACATGTAAAAGCCAGGTGAGGCAGCACATACACATAATTCCAACACTTTAAGGATGAAACAGGAGATAGAGACCTAAGAATTCCCAGTAGCTGGCAGGACAGCTAGACTGGTATATGCAAGATAGTGGCAAACAACACAGAGACCCTGCTTCAAATATGGTAGAAGGTAAGGACTGGACATCTCAAGTTGTCCTGTTATCCATATGTGTCATGTACATACAAACCCACATTCACACATAAATACACATACATACACACACACTAAAGCCTCTAGAGCAAGGTAAAAACTTAATAAATCACAGGCTTATAGCTGTAGAAATGAAAATTATCACAGAAAAACACTAATAAAAGGCTGTAACATGGACAGGTGTAGTGGCACATGCGGGTAATCCCAGTCAGACAGAAGAAAGACAAGTTTAAAGCCAAACTGATCAATTTCTCAAGATTCTGTCTCAAAATAAAATAAAAAAGAGTTAATGTTGCTTTGAGGCAAAACCTGGCAGTTAAAAATAAAAGGTTACATATAATTCTAAATTATTACTATGAAAAGATCATGCCTATCAGAAACAAACTGATTTTAAAAGCTTGATCTACCTGACATAAAGGTGAATAGAGAATGGACTTTACAAACTTGTACCCAACTTCAGATATGCACTATGGCACATGCACCTGCACTCTTAGAGTAACAAAAATTATTCGAGAGAGAGAAAAAGAGAGAGAGAGAGAGAGAGAGAAAGTAGACTGGAGAGTGGCTCTGAGTTAAACCTTTGCCTTGAAAGCAAAAGGACCGAGTTCCAATCCCAGATCCCACATAAAAATTGTAGGGCAGAAACGGCAAAGTTCTGCAATTCCAGCCCTGGAAGACTGAGGAGCCCAGGAAATCTCAGAACAAAGTAATAAGGAAAGGAAGCAATCCAAGATGATTCCCAAAGCCACTCTTGGGCCTCCACAGGCACACACACAAGAACCTCTTTTATACTCATGTACACACATATACTCACGTGAAAAATAAACAAAAAATAATAAAAAAAGAGTTCAAACACTTTTGAGTTGTGCCATCCACAATAGTAGCCACTAGCTTAGCCATTTAAATTTCTTTCTTGAGTTGTACTAAACTTATTTTAAGTTTTCAACAGATACCAAGTGCAGGGTTTACAAGTGTGGCCTACCAAACCTGGTTTAATTAGTGTGTGTGTGTGTGTGTGTGTGTATATATATATATATAAACTAGAACAATGCCTGCATTATTAAATACTATTTTGCTAAATAAACTAAAAATAAGCCATTAAACTTCTATTTCCTCTTCAAAATAGGCAAGAAAAAGCTTTTTTTATTTCAGAGACTGTCATGATATTTTATAAATTACAAAAAATGTGAAAATACAAAAGGTTATTAAACAGAATTATCAGGTTAGAAAGATGGCTCAGGAGTTAAGATTCTGCCTTGCCAGCAGAAGGTCCTGAGCTCAAATTTCAAGTTCCACGTAAAACACCAGGTAGAAATGGCTGGGCCCTACACTTCCAGTTCTGGTGGATGGAGCTTGGGAAATCCTAGAGCAAAGCAAGGAGGTAGAAGCAATTCAAGGATGATTCTTGAAGTCACCCTTGGTCCTCCACAAAACATATAGTGCTCTCTGATACACACACACACACAATAACTGAATATATAAAATAAGCAGAATGTCTTCTTTAACCTCCTACAATATTCACTAAATTGCTCTAACAGGGGCAACAGCATAATTTTCAATGAAATTAAAGTATCATAAACTTGAATAAGATTTACTGTTACTCAAGGAAAAGCCTGCTGTAAACTTACTTTGTCTCAGAGAAGGTGAAATTACCTACTTCAATTTGAGTTCTCAAGGGGCAATATGCACAGCTTTTAACCATTACAGTGATTTGCCATTCCCCCCATTCCCTAAAGAAACAGATAAATAGGGTATAATCTTTAGGAAAGTTACCTATCTTTGTGATATTTACTCATGAGAATAGTTTTGTTCAATGTCACAGAAAGAGACTGTTCCCAATATATGGTTTGTCATTACAAACCAGAAACAGAACCACAAAACAGTGTTAAAATCCTTACACCAGACCCTTTTTCTATAACACAAAACCTACGAGATGAAATTTCAAACGCTGCATAATGAAAACATAAACCAACACCTGATCAATTGCTCAAATGGATTTGTGAAAAATAGTGCTATTACAAGAAACGACCAGAGACAACATAAGCAATATGAGAATTTGTTGAAATTGACGTCAAAAACTGTGAGCTATGTTAGACCTTTTCACAATGCAAACTGGAAGCCAAATTCTTCCTAGGGTTTGGGGTTCCTGGGAGACACGGAGCTGCAAAATCAGGGAAAGCAAGACAACAAAGGGAAGTCAGTAAGACACCTTTTAGTACTCATTAGAAGGTTAGTGTTGGCGGCAGCTGCTGCTTCAACAAATACCTTTTTTTTAGGAGTGGGGAGGAGGAATAATCATAAATTACTGAAAAGTAAGTGGATATGGATGTACTCATAGGTTCATTTAGCTCAAAATCCTCCTGCTTGTCAGGGCTTCCTCCCAGCACCCCCAACACAGAAGTCCTATCTGAAGCATGTGCCCAGTGTAAACTTAACGTAAGGACTAGAGATGAAGAAAGGAGAGGTAGAGGTTGAAAACGATACAGGCCGTTGGACCGTTACGGAGTGCTCCCCCAGGACACCGCCAGCCTGCCAGTCCCTCCGCCCCGGCTCTCCCCAAACCCCAGCTTCGACAGGAGCGCGCACGCGCAGCAAGCAGGGGCTGCGCGTGGCGACGCGCAGGCGTAAAGTGGGTAGAAACAATGAGCTTTGTTGCCGAGGCGGCGGTGGGGGCAGGGGAGAAGGTGCTGGGCCGGGGGAAAGACCGAGCGCCGGGAACCGAAGAAAGTGCCATCCCGGCAACACTCGCGCTCCACCAAGGACCCGGATAAAGGGCTGAGCTCGAAATCATAAATGACAATGAGGGGGGGAAAAAAGCGACGGCCATTTCTCAGAGAAAAAGAGATGAAGCCAGTTCACGCTTATCCCTCAGACTCGGCGGAAATAGGCTACGCACAACCGAGGTCAAACGGGGCTCGGGGGCCAACAGCCCGAGGGGACCCTTTGAGGCCCCTCCAGCGTCGCTGAGGCGCTGTCCCGCCACCGTCAGGGTCGCCGAACCCTTCTCAATGCTCCGCCTGAGGGGACCCCCTCACCCAGTGCACGGCAGCGGGGACGGCAGCCAACGAATCCTGTCGGCCTCCGCGGATCTCCACAGGCAGCGCCGCTCCCCCGCTCGACGTGCGCTTCGCCCGCCGCCTCCCTTCTCCAGTCCAAACAAACACCCAGCCCGGAAGTGACTTCACTTCCGTCATTGCCGGCCCCGCCCACTCGTTCTGTCAGCGCTGCGCTTCTCGGCCGCTAGAGTGCGCCAGAGAGAACGCGTTACTCCCAAGGCCCCTGGGTTTCTGAAATGCACGCTTGTGCTTGAGCAGGGAAATGGCCTTTCACTATGGGTTTGGCAGTTCTATCGCGTTCTGCCATTGGGAGTGTGTCCCCACATTCGCCCGACCCTTTCAAAATGATGGAATGCAGGGGGTATGGGAGCTGAAAACACGTTTCCCATAGACTCCAAATACAAACAAATATCCAGATTATGCACCCACTCAGATAGATATACACACTAAAAGTAACATAGTGCCCCACCAAGACCAACATGCACCAACGTCATATTAAAATACAGACACAGAAACAAAGGGCAAATTCAGAGACATACAAAATAATTTACAAGCATTTTTACTCACATAAACCCTTTGAAGATTCACCTTTATATGCACACGCAGAATACCGGCAGGTGGTTTCCATTCAGCGGGTTGAAACTCTTTGAAAAAGACAGGAACTGAGGACACGAAGGATCAAGAATTTCCAAATCCACAGTCAGGGATAGTCTACACCTGTAATCCCAGTACTTAGAAGGTGGAAGGAAGATCAGGAAGAGTTCAAGGACAGCCTTGGTTACATAGATTTGCAAGTTTGATGCCATTTCAGACTACATGGAACCTTGTATCAAAAGAAAAAAAATTCAGGTTCATAACCTGTGATGTAGTGACCCTATGCATTCTTAGCCATGTTTCTTTGCTATTGGCAAGCTCTAATATATATTCCTATTGACATTAAACAAGGTAAGTCTGTATATGCAAGGACCCGCGAAATGGCTTAGCAGGTAAAGATCACAGTTGGCGAACCTGGGCCAACAGTGGAATTTCACATAGTGGAAGGAGAGAACTGACCTCTGAAAGTCCTCTAACCTTCCACTTGCCCCATGGCATGTGTGTCTTCTCCCTCTCCTTTTCCTCTTCCTCTCAAAACCACATGCTAGTATATCTATTGAGAAAAAAAAAAAAGGGTTTTATTTTTAAGCAAGCCTTTACTATGTACCCCATGTGAGTTTTAGATCCTCACCATGTGCCTCAAACTCAAAGCAATGCTTCAATCTCAGATTCCCCAATGCTGAGATTATAGATGTGTTCCACAGTACCAGGTGGGAAAGCTTGAATCCAAAAAACGAAGCAACTCCTATTTAAGCCCCTTCATACACTTAAAAGTGATTTAGGGTTGTCATGCCGTTTGAGCACTGAGCCATGTCCACACCTTTTCTTTTTGTTCATCATGTACAAATCTAATCTCTGGCCTTGTCTTCTCTTTAGCTTCCCCATTGAAGCCCTTCTCTGGGGGAGGGGGGTATTCTTTGGTTCCCCTCACAGGCTAGGAAAATTGAGCCCTTATTGCCATCTCAGGAGACCCCTCTTTCGGGAATAGTCTCTGCCACCTGCTACTTGAGAGAACCTGTGTCCCACTGGTAGGTCCTGAAATTCCTACTGTGGAATCCAGCCCATTCTTAACAGAGACCTAAATTGTTCACATACATCAAACCATTTGTCTGGGCCACCTGTGCGGCCACAAAACTTGTAAAACACTCCTGGCTGCCTACCTGTGGCAACCAGTGTGAACTCAAAGGCCAGAATATGAAAATACTGAACTTTATTGAGGGAAAACACCAAGATCGTGGGGCTTTTGATTTGTGTTTGTGTGCCTGTGTAGGCCTAAGGTGACTTTGGGATTTACCCTGGATTGTGCTACCTTCTCTGTTTTGCTCTGGAGTTTCCCAGGCTCTGCCTTCCAGGGTCAGATGTATAGGCCACTGCCATTTCTGCCCAGCATTTTTACATAGGATCGGGGATCCAAACTCAGGACTTTCTGCTTGAGAGACAAGGCTTAACCACTGAGCCATCTCTCCATCCCTGATAGTAAGGTTTTTGCTACTACCAGAGTACAATCATCTCTACCTTTAGGAACACAATCAAACCGTAGAAGCAGAAAAGAGCAAACCAACAGGAATCCAACTAGCTTTGTGGCTAGGTATTCGGTCCTCTCGCTATGCTTGTGTGCTTAGAGGCAGCTAGTCTTACATGTTCAAGTTTCTTCCTTTCAATGCTCACAAGTCCCAGAATCAATGATCATCCCTTTGTCCTAAGTTTCCGTTTGTGCTTCCTTTCCTTCAGGTAGCCTTTTCCTTTGGACTGCTACTGGTGGTGAGGGGACCACCCTTTTTCTTTTTTATTTCTGTAAAAACACCCCAAAGTATTTAAAAGAAACTTTGTTTAAAAAAATGCCAGTCCAAAGCCCACAGAAACAAACCTAAGGGTTCTGTTCTAACATAAAGTTCGACCACTTTGTCTACATTTTCACATCTGCATATTAAATTGTTTTATAATACTTGAGACCACCCTTTTTCTTTTTTATTTCTGTAAAAACACCCCAAAGTATTTAAAAGAAACTTTGTTTAAAAATATGCCAGTCCAAAGCCCACAGAAACAAACCTAAGGGTTCTGTTCTAACATAAAGTTCAACCACTTTGTCTACATTTTCACATCTGAATATTAAGTTGTTTTATAATACTTGAGAACCAACCTTAGAACATCATTTCTACAAAAGGTGGTCAATACCTAAGCTGCAGCCCTGGAATAATAGCAAAAACAAAAAGGTTTGGTTTTGTTGCCTGTGAGCAAGTCTACAGTTTTATGAGAGGAAATTGTGCTTATTCAAGGGTTGCTGATAGCCAGGCATGGAGCACAATTATAATCCTGACCCTAGTGATACTAAAAACAGGAGGAGGATTGCTGTGACTTCTAGACCAGCTTGTTCTATTTAAGTACCAATTAAGCAGGACTACAAAGAGAATCTGTTTCAAGAAAACAAAAACAAAAATTCTCTAAAAACAAAGGATATTGAAGAGGAACCAAGAAAAAAAATTCATTAGAGGCTGAAAGAGATGGAAATAAAAATTAATGTGGATGTTTAGATACCTAGGAGTCCATCCAGTCTTTTGTCCTTAAAATTTTAATACTGTCCTTTTTTATTTGGACAAGTTTTAAGTCTCTCAAGAGGGGCACCAGTCCTGGAGTTACAATATAACGATGATGCATGGAGAATAACCCCCTATTCCACCTCCCAATTCCAAAAATTCATTTGATATTAAATAGGATGTTTTGGTTAAGATTTAACTACCTGATCTTAGCCTAAAGGTCAAGAAGCAAAGTCTTTTTGTTTTTCTGAGATATCTTAACCCACAGTCATTGTTTATTTTGAATTTTCTTCAGTCTTCTGAATGTTTACATTAACGGGCAAGAGTCACCACCCTTGGGTAATCCAATTTTTCTTTTTTAACGTGTATGGGTGGGTGTAGAAGCAGGCACCAAGTGCGTGTGTACCTTCAGAAGCATAAGGATAACTTTGGGAATCATCTTGGATTACTCTACCACCTTACTTTGTTCCAGAGTTTTCCAGGCTCTGCCTTCCAGGATCAAAAGTGCAGGTTGCCACCACTTCCACCCCACTCCTACCCCCACAGGATCTGGGATGCAAACTCTGGTCCTTTTGCAAAGGTTTTAACTCCCATACCATCTCTCCAGCCCTAATGAGGCAGATCTGTAGTACCAGCTACTTAGGAGATACAAGAACAATTCAGACTTGTCTAAAGTTACACTGCAAATTCAAGGCCAGTCTGAGCAGCTTTTGGAGACACTGTCCCAAATTAAGTAGTATGAGAAAATAGTTCAGTACTTGAGTGCTTACCAAGCATACCCTGTGGTTCAATCCCAGTATAGAGTGGGGATATGTTAAGTAGATCACCAGTTAAGGGGGCAGAGGAAGGATTCCAATTCCAAGGCCTATGAGGCATTAGTGAAATTCTGCCTTAAAAAAGTAGAGGCTGGCAGAGATAGCTCAATGGTAAGGCACCTGTTCAAAAGTCCAGTAATAAGTTATCCCACATGGTGAAGAGAAAGCAGAGTTAGATCTTGCTCAAAAATAAAAAAAAAAAAAAATGGCTGGGACTATGGGTCAATTATTTATCTAGCACATTAAAACCTTGGGCTTGATTCCTAGAACTTCATTAAACTAGGCATGCATACATGATGAAATCCTAGTACTTGAGAACTTGAGGCAAGTAATTTTGGCTATGCATCAAGTTCAAAGTCAGCTGGGCTACATAAGATCTTTAAACAAACTGAATAATGGTAATACTGAAAAACATTTGGTATAAATAAATCTAGATTTACATGTTATTTTTTTCCACCCAAAGGAGTTAAAGATCTCCGTATTTGGAGAATAGTGAACATCCACTGTTTTAAGTAGATTCCCCAGAACATGAACACAAGGGGGGAGCTGAAGAGATGGCTCATGAGTTAAGACTGTCTCACAAGCAGAAGGTCCCAAGTTTAGATTTGTAATCCTACTTAAAAACGCCAGCAGCCTGCACTTGTGGCCCTGGTGGGCAGAACATGGGAAATCTCACAGCTAAGTAATGTGGTAGAAGCAATCTAGGATGATTCCTGAAGTCACTCTTGGTCCTTCACAGGGACAGAGTGCCCTGACACAAACACAAAAAATGAACACGAGGGTATCCTGCTTACTTGCAAAATGAACTTAAAAAGTAATACTGATTAGGAACATAGCTCAACAGTATGAAACTTGTCCAGCATGCACAAGGGCTTGGGTTCCACCCCCAGCACTTATTTTACTTGTATGGTGATAGTGATCTATGCATGGAGTCCCCGAACTGGAGATGTAACTTAATGGTTAAACTACTTGATTAGCATGCACAAAGTGGGTTTGATCCCACTACAAAATAAAACAGGATGTGGCGATGCATTCTGGCAGGAAGATCAAAAGTTCAAGATATTACTTAAGAGTTCTTGGGCTACATGAAACGCGTTTCACAATGGAAAAGCTGCAAAACTGGATAATACTGTTATACATCCAAGCAGGATACTTAAGCACATATGTCAAATATTTTATATAGTAAATCAAGATACACCTTTAACAGGATGTCACACTGTCGATCAGGGTTGACCTTGAGCTGTTATCTTTTCACCCTTAGCCTCACAAGCAAAACTGGATTGCAGGGATTGTGCTAGAGATTGGAGACAAGACATTTTATGTGCTTGGGAAGTGTTCTACACTGAGCCACACCTTCACCAAATGTTTACAATTCAATCTCCTGGTGACCATACTTTGAAGAATTTGTTTCCTGTGTTTTTTGTATTGTTCAATTTCTACCAAACTACAAACTGAATTCATAAACATGCCTCGTTAGGAAAAACATTAATACAGATTCCTACAATAACTTGGCAATGGCTATGTTATTTTTATCATGTGATAGAAAGGCAATTAACTACTAAATAAACTACCATCAGAGTAAGTAAAAGCACTCTTCAATTTTTTTCAGAGATAGGGTTCCACTTTGTTACTAGACAAATCTTCAACTAGAGCCTCTGCCTCAGCCTGGAATTTTAAGAGTGAAATACCTTACCAGCTAGACAACACTTTTGAATGCTATGTGCTAACACTGTTTATTCATTGAAACTATATATGGATATTTAAGTACCATGTTTTCCTAAAAAAAGTTCTCAACATAAAACATTTCAACTTAAAAAAATGTAGGTCAGTCCTACAGTATTATAAACAGTGATTTAGCAAGTAGGGTATAAATGGGGAATAGAACTTTTGTAGAAGATGTTGGTCCCAAAATATGCCAACTATTTTAAAGACAGAATAATTCCAGTTCTTCAAGTAGGTCTGGCTTTCTGCAACTAAGCCACTGCTGAGGGTCAGATGCTCTTAAAGCCTGTGAGCACCAGGCATAACCAGGAAAATCAATTATGAGGTATTTTTACAATATCACAATCCATTAAGGCAATCATTTACGATAAAACACTTTGCACAGGAATTATGGGATTAAGACAGATTAAATTTCAAAGGGACCGAGACCCTGGGGCAGATAAAAGTGCTAGACACACAATAAGTTCAGATTCCTAGATCCCACACACACAGTGACAAGTGCCATGGAAAACAAGCAGCAGAGAATCAGGAATTTCCCGAAGTTTGTCAGTAAGTCACTGTCGTTTATGCAGCATTTGAAAAATCAGCGAAGAAATCTGGTATCAAGCAAGGTAGAAAGGCAAGGAACGACACTGAAAAGTCATCTGGTGTTTGTGTGTAGCATGGCACACACATACACATCAATGTCACACACACAAGACTGCCCTTTATATACAAATACAGAATAAATATTTTTTTTGGCATTAAAAACTGAATTCAGGGTCTTGCACATGGCAGCAGGTAAGAGGTGGAAAATCAAGGCATTAAGTTCTAATTTTCTAACCAGCACCCAGCCAAAATGGAAGGCCATACAGAACTTGAAAACATAAAACCAGCCAAGACCTCACTTACCACTTTGGATATTTTTTGGCTAGTACTAATACAGGGGGAAAATAAATCTTCCATTTAAAGGGTCTCAATGTGTTTAGTCTACTCCTCATATCTTGTTGGAGATTGCCCTGCAGGAATTCTTAGTTGGGAAAAGGTGCTTGTCAGTGTTATCTTAAGGCTCTTTAAATAATCAAGAAATTATCATTCTTATCTAACCCTGGCAGAGTTGGGCAAACAGAAACTGGCCTTGATTTAGACAGGCACTGCCATAATTAAACTTGTTCTAAACATGTCAAAGCATAATTCTCTTATATCAACAAGATGGCTGAGCAGGTGAAAACACTTGCCATGAAACCCTGACAGGCCTGGAGTTCATTTAATAATCTCCAGCACTCCTAGTGTGAAAGAAATAAGGCAGGACAATTACACAGCAGCAAAAGATGAAAACCTATCTAAAAATTAAGAACTGACTTCCACATGTTCATCTATGTACATACACACAATTAGCTCATGAGATCTCAAGTTCAATCCCTAGCATCATAAATAAAATACTGTAATATATAACTTAAAAACTATACCAGGTTCTGCAATATCTTCATTTGCTTATGAGCAACTCAGCAACATTTCCATGTTGCTATCATGCTTTTTCTTTTACTAAGTACTTAAAAGGGCTGGGAGGCACAGGCAAGAGAATTCCCAGCTAATCTAATCTACTCAGAACCTTCCCACAAAAAAGGTGGAAAGTAAGGAATAACATCTTTCCAAAACCAATGTAGCACACATGTACACACACTATCTTACCAATTATGTGCTGATGGCCTATGCTACAGTAAAGAAATTATTTTTCCTAATTTCTATTTTCTTTTTGTTCAGGGTTTGTATTAACTATTTTTGGATTGAGCTAGATTTTAACCATTACCTTAGTATTTTAAATAGCTCTGTAATTCATTCAATGAAAATGAAGTATTTATAGGGAAATCAAAGCAACCCAAAACTTGACAGGGGTATCTGGAAAGTAGATGTCATCAGCAGCTCATTTATGAAAACACCTTGATTTCTTAATGCTGTAGGTTGAGAATAGTCAAAGCATTCTCTACTTAATTACTCAAAGAATTCCATTGTATATATTCAAAGCTTTCTTAAATGGTTAAATCCAACATGTAGAACACACACCAAAAAGCTATCATTAACAAGAAAAAAGGAATTTATGTCTACATTTCTATAGCCGCTATTGGTTAAAAAGTTGAAATTTAAAGAAAGCGGGCAATTAGTAAAGGCTAATATTAAACTGGTAAGGATTTTTTGTGCATGTTGCTAGGGAAGGCTATTCCATCAAACATATTTGAGCCTGAATTTGAAAGACAATCAGTATCAGTAATTTTTCATCACAACAATGGATAATCTAACACACCAAGAATCTCTATATAGTTACTCTGAAAGAGTAACAAACCAGTTCTTGGAACTCCATGCTATTTTCAATTTTATTGTTAAAGGCATGGTGAACATATCTAAATTTGAGCTTTTGAAGTCTTTCCACTCATGTAATTTAAAACTAATGCTTAAAAAAAAAAGCCCAACTTTTAAACAAGTAACATGAACAAGAAATCCACCAGTACAAAAAAGTTAAAATTTTATTCCTTTAGTATTTTTTAGAATACCTAGTCTAAACCTAAGTAATAATTTGTTAAAGCATGCATATAAGTGTAACAACGAATAAAAAACCACAACTGACAAATATATTGGTTAACATTCCCAAGCATGTATAACCAATCAATGTGGCCTAGTTTTTTTTTTTTATTGGTATTTCACTTCAGTAACTTGAATCCACAGATATAAGCAGTATATAACCAGAGAGTTACAAGTAAACACAGATTATACATGCAGGTTTCTGCTCACAAAAGTCACATGTGCAGGTACATGAATTAGAAGCGTGCGTCTAGAATCATGGCCAAACTTTTTAAAATGTAGAACTGTAAAATTACATCTTGGAAATATAAAGAGATGACTTACACACTTTGAAAATCAAATGTTGCTTATACCAGAGATGTATAACAGCTATTGGATTCAAGTGACAAGCAGTTCTCAAGAAATTAATACTGGTCAAAGAGAACAGGAATATTTTTACATTTCACTGAAGTACAATGACTACTAGAGTACGAAATCTAGCAGGAACTCGGGAAAAAATTATAAAATCTAAAGTCAATTACTTAATACTTCTTATCATCTAAATAGCATGACATCAAAAAGAAAACTGCACCTGCATTTATTTGAGTTGCCAATCCCACATGAAGGAAGTTCTCTAAAAATAAAATGCAACCAAAACAGCTGCAAACTCTAAATGAAAAGTCTGCAAGGCTCAGATTAAGATGTGGAATGTTCCAGATGAAAGTAATAAAAAATACAACTGGTTTTGTTCTTTATTGAATGGAATCAAAAATTGACATTTCTTTGAAGCATTAAAGCACTAAATTCATTTTTCTGAATGGTTCTATAATACGTTATCTTTCTCTTAGTGGTGCAAGTTGTCTTCCACAGCTTACAGTCAACCTCTACAAAGTACTTTTGTCTGTTGCCATTCTGATGAAACAAAAAACTATTTTTTATTAACTTAACCGTATGTGTATTTCTTGCTATAACACGTAACACATGAACAGACATCTATTATTTTTCCACTAAAACAAAAGAATACAATAGTTTTCTTCTAACTATCAGTATTGTATTTAAAAAAGGTTAACATTAAAAACAAAGAACCATTGTTTTCTTTGAAATAATTAAGCGTCTTGCACATCTTAAGTTTCCTTCTTCTGTCTTCGTTCTTCTGCCAACTTATTGAGAAATTTCTAAGGGGGGGAAAAAAAAGAATTATAGAGATCAAGTAACTGATGAGAAACCTAACATATACTTTAATATTGTTTTCTAACGTCTGTCTGGTGTGTGTGTGTGTGTGTGTCCGTCTATGCATTGGCTCCTGTGCAGAGACCAGAAGACAACTTGTTGAGTCAGTTCTCTCTTCATGTGGGCTCTGGGGATGGAACACATCAGGCCTGACAGAAGCCTTTATCTACGGAGCCATCTCAACCAGTGCTATATGCATTAATTCTAAAATGACACATTCAACCCAAGTTTAGGGAACCGATTATAACATAAAACTAATTTATCTCATCATTTCTTTTATGTAATATATTCTGAGGGTAAAGGAAAGTCATTTTAAAAAGAAAATGAGATCAAACAAATACTCCATCAAAGAAAAGTACCAATTTACCTTTTACTTAATAACATACATTGCCTCATAGTTTTTAAATAACTGTTCAAGGTTTTACCTCAAAATACAAGAAAATACCTAATTTAAAAAAATACACATTTCTGAGCCCAAATAATATAAAATCAAAATGGAACATTCTTGGTATGTATGAGTCTGTGGCCTCACCCCTTCCCTATATTAAATAGTGCTACTGATGAAAATAACTACCCTTTTTTAATATACATATACAAAAGTGACATAAGTAGCAATAAATATCGTATTTGAAAACACTAAATGATAGTGTTAAAAACTGAAATTGTTTCCAAAATTCAAAGCTAGCTTTTCTCACATAGTCCAACATAGAAAATGTGTCTCATGACTGAATGCTGTGCAGGTGGAATAACTCTTATCTGGAAAGCTTGAGATGCTAAGTGTTATTGATCTCAGGTTTATATTTTATATACAGGTAACACAGCCCAAATGTAGTAATTATGCTTACATTAAACTATTCCATTTAGCTGTACCTGTAGTCTCTAAAGGTAATTATAAATGTTTCTCATATACTAAATTCTGATTGCACTTGTCACTAGGAACAGGTATGGAATTTTCTAGTTTTTAACTATGTTGGCTCTCAAAAACTTTCAGATTTTGGATTTCCAGATTAGGAATACTTATTATATAGTAACCTTTTATTATAAAGCAGTGCAAAACATCAAGTTGTCCATAATTACGAGTAACTACTTTCAAGTTTGTGCCTATTACTTACTATTTAGACTTTAAAGGGGCTCCTAATTAAAAACAAACAGGTTATTAATTATTTTCATGCTGTGCTTTAATTTATGTATTTTTTGACTTATGTATTCTAGTCATAAAAAAGTAAATGTCACTATTGAGAAATGTCAGCATTAAAATTATTATTTAGGGGCTAGGAATGATGACATAGAATCCTAGCACTTTGAGAGAATGAAATAGGAACCTCAAAAGTAAAAATTAATATAATCTATAAAAAGCTATATTCTGTCTCTACATAAATTAGGAGCTTGTCACTTTACAAACTTGGAAAGGTCTTTACAAATTAAATATTCTACTTCAAATTCGTACCTTCAGTATCTCTAAAACTTAAGAAATTCATCACCATAGACTTCTTAGATAATTCTGTTGTATCAAAAACTTTTATTAAATGGTTAGAGATTAGTAAGTAAATTATCTGATGTGACTGAACTATGTTCTTTCCTGCTTATTTTTTTTAATTTTTAAAAATTTATTTATTCAATTGTGCGTGTGTATGCATGTGTTGTGTATGTATGTATATTTAGAACCACAGACGAATTCGGGAACCACCATGGACGCCTCCACCTCCTCTGTTTACTCTGCCCTGGGATTCACAGGCTCCGCCCTACCAGGACCAGAAACACAGGCCGCCCTCGCTTCTGCCTGGCGTCTATACGTGGGGTCTAGGATCTGAACTCGGGACCTTCTGCTTGCAAGTCAGAGGCTTAACCCCTGAGCCACCTCTCCAGCCCCTTTCCTGCTTATTTTTTGAGACAGGGATAGGGTTTCATGTAAGTCGTGGTTGATCTTGAACTCACTATCAAACTGAGTATAGTTTACCTTGAACTTTTAGCCTTCCATGTGCTCGAACTGTAGTATGTAGCATAACACTCAGCTTAATTTGAGTGGACTATGAAAATAGGCTTTACTTAGGTTTCTAGCATGGAATAAACTACTTAAAGGCAAATAAATAAAGAAACAAAATGCTTTCTTCAAGATAAAGCAAGGATTCAGAGACAAACACACCCACACCCACATCCTTTCATGTTAGTCAGCCTTACCTTTAATTTCTGATAATGAGGAAGGCTGCTGCAATGAGTATTTTTTGCAACTTCTTCATTTGTATAAAAGAGTGAACACAGCTTGCAGTAAAACCCTGTTTTAGGTATCACATAATCTATACCTAAAAACACAAACATTCATACAAATTAAGTAAACTCAAGTTTAACTTAGTAATTTCAAATCCTTGTTTTTGTCAATATAGTCTACACGAGAACATAACAGAGTGAAGCCCAGTATGACCTAATCTGAAAAATAGAACCACATTACTTGCTTTCTTTTTATTAACTGATATTCAAGGTCCAACTTAGTTATGCTTTTAAAATGAAAGAAAAACAGGAATGTAACACAAAAACACAAACCAATTTTTAAAAACCATTAAAAGAGAGAAGATTGACAGCCTAATACAAAACTAGAGGAAAAAGCTAACAATATACTACCAGTGATTATAGGAAGCCAAGTTTTAAATCTTCTTTTTACAAGTTTGTTGAGAGGAGCAGAAAAGGGGGAAGAAAGTCTTAAAGCTCACCAACAGGAACATTGGGCTGATATGGTCCAATTCTATACTCATCTGGGATTGTACAGTCTTCCTTGTTTTCATCGTTTTGGCCATCTGCGTTTTCGTTTGTGTCTTTGTTCGGATCATCAGCATTCTCAGCAGATTCAGCACCTGGTTCTGTATTTTCCTCATTTTTAATTCCATTTTCCAACGCTGCTTCATTTTCTTGTTCAAGTTCTTCGATCTTGTCCACCTTAATTTCAACCAAACCATCATCATTTTTGTCACCAGATTTAAATGCCATGCCTGATTTACGAAGTTTCTGAGGTTCCGAATCTTCCTCATCACCAACCTCATCTAGAGTGACAAAACTTTCCATACTCCCTGGGAAACGTCGCTGTTAAGAAAGACAAATTTACTCTGCAACAATTATCCTGCACCATCCCTTCCGTTTGTTTTACTTGAAGGGAAAGGGATAGTGTCTTTGTCTTTTTTTTTTTTTGAGATAGAGTCTAGACACTATATAAAATAAAAGTCCAGGCTCAAACTAGAGTACTGAATACCTATGCTTCCTAAGTGCTGGGATTACAGGTGTGCACTAACACACCGACCTTGTCTTTGTCTTTATCCACTTTTTCAAGTATTTTTTCTTGGACTTGGAATATATATATATATGCTCAGAGCACTTTCCTAGCATTTATAAGTGCTTAGGTTCAATCCTCCAGCACTACGAATCCATAAAAAGATTACCATTTAAAGGTAGAAAACAGGTATACTGATTATACTTCAAGGGTCAGCAGGTCTAGGCAGTAATAAGAGAACTATATTCATGCAATTTAGCTTTTTAAAAAACAATGGGGTTGCTTCTCAATGATAAATTGTTTTCCTAATGTGCACCTAAATTTGACCTCATTCCTAATGTGCACCTAAATTTGACCTCAAACACCTCTCAAAACAACAGAACACCGAAACCTCACCAAATGAAAAGTCTACCTCATGAAACATGAAAACAAAATAACTAATATTAAGAATATTCATTCATATTCTCATGGGGTCAACAAAATAGTTCAACAGTTCATCTGCTCGCAAACCTGAAAACTGGAGTTTCATTTCTGGAAGCCCACACAGAGGGAGAAAGCTATCTTCCAAAAGCTGTTCTTTGACCTCCATCCACGTATTCCATGGAATGCATGTGTGCAGTGAGTTTCCTTCCTTTCTCTCCCTCTCAAAAATTTCCTAAGAATATTCATATGCTGCAGGGGATGCATCCCAGTAGTAGAGTGTTTGCTTACCATTTGGGAGACTCTAGGTTCAATCCCCACAATTATTTTTAAAAAAGAGAGAGAAAATATTATTTATATTCTGTGTTTTCTCAATTTATGCTAAGAAATGTGTTAAAGGACTTACTTGTTAGAGTTGGACAATGTTCTTTTCAGGCAACATATAACTTAGAAAGCAAGTCAGTTTGAAATAGTGAAAATGATTTAAAGATTCAAGCTCTGGAGAATTACTGTCTAAATTTTGACTCGGACACATTATAGAAATCTTTCATGTTTTAATTTACCTAATTTATAGAATAGGGGCAACAAAAGTACTGTATATATGACTACTACAAAGATTACTAAGAGTTTAGAAGAATTTATGTTATGAGTAAATGTTCAGTGACCATTAACCCACACCAGAACAAATACCATAAAACAGTATTCCTTTCAGCCAGGAAAACTAATGTGACCATACCAACAAAACGTAGAGGTAAATACTAATTCACTAGTATCAGGAGAAACTCATAAAAAAATACGATGACAAAAATCTCAATTTACTTCTACTTTTAAAAACCATGTAAGGGGACTGGAGAGATGGCTCAGGAGTTAAGTGTCTACCTCACAAGCAAAAGGTCCTGAGTTCAGATCTCAGGTCCCACATAAAAATGCCAGGCAGAAAAACCAACTGCCTGCACTTCCAGCCCTAGTGGGCAGAGCCTGGAAAATCCCAGAGTAAAGCAAGAAGGAGATAGAAACAATCCAGGATGACTTCCAAAGTCACTATTGGTCCTACGCAGAGACACACAGTGCTCTCTCTCTCTCTCTCTCTCTCACACACACACACACGGAGTAAATAAAACATTAGAAAACCATAAGGAGCTACAAGCATTTTAATATTCTAATCTGTAGGCTAGTTAGCAGAAGGTCTTTATTGTTATTATTTTCTGTGCATATATTAAAAAGACCAAAGGACAATCCTGGGGGGGAGGGGGTTATTTGGGAGGAAATGGGAAGAGAGAAAGGGTCCAGTTTATGTGGTGCTGGGAGTCAAATTCAGAGCTTCATGAATGCTAAGAAAGCATTGCACTAACTAAGCTACTTATTTTCTAATAATTGTTAAAAGCCATTGAGATGTGTGACAGAGCGGAGTCATTGGGATCAATGAAGCCTACGCTGTATCCTGTGTATCTGCCAGTCACCAGGGAAACCCACCAAAAAGTTTGCCAGCAGGACTTTCAAGCCTCGTCTGCCAGGGACCACCAATCAAAGTCAGAGAGGAAACCAACAGAAAGCTTTCATTTTCAATTCCCCTAAAATTCATAAAATAGTTGGCCAGGGTGAAGAGTCTTTGGAGCGAGATTTGGAGTAGCCTCACTTCCCTCTGGCTCTCAACCAGACTCTCCTCGCTCCCCCTAATTCTCCCCACAAAATAAGTGCTTCCTTTGTTTCTCAATAAACCCACTAAAGGATGTTTAACCATTAAGGGAAAAATACTTTAAATTCAAGACAACTTTTAAAATGAGTGGCAAAATGCTTCAGGCAACATGAATAAGCTTAATTATTCCAAACTTAAACCCTATTTTTGTGGTTAAGAGTCTCATTATGCTACCCATTCAGGTCTCAAGAGTCTGACTCTCGTGTATGCTACCAGTGAGAAGATATAACATGCCAGTTCACCTGGCTAATTTTTTTTTTTTTTTGAAACAAGCCTAACACTATTTGTCTGATATTCTTATACAAAAGCTTTCATAGTTTGACTCTTTTGTACTTTTGATTACAAAAGTTTCCTTTGCAAACTGACCTTTTTTTTTGGTCACAAATATGATGAAATATCATAGGTATCAGAACTTGCTTTTTAAACAATACCCAAATATATTTGACTTCATATAAGAAACAATCTGAAAAAGTAATCTGAATTAGTATTACAGTTAAGAAAATCAACATGCAAATCTTTCTTTACCTTTTTAAGTTTTTTCTTGGCTGCTGCTGAACTGCTTGCATCTTTTTTCACAGTTTTATCTGAAGATTCCTTTTTCCCATCCGAAGAAACGTCACCTAAATTAGCAAGATCAGTCTCATCTCCCACTGAACTGCCACTTTCTAGAAGAGCTGCTGCTTCTTCTTCATCGACAAGTAGCTCATCTTCTGACTCAAGAAGCATATTAGGTTCTTGCTCTGTCTGGTCATCCTTTGTGTCTTTCTCACCGTCTTCACCCGACTTCTCTTCTTGTTCTTTACCTTCAGCTGCACTTTCAGTCTTCTGAGACCCATCAGTTTTGGATTTCTTATCACTCGGAGATTCTTTGCCATCTGGAGAATAAGATCTTTTCCTGTAATTACAAAAGCACATTATTTCTGGGCTGAAAAAAAAAAAAAATGTAGTATGTAAATGTAAAAAATGTGGTAACAATACTGTTAATTTGGCAGGATCTAGAACCACGTAGGAGATGAATCTCAGGGCATGCAAGTGAGGGAATTATCTAGATAAGTGAACTGAGATTAAAAGACCCACCTGATTATGGGTGGTACCATTTCATGGTCCAAGGCTCAGGACTGAATAAAAAGGAAAGTGAACTGAGCACAAACATCCATCTTTGTTGCTGACTGTGGATGTAACATGACCAACTGCCTCAAGTTCCTGAGGTTATTACTTCTCTAACATGTAAAATTGTATCCCCAAACTGTGAGCCGATACAAGCCCTTCATCCCTTAAGCTGCTTTGGTCAGGCATTTTGTCATAACAAAACTAATTCATAATACATATAAAAACATGAAAAATGAAGTTACCGGGATTTATCTTTTTTCAGTAAGTCAATGCCTCTGTTAGGAATCTAGAAGATAAAAGGTTTAAATATATTAAAATATTGCTCATATGTGGAATAGATATATCATCCATATCACAATGTGTGACCCTCTCTTTATATAATCAACTCATCTCAATCATTTAATTACCAAACCAAAACAGAAGTGGGTAATAAAACATTTTAGTTAAAAAAAATGTTTAAATAAAATTTAATTATATAGAAGAAAATGTTTACATTAAAAAAAATTGTCCCATTAAGATGGCTCAGTGGCACTGCATACAAACCTGAAGTTTGATCCCATAGAATTGTAAGTTAACTTCCAAAGGTATTCTATAACCTAACCTCCTCCCACCACACACACCCTATTCACCTGATCAAAGTATGTTACTTTTAAAAAAAACTTCTACTGGGAAAAATATGGAAAAGTTTTCTTTTCCAACACATAAATCCCCATTGAATAAAAATATTGTGAAGTCGGGCTGGAGAGGTGGCTCAGGAGTCAAAAGACTCTGTCTCGAAAGCAGAAGGTCCTGAGTTAGGATTCCAGGTCCCGCTTAAAAACACCAGGCAGAAACTGCGGCAGCCTGCACTACTTCTGGTCACAATGGGTCAAACCTGGGACATCCCAGAACAAAGCAAAAAGGAGGTAAAAGCAATCCAGGAGGATTCCTGAAATAACTCTTGGTTCTCCCACAGGGGTACACAGTGCCCTCTGACACACACACACACACACAAAATATAGACCACTCTAAGTTCAAAACCAACCTGGTGGTCTACACAGAGAGCTCTAACCAGAACCTACTTACTTAGTAAGACCCTGTCCATTGATACCCGTTTCCTACTCCACACAAGAAAAAAACAAAACAAAACAAAAATACAGTCTTTAATCAGGCATGTTGGTATGAATCTAAGAGCCCTAATTATCTGGCAGTTTAGAGGTGGAAAGGTCACTTGATTTCAGTAGTTTGGGTGACATAACTGTATCTGTACACTTAATATTTTTAAACAATAATTTATTGAGTACTACATACCCTCAGCACCAGTTTCTTATATTTTTCAGACAAGTCAACCTTGACACATCTCCCTTGAAACCAAAGGGCCTTCTTCAGGCAATGGTCAACCATTGCCATTGCATCTTCTCTAGTCTCCATCTCAATAAAAGCCTAAAAAAAATAAAACTTCGCATGAGAATTTAATCTTCAGTGTAGCAATTCTAGTAATTAAATCCCTGAACTCTGACTGAGGATGTAGCTCAGCTCGGAGAGTGCATGCTATACCTTTAAATTCTGATTCTGAAAACTGAGCAGTGTGGTTAATGTCTGTAATTTCAGTACACTAGATGGTTCAAGCAAAAGGCCTGCTAAGTTCCAGGCAGTCAGCCAGAGATACATACAATTAAAGACACAGTTATGTTCTGGTTTTTCTTTGTAGTGCATAAAAACATTCACCTTTCACTAAAGATCGACATCACTTCAAAAGAATACCTTATTATCCATCCCATAATACATACTGTCTACCTATGTGTAAGATCTTTTGGAAGGAAATCCGAAAAGCAAATTATTACTAGTCAGAGCAAGAGGAAAGACCTTTATTTCCATTTTTTAATTTTCAAAATGTACTTATTTCACACACAAAAAATGTGACTTATCAGATGGTTCAATGGGACAAGACACTTGCCGCTAAGCCCAATGAAGTGAATTTGATCCTACAGACACACTAAATAAAATGTACAATACTACTTCTTGGAATGATGCATTAGTAAACAGAAATTAAAGTGACAGCAGCAGGATATCGCTTTACTATGAGTTATTAGTTAGAAAGGCCCCACAGGTTAAAGAAATAAAACAAGCTAAACTCTTAAATGCCTACTGTTAGTAAGTGGTAAGCTCCTATTACTGAAAACACCACACTCTTTGGTTGTATAACAGAGAAATCAAGCTGCAACTGACTGGGAAAAATCCTTCCTGTCAGTTAGCTTTGAGCAAGCTTTTAGTGTCAAAGACAGATGGAAGAGATTTTGTGGGGAAAGTAGAAACAATGGTCTTAACCAATAATAGAATCTTACGCTATAATACCAAGCTGCCAGTAAAGGAATGTCTGCTAGTCTGGTGTACTAACGACTCTCTAATTTGATTTGAGGTCTATTCCACAGGTGAGAGGAAATTTATGCTTGGTAATATAAAACCTACCCAAAAGGTCATGACCAAGGAGGTCACAGGCCATAGGAGAACCCACTACTGTTACTCTGCTAAATGAAGATGCTGTCAACTGTATCTTAACGTACGTCAGAGAAGATTTCAACTGCAGTGGCAATGGTTAATATAGAGACTCCTAACTGGTCAGAGTGCTGACAATAAAAGTGAGTGCTTAGTTCTAAATGTGAAGTCTCTCTCCCTTACCCAAGACTCAAAATACAGAAAAGAAGATGGAAATAATGCAAGAGTTCAAGGTTGGGGGGAAGTACTGTGAATGCTGTCTCTGGCCATGACAATAACTGTTTTTTGTACTCATGAACTCACGATCCAATCAATATTCCAGCATGAATGAGGAAGGGCTAATGAGAACCCACTCCTACTTGTTGGCAGTTGATGATGGCTGCTGGGGACAGAGAATAATTTTCTTTGGAGATGTGATCATTGGTAGCTGCTCAGACTCCAGTGACTGGAACCCACGTGTATTTGGGTAGCATTAATGGGACCAATAGATTATTTAAAAAGAAAAAGAAAAAAGAAGAGGAATGGTACAAGGGAAAATGAGGGATGGATATGATCAAGGTACAAAGTATACATACATGTATGAAAGTACCAAAAAACAGAAGATGTATTACATGAACAAATAAATGTTTTCAACAACAAAAAACCTTATTTCTTGGGCCAACGGATAACTCAATGGGCAAAGGCACCTGTTCACAAACCTAGTGATCTCTGAGTTCAGTTCCTGGAGCACACATGGTAGAAAGAACAAACCAATCTTTACATACATATTGTGGCAAATAAGTGTCGATGTGTGTACACTTTCATGCTTTCTTTCCCTCAGATAATTTTTTTAAAAAAATCTGCCCAAAGATTTTTTTTTTGCTATGCTGAAGTTCAGCATAGAAATTCATGCATTTTCCCCCATACCTCCCCTGCCTCCCCCAGGGCCTTTTACTTGCCACTGAGCTAAATCCCTAATCCCCTCTTTTTTTTTTTCTTCCCCTCACTTGTCTCTAAAACTGACTTACATTTCACATAAGCTGAAGTACCTTAAAGTATTTTGAGACTTTTTATAAAACCCTGCATATGTTGGCAGGGGAAATGACTCAACGGATAAAGTATTTAACATGCAAGTATATTTGGATCCCTAGAGCCCAAATTTAAAAAAAAACTAGGTGTCTAATACTAATCTCAGTATTGCTATGGGCAATTTTAGGAGACAGACAAGGTGTTTTCCCCAGAAGTTCAAAGGGCAAGCTTGGTTTATCATATGCAATGCATTTGAGTGAACAAAGAGACTCTGCTTTAAAACAAGGTGGAAGGTGAGGATATATACTGAAAGTTCTCCTGTAATCACCCACAGATGTCCTGATGGGCCTCCCCATGTACACACATCATTAAAAATAAAACAAAAACACTAATACAATAAAATCTCTATATGTGATTACCTGACTTTTCATCCTCATCAATATGTAATTCTTTATTTTCCCATAAGGTTCAGCCAGCTTGAGAACAGCACTATCAGAATAACCAGAATGGGGTAAATTGCTGAGATGTATCACACGTCCAAGTTCTTGCTTTTGATCAAACTTTTGATCTGGCTTTCCTTCAGGTTTCTTTAAAGAAGGAAAAAAGGATAAGTTTAAATGTTGGGAAGTATACTACAATTAGTCATTAGTAGTTTAGCTTTTAATCAACTAAATTAATGAAAAATAATGTATTAAGCTAATTATATAATCAAGACAAAAACAAAAGAATATTACACCTTTATTCTTTTATATTTCTGGGATAAATGAACCCTCACTGGCTTTCCAAATACTAATGCAGGTGTGGTTGTATAGTAATCCACTGCAGCCTGAGCATCTTCTGTGGTTGCCATTTCAATAAATGCCTGAAATAAAATAAAAAGAAAATTTCTGAAAAATATTACCCTAATCTTTGTAGAATTTATATAACATTCAATCACTTAATAGGAAGCATGCTCAAGAAATGAGAGACAAAAGACTGCTGCAAAGCTGACTTTTTAAAAAAAGTTTGTGTGTGTGCGTGTGCGTGCATATGTACACATTTTCATAAATCAGAGAATAATTTCTGGGAGCGTTCTTTTCTTCTACTCTGTGGGCTTTAGGGATTGAACTTGGGTCAATCATAGCAAGTTTTTCTATTTGCTGAGCCATTTTGCTAGCTCACCAAGGATGCACTTCTAATTGGTCACCTCAGATTACTACTAAACTATCTTCACTATACCTACTGGATTAAATAGTAGTTTGGTATCATTTTGGTGTAAGTATGAAACGGCTTCCCACACCATCTTCCTTGTACAGCTCTTATAGCAATACAGTAATAAATATAATAATGGCAATTAACCAAGGATCACAAATTATACATTTACTAATAATTCACTAATATGATTCACATTTTAATTGTTGCTTATGTCTTGTTATATTTTGCACTGGTGATTTAAGATTCACTGAGTTCTCCATTAATACAAAACCATCGCTCTTTTGAGAAATATTAGTCATATGAATAATTATTTTAAGTCATACCTCATTAATTTTATTTAAAATCAGATGATTTGAAATGACTCCAAATGGTTCTACCAGTTGTAACAGTTGGTATCTCAAGTTTTTTCCCCGCTGAAAATCCATGATATGAACAACTCGGCTAGTTTCCTACTCATGGAGGGTGAACAAAACAAAGCACATGAAACACATGTTAATAAAAGATCTTTTAAAAATATTTTAAAAAAATATTCTGAGATCATTGAGGGTAAATTTCAGTGAGAGGAATGTATGTTAGCCATGTGCTAAGCATGGGGTCCTAGGTTAAATCTCTGGCATTAAAATGTTTTTAAAAAGTATGAAAGACCTGGTCTACTACTACAGGCCTTTAAATCTCAACTACTGGGAAGGGTTAAGGCAGGAGGCAGTAAGAGCTTGCTTAAGAGTCGCTTGAGCTAAAGTGAGCTCAGGGAGCAAACTGAGTAACTTAATGAGACCTATCTTGAAATGGAAACAAAACAGTCTTATGGACCAATGAACATCACTTGCCTAGCATATCCAAAGACCCTACATTCCACTTAAAAACACCACCAAAAAAGTTGAAATGTTAAAACTAAAGTAAAAAACCAAAAACCCCACATTATACATTAGAATTATAGTCTATAATTAGCCAGAAATGACTTACAACATTCAAGAGAATTTAAATACCCACCAAATCCTATGTCTCTCAAATAAATCTCTGATTAAAATCAAAGGGTTATTATTATTTCTAGGGTTGAAAATAAGTCTGCATCAAGTCCTTTAATCAAATATTACTAGACACCAAAGTTCCTAAGATGCCCAATCAAGATTATCAAAAAGTCATGTAAAAGCCTAATAGTTTTCAAACTAGAATATCCTTCTTGATGATATTCTTGATAAAGACTCAATTAGCAAGCATTTAAATTAAATTGCAATCCCACTAAACAGTAAACATAATACATTATAAGCAAAGCTGTATTACTGACCACTCTGCCTTTTTGCATGTGTCTTGGTCCTTGTAGGTTTCCATTTCCAGCACCTTTATTGGGGGAAAATTTTTTTTAAAAAATTTTATAATAAATATACTCGCTTTACTTTTGAAAAGGCATCTTTTAAAACAATAAAACCTTTTAAATGAAATTTTCATGCTATTATTTCTAAGTAACCTTTCAACAAATTCTTGCCTATAATCATGTTTAATTTTTACAGTAAAATTAGAAAAAGGTAATAAGAATTTGGTATAATCACCCAGATTTCCTCTTGGTCCAACTGCTGGTCCCCCAAGATGAAATGAAGGGGGTGGAGGCCCCAAAATTCCTGGTGCTGGGTTTGTGGACTGCTGCAGCATGAAAGGATCACCCCTAGTAATGTGGAAAAAAAAAATATGTAAAGTACAAAAAAGATCCATCAGAAATAAGATTAAATCACTCCCTGAACAACTATAATATTTTAATCTCTTGAGGGTATTTATGAAATTAAGACGGGAAAATCAATAACATGGAAAGAACAAAAACTACTAAAGTATTTTCTGAAAATTCTTTAAACTACTGTATTGCTTGCTCCCTTATCAATACTCGGTAAAGAAATGTACAAAATATATTTTATGAAATACAGAAAGTTAAACCTGGATTTCTTACACTGATCTCCTTTATAAACAATAGCTTACAATTTTTAACTTACATTGTGTGTCCTGTATCATTGTCAGGATTCCATTCTGGGTAGCTTTAAAAAGATCAGAAAATAAACTTTAAAATAAAACTTTCTTTTTTATAAAGTAGCCTTGTTTGGCCTCTAAAAGAGATAATTAGTTATCTGAGAACTTAAGTGCTAGAAACATTAAGTTACAGAACATGTAACATAAATATTTCAAAAGAATTTTAGGTTTCGAATATACGAGAATGAACTTATTCTGCAATATGTAAGTATAGATGATGCGCTTTGAAATTTAATTGAATTGTACAGAAAGAAAGTATTGCACAAGGAATTATAAAGTAGACTATATAGAGAAACAAAGATAGAAGTTTCCTGTCTCACTATTTAAGTACCAAGAAGAGAGTTATGCTGTGGCACAAGTACAACACCACTCCAAAGTAAGCAGTTTCTTTGAACTTCTTTACAATGTTGCAACCTAATCTCATAATCAGTCATCTCAAAAACATTCCATGAGGTATTTTGCTTAATAATTTACTCCTCCTTCAGATCTTTTGTCTTAAAATACTCGTTACTAAAAATGCTATTATGAATCTATTTTATGTAGACTATTTTTATTAGTTCTCTATTAATAACTTTCCATTTGATTAAAAGGCATTATGTATGCTCGTTCATTCACCCTTAGAAATATAATCAAGTATAGCATTACTATCATATCTAATATTCAATGTAAGGTTACAATTCTAGACATGTTATCTGTAATTAATGTTGACCAGATTATGTCATAACAACACTGCAGATAGAAGTAAATGATGAACTTCATAAAACCAAAAATGGCCTTTTCTGATTCAAGGTAAGGATGCTTTAAAGGTATTTCAAACTCCTACATTTCAAGAAGAAGCTGGCATCGACGACTGTGACTTGCTCCATTGATATGTTGACTCCACTCCTGCAGCAAAGTAAATTAGTAGAATTAACAAAAACAAAGACTAAAATATTTTCATCTGAACCATTAAACTAATGTGTATGTATTAACACACAGGCTGTACGAATACCTGCTGATTTATTAAATCATACTGATTTAATTTAAAACCATTTCTGAACTCTGGAAACTTGATCCTGCCCTCAAATATGCTATGCACATTCTTGGAAAAACTGGACTAACCTGTGCAACTACATACTTTGAGACCTGACAGTGAAAAGATACAGAATTAGTAAAGATCAAGAATAGTGAGTGACTTTGAGATCAGCTGAATATATAAACTGCTATGTATCAAACTCAAGTATCCACTATATTATCAGAACTGGTATTTTGATACCTACATTTCTAGAATATATGTGTGAATAATTAGTTAAAAATAGAACCTTTAATTTCATTCAGTCTTTCAAGGTTCCCAGTATACTGTTTATTCTTAATATAGTAAAAAATACACCAGAATTATCACTGTCAAAAAGAGGCTACCAGTTTAACAGAAATGGCTTTTTTAGAAAATGTTCCTCATCTAATAATAATAAATTTTCCCAATGTCTTAAAATAGCAGAAAATTTAAAGAATGACTTTTCCCAAATATTAAGGAAAACATTATATTCTGTCAATATTTGCTCTTTTGTGGCTCACTTTAAATTTGAAAGAATTACTTGAATTTTATTTTATTCTAATATATTTTCCTTTATTTAGGGGGGAAAATCCAGTCTATTTTTTAGCCAATGTAAGAAAGAAAAGTTAGGGAAAGGGAGTTTTGTTATTAAAATACATTGGTCATTCCTAAATTCCACTATAACTAGGCATGACTTCTAAATCCATGTTATTTAAATTCACTGTGCTAATATCCTATAGGGCTTCTGTGAAAAACAAATGAACTAGTTAATAAAGTAAACTGCTTATAAGTACAATGTGAAACACTTGAAGTGAACTACCCTGCACTGCTTATGAATCTATCTTTAGATATACTATTGATGTTTCAAAAATTCAAGTAATCCCTGTAAACTGTTATAATTAGAAAATAAATGGTTTTTTTTTTCCCCTTGATGGAAGATAGGGATGGGAGGGCCTCAACTAACAGAAAATATGGTATAAGATCTGTCTTTTTGAAAAGTACCCAAATAGTATTTTATAAATGGGACTGTAATTTATGAGGCCTAATTAATTAACAGTTTACATATATTTCTTTGCTAAAAGAATTAACTAAAATCCTGTGAAATAACAGAGATGAAACCTATCTAAATAAATATGTAATTAGACATGGGGAGTTATCAATTACTATTCTTATGTCTCTGGAAACTAGACTGTCTTTTAAAAATAACATCTTAACAGGAATTTCCCTAGCTATTCTATAATCATACTTGGGTTATATATATATATTCTACTTGCAAAACAACTGACCACTGGCACTGGAGGCCACTTTAAAATGGCTACAAACAAGAGGCGCCATAGGTGAAGTTAGTAAAATTTAGGAAAAGTGATTAAATAAAAATAACTTAGAATTTCAGAACATTCTTAGATTTTTTTACAAGTGGTGTTTTAAAATAATAAATGGCATCCTATTAGCATGCTTTTAATTTATATGAATTTATAAGAAATGGAATTTATAAGAGTTGAACAGAAATTCTATACAATTCCCAATGTTCTTTAGCATTTCAGACTTATAGTAGAAGTGTGGTTGGTATTTGAAAGTGCTAGAAAGAAGGCCAAGATCAGAAAATGAGTTATGTACCCCTCCCATACTCCTTACTAATCTGATGTACTGTGCTTTGCAATTCAAAGTGAGAACTAAAAGGATTGGTTAAAAGCATTTATCTCTGGATCCTATGCTGATACATAGTCTCTTAAATAAGATTAAAAAATTCTCTTTTAGAATACACAAATTTAGTGAGACAACTACACTCATTATGAGATCTTTAGAGCTTTCTTTGTTTTTTTTTTTGTTTTTTTTTCCCTGTCAGTCAGGGTTGTCCCATGGCTTAACTGGAACTCCCTAATGCATAGCAAAATGACTGAACTCACAGTAATACTCCAGTCACTGCCTCCATGTGTTAGAATTAATTACAGGTTCTTTGAAATACTGAATATAAGGGGAAGCATTTCCAGAATGGCAGGAGAGTATAATTCAGGGCTTTAAGTAATACTATAAGAAAAAAAAAAAAAAAAAAAAAGAATCCAAGTGATAAAACAGCAAAAAGGCAGCTGTGAACAATTCTTTTTCAGTTAAAAAAAAAATCTTGAAGGTTTGAGATTGTGTAGCTATGCTACTTGATGTTCTAAATGACCTAGAAAAAAGTCAAGCAAGATTATCACTTAAAGCCACCCAAAAATACAAAAAACTAAGGGCACTCCATGACAAATTAGATTATGTTTTTAACCTAAATTTATATCACAGAAAGAACCTTTGAACATGAACAGATTTTCCAAGTTATGCAGCGATACCAGAGAGCAGGATTAAATATTTCAAATATTTTCATTACCTACCATAAGAATTTTTTCTTTATCTGTTATCAATGAGTCTGTACTAAAGTATATACTTTTCAATAATGCAGATACACAGAGAACAACAAACAGCTATATTAAGGCAAGTAGAGAACACTGAAAGAATCCATTTGCTCAAATGTATTCAAATTGGTCCATCCTAACAAACTTTATAAATCAAACAATTCAACCCAAATCCTCTAAAATGACTATAAATATATCCATATTTTGACAAACTACCCAAACTAGCTTGGAATCTAAACATTATTATAGGCTAAAAAGTACCTCCTACACTAGAATGGGATATTGTTCCTGAATCCAAAGTTTCATCAAGTATTTTAGAAGGCTGTTATTTAGATACACTTAAATTATTGGTCTTAGAGAGCAGCAAAATTTGGAGAAAAAAGAATCATCTATAAAACAAAAACTTTCCTCTGATAAATCCTCTTATGGTTGGTTCTTTTTTGTGTTCCTTTATTATATGTCCCAACAGTTTTACAACTCCAACGAAGATTTTAGGTCCCTTAAGATCACTTTCATTTGAGGAATTATAGCTATTTTCCTTGGAATTTGAAGAGCTTTTCTAAGAACACTGGTTAGGTCATTTCTGGTGTATTTCTTGGCAAAGAAGCAAGAATTAACAGAAAAGGCTACCTGAGTTTGATGAACTTTTTCAGCATATATATAATTACAACAGACCTAAACCTTGAAGTTTAGCACAGAACAAAAACGAAAATCTTCGACATAGTGTATCCAACAAATTTGGAAAAAAAAAAAATCTACCAAATAAAATTTGCTGACTGTTCAGGGCTTTCTTCTGTTCTTGGGAGACGAGGTCTCATTATGTAGTCCAGGATGACCTTGAACTCACAAGAGATCCACCCGCTTCAGCCTCCCAAGTGCTGGGATTACAGATGTGAGCCACCACACCCAGCTGGATTTCCTTTTCTTAAATGAAAATAAAACTATGCACCTAAATTTACTATTTGTTAACTTGTTTGATATGTATTAAAGATTAAAAGATAAAAATACTGTGACCTAATCCTAGGAAACAGAGTATCTTATAATACTCCTCAATAGAACATTAAAAACAATTTCTAACAACTGAATTTAGTGCACTAAAAAAAATCAATACTCACTATAAAAATTTGAAGGAACATGAAAAGAAAATGCCCCAGATGTTACTGTAAAGAAAAACCCTCTAACAGTAACCATTAAATGAATTTCACAGCAGTACTTATTCTACTTAAGTAGGTTACTACAAAGCACACTGGGAAATACGAACAGTCATAGATTTGATCAAGCTAGTGGGGCACTAAAACATTGACTTTATGTCAACTTCGGTATATACTATAGTGAAAAACGGGGAAAAAAGTAAGAATGAATAACACTGAAAAAGTTGAAAGAGAAGGACAACATATTTAAAAGGGCATTTGAAAAAGTTCATATTTTGCCAGATGTGATAATAATAGTAAAGGAGAATTAGCTTTTTTTTTTGTTTTCCCTTCAAATGACTATACCAGAAGTACAATAAGCCTAAGTCAGAAAAAGAATTTGCTTATAAGGAACACAGAGCAGGATAACGTAATTGATTTATCAAAGTCTCTAAAGGGACAGATGTAATATGGGATAATAAAAAGTGAGCTTGAAGTATGCTTAAGGAAGTTGTGGAAAAGGAGAAAAAAAATGATGAAAAATTTCAGTTGTGAGAGTTTGTGTTAAAGGGAAATTAAAAAAGGAAGAATGAACTAATCTAAAATATGAAACATATTGAAACAAACACCAGGGCTCTACATTAACTCTTTCCCTATAGCCACAGATAAGGAAAAAAGAGAATTGTTCAAGAATACATCTTTGACTACATACAAATCAGCAATCAAGACAGATGGAGAGCTAAAATCTAGCATCCTAAATGGCAGAGCACATTGACTTCGGGAAAAAAAATGCTTTAAGTAATTCAGCAAAGCAGATAAAAAAACCTGCTTAAATATGATTAAGAAGAACATATTGATGCCAAAAAAGCAAGATAATCCCAGTGGATGACAGCTTTGTGGCCAGAAGCATTCTAGGCAGATTGCATTAATGTAAAGCCCTGGTTTAAAATGCTCAAAAACAATTACTTTCCAAATAAAGTAAGTGTTCTCAAAGTGTAACAATTCTTGATCAACTCAATGTCATCAGACTACAGAATTAGAGTAAAAGATATAGGTAAATACAGAATAGGCACTACAATGTAAAAGAAATTAGAAGCATCTGTTGCTTTAACTCACCTTATTAGAATGAACTGGCAAATCACATATAGAGCACAGATGGGGATAACCCTTCGGTAAGAGTCCATGGAAGTCTTCAATATTGCTACTTGGAGGAGCGCCCCTCTTTTTCTCAAAGAGAGATCTCTCTTGTAAGGGGCCAGGACCACGTCCCATTCTCTCATACTCACTGTCAAATTTATGATAGTTATGCGAGGTTTCACCAAAAAAAGAATCATCCCTACACCTTTCTCCATCTCTTAATCTGTCATCTTCATAATCCATTCTGTCATAATAACCAGATTCTTGAGAACGACTTCCATGGTCATAATCAAGCACTGGGTTGAGACTAGGACCACGATCATCAAAACTATCTCTTCTAAAGTGCCTTTTTTCTTCCCAATCATCCCTAGGTACTCTGTATGGCGGCTCCCGTGTAGCAGATCTGCCATCTCTACCATAACTCAATGTAGGGCCTTCTTCAGTTCTCCTCCTTTTAAGCTGTAGAAGAATTTGGGGCAAATTCTCAGGAGTGATCTTGTCCTCTGGATAACGACTCAGTTCATCTAAGTCTCTAGCAGACAGACCAAAGCTGGCCAAAATGTTACTGGCCTGGTCTGCATCTCCACGGTGTTGAGAAGACAAAGGGAGTGGACCTCTACTTCCAATGTTAAATATAGACTGCAAATTATGGGAAGAAGTACTAGCAGAAGACAGTGCACTATGAGCTCCTTGTTGATTCAATGAAGAACTCATTCCAAGATTCATTAAACTAGCAAGGCGTGCAGTACCCTGGTTCATCCTTCCAAGAGATGCTGGCATACTTAAAGACTGGGTAGCAGCAGCAAGAAGGCCTATTCCTGCTGCAGACAGGTCACGCCCATGACCCTGTGAGTCCCTACCGAGAGATGACTGCTGGAATGACTTGGACATTGTAGAACTATATCTTGTGTTCTATAGATTTAAAAAAATTTTTTTTCAAAGACGGCCAAAAAGAAAGCTCAAACTAGAAAGCTAGTTAACTTTGCTTCAAAAATGGTAACGCCAAGAAAAAGGATCAATAAGGACTGTAGAATCTTCTTCAAGCTGAGAACCAGCAGACAACTCTGTAGAAAAATAAGCAATTTTAGTCATAAATCCCTTTAAGTAGATGCTGTTTTTTTAAGAAAAAAAAACTTACGCATCATGTTGATTTAAAAAAAAACATTTAAGATCTCAAACTTACAAGGAATTTATTACATATCTTAAACAGATTCCAGATGTATGCAGAACTTGCATATAGATATTTAAAAAGTTGCTTTTTGTTCTAAAATTTAACAAAGGGAATTTTATACTATGTTTAAAAACATTTAAATCCAAGGGCTAGATGTTTGAGTATATCAAAACTTCTGTGAAAATATGGATGGGTTTCTTCTTTTAGAAGAATAAAAATACACTCTATAGTATGATGCTAGTTCTAGAAGACTAAAAAATAAAAAATTAAAAAAAAATCAAGGTCAGCAAGTTTCGAAGATGAACCAGTTGTATTCTGCTTTAGAAAATGAGACCTATTTTTGCTATCAGAAAAAGAACCAAGTAAATCACAAGTAAATGAAGTTTAGGGTGTCAAGTACCTGATGTTAAGATCCAAGAACAATATCAGTTGAGACCTTCATGCAGCAAAATTAATTTAAGGTGAAGATAGATGTGAACAAGAAAAATAAGTAATTTCCTACAATTTTAAAGGATTTCTGCCAAAATTTCACATACAACTAACTGCCTTCTTACTGACCATTCTACATCAGGCAGTAATTATATGATACCTAATCTTACAAAAGTAAGGAGAACCAACTTTGGTCAATATAGAAATAGGAACCCTACACCAAGAAAAAACCCAAGTACAGGAAATACAGGTGATTAAAGAAGGGAAACACCCAAGTTAGCACCTATCAGTGCTCACTCATGTAATGTTCAGGGTTATACCATCTCTAGATCCCAAAATGTGTAAAAACTGAAAATAAGATCTTAGTAACAGATTAAGCACACTCTTCACAAGAATAGCCCAATCACCTAAAAAATTTAAATTCTGATTATGATCTTCTAAGATGTGTTTCTGGATGAATCTTATTTTCTTTCTTAAGTCTCAAGCATTGTCATATAAGAGTATGGCAAAGCATTTAAGTGATTCTCATAAAACATTAGTTCAGACATGATACAACCAATATTCTGAGACAATTTTATAATCACAGCCACATACAAATTTACTACAGAATTCTACTGAGGCATTGTTTATTCAGTTTTATAAGCTTGATTAGCCATATACCGAAGTACGATGGTTTAATAATCTTCATTACACTAAAATCCAGATAATATCCAATAGTAAAGTCTTTATGGAACCAACTCTCTATCAATGATAGATATTAAAGGAAGGATATACTAGACAAACACAGTGTCAGAGGAAGAACAAAAAAAAAATTACAGGCAAGAAAGATTTGAACTAGATTTTAAACAATAGATGAAATAAAGTTTAAAAGACACAAATGCTATATATCAGAGGTAGCTGAATTTACAGATGTCTTTGCACACCAAGAAAGATGAATTTGAAAAAAGACATCAAGGAAACTACTTTGGGGCAAAAGATCCACTTATATAAACTACTTAAGCTTTAAGATAAGATTAATGAAAAGAAGAGTTAGTGAACTTTGGATCAAAGTTTCTCTGATGTGCCTTTAAAATGTTATACAGAACATCTGAAATACTGCATACATACATTGGTGTTAACCAGACTATCTACATTTTCATACATACTTAAACATTTTCATTTTTACACATAGGGTTAATATTTATAGCAGCTTTAACTTTTTTAATAGTCAAAGCTTATTATTCAAAAGCCAGTCTTTTTGAAAAAACTACCGATTCCTATCAGAGAAATTACAATAGTATTTGACTGTAATGTGTACAAAAAGTTAAAATGATCATATTTTAAGAAAATACCAATGCTAAGTTAGAGATATCAATCACATCCCTGATACTTTATATATGTATAAATAGTGAATCTGGAAAGAAAAAAGTTAAGAGAAGGTAAAAGATGAAACCTTGAAGACAAACAGGAAATGGATGCTAGAGAACTCAGAAAAGGGCAGGACGATCAATGTAAATCCCATGACAAAGTGCAATTCCAAGAGAACTGTAATATTATGATACAACTCAAAAAATGTCTTCCTAGTGGCTGGTAAGATGGCTCATCAATTAAAAGGTTTTTGCTGCCAAGCATGATAGTTTGAGTTTGAGAATGAACTCAAAGTTTTCCTTTGACTTCCACAGGTACGCATGCATGTGTGCACATTCACATAATATATGAACAATGTGTATGTATGGGACCAGGAATGGTGAAGTGGCTCAGTGGGGAAAGAAAGGAATCTGGGCATAAACTTGGAGAACATGAGTTCAATCCCTAGAATCCACATAGTAGGACAGAAACAACCTACAGAAGCTGTCCTTTATTCCTAATCTCCACATACAACCAAGATATGTGTATGCCAGTTTAAAAAAAAAAAAAAATCAATGCAGTTCCATGGAATATTGGAATAATATGAGTTAAAATAAAACTTAGATGGGTTTTTGATTTAAAACAAATGAACTAAGTTCTCAAAAAAAAAAAAAAAAAAAAGTTTTTTAAGGCCAGACTTAGTGCTTACAGCTTTAATTGTAGAGCTCAGAAACTGACACAAAAGGACTGCTAAAGTTTGAAATGAGTCTGGGACACACACTGAATTTTAAATCAGTCTGGACTACATAGTAAAACCTGGTCTCAAAAACTAAGAATTTTTTTTTTATTAGGACAAAGAAGTCAAGAGAAATAGGCACCAGAGGAAAACAGTTCTCTACCATCTTTAGTCAATATTGAACACAAAATGTACAAGCCATTTTTAAGTGTTCATTCACATGGGACCTGCTGCTCATTAATAAAGTCAGCACAAAAACAGAATGTTCACTAAATTACTAAAGACTTATTAAAAAAAAATTATAGGATTGAGGGCTTTGTATAGGTCTGTGCATAGAGTGCTTGCTTAGCACCTGTAAAGCCCCGGGCTCAAACCACAGCACTAGTGTGGAGCAACCAATACTGCCTGCCTGTAATTTTTATTTCAGACAAGTTGGGAGAGATAGTTCAGTGGTAACAACACTTGCCTAGCAAGTGTGAGATCCTGAGTTTGGTTGTTAGTACAACCAAACACACAACAAATAATTGAAACTAACTACAATGTGATAATCAAATAAATGGATTTGAAATGTATCTTTATACATAATTTCAAATAATCTGAGATTTAAATGATACAACCTCTCCCATTCCATAATTATCAAGTATTACTGTATTTTCCCAATTAAAAGTAGAATACTAGGGCTGGGAGGTATGGTGGCTTTATTCAATAAAGACCTTGCAAAGGACCAGAGTTTGATACCCAAAACCTATTAAAAATGTTGAGCATGGTGATGAGCGTTTGCAATCCCAGCCCTGGGAAGGCACAGTGAGGAAGACCCCTGGAACTCGCTTGATCAACTAGTTTGTCTTAATTGATGAGTTCAGGCCAATGAGAAACCTGTCTTAAAAGAGGCAGATGGTGTTCCTGAAGATACCTTAAAGTTATCTTCTAGACTGCAAATTGGTGTACAGACAGACACACCTACACATAACAATACATCAAAGAAATATCCTATCTGGGTTTAGCAGAGTGGATAACCTCAGCATTCAAAAGAATGAAGTAACATCACAAATTCAAAGCCATCTTGGTCCACAAGTGAGCTCATGATCATGTTCAGATAGTATGAGGCTATTTATAAATAAATAAATAAATAAAACAAATCCTCCAATTTCTGATCTTTTCCCTCCCTTACCTTCCTTCTTCGATTTTACATTCACCCTGTTAAAAATGCATGTGTTCTTTTAAAGAAGCACTTAATTTTACTCTTAAGAAATATCAACTGATTTAATGTGTATTATATTTCTGGCCACCACGGGGCTCTACCACAGAGCTATATTCTCAGCCCTATCTTCTCATTTGCTTTTTATATTTTCACTCAATAGAGGTCAGTATGCATGTAGATGTATGAATAGATTCTGCATACAATGGACATTTAAGATGTTTACAAATTCTTTCCAAGAAGACTGCTATGAAGTGGAAGTGGTGGTTCATGCCTATAAGCAGGTCTACCACATTAGAGGTAGGATTAGATTAAGGATTCAAGAATGGCCTCTACATAGTAAAACAATCTAAAGCCAGCCTGTGCTATCAGACACTGTTCCCAAAAAACAAACGAAACAAAAACAAACCAAAGAATATGCTATGAGTTGATTGTGAGTGCATTCCAGTGCTTAGGTGCAAAATTTATTCTGATGCTTTCAAAATACCATGGACTGATTGTAATTATACAATCATTAAAATTAGTACCAAAGATCCCCAGAGCCCATTCATGTTGTGGAAGGCAAGAAATGACATTCGAGGGCTGGAGAGGTGGCTCAGGGGTTAAGCCTCTGCCTTGCAGGCGGAAGGTCCCGAGTTCGGATCCCAGATCCCACGTATAGACGCCAGGCGGAAGCGGGGGCAGCCTGCGCTTCTGGTCCTGGTAGGGCGGGCCTGTGAATCGGGGCATAAGGATGTGGGATGGCGTCCATGGTGGTTTCTCGAATTCGTCCGTGGTTCTAACATACCAGACACACACACACACACACACACACAAGACACACGCGGCGCACATACACACGCCTATGCACACAGTTGAATAAAATAATAAAATAATAATAAAAAAAAAAAAAAAAAAAAAAAAAAAAAAAAAAAAAAAAAAAAAAAAAAAAGAAATGACATTCGAAATTGTCCTGACTTTTACTCATGTGCCATGGCATACATGGTGTGCACATACATGTTCTCTCTTATAAATATTTTTAAATAAAATTGGTACCAGAAGTTGGGGGTAATGATCTTAATGGTAGAATGTGTGCCCACTAAATGTGAGATCATGGATTTGGTCACCAAATACACACTTACATACAAACATATGTACAAAAGATTCCACAACTTATAGAATACTTTAATATTTTTCTCCCACATTTTATTTTTTTTCCTAATCAAACAAGCTTAATAGGTACAGAATGCTTTGATATTGTACTTATTTGAGTAAGAGGGAGACAAGAGAGGCTGAATGCATGGATGCTGTGGTGAATGGGTAAAGGTTAGATGTCAATTTTTAAAGTTCTCTGCTATCATGTGAGCTTATGAGGATTGAACTCGGGTCCCCAGGCTTGTAAGCAAGCCAACTACCCACTGAGCCATCTGTCTGGTCCCTCACAGAATGTTTTAAGTAGAAATATTTGTATGTTGTAGCATTTCTGTGGTACTGTTTTCTCCCCAATTGCTTAAATATTTAAAATGTCACATAGAGTATGTATTCCTCTTGTGAGTTTATGTACTAAAAGAGAACGTCTAATACACTGATAATGCCTACAAAGAAAATAGCCAATGTAAATAATTTTGAAATAATGAAAATTATTATGTGAAAGTAAAAGGTAACACTGTAAATCAAAGATCTTACTTATACCCTAAGTCTAACTAAAAGACTATTTGTTGCACTCACTACCAGGTCCACATAAGACATATACGACAGACATATTTCCTTGTTCCTCTTATCCAGTAGCAAGAGCTGTGATACTCTGTTTTACTAGGACATTTCTGCCTGAGAATGGAAGCAGTAAAAAAGGTTAACGGTATTCTAGATCAAAGAAAATGTCAAATATGTTGTTTTTAAGTTTCCCAAAAGCCAGAGAGATGACTCAGTGAGTAAACATTCCTGCCACCAAGCCCAGCGACGAGAGATGTATCCCCAGAATCCATACAGTGGCAAGAACCAACTCCCAAGTTGTTCTCTGAATTCCACATGTGCACTATGAAACACACACTCAAATACACAATATTTTAAATAAATAAATATACAAAAAATAGACAAATACTTTGAAAAAGGAGGGAGATTACTGGAGAGGATGAAGATATGGTTCTGGGGTTAAGCCTTTGCCTTACAAGCAAAAGGACTTGAGTTCAGATCCCAGATCCCACATAAAATCACCAGGTAGAAATGGTGGTGGTGCGGGGAGGTGAAATCCGGGAAACCCCAGAGCAAAGCAGTAAGGAGAGGCAGAGTGATTCAGGATGATTCCTGACATCTCTCTTGGACCTCCATAAGCACACACTGCTTTCTTTTACACATGCATGCCCCACAACACATGCAAAATAAATGAATAAATAACTTTTTTTTTTTAAAGAAAGATTCTTGGTGGGGCTGGAGATTGTCTTGTAAGCAGAAGGTCCTGAGTTCAGATCCTTGATCCTCAGTAAAACGCCAGACATAAATGATGGTGGCCTGTACTTCTGGACCTAGAAGGCGGAGCCTGGGAAATTCCAGAGCAAAGCAAAGAGGCGGTAAAAGCAATTCAGGGTGATTCCAGAAGTCACCCTTAGGCCTCCACAGGTACACACAATGTGCCTTTCCTCCATAGGAAAACACATACACAGACACACACACACCACAAATTCTTTTTAAAAAATTCCTGGAAAAGAATAAATTACAATATTTCTTATTCCGATATCTTTAAGAATGGTTAAAACTAACCTCTTGCTATTATTTATACAGGTTTTTTTTTTTTTTTTTTGCTTGCTTCAAGAATCCAACCAACACTTTTCTATACAGGGATATTAAGACTTGATATACTACTGGAAAACATTAAAACTCTTGTCAAAGGCACACTATATCTCATCCAAGTCCTGTCACAGTAACAAACTACACTTTTATTCAGAAAAAAATATAGTGCTTTCTCATATAACTTCTACTACACATAAAGTTTCAGTAAATAAAAGCCAGGCATGGTGATATCTGTGTGTAATCTTAGCATGGGAATGATCTGGCAAGAAGATCCTAAGTGTGAGGCAAGCTTAGGCTGTAATACATAGGAAGATCCTGTCTCAAAAACAAAACAAAACAAAACAAAACAGAAAAAACCCCACAAACCCCCCCCAAACAACAACAACAACAAAAAACCCTTCATAAAAGAAAAGTGAAAACCTTAAGCTAGACTCATTTTTTTAAATGATAAAACTGTGAATAAAACCTCTTAAAAAGACTACACATGATTTTCTCAATCTACAGGTAAACTTTGTCTGTGCTCTATTTTTAATTACTATTTCTGTTCATGAATAATTTCAGAAAGAAAACATATTCTTAATAACAGACACACTAAAAAACTCACTATTTATTACCCAGTGCCTAATTTTACTAACATAAGCAACATTAGTTTTTGTCACTTTTTAATATTCTGCACCCCAGACTTCATTAAAAGCAGACCAATTTCTATCTTAATTTGTTTTAAGAAACAAAAGCAACCAAAAAACAAACAAAAATCCCCTGTAGATTGTGACCATTAAGGAGTTTACACCCTCTACCCCTTTCTGTTTTTCCCATTAAAAAGTAAAAATAACCCAAGTTTTGTGTCTGGATGTCTGCAATCTTAACCATTGGGAAGCAAAGAGAGAGAGAGCCAAAATCCTGTTTCTGAAACAAAAATCAAAGCACAGAAAATAACAGTAAATATATTTTCAAACAATAGTAAATGTATTTCCTTTTGGAACTTTCAGAAAAAGCAGCCGCGCACACGCACACCCTAAGTCAACGTATGGAATTAATATTTTGGGGCTTATCTTTCTTTGGAAACTCATTTCTTCAAAAACAAAATAAAACAAATCAAATCAGGTATCACTTTTGTTAATTTTCTTTCCTGGATAATTATTTCCTGGTATTGCTCTGCTCCTAAAAACAATTTTAAAAGCACCTTTAGATATTTCATACACTAGAATTAACAGAATCTCTTCCCTTAAGAGGTCTTTCAGGTCTTAAGAGGCAATTTCTATGTTACCTAACCAACAGCACAACCAAATGAGCTACATCCATCAAGAACAAACCTCAGGTTAACATGCTCAATAATTGCTAATAACATTCACATACACAAATCTTTGAGTATTTAAGACTGATCCCTTTAAGTGCAAATATTACATTTTAAGCCTATTTTATCAAGGATCATATTAGCAACATATTATTTGAGCCACTATCTCTACTTTCCTCAGTTTTAGATATGGGTGGGTGAACAGTAAAGCTGCTGCTTGAAAACCTGGCCTGGCAACCACAGTTCAATCCTGGGACCCACATGGTACATGTCTCTCTCTCTCTCTCTCAAATAAACAATAAATAAAAATTTTTAGTTATCGCTGACTTGTAATATTACTTGGCCTAAAAGCACCAACAATAAAGTTAGTACCTACACACCTTTGACATAAATGCTCAGGTATAGTTGTTAAATTCCTTCAAATTAATTCAAAACGCTACAGAAAAGCTGTACATAGTTAAGGAGAAAGATAAGTAAACTGAAAACTACCTCGAGGGGCATGGCAGTGTATAAACTAACTGCTAAGAAATATAAATTAGAGTAAACGATCTATTTTGTGTTATATAACCAACCAGAAGAACCTTCATGTAGTACTTCGATAACATTAAATTTTTGGTTTGTGAAAAACATTTTATCCAAGAGCAAAAGACATCACTGGAGCATTTTTACAATAGAACACTCCTTTCCACCTTTTAGGTTCCTAAAGTACTAATGTTCAAAAGTTATATAGCTAAGCAGGCCTGGTGGTACAAATCTGTATGTAATTCCAGCACTAAGGATCCTAAAACAGAGGATATGAAGTTTACTCTGCTTGGCATATTGTCCTACCTCGAAAAGCCAAGTAGACTGACTGAACTATTAATAAAGTAACAATTGTGAGTTGTTGTTGCTGTTTTTGAGACTCGCCCCAATTCTCCAGTCTTAGTCTCCTTAAGTGATGGGATTACGGGCATACACCACCACGCCCAGCAATAGTAAGTTTTCTTTTAACGGGGAAATTTTATTTTCAACATTCATGAAAAAGTTTTTAAAAGATGTTTGCCCTCAAAGTTTAAATTGAACCAGAGTTGCACCACTATTTATAAACATAAACCCAAGCCTGAATACACAATACGAAAATCCTATGCCTACGACCAACGACATCAACTATTCGAATTATTCTAGTGTGCTGGAAAGACAAGAAATTTCAAAACCACCGTAACTGTTCTAGAAAAGCCTAGCTGAAAACTGTTAACTGATTCTACAGGAATATTTTACCATAGAGGTTATTCCACAAGACAGGGTCACAGAACAGGATGAACACCTAAGGGATGGATTTTTCACCTGCGTTTGTAAAAGTAGAGCACGGAGCATGTGGCACAGCGCTAGCAAGGAAAAGAAAGATGCGGCGACCTCTTCATGGTTTTCCAAACCCCTTTGTCTGGAAACCGGAAGGTCCCAACACACGATCCAGTCCAGAGGAGTCTAGAATAACTGTTTTGATAAAGAAAAAAAAAAAAAAAAGCGCCAGAAGGCAACTAGCTAAGTAAGTTCATCTGCTTCGTAGCGTCAAGATATATCCAGGACGCGATTTTTAAAAAGCGTTAACGCTTCATTTTCGGCCATTTTTACAGATGGGGGTGGGGAAGGGATTGTTCCAGATGTCTGGCTAAAACTGCGCGCGCGTGGGGGCGAGGGACGCGAGATTGTTAGGGGGCGCTACCAAGCGATGGGTAAAGAACGGCGCGAGGACTGTGACACCAAAAGAAACGTATTTCAAAAACACATAAGCTTTTCAAAGACCACGACATCCTCCATTTTGAGTATATTCTCTGGGAAAAAAAAAAAAAAAAAAGAGCCCAACGCACTCTCTACGGTTCGCGCCATCAAGGACCTGCCGGTTTCGCAATCCCGCCCGAAAGGCAGGCCCCGGAGGACGGCCGGTCCCTCCGGGCTTCCAACGCTCCTCCCTTCCCCTCAGCGTTGAGGCCCGCGTGTAACGGGCTCGTCCCGCCCCCGCCCCCCGCGAGCCCGAGACGCAGGAAGCTGGGCCGGTAAGCAAACCTCTGGACCCCGACTCTCCCGCTGCACCCCGAGCCACTGGCTAGGTGCGTATCTTCCGCCAGAACGGCTCACCTCCGCCGCCCGAGGAGACTGGTCGCGCCGCCACTGCGCTCCTAACATGGCGGCCACCGATCCGGCGGCTCACATACGCAGCGCAGGAGGCGGCGGAGCGGGCGAGCGGGAGCGAGCAAGACAAGCGCGCCGCCGGCCCCCCACGGCCTCAGTCGCCGTCGTTGCCCCCCTCTTCGGCGGACGCCGAGAGCCCCCGACCGCCCACCCCAACTCTTACCCGCTTCGCGCCTACCTTAGGGGAAGGGAGAGGGAAAAGGAGAGACAACTCTCTCAGCAAGCGGGACGCGGAGGTTCCCACAATCCCCCGCAGCAACGGTGCTGGCAGGAGGTGGCGGCTGCCCAAGAACTCATCTACTCTCGCGAGAACAGGCAGCGCTTATTCCAATCCCGCAAATCGGGTCCGGCGCGCTCGAGGCCCCGCCCCTGCGCGGCGCGCGCACCTGTGCACGTCGTCCGTCCTCTGCGGGCGCCTGTTCGGTTCTGATGGAGGACTCCATCTCCCACCCAAGGAAATTGGGGGAAGTATTACCGCCTACGAGTTCAAGCCCTATTTCTGAAAATTTTTTGATGTATGTGTGTGATTCTGCATGTAGGTGGGCGCACACGTGGGTGGGTGTATGTACGCGGCGCATTTTGAGTGTGTTCCTGTGGAGGCCCAAGAGTGATAGAAGGGACTTGTACTCCATCACTGTTCCATTTTGTTAAGAGCCAGGGTCTCTAATTAAACACGGAGCACGCCATTAGGGCCAGTTTGGCTAGCCAAGGCTCCGCCTCCCAGGGGCAACCACACCTGCCAGTTATTTTTACATTGGATCTGGAGTTCCGGAACTCGTTTCATTTACTCGGAGGCAAGGGCTTTTAACACTGAAGTCCCAATATGCCCAAGTAATATGATCCAGAAAATAAGGTACACAGTAGCAACTTCACGCGGGAATCCTTCACTCAAACCTATTTTCTACACTCTCAGACTTACCGACTGAGGAATGTTGCTAGGAGGTCAAGACTTGCGTTAATGAATTCACGGGTAGTGAGAGTTATTTGGGGTCAGAGGGAGACCACTGTTCCATTGTCTTGAAAATACCATCAGGGATATCACTTTAAATTCAGTTGAATACAAAACACTCTTGGGACTATACTGACCCCAGATCACTGACCCAAGATTTAGGTTGCCGTTTCCAGGTAAACAAAGGCGAGTTGGTCATACTGCACCTACCCTCAGAGAACTCAGAATTCTGCACAATGAAGAATTATGGAATGCTTACATATAACCGTTCCCAAAATGATTGAATTTGATGAGTTTTGAAATGGGTGAAGGAGGAAACAGGATGAAGAATAAATATTTTAAACCCAGTATATTTTGTTGAGGATAAGGACCCATACAGGGAGTCTCTGGTGAAGAACAGAGCCCATGGCCTGTTTAAAGGCTAAGATATATAGAGCTGAAGAGAATCTAAGACATTGGGATGGGGGAAATTTTGTAGTTAGCCTTTACTAAAATCACTGGCGAAGATGACATTGTTAGTAGCAAACAGCTTTAAAACTTGCCACAAAACAGGATGTTTTGCCTGGAAGATGGCTTTGGGGGCTCTCATCAGGAAACAAGATGAAGTAACTATAAAGCTAATACTTCTGCTTTTTTTGTTTTATAAAAGCATAAATGTTGATCAACAGTAGAGTATGGGGCATAGTTTCAGAGAACATAATGCAAGAGTAGTCATTCTGGGACACTCTTTACTATCAGAAATTGTAGAGGGAAAGGACAATGTCAAAGGGACATTTGGTGGTTTCTTGGATAAAATGAGCTTGGGCTTTGGGAGAGAAAATGAATTTAGTATTTAAAGACAGAGACCAAAGGTTAATAATAGAATAACTATAGTCCCAGAAGATGAGCCAGCCAAGGTGGCCAGTGTCCTTTTGTTAGCCCATTGTCTCATTAAGGTAGAGGGTTGGTGGAGCTCCTGTTGGACTATTCCAGACTGGTTGACATAAGAACAAATCTTGGAGAAAGAGGCCTCTTGGCAAAAGATTTTTTTTTTTTTTTTTTTTTTTTTTAGTGTGTGTGTATTTCCCAGTGGAGGGCCAAGGGTGACCTCAGGAATCATCCACCACCTTTTTGCTTTGCTCTGGAGTTTCCCAGGCTCTGCCTACCAGGGCTGGAAGTACAGGCCGCCACCATTTCTCCCTGGTGTTTTTACATGGGATTTGAACTCAGTTCCTTCTGCTTGTGAGGCAGAGGCTTAACCTCTGAGCCATCTCTCCAGCCTCCAGGAAAGATTTCTTTTAAGCTTTATTTATTTAGTGTGTGTTTATCAGAGGGCATATGTGTTCCTTTGGAGGATCAAGGAATCATCTTGGATCACTTCTACCTCCTTTTTGCTTCTCTGGAATTTCCTAGGCGACACCCACCAAGGCCTAGAGGTGTTTTTTATGTGGGACTTGGGATCTGAACTCAGGACCTTCTGCTTGTGAGGCCGAATCTTAACCTCTGAGCCATCCTTCCAGCCCTGATTTTTTTTAACCAAAGTCCAGAACTCAGCAATTTTGAGTACTACTCCTACAAGAGTCTACCTGATAATATGGGCAGCTGTCTCATGTAGGGTATCAAAAAGCTTTGAGGAGCTGACAAAAAAAAAAAAAGGAAGGGTCAAAAAAGTGATGCCTGCTATGCCTAGGCAGAGGAGAGAAATACCTAGATCCACAAGGAAGGGAAGTAGAATGGAATATTCCAGTGCAGGAAGATGAACTACTGCCGAAAGCAAATAGGTATCTTTTAGGAAGAGTTAAAAATCTGGGTATTAGAAAACAGAGAAACAAGTAAAAAAGAGAAAGAAGTAAATAGAGGTTCAACAGAGGAATAATGTTCCTGAAGTACTGAAACAAGAGTATGACGTGGTGACAAAGCATTGAAAAATGAACAGGCCAAGGATCTGATCATCTGCAGTAAAACTTCACAAACTGAGCTCTAGTCCTCAGAAAGGGAAGCCCCAGTGAGGGGCCAAGGGTAGAGGGGTCTTTAGTGGTTTGTGTTCTGGGAATTCAATCTTGAAGGACTCTGAATCAACAGTTATGGTATTGTGGTGAATTGGATTATCTTTCTTGTCTGTGTAAGAAGCTGTAATTTTGGATTTAGGATAGAAGATATGGTGTCTGGAAGGGAAGAGGAAGCAGGGCTTGTTGACTTGATAAGGTGTAAGAAGGTCCCATCAGGGTTAAAGTATATGACCCAGAAAGTAGAGGGGAATGTACCACTTGATGTCTGAAGACATTAATGTCTCTTGAAATGACCTAGGGCAGACAGGATGAAGTGAGATGAAGGGTATAATTTCAAAGAGAAGAAAAGTTAAAGGAGGCATTTGTTGAGAAAGTACACTGAGACCTGTGTGGTGAAGGGGAACTTGGGAAGTGGACATCATGCCAATTGAGCAGTCACCGGAGGAAAGTTGGTCTGCTTGTTGAAAGACCTTGTTAGTAAGAAGGCACTACCAGAGATCATTTATACTAATGAGGCCTGGAAGGGCATCTGGATTTTGTTTTGCTTGCTACAGCCAAGTATGTGAGGTGTACTTTTGTGGATATGTCCATCAAAGCAGATTGAGGGACTGGAACTGCTACAGACTGCTGCATTTGGACATGCAGATCCACCAGTTGAATGATATGATGGTTAATAGTTCCAACCTGATATTTAGGAAACAAGTCTCCAGGCCCATCTGAAAAGTGTTATATCTAATATTACACTTGACCTCTGGGCATGTCTGTGAACTGTCTTGATTGTATAAATGATGTGGGAAGACCCAGCCCATTATGTTCCCAAATCAGGTAGTCTGGGACTGAATGAAGATGGAATGTCGTAAGAATGTGAGTCATGTATGTGTGTGTATATATTTTTTTTACTTTGCATTTCCTTCAGCTTTACTATAAAACTATTAAAGTTCATGTGCCCGGTACTGTTTGAAATCTTCAGCATGTAAAACTTTTATACTGATATAAAAGAAATAAATTTAGCAGAGGGCTCTCTGGGTAAAGATAGTTATTGTATAATCAATGAGTTTCTATGCCCCTTTGTTGAGTGTATGTTAGCATACATGTTTGGAAAAATGAATCTTCCTTTTCTCTTTGTTTAGTTGAAGTTCACATCTAAATTACCTGATATAACCTGGAAAAAATTTATTTCATTGAACACAGTTTCTTTGGGTTCACTGAATCCAGAGGTGAATAAGACATTTTGCCCTGCTCCAGCAGGCAATAAGGAGAAACCTGGGGGTGGGGCAGTGGAGACAGTCCATGCCTCCTGGGAACCGAGCAGGTAGTTAATGACATTGTGCAGGTCCAAGTAATGCTGGGATAGAGCTGCCCTTCCAGGGTACCCACATGGACATTTAGATGTTGTATTACACTTGTAACAGCAACAAAACCGCAGATAAAATGCCTTTTGGCAAAAGGAATAGATATTTTAGAATTTACTTCCTCGTTTAGACTCTCATGTTAAAAATTATTTGGAAAAAGCTTGTGTGGCTACCTCTGGCAGCATTAAGATATGAGGTTTGAATCATGTAGTGTTTCAGAAGCCTGCCGATCGCAAGACTTGAGATCTGTTGGTTAACTGCTCCACTCATGCAGACCTGTCCAGGGCCACTGGTAGGTTCTTCAGCTCTGTATCCCAGCCTGGTCTGGAAATCACTGTGTGGTCAAGGCTGGACTCAAACTGAGCTGTAGTCCTTCTGCTTCAACATCCCAGTGTCCTGAGATTATAGGTGTGCGCTACCATGCCCAGCTGACTTCCATTTTCTGAGATAATTCTACCCCCTTCGAGTTAATCATTTTCCTTTCCCAAAAGACCAGTAACCAGAAAGATGTGAATAAGAACTAAATTGCTTTGAGCCTCTGGTACTGCCCTTTTTAAATTCTTTCTTAATGTTTAGCATGAGCATAGGATGACATTCCTAAACTCTGTGGTAGTACTTGGACTTGATAATAGAAGGAAATAGGAGTCCCTCTCTCCCCTTCCCTGCTTCTGTCATCTTTCCAGGCATTAGAATTTAATTAGGTCATCTTCAATTCTTGAGACTTGACTCTTCCCTCTCACCACATATTTGCTGAGGTTATTTGTTTCTGAGACCACTTCTAGGTCACACATTCTAGCTGTTTCCCAGCGGTCTCTGGTACCAAGCTGTGTCTACAGAGAGCAGCTCTGTCCTTGGGCCTGGCCCAGGGTCCTCTTCTTTCTCCAAGGTCATTTGGGAAAGGGAATTGCAAGTTCTTTTCTAGTGTCTTGTTTTTCAAGTTGTGTGGCAAGTTTCCATACAGTAAAATTTTAGGAAAAAGATTTTATATAGGATAAAATAGGGTTCTGACATTTGTGCGTGTGGGATCACTTGTTTGTATACATCTTTATTATATATACAATTTTATACTATCATTTAAATATTTTAATAAAAAAAGGTAATGGGGCTGGAGAGGTGGCTCAGGGGTTAAGCCTCCGCCTTGCAGGCGGAAGGTCCTGAGTTCGGATCCCAGATCCCACGTATAGACGCGAGTTCGTCCGTGGTTCTACACACACACACACACACACACACAGACACACACGCACACGCACATGTGCACAGTTGAATAAATAATAATTAAAAAAAATTTAAAAAAAAAAAAAAATAAAAAAAAAATAAAAAAAGGTAATGATTGTTCACTAGGATCTAGTTTGAGGATAGCCAGCAACGATAGAATTTTACTAAATTGAAGGGATATTGATACCTTGAGAATACGTGGGATGTTAAGTGAGATCAGGGGAAAACAGGCTGAGTGATAAAGCCTGTGAGGGATTGTGTCATTATCTGAATGTGAAATGTCCCTTACTGACCTGTGCTTGAATACTTATTCTCATCCTGTAGCACTATTTGGGAAGGTAGAACCTGGCTGGAAAAAACATGTCATTTAAAGGCAGGTCTTCAGGTTTGATAGCCTGGAACCAATTTTGTTCTCTTTGTACCTCCGTCAACCCAGTATCACAGCCTCCTCCTGCAGCTGTTGCCAAGTCATCATGATGGATTCCATGAATCTGGATTTGCAAGCTAAAATTATGTTGGGACTACGGATATAGTTGGACTGAGGATGGTTTTTATAATATGAAGGCAATGAGCTTATGGGCGCCAGAAGTGGAGTGTCATATTCCTTTCTCCTTTTAAGTTACTGAAGTTTGAGTCTTATCTCACAGAAAAGAGTAGCCTGGTATAGGGGTGAAATCTGTCTTACAAGCAGAAATACCTCAGTTTGGATACCCACATCCACATGAGAATGCTGGGAGGAAATGGCAGTGGCCTGTATTCCAGCTCTGGAAGGTGGAGCCTAGGAAACCCTAGAGCAAAGGAAAAAAGAGCAATCCAAGATGATTCCTTGAAATTATCCCCAAACTTCCACAGAGACTAGTCCCTTAAACTTTATGGACCAATTTATCCCCAAAACACAAACTGTACACTGTTTACTGAGAAGTGGAAGGCAAGACATGGAGTAGGACTTGAGCTTAGAAATGGCCTACTTTCTGGGGCTGGAGAGGTGGCTCAGGGGTTAAGCCTCTGCCTTGCAGGCAGAAGGTCCTGAGTTCGGATCCTAGACCCCATGTATAGACTCCGGGCGGAAGCCCGGGGTGGCCTGCTGTTTCTGGCCCTGGTGGGGCGGAGCCTGTGAATCCCGGGGCAGAGCAAATAAGGAGGTGGAGGAGGCGGTCCATGTGGTTCCCAAATTCGCCTGGGGTTCTACACACACATACGTACACACACAATTGAATAATTAATTAAAAAAAAAAAACTTAGAAAAAGAAAAAGAGATGGCCTACTTTCTTTCATTTCCTGCCTTCCTGAAGCCATATTTTGCTATGATTTCTGCTATAATGGACCATGTCCCCTCTGGAACTGTAAGGCAAGTAAATCTCCCTTAAATTCGGAATGAGAACAGTCTCATAGCAATGAGAGTATTTGCAACAGGGTAGCTGTACACTTGTGAAAACAGGCTGGAAAAACAGGCAAGTTATAGGTTGGGTGTGTTTATTACAGCTGTTTGGTGTGTGTGCAAGAGGGCACTTGAGTAAACATGCCCGTGGAGGCCCAAGGGTGATGCTGAAAATCATCCTGAATTGTTTTTCCACCTTTCAGAGCCATAATCATGTTGTGGCCAGTTCCCTTGGCCCTGGTGTTGGTGCATGTTCTCCCATCAAGTCAGACTACAACAAACTGTAACTGGACTATTCTAATAAAATAAACCTTGTTCCCTTAAGCCATTTAATAGTGATTTGTCACTTGGGGTTTAAGCCAGCCTGGGTTAGAAAATGTAGAGGTAAGGAAGAGATAATGATACAACCCCCTCCACCACATGTTGGTACTAATTTGAAACTATGTTACTAATGATGCTCAAATTCCAATTGCAGTGCTCACAAATTTTATTGTAATACCTTCTTTCACATTTGTTGGCATATTTTCTAAGGTTGCTTACACAATTTTGCATAGCTATTAAGCTTAAGGGTAAAATATTCTTTCTGGACTACTAAAAGAACTTTATAAAAAATTAATTTTATTTATTTACTGCACACACACATGCATCAGAGGCATTATGTGTACCTATGGAGACCCAAGGGTGACTTCAGGAGTCATCTTTGATCGTTTGCATTTTTTTTGCTTCACTCTGAGATTTCCCAGCTATCTTTCATAGTTGAAGTATAGACTGCCTACTATCTCCACTTGGCAGTGGGTTCCAAACTCAGGTCCTTGTGCTTGCCAGCTATAGTCTTATCCCCTGAGCCATCCTCTAGCCCACAACTCTCCACATTAGTTACTGTATTGTTGGTGATTACCCACCCCCAATTCTCATTTCTCTGGTGACTCTGAAATATGAGACCTACTACAGACTCCTTAAATTCATTCAAGTTCAGAGTGAAAAAAGTTTTCTTTGCTGTTTTTTTCTTTAATTTCCAATACTTAAATATGTCTTCTCTCCCTTTCCCAGCAGGTGCAAGATTTGCAGTTTGTAATCTCCAGGATTTCCTGAAGACTTTATTTTTGTTTCAAAATAAAACTCTGCTTTTATGTATCCACAACCCTTTACTGCCTTGTGATTTGTTATAAGAAAAAAACAAATCAATCTGTATCCCTGGACAACATCAATACTTCAGTCCCTGGGGCTGTAGTTCTGTCAAGCATCTGCTTAGCATATACAAAACTTAATTTTATCTCCAACAACCCCCTTCCAGGAACTTAATTATAAGCAATGTTTTTAGAATAATATTCTCTGTAATGCCTCAAAACTTAATTTTAGCCTTTCTTCCTATCTGAGTTTAAAATTAGGTCCTTCATGATAAAGGGACTGATTATATACATTACTTGCTGAGATGAGATGCTGTTGGTGGTTATCTGAAGTCACAATGGAGGCATTCCCATTCAGATGAAAGTACCTAGGAGCCAAAGTGATAAAAGGTCACTAAGGTATTAGGCCTCGTCTTTGCTAAGTGCCCACCAAAGCTGTCCTTTCTTAACAGGGGGAAAAAAAAACTGTTCGCACCCAGACTAGGACCAGCTCCACAAGAGGAGGAGTTCCACTCTCAATGGTGCAAAGCACTGCCCAAAGGTATTTAGCCACAACACCAAAACAGTGCTCAGAGCCAAACCTTAGTAAAGACAATGCTTGTTCTCCCAACAGTGTAACACAATCAGAGGCACCACACTAGCCTAGATTGCTGACAACTGTTGGATTCGTGAATTACTTCCAATTTTAGTTCCTACCATATGGCAGGGATTTACCTTGGTTTCTGGCAGTTAACAAAAAAAGATACAAGTCTCCCTTGCTTTATGGGACTTACAATACCACCACAAATTCCTCTGGTGGAATAAAGAGCATTCATATCTCAAACAAATCACCAAACCCATGCATGCAGTGGTGAAACAATTTGCACTCTTCTTGATGGATGCACAGGTCTGGTGTGGTCAATGCTAGAAAAAGACATTTACCAGCATACTGTCGTGGGTTACTATTTCCTTGCTTGTCAGGACAACAAAGCGTACCCTTCTTTCAAGTCACCCTAAAAAGAAAAACAAGCACACAAGGTTCATTATATATAATTAGCAAAGCAGTATATGTATTTCCTAATTTAAAGTATATTTTTAAATTGACAAGCAGATTAGCTATATTTCCCATGGAATTCACTGGTCCCATATTCTTTTTAATTTTTTTATTATTATTCAATTGTGCGTATATGCGTGTGTGTGTGTGTATGAATGTGTGTATGTGTAGAACTATGGATGAATTCGGGAACCACCATGGACGCCTCCACCTCCTTGTTTACTCTGTCCCGGGATTCACAGGCTCCGCCCTACCAGGACCAGAAACGCAGGGTGCCCCTGCTTCTGCCCGGGGTCTATATGTGGGGTCTAGGATCCGAACTCAGGACCTTCCACCTGCATGGCAGAGGCTTAACCCCTGAGCCACCTCTCCAGCCCCACTGGTCCTATATTCTAACCAGCTAAGACACTTATCTATAGAGGTTTAAGCAATGTAAAAATTTATGATTTCCCAGTTTCTGCATCTTTAGAAGGATAACTTCCCATCATATGAATTCTTGCCTTTAAGTAACATGAAGCTAAGTCTTAACCTCTGAACATTAATTGGCTATTCACAGAAAGAGCTTAATGTTTTGCTTAGAAAATCTGTAAGGGAAGCTAAAGTGAGAGCAAAGCAGGTTTTGATAACTAATCATGGTCCCCCAACATTCTTACCACTTCATAAATTACCTATTTACCTAGAAAAAGTGCCATTTCTTCTTAGGTTAGGAAAAAAAAAATCAGCACTCCAATACAAAATCATTAGAAGAATTTAATACTACTGTAAGGTGTATCAAGCTCATTTAATACTACTGTAAGGTGTATCAAGCTCATTTAATACTACTGTAAGGTATATCAAGCTCATTTACATCTAACAGCCAATACACAAATATGGCCAGCCTAAATTAATAGAAATTAGTATCTTTTAAACAGCTATTCACATCCCTTTAAAGAAGGCACTTTATGTCCCTGTGGAGGCCCAAGGGTGACTTTGGGAATCATCCTGGATTACTTCTACCTTCTTTTTGCTTTGCTCTGGGATTTTCCTCTGCTTGTGAGGCAGTCTTAACCCCTAAACAATCTCTCCAGCCCCCCTTCCAAATAATTAGTTTTTAACCCAGCCCTCAGAGTCTCTCTCATCTAATTGATATCCACATAAAAATACTAAAATTACAAGAGTGCTGATAACTTTATTAAGGCAGAGTCTCAGTATGTCATCTATGTTAATGTGGAAGAATCCCCCCATCTGTCTGATGAAACACAGTATTTCGAATAGGATACTCCATGGACAACTAGTCATGAATCCTCAAGAAAAAAGCTCACAGCCTATTTTCACTAATGGGGGGGATAGCTAAGGAAATTACTGAAAGCATAACACCAAGGACTTTTTTCCTACATTATTAGGCCCCTTGTGAGTTACTCATAGGCACTAAAAAATTAATTTTACGCATCCTTCCCTGGTTTGATTTTGTTCTGTTGCCAAGTTATAAGACAAGTAACTTCACACTTGCCAATTAATTGTTTGACCAGAGCCACCCAGTAAGGTCTGGATTTTAGGTTTCTTCATGTCTGGCATATTTAACCTTGGAGAGTAAGTAACTATGCTGACATCCTGGTATAGTTAGCAATAGAGTTGGCATGAACCAGGTCCAGAATGCCAACCAGCTATCAGCTGCTGTTCTCCCAGCAGTTGAAACACTTGCCTAGGTACAAGGCAACCTAGGCAGCTGCCTACAGCTGGGGCGAAGAGAACTAGTTGGATTACACTCACCTTGGTTGACAGCTCCTGACTACCCTGAAATCAAAACAGGTTATAATTAGCCAGCAGTGAACATACATATATAGAGCCCCTGTCCCCAGAACCCCTTCACTCTGTTCTCATATCATAGTAATGACTTAGCTAGCACAGGCAGAAATTGAGCATTAGTACACTAATTACCTACCCAACGAAAGTCTGGAAACTTGACTCTACCAGTCAACAGCCAAACCAAGTTACCACACTTCAGTGTCCTCTGTGTAAGCAATGACAAACAGGTTCTTACCATGGGAAAAACCTTTGGAGGGGGTCTACAGTGAGTTCTGTGTACACACTGGTCTGTGTACACGCTGGTTAAGGGTGGGAAAAAGAACTATAAAAGCTCTGATGTATCACACAGACACAATGTCAGGGATTTGAAGGCAGCTCAACCCCACAAGGCAGAGACTTTTTACAGCTGACAGAGAAGGGAGGTAGGAACCCCAAAAGTCCGTTTTTTGACTTGTTATTATTTTGGAGAAAACATGGAGTAAAAAAATGTCTGGTGACCAAAAGTCCGGCCAGCCCAGGGTCCACTGAGATGGGAAGTGCTAAGAATCTGTCAGAGACTAGTGTCTTTAGTTCTGAGAATTGGGAGTTTTACCAAATGGCCAGGCTATGTTTAAAGGGGGTTGGGAGACTTAGGCAAGAAAACTGCCTCCAATTCTTATAAACGGATTTCCTCATTAGTTACACAATGAGGCCTTATCTCAAAAGAAAAATGAGAATATCGGGTTAGGAAGGTCCTTGAAGGACACTTTTACATACGATTATAACTTATCAGTGTAGATAACATTACCTAGCTTTTTTTTTATCAGCCAATCTCAAATTTCATACCTAACAGTTTTCTATCAATTTAAAGGAACAGGAACAGAGATCTAAAAACCGAATATTCCTTTCAACGCTTGGGTTAAAGGAACTGATGCTGTTCCACCGCAGCCACGTGTTCGTCACAAACCTTCCCCAGTTTCTGCTCCCGGATCCTAGAAAGCTAAACCTCGCAGCAATTAGGGGGCCGGGAGAACATTCGAAGCGACTCTGGGATTACAATTTCCCCGCGTTCCTTTTAGATGGCCTTTCAGTCCTGGGTCACTTGGGTACAAACTCCAACTTCTTCCGGGCCCGGACAGTACTTTCTCCGCTCTCTCCTCGTTCAACACTGGTAAAACCTCCAAGCAAGCCTTCTCTGCATCAGGCCCTCACTCACCCCGCACGTGGTGGGAGCTCCAAGGAACGATCCGGTCACCGCGGAGATCTCCGAGGAAAGGGAAGACAGGAGCCAGCGGGAGCCCCGCCTCGGGGCGGGGCTGCGGGGCGGAGCTGCGGGGCGGAGCTGCGGGGCGGAGCTGCGGGGCGGAGCTGCGGGGCGGAGCTGCGGGGCGGAGCTGCGGGGCGGAGCTGCGGGGCGGAGCTGCGGGGGGGCAGCGAGGAGCCAGGAGCCACGCCCAGGAATGGGCGCAAGAGACAGGAGCCCCGCCTAGGAATGGGGCGGTGAGATTTGAGTGACGTCTTCATTCAACCCCACCCCTGGAGGAAAGTGTTGAGAGCTCTGCACAAAAGCTACATTTGTTCCACGTCCATTCCGATTTTTACATAACAGTAAAAGGGGGCGCTGGACGTGTCCTAGCCGGGCCAAGGTGACTTCCTGTCTGCGCCTGGCGGCCCAAGGGCTCACTTTTTGGTTGTTTCAGAGGCCAAGTCTATGGTTTTTGTTATCTCCCTCTCTTTCAATTTTTTGGCAGTTGCCCTGTCAGAATTATAGACCCCCACCAACACAAGTCGTATTAGTCCCGTTGTTTTCCAGATCTCTTCATTCCCTGGCCTAATCTGGGATCCACATCCCTGGTTTGCCGGGAGCAAGTGAAATCCTTAGCTGAGCTGCAGCATCTAACACTGACTTTCCCTGCCGGGCCCAGTCAAAGAAGGTCATGCATTAATCTTGTCCTGAACAGAGACCTCTCCATGTTTCCAGAATTTCCCTTGATCACTGTATTTCTTTCTCCTGTAGGTGAGAATCATTATGTCCTGCCAAAACACAAGCAAGACCCACCAGTAGTAATTCTTAAATCCATTTTGTAATTCCCTCAGTTCTGTTTCTGACTTCCTAGAATTTCTGCTGATGTATTGCACCTGTCATGGTCAAGCAAGCCCCTAGGAATCAGCCACTGCCCTTCGCAGATGCCAGCATGTTTTTTCTATTTCCTTTGTTCTTTCATAAGAAAAAAAGTCCTTCCTGTACATGCCAACCCTAGCATACTGCTCCTGAAAAAGCTCAGAGCCCCATACTGACTCCAACAAGAGACTCAAGGGTCTGAAGGCATGAACCACTGGAGAAGTAGCAAGCTCAAATCCTCCCCATGTTTGATGGGGTTTTTATAGCCTCTGGTTGGAGAAAAGCTTACATAAATACTGTTATTTAAAATGTCACACGATCAGTGCTGGACTGGAAGGCAGGAGCTATGTTTTGCAGTTAAATAGGAATGTGGCTGAAGACTGCTGTCATAATCAATGCGGCATCTGGCTGTTACAGTTTGCTCATAAAGAAGGGTTATGAGAGCTATAAAACGCAGATTGGTTGGGTAATTGTCCTGCAGAGTTCTTCTAGGGGAGAAGTTGCATCTCATATAATGTGCTATCTTTCTTTCCAAATCCACAAAATAGAGAAGGCAAACTACCTTCAGAATTCATGAAAGGGGGGGTGAGTGAGATGGCTCAGCACTAAAGTGCTTGTCACACAAGCCTGACATCCAAATTCAACCTGTAGAATTCATGTAAAAGGTGGAAGAAAAGCACCAACTCCATACACATGCTGAGACACATGAGTCCTCACACAAACATCCTACATCCATGATAGTAATCATTTTTTAAAGACTTCATGAAAGCAAAAGAAGAGTGCATGTGTGTCTAAGCATACACATGCACATGTGATGTGAGAGAGGAGACAGAACGAATTAAGCAGAGAGAGCTATAAGAGTGTTGATCATGTTTACAGATTAGTACAGGTGGAAAGCAACAGAAGATCAGTCATTATAAATAATATGTTGAATTCTGATCTCACATACTACTGAAAATGTCATCCTGTTGCAGGTATAGTCTATTTTGGGTTCTATGGAGGAAAGCCTGAATTATTTCTTCTTTTCCTAGTCAAAAAAGGATCTTTCATAGTCAATTTGTTTTTTATTTCCATTGTTTTAAATTCTAAATTCATGGTGGTGATTGATTGATGTGTTGTTTTATCTGCAATACCAACCTTTTCTTGTTTTTGTTTCTTATACTTGCAAAGACAAATGGTAGAAATGATAATAAAATTAAAGTGGGAACCATTCTTTCTTTTCTTTTTCATAGATTATACCCAGAACCTTGCCCATGTTAAGCAAGTGCTCTTCCTTTGAGCTATATCCTCAGATCTTGGCTTTTTGAGACAGAGTCTTGGTGTATAGCTCAACTTGGTTTTGAACGTCCATATAACCCAAGATAGAACATCTCTAGAGCAACAATGTAGGTAGATGTAAGGTAAAGAATGAGGGCAAGCTCATTCTCAATTATCTCACAACTAAAGGCTGGCTCTGAGGGACATCAGGTCTCTACTTTCTTCCCTATCTTTCTATTTCTCTTCCTCCATCCTTTCTTTCTTGCTTCCTTCCTTGCATCATTTTGCCCTTATGACTTCTTTTTTCCATTCTTCCTTGAACAGGACATCAATCAGTACAGAAGCAGAAAATGTATTCAGTTTTTCATTCATCATTTACTAAGCATCTAGCATGTGCCAGACTCTGCAGGTACTGCAGATAAAATGAGCAATAAAGGTTCTAAAGCTTATAGTCTAGTGGAGAATTCCAAATACTGCAGCCTCCAGGTTGGGAATGGTTTATCTGATTTAGGATCAGGAAGAATTCTAGAAATGTTTGCTTGCTATATAATAGCTACCCAAGTGAGACAGGTCTCTGCCATTGCCCTTCTTGTTTCTCATTAGCATTATTAGATTGACAAGAATGTAGAGAAACTGCAATCTGTGAAGTAGCTGTTTTGAAAAATAGTCTAGCAGTCAGGTATGGCGACATACTCCATAATCTCAGTGCTCAGGAGACAGGCAAGAGAATAAAAGGTATAAGTTTGAGGTCAGGCTACATAATCAATTCCACCAGCTAGGGCTTAACAAGAGACTGTCAAACAAAATAAAAGTTGTTACCTGCTCCCCAACACCATGAAGGTCAAGCTGTGCAGTTTCAGCAGATACCCCCAGACACAGGAGGCGTTATGCCAGGACCAACAGGAAGATTTTCCAGTTTCTTAAAGCAAAATCCAAGTCCGAGTTCCTTTCTAAGAGGAATCCTTGACAAATAAACTGGATGGTTCTCTACAGAAGAAAGCACAGAAAGGGACCGTTAGAAGAAATTCAAAAGAAAAGAACCAGAGATACAGTCAAATTCCAAAGGACCATCACTTGGTGCATCCCTTGCTGACATAAAATGGCCCAGAGGAACTATTAGAAAAGCTCAGTGAGAGCAAGCTATCGGGGCTACCAAGGAAGAAAAAAAAGCCCAAGCAGGCATCTAAGAAGACAGTAATGGCTACTGTTAAGGCTCCCACAAATGCCTCACCTAAAAGAAAGATTGTGAAGATCAGATTTTCAAATAAAGATATATCTGTAACTCTAAAAAATAATTAAGATAAATAAAAATAAATCTAGGACTTCCTAAATGATTAACTATAGAGTTATTTTATTGTTACAGGGCTTTCTGGGGTCTTAAGTGTTTAGGTTCTCATATTCAGGAGTCAAAGATTGAAACCAGAACATGCATAGAGGATTAAAGCTGAGTTTATTAGAGGAGAGAAAAAATGGAACTTAGGGACAGACATGAATACACGAAGGGCAAGAGAGTCAACAAGAACTCACAGATGCCTGACATAGAATCCATTTGAGGTAAAGGAAATGAAAAGAACTCACTCATGGACTCCAGAAATAGAATTCATGAGGGCCAAGGGAGAGGAACACAGACATGAAGTCCATGGTGGGGCAAGGAAGCCCAAGATGGCTGCCAGGTCAGGATTATTTATAGGTTTAGGTATTTTCTTTATTGGTTAATTCCAGTTTCTGCAAACCTGATTGGAGATTTTGGTTTCTACATCTCATTGATGTGTTTATATTGGGATCCAACCCAGTTGATCTTCTTCTGGAGCTCACCTTAGGGTTTATTTACAATGGAGAACTAATCTCCATATTCCTTCATAAACAGAGGATTGGGAGAAGTTGGCAGCCTTGTCTCTGTGGAGGATTAAAATCATTTTCTCCAGATTAGTATGGTGTGTTACTTCAGGATAATCCCAGCCCTGGGGATATAGTTTGAAGACCTTCAAAGACCATGCCAGCATGGCTGCTCTAAAACTGCCTAAATACAGTAGAGACTTGGTCCACAGTGTGGTGTTGGTGGGGTAATAGAACTTTTATAACAGGGAAGAGGAATAGGTTATTGTAGGCAATTCTCTCAGAAGAAATTAATATAGTTCTCTAGGGACTTCCTTTCATTCCTGTGAGGATGAGTTGGTATTAAAAGGGCAAGGCTGTTTCCTCCCTGGCCTCTGCCTTCCTGTCTCATCATATGATTCTTTTTCACAAATACGGATACATATATTTCTTTCATGATGTCATCTACTATGTTGAGATGCAGCCATGAAGATAATGTGAGCCACATAAACTTATGTTCTTTATATTCAGATTCACACATCTTGTTATAGCTATAGAAAAATGGACTAAGTCAATATTAAAGTCAAGAACAAGAAAAAAATCTCTACATGTAGAAAGTAAATAAGGTGTTGCTGAGGGATGAAAGCTAGAGGGCATGGAACTTCTTTTTTTTTTTTTTTTTTTTGATTTTTTTTTTTAACATGGGACCTGGGATCCGAACTCAGAACCTTCTGCTTGTGAGACAGAGTCACAACCCCTGAGCCATCTCTCTAGCCCCAGAGGGCATGGAACTTCTATTGGGGATGACTAAAATGTTCTACAATTGGCTATTTGTGGCGAGATGGTTCAGCAGGTAAGGTGCTTGCTGAGTAAACATGACAAACTGAATACAAATCCCCAAAACCCATGTAAAGGTGGACATGGAAACTCTTCAAAGTTGTCCTTTGACCTTCACATGTACATCCAAAAATACATCTATCTCTATCTCTCTCTCTCTCTCTCTCTCTCACACACACACACCACACACACACACACACACACACACACACACACACACACAACAAAAGTAATAAAACTGGGCTGGAGAGATGGCTCAGGGGTTAAGTCTCTGCTTCCTAAGCAGAAGGTCCTGAGTTTGGATCCCAGGTCCTGAGCTGGACTCTTCCACATGGAAATGGTGGCAGCCTATACTTCAATCTTGGTGGGTGGAGACTGGGAAATCCCAGGGCAAAGCAAAAGGGAGATAGAAGCAATCCAGGATGATTCCTGTAATAGTTACTCTTGTGTGTTGCTGTGAGAGAACATTCAAAGTCAAGCAACTTAAGGAGGAAGGAAGATTTTTTCAGCTTATGGTTCCAGAGGAGAGATAGAGTCTTTCATGGTGGAGGCAGCAACACTGGCTGGCTGGCGGAAACAGGAAACAGGCTAAGTCACTTCCATCTGCGAGGCTGAGAGCTGCAAGACTGCTTGTTGCAAAGGTAGACTCCTACTGGAGGCAGGGTGGGACTAAACCATTTCAAGGCCCACCCATTGTGACCACCTTCCTCCAGCAAGGCTCCACCTCTCAAAGGTGCCATGACCTTCCCAAACACGAGACTATGGGGGGACACATTTCAAACCATTACAATTCCCAGAGTTGTCCTTGGCATAGTGCCCTCTCTCTCTCTCTCTCTCTCTCTCTCTCTCTCTCTCTCTCTCACACACACACACACACACACACACTCTCTAAATAAAAATAAACTTAAAAAATGTTTTTTTAAGGGCGATCTAGCTCTTCATGGCCCTCTAGTGCCATGAGTCCGTTTCCAGCTGCCTACTTCTCTTGGAGGCAATCTAGCCCCTCATGGCACTCCAGTGCCATGAGTCTGTTTCTTGTTCCTTACTCCTCATGAATTCCATGCCTAGGCACTGTGAGTTCTCATGGGCTCCCTAGCCCCTCATGGCACTCTAGTGCCATGAGCTCTGTTTCATTTCTGCTTCTCATGGAGGCTTCCTAGCTCCTCATGGCACTCCACGTCTGGAGTCTGTGAGTTCCAACCTTTCTCTTTTCTAATAAACTCTACCTTAATCCTCTATACGTGTCCTGGTTTCAATCTTCGACTCCAGAACACAAGAACCCTACAACACTGGTAAGGTTGAGACTGTTTTCCCTGCAACATTTCCTTCCTTCCCTCCTTCCCCCCTCCTTCCCTCCCTCCCTCTTTCCTTCCTTCCCTCCTTCCTTCCTCCCTCTTTCCCTCCCTCTTTCCCTTTCTTGTCCTTTCCTCCCACTCCCTCCACCTCTTCCTTTCTTTGACACAGGGTCAAGCTTGTATCACCCAGCCTAACCCCCCAGGGCACAGTTGCTAGTGGGAACTGGGCCTTTCAGAGGTTGGGCGATGAGGAAAGCATAAAAGGGAGGCAGGGAGGAAAGGAAGCCTTGGGAGGCCGCTCTGGCTTCCAGGCACCTGCTGGCCACTGCTTTCCAACAGCTGGAGATGGATATCTTGAGGCGACAGCATTTCATGCTCAGTGCACAGGACACTTTTGCTGACAGCTTTATTTCACCCTCCTGCATGGTGCTGAAACCACCTGCCAAACAGCCCCTGTCTCTTTGGACCCTCATGCTAGGGTCACCAAGTTCACCCTCAAAATGGCTCACTTGACTAGCAAAGAACATTTTTCATTCTCCTAAAAGGCTCCTAAGTAGGGGTTGGAGAGATGGCTCAGGGTTTAAATCTCCGCCTTACAAGCAGGAAGTCCTGAGTTCAGATCAGGAGGCAATGAAGGCAGCTTGTACTTCAATCATGGAAGGCAGAGCTTGGGAAATCCAGAGCAAAGCAAAAGGAGGTAGAAGCAGTCCAGGATGATTCTTGATCCTCCACAGGAACACACAGTGCCCTCTCTCACACACACACACACACACACACACACACACACACACACACACACTAAATAAAAAAAAAAGAAAAAAATGTTTTTTAAAATAATAACACTGGGGGCTGGAGAGGTGGCTCAGAGGTTAAGCCTCTGCCTTGGAGGCAGAAGGTCCTGAGTTCGGATCTTAGACCCCACGTATAGACGCTGGGCCGAAGCAGGGGTGGCCTGCATTTCTGGCCCTGGTAGGGTGGAGCCTGTGAATCCCTGGGCAGAGTAAACAAGGAGGAGGTGCAGGCTGTCCGTGGTGGTTCCCGAATTTACCTGTGGTTCTACACACATCTACACACACACACACACACACACACACACACACACACACACACACAATTGAATAAATAATAAAAAAATAAATAAAATAATAACACCGATGCTATAATAGAAACCACTAAATTGTTTTCCATTAGTTCATTTGTGCATTTATTTATCTTTTTTTTAATTTTTTTATTATTATTTATTCAACTTGTGTGTATGTGTGCGCACGCGCGTGTGTGTCTGTGTGTGTAGAACCACGGACGAATTCGCGAACCACCATGGACGCTTCCACCTCCTTCTGCCCTGGGATTCACAGGCTCCGCCCTACCAGGACCAGAAGCGCAGGCCGCCCCCGCTTCCGCCTGGCGTCTATACGTGGGATCTGGGATCCGAACTCCGGACCTTCCGCCTGCAAGGCGGAGGCTTAACCCCTGAGCCACCTCTCCAGCCCATTTATTTATCTTTTTGCATGTGTGCATGATGTATGCAAATATGGTACAGGCATCTGTGTATGTGGTGCGCGTGCACATGCTCATGAATTAGTGTGCATGACCTGTACTATGGTGTGCATATGACAATTAGATGATAACCTCAGTAACCTTAGGTGTTGGTCTTTATCTTCTACCTTGTTGGAGACAAAGTGTCATTTGTTGTTTGATGCTTACATAGGCTAGCTGGCCTGTGAGCTCCCAGGAATTTTCCTGTCTCTGTTTCTCATTTTGCCATAAGGCATGATTGTATATGGGTGCTATCACATCTGGCTTTATGGGTTATGGAAATCCAAACTCAGAATCTTAAGCTGATGTGGTAAGCACTTTACCCATTGAGCAATTTCACCAACCTTATTTACTTATTGATTTGTTTGTTTGTTTGTTTGTTTTAAGATAAGGTCTCCCTAAACCTCCCAGACTGGTTAACCATGTAACTCAGGCTGGCCTGAAAATTTGGCAATCCTTATGCAGACTCTGATGTACCAGAAACATAGCTGTACGTCATTATGTCTACCCAAAATGGGTGAATTATATAGAAATAAAGCTGTTAAAAAAAATGAGAAGCATACCTGGGGGCTGTCTTGTTTATAATTGTTGGGTGCCAAAGTTTGTTGCAAGGACCAGAAAGGACACTTCAGTACAGATCTTACGGTTTCTCAAGGCTTCTTTGTTAGTCTGTGGGAAAACATAAGGCATTTAGGCCAACAGCACAGCAGATGTAAAAAGTTACACTCATTCTCGTCCTCCCACTCCCTAACTCAGCTCACTGATAATAGCTCAGCTCAACATTTCTGAAGTACGCAGTGTGTACAAGAAACATGGGACCTGAAACAGTCGGGGTCTCTTTATTCATTCCAATATTTAAAATTAGATCACTATGATAATGAACTCTATATATACAAATATAGATCATTAGAGGAAAGGCAACTGGTGCCAAGAATAGTTGTAAGGCAGCCTGGGATTCTAGTCTCCCTCTGTGGCATGGAAGGAAACATGGTGACATCAGCCATGGTAGAACCAATTATCCGTCCTTGGAGCTGAGCAAGTTCCAGACCTTGACTCCCTCCTCACATGCCTCCAATCACCCCTTCATTTGGCTGTTAGACTCAATTTGTTAGTCTATTTTCATACCCCTCATTTTCTCACCCACCCCACTCCTACAATGTCCAAATTGGCCTTCCAACACTGAAACCATTTGCCGGAAATTCATTAAACTGAACACATGGGAAATTACAGAGGAGATTTCACTTGTCACTTAGGCTCAAATATAGAAAGCAATTTGAAAAGGACAGTGCGGGGAAGACTATTTTTGTCTTGCTTGTTTGTGCTGAGTTTTCTTATCTTGCTGTCTCTCATCCTCTTCATTCTCTTCCTATCTCTCTTCTTCCTTTTTTTTTTCTTCTTTAAATTAAGTGGTGGGCTTTTAAAGCTGTGTTCCAGCCTCTTTGATCTTACCCTAGGTTCTGTTATCTTACATTTTAGAGTATGTTCCAACTTCATCATTCATCCAACATATATTGAGTATCTACCATGTCACAGGCTCTGTGCTAGACACTGTGCCCTGGGATTCAGAGAGGAATTAGGCCTCTGGAGACCTTACTGTTATGAAGTTTACAGTTTGATAAGGGAGGCAGGCTTTAAGTAGAGTGAATTCAGATATAGTCACAGGAAAGCTGGGAGGTAGTTATAGCGCCTTTCTGATTATTGTATTTAGCTTACCACCTGATAAATGGGGATGTGAAAACAGGCAGAATCCTGACATGTTTATTAGGGAATAAACCTAGTATGTAGTGTATATATAAATTTATTAGAGTATTTATATCATAAAAGATGTAAGAAAACCAAAGACTTTGTTTTGTATATGCTGTGAGTCAAGTCTCCTCAGTGAAGAGAACATCAAGTTAGCAGTCACTTGTGGATCTGATTCTAACTATCTCACTTACAGATGAACTGTTTGATTTTGAGGGAGGTGATCTCTGAACCTCATTTCTCCCACCTATAGATTTAGAATAGTAACTGAGCATTGGTGGAATGTGTCTGTAATCTCCATATAGCTGCTTGCCTGAATGCTGCTGATAAATTCATGACAAAACAGCTTAAGTGATTTTATTTTGGCTTATGATCATCTGGTTACAGACTATCTTAGCAAGAGAGCTTATACTAACACTGGGAGGCCACACCATATTCACAGGACTCCTGAGAGAAGGATAAAGGATAGCATGTCTGTCTAAGAGTAGCAAAAAGTACCAATTTTCTGAACTAGCTGCCTCCATCTTCTCTACCTCCCCTGTAATAGTTCCACTTACCATAGGCAGGGTCTTTTCCATCAATCAATCTCCTATAGGCTTGTTCAGGCTTAATTCAACTACTAATTCTTTACAAGTGTGCCTAGAGCTGGAGCCCTTCAATTGTCAAGCTGACTCCTGTAGCTATTACACCCAGCTACTTGAGAGATCCGGGTAGGGGAATTGTTTGAACCCGAGCTACATAATAAAATTCAATCTCTAGAAAAGATTTTCCTGTTTTTTTACTTTCTATTTTTAAAAAAGAGACATGATGTAATTCTTAAACCTAGGCCATCTAAGAGATCATCACATAGACCTGCCCCAGCTGCTAGGCTTCCTAGGTGCTAGGATTACCAATGTGATCCACCATGTTCAATTGAAAATTTGTTAACATTTTTATTTATTCACCATGTTTATGTGTGTGTGTGTGTGTATGTATGTGTGTGCGTGTGTGCATGCATGCCATGGCACATGTGCAGAGGTCAGAAGACATTTTTTGAGAGTCATCTATCTTTTTCTACCATATAGGCTCTAGCGATCAAAATCAGATTGCTAGGCTACCCTCTGAACCATCTCACCAGTCCTCCTCCTCACAATTTTTTAAATTAAAAAATAAGAATATGATTGGGGGAGATAGTGCAGATGATAAAATATTTGCTGTTGCAGGTGTGAGGACTTGAGTTTGAGCCCCAGACTGATTAAAAAAAAAAAAAGAATAAACTAGGTGTGGTGGCATGTTCTTATAATCCCAGAACTGAGGAGGCAGAAACAGGCAGATCCTTGGTGTTGAATGGCAGGGTCAGTCTATAATAATAATAAAATAATAATAATGATGATGATATGTTGGATATGGCAGATTATGTCTATAATCCTAGCACTCAGAAGGCTGAGGCAGGAGGATTGTAGAGAGTTTGATATCAGTCTGGGCTACATAGCAAATTCTAGGCCAACCTGGGCTACACTGAGGCTCTGTGTCAAGAAATTCTAAATTCCTCTCCAAATCCTCACATAATTCCTATTTAATTTGACTGGATTGGAAACAAATGAATAAATAAGTAAATTGAATAAAAAGCAAACAACTCTAGTCTCCCAACTGGAAATGAGGCTTCTCAAAGTATATCTAACAATCATATACCCAGAGAAATGAGTTGCTAGGATTCTAGGCTAGCCTGGGTTACAGAGTAAAGCAGAAAGAAAGAAATGAAAGAAGAAAGAAAAAAGAAAGGAAAAAGAAAAAGGAAGAGAAAAAAGAAATAAGAGGAAAAAAGAGATTCTTTAACTGTGGCATGGAAATAGAAACAATCCTCCTTTAGGCAATTTTAAACTTTATTTGTGTGTGTGTGTGTGTGTGTGTGTGTGTGTGTGTGTGTGTGTGTGTGAAAGGGTATTGTGTATTGCTGTGGAGGCTCATGGGTGACTTTGGGAACCATCCTGGATTGCTTCTACCTTCTTTTTGCTTTGCCCTGGGAAGGAAGGCCATAGCCGATTCCATCTGGTGTTTTTTATTTGGGACCTTGAATCCAAACTCAGGGCTTTCTGTTTGCAAGGCAGAGTCTTAACCCCTGAGCCATCTCTCCATCACTCCAACCCTCCTTTGGCAGTTTTATTTTATTGTTATTATTTTAAAATATTTTATTTTTATTTATTTCTCTCTCTCTCTCTCTCTCTCTCTGTGTGTGTGTGTGTGTGTGTGTGTGTGTGTATCAGGGGGCACTGTGTGTTCCTGTGGAGGATTAAGAGTGATATCGGGAATCATACTTCTACCTTCTAGCTTCGCTCTGGGATTTCCCAGGTTCTGCCCACCAGGGTCAGAAGGGCAGGCCACTGCTGTATCTGCCTGGCGTTTTTACATGGAACCCGGGATCCAAACTCATGACTTTCTGCTTGTGAGACAGAGTCTTAAACCCTAAGCCATCTCTCCAGCACTCCTTAGGCAGTTTTAGAGCAGCCATGCCGGTATGGCGTCTGAAGGTCATCCCCACCACTGCAGGGATTACCTGCCTGGAGTCCATGAGCTCTCCAGGGCTCTCTTGCCCCTCGTGGATTCACGGATTCACATCCAGTAATTCCCTTCTTTCTCTCCTCCAATAAACTATGCCTTAATCCTCTACTAGTGTTTTGGTTTCAGTCTTCAACTCCGGAACACAAGAATCTGGATTACATATAGCCCTCAGAAGAGTGATCCTGCAACACTCCTGCAGTATTGTCCTGTGTTGTGGAGTTAGAGAAACTAGACACCATGAATGGTTTCACAACTTCCTTTTCTGGGCATATTCATCTGGGCCGTGCCAGAAGAGGCCTAATGTAGAGACTGAGATTGCATCTAACAGCCTTTTCATATTCCACTTGGCCTAAAGAATCCCGGAAAGATGCATTAAGATTCTTTTTTAAAAAAAATTTATTTGTGTATGTGTGTGCGTGTGTGTACTTCAGATGTCATCCTGGATTGTTCTACCTCCTTTTTGCTTTGCTTTGGGATTTCCCAGGCTCTGCCTTCCAGAAGTTGCTAATTTGGTTTACCTGATTCCTCCTCTTTGATAAAGATGATATTGCTTCAATCAGAGATTCCTTGAAACTGTAAAAGAAATGAGGGTTCCATCTGGGGAAACCAGCTGAGGCAGCTTTCAAAGGACTAAGCTGGCTGGGCAGGCAGCTCTGGTGTTCCAGGATTCCTTCTCCTTCACCCTCCATCCATTGAAAAGTTCAGGTTGCTTTTATTCTAAATTATTTGCAAAGGGGATTTTATACTTTTCTCTCTCACCACCATCTTTCTTCCTCTGCCCCCTTTTCTTCATTCTCATTTCTCTTCATTTCTCTCTTATGCTTCCTCCTTTCCTGTTTTTTTTATCCTCTCCTTTTCTCCCAATTTCCATTCAGCTGTTGCTGTCATCATCCATCTCACCAGGATTTCAGTTCCAAGTACTTTAACATTCATTCTTGATTTAAAGTATTATTCTTTTCTAATCATAAGAGCAACACTCTGTGTGTGTGTTTCCCACTGTATAGTCATGTATAGTCAGCTGTGTTGGAGGATGTGATGGCTCATATCAATTATCAATGTCCAACTGACAGCAGGATGGGCACATATGAGAGGGATCCATCGTATTAAGGTCATTCTCTGAGCATGCCTGTGAAGGACTATTTTGATTGAGTTAATTAATGTTGGAAGATACAGCCCAGTGTGGGAGGGACCATTTCCTGGGCAGGTGGTCCAAGACTGTATAAAGCTGGGGTGAGCTAACAAGCTTGCATGCATTGGTCCTTGCCCTTTGTGCCCGCTGTGGATGTCATATGACCAGCTGCTTCAGGCTCCTGCTCCTCTAACCTTTCTATATGGTGCACTATAAGTTGGCAATGTGACAAAATTAAATCACTTCACCCTTAGATTGTTTGGGAGCAGGTGTTTTGTTGCAGAAATGTGTAAAGAAACTAAAACAGGGGAAGACCCTTGGGTATGGTATTTTTAAAACTTTAAAAAATTATTTATTTGTGTGTGTATAAGTGTGTATGTGTGTCTTTGTGTGTGTGTGTGTGTGTGTGTGTGTGTGTGTATTACAGTGTACATGTGGGGATCAAAGGACAACTTGTGAGACTCAGTTCTCAAACAATTTGTTTTTGTTTTTAAATTTTTTATTACTTATTATTTATTTGATTGTGCGTGTATGCATGTGTGCGCATGTGTGTATGTATGTGTGTGTGTGTAGAACCACGGACGAATTCGGGAACCACCATGGACGCCTCCACCTCCTCCTTGTTTACTCTGCCCCGGGATTCACAGGCTCCGCCCTACCAGGACCAGAAACGCAGGCCACTCCAGCTTCTGCCTGGCTTCTATACGTGGGGTCTAGGATCCGAACTCAGGACCTTCGTCCTGCAAGGCGGAACCACCTCTCCAGCCCCCAGTTCTCAAACAATTTGTACAGGTCTGTTTCTCTTTCTACTATGTGGGTACCAGGGATTGAAATCGGGATGTCAGGCTTGGTAGCAAATGCTTTTACCCACTGAGGTATCTCACCAGTTCCAATTTTTTTAAACTTTTAATATGGGGGCTGGAGAGGTGGCTCAGTGGTTAAGCCTCTGCCTTGAAGGCAGAAGGTCCTGAGTTCGGATCCTAGACCCCATGTATAGACGCGGGGTGGAAGCGGGGGGGGGGGGGGCAGCCTGCGCTTCTGGTCCTGGTAGGGCGGAGCCTGTGAATCCCGGGGCAGAGTAAACAAGGAGGAGGTGGAAGGCAGTCCATGGTGGTTCCCGAATTCGTCCGTGGTTCTACACACACGCGCACACACACACATATACATACGCGCACACACACACAATTGAATAAATAAAAAAAATTTAAAAAAAATAAAAAAAATAAACTTTTAATATGGTAGTAATCATAAATGATCACAGGGGCTAGGAATATTGGATTTCACATTTCCCAGACCTCTTAGACTTTTTTCTTCATATAGCTTAGCCTGGGCCAAGTGATCTTTGACACATTAGGAAATACTAACCTCATATGCAATAATTACTTTTCTTGTTATTTTGATCAAATACATGAGTAAAGCAACTTAAGGAAGGAAATAGAATTTAGTTTGGCTAGCTCACAGTTAGAGGTTATGGTTTATCATGGTAGAAAAGTCATGGTAGCAAAAGTGTGCAGCAACTGGTCACACTGCATCTACAGATAAAAAGCAGAGAGATGATGAATGCTGGCTCTCGGCTTGCTTTCTCCTTTTTATTCAGTCCCAGGACTTTGGCCCACAGAGTGTGATGCTGGTGAAATTTAAGGCGTGTCTTCTTTCTTCAGCTAAGTATTTAGCTATGATTCCATGGTGATTATAAATCCTGTCACATTGACATCATGTATTCAATTTTTTCCTTCTTTTTATGTGTATGTGTATGTGTATGTTTGTGTGTGTGTGTGTGTATGTGTGTGTGTGTTCTTGCCAGATGCTAGAGATAAAACAATGATCAAAATAAACAAAACTACCAATTCTTATTTCAAGGAGTTTACATTCTAGTGGAGGGGACAAATCATGGCCTAAATATGTGAAATGCATTCTATTATGTATGGCGTATAATTATAAATGTTAAAAATAAAGCAGAAAAAAGATAAGAGGATGTGGAAGCTTCAATTTATGAGCAGAGGATCAAGGAAAGGTACTTGAAGCACTGGAAGAAGATTGAGGCTATGGCTCCATTAGTAAAATAGCTCTCAACATGCATAAAGCTCTAGGCCAGAGACCTAGCACAGTATAAATCAGGTGTAGTAGTATATACTGTTATCACAGCACTGTGGATGTGGATGCTGTTGAGGAAGTCCAACATTATTTTCAGATACATACCAAGTTTGAGGCCAGCCTGGGCTACATAAGACCCTCTTTTGAAAGAAAGGAAGGAAAGGAGAAAGAGAGAGAGTTCAAAAGGGCTTGAGGTAGGGCTGAACTAACAGTGGTAATAAACGAGGTTAACAAGTTGAAGATGGAGAGTTCAGATGCCAGATTTATAAAGAAATAAGGTGATAGATGGATGACAGGCTATGATGCAATAATAGTACTATATGGAAGTTCCATTATGTTGCTGCAAATGAGTTATCTCCTAACTTCAAGAGCTTAAAATAACATTGCAAATATTTCTCTCACAAGTATCTGAGAAACAGGAGAGAAGCTGGATCAGGGTCACTAATGAAGGTACATGTGCACATGTGATATGTGTGTGTGCATGAGTGAAGGCCAGAAGACAACCTTGGCTACCATTCCTCAAGCACCATCCACCGTTTTTTGAGAAAAGTCTCTCACTAGCCTAGAACTAATTCAGTAGATAGGGTGACTGGCCAGTGAGCCCTAAGGATTCACCTGTCCTAGCCTTTCTGGTGCTGGGATTACAAGTGTGTGTCACTATACTCAGCTTTTTTTTTTTTTTTTTTTTGGTCTGTGTATGTCTGTGTATCAGAGGGCACTGTGTACACCTATGGAGGTCCAAGGGTGACTTCAGGAAACACCCTGAATTGTTTCTATCTCCTATTTGCTTTTGCCCTCGAGTTTCCCAGGCTCCGCCTTCCAGGTAGAAGTATAGATTTTTACGTGGGATCTGGGATCTGAACTCAGGACCTTCTGCTTGCTAGACAGAGATTTAACCCCTGAGCCATCTCTCTCGCCTCTGAGTCCTAGGGATCAAACACATGTCCTTGTGCTCATAAAGCAAGCACTTTACTAAATGAAGTATCTCTCCAGCACTCCCAGTTTTTTTCTTTTTCCTTTTTTTTTTTTCCCTGTGAGACAGGATTTCTTATAGGCCAGATTAAGTTGGAACTCTCTATATAGCTTAAGATGACCTTGAATTTCTGATCCTCCTGCCTCCACCTCATGAGAGTAGGAAGGTGTGCAGTCAGTCATCTGAAGATAACTTCGAGCAGGGCTAGAGGATCTGCTGCCGAGTTCATTCATGAGGCTTGGATATGTGCCCCTCTGTAAGGCTGATCACACTATGTCCCAGAGTAAGTGGAAGTGCAAGGGGAAATCTAAAAGACAGTGACTAAGAAAGGAAGCTGAAGTGTCTTTTATAACCTAATCCTGGAAATTACATAGGATTATTTTTGTCATGTGGCCACGTGGTCAAACCTTGATACCAGGTGGGGATGGGGACAATTGATCTCTGGGGAGCATTGCAAAGGCTGGCTACCATAGCCTATCTGGAAAAAAAAAAAAGTCTTCAAAACGACCATCTCTTCAACAACTATGTGTCATTAAAACATCGGGGCTCACAGTTTTCTAGGAAGAGGCCCAAATAGGGATAACACAATGATGGGGCACTTCAAAAAGCTTCTGAGAGTCTGAATTTGTGTTAATTTTGGCACAGATATGCTTGTTTTTTCCAAAGTTCTGCTACCTATTGGTTTGGCCTCATTATTTCATTCATCCAGCTAACTTGACTTCCAATAATCTTAGTTAAACCTGCATAGGAAAAACAAATCACTTTGAGGAAATCTATAGAATTTCAAAGGCAGACTGAAACTCCTCTGGGTAATTTAACCTTGAGATGATGCTGGCATTTTATGAAGGACAGAGCCGACCATCCATCCTTTCGGAATCCCCAGATGCCTTCTTCTTGATGATAGGCATCCTGCCTCGGGTAAGATGAATGACTGATGACAAGGATCAGAACATTTGCTTTGTCTTTGATCCAGTACCGGGTTTGTTCAGAACAAAGACATGGATGGCTCTCCTGGGGCCCAAAGTGGGCCTCCTGCCCAGCCCCTGCAAGCTCAGCCTCCACTCAGCACTTAGCAGGCCATTTTCCTCAGCTGAGCAGCAGATGGCATTGCAGCCTCAGGAGCGAGCATCCACAGCTGCTGACAAGAACAGGGCACTGTGAGGAACTCAGGCTTGGCGTTTGGGAGCTCTAGGGGCGGAGCCCCTGCTTCCCAGCTCTCAGCTCCAGAAATTTCTGCTCTGTGACTGCAAATGAAGATACCGTGAGGCTGGCATCTCAGACAGCAGGGCCCGAGCCCTCAGTTGGAAAACAGATGGTGAATAGAGGACTTTTTTTTTTTTTAATTTTTTTTAGATCTTTTGTGAAAAAGATAAAAATCAATGGCTCAGCAACTGTTTGTCCTTCACCAGCACTGAAGGGTCCACATGGAGTATAATCTGATATAGGAACTGGCAGATATGTCAGAATTCTCCTGGGATGACCAAATACAGTCAGAAATGACTCAAGGTATCTCCTGGTTCTGGATAGCATCTAGGGAATCTCAAGGATTCAAAAATGAATCCATCACTACTGTCCTCTTCTTGATGATCAGAAATAGCATTCAGTCCTACAGGCCAGTCTTACCTCTGCATCTCCTTTCCTCTCCATGTTTCTTTCTTTCTTTTTAAATTTGTTTTGTATTATTTTATTTATTTATTTAGCTAACATGTATATATCTCAGAGGGCAATGTGTGTCACTGTGGATGACCAAGGACAACTTCAGGAATCATCCTGGATTGCTTCTGCATCCTTTTTGTTTTGCTCTGGGATTTCCCAGGCTCTGTGATCTAGGATCCAAACTCAGGACCTTCAGCTTGTGAGACAGAGTCTTAACCCCTGAGCTATCTCTCCAACCCGAAAATTGTTGTATTATTTTATCTCTCTGTGTTTGTATGTGTGTGCTTGTGTAACAGAGGGCGTTGTATGTCCCTTGTGTCATCTTGGATTGCATCAACCTCCTTTTAGTTTCTGCTTTGGAATTTCCAAGTTCCACCTTCTAAAACCTCTCTAATCTCTCATGAGCCTGGACAGAGAGAAAGGTCCAGAGGTCACCAAAAGACCAGAGGGTCACTATTTTCCTTCTCCAGCACCTATGCTCCTTACCTTGTAATTCCAGAAAGAAAAGAATGTAAGGGGTTCACAATAGGCTTGCAGTATACAGAACCTTCTGTTTAACCATCATATGCCATTGGAATATCAGCTGGAAGGAGGAACAGCCTGACTTGTTTGCTGGTGATCCACAAATAGTGAACATAGTTATGAGTGATAGGGACTGAGGAGATGGCTCAGTTGGCAAAATGACTGCTACACAAGTATGAGGGATTAAGTTTGGATCCACAGCACTCACATAAAAAAGCTGGGGCTAGTAAAGCGTGTATCTGTAACCTTGGTGCTCACAGAGCAGAACTCATTAGCTAGTTGGCCTAGTGAATAGATGTGTTTTAGATTCATGGAGAAACCCTGTTTCAAAAAATAAAGTGGAGTGCAAACGAGGAAACAACCAACATTAACTGTTTACCTCTACACATATACATGTCATGTGTACCTGTGCGCACACATTCACATACACACACATACAAACACATGCATATACCACATGCCAGTGTACATGCGTGTACACACAAGAGAGAGAAATAAATGAGTGATAGAAGAATGAATGCTGAGTTGTGCATTTGGCACTATGAGTACAAACATTAAAAGTACGATCCTAGGGATGGAATCCCAGGTCCCATATAAAAATGCCAGGCAGAAAATGGCAGCGGCCTGCCCTGGTAGGCAGAGCCTGGGAAATCCCAGAGCAAAGCAAAAAGGAAATGGAAGCAATGCAGAATGATTCATGAAGACACCCTTGGTTCTTCACAGGGACACAGAATGCCCTCTGATACACACCCACACCCACCCACCCCCACATGCACACACACACATGCACACATAAAATAAATAATACAAAACAGTCTAGATGGTTGGGGATAAAAGTTATTATAGTGCTACCTAAGTCTGCATTGTGAAGACAAAGAAAGTTTTGTTCACTTATTCAGTAATTACTCCTGAAGACATACTGCTGACTTGAGGCAATAGGACAGATGGGAGGCCATAGATGAAAATATGAGGACCTCTTATCTGTAAGGAACTGTTGGTTGGGTAGAAAGAGAGAGAGAAGTAATAAATGGGCAGTTAACACACAAGTCACTACTGTTCTGGGGCTGAGCCTGCTAATAACAGAAAGCAGAGGACGCTTACCGAGTCTGAGGGTTCTGGAAGACGTTTTTGATAAAGGACTACTCACCTGATAGTGAGCAGTCCAGTAAACTATGATGGTCTGAGTAATGATGTCAGTGGAAGTAAAGGTCTCATTGGTGTTGGGGATAATTATGAATGTTCCTGGTTTCAAGAGGTTTACATCAGATAGTAAAGGTGCCTGTGTGAAAACCTGGAGACCTCAATTTGATCTCTAGAACCACTTACATAGGAGAAGGAGAAAAGTGACTTCTGAAAAGTTGTCCTCTGACCTCCACTTATGCATGCCACACATTTTCTCTCTTTCTCTCAAATCAAACAGCTTAAGGAAACAAGGGGATTTTATTCTGGTTTTAGATCGTCTGGTTTCAGTTCCTAGTTTAGCTTGGCAGGAGAGTTCACATCAACACCAGGGATCCAGGGAACTGGCCACACCATAGCCACACCATAGCCACAACATTGCTGAGAGAGGGGCCAACTTCACTTACCAAACAGCATGTCTGTCCAAGAATTAAAAAAAAAAGTACTAACTTTCTAAACCAGTTAAACAAGCTAGATAGAAGCTAAATATCATCTGGAAAAGCAGATGCAGTTATTTTTTTGGTCTGTGAGAGGGCACAAGGGTAAGCAGTGGGAGATTAGGTCAGAGGAGCTAACTTTTGCATGGCCATCCTCTACTGGTAATAAGATTATTTGCAAGTTAGAACAGATACATCATCCCAAATTCAGAAGATAAAAGCAAACTGTCCAAGGAAGCAGGAGAAAGCATTAGAACCAAAATAAGAAGAGATGGACCAAGAAAAGGAGAATGGAAAAAGACTGCTTATCAGAGAAGCAAGGAAGACTGGATGAGGTAGTTCCTATTGTTTGTCTAGCATAGGCAAGGTCCTGGATTTGACCACGCTATCGCTGCAAAAGTAAAGAGAAAAAAATCTGAAAATCCCTGTTGTAAAATGAGTCCCTGGACTCATTCTTCTCTCTTTACCTAAATCATCTTCTAAATTATTCTTCTCTCTTTACCTACCCCAAAGAGAGATCTTGGGTCACTTAACATAACGGTTAAGAAATTAGGATCTGTTTCGTTCTTGTTTTGTAAATTAGGGCAAATAACTTAATGAAGCCACTTTTCTCACCTGTTGATGCTGAAAGCTTGAAATGAGTTTAATGGGAACAGAAAACTTCCCTTGGGAAGCTTCACAGTAAGTCTTTGATGTTATTGGGATTTTCATGTGAGCCACATGGGGTACAGCGTGCAAGGCAGAGAGAAAGGGATGTAACTGAAGAGGGCTGAGTAGAAGGAGGGTGAGCTGTAACATGCTTGGGATTCTCTTGTGGCTTCCATAGCCCACTAGCAAAATCTTCCTCTGCTATGGTTTGCCTGTGTTCTCCAAAGTTGTATATTAGAAATGGTTCCCAATGCAGCACAGCTTGGAGGTAGAGCCTAATAAGAGAATGATTAGGTCTTTGCCTTAATGAATGGATTACTGTCTCTATTTTAGGAGTGGAATTGTTAAGAGTTTTTGCCCCTTCTTGCTTTCTTCCCTTTCCATTTTTTCCTTGTGTGTGTGCAGATGTGTTGGAGTTCACACATATATATGTTTGCATGTGTGTCTGCAGAGGCAAAAAGTCAATCTTGGGTGCTATTCTTCAGCAGATGTTCAACTTGGTTCTTTTTTTTTTTTTTTAAGAAACTTTTTTTTTTTTTTACCGTTATTGTGTGTGTTGTATCTCTCTGTGTGTGTGTGTATGTATGAAAGAGAGAAAGAGAGAGAGAGAGAGAGAATTACAGGCTGCTGCCATATCTGCCCAGCATTTTTATATGGATTTGGGATCAAAGCTCAGATTCTTTTACTTGGGAGGCAAATGTTTTAACTACTAAGCCATCTCCTCAACTCACCCCCCTTTTTATTTATTTATTTGTTTAGAGTGTGTGTGTGTGTGTGTGTGTGTGTGTGGTGTGGTGTGTATGCCCATGGAAGCCCAAGGGTGACTTTGAGAATAACTCTGGATTGTTCCATCTCATTTTTGCTTTACTCTGGGATTTTCCAGGCTCCGTCTTCCAGAGCCAGAAGTGCAGGAAGCCATCATTCTGCCTGGAGTTTTTATGTGGGATGTGAGATCTGAACTTTCAATTCCTTCTGCTTTAGAGGCAGAGCCTTAACCACTGAGCCACCTCTTCAGCCGCCCCACCCCCACCCCCTTTAAGACACGGTCTAGTGTAGTTTCAGGCTAAATGTTGTCCAAGAAGTTCACATGTCATCAAAGATGACCTTGAACTTTCCAGTCTTCCTGCTTCTTACTTTCCAAGGTCTGAAATTAAAGATTTGGCATGTGCCACCATACTTGGTTTATGTGGTGCTGGGGATGGAACCCAGGGGGTCGTACATGCTAAATGAGCACTTTGAGTTACATCCCCAGCTCTCTTATGCTTTCTTGAACTCAGCTTTCTGCCATGGCGTGACCCAGCAAGAAAGCCCTCATCAGATGCCAACCCTTGACCTTGCCTCCAGAGTAGTAAGAAATAAATCTCTGTTCTTTGCAAACTGCCCAGTCTCTGGAATTGTGCTATAGCAGCACAAAATGGACTAAGGTGTTAAACAAAGAGAGTTTCACCTACTTGCCTTTCCCCCAACCTCACTTTACAAATTAAGTATGACATCATCACTTGTGATTTCCAGAGCATACCAGGTCCTTCAAGCTTTTACATAAGCTGTTCTTTTGGATGGAAAGTAGTCCTTCAGACTTGTTTTCATGGCAAATATCAGGATGTCTTCAGAGACCTGGAGCAGGTGTTGGGAAAGACTTAGGGCATATGTGCTGCAGGCGAAGCATAGTGTCCTAAAGAGAAAGAGGAGAAGGAGGAAGTTAATATGACTCAAATAAATGGCATTTGACAGAGAATCAGACAAATTGGTGGATATGTTTCTTTTGATCGTGAGGCTAAAATGGGAAGCAAAGAAAAGGGAAGAGGTTTAACATTTCAAACACAGTCTTGACCCTCCCTCTTTGCCATTTTCTCTCTCCTTCCTTCCATCAGGGCCTAAGTTCTCTGGGAGGAATTACAACCTGAAAGTGTCACCTAGGGACTTATTCATGTATTCCAGTTAGGAACCTCAACTGAGGCCCCAGGATGAGAAGGCAGACTTATATGGAAAGTATCTTAGAAAGACATGTGTGAAGGACTATGGCAGTCTGTGGCTCACTCAACTCAGGGTAGCCTTAGAAGGCTTCATAGGGGCTGGAGAGATGGCTCAGGGGTTTAGACTCTGCCTTCCAAACAGAAGGTCTTGAGTTCAAATCCCAGGTCCCACATAAAAATGCCAGGTAGAAACTAGAAACAGCAGTGGGAAATCCCAGAAGGAGGTAGAAGTGATTCAGGATGATTCCCGAAGTCACCCTTGGCCCTCCACAGGGACACATAGTGTCCTCTGATACACACACACACACACACACACACACACACACACACACAGAGTAAAATAAATTTTTTTTTTAAAAAGAAGGCTTCCTAGGAAAGGAAACTGTTAGAAGCCAGTGGGTAAGATGCCTTATTCACCAACCTGGTGACCTGAGTTTGATCCCTGGAAGCCTACATGGTAGAAGGAGAGAACTGACATTTGAAAGTTGTCCTCTGACCTCCGTTCATGCACCATGACATGCATGTGTATTCTTTCTCTCTATCTCTGAACGTATACCAAGCTTGCCAACATCCTTTCATTAAAAAAAGAAAAAGAACAGGAAAAAAAAAGCAAAGGGGAACTGAATCTTGGCAAAAGAACAGATGGCCAGATGGGAAAGGGTTTCTAAGCGACGGGCACGGCATGAATGAAGACTGACTGTGGCTGGTTCCTGTGAGGTTAGAGCAGGTTCCTCACTCCCTCTCCACAGAACTGACTCTCTTTGGTTTTCTTCTCCCAGCCCATCCTTAGAACCATCAAACCTTCATGTCATTCTGTTTTAAAAATATTTTATTGATTTATTTTTTATTTTTATTGGAGAGAGAGAGAGATGCACCGTGTGGGCTTCTGGGAATTGAACTCAAATCACAGATTGGCAAGCAGGCACCTTACCCACCCACAGACCTATCATCCACCTTCATGTCATTCTCAGCTTTGAGTTTTGGAAATAGAGATCCAGAGGGAGAAAGAGACCTGCTTAAAGGCTCTCAGTGACTGAGGAACTTAGATTCTGAACTCAGGTTTCAGATTGATCTTTGTTCGCGTCTCCCAGAACCATGTCACCCTGCCCACACTGGCCCCTTATCCAACCCCCACTCCCAACTACCAGGTAAGATAGGGAAAAAATTTTCCTTAAGTCTTTTATCCAGTAATAATAATTACAGCAAATTATCTTTGTTGAATATTTATTGTATGTTCTAAGTGGGTCAGAAATGAAACTGTCTTCTTTCATGTGCCTTACACACAAGTGTGGAGACAGAAGTTAAATACATAGGCTTATAACATGTCAGATAGTTACAATTCAGCTGGGTGAATGGCAAGATGGCTCAGTGTGTAAAGGTACTTGTTACCAAGCATGAATGACAACATGAATGTAGTCCCCAAAATTCATATGGAGAGTCAACTTCTAAAAAGATGACCTCTGACTTCTACATGTATGTTGGGGTACACACACATACACACACACATTTAAGTGATGAAAAAGGTACCTGTAGTGGAGCAAGTTATTATGTTGGTATGGCAGGGTTTGTATCACTGAGAAATTGTGTTACCTTCATTGGATTGAGCACCGTGTGTGTGTGTGTGTGTGTGTGTGTGTGTGTGTGTGTGTGTACATACTCACCTGTGTATGCATGTGTGTGTGTGTGTGTGTGTGTGTGTGTACGTACTCACCTGTGTTGCATGTGTGAAGACCAGAGGTTGACTTCAGGTATCTTCCTCTATCACTATTTTTTTACACGAGTGCACGTCTATATGTGTGTGTGTGTGTGTGTGTGTGTGAGAGAGAGAGTGGGCACTTGAGAGTGAGTGTGCCTATGGAGGTCTAGGGTAGCCTCACTTATTGCTTTTCTTGGGGTTTCTCAGGCTGGAAGTGCAGGCTGCTGCCATTTCCTTCCATTGTTTTACATGTGGGATCTGAGAATCAGAACTACTGAGCCATCTCTCCAGCCTTCCACCTTAATTTTTGAGAAAGAGTCTCTCACTGAACTTGGAGAGAGATGTTTCAGCTAGACGGTCCAGCTATCAAGTTCTTATTTCTGCCTGGAGTTAAAGGTGAACATGGTCATGTATGGCTTTTATGGATTTTATGTGGGTTCTGGGGATCCAAACTCAGGTTCTCTGCTTATGGAGAAAGCACTTTACCCACTAATTTTAATTGTATTATATTGTATTGTATTCTTTTAAAAATTTTTTATTATTTATTATTTATTCAATTGTGCATGTATGTGTGCGCACATGTGTGTATGTGTGTGTGTGTGTGTAGAACCACGGATGAATTCGGGAACCACCATGGACCGCCTCCACCTCCTCCTTGTTTACTCTGCCCCGGGATTCACAGGCTCTGCCCTACCAGGACCAGAAACGCAGGCCACCTCCGCTTCCACCCAACATCTATACGTGGGGTCTAGGATCCGAACTCAGGACTTTCCATCTGCAAGGCAGAGGCTTAACCCCTGAGCCACCTCTCCAGCCCCTGTATTGTATTCTTTTGAGACAGAGTCTCATGTATTTAGGTTGGTTTCAAACTCAGTATGTAGCCAACTCAGGCTTTGAATTCCTGATTCTCCTACCTCCACCTCCCAAGTTCTAAATTAAGGGCATGTGCCACCATGCCCAGTTTTGTGGCTGTTTTTAAATGTGGGTGCAGGAACCTGAACTCAGATCCTCATGTGTGTGCTACACTTTACTGAGTGGTCCATCTCTCCAGTCTGGATACAGCACTCTGAAAGAAATGGCTTCTTCTTCTTTTCATTCCTTCCTTCCTTCCTTCCTTCGTTCCTTCGTTCCTTCCTTCCTTCCTTCCTTCGTTCCTTCCTTCTTCCTTCTGTCCCTCTCCTTCCATTCCTTCCTTTCGTTCCTTCCTTCGTTCCTTTCCTTCCTTCCTTCATTCCTTCCTTCCTTCCTTCCTTCCTCATTCCCTCCCTCCCTCCCATCCCTCCCTAACTTCCCTCCCTCTCCCTTTCTCCCTTTCTCTCTTTCTCCCTTTTTCTCTCTCTCTCTCTTTCTTTCAATTGACTAACCAGCTCCGTAGAACTACATATGGCATACTATCTGTAAATATTTGGAAATCCAAAGTTGATAGGAATGGTAGTACACATCTATAATCTCAGCATTTTGAGAGATTGAGGAAAGAGGATTGGGTCTGAGGTCAGCTTCAGTTGGAGAGAAAGAGAGAACATCAAAGCTAAAGCGTTTACAGGATTCAAGCCATCAGTTAAATTAGTGCATGGAAAATCTTAGAGTTCAGTACTGATGTCTCTAGAGCCCACTTATCCTCTGAATAAAGGTGGGCTTAAAAGGGACTCTGGTGGCTCTCTGTATTCTCCTAACCTCTCTGGAATAAGTACAAAAATGAGAGCCTGCCATGGCCCCTCAAGATCTGGGAATGGAGCTGGGCATGGTGGCATACACCTGCAATCCTGATATTTAGAGGTGGAGAGGCAGGAGGATCACTATTAGTTCAAGCTCCATTCTTGGCTGTATACTAAGTTCCAGAATAGCTCCGGGCCAAGTGAGACCCTGCCTCAAAAAATAAACAACAGAAAAAAGAAAAACAAAAAAAAGATCTGGAAATCTTTCTCACGCTTACTACTGTGAGCTGCTTCATAGCGGTCAGCCATGATTCTTCAGAGTCTTTCCAATTCCTTCCAGCTTTAGCTGCTGAGGCAGCTTGACTTCCTTCTTTCTCTTCATCATCATTTTACTCACTTTACCTAAAGCTTTCGGGTTCCTTCTATTTATTTCTCTCATTCTAGTCCTCTTATCTTTACTCTTCCCCATCTTCCTTTCCTTCCCTCCCCTCCTTCATAGAGCCTTGCTCTTTCCTTCCTAAACTGAAGGGCAGTAGTGTAGTAAAACAAATTGCTGTCAACAAAAGCACATTTCCACTGAATTTATCTCCATGCAGGGAAGATTTATCAGGGTCTCCCACCCTGCACCGTTATGTAAATGTGGTAATCTGATGGAAATGTAACATCTAAGGAATCTGAGGATAGAGTAACCATAAAAATTATCAATTACTCACTGACAGTTTGCTTAACTCATTCATTGCCTTGCCTGCCTCTTCCACTTTGGGGGTATGTCTTGACAAGCCGTGGCAGCTTATAAAAGATGCTTTCTGCTTTCTTGGGTCCTGGAAAGTCATCTAGAGGATCAAATGTTTGTAAAGTGCCTGAAAAAATGCTACATAATTGAAGGAAATTATTATTTCTCTCACATGGGCCATCTCTGTGCCTCTAGTTTGACAGATGTCAGCTCTCTTTACAATTCTAGGTTGACCCTAGGCCTGAGTGTCTGTAGCTCTCTTTTGTCTGCCTACATCTACAAGCAGTAGCACTCCCTAGGCACCCTATGATCACATTGATGTGTGTTTGCCCTACAAGTTTAATAGAAAGATAACAGGATTGAAAATCCTCTGAGTAGCATTTAGTTTCCTCTACACTGGGGTGGAGAATGAAGCAGGTCCACAAGAGTAAGAAAGGTCTAAAAACAAGGTTCAAGTTGAAACCCTGACCTACAGGTCCCAGGCAGCTGTATCTAGGATGCAGATGGCATACACTGCCCTCAATTACTCCATTTATGCTCAAAGAGGCCTGCACCGTCCCCAGGTCTCAAGACAGAGACAAGAGCCTTGAGACTTAGGATATAAGACTGAGGTTTGAATGTCAGTTTTGCTACCTTCTGATTAGTTTCCTCTCACCCTCATTTATAACACGTCGATGATAATAGTGTCTGTTTCATAGAGTTGATGTGAGGATAAATCAGACAAAGGCTGTGAAGAGCTTAGCATGTCATGAAACAATTTGGCTGTCATTGTGTCAGTTACAATGCTTGCTAGATCTTGCCTATCCGAGACTTGGTCATGGGAAGATGGACTTTGCCTCGTCACCCTGCCTAGGTCTGGGCTGTTCCTGCTTTTCTTGCAATGAGACTTTTTCAACCTAGAAGCCCCCGGGAGATAGAACTCTGGGACTGGAGGAGGCAATAGAAAGGCAAGAAGAGTTTTGGGGGAGGTGGGTGTCTCTTACATAGAAATGTCAAGAGTCAGAGCTATAAGTGAGGGAGGTGGCGGGGGTGGAGGGAGGAGGGAAGAGTATAGGATGTCTCTGTGCTGCCAGAATCCGGATGGGGCTGCAGTTCTCAGGCCCTGGCACTTCCTGCCACCCCCACTCTTGGGAATGAGTCACTGGAGGGAGGAGTGATGGAGGCGGTATGCCCTGCCCACAGAGCATTGGGTTCTATTCCCCAAAAGAAGACTGGTGGGAGGGAGGAGACCCAGTGCTTAATGGAAGGGGTGGGGTAGGATTGAGCCCAAGAAAGCAACGAGTGCCTAAGGCTCAGCTCACCTACTTTGCATCAGAAGCAGGTCCCATCTTCCATCTCCTGGGCCAGCTGAGTTTACCAATGAAGAACTCACCCACGATTGCTCTTGGCTTCTGTCTCTGTCTGCCCAGTTTTCTCTAGAGGAAGGTGCTTCACATCCTTTAGGTTACACCCACAGTGACAGAGGTAGGGTGGGGGTCCATGCTTCCCTATCCCATTTGGTCAACGCTTGAAGTCTACTTTCCAAAAGTTTCTTTCTGCCTGGGGCAACTTCTCTGTGATTCTGTTGTGGTTCACTTGAGCGATTTTTTTTCTCTCAGGAATGTCTGATCTCTCAGTTCCAGCTTCTCAAAGTCAAGGTCTTTGTTATGTCCTTCTAGTTCTGTCAAATATTAAGGCATAAATACATAGATATAACCTATTTTTAATTCTGTTCCCCCCCCCCACTTTCTCTGTCTTTCTCTCTCTGAGATAGGGTCTCAACAAACTTTCTTTGTTGCCAATGCTGGACTTCAATTTCTGATACTCCTGCCTCAACCTTCCCAGGGCTGGATATAGGCACATACCATCATACTCAATGAAGCTGTGCCTTGCTGTGTAACCTGGGCTATTATCAAGCTCACAATCCTCCTCTTTTCTTCTGTTATCATTGCTGTTGCCTAACGTATTTTTATAGTTTCTATAGTTTCTATTCACTGAGTACCAATTACATGCTAGGTGTTTTTATACATGCTTGTAATTTATTTAATACTCATAATGACCTAATACCCATTTCACAGGTACAAAAAAACAAAAAACTGAGCTAGGTGAGGTTAAACAACTTGCCCAAAGAAATAGAGTCCCAGGCAGCAGAATTGAGATTTGACAAAAAGCCCTCACATTTTTATTGTTTTAAGAATATCTGGGCAGGGGATGTGGCTATTGGTGATTGCATATCATGCATGAAACCCCAGGTTCCATTCCCAGCACCATATAAAATCAAACAAAGTGATATGTTTCTGTAATTCCAGCACTCAAGAGGCAGAAGCAAGAGGATCACAGCAATTTCGAGTCTAGCCTGCTTTACATCATAAATTCCAGGTCATCCAGGGCTATATAGTGAGACAAAAAAGAATTTACTTATTTTCTGTGTGTATTCGTGTGTATGTGTAGGTGTACATATGTGTTCACATGTTTGGGTACATGTGCGTGAACATGGAGGCCCAAAGTTGACATCTGGTGTCTTTCGCTATTGCTTTCCATTTTTATTATTAAGATAGGATCTCTCTGTTGAACTTAGAGTTTGCCAGTCTGCTAATTTACCTAGCCTGCTTGCCCTAGTGATTCCTTGTCTTTGCCTCTGAGTGCTGAGGTTATAAGCAAACATAACACCTGCCCGGTTTTTACTTGGGTCTGGGGATTTGAACTCTGGTCCTCATGTTTGTGGGCTAGTACCTAAATCATGGAACCATCTTCCCAGCTTTAAAAATATTTTAAAATATAACAATCCGATATCTTAACTGCAACATGCCTTTTATTATCTATACATATTTATTTTATTTATTTTACTTTATTTTTATTTTTGAGATAGGGTCTCAGTATGTAGCCTAGACTGGCCTCCAGCTCCCAATCCTTCCGCTTTGGCCTCTGGCCTCTAAACACTTTTTAAGCTTTTTGCCTCCCAATAGTCTCATAATGGCAATTAAATTTCAATATGAATTTTGGAGGAGATAAACTTTGAAATCATAGCATTCTCTCTCTCAACTAGGTAGGACACAATCTATCAATTTTGGTGAAAAAGGAGAGAGAGGTATTGCAAGGACAGAGGGAGAAAAGGAAAAGGGAAGGAGGAGGAGGGGGTAAGGAGGCGAAACGGAGGTGAGAGGAAAACAAGTATAGAACAAACAAATGAATTCAGATGTAGAAAAGTCCCAGGTCAATCAAGAAGAAAAATCTTGGGAAAACTGAATTTGTCCTTACCAAAAGATCTTTGATTAATCTCAGTTTCAGTCTACTTGTCAGTAGATAGCCTAGCTCTCTCTGAATCTCATAATTATTTCCTTCTTTTCCCTAATATCACTCTCAAATACCTAGTAGTTACAAGGATGCCCTATTTGCTTTGATTTGTGATACTTAATGAAAGTTCTCTATTAAAAGGCTTCATGGGGGCTGGAGAGATGGCTCAGGGGTTGAATCTGCCTTAAAAGCAGAAGGTCCTGAGCTCGGATCCCAAGTCCCATGTAAAAACAAAACAAAACAAAACAAAACAAACAAAAAAAACCTCACACACACACACACACACACACACACACACACACACACACACACACACACAAACCAACCCGTCAGGCAAAAATGGTGGCTTGCACTTCCGGACCTTAGCTAGGAAAACCCAGAATGAAGCATAAAGGAAGTAGAAGCAACCCAGGATGATTTCCGAAGTCACCCTTGTCCCTCCCTCCACAGGGACACACAGTGCCCTCTGTGAGACACACACACACACACACACACACACACACAAATTAAAAAATATAAAAGAAAGGCCTCATGTCTCAGAATGGAAAGATGCTGGGAATGTGATTCAGCAGTAGAGTGCTAGCCTAATATGCTTGAGGCTCTGAGTTCAATGTCAAAGAGAAAACAAAACAAAGATAAAACAAGGTGTGTAGGGTCTCATCTGTAAATGTACTCATGAGGCAAGGTAGGAGGAGCAGCAGTTACAAGGCTAGCCAGGGCTACAAAGTGAGATTCTATCTCAAAATAAAAGCAAACAAACAATCAAGCAAACCAAAAAAGTGGGGTAGAAGGAGAGAAGGAAGAAAACAAAGGAAAAAAATGAACATCATTCTAACCTCCTACAGTGGGGAAATGTAAATTTTTTTTTTTTTTTTTGAGGCAGGGTTTCATGTAGTCTAGAATGACTGGGGACTTGTTATATGGTTGAGGGTAACCTTGAAATTTTGATCTTCTTGCATCCACCTCTCTAGTGCTGGAATTACAGATATGTGCCATCTCTCCTGGTTTATATAGTGTTGGAGATCCAGCCTAGGGCTTTGTGCATGCTAGGCAAGCACTCTACCAACTAAGTTACATCCCCAGACACCTACAACCCCTGTTTGGTATCAGGAGAGTGGCTTGACCTTGGGCTTCTCTTCTGGTGGTACTGTCAATATGTGTATCTGCAAGGGTGCTCTGGGGTAGGAAGGGTGAGGAATAGACTGTTACTGTCTTACAGCCTCATGATCTGGTGAAGTCAACTGGGTCCAAATGTGTCTTGCTAACTTGGTACCTTCTGTATCTCAACCAATACCATCTTTCTAACGAAAAGCTGATGAGGGAATGAGGGTATATGGAGTTGGGAGTTCAGGCTGGAAGAAAAGTGAGCTTAACTCCCTGATAGTGGATAGAGAAAGGGTGATTGAAATAGCTTATTTAACAAACGATTTAGCCAGCTGTAGAAAATCCTATTAAATGACAATTCTTATCTCAGTTGCTCTTGGAAAGGGCAGCTCTGGGCTTTGTGAGGACCAGGGCATAGTTTCTGCTGAATCCAGTCAATTATTATCAGTAAAAAAGCTAAAATCCAGAGGCAGACAAACTTCACCAGGTCTCTCTGCCTCTTCTTACCTGTTTATCCTGGTTTTCATGTCATCTGTCAATTATCTGGTTTGTTGAGCCTTTTCTCTGCTCATTATAATATAAATAGTGAACACTTTATGGGTCCCCATTAAGCAATGTGATCAGCATCAATTGCTTAATGAGACTCTGGAAAGTCGTGATTTAAAATCCTGTCCTTAATTGTGACTGGGCTTTGTCTGGAGCCAACCTGATAATTGCAGTGACAACCAGACAAATTGTATTCCAGATATAGGGCTGCAGCCAGGTTTGGTCCTAGTGAAAATTCACCCTCCGTTCAGGCACCCAATCTCTGTACTCAATTCTGAAAGTGAGCTTTCTATTTCCTCAGAAGGCTTAGAGGATTACAGATGGGCCTTGCTACTTCTACCCTGCAGACTCACCACCCCTGGACATGAAAGAAAAACAGTGCAGAGACTGTGGAGACTTACTAGTTTTGTCGCTGTGCCGGTAGCATCTACAGACTACCTGTACATAGTAAGTGTTCCATAAATACCTGACAACTGAGGGATTGGAACCCCAGGTTGGTTCTTTCAGCCAGCCAACTCTTCTCTTTGAAAGTCCCCTTCCTTTCCTCCCTCCAGTGAAGACCTAATAGGTTTTGGAGAGAATACGTGCTGGAAGCTAGGGATTTCTAGTTGTTTTTTTTTTTTTTAAAAAGACCTGTGGTTAGTTTATGTGTAGTTCTCTGGAATAGGAAAGAGAGATTTTTGGATTCAGTGATGATTTTTCTGCCTGGAGATTCAGTAATTGCCCTATTCGGGCTACTGGCCTGACAGTATTTGATATTGTAAGGGTTTCAATGCCTCTCTCTCTAAACAGCTTCACCCACCTCTAGACAGTGGGGTGAAGGATTATAGTCATATTAGTTATATTATGGCTTTTCTATAGAGCAGCACAGGTGATCCTTTTCTTAGTTACCCTATTCAATTAGAGGCAACTTGAAGCCACTTTTTTTACTTGCTTTTATTCAGTATCTCAGTAGCTTTTGACTTAGGGTTTTGTATTTTATTTGTTTGCTTGAGACATGGTCTCATACTGTATGCCTGGCTAGTCTGAAACTTGTTTTGTAGATTAGGTTGGTCTTAAACTTGTGACGACCTTCAAGTTCCTCTGCCCCCTGAGTCCTGGGACTACAAACATACATTACTACACCCAATTGGACCTAATTCTTTCTACATGGCATCTCCATATACATGTAAACAACAAGGTGGAAGAGAAATCCAGGTTCATTCCTGATATCACTCCCAGGACTCCACATGCATGCACACTCATGTGTATGCACAACCATACACACACATATGCCCACCCATATGCAAACATGCATACACACATGCAAGCTCCCCCCATGTACACATACAAAAAAGAAAGATTTTACTGTATATATAAGCAAAAGGCTTAATAGAAAGAAAGGCATTCAGGAAAAGAAAAGTACAATGTATAAATATATATATATATATATATACACATATATATGTACATATATAAAGAGAGAAAAAAGAGAGATAAAGAGAGAGGGAGATTTGTTTTTTAAAAGCGTTAAGATTTTTTACTGTTTCATACATGAACATAGTGAATTTATATTTTCACACCTTAATCTCCAATATCATACCCCTCCTTTCCCCATCACAACCTTTCTTTTCCCTGCCAGTCTTCCTTCTATTTTCATGTCTTTTTACATGTGGCCCATGAGTTGCCTTTAATAACATGTGCCTGAGTACTGCCTGGAGCATGAATATCAGTGGGTATATCATTGAGGGAAGCATCTTCTTCTCCACCCATCAGCATTAACTCTCATTCGTTTTTCAGGGGGAACAAATCCATGAAGTCTTGTGGAAATATACATAGCTGCTGTGAAATCATGGATACCATAGACCTGTTGTGTCCAGAAGGTAGATCTGGCTGCATCCCTGCCCCACTTTAGGCTCTTAAAATCTTACTGCTCCCTTTTATGCAATGCTCCTTGAGCCTTGGGGTAGGAGTGGGGATGGCTGAGATGTCCTGTTTAGAGCTTGAACAGTCTGAAATCCCATCTTTTCTGTACTTTGGCTAGTTGTGATTTCCTGTAATAAACATCTTCCATTGTAGAAGGAAGCTTCTAGATTGAGTGCTGAGTGCTCCTCCAGTCTATGAGTATATGAGAGTTGTTAAAAAGGCATTTAATATAGTCTTTATAGTTTTAATAGTTTGTAGTGCCTATGTCCTCCTCTTTCAAAGGTTCTTGGTCTGGTTTTCAGTACCATGAATGTGATCCCTGCTGAAAAGTAGACCTTAAATCCAATCAAAAAGCTGTTAGTTGCCCTCTTGACATTTCACTGATGGTCTCTTCTTGCCAGGATGGTCGTTATTGCAGCTTGCAACTTTTACAGATTGATGAGACTGTTGATTGCTTTTCTCCCCCAGCAGCTTGTGTAGTACTTTCTAGTATTATGAAGCTATCCAGCAAGGAGGAAGCTTTCAGTCCAGTTCTAGCTGACTATTTTTTTTTAAATTTGTGTTCTATGATCAATATATGGTGTATCTTTAGCAACAGGGTCTTACTCTCAATTTCTGGAGTGTAACCAGAACCAATGGCAAAAGTCTACACTGTTTGGGGGGGAGTCTTTGAGACTTTTCCAACAAATAACTTATTAGGAGGTATCATATGCTTGGCACTTGGAATATTGTATAATTGCCTACAGGTTCTAGTTGGAGCATCATAAGGTGTTTTTTGCTTTGTCTGTCTTTATCTGTGTGCTCCTGTTTAGGATATGTCGGTTCTCACTTTTTTAAACAAAAATGATTTTTGATTTACTGATAATATAGGAGAGGAGGTTTCTATTCAGGTGTATCTTACAACCTTAGCACTCTTTGTCACTCCCTGAGCCTTCCCTGTATCTTTTCCCTCATCTCCTCCCTTAAGCATTCCCTCCATTATTGCTACCTCTCCACCAGAGTTTTTCTTAATGTTTTTAATAGTACTTAACAGTAGCAATGTAAATGCTTTTTTCATGCATATGTATTGGAGAGTGTATGTATCTACTTCCATGTTAGTGGGCACACATGTGGAGGCCTAAGTTTGATATTGGGAATAATACTCATCACTCTTCCTCCTTATTTTTTTGTTTGTATCTCTAAATTCAAGAGCTTGCTTTTTAGAGTTAATTCTGGCTAGTTATCTAGCTTGCTTTGGGGATTCTCAGGCTGTTCCAACCAAGACTGGAATTATAGATGGGGCACTGTATCTGCCTGAAATTTTTAAATGGATCTGGGAATTTGAACTCTGGCCCCTTTGCTTGCATGGCAAGTACTTTAACTGCTGAATCATCTCCCTTGTCCATAACTAATTTTTAATACATTCCTAACTCATAATTTTTAAAAAATTATTTAGCTTATTATTATTTGCATGGGTGTGTGTATGTGTGTCTGTCTGTCTGTGTATGCAAGAGGGTACTTGAATGTGTGTGCCTGTGAAAGTCCAAGGGTGACTTTGGGAATCATTCTGGATTGCCCTGCCTCCTTTTTGCTTCTCCTTCCAAGGCCAAAAGTGCAGGATGCTGTGATTTCTTTCTTTCTTTCTTTTCTTTTATTTTATTTTATTTTATTTTATTTTGTTTTATTTTATTTTATGTGTGTGTGTGTGTATGTATCAGAGGGCACTGTGTGTTCTTGTGGAGGACCAAAGGTGACTTCGGAAATCATCCTGGCTTGTTTCTACCTCCTTGGTTCATGCTGGCATTTCCCAGGCTCCACCCACCAAGGCGGGACGTGCAGGCTGCAGCTGGGTTTTTTGCCTGGCATTTTTGCGAGGGACCTGGGATCCGAACTTAGGACTTTCTGCTTGGGAGACAGTCTTAACCCCTGAGCCATCTCTCCAATACCCCATAAGTTATTTTTAATGTATTTATCTTTTTATTTTGTATGAATGTAAGAGTGAAAGGCACAGAGAGAATGGATATATATATAGAGAATATATATGTGGAATGTAGAGGTCAGAGGACAACTGTGGAATCAGTTCTCTCCTTCTATCAGGTGGGTTTTGAGGATCGAGCTCAGGTCTCCAGGTTTGTATGCAAGCACAACGAATCACTTAAAATATATTTACATTAATTATTTATTTATTCATTTATTATTTGTGTTACGTGTACATGTGTGGGTATGTGTGCCACAGCATTGCGTGTATAGGAGGCACATATGTAGAGATCAAAGACAAGTTGGAGTTGGTGCTCTTCTCCCATTTGTGGGTTCTGAAGATTGAATTCGGGTTATCAAGCTTGGTGGCAAGTACCTTTACCCACTGAAGTTTCTGAAGTCACATCTCAAAAGAGTTGAATCTTTATTCCCTCCATGCTGACAAAATGAAGCTATTGATAGATTTTATAAGGGGGTTAAATATGTTTTACTGTAAACATGTTTTAAAGTTTTACCTGTGAGATTCCCAGAAAATTGCAGTTCACATCTGGGAAAAGAAAAAGGCCATGTTTGAAAGTCATATACACTTAGGCAAAGGGATGGTTTATTGCTATTTTAAATTCTTTTTTTTATTTTCTCATTCTTATTTGAAAATACCTCTACATAAAAGATATTGTTTCTATATAAGCAATCTTTACAATAAATATGGTTAAGTGCACTGGGATTCTTTTTTTTTTTTTTTTTGATGGCACTAGAGTTCAAGCACAGGGTCTTATGGATACAAAGCAAATATCTTTCCACTGAGTTGAGCTGCCTTCCCAGCCCTGTGCTGAAATTCTTGACTCTCAGCTGACAAGAGACTTCAACCAGATTCTCAAAGGAGCTCTTTTCCTTCTCAGTGTCCCCTTGTTTTCCCGTCTTTCTACACTGCCTAATTCCTTCCTGTCTTGGGCTTCTGAATGCTGGTTTTACATGTGTTTCACTTTTTATTCACTTTTTCTTTATTTATTTATTTGAGACAGGATTTCACAGTGCAGTTCAGGTTGACTTCAAACTGGCAATCACTTGCTTTAGTTTCCTGAGTATCAGGATTACAAAAATACACTATCATGTCCAGCCATTTACTTTTTACGATAAGAAAAATGTATACTCAGAAGTAGTCAGATGGGGTGGTCATGGTGATGCATGTAATCCTAGCACTTGAGAGGCAGAGCCAGGAGAATCACCAGTGAGTTTCAGACTAGCTTGAACTAAAGAATGAGACAATCTCAAATAAAACAACCATGAACAGAATTAAATTCTCTTTTTCTCTCTGTCTCTCTCTCTCTCTATATATATATATATGTTTCATATTTCTGTCAGTTAACTTCTCTGTTGCTGTGACAAAATACTCTGACAAAAATAACTTAAAAGAGTTTATTCTGTCACAGTTCAAGGGTATAGTTCATGGCAGGGAAGTCAAAGTGTCAGGAGTTTGAAGAAGCTGATCACATGATAGCTGCACTCAGGAAAGCAGAGAACAATGAATGCCTGTACTCAGCTCACTTTTTCCTTTTTTATACAATCCAGAATCCAAACCCAGGAACTATCCCACATATTGTCAAGATGATCCCTCAAGATCTCAGAGACTAAAATTAAGATAGATAATCCCTCACAGCTGTGTCCAGAGGTTTGTCTCCTAGATGATTCTTGATTCTATCAAGTTGACAACACTAACCACCACTATTATATATATATACATATATATATATATATATATATATATATATGTATGTATTTTGTGTTGGTTCTTGATGAGTAGTGCTGGCTGGCTTGGAATTCCCTATGTAACCCAGGCTGGCCTTGAGACTTCTTTCATCCTCTTGCATCTACTGCCTGAGTTTAAATGATCCTAATTTTGTTGACAACATTCAAAGTATCGTAATCACCTTCTGCCCCGGACTCGGACCAGGGCAGACTCCCTGCTCCTCAGGAGATAACCTCCAATACTAATCAGGATGGAGCCAAGGGCAGTGCAGGAACAGTAAAACTGAAAAACAACAAACCATAATTCAGAACACCGAAGATCCTACATTAATCGCCTGGAACCAGACCATCCAAATCTCTCCCCATCCTAAAGCTCAAGGAAACTTGCGGAAGAGGGGGAGGCAAGATTGAAAGAGCCTAAAGATGAGGAAGACCACAGTAGCCATAATTGGACTTTGCATGACCTGTACAATGACTGACATGTCAACGACCCCCCAAAGTCTAGCATGGATCACAGCACTAGGATCCTTAGAAGCAAGGGATTAACAGTCATAATAGTGTTCCCATAATAAAGGGGAGCCCAAGAGAGGGCTCTGGGCAATGCCACTGAGTCCTTACACCTCATTAGAGTGGAGGACTCAGAGGGAAGTTTGGCATTCACACAAAAGGATGCTCCAGGGATGGGGGAACTGGGAGAAGGGGAAGAAGGGAGGTGAAAGGAAGGGGAAAGGGAGGGGGAAGGTACAAGGGGGACTGGGGAAGGGTGGAGGGAGGGGACCGGGGTTGTTGTTAAGCTTGTATGATTGGGGAATAATAAATAAATATAAATTTAAAAAGTATCATAATCAGGGGTCAGCTGAACATCTATGCCTTCTCTCAGCCAGGTGCGCTCAGAATGTTGATCTTGGCCACATCAATATCATATACCAGAACTTCTTCACAGCCTATTGGATCTAGTGCTTGTTGGCCTTGACATTCACAAGGTATTTTGTATATCTTCTTCATAGTCAAACTGTTCATTCTGAAGGGCATTCCTCCAAGAATATTTGAACTGTCTCCACAGCAACAATGTTTTGGACCACGGGAAGGTGGGAAACGTGTACTTCTTTTCCTTCCAGTAGGACATTTGAAGATTTGTAGACCATTAAAGATGGACCCCACCTTCTGTTTCCCTGATAACACTAGAATGAAATCTGAGTTCTACTTCTGGCTCTGAGTAGAGACATGATGGTCTTCTCCCTTAAATTAATCTAATTTGACCTGTCAATCACATAACCAGGGTTTTACCCTTCTCAGGAAACTGTATTCACCTGAAGATATGCTAAAGAGATAAGAGGAGAGCCAGTAAGACAAGTTAGTGGGTAGCTGCCTGCTGGCACACTGGAAAACCAAGGTTCCATTCTCAGTGGAAAGAATGATGGAGAGAATGAACTTCCAAAAGGTGTTCTCTGACCTCTACCCATGCACCATGACATGCTTGTGTGCTCTCTCCCTTTCTCAAATAAATAAGTAAAACATATAAAAATAATAAACAATTATTTTAAAAGGAGATGGAAAGAATAATTATCCCCTTAATGAGGTCATGTGCTTTTTCCTCCCAAAAGTCCCTTTCTCAGCTCTCTTTTTTCTCATTAGAAATCGAAATACAGAGCTTCCACCATGTAGCACTGTAAGGCACAATTTCCCTCTTTATTTTGGTATAGCTAACTGTGCTATATGGATTTTCTTCCCTCTTTTCTTCCCTTTGGATTTTCTCCCTGTGTCTAGGTTTCTCTTATCTTCTTTCTCCAGGCAACTGCCAGTATTCCTAGTTTGCATACTGAGATTTCCTGTCAGGATTTACAGCCAACTGATCTTCTTATCTTTCTTTTAAACACAAAAAATGGTCCTTAGGTCTCTTTCTAGTCCATTTTTAAAAAATTATTTATTCAATTGTGTGTGTGTGCGCGCGCACGCGCGTTTGTATGTGTGTGTATGTGTGTGTGTAGAACCACCGGCGAATTAGGGAACCACCATGGGCCGCCTCCACCTCCTCCTTGTTTACTTTGCCCTGGGATTCACAGGCTCTGCCCTACCAGGACCAGAAATGCAGGCGTCTATACGTGGGGTCTAGAATCCGAACTCAGGACCTTCTGCCTGCAAGACAGAGGCTTAACCCCTGAGACACCTCTCCAGCCCCCTCTTTCTGAGTCCATTTTTTAAATCAATGAGACTAATAACCTGACCAGGGGGTCATAATTTCTCCCTGGCAACTCTTCTCTTTTTTCCTTCCCTCCCCTCCCCTTCTCTCCCCCCAACCCTCCCCTCTCTTCCCTTCTCTTCTTCCTCCCCTCCCCTCTCCTTCCCTCCCTTCCCTTTCCCTTCCTTCCCTTCTCTTTCTTTTCCCTCCCTTCCCTTCTTCCCTTCCTTTCTCCTCTTCTTCCCTTTCCTTTTTCCTTTCTTTTTTCCTTTTTCCTCTTTTCTTCCCTCTCCTCCCCTATTGTCTCCTCCCTTCCCTTCTGATCCTTCCTTTCCTTTCTCCATTCCTTTACTCTTTGAAATAGGTTTTTACTTTGAAGCAGAGTTGGTGTGGAACTCCCTGTGTAATCTAGACTGAACTTGAATCCTAACTCAGCCTCCAGATTGTTGGGATTTCAGATGTGCACCACAATTCCAGGAGCTGGTCTGGATGTGAATGCCTTTCATCCTGCTTTTTTGACCTTCAAAGCCTTTGCTTTAGCTTTGGAAGTATCAGGGGCTGCTTTCTTTGCTTTCTGTGCCATCCTCATAAAGAGGTTTGCCAATTGCTATTCATTAAAGGAACACAAATCAAATCCAAATTGAGGTCATTATAGACTCACCACCAGAATGCTAACATTCCACTCCTGATGCAGAAATGGAGCTCTCATTTACTGCTGGTGGGAATGTAAACTGATAAATTCATTTAGATAAACTGACAGATGCTATTAAAGCTAAACACTTTCCTTCCTTATTACCTAATAATACCACTCACAGGAAAATACTCAAGGTAAATGATTGCATACATTTATAAAAAACATATATAAGAATGTTCATATGCCTGTAATTTCAGGTAGAGTGGCAGGGGAATGTTGAGATCAAGGCTAAGATGCATAATGAATGTGAGGTTGGTCTGGGATACATAGTAAGACATTATCTAAAAGTCAATTTTTTATGGCAGTCCTAAGAAACTAATAAATGTACTATAACCAAAAAAATCCCACAAAATAAGCATAGAGTTTCTGTGCTTCACTTGTTTATTCTAATTTTATTTACTGAGAGGGAGAGAGAGAAACAGACATAGGTACATGTGGAGGTCAGAGTACAATGTTTGGAAATCCTTTCCTTCCACTACATGGGGACTGTTACTGAATTTAGATTGAGAAGTTTTTACAAAACCGCCTTTACACACTTAGCCATCTCACCAGGTTTCTTTCTTTTCTTTTTCTTCCTTCCTTCCTTCCTTCCTTCCTTCCTTCCTTCCTTCCTTCCTTCCTTCCTTCCTTCCTTCTTTCCTTCCTTCCCTCCTTCCCTCCTTCCCTCCTTCCCTCCTTCCCTCCCTCCCTCCTTCCCTCCCTCCCTCCTTCCTTCCTTTCTCTTTCTCTTTCTCTCTCTTTCTTGTTTGCTTGTGTGTGCATATGTGTGTGTGTGTTGTATGTGTGTGTTGTATGTGTGTGTGTGTGTTGTGTGTGTGTTGTGTGTGTGCATCAGAGGGCACTGTGAAATCCCAAGGGTGATCTCGGGAATCACTCTGGATTGTTTTACCTCCTCTTTGCTTTGCTCTGGTGCTTCCCAGGCTCCACCTTCCAGGACCAGAAGCTTCTGTCTTGAGAGGAGAAGGTTCTGAGTTCCCATCCGCAATCCCACTGCTAGGTGGAAATGGCAGCAGCCTGTACTTCCAGTCCTGGAAGGCGGAGCCTGGGAAACTCCCCCTTCTCTTCCTCCTCCTCCTTCTCCTCCTTCTCCTCCTTTTCCTCCTTCTCCTCCTCCTCTTCCTTCTTCTCCTCTCATCTCACATAGTTTGGGCTGGCTCAGAACTTATTTTGCAGCTGAGAATGATCCTGAAATACAAGGACTGGGATTATATAGGCTTGTGCCACCCCTAGTTTATGCTATTATGCCTGGTTTATGCCATGCTAGAGATCAAGCCTAGGGCCTCATGCATTCTGGGCAGATACTCTACCTACTGAGTTGCATCCCCAGTCCATGTTTGGTTTCTCTGAGACATAAACTTTTCTGTATTTCTAAGGCTGATTTCCCTCTCAAATAAATAAATAAAATATTAAAAAATATTAGCACCATGACAGCTTGAGATTTATACTTGGAGGTCATATGCTAGAAGGAGAAAGTTGACTTCTGGAAGTTGTCCTTTAATTTCCAAGCATACTACTTGTTTTTTTTTTTTTTTTTTAATGTGTGTGTGTGTGTGTTCTCAATCTCTCTTTTTCTCTTTCTTGCCATCCCTCTCTCCTTTCCCTCCCTCTCCATCTCTCTCAAACAAATAGATAAAATAGTCAAATAAAGAAATAAAAATAAGGGGCTGGAGAGGTGTCTCAGGGGTTAAGCCTCTGCCTTGCAGGCGGAAGGTCCTGAGTTGGGATCCTAGACCCCACGTATAGACTGGGGGGGGGTGGGTAGTGGAAGCAAGGGCAGCCTGCGTTTCTGATCCGGTAGGGCGGAGCCTGTGAATCCCCAGGCTGAGTAAACAAGGAGGAGGTGGAGGTAGTCCATGGTGGTTCCCGAATTCACCCGTGGTTCTACAAACACACACACACACACACACACACACACACACACACACATGCGCGCACAATTGAATAAATAAATTAAAAAAAGAATATTAAAAAAAGAAATAAAAATAAGATGGACAGTGATAGAGGAAGATGTGGATCTCTAGCTTCCACATGCATGCACTTTCATGGATATGTACATAAATCCACAGGACACACACAAATACACACACACAAAAGAAATATTTAGAAATGAAAGATGAGGGGCTGAGCATATTAGCACGAACCTATAATTACATAATTGCAGCACTTGTACAACTGAGGCAAGAGGATTGTCAAGAGTTTGAGGCCACCTTGGGCTATAAAGTTAGTTCAAGGCCAGCTTGGGCTAAGTAGAAAGAGAAATGAATAAGGTCTGGGGAGATGATTCAGTTGGTAAAGTGCTGGCTACACAGCATGAGGAACTGATTTTGGTTTTCTAGCACCTATGTAAAAGCTACTGTGATGGTACAAACTGTAATTCTAGTCCTGTGGGGTAGAAACAAGTGGATCTTCAGAACTTACTGGCCAATTGGAAAGCTCTGTGTTCAGTGAAAGATCCTGTCTTGAAAAATAAGATAGAAAGTGATACAGAAAGACATTTGACATTGATCTCTGATGTCCACATGCAATCAGTCATACATGCACACACATACTTACATTTGTACATATGCACCCACAATTATACTACCAATACTCACAAATAAAAAATAAAAAATTGATATCTATTTTGTGTTTTAAAATATACAAGGCCCTTGTCTTTCTGCTGAGTTCTATGGATTGGATAAAATGGTCTATTGGTTTTTTTTTTGCTATCTGCTATCTGATGATGGGCATTATGGCTTAGTTTGTGATCAGTTTCTTTAAATAATCCATAGCTACTTGAATGGATAATTGTTGGATGTGTCCTGAGGTTATCAGGGTAAATAAACATGTGAAACCATACTTAGCACTTAGATTTTAAGAATTGGTGGCTCCCATTTTTGTCATTATTACTGCTGTGGATGATAGTCTTGGTCATTGCTTTGTGAGTCAGTAGGTACTGCTGAAACTGGAGAAATTAAGTTCTGTCATCCAAGTCAGTGCTCTGAGTTCATGGTCTACTTTAAACAGTAGGATTAGTTAATTCTCCACACATGAAAGCACCAATGACTTCATGGCAGCAAAAGCAGGTGTGTTGATAAAATACTATATTCTCAGAAGTTGAGGGAATGAAGCAGGGCAATCAGGAGCTCAAGGTCATCCTTGACTATGTGACTACATAAATTCGGTTAGCCTTGGGGCTGCAGAGGTGCCTCAGGGGTTAAACCTCTCCCTTGCAGGTGGAAGGTCCTGAGTTCGGATCCTAGACCCCATGTATAGACCCCTGGCAGAAGCAGGGGCGGCCTGTGTTTCTGGTCATGGTAGGGCGGAGCCTGTGAATCCTGGGGCAGAGTAAACAAGGAGGAGATGGAGGCGGTCCATGGTGGTTCCCGAATTCGCCCGTGGTTCTACACATGCACAATTGAATAAAAAAAAAAAAAAATTGAGGTTAGCCTTAAAATACAAAACAAAGGACGAAAAGAAAAATTCAGAATCAGATATGACTGACCTGCCCTGAGGCTAGTTTTTCCCCACACCAATGAGCTCTGTCTGTTACTTCTGCCATGTGCCACCACCAAACTCTACTTTTTATACATGCAATAATGAGTGTACTCTTGGACTTGTGGGGTTGCTGAGGGAGTGCTGTGAAAGGCTTTTGCGCCGGCTCATCACTCCAAGCGGACCTTTGAGTGGAGCTGGTTTATTCCGTTGGACTTCCAATGAGCCTCCAGGGACAGAGAGGAAGTGAAGCTGGGGTTGTAATCCACTCTCCTTTTCTGGGACTTCTCTTTCCTTAGAAAGCCTCCTTCGCGTCTCTGCAAGACTGCACTTGTCTGATGCCCTTCCCCAGAGAGCAGCTTGGAACCAGCTGTGACTGAGAGAGAAGAGAGAGGATGTTGGCACATGCAAATCAGCACCCAGCCTCTTGCTGAGTGAACATGACACCTGCTTAGGCAGAATTTTCTTTCTCTCTCTCTCTCTTTTTTTTTTCTCTTATTTGGAACAGCCTAATTAGTTTTTCAGGCCCCCAGTTACCTATACTGCTGATGACAACTCGTCATGCTCGATGAGTAAGAAGAACAGGGGACCACACGAACTGGGACTTGCCCCTCCCCTTTCTAACATCCCTAGGTCCCATGTGTGTCTCGGGGCACCTCACCTTGTCATGGTCTCTTACTGAGTCTTCTCTCAAAGTGCTATGGTCTCTCCTGCCTTTTCTTCTTTACGCCTTCATCCCAGAGTGTGATGTGGGTTGACTGACTTTCCTACCTGTTCATCTAAGGAAGAGGTGACTTGAAACACAGTGGCACGATGGGTTGAGCTAAAAGGGAGCTCAGAACAGAGGTGCTTCAAAAATGTCCTCTGACAAAATGGTCCTGTTCTTATCCCTCCCTGTCTTTCATTTACCCCTCCTCTCATTTTGTTCCTCCACCCTAATTCTAGCGCTGATAAGGGTTATTTTCTCTACTTTCTCTAGCTTCCAGGCTGCCAGGGAAAACCAACAGGACCCTGGTCACTGGCTGCAATGTCTGACTTCCCACTGTGATGGAACCTTAATGCTCCCTAGGAGTTTTATAATCTCTTTCATTCTCCTGGTGTGGGCCTTAAAGGTTGTTTCCAATTTTAATCATCACGAACAATGTTGCTATGGGCCTTCTCATTCACATCTTTTTGTAGATATATATATATATTCCTCCCCTTTGGGTAAAGTAGGATTTGCAGATCCTAGAGTTAGTACTTATTATCAGAAAGTGCCAATGATTTTTCAAATTGGTATAATTGTACTTATTAAAAAGAAAGATCCCTGGGCTCTGTTCTACTCTTACTGAAACTAGGATAATCTAGTAATAAATGCCAGAAAAGTATGCATTTTAAAAATTCTGTATTATTTTAAATGTACCTGGTTTATTGGTTGACTTTTATCTATCTATCTATCTATCTATCTATCTATCTATCTATCTATCTATCTATCTATCTATCTAGATGGGGTCTGTCTCTGTTCCTGGCTAGCTTAGAAGTAGATATATAGGCCAGGCTGAAGCAATTCTCCTGTAATGCTTGCTCTTAACTATTGTTGTGAGAGAGCATTCAAAGTCAAACAACTTAAGGGAAAAAGGGAGATTTATTTACCTTATGGTTCCAGGGGGGGGGGTACAGTTTTTCATGGCAGAGGGAGCATGGCTGGTGGATGAAGCTGATAGACTAAGTCACTACCATCCATGTGACTGAAGGATGAAGGATTCCTGGACAGTCTTTCTTCTTCCCAGTCTCTTGTTCTATAGTTCCTTTTATCTGGTCCACTACTGGGAGGTTCTAATGAAATCTAGGGACGTTCCAATTGGATTTAGGGCTGGTCTTTGTATTGTCCAGATAATCTCTTCAGTAGTTTATCAGGTGATCTTAGTTAATGCCCAGGTGTGTCAAGTTGACATCCAGGATTAACTTATCACACCTCCTGACTCTGCCTTGCAACTTGGGGGTCACTGGATCCCTTTATATGTTCCCCTTTGGTGCGTTAATTTTTATTTCCTTTCTTTGTTTTTCATCAAACTTGTCTCTTTAATTGGTGTATTGGAGTCTAGTTGTTGAGGCTGCTAGAGCCCCAGCCAGTCAGGGCAATGGAAACAGACAACGACCAAAGTTATAGTCAGGAGTTGACAGCAAAGCAAGAGTTGAAGGTCACAGGGATGCCAATGACCAGGACCATAAGGCCTACAGTGAAGGTCTCCAGGCTGCCAGGGTTGGAGTTGCTGTGGTGATTAGCAATAGTCTGCATACTATTAATGAAGGAGAGTGTGCTTATGAACTGGTCACAGGGCCCACTGACCATGTCCAAGTGTTCAAAGGTATCAAAGATGCCAGCTTGTGTTGTTGGGCCAGAGAGGAGTTCATTGTTGGAAAAGTTCATAGTATAGCTCCCCCATCCCAAACATCCCAGCACTTAAATGACTCCCAGTGTCTAAACCAGCACGTTAGATGGGCAGCTTGATCCAAGTCTTGTGCACCAAGAATCACATGGCAAAACTTGCAGAGAGTTTAGGTGGTTCCCAACCACCATAATGCCCAGGGTTACATCAAAACCAAAGCCCAGGTTGATGACAGGAAAGCAATATAATTCCCCATTTGATTTCTGCGTGTGCCACAGAACCCAAGCTTGATATCACTAGGATGAAGTTCCCCAGGGCAATTCACCAGAGCATGGTAAACCAGGCAGTAGTGGATGTGCAGCATTTGCCACAGTAGTTTATCAGCAACAGTTATAAAGATCAGATTGGCCACAAATTCACTCACTATTCTCCTGCCTCAGCTCCTCCAGTGGTTATAGTCATCACAACTGGATTGCCTTCTTTTCTTTACATGATGCTGTCGTGGTGAGTTTTGAAGTAGTTCCTATTTGAGCACCTCTGAGTGTCTAAACAAAGCAAACTGTGCTAGCCATGTGATTGTGCCTAATGAGAGCTGTTTTTGGTACAGTCCTTGAACTCTTGTATCTGATGATGGACTTCTCCCTGTGTTCCCAATTCTCCCTCTGTCAGCTCTGTCTTTTCTCTTGTAAGTTTCTTTTTTTTTTTTTTATTCAATTGTGCGTGTGTGCGTATGTATGTGTGTGAGCGTGCGTCTGTGTGTGTGTGTAGAACCACGGACGAATTCGGGAACCACCATGGACACCTCCACTTCCTCTGCCCCGGGATTCACAGGCTCCGCCCTACCAGGGCCAGAAACGCAGGCCGCCGCCGCTTCCGCCTGGCGTCTATACGTGGGATCTGGGATCCGAACTCAGGACCTTCTGCCTGCAAGGCAGAGGCTTAACCCCTGAGCCACCTCTCCAGCCCCTCTTGTAAGTTTCTTGATAAGGTCATTGTACACTTTTTTTAAAGGACTTAATGATTTATTTATTTATTAATTACTCTGTGTGTGTGTGTGTGTGTGTGTGTGTGTGTGTGTGTGTGTGTCTCAGAGAGCACTGTGTGTTCTGTGGAGGACCAAGGGTGACTTTAGGAATCATCCTGGATTACTTCTACCTCCTTCTTGCTTTGCTTTGGCTTTCACCACCAGACTGGAAGTGTAGGCCTCAGCCATTTCTGCCTGGTGTTTTTATGTGGGACTTGGGATCTGAACTCAGGACCGTCTGCTTCTGAGGCAGAGTCTTAACCCTGAGGTATCTCTCCAGCCTAAGGACTTAATGATTTTTTAAGTATGTATTTATTTATTTATTGCATGTGTGTCTCTGTGTGTGTCCGTGTGGAGGCCCAGGGGTGACTTTAGGAATCACCATGGATTGCTTCTACCTCCTATTTGTTTGCTCTGGAGTTTCCCAGGCTCCACCTTTGTCATAGTTAGATACAGGTGTCAACTTGATGGTTGAGGGTTTGGGCTCTGGGCACATTTGTAGAGAATTAGTAATTGAGTGAAGCCCAGTGTGAATCTGCAGGAAATTGACTACTAGATAGAGAAGGACCAGCCAATGATGGGTGGGACTAATCCCTGGGCAAGTGAATAAAATGGAGGGAACTGTTTGAGGAACGGGGCATCTTTCTGTACACTCGGCCAGATGTGCTGGTCTGGCAAGTAAGAATTGTCCCTCTCAGCTATTATGTAAATATAGTGTGACCAGTTCCCTTGGCCCCTTGGTGGTGCATGCTCTCTTGCCAAGATGAACTAAGAACTATAATCATAGGATAATCATAGGAGAAAATAAAATCCTTTGTTTTCTTAAGCGTTTGATAGTGATTTTATCAGCAACCATGCAAGTAACTGCTTCAGCCTTCCAGTATCAGAAGTACAGGTTGCCGCCATTTCCTCCTGGCATTTTTACATGGGATCCAGGATCCAAACTTAGGGTCTTGTGCTTTTGAGGCAGAGGCTTAACCTCTGAGCTGTCTCTCTGACTCATTTAATGATTTTTTTTGAATTATTTATAGTAATACTTGCATGGGGCAAGGCCCTTTTGTTTTCTCACATAGAATTTTATAATAGAAAAATCTCCACAAAATAAGGAAAGATGAATTTGGACTTCCAGAGTTTAAAAAGAGAAAGAAAAAGAGGAAGAGAGAGAGAGAGAGAGAAACAGATGTCAGCTGAAAGCTGTGGAATGGAACAGTCAGGAAGGATTTGTGATTAATACTGGCATAGATATTTTGCAAACTGAATTTTAAAGTGAAATGTGTTGTGACCTGGTCCTATGAATGTACACATTTTCATAAAAATGTATGAAACCACCATTTTTGCAATTCAAGTGGATACCAAATGAGGGGACTACAGATACTAGAGGACTGCGGTATGGGTAGCTCTTTGTTTGAATCACATCCAAATGTTGGAAGCCTTTCAGTCATGTCTCTGCCTCTGGCCTTTTACCCCTTCTAACACCCTTCCTGTGTAGTTATAGAGTGGTCTAAGAAATAAAACCCAGGTCATCTCCTTCTTTGAATTTCTTTTTTCCAGAAGAACCTCAAATTTTTATTTTTATCTGCATGTTTAAAAAAAAAGAGATTTGCCCACCCCAGCTGCCCTTGGGTTTAATAGCTCCACGCCGTCGCCCCCATCCCCCCTTTTTTGCACCCTAAACCCGCTCCGCCGGTTGGGACGCACGCGCGGTCCAGCCGGGCGTCCACGCCGCGCCCTAGCTGGGGGTAACATACAATGCCCACCAGGATGGAGTGAAGGGCATTGCAGGAGCAGCAAAACTGCAAAAGAAAATCAACAAACCACAATCCAGAACTTCAGAGACTCTATATCAACCACCTAGAACTAGGCCAGCTTAGTCTCTCCCCATCTTGAAGCTCAGGGAAATTTGCGGAAGAGGGGGCGGTAAGAGTGTAAGAGCATAAGGATGGGAGGAGCAATGATATGTAAGATACTCTATACTAGTTAGGGCTGAAGCAATCATAATTGGACTTTGCATGCCCTGCGCATTGTCCAACACACTGTTGACCTCACAAAGTCTAGCATCTGCTAAAGGCACCAAGATCCTTGGAGGCAAAGAATTGGCAGCCACAGCAGTGTTCCTATACCTAAGGGGAACACGGGAAAGGGTTCGGCAAAGGCCACTGGGTCCTTGTACGTCATCGGAGAGGAGGGCCCAGAGGAAAATCAGTCATGCACAAGAAAGGACTCTCTGGGAATTGGGGTGGGAGGCACTGGGGGATGGGGAGGGAGAGGGGTGGGGAGGGGGAGCAGGGGGTACGGGGGGGAGGAGGAGGGAGGGAGGGAACTGGTGTACCTAATAAGTTTGTATGAGCTGAAATAAAAAAAAAAAAAGAAAAAAAAAAAGAGATTTAAGCATAAAATGTTGTTTTCTTTGGGTTTGACATATTAAAACAAAATCATCCAATCCAATCCATGCATCATTTTCAAACACTCAGTGTAGCTGAAACCATCTTGACCCCCACAGTGGGCATTTTAAAAACAGCAAATGCCTATGCATACTCCTGAAGCTTAAAACAAAAAAAGTAACAACACCACAGTTCTCCAAGGACAACTGTTTCATACATTGTGAAAAGACAATCAAAAACAGCCTTCACAGTTTCAATAACCATTGTACCATAGATTTCATCCCTTTGGTTTGCTTGCTGGCTTCTTAGATCACTTAATTAGAAGCCTGTTTTCATTGCTTCTTTGCTAACTGTTGGTACTTTGTAAGCTTTAAACTTCTATAAAGAATATTATAGGCGATTTCATGTAAATTAACCTTGTGCTGAATATTCTTCAAAAAGATTTTTTAATAATACACTATTTTAAATGAGTCTTTGAATTCACTTGTCATGCCATATCATTGCATTCTTCAATTTGTATACAAAATGATCTAGTTCCAAATAAGTTTAAAAGGGATTCAAGGATAGGCACTCTTCTAATAAAACAAACAACCATCTGAAAGAAGCCACAGAACAAGGGAAAGAGTACATAATTTTGAAGATCATACCTATCAAAGGCCAACCAATAAGGACTACAAAGATGCTGCCCAGAACAATCACTGTTGCTTTCATTTTGCATTTTTGGAAGAAGAATTTAAATGTTCTTTCTGTACCAATAACAAATGCCACAAATAAAAACATTCCCAGTAGTCAATAGTGCTTTCAAAAAAGAATCATTCCAAAGAACAGGAAAAACACTTCAGATCCTGTTAATCGCATTCCAGTTTTCTGGAATTTGGGGAATCAAGACTGCAGTGGTGAAAGCCATGCTAGCGGCACCTCAGAGCCCAGGGTGGGAAGTAGTCTCCAGAAACTCTGAGAAGCAGCCCAGAAGGAAGCCACTGCATCTTCTGGAAATACATAGCCACTGAAACCCCTGAAGTTCATGGACTTTTAGTGTTTTGAGAAGTTTGTTATTTAATTACTCTCTAAAAAGTAATAATGGGGCTAGTGAGTTGGCTCAGTAGGTAAAGGCATCAACCTGGTGACCTGAGTTTGATCCCCAGAGCCTACATGGTGGAAAGAGAGAACCGACTTCTGAAATTTGAACTCTGACCTCCACAATCAGACTGTAGCATGTACATACCTCCCCCTTAAATAAATAAGGAAATAAGTAAACAAATAGATAAAACATTTAAAAATAGCAATAATAATTCAACTATAATGTGTAATAACCAAATGATCTTCTAATTCAGTCAGTACCTTTAGGAGATTTTAGTGACTTGTTTGCCCTTATGTTTGTTTGTTTTTTGAGACTGAGTCTCATATACCCCAGGGTGGCCTCAAACTTATCCTTGAACTGATCCTCCTGCTTCTACCTCCCATGTACTGGAATGACTGAATGGGTTACCATACCTGGCTGTACTTGTAGTTATCGATTAGGTAGGTGCCAGTGATCTTCTGAATAATAGCTTTTAGCTTTTAGTAATGTAATTATTTCTATTTCCTTGTTCACAGATATATCCTTAGCATGTAGAATAAGTATTTTCCACATTATTTATGCTCAATATTTTTTTTTCTTGGATGTGGTGGAAATACCTGTACAAGTACTTTTAAACATAAGGTAGGAGGATTCAATAATGAAAGCATGTCTCAACAACAGAGTATAGGGTCTAGGGGAGATGGCTCAGTGTGTAAAAACATTTGCTCTTGCAACTGCAAGGACCTGAATTCAAATTTCCAGAGCCCACATAAAGAGCTGGACACATAGCATGAATGTCTGTGATCTCAGTGGCTCCTGTGGGAACATGAGAGTGGAGACAAGAGAATCATCAGAAGCTTGTGTACAAGCTAGTCTGGTGTACACATTGGAAAAACAGCAAAGAAACCCCTTTTTAAACAAGGTCCTTTCACCTTAATATGTGTACCATATCACATTTACATCTGCATTTACACACATGAACACACACACACACACACACACACACACACAAGGAAAAACTATATATCCCGGGCTGACCTTGAATTCTCAATCCTCTTGGTTTAGCCTCTTGAGTGTTGAGGTTACAGATATGCAATCACCATGCCAAACATTTAAATTATTTATTTATTTTGAATAAATGAATGAAGTTTCTCATATGAGGTTTCAAGATCCTTGTGAATCATCTACAGTTAGAAATTTTCCCAGAATGTCATGTAAGGCTCTTCACGATCAAACCAAAAATATTCAACCAGTAATTTTATCAGATAGTCTGGGCAGGATGTGGGGGTGTAACTCTTTTTAGAAAATAAAAAAGTGAAAGTATAAAGGATTTATATACATTTTGACAGGGTGGACGTGATATGTAAATGACTTGCAAATATAATGCAAATGTCATGCAGCTACTCATGCAAATGAGCATCCTGTCTTTGGAATCAGCTGCCGGTTATTCACTTATTTGTCTGCAGTACTGGCAGTAAATTTTTCAAAAGTCAGGGATGTAAGTTGCTTTGGTAGAGATACATATATATATATATGTACAGAGAGTAGTAGGAAGAGGGTTTGTCAAGGAGGAGTCCGTGTGGTGCTGTAAGCCCACACCATAGCATAAAGTTTAATATGGCACAAAACTTAATATAAGGTTTTTCTGCTGTGATACTTCCCAAACTGGTCTTTTGGGTACAGACTGAGCATAGTGGCAAGGAAATTGAACTTCTTATAAGTAATCCTTTAAGTCTTTGGCCAACATGAATCTTCTGATTCCCCTGTGCTCATCACACACCATCTGGGCTCTAGTCTGCAGAAATAACTGAGAACAGTCAGAGATCTCTGGCCTGGAGTCTTCACCATAAGCACCTGTGAAGGGCCTGAGTTAAGAGCTCTTGTAAATCATGTAAACCTGGAAGAGGTTAAGAACATGTGTGGTGCTCTGTATTTGTCAATCTCCTGATAAGCAGAATTTAGCAGAATTTCTAGGCCTATTAGAACAAGATGAGATGTCATAAGAAAAGGGAGGGGGGCTCTGGAGAAGTATAGCTGTTTAATCCCATGGCAATGATGCAGTATCTGATAAAATTGGGACACTTAACTTGGAAATCTAAAGTAAAAAAAAATGTCAACAGTTTTTTTTTTCATTATAAAAACCTGTTCTTTCCTCTTGGTGTGAAAGGAAATTTTTGGTTACACAGAGTCTGTTGATAATTGTTAACATTCAGCAAATGAAATCAAAGAGCTTCTGTCATATGTATTTTTTTTAATTAAAAAAATTTGTTTTTAATTTATTCAATTGTGTGTCTGTGTGTGTGTAGAACCACGGGCGAATTCGGGAACCACCATGGACGCCTCCATCTCCTCTCTGTTTACTCTGTCCCGGAATTCACAGGTTCCGCCCTATCAGGACCGGAAACGCAGGCCGCACCCGCTTCTCCCCGGCTCCATACGTGGGGCGTAGGATCCGAACTCAGGACCTTCCGCCTGCAAGGCAGAGGCTTAACCCATGAGCCACCTCTTCAGCCCCTGTCATATGTATTTTAACAAATTTTAAAATCTGTTTCTCCTGGACACTTTGTAATCAGACCTGGGATCACATATCATCCCGGACTCTATAAGCTAACCAACTTATTCAACTTTTCTAAAGCTTAGTTTTCTTGTCTATAAAGTAATAATAATAGAATTGCCATGAAGCTGCAATAGGGATTAAATGAAATAATATATAAACTTAAATTGTGCCTGACTTGGGGCAGTGGCTCAATGGTTATTTGCTTGCATAGAACTTTCTAGGCTATTAGCTTAATTCCCAGAAAACAATAATAACAAACATATTTATTTATTTTATGTTTGCGTGTGTGTGTGTGTGTGTCTGTGTGTGTGTGCGCGCGCGCGCGTGCGCGTGTGTATCAGAGGGCACTGTGTGTGCCTGTGGTGACCCAAGGGTGATTTCAGGAATCACCTTTGATTATTCTACCTCCTTTTTGCTTCGCTCTGGAGTTTCCTAGGCTCTTTGTTCCAGGGCAGGAAGTACAAGCCCAGCTACCACATTTCCACTGGGCATTTTAGTGTGGGATCAGGGAGCTGAACTCGGGTCTTTCTTCTTTCAAGGAAGAGTTTTAATCCCTGAACCATCTCTGTAGTCCCAAATCAAAGATTTCCGCTTTGTTTTGTTGGGTTGGATTCAGAGGCAGACATTGAGATAAAGGTTTGGGACCAATAACACTCAGGGAGAAAGCAGGACAGAAGCAGGAGTGAATAGAAGTTACATGTGATGCAGGCACTTGTCAATACTCAGGAGAACTTCAGAATTAAGTAATGCCTTTTGGAAGGTCTTATGCTGGGCTCAAATGGCTGGGCCATTATGCTTCTCCCTCATGTCTTCACCTGCAATCCTCTACGAGGTTCTTGCCTTCGGAGAGAAGCCTTTCCGGAAGCCCACGGGAACATTAACTCCCTGAGTTAAGAGCACCTGGCTCTTCTTCATTATAAATAAACATTTGATTACATGTTAATGATTTATTTTAGGCTTCTGTCCGTCTTACAGAATTTTAACTTCAAGGAGAAGAAGACACAGTATGGCTTAGTTATTGCTAGGTTACAAATCTTAGTGGATTTCAACTGTCCTTGACAAAGCAGAACCTATAATTAGCCCACAGACAAGTCTTTGATTTTGCTTTGGTTTTGATATGGGATCTTGTCACTTAGCCAGACTGACTTTAAACTCAAATCCTCTTTCCTGAGCTGGGATTTTCTGAGCGTTCTACTGTGTCTGGGTATATTGCCTGTGTTTACACGGCTCCCAAATTTTAAGAATTTATTTTTAATTTTTTTACTTTTTAGGATGGAGGTGTTTGAGACACAGTCTGTCTGTGTAGCCAAGACTAACCTTGAACTTGTGATCCTCCTCCCTTAACTTCCCAAGGGCTGGAATTACAGCCGTGTGCTACTATGCCCCTCTGGTTTTTGTTTTACATTTCTAGGAGACTATAAAACAAAAAAGAGAAATGAAAATATTATATGTGTTGGGGCTGAAAAGATAACTCGGGTTTTAAAAAATTAAAAAATTTTTCCCCTAGTTTTACAAGCATATTGAGTACTTATCCCTACCTCTCTCTTTCCCCCTTCCTTACCATTCCCCCTCCCTTTATCAATCCATCCCATTCCTCCCACCCTCCTGCCTGTCCACTTCTACAGGTCCCAGGGTTCTCTTTGGTTTGTCTACTCTTGGGGTTCCAAGTGGCCCCTCCTTGGGGTGTCCCACTGATAGGGGCATTCCCTTTCACTCATTGAGCCCTAGTTTCCAAAGTTTCTACTACATGTAACTATCTCTCCTGAGATCCTCACTAGTCTATGGGGGCATGTTGGTATGTCAGTCATGCAGGTGTGATAAGGAGAAGTCTCACTGTAGTGAGTTCCTGGATATAGCAGCCCTGCATTGAATGGAGTGTCTTGTCCAACAGTGAACCTTCCCATCTTTAGGCTCTTACAATCTTAACACCCCCCTGTTCTGCAAAGCTCCCTTATAGCTCAGGATTTAAGTCTTTATCTTGAAAACAGAAGGTCCTGAGTTTGGATACTGGATCCTATCTAAAAAAAAAAAAAAAACCAAGGGCAGAAATGGCAGTGGCCTGCACTTCTGGCCCTGGAAGGTGGAGCCTGGGAAACTCCAGAGCAAAGCGAAGAGAAGGTAGAGTAATCCAGGGTGATTCCCATACCCTTGGGCCTCTACAGGCACACATAGTGCCCTCTGAGACACACACACACACACACACACACACACACACACACACACACACAAATTAAGAAATATATATATGTGAATTACAAAGCTGAAAATGTCTATTACCCAGCTCTTTATTGGAAAAATTTATTATCCCATGCATTAAGACAAACTTACAATTTTGTGGGACAAATTTAAGAATTGAGAAAGAAGTTTCTGGGCAATCTTCTGCTCTATTTGATATTGACTCGTGTATCTGTCAGGAGCACTCAGCTGGAGAACTATATAGTCTGGAGGTTCCAAGAAGGCTTCACTCACATGTCTGGGTCTTAGCAGGATGTCTGGAAGGCAGGGTTCACCTTGGCTCAGTGGGGACCCTTCTCTGCACCTTGTCTGTCCATCAGGGTGATTGGCATTATTGCAGAGTAGCTAAGGGTTCTAAGAAACTGAAGTAGAAGGTCTCAGAGTCTAGGCTTATATTGGGATAGCACAATCTTTCTCTGTCCCTGTACTCTCTCTTTGTCACATGTCAGCCTGATTTTATAGGGAGAAGAAATATACTCCATCTCTCCATGACACAGTGGCAAATATTTGAAGCCATCTTTAATCTACCCCAGGACTCAGTCTGTTTGTTTACCGTTATATCCTTAGCTCATAGCATAGCACTTGGAACATGAACTCAATAAATTTGTTAAGTGAATATACTCTGACAGGGGGACTCTGATTCATTTTAATATAAAAGTGTTAGATTTTGAATTTAGTCAAGGCTGAAGTCTACTTGAACCCTTAGGCATCACCCCATACTACCTTTTCCAATTTGGGGGCCGCCATGTGCCCAATACTGTCTTGTATCAACAAATTAAAATTCAGTTCCCACTTAGGTTAATGAAGGGCAATAAAAACTATCTCACAGAATTCAGCAGCATAAGGAATCCGAGGAAGCCTTACATATAAATTGTAATGTTTCCTGTGATGATAGGTTAATGATAGGTGATCATTGCCACGGTGGTCCAGAGTGGGGAGCAGACAAGCTGGAGACTCTGGGTCCTTTGCCCTGGAGGGGGGCTCCTCAACCTTATTCCATTTTTCAGCTCTTACCCTGCCCGTTCCTAAGAAGCAGCTGTTAAGAGGATGAAGCAGAAATCCTGTGGCTCTACAATCAAATCCCAGCCATGGAAGATTTATTTCCCTACGGTGACTCTAATGACGGTTCGATAGGACTCATAATTCCATAATGATCTTTGTGCCAGCATCTCCCTCTCTGGGCGTCTCTGTGGAGACTGTGGGGTAACGGGAAGCCACAATGACTAAACAAGTAAGAATGATGAGTTGCATGTGGCCAGCCTCTTGTTACCTGAGTTGGCCTATTGTGTGTGCCAACATATGAGTGATAAAAATATAAATAAAGTAATGAAGAGCAAAACCTCACTTGTCATCCTCACCTGGCTCAGGGAATGTGGCATTCCTTTCCCTGCAAAGGCCCTGAAACCCTTCCATTCTTCTGCTTTCCTGTGTGCCTTGTTTTTCTCTAAAGGGACAGTTTGTCCACCTGAGTAATATCCCTTTTCATAAGCTTTCTGCAAAAACTCCCAAATGGCCTAGGAATGTATAATGGATATTGTGCACTTAGGTCTGCAAGTGAATGTTAAGTAGATACACAAAACAGTGTTCCTTGTGTGATCCTGTAAGAACCCACATGCTATTTGTGTGCAGTTTGACCTTGCTCATTCTCTAGTATGATATCCGAATGGTCAATCAATATGCACTGAAAAAACATAGTACTAATTGCTAAGATTATTTTGTGCTTCCATTGGGCTGAAGCCTTTATATGTATTCTCTCTGTCTCTGCGTTTCTTTTTCTCTTCTACCTTTCCCCACCTTGTTGGGATTTAACCCTAGGGTCGTTCATACACACTCAGCACACAGTATACCACTGTGCTATATCTCTAGCCCTCCATTTCAGATCTTAATTTTGCCTATTACAATTTTCAGTTCCAGAATCTCTCATCCCCTCTCCTTCCCTCCCCTCTTTCTTCCCTCTCTTCCCCTCCTCTTTCCTGCTCTGTCTTCTCTTCATCCCTCTTCTTTCTTGTCTGTTTTAATTTCATTTTCTGTTACTGAAACAAAATACCTGATTAAAACACTTGGGGGTACTGGGGGTGTTAATTGGTTCACAATTCCAGGTTATACTCCATCATGGGAAATCACAATGGCAGAAATTTAAAGCAGCTGGTCACAACACATCCACGACAAGATCAGAGGGCAATGAATCAGTGCATGGCTACATGGATTGCTACTTTCATCTTTGTACAGTTCTGGACCACCTACTCAGGAAATGGTCCTGCCATGATGGGGTGGGTCTTCCTACATCAATTAATGAAATTGAAGTCCCTCCCAGGCATGTCAAAAGAGGCCAACCTTAATTTAGAGAATCATTCTCAGTGTGCTTGGAGGCCTAACTCCTGAGTGACAGGTTGACTCCACTATCCTTCCCTTCTTTTCTTCCTCCTTCCCTTCCTTCTTTCCTTTCCCTTGCTCCTCCTTTTTCTTTCTCCGCTTTAAAATTTTTTTCTTTAATTTCTTTCTTGTTTCTTCTTTTTCTTTTTCCATTTGTGTGTTTTGCATGAGTGCCTATGTGTGCATGTATGTGAGTTTGCATGTATATAGAGGCCCAAGGTTGATATCTGAAATCATCCTTGATAATTTTTCTACCTTTTTTGCATGTCTGTATGTGTCTGTCTGTCTGTGTGTATTAGAGGCCTGTCTGTCTGTGTGCCTGTGGAGGTCCAATGATGACTTCAGAAATTACCCTGGATTGCTTCTACCTCCTATTTGCTTTGTTCCTGTGTTTCCTAGGCCCCGCTTTGCAGAACTGGAAGTACAGGTCTCTGCCATTTCTACTTAGTCTTTTTATATAGGATCATGTATCTGAGCTCAGGTCCTTCTGCTTTTTTTTTTTATTCAGTTGCACGTGTGTGCGCTTGTGTGTATCTATGTGTATGTGTATGTGTGTAGAACCACAGGCGAATTCGGGAACCTCCATGGACTGCCTCCACCTCCTCCTTGTTTACTCTGCCCCGGACTCACAGGCTCCGCCCTACCAGGACCAGAAAGAAACACAGGCCGCCCCCGCTTCTGCCTAGCGTCTGTACGTGGGGTCTAGGATCTGAACTCGGGACCTTCCGCCTGCAAGGCAGAAGCTTAACCCCTGAACCATCTCTCTACCTTACCTTATTCTTTTTGATACCAGGTCTTGAACCAAGCTCAAAGTTCATTTACAAGGTTAGTCTGGCCAGCCAGATTGCTCTGGAGATTCCCTATCTTCACTTTTGAGACTGGAATTAAACTAACCACCTGGTAGTTTACTAGTTATTTATGAATCTGGACTGCATTCTTTTTGCTTACACAATTGATTAACCTCTAAGCCATATCCCTAGGCTCTTTCTTTCTTCTGAAGGTCTACCCAAGGTCTTGCATATACTTGATAAGTGCTCTATCACTGGCCTACATCAAGAGTCCTTTCCATTCTTAATTTTTGAAAACAGGAGCTTACTAAGTTGACCAGTGTCATACTTATAGGTGTCAACTTAACAGTTAAGGGTTTGAGCTCTGGGAACATTTGTAGAGGATTAGTAGTTGAATTAACCCCCAGCGAACCTGTAGGAGATTGTTTAGTTGATGCGAAGGTCCAGTGCGTGGGTGGGTGGTGGTAGTGCCTAGGCAGGTGAATAAGATGGAGGCAATTGGTTAAGGATGTTGGCATGCTTCTGTATAGTTGGCCAACGTGCTGCTCTGGCAAGTAAGGATTGTCCCTGTCTCAGCTGTTATGTATGGTTATGTTGTGGCTGTTCACTTAGTCCCTGGTGCTGGTGTGGACTCTCCTGTCAAGCTGGATAAGGAAATGTAACTGGACTATTGTAACCCAAAATGAAATCCCTTGTTCCTCTATAAGTCAATTAGTCATGAATTTATTGGCAACAATGCAGAGCAACTACAACAGTCAGGTGGTTTCTACTCATGGACTCAGGAGGTGTTGCTCAAGCTTCCCACTACTTGGGATTATAGACTGTATTATCTGATTTTATGTGCATAATGATTGTTGAAGTGATTACTATTCCTGCTCTTATTTTACAGATGAGGAAATTATCCTCTAAAGTTGGTTATAGTTATGCAATTGCTTATCAATAAGAGGTAGAGTCAGGGACTTAAGTTTACCGGCTTCACGACTATATATCCAAGCACACTAATAGTTATTCTCTATATGAGAATTCCCAAAGCTTTGGTACTTGGAAACCTTTTTAAGGGATGGTATCAGAGATGTGCAAGGTTCTTCTACCCTTGGCTTGCTGACCCAGAACTGTACTGATGTGGTTAGTTCTGGTATTGAGTGTTATATAGTGTTTTCCTTTGAGTGAACAATCTCTATCTTTGTCTGAGACTATCAAATCACACTTGTTGACTATTGACATTGCCTTTGAGACAGAAAGGGTGGGCAGGGAGAATCATTGACCCCTTACCTGGAATTCTTACCTCATCTGGACTACCTCCTAGCCATTGATATGTGATTTTGCCTCAATTACAGATGCCACCAATGGCCTTGAAAATGGGAAAGATTAATTGAAGTGGGGAATACATTTATGTAATCACTGGAAAACTATCAGCCATACTGGGGATGAGACTTTCCAATGTGACTGCTTTAGGGTCACCATTGCTCCTATAACTCTCACCCCTATTCCTGTAAGTAACTCCAATAAACTCATCGATTAGCCAAGCTGGACCTTGGTATAATCATTACTGCTGAATTTATGAGCTGCACTCAGGAGTGTGGGTGCTTGCGTCAGAGTATAGGGCTTTGTGGTAGACTGCATTTTCTTTGAGGTGACTGATATGTCCACCTTCATGTACTTTTTACAATGGCATGTGGAGACAGATACCATGGAAAGGTGGGCTGTCTTTCTGTCTCCTTGATGGTGGGCAGACCTTTGTAATTCCCTCACTCAAAACAGTAGGAAGAAGTAATACCATGTGACTTCTGAGGCTAGTATAAAATACCATGCATTTTTATGCCTCGTCCTCATAGGATGCTTATTCTGGGAAATCAGCCACTAAACTGTGGGGAGATGCTACAGTGTGAATGGTTCTTATGTCAAAACTTAATTTCCATTGAAATAATATTAAGAGGTGGGACCTAGAGGAAGTTCTCCATGCCATTATTGAAAGAATGGGTTAGTTACCCAAAAGTATACTGTTCAAAAGCAAGTCTGAGAACTCCTCTTGCTTTGTTCTTTCACATGTGTTCACTTGCCCTTTTGCCATGGGCTAATGCTATCTGAAGTCTTCACCACTTGTAGTTTCTTGATCTCAGACTTCCAGCCTTCAGAACCATGGACTAAATAGCTTTCTGTTTATTATAAATTATCTAGTCTGTAATATTCTACCATAGCAACAGAAAATGGACTAAGAGGCCAAAAGCAGCTACATGTCCTTTGCACACTTCCAGATTAGGTTCCATCCAACAGCCAGTGTCAACTGCCATCACCTGAGGGAATATCTTGCCTTTTTCAAACCACCCCAGCCCTCAGTGTGTGGAGCAGAGTTGATTCTGCCTTGCTATATCCTGTTCAAACTGCTAAATAAATTATTGTTTTAAGATATTAAGTTGGGTGCTCACACCATGGATTGCCTCCCATGTGCTGGACTCCATGTGTTCATATCATGAGCTTACTCAACCTTATAGGATGTTGACAAAACTGTCATTCTTTAGCTTATCATGGATTTTTTTGGTATGTATGTGTGGGTGGGGGTGTGTGGGTATAAGTATGGGTACAGATGTATGCACAAGAGAGCACTTGAGTATGTGTGCCTGTGGAAGTCCAAGGATGACATCAGGAATCATCTTAGATTGCTTTACCTCCTTATTGCCTTGCTCTGGGATTTTCCAGGCTCCACTTTCCAGGGCTAGAATTGCAGGCTTCTATTTCTGCCCAGCGTTTTTCCATGGGATCTGGGATGTGAACTCAGGTCCTTTTGCATGTGAGGCAAAGGTTTTAACAAACCCGGAGCCATCTCTCTGGCCCTATCATGGATTCTTAGCCACACGGAGTTGGCAGCTCAATGAAAACAACTATCTACATTCTAAATATTTTTCTCTTATTGCTCATATATTATAGTCCTGGTTTTTGTAATTTTAAAAAAAGAGGAACTAAAAGTGGGGGAACATCCAGGGGAGTGGGAATGGGGTAGATATGATGCATTGTACACACATATGAGACTGTCGGAGAATAAATAAAATATTCTTAAAGTATTTTGGAAAAGATACTAACTTAGAAGATGCTTCATTATGAATCCTTTGTTATGGAACAGGACTACAGCTGTGTCTGTTGGCAATGCGTGTGCGTGCCTCTGATTCCATGCCTTTGTATGTGTGTGGATGTAGTACCTTTGTCAGATGTTGGTGTACATGAATAGGTGGTTGAAGGTGCTTCTTGTGACAGATTGGTCTGGGCACTTTGCTTTGACCTCATCTTTGAACATCTTATCTGTTTTCTGAGTCTTTTCTTTCCAATATTTTTTTCTTTGAACCAGAAAGTCCTATTTAGTTGAAATATTGCAGTTTAAATTTCCTGATCTTCCTCTGGCCCATGCCCCTTGAAGCTGCCAAGGCCTTCTAGGAGGTAGAAGGCTGACATCAAGAGCTATTACATCCTTTATAACAGTTTGAAATCCAGCTTTGTTTTGTTTTTGTTTGCTTGTTTCGTTTCTCTTTCTGCTTTTGAAGCCTTTGGTAAATGAGCCAAAGACAACAATGTTGTTGAGGTTCTCAGGATGGAGAGATTGAAATTCTTGACTTCCACCAAATGAAGCTGTGGACTTGGATATAGCCAAATCCTGAGGGAGAAGTCAGCTGTTCTCTGCCTGCCTTGGCTGAGTCCACCTCATCTCAGCATGGCCCATGTAGCAGTGGAGTGACTCAGAAGCTGAGTGCTTCCTCTTGGTCTTTTCTGGAATTCCCTTAGAGTCCTGCTTTTCCAAGTTGGTTTTCTGACTTAGCTCTTCCAGAACCACTTCTGCCCTTACATAGAAGTGCTATTGCCCAAGAGAACTTTCTGTATTGGTGAAAATGTTCTATAATCTTAACTGACCAATATGACCAATTAACTAGCCAATAGCCACAGGTGGACAGCACATTTCTAGAGGGTTCAGAGATTCTATCCCTATGAAAATGGGGACAATGTCTGCTACCACCACCATCACCACGTCACCGTGTGTCTGGAACAAACAGATGGTGAATGTGAAAGGACTTTAGTCTAAGGGCTTGGGAAAACTGTAGTATGAACTGGGTAGTTTATAACTGGAACTCTTAGTTAATATTTTTGTGAAATGGCATATAGCAAGGAAGTTCATATTGGAGTGAATGAAAATTATAGAACACAGAAGGGATTCTTTTTTTTTATTCAATTATGTGTGTGTGCGTGTGTGTAACCACGGGCGAATTCGGGAACCACCATGGACCGCCTCCACCTCCTCCTTGTTTACTATGCCCTGGGATTCACAGGCTCTGCCCTACCAGGACCAGAACCCGCAGGTCGCCCCGGCTTCCACCCAGCATCTATGTGTGGGGTCTAGGATTGGAACTCAGGACCTTCCACCTGCAAGGCAGAGGCTTAACCCCTGAGCCACCTCTCCAGCCCCCAGAAGGGATTCTTGACTGCAGGATATCAGATGTTTGGTGAGTAGAAAACAAAGTGAAGAGATAGTGATCTTATTATATTCTAGGTCCATCCAGATAGAATAGAGTGTCAACTCTGATATACTTTAATAGTATGTCAGATTATTGATTGAGTATATTAATTAATTAAAAAGTCTATATTAATTGAGAATGGCTGATCAGTGATCATTTTGCTTCTGGGGGAAGGCCAAACTGATTTATGGAATTTTGTCTATTCAGTGATATGACAGTAAGTTCTGTTATTTTCTTTTTTAAAAAATCTATCTATCTATCTATCTATCTATCTATCTATCTATCTATCTATCTATTTATGTTTGTATAAGAGGGCACTGTGTGTCCCTGTGGAGAACTGAGGGTAACTTTGCGAATCATCCTGGATTGCTTCTACTTTCTTTTTGCTCTGAGATTTCCCAGGCTCCTGCCCACCAGGGTTAGAAGCACAGGCTGCAGGTGTTTTCTAGGTGGGACCTGGGATCTGAACTCAGGATCTTCTGCTTAGAAGGCAGAGTCTTAACCCCTGAGCCATGTCTCTGGCCTTTATGTGGTGTATTAAATGCATCAATTAATTCATTTTTTGGTTTTCTGAGACGTATAGACTTGGTCTTATACTTGTGATCCTGCTGTCTCAGCCTTCCCAGTGCTGGAATTTCAGGCATATGCTACCACACTGGGACTTAAAATCCATTTCTGATTTATGCCATTTTCCACTTATGGATTTAACAATTATGATAAGTACTGTACTAGGCAGTGACACAGGCTAGACTTGTTCCTCAGCCCAGCCCTTTTTACTAGTCTCCTGGGTATGCTATGGGAAAAAAGTAGTTTTTTGTTCTTTCCTACACAGGGGACATGCTTTAACCTTGTCATAAACTAACGTTTTCTATGTAGCCACAGCAGGAGGAGCTTGTTCTCCTTCCTGGGCTACTGCCCATCCTATTGATGAGGTCAGCTTCTCACCTGTTTGAAGTAAACATAAGGTAAACTGAAAGCTGGAAGCTCCTATAATATAGAAAGAAGGAAAAGGAACGCCACATATAGATCAATTACTGGTTCTTGGAGAATATCTGCTTTGAGGATATTACTGCTTGGAGTACCCTTTTCTCTACTCACCAAAGGCCAGGATTTGCGATTTACTTTTATTTTTTTTTTTTAATATGTCATAGTTAGGCACAGTCGTCAACTTGATAGTTGAAAGTTTGAGCTCTGGGCACATTGTAGAGAATTAGTGGTTGAGTTAGGCCCAGAGCAAACCTGCAGGAGATTGTGTAGCTGATGGGAAGGCCCAGCCTATGCCGGGTGGGATTAGACCCTGGAATAAATCACAGAGAGCTCATTGAGAGAGTTGTACACTTAGCTACACATGCTGGTCTGGCAAGTAAGGATCATCCCTCTCTCAGCCATTACTTAGAGATGGTGTGGCCAGTTCCTTTGGCCTTAGTGTTGGCATCAGCTCTCCTGTCAAGCTGGATTGAGAACTGTAACCAGGAATGGTAAAAGAAAATAAACTTCTTGTTCCCTTAAGCTGTTTGATGGTCATTTATCAGTAACCATGCAGGCGAACTGCAACAAAGTGTGCAGGTGTAAGTGTGTATGTGGGTATGGGAAGTGTGTAGAAGAGGTCACTCTGTGTGCCTGTGGAGGTCCAAAGGTGGCTTTCTGGATTGCTTCTACCACCTTACTGCTTTGCTCTGGGGTTTCCCAGGCTCTGCTTTCCAGGCCTGGGAAAGCGGGCCCACAACTTGAGAGCTAAGATCTCAAATCAGGTTCCTTTTTCTTTCAGGGAAAAAGTTTAACTCCCGAGCCATGCTTTTAACCCTGCTGATCACCATCTTACTAGTCAGGTTTACCATGCCCGGCAGTGATATAATGACAAAAGAACATGCCTTTGGAGATACCTAATTCTAGTTTGAATCCCTACTTCCACCACTTCCTGACTGAATGACCTTGTGAAATCCTGTATCCTCTTTGGGCGTTAGCTTCTCCATTTCTGAAATCGGGGACGACATCTCCAATCCTGGGAAACCATGTGAGTGTATGTTCAGCTTCTGGTAAATATAAGACATTGAGAGGCATCAGAATTAGCACTGTAGGTGACCTACTTATTTTTAAAATAATTGGCCGTTTTCAAAAAAGTTTACACAATTATATAAAGTGAGTGACTTACAGGTAGTCTGTTTTGCATGAATTTTCAAAGGACTATTTATTATCCGAGATTCAGTTTGTGTCACAATCTGAGTCATAACAGCGTGACTTATTTTTACCTCCCACCCCCTCTAGTTTCTTTCCGAGGATCTTTCCGCTAGACAGAAATGAGGCTCTGGGGAAATTAAACCGGAAAGTTTGAAATTCTAGGTGGGAAGCCCTGCCAGACACCGAGGGACTTCTTTTAGAGTCTCACTCCAGCGGAGGGACACTCGAAAAGAAGTTCCGGTCTCCGCGCAGGGAGCCGCAGGGGGCGGGGCTCGCAGCCCGTGGGCGGGGAGCGAGGCGCCGCCGGCTGTTCTGGCGGGCCGTCATTGGGCGAGGCTGCAGACGACACCTAGGCCACGCGCTCACAGGTTCAGTCGCCGCCGCCGCGTTTGCGCGCGAGGAGCTGCCGGCCGCTGCGGCCGCCTGGAATTGTGGGGATTGTGTCTGCCCCTCGGCTGCCGAGCGGAAAGCCGAAGGTAGGGGCGGTGAGGGCCGTGGTCCTGCGGCCGGGGCGCAGGGCTGGGGCGCCGGGCCGGCCTCCTGCCGCCCGCGTCCCGGCACCTTCCCAGCAGAGTTCCGGGGTCCCAGCACAGCCACCCGAGGGTCCCCGACTGGGCCCCGGGCCACCAGTCCGAGAGTCGCCTGCTCTACCCCTCCACCCTGTTCACTCAAAACGTCCCCGTCTCTTCAACGGCAGGAGATGGGCAATGTCTCTGGGTCTGGAGTCTTTGTCCCCTGCGTGCGGCCTCAGTTTCCCACATCAGTCAAGAAGTGGAGAGTTAAGTGTGCTCTCAGAGACCCCCCCCTCCAGCGTTGACATTTTGGTTCTTGGTCGGGGTCTTTTCACCATATGAAGTTGTGCCCTACCATCTTGGCGTTTCCATTCTCCCGTTGCGCGTTTTCCTTTGCCCCGCCAGATGGGAGATTTGTCTTTAAAGCAGAGCCCAGGACCTACTAGTGCTTCAAATCACACGCGGAATTTGTACAAAATCTTCACGCCATCCCTTTGAGTGAAGCGTCTGGATACCTGTCATTCATCCTGGGCGGTTCTCGTTCGAGTGGCCCCGGAATCCTCACGCTGATGGGAAAGGGAATCTAGAAATGTCCAACAGCTGGGGAACCAGTAGGGATTTCTTCTGGCACTGTAGGGGCCAATTCACTGTTAGTTATTTTTTAAAAAAATATTTTTTTGAGAGTTGGGGAAGTAGTTCATCTGGTACAATGCTTGCCCATCATGCACTGAGGCCCTGGTTTTGATTTCCACCAGTGCAACAATCAGGCATAGTAGACCAGGCTTGTAACCCCAACACTCAGGAAGCGGAATAAGGAGGATCAAAAGTTTTAATAGCATTCTCTGTTACCTTGAGAATTCAAGGTCAGCCTAGGCTATGTGAGACCTTAGCCTCAAAAAAAAAAAAAAAAAAAAAAAAAGTACACACACACACACACACACACACACAACAAAGCTCATGTACGATCAGTTTTCTAATACATATTTTTATACCTAGCTTCTAATCAAGTCCGTCTGGTTCTCCCATTTCAATAAAACAAAACTGCAAGCTGCTTTGAGGGATAATTAGCTTAATTCAGACTAGGTAGGCAGGAGGAAGATGAAGCCTCCATATTTGCCAAAAGAAGAAACTGATGTGTTTCTTTTAAAACAAATATTAACTGTTTTGACGTTGTGAAAGGTGTGTGTGTCCTTTCCACTCAAGGTTTTTTTTTTTTCTTATAAAACTTATAGACAGATTTGGAGATCAAATACAATTTCAATGGGAGTAAGAATGTAATATTAGGATTGATGTTTGTGTGCCATATGAGTTATAACTTGAATGTTTAAGATGGTATTGTCATTTAAACTTTCTTTTAGTAACTTTAAAATGCTAATTTTAATTATAATTAATGCATGTGCTGTTTTGGTGAAATTAGTAATAGAAAAGACTGAATTTCTAAGGCTAAATTTCTACATTTTACTGAATATGAGAATGGAGAATATGTTAGTAGGCATGTGACAGCTCAGAAATAAAAATTGCCTGGTATTTTGCTATTGTTTTCTTTCTCTTTCCTGTTGTTTTCTGAAGGCTATTACTTGCTTCTTTGCTGAGGCCAATTTTGAGCCCTGGTGCATCTCATGACAGGGAGAAAGGCTAATTAAGTGAATCTGAAAAATAACAAAATGGGTTTGAAAATAGCAAACTCATTGCTATTGCTCTCCTTTTAGTGGTGTGTGTAGGTGTGGGCTATGGGGCTAGAGGTGGCAATATCTAAGTGATATGGCTACTGTCCAAAGTAGTTCTGAAAAGTCACATCCAGAATTGTTTTCAGAGATCAGTCTCCCCAATATATGACATTATTCTTTTTTAAAACGCTAAATGGCACATGGATAAGCAACTTTGTCACTGACTTGTCTTCAGATGAATTAACAGTTCTTTGAGATACTGCTTCATAGTCTAGAGTGACTTCAAACTTTTCTGTGTAGTCTGGACTGGTCTCAAACTCTTGATCTTCCTGCCTTATGTTTCTCAGTGCTGGGATTACAGGTGTGCTGTCCCATACCTGGTTGAATGAACAGTTCTTTTGAAGAGAGCATGATGGGTTTTTTAAAGTGTGTTGAACATGAGTTTTAATTCTACTACTTATTAGTTATATGACCTTGAGTTAATTTACCTTTTAGGCTTAGCTTTTCACTGCTTGAAAGTGTGAATACTATTAAAAAGAATGATTAAATTTGGCAACAATATGTAAAAACTCTTGGGACATAGGAATGAAATAAATGGAATGAAATAAATGTCCTACCCTCAGAATTTGCTGTTTCCAGTATGCTACTCATACTCCACAACAACGCTCTACCTATTTGGAACACATGCAATTAAAGAAACGTCATAACTTTTTTCTAAGTAGGTGGATATTTTCCAGTTCGTTTTCATATTTGTAGGTTCATATTGTGACTCCATCATACCTTCATTCACTTTCTATTTTAAGTGAAGCTGTGTTGTGGAGGTTATCTGCCAGTCATTGAGGTAATCCTCTTTTCAAGAGAGCTAATCTGAGTATTCTTTCAATGCTTGATTCTTTTTTTTTTTTTTTTAACATTTTTTATTATTATTTCCGCTCATACAAATTTAATAGGTACACCGGTTCCCTTCCTCCCTCAATGCTTGATTCTTAGTTGTATATTCTTGAGAATTTTTATCTGGGTCCCCTGCTGGTGTTAGATCATGTTCTATAGCACAGGCATCACCAGCCTCTAGATTTGATGTCAATTTGGAGAGCCATTCTTATGGAGCTAATCTTTTTCTGAGTGAGGTTGAATCCTTTATCCTTTCTGAGTCTGCCTTAAGCTGCAAGCTTTATTCTTCTGCAATGAAGAGCTTCATATTTTAATCTAAATAGGAATATCCTGCCCTTTGTTTTTTCTCTTCATTTACTTTCACCAAAGATTTCACAAATAGCAGAAGAAAAGAATAGCCTGTTTTTATTCAGATGAGTCTGGATAACTTCTAGTTATTAGCATCAACAAAACTGATTGTCTTTAGAACAAAAACTTTCTTCAAAGATTCAAGTTTCTCTGACACTCATGGAGAAACTCATGAAATCTTTTTGACTTATGAGAAGTTTTCATTGGACAGCCTTAGTTTTCTTTGGTGATAGGAAGAATCCAGTGGCAACAGAACTGTGGTCAGCCCAGACTTGTTCCTTCAGCTTCTCCCAGGCAGTTCACAGACAAGAGTATGGTTGTATTGGCTGTAGTCTGCCCTCATCCTCTTCATCTTGTTCTTGCTTTTGGTATTCAGAAGGAGGTGGCATAGTCAATGTATGAATAATGTTCTGTGCAAAGGCCTTAGAGAGAGAGCTTTGAGCATAGGACTGGGCAGACTTATCTCAGGAATGCTGCTGAAGTATATCGTTCATATTTTTTAGTTAATCACTTGTGAAACAGAAATTCTTTTTCATTGAATAACCATTCCAGTTCTTTTCAGTCTAGAGGGACTTTTCAGATGTGGGACTTTCAGAGTCTCATCCATCAAACCCAGGGCTGATGGAATTATGTGAAATTTAGCAACATGCTGTTCAGGGGCAACTGGGTCAATTAGGTTTATCTGATCAGTTTTTCTCAACCCCCCCTTTTTTAATTACCATGTTTTGAGAACCCCTTGCCTCAGTTGTCCATCCCTCATGGAATTTTAATATCACTGATATTATCTGTATTTGTATGTATATAGTGGCCCTTTGGATGGCCACACCATTTTAACAGGTAAAATTTCTCTCACTTCAAAGCTTACTTGCATTCTCTTTTTGAAGACATTCTATTTCCTATCATATTATTTAAGTCTTGTTTTCCATTTAGAAGATATAGTTTTTTCAGTGCCTTAAACAACAAACTAATAAAATAAGGAAATGGTATCTTATCTATCTTATAATTGGTAGTATTCTCCAATTTCAGATGAAGAAATTGAGGCTTAGTGTAATTTTACTAAGGATAAAAAACTTGGTATAATCAGCTAAGAGTGCTGGTAAATGCCTTTAGTCCTGACTATATGGGAGGTTGAAGTTGGAGGATTTTCTCTGAACCTAAGTTCCCCAAGAGCCTGCATAACATAGCAAGATCTTGTTTATTTATTTATTTATTTTTACAAACTACTTTTATTTATTTACTTGGCATTAGTTTAAATCTGTGAGAGGTACAGAATCACATACATTCTGTGTCCAATGGCCTTTGCAGGAAGGTTGCTTTGGAATTTGGTTTGAACCATGTTTCCGTGCGCCCTGGTTACATTTCCCCAGATTACTCAGGTTTTGTTTGGTTGTCACCAGGAGTCACTGTGTTGTTTTTTGCTTTGTATATATAAACACCTCTCTTGCCCAAGTAAAGGTCAGTTTCATCTCTGGCATAAATGTCTTCAATTTTGAGAAGAACAGAGTGCTCCCTTTGGTTCTGGAGACCACACTTATAGCCAGCAAAAATGGCCTTGCACCACAGCCTTCTAGACATATTTTCCCTTTAGAAGTCTTGTTCCCAGCAGGCCTTCGCAAGATGGCAGAAAGAGCTTTTTTTTTTTTTTTAAATTGTATAGCTCAGGGGTTAAGACTTAGCCTCAAAAACAGAAGGATCTGAGTTCAGATCCCAGAGCCCATGTTTTAAAAAAAAAAAAAAAAAAGGTAAGTGGAAATGGGGAAGGCCCTCACTCTTTGTGGTCTGGAAGGCAGAGCCTGGAAAAGCCCAGAGCAAAGCAAAAAAGAAACAGTTCAGGATGATTCTTGAAGTTACCCTTGGTCTTCCACAGGGACAAACAGTGCCTCCAATACACACACACACACACACACACACACTTTTTTTTTTAAAGAAATTTAAATTTAAAAAAATTAAAAAAAAAAAAGTACAGCCAGTAACTGGAGAGATAGCTCAGGGGTTAAGACTGCCTTGAAAGCAGAAAGACCTGAGGAGTTCTGATCCCAGATCCCTTGTAAAAAACGCCAGGTAGAAATGGTGGAAGGCTGAGCTTGGAAAACCTCACAGCAAAGCCAAAAGGAGGTAGAGCAATCCAGGATGATTTCCAGAGTCATCCTTGGATCTCCAGGGCACACGTAGTGCTCTGTAATAAACCACACAGACACATTCACAGACACAGACACACACACATGCAAAAAAAAAAAAAAATTGTACAACTAGGAATTAATCCTAGCTCTTACTCTAAAGTCTTTCCATTCTTACTGCATTATATGTGCTCTCTCCATGTGGAGCATCTGCAGGACAGTTAACCATTCCACTCACCTTTTCAAGGCCCCACCATGTGTGAGGCCCCATTGAACATGTTGGGAAACTTTAGAGTGAAGAGTTCCTAATGTTAAGAAGCTCATTGAGCTTTTTAAGAGATGGGGATGCCTTGAAGCTAATGCCCCCCTCATTTTTTTCTGTTTGGGACTTTTTATCCTTGGTCCTCCACAGAGATGCTTAGCTATAGCTAAGGTCCAACATGGAAAGGATTTAGCTACTGGGCATTTAGGAGGGTCAAAACTGTGGGTTTTCCCTGATTGGTTCCATTTTCTAGCCTGCTGAGCTGTTTGTATTCACCTGTAAGGTATAGCAGGTACCTGATAAACTCCTTAATTCTTAGATTTTTTTTTTTAAAGGTCGATTTTTAAAAATTTTTTTTATTATTATTTATTCAACTGTGCACATGTGTGTGTGTATGTGCGCGCGCATGTGTGTGTCTGTGTACGTGTAGAACCCGTGAACTACCATGGACGCCTCCACCTCCTTCTGCCCCAGGATTCACAGGCTCCGCCCTACCTGGACCAGAAGCGCAGGCCGCCCCCCCCCTTCCACCTGGCATCTATACGTGGAATCTGGGATCTAAACTCAGGACCTTCCGCCTGCAAGGCGGAGGCTTAACCCCTGAGCCACCTCTCCAGCTCCAATTCTTAGATATTTGTAAGAATGATATTTCCTTTGCTTATTAATACTCCTGTTGTTTCAAAACAGTTGTTTTTCTAAAGTTATTTTAAGACATCTCTCCGGGCTGGGTAAGGTGGTACACATCTGCAATCCCAGCACTTAGAAGGTTGAGCTTGGAGGAGCATGAGCTTCGGGTCAGCTGGGCTACACAGCAAGTTCAAGGTCAGCCCAGACTAAAGGGTGAACCCTTGTCTTAAAAACCCAAAGCAACAACAACAAAACCATTTTGCTTTCTTCAAAATGTAGGAACAGTTGGAGAAGAAATTAAATGAGGGTAGAGATGGAAGTGAGAAACAGAATTTCTACCTGCGCTCTTCCAAAGAGACAGGAGTAAACTTTATTCTTTCTATTTTCTGTTGAACCTGGACTTTTGATGTGGTTACCATCTGCTTCTCTGGTGCATCATGGGACTCCTGTTTATACCTGAGTCTGCTTTGTTAGCTGTAGTGGTCCTGCAGTGGTCCCAGACTGAACATTGGAGTCGTGTGATGTTTAGCCCATGTCAATCTCAGGTCCACAAGGATATGAGGGGGGACATGTTTTTGAAGTCTGCTTATTGGCCAAGAAGTTCACTGAGGAGCTTCTTAATTATTCCTTTTTTTCACATGCAAAGGAGTAGCACAGCAGTTGATGAACTGATCCTTATATCTAGCCACTTGTCTGTCTGCAAGTAGTTTGCCCTATCTGCTTTGTGAGCTGAGAGAGCAATAGATATTGAAAGAAGACTGGGATGCATCCAAAAAGTGCAATGAGGAAGGCTGACACCAGCGTCTCTAAAAAAAATGCACATTTTGGGCTGGAGAAATGGCTCAGGGATTAAGACGCTTGCCTCTGGAGGGTAGAGCGAAGAAACCTACTGGGATGATTTACAAAATTTCCAGGTAAGAATTTTTCTTCAGAATACCCTAAGGGTTAGGGCTCCACAATTTTTTTCTCCTTTTCTCCTCAAATGCAAATCAGAGTAAGAGAAGAGGTGGAACAATAGCATTATACAGAAGACAATCATAAAAATATCTGGTTGGGCTACAGAGATGGTTCAGGAGTTAAGACTGCCTCACAAGCAGAAGGTCTTGAGTTCAGATCCCAGGTTTCACATAAAAACGTCAACCTGAAATGGTGGCAGTGGGCACTTCTAGCCCTTGTGGGCAGAGCCTGGGAAATCCAGAGTGAAGCAAAAAGGAGGTAGAAGCAATTCAGGATAGTTCCTGAGGTCACCCTTGATCCTCCACAGGAACACAGTGCCTCTGACAAACACACACACACACACACACACACACACACACACACACACACACACTCACTCACTAAATAAAGTTAAAAAAGTTAAAATGCACATTTCTTTTATTAAAATTAATTTTAATTTATTTTTATTTTTTGAGATAGGATTCAGATTGGCCTTGAATTTCTGATCCTTCCACCTCTTACTCTTGAGTTCTGGGATTACAGGTTGTGCCACCACCCAGCCTTACTTTTAATTTCAATTTTTAATTTTATTGCCAGGATCTTGATGTTAAGTCCAGGCCAGCCTGTGTAGTTTAGGATGGCCTCAAATTTATGGTTCTCTTGCTTCAGCCTACTGAGTGCTGGGATGGAGGAGTATGCTGTCCTTTGTGGCTTAAATGGGTCTTTATTTACCTCTGCGCTTACTATGAGGCATAAAGGGCCCTGATTTCTGTGTGACTTTCATGAGTGAAGCACCTAGCTGACTGAACTGTAGAAAACCAACAGGCTTTTATCTAGTGAAAGTAAGTTTAAGTACAGTAATCAAAATAGCCAACATTACTTCATCATGTTTCAAGTCCAGTGTGTAGATAGTCTTGGAAGCTTCAGGGACCAACTCCTAAACAAGATATTTAAGATAACCTTAGTCTCATAACCAACAGGTGGTTGGGTTCTACTGTGTCTTTGAAGTAAAGTCTATTCTTTGGCCCAACTATTGAAGCCTAAAATCATCTTGTGGCTGGCAAATTCCTTTGTCAAAGTTTTTTGTATTTGTTGTAAATATAGGGGTGGTTCTGCTAAAATATTATGCCTTTGGAATAGATTACAAATGACATGACAAATTGTAATGTTTGCATCCCTTTAAGAAATATCCAAATTGTTGTTTTTTGAGTATTCATGTAAAATGTGAACAAGCTTTCATTTTGATCAAACTGATCATCTTCATTTTTATAATAAAACTGAAGACTCATCCAAAAAAAAATAGGGGTGGTTGATCATGGGTCTACCTCATTGGATGATGGTTGTTAATTTTTTAAAAAATATTTTACTTATTTTGTGTGTGTGTGTGTTGTGTGTGTTGTGTGTGTGTGTGTGTGTGTGTGTGTGTGTGTGTGTGTGTGTGTGTGTATCAGAGAGCACTGTGTGTCCCTGTGGAGGATCAATGATAACTTTGTGAATTATCCTGCTTCTACCACCTCCTTGCTTTGCTCTGGGATTTCCCAGGTTCTGCCCACCAGTGCTGGAAGTGCAGGCTGTAGTTGTTTCTTCCTGGTGTTTTTTTTTTTTTTAATGTGGGAACTGGAATTCAAACTCAGGACTTTCTGCTTGCAAGATAGAGTTTTTAATCCCTGAGCCATCTCTCTAACCCTGTTGTTAATTTTAATACCTATCCATCTTGTCTGTCTGTCTCCTATTGTGGAAATGCTCATGTATCATAGACTGGCTTCAAACTAATTATATAGTCAAGAATGACACTAAACTTTTTTTTGAAACTTCCCCCTTGCCTCCCACCTCCCTATTGTTGGGATTTTTTAGGTATAAACCATCCCACCTGGTTTGTGTAGTGCTGGATATCACACCCAGGACTTTATGTGTGCTAGGCAAGAATTCTATCAGCTGAACTGTATTGCCAGCCCCCATTTATATAGTTTTCCATTTTCATGTGTTTATGTATATGTGTGGGGTGTTATGGGAGGACACACATGCGTGTTCATTGGTTTGAATTTGATGTTGGGCATCTTCTTTGATCACTCTTTGCTGTATTATTGAGGTAGGGTCTCTCAATTATACCCAGAACTTATTGATCAGTTAATCAGCTTGTCTCTGCTACAACTTTAACACCTGCCCAGCTTTTATATGGATGGGTTCTGGGGATCCAAACTATACCTTTATCCAACTGAGCAATCTCCCTAGCCTTATTTATTGTATTTTTTTTTTAGTCAAGAATCAAGAGATATATTTTTAATTCTTTACTGTTTAGTACCTCACCTTTGCTTTTGCTGATCTCTTAATTTTATTTATTTATTTATTCATTCATTCATTCATTTATTTAGTATCGAGGGCACATGTGTGTGCATGTGTGTATCTGTATCAGAGGGCACATGTGTGTGCCTATGGAGGCCCAAGGATGACTTTGGAAATCACCCTGGATTGTTCTACTTCTTTGCTTTGCTCTGGAATTTCCCATGCTCCTTCTTTCAGGGCCAGAAGTACAGGCCACTGCCATTTCCATCTGGTGTTTTTATATGTGAACTAGAGACCTTCTGCCTACAAGGCTGAGGCTTAACCCCTGAGCCATCTCTCCCATTCATTTATGGTCTCTTTTGCTGATGATAAAACTGAGTTCTAGGGAAATGAAGTGGACCACTTTTTGATTTTTTTTTTAAGACTCCTTACATATTAGTGGGACTCTAGTTGTAAGGCCTGGGATACAGCTGGGGACTCACCAAGGGTGACTACAAAAGTTGTAAGAATTGTTGAGAGCACTGTAAAAAGACAAGATGCTTTTGTATTTAAAAATCTTTGGGGACAGAAAAATCTTCGAGGAAGGAGAAACCCTTGCTTTCTATTTCCAAGAAACTGCCTCAGATATTGTCTTACATCTCACTATTGAGGATTTTGGTTATCATCCTAGATTGTCTTCCCTCTTGTTCTTTTTTTTTTTTAATTTTTATTATTATTATTATTTATTCAACTGCGTACGCGTGTGTGTATGTGTGTGTGTGTGTGTGTGTGTGTGTCTGTGTAGAACCACAGACGAATTCGCGAACCACCATGGACGCCTCCACCTCCTTCTGCCCCGGGATTCACAGGCTCCGCCCTACCAGGACCAGAAGCGCAGGCCACCCCCGCTTCGGCCTGGCGTCTATACGTGGGATCTGGGATCCGAACTCGGGACCTTCCGCCTGCAAGGCGGAGGCTTAACCCCTGAGCCACCTCTCCAGTCCCTTCCCTCTTGTTCTTATCTCAGAGAAAATAAGATTTGAAGTCTTCTCTTGTATTGAAAATAAAGAAGAGGTGCTCTAGCCAGACTACTTTGTTTTCTGTAGAGAATAGGGCCACATGCATTGTGGATTACATCTAGTGAACCTAGTATATCATGGATACATCTCTAAATGAGAAAGAATGGATGTATGTCAGAGCAGTTTAAACACACTTTGGATTCAGACTTCCTTGGGTTCATATTCTATTGTCAATTTGCTAGTTGTCAGATTACAAATTGTTTATTTTCTCTAAACTTTACTTTCAGGATCTGTAGAATGGGAATAATAATACCTACTTTTGTAGCTGTCATAATAGAATTTATGTGGAAAGGGCTTCTTCTGACACAATGTAAGTGATGTGTTATCAGTAGAGAATGGGAAATTTCTCTGACTTCAGGTCATCTCTTCCTTAGTCTCAGTTGTTATCTTCCCCTTTCTAACAACTATCTGAGCCTGCAGGCCCTGTTCTCTGGGAATCTTCTCACAAGGAGATTCTGTTGGATCAGGGTTGGATGATTCAGAGCCTGCATGACAATGGGTTTTTCTTGTCTTTTGATTTCTGCTCTTCAGCCAGATGTAAAACCATCAGCTTATTAAGGAGCTTTGGAGTCTGTCAGAGTTTTCCTGTCGTTTGTACACGTTGCTGATTCTTGTACAAGGTCATGAAGGCATGGTTAAATATATGGACCCAGGTTTTGTGCTCAAAGTTGACATTTCTCCCTTTAAGATTTATAACTGGGAGGGGCTGGAGAGATGGCTCAGGGGTTAAGCCTCTGCCTTGCAGGCAGAGGGTCCTGAGTTCGGATCCTAGATCCCATGTACAAACACCAGGCGGAAGCGGAGCGGCCTGCGCTTCTGGTCTTGGTGGGCGGAGCCTGTGAATCCCGGGGCAGAGCAAAAAGGAGGTAGAAGTCCACGATGATTCCCGAATTCACCCTTGGTTCTACACACACACACACACACACACACACACACACTTGAATAAATTAAAAAAGATTTATAACTGGGTTGGGTATGGTGGTTTATAATTATAATCTTAGCACTTGGGAGGTGGAAGTAAGAAGATGGAGTTTAAGATCATCTTCATACTAAGTTTGACAATCTGGGGTACATGTGACTATGTTTTAAAAAACAAAACCAAAACAAAAGAATCAGAAAAGATTTACGACCAGTGCAGTTGAAGTGGAGAAAAATGCCACTGAAGCCATTTTCATACTGATCTCATGCTGAGTTTTTAGAAATCTGAGTACTGTAACTATAGTCTGTGGCTTCCTCTTCTGAATGAAACAAGCAAGGTAAAAAGCTCATTTTTTGGGGGGAATGGCCAGTCTGAATTAGTTAAAAAAAAAAAAAAAAAGAACTAGAGAATTTTCAAGGAAATGCCATTGTAAATTTTTGACAAGTCTCTGCAATTTCTTTTGTATCTAGTCTTATTGCTTCCCCCATTTCCTGTTACTATGCTTCTGAGTTATTACAGAACCACTTTCTATTTCTTGCTTGTGATATGCTGCTTTGAGTCTTCCTATATGCAGTGCTGATCAGTGAATACTTAGGCTTGGAAGCCTTCCCTGGCACCCACTGCTGTAAAGCTGTCTTGGTGTCCCATGTCTACGGCAATGTATCCCTCTCTTACCACTTGAATTACACACTGAACCATTACTTGTATGTCCCCTCAGCTCCTGATAAACTGGTCCACATAGTCCTCTAAGTGTGCCTTGTCTGCATCTCTGCCAGTTCTGTTGCTTAAAAAGTATTTTCTGCTTGCTACCTTACTTTATGTTGTAAAGTTACTTGCTTCAGTGAACATTGATAACCCTTCATCTGTATCCCCATAGCAACACCTTGATAATTGAATTCAACACGCCTTATTCTGGTTACTTATTTGTCTCTCACTATATGAGAGGACATGGGCTTTACTTTATTTTGTGTCTCAGCACAGTACTGAATTTATTATAGACAGCCTAAATGTTGTCAAATATATACATGAAAACCTGAGAAATGATAACAGCACTCTCCAAGTCCTCCTTTTTCCCTGAGACATTCCTTGATCACCAGCTACAATTAGTTCACCCTTCTAAATTCTGAGAACCTTTCATATCCAAAGCTGACAATTTTTTTTAAGCCTTTTTATTTATGTGTGTGTGTGCATCAGAGGGCACTGTGTGTCCCTGTGGAAGACCAAGGGTAACTTCAGGAATCATCCTGGATTGCTTCTACATCCTTCCTTCTCCCAGGCTCTTCCTTCCAGGGCTGGAAATGCAGGCCACAGCTGTTTAGGCCTGGCATTTTTTATGTGGGACCTGGGATCCAAACTCAGCACTTTCTGCTTTGCAAGACAGAGTCTTAAACCCTGAGCCATTCTCTAGCCCAAAGCTGACTGATTTTTTAGAATACATCTTAACTGGATTAGAAATTTCTTTAGAAATTGCCTTTTTCATTCTTCATTGTTAGTCATACTCCAGTATAGTCCCTAACCCAGAGAGGGTATTTGATAAAAGCTTATTGATAAGAAAGTCTTGATATTGGTCTGTTAGAAGTACTTGTTAAAGTTGCTTGGTTTCTCCTACTACTAATGGGTTAGGTGTCTGCAACGCAGATATTTTTCAGGACCAGATAGGGTTGGGCAATGGGAAGCAACAGAGAATGATGGACTTTACAATGGCAGCTTCTTCTCAGCTTATCACTGTCTTGATGAACATGTCCCGCCATAGCCTTAAAAGTCTAGAGTCTGAAGAAGCTTATTTGTGGTCCACATTTCATATACGGGCTCCCTGTTTATGACTTTCGGTAGAGGCTAGAATTAAGTCTCTTGTTGAAGAATAAAGAGAGCAAAGGATATAACCTGAATGGTTTTGAAGGTTTTTTGATGAAAACCTGGTTCTGGTTGAGTCTGGTAATTTTCTATAGGTAGTGGATTAATCTTGTAGAACATTTAAGTTCTGCTTCATTCTCTTGTATATTCTTATTTTATTGTTTATAAAAAACAGTTTTTGGCCCCAGAAAGACAGTGACCTGAGACTTTTTAACCTCCCTTCTTATCCTCTCACCTTCCTTCCCCCCTCCCCCTTCTTCTCCTCCACTCCCCACTCCTCCTCCTCCTTTTCCTTCTTCTTTTTCCTCCCTCCCTCTCCCCTCCCTCCCTCCTTTCCCCCCTTCCTTTTGCCTATCAGTGACAGAATGATTTCTGACGAGATCAAGCCCATGCAGGGTGGTGTGACTGTGAAAATGGTCTCTGAAACCTTATGCTGTACCAGTCTGATATCTAACCCTCTCAACCAGCCAAAAGTACTGACAGTTTTCAATATTTCTTGGTGGAAACTGGGCAAAAAGGCAAAACTCTTGTCTACAAGATGGCTCAGTGACATCTCTGAGAAGGATCTTTGTGTGAACGAATACAATGGAAAATGAAATACAGTGTACAAAATGACTGTCTAAATGGGGCCAACCAGATAGGAAAGCATGGTAGTACCCAGAAGGGAGCCTGAGCCTCTATGGAATCTTTCCTGGGGTATTGTTCCAGCTACTCTGCTGGGATAAAATACTCTGACCCAAACAACTTATTTTTATTTTTCTGTTATTTTGACATACAGTTTTAGAGGACATAGAGTCCATTATGGTGAGGATCACATGGTGGCAGGAAGAGGAGGCATGGTGTCAGGAACAGGATGCTGGCTGCTACTTTGCAGCCATGCTCAGGAAGAAGAGAGCAAGGGAAAACAGGAGTGGGGCTGGCTTATCAAACCTCAAGGTTCACTTTTAGTGGCCTTCCTTTCCAAACAGTGCCACCAGTTGGAAGTCAAATATTCAAATACACAAACCTGTGGTGGACAACTCACATTCAAACCACAACACAGGTTGATATCTTATCCTCCCCCCCCCCAAGTGCTTACTTGTTGGCCTTATTTCCTGGGAGTAAGAGTGTTTCTGATAATGGAATTCCCTAACGAGGTAGAAACTAACCAACTGTGATATCTTTGGAAGAATACATGAGAAACTAAAAGCAAAGAATGTCTCTAGTGAGGGGTATCGATAGCTAACAATGGGGGAAGAAGGGAGGTGTATTTTTCATCATGCACCTTTTATGTTTTAAACTTGTGTTACTACTATAGGTGCTGGAAATTGAACTCAGGGTGGGTATTCATTACTATTTTTGTTGTTTCTTTTTAATTTTTTTTATTTTTCCAATTTTACAAGCATATTGAATACATATCCCTGTTTCCTTCCATCTCCCCACCTTCCCATTCCCTTCCCTTCTCTTCGTCAATCTATCCTACTCCCTTCCTCCTTCCTGCCTGTCTGCTTCTATGGATCCCAGGGTTCCCTCCGGTTTGTCTACTCCTGTGGGGATTCAGGCCTCTTGTGGCATACCAATTTGCCTCTCTTCAGGCCTTGTTGTTGCTGTTTTGTAAGACAGTGTCTCCCTATGTAGTCCTTGATGTCCTGGAATTCACTGTGTAGAACAGTTGGCCTCAAATTCATAGGCAGTCCTCCTGCCTCTGCTTCCTTCTGCATACTGGATTACAGGCATGTGCCATTATGCTAGGCTTTTTTTTTTTTTTAATACAGTTTTGTATAGCCTATGATGGCCTCAAACTGTATGTGACTGAAGATAACTCTGAACTCCTAATCTTTCTTCATCTACTTCCAATATGCTAGGATTATAGGCATGTGCCATTGTACTCAATTTATGATGTGCTGGGTATTTAACCTAGGGCATAATGCATACTAGGCAAGCCCTCTTCCATCTGTGCTATTTCCCAGACCTTCATTATTATAAGTTTTTTTGTACACGTGTAAACATATGTGTTATTTCCTTATCAGATTTCACTCAGGCTTAGTTTTATTCCGAGGTGTGATTTCTTTGCAAACACTTGGACCCAGTCACTATTATAGATTGTCTCTTGGAAATGACAGCTTTGTTTTTCTGCTCTCCAGGGGTCTTGTTTGTCACTCATGGGGTATTTGGAACAAAAATCAGGAATAAACCATGTTCAATGTTTTGCTATTTTCAAATTTTATTGTTTAACAAAGGTTTTTCAAATGCATGATTTATCTGACATCCATATTTTATGATAGTAAAAATTGAGGCTTGGAGTTTCTAAATGATTCATTCAGGATTATACAGCTACGTTGGGTAGGTTTGTGATTAATTCAGGTAGCTTTCCCTCATATTCATGCTCTTTACTTTTAGTTCTTGTGGCAGGAAGATAGTCTTTTGGACTTCTCTTAACATCTCTTGGTATTCAAAGTTGTTTCAGCTGGGACATCTTCAGTTGATGGACATGTTTCACCTGGGGAGGTCTTATGTTCTTTCTTTTTTTGTTTTGAAGGCTTGGAACTTAGTGGTAGGGTGCTTATGAGGGGTTGTCAGTTCAATCTCCAGTACTGCCAGAAGGAAAAAACAAACAAATGGCTTAACTCTTTCAACCTTTCCTTTCCAAGACTCTCAATTACATAGACCCTTGGAAAGAAGGGATCAGTAATATGTTTTCTCCTTTTCAGGATGGGATAAAACTCAGGCTCCCTTAGAACAATATATTTTATGGAAGTTCAAATTAACAGTCTGGTTTCCTATTGTTTGCTGAGACTTACAGCTGTTATTAGGTAGAGAGCTTTGTTTCCAGGTTACAAATCTTTTTAGCAAAGAAGTAAGTATGGAATAGGATTGCATGGACTCATGTAGTCCTTGGATATAATTTAAAGCGTCACATCCTAGAGAGAATAAACATTGTAAAGTGCAAGATGGATTTGGAGTAATATCCTGATAACATATGTCTTGGCATGTAGCATATTCCTTAGAGACCCTCTTCACTATACACAGCTTGTCTTAGCTGGGTGGCCTCTTTCCACAGGTCTTTCCAGCAGCTGTTGTATACCTGGGTGAATTACAAACTTTCCTAAGCTTCAAAAACAAATCATATTTTAACTGATGAAAGTTCTTATAACGAAGGCAATGAATAGTCAACCCTAAGAGACAGTGTGTTTAGTCCTCTTTTGTGTCCCCTGAGTTTGCTACCTCTGGTATCTTGAGAAATCTACATTGTAAGGCACCCTGTCCTTCATAATTCTGCTGCTCCTGAGGTCAAGGGTATAAAAGTTTCTGGAAACTCTAGGGAGGCAGCAAGCACCAGGGCGAGAAGGTTCATTTGTTTCTAAGGACCATAAAGAAATCCTTGGCTTTTAACCTCTGTCATTTTTACTTGATTCAGAATTTAAAGTTTTCAGAGATAACTCTGTACATTATTGACACAGCTGGGAATGAGGGAGGGGTCCTTGGCAATCTTTGAAGAGAATTAGTTGGGGCACATACAGATCTTTCTTGTTTTAAGTAATTAATTTTTGTGTGTGATTGCATGTGAATGTTTGGATGTGTGCTTATGTGCGAACTTGTGTACATACATGCATATGGAGGCCAGAGGTCAGATTTGGGTGGAATTGCAAGCATATGCTATTGTGTCTGACTTTTTACATGGGTACTGGGGATTGAACTCAAGTCTTCAAGTTTGTGAGTTATTTCCCTATCCTTGAGGTTCTTTTCTTTTTATATTTTATTTATTTATTTTATCAGAGGGCACTGTGTGGCCCTATGGAAGATTAAGGGTGACTTGGGGGAACTATCCTGGATTGACTTCCACCTCCTCCTTGCTTGGCTCTGGAATTTCCCAGGCTGCACCCACCAGGGTCAGAAGTGAAGGCCTCTGCCATTTCTGCCTCGTGTTTTGGCGTTTTTTGTTTTTTTTTTTTTAAACATAGGACCTGGGATCTGAGCTTAAGACCTTCTGCTTGCGAGGCAGTCTTAACCCCTGAGCCATCTCTCTAACCCTCAAGGTGCTTATCTTATTCTGCCATTACCTGTGCTATGCCAAAGAGAGTTGTAGGGAGAGGCACCAGTTGATGTCTTAGTCACCCCTCATCCCCACCCCCATCCCCAGGTGGAAAACTAGACCTGGAAACTCAGGTGGTTCACTCAGGTTTTTGTTCCAGGGAATTTCTCAGGCATGTAAAATTCTTAAGAATCAGTGAAGTCATAGTTGCTCGAGTTAACTCCAGGAGCATGGTTACCAAGTTGGTTTGTGTGGACAAGAAAGAATGTTCTGTCCTCTGTAGGAAGAAGTAGTTGAGAGCTGGAGAGATGTTTCAGGGGTTAAGCCTGTGCCTTGAAAGCAGAAGGTCCAGAGTTTGGATCCTGGATCCCAAGTAAAATGCCAGGTGGAAATGGTTGAGGCTTGCACTATTAGCCCTGGCTGAGAAACTCCATATCAGAGCAATGAGAAGATAGTGCAACCCAGACTGATTTCCAGAGTCATCCTGGGGCTCTGTAGGCACATACAGTGTCTTCTGATAGAGAGTTTGCAAGAGAAAGAGAGAGAGAGAAAGAGAGAGAAAGAGAGAGAGAGAACCAGGGCTTACACACATGGGCAGGGTGATGTGTGTGCAGCCCTGAATTATGTCTCCACACAGTTTTTATACCCAAGGGACAAATGAGGTTATAAGCCCCCTCTTGGATGCAGATCCACAAGTTGATTCCTTGGGGCCAGCTAAGCAGTTTAGCAGGCAGTGTTTTACAGTCTAATCAGCATGACTCTTGTAGACCCTCTGGCCAAATGGCAGTGCAGGCTTCTTGCAGGCCCTGTGGCCAAATGGCATTCCAGAGGGGAATTCCAGAGAATGGTAGGGGAATGAGCATTTTTATTGCCTGCCAGCAATTTCTCAGGCTTAAGAATTCCTTTTTAATATTTTCCCTTTTATACTTCTCTCCTACAATGGCTACACAGTAAGCACATAATGTGCCCCCACCCATTTGTTCCCCTCTTTCCTTTCCTCTTTTTTTTTCCTCTCATTGTCCCATGAGGGCTATATTTGCTGACTGGCACATCCTTGTCAATCTGTCAGGGTACTGGAGATTGGAGATATTATTTTTTACTTTCTAGGTTCTGGTTTTTTTTTTTAAAATATATTTATTTTTGCGTGTGTGTCTCTCTGACTCTGTATGTATGTATGTGTGTGTGTGTGTGTCTTTGTATGTCTGTGTCTGTGTCTGTGTGTATGACAGGGCACTGTGTATGTCTATGGAGATCTAAAGGTGACTTCAGGATTCACTCTGGATTGCTTGTATCTCTTCTTTGCTTTGCTCTGGAGTGTCCTAAGCTCTACCTTACAGGATGGGAAGTACAGGCATCCATCATTTCTGCCTGGTGTTTTATGTGGTATCTGGGATCTGAACTCAGGACCTTCTGCTTGTGAGGGAAAAGATTTAACCCCAAACCAATTCTCTAGCCCCTCTATATTCTGTTTTATGTGTTCTTTTAAATCATGGCCCTTTTGTTATCCGAGATAACAGATTCTAGTTCTTGTGTGTCAGTTCCAACCCAATATTCTATTTGTTTTAATATTTTATTTATTTTAGAGGGAAAGAGAGAGGTGAGTACTTGTGAATGTCATGGTGGCATGCACAGGTAGAGGTCAGAGATCGGAAGTCAAAAGTTAGTTCTCTCCTTCTATCAAGTGGGCTTCTGACAGTTGAACTTAGGTTGCCATTCAGTCCCCAGGAGACTTACACTGTTCTATCTTACAGGCCCCTGATATTCTTTTTAGTTCTGATTTAATCTATAGTTATTTGCTGAGTACCCACCATGTGTCAGTTATGTTTGAGTATAGTGGTGAGTGAGACAGATGTGGTCCACAGTAACACCTCTCCCAATTCCCTTCTTAAGATGGTTTACTTCTGACTGGTCTTGTTTGTTCTGTGTGAATTCCTATGATTTTCCTTCTGCTCTACAATCTTTTCATAGACCTAGGGGACAGTGTCTCTTTGTGTTGCTTGCTGGCTTGCCTGTTCCCAAGGGAAGAAAGCATTGCGCTGAGGCTAAAAGAAAAAGACCTGTGGGCCACTATTGCCTCAGACATACATGCCCAAACAGCCTGTCCTTGGCACTCCTGAATGTTCCTTTTCTTGTTATATACAAATTATAGTGTTCACTGGTAATTTAAATTCAAATAACCTTCCGCCCACTCTCCGCCTTAGGAAAAAAAAAAGTTTACTGTATATTACAGGGTTTAAGAACAAAGCAGGCCAACTTTAGTATCTTAGTGGTTTTTTTTTTTTTTTTCTGTGAAAAAACATTTTTTTTTAATGTAGCCTTACTACGGGTTGCCTTTACTTTAATGGGGCTAATGAGTAATTCAGGAATATCTAAGTTCTATAGTCATAGAATCATATCTTTTTCAACCTTGTTTGTTACAAATAGTGTGACAGGTAAATTCAGGGTCTTTGATTGACAGGCTTTCTGACATGTTTCTTTGCTTTGGACTCCAGACTCCATCCTGGCCCCCTGGTGGTCTCTGCATAAAGAAGGCTTTAAGGCCAGGATGATGACTTCTATGCTTCAGAATAAAAGCCTGAGGATAGCCTTCTGTTTTCTATCTCCTCTGCCTATTGCCAATTACACTGGAAATTGCCAAGAAAAGTGTGTGGGGAAGAAAGCAAAGTGGCTCTCTGGGAGCCATTTATCTGAGAACTCCCATTGGAGAAATTAATTTTTCTTTACTCCTTCTCTTGCTGTGATGTGTTACACTGTGATTTGGTACTGCCTGACCCTTTGCATATTGTATATGAATCCTCCAGGCCCATTGGTGTTTTCAGCAGTAAATTATTTCCTGGTTGGTGTTTACCCGAAATCCCATTATTTTCCTGGAAGGGTGAACAAGTATGATGAAATTAGGGGGATCTATCTGAGCCTCTCTATTTCTGGTGCTGTGACTCTCAGAGGCTTGGTAAGCCCAGATGAACCCCTTTAACATTGCTGCTAGGACATTTTCCTGCATTTGGATTTGGTATTAAGAGTCGAATTAAGACTCAGTTAGAAAGGAGAAAGCATGACATAATTATTGCTTATGTACCAGTTAAACCTATCAGCCAACAGATGTCAAGTACAGGAAAAAAGCACAGTAATGTTATTATAATGGCATAATAGTTATCATTATAATAATCAGCTGGCATAGCTTTTGATAAGAGGCAGATTCTGAAATGAGTGCAGGGGGAAGGTTTAACCTTGAACTACAGCACAACGAATTGGTGCTTTTTCTTATGGGAGATGATTCAGATATGCTATCCACTCTGGTATAACTGAAAGACCTATGGAAACCTCAGCCAGGACCCCATGCTTTGCAGGTACTTCTGATAATGTGATGAAGTACAACATCCTTTGGTTTAAAGTACTTTGGATTACAGGGTTACCAGAAGCAATTACTTCTGGGAAAGGCAGAGACTTTATCCCTGTGGATCACTTGAGTTTTTCAGGAAGTCCAGATTTATCTCCATAGCTGCAGATAATGAATTCTTCTCCCTATAATAGGTTAACCATTCTGTACCTAGGAAGTTTTGTCTATACCACTTGTGGTGGGCTATGCTCATGAGTACAGACTTTTTTTTCTCAGAGAACTTGCCAAGATCTATTCCCAGTTCTGGTTACGAGGATGGTGATGAAAGGATGAGGAATGAATACATGACCCCCAAGGCAACCCTGGAATGAGAGGGAAGAGTGTCTGGATTCAGTTCATCTGGTTTGATTCCTGACTTTGCTATTAACTAGTTATTTAACTTTGGAGAGCATCATTTGCCTTTCTGTGTGCTCATCTACTTCTTACTAACATCCCTGTAGCTAAAGTACCTGTCACTATACCTGGGACTATTTGGTGTTTAATAAATACTCCTGGCTCAGGCTGAAGAGATGGCTCAGGGGTTAAGCCTCTGCCTTATAAGCAGAAGGTCCTGAGTTCAGATCCCAGGTCCTATGTAAAAATGCCAGGTGGAAATGGTGGTGGCCTGCACTTTCCCTTCTAGAGGACAGAGTCAGGGATATCCTTCAGAGGAGTAAAAAGGAGGTAGAGGCAATCCAGAATTACTCCCAAAGTCACCCTTGGTCCTCCATAGGGATACTCTGTATCCACTGATACACACACACACACACACACACACACACACACACACACACACACACACGCACACACACACACACACACACAAAATAAATACTCCACCTTATCTTATGCCACCCTTGCCACTTAAAGAATAGAAGTGGAGTGGTAGCAAAATAACTCAGAGGATAAGTGCTTTCTGCACAAACCTGAGGACCTGAGTTCCCTAGGTAACTGATGTAGAAACCAGGCAGGCATTGTGACCACCTGCAACCCCAGAATTTGGGAAGCAGAGAAAGCAGAGAAAGGGGAAGCAGAGGAAGCTGGATAGCTAGATTAGGTAGTAGGTAAGCTCTGAGTTCAAGTGATAGATTTTGCCTCAACAAAATAAAATGGAGAGGTATGAGTCAATGAACAGGTATGATATCAACTTTGGGCTTCCATACATGCACACATACATGTACGTGTATCCATACAGGTGCACTCACACACATCTGAATAGCATACACACTTATGCCACACATGTGCAAACATTTTTTTTTTTTTTAATAAAAGGGTTGGGCTGGAGAGATGGCTCAGGGGTTAAGACTCTGTCTGGCAAGCAGAAGGTCCTGAATTTGGATCCCAGGTCTCACGTAAAAATGCCAGGCAGAAATCCTAGAGGCCTGCATTTCTGGCCCTGGTGGGCGGAGCCTGGGAAATCCCAGAGCTAGGAGGTAGAAGCAATCCAGGATGATTCCCAGTCACCCTGCTCCTCTACAGGGAGACACAGTGCCCTCTGATACACACACACACACACACACACACACACACACACACACACCCCACATAGAAGTCTTTTTGCTTCTATAGGGGAAAATTTTTGCCTTAACTAAAGCTTCCTCAGACACTGATCTGCTTCTGCCGTTATCTGTAGTCCACCTTTGAAGCTGTCCCTTAAGGGAAGATTTCGATGTTTAATGTTTGAGTACATCTTTTCTTTAGGAGTAAAAGACAGTGTTTAAAGTCACTTCAGGGAGCCATATATTTCCTTCTGTCTCAGACTTCTTGCAGCATTTTCTTCCTTTCATTTTCCTTTGAGGTGGGTCACTTGGGCCACTGTCTGCCCTGGGGGGAGTGTGGTCACTGATTTCTTATATGGGTTGATTGTTTATCTCTGTTTATTGGGTGGAGGCTTTTTGTTTTTGCTTGGTTCTCTTCTGTAGACTTTTATTTTGGAAAACTGGAACTCTCAGACTTTTTAGACTATTTTTGGCAGCAGGCCAGCTTATCACTATGACTACCATCCCTGGAAGAATGGCAGGACACAGAAAGTAACTTTTGTAAGAAATTTGGGAAAGGGAAGAAGAAAGGGGAATGATTTGACTTAAGGTCACTTAGGGAAAAAAGCTTCTCTAAGTAGAATCTTTTTATTTGAATAGAATTTCATTTCTTGTTTCTCCAAAATTTTATTTTTTTTTATAACAAACTTAAACAGAACATCTGTTACATTGCATATGCTTGGAGGCCCTGAGATACATTTATGAGCAAATTAAATATAGTTTCTATTTAACAGCATATTGATGAATGTGTATATAACTTGAATAATAATCACATAAATATAAAACTGCAATTATAATAAATGTATTGGGAGAAGGGGATGGAGTATGATTAGAATATTTAAAAAGGACTTAACTTGGTTCTGGGACTAAGATAGTATCAAGGAAGGCTTTCTTGAAGAATTGATGTTTGAGTTAAATTATGAACAGATGAATATTTACTAAGCAAAGTAACATGAGGTTGAAGAGCACATCACATTGAGGGCCCAGATTTTGCAATGGCTCTAGTCACTTTTTTCCATACCTGTGACAAACCAAAGAAAATAATTTATAGGGAGGAATTATTTATTTTGTCTCACAGCTTTAGATGTTGCAGTCTACAACTGTTGATTATTGATTCTATGTTGACATCCTCTCTTCTCCCTCCTTCCCTTCCTAAATTAAGCAGTAGGAGAGAGAGAGAGGAGAAAAAAGAAAACACACAGGAACACATGTTCACAGAGAGTGTATGGAGAACAACTTTCAGAAATTGGTTCTTTCATTTCTACCATGTGGGCTTTGGGTGTCAGATTCAGGCCATCAGGTTTGTGTATAGGTACCTTGCTGGCCCTCTAGTTGATTTTCTATGAGGTCAGGGACAATTTCTACTTGTTTATTTTAACTTTAGTGTTTCTTTGTATATATTGTGTTTTGAGGTTTTTCTTGTATGTGTATTGTTAAAAATTAAATATATTAGAGTGACCCTGGAAGTCAGATTGTCCCCCTTCTTCAAAGTTTGCAGTGTTTATTTTATTTTTGTCTTTTTGATTAGTACATGAATTTAACTCAGAACATGCTAGGCAAGTACTTTACCATGAAATTATACCCTTATTCCTGTTTCCCTTGTTTTTGTTTTGATTTTTATGTTCTGAGGATCAGCCCTGTAGGAAAATTTAAGGTTTCTTAGGTCTTTCTGAGTCTGCCTCTTCCCCTGATTTGTTTGGTCACTTTCTTTTTTTCCCCATATGTGGAATTGCAGTGTGATCAGAAGCAGCAGCCCATGATCAAGTCACAAGCTCCCTAATATTTGGACAATAAGGTTCTTTTTGTACATGATAGATCCTGTGTGCTATGAATAAGTTACTCCAGACTGTTCACCAGGCTGCCATGGGTTGAGAACTAGGTAGCTGCTCCAGTAATATATTATTTTCTGTGACAAAATGCCTGGCAAAAGCAACTTAAGGAAGAATTAATTTTGGTGTAGAGTCCTAAGGTACTGTCCATTATAATGGAGACAACATTCGATTACATCGTATCTGCAGTCAGAAAGCAGAGGATAATGTTCATACTCAGTTCGCTTTCTCCTTTCTTCTAGTCCATGACCCTAGCTCATGAAATGGTGCCATTTAGGATGGGTCTTCCTACCTGTTAACCCAATCTAGAAATTCCCTTACAGATATGCCCCAAGGTTTGTCTCATCGTCAGTTCTAGGTTCTGTCAAATTGACAGTCAATACTAACCATCACAGTGATAAGACAGTTGAAATTGGCAATAAATAACTATAATTTTTCTATCAAAATTTTTCTTTGAAAGTTGTAACCTTTCAATAGTCTCCACAGTTTCAAAATAGTTACATAAGAAAGATTTGGGTCAGTGCATTTGTTGGCTAGGGTAAGAGTCCAGTTTTGCTGTTCCTATCCTACTATCTTTTCTATTTTTTTTAAATCTTAGAGAAAGAGAGAGACAGAGGGCAGATACATATATTCCATGATGTGCTCATGGGGGTTAGAAGGTAACTTTTGGAAGTTAGTTCTATTCTTCTACTATGTGAGCTTCCAGGTCTTGAACTCAGGTTTCTAAGTTTGGGTGCTGCCACCTTTACCCAATGATACATCTCTTCGGTCCTCCACTATCTTTTCTTATTCTCTAGCTGTCTCCCTAGCACTACCCTTATTTGTTTTTTTACCTTATACTGATTGTTTCTGTGGTTCAGTTTACTTATCTGAATAAAGATATTGTTGTCCTTACTGTCTGTGGCAGTTAGGATGGAATTTGATAATTCATGTTGTGTGCTGGCACATGAGAGGTGGCAGAGAATGATGAGAATTGTAATGCTTTAGAAGAGCTCATTAAGGAGAGAACTATAGGCGAGACTTTGTTTTGAGAGTACCTGAACAAGGGCATGAGACCATGGGGATGAGTATTTGTTGTCAGGCCCCGATCTTTATGTTTCATTGGGAAAGGTGAACAACTGCTTGAAAGAAAGTAATGGCAGAAGCCTCAAGTGGTAATCTGAAAGAACAGTTGTCTCTTCCCCCTGCTGCAGTTTGCATGCATGTTGCCAATAAATTCATGGCCAAATACTTATAGGAGATAAAGGGTTTTATTTTCTCTTGTAATAATCCAGTTACTATTCCTTGTCCAGTTTGGAAGGGGAGCCCATACCAACTCCAAAGGCTGAGGGAACTGGCTATATCCATATATCCACAGGACCACTGAGAAATGGACTATCTCTATTTGTGAGACCAGCATGTCTGACCAAGTATACCAAAGGATGCCAACTTCCCTAACCAGCTCCCTCTATCTTATTCATCTGCCCAGAGACCAGTCTCACTCACCATGGGCTGGGCCTCCCCCATCAACTAGACAATCTCCTGTAGGCTTGCTTGGGGCTTAACTACCAGTTCTCTACAAATGTACCCAACCATAAAGTTGAGGGTTATGACACCCTCTTTCAAGGAAGAGATTGTATCAGTTTTCTCCTTATTGTGACAAAATACCTGCAAAGAAGCAAATTAAGCGTGGAAAGATTTATTTTGCCTCATGGTTTAGGAGAATACAGTCCATCATAGTTAGGAATGTAAAGTGATAGAACCAGATGTTGTCTATGGCAGTAGGAAGCTGCCTAGTCACATCTTTGCAGACCAGGAAACAGAGAAAGAGGAATGCCATCACTGATTAAGCTTTTTTCTTTTCCCACCTTTTTATTCAGTTTGTGCTTGGAATAGCACTACCTGTGTTCATTGTGGGTCTTCCCTACTTAGTTAAACCTCCTGGAAATATCCTCTTAAGTGATTCTAAATCTAGCAAGTATATAGAGAAGACTAACCTCTTGTCATGGATTGGAGCTTTGGTCTTTTGAGTCAGACTGACCTGCGTTGCAGCTCTGAATGTGTCCTGTATGTGTTGTGTGTTCTTTGGTAAGTTACATAGCTCCATTCTGAGCTCTAATTATTTTACCTGTAAAGTGGAAATGCTAATATCAACTTGTAGTATTAAGTGAGAATAAAATAAAATAAAGTATTTAAAACTTTTAGCACAGTGACTTTTACATATAGACATTTATCTTGAGAAATTAAACTGTTCTAAACTTCTGTAGCCAGGTAATTTTGGAATCAATTGTCAGCTTTCTTCAGCAGTTCTTATAGAGCATGTCATTTCATTTCTTCACACCTTCTGATGGCTCACACTTAGAATTAACTATAGGAATGAGGAAATGGCTCTGTGATTAAAGCACTTGGTCCATAAACAAAAAGACCAGAATTCAGATTCCCACAGATTCAACATAAAATGCTGGATAGATGTGGCGGTCTGCCTGTAATTCCAGCCTTGGAATGAAGCCTAAGACTCCCTAGAGCAAGTTGGCTAGCCAGACTAGCCCTATTGGCAAGCTGTGAGTATAATTGGAGAACCAGTTTCAAAGCCATAAGATGGAAAAGTGGTTTTAGATGATTCCTCATAAAACCTTGAACTTCCATACACGTATACACACCAGTGTATGTGCACCCACACATACACAGTAACATGTAAATACACAGGCATGCCCCATATATACAAAACACATAAAAAATGTTAAGAAAGGAAAGAACTAATTATAAACTTCTTATCCTGGTGGTTATAAGATCTTTCCTATCTGATCCCTACGTATCTTGGCAGCATTTCCTAGTCTCCCATTTATCTTCTGTTTCTTGCTATGCTGAGGGTTTTTTTTTTTTTTTGCCTTGAACAGATAGCCTTTGCTCTAGCTGTACCCTCTGTCTAGGACACTCATGCATTGTCATCTATTAGCTCTTCAGCACTCATCTCAATTCTTCTGAATTTATGAAAAAAGTTTTCCCTTTCATCTTGTATAAAGTGATTACTTAATATAAACATCTGTCTTAATCAATTTTCTATTGCTATAACAAAATGCTTAGTACTGGTGATTTGTAAGGGACAGAAGTTTTACTGAATCATGCATAATCCAAAGGCTAGGAAATCAAGAACATGGAGTCAACATCATCTTAGTGTCTGGTAAAGTATCTTGTTGCTTTAACTCATGGCAAAAGATGTAAGGCAAGTGGGTTTGTGTGGAAGACAGGAGGAAATAAAAGTAGGCAACCCACTTTATAACAACCTGCTCACTGGAGATCTTATTCCTGTAAGAACTATATTAGTTCCTCATGAAAGTGGTATCTACATGGCCTAATTGCATTTTAAAGGCCCTCTATTTCTGAATACTGTTATATTATGTATTAAATTTTAATATGAGTTTTGTCTGGAGCAAACCATATTCAAACCATAGCACCATCTGATATTTTTCTTATTTGATTGCTTCTTGTTGACTCTTTTCTTTCCACTTGAATGAAAATCTTATAAGTGTAGTGCCCCATACCTGCCTTTCCTATATACTGTTGTATTCCTAGTGCTAGGAACAGTAGTTAGCATACAGTAGGTGATTAAACAACATTTGTTAAATGAATAAGCTTGTAAGTGAGAATCTGTTTTTTTGTAACTCAGAACCAGGTGTTCACAGTTATACCATGTTATTTCCTAAATAAATGTAATAAAAATGATTTTCTTTCTTGTTCATTATTTATTAAATGCTTCTCTGTCCCTTATCTCCTAATAATTGGAACATTCTGAGGAGATGCTGTTTTCCCTTTGCTTCATTTCTTCCTGAACTTTTTATTATTCGAAAGAGGACTTTGTAGTTGCTGGATTTTGAACATTGATTTTTAGGTTTTCTGTTATAAGAAAGTAAGCTTTAATACATTTGCTTGGAATAAAACGAACACAAAAGCTCACTAGGACATGGCAAATTTTCTACACTTTTGAATTTTCTACTAACACTTTTTGCAATACTGCTGTAGTTCCAAGACAAGGTCATTAGCTGAGAACTGACAAATTGACCATGGCCAGAGAGAAACAAATTCAGACTTTGGCAAGGTGGGACATGGACTGCTTGAAGGGATAGTGCTACTCTTTCTTCAGTGGTCTGGTTTTTTATGAGAAATACTGACCTTGTAAGTGACATCTTGGGCCAGTTTAACTTGGGAGCTACAGAGACTATAGAACAGCTGGTGTGCTGTTTCTTACTCTTTGTTTTGCAAGTCAACTTCCAAACTCTGTGGAGTAAAGAGAATAGTGGGACTCTTAGATATTTTTGACATTGAAAGACTTAGCCATTATAGAATAAAACTCTATCTGGAATAGGATTTGCCAAAGAGATTAGTTTGTATTTCTCAAAAGGTTCTGTTGACATTGAGAACTGTCGTCATTTCAAAACTGTCTATCATTCATTTCTAGGATTCCCTTCACTCAACACTGCTTTGCTTTTTTCTTTTTTTCAAAGCAAAGGTTCTTTTAAACTGAGTTAGATATTGTTGACTTTTCACTGCATCTATGTCTTTTAAGGAAACGACATTAAACAGTTTCCTTGTCAGTTGTTTGCTTATTTCCCTTCTTTGCCTTGTGGCTGACTGAATGCATTTGGCTACTCTTGTTCCTACTTCACAGTCTATGTTTTCACATGCTGTAGCAAATAATCATCCTGTATCCGTCAGGATAATCTTCAGTTCCCACTTAAATTTCTCTAGAAGTTCATTTTTTAATGGAGTCTCTTCCCCCTTTTTTAAAAACAAGAATTTCAGATATAAACCAACAAGACAAATAATCCAGGATTCTGGAGCCAGAAGATAGGTTTTTGGGGAGCACAGACAAACTTTCTAAGAGGCGTCAAGATGATGATGATGATTATTATTATTATTAAGTTCTTTTACCTCTCCTCCAGTCCTTCCTGTTCCTTTAATCTTTTCTCCCCTATGTTGTTTCTGTAGCTTCTTTTTCTTTTTTAATTTTTGCATGTGTATTTATGTCTTTCTGTATGTGTCTGTGTGTATCGGAGAGCACAGTATGTGTCTGTGGAAGCCCAAGGGTGACTTCAGGAATCATCCTGGGTTATGGTACCACCTCTTTGCTTTGCTCTGGAATTCCCCAGGCTGGGCTTTCTAGGGCCAGAAGTACAGACACCATCATTTCCAGCTGGCAGTTTTACTTGGGATTGGGAATCTGAGAGGCAGAGGTTAACCCTTGATCCACCTTTTTGGCCTTGCAGTTTCTCTTCAAAGGAGTGTTTTCCCTCAGAAATTTTCACTGCTGTCTTATGGCCAGAATTGGGATAATTTCTATTTTCTTTTAAAATTCAGATTAATGGTTATGTTGTTAAAAAGTAAACAATTTTGATTTGAATTGTATTGATTCCTTATTCTTACCTTAAATACGAGTGAGAACTCCAACTCAGTTGCAACCTTTGTCCTTCACAAGGGTTTGGTGGATTAGTTCTCTCAGTTCTGCTTCATATTTTCACCCACACATCTGATGGGATAATAGACTGCTGTGGAACAGCTTTCAGATGTTTTTCTTATACATGACTCACATATGTATGAACACAGCCAAGTTGCCAGAACAGATACTTCTCTTAAGAGTTTTTCCTGCTTCATGCAAATACCCTCCACTGCAACAAAATTTAGAGACTTTGAAAGATAAAGAATTAGCGACTTTTTTTTCAAGAAACCTCAAAGCTCTTAAAATAAACCTTGAAAAGTCAGGTACTCAGAACTTCAGCTCTGAAAGCAATTTGCAAGCCTGGTGTAGTAAGACTCCTTCTCTGATCTTTTTCTGTTTTCGTTCTATATTTTAACAGCCCTTTTCATGGTCTTACCTTTCAGAAACTTGAATCAGGCCTTCCTTGCCAGTTCCTGGCAGGAGAAGCAACAGGGCTTCCGCTCCTAATTTATGATTTACATTTCTTCTCTGTTCCCTTGCTTTGTTGCCCTAGTTCCTCACCTTCCAGCATCCTGCTCACTCATCAGAAATGACAGTATTAGTTGACTTTGGAATTTTTAGATTTTTTATACTTAGACTTTGGGTTTATTTATTTAATCATTTTGTGAGTATGTGCATGCATGTGAATGGGTTTACATGTGTGTGGGGCATACTTGAGGGCTGGAGAGATAGATGTTTCAGGGGTGAAGATTCTGCCTTGAAAGCAGAAGGTCCTGAGTTCAGGTTGCAGGCCCAATATAAAAAAATGCCAGGCAGAAATGGTGGCTACCTGCACTTCTGGCCTTGGTGGGCAGAGCCAAGAGTTCCTTGGTCCTCTACAGGGACACAGTACTCTTTGACACAAACACAGAAACATACACAAACACACACACACACACACATGCACACACACACACACACACAAAGTTAAAAAAAATGAGAGTACTTAAGTGTCAAGTTGGTAAAGGGTGGACTTGTGATGATTAATCTTATCAATTTGACAAGTCTAGAGCTACCTGTGAGACCAAGTTTCTTGGCTTGTCTGTGAGAGATAATCTAGATAAAGTTAGCTTCTGAGCATGCCTGTAAAGGAGTAACTAGATTAGGTTAATTGACATGGCAAAAGACTCATCTTAACTGTGGATAACTGAATTAAGTGGGCTGGAGAGATGGCTCAGGGGTTAAGCATCTGCCTTATAAGCAGGACCTGAGTTCATATCCTAGATCCCACATAGAAATGGTGGTGGCATAAATTTCTGACCCTGGAAGGTAGAGCCTGGGAAACCAGAGCAAATAAAAAAGGAAGTTGAGCAATCCAGGATGATTCCCAAAATCACCCTTGGGTCTCCACAGGCACATACAGTGCCCTCTGATACAAACACATATATAGAGACACACATGCAAAAAATAAAAATAAGCTAAATTAAGAGAAAGCAAACTAAGCACTAGCATTCATCATTCTTTACTTCCTAACAATAGATGTAATATGACCAGCTTCCTAATGCTCCTGCCACCATGCCCACCCTGCCATGGCAGACTATACCCTCAGACTGAACCAAAATGAACCCTTTTCCTTTTCGTTGTTTACGTTTCTTTGTATGTCTTCATCTCAGTGCAGGTGGAGATAGATCAGACTGGGCCTTGAGAGGCTTTATCTTTCAGTTTCCTCCTGGGCTGTGGAAATTTAAAAGCAAGATATGAAGCAGAGGGAAATAAGGCTAGAAAATCAAGAAGGGAGGGATTGATACAGAGAACAAGGGAACCTTCAGAGGATGAAGAATCTCAATAATGAACAGCAGAGATATGATATGTTCAAATCTATGCTTCAGGAAGATCACTCTGTGAACAAGTGGGAGGAATGATTTGAATAGAGCAAGACTGACATGGATATCAGAGATCATTATGGTAATTCAATTTAAGACATCAAATGTTCTGTTTCCAAAGAAGAAAACAGAATTACACTATTAAAAGAAAAAAGAGGACTGGGAAGATAGCTCAGTTGGTAAAGTGCTTGACGCGCAAGTATGCAGGCTTGAGTTCAATCTGAGCACTCATATAAAAAGCTGAGAATGGTGGTGCGCTTACAGTAATCTCAGCAAGTAGGATTGGCAGAGACAACTGGATCCCTGGAGTCTAACCAGTCAAGTCTAATTGGTGAGTTCCAAGGAAGTAAGAAATCCTATGACAAAAATCAGAGGACAGCAGAGATGTCCCAGTGGGTAAGAGCCACACCCATCAACATTATACTTTTTAAAGAAATGCATATTTATATATTTTTCTGGTTATAAAAGCATCCATTCTTTAAAAAATCTTAAGGAATTCAGGTAAAGTGGGGCAGCAAGATGACTCAGTGGATAAGAATATTTGCCACCAATTCTGATGACCTGAGTTTGATCCCTGAAACCTACATGTTGTAAGGAGAGAACTGACTCCCATAAGCTGTCAAGTGACCTACACACACAACCCCCCCCCACACACTATTTTTTTAAATTAATTTTGTTCTTATTTTTACTCTCTTACAATCTCATACATGTAGAGATCATACTTTTTTTATAACTTTTTTATTATTATTTAACTGTGTGCATGTGCGTGTGTATGTGCGCGCGCGTGTGTGTCTGTGTGTGTGTTTCTGTGTATGTGTAGAACCACGGACGAATTTGCGAACCACCATGGACGCCTCCACCTCCTTCTGCCCCTGGATTCACAGGCTCCGCCCTACCAGGACCAGAAGCGCAGGCCGCCCCCGTTCCGCCCGACGTCTATTGTGGGATCTGGGATCCGAACTCAGGACCTTCCGCCTGCAAGGCGGAGGCTTAACCCCTGAGCCACCTCTCCAGCCCGAGATCATACATTTTGATCATAGTTACCCCCTTTTTCCCTCCTGCTTCACCTGGATATTTTCCTAGCATGTCCACCTCCTGCCTTGATGTTCTAATTTTTTAAATTGGAAATATAAAATTATATGTAAGCAATAAAAGAAAATGCATTAAGGGTGTAGATAGTTATGATTGAGCTCCCAGTTCCACATAGTTAAGAACACTTGATAAAGCTGAAGAATAGCAGTTTTGTCCATCTTCTATGAGACTTAAGTTCATGGTATGAGCACACGGAGCTCCCAGCCCACAGGAGACCATCCCACTTGTGATCACACAGGAAGCCATTTACCCTTGTGAGTGTACAGAGCCCCAATCCAGGGAGGCCATCCACATTGTAAGCACATAGAGCTTACCCCATGAGAGGCCTTCATGTTGTGAGTATACAGACATGGAATTCAGGGTTTTGGCAGGTAGTGTAGTATGTCAGGCTATTAATCATTCAGCTGTCCATAGGTCAGAACACTGAATGTAAAAATAGTCTCATCTTCTCTGCTACCATGTGACACATATGGAATTTTGATGGCATAATTACTAATCTAATGATTAGAATTTGGGAGCCTGTTTTATGCATGTGCTGCTAAATGAGAAGATGCACCTCTTCCCATTATTACCATCTTTCTTTCCCTTGCCTCTCTAGTCTTCATTGAGCTCTGTTGTCAAGGGACATGAGAATTCTTTACCTTGATTAATATGGGATATTATCTTATGAAGTTACAAAATATTATTTCAGAGCAAGAGGTCATGGTGTCTTCCTGTAGTTCCCATGGGAAAAGTTGACCTTTCCATTCATTTTTTCAATAATCTTTGAGGATCCATTTGAAGAGCGCTCAAGCAGTAATTAGGACTAAGCAAAGAAAATGAATGTGGAGCCAGAATATTTAAGAAGCAGCTTAAAAAAATCAGAACCTTTTGGTACATAAGGAATAGGACTTTGAGCTTTGTTCTTTCACTCCTCCCTTTTTGGATTGATTTTCTCTCCCAAACATAAGGACTTTTCACTATTTCCCTGATAATGTAATGAAGATCTGGCTGTTGTCATTGATTTTTTTTTTTTAATTTTTTTTTATTATTTATTCAACTGTGCATATGTGCGTGTGCGTGTGTGTGTGTGTGTGTCTGTGTATGTGTAGAACCACGGACGAACTTGCGAACCACCATGGACGCCTCCACCTCCTTCTGCCCCGGGATTCACAGGCTCCGCCCTACCAGGACCAGAAGCGCAGGCTGCCCCCGCTTCCGCCTGGCGTCTATACGTGGGATCTGGGATCCGAACTCAGGACCTTCCGCCTGCAAGGCAGAGGCTTAACCCCTGAGCCACCTCTCCAGCCCTGTCATTGATTTTTATTGGCAATATTCAGTTATATCATCTAACTGATTGTTTGGCTGAAAAGGAACTGCCAGTTATTTGAAGGATGGGGTGGGATGCACTTTCTGGACCAGGTTTGCTGTGTCAAAATTCCCTAATAGGGCTTTTTTCCTCCCCTGGTCTGTCAGTCATTGCCGTTCCCTCTTATTCCCTATTGACAGAGCAGCAAACTCAGTCTTGGGTAGTTAGTTGGAGATCATTTCTTCAGTAGTTTCTTTTAACTTAGCAGGAGAAATTCACTAACCCCTTTTATCATTTGTTAGTAAGGCTGGGGCTCTGTGTGGGATCCCATGAAAAGAGAAACATACTGTCATAGTTTGAAATGTGAGGTATTCCCCACAGGCTCATTTGTTTGAATCCTCAGCTGCTGCCAGTATTTGGGAAAGTCATGACACCTTTGGAAGGTAGAGCTTTGCTGGAAGAAGGCGGTCACAAGGCCTTGAGGTAGGTTAGTCCCACCCTGCTTGAGTGAGTCTATTCTTGAGCTTGCATGCAGCGGCTCTTTACCTCCATGATGTCTGCAGTGACAGCCCACCTTCAGCTTCTGCCAGCCAGCCATGCCTTTCCTGCCATAAAGGACTGTATTTCTCCTCTGGAACTGTAAGCTGAATAAATCTCCATTATCCCATTAAGTCACTTGACTTTGAATGGTGTCTCAGCAACAGGAAAGAGTAACTAGTACACACACGTGGGTGTTTTGATAGCAGTTTATGTTGCCTGGTCCAGAGAGCTTAAGAGAAATGGGAGTTCCAGTGTTAGCATTCTTTGAAAGTCTTGTCTGGAGGAAGAACTGTTGATCCCTATCTAGTATCTGTTTTGGAGAAGTCCTTAGCTGAATGAGGACTGGCCAGAAGAGAAGGGAAAGAAAAACTAGAGAATGTGAAGAGTATTTGATTGTAGAAGTTAGATACAGGTGTCCAGTTGACAATTGAAGGCTTGATCTCTGGGCACATTTGTAAAGAATTAGTAGTTTCAGTTAACTCCAAAGCAAGTCTACAAGATATTGTCTAATTGACGGGGAAAGCCTAGCTCATGGTAGGTGGGACTAGTCCCATGGCAGGTGAATAAGATGGAGGGAGCTAGTTGAGGAAGTTGGCATTTTTCTGTATATTTAGCCAGTGGGTATTGTCCTTCTCTCAGCAGTCTTGCAGATTTGATTTGACAAGTTCCCTCAGCCCTTGGTGTTGGTATGATCTCTTCTGCCAAGCTAGACTAGGAACTGTAGTTGGACAATCATAAGCCAAAATTAAATCTCTGGTTCCTTTAAGCTATTGATCATGGATTTATTGACAGTGTGCAGAGTAACTGCCACATGATGTAATGTATATGGATTACCCAGCTATTGGGAACAGCAATTGACTAGAAAGAATTAGTCCTTTATCTCCTACACTCTAAGTGATAAGACCACCCAGTTGCCTAGCTTTCAGATCCACCCACCAAAAAGTTTTCTTGGCAAAGATACTTGGTTGTTAAGAGTTAGGTCTGTTAAAGAGACTTGGGTCCTTCATTTCAAGGTTTGTTAAGAGTTTTCTTGAGAACAGGGAGGCCTTTGGATTTCATCAGAATTGGCCTGCCCAGAATCATGGCTCCTGAACCTCAATGGAGTCCTCTGAGGGTACTGGGACAAAGAGGAAGAATGTTCCTATAGGAGGCTGGATCATTCAGTTCTCTGGAGCTGGAGAGACAGTAGTGGTAATGGTATTGGTAGTGACAACCGTGCACTGGAACAGGGAGGCGTGGTCATCCATATCAAAGGTGCCCTGAACTAGAAGCCTTTAGGTATTTCTGAAAACCTTGGCATGGTTTACTCAGCATCTGGCTAGCCAAATGTCAGAACTGGGAGGCCTTCTGGCCACAGGGATGGAGGAAAGGGGGTTGGGATATGTATGTGTATGAGTGCCCTGAACAGAAGCCCAAATCTGTAGGTTGCAACTCTCATTTAAGTCCTGGAAAATGGAATTGGACAGGTGAAATTAGTTTCTGCTTCTCCTATGGGCCACCAAATGTGGTAGTAGTTGGATATTGGTGAGTTAATGAAAAAATTCACCCTTCAGACCAAATTAGGAAAATGCACGTTTATTGAATACACTGTAAGAATGCATTTGGCATGGTATTAACAGAAGAACTGCCTGCCTCTGCCTTTTTCTTAAAAATACTCATGTTTGTATTTAGGGCATATTTGGATAATTCAGGGTAATTATTTTAAGATCCTTAATTTAATCACAATTTCAAAGAATTTCTTCCTTTTAACAGAACTTTTTCAAGTCCAGGAATTAGGACCTAATTTGGGGACTATTATTCTGCCAACTCTATGGGATGATGTTGGGCAAGAAACTTTCACCAATGTGAATTTATTTTCTTATTTGTAAAGAGCGAGAGCCAGGCCTGATGCCATAGACAGGATGATCTAAGTTCAAGGTCTGCATGAGCAACTTGACTTTATCTCAAAAAAGGGGGGAGGAGAATATGCTGGGACTATGGTTCACTTATAATAGTAATTGCCTGAAAAATGTACTTGCCAACCATATGTGGGAGTCTCTGAATTCAAGCCCTAGAACCGAAAAGAAAAAAAAGAATAAGAAAATTATAATCATGGCTTTTGTACTGAATGATTATGAGACAATCAAAATTTTTATAAATAATGGTTGATACTATTAGGTATCCAATAAATAATCTATATAGAGAGATACATTACGTTACTATTATTGTTATTTGGTTATCTGTGAAAAGGAGGGAACATGTTTCTTAATTTATTTGAGGGCTGGAGAAATGGCTTAGTAGTTGCCATACAAACAAAAGAATCCAAGTTCAGCTTCCATATAAAAATGCTGAGCCTAGGAATCCCCCAAGCAAGATGACTAATCAAACTAGCCTTGTTGGTGAACTCTGAGTTTAATTAGAGACGTAATCTCAAAAGATTGAAGTTTGAAGAGTGATGGAAGATGATTGCCAAAGTCAACTTTGGGCCTCCATACACGGTTGTGTACTTACATTTTCATGTGTTTTTCCATGATTATACACATACACACACATATACATAAAAGCAAACATGTGTATATCTCCCATACATACACATGAAAATTGAAAAACAAAACCAAATTATTTGGAACTAGGGAGATGGCTCATTGGATAAAGTGCTTGCCATGCAATCATGAGAAATCAAATTTTAATTCTCCGAATCCATACACTAAGCTGGGTAGACATGGCAGCCACTTGTAATCACAATATTTGGGAGGCATCCTAGGGTGAGCTGGCTACCTAGACTAGCTGGAATTTGTGAGATCTTGATTCAGTGAGAGATAACTGCCTTTTCAAATAAAGTGGAGTATGATTGAGGAAAACATCCAATATCAAATTCGGGTCTCCAGATGCATGTACATACATATGCAATGTGCATTTGCATACACATACATATTTGCAAAAAAAAGTATTTGCATGTCAGATATGGTGGTGCATGCCTGTAATCCTAGCAGTCAGGCAGTAGAAACAGGACCATGACTTTTAGGCTAGGGCTATAAAGTAAAACTGAGTTTAGCCTGACTTATATTAGTGAGACCTTATCTCAGAAAAAAAAAATTTAAAGCAATTCCACTCTGCAAAAATTCTCAAGAAAGTTTTTTGTGTAGATCACAGTGGGGTGTACTTCTTTAATTCCACTAATCATGAAGTTGAGGTACGAGGAACACTAGTTTGAAGGTTTGCAAGTCAGTTTAAGTGGCACAATGAGTCATTGTTTCAAAGAAGAGGAGGGAAGAAAGAAGAGGAGTTGGAAAAGGAGGAATTTATTCTTACTGGTACAGATTCCTCTGGACTGGTCTTTCGGATCAGGTTTTTCCTTCAATGGATATTGTAGACTAAATATTCGTGTCCTCCCAATATATATGACAATCCTAGCCCTACTGGGAGTATATTTATAGAAAGGTGGTAATTAAGGCTATGATTAAGGGTAAGGCCTTCATTCATAGGATTAATATTCCTATAAGAAGAGACAGTAAAAACTGTTTGCCTGGACTCACTGGTTTTTACTTTTTTGTATGCCTTTCCCCAATGCCCACACATACATTGGGAAGAGATCATGTTAGGATATTGTAAAAAGGCAGCTGAGATGTCACCAGATAGTAGATTGCCTAGATCATAAACTTCTGGCCTCCACAATTCTGAAAAAGTGAAATGTTGCTGTCACTAGTGTATGATATTTTCTTGGGTTAGCCAAAGCAATCTAATTTAGGGAGGTATAGCCTGACTATTATGTACTTATTCATAGGCACTTTAGGAATAACCTTGTATTCTGGAATTATTCCCAGTTACTACTCACAATATCTGTGTTGCTACTTTTCCATGGATAATTATAACTCTTTTTTTTTAAATGTTACATTTTCTCGATTTACTCAGCTTCTCTTTTTTTTATTATTTATTCAATTGTGCATATGTGTGTGTGTGTGTGTGTGTGTGTGTAGAACCACGGACGAATTCGGGAACCACTATGGACCACCTCCACCTCCTCCTTGTTCACTCTGCCCCGGGATTCACAGGCTCCACCCTACCAGGACCAGAAATGCAGGCCTCCCCTGCTTCCGCCCGGCGTCTATACGTGGGGTCTAGAATCCGAACTCAGGACCTTTCACCTGCAAAGCAGAGGCTTAAACCCTGAGCCACCTCTCCAGCCCCCATAATTATAACTCTATATGAAAAGGAAAGACTATTATTTTTATAGTAGAATTTAGTGTTTGATAGTTGATAACCTAGTTAGATACCATAAATACATTTGATCTGTTTTGTTATCTGTCTTATGAATATATCTCTAAAGTATTTTAATCTTGTTTTTTCATACCTGTGTTCACATAAGGAATTGTTTTGATTTGTAACTTTAAGGAATAATTACAATTTTCGTTAGCTTCTGTTCTTTTCTGCTCTACTATATATTTCTGATTCTTTGAGAAAAATTTCCTCTGAGTCTACACTAACAGGAGATTTGCCTGAAAGGGTGATTTATGCTGGTTTCTCTGCATCCCTTGGCATAGTAAGTATGTCCTTAACTGGACTCCTTATTTTGGACTCATAACTAGGAGACTTGCAGGGCAAGACTCTGACTTCAAGTTATAATAAAGATTTTTTTTTTTATACTGGAGTGTTCCTGAACATGTTGCAGGAAGAGGCTCACCTAAATTTTTCTTACCAAGGATTTAATCATAGATCTTGATAATACATGTACTATACAGAATATTGACCACAGCATTGCGGGGGAACATGGTTTGTGTTTTACAGAGATGCTCAGTTCATATTGACTAAGTGAGTGACAGCTGGATAGGGTTGATTTAGAATTCAGAAACCAAAGGGGCAGACCAGAGAGCATCAGTGTCTGAGTACTAATGAATGAAGGGTGCTGTAATCTCCCTGGAAATGTAACAGAACTGGAAACATCATCTTGAGGGCCATGACATCCTTATAATAGTCAAATATGAGGAATCCTACACTGAGGGTGGTTTACCTGACATTTAATTTTTAAGTCTTCTTATTATAGATAAGAGAACTGTTACTTATGTACTATGTAAATTAATTTTTTTTAGATGGTCTCTAGCTCAGACTGATCTTGAACTCACTATGCAGCCAAAGATAACCTTGAACTTTTGATCCTCCTGCTTCTGTCAAGTGCTAGGATTATAAGTGTGCCTTGTCATACTTGGTTTATGTGGTGCTTGGGATCAAACCCAAGACCTTGTCCATGCTGTGCAAGGCCTCTACCATCTGAGCTAAATCCCCAGGCTCTGTAAATGCACATTTTCTTTTTTCTTTTTCATAAATACCAAATGATAATATAAGACAGTTGGGGGAGAACATTGAAAAATTGTTATTTGGTCAGATTGGATCAAGTAGGGAAGAAACAGGGATGTGTTGTGAAAGATGCCTAGGAAAAGAACTGAAAATTGTAAGAAAGTAGAAGCCAGAAAGGATTTAAATTAATCTGGAACAAATGAAAGACCAGATTGGAGAAGTCTGATCTGCACTAACGACTTGCAAGCACTGGATGGAGTTATGTTTATGAGAATGAGGAGGAACAGGAGAAGCCCCTTTGCTGTGCCACTCCCATCCCATACATTCCTTTGTTATGGTACTTACATATTATGTGGTGATTATTTGTTTAAATGCCTTAAAGACAGGAGAGGGGCTTTAGTATTTCTTAGTTACTGAACATTGTGTCCATCACAGACCAAGTCTGTATAGAATGATGATGAGCATGCTTAAGGTTGAGGCCTGTACCTGCTATCCATAAAGGATTGTGAAATATGAGGACTGAAGTGGGATGGTGGGTAGCAGTAGCAATAACTTTGAGAGGTGAATCATAGAAATGGAGAAGTGAAACTGACACACTAAATCATCAGGAATTTATTAAACATTTCTTCTGTATCATGTGCCAGGTTAGTACACACTGTTAAGTATGTTCTGTGTTAAATGTCGAACTGGTATGGTCTCCATCCTTTATGAAACTTACAATCCACTAGAGAGGAGAGTTATAAGAGTATATAGTAAGTGCTACGATCAGGGAAGGAGATGCTTCTGCAGCATTGGATCTGTTCCAGTGCAAAGGATTTGGGAAGCCTCCTAGAGGAACCATCTTTTGAACTAAAGCCTAAGGAAATGAGTAGGAATTTGTCAGATAGTCAAGGAAATGGTATTCTAAGTAGAGGGAATGACATGTGCAAAAGCCTGGAGGTGGGAGACAAGATGTGTTAGAGCAGTGGAAAAAAGTTCTCTAAGGGGCAACAATAGACAGGTGAGGAAAGGAGCTGCAGAGATTAATTGGTGACTGGGTTGTGCAGGACTTGGTTGTTTGACTTTTATTCTGAGGGTTTTGGAAAAACATGTTTTCTAGTAGGGTTGGATAGGGTCAGACTTATGCAGTGACTGTAGACTAATCCCTCTAACACTTAATCAAGGAATATATACTATATACCATTTGCTGATTTTGATACCCTAGGATCCTTTGACATGGCAGCAAAATTTCCAAATCACCCTCTGAGTGTAGGAGTCTGAAGCATGGGAAAGAGTGACCTTCTGCAGGCCTACGGGCCTACTGTTTGATCTCAGCTCTGTAGCCTAAGGCAATAATGCTGAGCATGTGTATTCTGTGTTCCAAAGCGCTGTTCCTACCTCTTCTCAGCTCTTCCTTCCCTCATCTCATTGCAGGACCCCTGCACAGAAGCCTGAAATTCCTCAGCCATGTACTACAAATTTAAAAATTTTATAACTATGTCATATTAACAGGAAAAGTTTTGAAAAGTAGAACTGAGAAATAAGGACCTCTTTTCCTTTTTTCCCTACAAGGGAATTTGAAAAAACTTAGAATTTCTAAATTTTATGTTAAATATCTTTGGGGTTTCCTTTCCTTCCCTTTTAAAAGTTTTTTCCATTAACCAAAAATCTGGCAGAGATGCTTCTGGGAAGATAATTTCTTTTGGCTGGAGCTTAAGCTCCACATTGTGAGCTTTTTAATTTTCTTTCATCTTCAGTGGGTTTGAACCCAACTGTGCAATTGCTAAAGCTCATCACAGTGCTGTTGTTGGGCATGTTATATCTGTTGAATCTGTATGTTTTCCCCTTGTACCTACCTAATGAAAGCCAAATTAAATCAATTTTTAATCAAGAAGATGAATGATTTTTTTTCCTTAGAAAAGAAATCACAAGGCCCTGAAGTGCTGAATACAATAAAAAATGAGGTTTTTATTTGCATGTATGCTGTTAGGCATGGTTTTAAGTCAGGAAAAAAAGAGGTGCTGTTAAAGCAGTATTTGGAAAGCTGCCATGTCGGAAAGATGGATAGGGCTTCTCTGCTCTTTTCTTTCACGGTGTGGGCACACCTGTATGTTCCCAGCATTTTGTACAAATACATAGTACATTGTACATATTCAGAGGCATTGGAATAAATGAAAGGATGCTTGAACAGGGCCTTCCTTTTCTGATGTCCCTGCATCTAGCTTTCCAGTCGGGTATTTGTTTTTTTTTTTTTTTTCATCCATTTGTTCATTCAACATTCTTTTTTTTTTTTTTTTCATTCAACATTCTTTTGGGGTGGTATGAGGTCTTATTTTAGAGAATGGGACAAAGGGATTAATTATATTTCTACTGAGTTGAGGCTGAGAGATGTGGTTAGATTTTTCTTCTATTTTGTGTTTTATTTTACAAACAGAATTCTTAGGTACTATCAACATCAACATCCTTCCCCTGAAAATTACCTTCTTACATCTGCTTTGGCAGATGTGGCTGATTCTACCAAATGGTTTTCCATATGGCAAAAAGAGTAGCTCAGTGTCTGTCCTTGAAGTGTGTTTTCTTGGACAGTGAGGAATGGAGTATCAAGAATGATTTTGACTTCATAACCATAGGCCTGGTTTCAGATTCTGAGCTCCCAGGGCATTGGCAGCCTGTTCTATAGTGTCTACTGCTACTTCATGGGCTCCCTAAGTGCTTCTCATCTGAAGAAAGAGTGCTTTTTATTGAGAGCTGTTTAAAGAGGCTCATGAAACTGGGTAGCAAGTCTTCTAGAAGATAATGGGTTGAGCAAGTAAAATCTGTGTGTCTTCCCCCTCCCCTTTACTTTGCTGCTCTGTTTGGGTCTGACTTGTTGAAAACCTGAAGGGGCCACCCTCACCTGAGAGTTAAGGATAGTTATAGTAATTGAGCATTTGAGAAGGAACACTGAGAAAAGGAGATACTTAGTAATAAAATTGGCTGTAGTTAATGATGGGTAGATAGGGATGAAGAGAAAGGGGCAAGTAAGAGGTTGAGATTTAGAGCTTCTGAGTTTCTTGTCTGGGCATGACATGTGGGCAGCTAAAGAGGAGGTCAGAGTATAACGAAGAAAGAACAAGGGCTCAGCTTTGGACTTGCTAAGTGTGAAACATACAGAAGGAGACTATAGCAGGCATATCTTCCAGGGAGAAGCAGCATGAAATCTGGCTGCTTTCCTGTGCAAGTTATCCACTGGAGTGTGTCATTATGAATGAGTAATATGATCTAACTTCACATTCTGTTTAATGGCTTCTTCTACTGAGGAAAATAGAGATGGGAGGTTTGCAAGAGCTAACCACACTGAATTAAAGATCAAATGAATGTGTTATAAGTAGAGTTCACAAATTATGTTGCCCCATTTATCCAAGTAGCTTCCTTCTCTCTTTATGTCTTTCCTGTAAGAGCATTCTAAAAAGAGGTTTTAGAAATTTGCTAAGATGGTATGATTACCTTATGTTGGAAATTTACCTAACTTGTATGAGAAAGACGGTTCCTGTATATCATATATTTGTTGAGCAAAATGCATACCTCCTCATTTTAGGCCTCCAGGCCTTCAAAAAAAACCCAAAACCCTGGTCAATACTTGAGTTGCCTTTCTCATTGTCTTTGACTGTCTTTACTCTTTTAATCTTGTAAGTTCTCTTCTTTTAGAAAGTCTTCCATGACCACCATTTCCTGGTGAAAATATCTTCAGAGTCCTCTCTGACAAGTCTCTTTAATCTAGTGTTTGCTGTAACTGTTATTTGTTCATCATTTTCCGTTGACCTCTTGGAAGCTTCTGAAGAAGACCTACATTTATTTATTCTTTGCATCCTCAGTGTCTAGAACATATTTGGGATAAAACAGGTCTCAACAAAAGTGTGGAAAGATGTGTAATTTTGTTGGATATGTTGAAGTGACAACTGGATATTTATGTTCTCTAGTAGACGGCACTGACTTCTTTACTTTTTCTTAGTTCATGAATCTTCGCTGTTTTGATAGCTCCCTATTTCAGAGACTGAACAATGTCTTTGCAAAAATACTTTTTTTCTGTATTGACATGACCGTTAACTGCTTATCTGGGGTTGAAATGGCTTTTGTGTAGGTGTAAACTGTAGGTAGTAAGTGAGCAGTATATCAGGACTGCGTAGGCACAGTACTCCTTTTTTTTTTTTTTTTTCAACGCTCTCCATGTTTCTGTGAATTATATCTGGCTTCTTTGAAACTGGGACTTATGTCTTTGTATGTTGTTTATGGAAATGGTTACAGTTCACCATGACAGCCTGCAGTTTTAATAAGGCTTCCTGTACCCAGTGTTTTCTCTTGGCATCACCAGAGACTGCAGTGGCTGTTTTGAGAGTCACCAGAAAAGGAATCTCTGAATAGTGAGAGACAGAATGGAGTAACGAGAAAGAATTGTCTCTCAGTTGGGGGAAGGCAAGCCCTTTAGACAAAGTGTAGGAAGGTATAGAGAGGGGCCGAGTGACTGAAAAAAAAAAAGCCAAGAGTGAGGTAGTTATTGTATTTATTTATACGTGTGTGTGTGTGTGCGTGCATGTGCATGTGTGAGAAAGAGAGAGAGAGAGAGAGAGAGAGAGAGAGCACTGTGTGTCCTTGTGGAGGACCAAGAGTAACATTGGGAATCATCCTGGATTGCTTCTATGCCCTTTTTGCTTTGCTCTGGGATTTCTCAGGCTCTGTCCACCATTATCAGAAGTGGAGACAGCTGCTATTCTCACTTGGCGTTTTTATGTGGGACCTGGAATTCAAACTCAGGACCTTCTGCTTGCAAGGCAGAGTCTTAACCCCCGAGCCATCTCTCCATTCCATGAGAGTTGTTCTGTAAGAAAACTAGAAGTACCTAAGGTCTTTGCTTCAAGGTTGATGCAAGGGAGGCTTGGCATATTTCACACTTTTTTTTTTTTTTAAGAAAGAGATTTAAGAAATAGGAGTTTATTTAGAATTGAGGACTTGGCGACCAAGGGAGCCATAGTTTAACCTTAAGGTGGGAGAATATTGAGAGAGAGTCTCCATGAACAGCATAGCGGTAGGAGAAAGAGAAGTGGGAGTGGGAAGAGAGGCCTGCGAACATGGGTAGAACATTTTACACTTTTAAATTACACTCTTAAATTTACTCATTGCCTCGTGGACTTGAGTTATAAGATACACAAAATGTGTATTGTAAATAGCTTCTGAGGTTCTCTACCTGAGACAGTTGGTAAAGCAAATTGTTCCTAGGATATTTTTACCTGGGTAGGTAACTGGCATGTAATTCTCTTTCAGTAAATCTAGTTCAGTGAGAAGGCTAGCTGGCAAACCATCCCCCAGGGAACTTTCTGTGTTAGGAGAGACTTCACTGTCTTCACTTTCCATCACAGGCTCACTCATTGGAACCAGATTTGCTTTGCAAGTTTCTATCTTGGATGCTACTGTTGGTTAGCTATACTCATATCAGTTGCAGGTTGATAACTCCCAGCAGGCTGAGTTCATAGGTGGCATTTTTCAGGGTCCCCTGAATCTTCCTGCTGTCATAAATTCTATTGTGTTTCCTTTATTCACAAGCATGAACGTTCCTTGATAAATCATTCTTAAGAGGAACAGATACCAGATGGGAAAAATAATTGTCTTGGGTTTATGTATGTTTAAAAATTAAAAAAAAATATATAGTTGGATATGGTGCTTTCCCCATGCTCAGAAAATGTTTATTTGTTAAACTTTTGCTATTCTGTGAAGATCAACAGAACAGTAAAAATAAACCACCTCATTAGGAGACCCTAGAAGAAAATCAGGGCTCTCCTGGGACTTCTAGGGGTGTGGACTGTTTGCATTTCACATCCCACCAAGGTCAGGGCTTAGGAATGGCTCCCTAGGGAAGTGTGTCTGTGTCATTGTCCAAGGATCTTAAAGAATTTAATTAAGCAACAGATAGACCAAGGAGTGCTTGAAGTGTTATTTTGCTGACATCAAACAATTATTTAAATATTAGTTAATTAGTATTGTTTAATCTTGCTTTTTGAATTTGTTTGGTTATTGGAGTTGACATAGATATTTGACAAATGTAAGTTCATTGTGGAGTTGTGGGACATAGTTGAACATGGACTTGGAGGAGAAGAGACAACACATAATTTACAGCTGCTGAAATAATTTAGCTGTTTTCTGTGCTGATTGCTCGCCTCTGTACTGCTGATTTAGTGAATTGTTAACGGGATAGGCTCTTGCTGTGCCAATCAGGGTTAGGATAAGGCCATTTTGATTGTTGGAAATAAACTCTAAGATTGGAGGACACTTAAAGCTTAAAATTAATACTACATTCTCCTTTAACTCTAACATAGGATCTAAGATTTGGAGTATGCTGTGACCTATGCATACTATGCATATTTTATGCAATAATATGCATCCTATTGAATGAAGGCAATCATCAAGCTGTGGAATATTGTTGATTGGATATCAAGGGAAAGTGGAAGATAATTAATGTATGGTGGGTAGGGGTTAGTTTTCAGAATTGCACACAAACTTAGTTGTCTATAGCAGTGAAGACAGTGGTTGGTGACCCTTTAGAATGTCTTTCTGGCTGCCGTATATGTCCGCTAAGGAAAGTGTCACTATGCTAGATAAAGGTGTCCATTTACTCACTTGTTCATCTTGCCACTCATCTATTAATTTGCTTACTGTTCATTAACTGTGATTATTGAGCACTTACTGTGTATTAAACCTGCACTAGCTAGAGATATAGCAGTGGATAAGAAGGGATACATGCCTCCAAGGAGTACATATTTATTGTATGGTTTGGCAGATGTCATGATTGCTTCACAGAGTATGGCAGTATGCTGAGGACCAACAGAATATGGTAAATAAAATCCTGCAGAATGCTGGAAAGATAGTTTGGTGCGTAAGATCATTTGCCTTACAAATGTGAGGATTTGAGTTAGAGTACCCCAAACCCATGTAGAAGCTACATGTATAGCTCAAGTATCTGTAATACCAAGTGTAATCCACCTCCCCAGATAGAAGGTGGAGATGAGAATTCCTGGAAACTTATAGATCATTTAGCCTGGCACATGCAGAGGAAAAATAATAGAGACCCTTTCTCATACTATGTACTTTGTTTTTGACATGGGGATCTCATATTGTAGCCAAAACTGGCTTTAAAATGCAACAGTTTTCCTGCCTTAACCTTCTGTGTGCTATGAGTACAGATATAAGCCACTTACTATGTCGGACTCTCCACTCTGTTTCTAAAACTCTTTAAAAATTGTTTTATATTAAGTGTATTTGTGTGTGCACGCATGCATGCATATGTGTATGTGCATACTGATGTCATGATACGCACTTGAAGGTCAGAGTACAACTTTAAAGAATTGGTTATCTCTTTCCACTGTGTGGATACCAGGCATTGTACTCAGGCCACTAGACTTGGCTGCAAGTGCCTCAACCCTCTGAGTCATCTTGCCAGTCCTTTTACACCTTTTGTTGTACCTCAAACATAATTTTGTGCCCACTAAGCAAAATAGATTCTCTTTACTACAGTTGCTGGTAGTCTTTAATCTACTTTGTGTCTATGAATTTCCTTATTGTTTCTTTTTAAAATTCTTTTTAATTTAATGTTGCATGCATGAATATAGCAATTTTATATAACCCCCTTATAACCTACATCTCCCCTTCCAGATTCCCTCCTATTTTCAAATCTTTTTGCTTGTGAAGCCCACTGTGTTCAACTAATCTGTCTTTGATGACATATGCCTGACCTGATTCATATTCCAGCAAGCATTCCAGATCAGTGGATATACAATTGAGGAAAACCTCCTCTTTTACTTCCCCATCAGCATTAGTCCTCAGCAGTCTCACAGAGAGGTGTGGCACTTCTTGAGATCTTTCTGATGTTATAATGAGATGTTGATAAGACAGTTCCTGTGCAGTTCTTGTATAAGTATACATATCTGTCATGAAATCTTGTATATCACGACTGTGTCATGTCCAGGAGACAATGCCTGGCCTACCACTTTACCACTTCAGGTTTTTACAATTTTGCTGCTCCCTCTTCTGCAATATTTTCTGAACTTCAAGATGGGTGTGGTTGAGGCTTTTGTAAGTCCTGTTTAGGGACATGCAGTCCGCAGACACTTATTTTCTGCATTTTTGAAAATCATGCTTTTCATTAATAAACACCTTCTGTTGTAGAAGAAGGCTTCTAGGTTGAGTACTGAGAGCATGTGTTCTATTCTGACAAGCAGGCCTTAAATCTGATTAGAAAGCTGTTGGTTATCTCCCTGATACTTATGCCACTATTATATAGATTGTTACCTATTGCCATAGTGATTATTATTGTAACTTGCAGATCTCACAGGTTGATGAGATCTATGAGGTTGTTTTTCTTCCCAGTAGCTTCAACAGTACTATCTGATACTAAGCTACCGAGTAAGGAGAAAGTTCCCAAACCATTTCCAACTGGTGTTTTTTTGTCCATATCCTATGGATCCATATATGTGTTGCATTTTCAGTAATAGAATCTTATGGCAAAAGCCTACATTGGGGTTGGGGGATAGTCTTTGAGACCTCTCTGATTAGTAATTTATCAAGAAGTATCATATACCTGTTATTTCTAGCATAGCTTTAATTATCACTGGGTTCTAGGTGGGGCAACCAGGGCTTATTTTTTTCCCTTTCTGTTTTCTTCTCTGAGCTCCTCTGTACAGGAACTGTTCATTCTTATTCTTTTTTTTTTTTTAGGAAATACCTTTTTTTTTTTTTCTAACATATTAACAGTATAGGAGGTTCCTATCTGGTTCCATCCCACAATCTTAGGGTTTTTCTTTTAGTCCCTCATACCCTCATACATCCATCTCCTCATTGCCCCTAGGTATTTTTTTCCCATTATTCCCTCCCTCCCTCTACCTGCCATGGTATCCTATATCTCCCCCTCCAAAGATTTTGCTCTAACCTTCCCTTCTACCTTCTTGTTCCTTTTAGTTTCACATAAATGCATATTTCCTATAAATGGAATATTTAATATTAATGGAATTAATTATTGTCCTTGTGTTTGCCTTATTTCATGTAGAATGATGATTTATGTATATCCCACATTTTATAAAAATAAGTTCATCTATGGATTAATACTTGAGTATTTTATCTTTTGGATGTTATGAATTATATCTCTGTGTTTACATTGGAAGTATTTATTTGAGTAGCTATTTCATATCTTTTGTGTGTCTACCTAGGAATAGAATTGCAGGATCATGTAGTGGTTTTAGCTTTTCTTTTTCCTGGCAGCACTGGAATTGAGCCAGTGATCACTGGAATTGAACCAGTGATCCCTCCAGTACAGAGCAAATGCTTTAACCCTGAACCATCACTCCAAGCCTATGCTTAGCTTTTTAATAAATCAGCAGGCTTTTCTACATAAGCTGCAACTTTTTATATTCTCAGTAACAATAAGGTTTTAATTTTTCTGTATCTTCCTTTAACACTTGTTATTTTCCTTTTCTTTAAAAATTATAGGGGGACTGGAGAGATGATTCAACAGTTAAGAATGTTTGTTACACAATCATGAAGACTAGAGTTTGGATCTCAGCACCTATGTAACAAGCCAGGAGTCCCCACAAAAATGCCTCAAACAGGAAGATTGCTGGGGTTTTGCTGGCTTCCAGCCTGGTCCAGAAAAAACAAGTCTCAGGGATGAAAGCCTGTTTCAAACGAATAGGCAGAGAATGATAGAGGACACCCAAAACCCTCTTCTATTTTCTGCATACATGCTCATATAAACACACATAAATAAATTTTAGTAGTAAGAATAATAGGACTAGGGATGTAGCTCAGTTGATAAAGTGCTTGCCTAATAAGTATTAGTGCATCCCTATAATGCCAGTTCTTAGGAAGTAGAGGCAGGAAGATCAGAAACTCAAAATTTAAGTCTTTCTTCCTCTTAAAATTGATTTTTTCTTTTTTTCTCTTTTTGAGTTGCAAGAGCTGTTTATATAATTTGGATATTGAACCCTGATTAGACATGTTACTTGCACACATTTTCTATTGTTCTTTGATTTGTTTTTTGACCCTTCCATACCCAGGACTCAAACCCATCCCCTCATGCATACTAGGCAAGTACTTTACCAATTAAGTTATATCCCCAGCCCCTGTGTTTTTTTTTTTTTTTTGTGCCACTTTTGATATTGTTCTTTGATGTGGAGAAGTTTTTACTGTTATTGAGGTTCAATTAATCTATTTTTTCTCTTATCTATGATTTTTGGTATAATATTTAAGAAATAGCTGTCTTAAAAAGTTTGTTCTTGTTTTCATCTAAGGATGTTGCAGACTTTAGATTTAGATTCTTGATCCACTTTTAATTTGGTGCTAAAAATCAGTTGAGTATAGATGTAAGAGTTTAATTCCAGTCTTTCAGCTTTATTCCATTGACTTACAATGTTTATTCTGTGTCAACACTATACTTTTTGTTACTTCAGCTTTATAATAAATTTTTGAATTGAGATTTATGGTTTTCCAACTTTATTTCCCCACCAACTTTATCCTTTTTCAAGATTGTTTTGAATATTCAAGACTCCTTAAAACTCTATATGAATTTTAGGATTATTTTTCTATTTCTGCAAAGAATGTCACTAGGATTTTTGAGAAGAATTGCTTTGAATCTGTGTATCGCTTTGGGTAGAATTGTCATTTTAGCAGTGCTAAACTTTTCAAAATGCCTTTCAATTTTTTAGTTCTTTAATTTTTTCTTTAAAGATGAATTTAAAATTGTATTTACAAAAATTTTGTATTTACCGTTTTTTTTTGTGTGTGTACATGTATGCACATGTGTCAAAGCATGTTCATGAAGGTTAGAACACAATCCATGGGAATTGATTCTTTTCTTCTACTTTGTAGGATTGAACTCAGGTTACCAGGAGTGTGCAGTAAATGCCTTTATCTGCCGAACCGTCTTGCTAGCCCAATCTTTATTTTCCCTTGCCTAATGCTGCCTAATTAAAGCTCTGGTCCTTGAAGCTAGACTAGGTTAACTTTTTCATACTTTGACACCTGTATCTTGAACCTACCTGTCTAGGGTGTTAGTCATGATTATTCAGACCAGAGCCTGCCCTAGTTGGTAAGTTGAGCTTTTAAGACTAGAGAGCTTGTGAGATGGCTCAGAGAGTAAAGGCATTTGCTATGGAAGACTGACAACCCGAGTTCCTTTCCTGGAACCCATGTAAAGATAGAAGGAAAGAGCCACTTGGACAAAGTTGTCTTCTGCCATCTATATACAGCCATGACCTGTACGCCTTCATACATACATAATGCATACACAGACACAATTTAAAAAGAAAAGGACTAACTTTTTCCATGTGTTCAATGTTTCTTGGACTGGTGAGTGTATGGTCTTATCTTGGGCTTGATGAACAAGAAGAGTTCAGGCTTCTTAGTAATACAAGAGATAACTACAAGTCAACTGATAAGGGAGTGAGAATTTTTTTTTTGTGCGTGCGTGCATGCGTGCGCGTGTGTGTGTGTGTGTGTGTGTGTGTGTGTGTGTGTGTGTGTGTGTCAGTGTCAGAGGGCACAGACTGTGTCTTTGTGTGTCTGTGTTTATCAGAGGACACTGTGTGTCTGTGTTTATCAGAGGACACTGTGTGTCTGTGTTTATCAGAGGACACTGTCTATGCCTATGGAGGCCCAAGAGTGACTTTGGGTTTGATAATCACCCTGGATTGCACTGCCTTTTCTTTTCTTTCCTCTGGAATGTCCTAGGCTAGCCCTTCCCGGGCCAGAAGTACAAGTCACTGCCATTTCACTGGGATCTAAACTCAGGACTTGCTACTTTACAGGCAGAGGTTTTTTAATCCTTCAGCCATCTCTCCAGCCCCCAGGGGAGTGGGTTTTGTATGGAAAATAGTATTTAAGTGTTTCTCAGGTAGCTAAACTAACATTTCAGCATGAAAGATCTATTGAACACATTTTTTTCACAATTCTAAGTGTCTGATCAGAGAGGTGGCAACACAGTTTTTTTCAAAATAGTAATTCATATATGTACACTGTTATACTGTACTTCTCAAAAATGTGTATTTTGAAGGAGGTATTTTGAGTTAGGATCTCAATGTGTAGCTCTGACTATTCTAGAACTCACTATGTAGATCAGACTGGCTTGAACTTGCAGTGATTTGACATCTGTACCTCAATATCAATTTATGTGCCTATTTTTATATATCCCAGACCATTTACAAACCTGTTTTATGATAGCATCCTTTGCTATTTATTCCACAGCTTTTTATCACATTATCATTTTTATTAATAAGTACTTTTGAGTGCTGATTACAATGCTCGACAGTGAGGATGTGAGGAATGGGTTAGACAATTATCCTAACCCTTGTGAACTACTCAGTCAGATGGATTCCAGCTGTTACAGGACTACAGAACATAATGGACTACCTTGTTAGCCTTGGGTTAGACTTTTTATTTTATTTTATTTTATTTTTTTATTTTTTTTTTTTTTTATAAATTCAAGTGACTTTTTTTTTTTTTAAATTTTTTTTTATTATTATTATTTATTCAACTGTGCGCATGTGCACGCGCGCGTGTGTGTGTCTGTGTGTGTGTAGAACCACGGACGAACTCTTGAACCACCATGGACGCCTCCACCTCCTTCTGCCCTGGGATTCACAGGCTCCGCCCTACCAGGACCAGAAGCGCAGGCCGCCCCCGCTTCCGCCTGGCGTCTATACGTGGGATCTGGGATCCGAACTCAGGACCTTCCGCCTGCAGGGCTTACCCCTGAGCACCTTCTCCAGCCCGACTTTTTCTTTTAAAACATATTTATTTACTCTGTGTGTGTGTGTGTGTGTGTGTGTGTGTGTGTGTGTGTGTGTGTGTGTGTCTGTCTGTCTGTCTGTCTGTCTGTCCGTCTGTCTGTCTGTCTATCAGAGGGCATTGTGTGTTCCTATGGAGGACCAAGGGTGATTTCAGAAATCATCCTGGATTGCTTCTACTTCCTTCTTACTTTGCTCTGCGATTTTCCAGGCTCAGTCCACCAGAGCCGAAAGTACAGGCCACTGCTGTTCCGCCTGGCATTTTTACATGGGACCTGGGATCGAAACTAAGGACCTTCTGCTTGCTAGGAAGACTCTTAACCCCTGAGTCATCTCTCCAGTCCTTTTCTTTCTTTCTCTCTCTCTCTGTCTCTTTCTCTCTCTCTTTCTAAAAAGACCAAAAAACCAGGGTATTATGTTTTTGAAGACTGGTCTAGAGTGTGCTATAGTGCAGCCTGGTTGATCTTCCTTCTTGCCAACTTTGCTGGCATTATAGATATATACCATCTTATCCCACTTACGTTTCTGTGTGTTTCAACTTTTATTGGCATATATTATGTTTAATAACATTTAATTATGTTCTCACACATATATGCATGTACATAAGTTATTGTCATCATATTCACCCTCATTACTCCCTCTGTGTGCTCTCTCTCATCCCTTCTGGCTTTTTTTTTTTTTTAGCTAGGGTCTTGATTAGAACTGAGTAGTAGTCTCACCCTCAAACTTGTGATCTTCTTGCTTGAGTATCTCAAGTGCTAGGATTACAGGGTTATACCACCATGTCTGGTCTTGTTGTCTTCCAAAGAGGTGACATTGGCAAGGCAGTGACAGTTCTGCTTGTAATTGGATCCTCAGGAAAGCAAGTCTTGGGAACATGGCAGAGGTAACTCTGAAATGGGGCTGCTGCAGCAGAGACAACTGCCGTTTCCTAGGCAATACTCTGCTTAATATTTTTAGCACATGGTCATGGCAGAACTAAATGTAGTTTCTGATCCCAAATTGGTAATAAATGTAGACATATTTAGAATCAGAAACAATGCATTTAAAATGTTATGCTCCTTAATTGTCTTGCCAAGTGCTGAGTTTAGTTTTCTTTGTTTCTTGGCTATCTACCAGCCTCCCACCATCTTTTGGAGAAGATGCCTGGATTTTCTCTGGTTGTTGGATGGGACTGTGAAACCCGTGAATTATGGCTTTCTGAGCTGTGTTGAGAGACATTCGAATTTTGTGTTTCTGCCCACGTATGTAAATGTGTATGCTTTAAAATTCATCTCTCTTTTAAGTTTTTAAGGATCTGACATTATAAATAGTATTGGATTCTCAGGCAGTTTAAAAATAAAATATAATGTTTTAGTTACCTGGAAGACAGTTATTGCCACCTGGGTGGTAGTAACGTCTATGCTTAGGGGCCTATTCTCTCATACCGTCATAGAGTATTTCTGTAAGTAAATGCTGTTTTTTTTTTTTTTTCAGAAGGGGGTCCTCAATAAGTTTGAAGGGTTCCCTAATTGTTACTTAATTGTTGTATTTTATATTATAAGGCACTCATCAACTCATCACATCTTATCACAAAACTGCTTTTTTTCTTCCCCTATCTTCATGTGTGTGTATAGTACACATGTGTATATATTCACATGTGTATTGGTAATCATGCATGTGTGTATGCAACTGGGTGGAGGTCTTGAGTTAATATTGGGAATTATCTTCATTGTTCTCCCACCATGTTCTTTTTTTAAAAAATTTTTTTATTATTTATTCAATTGTGTCTGTGTGCATGTGTGTGTGCGCATGTGTGTGTGCGTGTGTGTGTAGAACCACGGTCAAATTCGGGAACCACCATGGACCGCCTCCACCTCCTCCTTGTTTACTCTGCCCTGGGATTCACAGGCTCCGCCCTACCAGGACCAGAAACACAGGCCGCTCCCGTTTCTGCCCAGCATCTATAAGTGGGGTCTAGGATCCAAACTCAGGACCTTCCGCCTGCAAGGCAGAGCCTTAACCCTTGAGCCACCTCTCCAGCCCCTCACCATGTTCTTTTGAGAAAGGGTCTCTCATCAAACCCAAAGCTTGCCAAGAAGGATAGTCCAAGTAGTTAGCTTACTTTGAGGAGTCCTAGTATCCTCTGAGGTTAGAATTCGACAGAACACCATATCTGCCTGGCATTTAGAGGATCTGAACTTTGGTCCTTGCTTGGGTGCCAAATGTTTTAACTGTTGAAATCATTGTCTTCCCAGCCCCAAAGTTGCCAAGTTGCAATTTTTGCTCAAGTTGCAATTTTTGCTCAAGTTGCCTACAATGGTATCTACTTTCTCATGGCATATTCTGTTAGAGTGTGTCTTTTTATTCATTGCACCGCCTGAGCCTCATATGTGGAAAACTGAGCTTCAAGTTTCCTGAGGCCATGATGGTAGTTGTGACATATTCTATTCCATAGTATGATGTCTGATATGCTCAGGGAACAGAGATTTTTGCTAAAATATTTCTAATGGTACTGCTTTCTACAGTGTGAAGACCAAATGTCATATACAAATGGTTGGTATCTTACATGTTTGCAGATAGTTTTTTTCAGAGCAACAAACTGGTAGTCTTTTGGTCCCACTAAGAGACCCCAATATTCTCTGGAAGCCTAGGAAAAAGAGAAAATCAATCCTGATTCCTGTTCTATTGCTCTGGCTTTTCCTGCTATCCCATCCCCAATTTCCTTTTAGAGACAGAAAAGCATAAGAAGGAATTTGTATGCAGGCCTGGGTTGTCAGGAAGTTGGATTTGAAGTTCTCTTATAATTTTGTTCAAGTGGCCTGGATACAAAGCCAGCCTATGTCACTCAGGGTTTTTAGTATCTGTGCTAATCCATAGTATAGTCTAGGTACATGGGAGATTTATAGCTCAGGAAATCTAAGCAGTTGATTAGCAAAAGAGAAGACAATCTTGTAGGGAAATGGAGCTCTTACTATTTTGTTTATCTTGCCATTTTCTGTAATGGTAGTTAATAGTAAGAACTACAAGGTTTTTGAACTTGCACTTTGTATTAGGCACTGTACTATAAGTTTTTGTTATCTTATTTAATCTGATAATACTACTACTAAATAGTTACTGTCAAGTCCTTTTGTAGATGAAGGAGTTGAGACTTGCTCAAGGTTAAGCAAGTAGCCCAAAGTCATATAACTGGCTGACCTGAGTTGAAATCCAGTCTGTGCTTGTTTATCCTATTGGATGGAATAGAGTGGTGTTTCCTGTAACTTTGATTGCTAACATTAAACCAAAAATAATCTCTCTTAGAACCTCAGGCATAGTCAAGGAACAATATAAAGGAGTAGATCCTTTTGTTCATTCTTTGCTAAGAGCTTGCTTAGTGGACAGTACACTGACCAGGCCTAGGCTGTGTGTGTGTGTGTGTGTGTGTGTGTGTATGTGTGTCTAGGAGTCAGGTGACAAGTTTGGATTTTGATTCTCATCTTCCATTTTGTTTAAAACAGGGTCTTTTGTTGGCTTTGTGTATTGCAGGCTGGCTGACCCACAAGCTTCCAGTGATTCTGTTGTCTGCACTTGTTATCTTATTGAAGGAATGCTGAGATTAGAGATTCAAACTACCTATGTTTGGTTTTATGGATTTTCTAGGGCTCCAAATTCATGTGTGAATGCTTGAAGAACAAACAATCATCTCTCCAATTCTAGGCTATTTCTTTAATTTATCTGGTTACCTTTTGAAATGTTTAATTAAACCCTGTTCACCTTTCCAGACTTTATTTTCTTTGTTTGTAAAAGTAAATGCTGTCTTGTGTGTATTATGTGTATCAGGCTCATAGACTTATTGGAAATGAACTTGGATATTATCATGGCCAAATTTTATTCAGTAAAGATTTCCCCTCCTTACTGCTGAGTTTTTTGCCAGAATGTTCTGTGCTGGGCTGTGCTGAGTTCTGAGGGGAAACAGGGATGCTTTGTTGAATGTATCGGTAGGGAATCTGAATGATGGGCAGGCAAAAGGAACCAGTTACCTGACTGCAATCTTTTTTTTTTTTTCTTTTTTTAAAATAGAGTCTCTCTTACAATCCTCCTACATCTACCTCCCAAATGCTGAGTTACCAATATGCACTCTGGTGGCAGCCTGAATCTATAATTTTCTTCCTCTGTGAATCTGCTGTGGATTGAACCGAGGGTGCGCACATGTGTGTGTGTGTGTGTGTGTGTGTGTGTGTGTGAGACATTTAAGTTGACTAAAGGTAGGCATCTCCACAAGAGGGCCCTATTAGGGTCATTTAAAATGTTCTGTCGTGTCACAAAATGTACGTTTTTCTTTATACTGTTGCAGACCAAATAAAATGATGGATCCAGTTTCTGTGGTTGATTTCAGACTCCTGGAAAGGCAGCATGGTCCATAGAGAGAGTCTAGGTTCTGAGACCAAATTGGCTTTAAGTCCTGACTCTACTGTTCTCTGGTTGCGTGAACTTTGGCAAATTACTTAACCCACCAGAATTTTGGTCCCCTCATGGGTAAAATGAGCAGCATATTAGAACTACTTCAGAGGGTTATTGTGAAGAGTAAGTGGACTAAGTACTTTGCTTGGTCCATAGACAGTGCTCTATAAATGTTGAACATAGCTATTATTTGACAGAATTTATTTTCCTTTGGGATGCCCAATTATTTCACTGGAATACTAGGGTAAGGCATATCACTGGGATATTTCTCTTCCACACAAGTTGCTACAGTTATAATTTATTACAGCTCAACAAAGCGTAAAAACTAAAGCTAAACAGTCTGGGTCATGACTTAAAGTAAGTACAATTGTATCTGAAGTAGGTTTTTTTTGAGAATTTGTCTCCCTGCCTCATCCCTTTCTTGATATGGTTATGCCCATCACTATACTAGGGGTGTGTACATCATTGCAGCAGCCTGTTATGTGTAACTTGAGAATTCCTATAAGACACCACTAGAGTTTGTTTGCTTATTGTGTGTGTGTGTGTGTGTGTGTGTGTGTGTGTGTGTGTGTATGTATGTATTTGAGTATGTATGTAATGTATGTGCATGTGTGTGTGCAAGTGAGCATATGGAAGCTAGAAGTCAGGTGTTCTTTTTTATCACTCACCGTCGTAATTCCCTTGAGACAAGATCTCCACTGAACGTGGAGCTAGTCTGGCAACTGGCAATCTCTAGACAGTCTCCTTTTTCCATCCCTCCACATTTATGGGATTATGGGCATATGTGGCTATATCTGACTTTTACATGTGTATTAAGGATTTAAACTCGGCAAAACAAGAACATTGTACTGTCATTGGAAAGGCCTGTTGACCTGTCCCTTGCAGATTATAAAAGTGACTTTGGCTTTGTAGTTAGTTCTCTGGCCAAATGTTTGTATTTGTTGGGAATGTTCCATCCTCCAACAGCTTCTGTTGAGTTTCATTTTTGGGTGCCTTTGGTTGGACAACAGTTCCTGTTTGCTTTATCCTAGGTATGACCTTAATATTTGGGGCATTTTAAAGGTGGCCAATTCTCAGTCTAACCATGTAGGGGATTAGAGCACACTTAGCAGCCATATTTCTTTTGCTTTTCAAAGGCTGTTGCTATTTAGTTCTCCCTTGACTTTCTGTGTAGTTTGTGTCTCAGGAGAAAAATGCCTGTTTGTTGCACTTTTTCAAATTTGTGTCTCTTGTCTTCCAAGCTGTTCTTTAAAATTCCATTTTCTTTTCTTAAATCTTTTACATAGCCTTGTCAGGGCTGTCCTTTCAATGTCCTCTTTGTATTTTTTTTTTTCAGTTTCATGTGTGTCTGCTTAAATTAGGTAATGAGCTTCTGTTTGTAGAGGTGAGTGACTGTGTGTGTGTGTATGTTTGTGCAGCCAATAAATAGCAATGAATGTGTGCTGTTTGTGGGAAGAACTCAACTTTCAGTTTGCAAAGTGGTGGATTGTCATATAACTGTTCTTGTAGCTGGCAGTTCTGCTTGATTTTGGCTTGGATGCCAGTATGCTGGAGAAAGCTCTGAGTGGGCTGGGTTCACTTTGGGGTTTTAGTTCAGAACTAGCTTGGGTTTGTCCATTTTCAGGGATTGGGGTACCTCTTTTAACTGTTTTTTTAACTTCTTGTGAGTAGGTACTTGATAAAAACTTATTCTCCTAGTTTGGGTTTGGGTCAGCTGTAGAGTATATAGATCTTGGCTTGATCTCTCTCCTGGCTGGCAGTGGGACTAGGTCACAGTCATCATCCCTATTTCAGTGAATAGCAAGGTACTAACTGCTATACTAAGAGATTTCATATTTTGCTTATACCCATTTTAATAGGTAAAAAAGAGAGACCTAACAAAGTTATCTAATATCACATAGTTAGGAATTATCAGAAATAATCCTAATAGATTTGTCTAATCCTAAAGCCTTGTGTTATTCAATTTTGCCATTTTTTCCTAGAAGATTGAGGAAAACAAATATTCATTCTTATAATGTAGGTGAGACAAAGCTCCAATTTCAAGGCAGGCAGGTCACCAAGGTGACTGTACTTGCACTTTCTCCCTGTGCTCTGATCCCGAGACTCAAAGCAGCTATAGTCAGAAGTTGCCAGAGAACCACAGTTCCTCTCTCCCTCCCTTTATTGGCTTCTTGTCATCCTCACTCATTCTTCTGTTTCTTATAGAAGACAAAAGTTATTGTAAGTTGTTTTGTTTATCTAGGACCCTCCTCCAAGTCTTGTCTGAGTAGAGTAAAGGATCTAGACACTGTGAGGCACCAGGTAGACAGGAGCTTGGTGACATCTCCCCACAGTTCCCCAAGCATCTGTTTTAGTCTGTGCTAAACTAGTAATACAGATTGTTGAGAGCACCTAATCTCTATTTAAGTAGAGGTACAACCTACAAATGGCCAGTTTTGAAAGAAAAGTGGCATCTCAAGTACCTTACTCTTTTATCCCAAAGCCCAAAGATATTTTAAGGAAAGAGTTACTGGTGGAACATTGAAGTAGTTTCCCCTTTCCTGGACTGAGTGATGGTACTTTAAGTTGGTGAAGTCCATAAATGTGAAGTTACAGATCAGTTTTCCGTAAAGGTGAGTGATGATAGGAAGATTTGTTTGCCAGAGCACACAGAGTGAACTAACAGTTTGTGAGTTTGAGAAAAGCACTTTGTTCAGGCCTAGTGTTGTCATATTGTGTCTCGGTGAGATGTCCCGAGTTTGGCTTTATGTTATGGTTTCAAGTTTTCTTTTGTGGTCTCTGTTATATAGGTTTGTTAATAGGCTCCAGTTTCCTGTTCCTTACTTGGGATAGTGGGACATCCTGACAGAAAGGAGCAGCATACTGCTTTCTTTCTGTTCCTCAGCTTCAGTATAAAGCTCAGGGCAAACTGCCTCTCTCTCTCTCTCTCTCTCTCTCTCTCTTTCTATCTCTCTCTCTGTCTCTCTGTCTCTCTCTCTCCACACACACACTTCTTTTATTTTTTTCATTAATTATATGGAAAGGCAGTTGGGTGAAATTACTTCTGCCCACTCAAAATGAACACTCGATGCTTCCAAATACTGAATATACCAACCCGCCTTTGGAAAAACTGACAAGTTATCCATAAATCATGGTTTATAAAGGTTAAAGACAAAGCATACTACAGTTTTTTGGTTTATTTTTCTTCAGCAATCATTTATCCATTACATAATGTCAAGACTGGTTATAGCCATTGTGGATACTGCACTGAGGACCCATCTGCAAAGCTTTAACACTGTAGAGCTCCTCCCTTCCAGTTGCCCCCAGGAGGCTACTGAACACCACCTCTGAGATGCCTAGAAGAATTACAAATATACTCTCTCCTGTTAAAACAACATTCTACATGGAGCAATGGCAGTTCTATTTTTTAAAAAATCTGTAGTAAAAGAACTTACTTTAGTAGGACAAAGCAAGTTTTCAGAATGAAAGTTCATTAAGAAACTAATTTTCTCAGGTAGGACTAGATTAAGGGAGTATTTAATACAGATTTATATATAGATATATATTTCTCCCCTACTTCTAACTAAAGAACAAGACCAGTTGACATGGCTGCTGGCCAGGCCTCAAAAGGATGAGGACACTGTTGAGTTTGTAGTTGCTTTCTGAGTGTCCCTGTGAATCCTAGGAAAGTATTAGTTTCACCTCACCTAGTGTCTTTCCTCAGCCCTCCCAACCCCATGCTCATTCCTCTTTTGTGGAAAATCTTACAGAATAATAAATAGGTGTATTCCTTGTGGGATAATGAGGGGAGATGAAGAATCCATTTGTGAACTGATCTCAAATCCTTAGCATTGGCAGAAAATGCTCTTGTGGCCTAAGTGTGTACACAGGAGATAGAAGTAGCTGGAAACCCTAAAGGAACTGCTGTTCTCCACCTTCTGTTCCCCCTCTCACTCCAGGGACAGATACACTGTTGTTGGTGCATCAGCAGTCCCTCCTGCACCTCCTTCTGTTCATTTGTTATCTTTCTGCTCTTAATTTCTTCCTTCTTAATTTCTTTTTCCTCCAATGCCAGCCCCATGTATCCCTGGCTGGAAGGGAAGGAAATCTGTGGCTTTTGATCTGCTTTCTTTTCTTTCTTTCTTTTTCTTTTTTTCCCAAGATAGAATCTTATTCTGTAGCCCAGGTCGACCTTGAACTTGCAGTGATCCTCCTACGTCAGCCTTCCCAGTGTTAAGAGTTATAGATATGAACTATCATGCTCAAATGTTTTCTTTTATTGTATGTCCACATAATATTCTGAGTATCACATACTTATCCAAGCCAAGGCTGCAGATATAAGAAAAATAAAAGGCATTCAAGAAACTCTAGGGCTGTGTCCTCTTGAGATTCATTTCTTGGGCCTCCCTAGCCTCTCCTCCATGTGACAGCTCTTGCCTCTTGTTCATACTGTTTGGCCCCTTTCCCTCACCTTAGGCATGGCCAGGCACTGGTCCAGTACTTGGTGCAGTGTTATGAAGTCATTCTTTGTCTTTCAATGTGATTGGTGCCCCTGGGGAGCCAGAATGCTGGGGGAAATGTGTGTGGCACTCAGCAGTTCCATTTTGTGACGACAAAGTGGGAGGGAGACTGGCAGAAAGCAAAAGCTTTTGCTTCTGGGTGAGTGTAGCAGCTATTTTTAGTGCTCAAATCTTCGCTTTTCCATTCGACTGTGCTTTTTTAGCACAGTGTGGGGCCAGCAGGGCTGTTTTCTTTAGGACTGCAGATGTCCTTAGGGAAAGTTTCTACTTGTCCCAGAGAAGATGTGGGCTAGACAGAAAGGATAATACCTTAGGACAGTGGATCCAAGCAAGACTTTGGGTCTCACTGCAATGATGTCATGGGGACTAGTTACAAAAGTATGTAGCAGGGAGGATTATGGCAGGAGTAGGAGAGAAAAAAACATAAATAACAGCACTCTTCAGAGATGCCCCTACCCCTGTAATTAATTCTCTTAAGCCACTACTGAGTAAACTGCTGAATGAATGGCATTAGGGCCGAAGATTATGTACAAAGCTCTTAACATGAGTATGGGGTTTTTTTTTCCCCTAAGGTTTTCTTTGTGCTTATTTAATTTTGGCTTGCTTTCTGCTTTCCTAGATTGTTTGCTAGTTTTGATAAAACTGTCTTGATGTCCAGTCTAATTTATCAACTAATTTTTCTTATTCCTACTCTAAACAGAATTTCTTTTCCTGTTAAACATTAACTCCTACTCTCCTTGTCTCCCAAAAACTTGTAAACTTTGATTCTACTTAATGTCTCTTTGATATCTAGATATTTCATGAAAGTGGAATCACATAATCTTTGTCTCTTGCTTATTTCACTTGATATAATTTTTAAAAAAAAGATTTTATTTATTCATTCGTGTGTGTGTGTGTGTGTGTGTGTGTGTGTGTATGTGTGTATGTGTGTGTCCCTGTCCTGTGGAGGACCAAGAGTGACTTTGGGAATCATCCTGGATTGCTTCTACCTCCTTTGCTTTGCTCTGGAATTTCCTAGATTACGCCCACCAGGGCTGGAATTGCAGGCCACTCCCATTTCCACCTGGTGTTCTTCCATGGGACTGGTATTGAACTCTGGACCTTCTGCTTGCGAGGCAGAGTCTTAACTTCTGAGCCATCTCCCTGCAAATATTTTTTTTTAGAGGATTAAGGTAGAGTTTATTAGAGAAAAAAAAGGTTGGAACTCATGGACTCCAGACGTGGAGTGCTAAGAGGGGCTAGGATGCCTCCATGAGAAGAAGAAATGAAACAGAGCTCATGGCACTTGCCATAAGGGGCTAGGGAGCCTCCAAGAGAAGTAGGCAGCTGGAAACGGACTCATGGCACTAGAGGGCCATGAGGGGCTAGATCACCCTCCCTGCAAATATTTTTTAATGTTCACGAAGTCCAAATTATTTTTCTTTTGTCGCCTGTGCTTTTAGTATTATCTTTAAAAAAAATTTCCAAAATCCAAGGTTATAAAAATTATACCTATGTTAACCTGAGGATATGGTTTAGTTGGTAAAATGCCTACCTTATAAACATGAGGGACTGAGTTTGACTTCTCAGAACCCTTATAAAGCCAGCAGTGGTAGTACTCATCTGTAATCTCAGCACTTCTGCAGTGAGATGGGAGGCAAATACAGTGAACAGCAACTCAACAGAAGAGAGACCCTGTCTCAAACAAGGTGGAATATCTAAAGTTGTCTTCTGACTGCCATATGTCTATCCTAACTATAAGTGGTAGAAGATCTGTTATGCTTCCATGTAACAATGATTGACATGTCTAGATTATGTGTTATTAATGGTGTAGCAGTTACTCTTCTCTGTTGCTGTGAGATACCATTCAAAATCAAGCAAATTAAGGGAGAAAGGGAGATTTATTCAGCTTACAGTACCAGAGGGGAGATACAATCCATTATGGCAAAAAAGGCATGACTGGCTCGCAGAAGGTAGAGGTGACTTAGGTCACACATACATCGTAGTGACTGAGAGCTGCAAAACCACCAGGAGAGGTGGACCTCTCCTGGAATTATCGTGGAGCTAATCACCCTCAAAGCCCACCCTGCGACTGCCTTCTTCTAGCAAGGCTAACCTATTAAAGGTGCCATAACCTTTCCAAACAATTAAAGATTTGAATACACAAACCTGTGGGGGACAACTCAACATTTCAAACCGACACATGGTTATTACAGTGATGGGTGACCAGGCCCTAGCTTCCCACTGACCTTCTATTTCTTGTGCTTGTACCCTCAGGTCCTGACTATGGCTTCTCAGGGCCTGTCTTCGTCTAGGGTGGCTCCTCTGGGAATGCTGCTTGGGCTGTTGGTAACCTGCTGTTTCACTTTCTGCCTAAGTTTTCAGAATCCAGTAAGTATCTTATTGTAAATAAGAGGGATTGAACGGACAAATGAGAAAGATTCTATTTCACCAGGGCTACTATAGGATGAGATGGACTTTTATTTTTCTTTCTTAGGGAAATATGGCTTCTACTTCCATATTTATTACTGAGGCCTTTAACCTCTGTTTAAAGCTCATGGCAGTTTTCCTTTTGAGGAAAAAGATGATAACAATAATAAACAATAATAAAATAATAAGCTCCCATGTGCCAAGCATTGTATTAAATGCTTTATGTATATTTTCATTTAATCTCGTCAACAATTTTATAAAGTAGGCAACTATAATTATTATCTTCATTCGGAAAAGGAAGAGTCTTAGGTCTGAGTATTTGGGGCAAAATAATACAAGTGTGAGACTCCTGGGAAGATCAAGATTATCACCAGAAGCTAGAGGCCTAGGTAGTAAACACCAGTTCTTCTATTTTATTTGTCCGTATTTTTCTTTCTTTTTCTTTTTTGTTTTTTCATGCCTTTCTTCATTAACCTAGACCTCACTTTTCAGGTATACAATGTTCATCATAGTCAGAAAGAAATAACGTAAGAAGTTTGGCCTGGCAGTAGCACACTAAGTTTCCTGGCCTTGTTTCTCTGGTCTGTCCTAGCAACTATCTGCCACTGACTAATCATCAGTACTATTCTTTTCTCTTCCTTTTAGAAGCCCTGTAAGTTTTTTTTTTTTTTTTTTTTTTTTTAACAGTTTCAGCTTTCTTGCTACCTTTCCCAACCCCCAGGACTCACACCAAATGTTAGAGAAAGCAGTACAGGCTTGAAGTGCAAAGGACAATTGTGGTGAATTTAATAACAGTCCTGCTCAGTCAAAGTTCACCTTTGGTATATGGCAAACTTCCACCTTCTCTCTAAAATCATTTGTTTTTCTCCCTGCTTTATGGAGCAAGAGAGAATGTACAGTTAAGAGTCACAAATCCTTTTGAATTTTTAATGTTCTCTGTCTAAGATCCTGATAATGCTCCCCCACTCCTTTCTCGGGCTTTTTCTAAGACAATGACAATGGGACCTTAAGATTTCTGAGGTAGCCGCATTCAGGAACTCACTGCAATGAGACTTGTCCTTACCAGATGTGTATAAAGACTGACATATCAATATGCCTCAAAGACTGGCAAAGATCTTAGAAGAGATAATTATATGCAGTGGAAAGCTTGGAGACTAGGGCTGGATGAGTGAAAGGAATGTCCCTATCAGTGGGGTGGCTGGAGGTTGAGTGACTTAGTATGCTACAGAGACCTGTTCACAAGAGTAGACAAGGGAATCCTGGGGCCCATAGAAGCAGACAGATAGGAGGATGGGAGGGAACAGGATGGATTGATGAAAGGAGAAGAGGGAAGATAGGAAGAAGAGGGGTGGAGGGAGGCAGGGATAAGTGCTCAATATGCTTGTGAAACTAGGAAAAAGATAAAAATCTCATTGAATGCCAACATGGAGAGATGAGATTCAATGTTACTCTCATTTTTGGTTGGAAATCTATAAACCTGTGCTTCCTTGCTTCTCTTGGGACTCTGTATCTGGAGTATGTGAGTTCCTTTTTCATCTTTCCCTTGCCTTTATGGATTCAATGCCTGGAATCTGGATTCTTGGCAACTCTTTTGCCTCTCATGGATTCTCTTTTCTAATACACTCTGTCCATTAATCCTCAAAAAATAAAGATTTCTGAGGTAGAAATGGTTATAGCATGATGTTTTCTACATGGCTTATGATAAAATAGTGTAGAAAAGCATTCAAGAATCTTGAGGTTTCAGGAATGTGTCCCCTTCTGGACTTATAGCTCATAAGGATCTCTGTGTTCCTTTATTGATAGCTTTAACAGACGCATAATTAACAAAAGCATGCTGATGAATTTACTTAGGGGCTATGTGCTAGTCCTTTTTGGATAACAATCTAACCAAATAGATGAACTTTTAGGTTGTAATTATTCTGGCCCATTTATATTAGCTATTGAGTTTATTCAGAAAAATGTTAATACTGACTTTTATAAGCAGAAACTGTTTTTATTCTAATGCCTATTTCTACGCTGTGTCCATTCTCATAATCTTTCTTCATATACTAAGAGCAAGTAGGAGTTAAAGCATCTTTTCTCTCATACCATAAAAATTGCTGTCCTGTTGGTATTTAAAAATCCAAATTATGCAACCAGCCACCTTCACAATAGCCAAAATGGAATGGGGATGTTTATTATGATCCAAAGAGTCTGGAGTTCAGGCAACTGCTCCCGATGGCCTGGACTTTTCCTCTCTGAAGATGTTTATGTTGGTTAATGCTTACCAAGGATAGGGTGACCATGTGTATCTGGAAACGTCTTCTCTACCTTGCTCCTTTTATAGTACTTCCCTGTTGTAATGGTAATATTGTCAACTTGGCAGAATCTAGAGTCATGGAAGAGACAAACCTCTGGGTATGCTGTGAAGAAGTTTCCAGATTGGGTTGAATGATGTGAGCAGATCCATCGTAAATGTGGATGTACCATTCTATGGACTGGGGATCCTGGACTAAATAAAAAGGAGAAAGCTGAGCACCAGTATTCTCTCTGCCTCCTGACTGTGAATGTAATGTGACCAGCCACCTGTAGCTCCTATTCTCTTGCGTTTCCTGCCATGATAGAGTATATACTGCATCTCTACTTTGTGAGACCAAATAAACCTTTCTTTCCTTAGTTTTTTTTTTGGGGGGGGGAAGGAGGATCAGGCATTTTATCGTAGTAATGACAAAAGTGTTACCTGAGATGTCATATCTTAGGGAAAGTGCAAGTATGGAGGAACTGTAGTTGTGAGGTATCTGCTTTCAAAAGATGGTGAATAAAGGGGAAGGTCATAGAGCTCAGTGGAAGGAGCACAAATCCTCCAAAGTTCCATTTTGACTGCTTGCTTTAGCCGAGTGCCTATGTTGGAGCCTTGTTTATGTATCTGTAAGACTGGTTTCTACCTCCTCCTCAAGGTCTTACTATAGATTAAATGTGATTATACAGATAATGTGTTTAACACTGGGACTGGCATAATATGGCCAATAAATAACAGGTATTTTTAGTGTGAAAGTGGCTGCTCAGTGGTTTTGTTTTCAACTTTGTCAATAGACTCCTTTCCCAAATGTTGTCAAGTCAGTCATTCCATGATTAGAATTCATTATTCTCTTGGATCTTGAAGCTTTTGACCGTTTTTCCTCTTTTTTAAAATTTTCTTAGTTTTACAAACATATTGCATACTTATACCTGCTTCCCTCTTTTCCTCCTGCTTCCCATTCCCCTCCCCTCCCTTTATCAATCTATTCCATTCCCTACCACCCTCCTGCCTATTCACTTCTATGGACTCCAGGGTTTCCTCTGACTTGTCTACTCTTGTGGGGGGTTCAGGCCTCTTGACATACCAAGTTACACTTCTTCAGGCCACCCCACTGATAGGGGCATTCCCTTTAACTCATCCAGCTCTAGTCTCCAAGATTTCTATTGCATGCGATCATCTCTCTTGAGATCCTCGCTAGTCCATGGACGCATGTTGGTATGTCAGTCTTTATGCATGCATAGTAAGGACAAGTCTCACTGCAGTGAATTCTTGGATGCAGCAGTCCTGCTTGAATGGAATGTCTTGTCCAATGATGGACTTTCCCATCTTTAGGCTCTTACAATCTTACCGCCCCCCTCTTTCACAAAGCTTTTGACTTTTTAAGACTATCTTATTTAGATATAAGCAAAAGAAAGTGTGACTTGGTAAGCACCAGAATGATGGGCTTCATTTTAGAACTGACTAAGGGAAGTCTGCTGCTCTCATGTCTTGGTTTCTTTCTCCTAGTCAGGACACTGTGGGGGCAGAAAGAACTAACTTTGTTTTTCTTCTCTGTGGAACTATGATTTCTTACCTGGCCCATGTAAGTTTTTATTTGAAATAAGGATTTGCTGATAAACGTGTTAAAGTTATTATATTATCCCAGTTTTCTCAGTATCCAAGGTACAACAATTAGGAAGTATGAGAAAACAAAAGTGAGTCTGAGACCACACATGAGCTTTAGAGTCAGGCTGGCTTGAGCTTAAATCTCTGCTCTGCTCTTCTGAGTAATGTGATTTTTGAATAGGTCCTGTACTTAGCCTGTTGTTATTATAACCCCATTCTCATGAAACTGTTTCCTCAAAACCTCTTTTAGAAACTCCCTTTTTGAACTGACTTTCTAGCCTGTGGAATGTTGATAGGACCTGGGAAAAATATCTAATCACTCAAAGTGAACTGATTAAACTAGATAGTACCCCCCCTTTTTAAATAATGATCCACTAGCATTTCAGGTGTCTTAAAATCTGATTAAAGGATGATACTTTAAAAAGATACACAAAATCTTGAATAACTCAGGACTGTTGGAAAAGTGTTTGGCCTCTAATGTAGGTCAGTGATTCATTAGTGAATTTCTTTCTTTTAGTGTATTTTTATTTTTATGGGGTATAGTACATTTCAACACTTGTATACAATGTGTAATTATTAGATTAGGGAGCTGGAGATTGATATTGGAAATCATCCTTTCCCATCACATTCTTTTTGAGACAGGATCTTATCAAACCCAGAGCTCACTGATAGGGCTAGTTTTGCTAGACAGTTTACTCTGGGGATTCCCAAGCTCTGCTTTCCAGTTAGAATTATAGGTAGGTCACTTATTTATCTAGCAGATCTAACAGTCCTTCTCTTTGTGAGACAATTGTTTTACTGAATCCCCATCTTCCTAGTCCTATCATTTCTTTATGTTGGGAACATTTAGATTCTTCTCTGTTAGCTGCTGTCTAAACTATTTTTCAAAATTTTATACGTACATAATTTACTTTGACTATCTCCTCCTACACTATCCTCTTTAGTCCCTCCTTCCCTTTAAAACCCCTTCTTCTTTCTAGCTAGTCCTCTTCCTGTTTTCATATCTTTTTTTTTTTTGGCCCATTGACCAAGGTCAACTTACCAGTGGCTATACTACTGAGAAATATGATTTCTCCATTAACTACTTCCTCAGGGAGGAGTGGGGCCTCATGATCGCCTCTGCCATCCACGTTAGGATGTTATCGTGTCTAGTCTTGTGCAGCTGATATAGTACTCGTCATTCCCAGAAAACTGTCTTTGCAACACTCTTCCTCAATCTACAATTTTTACATTCTTTTCAGCTCATGTTGTGTACTATTTTCTGAACCTTCTGATGGGAGATGTAGATGTTCCATTTAAGGACAAGCACTTAGCAGTCACTTACTTTTAGTATCTTGACTAATGAGTCTCTGCATCTGCCACTTACAAAGATAAACTTTCTCACCAAGGGTGAAAGAGAAGCATTAATCTTTGGGTATAAACATAAAAATTTAGAAGGCAGTTTGACAGTATGTCCACTTAGCAAAACAAGAATAGTAGGTTACTCTCTAGGGACCTATAACTTCCCTCGTCATGAACTTTTGACCAAATTTACAGTATAAAGTATGAATTCCTCCTGTGAAGTGGGCCTCTAATCAAATAAAAAAGCAGTTAGTTATTCCTGTAACATTTATGCCACTATTGTTCCAGTGGGCACATCTTGTCTGACAGGATGGTATTGTAATTGTAATTGTAATAATTGTAATTATAATTGTAATGGAGAAGGTTCCAGGTTGTGTAAAACCTTTTACTCCCAGCACCTTGAGCATCACCTTTCAGTACTATGAAAGCTAGCCAGCCAGCATGAAGGTAGATAACAGCTCAGTTCTAGCTTTTTTTTTTTTTTTAAGGATTAAGGTAGAGTTTATTAGAGGAGAAAAAAATGGAACTCATGGATGCCAGACATGGGTACCATGAGGGGCAAGGGCTTCCTAGAGAACTCATGGACTTCCTCATGGCTTAGAATCCATGAAGGAGATGGAACTGGAAAAGAACTCATGGACTCCAGATGTGGAGTGCCTGGAGCTCTCTGCTGTACAAACAGGTTCCTAGGAGAGTCTACTCTCTGCTGCTCAGTTGACAGCAGAGTCTCCTCTCCTAGCAGTTGTTTATTGTTTTTCCTTCTCCTGGGGGGAACCCTCCACCCCATTCACTCACATCTGAAACTTGTTAGTTTCAGGAGTTTGTTGAGCCTTTTTTCAGGATGGGATATTCAGGTTACATAATATCCTCCTTAAGGTAGACTGAGGGCAAAATCTAAAATGGCATTAATCCATATGCTATGTTCAAAGGAAAATGTCATACAACAGTCTGACAATATAGTTCTGGAAAACAACCAAGCAATGGCAATAGTGTGTGTGTGTGTGTGTGTATATATATATATATGTATATATATATATATATATATACACTATATATCTATATTTTTTTTGGTGATGGTGATAGTGGTTGGAGGGGGCCTCTGGTGCTTCTCTGAGCAATTTGTAAGGAGGTATATCATAGCAGGTACTGGGATATTTGTTTAATAACCTGTGGCTTTGGGCAACAGCATTATCTACCATTCATGGTAGATCTCTTCAAGTTCCCTTTTATTTTGTTGTTAATTATTTTTTGCATATGTGTCTGTATCAGAGGGCACTATGTGTATCCGTGGAGGCCCAAGGTGACTTTGGGAATCACCCTACAAATTATGCTATCTTCTCTTTGTTCTGCGCTGGGGTTTCCCATGTTCTGCCTTCCAGGGAGGGAAGTGCAGGCCGCTGCCATTTCTGCCGGTGTTTTTACATGGGATCCGGGATTGGAACTCAGGAACTTCTACTTACGAGGCAGAATCTTAACCCCTGGGCCATCTCTCCAGCCCCCAAACTCCCTTTAAAAAAGTAGGTATCTAATTATCTGACAAAGTAGTAGGTTTCCATATGTTTTTTTCATGCTACTTTTATATAACATATGTTCTACCATCCTTCCTCCCCAAGACCTGTACTATACCTTCCTGTAATGACCCCTTTTTAGCTTCTTGGCCTCTTCAGGTACTCTAAGTTAAATATGCAAATCTAAAAATTTGAAGCTAGGTTCTAGGTATGAAAAAGAACATATGGTGTTTATCCTTATGATCGTAGGTAACTTCCCTCACTATAATATTTTCTGGTCCCATCTGTTTACTAGCAAATTGCAGAATTTCATTTTGCTTTATAGCTTAATAAAATTCCATTGTATATATGTGTCACATTTTCTTTTTTATTATTATTATTTATCCAATTGTGTGTGTGTGTGTGCGTGCACGTGCACGTGTGTGTGTGTGTGTGTGTGTGTGTGTGTGTGTAGAACCAAGGGCGAATTCGGGAATCATCGTGGACTGCTTCTACTTCCTCTTTTACTCTGCCCTGGGATTCACAGGCTCCGCCCACCAGGAGCAGAAACACAGACCGCCCCTGCTTCTGCCAGGCGTTTGTACGTGGGATTTGGGATCCGAACTTAGGATCCTCTGCTTGCAAGGCAGAGGCTTAACACCTGCGGCATCTCTCCAGCTCATATATGTGTCACATTTTCATTAACATCTAGGCTGATTCCATTTCCTAGCTACTGTGATTAAGCAACAATGAACAAGGATGTATAAGTACCTCTACTTTAGGGTATAGAGTCCTTTGTGTGTAGGAGTGATATCACTGGTAGGTAGCTCTGTTTTTTAGCTTTTTTGAGAAACCTCCACACTGGTTTTCATAGTAGTCACACCTAGTTTATACTATTATTATATTTTCTTTATTTTTTAAAGTTACTTTTTATTTTAAATATTAATCCTCTGAGATGTATAGCTGTTGAAGATTTTCTCCCATTTCTTAGGCTGCCTCTTTAATTGTTGGTTTGTGCAGAAGCTTTTTAATTCATAAGGTGCCATTTGTCAATTGCCAGCCCTATTTCTTGATCTATTTTCAGCCATTTTGAATTAGTCAATTAATTGTTGTCAAGCATACTTATTTTATTATTTTATTTTTCTAGTTTTACAAGCATATGGAATACTCATCCCCGCTTCCCTCCATCCCCTGTCCCACCCATCCTCCTTCCTCTCCCTTCTTCAATCTATCCCACTCCCTTCCAGCTTCCTGGCAGTCCGCCTTCATGGACCCCAGGGCTCCCTCTGGCCTGTCTACTCTTTTTTTAAATTTATTTTTATTTTCTCTGCTTTTACAAGCATATTGAGTGCTTATCCCTGCTTCCCTCCATCATCTCTCCCTCCCATCCCTCCATCAATCCCACCCTCCTGCCTGTCTGCTTCTGTGGACCCCAAGGTTGCCCCTGGCCTATCTACTCCTGTGGGGATTCAGGCCTTTGTGGCACACCAGGTTGCCTTTCCTCGGACCATCCCACTGTTAGGGGTATTTCCCTTCACTCATCCAGCTTCAGTCCCCAAGGTTTCCACTGTATACTCTTATCTCTCTTGAGTTCCTCAGTATTCTAAGTTGGCATGTTGGTATATCAGTCATTGTATAGGTCTGGTAAGGACAAGTCTCACTACAGTGAGTTTCTAGATGCAGCAGTCCTGCCTTGAGTGGAATATCTTGTCCAAAGGTGAACCTTCCCATCTTTAGGTTCTTACATTTTCACTGCCACCTTTTCTGTTAGGTTCCCAAAGCCTTAGGATGGGGAGATTGGGTTGGTTTGATTTTGGATGAGCCCCACTGAGTCGCTGACACTCTGCATTATAGCTGTCCACTCCTGTCCACTTTACTGCACCTCTGCTGCCCCATACCTCATTCTGTCAGGGTGTTGAGATTCTTTACCTCCTTTGTAGAAAAAGAGTTCTACAGGCATATATTGTGCTATAACATTAGAAATTATTCCTCTTTTCCAGATACATCTCTGTATCTATTAACTGTCATCTCTCTAACCTAGGATCTCATCACCTCTATTCTGTTCTCTCTTATTAGATCAACTTTCATCTTCAAAATATGTAAGAGCATGTAGTATTTGTCTTTCCATATTTGACTTATTTCTTTTAACAGTGCTTTCCAGTTATTTCCATCCATCCATATTGTCAAATAATATTCCATCGTATATAGGTACCACATTTTCTTTAAATTTTTTATTGTATTTCTTTGTATTTATTTTCTATATTTACATATGTAGGGATGCATGTGTGTGAATACACATGTATGCATTTTCCTGTAGAGCATATCAGAGTGTGTGTGTAGAGGTCTGCCATTGGTGTCAGATGTCTTCTTCAATTATGCTACACTTTATTTATTGAGACAGCATCTCTCAGTTGAACCTGGAGCTGGTTAATTGGCTAGTCTGGTTAGCCAGCTTGCTCTGGGAACCTTGTATATATGGCCTCCTGTGTGCTGGGATTATAGATAGTCACAGTGTCTGTCTGGCTTTTATGTGGGTTCTAGGGATCCAAACTCTTGTTCTCATGCTTGTGCTACAACTGCTTTATTTGCTAAGCCAACACTCCATACCTTATAAATACTGTATTTTCTTTATTCATTTATTTATTAGTGAATATTTGGGTTGGTTTTATATTTTAGTTCTTGTACACAGTGATACAGTAACATGAATGTAGCCATTTCTTTTAGAAAATTAATTTTAGGGGCTGGAGAGGTGGCTCAGGGGTTAAGCCTCTGCCTTGCAGGCGGAAGGTCCTGAGTTCAGATCCTAGACCCCACATATAGACACCAGGCGGAAGCGGGGTGGGTGGGGGGCTGTGTTTCTGGTCCTGGTAGGGTGGAGCCTGTGAATCCTGGGGCAGAGTAAACAAGGAGGAGGTGGAGGCGTCCATGTGGTTCCCGAATTCGCCCATGGTTCTACACACACACACACACACACACACACACACACACACACACACGCACGCACAATAAAATAAAATAAAATAAACTTAAAAAAAAGAAAGAAAATTAATTTCAATCCCTCTGTATGTATGTTCAATAGTATGATTGCTAGATTATGCCAGTTCCAGTTCTGGTTATGTATATATGTATGTATGTATGTATGTATGTATGTATGTATGTATGTATAGGGCATTGTGTGTCCTTGTGAAGGACCAAGGGTGACTTTGGGAATCATCCTGAATTGCTTCTACCTCCTTTTTGCTTCGCTCTGGTATTTCCCAGGCTATGCCCACCAGAACTGGAATGTAGGGTACAACCATTTCCCCCTGGCATTTTTTTACTTGGGACCTCAAATCCAAACTCAAGTCCTTCTGCATTCAAAGCAATCATGACCCCTGAGCTATCTCTCTAGCCTGCCAATTCTCTCTTTTTACCATGTGGGCTCTGGGTTGTCAGATTTAGCAGCAAGTACCTTTACCTGCTGAGGTATCTCATCGCTATATTTCATTCTTTTTCATAGTTGAATAAAATTCCATTGTGTAGGTATAGTGTATTTTCTTTATCCATTCATTTGTTGACAGGCATTCAGATTGATTCCTGTCTTGGCTATTGTGAAGAGTTATGCAAGGATGGATGTGAACGTATCTCTGTGGTATATATACCTAGGAGTGATACATTTGAATCATATAGTAGTTACTATTTTAGCTTTTTGAGGAACCTCTATACTGATTTCCATACTGGTTGTACTAGTTTACCTTAGTACCAGCAGTATATTTTACCCTTCCACATCCTTGTCAGCATTTGTCATTTATTTTCTTGACTATAACTATTCTGATTACAACCATTCTGAGATACATTCTCGGTATAACTCCCTGATTGCTAAGGTTGTCTCAATTTTTTTACTTCACTTTTTTTTTAGCAAAAGATTTCTGTTTGGTTCTTTTCATGATTTCTATCTGTTCAGAATTTCTCATTTATATCATTAATTGTCTTCATAATTTTATTGAGTTATCTATATTCTCTTATATCTCATTAAGTTTTCTTAAGATCATTATCTTGAATTCTTTTTCAGGTAATTCATTGATTTTTTTTTTATTTTTGTGATCTGTCGGGAGGGAGGATTATTATGTTCCTTTGTATGCATAGGATTATCTTCCACCACACTTCCCCAAATGCTGCTTGTTTCGCATGTTGATATTTGTGCATCTGGTGGTTTAAGTGCTTGTACCAATTTTACAGAGCAGGTTTTGTTTTTTGTGTGTGTGTTTTATTTTGTTTTGAGACAGAGTCTTGCTATGTAATCTAGGCTCAGAGCCCAGGTTTTAAATTTGAGAACTTCCTGCCTCAGCCTCTTTAGCGCTGGCATTATAAGTATGTGTTATCCTGATGGGTACAAGGGTGCCAATGGAACAGGCTGTGTGGGCTTTGGTTCTAGATGGACACTTGAACACATGTAGTTTTTACAGCTAAAATCAGTATTGATGATGTCTTTGGTTGGAGTAGTAGTGTAGAGAATAAAATTGGGGTTACAAATTAATAGACAGCTAACTCAAGTTTAGATGTTTCAGCAATGTGATTTTACTTTTATAATGAAATAAGTAAATAAAATAAATAAATTAACAAATAAAATTCAATGAATGTCTCAAGAGTCAAGTGACATAAGAGGACTTCCTACTTGTTCTTTCTTACCAAGTTTTTTGCACCCAAAACTGGAGCGCAAAGACCACTGAGACAAAATGATTGTGACCTTTTATTTTAAACACGGGGAAACTTGGTTGTTACCCATTGGCTGGTGTCTAGCTGTGCATTCTAAACAGTATAAATTTTTTGAGAATAATGGTGCAAAGAGTGAACAAAGACAGTATGGGAGGAATGGAAGGTAGTTATTGTTAAACTTTTCAGTAATTTGGGGCTGGAGAGGTGGCTCAGGGGTTAAGCTTCTGCCTTGCAGGCAGAGGGTCCTGAGTTCAGATCCTAGACCCCATGTATAGACGCCAGTGGAAGCGGGGGCAGCCTGCGTTTCCGGTCCTGGTAGGGCGGAGCCTGTGAATCCCGGGGCAGAGTAAACAAGGAGGAGGTGGAGGCGGTCCATGGTGGTTCCCGAATTCGCCCGTGGTTCTACACACACACACACACATACACATACATACACATGTGCATACACACACATACACGCACAATTGAATAAATAATAAATGAAAAATTAAAAAAAAACTTTTCAGTAATTTAAGTGATACCGTGTACATATTAGGAGGCAGATTTTGTTACATGGAGTAAACATGTGGACTAGGATTTAGCAAGAATCAGGGCTGGCAGGGTACAAAACAGGATATGTTTTGTTAAGGGGCAGTTTGACTGCAAAGAATCAATGTTTGAACAAAGTACATTATATCCTAATAACTTTAGTCTAAAAACAAAGGCATAAAGGAGATTTTGATCGAAAAGACTTCAGTTCTGGGTGTAGGTGCAGGGAATTTGACTGTCGATGTGGGACACCTGTCATTCCCTGGTAGTTATGTAGAGGCAGGGCCTTTGTAGAAGTCTTGGATGTAAGCAATGTGACTGACATAGCAGCAGAGGCAAAGGCTACATGGATAAGGTACCATCACTGTGTCAATGGGCTCAGATAGAATGTTTGTATGTGTCTGAGTATTGCATCAATACCAGTGTCTCTAGGACTCAACATGCTAAAGGCACACTGCATGCTTCTCAGGGCCTCAGCAGGCAGAACTCTTTTTTTTTTTTTAATACTTTTTTTTATTATTTCCGCTCATACAAACTTAATAGGTAGACCAGTTCCCTCCCTCCCTCCTCCTCCCCCGGAACCCCGTGCTCCCCTTCCCCTCCCTCCCCATCCCCCATTGCCTCCCCCCCAATTCCCAGAGTCCTTTATTGTGTATGCTTAACTCTCCTCTGGGTCCTCCTCTCCGATGACGTACAATGACCCAGTGGCATTTCCCTGAACCCTTTCTCGTGTTCCCCTTAATCATAGGAACACTACTGTGGCTGTCAATCCCTTGCCTCCAAGGATCTTGGTGCCTTTAGCTGATGCTAGACTTTATGAGGTCAATAGTGTGTTGGACATTGCGCAGGGCATGCAAAGTCCTATTATGATTGCTTCGGCCCTAACTAGTGTGGAGAATCTTGCAAATCATTGCTCCTCCCATCCTTGTGCTCTTACAATCTTACCGCCACCTCTTCCGCAAGTTTCCCTGAGCTTCAGGATAGGGGAGAGATTAGGATGACCTAGTTCTAGGTGGTTGATATAGAGTCTCTGAAGTTCTGGATTGTGGTTTGTTGATTTTCTTTTGCAGTTTTGCTGCTCCTGCAATGCCCTTCACTCCATCCTGGTGGGCACTGTATGTCACCCCCTGGTCAGAGACAAAAAGCTGTTAAACTGGAGTCTTGTTATAAGAGCACATTCAAGGGTAGATGTAATAAAAGTAGGAAACCTCAGTGAGGGAGGGATCAATCACCCATTTGCAAAATGATTACTTTTTATCCAGGCAGAACTCTTAAGAATACATAGCCTAGTTATTTCTTGGGGCTGCAGGAAAGTAAGACAGGATCATGGGGTTACTTTTTGGGGGCCTCAGCCCACTAACCCTTCAGTGCTGGCTGTCAGGCTACTTCCTGAAGCTGTGGGTATTTGGGATTCCTGGCTGTACCAGAGTTGCCTTGGCCAAATTGCTGGATAGGTGCCCAGCTGCTTCTCAGGATCACAAGTGGGCAAAATTTCAAGACAGTACTGAGCATTAGAAGTCTCAGTTGGAAGGATATATAGTGACTGAGCTCATTCTCCATGGTGATTGGGTGATACAGTAATCCTCCAGCTCCTCAAATGACTCAGATCTGTGAATACTGAATGCAGTGAATGTCTCAAGATTCAAGTGACATGAGAGGACCTTCCACTTGTTCTTTCCTGGCCAAGTAAAGTCTCTCTTTGTTTAGAGTTGATTTAAGAGATGGAACAGTAGATGGGGTGTGCTTAGTTTACTTCTTTATAAAGCCATTGTGTATATATCTATGCTCTGCAATGTGTCTGCCTCTAACACCAATGCAATAGTTATTGTTTTTCCATTGTTTAAGTCTTTTGTTACAGAGGAAAGCATACAAGATACATGTAGGAAGACTTGTTGCTAGATACATATACACTGAGTTTCTTTCTAATACTTGAAACTGCTCTGTTAACTTGGTTAATGAAATCTAAATAAAGAAACTTTTCCCATCTCCTAGTCATCAGCATGAACACTAGCTCCTTTTTCCTGCTTCTTTAGATTCTGAGAATTCAGTTTCCTGCTTTAGTCACACCTGCCAGGAATTACCTAATTCATACACTAAAGCACAATTTGCAATTTAAAGCTTAGATGCTTACTTTGAGTCTTCTTAGTATTCTAAAAGTGAGAACATTTCACATAAAAATCCATATTTCTATTTGTGTTCAAATTGTGTGCCTGGGGTAGACCAGCTGAGCAACAGCTGCCTTAGTGAAGGTGGGAGGGCTGTGTTTCCCAGACTCAGCATCCCCGTTGTTTACACCTGGCCCACTTCACTCGTTTACATGCATTTCTGCCTGGCCCTTAGAGGTATTTGCTTCTTACCAGCTCTGAGGAAAAACTTTTTTTTTTTTTTTTTGGTATTCTAATCCTATCATCTAGAGCTTCTGGTAAGAGCTGACTAAAATGGCTAGGTTCTAGAGTACCTAAGTCCTGAGTACATAGTAAACTAAGTATTAGAAAAAGAGAAGACAGAGGGTCATGATAATAGGAATCTTTATTAGAACTGAGAACATGGGGCAGGGAATTGGGGGGGGATGGTTTGGCTATAAAATGGTAGCTTACTTGAACAGGAATGATAACTTAAATTAGGAAAGTCAGCAGCGTGGGTGGGGGAGGGATTCTTTGCAGAAAGCCCATAGGACAAAGTGAGCTTCTAACTTCTATAGCCTTTTTAGTGTGGAGGGAAGTTTCTCATCCCAGGACATAGATAACGAGCCAGGAACTAGAATTGGGCAGTGGTTGAAGGAGACTGGTAGAAGTCAGGAAGTGAGGCCTGATTTCTATGAAACTCAGCTACAGAGGCTGTGATCTAACACAAAGTAGTCTTCATTCCAGAATGTGGTGCTAGTACTGCCTCTAGCAGACTCAAGTGTTTTGTCCTTATCTAATTTTAAGGTCCAAAAGTCATACATGCCTGTGAGAGGGTGTGTTTATTTATTTATTCACTTAGCAATTATAAACTAAGTCCATATTAGGCATTAGACACTCTCTTGGGAAATTTGGTTGTTGAAACTCCTTGACAATCATGTCCTACTAATAGGTTCTTTTCTTTAGTCTCACAAACACGCATGCTCTTCTGTTCCTAATTCATATTACCATATCCCTCCCAACCCTCTCTGTTTCTCTCTCTTTCTTGTGTGTGGTGTGTGTGTTTCTCTGTGTCTCTTTCTGATAGGGTGGCATGTAGATTAGGTGAGCCTTGAACTCACTGTGTAGCAAAGGCTGGCCTTGAACTCCTAAACCTCCTTCCTTCACTTCTCAGATACTAGGATTACAGGTTGTCACCATACCTTGTGCCTAATTTTTTTTAAGTCGTTGATGTGCAAACCTCAAATTGAAGGGATTAGAGGGATCAGCTTGCAAATCTGGGCTAGGTTGACCACCACCCCAATTTGACCTTTCCTGAATATAGTGACTATTGGATCTTATAGCATAGATTTCTCTGACTTGGAACCTTGGACTAATTTTATAAATAATAATAGGACTATTGGTTCATAATATAGTACCTTTTCTAATAGATGAGGTAGAGACTACTATTTCCACTTTACAAATGCAGAAACTGAAGCTTAGAAGATAAATAATTTCCCCAGAATCAGGAAAAAGTGTGATTCAAATTTTGCATTATCTTATATGGGGTTTAAGTTCTTTACCACTATGCTGGAATTGTGAAATGATTTGAGAACCTCTGTTCCCCAAGATATTTTTGTTATTGGTCTTTACCAAGGTATGTAATTTCTACTGCTTAGATTTCATATTTTTATCTTATTAAAATGTGAAAAATCTTGGAAAGGACTCTGTATTGTAATCACCAACCTCATAAGACCTTAACCTTTCCTCTGACAGCTAATTAAAAATCAGACACTGAGGGACCCAGGCAGGTAGGAGTCCCTTTCTATTGTTGAAATGCTACTTGAGAGATGTGTGCACATAATGTCTCCCCTTCAGGGTTAGAATTGTTGAGAAACCAAGATGAAATTCTAAAGAATACATATATTTTTTAGAGTCCTCCAAAATAAGAACTTGTAGGAATTGAGAAGTGAAAGAAAAGTTATTACAGGGGAATTGGAAAGGCTGAAACAGTCTCTTCATGTGCTCGTTTAGTTTATTCTTTGTTCTCCCAAATGTAACTTCCCAGGATGCTAGAACCTTCTGCTTCTACTTTCTTGAGGCCTGACTACTCTTATCCAAGAACAGATTTAAAAAATGGGACACGAAGGATGGGAGGCCCGGAAGGAGCAAGTAAACAAAACTTTATATTTATCTCTCATCTTGCTTTTTGAGCTTAGATTACTCGCTAGAAGTCATCTCATTAATCCTTCAAGTTCTTCATGTGGTAGAGGGAAGCAGATCTGGTGAAGCAGTTTCCAACCCAGATCTTTCCTCAGCTCAGTTGGAATCCTACTTTCTCACTTGTAACTTATTTGATGGTTTGGAATGTCCCAGGGCATTTATGCCACATAGATTCCCAGGAGAATTGCCAGGCTACTTGGAAATCACTTGGACCTCAGCTGCCAGCTTTTGTACAACAAACAGCATAGTAGCATGCCAAATACAAAGTAAAAGACTGCCAACCTTCCTTAGTATGTTTCTTTTCTTCCCCTTGGTATGTTTCTTAACTCTCTCAAGATAGTGTGGAATCTTCTGGTGGTATACCTTGTACATTTATAAAACTAATGTATACACCTGACAGCATGTTATGTTCTTTTAACCATATTGCTTCACACATGCTGGTCCTGAGGTTGACTTTGTGAAAGGAATTGTAAATATCTAAATGTTTCTGAGGAGGGGAGGAGGGACATGGAGAAAAAGTGTGTCCTCTGAAGCTGTTTCTTTCTGGAGCCTTGCAGTGGTAGATCATGCAGTCTTTTCTTTTCTCAGAATAAGTTTGCCCTGACAAATCCAGAGAAGAGCAGCACCAAAGAAACAGAGAGAAAGGAAACAAGAACAGAGGAAGACTTGGACACCGAAGTCCTGGAGGTGTTTCACCCGACCCAAGAGTGGCAGGCTCTTCTGCCAGGTACCAGACCTAACTCTGCCCCTTTATGGCACACTCTGAATTCAAATTGCAATCCTTTGTTTTGTGGACCAAGAGCAACCACTCTCACAGTGTCCATATGAGTAGTTGCTGCTGCTGTGGGGGGTTTGGGAACCTTCATTTTCTAGCAGAACAGAGATTGTGGCATTTGAGTGGCCTGGAAAGAAAGCAGGTAGTAGGTGGCCGTGCTTTCTGAACACTTCTGAAGTACAGGAGAGGCAGTGACATGTGCCTTGTTCTGCAAATGCTATTTTGGGCTTTGCTGCTCGACTCAACACTGCTGAAATATTGTTCACTAGAGAGACCTAAGCAGTGGTGCAGGGCAAAAGTGTTCTGTTGTTAAAGGAACCTGTGCAAAGAAAAAGGGGCTGGTCCTTGGCTAGTTATAATTATGGCATCTTTACAAAGAATAATTTTCTAATCCTTACACAGGCCTGGGTCTAGGGCTTAAACTAACAGAGAAGATAAGTAACAATCTTGGAATGTTTATCATTTGCTAGTTCTTTAAGTTCACAAAATCTTCTCAATGATAGGAATAAAAATACTGAGGCTCAGAGAGATTTGATAACTTGTCCTATGTCTTTGATCTTAGGGCCTATTCTGTTTTCCTCCCAGTCTTCTTTTCCAGCTGTCTTGACTGGAGCCTATTTTGAGTATACTCAGGACTGTTTGTAGGTATAGACTGACTGTGACAAGGTGGATGTCAAGCCCTGGCAGCTGCCATAATACAGTTTTATCATCTCCTTGCTGGTATTTATCACTGTACTTATTGCTCCCGTTGCTTCTCTGCTGTGGCATTTGCTGTGCTAGCCAGTTTTTTGGTAGCAATATCACTCTTGCTGGGCTTGCGTATGGGTAGTTACTGCCATAGAAGAGTGATGTAGCACCAAAGAAGTCAAGTGGGCACTAATGGCATTGGGCAAAGGGAAGTTTAGGAATGGATATATTGGGTTCAACAGAATCTGGCTGTCCTGTCGCAACTACCTTGAGAACAGATCCTCCTGGTCCTTGAGGAATAAATCTATAAAGCTTTCAGGGTTTGGGAATAGAAGGTGAGTGCTGTATAATTTCTTGTATACTTTTTTTTTTTTTTATTCAATTGTGCATGTGTGTGTATGTCTGTGTGTTTGTGTATGTATATGTGTGTAGAACCACAGGCGAATTCGGGAACTACCATGGACCACCTCTACCTCCTTGTTTACTCTGCTCTGCGATTCACAGGCTCCACCCTACCAGGACCAGAAACGTAGCCCCCCCCTTCCGCCTGGCGTCTATACGTGGGGTCTAGGATCCAAACTCAGGACTCTCCGCCTGCAAGGCAGAGGCTTAACCCCTGAGCCACCTCTCCAGCCCCAATTTCATGTATATTTTTAAACTAGCAATTAATTAGAACAGCTAGAGGCTGATTGTCCATGTACCCACATATTTCTACTCTGTTCCTGTCCCCTTCAAAACCTTGGTTCATATTGCTGACAGATCAGGGCTTATGATTATGAGCAGCGGGGCTGCTGCTAATAGCCAAAGAGCCCCTGCCTCCATTCTTCTTATTTTTCTTCTGCGTGTGTGTGTGTGTGTGTCAGAGGGCAGTGTGTGTGCCCATAGAAGCACTAGGGTGACTTCGGGAATTACTCTAGATTGAACTACTCTTCACTTTGCTCTGGAGTTTCCCAGGCTTCACCTTCCAAGGTCAGAAGTGCAGGCCACCACCATTTTCATCTGGCGTTTTTATGTGGTATCTGGTCTGAGATCTGAACTCAGGACCTTCTACTTTCAAGACAGAGGCTTAACCCCTGGACTATCTCTCCAGCCCCCTTGCCTGCATTCCTTTTTTTTTTTTTTTTTTTCTTGCCTGCATTCTTGAGGAAGAAGTTTTCTGCCTAGTATCTGCCATGAAGGCATCATGTCTGAAATTTCAGTGATAAATTCTTTATTCCACTATTTCAATCCTATTATGGAATTGGACGCCAATGAGGACACATCAGCATGCAACTTTCCTGTTCCTGTGGTCTTATTTAAGAAGGGGGACTTAGGATATAAAGGAGAGACTCCTGTGGTCAAGAAATGTGCCCCTTCTTCTTCAACAGCACAATTTTGATTTAAACAAAGTTGTATAACCAGAAATATTAGCAGAGTATTTTCTGTTTCAACAACCAAAGACAGGGAGAGAAAGATGAAGAATCTCTTTGGGGGATTTTAAAGAAAATGGTAAGTTTATGCAGTCAACCCCAAACTTAGTCTCTCTGTTTTGTCCTTTTGCTGAAAGGAAGACTACAGCTCTGATTGTTTTTAAAAACCTCAAAAGGAGGAATACTGTGATATATGGGCTGTTTTTGTTATGTGGTAGGCTTATTTGAAGGAGAACTTCCTACTGCAACTTGGTACGCCAGGGGAATAACACACAGCTTTGTGGGCTTTCCCCAGGCCAGGTGAGAATTGGGCCCTAGCCACACAATGTGGGAACAGCTACAGGTCTCTCCTGACGTATGCCTGCCTCTGTTATTACTGTCAGCATCCTCACTGGGAGTTGCTTGTTCCTGGAAGTGATTTTCCTGTCTCGCTCTCTTCTGGTTTATTTTGGGATCTGCTTCACCTTACAGAGAGGCACAGCAAGCATTTGAGTGTGGATTCAGCATCAGCTGTTCACAAGTAAGCAGTTGGCAGGTCTTGTTGATTCTGGGCAAGGAACTGCAAAATTTGTACTGGGCGGAGGGTCCCTGAATTCTAGGACTTTGCCTATGCACATGTTACTACAAAACAATAGTCACAATTTCATTTAGTAGCTTCCACTCCCTAGCAAATTTCTGAGTTCCTACTTTGTGCCTGAAACTTTGCTTATAGACAGAGATATTGAGAATACCTCATATTACTGAGCATTAACTTTGCCAGGCATCCTATGAGGGCAGATGGTATAACTATCCTTATTTTTACGTACAAAACTGATTCTCAAAGAAATGACTCAGCCAAATAACCAGTAAGTAATGGACCTGGAATGCAGAGACAGCTCTATCTGTTTCTGAGCCCAGTTCCTAAACCTTGTGTCATACTGTTCTCCTGGGGAACAAAATGGACATGACCCCACCTTGCCTTCTAATAACTTATAGTCTCTAAGAGAATACAGAAACAACAGAAGACCACCAGTATGGTTTGGGATGTCCTAGTGGAAATGTTTTATGTTCAGCAAGGGCACAAACAATGATATGGCACAGTCAGGATCCTCCCTCTTTAACACAGAGATCTCATTGGGGCAGTTTAATTTCATGATGCTGAACCTTCCTGTAGTTTTCTTTGAGTTATGTGACCTTGCTTAGTTGCTTAGAATCTCTGAATTTTAGGAATAAAAATGTCTCCTTCATAGAGGTGTTAGGAAACTATCAGAATATTAATATATGTAAGCTGTTTCACAGAAGGCCTGACACACAGGATATATTCAACAAGTTGTCATTTAGAAAATATACCTTTCTTTCTTTGGGGACTTAAGGAGAATTAGAAGCAAGGAGGAAACCTGGGCAAAGGCACCTCTGTTCTTTTCTATTGGTGGTGCTGCCTGTTGGTCTCACTGGAGTTAGGGAAGCACAACCAGCTCAGACCCATGGCTTCTTATTGACCTGGTCTGATTTCCAGGTGGCTGTTAAAATCTCTGAAATTTTGGCAGCGGACAGAGAGTGAACTCAATGACAGCATGCAGGAAGCCTATGCAAGAATACATTCATGTGAGGTGGTAGAGATTGGGGGTTAGAGGAGAAAAAAATCCAAATCAACAACTGCAGAGCAATACAAGAATTATAGAACACCAGCCATCTGGTCAGATCATTTCAGATCTGCATGAGCAATAAGAGGGAATTGAATTTTAAAAACTTCATTTATAGTAGATCAACTACTCTGGTTTCAAGTATTTAAGAGAAGAGCTTGATTTCCTGCAGGCTTTGGACATCTGTCTGAAGGAGCAACTAACTCTGGTTTGGGTGACTGTAGAGCTGTCTCTATGGGGTCTTTGGTCCTTTTTAGTTTCAGAGAGATTATGTCGTTCTTCAGTTTTGTGATACCACTTGTATGTCCAAGAAGTCTGTTCAATTTTGACAGTAGTTATTGGGGATTAGCATAGAATCTCACAAGTTAAAGGGCTCAGTTTCCTAAGACTACCCCCCCATTTCAGATGACAGTTACATTATTAGGGCAGTTCTACTTTTCACTATCTATCTTATGTATTTATTGAATACTCTTACATCCTATTCTCAGGCTTGATAATTTGCTAAAATGTCTCACAAAACTTAGAACAAACAACCCTTTACTTACATTTATCTGTTTAATAGAAAGGATACAACTTAGAAATTACCAAGGAGAAGATTTTCAGAGTAAACGATTGGCTTAACTGTAAGGGCTGGTGTACAGATCTTTGAAACCCTCTGTGGGTGGGCTACCTTCCAGCTCAAATGGCATTTAGAAAACTCTCTGGTGCCTGTCATTTGGGACCCTTAATGGAAGTTTCATTGCATAGATATGTATGATTTATTAAAACATTGAGCCTAAGAGATGAAGCTCAGCCTCCCTGTTCTCCCTAGAGATGGAAAGTGGAGCTGAAAGTTCCAACCCTGTAATTATAAAGCAGTTTTTCTGGTGATCAGGTCCAATGCCAAAGTTATCTAGAAGCTTCACCAAGGGTCACCTCATTAGTATAAATTCAGGTATAGTTGAAAGGTACTTGTTGTAAGAAAAAACTTCTGTTACTTAGGAAATTCTAAACGTTTTAGTTTTAGAAGCACTGTGCTTGGAACCAGGGACAAAAACAGATACACTTTTTTTTTTTTTTTAAATATATACCACAGGTTGCCTAGGATCAAAATTCCCAGTGCCTCTGCCACTTCTCTAAGTCTTTGAGAGGCAAGTGACTGTGCTCTCCTAGCCTGAAGGAGTCATCTTTACAGATCATGCATTGTCCAGGGTGGTCTCCAAGGGACTTATGCTGTTCCATCCTTCACACATGTGCATACCTGAGGTCTGTGAGCAGGGGTGAGAGTAGGATAGGTGATACTTAAACCCCTGTGTTCATGAAAGTGGGGCTATGGGACTTATTGAGTGATATTAGGAGGTAATGAACTGAGGGAGGAGTTTCTGTTGGACATCTTCCACTGTGACTTAAGTGTAGTGTTTAAAAGGTAAGATGGGGCTGGATAGAAGAAACTAGTATAACAACTATCTCCAGCAACTTTTCAAGATGAGGTATTTAAAAGAGACTATCTTTGGTTCAGTCTCCTGTACAATGCCTTTCTTCCTTAGTTTGAGGACTTTTCATGTTTTCTAGGGATTCCCTAAGAACTGAATTTGCTCCTTTCCTATCTATATATCTGGCCCCTTTTCTCCTAGTATTGCCACCTCCCAGTTTTTGTTATGCATGTTCTGCTGTGAGCATCTGCTTTGCTCCTTGGCAATACAAGTTTGTCAGGAAGAACCACCTGGAGGAAGGCAGGATGCCACATCTCTTGAGGCTGGCAGATTACTTTGCTCAGGGAGAAAAAAGAGTGGTGGGCTGGCATACATGAATACCCCAGAAGACTGTGTGTAAACAGTTTAGATTTCTTTATCTCAGAGAGGCTCTCTCTTCTAGCTTCCCAGAATGGTTTTTGCTGTCCCTTAACAGCCAAATCCTACAGCCCCACTAACATAGAACAGGTGAGAACTAGGTAACAAGACTTGCCACTTGCATGGCAGCTATTTGCTGAGAGTCCATTGCAGCCTGCTGGCTGAACCCCACACTACGAATAAAACATCTCTGCCCAGGACTTGACCTTCATTAACTGTATGGGATGGGCCAGTGTCCAGTTTGCAATCTGTGGGTTTAGATGGAAATATAAAGCAGCTGTTAGCCAGCCTCTTTTTTAAACAAGTATTTTATGCTTGATGCTATTCTATGGCCCTTATCTTATGCTTCAGTCCACCTGTTCTCTCCAAGGTTTAATCAAGAGTATTAGCAGAGGGGCACAGCCTCAATTCTCAAAAGTCAGCTCCCAAAATGGTTGAGACAAAAAACTTATCTGAGTAGGGACGATGGGAAGCTTGCTCCCAAAGGTAGTCCTAACCTTCATTCCAAGGGCTTGTCTTTAGTTAAGAAAACTGGTATAGCTCTAACTTCCCTTCTTTCTGTAATATTGACCTCACTCTGCTGGCAAAGACAGATTGGGTCATCTCCAAGAAGCAAGGTTGGAAATAACTCTCAAAGGTTGGCCTAGAGATAGAATGAGAGTATTCTAGAACCTGTTACATGTTTGATTTTTGCAGAACACAGAAGGTAGGACTTGATGTGTAACTTAAAGAGGTAATATTTAATGAAGTAGAGTAAGCAAGGAAGAACAGAGGGAAGAAATGACATGAGCAGTGACTTTGATATGAGAACACACCTACTTGCTGGAAAGACAAGGTGTATCGGGGAATAGTGATACAGTGATAGGTAGTGTCCATTTGATTGGAATAGAAGTTAGGCCGGAAAAATGACAGCTAGTGTGAAAGAAAGCATAACCTATGAGCCTGTCATTGACTGCACCCAGTGGTTGTGCTATCAAACAAGGAAATAAAGAGGGGTGATGTGATAAATGCCTGTTTCAGAGCAATCAAAGAAACCTAAAGGTCTCAGAGATAACTACATTAAAAACAAGCAAACAAACAAGAAAACAAACAAAATGCAGATTTATTTCATGTTCCATTTGTTGAGCTCTTATAGCATTCCATATATAGAGCTTGATTCGACAGATTCTATGGAAGGCATGCCAAAGGCTTGGTTGCATGAGTTTATGGTGTGGGAGAACTCCCCAGACAGGAATGTGACTCTGTGGCAATCCAGCAGCCTCTGAAGGAAAGGTTTCCCAGAGCCAAAGTTACTGATGCTTAAAGAGACCCTTTGTATTTGTTGGAAGACAGAGGGAAAGGAATCAAATCAGTATAGACATTTAAAATCCTGAAGAGAGCATCACTGATGGAAAAGTGATTTAGGTGACAGATGGAAAAGTTGTAACATTTTTGAATCAAATGAATCTTAGAAGCAAAAGCAAGAAATAAACCTGAAATGATAAGTGAGACAGAGGGAAATTGAGAAAACTTTTTTGGATGCTTTCAATTTTCTGAGCCAACCTGAGGATGTGCTATGTTTTGGATGATGAAAAAGGGTTTGATTATATTTTCTGAAAAATGAGGGTTAGCAAGAAACACTGTGGATGGTACTTGGAAAACTAAGAGGTTAAACCTAACAATGTTACTCTCAGGATCAGGAAGAACCTCATAAGATATCTGACAAGCTAACTTTGTGGTGGGCCAAAACTGGCAGTATAGACAATTTTCTCATGCAGCCCTGAACAGTGGATGACTGAAGAGAGTAGGATAGCCACTGTCTGAAAAATGATTGGCAGGATGATTGGGTTGTCCATGGGGTTAATGAGAAGAACACTTTTGTTTATGGAAGCTATGGAAAGAAGGCCCATTTCTGGTGAATTGGAGAGCTGTGCAGAAACTCTTCTGGACTAGTTCAAACCCCCCCCCCCTTTTTTTGAAAGACATGTCCATGGAAATCTTTGAGAACTTCGACAATGGTTGAGGAATTAGTATCTCACTGATCTTCCAGTAGGCTTGGAAAGAATGGGCTCAAGCAGGGGCTGTGTGTGCAGAGATTCCATAAGCTTTTTGTTACTTTTTTTCTAGTTGGACTTATTTTGTTTGTTTATGTTGGGACTTTTATTGTTACTGCTTATAAATTTATGGACTGTTGATCTTCCTTTATTTTCTATACTAATTTAACTTCGGCAAGCAAAAAAAATTGAGCTTATTTTAATTTTTTAATTTACAGAACAGTCCACTTATGCTGTCCTTTGGAATAAGAGAACCATTTCTTTGTATTAAAATTTTTCAGATTTGATTACCTGTGGCATAATTAGTTTATCAGGGCAGAGGTGAGTTTTTATGTACATTTATGAAGCTTTTTTTAAAGGGATGTTCCTAAACCCTATCACATAAAATCCTGTAATGTTGCATGAACCATCCTTTCGTTTACTTCTTTACCAAATATTTCCTGGTATTTCCATATCAATATGTTTTAGAGAGAAGAGGAGAAGAGATAATCTAATATCTCATGACTAAGAATGATGGAGAGTTAATAGAACCCAGGAATTTTAGTTTAGCAGTTGGGTAAAGAAGAAAGAAAACTAACATTTATTTTTAAAGTTTCCCTTATGTTAAATTCTGTGTGTATATTATTTAAAGAAGCTTTGTGCTGGGTGTGGTTTAATCTATTACTTGGGAGGTTGAGACAGTAGGAACAGTAGTTTCATGTCATCCCTGACTACATAATGATTTTGAGTTCTAGGTTAGCCTGGGCTATGTGTGTCCCCATTTCAAAACAAGCAAACAAGCAAGCAAGCAAACAAACTATAGGAAGATGCCTGAAAACAGTAGTTTTGAAGTATAAGAGAGAACAAAATGATGTGAAGTTTAGAGTCTGTTGATATGAAGAGGTGAGGGATAGAGTTGGGAAAGGTGGGGGGTTCTTAGTTATTCAAAGGCAAAGTTATTCAAACTACTCCTTCTTGGTTTTCTAAATTAAATTTTTTTTTGTGATAGATCCAGATGTTCCTAAGTAGTGGAATAAATGTCTGCCCCTATAGGATCATGAGTGTTGTTGATTGGCTTTAAATCCCACTAGGAAAGATGATGACAGACACAAAAGCTGGAGGTATTGATCTCTTGAGACTATTAGTATAGTCTCTGGTGTTTGATTAAAAGAACTAGAGTTAGTTGGGGATTCCTTGGAGTCAGGTATAATGTGGTGTATCTCAAATGGAAAGGGTTCTTTCTTTTACAAAGCTGGGTTTAAAAAAAGAAGTATAGGGGCAGCCAGATAAAATGTTGGATAATTAAATTTTATTCATTCGTTTATTGCGTGTGTGTGTACTTGTACGTGAGTGTGTGCGTGCGTGCGTGCATGCGTGTAAAGGCCAGAGATCGATATCAGGGACATTTTCAGTCTCTCTCCACTTTATTTTTTGAGACAAGGTCTCTCACGGAACTTGGAGCTTAGCAATTCAGCCAGGTTGGCTTGACCAGCAAATTCCAAGCATATGCTTGTCTCTGTTTCCCCAGTGCTAGGCTTATAGATGCTACCCCATCATCTTTTTACATGTTGCTAGGGATCTGAACTCAGGTCATTGGACAACCACCTCTCAGTCCTTCTCTTCCTGGCTTTCACACTCTTAGCTCTTCTCCCCTTTTTCCTCACTCATAACTTGCTATCACTGCTTCTTTTCTTTCCTTGCTGTAATGACCTTTATATACAGCTGAGTGACAGGTAGCAGGGATAGATAGATAGGAACGTATATAGCTGGGAGAATATTTTCTCAATTTTGCTAATATCAAAGAAATGACTTCCAAGCCAGTTCTTTCAGCATGCATTTCGCTGATCAGTCAGAATGAGAGGTAAAACACTTAGCATTGTCAGAAAGGGTATTTGGGAAAAATCAAGTCAGTGGAACTGAGTGTTCTAAAGTTGTAACATTAAAAACAAATCCTGAAGTGCAGCTGGAGTATTTCCCTTACATACACCTTATTCTTTAAGAATAGTCTGTTCACCAGTTTTCCCTAAGAATCTTGTGTTAACAAAGAGGTATTAGCTTATACTGCCTATCATTGGATATTTCTGGGCATGACATGGGAAGGAACAGTCCCAAAGGGACTTTTTTGTTTTGCGTCAACCCTCCTCTCCTCTCTGGCCACCTCCATGGATCCACATGCAAAGGCCTTTTAAAAGCACACATTCAAGTTCATCTATTTCTTCTGTGCCTTTTATCAGTCCAGAGTGAGGCCTAGAAGAATAGTGACTTTTTCTTTACCCTAGAAGGACTGTGCTTCTTGTAAAGACAAAGAAATTTTCTGGATGTGAGGTCAGAACTTAGCAATTAAAGTAAAGTTGGTTTCCTTTGGAAAAGAAAAATAACCCCAAGATTGGCTTTTTTTTCCCTTCTCTCTTAAGGCATTAAATCCTTGAGAAGGAGTACCCAGAGGACAGACTTGGGGTATATTTTTGCATTTGGTTGTTGTAATACTTTGAATGTCATAGTTAGTATAGAGTATAGAATATAGAATCAGCCTACCTAGGTTCCTACTTTTGACCTGTAATTTTTGAAGCTAGTGGCCTTGGGCAAGTAACCTAATTCCACCAAGATTTAATTAAATATGCACATGTAGAATGTAAAATAAGGATAGTAATAATATCTACTTCAGAGGATTATTTTTAGTAAATAATATAAACATGTAATAATTATGCTGTCAAGTACATATTGTTATCTCATAAATGTTGCCTGTCTTGTTGCTTTTGTATTAAAATGGATAGACATCAGGTAAGCAAAAATTGAGCTGGGTATGTAGCTGGGTATGTAGTCATAGATCACTTTCCTAATGTGCCCAACACTAAAGAAAAAAATTATGGATTGCAATGTGAGTTATAGTATATACAAGAACTAGTCAGTATTCTTCAAGTGTGTCCAGGTCAAGAATGACAAATATTGAGGAACTGTTACTGATTGGAGATAAAGAGGACAAGACAATTAAATACAGTCTGCTATCAGATTAGATTCTGGAACAGGAAAAAAAAGGAAAATTGGTGAAATCTAAAGAATATAGCTTAATTTTTACTGTCTTTTTGATAATACTTCATTTTGATAATTCTTCTGTAGTTATACAAGTTGGTACTCTCAGGGAATCTAGGTGAAAAGTGAGAACTCTATACTTCTTTGCTACTTTTCTGAAAGTCCAAAATTATTTCAGAATAAAAAGCTAAAGCAAAATAAGTGGATGTGTAGAAAATGGATAAAGAAGACATGATTAGGATTTAACCCTGTCCTTTGCCTAACAGGTGCCACCTGATTCCATCTTACTGACCATGATGTGACCATGATGTCATGATGTGTCATAATGACCATGAGTAAGCGCTCTTACTAAAGCCTGTCTTTTTAGCTTCTGTACACCTTCCCTCTTGCATCCTGAGGAGAGGGCTGTCCTAGGCAGTAATTTTAGATAACAATGTAGACACACTCCCCGAATCTGATCTTGTAGTAATGTCATATATTGACTGAGGAGGCCATTCATTTAGCATTAGAACTCTATAGGTCTCAGTGATGGGATACTCATTTCTGTTCCCTAGAATGTAAATAAAACTGTCTGTTTTATCCTTCTATCTAAGTACCAATCACTGTGGTAATGTTTTCAGACTGCAATCCCTATCCCTACATTCACTGTTTGGTCATCTGGAAGAAAGAAAAATAAGTTCAGACCTAGTTTTGTTATAATTTATTGTTTTCTTTCCTGATCAAGTGCCTTGTTCTTGCACAAAGTAGGTATTTTGCTTACTTTTTTTGAATGCAAAAGGTATATGTAGCTATCCATGTCATTCTAATAGCAGTGTGTATGGAAGAAAGCCATTATTATCACTGGGCGAATGAATCTTGGGGTTTTTATTTTTGTTTTGAGGACATCTTTTGAGGGGGGAGGAGTCTGGAAGTATGAAGTCTTTTAGCACATAAGTCCCTTATAAGTATTTACCCACAGAAGCTCATATTTTCTGTTAAAAAATTAATGCTACAAGATGTCCTTGGTATTTTAACTCAGTGGCTAAGGTGTTCTGCTTTTTGCTATTGATTTACAAATTTTATTGTCAGACCTTTGGGATACATATGGATTACTCAGTCCTATGAAAAATGGCTAGACTCTGAATTATGTATTGTTTTATGGGGGAGTTCATAAACCATATTTCTCTATAGGTTATTTTAAGCATAAGACTAGTGAACTGTCATTTTCCTTTTAGTTACATGTGATTAAAAAAATGGAGAATAACAGAGGGAGGGAGAAGTGTCTGGCTCAAGATTGAAATGAAGTCTTCTCTTTTCTTCTACTCCTCTGCAAACTATGAATACAGACTTGAAGTGAAGGTAGAAGGGTTGGGACCACTTGGGCTGGAGGAGAGAGAATCTGTTGGGAATCAACTCTTTTGTTGCGCCTTTCCTCAGGCTACAACCCTCTTGGAGAGAAGACTGATTTTTCTCCTGGGGTTCTAAGCCAGAGCCCCGACTGGGTCTTCCTCACCCTCTACTTACTCCCACTTGTGTTGATTGATGTGCAAACCCTTTACAGATGGTTTGGCACTGCTTGGCTTGTAGAGATCATCTGTCTCTTCTGAATGAGCAACTTTATGTTTGTGGCTCCTTTTCCCTGCACACTGAAAAATTGTCTTGTGCCAGTTTCTGCCTTCTGATGAAAATGTTTACCTTCCCCAGGGAAAGGCACTGTTCTTTGGGGCTAATATCTACTAGCACTCCCCATCCCTTGTGGGAACAAACCTTGAGCTCAAGGGTGGACAGGAGGAAGTGATCATTGGAGCGTGTATGATAGCCATTGGGGCAGCCATCTGCCAGTGTCACAGCTCACAGCCTGCCTCAGAGCAGGATGTCTGGAGGGAGCATTTGCACTCCCTAACCTGCATGCATTATGTACAGTTCAATCCCTAAATGAGTGTCCTAAGTATATGTAACTCCTGTCTACCCTGTTCTTGCATGGCCTGCCTCAGGATACCATTCAGAATCTCTTCTAATTATACTTCTAGTGCCAAACATTTAGTTTCTAGTAATAGCTGAGTTTTTGGGGAATAACTTTCCAAAATTGCAGTGAAGGATTGATTTATAGTTATGAGAAACTTTGCTTCTTATATGGAAATTACCAATTCTGTGGTGATATAAATTTCATGGTAGTGATATTCTGATTGCTATCCAAAGCCACAGGCCAGCCTCTATCCTGTTTAGTTTCTTTCTGACTAGGTCCCTTATCCTAGAGGAGCTTATCTTGCATAACAATGAAATCTGTGCTTCTGGTTGTCAACCACCACCTTCTGCACGTTTATCCTCAACCCCGCATCTTTCCTTCTTGAGATGGAGGAGATTTTCATATGCTGTTTATAAAAAGGAAATTCTTAACATGACTTAATCCCACACAGCTAGGTTTCCTGCCATCCAGTAAAATTTGGCAGGTAGACTATGTGGCACATCCCACCTTCCTATCCCTACAGAGCTCCCCTTATTGGGTATGCCTCTGGTGGCATCTGTGGTATCATGCTTTTCATTTCCTTTGTTTCCCTCTCAAGCAATTCTTTCTTCTTAAGGGTTAACTTCTAGTATTTGGACATTTTTACATATCCAGTGACTTCACAGGTGGACTCATGAAGAAAGTTCAAGGCTGGAGGTATTTTGTTTGAGAGTTTGCCGTGTGTTTAGTGCAGTGAGGGCATAGCAGAATGTCTTGACCATGTACATCATAAAGTACATAAAGGACCTCTTCCTGTCCTCTCTTGACACCGGACTCTGACAATTCTACCCAACCCACTTGTAGGATCTGGCTTACCAGTGTCTTTGCATCTATTATTATAGTGCTGGCATATCAAGGTTATAGATACCTTATTCTGTTTAAAGTGAGTTACTAGTGACATTATGTATCAATCTCCTTGCTGCAGATGCTCCCCCCCCACCCTTAGTCTCTCTGCTGGGAAGTTCTTGTGGAAACCAGTGGGGTCAGCAGAGCAGAAGTGTTGAACTGAACCTTCCTTTTCCAAATTGGCTTTTGTGGGCTTTCTAGTCTCAGTTAACTGACTTGCTAGAAGGTTCTAGAGTCTTCCCAGCATTGTAGCAAGTCTGGTCTAGTAATGACAAGATCTGTTTTACAGCTGTATTTATTGAAATAAATTTCTTTATTAACTTTCTAGTTGTTCATAACTGCTCATGGGAGTCTCTTCTGGGGCCTGGTTTCATACCTGTGCTACCTCCCATATGCATTACTGTGTTTTTCATTCTAAGCATGATTGGTAATGACTTGGGAGTGGGAGTGGAAGAAAGAATTTGCTTTTCTTCCATCCATTCAGTGTTTCTAATTTCAGTTTTCATACTCTGTCTCAGAGCAGAGCAGGATCCTCTGTACCTGTGTTTAGTAATGCTGTGTTGCTGGACTCTCTTGGCAAAAATTAGGCTAATGTCTCTAACGACTGTATTAGCCATCAAAATGAGGTTCTAAATTGAAGATACTATACTAAGTCTTTCTCTTAGGTATTGCTTTGTTCTGGTTTTTATTATTCAAATTCATTCTCTCAATGATTCTCTGCAGACTGACTGGCACACTGGTTCATTGCAGTGCATTCATTGTACTAGCTGAAAGGCAAGATCACCTTTTAAGAACAAACAGAAAGGAAACCAAAAAAAGCAAAAGCTGAATGCTGTGATTCACAGAGTCAGTATTAATCTATTCTAAGAACTCTTTATAGGCCTATGTCATAGCTAAAAGACAGAAAGAGAAAGTTCTAGATTAGTAGGGAGAAGGAACACTGGGTAGGGTGATGTCATTGCACTGGTGACATCTGCCTTCTCAGTTCACCACACCTTTTTAGACCCCTTCTTACTTATTAATCACTGGAATAAATACCAAATACCGTATTAAGGATTCTGAGCTGGGAGTCTTTCTATTAAGATAGGTTTATCTTATTAAGATAGGGTCTTTCTATTAAGAAGCCTTATCTTAAAGTCTCATCACTTTTTTTCTCTCTTGGATGTGTGGGATTCTGAGGAAGAAAAGGATTGGCTCTTAGGATTCTTGCATTTTATATTGGAAGTAGGAGTTCACTGACAGTGAGATACCTAGATAATTGAGAATTTGGCCCTTAGATGTTTATTTTTAAGATGATTTTTCTCCTGCTGAAAGAATAACACTAAAGCAGTGTACTTTTAGTTTATTTTTACAAAAATCCTGTCATTCTGAACTTGCTGTTTTAAGACAGATGCTCTCTTTTTGCAAATGGAAAGCTTTTTAAACTAATTTTGATGGTATACATCTGTAAGCCCACCACTTGGGAAACTAGGACAGGAGGATCAAGAATTTGAGGCTTAGTTGGGTTGCATAGTAAGTTCCTACTCATAGTGGGCTGTGTAGCAAGACCATGTCTCAAAAAAAGTGGGGAGAGAGGATGTAGCTTAGTAGAGTGCTTGCTAGCATGCATGAAACCTTGAGTAGCATTCTCAGCACTGCATAGACCAAGACACTGCAGCATATACCTATAATCTCAGTACCTAGGAGGTTGAGATAGTAGGATCAGAAGTTCAAGATTATCTTGTGCTACATCTGGTATAAGTTCAAGGCCAGCTTGGGTTACATAAGACCCTATATCAAAAAAAAAAAAAATGAGAGAGAGAGAGAGAAAGAGAGAGAGAGAATTGAAAGCTAGAGACTTTGGGACACAATTAGATATATCATAGACGTTTTTAGGTGCCATGTGAACATGCCAAATTATACTGAATTGATTATTGATTCTGAATACTGGTGGCTTCCTGTCTTTTACTATTATAAATAATTCTTTAGCTAACATCCTTGTATGTATTTTTATGTATTCTTTATGTTCTTAGAAATTTATCAGTGTAGGGCTGGAGAGGTGGCTCAGGGGTTAAGCCTCCGCTTTGCAGGCGGAAGGTCCCGAGTTCGGATCCCAGATCCCACGTATAGACGCCAGGCGGAAGCGGGGGTGGCTTGCGCTTCTGGTCCTGGTAGGGCGGAGCCTGTGAATCCCGGGGCAGAAGGAGGTGGAGGCGTCCATGGTGGTTCGCGAATTCGTCCGTGGTTCTACACATACACAGACACACAGACACACACACACACACACACACACACACACACACACATACACACACACGCGCGCGCGTGCGCGAGCACATACACACACACATGTACACGGTTGAATAAATAATAATAAAAAAAATTAAAAAAAAGAGATTTTAACTGCAGAATACTATTATAAAAAAAAAAAAAAGAAATTTATCAGTGTAGAAACATTTGTCTTTTCTGTTTTGTTTGCCCAGCATCTCAGCCTTTTTTCTGGGTTGTGTACCTACACCAGAGTTTTGAGTATCTCTCAACTTGTTTTGCATCACATATAAGATGTCCTATGATATACTGCTGTCTTGTGTGGTTCCTGAGCAGTTCTTCGACAGTGAAACAACTGGCTTCAAATGAGGCAGGGCAGAAAGTGCAAAACACATGTTTTCATTGTTTTGAGCCAAGATTTACAGTATCCCCAGAGACAGAGACATGATCAGTCTCTTTGGCAATCCAGTACCAGGTGTGGAAAAGATACAAATAGTCCTCTGCCTCAAGGAACTTACTGTGAGGGGGGAAAAGACTGATCTCTCAAACTTTTATCTTTTTCTCTTTCCTTTTTCCTCCCCTTCTCTTTCCTTCTCCCTTTCTTCCCTTGTTCACTGCTCCTCCTTCTCTTCCTCTTCCTCTTCTTCCTCTTTTTTCTTCCCCTCCTCTACTTTTTCCTCCTCCTCTTCCTCTTCATTTTCCTCCTCCTCCTCTTCTTTCTCCTCTTCCTCCTCCTCTGTCTTCTCCTCTTCTCTTTCTTCCCCCCCTCTCTCCTTTCTTCCTTCCCCTCCTTTTTCTTGGCAAATGATTAAACTCAGGATCTTTTCTGTTTAGGTAAGTACCCTACCATTAAGGCACAACCCCAGCCTTTGTTCTTTTTTTTTGAGGCCAATCCCTACTGTGTAATTCAGCTGATCCTGCCTCTGCCTTCTCAGTGCTAGACTTAATGGATTTGTGTGTCACCACATCCAGCTATGCTGTTTTGCTTTTTTTCCTCTCACCGCCCCCTCTGCAAACTGAAACTGTTCTTAAAGGAAGTTGTGTTTTTAGGTAAAGTTCACTAATAATAATAAATGACAAATATGTAGTCATACAGACCACAAATGTTTCAGGATTGGTCACCAGTGAATACTAGTGCTGCTTTGGAGAGGATGCTCATTCATTGTGAGTCAGAGTAGTAAGATAAATTTCAGAAAGAAAATAGGGGCATTTGTTGTGGTTTAAAAAGAGTTGGCATTTAATGAGATGGAATGGAGAGGGTTTTCCATGTGGAAAGAACAGCTTACAAGGGATGATAACAGTAATGGTTGTCTAATAATGATTTTTTAGGTATACACCAATGTAGGAGTAAGTGAGGATAGAGAATAGTACAGAGGAATAGGGACAGGTAAGATTGCATATCAAAAGTCCTGAGAATGATCTAGAGCATAGTGCATATAAAAGGAAAACTTGCTAACTTTCCCTCTGTTTAAAGGACAGGTAAGAAAGTCTTGATTTCTCTCAGAGCTAGAATGCCTCCAGACTCCATTCTTGGATTTCCTCTGCTCTTTTTTGTCCACACTATGCTCTTGGTGATCTCATTTAGTCTAATGGCTTTACATCTGTATATTGATGACTCCCAATTTTTTTCCTAAAATTTCTTTTTTCTTATTTTTTTTAAATTGTGTGTGTGTGTGTGTGCGTAGTGGGGGGTGATATGGTGTGTGTATTGGATGGTACTGTGTGTCCCTGTGGAGGACCAAGGTGACTTCAGGAATCATCCTGGATTGCCTCTACCTCCTTTTTGCTTCACTCTAAGATTTCCCAGGCTCCACCCACCAGAGCCGGAATCCCAGGCCACTGTGGGTTTCTGCCTGGCATTTTCACATGAGACCTGGGGTCTGAACTCAGGAGCTTCTGCTTGCAAGGCAGAATTTTAACCCTTGAGCCATCTCTCTAGCCCCTTTTTTCTCCAATTTCTACGTCTGCCTTCTTCGAGCTCTGGGTTTATCTGCCTACTAAACAACCTCTGCTTCAGAGAGCACCTCAAACTTATGTCTACATCTAAGTCTCTGTAACTTTCCTTACTTCAGCTAATGACAACTCTGTTCTTTCAGTAATTCAGGTCAATATTTTTTGAAGTCATTCTATACTCCATTTTTACTCTAGCACCTCAATTTATCTGATTGCAAATCCTACCAACTGTGTCTTTAAAATCCATCCTGAGTTTGATAATTTATCTTCTTGAAATTTATACCTTCTTACATTATTTTTCACCTTAGTACTTATGATTTAGCAATATATACTTACATATATTGTCTGTTTTCACATTAGAACGTCAGCTTTGAGAGACAGATTTCCATCTGGTTGCTCACTTGTTGAGCGTTGGATAGTAGACCTCTTACAGATGTTTAGTAATTATTTGTTCACCCTTTTATCATTAAGCAATGTGAAGACTTTGTCTTTCTTTCTCTTTTAGATTTCTAGTCAGTTCTTATTCTGATTGAGGAAATGACTCTGGTTTCTAACTTTTGCTTAACGTAGAAATATGCAAGTAATATGGATATGAGCTCAAAAATGCTTCCAGAGCTGGGGAGATGGCTCAGTAATTAAAGCTTTTCCTCACAAACAAAAAGACCTGAGTTTGGATCTCAGATCCCACGTAAAAATGCTGAGTAGAAATGGTGACAGCCTGTAATTCTGGCCCAGGTAGGCAGAATCTGGGAAACCTCAGAACAAAAGCAATAAGGAGGCAGAATAATCCAGGATGATTCATGATGTCACCTTGGGCTTCCATAGCACACACTCATGCTCAAAGTGCCATCCTGTACACATACACATCAAAAAAAAAAAAAAAAAGTTTCCAGTGTGCTCACCAATGTGCTCACAAATAAAGTTTCATTTATGCTTTCCTGGCAATAGTTGTCCCTCCAGAAGGTGAGGGCTGATTTGAAACATACCTCTCTCTAGCCATGTTTAGACTGGTGATCCAGGACTGACTTCCTAAATGAGACTCAGTTGTGGAAGATAGGGACTATGTGTGGATATGAAGTCATTGAGGAAGGGAAGAGAGACTCTAAAATGAAAGTGTAAAGCAAGGTATGGAACATTATTTTATTACCATGTTGAGCTTCTCTGTGTGCCAAACACAGAAATCCACGGAGTAAAGACAATAGGAACATAGATCTAACAAGTCCCAATTAGTAGAACCATAACTGATCTCAAAGAAACTTAATATACAACAACCTAAAGAAAACCCATTTTACATAATAAATAATAAATATACAGAAAAAAATATAGATTCATAAATACCTTAGAACAACATGTTGGTACTGTGATATAACAGTTTGGTGTGACTGTGACAGAAAACGAGTTTGGATTGTCTCTATTGAGCTTCACAGAGAACAATCAATGTTTTCACCCACAGAAACCATGTCAAGATGTCTTTTGAGGTCTACTGATGTTCTTTTTTTTAAAAAATTATTTATTATTTATTTAATTGTGCATGTATGAGTGTGTATGTACGTGTGTGTGTGTGTGTGTGTAGAACCACGGACGAATTTGGGAACCACCATGGACCGCCTCCACCTCCTCCTCGTTTACTCTGCCCTGGGATTCACAGGCTCTGCCCTACCAGGACCAGAAACGCAGGCTGCCCCGCTTCTGTGTGGGGTCTAGGATCCGAACTCAGGACTTTCCAGCTGCAAGGCAGAGGCTTAACCCCTGAGCCACTTCTCCAGCCCCGACTACTGATGTTCTTATGGGGTGGGAGTGTATGAATTGCATTGTCAGCACTTTCATAGAAAAGGAATTGGGTTAGTGTAATAAAAGAGATGGGTTAAATTAGCTCTGTACTATTGGCTATTTATTCAATATCAGCTAATTTTTCTGTGTTGAAGCATGATTTATTTCATAATGCATTTTGAGGTTTTCCCAAAAAGTGGAATTGTGCGGATCTGAGGCCTAAATAAAGTCATTAGGAGCAACAAAACTGTAGATAAAAGATATTTCCCTTTACCAGATTCTCTAGCTCCTGTTTTCACATTTTCATCTTGAGCTCAATGATGTGGTCAGTTTGTCTTCTGTTTTATGTTATGAATTGTGATGCCAGTAATATCTGTGGTACTCCCTAAATTATGGTTGGCTTGCTGCTAGGCATAGGAATTGGGCTGATCTGAGGTTGGGTTACTTTTGGGTAAAAATAAGCAAGACATCTGCATCCCCTTTCATGTTGCTTATGTCACAGAAGAAGCTAAGGGTTCCCATCCTTTGTAAATAAAACAGAGTGTACTTTTTAAAAACTATTCAAATATCACACATCAGTTATCTGCAAAATTTGATTTAATGAAATAGGAAATAAAAGCTACAAAGGAGAAATTTGTACTAAATAATGGCTACCTTTTAAGTTTTTTTCCTTTCTACCAAGGTCATCTAGTTTAAAGTCTGAGTGCTCAGAAAAAAAGGTTGGGGAGAGAGGGAGATATAAAAAACAAACAAAAACAAAACCAAAAAAACCCCAAACTCCCAAAACAAAGCAAAACCATAACCAAACTGAAAACTACAATAATATTTACAGATTTTTGAAGGTATATTTAAAGTCTCAGTGATCATATCCCCAAATTCAACCTGCCAGAGGTTTCTCTGACTTGACCTTGCTCTTCACCACTTATTCCCATCCCTGGTGGAGAGTCAGACAGGAAAACCAGCTGTGCTAAGTCCTTGCCCTGCCTGCCTGGTGCTATATCTAAAGTTGATGGCCCAAGTCTCACACAGCCTATTTATTCCCTTTTGCAGGCTTTGTGCATGGGTGTTACATTGCTAATTACAGTGTCAAAACAAATTGCCACAAGCTTAGGGACTCAAATACTGCCCCATTTTTTATCTGAGTTTATGTAGGTCAAAAGTCCAGACACTAGTTGTAGGAAGGCCTCATGTTCTGAAACCAGGATGTTAAGCCAAGGCTTTGTTTGTTTTTGGAGGCTCTGGCAACAAGTCTGCATTCACATTGTTGCCAGCATGTCTTTGCAACCAATTCCTAGAAGTCGACTCTGGGTCAAAACATAGAATTTTATCACATGTCCTCAAATTCACCTCTATGAAGAGTATAACCTTTTGCATCCCCAGTATTAGTGTATGTAAGTGCTCACTTCTGTAGTTTTATCTATAGAGCATATGTAAGAAACAGTATATCTTACTATGGTTTTATTCTACCTTCTAATGGGCAAATCTTTTCATGTAGTTAAAAGGCATTATATTTCTTTTTCTGTGAACTGCCCACTACTATCTCCAGTTAGTTTTAATGGAGTTTTTTTAAACTTATTTTTATGGTTAAAAGCTCTTGATGTATTAGTAATATTAATATTTTGTCTATAATAAATACTCCTTTCTATGTTTATGTATTTATCAGTTGGATATTTCATATTCCCTGTGGCTTTTTACACATTTATTTTATGTGTGTATGTATGTGTGAAGGTCTGAGAGTGACTTCAGGAATAATCCTGGATTGTTTCTACTTACTTTTTGTTTCTGGGATTTAGGTGGCTTTGACTTCTAGAGCTGGAAGTACAGGTATCCACCATCTCTGAATGGTGTTTTCACATGTGATTGGGATTCAAACTCGGGTTCTTTTGCTTAGGGAGGCAAAGTCTTAACCTCTGAGCCATCTCTCCAGTCTGAGATAAAGTTAAAGGTAGATGCATTCACTTAAAAATGGAAAGCTTGGAAAACTTCATCTGATAGCTTGTATATCATAGAGTTAAGTCCATACCTCCACTTAATGTCCCTAATATGTGAATCATAGATTCTAGAAAAGAGCAGAGGGTGTGAAAGTAAGCTAATTAAAGGATGTGGTTGTGATTGGTGGGTAATACTGGACACTATTAATTTTTGCCTGCTGTGTATTTCAGTTCACAAAAGATTTTTTGGGAAATCTTTTACATGTTACATAGTCATAGAAGGAATATTTGCTGTTGCCACTTCTTTCTTCTAAAACAGTGTTCCAGCCACATCAGAGCTTGGAGTGCTATCATAAACAAGAAGCCACAGACATAGCCACTTCTCAAGTTTAAACAGTGTTTTGTAAATAAGGGTTAAGTTCTCCTGAAGTTGGAGAAAAAACAGTTGGAATACAATATGTTTAGTATCAATCAACCCCTATGAAAGAAAAAAAGAAGAATCACAGTAGACTTTGATGTGAGTTTGATGAAACCTTATCTATCCTAAGAGGAATTATAGACTGAGTACTTGTCCTTCAGAGTATCCTGCACTGGGTCAGAGCAATTTTTAAATTTTATAACTATACTTGGCTCAGCCACAAGTTATAGGTTTGTTCTAAAATGTCATAACCTGGAATAAAGTAGATCATAGCTCTCTTCAATTGAGGTAGCTAAGCTGCATTGTGTCTGCTGACTGGAGCAAGTCTTTCCTTGAAAGGTGGCCATGCTAGAGAAAGTATAGCTGGAAGCCTAGCTGGAGAGCTTGGGGTGGTATGGCAAGTAGATTCTTTCCACCACTGCCTCAGAAGTTGTTTTTAGAAAATGTGCTAACCGATAGAAGCTAGGTGGGCTGGTGCCAGAAGTTGACTGCTGCTTCTCAGGTAGAGTGGAGCTGAACCATAGCATTTGACAACAGAGGCACATGCTCCTTTGGAGAATGAAATCTCACTTATTAGAAAAGCTTTATTCTTTGTCAATCAACTGTCCAGGAATAATTTGGAGCTTGAAATGTTTTTGATAATGTTTTTGATTTCACTATTCTTTGTCAGTTAGATGACAGAAAGGAAAAGGCACTTAGTCAGTAGTCAGCAAATGTTTGCTGAATGTATGAATGAAAGGGCCATTGTGGGAAGAGCAGCAGTAGGAAGCACAGGGTCAAATTCTGTGTCATCTTTTCAGAGGAGTCTGGTCTCCAGCAGTAGCAGCTCAACAGGAGTTTTAATAACTGCTCAACATGGAAAGGGAAGGTGAAGAATAGAACCTGGAGTAGAGGAAGCCTTCCAGGGTGCCGGAGGGATACCCAGTTACAGTAAACATGGATATTACTGTCTCAGCTAGCTTGTAGGAAGAGAGTGAGTGCCTGGTAGTGGATGGAAACTAAACTTCTGTCACATGTCACTGCTTGGAAGGAGGAGGATGTGGTCTGACAATATTTCCCTTTCTTTATTGTTCAAGACCTAGGTTCAAAGGGAGGAGTTTTTCTCTTTAGTCTGCCTTCTCCTATATCTTAAGAATCTTCAGAGTCCCAGCTTATTTTTTTTTTTGTGGTTTCCCCCCTACTTTTAGCAGCTCTCTTCCATGGCCTCACTGCCCTCACCTCTGCTATCCTTTCTCCCTACAGAACTTAAAGTGATGTGACTGTTTTCTCATTCTGGCCCATTGACTCCTGTGTCCCTGCCTCTACAGGTGTATATATCTTGTCTTTTCTACCTGGCTAGGTACATAACCCATCAGCCTTATCTTGGTTCTCATAATGTTTCTTTGTGGTCTTCTCTTTACATAGTAGGGGTCTCATTGTGTCAATTATGTCCAAGATGATAGTGCCACTCCCCTCTCCCTTGATTTCCTTAACTTGCTATCCTACAGGGAAAGAAAAGATGTTGGATGATGAATGAAAAAGTTACTCTTTTCAGAGGCTCAGTCAGAGGCTTGGGGTGTGAGCTAGTATTAATATTTAATTGATGGTCTAAGGAGTGGATTGGGACTGGGAGAGTGGAGAAGAAAGAAATGCAATTTTTTATTTTAGTCAGTTTTATTTATGTAGTTGTTGTGTGTGTATATGGGATCTCACTTTGTAGCACAGTCTGGCCTGAAACTCAATATGTAGAACTCAAGCTGGTCCAGAACGCTTAGCAATCTGTTTCAGTCTTTCAAGTGTTGGGAATTTCAGGTATAAACTACCATGCCTAGCCATTATGTAGTTGCTTCTGTATCTGTTATTTTATCAGCATTCATTCTTACCTGTTTTCCAATTCCTTTACTCCTTCTGTTTTTAGAGGATGTTGCAAACTTTGTTTCTTTTCTCTACTTTCTGCCCTAGCGTCTTCTGACACAAGTCCACATTGCCACACAGACAACTTCTAAGCCTATGTGTTTCTAGCTCAGTCTCATCCTCTTGACCCCATTAGTTCATATTTTTAGCTACTTGATATATATGTATATGCTATGTTGGAGCTAAATATAATTTTATAAAACAAACATCATAATTTCCTCCCCAAACCATTTCTTCTTACTTAATCGTGATACTATCATTTTCCTGATGTTATAGTTACTCTTCAATGTACTGCTGTAGACAACACTCAGACTTAAGGGGAGAAAGAGGAGATTCGTTTGGCTTATGGTTCCAGAGGAGAGATATAATTCATTAAGGTGAGAATTCCAAAGCAGAAGGCATGGTGGGTGACAGAAACTGGATGTGGCTCAGGTAACTGCAGTCATCATGAAGGTAGAGAGAGCAAGCAGTAACTTGCTAAAGGAATCAGGATGGGGCTACCCAACCTCAAGGTCCCCTGTGGTGTGTCTTCCTCCAGCAAGGTTCCACCTCCTAAAGGTGCTGCAAACATTAACAGCTGAGGAGGCAAACACATGAGCTAGTGGGGGACAATTCACATTCAAGCTATGACACTCAGTTATTTCACCTTGAAACTTTACCATGTCCTTCTTTCCTTTCCTCCAAGCTCAGTCTAATTTACTATGCTCTCCCATGTTCCATCTCTTATTTACACTCCTACCATCCTCTCATGTTTCATTCCATTACTTCCTATCCACAGCAATAGCTCCTTACCCAGTTTCTTCAAGTACACAAGTCTGCATATAGGTACATAGTAAACATATTTGTCATTTTATCATTTGTCTTGTGTCATTGTTATATTGTAACAGATTTCTCCCCTGAAGAAACAAAATTGGTTGCACACTAGAGAGTTAAACTGTGACTTCTTGTCATGGTTTGAATGTCATTTGTCCCAGTCAGGCTTGTGCGTTTGAATCCTTAGTTGATGTTTGGGAAGACTGATGGCAACTTTAGGAGGTGGAACCTTGTTAGATGAAGGTGAGTCACAGCAGGTGGGCCTTGAGGTTGTTTTACCCTACCCTACTTCTACTAGTTAATCTGCTTAGTTTGCAGTTTGCTCTCTCTTAGCCTCCATGATATCTGCAGCGACCTAAGCCGCCTCCAATTCTGCCAGCTAGCCATGACTTTTCCTACATAATGGACTGTTATGTCCCCTCTGGAATCTTAAGCTAAATAAACCTTCTTTTCTTTCCTTAAGTTGCTTGATTCTGAGTGATTTCTCAACACCAACACAAAGAGTGACACTTTTTAACCTAGAGTAACAGGCCCTCAAGCCTTCATGTTTCCTCTTCCTATAATCCTGTGCATGCTCATCTCATTTCATTTTGAGTATCCTCAGAACTGCTATTGATTTCCTGATTGTATTCTGGACTTTCCTGCCTTCCTGCCTTTGTTCATGCTAATTTTATCTTGTATCACCTTCTCTACTTTCCTACTCCCTGGTCCCTTAGTCTGCACAATTTCTGCTTGCTAAAACCACGTGGATGTATATTATTTGCAGTGGAATGAATACTGTGATGCTGCTCAAAAAGAAGGTAGATTAATGTATACTGCTAAAGTGATATTCAAAGCATGGTGCTAGGGATAAATAGCATGTTGCACCACAATATACATGGCATGCCTCCACTCTGAAGAAATTATTACTACTAATAAATGTAAATGAATATATAAATAGAAATTATAAAATTATGCTCTATTAATAATTATCCTTGAAGAAAGGTGGTAATTATGGGGATTATTGGCTTTTAAAAATGATCATATATTTCTGTAGTAACCAGAAAAACGAAGCAAGAAAAAAGTAGCAAATAATTGTCTTTATCCGAGTTTTTTCCTCCTTAGTTTCTCTCAGTGGCAGGTGTTTAATCCTCCCTCCCCTCACAATCTTGCATGAAGATCATATCAAGCCTTGGACTATAGTAGTTTATAAATTTGCATTCCTCCTCCTTTTGGCCCCTAAATCAAGACCATTTTGTATCATTTGAATTCTTGCCTTGCAAGGCCTGGCCCAGTTCCTGTGCTCAGTACTTCATTAACATTTGTTGAACTGGACAGCCATTCTCTAGGCATATGTGGGCATTGTGGGACCTTAATGTGCACATTGTAGGTTCCGAAGGATTAAAAAACTTGTTCTTTCTATAGCTAACATTGTATGACTGATTAGCTTTTAGTTCATTATTGAAGACTTGACTATAATCTCATTGATTTTGACTGTTAAGGATGTAATTGGAAATCTCTTGTGTTTTCTTCTGCTTTGGAGAGGAATCTATTTCTACATAGCAGCTTTGACTCTAATTTAGTATTAGATAAATTCAGTTCAACAGTCTATCAAGACATGAAATAATGCTTGTAAGAATGCCATCAGTGGGGCTGGAGAGGAGGCTCAGGGGTTAAGCCTCTGCCTTGCAGCGGAAGGTCCTGAATTTAAATCCTAGACCCCACTATAGACTCCAAGTGGAAGTGGGGGCGGCCTGCGTTTCTGGTCCTGGTAGGGCGGAGCCTGTGAATCCCGGGGCAGAGTAAACAAGGAGGAGGTGGAGGCGGTCCATGGTGGTTCCCAAATTCGTCCGTGGTTCTACACACACACACACACACACACACATACACACATACACATACGTACATACACACAATTGAATAAATAATAATAAGAAGACTTCCATTAGGGTTCTGTCCTGTCTCCTGACTCACCGTTGTTCGCTCCAGCCGAGGAAAAAGTCGGTCCGGAAGCCGCATCGCAGCCATGGCTTTTAAAGACACCGGAAAGATGCCTGTGGGGCTGGTGGTGGCGGTCCACCAAATTCGATACTCTGACTAGCCTCAATGTGAAGTCCCTGGAGAGTATGTGCTGACTTGATCAAAAGAGCAAAGGAAAAGAATCTGAAAGTGAAAGGACCAGTTTGCATGCCTACCAAGACATTGAGAATCACCACCAGAAAAAACCCTTATGGTGAAGGTTCTAAGACGTGGGATCGATGAGAATCCATAAGCGGCTCATTGACTTACCTATTAGTTCTTTTGAGATTGTTAAGCAGATTACTTCCATCAGCATTGAGCCAGGAGTGGAGGTTGAATCACTATTGCAGATGCTTAGATGACTAAGTCAAATGTTCTAATAAATTGATTTAATTGGTTTAAAAAAAAAAAAAAAGAGAATGCCATCAGGAATGATAGAAGTGATTTTGGCATTAGTTACTTTTTTTGCCAGTTGTGACCAAATTCCAGATATAGAATCAGTTTTAAAAAGGAAGAATTCATTTTGGCGTACGGTTTTGGGGTTTTAGTAAATGATGTTCACGGACAGTATGATGGAACATACTGGAACTTTAGGGCAACCAGAAAGCAGAGTAAGAGAACACCTATACTAACCAGCCTTCTTATTTTACTCCCTTTGATACCATACATGCTCCCAGTCTGTGAGGATGGTTCTGCCTACATTTGAGATGGTTCTTTCTTTTAGTTAATCATCTCTGGAAATGCTTTCACAGATACAAGGCAGAGCCCTCATAAAATCAAAATCAAGAGACTTTTCTAATATTCTAGGTGCTTTTCCACCTAATCAGGTAGACACTTGTCAACTTAGCACTCAGACACATTACATACACCATAATATTTCACTCCTGGATCCCAAAACAACTATGTCCATCTCATAATGTAAGATGTGTTAGTCCATCTTCAAGAGTTATTATAATTTTAATAATTCCAATATTGTCTAAAAATTCTCTGAAATTCATGGCAGACGCTTAGCTGTGAGTAAAATAAAAAGGAATTATATATTCTCAAGGCATAATAGCAAGGAGTAAAAAAAGAAATCCCACTCCAAATGATAGAAATGGGGATATAGAAAGGAAGAATGGGACCAAAACAAAACTGAAACTCAGCCATACAAACATTAAATGCCATAAATCTGTGTTCTACATACAGAGATCATGATGACATGATGGGAGTTATGAAGGTTTGAACATAACAATCTCTATGGCTTTGCAATTTACTGCCCAAATGGTCTCTTTGTTGGGTTAGTTCTATTCATTTTCTGTGACTTTCCTTGGCAGACATTCCTTGTTCTAGGCATATCTAGTTTTCTGAGGTCTCTGTTGCATCTTCATGTTCACTCACAACTTCATGTATCACTTTCTGAGGGACTTCCAGTAGGGATTCTGACCAAACATTCCTGTGAAGTCTAGGTAGAAGCCTTCATAATCTGCAAATTCTTGCATTTTGCATACCTGTACAACCAGCATTTCATAGATTATGATGCTAGAGTCCATCACCAGCTGAAGCAGTAGATGGGCTCTCTTTGATGGCAGGTCTCTGAGCGCCTGGATGATAGAGGATGGGGAAACGCTTAACTGGGTAGTCTTGTGTGAGCATTGTACCCTGAACTTTTCTTCTTAAAATGTCTTTTTTTGTGTGTGTGCATGCATGTGTTTCTAGTATGTGTGTGTATATTTGTGTGCAGAAAGAGAATATCTATGCTAACTGGTTTCTCTTCTTTAATCCTGTCCAGGTCCCACAATTTATCATGTCACCAATATTCAAGGCGAGTTTTCCTTAGTTAATTCCTTTGTAACCTTCTTCATAGATATAGCCAGAGGTATGTTTTACTAATACCCTAGGCACTTATCCACCTAATCAAATTGGTAATCAAAATCATCTATCACATGCTAAAGGAGATGAGTTGACTACAGATTCCATTATTCTACCTGTCTCAGTGATAACTTTGATGAGCTTGAATGATACTTGCTTGCAGTTTCTTTGGGACTAATATTGGAACATATAATTAACTGTCCTTAATCAAAGGCTTTGTAGTATAAAGTGGGAGACTTCCTATTTTAGCTCAGTCTACTTTCTCGGGGCAGGATAAGGAGGCATATTGATAGCTAATCAATACACCTTGTTTCTGACGTACTGTTTAGGTTGTTTCTGAGGTACTGTTTAGGAACAGCATGTCCTTACCCTGGCTTAGACACTGAGAGGAGGCAGTATCAGGTAGCTGAAGAACTGCTTTTGAACTCAGACCTAGAGGGAGATCCAATTCTATCAGCCAGAAGACTGTTCTAAGCAGGGACTACTGAGTGTTTTACAATGCAAAATATCTGGTAATTTGATCTTGGTAAACATTTGTTGAGTTGAATTAGTTGTATAGTCACAGAATTTTCATCTGTAAAATGGAAATGTATATTCCCTATAACTGCTATGAAAGTTAACAAAGATAATGTGTATTATTTCTCTATCTATCTATCTATCTATCTATCTATCTATCTATCTATCTATCTATCTATCTATCTATCTATCTGTTGTTCTCGTACCCAGCACCAAGAAATAATTGAAAACTGTTACTTTCCAAAAGGAAACTTCCATTTTATCCTCTTAAAGGTAAAAAGCCTTTTTAGGTGTCCTGTACATACTTATTAGACTGAAATGACAGTGGTTTAGGCTGATTTCATTTCTTAGCAAATGTGACCTCTCTCCACATTTATTGTTATCTTTCGAGGTCCTTGTAACTACCTATCTGCTTTGTGGAAGCTCCATTCATAGCAGTGTATCAGGATGTAGAAGTGGTGGGACTGTAGAGAGAACCAAAGACAAAGGCAGATAATCTGTTTTTTTATCTATAGAAAAGTAATACTTTCCTTGTGTAAAATTTATATTTCAGTCCAAATCTATATTTTGAGAAGAGGAGAAATGAATATTCCTTTACCCTCTTTCTTCCTGAGGGACACTGTGCTATAGCAATGCTTTGTATAACAGCTTTCTGTTACTATAACAAAATATCTGAGATAATTATTTTATAGAAAAAGTTTATTTGGGCTTACAATTTTAAGGATTCCTGTCCATGATTGGTTGGCTCCATTGTTTTGGATCTCTGGTGAGGTAGCACATCATGGTGAAAGCACATAATGAGTGGTTTTATTCACTCACCTCCTAGCTGGGATTTCACTGTCACTTTCAAGGGTGTATCTCCTCTTACCTGAAGTGGGTCCACTAGGTCCCACTTTTTTGGCTTTGTGTGTGTGTGTGTGTGTGTGTGTGTGTATGTGTGTGTGTGTATGTGTGTGTGTGTATATATCAGAGGATACTGTTGTGTGCCTGTGGGGGTTCAAGGGTGACTTGGGGAATCATCCTAGATTGCATTATCTCCTCTTTGTTTTGCTCTGGAGCTTCCCAGGCTCTGGCTTCTAAGGCTGGAAGTACAGGCCGGCCACCATTTTTACCTAGTGTTTTTTATGGGGGATCCAGAATCTGAACTCAGGGCCTTCTTGTGAGATAGAGGTTAACTCCTGAGTCATCTCTCCAACTCCAGTATTTCATCTTTCAAGACAACCTTATCCCCACAGTTCCTCATATGGAATGATCCATTTGTCTTCATTCTCTTTAGACACTGTAGCAATGTGAAAATGAACACACATTGACTTCTTAATTAAAAAAAAAAGTCTTCAGACACTGTGGTGCATACCTGTAATCTCAGGCAGCATTTGGGAAGTTGAAACAAGAGCATCATCAGTTCAAGGCTGGCCTGGGCTGCCTAGCTAGATCCTATTTCATATAACCAAAATCTTGTGGCTTCTTAACTATTTTCATTGGTTTGTCCAATGGATGGTAAAATCTTTTATATAGCAAGTTTTATGTTTACGTGTAGTTTTAACCGGAGCAAAATGCCTAATTCTCAGCCTATTGTTAGTACAACTACATACACACACACACACACACACACACACACACACACAAATATATATCATCTCCCCCTCTCATCATTGCTCTTAAAGATGGTAGCTTTCAGTTACATAAATCCTTTTGTTTGAAATCAAAAGTGTAGACACAGACTTTGTATATGCAAAGAGAGATGTTAGTTGTGGCTGTATGGGAGGAAGTAGTATACCCAGTTCGTTCTTTTACTTTCTTTTCTTGGAACTGTGATGTCAGATGTGAGAAATAATTGGAAAATATGTTGCAACTATTATACATCAGAAATGGAGGAAGGACACATTTGCATATGATAAGGTGATTATAATGCAGTTTTCTGTATTGAACCTTTTGGTTTTAGTTAGTCTAATAAAAAGTTAGTAAATATTCAGTAGAGTTTAATTATCATTGTTCTTTTGGCTACTGCTGAAACTGAAGAAATCCACATTAGTCCTTTTGCCCCTCATTAGTAGTTATTTTCCACCCTGTCTCTCCATCTCTGAAAGGGTCTCTGAGTTGTTAGGCAGGTCAAGGCATTCTGTTCTTTCTTTAAATCCATGATTTATGTTCGCATTCAAATGTACTCAGGTTACCTTTCAGTTACAGGAGATGACCCTTGAGCATCTTTGTTTCAGGGAATTAGGTATTGGTTATACAGTTAGGTCTGGAGAAAGGGGAATTACATGTAATTCTTGTTCTCAAAACAGATATGGTACTAATGGATCTCTAGTCTTTTGTCTGTCTTTGGCTCAGTCTCCTAAACTGAAATTTGCAGAACTTTTCAGTGTTATAAACGAGATTTGAATCTCCCAGAGGGGCCTCTGTTGCAGAGTTCTAGGGTTCTGGTTTATATTTGTGCCACTCATGATTCCTTCTTCTCTATCTTTTCTTATCCCTGTTTTGCTGAGTCCTCAGTATTTTAGGCATATGCCATTTGTGAAGTGAAGATCTATTGTGCTCTTGGTTATGATACTCACTAGCCATTTGTGATACTTTTAATTAAAATTAATTGCCATGAAAAAATTTACAATTCAGTCTCTTAGTATCATTAGTCACTCAGATGCTCAGTAATCACATGTAACCTGGAGTTACTGTACCAGACAGTATGGGTATAGAAAATTTTATGGAAAGTTCTATGACATTATTAGCTTAGAAATCAGATGACTGGTGCTAGTCTATCTTTCCTGACTATTGGAATGGAAGCATACCTCCTCTCTCTGCACTGTATTTATTTCTTCAGGAGTTTCCTGATAATGATCATCATTTTGCTGCCTTATTAAAGTCACCAAATGTCCTGTAATCTGGTTGTTCAAGAAGCTAATACAGGAATTCAGGATTAGCCCTATTAGCTAAATAAGATTCTATTCCACAAACAAACAAACAAACAAACAAACAAACAAACCAAAAAACAACCAGGAGATGAAGACTGACTATAGAGGCTTACTCCTACAAGCTTAGTACTTGGGAAGCTGAGGTGGGAGGACTGGCACAAGTTCGAGGCTAGTCCGGGCTACAGAGTGAGACCCTATCTCAGAAAGAAATAGAGGGAAGGAGGGAGGGAGGAAAGGAGGGAGGGAGGGAGGGAGGTATCTGTAGGTGGAGAATCCAGCTATTTGTAGGTAAAGTTACTGGCAACAATGCCAGGTGTGAAAAATCAAGTTCACAGGATTTCAGCGAAGTTACGATGACTTCATAGAAGAATTGTTATTTTAGATTTAACAAATGTCAAAGAACAATTGGGAAGCTTTTATTTTGGTCAATCACAGCTCTGTCTTTATAATCCTTTGTAACTTTTTTCAGGCAAAGTGAAGTTGGCCAAATATTAGACATACAAGAATATATATAAGAACCAAATGTTGCTTGTTTGCATATTCCAAAATGTAAATGAAATTTTATATAGAAAAGTACATTGACATTGTACAGGCAACTCAGAGTCTCCAGGAAATAGCTTTCATCTCCTAGGTCCCCTGTGCCTCCTTGCTGTGTGTTCAGTTTGTGTGAAGTGTGTTAGAGGAAGCGAGGACAGTGGAGATGCATACTTACACAACTCACCACTCCTCATACCCTGTTTACCCTTCCTCCTATGGTGTAGCAAATATGATTTTTTCCTAGAATGAGTCTAAAATTTGATCTAAGGATACCTTCTTTGGGATTTGGTTGTAGTTTCTCTTCTTGTTGATATAACTACATGACCAGAATATCTTGTGGGAAAAAGGAATGATTCTGTTCACTATTCTTGGTTATACTTAATAAGCATGGCAGGAGAATTCATATCAACACAGGAGTCAAGTGAACTGGATATAGCATATCCATAGAAAGAGACAAGAGAGGGATATATTTTCTTACTTGCTATCATCCTTGTGTGCCAAAATATGTCAAAGTATGCCAAAATGCTGAACCTAGCTATATCCATCTTATCCATGTGCATTGGAAGTGGTTCCATCCAGTAACGAGCTGGATGGAACCAAATCACAGATAATCTCCTGGAGACTTGCTCAGGGGCCTCCTTAATTAAATAATTCCTCATATATGTGACTAAAGGTTCAGCCCTCAGTTTTCAAGTTGACCCAGTTACATCTAACTGGTGCAACAGGACTAGGGCTATCAAGTGATTTCTCAAATATCATGACATTGGTGGCTGGTTTGTTGTTCCTGTATAGAATATGTTTGATGTTTTGTACAGGTTTATTCAGAGAGGAGTCTTTGGGGAAAGTTTATATTATTCTGTGGTGAGATGTCAGTTTCTGAGCTCAGGAGATGTGGTCACTGTTAAGAAAAGCTAAAACAATTGCTAGACAGAGATCAAGATCCAAACAAGAGCAATTCAGGAAGATGATGTTTTGTTACAGACTGGGCTATGTAACATATGTAAAAATGTGAAATTGATTACTGATTATTCTTAGGGACTGCATAATAGAAGTTTGGGAGAGGGATTGTCACTTTTAAAGTTTTTATTATTTGGAATTACATATTTTAGAATTAAAGAAGGATTTATAGCTTTTGTACATAAAAGTATCATGTATTGAGCAACATGAAATCCCAGAAAATTTATTTTTATTTATGTATGTATGTATGTATGTATGGGAACCACCATGGACCACCTCCTTGTTTACTCTGCCCGGGGATTCACAGCCTCCACCCTACTAGGACCAGAAACACAGGCCGCCCCTGCTTCCACCCAGCGTCTATACGTGGGGTCTAGAATCCCAACTCAGGACTTTCCAGCTGCAAGGCAGGGGCTTAACCCCTAAGCCACCTCTCCAGCCCCGAAATCCCAGAAATTTTAGATAACAGCTTTTAGAGTTTATAGGGAGGGGATCAAGAACTAGAATTAGCTCTGAGGGAGTAATAACTTTCTTATTTCTTTCTGGTGACTCTTTTATTGCTCAATTTGGGTCATAATGCTCTTTGAGTAACAGTGACCATTGGCCATATCAATTGAAGGTAAATTGGTTCCTTAGTTCACTGTCTGGTAAAATAATGGGCTGGTTATCAATATGACTTTCTTAGCATCAGGTCTTCAGGTTTCTTTAAATATCTTCCCCACCTATCACAAGCCCTAGGAACAATCATTTATTCTTCTAAACAAAGGAACTCTGAGGTACTGTAGCCCAGAAATTGAAAAGATTGAGTGTGGGACGATACAATGCACAAATGACTGTATCAGTATCAAGTTTTCACTGTTCTCAAGGTCTATATATTTTACTATTTTAGTGGCTTTCCATGTAATGCATTTGACTTTTAGCTTCTGTTATTAAAGTAATGGTAACATATTCTGTTTTCCATTTGTTTATTTATGTCTTGTTTTCTACCCTTGCAAAACTTGATATAGATACAAAGCTTGAGAAATGTACACATGCTGGAGTAATAGATAACTCTGATTTTGTTACAAGGCAATAATTTAAGTTGACAGGTTTAGCTGATAGCATAAAACACAAGAGAGAAATAGGATCAGTTTATAAATGTCAGCAGAACCCCCGAGAATGAGTTGCTGCCTTAGAGCTAACTCTACTACTGTTGTTTTGTCTAATATATTACAAAGTGAAATAAACTGATGTCTGTAAAAATCTGACCAACATTAAAAGAATAGGGCTATAAATTAGCTGCTTCCTTTATGTCCACTTTAAACAACTTCCAGAAAGGACTAAGTTATAGGGCAGTAAGGTCCTTGGAAAAACTTTGGGGTCTAGATTCTCTAGTAGGTCTCGAAGACAAGAGAATGACTTTGGAAAGTCGGGTTGGAAATCATAACTTTCTAGGTGTCCATGTGCCACTATACCTGTCCTGGAAGAATGGAGCTTCAGAGTGCAGGAGATTATGAAGACAAGATGTCTGGAAACTAGACTAGTGGAAGATCATTGTAGGTTCTCTTACTATGATAGCCACAGCCATAGAAACTAATGAATGTGGAATACTTTAATGATTTGATAGAACTAAAATCAGTTCTATATAATGGAACAATGACATATAGTATCACAATTTCCCACATAGAAAATAAATATCCTCATTTTACTTTGACATTTACTCCCCATAAGCACTCAGCATTTATATAGCATTATCTTACCAATGCTTTTTAATCCCTTGTGACATGCTATTACTGATGTCTGCATAGTCAGGGAAATGACAGGAATGCTTAGGGCATTCAAGAACAGTCAGTTTTTAGGGAACTAATTTTACAGTTAGCACCATCCTAAAAACTAAGTAGATTTATCTTTTTTATACATCTCAGTGGCTGTCACACTTCCAAACCTCTTGGATTATTGCTTTCCTTCCTATAGAGTTCCTAGCAGTTTGGACCAATGGCCTTGTTTTGCATTATTGCATATTGCAAAGATAAAATAAAGTTCTAGGGGCCAGAAAAAGTCATGCTTTTATCTGTCTGACTCAAAATAGAACTACATTGAACTCTAGCTAGAGTTGGTCAGGGTATCCTTCTTTCAGAGATATCTATGGATAATGCCTATAAACTCAGGTTGATGATTTGTGACTTTTAGTAATAATGGATGCTTATAGCATTTTATATAAACCAGAGATGCTTAGATCTGAAAGTAAGAGAGGATAAAGGAAATTGATTCCTATTTTTCTTTATTTAAAAATTCATACATTATATATTATAGTTTGATCATATTTACCCCTTCTCTCTTTTACCCCCCGAGACATCCCACCTTCATGTCCCTTCTCCCCTGCAAATTTAACTATAGCAAAAAATAATGTATGATGATTTCTATTTTAAAAGACCCCATATGCTGGGAGTGATGACTCACGCCTGTAGTTGCAGCACTCTGAAGCTGAGACAAGAGTTGCTGCTAGTTCAAGACCAACCTGGGGCTACATAGTGAGTTCCAGATCAGCCTGGGCTGCATAGCAAGACACTGTCTCAGAAAATCAAGAATGAACCAACCAACCAACCAATCAACCAACTAACCTACCTACCAACCTCTTAACACTCCACTCCCATCTATCATCACTGCCAGAGTAGGAACAAAGTGCTCCTGAAGTGCTTGCCCTCTTTCACTTGCCTGGTTTCCCTGATGAATATAAAGGGACAACTTGATATGCCAGTAGGGGTTCTATTCAAGGTTATGTGGGAATAGAGACATTGAGGTTGAACTTAGTGTCTTACTACTTTGTGGCTAAGTAACATACTTGTTACCAGATGTCTGGATCATCTATCTATAAAGCCATAAACCCAGAAAAATATCTGTCAAAATTACAACTTACATTTGATTGGTTTAATTGTCTTTCTTTGGAGGATATGTTAGTATTTGTATAAGCAATTATATCTTGATTATGACTTTGGTATCATGAGTCATTTCTCATTTTAGAATGTATATATGTTGTTGATATATAATTTATAATAAACCCTAGTTTTCATAGTTGACTTTAAGGGGCCCAAATAAACCCTTCCTGTAGTAATATTTAAAAATTAGTTGGCTTTTTCTTTAGAGGTGCCTCCTTTTTTTTCTTTTTAAAAATGTCAGTTTTATACTTTTGAAATAATTTGTTGATTTAATGTCCATGTTTGGTTCATAAGGACATGTGCTTAACAATATAAAACCCTTCCTGAATAAATAGTTTCTAATAATAAAAGCAATTTATGATCAAAAAATTAAAATTGCAGAAGTACATACTTTAGGAAGTGGAAGTCCCTCTAAATTCAGTTTCTTCACCAGACACAACATATTTGTACATATTCTTTGTGTGTGTATGTGTGTGTGTGTGTGTGTGTGTGTCTGTGCATGCGTGTGTACCAGAGGGCACTTGAGTATGTGTATCTGTGGAGGTCCAAGGCTAGCACCAGGAATCATCTCTACCTCCTTATTGCTTTGCTCTGGGGTTTCCCAGACCCCTTCTTCAGGGCTGCAATTGCAGGCCGCTGCCATTTCCACCCATTTTATTTTTTTTTTAGTGATATCTGGGAACCAAACTCAAGTCCTTCTATTTGTGAGTCAAAGACTTTAATCTTTGAGCCATCTCTCCAGCCCTTATGCATATTCTTTTAAAAGTCCTTTTATTTTTTCTTTTATATTTTTTGTGATAGCAAAGATTGAACCTAGGTCTTCACATGCTTAGATAAGTGTTCTATCGTTGAGTTGATCCCATCTAGAATCCTTTTTATTATAAATGTATACAGAAATACAGAAAATTGAATTCATCTTATTGAATGGGTAAACACTCAAAACCTCACCTAAGTCAAGATATAGAAGATTAAGAGCTATTAAAGGCTATGTAGTATATCATGTGCTTGGGATATGTAAGGACTTGGGTTAAATCTGTAATAACTGAACAATAACAAGAGAGAGAGTGGAAGGTGGGAGAGGGAAGGAGAAAAGGAAGGAAGAAAAAAGTTAGGGAAGGAAGGAAGGAAGGAAGGAAAGAAGGAAAGGTACAGAGAGAAGGAAAGGAAATAGAAATGGAACATTGCTAAGTATAAGGAGTTTCTCCATGAGCCAGCTTAACTGTAATATCTCTCATCTACCAGATATAACCACTGTCCTGATTTTTACAGTAATTTCTTCTTTACATCTTAAAATAATTCATCACCTACATGTATACCCTTGACTCTGTAGTTTAATGTTGCTATTTAAAAAGTTGAAATGCCTTTTAAGTTTTTTCGACCCTATATAACCACCCTACCTATATCCCCTTCTTTTTATAAGAATTTGTCTGTTGGAGATCTTGAGTCATTTCCCAATCTAAACTTTGCTTCATACTCGTGATACATATCAACTTGGTCTTTTCTGCATTTCTTGCAAATTGTCACCTGGTTACAGAGACTTATTTAGACTCAAGTTCCATCCCCTTGGTAAGAATGCATGTAATTTCAAGCTTTATTATTAGGAAGCACACAATATTTTATTGATACTTCTTTGTGTGAAATTGAAAGATGATGGTGTTGAAGTCTGTCATTTAAAAAATTTTTTTATCAAGACTGGAGAGATGGCTCAGGTGCTAAGACTGCCTCACAAGCAGAAAGGTCTGAGTTTGGATCCAGATTCCACATCCCATGTGAAAACACCAGGTGAAAATGTCAGCAGCCTGCAGAGACTGAGAAATCACAGTGAAACAAAAAGGAGACAGAAGCAGACGGACAGACAGACAGAAACACATACACACACACGCACACGCACAACAACAATATTTTTATCTGTATTAATTTTATAAGGAGATAATTTCCCTCATATACTTTCCATTATCCAGTGAAGACAGGCTACAATGGCTGTTTTTCCTTATTTATCGATTTTTAAGATAATGAGTTAGTTTCTAGTCATCCTCTAGTTGGAGATGGTCACTTCAGTTTTTTTTCCTTTTGTGAATTGGTAGGTAGGTTTAGGCATATTTCATAGAGTTTAATTCTTCTATTACAACCATTTGAAAATTTATCTGTCATCTGCCTGCCTGCCTGCTTGCTGTCTGCCTGCCTGCTGCCTGCCTGCCTGCCTACCTACCTACCTATCTACCTGTACGTTTTGGGAATTGAACACAGGGCTTCACACATGCTAGGTAAATGGTCTGCCACTGAAGATCAAACTGTTGTATTGTTGATGTTACCTTGGTAGCCTTCTTGTTATCTACTGTGACAAGATATTCTGGCCTTGTCTGCTATGATTCCTGCTCAAGAATGGAGTCAGCTTTTTCCTTAATAAGCCTCAGTTTCCTTTAGTAGGAAGTGACATTTTAAAGTAAATTCTGGGGTTGAAGAGATGGCTCAGGGGTTAAGACTGCCTCACAAACAGAAAGTCTTAAATTCGGATCCCAGATTTCACGTTAAAAACAAACAAACAAAACAAAAACACAAAAAAATGTCAGGTGGGAATGGCAATGGCCTGCACTTTTGGCACTGGTGGGTGGAGCCCAGGAAATCCCAGAGCGAAGCAAAAAGGAGATAGAAACAATCCAGGATGATTCCCGAAGTCAACCTTGGTCCACCACAGGGACACAGTGCTCTCTGATACACACACATCCACTCCCACCCCCCACCCCCCTACCCCCCACAGAGACAAAATAAGTCTTTTTTTTATTTAAGTAAATTCTGCTATTAGGATTGCTTATTATTTCTAGGCCTTTTCTATTGACTGGTGTTAATAAGTAGCTCATCCATTCAAATGGATGTTTTCTATTTATATTCAGAACCATAGGATTTCTCTCCCCTCCCAGGGAGCCTAGGATGAACAACAGGATTTTTATTTAAACTCTGTTACATTTCATCTTCATTGCTGCTGATAAAATCATGACAAAACTATTTAGGGAACAAGGTGTTTACTTTTCTTATGATTGTCTGGTTATAGTTCTCAGTCCAGCTTGGCAGGAGAGTATGTACCATCACCAAAGGGCGGAGGGAAATGGACACACCAAACCACATAACAGCTGAGAGGGGGACGATCCTTACTTGCCAGACCAGCATGTCTGGCCAAGTATACATAAGGATGCCTCTTTCTCAAACACTTCCCTCCATTTATTCACCTGTCCTGGGACTAGTCCTACCTTCTTCCCCATCCACTAGACAATCTCTGCAGGTTTGCTCTGGCTTCACTCAATTACTAATTCTCTACAAATGTGTCCATAGTTCAAACCCTCAACTGTCAAGTTGACAACTATATTTAACTATGACAATCTCTTTGATATTAATCTTCCCCCCCACACTGAATCTTGATTATGAACAAAGGAATTATTATGCAATTAGAATATCTAATAATTAGTCATTTGCTCTTTTATTGCACATACAAGAGTTTCAAAATGATAGAAGTATCACCTCTTTTGATTTCTGAAAACAACTTAAAATTTCCTTGTGCATATATTTGTGTATATATACACTTTTACTTTTCTTAAGCAGCTGTACTGAATCTAAATTTTCTGTGTATATGCATTATGAACCTTTAAAACCTTTAGTCCTATTTCTATAAATAAGTAATTTATGTGTGCCAGCAGACCTAATTTGATTGACTACAGTGTATTTTTTGATTTGTCATCGTGAAAACAATATTATCTATGTTCTTATATGTTAATTTTGTGGTATTTATATTCAAAAGTCATTTTGGTAGGTTCTAAAATCCCTAGTTCATATTTTCTTTAAATACTTCATCTTTTGCTGACTTTTGCTGGCTTTGCTGTTAAAAAAGAAAAACAAAACATTGGATGCAACCTAATTTTCTTTATGAGTTACTTGTCTTATGCATACTCAAATTATATTCTTTCTCTTTAATGTATGTGTGTATGGGGTGCATTAATGTGTGTGTGCTTTGCATGTGTGTGGATGCACATGGGTATGTATATGTGCATGAGTGCACTGGGGGTTCCTAGGCTCCACCTTTCAGGACTAGAATTACAGGCAGGATGCTACACTTGCCTATTGTTTTTCCATGGGATTTGGGGTTGTGAACCCAGGTCCTTTTGCTTGCCAGGCAAAAGTTTTAACCACTGAGCCATGCCCCCAGCCTTCAAATGACATTTTATTTTCTTTTAAAATTTAGCTATTTTTCTAGAGTGTATTTTGCTCATGGACATTCCTGGTCATAAGTCTCATATATGCAATATGTTCTTTTAAATAATTTAAAAGATATTTTTGTTTTGGGAAAGCTTTCTTGAATATATAAGAAAACTTTTTATTGCTCATTGTATGAGAAATTAGATTTTTGACGCATGGCTTTTGGTACGTTGAGTTTTCTCCTTATTGTGTCATTGCCTAATCTTCATTGTTTAGTCACATTCTTATGGAGCTTACATTTTTTATTTTTCCCTCTTTCACTGTCTATTCATGTGTGTGCACTCATGCTTGTTTGTTTATGCATGCCACCACCTACTATGTGTGTGGAGGCAGAGGACAGTTGTGGATGTCAGTCCTTGCCTTTCTATCTTGTTCAAGACAGGGTCTCTTTGCTGCTGTGCAATATGGACTATCTGGCCTTAAGCTATGGGATTCTCCTGTCCTTCCCATTCCCTATAGAGAGCTTGAGGTTTATAGATGCTTGCGCTGCTCTAACCAACTTTCATGTAATTTCTGGATAGTCAAACTTGGGTTATCCTGCCTGGACAGCAAGTATTTTTTTTTTTTTCCACTGAGCTATCTCCCCAGCCTCCTTTTCACCTTTTATTTATCTTAAGAAGACATTTTCAGCTGTAATCATTTAGGTTTTTATCTGTAGTTATTCTTTGACTTGTAGCTCTTATATCTGAGTTTTGTTTTTCAGTAGCTCTTATTTAAAAAATACCTTTTCCTTGTAGCTCAGTATTAGAACATTTACTTAGTATGAATGGAGACTCTGAAATAAATATCTTTAGCTTGTTTTGAAATGGAAATTCAAGTTAATTTTGTGGTCATGTGTTGCAGTCCGCCTGTATGTTTGCTGATAAATGACCATCAAACGGCTTAAGGGAACAAGGGTTTATTCTCCTGGTTACAGTTCTCAATCCAGCTTGATGGGAGAGCATGCACCAACACCAGGGCCAAAGGAACTGGCCACACCATCACCACATAACAGCTGAGAGAGGGACGATCCTTATTTGCCAGACCAGCATGTCTAGCCAAGTATACAGAAGGATGCCAACTTTCTCAACCAGCTCTTGGTATTTTATTCCAGAGCCTTGTCCTACCCACCATGACTGGGCCTTCCCTATCAGCTAAACAATCTCCTGCAAGTTTGCTCTGGGCTTAACTCAACCATTAATTCTCTACAAATGTGCCCAGAGCTCAAACCCTCAACTGTCAAGTTGACACCTGTGCCTAACTATGACACTATGTCTTTATTACTTAAATTCACTATGTAGGGATGTTATATAACTCTTGAGTTCTTTTTTCCTTACAGTTTTATTTTTTAAATAATTAACTTTATGTTTTATTGATTATTTGTATTGTTCCTTTTTATTTTATTTTTTGCATGTGTGGGTGTGTGTGGAAGAAAGGCAATCTGTGTGCCTGTGGAGGTCCAAGGGTGACTCTGGGAATCATCCTGGGTTACACTACCTCCTTACTGCTTTGCTCTGGGGTTCCCAGGCTCTGCCTTCCAAGACCAGTCATTCAGGCCAGTATACTATTTCACCTAGTGTTTTTATGTGGAATCTGGGATATGAACTCAGGTCCTTTTACTTGGGAGGAAAAGGCTTAACCCTTGAGTCATCTCTCTAACCCATCACAATTTTATTATATGGGGTTGCATGCTAATACTTTTCTGTTGATTATTTTTCTGAATAATTAGGTTTCTCAAATCTTTAGAAAAATGCATGGCTTTAATTCTTTTTCTAGATGTGTGGTTCTCCCATTTCTCTTGTATCCATGTTCAGAACCATGGCTGCTTACTTTCTGAGGCTTCCTAACTGTTTTCTTCTGGACCTTCTCTTTCCTTTATTTCCATGGCTAGTCTGCTCACTTTTGATTCCAGTTCTGCCAGTGTCTTCTTAATGCTGACCCTGTGTTAGTTTGGTTATACTGGTTGGTTTCTTTTGCAAGTTTAGTAGGGCTAGACCCTAGATATCCCAGGCTTTTTGTTCCTTGATTACTGTTGGACTGAGAAAAAAATAATTACTAGGTTCACTACTATTTTTTTATTAGCCCACAATTTTTTTAACCCAATAGTTACTTTGGGGTTTGCTTGTTCTTAGAACTGTTTAGATACATGTCACTTTCTGATTCTTTTCATTTATTTCCAACATGGTTGTGAGTTATGGATTAATTTTGTTATCTAATGACTTGTTTACTTTTACATGATTGCTAGAATATTTAAAAAGAGAGATAAAATTAAATATTTACAACTTGTTTTTTTTGCTTAATCATAGCTGTCCTCTATGGCTAAATCTCTCTCTCATTGAAGACTATACCATTGAAGGAATAAGCTATATTGTGTAACAGAGCCTCTATTGATAAGTATTTAGATTCCTTCTCGTTCATTTGTAGTTATTTATTTATTGTTGTTTATTTTGTGAATACATCCATTGAATAAAGTCCTAGAAGTGGAATCTACTAGGTCAAATAGGATGAATGATTCCAGTTTTATGTTGTCAGGTACCCAAAAGTGTTTCATTAAATTTTATTCTTACCAATTGGAGCTTAGTATGCCTTGTTCATATTACCCTGCCAATATTGACTAGAGGCTTCTTATGGTATGGGTGTTCTTATGGTATGATTTGGAGATTTAAGAAAGCTGTGGGCTGGACTGTCTTAGAGAAATGTAGTTGTATACTAATATCTTTTTGTGTTGAGTAAACCTTGAATTCTAGCAGAGGTCTTGATAATTTGGAGAACAAAATTCTCTAACAGGCCTATCACTTAGAAATACTTTACTTGACTACAGCCTCAAGAGGCATTGAGGAAACACTTGTCTTTCAGTGAGAATTAGGTTTCTTGCTTCCCTGAGGTTCATTTCCCATGATGCTAGGGTTTTTGGAATTTTGAGAAACTTGTCTCTTTTATAAAAGTTTGAAATGAGAGGGTGAAAGAAGGTGTCATTGAGGTTTTTTTTGTGTATGTGACTTGTGCCATGACATCTGTCAATGAAGATGTAGCCCAAAAGTGCTTAATACGATCTGCATCTCCTTAAGAATAGGAGGGATCATCCAAACAGCTCCCCACATACTGCCTCAGTGTTTGTTTGTTTGTTTGTGTTTGTGTGTGTGTGTGTGTGTGTGTGTGTGTGTGTGTGTGTGTGTATTATGTAACCAAATAACACCTGCAATGTTCATGTTAGGTGCTAAAGACTGGGAGTATAGACACATGTGCAGCTGGGGCAGCATCTACTGTTGTACTGGTACAGTGGAAGTGTGAAACAGGATGCTTATTAGAAGTTTGCATTTCAGCAGGTTTGCTAGAGTACTGATCTTTTTACCTATTGGACCAGAATATCCAGACTTTGTCACTCATGCTTGAGTGAGCTCCTGCCAACACAACCAAAAAAGATAAAACAAAAGATAAAACCAAGAGGAAAGATAGCTGGATTTAGAATCTTATTGGTACGTTGTTGAAAAACTACACTTAGCGTTTGATTACACTAGAAAACTCAAAACAGTTTTCCCATGTTGGCTTTTGTTCTTATTTAAATCCCACCCTGTCACAGTTCCGTCTTGTCACATGTAAATTATGTTTCTGGATTTGACTCCTTCAATTTTAGATGGGTTTGGTGACCTTCAGGAGACTTGAGCCAAAGAAGGTTGTCATTGTGTTTTCAGTAGTATTGGCTTGGTTTAACTAGCTTATTTGCTGCCATCTCATTTTGAATGCCTTGTTAGCTTTCATTGTTATTAATTTTTTGTAACCCTAATAAGGTGGCTTGATATGAAAATGCTACAAAAATCATACTTGTTTCTACTCTCTAGAATCAAGCAGGTACTTATTGAGAACAATTGACACAGTTTGAACATCTGTCATGAAACTGGTCTCTGCCTCATAGCTGGGAAAACTGAGCAAATCAGAAGCAATAATCAGGTGAATACCATTATTGAGAGCTTGCTGATGTCTTCCTCAGACACCTCCCATGTATAATTCTTTTTTTTTTTAATTTTTCTTATAATGTATTCAATTGTGCGTGTGTATGTGTGTGTGTGCGTGTATGTGTGTATGTGTGTGTAGAACCACGGACGAATTCGGGAACCACCATGGACCGCCTCCTCCTTGTTTACTCTGCCCCGGGATTCATAGGCTCCGCCCTACCAGCACCAGAAACGCAGGCCGCCCCCACTTCTGCCCGGCGTCTATACGTGGGGTCTAGGATCCGAACTCAGGACCTTCCGCCTGCAAGGCATAGGCTTAACCCCTGAGCCACCTCTCCAGCCCCCCCATGTATAATTCTTATAGTGAACTTTTGAGCTCTGTCAGGTTGACTTCCTGAAGCCTGCTCTGTGACTGGATCATGAGATTATTTGCCTCATGTCTCAGAGCTATTAAGTGGTGGAGCATGGTCTTCATGGGTTGTACCCTTCACCACCAGGCTGATCAACTGTCCAAGTTAGATGCTAGATGCTACATATAGCTGGTACAGCTCCATTTGATGAAATTAGCAATATAGGTGAAGAAAAGAAAGCAATACTATTTAATAGATCTCTTAATGCCATGTCCATGATCTAAGAGGCAGAAAACTGTCATTATCCTTACATTCTTCCAGGTAGAATAAAAAAGGCTTAGTTTATTAACCTCATTTTGTTGTTCAAGTTGTTGGTGTTTAGGAAGGCCCTCCCAACAATGGGAGACGGCAAGGATTTGTGATCAGATTTTTTTAAAAATTTCTTTAAAACTTATTTTAGTGTGTGAGTGTGTCTGTATCTATGTCTATCAAAGGGCACTATGTGTCCCTTTGGAGGACCAAGGGTGACTTCAGGAATCATCCTGGATTGTTGCAGTCCAGGGCTCCCCTCAACAAGGTGGCCAAGGCTTTGGCGAATGGAGACAGACACATAGCTCTCTGGGCTGAGTGAATCTGAGCTCTTTATTCAAATTTTTAGCAGTGTTTATATACTTTAGAAAACTGAGAGTAAAGGCCAGGGGATGTGTCACTATGTCCATAGGGAAAACATCAAAGAAAACCAGGACCAAATTCTTTACAGGATTATGTAAAACATATTCATTCCAGGTAACAAAGGAAGAGCAGAGGTGACATTTGTTTTCTGTGTTGGGACAGACATGATGTCTCCAGGTAGAGTTAAAGCAGGCATGTCACTTAGTTGCTAAAAGTAAAGGGACAATGAATATTTCAAAGCAGATTTTCTCTGGTTTATGTATAAACATTAAATGTGTGGGGAAGTGACTGTAAACTAGCTAGTACTGAGAAAAACAACAACAAAAGATCTAAGAACATACAGCAGGTAGATTCAAAATTCCAGAGGAAGGAATCCTTCTGCCAGAAGTAAAACTTAATTTATATAGGGAGAGCCCCTAGCAACTGCCCATTTAGATGTTAATGTGTCACTCCTCAGCCAGCAGGCTTTAGGCCTGAACCAGACAGTAACACTAAGGCAGGCAGTAACACTAAGGTCTGATTATTCCCATATTTTCCTTAATTTTCTTATTTATTTCAAATAATGCCATGTCCTTTTTCCAGAAAGCGTTTCCTTGAAATAATATTCTGCCATGCTGGGACCTTGTCCACCAGGATGGTCGGATAAGGACGAGGCACCGAATTGCTTCTACCTCCTTTTTGCTTTGCTCTGGGATTGCCCAGGCCTGTTCACAGGGTGGGAAGTGCAGGCCACTATGGTTTCTGCCTGATCTTTTTACATGGGACCTGGGATCCAAACTCAGGGCCTTCTGAGCCATCTCTCTAGCTCAACCAGATGTTTTTATGATTGTCTTCTAGTGTTACTATTGTTCTACTTTTTCTCCTACTCAGATTTGCATTTGAGAGAGAGAGAGAAAGAGAGAGGAGGGAGGAGTGGGGAGGAGAAAAAAAATTTCACAGTCCTATCCTTTATAATCTATTCTGAAGAAAACCTAGACATTTTGTAAATCATCCCTGTGGATTTCCTCACTTTACCCTGCTGAGTGCATCTAAACTGAGGAGCTTTTGCTGTATGGTGCTGGAGAAATTGTTGTGGTCAGTATTGCCTGATGCTATTTTGAAATAATTCATAGAACTGTGTATGACTGTGGAAGTAGCAGGTGCTATAAAAAGAACAAATAGTGCCAATTATGATGTGAGGATTCCTAGGGATTGATAAGGGAGGAAAGGGATCAAAAATTAAATCACCACACTTTGGCACTATGCTTTTTTAATCATCTTACTAAATTATGATTTCTGTTTGAAGAAAACAAATGAGAACAAAGGATATGTTTAGAATACAATCTTTGTGTTTTAAATTTGACTAATATACAGTTTTAGCACTTTCATTGAGTTCTCAGTCAGCTTGTGTTCAAAGTGCCAATTAACCAATAAATATTGTGAAAAACAAGAGTCAAAAATGTTTGTGCCACTCCTGCTAATGAACTGCTAATGAAATTGTGCCTGGGTGGGAAAGGCATGTACTCTGAATGTCCTCAACAGTATTCTCTAGAAAATGAGCAATAGCATATTGGATGCTTCTGACTCCTAGGGAAATAGGTATATTTAACTCCCTCAAGCCTAGTTTATCAGCGTTTTACCTCCTTATGAAGGGAACCTTATTCCTGTATCTTGTAGCTAATGTTAATTGTGGCAAGAATTTAAAAATAGTATTTACTTAGCTCAATAGTCTTGAAGTGGGTTTAGAGAGATAAGAACTGTCTTGGGTCTCTGAGTGATTCCTTTTTCTTTTCCAATTTTCTTGAGTCTTTTGTCCTTGCCTCCAAAACACACACATACATACAGAGTAAATCAGAATGGTTCTGAAAAGATGAGGGACCAAGGAATGGACGGGGAACATATCGTACAAAAGAGATACGGTAAACTGGCAAATCCAGTTCTTACCACAGAAAACAAATATTCCCAGCACTGAGCGTAAAAGTGCCCAAATTAAGGGGCTCTGCCGTGCTCAATAATCTCACTTCTCTGGTCTTCTAAGAAAGAGGCAAGAAAAGGTAGAGACAAGGAAACAGAGATAATCCACTAACTGAGAACCAGGTAAGGATGTACACTATGAGCCTCTTTACCTCTTCCATCCCAGGCTCCTTTACTTCATCTCTGGAATTATTAAATCTGGTGGGGCTGGTATAGGTCTCTAGAGCTGACAGGAAGAGTTGCTGCATGTGCTTAAAAAGTCTGATGATTGAGTGGGGTGAAATGTTGACAGGGCTACAGTGGGAGTTCTAGTTTTTCTGGTCAAAATGTTGTCATCCTTTATTGCTATCTCAATCTTCTCATTGCATATGCATTCCCCTAGTTCAGGTTTTGTTATGTCTAATGAGGACAATTCTGACAGCCTACCAACTTGCTTATTTCTTGAAGTCTCTCTGTTTTATGTGTTGAGTCCCAAATACTTAATGTAATTGTACATTTCAGGAAAGTGGTCTCTGGATTTGATTTTATGTGTCCTTACCCCTCTTCTTCTTTTTCTTACTACTTACTATTCAGTAGTCCTGAATTGGTGTTGTTCATGGGGATGTCCTTCTTGGAACTCAATACAGCAAGTAGCCCAGATGGTAGACTGGCTACAGACTAGATGTTCTGAATGGTACAGACTATGGTAGAATGCTTAGAAAACATTAGACTCTTGCCCAGTCTTCAATGTGTGCTCGCTCACCAGCTACTTGTAGAAAGAAAAGGATACCATATCCCAAATATCTTTATTAGAACCCTAGATATAATGGCTATTTCAGAAGCTTCTATTGTAACAGGAAATCTTCTCTTTTTATGTGTGTGATATATGCAAGTATGTTTGTGGGGTGTGTGTGTGTGCCTGTTTATGCATCTTATAAAGGCTGATGGTGGGTGTCTTCTGTTACTCTCCACCTTATTTTTGCTGTACTTGTCTAGACTGATTTGCCAGTTAGCCCCCCACCCATACTTAGGATCCTCCCCTTTCTGCCCCCTCCCAAGTGCTGTTGTTACAGGTGTACATCATCAATGTCTGCTTTTTACATGGGTGCAGAGGGTCTAAAATCAGGTCTTTATGCTTGTATAGCCATTTCCCCAGTCCTTAGAGAAAATCTAATTTCCATTGCTTCTTTGAATTCTGTGTATAGAAATTGCAGATCAGCTATCATCTGTCTTCCGTGAGCACTGGAAAGGAGACAGTAGTTTGGTCACTACTCATGAGATTTACAATGGAGGCTGTGAGGGTATCTGTTCTGAGGGACTCTACTGCAACCTGAAGATTTCTGCTCTCACTTGGAAGTCATACCAGAGAAGGCCCTGCCCAGATTCTAGATTCTATGACTGAGAGTAAAAGATCAGTTTAGTGAGAATTTGTATTTTTCTGTTTGTCATTATTTCATCCTTAAAAAAAAAAAAAAAGTATATAACTTTAAGTCCAACCCAGAATGGCTTGGTGTATGCTTTCCTGTCAAAAAAAAAAAAAAAAAAAGGTCTCCATTTGTAGTTCACTTAAAAAATAACAACATAAAGCATGGTTCAGGGTTCAGCACCCTAGAGATATTTGTGCACATTTTTCTGTTACTTGTTCAGTTCAAGTTCTGCCTTGGAGACAGGATAGATGCTCATTTGTGTGAGGCAGGGATCTTGCCAGGGCTTGTTTAGAGGTTTGAATAAAAAGGCACGATAGGGCTATGGTAGTCATGGCAACCAGGCCTGTAATGTCTCAGCTCTGACCAACCCTAGTTAGGAGGTTGTCAGTCCCAGTGTGGCATTGCTTCCTGTGGCATATTATTCCTATTCTGTCTGTCTGGGATGGCCAGGGTGGGAGGAGGGAGCTGGTGTGGAAACTTACCTTTCTGGAGGCCTACTGTGTGCCCTGGAGCTGAGCCTGAGTAATTGGTCCTTGCCCTTCAGAAATTCCGTTATGTAATGGAGAGGTTTTTACTCTTAACACAAAGCTCCAGAACTTCACAAATAAAATGTCTTTGTTTCATCTGGGTTGACATTTACCTTCTGGGTGGGGAGCTGTGGGAGGGTTGCTTTTCCTTCTTTTGAGTACTAACACGGTTCTTTCTTATTTGCTCTTCACAAAGGGTTTAGCATATTAGGGAAAGCATACATAGTAAATTCTTTTTACTTGGCATCTAAGGACACAAAGATTCAGAAAAATAAGAAATTCAGCTAAACACACTTGATTGTCAAAGACAGACCTTCCTGGATAACAGAGTTCCACAAGTCATGGTAGTATGACCAGCTGGAGGAGCCTTTTGGCTTTCTGCCTTTGTGTCCACTTATGACTTGAAAGCCCTGAGTGAGGAATTTCCTCATTTGAGCCCACAAAGGATACTTCATACCTCTTCCCTCTCCTGAAGCCACAAAATGCTAGGCAGACATTCGAGTATCCATCTCACCTGGCACTGTTTGCTGAGACAGTGCAGCCAAGTAATACCACATTTTCACTGCCCGAGGAGGTCTCTGTTGCTGTAAGTCTAAGAGGGACAAATTTTAATAACTGGGCACTGGAAAAGTTGGAACAAACACTGAGTCAGGGAACATTTGCTAATAGGTAAAATGTATCTTTTCCAGCAGTGACAAATTGGCTTTTTGTGGGGTGAATTCTATTTATAGCTATGTTATATTTGGCTTTCAGATGTTCAAATTTGACTGCTTTTTAAAGGAACACTTTTTACAAGCCCCACTGGTCTGTTTTCTGACAGATGACCCTGTTCTCTTCACCACCCTTCCCTTCTGATCATTTGAATTGGCTTCTCTTTCTTACCTCTTCTTCTTCCAGGGTTACTCTGTCCAGGTGCTCCATGGTCTTAGGCTTCCTAGACTCATTTTCCTCTTTTCTGCCCTTCCCAGAAGTGCCCTCAGGAGGCTTAGTCTAGGATCTGAGCTTAGGGGATAACTTGGCTCCTAGAAATAGTTCCTGTTATACCGGACTGCAACTGATTGCTGCTCAAGGGACTCAAAAGGACATGGTATTCTATATCTGAGCAAATAAAAATTTTAAGCAACTTTATTGAGGCATAATTTATATACATAAGGTTCACTCATTTGAAGTACGCAATATGGGAATAATTCTCAAACATCTATGATAAGTAGGTGAAACCAAGGGGGGTAGTTTCTCTAGACTGTGGTGTGTTATTGACAAAATAACTTCAAAAGAAAATTTGGGGAACCACAGCCAAGTTTTTTACTACTCTGAGTTAAAGGCTGTATAATAGAAACAAACAACTGCCATTCATCATCATCTTTATCTCATTTTATAAAAGGACATTTTAACACTGTGTTTCTGGGGATCTATTCTCTTCCTTTGTTTTCCTCTTCAATAACTCAGATTACAGGTTGGCTCTGGAGGTGCCTTGGGTGGTATTACAATATAAGATAAAAATCAGGGGCTGACAAGGAGTTTAAGGCGAGACTCAGTGGAGTTTCTGGTCCTAGAGAGTCCTAGAAAATTGCATGTTTGAGGTCAGACATGATGGCTCAGTGGGTAAGATGCCTGATGACCTGAATTTAATCCCTAAAACTCACATTGTGGAAGGGGAGAACTGATTTGCAAAAATTGTCCTCTGATCTCTACTTGTATGCCATGAACTGCCTGTCCCCTCCCTTCAAATGTAAATAATTGTATAAAATTTTAAAGGTTTACAGCTGGGAATGCGGAAAGACCTTAAAGAAGCATGAATTAAATTCATGTTTCATTGTTAGCAGGAAACTTCAACCACACACAAAGATTAGGGGCTCCTCTCCCTTTCCCAGATTTTCCTTGTCATTCTATCCTGCTTCAAGTATAAATTTGTAACTTTAAAAATATATACAGATAAGGATTGGGAATGTAGACCAGTTGATAGAGTTCTTGTCTAGCATACATGAAACCCTGGTTTCCATTCCCCATTAGTGTATTGTTAGTGTATAGTCCACCTGCATTGTTGCTGATAAATGACCATCAAATGGCTTAAGGGAACAAGGTGTTTATTCTCTGTTATGATTTTCCAGTTACAGTTCTCAGTCCAGCTTGGTGGGAGAGCACACACCAACATCAGGGCCGAGGGAACTGGCCACACCATCACCACATAAAGACTGAGAAATGGACAAGCCTTACTTGCCAGACCAGCATGTCTGGCCAAGTGTACAGAAGGATGCCAACTTTCTCAACCAGCAGTCTGTATTTTATTCCAGGACCTAATCCCATCCACCATGGGTTGGGCCTTCCACATCAACTAGACAATCTCCTTCCTGCAGGTCTGCTCTGGGCTTAACTCAACCATCAACTCTCTACAACTGTGCCCAGAGTTCAAACCCTCAGTCAAGTTGATACCTGTGCCTAACCATGACATGTATAAAACCAGATGTGGTAACACATACCTGTAATCTCAGCACTCAGAGGTAAAGAAAAGCAGGAGGGTCAGAATGTCAAGATGGTTCTTGGTACATAGTAAGTTTGAAGTCAGCCTGCCTTAATTAAAACCCTTCCTCTCTCTCTTTCTAAAGATATATAGATTAATAGAAATATATAGATGGGAATATGTTTATGTGTATGTACTGCCTCATACAGGCATGAGGGATGTAACATGGCCTCCTCAGAGGTCCTAGAAGCAACTGACTCCTTAGTAGCAGTGAATTATTTATTGCATTAAATCTTGGTTTTGGGCTGGAGAGATGGCTCAGAAGTTGAGTCTCTGCCTTGAAAGCAAAAAGTCCTGAGTTCAGATCCCAGGTCCCATGTGAAAATGCCAGGCACTTTCAACCCTGGTGGGTAGAGCCTGGGAAATCCCAGAGAGAAGTAAAAAGGAGGTAGAAGCAATCCAGGATGATTCCCAGAGTCACCCTTGGTCCTCCACAGTGACACTCAGTGCCCTTTCACATATACAGACACACACACACACACACACACGCACACACACACACACACCCACACACACAGAGCATAACTAATAAATAAAGTTAAAAAAAATACTGTTCTCTACAAAGCCTTTGGAAATGACTGATTCCAGGATTGAGGAAAAGAAATGGAAAAGATAAACCTAGAATAACCTCCTCCTCCTCCTCCTCTTCTTCTTCTTCTTTATTAAGGCAGAGTTTATTAGAGGAGAGAAAGAACAGAATTCACAGATTCCAGACATGGAGAACCATGAGGGGCAAGGAGCTGGAAAAGAACTCATGCACTCCAGATGTGGAGGGCCATGAGAGGCAGGTGCCTCTGGAACTTCTTATGGAACCAGAAAGTAAGGAAGTACTTTGAAAAAAAGAATGATAGAGAGGAAGGAACTTGCTTAAAGAATATAAGAAGTTTCTTCTTTCTGAAGAAACTCCTAATTGCTGTAGTTGAAACAATTTGAACAACAAAATAAACAATAACTCTTAGAATAAGGAAACAGTTTGTAGAAGCACTGGTAAGATTAAAAATGATCTTTAGTTAATTAATGGTATTAATTGTACTATGTTTAAGATATTAACCTTATGAAAGGGGTGTTCAGAATATATTTAAACGCTATTTTTTCAACTTTATGTGAATTTAAAATAGTTTATAGTAAAGAAGAGAAAATCTTGTTCACATTTCTAAGATCATTGAGAATTGGCTGATCCTCCCTCAGTTCAGTGTGGCCTACCTCCAACTGGCAGTTTGCATCTAGATTGGCTCTGTGGGTCTCTCATCTGTTTTGGACCAGAAAGATAACAGTGACAAGTTTTCCTCATAGTGATGACAGAATCCCAAGGGACAAGCCAAACACAAAAGCATAGTCCAAACATCTGTTCATGGCACATTTATTCATGTCCCACTGGCCAGAGTATCTCATAAGCCAAGTCCAAAATGGAAAGGCAGAAAGTGTAAGGAGATGAGCTACAGGGTTGCATGGTACAGTATAATTGGCAGGGAAGAAGAAAACTTGTGTCGATGTTGCAGTTGGCTATAGATTTTTTCTTTGGGTAAAGCAGGTGTTGGGTATGTGGGTCCTGGCCTGTGACTAAAGCCAATGACAATCCCAGCAGGTTGAGAACTCATGCATGGGGTCTCCTTATTTAGAGTGAAATTTGTAAAGGCTGGGATAATCAATGTTGTGATCTGATCCCAAAGAGTCATGAGTGGAGCAATAACCTTTGTAGCCTTTGCAGACTTAATTAACTGTATTTTGGGATCCCAAACTTACTTTCTACTTTCCTCTTCCCTCTATCCCCATTTCCCTCACTCTTTTCTGTGTGTATCTTGTCTCTTTTTGCTTCTATTTTGCTTTTCCCCAGTGTTCTTTTTGCTGCTTTTTCCTATTTACCAGAAGCTAAAAGATGCAGGTCAAATCGCATTCTCTCAAACTTGGCCCTTGGCATAGTTAGGCACAGGTATCACTTGACAGTTGAGGGTTTGACTCTGGGCACATTTGTAGACAATTAGTGGTTGGGTTAAGCCCAGAGCAAACCTGCAGAAGATTGTTTTGCTGATGGGGAAGGCCCACGTGGGTGGGATTAGGTCCTGGAATAAAACACAGAGAGCTGGTTGAGAGAGTTGGTATTCTTGTGTACACTTGGCCAGGCAGCTGTTCTAGCAAGTAAGGGTCCTCCCTCTCTCAGCCATTATGTAGAAATGGTGTGGCCAGTTCTCTAGGCCCTGGGTTTGTGCTCTCTTATCAAGCTAGACTAAGAACTGTAACCAGACAAAATAAACCCCTTATTCCCCTGAGCCATTTGATGGTGATTTATCAGCAACTATGCGGGCGAACTGTTACAGCCCTTTTCCTAATAGAGTGGAAATGTTTGCCATGTCATTTTTTGTTGTTTGTTTGTTTATTTGTTTTCCATCTGCCACTGCTGCTGTCACGACTAGTTTCATATATTTTAAGTGAACATAACCTTTATTTTGAGTTAATGCTATTGTGGTTCCTCTTGTCCTCTGTGGCTGCTTATGTGAACAATTCTGGAATTTCTTCCAAATAAAATAATGATTCAGATAAGATCTTAATTTCTTTCTTGGCCAGCACAAGTACATTTATATCTGAAGCTTGTAAATTCATGTCCTTTTTATCCTCCACTTTTTAACTTAATTTATTTGTGTGCGTGCGTGCATGCGTGTGTGTGTGTGTGTGTGTGTGTGTGTGTGTCCCTGTGGAGACCCAAGGGTGTCTTCAGGAATCACCCTGGATTGCTTCCACCTCTTTTTTGCTTCTCTCTGAGGTTTCTCAGGCTCTACCCACCAAGGTCAGAAGTGCAGACCACTGGCGTTTCTGCCTGGCATTTTTATGTGGGACCTGGGATCTGAACTCAGGTCTTTCTGCTTGTGAGGCAGTCTTAACCCCTGAGCCATCTTTCCAGCCTTACTCCCCATTTCTAACTTGGATCAAAAATCAGAAAATGTAAGATACTACCATTGTTATTAAAAGTACTAGCACTTTTAAAACTAACTGTTAATATGACTAATTATTAAGTCTATTCTAGTGAAAATCCATATTGTAAATAAGTCAAAATTTCCTCTTATAAAAGTTTTCATTCAAATAATTACCAAGCATTCACTGTATAACAGGACATGCAATAGCCCTTAGTGAGAAAATGATGAGCCTGAAGGAGATAAATTGAAAAATGTAACAATAGATTATGGTATATGCTGTAAAAAAGTGTTTACAGTGCTTTGAAAGCCCTTTAAGTGTACAGATCTAGTCTGAGGAAGCGGGATCCCTCTCACATAAGTATTACTTAACTGGAATTACAGGTGTGAGAAGATGGAGGTTAAGGTTAAAAGGAACATTCTGGGTGAAGGGAATAGTTGGTAATAGAAGGAAGTATGTTCTTCCATGGATTGGGAATGGGGGAAGGGTGGATTAAAAAAAAATCAATAGATTTAGGTGATAAGTGGGTGAGATATAGTCAAGTAGAGGTGAATATTGAAGACAGTCTGTGTGGTATATATTCAAAAAGGAAGTATGATTTTTTTTTAATTTGGTATTTCTATATCATACAGCTAAGGGACTATGCTATTTGTTTTGTTATTTTGGAACCTAAGTATCCTTTCCCTTCACATATTCAGAAGTGAAGTCAGATTTATCCCTCCTCTCTTGTTTCTCTTGTCCCCTCCCTTCCTCTCCCCTCCACTCTTCCTTCCTTTCCCCTTCCCTTCTCCCTTCCTTCCCCCTTCCCTCTCTCCTCCCCTCTCTCCTCCCCTCTCTCCTTCCCTCCCCTTCCCTCCCCTTCCCTCCCCCATCCCTCCCCCATCCCTTCTTCCTCCCCTCCCCTTCCCTCCCCTCCCCTCCCCTCCCCTCGTCTTCTCTCCTTTTTCCTTTCCTTTCTTCTGTTTTTTTTCAAAATATTGTCTCTTGTATCCCAGGCACCTCTTGTGATGTAGTTGAGAATGACCTTGAACTTCTGATCTTTCTCTTCCTACTCCCTTAATGCTAGAATTATAGATGCACGCTACTATTTCCAGTCTCTCAAGAAACCCCTTCTATGAGATGTTTTATCTCTACATCCATTAATATTCATATTTATGTTGGATATGTTGGTACATGTGTATAATCTCTATACTTAGGAGGCTGGTGCAGGAGGATGGGAGTGTTTGAGACCAGACTAGACTGCATAGTGAATTTGAGGACCTGAGTTTGAATCCCACACAGAGTTCAGACCTGTAGCATGAGTGTCTGTACTTCCAGCACTCATAAGGGAGATGGGAGACAAAAACAGGAGAATCCCTAGAAGCTTACAGGCTAACTATCCCAGTGGGGGCAGGGAGGGAAAGAAAGCAAATCAACCCATCAAAGAGACCCTGTCTCAAGATGGAAGTCAAGAACCAATACCAAAGGTGTTGCATGTGCCATACCCACCATCATTTGTACATACACTATCACTTTTGTATTCCTAGAACCTTCCATGGTCATCTGGTGTTTAGTAGTTGCCTGGTAAATATACTTTATGTGAATGATTAAATGAATGGTTGTAACATTCCATTTGTAGTATGTAATACTGTAGTTGCTTTGAAACTATCCATGTGCGTTGCATATGAATAGCCCATTCTTTAACAATACTTGTTTTCCTAGCTAATGAATCTGATAAATGGGTGTGGGTTTTTAGTTTCTCTTAGTTCTACTGTCTGCTTCCTTTGGTTTCAGTGTCTTGCTGCCTTTCAGTTGCTTCCTTCTTCTTTCTCATAAATGCTGTACACCAAACTCTATTGTAAGGCCTATGAGAGCCCAAAAGAAAGAGATACAGTCTCTGTGTTCAGGGAAGAAAGAGATGCAACGGAATCTGGTTAAAACAAAAGAGGATGATGAAGCAAGAAGCTTGCTGACATTACTGGCTGTGTTAGGTGCTTCGAGACTGGCAGAGAAGGGGCAGAAAGAATGTTATGGAGGACGGAATACTTGTTTGCCATTCTCCTGCTTCTAGCAAAGAAGCTTGTTAGCCAAATTTAAAATCAGAATAGCTTAACAGGTTCTAATGAGTTGATATTGGTCTCTTAGATTAATATGAATACTTCTGTCTGCCTTGCCTCAGCCTCTTACAGGTTTCTTATAACAATAAAGGGAAGCTATGTGAATAGAATGTGGGGGTCAGGAGAGACAGAGCTGGGTAAAAGGAGTGAACCGGACATAGTATTCTGATCTTCAAGAGCTAGGCAGTACTGTTGGCATATTATTAACTAGCCATTCTGGCCCAGTGTCCCACCAAAAGCCCATCTTTTGAAACTTTTTTCTTCTTCTTGACTTTCTCAGGTCAGGCTGTTCCTGCAGGATCCCATGTGCGGCTGAATCTTCAGACTGGAGAAAGAGAGGTGAAACTCCAACAAGAAGACAAATTGCAAAATAATTTGAAAGGGTTGAAAAAAGGCAAAAGGTATAGTATTGATCTTAGGGAATGAAAGACTGAGAGATAACATTAATTTTAAAATACTGGAAATGTAACCCAGATTTACATTACTCTTTAAAAATATGAAAGTAATAGTGTAAAATTTGTGATAAATCTGTCAGCAATTTATGAAAGTTTATTTCTTATCAATCTTTGGAAAGAAGCAGTTTGCAAAGCAAATTGATACTTTAAGAAAGGCTTAGGGGGAATACTTAATCTGCTTTAAAAATGAAGCTGTTTTTTCCCACTACTTTAACAGCACCCCATTTAAGTCCCAACAATTAACATGCTGATTACAGATGAGTCATCTATTCATTAAAACAGCCTGGTTAGGCCTTATGCTTCGAAGTAATACTTCTTTGGTGAACAGTAAGCTTGCATTTAACATCTTTAATTCAGACTAACTTTTTCTTGTTAGTATTAAAATAGACTTTCTCATAATATATGAGTTAGAAGCTACTGCATTCTCCAATGGTTACAAGTTACCTTAGTTTTTAATAACCAGTTTAGGTTATTTTATTTTTTTAACTTTATTCATTCATTTTGTGTGTGTGTGTGTGTGTGTGTGTGTGTGTGTGTGTGTGTGTGTGTATGTGTATCAGAGGGTACATGTGTCCCTGTGGAGGACCAAGGGTGACTTTGGGAATCATCCTGGATTGCTTCTAGCCTCCTTTTTGCTTCCCTCTGGGTTTTCACAGGCTATGCTGCCTATCCGGGACAGAAATGCAGCCCGCTGCCATTTCCGCCAGGCGTTTTTATGTGGGAACTGGGATCCGAACTCAGAACTTTGTGCTTGTGAGGCCATCTTTCCATCTCAAGTTATTTGATTTTAGAGAATTAACAGTCTCTATTTTTTCTGTTTGTTACCTAGAATTAACAATTTTCCTTGCTCGATATTTCCTGAATGTGGTAGAAGGAGACTGAGGCATGAGTGTCAGGGATTCTAGAACTCTGAAATTTGGAAGCTCAGAATATATGTATAGTGTTTTAAACACAGTGACCAACAAATTATGGCCAGCATGTTGAGACTGCTACCTGTTTCAGTGTGGCTTGAAAAACGGTTAGTTCTTAGAGATTTTATGGTTGAAAAATCAGAAGAATGGTATTTAATGATTCATGAAAATCATGTGATGTTTAGATGCTCATTTGTTTACATATCATCTATGACTGCTTCTTGATACAGAGCTAGAGTTGAGTGGCTGAGACAGAGCCCACAAATCTTAAAAATATTAACTGGTTATTGCAGATAGTTTGTGGCCCCTTTTCTGAAGCATGTAATTATTGGTATGGATTGGATATTTGATACTGAAAACAGAGCAAGTCTCATTTGACAAAGCTGATATAAAATGAGAACCTGTGTCACTGTTAAGATTTGGAAAACATTCCTGTCTCTCAACGGTTCATGTGTTGGAATTTATTCCTCTGTAAAGCAACATGAAAAGTGATGGCACTTTTGAGTGGAAGGGCATTGGAGAGCTACCCTTGAAAATTAATTAACATAGTTTTCATGGGACCCCATTTAGCCAGTTGTTATAAAAAAAAAAAAAAGCAATCCTGAGCTCCTCTGAATCACTCTGGCTTCCAGCCTCACATGTGACCACTCTAGCACAGTCTTGGTAAAGTGCCACATACCATCAATCACTCACCAGAAAACAAGTATACAGGCTGCCCAATTTTGGACTTTAGTCTCCAAACTATCAGATGAGCTAAGCAAACTTTTTTTCTTTATATAATACTCAGACTCAGTAGCAGTGGCAGACATTCTAATACAGTCAACTTTTGCAAAATATAAAAATGTTAGGACTCAGGGGGAGGAGGAGGGAGGGAGGGAACTGGTGTACCTAATAAGTTTGTATGAGCTGAAATAAAAAAAAAATGTTAGGACTAAAAAAATTGTTTTCCTTTAGAGAATATTAGGGATGCTATTTCTCAATTAGTTTTATTCTCTGAAACTTTTGTATGCAAATTCAATGAATTTATGTGTCTTTCCCTGCTAACTCTTTCCCCATTCCAGTTCTACTGCTAGTGTCCTGGCTATTCATTGGTGGTCTAGGCACAGAGATCATTGTTGTATTATTTTGCTTATCTGTTTATTCCATTTTGGAGAATAAGACATGCAGCATTCCATCAGATTGTCAGACTAGTTGGTGAACCCACAGAGTAAAGAAACACTGATCTAGAGAGAGCTAGGGGAATCCATTAAGTCTAATTCATGGAATCTTTTCCACTACTGCTGCTGAATATGTTGCTAGCCACACTTGTTACTCAGCTTTGTCTGTGGGCTGTTAAGGCTTGGAGCAGAGACATTGCCTTTGGGTTGTCTCAGAAGATTCTTTTGACTCTGTCTGACTTCAGACATATTTTTAGGCATACAAAGCATGAGGTGGTTTTAATCTATGTGCTTTTAATATCTCCATAAAGCATCTTTTGTCCTAGGATAACCAGCTTCTTTGGATGCTTCCTCCTATATTAGAGGACTTACTACATTCAGGTTGCATCATCTTGGGTTAGATATTTGCCATGAAGTATGGTATAATGGTAAAAAGATGGATCAAGGAAAAGCTGTTTACTTGTATTCATTGATTTCACAAAGGTCTATGGAGTGTGCATGTTCTAGCCATTGGAAATATAGTAGCTAGCCATTGGGAATATAGCAGTAAACAAAACAGACAAGGTGACAGCCTCCGTAAGGTAAATGGAGACCTGGAGTCAAGCAGAAAAAGAATTAAATAAACATATAACAAATTATAACAAGTGCTAGGGAAGAAACAAGCAAGGTGATGAGCCTTTATAGAAGACAAGTTTAGATAGAATGATTTGAGAAGTCCCTATCAACATATTCGAACTGAGACCTTAAAAAATGAGGAAGATGTAGCTCTGCAAAAGGTTAGATATTTAAGTTTAGGGTTTATAGAATTTTAGTTTTTGAGTTTTAAAAATTTGACTTTGAGCTTTAAAAAATCAAGAAAGTGACCAAAATGATTAAAGAGAGAAGAGGGAGTCTGAAAGGAGATAGAAATGGATAGGCAAGTAGGGACTACAGCATATGGAGTTTTATTGTGTGTGTGTGTGTGTGTGTGTGTGTGTGTGAGTGAGTGAGAGAAAGAGAGAGAAAGAGAGAGAGAAAGAGACGAGTTGGGGGGGCACTATGTTTCCCTATGGAGGCCCAAGGGTGACTTCGGGAATCATCCTGGATTGCCTTTTAACTCTTTTTTGCTTTGCTCTGGGATTTCCCAGACTCTGCCTTCCAGAGCCAGAAGTACAGGCCACCACTATTTCTGTTTGACATTTTTACGTGAGATCTGGGATCTGAACTCAGGTTCCTTTTGTTTTCAAGGCAGAGCCTTAGCCTCTGAGCCATCTTTCCAGCCCAATATGTGGAGTGTTAAAAGGAGCATATTGACTATTCATTATTTTTTATTTTATTTTATTCAATTGTGCGTGTATGCATGTGTGCGTGTGTGTGTGTGTGTGTGTGTGTGTGTGTGTGTGTGTAGAACCACGGGCAAATTTGGGAACCACCATGGATGCCTCCACCTCCTTGTTTACTCTGCCCCTGGATTCACAGGCTCCGCCCTACCAGCACCAGAAACGCAGGCCGCCCCCGCTTCCGCCCGGCGTCTATACGTGGGGTCTAGGATCCGAACTCAGGACCTTCCGCCTGCAAGGCAGAGGCTTAACACTTGAGCCACCTCTCCAGCCCCATTGACTATTCATTATTTATCTTTGAAAAATCATTGGAGAATTTTAGGTAAGAGAGTAATATAGTGTAGTGTAGCAAGGCAATAGTGTTTTAGCTTCTGAAGAAGAGAATGAAGATAGGAAAAAGGTGAAACAGACCAACAAGATACAACTTCAGATCAGATAAATTACAGAAGTGAGACTAAGGCCGGTGTGTCATAATGGAGAGTGGATGAATTTATAGAGATTTAATTTGGATTTGAGATCAACAAAACTTGCTTATGATTTTGAGGCAGAGGTTGAAGATAAAAATAAAGAGTAAAGCTTCATTTTGATGTTTGAAAATCACTATGTACTTATAGTGCTTCTTACTGAAATAGAGAGTTGAGATTGGGACAGATTTATAGAGACAATTATTGAGCTATTTTTTAGATTCAGTAAGTTTGAGGGCATGTTAAACATTGAGACCCAAGATATATTAGTTAATTTATTGTTACTTTTTTCATTGATGTGACTGAATATCAGAAATAAATAACTTAAGGTAGGATTATTTATTTTGGCTCATGGGTTCAGAAATGTCTGACCATTGTGTCAGAGCAGACACTACAGAGCAGAAAGCAGTCCATATCTTGGTGAACAGGAAACAGAACAAAAGGGATATAGGATGGAACTCCTGTAATATAAAGCCCCCAAACACATGCCCCTCCCAGTGACCTACTTTCTCTAACTAGGATCTACCTTCTATCTTTTACCACTGCCTCAAAATGTCTTTATATTATGAATCCATCAAGGAATTAATTCATCAGTGAGATCTGAACCCTCATAATCTAATTGTCTCTAGAAATGCCCTCACAGACACACTTAGATGTGTGTTTTATTAATCTCCGAGGCATTTCTTAATATGCTCAGGTTGACAAGATTAACCACGACAGGTAGTTATGCAAGAGCTTGCTTGTTCAGAAAAGAGATTTGAACTAAAGGTATCTGTATGTGCATCACTGGCAGATAGATATTTTAAAAATATCATCTTAGAGATGGAAAAGAAAAGATTATTCAGGACTGAACTATGAAGCATTCCAACATATAGGGCTCAAGAAGAGATGAACCATCAGAGAGATAGAGAAGGAATGAGTAACCTGGTGAGTGTTACAACAAGCAGCTAACAAAACAGAATTAGAAGGGAGAATGCATTGTGAAAATGTTGCTGAGAGGTTGAAGAACATGAAGTTAGTGGCAAGTCCTTTGGATATGATCATCAGTTATTGGTAATTTTGATGAACAGTGTCCTAGTTACATACACTCTTTGTTGCTGAGACAATACTCGAAAACACAACTAGTCTAAGGGAAGAAATGGAGATTTGTTTGGCTTATGGTTCCAGAGGGGAGATACAGTTCATTATGATAGAAAAGACATGACAGGGCAGGTAGCAGCTGGAGGCAGCTTAGGTCACCATAGAGATCATGGGGACTGAGAGAGCAAGGCGCAAACTACTAGAGCAGAAGCAGGGCAGGGTTAACTCACCTCTAGGCTCACCCCTGTGATATGTCTTCAGCAGGGCTTACCTCCCAAAGTTGCCACAACTTTCTGAAAGCATCAACTAAAAACTCAAATACATTTTATGCTGTGGGGGATAATTTATATTCAAAACCATGACAAACAGTGTTAGTGGCATGAGTATACGACAGATATAGCTCAGGTATTCTTGCCTAGCATGCTCATTGATGAAACCCTGCATTCCATCCCCAGCACAGCATAAAACCAGGTGTTTGTAGGTGGGGAGGAAGCAGGCAGGGAGGCATTTATAATCCCAGAACTGGAGAGTTGAAGGCAGGAGGATAAAAAGTTCAGTCATATTCAAAGTTCCACAGTAAGTTTGAATTCAGCCTGTAGTACATGAGACTCTGTTTCAAAATAAAAACAGTAGAAAACAAAAACAGAAAACAAACAAAGCAAAACTCCCAGTGGCAGTGATAAAATGGAGACAGAAGCCAGATTAGGGCAAATAACAGTGTAAATAGGATTAAGAAGAATGATAGGGAGTGAAGACAGGTTCACAAAATTTCATTCTTTATAGAAGCAGGGAAAATAACGTAATAGCTAGAATAGATTATGAGTCAAGGAAGTGCTGGATTGTTAGTAGGAACAGCTCCAATTGAGAGAAGAAATTACTGATGTAGGCAGGAGAGAGGAAGTGTAATTATGGAAGTTAAAGCTTTCGTAAAGGCAGGTAGGTTCTAGAACATGTGTTTAATAGGAGTAGAGACACTGTCATCCATTGTACTAGAAGGGTAATAGAGAATTTAGGTTGAGTACAGATTGGCTTAGAGATGATGATAGGATGGATAAGGACATTCTTAATAACAACATCCATTTTTGTCAGCAAAGAATAAAAGAATAAAATGAGAACATCAGCTGCTGAGGTTTTGTATATGTTTGTAGGTGAAAGCCGTGTGTTTGAGAATTGATAATGATATATGACCTGGGGGAATGATGTCAAAGGTAGCACAATGGGCTTAGTCTGACCAAGTCTTGGAGAAGGAAGAGATAATCTGCTCCAGTTATGGTTCTTTCATGCTTTGTTTCCTTAGAGATGGGAACCAAAGCAGTGACATCTTCATGTACTTGGCAGTAGAAGGAGGGACTTGAGATCCTCTCCTCTACTTTGTGATATTATGCTAACCTTTTGTATAAAAATACCAGCTTTAAAGGATTAACTGACTGCTGACACATGGGATTGGCTATAAACAGTTTGGAATTGAAATTTAGAGAAAACAAGTATTTTCCTCAGAACTGTAAAGATCTCTATGAGGAATCAGGCCAAATGATAAAAAAAAAAGATCCATTAGAATATGGAGTAGAACACTACACTAGTTCTTTCTCCCCACCTTTTCTTAATCTTCTTTCACTGATTTCAATGCTAGTGGTTGAACACTTCCTTTTCCCCAGTGGATGCCTTCTCTTCAGTCACACTGAATGTCTGTGGCTGATCAGCTCTAGGGGTTTTTGTGAAACCATCTAGTCCTTGCAGATTCTGGCAGTGAGAAATGGCTGGCCTTGTCTCTGCTCCTGGATATTCTAAAATTCACTTCTTGGTTGGATCACCACACATCTCCTCTGTGTGCCTCTCCTCCATATGCAACATTAGTTTGTTTTTTTTTTTCTGTTTTCATGTGTATGTGTGTATGGGGTGTTTGTATATGTGTTTGCATGTGAGTGGACACTGTAAGCATACATACAGAAGCCTGAGGGTGGTATTGGAACTATCCTTTATCTCTTTTTCCCACATTACTGTTTTGAGATTGGGATTCTAATAAAACCCATAGCTTACCTGTGTAGTCTGGTTAGTCAGGTTTCTCTGAAGATTTAACCACTGATCCATCTCTCCAGCCCTTATGATTGGTTTTAATGTATAGATCTATACATCTCACTTATGCAAAGATAAATTGGCTTGTCAAATCAAGCCTTACTTATTATAGGCATTTTAAGTTCCGGTACCTTTTCTCTGAATCCTCTGCTTTCCAGGAAGTTTTGCTGAGTCATAAACTCAAAGAGCAATATTATAGAGACTGTTTCTGTCTGAGCATCTGGCTTTTTTTTTTTTTTTTTTGGTACGGGGTAAGCTTCTGTCTGCCCCTTTCCCTTTCCTACTTTTACAAAATAAACCCCTTTTAGCTAGTCCTTTCCTCTTTTATTTCAAGGTAAAGTCACTCTGTTGGATCCCTATTGTCTGAAGATTTAGATAAGATAATGTACTAAAAGCTGGCTTGGCAGCTTACTTTGGAGTGCCAACCACCCAGAGTACTTTCTTTTCTTGGGGAGTATAGTATGCTTCTCTAATTCTTACTTTCTCTTTGGACAGGCTAGACATCAACACTAATGCCTATACATCTCAGGACCTCAAGAGTGCATTGGCTAAATTCAAGGAGGGAGCTGAGATGGGGAATTCCAAGGAAGACCAGGTATGTGATATTCTTTGTAGTTAGTTTATACCAGGAGAGAATGATTTTATAAAGGACCATTTGCAATAAACATGGAATAATAATATTATAAAATGGTTAAAGGAGTCGTATTATAAAAAGAAAACTTTACAAGCTATTTTTAAAAAAGCATTCCTAACATTTCTGTCTAGTTTATTTTAAGATCCAACTTTCCATTACATATTTTGCTTTTAATGTTTGTTTGTTTGTTTGTTTGTTTGTTTGTTTATTTATTTATTTATTTATTGTATCAGAGGGCACTATGTGTCCCTGTGAAGGCCTAAGGGTAACTTCGGGAATCATCCTAGATTGCTTCTATCCCCTTTTTTGCTTTGTTTTGAGGTTTTCCAGGCTCTGTCCACTAGGGCTAGAAGTGCAGGCTGCCGTAGTTTCCACATGGCATTTTTATGTGGGACCTGGGATCCAATCTCAGGACCTTCTGCTTGGGAGGTACAGTCTTAACCCTGAACCATCTGTCCAGCTCCTGCTACATGTTTTGTTGAAATTCAGCATAGAATAGTAGTGACCATACACTCCATTAAAATAGATATGAGTGGAGTCAAAGTAGATTACAACCTAAAACACTCACACTTTACACTAGGTATCATGGTTTGAATTGTGAGTTGTCCCCCATAGGCTTATGTGTTTGAATCTTTAGTTGTTTAGGAAGGTCATGGCACCTTTAGGAAATGGAACCTTGCTTGGGGAAGGCAGTTACATGAGGGAAGGGGGGGGAGTGAGCCTTGAAGTTGGTTAGTTCTGCCCAGCTCCAGTGAGTTAGTCTTCTCTTGTAGTTGGCAGCTTGAAATTCTCAGCCTCCAGCTTCTGCCAGCCAGCCAGCCATGCCTTTCCTGCCATGAAGGACTGTATCTTTCCTCTGGAACTGTAAGGTGAATAAATCTCCCTTTGTCCCTTTAAGTTGCTTGAGTTTGAGTGGTGTTTCACAGCAACAGATAAGAGTAATAGTATACTAGGATTAGATACAAGTTTGTGTCTATATATATGGATCAGTAAGGAAGAAACCTGAGTTTTTTTTCTTTGTTCTTTTAAAATGTATCAGATACATTCTCTTTGGGCCTCAGGCTTCTTAAACATAAAACATGTGGCTAGGACAAGAGGCTGACTGGATTTTCTCTAGTTTTTAATTTCTGTATAAGCTAACGGTATAAAGAAAACACACAGAATCACAACCCCTTGATTGTAACCCTAACTTCTAGGAAGGCTCAGTGGTATAGATCACACTAGAAAAAAAACCCTATTGTAAGATGGATTATGAGTTCATGTAATAGTTAGGAAATTTTACTAAATGTTTCTGTGCATTTTCAGTTGAGTACTAACAGTCTTGGAAGAACGTCCATTGATGGCTGTTCTCCTCTTTTGCCTTTGTCTGTCTCTTGATCCTTTCCTCTGAATCCTAGGAGTGTCTTAGATCCTTGGCAAATTGTATATTAGTCAAAGGTGACTTAAATCTTTCAGATTCTTCAGAACTAAGTATTTCTTGGCCAAACAAACCTAATTTAATATGTATTAAAGCCAGGCGTGGTACACATCCATAATCCCAGTACTCAGGAGGCTGAAACAGAAAGATCATGTGTTTTAGTCTTTATATGCATTACCTAATATTTATTTTTATCACCCCAAAAGGAAGCCAACAATTATCCTTTCAAATACAATCTAAAAACACTGATCATAAACCAAGTCAGAATTTAAGTCTCATCAAATAACAAAGAAGTCAATAAACTTTTTATTTAATCAGTAGCACTCAACACTAAAAAGAGAATAAGGACCTCACATTGAAAACACTTCTAGATTTATAGAACAAAACAACCAAAATCCAGGAATTTACAAATGAAATACTGGGTGCTAGACATGATGGCACACATCTGTAATCCCAGAAATTAAGAGGGTAAAATAGCAGGACTGCTAAAGTTCCAGGTCAACTTGGACTACATAGTAAGTTTCAGGCTAGCTTGGGTTGCATAGCAAGACCCTGGGTCATATAACTAAAACAAAACCCTAGATATCTTCATGTTTTTAATAATCTTCCCAAAATCACATATCCCTCATGGAGAATGCATGTTGGAAGGAGATGAGCAGGATGGCAGCAGCAGTAAGTTAAAAAAAAAAGTGATTCATGAGATACCCTTTTACCACAAGTGTTTTAATTGATTAGAGGGAGGGACAGGAAAAGCAAATCTGCTACTGGTAAAGGTGAGGGCAGGAGATTACATCTGTGTTTGGGTTCCAGGGACTGGCATTTTAGTGGCCCTTCTCCTTTCTTCAGGCCCTTCTCTTCATTACCCCTTCATTATCGGCATCACATGGGCCCTACAGAAACATAAAAGTTGCTCCAGATTGCATATCTTCTGTGAATGTAAGACCTGCTTAATCCAACTTACTTCTCTTTGTTCTCTTGAGGGAGTAAAATTGGATTTTCTTTCTCAGGTAATAGCATTTTCTTCTCATAATATAGTTAGTGTAGAAAATTATGAATATTTATGAAATGACTTAAAATATGAGGGCCTGGGGATAAAGCACTTACCATGAAGGTAAAGGATCTGAATTCAATACCTAGAACTTGTATAAAGCCTGATGGCAGTATCAATCATTTGTGATCCCAGCACTCCTGTAGTGAGAGGAGAAGTGGAGACAAACTCCAGAAGTTCTCAGGCCAGCTAGCATGTTGATCAGGACATGGTGGAAGGTGAGGACTAATGCTTAAGGTTATCATCAGAGAGAGACAGAGTCAGAGACAGAGAGAGACAGAGACAGAGAGAAAGAGAGAGAGAGAGAGACAGAGATTGGAAAAAAAAAAGATTCCATTGATGGTTTTTACAATTTAAAAAACTTTATTTTTGCAATGGGATCCACATAGCATCAACTCAAAAGCAAAATCCTACTACCTGCTGATTTGAGTCAGCTTCTCTCTTTTGAGGTATGACTGTCATTCTCTTTCCTTGCTTTTGGAATCATAGCATTTGGGAGACTGAGGCTGAAGTTAGATTATTAGCTTTTCATTGAAATACTGGGACCTGGGTTGTTGTTCTTCCACTTAGAGCCTCTCTGGGCTGACTCAGTTCACTCCCTATATAACTCTAAATTCAAATATAGAAAATCTATAAAAGCTGGTAAAAAGGTGGCAGATTGAATAGGGACCTTGGAACTTTAGGAACGACGTGACAATAAATTTCTTGGTTTTTCTTTTGTCCTATGTATATACCAGATATGGAAGAATCCCAGATCCTGAAATTCTAACAGACAAAGATTTTTTGTTATATTTTATTTATTTATGCTTGTTTTGTTTCCTTTTTTGAGATAGGTTCTCAGTAAGCAGCCCTGGTTGTGCTAAAGTTCATATATATCCAAGGCTAGACTCAAGCATGTACTACTCCTGTTTGGTCTCCTGTGTGCTGATATTGCAGGCATATGCCACCATGTCCGGCCGAATGAATAGATTGTAAAGCACTTTAAGAAGAGCCTGCTTTTTCAGATGAAAGTCTGGAGAAGGGGAAACAAAAGTCCTTTTTGATAATACCTGTCCTACTTTGTTGAAGAATATGGTACCTCAATAACCATGCAGTAAATATGTATTTATTGTTAATATAAGTTGACTAGGGAGTCTGGACTTACACATTCTACTTGGTGGTAGTAAGCTGAACTCTGATTCCTGTATAGGTGTCAATAGAAAGTAATTAGGAAAATATCAATTTGCAGCCATTTCCAATGGTAGTTAGGTAGAATATGAGTCAGGCCTCTACTTCTTCTCCCTCAATAGTTAGAGCTTAGCAGATAGTCTGAGTTTTTATCCCTCTTCACAGTAGCTATTCTCTGTACCCGCTATTGATGTGCTGTTGTTGATGGGGAATAGTAAGATCCCTGTTTGGGTTCTTAGGCTTTTTAAAGAATTTATGAACAGACTTAGAAGTTTGAGGACCATTTTATTAGAGCTAAAAGATAAACAACAGATCAAACAAGCTGTAAATCTCAGCAACTGGCAGGAAGAAGACAGAGAAAAAGAAAGAAAGAAAAAAAACCTTTGAATTAGGCAAAGAGGTCAGCAAATAGCCACATGTTGAAGTACGAGTTTTGGAGAAATAGCAAAAAAAAGTCCAGAGTAGAAGGGAAAGCATATTTAGGTTTTGAAAAAAGTATAGAAATGAAGAAAGGGGAATAGGGGAAATTAGGTCAGAGGTTAAAGCCTTTGCATTTCAAGTGGACCTGAGTTTTAATCCCCCAGATTTTGGATCCCACATAAAAGTGCTGAGCAAATATGAGAGTGGCCTGCAATTCTGGCCCTGGGAGGCAGAGCCTGGGAAATCTCGGATCAAGGTAATAAGGAAGTAGAAAAATCCAAGATGATTCCCAATGTCACCCTTAAGTCTCCATAGGCACAAACACTCAAGTATGCTCTATTATATACACACACTTATATATGTAAAAAAAGAAAAAAAAAGGAAAACTGCATTTCTTGAGTTTTAAATAAACTAAGTAGTGATATATTATGGAAACTGCTTACAAACATCTGTGCTGATGGAGGGGCTTCTAGGAAGGATAAATACATTAAAGGAATAATTATTCCTCCCATGTACATGGTATGTCTTAAGGTTGGAGTGTGGACTGTTGACTAAATGACAGGCCAGCTTGTTTAAACTCAAAGAAGGAAATGATATGGTATAGTCCTTGAGGTAGATCAGAATGCCATATTTCTACCGGGGGCGGGGGGGACACGCTCAGATGCCATTCTAGTGTTACCACGAAGGTAGGGCCTACTCTCAATGACCTCCAAGTCTGCTAATCCTTACATTAACAGTTTGAACCTTATTTTCTACTCAGTCCCAGGGGGTTAGGAGTATCAGATACTTATCTTGCTGGGGTCATGTGATCAGAAGCTAGGCAGAAAGTGTGAATCTTGTCCTCTGCCTAGCAATACCTAGATTTTTAAAAATTTATTTTTAATGATTTATTTATTTTGTGCTTACATATATGTGTGTGTTTGTGGAATCAGAGGACACTGTATATGGCATTTGAATTCCAGGGGTGACTTCGAGAATCACCTCCCTTTTTTTTTTTTTTTTTTTTTAATCTTCATTTTAAGGCCTTTGTCACAAATCTGAATCTTTATTGTTCTGAAATAAATGTTAAAAACATAACTTGAAACAAAAACATCAATATTCAGTCTCAGAAGACCTGTGGCTCAATGCCCAGCACATGTAACAAGAAAACCTCCTTTAAAAAAAAGGAAAACAAGTACTATGAGAAGTCTTTCATGAGTGAAAATGCACCCTTGTTCATTTCCCCCTTGTCTTATTGGCTCGTATATATGTGGGAACCAGAAAGTTTGCATTTTCTTCATGATAGTTCTTGCTATGATGTTTGACGAACTTTTTGCCACTCAACAAACTCATCAAGAAGAACAGGCCAAGCACCATCTTCATAGTAGTTACTAAGATCAGCATTAACTGTTCTGCTGAATTCTAATACATTGTATCACTGATCTTTGTTCATTACACAATACTTTGATTGCTCCAAGTATTGATAAAATACTGAGAAAAGTGGCCACGTCCTCCCAAGCAGAAGAACCAGCATAGACTTAGCAGTGTCAATGTCAAGGCTTCTCTGATCTTTGTCCCTTGCAAAATCAAAGGCATATCTGTATATATTCTTAAACCATGAAATATCATTCAACTGTGAGCGCAAAAAGTCAAATTTGTTCTGTAATTTTTCTGTGCAGTCACACTGTAATGAAGTCATTCCCTTTAACCATTCTTCCTTGGTAAAAAATCCCATGCTTTCAGCCTCCAATTTCCAAGCTAAAACTAACATAATAATATTTTCAGGCTCAACACCAATGTCTTCACAAAATTTCTCCATTCCTTCCGGCCCTACAACCTCATCAGGACCTGCATACTCATAAAACCAAGCCAGGCACTTCTTTCTTGAAAAATCTTCTTCTCCATTTATTAGTCTAGCGGGAGGCTGGGCCCTGCAATAACGGGATTTTACACTTCTTGAGGCCTCTGTCTTCCGTTCTTCACCGGCATCTTCCACCTTCCCCAGCAGGTTGGACAGGGCGGCCGGGGAAGGGGGTCGCGGCGGTCCGCAGGCCCCGCAGCGGTGGCACCCGCTCCCCGGAGCCTGCGGCGGGCGGGCGGCCGACTCGGCCGGCTCGCGGCGGGGCCCTGAGGCTGCCTGCCTGGCTCTGGCCAGCCTCCTCGGGAGCGGCCCCGGGACACCGAAGCGCTGGGCTGGGCGACACCGCGGCTCGAGCCAGCCAGGAGGAAGTAACGCCGACAGCGCGGCAGCTCCACTAGTCGCGAAGAGCAGCAGGCGCCGCCTGACCCTGTTCTACCTCCTTTTTGCTTTCCTCTGGAGTTTCCCAGGTTCTGCCTTCCAGGCTAGAAGCGCAGGCCACCACCATTTCTGCCTGGTATTTTTACATGGGATCTGAGATCCAAACTCAGGACTTTTTGCTTGTGAGGTAGAGGCTTGATCTCTAAAAAAAACATCTCTTCAGCCCAGCCTAGATGTCTTTTTTTTTTTTACTTCATTGATGAAGTACTGTCAATGCAGATGTATAAGGGAATCTCTCTTTTCATTTCCATACTAGTGGCAACAGGAGTTTGAAATCGCATTCTGCCTCATACTTTGGGGTTGGATCAATGGGGGGGGGGTAAGTGAGCCATAAGAGTTTTCAGACAAGGATAAAATACTTTCATTGCCCTGCAAGGGTGGTGTCGGTAGGGGTCAATAGGAGGAGCTAGTCTTCTACTCCTAAAGTCTTGCATCCAGTTATTTACCCTCTTCTCAACTAGAGAGTGAGGGGGGAGTTGATTTTAAGAAAATGAAACTGAAGAAAGGAATTGTGCATATGAAGACCCTTTAGTAATCTCCAAAGAAACTGACCAGAAAATACAGCAGAAAGTTTGAGAATTCAACTGTCATGAACAAGAGTATACAAAAGAAGTAGACTAGAATAGCATTGCAACCAAATTGTCATTTTGGAGCTATAGCCCATATAAGTAAGTCAGAACCAGCACACTAACCCGTTAAAGAAAGGTAAAACTCATAAGATAGCTCGTAACTTGATACCTCAAATATTCAGCATGTACTTGAAAAATTGCCCATCTAATTAAGAACCATAACAATCACAACTTGAATTAAGAAAGGAATTTGACAGAAACTGTTATGGATTGCAGGGTTATTTTACTCCCAAAAGTGTATGTTGAAATTCTAATCAGCCAGAATGATTTTATTTAAAGGTATAACCTTTGGGAGTTTACTTAGATTTAAATAATGAGGATGGTATCCTACAAATGGGATTACTGTCCTCATAAGAAGAGGAAAAAAGATCAGCATTCTTTCTGTTTCATCAAAATACAGCTAGAATATGGCTGTCTACATGCTAGGAGGAGGTCTTTCACTGGGAACAGAATTAATTATCACCTTGATCTTGAACTTCTCTGGGGACTTCAGAACTCCAAGAAACGAAAGTTTTGTTTCAGCCACCCAATCTATTAAAGACGGCCAGTGAGATGGCTCAGCAGGGAAAGATACTTGCTCACAATCTGAGTTTGATCACCATGGAAAAGTAGAGAGAACAGACTCCAGAATTGTATTTTGACCTTCATACATGTAGGGTGGCATGCGTGTGCGCACACGTGCACACACACATACACACAATAATAGTAATAATGGTAATAATAATAATAAATTTGAAAAGGGTATAACATTAATAAAATTAAGCAGTAATAAAGGTTCTGTGAAGGTATGATTTACAGAGTGGACAGGTAGATACAGTATGAATTTTATCTAAGGCAAGTTAAAGTAGGGCATCAAAAAACTTTTCCTGCTTTTTCAAAACAATGTATAATGTAATACTTTTGAATTTATTTTGGAAATTTCATTTAATATTTGTTATAACATGGATTGACCATGAATATCTGTAGTCATGGAAAGTGAAACTGAAGATAGGGAAAAGTAGCTTAATAGAACTGAAAAATACAATAACTAAAATTTTAAAACTCACTGGGTTAGCTTAATAGCAGAGTGTAGATGACAGGGAAAAGAATCAGTGAATGGCAGGCATATATTTAAAATCTGATTAGATTAAAAATAGAGAGAAAGTTTATCAGGTAAAGAAGCTTGTGCTCTAACCTGGAAGACTGGAGCACACATGGTTGAAGGAAAGAACCACTTTCCAAGTAGTTATCCTCTGACCTCTATATATTCCTTTCTTTTACCCTCCCCCTTTTAATAATTAAATAAATAAAATACAAGAAATAAATCGCCATCTCTGAGATGACGACAGAAGAGCTAACATTTGTTTCATTGGAGTTCCATAGAGAGGAAAAAGAATATGAGGCTGAAAAAAGTAATTGAATAAACAGTGATTTCAAATTAACACATTTCAAAATTTGATGAGAGACATAAATCTACAGATCCATGAGTGAAGTAGACTCCAAAGGATAAAAACTGAAAGAAGTCAACATCAAAGTATATCAGTCAAATTCCTGAAAACTAAAAACAGATAAAGTTCTCAAGGCAGCTAAAAAAAAGTAGGAACATAGTGAAATAATAGTGAAATTTTCATCTGGAGCTATACAGAGTACAAATATGTGATAAATTTTTCAGAGGTGCAAAAAGAAGAAGCTGTCCTCCCAGAATTTTACAGGCCAAAAATATATCCCTAAGGAATAAAAGGGAAATCAAGACATTTTCAAACAAAAGAAAATTAATTTAAGGAATTTGTTGCCAGCACACTTACCCTAACATTAAGAAGAACTGAAATATATTTTCCAAATAGAAAGGCATAATAGAAGAAAACTTGGAACATTATAAAAGAAGAAAGAACAATGAATAAAAACAAAGAAAATATATTATCCCTTTCTTCTTGACTATTAGAAATTGTCTGAGAGTTGAACCAAACAGTATGACATCATTTGATCTGCATCTCAATGTCTGCTGAGAATATTTTAGGACAGTTATATAGTTAAAATAGCATGCTTGGAGATAAGGTTTCTGTTCTTTATACAGAGATAAGATACTGATGCCCATAGTTTGTTAGCTAGCTAGGTATATTGTAATTCTTAGAGTAATCAGTATTAAAAGGTTTTAAACTCTAAAAACAGATACACTCAAAAACAATATAGATAGACCAAAATGGAGTTCTATGAAATGCACCTTGCCTTTACATAGAAAAACAAGAAAAGGGAAACAGAAAATAGGACAAAGCAACCAAACTTTAAAAAAACTCAATTTGTAGTGAAAATTTTCCAATGAAGATTTACAGATTTGAGGCCAACTTTGGCCACATAGCAAGATTCAAGCAAACAAAGACAAAACAACAACAACAACAACAAATCAATGCAAACAACCGTATCAGCATACAAAAGAAGAAAATCACCTCATCATGTATCAACTGAGGTCCAAAGTGCATTTTGCTGAATTTTGACAAAAATTCAGCACCCATTCATGATACAAACTCAGAAACCTAGGAAAGGAAAACTTCATTTTGATAAAGAGCACCTTTCCCCAAAATCTTTAAATGTATAATATACTTTACAGTGAAAGACTAAATACTTTGCCACTGAGATCTAGAACAAGCTGAAGATGTTCACTCTTACCATGTACTCAGCATAATCCTAGCCAATTCAATAAGCAAAAGGAGGAAGCAAGTCATATTGATTGGAAAGGGGAAAAAAGAAACCTCTCCTATTTCCAAATGATATAGATAATCTATGTATAAATTCCAGAACATTTCCAATAAAGAAAATAATTTTCTAGAATTAATGAATTCAGTTAGGTCACAGGATACAAAGCCAAGATAATTCAGTTATAGTTCTCTATACTAGTAATAAATATCTGGAAATTGAAGTTTAAAAAACCCATGTGCCATTTTTATTTGTTTCCCCCAATGAAATATTTAGGAATAAATCTTTGTAATGAAAGATAATGAAGGTAGATCGAGGATTTAGATAAGTAGACATACTATGTTCATGAAGTAAAAGATTCAGCATAATAAAATGTCAGTTATTTCCAAGTTGATGTATAAGTTTAATGCAATTTTCATCAATATTCCAAGCCCATTTTTGAATTTTGTGTATAAGCTTATTCTTAAGTTGATACGGAAAGATGAACAATTTGAAAAAGAATAATAAAGTAGGAGAAATTTTTCCAGCTGATTTGAACATTCTGTATCAAGACAATGTGGTTTGGTGGAGAGAAAAACAGATACTGATCAATGGACTAGAATAGAGATCCCAGAAACAGACCTACACCAATACACCCAAGTTTTTTTTTCACTTATTAATTAATTAATTTTAATGTTGTATACATGAATATTATAATATTTTCAACCCTTAGTCCCAAAGCCCATCCTTCCTCATTTTCCCCTTACAACCTTTCATCCCATGCTGACTTTGACAGAGGTGCAAAATCAGTTCGACAAAAGATATTTTTGCCTTTTCATTTTTTTTTCTACTTTTTTGAGGTTGTTTAATTTGGTTTTTTGAGGTAGTGTCTAATTGTGGTCCAGACTGGTCTTTAATTTACTATGTAGGCAAGGATGATCTTGAACTTTTTATCTTCCTGTCTTGACATCCTGAATGTTATGATTATAGAAGGATGCCACCACTACAGGTTAATGTGATGCCGGAAGTCAAACACTAGGCCTCACACATGCTGGATAAGCATTAATATCAGTTACCTCCATTACTAGCCTATAATTAATCTTTTTAACAAGGTTAAATATTTGTAATAAAAAGATAAATTGATTTAAACATTATAGCTTATTAAAATAATTCAGAATCACAGATTTCAATGTATTCTATAAAATTAAATGCAAAAAACATTTTAAAACTAATCAGATGAGGAAAAATTTGGAAACTAGGACCAAGTAGAGTTTTTAAGACTTAACACAAAATTCACAGCTCATAGAAGGAAATACATTAATGAACCTGGGACATAACTCATTTTGGTAGAGTGCTTTCCTAGCATGTGTGATACCCTGAGTTCATTTCCTATAAACTGTAAAATGTTAACAAATTGATTAATTACTGGGAGAAAACCTTCATAATCATTTTATGTTTTTACATGGAGTTGTAAAAATGATTGTGAAAGGTGAAATTTGCAAAGCAATCTTACTGAAAAAATTGATTGCTCTGTGACTTCTAAGTTTTTCTTTTTTTTTTTTTTCAAACGAGAGATGGCTCAGGAGTTAAGACTCTGTCTCTCAAGCAGATGGTCCTGAGTTTGGGTCCCAGGTTCCATGTAAAAACTCCAGGTTTCTGGAAATGTTTGTGGTCTGCACAACATTCTAGTCTTGATGAACGTTGGGGCCTGGGAAATCCCAGAGGAAAGCAAAAAGGAAGTAGAAGCAGTCCAGGATGATTCCCAAAGTCACCCTTGGTCCTCCACAGGGACACACAGTGCACTCTGATACACACTCCCACACACCCCTACATGCAAAATAATAAATTAATATTAAAAAGCTTTTTCTCTAGTATTAAAAGAATTACATTGTAATGAGTTACAAATTATATAGAAATGAAAGAGTAGTAATACTAAAATTTATTTAGTATTGTTATTTAAACCACTAGAAACATCGAGAATTAAAGTGTTCATTCTTTGGTTTAAAAAAAAAAGCTGTTGAAAAATGCTTAGTTTTTCATTGTATACATGACATGAGGCAAGCATCTTTCCTGTGTATTGGCAAATTGCTGTGCTTCTTTCTAAGAACGGATTAGCTTCTAGAATTTACTTATACATCTTTCAATGTTGTGAAATATTTCGAGTTCCTGTAATGTAAATAGCTTTTCACTAGTATCACTTCAGTCTATTATTTTATTAACTTTTTTGCCACACTGGAGATCAAATTTAGAGCCTCAGTGTATGTCAGACAAAACTGAGCCACATCTACAATCCACTTTTTAAGATACTTTCTTTATTATTTTATTTTTTGTTTCACTCTGTAGTTCTTGTGGCCTGGAACTCACTGTCTAGTCCGCGATGGCCTTGAACTCCCAATCCTCCTTTCTTAACCTCCTGAAATAGGAAATTTCAAATATATGTCACCACAACTGACTATTTTTTATTTTGAAATGGGGTCTCACAAAGTTACCCAGGTTGGCATTAATCTCTTAAATTCTGAAATTATAGCAGACCTAGGATTGCTTATAGTCCTGACTCACTTTCTAAAATTCTGTTTTAGAAGTTTGACTTTGCTAAGCTCCTATGATTATACAACTAGAACTTTTGAAATAGCAGCAATGCCAATATTCCCAGAGCTTCTCTTTTCTTCTACAATTTCATGTATATCCACTTTGGATTTTACTGTCAGATCATTACTATTCATTTCTTTGTTGCACTTTAATCTTTGATGGTCAAGGTTTTCTTCAACTATCCGTTTAATTTTTTTATGTTATTTATTTTTCTTATATGTATGTCTGTGTGCATGAGAATGTTCACCTGTGCCTCATGTGCATGCCACAGCACATGTGATTCTTTCTTTCTACCCTTTGAGTTACAGGATTAACTCAGGTTTTCAGACTTGGTGACAAATGCCTTTACTCATTGAGCCGTCTTGCTAGGCCAAGGTTTTGGGTTTTTTTTTGTAAATTAATTAACTTTTTATAGTATTTATTTATATAGACAGGCCAGTGCCAATCATATGCTAAATAAGTGCCCTACCATTGAGCTACATTTCTAGTCTGAAAAAAGACTTTTAACTAGAATATATAAACAATTCTTAAAATTCAGTAGCACTAACCAACCTACCTAGAAAATGGGCAAAATGATACAGGGATGTCATTGAAGAAGATATATGGATGACAGATGAACATGTTTAACATGTTTAACATCATTAGCTATTAGAGAAATGCAAAATAAATCTACAAGGAAATGCCAGTATTTATTTGTTAGGATGCATAAAATAAAAAATAATGATAGTGCTAAATACTGGTGAATCACGGAAGAGGGAGCGGTAAGATTGTAAGAGCACAAGGATGGGAGGAGCAATGATATGCAAGATACTCCACACAAGTTAGGGCCGAAGCAATCATAATTGGACTTTGTATGCCTTGCGCAATGTCCAACACACTATTGACCCCATAAAGTCTAGCATTTGCTAAAGGCACCAAGATCCTTGGCAGCAAGGTATTGACAGCCACAGTAGTGTTCCTATGCTTAAGGGGAACACAGGAAAGGGTTCAGGGAAATGCCACTGGGTCCTTGTACGTCGTCGGAGAGGAGGGCCCAGAGGAGAGTCTGGCATGCACATTAAAGGATTCTCCGGGGATTGGGGGGGAGGCACTGGGGGATAGAGAGGGAGGGGTAAGGGGAGGGGGAGCAGGGGGGTCAGGGGAAGGAAGAGGGAGGGAGGGAACCGGTGTACCTATTAAGTTTGTATGAGCAGAAATGATAATAAAAATGTTAAAAAAAATAAAATAAAACTACCATGGAAGCAATAAATAAATAAATAAATAAATAAATAAATAAATAAATAAATAAATAAATACTGGTGAAGATATATATGGTTAAGTAGGGTTTTTCATACATAGTTGATGGGAACATAAAATGGTGTATCCCTTCTGGAAACAACTTGACAACTTCTTATAATTCAAAACGTGCTTATAATATAAACTAGCAATCTGTGCTCTTGGCCATTTGTCATAGGGAAATAAGAACTCAATATTTAAGCAAAAATATATGTAGGGGTTTTATATATAAATAGCTTATCATGGTTTGATTATGAATTGTCCTCCAAGGTTTATGTGTTTGAATGCTTGGTTTCCACCTGGTGATGCTGTTTGGAAAGGTAACATGGCCCTTGGAAAGATACATGTCATTGGGGGCAGGCCTTGAGGTTGGATAACCCAACCTCACTCACCCCGCCCCCAGCCTTCTGATGACTGCTGTAGCATGAACTGAACTCCTACTTTGGTTGTCATGCCTTCGACCCTGTGTTCCCTGCTGTAACTGGACTGTATCCCCTCTAGAATTGTAACAATATTAACCCTTTTCTCTTTTAAGTTGATTGGGTCAGGGTATTTTCTCACAGCAACAGAAGAGTAGCTATAGCAAAAATTGTTACTGAGAAGTGGGATATTGCTGTGAGACTTAAGGCATTTGCTACCAGAGAAATGGAGTTATAATCATTGTTCTGATGTGGCTTTTGTGCCTTTGGAACTATTCTGTGGGAGACATGTGGAAGACTTTGGAACTTTGGGCTAGAAAAATAGTTGAACCTTGGAGACTGAGTTTAATGTGCCATTCTACTGGGAACTTGGGAGACAGTCATGCTGAAAGAAAGACAGACAGTAGAGACATGCTCAGAGAACAAAGACCATGTTGGGAACAGGCTGTTCTTTGCTTTGGCAAAGAGCTTGGGCATAATTTGCCTCAAGTTAAATTAAAATGTAATGGGTTGATATCTTTGGTAGAGGAAATTCCAAGACAGCATAGCATTGAGTCAGCGCCATGGCTACTTGTCAGTATTCTTATTCAGATGTATGATTAAAAAAAATAGACTCTGGAACTTTCCCTGTTTGGGTGTTCAGCTTGCAAAAGGACTCGTCAGACAAACCATGTCTTCAAAACTGAAGTAGTGTACTTTGAAAATAAGCTTGATCATGGGCCTTGCAGAATCTCCAGTGTATTTTTAAATACAAATAAAACTATAATGTAGAATTTTTAACCTTAGGTTTCTTGATTGGTGAGATGAATTATTCATTCCTGTGAGTCTTTTAAATGTTTTTAAAAAGCATAGCTCATGATGTGGAAACAAGGGAAAGCAGTAGGCAATTTCCTGGGATTAAATATGTATCCTACACTACCTGGCTATACCTTTTTATGTTTGATTTTTTTAATATGTGTACACATTACCAATTCATGTAGTTAATAGTTGATCATTTAGAATAATGAGAAAAAAGTTAGCTGAAGATAAAATGGTAAAGAGATTTAAAAAATGCTTTAAGTTTTAAAACATAAATACAATTCAGAGTAAAGGCTCTGAAGTTCACCAGTAGTTTTCAGCCTCTCAGGTACCTAACAGTGACACTAGTGACACAGGTAGTGTTAGTGATGAGATCATGTCCATTAACAGTGTGCATCTGAAAGACTGAAATGTGTCATGCCTTCCCACAGTATTTGTAGTATAGAGATGTTTGTATGGTAGGTACCTATACTCACATGTTATGTACATAGTATGAAATTGTATATTTTCAAAAGTTTTTTAATTTCATGGATTCTTTTGTTAACATGATAAAGGAATAAAAGCTGGGGAAAATGCTTCAAAAGGAAAAAGAGAGAGAGAAAAAAAAAACACTGAGTTGGACAGAGAGAAAAACTGTGAAGAAAATATTTGTGGACAAGCTTAAAATGTCAAATCAGGAGAATATAGACAACAAAATAGCATATCACTGGGAGGAGGTGGGGGTAGTGGCTAAGGTTGGATGACTCAGCCCTACTTTTTTGTCTCTCTGTCTCTCTGCTTTTCTTTCTTCCTTCCCTTCCTCCCCCACCACTTCCTCCCATTACATGAACCTGCCTCCTGCTTTGTCTGCCATGCTTTCCACTAAACATTCCCTGCTGTCCATAGTTAGACACAGGTATCAACTTGACAGTTGAGGGTTTGAGCTCTGGACACATTGTAGAGAACTAGTAATTGAGTTAAGCGCACAGCGAACCTGCAGGGGATTGTTTAGTGGGTAGGACTAGTCCCCAGGCAGACAAATAAAATAGAGGGAACTGTTTGAGAGAAAGGGAGCATCCTTGTGTATACTTGGCCAGACATGCTGGTCTGGCAAGTCAGAGTTATTCCTCTGTCAACGGTTATGTGAAAATGGTATGGCCAGTTTCCTCAGCCCTTTGATGATGGTGCATGCTCTCCTGCCAACTGGACTAAGAACTGTAACCAGACTATGGTAAGAGAATAAACCCCTTGTTCCCTTATGCTCTTTGGTGGTAATTTATTAACAACAAAGCAGACTAACTGCAACAGCCACATAATTGGACTGTATCTCCTCAGAAACTGTAAGCCAAATAATAAAGCCTTTCTACCTTAAATTGGTTGGATCAGAGTATTTTCTTTTAGCAACAGAAGAGTAACTGCAACAATAACCATTTTATTAATAATATTGCCAAAATCTTGAAATTTAGATATTTTTAAGTAGTGAATGATTAAACAAACCATATGAATTGATAGAATACTTAGGAATAAAATGAAATGAACTCTTAAAGTGTTCAGGAACTTGGGTAGATCTCAAGGGCATTATGCTTAGTGGAAAAAAAATACCAATCTTAAAAAAGCCAATCTGTGTCATTCCATTTATATAACAGAATTCTCTAAATATCAGAATTATAGAGCTGGATAAAAAATTAGTGATTATCAGGACTTAGGGATAGGAGGCAGTGGGAGCACAGAGTACAGCTATAAAGAGACAATATAGGAACTGAAGAGATATCTCAGATGCGAAGCCTCTACCTCAGAAGTAGAAGAACAGAGTTCAAATACTGGATCCCACACAAAAATGCCAGAGGAAGATGGTGTTGGCCTGTATTTCTGGACCTACATGAAGATGGAGCTTGGGGAACCTCAAAGCAAAGCAAAAAGGAGGTAGAGCAATCCAGAATGATTACCAAAGTCACATTTGGGCTTCCATAGACACGTGTGGTGCTTTTGATACATACAGACACATACATGCATACATGCACACCCATGCACACACATAAATAAATAAAATTAATTTAAAAAACAGTATAGTGAAGTTCTTTGTTGGTGATAGAACAGTTCTGTGTACTAGAGGTTACATAAATCTTAGCTTGGATAAAACTGTATAAAATGATACATGCACACATACAAATGAATACATATAAAAATTGATAAAAATCTAAGGCCTGTAGCCTCCTGAACTATTACCTGTGCCTTTTCTTATTTTTGATATTGTACTATCATGTGAGATACTACCATTAAGAGAAACTGGATAAAGAACAAATTTTATTCTCTTTATTATTTTTGTAATTTCCTGAGGGTTCACAATTAGTTTAAACTAAATTTTCTTTCTTTGTTCCTTTTCTTTTTAAAAGACCTTTTTAAGAGGCAGGAGTCATCATCTTTGTGAGGCAAAGGTCACTTACTGTGCTCCCCTTCCTCTTTTCCATCGTTCTAGATGTGGTTTAGTCTTCCCGGACTTTTTTCGTGGCTTTATTCACCATCTTAGAGCCCTCTACCTGGATTTTGCAAGAGCATTTCACAATCTGTTAGCCTAAAGGAGAGGTATGGCATCTCATAGATGTGATTGCTCTGCTGGAAGTCTTTTTCTTTTTTTTAAGGGAGGCTGATTTATATCTTTGGTTGGTGTTTCTATTGACTGCTTATACTAAGGAGAGAAACCATAGGTAATAGATGAGCAGTTTGGAGCTGACAGCTGCTCATCATTTTGCTTTTTGAAACACTTATGTCTTTTAATTTTTCTTGGAAGATAGATACATAAACCACTGAGACCTTTCAGACTCTCTTTATATGTGCTATCTGCCAAAATCGGGATGAAAATGGAGTGCCACATGTATAAAATATTTAATTAAAGTCTTTTATTCACCCCTAACCTAACTTCATTTTAAAATTCTTTATATGTGTATAAGGTGGGGAAGACTGAGAGAAAATTGTTTGAGATTTGAGTATAGTACATACAGTAATTTAGCCATTTCAAGCAGTTGAACAAATTGTATACCTGTGGTTAGATTGACAGTAATGACAGTGATTTAATTTTCATCAACAAATTGCTTCTTACCCACAGTTCCTACATCCAGGTTTCCCTAAAAATGTTGCTGGATTGGGTAGTGCAAGATCAAATATTATGATTTGGCCAGGTATAGAACCACAGTGTGTATTATTTTACTTTCAACTTCAGCTGATCCATGAGGTTATAAATTGAAGGTAAGCTTGTGTTGCTTGCCTTGACCTCAGCAATTGCAACAAGAAGATCCATTCTTCCAGGACACTGGAAATCAGACTCAAGTAGTGCACCTGAGAAAACCTTGAATGAAGCAGACATCTATATAGTAGAGTTTGGCAACTTTTTCTCTGGGCCTCTTTCATATTGAGGTTTTGTCTAAAACAGCTTAGATTGTGAGTCTTGGAACATCATTTCTTTAAGAATGGGCATACATGGTAGACATTAAGGGTTTTGGTAGCTGTCTTAATTCCATGAAGTTAATTAGGTCTTTGCTATTGTCTTTAGGCAAGGCAAGCCAAGGTAAAGCAACTCTTCCGCCCCATCGAGGAACTGAAGAGGGAGTTCGATGAGCTGAATGTTGTTATTGAGACTGACATGCAGATTATGGTACGGCTGATAAACAAATTCAACAGTTCCAGCTCCAGCCTGGAAGAGAAGATTGCTGCACTCTTTGATCTTGAGTATTACGTCCATCAGGTATTGTTATCCTTGTCCATAAATATGACTTTTAATTAACATATAAAAGTAACTCCTTGCTTTGAGCCCTAAGAAAAATAACATTAACATATTTACTTCTTTTCTAGGGCATAGACTGTTTTCAATGTAGGCCAATGTCTGTAGTAGTTAAATATGTTCTTAGAGAATAAACTTTTTTTATTTGAATTATTTTGACAATTTGATATATATATATATATATATAAAATGTATACATAATAATAAGCCAGAATAAACCTTTTTTATTTAAATTCTTTATTTTTTTATTTTTTGACAATTTGACAGATACATATATATAATGTATCTGTAGTGTGTTTATAATTGTATTAGTTTTATGACTGTGAAGTAGTATATGCTGATGTGCCTTCCCCTAATCTAGGTCTCACATTCTTAACCAGAACCATCTTTTTTTTTTTGACACTGAACAAAAGTTACAGGCACAGTTCCTATCTTATTTTTGCTTATAGTGGGAAAGTAACTGTTTACAGATTTCTAATTGTATACCTCAAGTGCTTATGTATAATTGTGTATAATTCACTAACTTTCATAGCTGCCTTATGAATAGGCATCAATATCAGTCCCATTTTTGTTGTTTGTTTTTGAGATGGGATTTCTATTACCTAAGTTGGTCTCAAATTCATGGGGTCAAGTGATTATCAACACCTTGCTTCATAAATAGCTGAGAATATAGGTATAAATCACCTTGTCTAGCCACTCCCATTTTGTAACTGAGAAAATCAAGCTCAAGGATATTACATGATTGTTGAAGATCACCTAGCTGATAAATGAGAGTGCTAGGATTTGTAACACTGATCTGTCTAACCATAAATTAAGAGCTTTAAAACTTTTGATCAATTTGCTGCAATATAGAAATGCTAACATATTTTGTATGTAGCTCAAAGGGTGGAGTTAAAGAGGAGCTAAGAGAAACCATTAATTTTTCCAACAAGTGAATTTTTGAAATGCTCGTTAAGTCCCAGACACTGTTATAGCTATTGGAGATGCTTTTATGAACAGTATTATAACATACCTTCTAGCAGAGGTGGATAGACAAATATATGAAATAATTTGTTGGAAAGCTAGAAAATGTTATGGAAATATAAAAAGGAGAGCAGGATAGGAATTGGCAGTACTGAGTACAGTATCTAAGGCAGGAAATAGAAGCATACTTAGTATGTTTGAATAACTACAAAGAGGCCATTCTGGCTGAAGCTGAGAGAAAGGGAAGAGAAACAGCAGATGAAACTTGGAGATAATGAAAGATTTTCAAGATCTTCTAGGTCTTGGAAAAGTGTGAGATTGGAGGCTAGTGAGCAGAAGAATAACATTAAAGAACTGTTCCTGCTGCCATGTTGAGAATTTGACCAGAGGTGGGGAACCTTGGTGAATTCTGAGCCAGATAGAAGGCTATTGCAGTAATCTGGACTAGAGATGATGGTGGCACAGGAGGCGTATAATCATAATCAAAGACTTGTTTGAGATTCTCATCCAGATACAGAGTCTCAGTGTCCTCCCACGCATGACAGCATCCCTGTTCTCTATAAACTAGGCTAAAAGACATTTTTTCTTTGTTTAGGATTTTGCAAGCTTCTGTAGCAAAAGAGGTTGAGTGTGTACTGTATCTGCAGGAGTTACAGGGCAGCCTCTTTATCTTCTTTCTCTGCTTATAACTCTTTCTCGGACCCCAAATAGCAAAACTGTGATCTTTTTGAGAGACGCAGGAAAAAAAAAAGAACCCGGATTCTCTTTTGCCTTTCCACTTTTTTCTTTAGGGTAAGAAACAAAAACCCCACAGTGTTTCCATTAGAGATATTTAAAGAATTAAGGCTCCTATGGGTTATTGCCAGCTTAGCCCTGCTCTGATGTTGACAGCTTTTGTTATTATCTTTTCATCCTAACATACTTGGATGGATCTTTAGGTGTCAAGTTTCTAAAGACTTTTGCTTTCGTTGCACATGAAAGACCAAAGTCACTAGAAAGTTGATCGTGCATAGAAGGAAGTGAGTACATGAAGACTTGAGCTAGTGTTGACCCCTCCAAAGTAATTTTCCCCCCTGCAGATCCCAAGTGGTGGCATTGTCCATAAGGTGACATTACTATTATTACACTTTCACAGGTTGCTGGGAGGGATAAACAGTTTCTTGGACATCACCAGACTCAAAGGGAGGTCATTACAGGAACCATTCTGCTGTTCAAGGCCAAACTCATTCTGTTGGCAGAAGTGCCATTAGTGTTCAGGGTCATTGATTTGGGTGAATCCGCTAGGCTCCCATAGACCATGATAAATTGTAATTTCACAGGGCAACTCCAGAATATGTTGCTTAGCTTGAGTTCTAATTGTGATGGAGAATTGGGGTGATGTTGTGCTAACTTTCATGCAGACAGAACTTTTCTAGCCAAGACCTTCAGTCTTATTACCAAACTCAAAAAATAGAGACAGAGCTATGGGCTTCAAAAGAACCTGAATTGGGTCTACCCAAGGAGTCCTTGTAGCCATATTTTAATTATTAAAAGCCTTGTGTATAGAAAACTGAGTTATTTATGAGAAATGGCCTCTCTGTACCACATTTTCCCTTGGGCAGTATATTTGCTTTCCTCATGTGACTGACTTCTCAATTATTTGTCCCCCTCATCTCTCTCCTGCTCTGGTTCCTCTCATCAAGTTGCTAATGCAACTTGTTTATTCTTTTCTTTCTAAGTATTAGCTTAGTTCCCTCCATTCACTTCCTTTTTTTGTTTTTGTTTTATTTTTTCCTATCTTATCTGATCTGTCTGTCTGTCTGTCTATCTATCTATCTATCTATCTATCTATCTATCTATCTATCTATCTATCTATCTATCATCTGCCTGCCTGCCTGTCTGTCTATCGTGTGTGTGTGTGTGTGTGTGTGTGTGTGTGTGTGTGTGTGTGTGTATCAGAAGGCATAGTATATCCCATAGAGGACCAAGGGTGACTTCGGGAATCATCCTGGCTTCCTTCTACCTCCATTTTTCTTCACTCTGGGATTTCACAGGCTCTACCCACCAAGAGTGGAAGTGGAGGCCCTTACCATTTTCTGCCTCTTGTTTTTATGTGGGACCTGGAATCTGAACTCAAGACGTTCTGCTTGTGAGGCAGAGTCTTAATCCCTGAGCCATCTCTCCAGCCCTCCATTCACTTCCTAATGTTCTTTTTCCATATATTCCTCTCCACTGATCCTGTTCCATCCTAAGACAACCTAAGGAAAATTCTGGCTCAAGACTTATCCAGAGAGGTCTCAACCTTTGGGTGTGCATTGGGTCAGAATAAGCCTTTTTTTCTCTTTGCCAGTGAAATAAAAAATGTGAAAACACTTTCAGTGGCTGAAATTCCTACATAAATACCAGCATTAATATTACAGGAATCATGATGTAATCATGTAGATAAATTAAATCTAAAATAGAACCTCTGTGACTATGTTGCTTTGGCTCAACAGAACAACTTCTCTGACAGGAAGCCTTGGCAGCTTTGATGACCATTCTACACATGACAGGATTCTGAGGCATGATTTTGTATCTGGGAAACCTAAAGCAAGAAGGATCAAAAGATAGGTGGTAAATTCATATATTTAAAAACCAGAACATATGAGAAAGGAAGAGGTTTATATCAGCTAAGTACCCAATTCTAAGTCTTCCTCATTGCTAGACTGTGGCTTAGTAGTCTTGCTTCTGTATAGGGATAGGTTGGGATAGAAAAATTCTAGCCTTGGCTTTGGCCATCACATACTGGCTAGATTTCATGCTCACATCAGTCACAGCCTGGATTAGTCATTTTTCTAGATCTGAAGTGCCAGGAGGCCTTCTACTTTGTTGGTACAGATATTGTAGATTAGTTTTTAAAAATCACAATAGAGGGCTGGGAATATGGCTCAGTGGTTAAAGTCTTTTTCTCACAAGCAAAAAGACCTGAGTTTGGATCTCTAGATTCCACATAAAAATTCCAGGCAGATATGGTAGTGGCTTTCAATTATGGCTCAGGACAACAGAGCTTGGGAAATCCTAGAACAAAGCAATAAGGAAGTAGAGCAATAAGGATGATTCCTGAAATCACTTTTGTACCTCTATAAGCACACACACTTAAGTGCTCTCTTATATACACATACTACACACATAAACTAAAAAAAGGTCACATGGAGCTTTACTTCAAGAACATTTTTCCTTCTGAAATTTATCAGTTCAAACATTTATTGAGCATCTAACTCTATATGCTAGGCTCTATTCTAGTCATTAGAACTACAACACAAATTTCTGCTCTTGTGGAAATTCTATTAAAATGTCTAGAAATTATCTTCCAGTGGTAAAATAGGCTAGATGCTCTCACAAACATGAGAAGCTAGCTACTAATACCTCACAATTGTTCTGTCAGAACCCATATCCAGCTTCTGGAAGCAGAGGCAAGGACATAGTCAAGTAGGCAATAGCTCTGAAATTCTAGGTGGAAATAGTCATCATTACATTGCTGTTTGGCTCTGGCTTCCTAAGTTTTCCTGATTTGTAACATGGGATCATATGGGCAACAGTTTACCTTGTGGGGAGAGAGAGAAAGGGAAAGGGAGAGAGGAATAAGAAAGGAAGGGAGGAAAGAGAAAGAAAAAGAGAAAAGAGATTCAGATCAAGATTCTGATTTTTGACATATATATGCAAATATAGGACTTAGTAAGTAGTAAAATGGTAATTTAATAGTAGTTTGAAGTAATAGTCTAATTACTATAAGCATCAGCATTTATATTGTAAGTCAAATTAGAGATGTATGATAAAAGTCAGTTCTTTAGTATTGATTTCATTATAAAATGTTTTTATAATCACTTGGATTCATTGTTCAAATATTAAAGTCAGTTATCTTATCAGTTAGTTAGTTACATGATAATAGAAATATTCTACACTGTCTAATACAGCCACCACTAGTCAGTAGCATAGACCTAGACTAAAGCCTTTGAGAAAGTGACTTTTTTTTTTTTAACAGATTTTTATTATAACTATTCTGAGACTCAGTCAACCTTAGAAAAGAAGGTTAATATTGTTACTTCTTTCCTAGTACTCTTGTAACAATCCTTCCCTCTCCACACAGGGCATCCTCCCCCATCACAGGGCTCCTTTTATAGTCCCTGGCTTCTAATTAAAGTCAGCTTTAAAAAATTTTTTTTCTCCACTGCTCCTATTTGGTTTGGACATCAACAGGAAGCATTGGCATACTTAGTGTTACTCACGTGGCCAGATTCTCTGTCTTAACATCTTTAATGTTGGGAGCAAGCTTTGTGACTCATTGTGGAATTAGATTTTCCAAGACATGTTTGGCATGAACAAAAGCTAGGTGCGCCATTTCTTCTGATTTCCATGCAGGTACTCCTAAATAGTGTTAGATGAATTAAGAGTTCTCAAATTTAAGATTATTTTACAATTTAAATTACTTTTCTAGTTAGTCAGAAAGGTCACTATTGTTTTTTGCTTGTCTGTTGCTTTTTTTTTTTTTTTTTTTTTTTTATTTTTTTTTTTTATTATTATTATTTATTCAACTGTGTGTATGTGCGCGCGCGTGTCTGTGTGTGTGTGTATGTGTGTGTAGAACCACGGACGAATTCGCGAACCACCATGGACGCCTCCACCTCCTTCTGCCCCGGGATTCACAGGCTCCGCCCTACCAGCACCAGAAGCGCAGGCCGCCCCCGCTTCCGTCTGGCGTCTATACGTGGGATCTGGGATCCGAACTCGGGACCTTCCGCCTGCAAGGCGGAGGCTTAACCCCTGAGCCACCTCTCCAGCCCTGTTGCTTTTTTTTTATATATATAATTGCCAAGAAAAAGAAAGGCTGTGAGAAAAGTGCTTCCTTCCTTGATTTCTATCCTGTATTAAGCAATGTCTTTGTTGCAGATGGATAATGCACAGGACCTGCTCTCCTTTGGTGGCCTTCAAGTGGTGATTAATGGGCTGAATAGCACAGAGCCTCTGGTGAAAGAATATGCTGCATTCGTGCTGGGGGCTGCCTTTTCCAGGTGAGCAGCATGGATGAATTCCCTTTGACCAGGATCATTTGCCTTGATTTCCTTGGAAGAAGGTTACACTTGCACTGCTGTACATTTCTCTTCAACATTTCAGTTTTTACCATCTGTTATGTCTGTTTTTTTTATCTTATATATACAGATACTTAATAATGAATTGTAGGTTTCATTTTCTGTTTTATTAAAAGCTAATAAAGAAACTAGCCACAGATAGTGAGAGAGGGGAATAAATACCAAGAGTTGACCCTTCTGGAAATAGAGTTACGTTTAGTGAATTAGTGGTAAAACTCACCAAGAAAGGCCTTTCAAGGGGATGTATTTTCCCCTAGTTGTCTGGTAATAGCCAACATGCAGTCAGGTTATTGCACTCTCTGATTAGAGTTTCTGTAGAATTTCAATTAGTCTGTATTATGCTGGAAGACTGGTCAGGCAAGAGTGAGTATCTGGAAAGACAGTGTAGGCATCACATCATTTTACTCTTCCTAAAAAGGTCAGGATATCTTTGTGCTGTGGTGGTCTATTGGAACCAAAATCTCAATCCGATGCCTTCTTTTCATAGTAAAATGGACAACCGCTGCTTCTTGAGGTTAGAATGAGAGCTGATAGGCTTGTGTTTCTTAGCACTGCCTGCCTTGATCTTTAGGCCTCAGTTGTTCTACAATGTGGTAGTGTTGTGGACAGTGTTGGTCTCCATAGTCAACTTCATCTCCCTTGGTTGGACATTTCCAAATTTTTAGGCAAAACCAAAACTTTTCAGAAATCCCAGAGAAGTCTCTTTCAGTCACTGGTGAAAATATGTTAGTCATTGGTAGGTGTGGTTCTAGCCCTAGGGAAGTCCAGTTCTTACCTTCTTAACTATGCAATAGACTTGAAAACGTATCAAAGCTCATGATTTGCTTTTCAAACTAAAAATGAACTAAATAAACAATAAACTCTGTCTATACTGTTTTTGGAAATCTTTGCTTTATTTTAAAATATTTCTGCCTTCAAATTAAACAGGCTATCCTACATGTCCCTTATTACTGCTTTTTGAAGTAGATTCAGGAAAAACTTTTTACCATCTTCATACCCCTTCTTAGTTAAGAGTTACTAAACAGCTTGAAAAACATGCATTGGGCTTGCTTAACAAATTAAAATTCACTTAGAGGCTGTGCTAGTATATGGTGTTAAGATATCCCCATGATTGTATTAGTGCAAAATCCTGTTAGCATTTATGCAGCATCACTAAAGTTTAAATATAGATAAATATAAAATTTTGCAATTTAATATTTGGGGGGTAAGTAAACTGCTGTATTCAAACTGTTCATGCTGAGTTTTTGATAGATCACTGGAGGGTATTACAGTGACAGCATGGTATGGCACCACAATTTTCAGAAGCCAGCAGCAGACTCCCAAACACCATGAAAATGTCAATTTATGCAAAGAGAAGTTTGATGCAAAGTAATAATATTTCTCTTCAGGCTTTAGTGCTATTATCTGATATATATTATTTACTTTTGACGTTCTAAGTATTGACTCTCCAGATCCTTAACTGCTTCTCACATATAGATGTATACATATGTGCATAGTGACTAGGTAAGCTTGTTCAAAAGAGCATTCACAAGATAGAATCCTAGAGTCATCCTGGATTCAAGGATTTTTCTGTGCACCCACAGGTAACTTTTCAAAGCCTTACCTTTTTCATTTGTTAACTGGGAGCACTAACAGGTGTCTTGTGTGTTTCATTAAGTTGAATATCAAATAGGATATTTAAAAAGCACTTGTCAATAATAATATAGTATCAACATTATCAACCCCTTTATGCAAGAAAACATACAGAAATAGGTATGTTAATACTTTTAGCTGATTCATCTTTTCGTAGCTTCTCTCTTTTTTTATCCATTTATTGTGTGTGGTGCGCACGCATGTGTGTGTGTGTGTATGTGTGTGTATCAGAGGGCACCATATATTCCTGTGGAGGACAAAGAGTGACTTAGAGAATCATCCTGGATTGCTTCTATCTCCTTTGGCTTTGCTGTGGGATTTCCCAGACTCCACCCACCAGGCTCCCTATCTCTCTGTCCTCGTCCCTTCCCACCCCCATGACACCCACCTGCCTCCCCCTCCCTTGCCCACCTGCCAGCCAACTAGCCATTTTCACCTGGCATTTTTATATGGGACCTGGGATCCAGACGCAGGATCTTCTGCTTATAAAGCAGAATCTTAACCCTGAGCCATCTCCCCAGCCCAGCTTCTCTTTTTAAAACTTCTTCAAGTATGTTATTTTCGTTGGTCATTTTGTGACCTGATTTCATCTTACAATGGCACCTGTGCATGTTTATCTGCTATTAGTCCTAAGAGGAATCTCAAACAAGTTTTTTTTGTTTCTTTAGAGGGAAGTCTCATAAAAGTGTTGCAAATTTTGAGAGCTATTCTAAAATATGGTTTTTGTGTTGCTTCTGAGCAAACAACTCAAAAGCCTATTTTTGCTTTCCTCTTTTGTCTTTTTCATTTAACTGTTAAGAGTCAAACTATCAAGAAACTGGTGTGTTTGCTCCAGGAAGCAGTGACTTTGCTATTCTCATGCTCCCACATCATTTTCTTTGGGTCTCTTTTACCTGTATTTTTTAAAAATTATTTTGTTTTTCTAGTTACAAGCATATTGAGTACTTCCCTTCCTTCCCCTCCCCTGCCCTCCTTTCCCCTCCCTTCCCCTCTCCTCCCTTTTCTTCCCCTCCCCTCTCCTCCCCTCTCCTCCATCAAGCCAACCCACTCTCTCCCACTCTTCTGCCTGTCTGCTTCTATGGACCTCAAGGTTCCCTATGGCTTATCTCTTCCTGTGGAGGTTCACGCCTTTTGTGGCATACCAAGTGACCTGTCTTTGGGCCATTTCCCTTCTCTCATCCAGCTTCAGTCCACAATGTTTCCACTGTATGTTTTTCCATCTCTCTTGAGTTCCTTGATAGTCTATGGGGGCATGTTGTGTCAATCATTATTCAGGTCTGGTAAAGACAAGTCTCACTTCAGTGAGTTTCTGGATGTAGTAGTCCTACCCTGAATGGAATGTCTTGTCTAATAATGAACCTTCCCACCTTTAGGTTCTTAACAATCTCTCTACCCCCTCTAGGGTGAGGTTCCCAAAGCCTTAGGATGGGGAGAGATTAGGTTGGCCTGATTCTGGGTGAGCATGCTGGGTCTCCAGTACTCTGATCATGGCTGGCCATTGCTGTCCACTTAACTGCTTTTCTACTGCCCTAAGCTACATCCCATCAGGGTGTTGAGATTCTCTACCTCTGTTGTAGAAGAGAATATTCTTCAAATCTATGGATATAATAATAGCTATTTACAGAGCAATTTGGTGTACTGTATTCCCACCTATAAGTTCATAGGCTGTTTTCCCCTATTGATCTATTTCCTTCACTTTTTTAGCTTCTTATAACGAGAATATGTTCCATTCTGACAAGTGGGTCTTGGATTCAATCAGAAAGCTATTGGTTGTCTCCTTGATGTTCATGCCACTATTACATTGGTCACCTGTTGCTGGTGATTTTTATTGCAACTTGCAGATCTCATGAGTTGATGAGGCCTGTGATTATTTCTCTCCCCCACTAGTTTCTACATTATTCCTTGTACTGTGTAAGCTATCCAGCAAAGGGGAAGTTCTCAGACCAGTTCTAGTTGATGTATTTTGCCCATGTTCTGTGATCCATATGTGTTCTGTTAAGGTTTTGCCAATTCATTGCCAATGATTTCTCTGTTGCCATATCAGCATGTTCTGTCTTTGTTGCTAGCTCTTAATTTCCAGGTTTCCTTGCTGTAACCCCAGTGCATTTCTGGGTTCAGCTTCATCTTTTCCTTTCTCTTTCCAGATAGCTTTCATAGGCTCACTAGAACCAACATTCTCAGCTCCATTGACCATTATTTTTGCTTCCTGTCATCTATTAGATAATCTTGAATTTTTTCTCAGTATCTCATACTGTCCAGCTACCATCCTTATTTCTTAATTATCTTCATGTACTCTGTTGAACTTTCTTGTCCTTATTATGTCCTTTAGTCTCTGCATGTCTTCCTATTTTCCTCATTATTAGTGTTCCTCTTTTTCTTTCTCTCTAGGTCCACAGATATACTCATTTCAACTAAGCACTGACTGTCCTGCTGCCTACTTTTATTTTTCCTTCTCTTTATTTCAAAATTCTACTTTTGTGTATATGTATGTGTGCACATGAAAGTCAGAGGCCAACCTTCATGAATCAGTTCTCAGCTCCATCTTGTTGAGACCAGTGTCTCTTGTTTCTGTGCAGCATACTCCATGCTAGCTGGCCTGTGAGTTTCTGACAGATGATCCTGCCTCTGTCTCCCATCTCACCACCTGAGTGCTGGGATTACAGATGTTTTCGATATGGGTTCCGAAGGTTGAATCAGTTCTTCAGGTTTTTGTGGCAAAATCTTTTACTTGCTATGCCATCTCTCCAGTTCTTCCAAATATTTTTCTTGAAAAATATTTTTTTTTATTTAAGAGAGAATGCACATATGTCCCACATGTGGAAATCAGAGGACAACTTTTGAAAGCTGGTTCACTTCTACCACTTAGATTCTAGAGATGAAACTCAGATCTCCAGATTTGTACACAGACTCGTTTATTCGCTGAGCTATTTCACTTCCCACTCCCAGAATTTCTTGAAAGAGTAAATAAAAAGTACACAAGTGGGGCTGGAGAGGTGGCTCAGGGGTTAAGCCTCTGCCTTGCAGGCGGAAGGTCCTGAGTTCGGATCCTAGACCCCACGTATAGACACCGGGCGGAAGTGGAAGCAGCCTGCATTTCTGGTCCTGGTAGGGCAGAGCCTGTGAATCCAGGGGCAGAGTAAACGAAGAGGAGGTGGAGGCGGTCCATGGTGGTTCCCGAATTCGTCCGTGGTTCTACACACACACACATACACACGGGCATAATTGAATAAATAATAAATTTTAAAAAATACACAAGTAAGCATACAGCTGCGTTATGTTAATGCACCCAAAACTTTTATTCTAACATTCTGGTTTCTGTTCCTAATCTCTAAATATTTTCCAGAGTGTTTTGTAATCATTGACATCTCTTTAGCAGCCAAGAATATTGACCACTACTTTGCTTTGGAAACTGCTTCTCGGCTGTCATGTCATTGTAAGTTATTACCTGTAATTTTGATTACTTTATCTCGTTTTCTTCTGTGCTGGGTATCCAACCCAGGTCTTCACACATGTTAGCCAAATGCCTGGAGCTACATCTCCAGGCTTCCTTTTCTTTTTATGGCAATATCATCCCTTTACTATCTTCCAATTGTAGCTATTCACCAAAATTTCCTAAGCCTTGTCATCTACTTTTTCCCCTCTCTAGTGGTCCTATCTATTCCTGTGGCTTCAAATACCTTAATTGTGGATGACTCCAAGGTCTACATTTAACTTCTCTTTCTCCTAAGCTCTCATCCTGTATTTCTACTAGATTGATTATACCTCAAACTCAAGGAGGAGAAAGTTGAACTCATTATTGTTTCTCTCACAAGCTACATTTTCCTCCCACAGTCTCTTTTCATCTATTCTTGGCACTGTGATTATTGTAGTTACCCAAGTTTGAAACTTTTGAATGATGTTTGAGTCTTTGTTCTTTCATTAAGTTGGGGAAAAGTCCTATAGATTTTTATCTCTACTGCTAACCGTTCTTCTTTTATTCATTGATTTTAAAGAACCTTAATGTCATAAGTTCACTAACCTGTCCAGGGAGCAAGTTCCCCCCCCATGTTAGAAAATGAAGCATGAATAGTCTAACTTAAGCATGGTAATCCCATATCTGTGGATGTGGATTTAGAGATGAGCTTGTGACCCAGTTCTGATGGTTTAGACATAAAAAGATACTTGATAGGAAGCTTCACTCATGAGAATGCTAGGAAGGAGACTTTACTCACTGCTTCTTGTCTTGAGCTCATTTATCTTGGAGCCAACAGCAGCTACCTTGGTCCAGTGAGGTCAGAATCACCAGAATAAAAGGCCTACAAACAGAGGAAGATAATAAAGGAGCAAGACAAGAGCCTGGAACCTTTGTGATAGAGACATTTACTTGCATATTTTTTGTGAAAAGTAATTGTCTTTTACAAATTTTTTAATTAATTTAGTGTGCATGTATGAACAGATTACAAGACAACTTTGATGAGTCAATTTTCCTTTCTATTATGTGGGATTGAACTCTGGTTGTCAGGATTGCACAACTTTTCCTGCTGAGCCATTTTACTAATTCTTTTATTTATTTTTAGTTCTATTTAATTATTACTTGCAACTGAATATATACTCATAATGATAAAATTTCCAAAATCTTTCTTGGATCTTTGGGGAGTTTTTTTGGTATGTATGCGTGTGTGTGTGTGTGTGTGTGTGTGTGTGTGTGTGTGTGTGTGTACATGTGTGTATCAAGGAGAGATACTATGTGTCCCTTTGGAGGCCCAAGGGTAACTTCAGGAATCATCCTAGATTGTACTATTTCCTTTGGCCTTTCTCAGGGGTTTCTCAAGCTCTACCTTCCAAGGCCACTGCAATTTCTACCCAGCATTTTTTACATGGGATCTGAGATCTAAACTCAGTTCCTTCTGTTTTCAAGGTAAAGGCTTAATCCCCTGAGCCATCACTCCAGCCCAAATTCTTGGAACATTTAAGTCTGGTTAAGTTCCTCTTGTTTCTATATAGTACTCATTTTGGTTGGCAATTATGTGGTTCTTTGATTACCTGTTCATTGTTGATATCCTTTATTGGACAGTACTGGGGAAGATTAGGATCTCTTCTCGCTTAATCTTGCTATCTCCTTAGTGTATAGTAGGAGGCCTAGCATCAAGTGGATGAGCAGGAAGTAATTATTGAAAGAATAAATGAAGCAAAGGAATAGTTGTACCTAAAAAATTAATTATTTTTGAGATAATGAATGAGGCTGAATGGGGAATGCTGTTTTAATGATGTAATTGTTAGTGGATGATTTAGATACCGTACCTTGATCCTTTGAAATCTAAGACTGTGGAAATGAGTGTTATCCAACTGGCAGAAGGCCCAGAAAATAGAAGGAAGGATAGAGATTAAAATGAGGTCAGACATTGGAGATCCTAGCATTTAAATAAAATTTTAAGTGTGACACATAGGAATAGTCTGATCTCTTAAATTGCTAATTTTCCCACACTCCTCCGTGACAATTCATGTTTCTGATACATTGATTAGCATAATAACCAAAACTTAGGCAATTGGATGACCATAGCTGTCAAGCTGCATTCAAACTCTGATCAGTTTTTTATATGATAATTAATGATAAAATAGGAAAGGAACTTTGTAAGTCTAACTAGTTGCCCTGATACTGCAGAAATCAACACCTCATTCTGGGGAAGGAGGTATCACTTGCTTAATGAACTTGTCCTTTCAGCATTTGAGTCCATCTCAGTGATGTGCCCCTGCCTCCTCCACATCCTATTTGTGACTGCCTTCAGACTTTTCATTATCCTTTTAACTTCTTTCCTTCATAGCCCCAGCCCACAAAGTTCTCTTCTTTATCTTTCACATTATTAGCATTTGTTGCCTGGACCCCTAAAATGACTCTTTAACCCATTGGCTTCTCTGTAGTTTGCAGTTCTTTCATCTATTTCTCCAACAAAATTGAAAGCTTTGTGAAGCAAGAATAAGTAAGCAAGAGCACAGTACTTTAGAAAGGATAAGTTTATGTGGCTGCTTAGAGCATAAATGGTCTAACACAAAAACTGAAATCACCAAAACTCAGTATGAGTCATCTAGAGCAAGGAATCTTTTTTACTTTCTGTGCTTCTTTTTGTTTGATTTTCCTCCATTGAATATGTATTAATTTATCGTTAAGATTTGAACAGTAACAAAACAAAGCAAAATAGAACTGGGGGATATCTATAGAAAATTCCCAAGAAAATTAATACTATCAGATCTTTATGTGGTGGCACTGGAAGAAAGTAAAGTAATTCTAATGCCAAATGAAAGTGAAATTCTGAGAGACACAGAAGACTGTACTTGACTTGGGGGACTTTGCTCTTCCCTGGCGGCTGAAAGCTTTTGGGTTCAGCAAAAGTTATAGGTGACAGAGCTTAGAGCCTATGAATAAGAGAATTAGAAAATGAAATCTTCCAGTCAAAAGGAGTTATTAAGACAATCTGTACACTGAGTACAAGTAGAAATAATCCTTCTAAAATATTTTACCCAAGTCAATCCTATAATACATTGGATTTGAAATCATACTCATTTTGTAGCCTGAAAATCTCCATTCTCAGAATTTGGTTTGAAGTGATCTCAACAAATAATAAACTTGAAAAAATGTTTGCAACTGATATCAAGACATAGCATTAATATTCGTAACATGAATGCTCCTAAAAATAGAGACTCAATATACTAACAATCCTTTTGAGAAACTGGATAAACACATGGAGTTCACAGAATAAATTAAATGCAGATGGCTTAGCCATGTAAAATAATTCTCGGCCTTGCTCAAAGAAGAGAACTATCAATTGAAACTACACTGAACCCTGAGTTTGATTCCCAGCACCACATAAACTGAGCATGGTGGGCTATAATCAAAGCAATTGAGAGGTAGAAGCAGGAGGATCATGAGTTCAAAGTCATACTTGGCTATGTAAGCACATGTCTCAAAAAAGAAATAGACAAATAGGCAAAAAGCTTTACTGAGTTAATATTTTTCTATCGCATTTGACAGTCTAAAAAAGTTGACAGTATATTCTGTTTTTGAAGCTGTGAGAAAATAGGCACTCATACACTGCTGCTAGAGCTGTAAAGTAGCATAACTCTATGGAAGGAAATGAATGTGTGTATATATTTGTATTTTCAAATGGTGCTCTTACTTCTAAGATTTTCCCTCTACATTGTTTATAACACAAAAGGACATGCTTGACCATGTTTACTCAAGGACAAAAAACAGGAAACAACCCAAGTGTCTTTCAGTACAAAAGTAATTAAATAAATTATAAAGTTAATTCCATGCAGTAGTCTACCATTATAATGTTGAAGAATATATCTACATAATAGAGGGTATTGTTATTGTTATGTAGTCTAAAATATTTCAATTTAAAAAGGATATAAATGATGAATAAAATATTAAAAATTGTTTGTTTATGCTTGCTTTATGCTTTTTCTGTTTTGTCTTTTGTTTTACTTGTTTTTATGTTTTTTCCTTTTTTTTAACTTTATTTATTTATTCATTCATTTTGTGTGTGTGTGTGTGTGTGTGTGTGTGTGTGTGTGTGTATCAGAGAGCACATGTGTCCCTATGGAGGACCAGGGGTGACTCTGGGAATCATCCTGGATTGCTTCTACCTCCTTTTTTCTTCTTTCTGGCACCCACCAGTGCTGAAATTGCAGGCCCCTGCCCTTTCTGCCCCAGTGTGTTTTTATGGGACCTGGGATTCGAACTCAGTACCTTCTGCTTGCAAGGCAGTCTGAACTTGAGACATCTCTCTAACTCCAGTTTATTTCATTTTCCATGCAGTTAAGCTTATGGATTAATTTAAAAGATATAGCATATTTGCAAAATGTGTTTATATCCCTGGACATAGTATATTTTTCATTTAGATGTTTTAAAATCTGTAATGAAACTTTGTAATTTTTCCATATGGATATCAAATTTCTTTTGTAAACTTAAGTATACTTATTATTGCATACATGATAATTTTCAAGTTTTTGTTTTCTTTTTAGCTGATTTAGTAGCTAATGGATTTTTTGAAGTCTTATTGGTTCTAATAACATTTTTAAAATTTATGTGCGCGTGTGCATGCACACGTGTGTGTGACATAGTATGTGTGAAGATCAGATGATCAGTTTGTGGAGGTGGTTCTCTCAGCACTTTTTTGTGACTTCCAGAGATTGAATTCAGTTTATCAGGTTTCCTTTAAAAGGCAAGCACCTTTAACTGCTGAGTCATTTTGCCAGCCCTAGTTTTTCCTGTTTTTTTTTTTTTCTTGTACATTCTCTGTAGACAGTCATGTCACTTAAAAATGAAAACAGTTTTCTGTGTCCCTGCCACACAGCATTAGAACCTGAGTTCAGATACTCAGCACCAATGTTAAAGCTGGCAGTAAGGCACCAGAGTGTAACCAAAGTGCTATGGGAGTAGAGCCAAACAGTCTTAGAGCTCATTGCTAGTCAGTCTAGCCTACTGAATTGAACGCTCACTAAGAGGCTCTATCTCAATTTCTGTGAAGAATTGCATTGGAATTTTGATTGGAATTGCTTTGAATCTGTATATTGCCTTTGGTAGAATGATCATTTCACAATGTTAATCCTTCTGATCCGTCACGCTTTATATGGAAGCACAAAAGGCCCTAGAAAGCCAAAACAATTCTGAGCAATAAAGTTACTGCAGGAGGCATTACTATACCTGATTTTAAATTATATTACAGACTCTCATTGTGATAAAAGCAGCATGGTACTGGCTCAAAAACAGATACACTCATCAGTGGATCAGAATTGAGGACCCAGATGTAATTGAAGACTTTTGACAAGGATGCCAAAAGTACTTACTGGAAAAAAAGAAAACCTCTTTAACAAAGGGTGCTGTGGAAATTGGCTGTCTACATGTAGAAAAATGAACTGGATCCATACCTCTCACTGTGCATAAAACTTAACTCCAAATGAATCAAAGACCTCAATATTAGTGCTGAAACTCCTAGAAGAAGGAATAGGGAGTACACTAGAACTGATAGGCCTAGGTAAAGATTTTCTGAATAGAACTTCATCTACACCAGACATAAGGCTAACAGTCAACAATTGGGATCTCATAAAATTAAAAAGCTTCTGTTCTACAAAAGAAATCAAATGGGCAAGAGGCAAACTACAGAATGGGAAAAAATTTTTGCTAACCATTGTTGCTGATAAAATTATCATCAAACCTTAAGGGAACAAGGGATTTATTTTCTCTTACAATTTCAGGTTATAGTTGTTTGTCTGTTGTGGCAGGAGAGCTCACACCAATACCAGGGCCAAGGGAACTATCTACATAACTGCTGAGAGAAGTATGATCCTTACTTGCCCGACCAGCATGTCTGGCTAAGTATGCACAAGGATGCCAACTTCCTCAACCAACTCTTTGTATTTATTATGTCCAGGGCCTACTTCCACCTACCATGAGTTGATCCTTCCCCAGCAACTAGACAATCTCCAACAGGTTTGCTCTGGGCTTCACTCAGCTACTAATTATCTATAAATGTGCCCAGAGCTTGAACCCTCAACCTTTAAATTGACACCTATACCTAACTATAACACATTACCCCTTGTCAACTTGACCCAAGAACATATCACTTTTAAACTGTAAACTTCACCTTGTCCCCACAGATGTTAAATTTATCTTATAATACATTTAATTTTTAAATTCTAAAAGTCCAAAATTAAGTTTTCATAATCCAATTTTAACATGTCAGTCATTAAAAGTTCAGTTATTAAAATGTTGAAACTGAAAGTCTCTTTAAAAACAAAATCCCAAATCTTTTAACCATAAGAGTCTATCAAGTCAAAATAAGTCAAATACTTCAACACAGATAAAACTTCAAAAATAAAAGCATCATGACACAAAAAGAAAATGCCAAATTAGTATCAAGTCCAGCAAATCAAATACTAGATCCTGTACTTCACTGCCCATCTTCTGTTGTTTATCACATCACAATGGCTCAAAGATTCTAGGCAATTCTAGTCCCTCATTGCAGCTCAAAGTTGTACAAGCAGAATTTCTCTGGACAAGGTGGAATTTCCACTTGCGCTTGTCCTCAGCATACATATTGTGTTTCTGGTACTTCCAACAACACTCTGGGTTTGCCTTTGCAGTCATAAACTTCATCTTTCCTTGTAGCAACTCCAAGCCTGTTACTTCGTGCCAAGTTTCTTCTACTCTCTATGGATCCTTTAATTGTGCATCAAAACCAGTGCCTCCTGGGTAATGCTCACAAATTCCACAGTGAAGTTGAAATGTAACTTGGTCCATTCGAACTACAGTTGTAACTTTTGCATGCTGATTCTGGGAAAGCCCTTTTTCCAGGCAGCCAAAACTTCCAAAGAGCAAGGAATAGCTTGAGTTTGGGCTTCCAGCCCAAGGAATCCAGGTTTGAAAACTTGGAGCTTTGGAAGCTCGGTATGGTGGGTTTCATATCTTCCACCATCTTCAAAACACTAGTTCTTCCTTCAGTTATTCTCGTTTCTTCAACAATGGCAACTGCACTGCTATCAGCCTTTTCCTCATCCAACACTTTAAAGCTACCAACACTTCTTTCCTCTATCAGACATACCAGTCCATTGTCTTTAAATTCATTTTGCCAAAATCCTTGTTCTCTTCATCACAAATAATCCATGACTCTCTCAAATAATACATGACTCTCTCAGCATTACTATTTTTGAAATGGCCCACAAACTGAACAGTTTTAGAGCACATAATCTCAGTGTCTTCAAACAGTGCCATAATCCTCCAAAAAAGCTGTTCAAAAATCCACAAGTCTAAATAGCCAGATTTATTAACAACACTCCACTTCTCTGGTACCATATTTTATAGCAGTTTGCCTGCATTGTTGTTGGTAAAATCACCAGCAAACAATTTAAAGGATAAAGAGTTTATTTTCTTTTAAAATTCCTGAATACAGTTATTTATCCATTGTGGCAGGAGAGAGCTTGCACCAGTAATTGACCATACAATATCCACATAAAGATTGAGAGAAGGACAATCCTTACTTACTACACCAGCATGTCTGGCCAAGTGTACAGAAGGATGTTCAACCAGCTCTCTATATTTTATGCAGCTGTCCAGGGCTTAATTCCACCCATCCTGGGTTTGACCTTTCATCAACTAGACAAATTTCCTACAGGTTTGCTCTGGGCTTCACTCAACTACTCATTATCTACAAATGTGCCCAGTGTTTGAACTCTCAACTCTCAAGTTGACACCTTTACTTAACTATGAAACTATATGTCCGATTGAGAATCAGTATCTAGAGTATCCATTAGTATCTAAAGCTAAAAAATTAAACACCAAGAAAGCAAAACCAATTAAAAAAGTGAACCTCAGAATTTGTAATGGTTTGAATGTTATTTGTTCCCCACTAGCTCATGTATTTGAATCCTTAGTTGAAGTCTGAGAAGGTTGTGGCAATTCTGGGGGTGAAATCTTGGTGGAGGAAGGCATGGGGATGGGTTTTGATATTGGTTAGCCCCGCTGTATTAGTCAGGGTTCTCTAGAACCAATGAATGAATATATAAAAAGGGAATTTATTGGATTGGCTTAGAAGATAAAGTTGAGGTCATCCAACAATGGCTGCCAGTAGCTACTCAGTCCTGAAGTCCAGTTGGTGGCAGCTGAAGGCTGGAGGATTCCTAGAAAGTCTTCAGTCAAATAGAAGGGTTGGTTGGAGGGTTGGAGGATCAAAGTAGCCGGGCGTCAGGAGGGAAGTTTGCCAACACAGGGCAAGAAAATCTCCTGAGCTCTTTTGGCTTATGGTTCTTTTTATCTGGTCTGCTATTGGAAGGTTCCATCAAGAGTTAGGGTTGGTGTTTATATTGTAAATGTATTGATCCATGTAAGCTCTTCAGATGGTATGACAGGTGATCTCTTAGTTAATGCCAGATATGGCCAAGTTGACAACCAGAATTAACTCTCACATCATGCTTCAGTTAGTCTGTTCTTGCAGGTTAGCTCTCAGCCTCTATGATAACTCTGACATCTGCCATGTCTTTTTGTGATAATGGACTGCATTCTCTCCTCTGGAACTATAAGCCAAATAAATCTCCCTTTCTCCCTTTAAGTTGCTTGACTGTTGTCTCACAGCAGCAGAGAAGATAAATGGTATAGAAATCAAAAGAAACTTTGCACTAATGGCATTAAAATGTCTAACAAATACCTCGATAAGTGTTCAACATCCCTAGGTATCAGTGAAATTAAAACAACTCTGAGATAATCACCTTACCCCAGGCAAAATGACTAAGATAAAAAATCACAGCAATAAATGCTGGAGAGGATGTGGGGAGAAAGGAACCCTAATAACACTGTTGGTAGGAGTGTAAATTTGTACAATATCTTTGAAAATAAATATGAAAGTTCCTCAAAAAGCTAAAAACAGAACTACTATATGATCCAGCTATCTGGAAATATTCCCTAAGGATGCTATATTATTTTACAAGGTCACTTGCACATCCGTGTTTATCACAGCTCAATTTACAATATCAAAGAAATGGAATCAGCCCAGATCCAATACCGGATGAATGGATAATGGAGATGTGGTACATTTAAACAGTGGAATACTGTTCATTCGTTAAGGAAATTGAAATTATTCAATTCACTGGTAAGTGGATAGAATTGGAAGATATAATATTCAGTCAAGTATTCCAGACAAAAAAGACAAAATGCCACACGTCTCCCGTATGTGTGTGGATGTTAATTTTGAACTTTCAAAATGATACTTGCAGACAGAAATTCTCATAATACCCATAAACTAAAAAAAAGCATAAGTTGGAGGGGAATAGGGGAAAAAGGAAGGACCCTGAAAGAGGGAAAATAATAGAACACGTCCCTAGTACTATTTAAGCCTGATACCCATAGATAGACCATAGATACCCATAGATAGACCCTGGAAGGGAACAAACTTCTTATTGTTAACTATAAGTACTTGGTAGCAACCTACCATCTGTCTAAACACTTATCATTATACCCACAGATCAAAGAAACACTCAGCACTCAGCCAAGAAGTATCCATGTTCAGTGGAAGATATGTAGAGAACCAAAACTGGTCAAAACAAAGTAAAAGCTTCTGTGGATGGCTCAGTCCTATTTAGGACATCTAAACCATCCCCATCTTAAGGCTCAGGAAAACCCGAGGAAGAAGGGCCAGTACAAATGTAAGAATGTAAGAGCCTGAGGATTGGGAGAGGCAATGTCAGACAGTAATGTCTGTTCCTATCAGGGCTATGATATCCAAGAACTCAATAGAACACCATCTTCTTACACTAGACCTCTACAGTAGTCAGGATAGCAAAACTTGACCATGAACAGGGAAGAACCCACAAGACTTGATGTTCCTCTGAGGGATTGTATGGACTGGTACTGGACAAAAGAGAGGGAAACCTCTATACTTTATAGTTACTGGTGCATCATTCATGCCCTGACAGATGCCTAAGCATTAAAGACTACATGGTGTCCTAAATGGAACCCGGTGGCTCTCATTTGTATGGAGCCATGGGAGAGAGGGAAAAACAAGTTGGAAAGGAGGAAAGAAGGGTGGGAAAGGATGTGGGGTGGGGTTAGGTAATGGGCAATGAAATCACATAAACACATTGTTGATATAATTTAAGAATATTCATGAAAAGAGACCATCTCAAAAAATAAGGTAGAGAACAGTTGAGGAAGACACCTGACATCATCAGCCTCTAGCCACCGTGATTATGTATACACATACCCACACAAGGTAAAAACAGTTTTCTTTATTCTTTATTTCTTTTTTTCCTTATTTAATATTCTAGCACCTATAATTCATTATTTATTGATATATTAATAGCAAGCATCCTTGTTTTTCTCCTGTCCTTAAAGGGAAGTACTTTACTATTAAATGTGATATTATGGGCTTATAACTTTATTTGTGTAGAGATTACACATTGCATGTAATTGCATGTGTGAGTATGTATACACATGTATGTACATGCATGCATAAATGTGGCAGTCCAAAGCTTGATGACTCTCCACTTCATTTATTGAGGTAGGGTCTGTCACTGAACCCACAGTTTGGCAAGTTCAACTAGTCAAACTAGCTAATTCATCCTGGTCTCTCCCTCCTTCATGTTGGAATTGTAAGCAGCCAACAGTTGCCTATCTTTTTAATGTGGGCTCCAGGAATCTAAACTAGTCTTTGTGCTTACATGGTAAGCATTTTAGCTACTGAGCAATTTTCCCAGCGTCTAAAGGCTTTTTGAAAAATTGTTTGTTTATTGTGTGTGTCTTCTGTGTGTATGTATGTGTTTGTGTGTATCAGAAGGTACTATGTGTGCCTGTGGAGGCCCAGGGGTAACTTTGGGAATCATCCTAGATTACTCTATTTCCTCTTTGTTTTGCTCTGGAGTTTCCCAGGCAACATTTCCTGGCATTTTTCCATGGGATACTGTATCCAAACTCAGGACCTTCTCCTTGCAAGGCAGAGGCCTAACCCCAGAGTCATCTCTTCAGCCCCCAAAGGCTTTTTTTTTCTTTTTTTTATTATTATTTATTCAATTGTGCATATGTGTGTGTGTGCGTGTATGTAGAACCACGGACGAATTCGGGAACCACTATGGACCGCCTCCTCCTTGTTTATTCTGCCCCAGGATTCACAGGCTCCGCCCTTCTAGGACCAGAAACGCAGGCTGCCCCCTCTTCCGCCTGGTGTCTATACGTGGGGTCTAGGATCCGAACTCAGGACCTTCCGCCTGCAAGGCAGAAGCTTAACCCCTGAGCCACCTCTCCAGCCCCCCCAAAGGCTTTTTAATATATTCAAAAATGGGGCTGGAGAGGTGGCTCAGGGATTAAGCCTCCGCCTTGCAGGCGGAAGGTCCCGAGTTCGGATCCCAGATCCCACGTATAGACGCCAGACGGAAGCGGGGGCGGCCTGCGCTTCTGGTCCTGGTAGGGCGGAGCCTGTGAATCCCGGGGCAGAAGGAGTTGGAGGCGTCCATGGTGGTTCGCGAATTCGTCCGTGGTTCTACACACACATACACACACACACAGACACGCGCGGGCACATACACACAGTTGAATAAATAATAATAAAAAAAATTTAAAAAAAAAATATATTCAAAACATTCCCTTCTCTTACTAGTTTTCAGGAGTTTTTAAAAATCACGAATTAATATCAGATCATTAATTTTTGTTTATAGTGATTATTATATAATTGCCTATATATTTGCTAATATGAATTGCATTTGATTTTTCTAATGTTCTCTTGACTCATATTATCCTTAATATTTTATTCAATTTCATATATTGGAAATAGAACAATATGTTGATTGTGCATATGTATATATATATACCTTCATAACTTAAAATAAGTGAATGAGAAACATACTGAAATTTATTTTATAAAAAGGGAAGATTATTGGATGACAGTAATTTTCAAAACTGTTGATAATTTTGGTTTCTTGTACTGACTAGTGAGTTTTATAAGGATATTTTAATTTTTTATTTAATATCCTTAATCTTGTAAGTTTCTTTAGATTTTTTCTTTATTGATTTTTCTCCATAAAATTGTTTATTTTAAAAATTCTCTGGCAAAAATATTTATGGTAATCTTATGAAATTTTCTTTGTATACTTCTAAAAATTTCCATCTGAGTTTTTCTCATTTTTTTCATTTGACTCATATTGCTAGAGGATTGTTTGTCTTTTGTTTTCTCTCCTTATTTTTGTAGTTAACTCACATGTGTGCACATGTATTTGTGCATATGTGTGCATGCAAGTGGAGACCAGAGGTTAACTTTGGGTGCCATTCCTCATTGCTGTGTACCTTGCCTTTTTTAAGGTGTGTGTGTGTGTGTGTGTGTGTGTGTGTGTGTGTGTGTGTGAGAGAAGAGGGCATTGTGTTTTCCTGTGGAGGGGCAAGGGTGACTACTTCGGGAACCATCCTGGATTGCTTCCACCTACCAGGGCCCAAAGTGCAGGCCACCTGGTGTTTTTACATGGGACCTGGGATCAGGACCTTCTGCTTACAAGGCATAGTCTTAACCCCTGAGCCATCTCTCCAGCACTGTCTATCTTGTTTTTTAAGACAGTATCTCTCATTTCATTTAGAACTGGACAAGGGTGTCTGGCCAGTGAGTACCAGGATTCTATCTGTCTCCACCTCCCTGGGGTAACAACGTGATATTATAGTATGCATGACTCTTTTTACCTGGTGGTGTAGTTTGCCTGCATGCCAATAAATTCAGGACCAAAGAGGTTAAGGGAATAAGGAGGTTATAGTCTTTCTTAGGATTCTTGGTTATAGTTCTTAGTCCAGTTTGGCAGGAGAGTTTACATCAACACCAGGAGCCTAGGGAACTGTTCACACCATATTCACAGGGATTGCTTAGAAAAAAGCAAATCTCACTTGCCAGACAAGACTGCCAGTGTATTCCGAAGAATGCTAGACTTTACTGAACTGTTTTCCTCTGTCATCCACCTACCCAAGGAATGGTCCCATTCACGATTGGCTGAAGTCTTCCCACATCAATCAGACAATCTCCTGCAGACTTGCTCAGGACTTGCCTTTACTACTAATTCTTCACAAGTGTGCCCAGAGTTCAGCCTTCAGTTGTCAAGTTGGCACTTATACAATTAACTAGCATACCTGGATTCTAGGATCACACTCAGGTCCTCATGTTTACATAGTGAGCACTTCATCAACTGAGCTAAAGCCCTGAAACTTCCTTTTATTATTTTCTACTATATATTTAGATTCACTCTTTTTTTTTCTAGTTTCATGTAGAGTACATAACGTAGGTAAATATTCTATAATTTAAACCATAGGGATTTTTTTCTTCCATACTTTATTTTTTTTATTATATAAGCTCAATAGGTATTCCTGTCTTCTCCCTCTCTCCTCCCCTCCCCTATCCCTCCTTGTACTCTCCCCCTTCCCTCTTTCTTTCACCTCTCTCTCTCCCTCCCCATCTTCCAGTGCCTCCTCCTTCCTCCTTCCCATCCCCTGGAGCATAAAGATTTTTTTAAATCCATGAATTATTTAGTAGTGTGGTTTTAGTTTCCCAAATACACTGTTTCATTTCCTATATTTTTCAGTTAACATGGTATTGCCAGTATTGAGGTATACACAATAGCAATTCTTTGGTATTAGTTGAGACTTCCCTTTTTTGTTAGCCAGGTTTGGTTAGTTTTTACAAGTGTCTATATTCATTCATTCACTCACTCATTCACTCATTCATTCATTCATTCTGTGGTGCTAGGGATTGAATTCAGGTCCTCACAAATGCTAGACAAAGCTCAACCACTGACCTACAAATAAAGTACTTTTTATTTTTCAATAGCATACTTATAATTTTTGGTTTTATTACTTATTATTTATTCAATTGTGCGTGTATGCATGTGTGCGCGTGTGTATATGTATTTGTGTGAATGTATGTGTGTGTGTGTATAGAATCACAGATGAATTTGGGAACCACCATGAACTGCCTCCATCTTCTCCTTGTTTACTCTGCCCCGGGATTCACAGGCTCTGCCCTACCAGGACTAGAAATGCAGGCCGCCCCCGCTTCCACCAGTGTCTATATGTGGGGTCTAGGATCCGACCTCAGGACCTTCCACCTGCAAGGAATGGTCCCATTCATGATTGGCTGAAGCCAGCACTAATTTTTGGTTTTGTATACCTGTATGTAAAGTAAATTTTGCATTTAAGATATTCACATCTCTTATTTTCTACTGATTTGTAACCAGCCTCATTTTTTCATTATATTTTTAGTAAAGATTACTAAATGCATAAATATGTGATTTTTATAACTTTATGTCTGTATCTTATTGCACCTGGTATCACTAGTTAGGACTGTCTTTACAAAGTCATTGTCTTAAAGTTTGTCTAATATTAATGTATCTATTAACTTTCTGCTAGTATTTTCTTGGTGTAAGTTTTCAACCTTTTTTCTTTCAGCTTTTCTTATCATTATATTTAGGATACAATCTTTTTTTCTTTTTATACAGCATGTAGTTAGGTTTTATGTACGTGCCTGTGAAGCCAAAGGTTGACATCAGGTGTTTATTATTTATTGTGAGATAAGATGGCCCAGACTGATCTCCAGCCTACTATATAGCTGAAGTTAACCTTGAATTTCAGATTCTTTCATCTCTTTAGTGTTGGTATTATAGACATGAGCCATCATAATTTGATTTATTCAGTACTAGCAATGTATCCCACGGCTTCACACATGCTGGATAGGCATTCTCTACCAACCGAGCTTCATCCCCGTCCCCACCTTTTTGACTGTCTGTCTATCTGTCTGTCTATCAGAGATAGTCTCACTGAACCTGGAGCTCATTGCTTGGCTAGACTGGCAGACTAACGAGACCCCCAGGATCCTCCTGTCTCTACCCCACAACACTGCAGTTAGGGGGTTCTGCTATGTCCAGCTTTTATGTGTATGCTGAGAGCAAACTTGGGTTCTCATGCTTGTGTAGCAAGCAATTTACCCACTAAACTATTGCCTCAGCCCTTAAAATTTCTTTTCGTTAATCTTATCATCTTTGTTTTCCATCGGGTAGAGTGAATTTCTTTTTGTTGTGATCTAGTGACATACTTGTGTTATTTTCTGCCATCTATATGAATAGTTTTAAATATGCTTCAGTAAGCTGTTGAAGTGTAAAGTTTTCTTTCTTTACTTAAACCTTACAGGAACTCTACCAATGCTTTAACTCTTTCAGTCAGTATCTATTTTTCATGGTATTGTTGAATAGTATTTTATTTCTATTTTGTCTTCAGCCAGCTTTATAGATTAGTGCTTATTATCATAATCAACTACTAGTATTTTACAGTTCAGTTTGTTCATATTTCATCAACATACTTACCTCCCCATTATTATTTTTTGACCTAAGTTTCAGTTTCCTGCAGTTACTCTTTCATCAAGTGTCTCAGGGTTATAAGCTTTCTTAGTTTTTCCTAATACTATTATTTTTTTGCCCTTTTAAATGATAATGTATGTAATTATTTTTATTATCTATTATTATTGTTGTGGAAATCTATTTGCCAAGCTTTTTGATATTGTGCTAAGTTTTTTAACAGGGTCTCATGTGTGGGCTGGTCTTGAGCTCACTGTGTAGCTGGAGTTGGCCTTGAATCTCTGATTCTCCTGTCCCCACTTTCCAGGTGCTGATTACAGGCATGGATCACCACACTTGGCATTACTGCCATTTTTGTAATTTGTCTTCTATGGGTCAGTTTTCCTAGAAGTTTTTTAAAAGAATTTTCATTTGCGTTTAATTATCAGCAAATTTATTATATGTCCAAGTATGTTTAGAATTTGTCCTTGTTTCTTCTCAGTGTGCTATTTTAATCTACAGACTTCAGTTATGGAAATTTTCTGGTTTATTACTAGTTGTGTGTGGTGTGGTTCATTGGCTCTCCCCCATATTCTCCATTTGAGGATGATATTGGACCATCTGTTTCTAACATCTCCTAAGTGTTCTTTCTTTTCCTCATGTCAGATGATTAATATGCTGACATCATAACAAAGTTTGAGGGAAGCACATCTGACAAAATAGTGGGGAAAACCTCAGTATCTTTCTTTCTCTAAGTTTCTTTGTCTCTTATGTCTTTGATTTCTTAAACTTTACTTCCTAATTAACAGATTCCTCCCCCCCCTTTTAAATTTTTTTTATTATTATTTATTCAACTGTGCGCGGCGCGCGTGTGTGTGTGTCTGTGTATGTGTAGAACCACTGGCGAATTCGCGAACCACCATGGACGCCTCCACCTCCTTCTGCCCCGGGATTCACAGGCTCCGCCCTACCAGGACCAGAAGCGCAGGCCGCCCCCGCTTCCACCTGGCGTCTATACATGGGATCTGGGATCCGAACTCAGGACCTTCCGCCTGCAAGGCGGAGGCTTAACCCCTGAACCACCTCTCCAGCCCTCCTCCCCCTTTTTAAACTTTATTTATTCTTTTGTGTGTGTGTGTGTGTGTGTGTGTGTGTGTGTGTGTGTGTGTGTGTGTATCAGGGGGCACTGTGTGTCCCTGTGGAGAACCAAGGGTGACCTCAGGAATCATCCTGGATTGCTTCTATTTCCTTTTTATTTCTCTCTGGGATTTCCCAGGCTCTGTCCACCAGGGCATAAAGTGAAGACTGCCACTTGTTTCCACCTGATGTTTTTACATAGGATTGGGATCCTAACTCAGGACCTTCTGCTTCTAGAGGCAGTCTTAACCCCTGAGCTATTTTTCTAGTTCCCAGATTCCTTCTTGAGTATATTCTATACATTTATTATATTTATGAAGTTTTTAGTATTAAATGGATATTTTTCATTTCTAGGAGTTTCCTTCTATTGATTTAATTTAGTAAAAATTTTATAAGTAGCATTTTGATTATTGTTTAATTGAAATTACTTAAATTTCAATTATGATTTCTTTGCTTCATATGTAATTAGATTTCTCAATTTTCAAATATAGTAGAAAGTTTCAGTTTAATGTTTGTGTTATGAAATTTAATTTGTAATTAGAGAAATGTCCTTACTTCCTATTTTAATCATTTAAAATAAGTTGAGATTTTTATTTGATCAGTTACCAGTTACAGTTTGAATAAATATCCCCTAAAAGTAATATATTAAAGGCCTGCTTGCAGGACAGCCTTTTTAGGAAAGGGAAAGTGGGGCCTGATTTTTAGTCTCTGCCTGCTTCCTGATAGTCAGTGGTTTGCTCCAACACATGTCTAGCTCTCATCAGTTGTTCAAGGGAGTGGAGCCATGTGATCATGAGCTGGAACTTCCAGAATCATGGCTGAAATAGCTCTTTTCTCTTTATAAAATTGACTGCCTCAGACATTAAATTATAGCAATATGAAGCTGACTAATGCAGTATATATTCACTTTTTGTAAATGTCCTAAACACATAAGCCTAAAAAAGAATGTTATCCAGTACTTTGAGGGTACAGCATTCATTCACATGTGTACTGGTGGTCTCATAGTTATGATGGTTTGACTTAAAAATATATTATTTTATGTTGTGTGTGTGTGTGTCAGAGGGCACTGTGTATCTCAATGGAGGACCAAGGGTGGACTGCTTCTGCCTCCTTCTTGCTTATCTCTGGGATTTCTCAGGCTCCTCCCACAAGGGCCAGATGTGCAGACCATCTCTGTTTCTGCCTGGCGTTTTTACGTGGGACCTGAGTGCCAAACTCAGGATCTGCTTAGGAGGCAGAGTCTTAACCCTTGAGGCATCTCTTTAGCCCCAATTTACTTAAAAATCTTGTTGTCTTGATGATTGTACAAGAGTAATATGCATTTAGGACAGATCATAGTTCATATTTTGAAATTCTGGTTTTTTTTTCCTGAATAATAAAATGTGGTATAGTAAGTACTCTCTTGTGACGCTATGTAGTACTATCAAGCCCTATCTCCCAGTTATCCAGGTTACCACAAGGGTAACAGTCATTCTCAAAGTGTACTGTGTTGTTAGCACTGTAAGTATATATGTTTCAACAGGATGGGCTTATTGGAATGCAGCTCCGTCATAAATGAAAGAACGTCTGTATATGTACATATATCTCACATATGTATACCTACATATATGTATGTTTGCATATTCACATATGTATATACACACTTAATGTATAGATACACATGTTATGTAAGTTGTGAAACTCAAGTTTTGTTTGTCTAAAATGTCTTAGTTTTGTACTTATTTTCAAAAGATACTTTCCTTAGCTATGGAATTCTATGATAACATTTATTTTCTGTCAGGAAAGTAATTATGCATCCCATTGTACCTTTTATTGTTATTGTTGAAATTTGTCATCACTAACTTTGGAAATAATCTTTTTCCACCATCTAGTCTTAAGACTTTCTCTGAGTCTTTAATTGTTCATAAAGAGATTTATAATTGTAGATGTCTAACACTTTTTATACTTAAAACTTGTTGAGTTTATTCATTCTGGATTTATTCCTTTCACCTGTTCTAGAAAATTTCCAGTCATTATCTCTGAAATCTCTACTTCCTTCTCCTGAGCGCCAACTAACCATATGTTGGACCTTCTTATTTGGTTGTCCATATGTTTTCTATATTTTCTTTCTGTGTCACATCTCTGTTTAAGTGTGGATAATTTTGTATAACCTGTTTTTCATTTACTTATATTCCCTCTTCTGTGTCCCATGTACTATTCAATCTATCCATTAATATTATGGGTTTCTAATTCTAATATTAGAATTTTTATTTTTTTTTTTGGTTTGCATGTGTGTGTAGGTGCCTCTGTGTGTGTGTTTGTGTGTGTTTGTGTTTGTCTGTGTGTTTGTGTCTGTGTCTGTGTCTATGTCTGTGTGTGTAGAAGAGGGTACTTTGTGTGTCTGTGGAGGCCCAAGGGTGACTTTAGGAATCACCCTGGATTGCTTTACCTCCTATTGATTCATTCTAGGTTTTCCCAGACTTGTCATCCAGGAGTGGAAATGCAGGCTGTCACCATTTCTGTCAGCATTTTTATGTGGGATCCAAGATCCGAACTCAAGTTTTTCTGCTTGCATGACAAAAGCTTAACCTTTGAACCATCTCTTTACCCCCAGAAGTTTTATTTATGTACTTGTTAAAATCTTATGTGTCCCTTTCTTTTTTTATAGCTTCTTATCCACTATAGATATTTCAAAAGATGCCTTTTGTTGGACTGAAGAGATGTCTCGGGGATTAAACTTTTATATAATTTTTGTTTTTGTTTTGTTTTTGGATTTCCATCTTGATTGTTAGTAGTTTGCACCATGGTTCCTTCTTTCTTCTTATGTTTATTTGTTTTTCATGGTGCTAGAATTTTTATTTTGAAGGAGTATTAAATATGCAAAGTTTATTGGTCTAAAAGTTGTGCTTTTTTCTCTTTTTATTAGTTTTTATTGTTGTTTTGGTGTTTGAAGCAGAGTTTTGGTTTATACTTTGCTGATCTTGAACTCACTATAGCCATGCTAACATACAACTTACAGCAGTCTCTGTTCCAACCTCCCTGTGCTGGGATTGAAGGAATGTGTCACCACATCAGGCTTACTCATTTTTTTTTTTTATTTTTGTTTTAAATTTAAGTCCAATAAGGAAAATGCCTTCTTTTTCAAAGGATTTGTGTTGGTTTCTGACAGGTGTTTGGCTATAATTAATAATTTAGAACCAGCTCAAATCACAGCTTAACTCTTTCAGGGATGTAAAACCATGCCAAGGCTGGATTGAAGCTTTAACTGTTCAGCACTCTTTTTCCTTTCTTACTTTTTTTCATCCCTATTGTCCATCGTTCAGGACAATATGGTTGTTCAGATTTATGTTTAGCTAAGATCTGAAACATATTCATAAGGTAAATGTGAAAGAGAATTCCATTTTGGGAAAGGAGGTTCTTGTCTTTGGCTTATTTCTCCCTTTCCTACAAGGGAAACCAAAAGTCAAAAATAAAAGCCAGTGTGACTGATCTTTGGATGTTCTGGGCCTGAGTATCCTTAATACTTTACTTTAACTTCCCTCTTTTCTTTAGATATTGGTCTAGTAGTTCCCAATCATTTTGTTACTTTTTTATGTAGACAGGATCTTACTATGAAGCTTAGGCCTCACATTTTCAGTCTTTTTGTTCAAACATCCTATGAGCTGGAGATTTTGTTATCGTTATTAAAAAAAAATCATTACTCACCATTTTTTCCAAAAGGTGGATGTGTTTGAATAATCTAACTAACCATTATTGAAAATGACAGTTGGCTGCTGATTAAAAAAAGAGAGAAACATACACATTACTAGTTCCTTAGGGCTTATTATTTCTAGTGTATTTTCAAATTTTTAAAATTACATGGCAATAATGTCTTACAAACAATGAAAATTTTTTACTTAGGGCTGGAGATGTAGCACTAGACAGAATGCTTGCCCAATGTGTGTGAGACCCTGGATTTGGTTTCTCTCCCTTAAAAAACTCTGTACTTTCATCCAGTAAAAAACCAATTTATTTTTTAAAATTTTCCTTTTTTTGGAAATAATAGTCCTATCAGATATATTTATTTATATTTGTTCTCTACAGGAATGATCTTGATGTCTTATGATTATGTAGGTTGTTAGAGTCTTAAAAATATTTTATTAGAAGGAGCATGCACACAGCTGTGTGCATGCCACTGTGTGTGTGTGCGTGTGTGTGTGCATTTATGTGTGTGTGTGTGTGTGTGTGTGTAGGTCAGAGGACAACTTTGGAAGTCAGTTCTCTTCTTTCACCATGTAGGCTCCAGGGATCGAAGTTTAGGTTACCAAGTTTGCATGCAGGTACTATTGTCCACTGAATCTTGCCAGCCCTTATGCTGAGAATTTGATCGTGTATATTTCTTTGCATTTGCGTGTGCATGTATGTGTGTGCGCATGTGCACGTGCATGTGCCTGCGACCATGCACATACTGATTGCTGCAGGTTGAAATCAGGTACCCTGATATATCATTCTTTGTTCCCTGATCATTACCTTGAGACAGGTTCTCTGGAGCTATGCTGGTGGTCAGTAACCTCCAGTGATCCTTCTGTCTCCCCTACTCCTGAGCACTGAGGTTATACATATATGTAACCATATCCATCTTTTTACATATAGTCTAGAGATTCAAACTCAGGTCCTCATGCTTGCATAGCAAATGTTCTTATTCACTGAGCCATCTCCACAGTCCCTATGGAAATATATAAATGCTTGATATATTTATTTTGTATGTTTATATTTGCATGTGTTAAGGATTTTAAAGTTATATATGTATACATCAATTTTATTTTCATCAAGCAGTTATATTAGGAACTTATGGTGAATTTTGTGCCTTTTACTGTCTAGTAAAATGAGCATATAATATGTTTCTCTTATAACTTCTCTTAGAAAGAATCATCCCTACATTTTTGTAATGAACTTTCCTGGACATTATTATTAGTTATCTGTTGCTCTTTAATAAGTTACTACAAACTTTGTGATTTTATACAGTGCATATATATATCGTGATTTTTGTGAGTCAGGACTAGGCCCTCTGCATCGTTGCAATCCAAAGTGTCACCTGGATATGAATCTTATATTAGGACATCATCTTCTAAGCTCATGTGATTGTTGACAGAATTCAATTCTTTGGAGACTGTTAGACTAGAGGCTGCCTTCAGCTACTTGCCACATAGTCAGTTCCATAAACAACTCAGAACATGGCAGTTTGATCAGCAAGGAAAAACATTTCTTGGAAAAACAGGTCTGAGTGTATGTGTCCTCGTGTATGTGTGTCTTTGTGTGTGCACGTGTGTGTGAAGGCCAGATAGCTTCAGGTGTTCCTCAGGAGCTGTTTATCTTGGTTTTTGAGACAAGGTTTCTCAGTGGGATTCCTGGCGCTCATTGATTATGGAAGACTAGCTGGTCAGCAAGCCTCAGAGATCCTCTTCATTTCCTCAGCTCTGAAATTGAGTGAATTCCCAGCTTTTTACGTGGGTTCTGAGGATAAAACTCATCCTCATGCTTGCATGGCAAGAACTTTATTGACTGAACTATCTTCTTAGCCCTCAATTGTTACTCTTACATAATTCAATCATATACATTTTTGCATGCATCCTATAATCTTTAGTTATTTATTGGTTAGAAGTTAACAGGGAAGGTGATTAGATAGGAGGTATATCATGTTGATCTGTGTAGGTTTGTGAGTTTGTCTGCAAGTATGAAAATGGCATACATAAAAAGATGTTTATTTCTCTGTCATGTGATTAAAAAAAGAGAGAGACATATACACTACTAGTTCCTTTCTGTCATCGGGCCATCTGAGGGGTTTATTTTCAACCTGTTTTAGTTTTCATGTTCTATCACTGTAATAAATATCTGACTCAAAAAAATTTAAGGGAACAGGGAGATTCTTTTTTTTAAATTTTTTTTTATAATTTATTCAATCGTGCGCGTATGTGTGTGTGTGTGCAGAACCATGGACGAATTCGGGAACCACCATGGATCGCCTCCTCCTCGTTTACTCCACCCCGGGATTCATAGGCTCCGCCCTACCAGGACCAGAAATGCAGGCCGCCCCCACTTCCGCCCGGTGTCTATACGTGGGGTCTAGGATCCGAACTCAGGACCTTCTGCCTACAAGGCAGAGGCTTAACCCCTGAGCCACCTCTCCAGCCCCGGGAACAGGGAGATTCTATTCCATAATGCAATTTCATTATAGCAGACGAGTTACCAGCAATAGGGGAGCTAGCCACACTGTATCCAAAGTCAGTATAAGAGTGGGGCAAAGGACCAATGCTACACATTTGCTTCTAGCTTGCCAGATGCCAGCTAACTCTTTCTCTATATTTTTATCAACCTGTCTAGGAAATGGTCCCACCCACAATGAACAGGTCTTCCCACTTCAAGTAAAGCAATTAAAACTATCTCCTCCAGACTTGTGCAGAGGCCTGCTCACTTCTCAAGCGTTAACTGTTAACAGTCACATTATGATGTCATACTGTTGCAGTTATCCTGTATTGTTGCCGATAAATTCATGACTAAATGGCATAAGGGAACGAGGGGATTTATTCTATCTTACTGTTTCAGTTCCTTTGCCAGCTTGGCAGGGGAGTGCACACCAACACCAAGGGCTGAGGGAATTGATCACACCATATCCTACATCTATAGGACTGCTGAGAGAGGGACAGTCTCTACTTGCCAGATCAGCATTTCTGGTCAAGTGTACCAAAGGATGCCAACTTTCTTAACCAATTCCCTCCATCTTATTTACCTGCCCAAGGACTAGCCACACCCACTATGGGCTGGGCCTCCCATTATTAAAACAATTCCCTTCAGGCTTACAAAAGGCTTAACTCAACCACTGATTCTCACAACTATGCCTAGAGCTCTAGTTGACAAAGGTATCTATCACACATAACTAAGGAGTTAACCTTTTCCTCATTATCTCAGATGACAAGATTTGCATCCCAGAGAACAAGGAAGAAGAAACTGCGTAGAAGTCCTTGAAAGTCTTTTCAGAGGGCTACCAGAAGCTGTCAAGTGGTTCTTCTGCTTATAACTTGTTAGCCAAAACTGATCCTGGGCCATCTGTTGATTCAAAGGAGGTTGGGGAAAAAAATGCAGTCTTTATTTGCCCAGCAACAATTCTGCTACAGTAGAGAAATGCAAGAATAAATCATGGGCACACTAGGAGTTTCTGTCACATATATTTTTAAGTAAGAGAAGAATCTTTCATTTCTCTTTGCTTTGAAATGATTGGCATTATCTGGTTTTTGAAATTTGAAAAGATAGCTTATGGAATTAGCGATGATGGAGTTTTTTTCTTTTTCTGTTAATGTTTTGCAATTTGTTGTAGTGCTAGGGAATGAATTCAGGACTTTGTGCATGCTTAGCACATGCTATGTTATTGTGATAGTTAATTTTCATTGTCAACTTGACTGGATTCTAAAGGAAAGGAAAACTCAAACTAATGTGTGTAACCCTAACCCATAGACTAGGGTCCTAAACTGAATGAACAGGGATTAAAGTAAATTAAGCTCCAGTATTTGTCTCTCTCTGCTCCATCATTGTAAAACAGTGTGACTAACCTCCTCAGACTTCTGCATCCAAACTCTCCCATGACTACCACAGACCTCCATGATGGAGGTGTGTGAGATATCTTTTTAAAAGTTGCCTAAACTAAGCAATAGTGGTGCATGCACTTAGAAAATGAAAAGTTGAAGCAGGAGGATCACTGGATTTGAGAGCAGACTAAGACACATGGTGAGTTATCAGCCATGATAGGCTGCATAGCAATACCCTGTCTCAAAAAAAAAAGGGGGATGGAGGGAGGGAGGGGAAGAGGGGTGGAGGGAGGGAGGGAAATGGGGTAGTTATCAACTTTGTATGAGTGGGAGAAATAAAAAAAAGAATTAATTCAACTTAAAAATTGTTCATATTTATTTGATACCGTTTTTAGAGAGGAGAGAGAGAAAGAGAGAGAGAGAGAAGAGGAGAGAGAGAAGAGAGAGATGCTTATTTCTGCTCAGTTCCCTTTCTCCATTTATACAGTTCAGGATCCCAGCCAAGGAATAGTTTCACCAGCAGTAGTCTGCTTTGCTATCTCAATTAATCTAATCAAAATAACCCCTACAGGCATGTCCAGAGGCCTGTCTCTCAGGTGATTCTTGATCTCATTACCGGTATCAGGTGATTTTTTAAAAAAATTTTTTTTAATTAATTTATTTTGGTTCTGTTGGGGATTAAGCCTAGAGCTATTCACATGCTAGGCAAATATTCTATCACTAGGCTGCATGTGCTCTCACATCCTATGTGATGCTTCAATATCAACGAAATGGGCAAAACTTGAAAAAACATCATACCAGAGAGTACTGTGCTAACCTAGAGCAAGTGCACTGGGATGTGAGGAGTGGCTGTGGAAAAGAGCTTGTTCAGGGCAGGAACTTTCCATATAATGCTTTATTTAATCCCTACATCAGCTCAGAGTGAGAAATGGTGTTCTGGCTTTACAGAGAAGGATATTGCCCAAGGGCACACAGATAAATTTATGGGAGGGTTGCACTTTAAATTCAGGTGTCAAAAACCATGTTCTTTCTATGGTTTGAAGGGCTGACAGACTCTCATATAAAAGGACATTTCTGTGAGAGTTTTGAATGGGATCCTTAGGGTTTTTTTTTTTCCATCAGTTATATAAGCTCTTGAATCTATTGATACTGGGATTATGCAGAGTGAAGAGTTGGGATTTATGGCAAAGTTTCTTATTCTAGCTCCCATATCCAGAATGCTAATTGGGACAAGGCTCGACATACCTATTCTATACCTTTTCCCCTTCTCTTTCTTCTTCTTGGATCAGAGGTGCATTAAGAGATGTCCATGAATCCCTCCTTAGACGAGACTCATTATCAACTTCATGTTCAATGGACAGACTGTTCTGAAAGCAATTCTGACCACTCTTTGTAGAAATAGCCCTGTATAGAGAGTTGAGGTTATGGCTCAGTTGGTGAAGTACTATCACACAAGCATGAAGATCTAAGTTTGGATGCCTAGCACCCATGAGAAAAAGCTGGTCTTGGTGAGGCACACCTGTAATCCCAGCATAGGGGGGCATGAGAACAGAATGATCCCTAGAGTTTGCCCCTGAGGTATCTCTCTAGCCCAGCCTTCTTAATGAACAGAACCGAATAAAAAAAACCTATCTTTCGAATATGGAACAGGATTTCCTCACATTGGACAATCCATAACCTTTTTGTTTCAGAGAACTTTCCAGACTGTTTCCCAAACCCCATTGCATTTCACTTGCAACACTGAGGTGGACAGCTAATTTATTTTTATCCCATTTTCTCTCCATCTTTACTCTTCATTTAATCAGCTGCTGTGGTCCCATTGTTACCCAGCCAGCCTGCTGGGAAAGGATTACTGGACCCTGGTGTCCTAGTCTCAATTTAAAGAATTTGACCTTAAGATTGGAAACTGACTGTTTCAGGTCTTCTGACTCTGATGGAAAAACACGGGGTTGGACATGTTATAGAAACTCCTTACTGGATGCTTCTCTTTGCATTCCACTGCACACGTGGGAGTAATGAAGAATGCTACAGGCTTTTTATTATAATTATAGTAAAACAAAACAAAAAACTGGAAAGCATGTGAAAAATACAGTGAACTCCCCTGTCTAGTTCCCAGGAGCCCTCCCTAAATTACTTTCTGTAGTTACCTGGTCATTTCAATTTTTATGACAAGAAATTGAGACTATACAAATAGGGCATGAAACTGGAAGTTCTGGGAATCCTAAAGAGATTATACTTCACAATGGTGACTCTTGTGCCTTTAATAAAACATCATTATCGCTGTGGAAAACTTTTGGAGAAGTGTAGATCTTTCTTGGGTATGAGAGCAGAGATTTAAGGAGGGACAAAGGTCAAGCATAAGGTGGACTCAGAAGTAATTTGTGAGACATTTCTCAGCCAGGAAGAAGATAGGAATAGGCACCCTCTAGAGCATGCCCATGACACTTAATATGGAATCTCTGTTGCATAGATGCTTTTACCAAACAGCTACTGACAGGTGATCAGTAACTGAGTGGAAGAGTCTCACATTCCACGTGATACTTCTGATGAACCAATGTGTTCAAGACCACAGAGCCAGCTGGCAGCCCAAATGACAGATGAGTCAGAAGCTCGGTTTTCAGGCTAAGATGTGACTTTCACCTGTTATTTCTGCCCATTAGAGAACTCCTGGGATCCGAAGTGATGTGCTGCTACAAGGCTCAGTTAAAGCCTCCTCTCTAGCCCTGTGACTCATGCTTGTTGCTTTAAAGAGCTGCAGTTTCACCTTTTGTGATGGTGAGAAATGGCTGGAGACTGACCAAGTGAGATGATGCCTAGTGGGGTAACCACAAATATATGCAAAGTTCCTCCCTCTACTTCTCTTCTGTCTCCATGTTTCCCTTTTTTCTGCTATAGCCTGTCCATAAGTGGTGTCAAATGGTCACTCTGCCTCCTTCCTTCTCTTGCTATGACTAATCTTGACCTTGTGTTCTTGAAATTTATAGATAAAATTCACTAAAATTAGTAAAGCTAAGAAATAACAAATATTTTATTCCCCATGAAGCATGCCTAGTCTTCTCTGCAGTATTGGTTAACATTCAGAGTTGTGTCTGTGAATTAAATTTCAGGGTTATCTTCAACTCTGATTTGGTAATTTGGCCCAAAATGCAAAGAGTGCAGACAGACAGTGACTTCCACCCAATCTCTCTGCTGTCCAGTTTCTCTTCTCTTCTCAAGGTTGGCAATTTCTATTAGAGATACGTATGCACATTCACATGGATATAACTGTGTTTTCCCCTGTTTTTACATAAAGAATAGATATGTTATTGCTTTTGTTACTAAGTTCTCTGTATTTTTAATTAACTTTTCAACTGCATATAAATTAATGGATTTTGTTATATTTTTACATATTTTCATATATATAATAAATGTACTTTGCTCATTTGTACTTTTGCCATTCTATAAGTTACTTTTTCCTGTTCAATAATGTATTTTGAGCATCATTCCTTATCAATTCATAGAAAAATAATTTTTTATAATTATAAAATGGCTCTGATATGATAACAGAACTTTTTGAGAAAATGCTTACATTGTCCCATATTTAAAATGACAGTGCTCCAGTTAATTAGACTATTGCTAGGCAGAATTTATTATTTGGATGAAGGAGGTATTTGATTGTTGTGTCTATGAAGTGATTACTGGTGGCTTTTTAAAGCTAGTATGACTCACAAAACATCTTTGATGTTAAGTTTGGAATGACTATGTCATTAGTTCTGATTGGGACTTTGTGTAATTGAAAATTTTAGTTTGAAAGCTTTTAAAGCAATGAGGAACCACATGCTGGGTCTCTGACTGAAATGGCTTCCTTCTACTGTGTTGAACCATTGCATGGGTCTGTGCTAGGAGTACCGTGACCACTAGGAGCTTTGGACTCTGGAGAGACCCAATGCTTTGACTTTGCATGAAAAGTAACAGTGAAAAATTCAGCTACATCTGGGAGATGGCTCAGTGATTAAAACCATTGCCTCATAAGCTAAAGGACCTGAGTTCAGATCCCTAGATCCCATGTAAAAATGCTGGGTAAATAAGATGGCCTATAGTTCTAGCCCTGTAAGATGGAGTGTGGAAAACCCCAAAGCAAAGCAATAAAGTAGAAGAAAAATCCTGGATGATTCCCGATGTTCTCCACATCTACACACACTCAAGTGCTTTCTTGTATACATGCCTGTATACACATGTACACTCACCTACATACAAACACACACATGCACACGTATTTGAAAAACAGAACTCAGCTATTTGCATTTTTCCTACTGAGATCTGCTGACAAGTTGGGAATACTTCAGATCCAATTAGAAGATTTTTCTCCCAGCATTGCTTCTGCTGATAGTCCATTACTTCAAGTTGGGAATCCATAAAGCCTAAGGAGGGAGAGAAGAAGGGAGGGAGGGAGAAAAGAAGGGAGGAAAGGGATGAGAGAGAGAGAAAGAGAGAGAGAGAGAGAGAGAACCCTAAGTGAAGGATGCCAAGAAATATTGATTTCGAGCACCACCGACTACCACCATGCTTTTCAGCCCTATATTGCCTGAGTAGAAGTTTTGGTGGAGGAGTCTCAAGTTCAGGAAGTTGGCTGCATCCCATTTCAGAAGTATGCAACCTTTTTAATAAACTGAGTAAAGAAGTTGTATTATATCTGTGGAACAGGATTCTCTTATATTAGATAATCCAATATCGGATGACATTTTTGTGATCATGTTCCTTGTAAAGAAACTATCTTTAGAGGGATTGGGAATAAGTTGTGGATGGGGAAGAGGACTCCATTCTTAATATTTGTCAGGAGAGTTGCTTTAATACTTTTGGGATAGCCAGGCTATATATTCTTGCCCTTTTTAAAAGTGGGATGGCTGAAAGTTCTCAGAGCCAGCAGAAGATTTCTAGAAGTCTTAAATGCTTAAAATAATTGGTACCCATCTTTTCCTCCTGAGTAGGTGCTGAAGTTACTCTTCTGCTACAGTGAGAAAATATTCTAACTCAAGTAATTAAAGGAGAAAGGATTTATTTATTTGACTTACAGTTCCAGAGGGATTGTATTCCAACAGTGGCAGAAAATGCATGGCAGAAGTATGATAGCTGAAGTAGGAGTTCAGTTGAGGTCACAGCAGCTATCAGGAGACAGAGACAGAGCACTGAACTGGGCCCACCCAGAGTGACATGCTTCTGGTAAGTCTCTAGTTCTTAACTGATCTATGACCTTCCCAGACATGTCACTAGATCAGGACCAGTTATTTAAACACATAAACCTATAAGAGAAATAACACATTCAAACCACCAGAGTAGGTAATTTAACCTGTAAACTAAATCCATTAGTGTCAGGATAGATGACTAGACTTCATAAAATTATGTATCAAATATCAAATAAGCTCATTTTTCCTTATATTTTTTGGATACCTATGTTTTATCCAGATATAGATTGAGTGTTGTATCAGTTTTGGGAGTGACTAGTTCTTAAAGGAGCTATCCTCTTAGTATTTAGGGGGCAGGAATCATTTTATAATGTCAAGAACTCCAAAGTTTTTAAAATATCCTTTTATTATCCAAAACTATCTTTTTCCAAACAGCAAATTTAAAACAGCTCTTAAATTTTCCTCCAAGGATTGCCTTTTCTTTTTGAATACTTCATGATGAAATCAGTCTTAATTTCAGTTCAAGTACTGTATAAAAACATACAGTGAGTGATTATTAGTCCCTGAACGAGGCAAGACAGATGGAGCCCAAAATGGAATTGGCTTTATGATTAATTGAATCCTTAAAGAATCGAATAGAGTAAGAATTGATTTGGTCCAACTAGCATCTTGAGATGGCTGTTGCTATCCTATGCCTGGGAGAGAAAAGGGTCGCAATAGCCCAGATTTATCCTCTACTAAAATTGATTGGATATATGCACCATACGGCTCCCATTTTTAAACCATTGATGCAGGATAATTGGAATGGAAACAAACAAGATTAGAACTAGATTACAGGTATTTGTGCAGGTTGTCTCCTAAATCAGTCAGAGCCCATCATCTGTTCTGAGGGTGTCATCATTAGAATGAATCACTGAAACTCAGACATAACTGGAGCTGTCCAGCCAAGAGCAGAGAAGGGGGAGGAGGACTGAGAACTGCTTGGAGTTGGCACTAGGTCTAACTCTAGACTGCTTTTCTCTCTTTTGGGGGCAGGAATCTTCCAGAGAGAATTTTAGTTTTATTCTTTTTTTTTCTTTCCAGAAAGGATGCATAATATATTAGTTTGAAATGACTGCCTCTTCTCCAAGTGAATAGACGGATGTGTTCTTTTGTAATGTGTGGAATAATGTTTGGCCACCTAGGGCAGCTGCTACCTGTGGGGATGCTGCAATGCAGGGAGAGGAAAGGGAGTAGGCCTATACTATAAGATCTGCAGTCATGTTAATCACTGAGTCCATTAGGACAGTGGGTGCCGTGTCAGGAGGTTTGTTAGAGCAGTTCATTGACTAGTAAGCTAAGAGAGCTGGGATTTGCCTTTACAAACAGACAGCAAGAGGATGAGGAAATACGAGTCTTCTCCCAGCATGCCACCACTGACCGGTCTCTAACTATAGTCATGGATATGATGTGGAACAGGGGAGCGTGACCCTGAGAATACTTTGTCCAAATTCGGCAGTCTGATGTTAAGTCATTTTATTTCTCTGGGACTTTGATTTCCTCTGTGTTAAAAGACTAGATAGCTAGAATTTTTACTAGCTTTAGAAATGTGCCAGTGAAGACTAGGGAGATCTCTTAGTGTTAAAGCATTTGCTACACTAGCAAGAGGACCTGAATTTGGATTCTCAATCACACATAAAACATTAAATGTATGGTGATCCATGTTTAATTCTAGCCTCAGAAGGTGGAAACAGGAATTTCCAGAGAAAGCTGACTAGTTAGACTACTGGTGAACCCTGGGTTTGATTTGAGATCCTGTCTCAAAAGATTTTTTTTTTAATTTTTATTATTATTTATTCAATTGTGCGCGTGTGCGTGTGTGTGTATGTATGTGTGTGTGTATGTATGTGTGTGTGTGTATGTATGTGTGTGTGTGTAGAACCACGGACGAATTCGGGAACCATTATGGACTGCCTCCACCTCCTCCTTGTTTACTCTGCCCTGGGATTCACAGGCTCCGCCCTACCAGGACCAGAAACTCAGGCTGCCCCCACTTCCGCCTGGCGTCTATACGTGGGGTCTAGGATCCGAACTCAGGACCTTCCGCCTGCAAGGCAGAAGCTTAACCCCTGAGCCACCTCTCCAGCCCCCTGTCTCAAAAGATTTAAGGTGGAAGAATGATCAAGAATTATTCCAGATAACCACCTTCAGTCTCCACATGGGCAGGCACACAAGTGCACATGCACCTGCACACATGAAGTGCCCACACACATATAAACACATACACACACAGGCACCTCTCACACACATGCACATGAAAATGGAAAAAGTGTGCCAATGAATTGTCTTTCAAGTGCTGGTGTCCATGCCACGCCCCTGGCACATGCTAGCTATAAGCCCATAGAAGCTTCATCACATAGACAAGACTTAACTTTACCTTTGAACTATATTGCTCCCCACCTCCCTTATTTTTCTGTTTTGAGTTTCTACGAGTCAGGCTGCAGGCAGCTCATTTACATGGGAGTCAGTCAGAAGGAAAGTGGCTTGAAGTCTGCTTTCATTTTGCTGTGGGAGGTGTTTTCCTATTGAATTACTCACTAGGCAGGTCAGTGGGAATCAAGGGATCTCACTTATCCCTAGATGGAAACCAGTACAACAGAGCATTTCCCTTATTGGCATTTCTCAACTCTGGCATTCTTCAAATTGAATATACTTGAAAGGCAGTGTCTCTAAGAGAAGGAAATGAGGCTTCTTAGTTTCACACCAGAGATGTTAAAATCAAGGCCCATGCTACACCATTGGACAACAGTAGCGATAAGAAGCAAATTACTTTTCTCTCCATTTCTGTACATCTATGTCTTGCCACCATCTTGACCCTGTTAGCTGCTCAAGATGTAGATTTCGTGCTGCCTTGTATCAATACAAAGGAGTTTATTTTGCCCTCTTTGCTGGGATATTTTTGTGAAGTGTTAATTACACCTGAAAAATAACTAATCCCCACCATGCAAGTATCCAATCTCTTTTTCTAACTTGGGATCATTGAGGCCTTTTGTCACATCCTTACCTGGGCAGCAGGAAAAATCAGTGCTCAGATTTTCTACCTGCTTATATCTGGGCATTAAAGGTTGATAGGGCCATGAAAAATCCATGTCTGGGATTTCTAAGAATGTAGGGGGAAGGAGCTAGAGTCACAATTATATTCTTGCTATGTGATCCGTAGCATTCAGACGAGTGAGAGAGAGAGAGAGAGACAGAGAGAGAGAGAGAGACAGAGAGAGAGTTGTACTTGAGCATTGTTCTCACCTTCTTGTCTGCTTTGAACTTTGTTTCCTTAGCCTTTGATTTCCTATAACTTCATCAAAACTTGTCTTTTGGGCCAGGGAAGCTTCTAGCCACCTTCCTTAATCTAACACTTCAATGTGACAAGGTTTTAGCCTGTAGAATGAAGCATGCTACTCATGACCATCCTGTTTCACCAGTCTAAATTCATAAAACCAAGGGCAGGTTATGTACCCAAGCAATTACCACATGACTTGTTTCCAACAGAGGACATTCTCATAGTGGTGGGGTGGTTTTAACCTGTCTTTATTCTCTGAAAGGAGAATGCCAAGGAAGCTTGTGTGTCACAGACACTATCTCTATGCTTAGATGTTGCCATCATTTGTATTCACACTTCAGGCCTTCCTGTTCCTCTTTCTCTCCCAGGCTCAGTATTCTCTGTTGTGACTAGGTGGATGACTGATTGCTGTGTGGTAAGGGATGGAACATGGTGTGATCTATTAGAGTAGAATGAAATTGTTGGACAGGTATTTGCTCAGACATACATCTCCTATGTGTCTTGTAGAGGAAAAACTGACTTTTCTCTGCCATCTTCCCCTTTCTTAGTGAAACACTAGCTTCTGGACTACTAGATGAATGTGATCTTTATGACAAGCCAAAAGAAGAGGACTAAGTTGGGCTAAGGGCTTCCCACTGAGAAAGATGCTTTTGGGAATAAGACCTTCTTATTTACTTCTTGCAGGGTTCAGTTAAGCAGTAACTTTTTTTTGTTTGTAATTATTATCAAAGAATAATATAGGGGAAGTTCCTAAGGCAGCAGATAAACCATCCAGAGATACAAAAGGCTAAGAGCACCAGAATTGTACTGGCTAGTATAGTTGCATGGCCAAACCTCTTAACCTCTAACACTTAGGTTACTTGACAATAGGGAATATGCTTCCTACTAGTTGTTGTTATTAATAGTGACACTTGGAAATCAATAGAGTACCACTCTGGGGAGCTACACATACTGCCCACACATTTATTGCACAGTCGACTCTCACCTTTTCCTCATGCCTGTAGGAACAGATACTACCTTCCCTGAACACCTCACTATGCATAGGGAAGAGTAGTGTCAAGGTAGCACACCAGGGCCCAGGGACTGCATAAGTGCATTTGTCTCCTGTGCTTGTTGTCTGTGACACATGGGCTTAGGGAAGCCAGCTCATGTGATAAGTGTTTACTGAATTTCATCTCTGTTATGCCCTCAGGAGATACATTTGGCACAGTTACTGCTTTTAAAATGTTTATAGTCCAGTGTAAGACAGGATGACTATCTAGAAATAGTCATTTCGTGTCAGGCACAAAATGAAGACATTTGCTACAGTTTATCATTGGATCAGGCCAATAAACACTCTTTTATGAGGTAAATACAATTAGTATTTCCATTGTATGCATGCAGAATCTGACACTTAGGGAAGTTAGGTTCTTGACTAAACACAGCTCAGTTATGTTAGAGCCAAGATATGAATTAGACAGTGTGACTTAAATTCTTACTACTGTGCCTTGCCAAGTGGTAATAAATGCTGAGGGGGAGGGGTTAGGAATGAGAGACAGATGAATGAGAGAGAATAAGTCCACATCTATGAATTTTGGGGTATTTGAGATACAAAAAGAACTGCAGTCCATGTTTGGCACTGACCCACGTGCAAGTTGGTTTACTATTGTTTTCTCTACCCATAAGTTGTAAACAGCTTATTTGAGCCATAGGTCAGATCCAAACCAGAGGGAAATGTGAATTAGAATTCAGCAGCAGATGGGGCTGGAGAGGTGGCTCAGGGGTTAAGCCTCTGCCAGGTGGAAGGTCCTGAGTTCGGTTCCTAGACCCCATCTATAGATGTGGGGCGGAAGCGGGAGCGGCCTGCGTTTCTGGCCCTGGTAGGGAGGAACCTGTGAATCCCAAACAGAGTAAACAAGGAGGAGGTGGAGGTGGTTCATGGTGGTTCTACACACACACACACACACACACACACACACACACACACACACACATATACACACATACACGTGCACACACACACAATTGAATAAATAATAAATTAAAAAAAAAGAATTCAGCAGCAGATGAGAAACTTGATTTCAATGACCTACTGGGTGCAAGAAATGATTCTTTGTCAAGAACTGCTTTTATGAGGTAGACTCTGGTAATTCCTTGCGGAGAGTAATATGGAATTCCCTCATCCTTTTTTATATACTGAGTTCTAATATTCTGTAGTTGAATTTTCCCTTGGAGTTCCCTGTGAATCTTTGCCTCTTTCTTACTAAAGGTTCCTTTTGGGATCATTAAGAACTTGTATGTCCGGGCTGGAGAGGTGGCTCAGGGGTTAAGCCTCTGCCTTGTAGGCAGAAGGTCCTGAGTTCAGATCCTAGACCCTACATATAGATGCCAGGCGGAAGCTGGGGCAGCCCGCGTTTCTGGTCCTGGTAGGGCGGAGCCTGTGAATCCCAGGACAGAGTAAACAAGAAGGAAGTGGAGCCATCCATGGTGGTTCCCGAATTCGTTCCTGGTTCTGCACACACACACATACATACATACACACACACATACACACGCGCACACATCACACACACACAATTGAATAAATAATAAATTTTAAAAAATTTAAAAAAAGAACTTGTTTGTATGTCATCTGAATAATGAACTTGGAGACATGATCCCCATATGTTTTTTTCACAAGAAAGCTCCTTACCTCTTTAATATGACATCAAGAATGAATGGGGGCTGGAGAGGTGGCTTAAGCCTCTGCTTTGCAGGCGGAAGGTCCTGAGTATACCTAGACCCCACGTATAGACGCCAGGCAGAAGTGGGGGCGGCCTGCGTTTCTGGTCCTGGCAGGGCAGAGCCTGTGAATCCCAGGGCAGAGTAAAAACAAGGAGGAGGTGGAGGTGGTCCATGGTGGTTCCCGAATTTGCCCGTGGTTCTACACACACACGCACACGCACACAATTGAATAAATAAAAAAGTGAATGAACCTCTGAAGCAATAATGAGAGTGCCTTGTCAGTATTACATTCACCAGGTGAATCTGCCTGTTGTCATCAAACACAGGAGAGGAATTTAACCATGGGTGAAAGGTCAAGTGCAATAGCTTTTAGCAAGCAATCCTTTATCATTTATTCAGCCACCTTAAAAAGAGTTAACACCCTTCTTTTAATTAGTACCATTTGTCAACTTGTGTTCTTGCTTTTTCATATGTTGAACTGTTCGTGAGTATTTATACTACCAAAGGCAATTCCATATGTTCATGTACATATACTTGTGACTCAGAAACTTAGGAAAACCCTTCTTTCTTTTGTTATCATAAAAGTTGGGGATGTAACTTAGTGATAGAGCAGGTGTTTAACATGCCCAGAGGCTCTGGATTCAATCCCTAGCACTAAGTGGAAAAGATGACACTATGGAATCTGGGGAATGAAGGGCAGGGGCCTTTGTCATTGAATCCCTTTATTTGATGTTGCAAAAGATAGGATCTCACAACTCTGTTTTCTGTGAGGTTACCCCTCCCTTTACTTGGAGGTAGAGAACAGATTGGTCATGCAAACTGCTGTGTTCAGAATTCCGGTAAGTCTTGAGTTCACATCATACTTCCCACCTCTTTGCCTGGATCATGAAATGTGTTCCCTTGGCAGTCAATTCCAGAACCCCCGAGATGCTTTGATGGGGAGTTCTGGCTTAGGCATTTAGCTCTCGAGGTGATTTTTGTGTTGTTTTTGACAAAGAAACAGCTTTTACCTTCCTTTTTTTTAATGTTCCTGTAGAGCACAACATTGTTTCTTCCTGATAGATTCTCTAAAGCAGGACTGAGAACTCTGGATCTAACACAACTCACTTTTGCCCATTCTAGCACTTATCTTATCTGATCTTTAAACTTCATTCAGAAAATATATTTTAATTACATACCATGTGCCAGGCACTTTGCTTGGCTAAAGAAACAGCAGTGAATAAGACAGGTCTTTCTTCTAATATAGTTTATCTTTTAATCAGAAATTAATTTTAAAAGTCAATCTGTATTATCACAACTAAATACTTTTGTGTTTCAAAGAAACGAAGTTACCAAAGTAACCAAGAAAAGGAAAAATGCAAACCATAGAATGGGAGAACAATTTTACAAATCAAATATCTAATAAGGTACTTGCATCTAGAATATATAAAGAGTGCTTATAAGTTAACAGACAATCTTTTTTAAAATTCTTATGATTCAATAATAAAACAATAGCCCATTTTTTCATTATTTTCTTTAAAAGACAGAAGATCTGAATAGACAGCTACTTTAATAAGATATATGATTTCTTACACTGATTCAGATGGCAGTTATTAAAAAGACAGATAGTAATAAGTACTGACAAGAAAAATGTGAGAAATTGGATCTCTCATACACTGCTAATGGGAATATGAAGGGATGAATTCTCTGTAAAAACACTAGTGGTTCCTCGGTTGGTTAAAACCTAGAGTTACAATGTGAGTCACAAATTAATCCTAGATACGTACCCAAGAGAGTCACCAATTAATTGGTCACCAATTAATCCTAGATATGTACCCAAGAGAAGTAAAAACACATGGCTCATAAAAGCTTATACATTATTATTGTCACTCCAAAGCTTATACATTATTATTGATAAAAAATAAGTGACGTGCTAATATACCTATGAAACTTGACATGGCTGAAACTTTTAAAACATGCTAAGTAAAAGAAGCTGGTCTGAAAGATTTCATATTGTGTGATTCCAAATTATATTAATTGTCTAGATAGGCAGAACTGTAGTGTCAGAAAATAGATCAGTGGTTGTCTAGTGCTGGGGGGGAGATGGGATTAAGAAGAACTTCTAATAGGAATGGGGTTTTGGTGGGTGTTCTTTTCTGTTCCTTTGAAACAAACTCAAAGTCAAGCAATGTAAGGGGAGAAAAGAGAGACTGATTCCAGAGGGGAGATACAGTCCATTATTCAGAAAAGTCATAGTCAACTAGCGGAAGCTGGAAGTGGCCTAAGTCATGTTCTTTACAGAGATTGAGAGCTGCAAAACTGCAAGAGCAGAGACCTCAATCATCCCCTGTGACTCTCATCCTCCAGCAAGGCTGCACTTCCTAAAGGTGCCTTGACCTTCCCAAATAATTAAAGATTCAAACACATGAGCCTAGTGGGGGACAACTCACATTTCAAACCTTGACAGTGGGACTAGTGAATAAATTATTTTTAAGTTGATTGTGGTGATACTCGTACATCTCTATGAATACACAAAAAACCATTGAATTGAAATTTTTTCTAGTGGTGCTGAGGATTGAACCCAGGGCATGCTAAACAAGTACTCTACCACTGAGCTGTATGCCTAAGCCTTAATTATATAATTTACTTCAAATAGGTAAATATTGTGATGTGTGAGCATTGTCTCAATAAAACTGTTTTCAAAAATCAGGAAAAAATTTTGTGAAGAAAGTAGAGACATATAGAGACTTTCAGCAAGGATTAATTACTTTTCTGAAGAAATGTCACTCTGGCCCCTCTGGTATAAATGTAGTAAGAACCAACTGTGCATATATTAGGCTAAAAGTTTTTTAGGCAGAGGGAAAGGGAACAGCCAGAGCAGAAGCCTGAGGGAAGGATAAGCTTGACCAGTCAAGGGAGCAGCCAGAGGCCAGCATGGCAGGAATTGGGTTAAGTCAGAAAGTCTAATGATACATGATTGAGGATATTGTCAGTGTATCTGGATTTTTTTCTTAAGGATAATTGGAAGATACTAGTGATTTTTGAACCAACAAGGTCTGATTTATATTATTAAAAATGATGGTCTGGTTACTTGATGGGAAAGAATTCTAAATGTTTTTAATATGTAGACACTTCAAACTTGTTACTTTGTACCCCTCAGAGTAAGAAGTTCTTCTTGGTGTCTACTTCAAGTTATCCTCTCACTAAGATTTTAAATGGCAAATCTGGTAGCTGTGATAGTTCTTGATGATTAGAAGAGTATAATTTGCCAGGTTAGGAAATGAAGTCAGATGTTTTATGTCTCTGTGGGTGGCTTTTATCATAGGGGCATGACTGTCCAGACTCAGGACCATGAATGGTGTCTACCTGGTTTCCAGTGTTGGGTCTGTTTCTGGCCATCTCCCTAAGATGAAAGGGACAATCTTGTCATTCCACCAGCTATCAGCACATCCAGTCCCTTCTTCTGAGGCCAAGATTAGTAATACACATGCTCAACCCATTGGAAGTAATGGAATCAGCTTTTTTTAATGGTCTTGGTAGTTCTTGAGAGCCTGCGAGATAAGATTAGAATATAAAGTAGGAGCTATATATCCTAGATTCAAATCTGAACTCTACCACATGTTAGCTCTGTAACCTTAGACAAGTTGTTATGTCTTACAGTAAAAATGGGCATAGTAGCATCTACTTGGTGTTGATTATTTGGAAAATTAAATGAATTGATACATGTATGTATCTAGATGGGTATCTGACAAGAAGGATTCAGATAATATTAAGTGCTATGTTAGCTTCTCCCTAAGATTTTTGTCAGAGTCAGCTCAGGATTTAGGTAGACTTCTCTGGGAAAGGCACATACTCATTAGACTTTTGTTTGTTCGGTATGTATTTCTTTTTCTTTCATATGTAGTATTCCTCTAACTCTGCAAATTGTATGCATAGTAGAAGCTTTTCAAACAATATGCAAGGGGATGGGGAATGACTCAGTGGTTAAAGCCTCAAAAGCAAAAGGATCTGAGTGTGGATCCACAGATCCCATGTAAAAATGTTGGGCAGAAATGGTAGCAGCCTGCAATTCCGGCCCTGGTGGGTGAAGCTTGGAAATCCCAGAGCATAGGAAGGAGGAGGTAGAAGCAATCCAGGATGATTCCTGAAGTTGCCCTTGGTCCACAGGGAGACACACACACACACACACACACACACAAATAAAATATTTTTAAAAGAAAAAGAAAACTTCTAAGTGGGAAAGGTAAAAGTTAGTTAGAAAAAGTATCTAGGGTAAGCCTTAAACTCTGAACAGACAGTTTAACATGGTGTGTTCCTGGATGAGTTATTTAAACTATTTAAGATCTCAGCCTCTTTAGCTGAGTACTGAAGACAGTGGTGCTTCACAGACTCCTCAGAGAATTTCATGGGTCAAGCTATGCAGATGCTCTGAGCATAGAGTATGGCATATGATAGGGAAACACAGTTTGAATTGTCTCAATATTAATGCTGTACCATCATCATCATCATCATGTTTATTGACTCTAAATGAGATCAAAAGAAAGGCAGCAACTTATTGTTACCATAAAAGGAATCTGGATCTGGGAGCAAGTTCTCTTCCCTCTTTTCACATTTAGGCTTTCCATATTGAATGTCCTTCCATGTGATGCCTGAGCCACAGGTGGAAGTTTGGGCAACTCCCAATTATCCCTCATGTGAATAATTTACTCTCAGATAATCCGTGTGTCTGGCTGCCTTTCCAAATCAGCTGAGTAGATTATTTTCTCTTTCAATTATTCAGCAGTACAAGTAACTGGGAGTTGGCACTAGGATGTGAAAGCCGTGAGGTCCTCTCCTATTGTTCTCTGTTGCTCAGCCCTGTCAGTGATGATGAGGAACTCGGAGGCTACAGAACAGAGCTGAGTGGTAGGGAATGAGGATCCATAAATTAACAGCTTGGAGCAAAGCTGCTAACCACAGGCAGGAGAGATAGGAAGAACTGTGTACAAAAGCTCCTTTCCCGAGTTAGAGAGATAGATCCCATTGGCACCAAGTTCATGCTGTCAGTCGAATTCTTTAGTTTAGATTCTGGAATGTTATATGTTTTTGGAGTGTGGTTGATCATCCCTCTTCCTTCTGTTGTTAGTACTACAGGATGCCTTGGGGGACTTGAGGAGCCTCCTTCCCTGTAAAGTAAGGTCTCTACATTGGCAATCTTAAGCACAATACTAATTCATTCATATCAAAATAAAATGGGCAAACATTTATGCATAAATTTATGCTGCATATGCATTTTTGAGGGAATGATGTTTTCTCCCTATTTTGATTCTCTTTTATACTATATAAGTTCATTTTGTAATTAAAAGATGTAAGATAATTAAGACATAGAAGTTGCTATTAGATGTTCTGGCATGAATTCTTTGAACATCACATTTCAACTTTCATGGTCTCTTCCTATGACAGCTCAGTCTGACACATTCAAGCTGTAATTGACTTGAATTTTGGGGTAATTTCAATGGTTGCCTGTATCTCTTCAGCTAAGTGACCAGCTAGGCATTACTCAGTATTAACGTGGCCAAGCACACTATGTAACTGAATGTTCTTTCACTAGAGCTGAACATAAGCTTCTCTCCCCAACGTCACAGTGCCCCAGCTCCCAGTGTTGCCAGCTTTTCTACCTACTCCTACATATATCCCACCCTGACTCTATTCTCCTTTCCTGAGGACCCAGGATGCCCTTCGCCATGGAGCTACTGAACTTAGTTTACCTAGTATTACCTTCAGAATCCCTTCATTGGTTCTAGGGGAAAAGACTTATTAAAACCTTAATTTAGATACTATTTTGATGTTTCCACTTGTTCAAATTCAGCAATTTATTGTTGTCAGTGGTGGTGTTTTGAAAAATTTTTAAATTTATATATTTGAGATGGTGGGGAGAGTGAACACAACATGCATGTGGAGATCAGAGGATACCTTTGAAAAAACGAGTTTTCTCTTTCCACCTTGTCTTCTCTTAGACTACATCTCAGGTGTCCAGGATTGTGTGCAGGCACCTTTTCCCACTGAGCCATCTTGGCAGTCCAAAACTCAGTAGTTTTGAAAGCACAAGGTTAGTTAATTAAACTGTTTAGGAATCAAAGGTAGGGGGAGTTTTCATTTGTGGTGTGACCCAAGAAAAATTACTTGAGCTCAATTTAAGATTCATAGTTACAGAGTCTCACTCTAGATTTTGGCTAGTGATTTGTTCTATTTTGAGGAAAGGCAGGGCAGAGTGGGAGGTGGGAACCTTCTTGTCTCTGGAGAAATCTTAAAACATCAGCAGTAAAGCATTATCTGTATGGAGCAAGAACACAGCCAGCTCAGAGAGCTCCACACAAGCAGGCTGTCCATGTGCAAGCCTTCAGCCTGGCATCGGTTTTTGCATCTGGTCTCAGCATGGGTACTTTAAGCCAGATATTCCAATGGGTCTCTAAGTATCAGACATATCTGGAGAATTTAGTTGCTTCATGTAGGAGCTGGGTTTCATATTCCTTCATCTAGGGAAATCCTTGGTAGGCAGATAATGATGGTTGTCATAGTTAAGCACAGGTATCAATTTGACAGTTGAGGTTTTGAGCTCTGGGCACATTTGTGTAGAATTAATGGTTGAGTTAAGCCCAGAGCAAACCTGCAAGAGATTGTCTAGCTGATGGAGAAGGTCCAGCCCATGGTGGGTGGGACTAGGCCCTAGAATAAAATACCCAGAGCTGATTGGGAAAGTTGGCATCCTTGTATATACTTGGCCAGACATGTTGGTTTGGCAAGTAAGGATTGTCCCTCTCTCAGCTGCTATATGTGGTGTGACCAGTTCCCTTGGCCCTTGTGTTGGTGCATGCTCTCCCACCAAGTAATCATAACAGAAAATAAATCCCTTGTTCCCTTAAGCCATTTGAGGGTCATTTATCAGCAACCATGCTGGCTGATTGCAACAGTGGTAGAAGAAACTTTTGAGTTAGGTATAGATAGGCTAGCATCAGTTTGTAGAGTAGGCCTAAGGTTCATGGTGAAGTTGGACTCACCTAGGAATGAATGTTCAGAGCCAGGAAGTTGAGGCCTAGTGATGGTCCTGCTGGTTCTTATGCTAAAGAATCACATGATTCCCAAAGCTCTAGCTTTGGACATAGAGACCACTTGAATATCTTGGTTCTTCCAAGGGCTCCTGACAGAATTTGTTCAGGGCCATTGGAGGAAGAGTGTCATCTTTATGGTATAAAGGAGGCCTGAGTCCTCAGAAATCCTTGATGGGAAGCTGCTTTGGTAAATAGACAAATTACAGGCTATTGGCTTATGAGAGGGTTAGAGGAATGTGTAGTACATACTAGAACTGATAAAAGAAAGTCTGTAAATGGCAGGGAGTTCCCCACTATGAGCTCTTTGTGCTAACTATTGAGCAGAATGACAGTTTTTAAACAACGAGTGCTAATATGTTCCTCTAATTCTAGCACTTGAGACCAAGGCAGGAGGATTTTGAGTTCAGGCCATTTTTTTTTTACATAGCAATTTCCAGGCTGTTGAGGACTGTGTTTCATAAAAGGGGGGTGAAGGGGAAGACAACTTTTTTGGAATGGAAATGGTGAGGTTTTTTCCCTTCCAAAGAGTTAGAACATTGGTATGAATGAGAGTAGCTTATCTCCATCTTTGGGTCCCTGTCAAAGGTGTTAATGTTTCTAGGTTAAAAGAAGTTAATTCACCATAGTCAGGATCCTGGGAAGGAAATCAAGTTAGTGAGTGGATCCCTTGCTATGTTTTAACCCTATGGGTTTCCTACATGAGACCACACAGTGTGCACACAATGCTATGCTTGGACCTTGGGGACAGTTGTACACAGTACCACAACTTAAGGGAGTGGGAGATATGAAACAATGTGTGCTCTTCTCAATATGTTGTTGCTTCTCCTCTTGGAAATAACACTTGCTTTACGTTGAGGTTTTTTTCTCACTAGTACCATGGGCATAAATGATTTTTGTGCTTGCTTAATTCTCTTCCCAATTGGCTGGCTTGGTCATTTGACCCATGCTAGCTACTCATAACTTCCATTTTCATCTATTCAATAGTTGGTTTGTGGATGGGCACATGACATAAACAAGATCAAGTATCTATTTTCCCTTGTGTCTTTGCCATTTGAGAAGGATAAATTCTTTTTCTGTTGGGATTGATGTTTATTGACTGTCGATGGTCGTTACTAATCCTTGCCTGGAGAAAGCTGTTTCCTCCAAAAAGTGGAGCTCTGCCTGAAGCTGCAGCTTGAACCAGCTATGCTTGGTTCTGCCAACCTTCCTCATGATGGGACCAAATAAACTTATTTTTCTTAAGTGAATTTAGTTACTCAAAAACAGTTTCTAGCCGATATGTTTTGCTTCCAAAGATCTAATGTCCTATCCAGGGAAGTGCCTCCTTGGTGCAGTTTCATGCCTAATCTGCGCTTTATACACTATAGTTACATGCTTCACATTTCTTAAGTGGTTGCTGACTCTCCGCTGTTTCCAACCTCTGGGAAGAGAGAAGGCCTGATCTTGTCATTTGTCTCCCTCCCTCTCTCACTTTGCAGGAGACTTGCCAGCCAAAGAGGGGACTTTATTTGTCTCCCTCAGGCTGTAGTCTTCCAGATATAGACAGGATATCATTTTTCTATGGCTCAAAACTGTTTGTAACCACAGAACTGATGATCTCCCTTGGAGACCAGGCTGTCCCCTGTTTTAAGCTTGAGCAGGTATTAAATTTATTGTGTGAACATCAGGGCAGTGTTAGAATTTTTTGCCCACTGCTTCTCTCCCAGCCTGCTTGTGCCAGCTGCAGGGCCCTCATGAGGCTGTTAGGTGTCTCTCTGTGGAAGATTCATTGTTCCATATTTTTATTTAATTACTTACTTTTACAGCTCTTAGAATAAATCTAATTATCCATCTGTTATGCTACATTATACCACTGCAGTTCGTACAATTCTTTCTTGTATGGTATTTGTCAATCTGACCTTTCCCTTGTCCAGTATTCTTGCTCCTTTGTATAGCTTGGTGTCACTTAGTATGAATCCTCAGCACCAGTCAGTGTATCAAGCCCCTTGGCAGAGCTGATTGCAAGTAGCTCTTACAACAGTGGTTATGTAGTCTGGGCACTGAAGGTGGAGAAAGTGAGTCAAGGAACCACCTCTGATACCATACTGGCCTGATAGATGTCTGAAAAGTTGCATGGAGCACCAGAAAAGAAAGAAGTCTTAGCATAGGAGTCTAGTCTTCAGTTATAACTGTTGTCAAGAACAGCTAGGTGAAGACAGGCTGCAAGAAGGTGACAGTGGCTACTGTAGACATACTTGTCTACATGTCATGACTGATCACTGGTGCTTGTCTTTAGGATTGCGTCATGATTTCATACATGGCAGAGACAGACATTATTTATTACATTGCTTCTCTTTGCCCCCCTCCCTTTTTTTCTGAGGCAGCTAGGGATCTGTGGATGTGGATACATGAGAGATCTTGACCAAGGGAATAAACAGATGCAAGGGAAGGGAAAGAAAAGATAAAATTCAGGGAGTTGGTTAGAGTACCCCTTCTGTCAGCTTTTAGAGTTGTGAGATATTCAGGAAGGAAGGGAGGTCATAGGCCCAAACTGTCTCATACCTAGGTACAGGGCCAGGCATGCCATGCTTCATGTTGTAGCCAGAAAGGGTCACGTGGATGATTTCATCTCTCCAGATAGTTCCTGTTAACTGCATGTTATGCATTAGACTAGACACCTTGGACAAGGTTATACATGAAGAGGCAACAAAAGCACAATTCTTAAAGCAGACTCGCAAAAGCCTTGGGGAAGCATATCAGGGCCCCTGTGACGGTTATATGGTCCAAGAACATGTTTCTGTGGAGATGGTGTTTTGAAGTGACATTTTAAATACTAGCCAGTTGAAAATGAGGACAGGGAAGAGGATAGGAAAGGATTCTCCAGGGGAGCTTCTGTAAAAAGAATACACATTCAAGTTAAGAAAGTTATTGGGGAATAACTGCTGGGAAAAGGTGCCCTCTTTCATCACTTTTAGTACTGATGGAGTTATTTCAGCAGATTCTTGAATGGAAGCAATGAGGCTGCCACTGTTACTATTCTGAAACATGTACCTCGGGCCAGGAGAGAATAGGGTGTGGCATACAGGCTTTCTGTGGGAAGGCATTTGGTTAGAGACTCTGTTATACCACCTCAATCTCCTAGGTGACCATAGCCTGCTGCTCAGTTGACTTCATTGGGCCTGCTCCTTTCAACCCACCCTACACACTCTTGGTCTTGCCCCAGCCTACATTAAAGACCTTCTAATTTGGACTTGTCCAGGCTAGGCCATTTTTTTCTGTTCCTAGCTAAGACTTCACTGGCATCCAAGACTGCAGGAGTGGTCTGTAGACCTTTGCCCTTCGTGATCACACTCCCACCCCATCCAAATAGCCTCCTTAGCAGAGCTTTTCCCATCAGAGTTTCTGATGATTTTCTCTAAGTTTCCTCTCATTCCAACAAGTGAGATTCATGTATTAATTGCTGTTTTTTTTCCTCTGAACACTTTTTATATAGGCTGTCATGTTGGGAGTAGGGGGAAGGGGATCCAGTCCTGGGAGGGAGTTGCTCTTCCCTGATATTGTCATCATTAGACTGAGACCCATGTGGCATTGATGTCCATACTTTGCTTTATTCTTGTATTTTTTTTGTCATTTTGACATTTGGTCCTTTGAACATCTAACATTTCTTTTATGCTTCTCATCTCCACAGAAGATTGTTGTATTTTGTCCTGCACTGAAGCTGCATTTTCTTTTTGTCTGATTTCTCACTTTCTTCTTTATTATATTTTGATCAGTGTGGTCATGTAGGTCTAAATTTTATTGGGAGCTTTTCATCTTCTTGGCATTGGTCCTTACAGCCAGGTCTCCTTGCAGAAAAATTGGGCTCTACTGAAGGTACCTAAAAGCAGCCTTTCTTGGTCAGGATGTAAAAGAGCCCACCTTGCTATCTGTCCAGGATACTCTTGTCTAATGATTCTCAGATGGAAGCACACATTAGAAGCATCTGGGAGGCTTGTTAAAATACAGATGCCCACACCCCTTCCCTGCAGTTTCTGATTCAATAAGCTGGCTCAAGGCCTGAGAATTTGCATTTCTGCAGAGTTCCCAAATATTGCTGGTGCTACTGGCCAGAAACCAGACTTTGAAAATCATTCTAAAGAGCCATTTGCCTCAAGCCAGCACCTGGAGAGGCATAGTAGCAGAGAATGGGGATTGTCCCTTCTCTGCATTCTGGGTCAGGCTCTGAAATTAAATGATGGAAGACGTTGGCAGTAGACTCAAAATGTTAAACATTATGTGCAAGTCCTTCTTGCCCTATCTCATTTTGACACTGACAGTCATCCTTTGGTGATATAGCCTGACTTCTTGACAGAAACTGAAAGAAAGTTAAAGGCAAGTTAAAGAATCCTTCCTAACCTAGCTATAGACACCAGGCCAAGCAGGGGCGGCCTGCGCTTCTGGTCCTGGTAGGGCGGAGCCTGTGAATCCTGGGGCAGAGTAAATGAGGAGGTGGAGGCGTCCATGGTGGTTCCCGAATTCGTCTGTGGTTTATATACACATACATACACGCACGCGCACACATGGATACATGCACAATTGAATAAAAAAAAATTAAAAAAAAAAAAGTTAACTGGGATCTTAAGCAGATGAGCAATCTTGATAATGATACTGATAGCATTGACCCAAAATAGTGCCAGGTGTTTTACCTTTGATATCTCACTTAATTGTCATGACAACTTTATAAAGTCATCCCTATTCTGCAGATATGAAAGCTCAGTCAATGATAGAACAACAAACCTATCTCAAGGTCGAAAGAAAAGAAATCTGGAATTCAAATTCAGATCTGTCTAGCCTTTTCCTCTGTAGGGCTCACTTTCCTCTCTGTGTAGCCTAGCATTGGCTTGTTCCCAGGACCCCTTGCTCATCAGCTCAGGGTTATAGGACCATGAAAATACTTTATTCACCTTGTATCTTCCATAGAACCTAACACAAAACCTTACACAGACAGTGGCCATATGTTTTCTTTATGCCTCTTGTCCCAGTGCAGCAATTAATAGCACCATCTTTTACTCTTATTATCTCACTTGAGGCAATAAATTATGTGATCACCCTACTTATACATGACTTCCCAACCCAGGGGCAGTGACATTTTAATAGGACACCCTGAAAGACTGAATTGCCTTTAAGACTCAAAGAAATAAATCCCAGATGGTAAAATTTTAAGCATTTTTATAGCCTGCTAGGCAAGAGAGTTTAGACAAAGGTACTTGCTCACAAACCTATCATGGAAGATCAGATTTGAGGGTTGTGTGGATAAGTAGACCTGTACTCAGATTCAATAGGACAGAAATTTCTTTGTGTATCATGTAAGTATCTATCAAGCAAGACAAGAAGGGACAAGGCTCTGCCTACCATTTGACTGTTCTCAAGCCCCCATCCCCTTCCTGAAGAAAAGAGATCCAGGATTTGGTCTGTCCACAGACAGTGGGGCTCAGACCTGAGTATAGCCATACTATACATAAGTCACTTTCAGGCTATGTCCTTGTGTATTTGCCAGCAGCTAAAAACTGTTGTGTATATGTCAGTTGGCACTTGAACTGGTTTAATGTTTGTTTGTTTGTTTTTCTTTTATGTTGCAATCTAAAATTCAACCAGACAATCTGTAACAGATACTACATTGTCAAGCCTTTTGTTTTCTTTGCTATTCAGGCCATAGAGATTTTGTGTTTGATTCTGCAACAATTACTAAATCTTAAATAAACCATTTACATTTTGACATTAACTTTTTTATGAGTGTAACTTACTTTTTGGCATTAGAATGATGCCAGCAGAAATGATTTATCAGAAACAGTCAAAAATTTGTTGGTGAAAGGTGATCTTTAGCATATCTTTGAAAAAAATAGATTATTATCTGACCTTTTTCTTACCTGAGGGTGGATAATACAAACTGATTTTATCAAGGCCATTCTTCTGGGACACCTTCTGGGCTAATTAAACCCTCCATTGTTGTACATATACATATGAGAGAGAGAGAAAGAGATCCATATGTGAGCATTGTGAACATTTGTATATGAGTGTATCTCCCTCCCCTCTCTCTTCCTCTCTCTCTTCTTCCCTTCCTTTCTCCCTCCCTTCCTTTCTTTCCTTCCTTCCTGTCTTTTTCTGTCTCTGTTTTTCTGCCCGTATCTGTCTCTTTGTCTCTGTCTATCGCTGTCTCTGTCTGTTTCTCTCTGTGTTGTCTCTCTCCACATCTCTGTTGACTGTCAACTCTGGCTTATAAGGGCAGGAATTATTACCTATCTCTGCTCTGATACTAGCTACATGCTAGGAATAATCACTATTTGTGAACCAACTGATTGGAAGAAGAAAGAGCCCCAGACAAACAGCATATTGATAAACCAAACTATTCATCAGTCTGCTTTTAAGGAACTAGGACTTCTTCCCAGTATTTAGGATTTCCATAGAATCAGATGTCTTGACTTTGCTAGGCCCCTATTCCACTGGTGAATCAGGCTAAAGTGCCTCTGGCAAGGTAGTCCTCCTTCCTGCATCAGAAAAAACTGTGGGACTTGTAATTAGCTCAATAGTAGTGTGCTTACCTTGCATGTGTAAGGCTCTGGCAGCACTAGGGGTGAGGTGGGGAAAAGAAAGCTGGGTATCCTCTTAATCTGAAATGAGACTGACCCTAGCAATCCATGAGCCAGGCTGGGAGTCTACAGAGCCATGACACCTGGTGCCCTCCTCTATTTTAACATGAGCAAAGTTGCCAGAAGCAGAAAACCTAGGCTAGTGGGAGCTGGGAGACCATCATCACAACTTGGAGCTAGCCAGCAAGGGTATGTTGATACATCCCCATTGAATACCAGGGACCTGGTGCTTCACTTGCCTTTTAGAATCAGAACTAATTGTTCATAAAGATCTTTCCAAATACCAATGATGCAAAATATTTGGATAGTTCACCATATTGTTCACCACATTTAAACTGTCAAAAACTTTAAATATATGAGCAAAACCTCAGCAAACAAAAGATATTTTGGGGCTTATTATGTATGTTGCACAGCAGAGAAATTTGTAGTCTATACGACTTCCAAATCTTGTAAACAAAGCAGTTTAGTGTTGTCATTTTCAACTAGAGACTATCCCACGACCATTGCCTTTTCTTTTGCTGTTAAGAGATGGTTCATTCATAAACATTTCTGCAGTTATGTAGCAAAAGCAAGCTAAACCCTGCTTTGAACTGTTGATTCCCATAGAGTTGATTTTTCATACAGTGAGATACGCTTCTTTATCAAGTTTATTAGATCAGCAGAGACAAGGAGAGGGTAAAAGGAGTGTTTGGTTTTCCAACACACACTCAGAACTGTTGAGAGTAATGCCTAGATGAATAGGAATCATTTCTGGTCAGACTTAGTAGTGCTGGCTGTGTATTGTTTTGTTTTTAATTTGTAGCTTGGGTGCAAGGATTTCCTGGAGCTCCTTCTGCCCTGCAAAGATTTGATCTACTCTCCTTTTCCCCAACCATCAGAACCCGTGGGGACAGAGAGACTACCAGTTAGTATAGAGAACCTAAAATCATATCCTCTCTTTGCTCGCTAATAAACTTGATAAATCTCGCTGTGCAAAAAAAAGTGTTCCATATGCTTTAACCTAAATTTTCTTCTGCTTAACCTTGTTACTCCTACCTCGCCTCCTTCACACTGCCTGAGACAATTACACAGAGACATTCTTGGAATAATTATAGGCCGCAGATAATTCTCTTTAGCCTGCTCTCTTCCATGTTCCCTACCCTGTGGTCTCCCTTTAGCCCATTCTAATTAGTTTCTTTGATCCTTCCTCCCAATCTCTCCCTCTAGCTTGTTAATTACATTTCTCCCCCATGAATTCTTTCAGTACTGCTTTTGTCTATCTAGCCACAGGAGCTGAGAATGGAATCTAGGGCCACTTCACGGGAGCTGGGTACAGTTTTCTTTGTCCATACCATAGGCAATCTCTCTTATTTCTAAGAAGCCTGAACACCCAGGCATTCTGTCTTTTAGCAGAAAAGTAAAAAAAAAATAATACTTTGATTCAATAGTACACCTTACTGTGATAGGACAACTATTATTCTAATGGTTGGAATTTGTCAGGAACTTCATATCGATTTATTACTATCTTTTATCATTCACAATAATTCTGTCAGATAAATGTTGTTATTAATACCATTTTTATAAATGCAGAAACGGGGGTCAGCAAAATAGCTCAGTGGGTGAAATGCCTGCTTGAAAACCTGGCAACCTGAGTTTGATCCCCAGAAGTACACATGGTGCAAGAAAAAAACTAATTTCCAAAAGTTGTCATCTGATCTGTGTGCCATAGCATACATATATGCCTATGACCCACTGCCCAAGAACTAAATAAAACATTTTTTAAAAAATGCAGAAACTGAGGTTCAGGAAGTTTAGACATTTAGTCACAAGAAACTTCAAGTTTCTTTGACTCCAGAGTTGTGTACTCTTTTTTTTTTTTTTAAGGAAAGGAGAGAGACACAGAGAGAAGGAGGGAGGGATAGGGAGGGGAAGAGAGAGAAGGATAGGAAGAAAGAAACTTGAACACATGTATGCTATGATGCACAGGTGGAGGTCAGAGGATAACTTTTGGAAGTCAGTTTTCTCCATCCACCACATGGACTTCCAGGGATCAAACTCAGGTCTTCAGTTCCAATTGTGCATTCTTAATTTAGCTTGCTCACTGAATTTGGGGTTTGGGGTAAAAAACCAAAAGTCTAAATCATATGACTTCTGGCCCACCAAATGACCTATCAGTCCACCAACTCTCAGCTGAGATCATTGTCAGCTTATGTCCTTATTGCAGAAGAGTCTCTTTGCCTTGAGATGGTAACAGTAGTATAGAAACAAACTAGTGTTTGCAGAAAACAAAGTTCTAATAAATTCTTAAATTGCTTTATTTTTATTCTGTTTTTATTTTGAGAAGCCATGAGAAATGTAGAAGCTTCTGATTGTTATGAGAAAATCAGATTTTTAGAAAGCTCTAGATAAAGTAGATACTATGTCTGAACAAGAGCTTTGAAAGGAAGACTGATTCATACATAGTCTGAAAATTGAAATGTGCTTAATAGTCACAAGTTATTATCACAGGAGCAAGGAAAAAAACACCTAAAGAGACCCACAGGCTGCATGGGAACCAATGAGAGTTGAGATTTTGTTTGAGAGGAAAAAGGGGAACAAGTGTCGAGGACAGGACCTATGAGAACACTGTCAGGAGCATCTGATGGGTGAGTCTGGGGAGATGTTACAAACACCAAAGGGACCTCAGTTTTCAATATTCGGAGTGAGACACTGGTGTAAAAGGTATCAGGCCACCTTCTTCAGATGATGCCATGCAGTGGGTAACCTCTCTTCTGGCTCCTTTTTTTTCATCTAGTTTAGTCTTCATTTTCATGCATTCATCCCTTATTCTCCCTCTATCATAAGTCTTAAAGGCACAGTAACAGATGATATAAAGAAGAGGGAGTAACCAACATGGTGAATGTTTAAGTCTAAAAAACTTGTCATATGCAAGGGTGACAGACTCAGGTAGCAAAGTGATATTTTAAATTTTGTACTAAAATTTTTATTTTTCCAATAAAATTATTTTGAAGTGTATTTAGTACTTATAATTTATACTCATTTTAAGAAAATCTCAATATTAAAAGTAAATATATGGCATCATAACACTCATTACATTATTTATAATTTTCAGATACTTAACATTTATTCTTCAATTAAGAATAAGTAAGTTTACTTAGGTTTATTCTTCAATAAGAATAAATAAGTTTATTTAGATTCTGAACCATGTTAGAGAACCTTACTATTCTCATTAGATATCATGTAAATAATCTCCAGGTTTGATGTAAGCCCAAAATAAATTTTTTGACACTAGTGTCAAAAACTTACAAGTGGCTTTAAGGATAGGGGCAAAGTAACCTTAGGACAGAGGTGGTTCTGGGCTCTGGAAGAACTGAATCCCTAGGGAGGGATTTATCAGTACATGGAGCAGCATCCCATGGAGCATCATGTAAATATCAGAGCTGCAGGAATCACAATGAGAACAAGTTCAGGATCCTGTCCAAGTCTTGGATATTTTGTGGGTTGACATGTGAGAAAGAAGTCTTAGAGTTGGTGTGCATAAGCTTCATGACAGCAGTTCGTAGTCCAGGTTGTATCAGAAGACCATTTTATAGCAATCAGAAACATGTAAAGCCAGCATGATGCTGCCTCCTCCTAATCTAGTCTTCAAGTATTGGCAGCAAATTAGAGATGGTATACTGGATAAAAGATTAGGAATTGGTCTGATTATTCTGAATGCTGATTCTCAAGACACAATCATGTGAGGCACTTATTTAAAAAAATCATCCTGGGCTGGAGAGGTGGCTCAGGGGTTAAGCCTCTGCTTTGCAGGCGGAAGGTCCTGAGTTCGGATCCCAGATCCCACGTATAGACGCCAGGCGGAAGCGGGGGCGGCCTGCATTTCCGGTCTTGGTGGGGCGGAGCCTGTGAATCCCGGGGCAGAAGGAGGTGGAGGCGTCCATGGTGGTTCGCGAATTCGTCCGTGGTTCTACACATACACAGACACACACGCGCGCGCACAGACACATGCACATGTGCACAGTTGAATAAATAATAATAATAAAAAAATTCTTTAAAAAAATCATCCTTAGGAAGACAGTACATCAAACTGCTTTGCAGGTAGCTATTATTATACCCATAGAATGGGAACTTACAGTGGAAACCTTTGAGTCTAAAGATGGTAAGTGAAGAAAAATGCATATATTAGTGAGGTGGCCTGAAGATATGCCTCGGAGGCCTAAGCCTCCACAGGAGTAGATAAGCCAGAGTGAACCCTGGGGTCCATAGAAGCATACAGATGGAAGGGTGGGAGGGAGTGGGACAGAATGATGAAGGGAAGGGAGAGATGGAAGCATATGTAGGCAGGAGTCCTATCTCAGGTTTACATATAACTTCATAGACCTGATATACTTCTTACCTCAGTCAGGTGGTTTGAGACTTGGGTTACAGGTTAGATGCTTTGTTTCTTTTTGGTGTTTCATTTTCATATGGAAGTTCCATGTGTTTCTTTGGGGGTGTGCCTATTCCATTTTTATTCGAGCTGGTAATTGTCTATATCCTGGGTGACTGATGCACCCACTCATCCCTAAATGGTTAGCCAGCATGACTACCTCTTGCTTGCCCCACTTTTAGGATCTCATGTGTTGCAAATCTGTCATTCACAGGTACTCAAGTCACATATTGGGCCTACGGTCAGATGAGGCCACCAGAGAAAGAATCTTATTGTCTGACAAGACAGGGAACACACATAGCCTTATCAGGCATGGTTGTGCTGGACTCAGTTTGGTCATTACCATTCCAGAGATAATTCCCTGCCCTGCTGTACAGCATCTTTTTTAGGACTTTCTAGAATGCTGGTGATTTTCTCCTCTCAAAAAAGTGAAGAGAAGCAATGTTTAAAAGATTTAGAAGTACAGTGTGGCCTCAAGAGAAAGTGCATCCCTTACATAGGTTCCATTGTCTAACGGACATGGCCAGGGGTCTAAGCTTCATCTGGGGGTCTGGAGGATACAAGCTCCTTGGGAAGATTTCAGCTGAGTAGTGCTTTGGCAGCCTCCTCCTGTTTCCCATCCCAGACCTCTTCCTTTTCTACTTTTTTCTCTTTTTACACTAATGCATTCTCCCCTTTCAGTCCTTTTTCAGATTATCCTGAAAGATTTTTGTGTACATCTAAGTTGTTCACACACTTTATGGCCCTGTGACACATGCAAGTGTACAGGATCCCTCACTCAAAATAGTATACATTTGGCATCTTGAAATTCCTAATAATCTTTGATGAAGCCTACATTTTCATATCATACTTGGGCCTGAAAATTATGCAGCCAATCCCGAGGGCAGGGAATGAAGAATGGAGAAACGCAGGCCCAAGGCTAGTATCGGGCAACAATCTCCTGCATCCTCTGGCCTGACTTGGCTACTGTTGAGGTCAACTCTTCCACCACAATCCTATCCAGATTCTTGCTCAGCTTAGATAGCTAAAATATGACCAATGGCCCTTGGCAGAGTGCCTTTTTGCTGTCATCCTGCCCCAAACTGTTTGGTTTCTGCAAATGCAATCACTTCTAATTCTGAGATCCACCCCATTCCCTGCCCTTCCCCCTCAAGATTTACAGAGTAGCAGCTGCTGTCTTCCTTCTGCACACAGCTGACTTGCCTGCTGATTGTGAACATCCCAGTAATCCAAGTGCTAATGGTATTTATTCAGTCCAGCCGGCTTAGCCCTGAACAAGGTTTTTTCTCATTTATCGCATTGGAGACGAGCTACGTCCTTAATATCCTTTTGTTGACTTTGAGTAGACCAGCATCACTAATGTCCCTGAGAGGCAAGGCAAGCTTCTGCCTTTTTAACACCCTCAAATCCCTACTATCAAGACACCCAACTTCCCACCCATGCTGGCCCCCCTTCAGGGATAGATGGATGCTCCCATGGCCTGAGGGCAATGGGGCTGGCTGTGTATGCTAGAGGCTGTTGGACTGTATGCAGCTATGTACCTTCTTGTATAGAGAACCTAGTATGATTATAGTCTTGGCTGCAACACATTGACTTTTGGACATTTGTTAGCCATTCTGTTCTGCTTTTCAGGTGTGGAAACCATTATGAGACTTACCCAAGTCATCAATCACCATTAACAGGATTCCTGAGGTGGACATTCAGGTCCTGGCCTTTGTATATTCTTAGAGCTACTCTAAGCTGTTGAGCATCTTCCTCAGAGCACACAGTCATATGCATTGAGAACCCATGACAGAACTGCCTGGGAGAGAGGGTCTGTTTCTAGGAGCACAGAGGGAGTCTGCAGAGAGCTAGCTGACCTTGCAAGAAGTACTCTTCACTTTGCTGTTCATTCCTGCCTGAATGGACAAAAGGCCATCAGGAAACTCGGGCCAAATCGTTTCTGCCTCCTGCTCCTTCTCAGCCCTTTGAGTGCATATTCTAGGGGGCATCTTATGAATCCCTGAGATCACGAGAGCCTGTAGGGCCCAGAAGAGTGCAGACACCTCATTTACACTGGACCTGTGGAGAACACAGGCAGTGGGCAAGCCCTCACGGGGTCCACAGATCTTTCAGGACTAGATAAGAAAGTAGATTTATTACTTGTGGAAGTAGTTTTAGCAAGAGGGTCTCAGGTTTTCTTTTTCCCTCTTGTTTGTATCTTCTGCAATCCCTTCTCCTCTACTCTAAATTTTTCTTTGTTTGGGGTGTGGGAAGGGAAGTTACGTGCCATGATATAGGTGTGCAGATCAGAGGACAGCTTTTTGTAATCAGCTCTCTTCTACCTTGTGAGCTACATGAATTGAACTCAGCTCATCAGGCTTCGTGGAAAGTGCCTTTACCCACTGAGCTATAGAATGACGCAGTTCTCCCTTACTATGTGTGAGCTTCCCTTCCTCGGGAGGGAAGGGAGCCTTGGTGAGAGAAGACGGACCATGGAAAGCATGACTGTAGGTAGCTCCTAGTTTATGGCATCCTGCCTGAGGAAAAAGAGAACTGTTTTCTGTTCTGGTTTCAGTGTACAAAATGAAAGGACCGTGGTTGCTTAGTCCTGGGCAATTTACTAAGGTCATATTAGTAGATGCTGTGATGAATTTTGCTTGCTATCTTGAGAGAGGTCTGTGAGAATGGGGCTCCGGGCAGATGCTCCTTAAGACTGATGCACTGTTGGGTCTTGCAGCCGCCACTCTTCAAGAAATAGTATTTGATGCCTGTGATTTTCGCAGCATAAATTGCTTCTCTCTCTCTAGGCCCTGCCCGTAGTGAATGAATGTCTCTCAAGCATATGACGACAGAAACAGTCCTAATTAACTGACACATTAATGAAGCAGCTGTCTGTGTCAAGTTAGGGGAGTAGAGGACAAGGGAGAAGCTGTACCCCAGCCCTTTGCCTCAGCTGCCTGCCTGTCTGAGGAGGAACTGTCAGCTTGTTACCCTTGGGTACTTCACAGGCACAAGGGTAGAGCTGCAGCGGGATTCTCCATGCATCCTTTCTGGTGAGATGATGCCAAGATAAAGGAGAATTTTAGCCACATGTGTCAGGTCTACTTTCAACTTTGAAGCCAGTTCCTGGTAGGAACAGAGGGGATAAGCCATTTCTGGGTGTTATTTGACCCTCAGTACTCTGTTCAGATTTGTGAAGTACCTGCTGCATGCTGGTTCTCTCTTGAAGACAGCCATATGTTGTCCCCAACTCTCCTGTTACCAACTCCACCCCCACCCCAGCCACAGCACAGCATACCTTTTCTGTTTGAACCAGGAGCTGACCCCTTCTATTTGTCCTTGCCTGTGCTCTGCTGCACTATTGGGGATCCTAGAGAGTCTCCTGGCTGAGATTGGAGTTTGGGACAGGCAGATGTTCTGGGGTTTCCAGGGTACTCGGGCTCCTGTAATGAAGGTAAGCTATCCAGGCACTTATGGAGACTTTGGTGCTCTTTGTGGACTGGATGGGTGGGTGTAATAGTCTCTGTCTGACTTCTGGCATATGTCTCTGTGTGAGTGAGACTTGAGCTTGTTTGAGAGCCTGACTACACAGCTTCTAAGCACATGCCCCATAATTGATCATTAATGTAATATTAGAAAACAAAGGGCATTGGTGAATGCCTGTAATTATGATGCTTGAGATTCTGAGGCAAGAAAATTGCAATAAGATTTAAAACAAAACAAAGATTAAAAAAAAAAGAAAGAAGGCTAGGGAGATGGCTCAGAATTTAAAACATTTGCCTCACTAACAAAAGGACCAGAATTTGAATCCCTACATCCCAGGTAAAAATGCTGGTTGAAAATGGCAGAGAACTGCACTGCCGGCCCCAGGAGGAAGCGCCTGGGAAACCCCAGAACAAAGCAATAAGGAGGTAGAGCAATCCAACATGATTCTGATACCATCCTTGGGCTTCCAGAGACAAAGACACAGACACACACAAAGAGGAAGAAAAAAGAAGGAAAGAAGGAGAGAGGGAAGAAAAGAAGGAAGGAGGGGATGGATGGAGACCTGTAAAAAGTTGTCTTTGTCGGGCTTCCCAGTACGTCTCCTTCCAAGCACCTTCCTTTCATCCAGGTTGGCTATGCTTGAAATACTTATTTTCATGGTCTCACAGATTCTTAGCCTAGAATGGGTAGATGCCCTGAGACAGTGTCCTAGGTTTTGAGTGAGAATTGTCTGCATATGTTTTGGGCAGTTTATGATTATAGTCCTGGTTATTCATTCCTTAGCGTGGAAGGCCATATGAGATGGTAGGCTTTGTATTGAGCACGAAACATCTGGAATAGAGGTCATAGGTGCTGCTCTGGAAGAGCCTGCAATGGAGATGTGGTGTGGGCCCACAGGAGGATCTTCTTTACAGTCAGCAGCTCAGTGGATCCTCTGCTTGTCACCTGCCTTCTTCCTATACAGTATTCTACCTGCTGTCCAGTGCCAATGAGGAGAGAAAGGGCTCCTTGTTCTGGCTTTAGGGTTTTCATACATAAAAGGAGCAGAGTCATCAGAAATTTCCTTATGATTATGAAAGATGGAGCTTCAACACTGGCTCAAGAACAGTGAGTGGGGCTTTCTGCAGCAGGGATCACTGCAGTAGCACCTTTGGATGTCTCTTCAGTGTCAGAATGGTCTTATACTAGTAGAGGTAGTTTATCCCCCAAGGTCATCCCAGTCTGCAGGCTTTGGGAAGCAGCAGGCTGGCATGATGCTTTGGTTCCTATATTTCTTGCTTAAAGTCATTATTCTCAAATGGTTCCACACCTATTGTTTTGTTTTTTCAACTGAATTCCAGCTTGTCTTGGTGGGAACCATTCCTTGTTCTCCTTACCTTTCCCAGGGAAGGTTGGTATGGCATTAACTTCCTACCCCCCTGGATCCTGGGCCCAGCAGAGTGGTCATGATTTCCCTTCTTCTTTCCCAGCAACCCAAAGGTCCAAGTGGAGGCCATGGAAGGGGGAGCACTGCAGAAGCTACTGGTCATCCTGGCTACAGAGCAGCCTCTCACAGCTAAAAAGAAGGCAAGTTTCTGCCCCTTTTTCCTGCTTAGCACTCAGCATGGCTGACTAGACCTGAAGAAAAAAGGTCTCCATGTTTACATCCTTAGAATTGTCTACTGGGTGCTGTCCAAAGAGCTCATGCTCAACTAAGCAGATGGCAGTGTGCCTAAAGCCTGGATGCAGCTGTGATGAGGCAGCCTTGAGCCGTACCTCCATTTCCTGTGCTGGACTTGTTTGCCCACCACAGCCTGCTTAGTTTTGTTGACGGTATTTGAGGTCCTCTGTGGCTTTCACCACTCTGAATTCTGGATAGCTGGATCTACAGGTATTGCATGGCCAAGAAGAATGGAGGTCGGGCTCAGTCACTGAGATAACCCTGGCTGCCTTTTGTGCCTTTGGAAAAGCTGCAGATTTGGCTGGCTCTCCCTTACCATAGTCTGTATCTCCCAGGTCCTGTTTGCACTGTGTTCCCTGTTGCGCCACTTTCCTTACGCCCAGCAGCAATTCCTGAAGCTGGGGGGTCTGCAGGTCCTCAGGAGCCTGGTGCAAGAGAAGAGCACAGAGATACTAGCTGTGCGTGTGGTCACTCTGCTCTATGACCTTATCACCGAGAAGGTGAGTATGTGCGCCTTCTCTGCCTCCCCTCACTTGGTTTTGTATATACTTCTAACCATTGGACCCAAGCTCTCTCCCTAACTCTTCAGTTCTTATTTCTGTCCAGATAAATGGACAGATAGATTAGTAGATGAATGGACAGATAAAGGAGACATATGTATCAAAGAAGACACCTCAGCTAAAAGCTGAGGGCCAACAAGGGAGGGAGGAAGCACTGCCAGTGATCAGGGCCAAGTATAGAGACAGGCGTGTTACTAAAGGCAGAGGGAAGAATAATAGGAGAAGACAGGACAGAGGTGAACCCAACAGTCACGCAGCAACCAGAGGACCAAGGAATCAGGCTTGGATGATACTGATTCTCATGACTCTAGAAAACTGGAAGCATCTCCTCTAAGAACTTCGGCTGTGTGCATGGATTCAGAGTGGCTACACTGAGAGCCCTAGGGAACCCAAGTATCTCACCTGGGGAGATACTTGGTACCCAGCTCACTTTGGTCTTTGCAAGCCTGAAAAGTATCTTAATTAGGGAGAGAGGAGAAGTAGCCAGGTCTGAATTCCTAATTTGGTCTCTGTATAGGTTTCCTCATTGCCTCTGTGACCACATACTCCCCACTGCAGCCAACTGCTGACTAGTGGAACAGAGCCAGGCAGTTCTGGACTCTCGAGTTCACTGAGCCTCCCACTTGGCTACTGTCTATCTGTGTCTGACTCTATCTTCCCTTTAAGCAGTGAGTTGCTACTTTTCTCTGTCATTGACTTGCTCTTCCTTTTCTGTTTTCCCTGCTTGTCTGGTCTCTCAATCTGTTTCCGTCTCTGTCCCTGTCTCCATCCAAGGTGCAGAAATCCAGTTTCTCAACACAGCCAGTAGCAGTGTGCTGCTCAGAACCAATTGATAAGGCCTGGTATAGTGAGTGACATGTTGAGAGTGGGCCAGCGAGCCCAGAAGAGAACATGACCATTGGCATTACCCAGTAGAAACAAGTACTTTCACTTGGAGTCTCCTTTAGAAATGGTATGGACACAGCCATTGTCCTCCAAGGATAGTGGTGAGTGTGGCTCAGAGGGCTTCAGGGCTGCTTTGGCAGTTAGGTCTTTCTGTATAGTCCAGGAGGAAAGAAGGAACTAGCTAACTTAGGGTGTGGAGGGGTATAGAGTAGCCTCTGGGTGGCCTCTCTTGCAGAGATACTGTATACTTAAACATCTTGCTGTAAGGAAACAGCAGCTGAACTTATGCCTTTTCTTTTCTGTACTCTGGCCAGCATGGACCTATACCATGGGCCTATACCCTGGTGTCTGGGCTCCTGGAGAGGTGGGGACCTATCTGAGGCATAAGCCCATATGTGTATTTAGAATTGACTCCACCTGTGACTCCTTCTGCAAGGGTTTCCTGGGTATCTACCAGCCCAGGGCTAGGCCAGATACTGGGGAAATAGTTTCTAGTTCTTGTCCTCCCAAGCATTTTTTAAAATTTTATTTAGAGAGAGAAAGAGAGAGAGAGAGAGAGAGAGAGAGAGAGAGAGAGTCTGTGTCTGTGTCTGTGTCTGTGTCTGTGTGTGTGTCTATGTGTATCAGAGGGCACTGGGTATCCCCGTGGAGGACCAGGGATGACTTCAGGAATCATCCTAGATTGCTTCTACTACTCCTTGCTTCTCTCTGGGATTTCCCAGGTTCCATCCACCAGGGCCAGAAGTGCAGGCCACCTCCGTTTCTGCCTGGTGTTTCTACATAGGACCTGGAATCTCAGGACCTTTTACTTATGAGACAGAGTCTTAACCCCTCAGTCATCTCTCCAGCCTCTCCCAAGCATTTTCTGAAGCATCTGTAAAATGATCCCAGAGCCTGGGAGCCAAGGAGTTTGTGGCCAGGGGAGTCAGGTTTGTGTTGAGGAGTGACTAGAATTAGGGTCATGTGGGATGCTCCTGGAAGTGAGAGCTAGGACAGTAGCATGTGCCAGAAGAGGGTATAAAGGGGACCAAGTCAAGTCCACGCAGGGCAGAGTATTGAAGCTCAATGGAGAGTGTTGCCTTTATCTTCAGAAATACCAAGTTGTGAAAGGTTTGGAGCTGGCACACTGGCTGCATAGAAGATTTGTTGGGGAAAGAGGGGGAACCAGGAGGAGGGTTATAGATGTCTAGCAAAGCCAGAGTACACAGAGGCAGTGGGAGGACTGGAATGTGTTGCAAGATAGTCTATCAAGAATTGAGAAGAGGGTAGAAAAGGAATACAGTGTCAGCTTTTTCTGTCCATAGATACAGGAGTCTGCTAGCCCATGGACTTGTGCAGCTATCTGTGACACCTTTGTGTGGTTTCTTTCTTGCCTTGCTTTTCCTCTATACTCATGGGCTCTTTACAGGGGCTCCAAAGAGGTCCACCCAGTGCACATGGATGGGAAATCTCAGTAGCCTCCCAACATTTGAAATAGCTAATACTCAGATGACGGGACTGGTTGTCATCATTCTGCGATGGAACTGAACTTTTGTACTTTATAAACATATGTGACCTCCTTCCTCAGTTTCCCCTAGCTCTCCTTTCTTTATGTCTACCCTCCTTGGAGGCACACTCCAGACTGTGCTGGGCCCAGCCTGGCCCTCAATCCCCTCTGAACAGAACAGCCTGCAATTCTTCAAACATGAGGTAGGCCCACGCCTATTGTGGTTCTCCTGTGTGGTCTACCCTGCCACCCTTGTCCTCTTGGACAGTTCTCACCCCGAGGATTAGACGGTAACATCCTCTGCCTCTTGAATATCACTTATGGTGGGGAAATGATGATCATGGTGAGAGCCCTGAGAGAGCCACAGTACTTAATATGGAAACGTCATGATCATGTGCAAGGCCCTGACTAGGCACCTTTTGGTCCACTGTGTGCTCCAAGTTCTCTCTTGAGAAATGCTGACCTTAGGTCTCAGGGAGGCTAAGTGTCAGCTTTGATGGGAATATTATTTATTTACTTTAATTTATTGTTCATTATTATTTTCTGTTTGAGGACAGAGTATTTCGTGGCCTAGACTGACCTCAAGTTGCTGTGTAGTTGAGGGAACTGAATCCTCATCCTTCTGCCGCCACCTTCTAAGTGGTAGGATTACGGATATGAGTCACCATGCCCTGCTGGGAGCAAGGGTTTGAATCCAGCCCATCTGCCCCTGTGCTGCACTGTTAGATTGAATTGCCATGTTATTTAGGACCCTGGTTGTAAGGAGTGGTTTTCTACCACCTGGAACTGTGTGTAGGTGCTTTAGTGAGTGGATGAATGAGTGAATGGACAAAGATGAGCATGTGGGCAGATGAGTTAGCGTGTGACAAGTCAAGAATCCACTTGGTGGCTTCCCAGGTCTCTGGAGGCCGACAGTCATGAACAAAGTGGGTAGGTCTTGGTTTGCACTCACATCTTCACTGCTAATGGGAAGAGTTGGTCGAGCACAAGCTGACTGCTGCTCTCTGTATTTTCTCTGATCCCCTACTGGCCGCCTGCCTATGCAGATGTTTGCTGAGGAAGAGGCAGAGTTGACCCAGGACTCATCTCCAGAGAAGCTGCAGCAGTACCGGCAGGTGCACCTCCTGCCAGGCCTACGGGAACAGGGATGGTGTGAGATCACTGCCCGCCTCCTGGCACTGCCCGAGCATGATGCTCGTGAGAAGGTGCTGCAGACACTGGGTGCCCTCCTGGCCACCTGTCGGGACCGTTACCGTCAGGACTCCCAGCTCAGTAGGACGCTGAGCAGCTTGCAGGCCGAGTACCAAGCACTGGCCACCCTGGAGCTCCAAGAAGGTGAGGATGAAGGCTACTTCCGAGAACTTCTGACTTCCATCAGCAGCTTGCTGAAGGAGCTGCGATGAGATCGCCATACTGACACTGGGACTGGACTGGGTGCTGCTAGCAAGGCTGAAGGCACCACCAGCATGGGTGGTTCTTCAGGACATCAGGCAAGAAGGAAGATTTCTTTACTGGGACTTGAACTTCATCTGGAAAGAACCAGGTTGGCCATTAAAAAGAAACGTGAAGGTCATTGTCCATCTCCTGTGTCTGTACAGATTGGTTACAACCCTGTGACTGGGGACCATGTCTGGAAGGCCTGGGGGTAGTTCCGTGAGCGACTAGTAATGGACCCTAGGTGACATGTTACTTCCATTAATCCATTAGTAGGCTCTTCTGGAAAGCCCAGGTCTTGAGATCTTAGAGTAAGTCTTATCAGGCAGTAGCTCTGTCACCTTGAAAGTCATCTGACAAAAGAAAGCACTGTTGGTACTGAGAGATAAGCACTGCACCAGGGCTGGGTGCCTGGGCTTGCCCCTTTTCTATCCAGCCATCTGGTTGGCTGAGGGAGATCATCTCACTGATCTTCTGTGCCCAAGGCCCCTGGCACTGTCAAGGCCTGACATGGGGCTGCCGTACCATCTAGACAGCAGGTGGATCAGCTGCTGTGGCGCCTACATGGGAGGACACTGGGGTTTGGGCCTTGCTCTGAAAGAAAAGTGATCTTGCTTTAGCTAACGGTGCTTTAGCCAGGCTTGCTTGGTCCACCCCACAGGACAGACGTGCTCCTCAGTTCTTTTGCTCATCCTGTGTCCAGGCAGGAACTGAGCAAGCCTGAGGATATGACCTCCAGATGGGGTAGCCCAGCCTGGCAAGGCTAGGCCCTCACCCTAGGAAGGCTGACAACCAGGCTATGAGCCTGCTGTAAGTTGCCATGGCAACCCCAGCTCTGGGCTTTCCTGATTTGGATTCTGGTGAGTTTGTTTTGCAGCCTTTCCAATGCACCAGAGGCTGACTCCTGCTGGTGCAGGCAACCTCCCAAGAAGGCAAGTTGGGAAGGTCAGTCTGGGGCAGCCTGGCTTGAAGAAATTTCGACTTCACTGAGCTGCAGTGAAATAGACCCAGAGAAGCATGGGGTAATTGGGTGGCCTTATTCCTTACAGGCCTTTTCCTGAGTCTTCCTGTTAGCCTCCCCTCCCCACTTCAGGTCACAATACCGAGGAAGCAGCAGTGCAGAGCTGTGTTATTAGAGCCCTACACAGGAGGGCCAGTGCAGGAAGCAGGAGACCAGTCTGATGCTTTTTAAGAGGCCAGGTCTCCAGCTTGGGGTTATCTAGTTTGAGCACTGTGGGGATCAGAGTATCAGTCTGCCAACTGTTGGCGTTGTTTGGTACTGTCTTTTGGTCCTTAAAACCTCATAGCCATGGTGATCCATTTTACAGAGGAAAGAATAGTGGTTCAAGGAGGCTAAATGTGTTGCCTGAGCCGACGTGCAGGGTTACCCATGCTGTGGGAGGTTTGCATATGGTCACGGGGTGAGAGCATTCAGTTTGACAACAGTAGAAGGAAGCCAAGAAGAGATGGCCGAGTGGCTTTGCACACAGAGCAGATGGTTCCAAAGACATCCTGGAGCCTGGGTGTGGCCAAGGGCAAGAACACTTTGGAGATGGAGTCAGTAGGTTCTGTGGATGGACTTAAGAAAAGGGCAAGATACAGGGCTGGCACAGGGCTGACCTGGGATAGAGAAAAGAGTTGCTATGAAAGGTGCACCACTTCTGGAAGCTTGGCTGAGGTTCTAGCGTCCCTGCTGTCTTCAGGTATATAGCATATTTGTACAACTAGGACAGCTTGGGGCTGAGCTGCTAGGTGAATCACAGTAAGGAAAGAGGCTCTGGGAACTGTAGCGACGGCTCTGGACTGCTGCCAGATTGCTGAGCCACAGCCAGGACCCCCTCCCCGTCCAATGAAGTATTAACTGGAGAGGCGGAGATTGATTTATAACCTCATCCAGGTTCATCTTTGGCCTTCTAAGGAGCCAGGGTTCTGGTTCAGGTTATTTGGAGTAGGTTCTGGTCCTACCACTGGTTCATCATGGATTCTGTGGGGCTCAAGAGAACCCCTTCTTTGCCTTGCCTTTAATGCTGTCCTAAGAAACGTAGCTGAAGAGTTCAGCCTGGATTTGAGCCTAAGCAGTGGATGATGACAGGAATGCAGTCACTGTCACTCAACTGTCCTTCCTACCTGCATTTTAGAGCTCTTGTTTCCACGATCAGGACTGTACCAGACTATAATCTTTGGTTATTCAAACACTGACTGGTAGTACCTTGCTCCTAGGTTGGACCCTCTGAGGATGAAGGGTTAGGAAGTGGGATAGGGATAAAGGTACCATCCCATCCCTCTATCGGCTTGTTTTTTAAAAGTGTGTGTGTGTGTGTGTATTGTGTGTGTGTGTGTGTGTGTGTGTGTGTGTGTGTGTGTCTGTCTGTCTGTCTGTCTGTCTGTCTGTCTGTCTGTCAGAGGGCATTGTGTGTCCCTGTAGAGGACCAAGACTAACCTCAGGAATCATCCTGGATTGCTTCTACCTCCTTGCTTTGCTCTAGGATTTCCCAAGCTCTGCCCACCAAGGCTGGAAGTGCAGGCTGCCTCCGTTTCTGACATTTTTACGTGGGACCTGGGATCCAAATTCAGGACCTTCTGCTTGTGAGACAGTCTTAACCCCTGAGCCATCTCTCCAGCCCATCTTGGTTTTTATTGACTCAGCTTCCATTCAAATTGTGTTGATTGGTTGGTAAGTGTGGAGCCTCCAGGTTCTGAGATGACTCAGCCACAGGCTGTCTACCAGGAGAGTCACAATGGAGGACTAGCAGAGAGATGGTGATACCCACACTGAGACCAGGTAGGGGAAAAAGGTTTTAGTTCACAGACAACACAGGAAGTCCTGGGGGCAGAAAGGGGTCTATTTGAAGAACCCATAGTGGTGTTTCTTAAGGAGGTGAGGGAAATGGATGGTGGTCCTGCTGGCCCGAGGTGCAGCCATGTGGGTCAACAGAGACCATGTCTTTAGCACCCTTCAGCTTTGTCATGGAGCATGCCTCATCCCGGTGCTGTGGTAAGGGGAGGACTCCGTGCAGTCTCTGGCTGCTGCTGTTCCTCTCCTCATTCCCTCCATGTACGCAATGGCACAGACGCGATGGCATGGTGCTGTGGCCCAGGCCTGTGCTAAGCAAGATGGTGGACAGGAAAGGGAGGCTTGCAGACTGCGGGGACAAAGAAGTCCTCCTGCGGAATGAGAGGGGACAGTTGTGCAGGACAGAGGTAAACACAGATGGGTATGGTGGGATCTAAGATAGTGATAAGAAATGAGATGAGGGCTGAGCTGCAAGCTAAGCAATCATGGGAGCAGCAACAGGGCTTCCAGATTGAGGGCATCTGCTGAAGGAAGAGCTGAGTTAGCTGCACTGGGCATGCCGCCTGCATGAGGAGCAGGACAAGAAAGGGGCAGAGGGGGACTGTGGTGGATGTGTGTGGAAGACATTTATGTTGAGGCATTGAAGCTTTTCAGAAGCTTCAGGAAGACACCCAAAAGATGAGAGACGCCCGGGCCCACATGAAACCCTGGGGGTCAGAAGCATGGCTAGCCATGGGTGAGATAGCCATTGATACAAATGAAATGGTATGTTGTGATTTAGCAGGTTAAAAAAAAAAAAGTAATTTTAAAAACTAGTAATTAAAGCAAAAGATGAGAAAATCAAGGTAACTGAAAGATGGTTCTGTGAGGAAAAAAAAGGAACTCACAAATCCCCAATATCGGGGATGGAAAGGGACACCACTATAGACTCCCTAAGCATCAAGGGTAAGAGGTAGAAACACTACACAGACAATGTAAATAAATTGTCAGTTTGACAGCTTAGCGATCAGTGAACCAGTTCCTTGACTGCTCTGACAAATCTTCATAGACTCAGAGCCCGAAAACACTCATGTTCATGTTCTCGTTGATTTTTCTCATGGAACAAAAATCAAGGTGTCATAAGTAAGGTGGATCTGTTACAGCTTCTGAGGAAGTTCGTCCACACAGATGCCTTTAAAGCAAAACCTAAATCAGGTTCTAAAGCTTGAACACTTCCATTGGGGTTTGTTTTTGGTAAGGGATAAAATCTGAGGCTTAGGGAGCTGGAGAGATGGCTCAGGGGTTAAGATTCTGCCCTACCAAGAGAAGATCCTGAGTTCAGATCCCAGGTCCCACGAAAAAAAAACACCAGGCAGAAACGGTGATGGCCTGCACTTCTGGCTCTGGTGGGCGGACCCTGGGAAATCCCAGATGAAGGTTAAAAGGCCTAAACAATTCAGGATGATTCCCAAAATCACCCTTGGTCCTCCACAGGGACACACTGCATTCTCTCCACACACACACACACACACACACACACAAAAGAATAAAGAAAAAAAAAAAAAAACCAGGGAAAGTGAATTAGTTCAACTCAATTCACCGAGTTCACAGAGTAAAGAAAAAGCCAGACGGCCATCTCAAAGGAACAAAACATTTGATAAAATCAAGTAGTGGCCATCAGTTGTGTGACACTTTTCCCTGGGAGATATCACCCCACCATCTGGGGTGGGTACCCCAGGTAGGAATTCATCAGCAGACCAAAGTAGCACTTGCACCAAGGTCCAACCTGATGAACCAATGAGTTTATTGGGGTCACTTATGGGAGCAGGAACAACTTGAAGGCAGCTTTGCCACCAGAGCCCACCCCAGCATGGTGAGACGTGCGGACGCTGCTAGGCTGGAACTCTCTCTGCATGAACTGGCTCCCAGAAGAGTTTCCTCTCCAGGCAGTTGTTTACTGCTTTCTTTACTGCAATTCTGGAGAATTGCACCCCCCCATCTTATTTCCAGAACCCTCTCAACCTAAAGAGCCGTTTACTTGCCAAGTCTTCCTCCAAGATGGGATCTTTCAAACTGCTCTGTAACATCCTCCTTAGGTTAGACTGAGGGCAAAGTCTAAGATGGCAAGCACTGAGCTCTACCCAGAGGAAAAATGCTATATACCATCCATTAACAAATTAGGAATGGAAGGGAACTTCCTTAACTTCATAAAAATTATCTACATTAAAAACTAGAGAGATGGCTCAGGGGTTAAGTTTCTGCATTGCAATCAGAAAAACCTGAGTTCAAATTCTGAATCCCACATAAAATGTCTGGTGGAAATGCAGTGGCCTGCATTGCCAATTGGAAAAGGCATGCCTGGGAAACCCCAGAGCAAAGCAAAAAAGGAGGACTCCCAAAATCATCCTTGGGACTCCACACACACACAGTGCTTCTGATACACATGGACACATGGCACACGAAAAAATTAAAAAATAAATAAAAACTTGTTCCTAACATCAAGCTTAATGGCAAAAGACTGGATTAATTCCCACTAAGTCTGAGACCAGGGCAGGAATATGCATTTTTTTCTTTTTTTAAATTTATTTTTCTAGTTTTACAAACATATTGAGTACTTATCCTTGGTTCCCTCTATTCCCCTTCCTTTCCATCCCCACGCCCTTCCCTTTATCAATCCATCTCACTCCCTCTCACCTCTTGCCTGTCTGCTTCTATGGACCCCAGGGTTCTCTCTGGCTTGTCCACTCTTGCTGGGGGTTCAGGCCTCTGTAGCATACCAAGCTACCCTTCTTTGGGCCACCCCACTGATAGGGGAATTCCCCTTTACTCATCAAGCTCTAGTCCCCAAGGTTTCCATTGTATGTTTGTATCTCTTACTAGTCTATGGGGGCATGTTGGTATGCTAGTTCATTATGCAGGTCTGGTAAGGACAAGTCTCATTGCAGTAAGTAGAATGTGCATTTTTTTTCTTTGTGTGTGTGTGTATCGGAGGGCACTATATTTCCCTGTGAAGGACTGAGGGTGGGTGACTTTGGGAATCATCCTGGATTGCTTTTACCTCTTTTTTTTTTATTATAGGATTTCCCAGGCTCTGCCCATTTCTACCTGGTGTTTTTGCATGGGACCTGGGATTTGAACTTGGGACATTCTGCTTGAGAGATACAGTCTTAAACCCTAAGCCATCTTTCCAGCCTCAGAATGTGGATTCTTATAATTTTTTCTCAGTCTTGTTTAGGATGCGCTTTCTTGGTTCTGGGTGGTGCCTAACACAATAAAATACAAAGCATATAGACCAGAAAACTATACTCGTGGGTGACTTGATTGTCAATGCATGAAATCCCATAGACTCTCAAAAAAAGGGGGGGGGGCTGGAGAGGTGGCTCAAGAGTTAGGCCTCTGCCTTGCAGCCAGAAGGTCCTAGAGACCCCACATATAGACTCTCAAAAAAAGGGGGTGCTGAAGAGGTGGCTCAAGGGTTAAGCCTCTGCCTTGCAGCCAGAAGGTCCTAGAGACCCCACATACAGAAGGAGGGGGGAAGGGGGGGCGGAGCCTGTGAATCCCAGGGCAGAGTAAACAAGGAGGAGGTGAAGGTGGTTCATGGTGGTTCTCGAATTCGCCCGTGGTTCTACACACACACACACACACACACACACACACACACACACACACACACACGTGTACACATACACGTACAGATACACACACACAAGTGCACACATGCACAATTGAAAGAAAAAAAAAGGAAGTCTCCTGGAATAAGTAAGCAAGTTCATCAAGGACAGGATACAAATTCAAGGTATAAAAATCTACTATTTCTATATAGTAGCAATGCAATTTAAATAAAATTGAAAATTTAAAATAGTACTATTTATAGTTACATTGAAAAATGACATATTTAAGGTTTTATACTGGTATATAACAGTTTCAGGATGGTATACTGAAGAGGATAAAATGCTGAAAAAGGAAATCAAAGAAGATCTAAATAGGAGATTTATTGAGTTCCTGGGTTGGAAGACTATTGTGCTGAGATGTCAGCCCCCATAAAGGGCCCCACAAAATTAATCTAGATTCTGTACAATCCTAGCAGGATTTTCTCTAGATATCATGTCTTATTTGAAAATTGAAGTGAAAACACAAAGGCGTTAGAGTAGTAAATACAATTCTGAAAAAGAGGAACAGACTTGGAGGATTCACTTAAGCTAATTTTAAGGTAATATGGAGCCATTAATGAATAAAGTTTTGCCTGAACAAAAACATTTCAATAGCATAACTCAGGTTGATCTGACAGTCAAGATAGCTACAAAGTAGCTAATAGGCAGGTAGTGTGGACATGCTGGACACAAGAATGATGCACATACTTTATCAGGATAGTGCTGGATGGTGTAAGATGCCATCTGTGCAAGCATACAATTTCATACTTATCAAATGCTAATTTTAGAAGAACTTAATCTAGTATTTTTGGACTGTGGTTAACCAAGGATAACTGAAGCATCAAAAGGCATTAGGTAAAGAGGGGTTACTGGCACAGGTATAGGCTGATTTTTGACAAAAGTGCAAAGGCAATTTGGTAGAGAAAAGATTGTCTTTTCAATAAATGATGCTGCAGCAATTGGACAGTTATCCTTATAAAATGATTTTTTAAATGATTTTTTTAACCTTGTACATCTGGTACAAAATTTAACTTGAAATCAATCATGCACCTAAATATAAAATTCTAAAACTTTTGTAAGAAAACAGGATCACAAAAATCTTTGTAAACTGGGGAGGGAGAGGACGGGGGCTTGTATGATTGGAAAAAAAAAATAAAATGTGGGAGAAAAAAAATCTTTGTGATCTGGAGTCAGGCAAAGACTTAGTCAATACAATTCTAGACTTATGCTTCATAAAATAAAAGAATTGATAAATTGAGGGTTGGTGAGATAGTTCAGTGGGTCAGACACCTGCTCGTAGACCTGGCAACCTGAGTTCAATTCTTGAAAAAGCCACATGGAAGGAGAAAACTGATTTCCAAAGTCGTCATGTGACCTCCACCTGTGCAACATGGCTCTTTCCTTCTGTCCTCTCCCCTCCCCTCCCCTCCCCTCCCCTCCCTTCCCCTTTCTTCCCCTCTTCTCCGAGCACTCTCAAATGAAAAAAAATAAAAAACACCTCTCCTTGAAAATAAGATCTAAAAAAACCCTGATAAATTAGACTTGATCAAAGTCAAAATTTTTGTTTTTAAGAAATCTTAAGAGAATAAAAGGAAAGCTGCACACAGTATCATTTGCAAATCATACTTCACAAAAGACTTGTATCCAGAATATTAGAAGCTCTCAAAAAGTAACAGTAAGAAGTCAAATCAATGAAATATAGACAAAAGACTTGAAGAGACATTTGTCAAAGATACATGGATGGCAGATGAGCATGTGATGACACTCGACGCCACTGGTAGGAGACACCCAAGCAGTCTTTAAAGCAGCCTACAGCATATAAACACAGTCCGGAACTGGGGGTGCCATGTGCTGGGGAGAAGAGGGAACAGCTGAACTTGAAATGGAGTGACCAACAGAGAAGAGTGTGAGTTTCTTACAGTTGAACATATACTTACAGGATATAGCAATCTTAAGTATTTACGTTGAGATAAAGCAAAATTCTGTTCTTATAAAATCTGTGTGCAAGATACATCATCTTTATGTGTTGTCTTGATTTCTGTTCCTATTGTTATGATAAAATACCCCAAACAAAAACAACTTAAGCTTGAGGGTCTTGTTTTGACTTATGAATTCAAGAGTACAGTCTGTCATGGTGGTGAAGTTTGAAGAAGCTGTTCACAGCACATCCACAATCAGGAAGCAGATGAGGAATTGCTTGTGCAGTTTCCTCCACATTACATGGTCCAGGAAGTCCACACAGGGGATGGTGCTGCCCACTTTTAGGATTGGTCTCCCCTCAATTAACCTAATAGATATAATCCCACAGGCATGCCCAAAGAGCAACCCCTTCCAGGTAAATGCTGGGGGCTTGTCTCCTAAATCCCAGATCCTATCAGGTTGGCAACACTAACCATTACATATGTAAAAAGTGAAACACACACACACAAAAACTGGAAACAACTCAAATTGGAGGAATGAAGGAATAAATTACAGGACATCCTTCTAATGAAACACTACTCGCAATCAAAAAAAAAAAAATGAGCAAGGATGCTCACAACTGTCAGCATGCTTCATAGAAGCACTTTTCTGACTGAAATGCATTAAAAATACATATCCAGATGCAAAAGGATTCCATTTATATGCAAAGGTAAAACTAAAGTGAAAAAAGGATTTGCCAGAGTTTGGGATAGGGATACTTATGGACTACCCTGGGATAGCACAAGAATGTGTGGGGATGTGTGTGTGCTTATGCATGGCAAAATTTCTCTATCTTGGTTGTGGTACTCTGTGTAATAGAGCACACAAAGTAGAGATTTTATATATGCATATAAGTTCCAAGCTAAATTTAAAAAAAAAAACACTCAGAAAACTCCTTTCCTGTTTATTACATTTCCTGTGCTCTGGACACTAAACCACACCATCTCCTGACTATGCACAGCCTGGCATTCCTATGCTGCTGTTCCCTTGGAATCTGATGTGCAGGGAATGTAAGACATCAGGATACCTATCCTACAATGAAGACTTGATTTACTGTTTTGCTGACTGTCTAGAATTAATAACATGCTAACAGAAGTGGTGTTCATGCTTGTAATCTAGCACTCAAGAGAGAACTGCTGAAAGCTTGAGGCCAGTCTGACTTACGGAATTCTAGGCCAACATTGATTACAGGTTCTGTCTGGAAAATGAACAATTTTTAAAAAAAATTTACTTACGGGTGCACGTGTGTGTGTGTGTGTGTGTGTGTGTGTGTGTGTGTGTGTGTGTATCAGAGGGCACTGTGTGTCCCTGTAGAGGGCCAAGGGTGACTTAGATTCCCTATCTCCTTTTTGCTCCATTTTGGAATTTCCCAGGGTCTGCTCATCAGGGCCAGAGGTGCACCTTTTTTAAATTTGTATTTTTTTCAGGCTGGAGAAATGGCTCAGGGGTTAAAACTCTGCCTCACAAGTAGAAGGTCCTGAGTTTGGATTCTAGGACCCACATAAAATGCCAAGCAGAAACTGGTGGCCTGCACTTCTCACAATGCCCTCTGATACACACATACATACACAATTAAAAAGGTGCTGAAGAAAATGGTTTGGTACTGTGCGCACTGTCATGCTGCCTTATTCCCTTGACAAGGTCTTTCATTGAGTCTGCAGCTAGACTGGCAGCCAGCAAACCCCACCTACCTTCAGGTCTCTCTCGCTCCAGCAGGTTACAGGTGTGTGCAACTATGCCTGGCTTTTTCATGAGTTTTGGGGACTTGAACTCAGATTCTCATGTTTGTGTAATGAGCACTCTTCCCCCATTGAGCTGTCTCCCCAATGCAACAAGAAAATGTTATGCCAACTTTCACATACATGCAACTGCATCCACACATGTCCACACATGGAAAGCACATTCACATGCACTCATATGGAAGCATATACCATACACATATGAAAAAGAAAATGAAGGGCTTCTATAAAATGCCCTTCAGTTAGGTGTTCAGAGTACTGCACATTTTTTAAAGATGTAAAAATATATTTTATTTATTCTGTATAACTTGCTCCAGAGTATGTCTGTCTCCACTTCTTTTGTGCTTAGAGTATAGGTGGCCAGCCAAGCATCTAATTTTTAAAAAAAAATTTTAGAGCATTATATATATATATATATTGTGTGTGTGTGTGTGTGTGTTATCAGAGGGTGTTATCAGAGAGCAGTATCTCCTGTGGGAAGACCAAGGGTGACTTCAGCAATCATCCTGGATTGCTTCTACCTTCTTTTTGTTTCACTCTAGGAATTTCCCAGGCTCCGCCCACCAGGGCCAGAAGTGCAGGCTGCCACTGTTCCCACCTGGCATTTTTACTTGGGACCTGGGATCTGAACTCAGAATCTGCTTGTAAGGCAGAGTCTTAACTCTGAGCCATCTCTCCAGCCCTAGAGTATTGCATATTTTAGTATTAGCAAATTATGTGCTGCAGTTCCTTTATAGTATGATTAAGGAATGTCTTCCTAACCCTGCTGAACATTTAGCAATGGCCACTGCTTGTTAAATCAAGAACAGAAGTCTGTGAAGCATAAAACCACACAAGCTGAGAAGGTGCACCAGGGATGGGTGGAGAGAAGGGTTTATTACCTGCACCCCATACTAAGACTCTAGTGCTTCAAAAGGGATGACTGGAATACTGAGAAGCTGTTGGGTGAGAGGCTTTGCTCCCTGTATCTGTTAAACAGTTCGAAGGATAGCAGGAGCACTGACACTTCTGTATGTACAGATGAGATGGGGTGACATGCTAAGGGCTGGGAAGGCCACCCTGGTGTGGGTGGAGGATTCAGCAAGTTTGGGCTGGGAGTAGTAGGTGATGAGTGCTACAAAGGTAAATTGAGTGTCAGAAGGCACTGTGTGGAGGCCCAGGGGTGACTTCAGGAATCATTCTGATTGTTTCTACCTCCTTCTTACTTCCCTGTGAGACTTCCCTGGTTCGGCTTACCAGGGGCCCACCACTTCAGCTTGAAGTTTTATTACACAGGACCTGGGACTCAAACTCAGGACCTTCGGCTTGTGAGGCAGTCTTAACCTGAGCCATCTCTCCACGACTTTGGTTTTTGGATGTGTAAGCCATTGGCAGATTTGTGCTCAGGGTGGGATGGGATCTTACTTGGATAGGGATGGCTAGCTGCTATGGGAAGATGCTGCTGACTGGCAGTCCATCTCCAAGAATTCACCCATGTGGGCCTGTAGAGCACAGCAGGCATGAAGGGGAATGTGGTTTACTCCAGAGAAGCTAGCTGTCATGCGTGGACTGCTCTATAAAAGGCAAGAGCTTCAGGTGTTTACCAACAGCACCTTGAACAACCTTAGAAGCATGTACCATTCATCAAGCCTGACCGTGGTCTCAGTCACAACTTTGTCACTTTTATACATTGTGAGCCAGTAAACATTTTAGCTAAATTTGGAGGCAGTCTGTGACAGTAATAGACCACTAACAAGGTGACTGGTTATAGTTTATTGCTTCCAAATGTGTGCGCGCCCACAAAGATGACACTGGGAATCACCCTGATTGCTCCACCTCTTTAATGCTTTGCTTTGGGGTTTTCCAGACTCCACTTTTTTTTTTTTTTTTACAAGGGATCTGGGATCTAAACTCAGATCTTTTGCTTGTAAGGTAAAGGCATTACCCCCGAGCCATCTCTCCGATCCTATTTGCATACACTTTAAAGGTGGCTTTAATATTTTTGTAGAAAAACAAGGTGAGCCATCTCTCTAGCCCCTGGAGGCAATGATTTTCTTGTCATGGTTGAATGCTGACGGGATGACACTCTCCCAGGGCTTTGACTTGAATCCTAAAAATGGACATGTGAACTTAAGGGAGGAACATGGTAGGAAGACTCAGCCCTGCCTGATGGCTGGCAAAAGTCCGTGATGCCCCTACCCACTGGAACTATGGGGCAAGGTCTCCTTCAGAAAGAGACCTAGAAAGGGTTCAGAATAAGGCAAACATTTTGTCAAGTCTTAAAGGCAAAAAAATTACTTCTACTTCTTAGACTTGGTTTCATGATGGACTTTATTGGGAAAAATTAGTGTAAAAACATTCAGATTCATAAAATTTAAATAAGGCAGTAAAATTATACCTTGAAGCTACAGTAATCGCCATGGTAATCACAAATAAGGTAAAGTCTAAATTATTGCCCAAGCAAACACTATTCTTTCAGGCTTCTGTTGCCAGCCCAAGGCAGGAACACTGTGCTTATTAGAAGTGAGCCCAATGATGAATTTGCATTCGAAACTAGAAGAAAGGAAAAGCATGTTCCGATTATGGCATCACAACATTCTAGCCTGAAAAAGCAACTTTATTAATGTCCTGCAGCAGAGTACATTAGTAATTGTAGCCATGCATTATAATTCCCACTTCATTTCATAAAGAGTAATCAGTTTTCTTCATGATACATTATGTTTTATTGTTTCATATGGCTTATCCCTCAGAAGAGCTTTCTGGTACCTTCTTTTTCCAGAGACTGTTTCCTATGACACCAGATGGCTTTACTCTGGTCACCTTAGCCATATAATACCACACTGCTCAACTCGAAGCCTCACCTCTCCTACAGAATCCTTATCTAGTCAAAAATATGACTAACAAGTTAATGTGGAATTCTCTTTGGTTATGGAAGTTTTTTATTTGCATTTAAGCTTATAAAAATAGAGCTAGAAATATACTTCTGAATCCTAAAAGCTTTTTTTTAATCAATTTAAATACAATATGTCTTATAAAATTCACCACCTGGTTGGGTTCAAAAATCTGCCTACTTCCCTGTGGCATCTAACACCAGCATTCTCTGTTTAGCAAATACATTTGAGTGAAACGCAGGTGAGTGGTCTGTAGGAGCCCTGAGGTGGGGAAGGCTTAGATGCTCTCCATGGCTTTGAACTCGCTAAGGGCCTGCACAGGGTTCACATGCTTCTTCTGAGATGCTCGCTTAATCTTGGTCTGCGTTTCATCCTGTTTCTCTCTCTTCACCAAAGGCTTCTTCTCGGTGCCTTCATCTTCCATGAAACAGCAGGCAGGTTGAGGGACGCCATGCCCTGTGACTTCTGGTATTTGGTGGAGGCCACGTAAGAAGCCTTCACCGTCTGCACCACGGCATTCATCAAGTTCTTGGCTGCCTGGATCAGTGACATGGCGCTGTCCACCTACAAAGGCACAAATGTAGTAAGGAGCCTGGCTTCAGTCCTGCACACACTGGAACCTGGTCATGCCAGCCAGGAATTCTACCACCAAGAACAGGGCCCACCAGGGGCCGACAACAATGTGTCACAGGTCCTGTTACTGATCATCCCTGAATGGCTGTTCTCATCCACGAGTATTGAAAGTAGAAGGTTATCTTTCTCTATGGCACTTTAAGTGATCCCAGGGTTACATGAAGCACCAGACCCATAAAGAGCCACAGGAACATGGAGTCAGGTCATCCCCACTTCCTTCAGAGAATATAGAAAACTGTTCCCTATAGACAGAGTCATCTAGATACTGTGGCTGAGAAAATGATACTACATTCTACATAAAAAGTATTTCTTATAAACTCCACAGGATTAACACTGTGGGGACTTTTTGGAGCAGCCTAGCAAATCAGGAAAATGTCCTTTTTTTCACCCAAGTAAGAAAGGCTAGAACTATGGCTAACGAACTCAGGTACTCAGAGCAGATATGTACAGGTCTACACTGCAATTCTTGAATAAGTTTTGTTCCTTTCTGGAGAAAGAAAATCAAAGAAGATAATTTTTCCCTTCTAGAGAATAGTTTAGCAAGGAAGAGACTAGGCTTGGTAATGACTCCAGCTTCACCAATCATGCCATGCTCAAAAGAATTGCAACTTAGTAGAGACAGAGAGATGGTATGGTCAGCAGCTCCTAGGAACTGAGATGGTACCTATTGCTACCCCCATCTCACCCATGTGAGGCAAGGAAGGGTGCATGCAAGGAAATGACAACGAAGGGCTGCTTTCAGTTCAGACCCAGGCAGTAAATTCCCCCTGACCACCTTCACTGCCAACACTTACCCCAGAGACAACAAGCTCTCCACCAAGATTCTGCACTTCAGCCTTGACTTTGCTGCAGATGTTGAGCTGGTGGCAGTAGAGGGCGATACGCTGCAGATAGGCCAGCAGGTCCTGCTTGCAGGCTGAGTCTGGGCACTGATGGGACAACAAGCTTAACACCAATGTTCTAGGCCTAGATGAGACAATCTGTTCCCACAGCTATTTCTCACCTCAAAAAGAAGCATCCAATTCTCTGGGCCCTCTATTCTCCAGTGCTGCCTGTGCTGCAGTGTACCCACTACTGCTAAGGAATGAATCTACCCCAGGCTTCTGACAAGGAGAAATGCCGACCCCCCACAAGGTGAGGAGAAGCCTCAGCAAGCAAGGGCCTGGTTATGCAGCAAAGACAGAATGTTTTGAGCCACTAAACCAACCAGGCAAAGAAACAGTTTTTCTGCCCTACAGCACTTTATCTGCTCGGTTGTGATTCACAAGATAAAACACCTTATGACAGGAGACATTCACTTTACTGAAAAAAGGAGGGTGAACGATTAACAAAGCAAGAAGAGCAGCTCCTACCCAGACCCAGTCTGCTACAGAGAGCAAAGCACAGCTTCTCTCCAGTGTTCAGAACAGTCTTCCAGTAAGGTGGAGGTGTAGTGAACAGCAGTGTGCGATACAGGGAGACTTACAGTCCATGGTGGAGCCTTTGAATCTTAAGCCACTGAAGCAGGACAAACCCTGATTTGTGCTTTATGATGACACTGTATTTGTGTGAAGAACAGAGTAGAGAGAAGAGTAGGAAATAGAAACACCACAGACTGGGTGAGAGGAGATCTGGACTGAACTGCTGTTTTCCGGTAGGCAAGACCAGATGGTGTCAAAACACAGTTGGCTACAGGGTCTTTCATTGGGCTGCATCAAAGAGGGAGGTCAAGAGTGACTGCAGTGTCTTGGCTTGAGTAAGGAGAGAGAGAGAGATATCACCCATTTTGGAGTCTAAATGAGATGAACACTTGGGACTTCAGGGAGAAACCAGAAGTTTCTAATGCTAAGTCTTAAAGCGCCAATGGAAATGTGCTATTAATCTTCCGGACAGCATAAAGCAGTCAGATTGGGCATAAAGGGTGTGAAGCAGGGTAGCTGAGAACACGCAATATTGAGGATGCAGACGCCTGTCCCAGCTAGGCGCATCAACCTCCACAACTTCTGAATCTCACAGAAACCTTTGTCTATGATAAATCTGGTTCCATAACAGGGTTGACAGAAGCAGATTCTGCCCAGCCCAAGTCCCAAAGGAGAACACAGAAATAACAGGCTGATTTGGCAACTAAGCGACAGAAAGTTTCAGAATAAGACACAGTTACTGAAACTCAAAGAAAAAGGAATTAGAAATTCTTAGAAATTTATGCTGGGATTTCAAAGATAAGCTGTGGCCCATAAAAATAATCATTAACAACCACCTCACCAGTGGGCCAAGGCAGGCCTGTCACTTACATGATCTGCAATGGTTCGGCCAAGCTTATCCATCCTGGATCCTGCCTCAGCAATTTTCTTGGCAGCGCTGATCACATCTGATGTATTTTTGAGTGGCCCTTTGCCTCTGAAAAGAGAAAACAAGGCCACAGTCTATGAGGCTTCCTGAGTGAAGGAATGAAAAAGGAAGAGGTCTACAAAGGTCTCCACAAGCAGCCCCGTGTCTGGGAAGGAAGCTGCCCTCTGCGCAGCCTGCAGGGTGGGGTGCTGCTCACCGGGTGAAGTCGGTCATCTCCATCATAATCATGCACATCTGTTTGGCCAGCACAATGATGTCGTTACCACTGTCATCCCATTTAGACACTTCAGCATCCAGCTTGCTCTTTTCTTCCTGGAAACTGGCCACCTGTTCTGCAATCTTTGCTTTTTGCTCTTGGGGAAGCTGAGCCATGATTGCCTAAAACCAGAAGCCCAGATCACTCTTACATGAAGAGAAATGAAACTAGAGAATATCAGCCAAAAATACTTCCAACAGGCAATCTATGACATAGGTAGGATAATGCTTTAATAGGTTTCATTTTGTCTGAAGGGCTGTTTCTTCTCATTTTCTGCAGTTTTTGCAACCTGAATTCCCAACCCACTTTTGAGAGCAAATTTCAGTGTGAGGTACAGAAAGCTCACAAGAAGCTTAACAACTACACCTGTGCAGGGACAGACCTGACTGGTTAATTCTTAAAAGTCTCATCCTTTTTGTCTTCACGTAATGAGAGAGGTGAGGAAGGACTAACCAATGCATAGAACCCTTTCTCCTGCAGGCACTGAATGGACATTTCCAAACTTTAAAGATGTATCAGAGGTGACTTGAGAATATAGATTTTGAAGAAAAAAGGCAGAGAATTTGCCGAGAAATACATACTTTGGCTACTTGACAGAACACTTACGCCATGTTGAAACAGTGTTTCCAAGGCCAGCAACCACAGGCCTCAGCCTCTGAGCGTCAACTGCCCAGCTCCCCAAGTACTTGTGACCATGCAAGTAGGGACAAAAACAGGGACATCCTCAGTTTAAGGGATTTTTTTCAAGAACTCAAAAAATAGACTCCTTAGAAATATATCTTGACATCTTCCAAAATCATAAATGCCATTAACTGAAAATTTAATGGCTCTGATAAATGCAATGGTTTTGACTAGTTTTCTTGATTTTACTCATGAGTACAACATATAATCATGGTGTCATGCTTTGAATGTAAGTTGTCCCCACAGATTCATGTGTTTAAATCCTTAGTTATATTTGGGAAGGTTACAGCAACATTAGGAGACAGAGTCTTGCTGGAGGAAAATGTATTATAGGAGGTGGACCCTGAAGTTGGTTAGCCCAGCCCTGCTTCTATTAGCAGTGGCTCTGTTTGCAGCTAGCGCGCTCAGCATCCCATGTCTGCACTAACCTAAACCTCCTCCATCTTCTGCCAGCCTGCCATGCCTTTCCCACCATAATGGGAAACCAAAGCAAATAAATCTTTTTTTCTCTTAAGCTGTGTTTGAGTGTTGTCTCACAGCAACATAGTAACTGCTACACATAGTCATCAATGAGATGGGCAGAGACAATAATCTGTCTCAAATTTCAAAAATCTTACGTTGATTAGATCCTAGCCTTTTCTGACTCAGGGGCTATAACCATAAACTAACTCTCCAGAGAACACGAGGATCCCAGGTTCCTGCCCTGACTCCACTCAGAGACATTTTGGAGGAAGCAACGATTGACCAGCAGATGGGGTGACTCAGAATGTCAGTCCTATCATCAGAGACAAAGACAAGAAAAATGGTGACTCTGAATACTAAAGGGTCCTTTCCAGGAAGAAAAAAGGTCACGGAAGGTGGTACACTGAACAAGTTAAGGCACCAAAGAGCACGTCCTAACCCGGGCACTTTGGCCAGCTATCAGTTGGTCATCTTCTGTCTGGACACTGGTCCGGCTTCTGACATCGAAGTCTTCTGTCTCAAAGTCGGAGTCATCCAATTCCTCAGGGGTCTGTAATAACACAGGGACAGTAATTCAGATGTAGCTCCTGGTCTCCAGTTTCCTTGTGCCTCTCAGCATGGAGGCTCAGAAGTCTAGAATTTAACATGCAGGGTTCTGAAAACTGTAGTTAAGAATCGCTCATCCTCAGGGAAATTTGCGGAAGAGGGGGCGGTAAGATTGTAAGAGCACAAGGATGGGAGAAGCAATGATATGCGAGATACTCCACACAAGTTAGGGCCGAAGCAATCAGAATAGGTCTTTGCATGCCCTGTGCAATGTCCCACACACTATTGACCCCATAAAGTCTAGCATTTGCTAAAGGCACCAAGATCCTTGGAGGCAAGGAATTGACAGCCATAGTAGTGTTCCTATGCTTAAGGGGAACACAGGAAAGGGTTCAGGGAAAAGCCACTGGGTCCTTGTACGTCATCAGAGAGGAGGGCCCAGAGGAGAGTCTGGCATGCACATTAAAGGATTCTCCGGGGATTGGGGGGGAGGCACTGGGGGATGGGGAAGGAGGGGTGAGGGGAGGGGAAGCAGGGGGGAGGGGGAGGAAGAGGGAGGGAGGGAACCGGTGTACATATTAAGTTTGTATGAGCGGAAATAAATAAAAAAAAAAAGAATCGCTCATCATTTACATGTAGCCACTGCAGCAGCACTTTTTAAAGACTGCTTTGGTAAGGCACCTGGCCTGAGTTAAGATACTGTGACATTCGGATTCCAATTTTCTCGTAGTGTAGTTTCTTTTTATATACCTGCATCTGATCAAAAGTCTTTTAAATAACGATGTTTTATACAGCATTAAGCACTGATACTTAACTTTCCTATTTTTTATTTATAAAATTGCATGCATGCACGTACGTGTGTGTGTGTGTGTGTGTATGTGTGTGTGTGTGTGTGTGTGTGTAGAACCACGGGCAAATTCGGGAACCACCATGGACGCCTCCACCTCCTTGTTTACTCTGCCCCGGGATTCACAGGTTCCACCCTACCAGGACTACAAACGCAGGCCGCCCCCACTTACGCCTGGCGTCTATAAGTGGACTCTAGAATCCAGAGGCTTAACCCCTGAGCCACCTCTCCAGCCCCTTAACTTTCCTATTTTATGACAAAAAATACACACTACTGGGCTCAGGTGCCAGTGGCTACTTTGATGAATATAACCATCAACACCAGACAATATATTCTAAAAGTTGGTACTTTTTAAATTTTTACTTTATGAAAGGAGAAAAGAAAATACAGGGAGGGGCTAAAATAAGTGTGAAATTTTACACAAGCTGGTGAATAGCTTATTGACTTGAAATACAATGTCATCTTCTAGCAGTTATCAGTAGGGGCAGTAGGCAGAACAGCTGAGTTGGTTCTCGGTCCCATGGCCAGCCTGTGACAAGCTCTAAGCCAAGCTCAACCCAGCCCAGTGACTTGTTTTGAGAAACACTCAGAAACTGTCAAGAGTGTCCTGGATCCTGACAAAGCAAAAGCTAGGCCCGCCCTGAGAAAGAGAAGAGAGGAGGGGTGTCACACAAGGCACCACAAAGCCGAGAGCTTGTCAATGGACGAGTCTGGCGTCTTACTAACTTGATGGCAAAAAACACTTCATGGCAATCTCTTCCTTGCCACTCATCCCACCCAGACTCTGAAAAGCAACCCCTTTCTTTTGTTCATTTACTCATTCAAATATTTGTTGAGTACCTATATGCTAACAATCACTACTATGGCCCTTAGAAATGCAAATGACCAATGCAAAACTCACTGTTTTCACATATTCTAACAAGCAATTACAACAAACAAATGTAAATTATGTAATTCATTACAGAATGACCAGTGCTAGATAAACAGAGCCATGGAGGGGAACAGAGGTAGGAAAAGTTTCATGAAGCAGTACAGTAGCACCATGCAGGAAGCTGGAGGAGTATTTGGAGAACTGAACGAATAACAAGAAACTGATAGAAGAGGGGTTTGGCTGCTGGCCATATCATAGGGACAGGGCTTGTGGGAGCCAGGAACACATCAGGCAATAAGGATTAAGAAGCAACAGCAACAGGATCAGATCCTAGAGGGCCTTATAGGTCAGTGAAGGAGAAGTGATGGAACACCTCTGAAAAGTCTAGAGCACTCGAAAACATGATTTAATTGAAGCTTAAGGGACAATGTGGCCGCTCTGTTTTGGAGACTGTAGGCACTGAGTGATGGGGACAGAGGGGTCAAGTAAGAAAGGCTGGTGACTTCACAAGAATGGCAACACACACTTCCTTATTTTCTATTGGGAAGGTAGAACCAGTCAAACTTGCTAGTTAAATCAGATGTGAGGTACTCAAAGAAAAATCAATGGGACTCAATGGTTTGGACTTGAGTGTGGGAAGGAGTTTCTCTTGATTGATCTATATCATGGATGAAGAGGTAAGAAGCTCACTCTAGGGCACAGTTTAAGTGCAAAGACTTGGCAAACTCGTTACACAGGTCTGCAATTCAGTAGAGTTAACTTCTGGAGAAATTTTGGGGAAAAATGTTTAGTGTATGATGTATGTGTGCATGTGCCAAAGCAACCACGTAGAGGTCAAAGGACAACTTTATAGCACTGGTTCTCTTCTTGTACCTTCATGTGGCTTCTGGGAAAAGAACTCAGGTTGTCAGACATATGTGCCAAGTGCCTTTAATTTTTTACACATCCAAGGAGTGAGACAAAAAGAATAAGCTAGTGACTTGTCAGCCAGAGTCTGAGAAAGATAGGCTCCCACTTAGGAGGGAGAAAATGAACGGAGGAAAAGAGCAAGAGCAGGAGGTGAAATCTGGGGGTGGAGGATCCAACTGGGCAGCTTCAGCCAGGAACACTGACAAGATACCCCTGAACAGGAAAGGGTGTACCAGTGTAGAGCTGACATCTAACTGGCTGATATTTCCAGTGGAACTGGCAAGACCAGAGTGAAATGTGGGGGGCTCAGATGTGAGAGGATTAAAGAGAACAGGGAAGTGAAACGACCACAAATTCACGACCAGAACTGGGAAAGGATGACTGCTATAGGACACCAAGGGCCTCCTACGGAGCCGCTTCAGAAACCTCCACCAGGGTGGCTATGGTGATCAGTTCTGCACTCGGCAGAAGAGCAAAAGACACTTTTGAAATCAAGTGTAAGGAGAGATGGACTGAAAGCCAGAAAATCAGACATCTGAGGGGCTGAGTGAAAATAGCAAGTAGGGACCAATCAATTAAAGATAGTGATGAACTGAAGAATAGAGGAAAATCAAGATTCTGAAAGGAAGTGAGGACAGCACTGAAACTGGGTGAGGTGGGGTAAGATAAGACATCAGGAAACAGACCTGAGGGCTAGAAAGACTCAGGTGTTCTTGTGCTGGGGACGTTATTCACAACTAGGTTAATGAGTGCATGCTTTGTCATTTCATCACATTCCTAGCTATGGTGATTTCTAAATCAGGGCAGTAACAGGCTTGTGAGAACAGCAAGCATCTCCAAAAGTCATTCTTTTGCCTACAACAGGTGCTTCTGCATGACCTTACTCTCTAATGGGCATCTTCCCTTAGGTTTTACTATATTACATTTGACTCGTTTGTCCAGAAGCAGGTAAAGATCCGTCCTAAGTTGCAGTACAGAACTCAAAACATTTCTTCTAGTAAAGCCATGTTTGAGGTGAAAAAACAAAACCAATATCTATAAGAGACAAGGAAATGCTGTCTGAAGCATCTCCTAGGTAAACACAACATCAGCCATTTTGACCCCACTGGCTCTAACCCGACATCCACCCATACTTCTGGATCCTTCAGGCTTCTTCTGTATCATTTGCTTATCAGGAGGCAAGAACTTTGGAAGAGCAGAGCTGTGTACAACACATGGTATGTGACCTGAGGAATCGTTCACACCACATTATAGTCACAGGTTTTTCTGAACATGGGTTCTTCTTTAGCACATCAGCAAGAAAAATGAACAAAAGTCTTTATTATACCTTGCTGCCCTATACCTACCAAGTCTCTTCTAGGTGTGCTTGGCTCTGAGCAGCCAGCAAAGCAGAATAGAATCCTTGCCTATCCTAGAAGATGTGACTAGAAAACAAAGAAGATACAAATAAACTCAACTGCCTAGCCTACACAGCAGCATAGCAGAAATGAGCCACACAGCGTGTGTTCCACATGCCTGCTGCAGGGATGGCAGGGCTCAGAACAGAGCGGCTCTGGAGGAGGCGCCTCAGCTCTGCTCCCAAATCCCAGAGCAAATTGTAAGATGAAAGGGATTAGTTGCTATGAGAAAGACAGCTTAAGAAACACGGACCTAGCACCAGATAAACTGAGTTTCAGAAAGCCCTGTGAGCTGTTTGTGTGTTTGGGGGAGGAGGTTAACGAATTTCTTGCAGGTGGTAAGAACAGCTGCTTTCTCAGCAGATTGGTCAAATGTGTTCCAGAGTAATAGTTCCCTGTGCTATGGGAGAGGAGTGGCCACGTGGGGTTAGAATCACAAGCTGCAGCCATCTCTAATTGGAATTGTGAATTAGGATTCTAAAATCCTTTCTCTTCAAAGACAGGAGTGTTCCTAATACATAGTAACTTTACCAATGTTAAGGGAAAAATCCCTTCTCTGAAATTTAACTCTTTTTCTGTAGTTATGCCTCTAATTCAAACGAACACCACACACTACTCAATGTTCAACTAAATTTACCATAAAAATTCACTAAAGCCAATACATGCTAGATTTCTTTTTGGGTACATGTTTGGTTCAAATTGCAATTAACAGTCACTTGAGACAACTTAGGTGTATTTTGTGCTAACATTTTTTAGATTCATGTTTTCAGCATATTACCATGGCATATATTTCTTTAAGCCAACAATAAGAAAGAAGCTGTTAAAATGTTTGGAATGCAATTACTCACCCTTATCATCAGCACCGCTTTCCTGATGTCCCGGATACCATCATACACTAGACGGGAGGCATCGATAAACTCATTTTCATCCATGGGCTGGGCTGGATCTGAGCTGAGGGCTTCCACAGCTGCTTCCACTTGTTCAGTGAAACGTGGCATGACTATAGAAACAAGAGGCAGGACAGGTCACATTAAGCAGACAGCATCCCAACAGCCTTTCCCGAATCCTTGGCAGTCAGAAGCAGCAAGGTTCCCGAGGAAGAACATCTGCTTCAGCTCAAGAAACCAGTGCTCATCAGTGAAATATTCATAGGTAAATTAACAGCAATATCTTACAAAGACCTCTTCTTCTTCTCACTAGATTCTATAATACAGAGTTGGGTGGTTGAGAACTTGACATGAGGTATTAATACGATCCTCATTCACCACAGGCTAGGATAGCAACTTAGGGCTAGAGTGTTTCTTGCCTAACATGTACACAATGGGACACATCCTACTTTAATACTTACTCACTAACAGAAGACTTAATTGAGGCATTTATCATAAATATTTATGATGAAAACATACTTGTGAAGTGTGAGTTCTCACTAGTGTGATGTACTACTGAAACTTGGAAAACCAGAACTGGGTTCTAACTTTATACATTCCAAATGCAGGGCATGGGCTATATAGATGGTGAACCTGGGCCAGGCCCAGGCAAGAGACACAGGGGGACACGAGAAAGGACTGCAAACCTGTGTTGGAGAGAAGCTTGGTGGCTTCCAGAACCTTTTCTGTATAGACTCCTGGTTCATAGTTGTCCATCTCTGAGGTGACTACATGAATGACTCGAGCAGCCCGACCTCGAATTGCACCAGCCGTGCGGTCCAGCCCATCCACATCCTTCTCTTGGAGAGCAATGACACATTTGTTCACATCCTCCAGAATGTGGTTTTCTAAGGAGCAAGCAAAAGGCTTAATGAGTGAAAAGATCTTCTATTAGAGGGTGACCACTGTAATTTGGCCAAGTGTAATTTATTGGCTATGTGCTTGGTGCCAGTCACAATGCCCATGTTTTATGGAGGCACATGGTCTCATACATTTGCTACTGGAATACTCAGAGGTTGAGGCAACAGAAGGTGAGTTTGAGGCCAGTTTGAGCTACCTGATGAGAAATTATTAAAAAAAAAAAAAATTTCTAGGTACTTCCTTTCTCTCTTGTATCATTTCACTCAAGCCAATAGATAACTACTCCCCAGAAACATCTCCAAGAACAATGGTCATTTAAACAACAGGTTTAAAAGTACCCAAGCCAAGTATGATGGCACGTGTCTGTAACTCTAACATGTGGGAGACAGACAGGAGGACTCGAGGTTCAGGGTCATCGTTAGCTACAGTGACCTGCAGTCAGCCTAGGATGCAGGAGACAATGAATAAATAAATAAAAACAACCCTATCACCTTCAGTATCCACCTTCCTCTTTAGTACTATCACTGAATACACATCAGAAACTAAGTGTAAGAACCACAAAAGTTCTACTATCAGGCATTACGTGTCCAGGAGATGTCAATATTTAGGAGCCAGCCATGGTCCACAGATCAGGGAAAATGCCGGCCAGCAGGTTAAATCTTTTCTGAGGACACCTGGAAAGGTACCCAGATGAAAATATTCAGCAGGTTCCTATAAGAGTCCTGTAAATCCTGCTAAGCTGACAAGCAGCTCCTAGTCACTCAGCTGGATTTAAAGACCCACTGAAACTATTACCCCTCAATGTAAAGAGCTTGACACTATGGTTTTCAGAACCACCCAATCTCATTTAGCAGCTAAGTAGAAGCAACCAACAGAGGGAAGAGGGCCTAGATAAACAATGGATCATACGAAGCTAGTAGATCAACCAAGGCAGATCTGGACAAGCAGATCCAAGAGGGGACGATAATGTCTTATTGACAGAACTACAGGGACAACCAGAAAACAAAATAAATCAAGAGGCTACAGTGTGTGGCAACACTGTCATCTACCATGTCTTTTCTCCTCAAAAAGGAGTCTCCTTGAGGCATATTATCTTAGAAGATAAGCCAGTTAAAAACATTCTCGCCCCTCCAAAAGTACCTGGGGCACATCAGGTATAGACCAATGGCTCTAGTTTCCCTAAAAAAGCTAAAAAAGCTAAAAAAAAAAAAAAAAAAAAAAAAAGGCAAATGCAATCTATTTAAGAAATGCACTGGAGCTTGGTGCTGTTAGTAAAGCTGAAGTTTTTTTCCACCTTCCTTTCCACCGGTTGTGGAATATATATCAATATATATATATATATATATCAATATCCAGGACTCACAACCCCAACTGATACACTCAAGTTACAACTGACAGTGTCTGGAAAGAAGAGAACAACCTGACCTCAAAAGACATCCAAAACAAAAAAGTGTCATAGTTCATTTCATCTAAATGTGAGCCAGAAGCAAATGGTATTTAGCAAACCTGTGGGGGACACACTGTGGATAAGAGAGCCTCCTCTCTCTATTTCCCATGAGGCTGCAGGCAGACATTAAAAGGATTTACTTTCCCACTAAGGCCAGCTATGGAGGCAAACACTTCAATTCTAGTACTCAGAGGTCAGTAGGAGGAGAACTATACAATCAGATTCTATTTAAAAACAAAAATCAACAAACAAAAAAACAACCCAAGGGCTAACAATGCAGCTCAGTAACAAAATATTTGCCTAGCAGCTACAAGGATCTGAGTTCTATTCCCAATGCAATGGAGAGAAAAAGAGGGGGAAAAAATTAATGGTATGAAAAACAAAAAGTTGGTTTTTAAAAAAAAAAAATTCTAGGGAAAACTAGGAAATACTAAGAATTCATACTATGAAAAGGAAAATGAAATCCACAACACAGTTCAGACCACATTTAGACCACTAGTAATCAAAAAATCATGAGACTTGTTGGTATTTATACTGTCAGAAAATACACTAAACAAACATAAACAAATTAAGATTTTTTTCTACAAGTCTGCTGAAGCATTTTGTTGGCTACCACAAAACCATTTGTGTGTGTGTGTGTGTGTGTGTGTGTGTGTGTGTGTGTGTGTGTGTGTGTAGATCGGAGCGGTTGCTTATTTGCTTGCTTTAAAAACAGGGTCTTACCACTTAGTCCAGGCTGGTCTCAAACTCTTGATCCTCTTGCCTCAGTTTCCTGGGTACTGGGATTACAGGCATGTAACCAGGATGCCTGGTTTATCCCAACGTTTTTATTATTTATTTCCAGAAGCATTTGGTAAGAAAACATAGATTCTATGTTTTCTAGAACCATTCTTAGCAATCATTTGTATTTTTTTCAATGAGCCAAAACTTCAATGTGTAAACAGAGTAATAAACAAATTGCTTTGCTCTGGGGTTTTCCATGCTCTACCTTCCAGAGCCAGAAAAAAGTCCAGGCCACTGCCATTTCCATCCAGCATGGATCTGGGATCTAAACTCTGGTCATTTAGCCTGTGAGCAAAGACTTTAACCAAAGAGCCAACTCCCTAGCTCCAAAAATTGCATTTATGCGAGCAATGTTTACCAATATAATCCAAATAGTCTTTAGCACTTTGATAACTGCCAACATTCTTCTTCAGGAATCAGTCAATATAAATATAATCTTGATTTGTTGAATATTCATCAGCATCCTAAACCACTTCTGATATTTATGACACAAGACTCTAAGAAGAATAACCTGCAAAAGAGACTTCACTTCTCTTCCTTGGTGGTAACATACAGACACATCTTGTCTTCAACGAACCATGACAGCTATGAGGATCTAAGTCCCTCCTGCTCCTCAGTCTCATATTAAGTCAACATTGGGGGCCTTGAGACTTTATCAGGATGTGAGCAAGGTGACCTTTACCTTTTAAACCAGAAACCATAATGTGACTCATGTAAATACAAAGGACCGTTTAGAATCAGTTGATACAAATAAACAGAAACACATTACTGATAAGTAACTTCCCCTTAAATGAATGAGAAGACAGCTATCATATATTTATATGTATATATGAGCCTTGAATTTCAAGGGAATCTGATGGTGGAAAATCATTAGTGGTGGACTGGAGATGTAGCTCTGTTGGTAGAGTGCTTTCCCAGCATGAATGAAGTCCCAGGTTCAATCTGCAGCACTGCATAACTGTGCATGCCTGCAATCCCAGCACTTGAGGAGGTGGGAGGATTGGCTATTCATCAGTTTTAAGTTAGCATGAGTTTCAAGGAACAGAAATAATCACAATCACCACCACCACCAGAAAATCATTAGGGGCTATTCCAAAGAACCCTTCTCACTATGCCAAAAAGCTACAATATTTCAGGATACAGGAGAAAATAATTACACCAAGCAGTCACACAACATCTTTACTTTTAGCAAAACTCTACTAACTTAAGCTGAACTCAGTGTTGGGCAGACCCACTGATCAGAAATGGCTCAGGAGTTAAGACTGCCTTGCAAACAGAAGGACCTGAGTTCAGATCCCAGGCCCCATGTAAAAACACCAGGCAAAAATGGCACAGCCTGAACTTCCACCAGAGCAAAGCAAAAGGAGGTAGAAGCAATCCAGGGAGTTTCCCGAAGTCACCCTTGGGCCCCCACAGGGACACACAGAGCCCTCTGGCACATTGAAACACAAAGACACACACGCATGCATGCCAAAAATAAATAAATAAAAAATAAAAACACCAATAACACCAGTACACCTCATAGCAGGGGGAAACTGGCAAATGGCACAGTTCAGGGTGCCTATGAGCACTACAGATGATACCTGCTCAGGCTATGCATCAGGTTAGATAGACAAGGTGCCTCCAATACTCTCCAATCCCTTCCACATAAAAAAAGTACTAAAGCTGCCATGCATAAGGCAAGTGGGTATCAAGGTATCTTAGTTCTAGAAAGTAACTGCTTAGTCCACTAGAACCCCACCTGGGAATCTGCATAGCTGTTCACCCATGCCTCTAAAAAAGCACAGAAATTAAGTATTAAAGTCTTGCACTACTCATTAATTACTTGACATATTTCAGTAAGTCTCTGTCAGAACATTAGAAAAAACGTACCAGGTGCACATCACTTCTTTAAAGAACAGTTTCATGTTTTCATTTGCTAAACAGAAACTGTCTAAACTCCTTTCTATTGACTCAACCCTCCCTTAAATTCATGTACTTGCATAAAAATTGAGCATATTCTCTAGATAAAAATGTACTGCCAAAAAATATTTTACTTCTCTTTACTAGTTTTGTTTTATGTCATACAATCTTAAAGATCCTACCTAGGTTCCACTAAATGCTGCTGTGGAATCTCATTTATTCTCAGATTTGAATATTACAAGAAGGATGGGATGTTTGATTATTACATTTTACCTTGCTCTAAGTACTGAAATTCCCTTGAGATTAAACCCAAGATGCTCCCACTCTAACTTCAAAAAACTGTGAGAATGTAGATTTATCCAGAAAGGGGGTTTTACATTTAGATTTCAGAATTTATTATTTGCTTAAAAATGTGCTATGAAGGTACAATGTTTTCCTCTAAATCTATGAAAAAGAATAATTCAGTACTTCATTGGGAAAAACAACAGAAGGCCAAGATTTCCCAAAAAAGACATTGCTGCATTTTTTGGTGCCTGCAATGATGTGCTTGCAAATGAGCTTTTTGTTTTAAAGTACCAGCATATGCAATTTTACAGTCCTGCAGTACCATGACTTACCCTGTCTTTAGTTAATACACTGCCTGCCTGCACCTTACTTTCTCAAGCAAAGCCACAGCTACCAATTTCAAGGGAAGCATGCAAAAATGGGGAACAATGGTATGCAGAACATGATCCTGGAGGACGGTGCTGTGTGTGCACTTACGCCCTGCTTCTCTTTCAAGCCCCACTGCCACTCACATCTCCCACATTCTAGACTGAGATTCCCTGAGGTTGACAGATGGTCTCACCTTTACAAGAACCCAGAGACTGAATCAGTCCACAGTCACTAAGCCTCCGGAAGCCTGGCACTTCCAAAGGGCACCAGAAGCTGGTTAAACGGAGAATGCATTTAATGTTACTCAACTCCAAGGAGATAGAATTGAAATTTATTTCTGTGTGATAAACACTAAATTTCATTTGACAGACATTTTCTATATGAAAGCAATTACTGTGTCATTACCAGTTTATGTTTATATAATGAAATCAACTGTTTTTTGTGAGGTGAATTACCCAGATTTATTTTTTGCAAGTTCTAATTAAATGGCACTTAAATATTTCCTCTCTGTTTTCTGTCTGTGTATCATGCAGTCTTAGGAAAAGTAGACTGTTAAACCATGATTGCCTCTGAGAGACGTAAGAAAAGTTTTTCAAGAAGAAAGGAAAAAAAATTTAATGAAATTATGAATAGTTCCTTTTTTCTTGAATTTTATAAATACAGTAGACACTAAAATACAGGTTAACCATTTTTATAAATTTTAGTAATAAGAGAAGTGAATGGCTATAATTCTATACAAGCCTACAAAAGCCAAAAAAGCTTTTACTATCTATTTCAGATTCCAGGATGAAGACCGGCCCTACTACAAACCCAACACGATCTGCTTGGGATACACAGAGCACTTTCTACTAAAAAAAAAAAAAACAGAGAAAACTAATCTACCATATATTACTGCTGGAATAACTTATTTATCCAGATTTAAGAGGTGCTGGTTCATTATAACTTATCATATTATACTTTATAACTTAATATAACTTAAATGGTAACATTTATACACACCCTCACACGAGATTGTAGGGAACCAGGTCATTTACCTGAGACAGCCAAGAAGTCATCAATGGAAGTAATGTCATCAACAGCATCTGTAAGAACACGGACTTGCTTTTCCCACTGTTCTTTAAAAAGATCCATGTTCTCTTGCGCCAGTTTGCTCTGTGGTTTTGCTGCTAAAGCCAAGGCAGCATTGATAACCTGCAAAGGACATTAATACACATCGTTTACTTTTTCAGAGCAATGCAAATAAAGAGATAGGATGATTTGGCCACGGAGTAGCAATGGCTCCACCTCACATGCATTTCATTAAGAAACTTGATACCATATCCTACCATAACTATTAGATGAAACAGTGAAGTATTAAACAACAAGTCTCAGATGTTAATAACAAAATAGTAATTTTATTTGGAAACCATTAAATTGGCAATTATAAAATAAATAAAAAGTTTCTCTAATCTCTCCAATCTATGATGGCAATTCTATTAACTTTTGACATTCAATTACGGACTTTTCTTCACTCCTTATACAAATACACACACATTAGAAACAACATAATCAAGGCAAGAGAGACTGCTCAGTGAATGATGTACTTGCCACATAAGCGTAAGGATTAGTTGTTTGGCCACTCAGATAGCAGGTGGATGTGGTGGTTCGATGTAATGCAGCCCCAGAAGGTAAAGCCTTTAATCCCCAGAACTAGCCCTATAGGTAACATCTGGGATTAAATAGAGACCCAGACTCAAAAGAATAAGGCGAAGAGCAAAGATAACACTCAATATCAACCTTGGGCATCAACATACAAATAGACTAACACATATACCCACATACTTACACATAATATGGGGAAAACTAAATTAACATTTTATGTTACAATCAACTGTCTTGTTCCTTGTTTTAAATATTCTTCCACATCATGACATATACATTAAAATGCTATTTATTATTCTATCTTCTAGATGCTCTATGTACTCTCTTACTCTGGGATATCTAGGCTTAGATCCATCACTATAACTAATTTTTTATAATAATGTTCGTTATCTGAATGCCATTAAAAGTTCATTCATGGAAAAGATATTGTATTCAGTTCCAGGGATTTTTCCCCCCTTGGTCCTTTTAATAGAGATGTATTTGACATAATAAATACTACACAATAAAGATATATTACATTAAAAACATGTAGAAGTGGGGAGATTTTTCACCAACATGGTACAAAAGCAAAGGCTTTGAAAGACAAAAAAGTAGCACTTGAAGGTATCCATAGGCACAAAAAGAAGATCCTCTTTTCCACTGACCATTCAATCACTCATGAAGAAGACACAGACAACAAACAACACATTTGTGTTCGTTGTGGATATCAAGGCTAACAAATACCAAACCAAACAGTTTGTGAAGCAATTCTGCAACAAAGAGGTGGTTAAAGTCAACACCCTAATCAAGTCTAATCGAAAGAAGATGGTGTATGTTTGACTGGTTCCTGCTTATGATGCTTTAGATATTGCCAACAAAATTTATCATCTAAACTGAGTCCAGCAGGCCAATTCTAAGTACAAAGATTTTTCAGCATAAAAAAATAGGGTTGCAATTAAAACTTACTGTTAGAATGCTTACCTAGCATGAGCAGAGCTCTAAATTCAAGCTCCAGTACTGCATGCATGCACACACATGAACACATATAACTGTGTTGAGATACAACTCGTAAACCACAAACATTTAAAGTATAAAATTTAATAACATTTCCTATAGTCATTGCTGTACAATACTACACTCAATTTTATCATTTTCATCACTCCAGAAAGAAGCCCCATATCCATTACCAAGTATTCCTTACTTTCCTCCAATCTTCTTATCCTATCTTCTAGCAATCACTATGGTTCTTCTCTTCTTATCTTTATGGGTTTGCCTCTTCTGGAAATTTTATACAAATGTAATCATAACACGACTTTAACATAATGTTTTCAAAGTTCATTTGCAAACTGCATGCCATCAGTACGCCACTCCTTTTCAGCAACAAATATTTATTATATGGAAAAATGCCATTTTGTCCATTCATCACTTGATAACTGAATTATCTATCTTTGAACTATTACAATGCTATGGATCTTCATATAAATGTTTTTGTTTTTCTGGGAATGGAATGGAACCTTGGTTACTTGGCTAACTTTATCACTAACATATTCAAGAACTGCCTCAACAGTTCCCCAAATGATTACCAATTACATTCCTGCCACTCTCTCTGTACATAACCATCTTCAGTTGCACTTCTCCTTTCCTTAATTAATTCTACTCATCCCTAGTGAGTCTGAAGTGATCTCATTTACATTTCCTTGATACTTAATGCTGTTAAGATTTTGTTTCATGTGCTTACTAATAACCATTTCTACATATTCTTTAGAAAGGTATCTCTTCAGATCCTTTCATGTATTCACTGAATGAAATGAATAATGAGTAATGTGACAATGAACTTGGGGACAGAAAACAAGGGTAAGCAGAATGATGATAAAAAAGTACCACACACTAATCAAAAGTCTTAAAAACAGGTACCACCACACAGCAGAATTTAGTGACAAGTGACATCACAATCAATGGGAATAGAAAATGATTCTTACATGATGATCTGATTACAGAAAAATATTTTCCCTTCAGTTAACATTATACTTTATTATTATTAGATTTATTTATATATAATCACATGTTCTAATAGGTCATTTATACTAGTGATTACTTCTTTTGTGTATTAAAATTGTTTCCAGGGCTGAAGAGATGGCTCAGGGGTTAAGACTCTGCCTCATAAGCAAAAGGTCCTGAGTTCGGATCCCAGTTCCCACGTTAAAACACCTTGTGAAAACCCTGGCAACCTGCACTTCCAGCCCTGGTGAGCAGATATTGGAAAATCCTAGATCAAAGCAAAAAGGAGGTAGAAGCAATCCAGGATGATTTCTGAAGTTGTCCTTGATCCTCCACAGAACATACAATGCCCTCTGATACACACATACACATACATACAATAAAGTTAAAAAAGTTGTTTCTAAACAATGAATACATTAAAAACAATAAAGCTAAAAAAATGAGCAAAGCATGGTGTTGCATGCTTATAATTCCAATACTCTCAAAAAGGAGGAGGCAGGATGAACAGGAGTTTAAGGCAAGTCCAGGCTACGATCAAGTTTGAGGCTACTTAAACTTAAGTCTCAAAAATAAGGCGGAAATAAATAGAGATGTCTTAGAAACATCTTCCAGATTTCCAGATAAGAATGGGAGAAATTAATTTGTAACTTCTACTACATCATGCATATACTTAGAGATGTTATAAGGTAAATCAACAGTGAATAAAGTAAATTATCAGTGGAAAACAAAGACCAACAGGCAAGACAGAAATGACTAAGAAACTGGAGGCTTCTGTTTCACCTAATTCAGAGTTCAAAAGTGGGTACCGTTATCAGTACTAAATGGCAATCTTTTGGAAGCTATTGGCTAGAACTCCCAGGACAATGTTTCTTACAAATGTCAGTTTGTAATCCCAGCATGTGGGTAATCCCAGCACTTGGCATCAGAGATAGAAGGTTACTAGAAGTCTGAAGCTATACAAACTCAAGTCCCCTCCCCCCAGAAAAGAAACAAGTGTTAAGGATATAAATCTTTATCATCTTTCTGATCTTAAGGGGATAGCATACCGTCCGTTTTTTTGGCCATTAACCACAATGTCAACTATTAATTTTTCATAGATAATCTTTATTACACTGATATCCCTAGTTTGCTATCATTTGAATACAGAGATCAGTTTCTTAAAATGGTCTCAGTATTGTCGTTTCCCACTAAGTAGTGTCAGAATTCCAAGGTATATTCCTAGGTTACTTTGTCTTTTCTCTAGTTGGTCTTGTTACAAGCAATTTCATAATTTCTTTTTTTTTTTGTTTTTTGACTACTACTCATTTACTACGCATCTCTCATCAAGACCCATTGCTACAACTTCCAATTCACATCCTAACTATATACTCAATAGCTCTACCTGTAAAGTTCAATTTAAATAAAACTTCCTGTATCCAACTATGCTAAATACTTTTAATTTTTAAATTCCTTATTCAATACTTAATAAACTGAAAGGAGGAGATAGCAAAAGAAGTATTTACTTAGCTCTGTCATCCTCTTCAAATCTAGATTCTAAATCCATGATTATTTCTCCTCATTCCTACTAACACCTCTGCCAGTATACTTGGAACACAAATCAACTAGACCAGGGTAGATTACAGGATTCAGCTTATAAAAGAAACTGACTTACCTTCCTCAAATTTTTCCAGCTCCTTACTAATTATTTAAAACAACAGACCTGACAGAAAATTCCAAATTGTTCCTATTTTTTCAAAATAATAAAGGGATAATTAATAGTTGGAATGGTGTCAACTTCCTTACTGAAAAAAATAAATGACCCATGTTCCCCAGTTTGTACTGACCACTGCTGCAACAAAGTAGGGAAATAACAACTGACCTTCTTCCACCATTCTAGGTCCATGGAGACTATCCAAGGATTGAGCCCTGAGACTCTTACATTAGGAATAGAGAGGAGCTGTGGCCAGCCAGATAAGGAGTTTTGTGTCTCAAGAGAAATTCCACATAGTCATGACAACTTTTGAGGACAGTGCGCAGAATCATACCTGGAGCAGAACTGTTTAATTATATGTATGTCCTACCTTCTCCTGCCCTTTAAAACTCTACTTCTTCTGTTTGGACTTTGAAGAGGGAACAATTGAACTAAAAGTCTCTTCCCAATATGTCCGCATTGAATAATTGTCCTTTTTCTACCTTATCCCCATCAGTTTCAACTTTTATTATTATTGAGGGTGGGTAACTGAATCCAAGGGACAAACCAGGCTTTTGTGGTCTGGTAACATTATTGAACTTGCCTAGCCCTTTGTATGTTAGTCCAGAGAGAATTTGGGGGGAAGGGGGAATCAACTGAAAAAAGATCTTTGTGTTAAGGACATACACACAATGTCAAGTATGGTTTGGGCACAGGCTAAAGTCCATTCCTTATGAGTTCCATTAAAGTAGACAACAGGAAAGTGTAAAAGAGAGAAATGTGGCTTTCTGAGGAAAATTCAACACTGTACATAGGTCTAGTCATGTACAGGTCAGGCACATCAGCGTTTTCATTAGGTTCTACCAGATTCTCCATGGTTTGTTTTTGTTCCTAGGTTTTAAGATCATTTATATAAATACTCTTGGTAGGTGTGATCAGCATATGTTACCATCTGTTTCTGCAGAGATGTGGAAGCATTATCGCTTTTCAAGCATTTTAAAACCAAATGGAAAATCAAATATATTAAAAACAAAATGTGATATGATAAAATGGCAAATAAGAAGGAAGAAACATCCAATCTTTAGAAATCGCTAACTTTACTTCATATAATTGATAAAATGGCAAATAAGAAGGAAGAAACACCCAATCTTTAGAAATCGCTAACTTTACTTCATATAATTTGATCATCCATGAAGTGGTGATTAAATCTGCTATAGTTATCTGTTTAGCAAGCATTCACTGGACAATTTCAAGACTGAATTAAATCTGAGGAAATGCTGATCCAACCACACATATTCACAATGAAATGTCCCATCATGCTAATGCTAAAACATAGAAACCTTGTATATTTTTATCTGAAAGAGGGTATATTTATATCAGAGAGTCAAAGTAAGGGCTAGGGAGATGGCTCAGTGAGTAAAGTACTTGGCATTCAAATGTGAGACTAGAGTTTGGATCTCTAATAGCCACATAAATGCTGGATTCTAGAGTAAGTAAATAGGGGCTGTAGAGATGGCTCAGGGGTTAAGACTCTATCTCCCAAGCAGAAGGTTCTGAGTTTAGATCTCTGTATGGCCTGCACTTGAGCAGAGCTTGGGAAATCTCAGAGCTAAGTAAGGAGGTACAAGCAATCCAGGATGATTCCTGAAGTCACCCTTGATCTTTCAACAGGGACACAAGTGTGCTCTCTCTCTCTCTCTCTCTCTCTCACACACACACACACACACACACACACACACACACACAAATTAAGTAAATAAATAAATGCTTCGCTGGCCACCTATACTCTCAGCATGGAAGAAGCAGACAGATACCTAGAGCAAGAGGGCTAGCTAGATTAATCAGCAAGCGCTGTGTTTAAGTGAGAGATCTTGCCTCAAATAAGTAGAGAATGATTAAAAAAGATTCTGGTATCAACCCAAGCCCCACATGCATGCATATGCATGCATACTTGCCCACAAAGACATGCAAGTAAACACACAGGAAGAAAAAAAATAAAGAACCAAGGCCAGCAAGACGGGTCAGCAAGTGAAGACATCTTTGTGTAAACCTAGAACCACAGTCAGAACCCACATGATGGAAGGAGACAACAAACTTCTGAAAGTTGTCCTCTAAACTTCCACAACGGGGCTGGAGAGGTGGCTCAGGGGTTAAGCCTCTGCCTTGCAGGCAGAAGGTCCCGAGTTCAGATCTTAGACCCCACATATAGACGCCAGGTGGAAGCGGGGGCGGCCTGCGTTTCTGATCCTGGTAGGGCGGAGCCTGTGAATCCCGGGGCAGAGTAAACAAGGAGGAGGTGGAGGCGGTCCATGGTGGTTCCCGAATTCATCCGTGGTTCTACACACACATACATACACACACACACGCACACACACATGTCCGCACGTGCACGTGAATACACACACAGTTGAATAAATAATAAATTTATAGGGGCTGGAGAGATGGCTCAGGGGTTAAGCCTCTGCCTTGCAGGAGGAAGATCCTGAGTTCGGATCCTAGACTCCATGTATAGACGCCAGGCAGAAGCGGGGGCGGCCTGCGTTTCTGATCCTGGTAGGGTGGAGCCTGTGAATCCCCGGGCAGAGTAAACAAGGAGGAGGTGGAGGCATCCATGGTGGTTCCCGAATTCGTCTGTGGTTCTACACACACATACATACACACGCACACACACGCATATATGCACAATTGAGTAAATAATAAATTAAAAAAGAAAATAAACTTCCACAAATGTGGTATGGTGTGTAGAACCTCCCCTCAAATAGCTTAAAAAAAACAAAAACAAAGTTATGACATTACAATATAGTTTAAGATTAATAGCAGATAGGCTGGAGAGATGGCTCAGGAGTTAACACAAAACCTTCACAAGCAAAAGGATCTGAGTTCTGATCTTGGGCCATACATAAACCATCTGTACTTCTGGCCTTGATGTACAGAGCTTGGGAAATTTGAGAGCAAAGCAAAAAAGTAGTAGAAGTAATCCAGGATGACTCCAGAAGTCATCCTTGGTTCTCCACGGAAGACATACCGTGCTCTCTTATTCTCTCTCTCTCTCTCTCTCTCTCTCACACACACACACACACACACACACACAGAGGAGCACAAGTGTATGACAAAAATATACTTGCAAATATTACATAGAAAGTTCATTTCTGTAATCTTTGCTTTGTTTTTCTATGCCAACTGTCAACTAGCAGTGCACACGAAAACAGGTTAATTCAAATCCTAGGCATACCAGAAAAAGTAGAATGGCAATCTCTTCTATCAAAACTCTACTTGCACTGCTTAGAACGCTTAGTGGCAGTGAGCACTCCCTTATAGGAAGGAGGCAGGTAATATACAGGGCACTAAAAAAAAAGCATTAAATTGTTTTATGTACTTTAGAATCTAGTTTTTAGAGTTTCATACACTTAACCTTGCCCAATTACCTCTCTATCAATGTGTCATTTTTAATCTCTCAGCCTAATCTCTCCCCATCCTGAAGCTCAGGGAAATTTGTGGAAGAGGGGGCAGTGATGGGGAGGAGCAACCATATGCATAATACTACACACAAGTTAGGACCGAAGCAATCATAATACGACTTTGCATGACCTGTGCAAGGACCAATACATTATTGACCCCTCAAAATCTAGCATGGACTAAAGACACTAGGATCCTTAGAAGCTAGGGATTACCAGCCACAATCATGTCCTATACTTAAGGGGAACACAAGAAAGAGTTCTAGAAAATGCCACTGAGTCCTTACACCTCATCAGAGAGGAGGACCCAGAGGAAAGTTTGACATACACATTAAAGGATGCTCCAGGGAGGAGGGGGAGAAGGCACTGGGAGATAGGGAGGGAAGGGGGGAAAGGAAGGGGAAAAGGGGAAAGGGAGCAAGGGGGTCCAGGAAGGGGTGGAAGGAGGGAAGGGACCGGGGTACCTATTAAGTTTGTTTGAGTGGAAATACATACATACATACATACATACATACATACATAGAAAATTCTTGAGCTTTTTTACTTTAGTAGCTGGCTAAATTAGATTATTATTTCTATGCTAGAATGCTTCTTTAGGGCATTTCAACTAAGTAGACTAGTTGCTTGCTGGTGAGAAGGTATTACTATATAATCTAAGCTGGCCTGAAGCTTATAATCCTCCTGCCTCAAGCTTTGAAGAGCTGGGATTACAGATTATCACCATTCAAACCACCACTGTTCAAGAGACTAACTTTTGAATATGGTTCCCTCCATGAAAATGCTACAGTTTCTGCAAAAGAAGTGCAGGTGCACAGCTGTTAAAGATTAAAGGAGGACTCTGCATGTGATGGCCAAGAGAAAAAGAAACTTTTCGAAATTATGTGACCTATAACAGTAGTTTATTATCAAGATTTCTACTTAAAAAATGTTAGAGAAGGGACCTGAGGAGATGGCCTTCTAAGCAAAAAGACCTGCGTTCAGACTCCCACATTCCATGGGGGGGGGGGGGAAGGCAGGAGGATATGGCAACAGCCTGTAATTCTGGACCTGGAAGGCAGCCCAGGAAACCCAGAGCAAAGCAGTAAGGTGGAAGAACAATCCAGGATAATGGCTGATGTCATTCTTAGTCTACCACAGGCACACACACTCAAGTGCCTTCTGTACACATCCCTTCTCAGTACTCATGTGTACATCTACCCACATGTAAAATGCATGCGCGGAAAAAAAGATCTTTTAGGGAAAGGAAAACAAACTTGCAACAAATTAAATCTCATGTCCATTCTACATTTTAAACCAGATTTGGCACTATGGTAAATTTGCTGGCTACACTTTACCTGAGGACAAAGGGCTTCTAACTGGCTTGCAGACATCCGAACAAGCTTCACACCTTCTTCATTGTTTGAGATAGAACAGGCCAAGTTAGCAACCTACGAGAGAGAAAAAAACATAAAAATGCGTGAATAAATTTTCTCTTTTATTATTAAGGAAAACAGACATGAAAACCCTACCCTTGACCTTTCCAGAAAAGATGACAAAAGACCCATGGAGGTTCACTTCTCACAGACTGATCTGTTTTTAAGGACACATCTTTAAGCCATACTTTGCAAACTGTTAATAAGACTTCACGATCTATGTCTCCTAGGTTAGTGTCATGGATTGAATGTTTTGTCCCCACAGGCTCATATGCTCATCCTTAGCTATGTTGGTGGGAATGTCATGGCACTTTTGGGAGATAGAGTCTTGCTGGAGGGAGGCAGTCACAGAGGATAGGCCTTGAGGCTGATTAGCCCCACCCTCAGTCCCACTAACAGTATGTGGTTGCAGTTTGCTCTCTTGGCCTCCATGATACATGCATAAGTAATGGAAAGTCAAAGGATCTTTCCAGTACCTACATGTCTGAGTAAACAAGGACAATGGCAATAACCATTAATTTTTACTCCCTTTACCCAATTTAAGCAAATAATTACACAAGACCAATTTATACCATTATGACTGTTGCTTACAGTGTTACAATTAAAGACAGTTAACACCTAGCCTGAAACAGTTCTATAAAATATTACAGTCTATAAAGATGGTTGTCTATTTCTTTACATTTCAAATATATTTATTTACTTGCAAATGGGGTGGGGTAGAGGAGGGATAGAAAGAAGGTGTGTGCATTCCACAATGTGCATGTGATTAGAGGACAACTTTCCAAAAGGGGTTCTCTCTTTCTACCACGTGAACTCTGAAGAAATAACTAAGGTCACGAGGTTTCTACACATGTACATTTACCTGCTGGGCCATCTTGCTGATTGGTACCTGCTACCCCAACACCTTTCTCTCAAATAAAAAGAATTAAAAAAAAAATACTTCATTGCAAATTAAGAAAAAAAAACCATAAGAATTAAAAATATTACTATCAAAATATGTATTTTATTTCAGGAGTGGTAGCATGTGCCTATAATTCTAGTTTGTATCAGGAAACAGAAAAGATGACTTAAAGAATTCGGTCAAATTTGAAGAGACCCAAGATTAAAGCCAGCATGGGTTACACTGTAACCCGTCTCCAACAAAGAAGAGAAGAGAAGAGAGGGGAGGGGAGGGGAGGAGAGGAGAGGGGAGGGAAGGGGAGGGAAGAGGAGAAAAAGGGGAGGGGAGAGGGGAGGAGGGGGAGGGGGAGGGAAGGGAGAGGAAAGGGGAAGGGAGGGGAGAGGGGAGGGGACGGGAGAAGGGAAGGGAGGGGAAAGGAGGGAAGGAGAGGAGAGGAGAGGAGGAGATTCGGGAAAACAAGTGTAAAATTTGATGCGGATTATAAAGCATCCTTGCCCTCATCTTCTCAAACAGTACATAAGGCCACTAGTTACTATGATTCTGCCTTCCACTCTCCAGTCACTACTAATGCACCTTTATTTCAATTTATACCAACTCAACTGTGTGAACCTTATAACTTCCAAAAAAAAAAAAAACTTTTCAAATTAAAAAGCCAAGGATTACATATTCTTTACTATAAATCAGATAAATAGAGCTGCTTGAGGGTAAGGCTGAAACAGCTGAATTCTTAAAGTTGTCTTTAAATTTCCTTATACAAATTCTACAACAAAAATAAAGACTTGTTTTTTATTTTAAAATCCTCCTCTAAGGCTGACAAAACAGCTCAGAAAGTAAGGCTCACAAACCTGGTACCAAGTTTGAGTCTCAAAAGCCTACAGGGAAGAAGGAGAAGAGACTTTCAAAAGTCATCCCATACACCATGGGCATGTACCTCTCCTTTTCTCAATTTTAAAAACTGCTCTAAAATGCTTCTGATGTATCCTTGAAGAAATAATGCTGTCTGTCACTGTCAATCTTCCAGGATGAATGACCTTCAATTCATCTTAAGGGATACTTACTTCTAACAATGACAAGTATACAAAACAACTTTGCTATATAGTTCTCTGAACCTCACACACTAACTGCCACACCTGGCTATAGTGAAAGGAAGAAGAAATGAGAGGAGGGGCTTCCTAACCATCTCTTTCTCAGGAAAATCTAGGGCTTTAGAATCTGGAAGCAGATTAGCACTCAAGAGTTTAAAAGTCTGGACTCAAGAGTTTGAAGTCTGAATCAGCAACTGAGGTGCTGAAGCTGGAGAATCCTAAGTTCCAGGTCAGTTTGGATAAATTAAGTAAGACTTTCTTTCTCTCTCTCTCTCTCTCTTTTTTTTTTTTTTAAATAGAGTGTTAGGGTGTAGATCACTGTAGAGTGCTTGCCTAACATGAATGAGGTTTGGAATTCAACCCTGAACACTAGGAAGGGGAAATCCCAAGCAAATTTTTTTGAAGTCTGAATATAAAACACTTCAAGCACAGAATCTGGCATAGTGAAGAAATCTTAAAGCAGTTAGCACTACCTAGAGATTTTTTTTCCCTGAGAATTATTATACCCATTACACAATTACTAGTGTATCAGCAAGAGAGGAAAGGGGGAGGATTAACTACAATGGAAAAGATAATGGATGAACAAATGTTATCAGTTTTATCAATTCCTGTTGTCCAAGAGGTTGAAGTTTATGTATTAGATTAGCCCCTCACCAGATCATAGCTGGTTCACTGGCCTTTATAAGTGGCTCTACAGGAATAATAATTGCCCTAAATTTATTATCAAAATGTTGAGGATCAACATGTATTCAATTACTTCATATAAGGATTCTTTCTGTATTCTTAGGATAAGTTACCATTATCCTAAATAATTGATTGTCTCAACATTCCCCAGTCCCCAATAGTGTGGTGTGAAATCCAAACTCAAGCACAGCAAATTCACAATTGCCTACAATTCTTTTCTTGGAACTAGTTTTCCATATATAATTTATTGTAACACATATTATTTTTATTCAAAATAAGCCATGCCAATCTAATTTTAAGAAGAGGTAGGATATGGACATAAGCAATTGCTAGCAACAGCTACAAAACAGAATTTTTAAATAGTGAACTTACTGAAATATGACAGAAATATTTTATAATGCCCCTATTTGTTTCCATATCAGTAAATTTAGCAATGGTACCTCTCTGAACACAAGCTATTATCACTCCTATTTCCCAGTGAAACAATGATGGGGCCTACACTGTCTTCTGGAACACAGTCAAGGTCGAACAGAGTACTTGCTGGAGCATAACTATCCATTTACAAAAGAAAACAAAAACGGAGAGGTCCCTTGATAATAGGGTTTATTTAACTGTGTTTATAAATATGACAGCTTGACAGGGCTGCCAAAACAATAGCAGCAGCAGCAGCAGCAGCAGCAGCAAAACTGGTCTGGGGGCAAGACACACAAGACGCTGAACTTACAGCACCTTGAACATGTGAGAATATCAAGCTCCATGTGCTTAGAACTCTGGAAATCAAGATCAGAATTCCCGCAGAACACCTAATTTCTTTCATACAAACAACTTATAGTTTTGGAAACTGAAAGCTTCACTTTTTTGTTATCTGATGGAATTTCAGCCTACATAATTAGTCATATAAGATCAATGGTTAATCCAAATGATCTTCACAGGATCTCGAAGATCACTTCACGACACACCACAAAATGAAAGATGGAACACAGAACATTCAATTTACAGTGAAAATACACATTTCAAACAAGAAAGTCATACCCTATGACGTTCAAGATTACATGGCTCAAGGGCACATAAGTTCTATCCACTTTTTTTAATTATTAATCCACAAGGGCAGTGAATGAGATACCATTTTACTATAGCAAATCCATCACATTGTATAGTAACTAAGACTGAGGGGAAAAGGATACGAAATGACATATGGTTTTTATAGACAGGATTTCATGAATGGCTATTTCCCTTATTTTATTCTTCCATCCATAAAATTGAAAGAAAAAACCAGAGGAACAAAATTAAAAAGAAAATGAACCATTCTTTATCTATAATGAGGGAAATGAGCAAGGAATGAAAAAGGAAATATTATTGGCAAAAGGTGATTATTTCTGAGAGCGAATAAATTTCCACCTCAATATAACAGAAGTTGAAACCTAACATAAAGAAATCACTTACTTTCCTAAGCTTCCCCTCCCCTATTTTCAGGAATTTAATATTAAGTGGAACAAACAAAAACAATCCCAGCACACCTGTAGAGCTGTCACTCCAGTGTCATGGGAATCGGTTTTCATTAAACTTTAAACAGTTGCCAAAATTAAGAATGTTTTTGGTTCAGACACCTGCTCACAGAAAAGCATGATGGGAAAAATATTTCCTGACTTGAGTATTCCTTTTTAAATGTGAATTTTTAATTTCTTTTTCATTATTTTAGAATATTTAAACCTTTTTATTGATCTTAAACATCATGTAGATTGGGGCTGTGGAAGGATGAAGGGCAAGTGAGTCTAAGGATAATAAAATAATCAGTGACTAAAACCATTTTCCCATCATCCTTTGCTTTGACCATTCTTTCTTTGTACCCTTTAAGACAGCCACTTGTTCTTTTGAGACCCCAGACTTTCATTTGAAAGATTTTATTACATAAAAAGTTCAAAGGTCAATAAATTTAGAGGAAAATGAGTATTTGGTCCAAAATAAAAAAAAGGGGGGGGGGTGAGAGGAGGGGGAGCAGGGGGTTCGGGGGGAGGAAGAGGGAGGGAGGGAACTGGTGTACCTATTAAGTTTGTATGAGCGGAAATAATAATAAAAAATATTTTTAAAAAAGACCTAACCTCTCAGTTAAAAAAAAAAAGGAAAAATAACCAAGGCTTTATTATGTCTTTAATTGTATAAAAAATTGAAAAACACATTAAAAGGTAACATTTAATGTGAAGACATCTTTGCTATAACCTTTAGTTTTAGAGGCATTGCTAATTTAGTGTGTCTGTACAGTCCATTTCCCACATCTTTCCTGAGTATATTCTATGTTTATCATGAGTCCCTTTTAATCAACTATAGATTATTTAAAATAAATTCCTACAACTTAAAAATAACATTAACTTGATGTGAAAGAAAAAGTCAAGTAAAAATACACAACCACAGCATTTTATAAGTAGATTTAAAAACCAAATCAAAAAGTCCTCAGTACTATACTCCATGCAAATGTCTTCACCCAGCTCAGCAACACTGGCTCTCAGCTTTTGCTTCCCCATCTTTTCCCAATCAATGGCTTTGGACATAAAACATCCAACTTCCTAAGAAAAATAGCCTCACTACCTTGCAGAGAGTTAACAGAGTCTACTAATGGCAACTGACAATTACACTGTAAGGCAGTCACAGGTCTTAGTCAGGCTCTCAAAACATTAACAGTCCAGAGAGACCCCATGACAAATATTCTAATTGCTTTTGAGTAAATTCACAAGTTGTTTAACAAAGATAGGAATCCAGGATCATGCTGTCTGCATTGTGAACACAACACCAAAAACAAAAAACAAAACAAAAAAAAAACCTGAAGAATTCATTTGTTAATAAAAACTTCTATACTAAGTGGTTTTATTCTTGAATCTTGTATTTCCATAATGTAATATAAACGCCATAAGCACCATAGGAAGTTTTCCACTTCTTGGTGGAATCCCTAATTATCAGGGACTACTAATACCACTTGTTGCAGTTCACCTACATGGTTGCTGATAAATGACCATCAAATGGCTTAAGGGAACATTTTCTCTTAAGATTACTGGTTACAGTTCATAGTCCAGCTTGACAGGAGAGCACACACCATCTCTATGTAATGGACAGTCCTTACTTGCCAGACCAGCATGTCTGGCCAAGAATATAAAAGGATGCCAACTCTCTCAACCAGCTGTTTGTATTTTATTTCAGGGCCCCATCCCACCAACCATGGGATGGGCCTTCCCCATCAGCTAGAAAATGGCCTGCAGGTTTGCTCTGGGCCTAACTCAACCACTAATTCTCTACAAATGTGCCCAGAGCTCAAATCCTCACGTTGACACCTGTGCCCAACTATGACACCCACTGAAGCAAGTTTATGACACTCCAAATTATTAATGTTTAGCTATAAAAGTATATCTAACTATCTTTTTAAGCATTTACCATCACACCCACAGATTGGAGCACTCAGCACTCAACCTATAAGCTTCCTTTTGCAATGGAAAAGTGTTTTTTTAACAGAGAATCACAAAGTGTAAAAAAGTGACTGATGACAGCTTGGCCCATAAGTCATCTAAACCACTTTCCAATTCCAAGGCTCAGGGAACACTGTGGACAAAGAAGGCAAAAAATAAAGAACCGAAAGGGAGGAAGGAAGTGGCCAGACACTATCTTTGAATATGACAGGGTTGTTGCACCCGTGAATTTGCTGTGGCCATGTGTACTTCCACAAGACCTGCACAGGATTTGACCTATCAGCATTTCACCATGGAAGAGGAAAGACCTCAAGGACACCCTCCCCATGAAGGTTTTAATGCTATGGGACGAGTGCTTTCCTCAATGGTATACTTACTTGACACATGATTCTTGCTCTAGCAAATTATCAGGCATGCCATTAAAGGAAACCCAAATCAAACTCAGTAGGCCACACAGAGAAAGACATAAAAATAGGAGTGAAACTAGTAGAGAAGAAAAAGTTGTAATAGAATGGGAGAGGGTATAGGAATGGGATTAAGGTGTGAAACTATCAGAAACCCACTATACTCATGAATAAAACTCTAAAAAAATAATAACAATAATAAAAAAGACCTGAAACTCTAAAGCTATCCTGGATTAGAAGTGGCAGTCTAAGGAATATTCCTATTAGAATATATTTTTTTAAAAAGCAAAACTTTTTATTAACTATTTCATTTATCTAATTACTCTATTTTTTATTTAAGGAAGAAACAAATGTGTACATTCAGCCCAAAATGATCATGAGTATAAAATGGCACAATAGAGCTCAACAGAGGCTTGATATCTCTATTATACTTGTTCCGAAACATTACTCATACTAAAATAATATGCAACTTCCAAAAACTAGGTTAGTAAACACCAGAACATCTGCTCAAAATTTATTTGGTCATCTATTAAAAAGCTACTAACAATAGGTTTGTATAGCTTTTACCTCAACACTGATACACTTTTTCAAAATAATTCTTCAGCACACTTCAAATTACATTACAGAAAAGACATATATCAGATACAGCACAGAATTATTTTGATTTTTCTCCCTCTTTTTCTAGGAGAAAATAATTTATACTTAAATAGAGGCTTTGCTACACTTCTGGCTCTGGTGGGCAGAACCTGAGAAATCCCAGAGTGAAGCAAGAAGAGGTAGAAGCAATCCAGGATGATTTCCAAAGTCATCTTTGGTCTCTCCACAGGGACATACAGTGCCTATTCTCTCTCTCTCTCACACACACACACACACCAAAAACAATCAAACAAAAACAACAACTTAGAAACTTTATGTAGTTGGGAGTAGAAAAAAATTGTAGAAGATTGTGTGTGTGTGTGTGTGTGCGCGCGCGCGCGCGCCCCTTTGGAGGACCAAGGGTAACTTCGGGAATCATCCTGGATTGCTTCTACCTTCCTTCTGTTTTGCTCTGGGATTTCCAAGGCTCTGTCTACCAGGGTTAGAAGTGCAGACCACCCCTGCCATTCCTGCCTTTGTTTTGTTTTGTTTTTAATGTGAGGCCTAGAATCCGAACTCAGGACCTACTACTGTTTGTGAGGCAGTCTTAACCCCTGAGCCATCCCTTCAGTCCCAGTTTTTTGTTTTTTTAGGTATCATTCTAGCTAAATAAAACATTGCTCAAATTAGTCACTTAACTTTAAAAAGAAAAAAAGTTTTCAAAACTGGGGAGATGGCTCAGTTACTCATGCAAGGCTGATAGCCTGAGTTTTGATCTCAAAAAAAAAAAAAAAAAAAATCATTGTAGTAGCAGCAAGCATCTATAATCCTAACTCGCCTATGGAAAATAGAGACTCCAGAAGCTCACAAGACAGCTATCCCAGCTTACATAGTAAAGAGATGCTGTCTCAAAGAGGAAGAAAGATAGACTGGCACCTGAAGTCTGTCCTCTGTCTTCCACATGTGTCATGATTCATACTCCACGTACATAATATAATGTGTGATGATATTTTGCAATAAGATTACTGTACTTTTCAAGACAAAGTTTTAATATTTAAATTTGATAAATAATGTAAGAGTGTGTTTTTCAAGTTCCATTTGAAGACCAATGAATTATAGTCTTTAGGGTAAGTAGGTCAGTAATCAGAACACTGAACATCTGGATAACTATCAACTTTAAGAACTAGGAAATTCAATTATTTAATAGTTGTTGAAAAATTTACATGATCTAGACATTCAAGGTCCATATTCTAAAAGAACTTGAATTCTGTTGGAATTGTAAGGGCCAGACAAATAAGAAAATTAAGCAATTCTATCCATTTCAGATGGTAAGAAGAGTCATGAAGACATGTTTTAAATGACAGGATAGAAAATAAAATGATGACTGGAGGATATATCCAAGAGATTGAGAAGATCGAACAAAGCCTCTCTATGGAGATAATGTGACATGTTATTAAATTCTAAACTCTAGCTAACCATGGCCCATAAGGTATCATGTCTGGTTTTCCAACTACCTTTAACCCTCTGTATTCTTGCTGACTAGGCTCTGTCATACTTTTCCTCCTTCTCTAGGATTAAATATGTCACCTTCCTTAGCAAAAGTTTAGGTCATCACATCAATCCCTGGTAGCTATGGAATGGGGTGGGCAAATCTAGAATTCTGAAGCAGAGAGATGACATGACCTGATTTAAAGAGATCATGCCAGATTCCTTTTCAGAAAAGATACTGGAGAGGACCAGAAGAGTAGGTAATGAAGAAGAGGTTGCTGTAGAAATCCAATGAGAAATAGCTTATATTAGGGAAGTTATCACAGAAATAAAGGTAAATTATATGGGAACTTATTTATTATCAGGTTTGGAACTGGGGAAAGGTAAAATGCGAGCCTTAGATTCTGGGTTTGAGAAACCAGGTGAGACAGTATCAAAGTAAGTAAAACACAGAATTATACATAATAGTAATGAGAACAACCCAAAGAACTCAAATGCTTCAAGATAGGGACTAGCTAAAATAAATGACAAATAATCAGTTTATAAAATTCTACACTATGTACATGGAAATATGGCAGAACTGGCTATGATGTAAGTGACTAAACAAGTCACATCACATCACAGCACATTAGAGTGTCATCTGCTTTGTGTGCTTCCAAAAGACAAAGGAGAACAATATAGATAACCAAATTTCAAAATACTATAATATATACTGGCTCCTCCCCCCCCATTAACAATTTGCTTTTTAAAAAAGTACTGTTTTCTTCTTTGTGCTTTAGAGTTTTTTCCCACCGAATTTCTAAAATGAACTTATAAAGCTGTAATTTAAAATGTTACTGTCCCCACACTGCATCTAATCTAAATTGGTGCTTTTATTCTTGAGACATGAGGCTGTACTGTAATATATTCAGGAACTCTTGTTATTTCTCTAACAAAATAAGTTGTAGGAAAAACAGAAGGACCTAGCTATAATATGTATAGTAATGGTACTTAGTATTCATGGGAAAGATATTTAAAAAAATAAAAGCTTAAACTCTAAATATAAGTTCACAAACAAACCTATGCTATCAAAACATAAAGCAAGATCAGAATCATCACACTTAACCCAACACTGATAAGGAAGTACTCAACTAGCTGTGACGGTGCTAAGTAGTTACTGACAACAATAATGTCAATTTGTTTCCCATTTTCTACATAGGTTTCAAATGATATGAAATTTTCTGGACAAGATAGTAAAGAACCTGTTCTGGGAAGAGTATGTGCAGCTGATACCATTAAAAAAAAAAAGCTGCTAGGGCAAACATCATTTTTTTTAATAGTTACCTTATGACAATATTGAAAAGGACATGAGGGGAACAATGTAGACATGTCCTTTCTAGACATCGTAGCAAGATAAAGATAAAGGGATTCTTAACTGGCTGAAAGGCCAATTATACACAAGAACTGCTCAATCATGAGAATAATTTCCAATGGCAAGCTGAAAGGTTCTAGCCTATATTTTGCCTTCTACAACATTATAAAAATGGGATTAGATAGAAGAGATATATTTATTCTTTTTAAAAAAAGAAAATGGCACATGATTGAAGAGGCAATTGATAATATTAAGAACAATGCCAACAGCAATTCTAAAAGAACATTAGACTGGATCAAAGTTTATATTGAGTGAATATTAAAATTCTAAATACAAGGGCTGGACAGATGGCTCAGAGATTAAGCATCTGCCACATAAGCAAAAGTTTTGATCCCAGATCCCATGTGAAAACACCAAGCAGAAATGATGGTGGTCTATACTTCTGGCACTGGAAGGTAGAGCCTGGGAAACCCCAGAACAAAGCAAAAAGGAGGTAGAATAATTCAGGATGATTTGTAAAGTCACAGGCACATGCCTTCTGGTACACGTACACACACACACACACACACACACACACACACACACACACACACACACACACACAGAAAGACAGACACCACACATTCACACAGTACCCTGTGACACACACAGACAGTAAAAAAGAAAGAGGGAGCGAGGGAGGGAAGAAGGGAGGGAAGAAAAGATGCATACAGCCAAAGAGAAATAGCCATGATGGCACTAGATAGCAGAGCCTTTGTAGATAAACACCCAGGGACTCTAACTGCCTTTGAACTCAAAGACAATCATAGAATGTAGTCATTGTCCAAAAGGCCAAAGTCATCCTGTGATACAATGGTGAAACACTCTTCCGAATGATGGAGGCTTTAGCTACTATTCTACCATGCCCGGTGCCCCTGGAGCAGGTATTCATTGTGGGCTGGCACTTGACTGGAGAGTACTGTAAGGACAAACCATGTTGAAGAGAGCCTCTCAAAAGTCTGTGGAAATCATCTGAACTAGAACTGTCCAACAGAAGCATAATGAAACTAAAAAAAATGAGATAATACATTGTTTTTAATTACAAGCTATTATCAATGAACAAATAATCAAGATAAAAATCCAAGGCTATTTTGCATTATTTTTCCACACTACATATATGCATGCATTTCATACTGAAAATATTCTCAATTTACGAATGTGTATGTAGCAACTATTTAAAAGTGGACAGAGAGATTTCAGAATGAACTGCAGCATCTTCCCCCCTCCTAAGTCAGAGAGTCTACATTTCTTCCTATAATCTCACAGAGTAAATTTTTTATGTCTGAAGGAATTCAAGAAAGGTTACAAGATGACATAAAAATGCTACACAGAAAGGGGTAAGACTTGGTGATTCTAAGAGGAAGAATCACTCGGTTCAGTGTGATGAAATGGACTTACATCTTAGGAAAGAGAAAAAAAGGGCAGAAACTCGAGGGGAAAATAACCTCAAGCCAAAGGTAACAGGTAAGAAAAATGGTAAAAATTGATGATGGCTCTCAAAAAAGACTGACATACTGTTTAGGGAACAAATCTGTCTTACCTCAACCCCTTCCATGTGGTATTTCTCAATAGCAAAAATAAACTGACTATGCAGTCAAGGTACCTCAAAATTCATACATTCACATATCCTCAAAGATATTATTATACCAGTTTTTTTCTTGGATTCCTCAGAAAATTTTAAATTCCTAAGTTTTTTAGAATTTTAGTAGTGATAAGGAGTGTCTCAATTATTCACTGCTCACAAGGTAACTTGGGATAAAATTATTTTAAATTACAGCTTACCACCACTCTGTCCACTTTTAAACTGTTGCTACATACACATGTGATTAGACAGCTTTTGAACTCAAAGAGAAAGGAATTGGAGAATGAGTTTCACAAATCATTATTCAATCAATCAGGCCTACATAATGAAACTTCACCAAAAGTTCTGGACATTGAAATACATTGGAATTACTTAATTGTTGGGCCAGCCCAGGATTTGCCCCAGGGCATGGCTGAGCACATGGAACTAAAGATGGCGCTGAGGGCAAGGGTCTTGGGCGTAACCTGATCACTTCACAGAGAGCCCTAACTGGCTTTCAGGTATCTACCTGCCCTCTGTGCTGATTGACATTGAACTTGACCATTAGCACCTGTAGGATGTGTTGGCCTTGTGATGCAATTGGATGCCTGTTTCGTGCCTTGGTGGCCTTTGTCTATAAAAGTTCCTTTTCTCCCCCCAATAAACTAAGATCTGCTTCTGACAATCTTCCAGTCCTGTGCCGAGTCTCTGGGGGTAGAGGCGGAGGTGGGGATGGCTGGAACCTGCTTTCATCACAGCCAGCAGCTGTGTGTTTGAGAGAGTGAATGAATGCATGAGTGGGCACTGGTTACCACACTTGATTATGTACACATCAATGTGACAAAAAGGTGACAATCCCCCCATCTTTCCTCTAGGAGGGGAAGAGTTTCATACAAACTCCACCTGTTTCTTCATTTGTTTGATCCAGACTAAAGGTTCTGCTTTTGAGATAGAATGTTTTATATATTGCTCTAGTAAAATAGCAAGTCTGAGGCAGTTACAGAAACATACCAGATTTACAGCAAGTTAGTAAAGGTAGAAATGTCTTGAAACTCCCAAACATGCAGCAGGCATGTTTCAAGAACCTCATGACCTTAACCTGTTGATCTACATAATTCCTGCCACTCGGCATTAGAACTGCACTTCAATATTTCATGAAAATCATTTCTTTAAAGCACATCTAGAAAAACTGAGACTACATAATCTGAACATCTCCTTCGCTGCCATATTCCTATCCCATCAGCTATGTATGTATTTTATATTCCTTTCTTCCTTCTACCAAGGCCCCAAGACCTTCAAACCAAAGTTAGCCTGCAGACATTTACTTCAGCTAGGAAGGATCTAATGAAAAAAAAGTCAGAAGATTAAAACACTCACGGTGAAGCATTTTTACATTTGTTTAAACAAGTCTCTGAGTAGTTCAAGGTGTTTCATAATAATACAAAAATGGTAGTGGTAGTATGTAGGGGGTGTGGGGCAGCGAAGTCTTGTCATGGAAGAATAAAGTTCTGCCTCACGAATTTGAGATTTCTCAAACACGGGCATATGCAATTATATATTTTACTGCCTCTAATATCATAAATGTGATTTAACTGTTTGAAGCACTTCAGACTTATGGTATGATTCAAAGCAATGAAAACCCTTATGGCATTTAATATACAGGTAAGATGCAGTGGGAGGGGATGTGGATACAGGGTGTGTAGAAGGGAAAGAGGTGAAAAAAGGGTTAGTAATGAGCTGTGATGGTGAACATTACAGCAAGGGAGATAAAGGTACATGACAAAAATGATGTTTATTCTGAATATCAAAAGCCTAAGCTTGGAATGAGCTCCTGAAGCAAAGATTCTAATGGCACACATTTGACCCAGTGGGCTAAGGTGCACAACTTTCAATGTTGGAAGTATATCAGTGGAGAGACCTTAGGCAAGAACTTAACCTTTCTGAATTTCACTTTCTAATCCCCCCTTGGGAAAAAAAATGTTATGGAAAGTATGTAGTATTTGCAGATCGTAGGTAACCAACAAGTATTAACGCTTGTTTGGCTGGCTGAAAAGATGTATTATACAGGGCCTTCTAATTTAAGTACTGGTAAGAGCTGTACTCTCTTCAGGGGCCACACTGAATCCATTACCCTCTCCTTGGACTGGAAATATAGTTCATTGCAGCCACACAGACAAACTTTCTAATATATAGGCCACTTACAGGAGGATAGCTTTCTCAATAGTCTTTGTACACTTGGAAATTATATCTCACACTATCATCAGACTATTGTGAACAAGATTACAGTTAATAGAGAAACAAATGCAACACTAACTTTAATTCCAAGTGCCAGAATCATTAACTTAAATAGCAGACTGACCAGTACACATTTAATTCAGGTCCGAATTAACACTGTAATTACTATTCAAACAAAACTAGATATAGATACAAAACTAGTGATGTGTTTAATATTATTTTCCTTGGAATAATCTGAGCTAATGTCATACACATTCATATATATCGTACACACATATTTTTGTGCACGTGTACATGTATTGTTTGTATGCCAGAGGGCACGTCAGTATGTATGCATGAGGAGACCCAAGGGTGAATTCGAGAATCTTGGATTACTCTAACTCCTTACTGCTTTGCTTCCAGATTTTCAAGGTTCCACTTTCCAGGGCCAGAAGTACAAAACACTGCCACTTTTGCCCAGAATTTTTACAAGAGATTGGAGATCCAAACTCAGGTCTTTATGCTTGAGAGGCAAAGACTCAGTGATCACCCCAGCCCCAGATGTATATTTTACATGAAGACACATTTTCTGTTCTTACACAATAATCAAATTACCAATGGTCTACAGAATATCATTACCAAATATTAGGCTTCGATACTAAAGCTATAAAATCAATTAGGTACATGTATAGTGTAGTTACATTTCCAACATACTGTAATAAATTAAATAGCATAAATTCATTTACCAAATGAAGAACAAGTCTTGGTTGGAAATTAAGTGGCAATTCACTTTTTCTTATTATTATTAAACCAACAATTTCCACATAGAGCTCTATTAAGTAAACATCTCTAATTAGCAGCATGTCAGGTCTCATTTTCTTAACTCTTAAATGAGACTGGACTGAGTTTGCCTTAGGCATAAGGCTAGGTACTTGACATAAAATGTCATCTCTTTTATCCTAAAATAAATCTAGCATCATTAGTATCTTCATTGTACAAACAACAAATGGGGACTGAAGCTAGTAACTTGCCAGAATGCAAGTCCAAGAAGTATAATTCTGGAGACCCTCGATTCTTAGCAGTTATATCTTTCTATATTATATGTATAGTGTAATGATCTACCTTTATCTTCATTACCATTAAATGATGTGATGAAACTTAATTTCTTAGACAAAAACTATCCACATGATTAAGGTAAGCTAATAAAAAACACAGTTTGGGATAGACGACCAGTGATTTTAAAAAAAAAAGAAGATCATTGCTTATTTTATTGTGTATCAGGTGAGTGCTTTAAAAAATTTTAACTATTAATAATAAGATTAAGGGGGCTGGAGAGGTGGCTCAGGGGTTAAGCCTCTGCCTTGCAGGCAGAAGGTCCTGAGTTCAGATCCTAGACCCCATGTATAGACGTGGGGCAGAAGCGGGGGCGGCCTGCATTTCAAGTCCTGGTGGGAGGAGCCTGTGAATCCCGGGGCAGAGTAAACAAGGAGGAGGTGGAGGTGGTCCATGGTGGTTCCCGAATTCATCCGTGGTTCTACACACACATACATACACGCACACATGCACAATTGAATAAATAATAAAATAACAATAAAAAAGATTTAAAAAAATATTAAAACTTATCACGTTTGTCAATGAGTTTCCCAAAGTTAATGCAACTACTAATACACTTACCTCAATCAGTTTGTTGGCATGTTCACGAAAAACTTGGGCATATTCCTTAACTTCTTTCTCATTTCCATTCTTTGCAGCTTCAATCAACACTAAAAGTGGAACGTTGGTTTCCAGGAAAGAATCTGAAACGTGGTCCATAACAGCTTTGCGAAGCTAATAATTAAATTGCATAAATTGATTTCATTTCTTCCAAGAAGCTAGATTGTTTTTTTTTCTCTTACACTTTTGTATCTAGCATTGGATGCTAGATACAAATAGCATTAGAGAATTCCTCATGTAAGCAATGCAATTAAATAACATGAAACCCAGGAAACAAGACTATAGAAATACCGGTTTAAATATATTTATATTTTAGCAGCAGAATCTCAGTCTGCGAGACACTACCGTTTTTTCTCCTTGGGAATTATCAAACCAAACCAAAGTAGAACAGAAAGCAGCTCTGGGTTGAACTGGCACACAGCCTTGAAATACATGTAATTAGCTTAATTAGCCAAATTAAATGAAAAGAGAGCATGTTCTGGTTTACCTAAAAAGATTAGCATGCTATAAACCTTAAAGATTATCTTTATAACCATTTCACACACTTGCTTCAACAAAATAACTAAATAAAGATATATCTAATCTTTAATTTTGCTTTGTATCAGGCATGCTTCTTCACTAATTGTTAAAAACTGTCTAAATTATTGCATTAACTTAAAGTCTTAAACAGCCCCAACTTCTCCAAAAAATAAAAACTCAATTGAGTTTCAAAACATTAATGGAATTAATATCGAAAGGAACAGATCTTATGTTTATGAAGGAAAATTCAGCATGTTAAATTTCTGACTATCATATTTGAACTGAAAACCCATCATCAATGATCTAGGTGGGAACTAATTGCAAATGTGTATCAGAAAGGCCCAAGTACATAACTAAAATCTTTTTAATATATATAAGCCAATATAACAAGGGTCCTCCAAGACTATTTTCATAGGTACCCGAGACATTTTAAATTGATTTTTCCACCTACATATCCTTTTCATGCTAAAGCTAATTTATCCATTCTATCCTAGTGGCACCATATTATTCTGTCCTTTGGAAATTTTATTAGACATTAAGAAGCTTAACAGCAACACAACATGTCACTTTTCTATGAAAATCCACTTCAAATTAAAAAATTAATCTCTTATTAGGATTTTAATAAAAACTAGAAAATTAAGCACTTAGTAGGTGAGCATTTTTCTCTAACTTACCTGTCTACGTAAGTCCCTGGTCTTCTTGGTCATTTTATCTATTGCAGAATTGAGAGCATCACTTCTTTCTTTACGTCCAGCCTGAATAAATAAAAAGATACATATTTTAGTAACTTACAAGGAATTAATTACTGTCTACTATAACCATTTAGCATTACAAGCAATGGGGAAAGAACAGCTCAGCTTTTCTTAGCCCAAAAAGTTGGAAAACACGGAATGGGAATTTTCTTGTGGCTTCTTTCAAAAAACATAATCTCGTACTTTGCAGGCTTTATATTAGCAGTTGATAAGAAATAAAAGATCTGCATCTGCTAAAGGCACCAAGATCCTTGGAGGCAAAGGATTGGCAGCCACAGCAGTGTTCCTATACCTAAGGGGAACACGGGAAAGGGTTCGGCAAAGGCCACTGGGTCCTTGTACGTCATCGGAGAGGAGGGCCCAGAGGAAAATCAGTCATGCACAAGAAAGGACTCTCTGGGAATTGGGGTGGGAGGCACTGGGGGATGGGGAGGGAGAGGGGTGGGGAGGGGGAGCAGGGGGTACGGGGGGAGGAGGAGGGAGGGAGGGAACTGGTGTACCTAATAAGTTTGTATGAGCTGAAATAAAAAAAAAATTATGTGAATTAAAAAAAAAAAAGAAATAAAAGATCTGTCATAACAAGAGGAACCAAGAGAAAAAGACACTTGGGGATCAAGAATACAGAGAGAGATAATGAGATAGAGTCTAATTTTTAATCCTTCCATGTGCTGAGACCATATGCCTGTACCATATACCCAGCAAGACAAAGAACTTACTTAAGGTTTGAGCTCCAAAATTAAATTTAGATAAGTGTGTCTCAGGCTAACTTAGACACACCCAAGATCACAAAAAGCAATCCACCATCAAACTTCTATTTTGACTCAAGGTTTACAGTCACCAATTTCATTAATAAACAGTTCTTGAATATTAAGCTATGAAATGTGAGATTTAAAGAATGTCAAGGAGGAGCAGCCTGGAGAGATGATTCAGGGGTTAAGATTCTGTCTCACAAGCAGAAGATCCTGAATTTGGATCCTAGATCCCAAGTAAAAATGCTCAGGTGAAACTGGTGGCAGCCTGTACTTCTGGCCCTATTGGGCGGACCCTGGGAAATCCCAGAGCCAAGCAAAGAGGTAGAAGCAATCCAGGATGACGCCCAAAGTCACCCTTGGTCCTCCACAGGAACAGTGCCCTCTGATGGAGGGAGGGAGGAAGGCAGGGAGGGAGGGAGGAAGGCAGGCAGGGAGGGAGGGAGGGAGGCAGGTAGGGAGGGAGGGAGGGAGGGAGGGAGAGAGGGAGGAGTTAAAGAAAAAGAATGTCAAGGGGCTAAGAAGATAGCTCAGATAGTAAAGTGCTTGCCACATAACCTGAATTCTATGTCCAGTACCCTGACTCTCCCTGCTTAAAAAAAAAAATACTTAGTGCAGTCTTGATATGGTATGGTAGAGATAGAAAATCCCTGATTACTTGTCAATCAGTCAGCTTGTAAGCCATGAGTTCTAGGATGAGACCGTGTTTCAAAACAAAATGTAGACTGCTATGAAGAATGACACCCAAAATTGACCTCTGTCCTCCACATGCATGTTTATACATGTATGCCTCCATAGGTATATGCATACTGACCCATCCTCCCAAAAATTCTAAGTTACATCCAAAGATAAAAACAATGTGAAACAACAAATTAATTTTTAGACAACAATTATTTGCAAGTTTTGGGGTGAAGATGCAACTATACCTGTGCACAAAGGTTAGAGGTCAATCTTGGGTATCATTTTGAGACAGGGTCTCTCACTGAACCTGGAACTCACTATTTGGCTAGGATAGCTGGTTACCAAGTCCCAAAGACTCCCGCCCCCCCATCTCTGCCTTCCCAACACTGGAATTATTATTATTAAGTGCCATGTATCCACTTGTGGCTTTTAATATGGGATCAAACTCAGGAACACAGGCGTCTGCTGCACACTTCACTAAGTCCTAGACCTAAACTTTTAATTAAAATTCTTTAATTAGTTGGAGTTAATAATGTATATTATGCAGCTCAAAGGATAATGCTTTATAAAATAACTTGTTTTATTTTTAGACTTTCTAGGCTAAATTTAATACAATTGCATTGTATATAAAGAACACATTTGCCACTCTTTCAGACACAGAGCATTTCTTCAGAGAAAGTGAGTTTGAGATATGCTTTAACTATGCTAAGCAAAATAAAATAGATGATAGCTGAAAGAAAAAATAAAGGTTACTATTCCAGGCACAGCTAGTTGTGTCTCTAGAAATACCTAGTAGATATTAGCTAAATTAAAACTAGAAAATACATTGAAGTAAGTTTTCACAAAATTAATGTACTTTTTTCAATAAAACATGATAGACATAACTATGAATATACAAAAGTACAAAGGAATTAATTCAGTGGTTTCCTTTGGGGTGTGTGTTCCTGACACATTTTGATGGGGTATGCTTGCTACCTTTACATAACCCACTGCAGGTGAACAAAATGGGGTGGGGAGATCAGGATGTGTGTTTACTACATGGCTTTTATATAATTTCTTATTCACTTAATCACTTGTTAGATAAGGACAATATCATTCCATTCATACTTCCATCTCCAGAGAATACTAAGGAATACAGATGACTATTAAACAGAGTACAAAAACGAGGTAAGAGATAGCTCAGGGGTTAAAGCCTCTGCCTCACAAGCAGAAGGTCTGGAATTCAGATCCCAAGTCCCATGTAAAAAACACTAGGTAGAAATGTTGTCAGCCTGAACTTTCAACCTTGGTGGAAAGAGTCTAGGAAATCCCAGCATGAAGCCAAAAGGAGGTAGAAGCAATCCAGGATGATGCCCCAAGTCATCTTTGGTCCATCACTGATACACATACACACACTAGATAGATAGATAGAAGGACGGACTGAGGGACGAACAGAGAGATAAGTAAATAAAGTTCAAAGAAAAACAAGGTAAGGGATTTAGAAGAACAAAGAGCCGAATAAGTGATAAAATGGTAACTGTCACTATCTAATCTAGCAAAGGGTTTTATTTAAGTAGTCATTGATATTAATGATGTTAGCAGCAGGGGTGCCCTCAATAAAACTGATTCAAGAATAAGGATTAATATCTGCAGAATTAAGTGTAGTCACAGGTATCAGTCAAAAAGACCTCAGCTTAAATCTAATCAGCTATTGATAATCTCAAAATCCAAACACCAGAAATTAACACAAAGAGTCTAAAAATTGAATCAAAATCAAGTAAGCCTCATAATTAATGCTTTAATCTGGAAAATCAGCACATTTCTTAGATATTCAAGTACTTATTTCCAAGAAAGTCTCTCTAAATAAAGCAAATAATGCTTGTCATTGTTTCTAGCCACATTTGGAGGGAAAGGACTAATCTATAATGATTTGTTTCAGAAAAATATTTGGAACCTGAAACCCAAAGGTCAGGCTAAGTGATCTCAGAAAACACAATCTCCTACAACTTCAACACTGAGGAATTTCCTCATTTTTGGATTTACTATGCAAGTTATATAAAAACTATACATATATATGCACACACACACACATATATGATTTGACTTGGAGGAAATTACAAGAAAATTCACTTTAAGATCAATGCCAACATGAATCTGTTAATTCTGTCTTTATCAAACTACTCCAAAAGTCAACTTGTCTTTCTTCTTACTGTGGGAAACAAAAGTGTATGCCTCATTAATCTGAAGGGAGCAATTCAAAAGAAGTCACTTACTATAAACTCTCGGAGTATACTTCATAGACACTTCTAAATCAGTATGTTCATTTTAAAAAAGGATAGCGCAAATTTAAGGTTCTAGTTACCTAAAATGTAACAGGGAGCTTGATGAAAGTAGACATTTTGAGGGGGGGGAAATCTAGTAAAAACAAGTCTTTAGCTCTTTTAAAATTAGTTACTATGGATTCTTATTTGTAAAATAAAGTAACTCAAATATTAACATTAGAAAATGCAACCACTGAACATTCAGGTTGACTATCTCTCATTCAAAAATGCTTCAGAGGGGCTGAGGTTAGTCTTAACCCAGAAGGTCCTGAGTTCAAATCCCACGTAAAAAACACCAGGCAAAAATGGGATTGGTCTGCACTTCCAGGCCCTGGTGGACAGAGCCTAGGAAATCCAAGAGCAAAACAAAAAGGAGGTAGAAATGATCTAGGACGATTTCCAAAGTCACTCTTGGTCTTCCACAGGGACCGGACACGCACGCACGCACGCACGCACACCTTAAAAAAGAAATGCTTGAGACTAGAAATATTTCAGATCTGAGTTTTTTAAGATTTTGACAACAATTTTGGACTCTGAAGCACTTTGGATTTTAGGTTTTCAGATTACTGATGTTCAACCTGTGTGACTATTATTGGAAACAGTGAGGAAACTAAAGTGATCCTGAGCTCTCGCCTAAGTGAGAGGCGACTCTACTGAGCGCAGCCCACCCAAGTTTGATAAATTTTGCTTAGCAGTGGCAGAAAAGGCTTCCTAGGAAAACGATAAAGCACATTTGAGACTTAGCATAAAACTTCTTTTCGGCAAGTAAATATCAGTGGAACCAAAGAGGCAGAGGTTACAAGCTAAGCCAGCCTCTGACAGCACAATTCTCAAAGGGAGGGTTTTCCAAGCCTATTAATACACCTTCCTCTATGTAAACAATATTACTATTTATTCTAACAAACTCTTCTGAATCTACACATATAGTCAGAATGGCCAGGACCTGAATCACAAGCCTTCTCAGAGGTATTATATCAGAGAAACACCTGATTCACCAGGTGTGAGGCAGGGCCATGATAGGCATAATAAAATACCAAGTCAGAACAGTAAGTAAAAATTGTGCAGAGGAAGAAGTTAATACAACTTCTTCATTCCATTCCACTCTTGCTATATGGAAGAGATGAAATAGACAACATTTTAATTACAAAAGATAAAAGTATGGCACCTAACAGTGCTGGCTACTTCTCAAGTTATATTTTAACCCCTAAATGATGTGACAAAGATTCTAAATGGAATTTATATCTACTCAACATAACTATACAAAATAAAAATTCCACACCATGTTTACAGGGAAAAAATGTTCTACACAATGAAGGTCTGTAATTATCTCAGGGGTCTTCTGCCAGAGAGGTTCTTTCTCTCATTCTACATACAATTCTTGGTAGAATGGGCCATTCCCACTACTTTAATGACTGTAGTCATTGGTATTTTCTATGTTACGATCTATCCATATACATTCTGATTTTCTAAACATGCCAAGTTCTCTTTGACCCACCTTCTTTTATTTAATATGATACGTGCCTGTGCTTGTAATGCATGTGCATGTGAGTGTGCATGTGTGTGCGTGGGGGGGTGGGGAGAGGGAAGAGGAGAGAGTAGAGGGGTAGAAGTGGAGGGGGGAAGCAGACAGACGAAATATGTATTCATCCATGGCATATAAGTGAAAGTCAGAGGACAACTTTCAGAAGTAAGGTCTTTTTTCTACCATGTGGATTTCTGGGGATCAAACTTATGACACCAGGTTTGTAAGCAAACACCCCACCTATTGGGCTATTTTTACTGGACTGCTTCTGCCCTTCTTCTAACTCCTTTCCACCCTTTGAATGAGAGTCCCCTTTCTGAAAGTTCACACTAACCAACCTCAACCCTAAATTCAAGTTGTGCGTCCATTCAGAGTGCTCCCAGAGCAAAGGGTTCCCCCTTCATCTGCTCTCAAATTATTCCTACCGTTAGTAGGAATTGTATGACTAGAAGTCTTTGCCTCTCAGGACAAGGATAAAATGAGAATTTACCAAACAGGGACATACTTAAAAAAAAATCACAGGACTTAATGGCTCATCTAGGTGTTAAATCTTCATTCTACTGGTTTTCTTGCCATTAGTGAAAATGTGAATTAGTGAAGACTTTTTAAATAACATACTCTTTTCTGTTTTTGCTTTAAACTTAGAGCAATATTGAAGAGAAGGTAGGACAAGAGTTTCTCAAATCCAGTATTTTAACCCTGAAACATTTGAAAAGCAATGTGGCAATGTCCATCAATTTTAAAAATGCACAACTTATAATAATTTTATCATCAAGGACTTTCTTACCTTCTATATAAAACTTCATAAATAGCAAAGACTTTAAAAATATATTTTATACTGTCTAAAAAAGCTGCAAGAGGGGCTGGAGAGGTGGCTCAGGGGTTAAGCTTCCGCCTTGCAGGCGGAAGGTCCTGAGTTCGGATCCCAGATCCCACGTATAGACGCCAGGCGGAAGCGGGGGCGGCCTGCGCTTCTGGTCCTGGTAGGGCGGAGCCTGTGAATCCCGGGGCAGAAGGAGGTGGAAGCGTCCATGGTGGTTCGCGAATTCGTCCGTGGTTCTACACACACACATACACACATGCACGCACATACATACACACACACACACAATTGAATAAATAATAATAATAAAAAAAATTTTTTAAAAAAGCTGCAAGATAAATTGTCATAAATTAAGAGTACAGCCACGCACAAAAAAATGAAGCCATCAGACAGACATGTAAACAGAAGTAGAAACTGCATAAACATACACATTGAACAAGTATTAGGACAAAACCAGCTCTCTCAAGCCTCACCTCTTCAAGCAATGTGCGAAAGGAATCAACATCAAGAACAGATATAATATTAAGGCTGCCCATCTGGCCTGGAGCAAAGTTCAGGAACCCCAGAGGAAAGCAATAAGGACATAGAGCAATCTAGGGATAATTCTGAAAGCCATACTTGCCCCCATAGGCATACACACTCAAAGTGCCCTCTTGTATGCCCACATGTATACCCACATGCACACACAAAACCAAAAATTCTTAGAGAATGTTGTTTTCAAGTTTATGCTAGATTCAGGCATTATACATGTAAATTAGCCCCTTTAACCTTAGTCAATTCGGTCTGGGCTCACTAAGAAAAGATCCTTTAAGTATAATTGATGTCTTACCTCTTATTGTATTTTGTACAAAAAAACTCTGTATAGCCCATGGCAGTCTGTGTTAGGAGGAAATCTGTCTAGATCAAAAACTATTTGGAAATGTATTAAGAAAAAAACCAGGAAAGGCAACCTCAAAGTTGGCTCTATATTTCCAAATAAGAAACCAAGTTTGCTATATTAAAAAAAAAGGGGGGGGGGGTGAGCTCATTAAAGCCATAAAGGCAGAAAAGGATAAAAAAAAATTATTCCACATAAATTTTAGCCTGTGCATTAAGACCTCAAAATGTTTCTACTATTTTTTGTTTTGATGTCTACAGTGCAAAAAGAAAAGTTGAATGCCAAGTTTAAATATACATCCGCTCAAACTTCTATGGAATATCTGAGTCACATACAACCATTAAAGAGCCAAGGTTTATTTCTGAATTCCTAACCTGGACACAGAATAACTCAAATATAAGGAAAGTTATGGCCATCACGTGATCATAGCCGTAACACTCCCAAGAGCACTAAATACCAAAGCACACATGCCTCTAAAACTGTAAGAATGGGCTCCAAACTATAAGTTATGAAGTGAAATGAACACGAATATGGTCAGAATCCCTCAACTGTTTTCTTAGTCATGTACACTAACAAAAGAATAAAAAAATTTAAAAACAAAAAAGTCACTCAAAATAAACATAAGGCAGGGGACAATGACAAGGACCTAGGCTGTCAAAAAATCATTTTAGAACAGAAAGAATCTCTTACCTTTCCAAAAAAAAAAAAAAAAAAAGTCTTATTATGACATAGGCCCAAAGTTGTGGTTATCAACTAAAACAAATGCTCAGAACTACAAAATCTAGCACTTCTAAAAAGCTTGCTGTTGCTTTTTTTTTTTATATGTACTATGTAGTGACCAAGACTGCCAGCAATAAGGTTTATTTCAACATGATGTCCAGAACATGCATCCATGTGCAACACTCAGGTGGTGCTAAGGGCTAAATACGAAAAAGACACAGTTGACTTTTGTGGATAAAGTGAAAACAATATTCATTATCCACCATAAAAAATACAAGATTTCATTTATATATCTAATATCTGCTTCAAGTAGGAAATTTTCTCTTTCTCAACAGATATATACATGTTATCTGTTCACATGGTAGAATGTATAAACTATAGCTACCTAAGTCTTGCAGTACAAACTTGCTCAATTTACTTATAACTATTTTGCCCGACAGGTGGGTTAGATTTTACTTCTCCTTTGCCTCACTTGTAAACATCTACCGAAGTTGGAATTGTAAATGGTGTTAATCATCACTTCCCAGAAGTAGTATTACCACTTTCAATCAAAAGCATACAGAATAAAACTGTACAAAGAAAAACAAAGGTAACTGCATAAACAAAGGGGGAAGAACACTCACAGAGAGACAAGGAGGGGACAGAAGAAAATACTCCGCCAATGGGAACTGAATTATTTCATCAATTTTAAAGCAAACATTTCCACTCTTTGGGTCTATACTTCAGCCTTCTGAACTCAAAAAGCAGGCAGATGAGAAAAATGGCTAATGATCTGGAAGAATTGTGCTCCCTGGTCACTCAGATATAGCAACAATACTGTCAATTTTTTCAGGCAAATGAAAAAATAATGAATTATAGGGTATAATACAGGTCTATGTAGTAAAAGTTATTTTGGAGCAGTCAAGTCAGAAGGATGTAGATTTCATACACAAACTCTTACTTAAAAGTATATGATGATGATGACGTCTATTACTCATTTGATACAATGGTACTAAAATAATAATTTCAGTGTCAACTCATTAATATATGACTAGAAAGAAGTAACCAAAAGTCCAAGAGTAAAGAGGTGTTTTTGTTACTTCTAGATTTCACATACAATTCATTCCTAACCATATTGCTCTAATAAAATTGACTTTTTTAAACCCATGGATTTAAAATGGTACTAGAGAGAATCTGCCTAGCTTTTGCATCACAAAGGTTGTTTTCCATTAGAGAGTGGCTGAGTTCAATAAAGCATTTATAACATCCCAAGGGCATTTGTTTGATTTAGAAAATAGTAAAAGACGACCCAAGTGAGACTCTCCACCTTGGAGCTTTCAGGGAAGCTCCCATATATAACTGTCTCTGAAACCTGGGGTCACAAACTCAAGAGGAAACTATTCATATTTCTCCAAAGAAAAACAAGCAACAAAATTTCACAATTCCATCTACAAATCCAAGTTAAGAACATCAGAATACAGAAAAGGACCATGGGAGGGTGTCAAGTTCAATGGAGAGAGGTATGTTTGGAGTCAATATCATGAAAGCACAAGTTCTGGTGCAAAATCATCCCTGAGGATATTAGTAACTTTGGCTTCCCTTCTGTTCTCATAGCTATGAAATATATTTTATGATCTGATGTTTTGAGATTTTTGCTCTCAGACCAAAACAAGATTCTCTAAGGATATATGTGGTAGTGGCATAGGGAAACTAATCAATAGTCAATCAGTATGGTAGCAAAGGGTTAAACACATTCCCTTAGCCCCAAGTACTTAACCCTGATTCATTTTAGAAACATCTTGGGCATTTACACAATAATAACCATAAACTTCATACCTGAAGTCTGAGAATTTACCCAACAAGGAGAAGCTACAGAAAAGTCAAGCAAAAACAAGTCAAAATTAAAATCTTATTCCAAAGTACAATGACCTTTTGAATTCATACAAGTACCGATAAATGAGAATGCAAGGAAGTGTACCAGCCAGTAGGAGCTAGTGTGCAAACACTACCTTATCTAGGTATCATAACCTCACAATCTCGGCAGCAGCTGTATCATCTATAGGTGAGATATCCTGGTAAAAAATCTAACTACTCTGCATTATTTGTTCAAAGTCATCTCTATCCCACTTTTAACATTTGGATCATGTGTACAAAAATGACTGTATCAAATACTCAGCAATATTTTTTTCAGCTAGCATGGTGATAAAACATTGTTACATAATAAGACAGAGAAGAGGAAAAATGTTTTTAAAGTTTCTCTGAAATTCTTTATTTCAGAGAAATAAAAGGGAATGGTTTCTTTTGGAAGTTCATTCTTGCTTTAAGATGTTAAATTCTTAATGACCAAAAAGCCAAGCCCACTTACTTTATTAATACATCTAAAGCAAATCACAGTCATACTTTGCTTTTAATCAAGCATGACAACAGAAAATTGAGTAGCTTTCCAAACTACCAGAGCAGAGGTATTGCTTGCATGGACTGGCATTAAATCAGCACTTCATAAATCAATCGTGCAGGCTTCTGTCTATTTAGATGATCTCTAAGCAAAATCGTCAGTCTAACACCAGCTCTCACACGCATTAAAAATCATCACTCTGCTAGTCCAACTCACTGTTCAGATGGATCTTCTTGAATGCAGCCTTTATTACAGCCTCATTGCTGCTTCCTACACTGAAGGAATACCATGTTTTAAGTCGGGAGTTCTTTCTGGCTTTATCATAACCAGGGGGTCTTCCAAAGACCCCATCACTGTTACAAAGCACAATGCTTTTTAACAGTAAAGCTTCTGGAAAACCCAAACAAAAGACACGTCACCGGGTGACGTCAGCCTATATACAGTTCTGTGTGGTCGCAGCACATAAGCAAATCCATTCTGTGCCGCTTCTCGGAAAAGCTTTTCAGTAAATGCACTCATGCTGCTCCAGGAGCTCTTCTCTGCAACAAGCCGCCCATCTGCCATCAACAAGTTAAGACCGAGAGAACTAACAGCTGCGTAAAGGAGAGACTGAAGCTCTGAGGATCAGCAGTAATTAGAGAAGAAGAAAATTGGTAACTTACATTCAAAGCTGATTTAGGGGATCAGAGCGCCACAGAAAAAGAAACCATGCTATCCAGAGGAGCATTTTAAGGCAAAACCAATCACCCTGGTGGATTCAATTTTACTTGGAATGCCTGGGACACAGAAAACAGGAAACTGGTCAAAGGCTCCTGCATGTTAGAGCCTTTTACAGACTCACTGCGTTGAGTCTGACGACCTCGACTGAATGCAGCCTCCAATGTGCTCAGAAGAATGGGTAAGTCCATGCATTTGCATGTTTTATACAGTCAACAAGGAATCATGCTTTTAAAATAAGCAGTGAATTCACGTTTTATGAGGCAAATAGCTGTTGGTTTTGAATTCTAAGATTTACATAAAGATATTTAAGTCACTGAGGAGAGGAACATGTTTTGTAATGGTGTGAGTTGTGTTCCAGTCATAAGGTTAATTTTTTTCTGCAGCAAATGAAAAATAAGTTAAATGCAGTAAAAATCTTTCATCATAATATTTAATTGATGCTGTTTCTAACAACCCATATATTCTGCTGAAACATTTTCTATCTTCTTGTTTTGTTTTGTTTTGTTTCTCCCCCCCCCCCTTAAATTATATTCTGCAGGCTTACATTTCAAGTGGCCATTAGGGGCCCCTATGCTGGCAGCAATATATGCAATGAGTATGGTTTTAAAAATGCTGCCTGCCCTGGGTATGGCGTGTCCACCCAAATGCCGCTGTGAGAAGCTGCTATTCTACTGCGACTCTCAGGGCTTCCACTCAGTGCCAAACGCCACAGACAAGAGCTCTCTGGGCCTGTCCCTGAGGCACAATCACATCACAGAGCTCGAAAGAGATCAATTTGCCAGCTTCAGTCAACTTACCTGGCTTCACTTAGATCATAATCAAATTTCAACAGTAAAAGAAGATGCTTTCCAAGGACTATATAAACTTAAGGAATTAATCTTAAGTTCCAACAAAATATTTTACTTGCCAAACACAACTTTTACCCAACTGATTAACCTGCAAAATTTGGACCTGTCTTTTAATCAGCTGTCATCTCTGCACCCTGAGCTCTTCTATGGCCTTCGGAAGCTGCAGACGTTGCATTTACGTTCCAACTCCCTGCGGACTATCCCAGTACGCCTGTTCTGGGACTGTCGTAGTCTGGAGTTTCTGGATTTGAGCACAAACCGTTTGCGAAGTTTGGCTCGTAATGGATTTGCAGGATTAATCAAATTGAGAGAGCTTCATCTAGAGCACAACCAGCTGACGAAGATTAATTTTGCTCATTTCCTCCGGCTAAGCAGTCTGCACACGCTCTTCTTACAATGGAACAAAATTAGCAACTTGACATGTGGGATGGAGTGGACCTGGAACACTTTAGAAAAGCTAGACCTGACTGGAAATGAAATTAAAGCCATTGATTTGACAGTATTTGAGACGATGCCTAATCTGAAAATACTTCTCATGGATAACAACAAGTTAAACAGTCTTGATTACAAAATCTTAAACTCTCTGAGATCCCTCACAACCGTTGGTCTCTCTGGCAATCTATGGGAATGCAGCCCCCGAATATGTGCTCTGGCCTCCTGGCTGGGCAGTTTCCAAGGTCGGTGGGAGCATTCCATTTTATGCCATAGTCCTGACCACACCCAAGGAGAGGATATTCTAGATGCAGTCCATGGATTTCAGCTCTGCTGGAATTTAACAACAACGGTCACTGCCATGGCTACAACTGATAGAGATCCAACCACTGAATATACAAAAAGAATAAGCTCATCAAGTTACCATGTGGGAGACAAAGAAATCCCAACTACTGCAGGCATAGCAGTTACTACAGAGGAACACTTTCCTGAACCAGACAATGCCATCTTTACTCAGCGGGTAATTACGGGAACAATGGCTTTATTGTTTTCTTTCTTTTTTATTATTTTTATAGTGTTCATTTCCAGGAAGTGCTGCCCTCCCACTTTAAGAAGAATTAGGCAGTGCTCAATGATTCAGAACCACAGGCAGCTCCGATCCCAAACACGACTCCATATGTCAAACATGTCAGACCAAGGACCGTATAATGAGTATGAACCCACCCATGAAGGACCCTTCATCATCATTAATGGTTATGGACAATGCAAGTGTCAGCAGCTGCCATACAAAGAATGTGAAGTATAATATTCTGTCATCAAAAACCACATCAGATAAGTAACCTATTTTACATGGTAGGGGCTAAATACATATCTAATTTTTACCAATGGTGACATTAAGCCTAATTTTCCAAACCAAGTGGAAACGAGTTTTTGAAGTGTTGGAAGTATTTTTAATTTTTTAATGAAATCATATTTTAAGTGTTAAATGAAGCAATGCTCATATTAATGTGCATTCTTGTTGGAAAGTCTAAAAATGCTTACTTCAAAAAAGACATTTCATGTATGTAATTATATACTATTGTGTGTAAACATTTACACTAAGGTCTCCATATGCTATTTTTTTTCCTACTGAAAACAGTTTTCATAGATGCTATTAAGCAGAAATAGATAGGGATGAAAACCTGTTTGATCACTGTTCTCCATCCCATGTACAACTAGCCTCCTGTTCAAAAGGAGAAAACAAAGTTCTTTTGTATGATAATTTGGTATTTACTCAAATCTATTATCTACCGCCAGTATGAGAAGTAGACTTACATGTATGCTGAAGACTGGTATATATTAAATACTCTTCACTCTTCTTTCAGAGTTTTTGCTTGGGTAATAGACATCATCAAAGTCCACAACATAAAATCAACACCCTTTATATAACTCTAATAAGCTAGGTGACTTTTTAATAGATTTCAACAATGAATCTGAATGATTATAAAAGGTCTCATTATAATTAATCAATATTAAATAATTATACTGACTTATCATGCAACTGTAGTTCACTTGTAATGAATATGTTGATTTTTGTGTCACTTAGACTATTCTTTTTAAACTAGTATTGAATTATCATTTTACTAATTAACTACTAAATCCTATTATGTGAAAAATTATGTTATTTGGGAAAGAAAAGAAATAAATTGAGTCAATTTAACAATCCTAACCTGACATACTCCCTCCAGTTAAAAAATCCACAATCCCTCATCCCTGCCATGATCAAAGATGACCTGACAAAGGTTTAAAGTCTGTCTCTTCTTTCTGTCTTTTCTCAATCTTTAAATTTTTAAACTTGAAAGAATCAAATTAAAAATAATTGGCTAACAAACAGGCATAAACACTGATTCTTATTATATTATAATGCAGTCATAGGAAAATTAGTTCCAAAATATGACATGCGATATCTTGCCCTTTTAATAAAGATACAGACACACTGTCAGTTCCTTCTGAAACAAGACCAACACATTACCAAGAGTCTATCTTAGAACAGAACACTCAATATGCCTATGTTAACACAACAGTAAATCGAAGGGAACACAGAGGTTAAGGGAATAACGAGAAAAGAAAGATTCGGAACCCTAACTCTAAGCTACTAGGCACTAAAAAGTGATTATATACAATCTGACCAAACAGGCAAAGCCCAGAGATCTGCACTGAAAAGGGAAGAGAGGGAGGCTTTTCAGTTTAAGTAGAAACACAGTAACAAATGATAATGATGCTACAGTTTTCATGCAGAAAAGGATCACAAGTATTCAGTTTCTTCAATTATGATTTATACAGGGGAAACTATGGCATACTTGAGATTTAGATGCAAGCTACTAACTCACATACAATTTCTTAATAAAGATTCCATATATGTGGCAAAACTAAAATTAAAGGACTAATTTGACTTCAAAAAATAAATATTTTTATATAGGAGAAAAATATCCTTGAAGAAAGGACTACTAAAAAAAAGAGAAAGGCATCTTTTCCCTAACATGTATGTTTAATGCTACATTCTTATACATGACATATTTTCTTGCCAGGACTGGACTGAAAGCATGCTATAGTTTAGCATGAAAGATTTAAACAATTTTTCTCCTTTAGCACTGAAATATTTCTCAGTAAAAAGCATTTCTCTACATTTAAGGAAGGTAGATTAGTTTGGCAAAGCCTTAGCCTTAGCCCAGTTTGAATTAGATAATCTTGCATGGTGAGCATTTCATCCTCGGTTAAACCAGCTGGCTTGGGCTGAAGTGGATCTCCTTGACAGGCACAGATCACGGTGCACTATTTTCCCACATGGGGCTGGATTACAAACCCCATTACAAAAGAGCAAAAGTTTCAGCAAAAATTTACCAATTCATTTATCCAGGTGACCAGAGCTATTTTTCAGGTTACTGCTTGTTCACATTGCAGTTTCGAGCACACAAGGATTCCATTGGCCCCAAAAGATTAGAGTATTTTTTAACCAAAATTAATCTAAATTGTAAGTAGAAAAGTAAGAAATAAACTAAGAGCCTCCACATTAATACTAAAGAATATAGTTACAAAACTAGGCCATGGTTGGTGAACTCCTTAATATAAGTAGCAAAGCAAGCTGTTTAGTATTAGGGGATAAAGCACTGCTAAGGCCACCAAGAAGTACTTTGGTTGAAAAGAAATTTTTTTTTCTCATTCACATTTTTGAAAACGTTCACTGAGAAAAATGACAGTGCCAACCAGGTATTTTTCTTTCTCATTTAAAGCACAAAAATTTCCTTTTTAATTGCCTAACATAAAAAAAGCAAAATTCCATTTCGTTATTATGTATCTGTATCCCAGTGTCTGCATTGTCTTTTTATCAATGGGCCAGGATAGAACTGCATCACAGTGATTCTGTAGAGTCTGGTTATGTGAGGGCTTTGGGGTTCTGGTGGAGTTTTACCTTGTTCATCACCACCACCCACTACCCTTCTCCCTAATTTTCAAGATTAGAGGAAAATAACCATTAAGAACCAGAAAAATAACTCTCTAGAAAAAAAGAGTGAAAGAAGACTATGACATCCTATCTACCCAGGAACTAAGGACTAGTTTGCACACATTTCCATTTCTATACTTACAGTGAATTAAATATAATCTAAAAAGAGAAGAGGCCAGTAAATCTGCAAATCCATATACAATGAGAATACTTCCTGCCAGCATCAAAAAGCAAAAATACTAATTTTTAAGCCAAAACTTTGTATAACATATAATTTCTTAATGTGCCTGTTAATTTTTGTACCAACTCAATGAATGGAATTGACTGAACTTTTCAATTTCCCTAATTATTAAAATCCATCTGCTAGATCTAATACTAGTTACCAAAACTAGACTCCATCTTCCCAATAAAAAAGAGCCCTGTGTAGCCCTAGTCTGAACTTTAAACAAAATAGGCTTATTTTCTTAATTCATATTTCATAAACTTATAGTTGGGAAGGGGTGGTAGAACAATGACATTATAAATTCTCTCAGAAGTATGGCTGTCAACATAAAAATTTTGTAAAGAATATTTTTTAACAGCTGACTTACATGATAATTTTCCTACTACAGCAATACAGTGACAAAACTATCTCAAAAGTTTGTTTGGGACACATTTTTCATATCTTCTCAGTTAAAATGCTTAAACCAGAAAAAGACAAAAAAAAAAAAAAAAAAAAAAACAGTAAGGCCAACAATGCATAATTAAATAGATCTTTAGCTAACCTGAGACAAACTCGTAGTACTTAAATAAGGTCACAAAAAAAAAAAAAAAAAAAAAACGAAAAGAAAATGACCGTTTAAGCCTTCATCCTAAGCATTCATTTCAAACATTTGGAAACAACAACTACTAACTTTTTTTCCTTGAGTTTTTTTTTTTTTTAAATATAGCCTGATACATGGAATGTTTGGTGAACTTATCAACGCTGGAAGCTCAGAGTATAATCTAAATATATTGTGTTCAGTCGCCTTTAAGAGCCATTTTTGGGGGGAGGGGTTTGGGAGTACAAAGAAAATATTACTGTACAAGAAATCTGGGGTGGGCAACAAAATACAGTGTACAGAAAATTTTTGTTAATAAAAAATTGTGTATACTGAAAAAAGAAGAATGTCTCTTTTCTTTCATGACTTTCTCCTGAAACCTGTTAATGCAAGCATGAAAAACTCACTAAAAAGTTATTTGTGACAAATAAGAAAATTTAAATAGACAATTGTTTTGTTCTATGTTTCTCCTCAGTGTCAACTGAAAAAAAGGGCAGCTAATCATTACCTATTAAAATTAGCTAAGAAACTAAGGGATGGATGCCTCTAAAAGCCTTTGTACCACTGGAAGCTGTTCCATTACAAGCCTTACTTACAGGCATACAGAAGTTCACAGGGCCTGGGGTTTGTTGTTGTTTTCCCAATCGTAGTACAATAGACTGCCACTAGAGTCTAAAAAGGTTTGAAAAGGCACATCCCTGAACTTGAACAACATTGTCCTCTACTTCAGTCATTAGTTAGGATAGTTCTCAGCATTATCTTACACACCACCCCTGGGCAGTCCACAGGTCAACCTACTCTACTCTAAAGGCCAGCTCGATGTGTATGAAAAAGAAAGGAAAGATCTTTAGTACTTTTTGGTTGATACAAATAATTGGACAATGTCAAGGCAGAAATTGTCCTGACTTCCAGACATCAACTGCCAGGCAATAAGTCTGTCATTGTTGTAGTTTGTTATCTCCCGCTTTTCTATCTCCATTAACAACATGGTAAAACTAAACAAAAGAACAAAAATGGGCAACTTTTCCCATCACCCAGGGATTCTTGGGGTCAGACACTAAGATGGCTTTCATGGCAGGAGCCTGAACAAATTTTACATACAAAATTATCCTAACTAGACAAAATAGGCAGCAGTGATTTTAAATTGCTCAAAAGAAACAAATTTCCATGTTTTATCTGGTTTAAAACAGAATCTACTAAAATAATTCTCAAATATTTTATTTTTAGAAGTTCCATAAAAATTGTTTTCATTATTTTTTCTGGATGACTACAGAATTCTGGATCTACTTCCTTAAGTTAAGGTCTGTTTAAAGACTTTTTTCCCTTTAAATATACCTAACCAGCTAAGTATAAGTCTCCCACCAAAATGAATTTAAATTATCTTTACAAAAAGAGAAGATGAAAAAGAGTTTAAAAGTATAAGTATTCCAAACACTTTTCCCTAGAATAAGTTTGACCTTTCTCCTTACTAGCTCATGCCTTAGGAGCAGCAATCTTTTAATTTAAAAAAAAAAAAACCTTAACTTATTATTGTGTATGTATGCATTTATGCATACCACAGAGATGTGTGAGGGCCAGAAGACAACTTGGTTGAATAAGTTCTCTCCTACCACTATGTGAGTTCTAGGGACCAAACTAGGTCTTCAGACCTGAAGGCATGCACCTTTACCTGCTAATCATTCTAGCAAGCTAAAGCATTGTTTTTTAAATGTTATTTACTGATTGACTGATTTGATTACATGTAAACAAGCATGCACATACAACAATGACCATGTAGAGGTTGGAGGACAACTTTTAGAAGTCAGTTATCTCCTTCTACCATGCTTGCTGTAACTCAGGCTGCCGGGTTCACACTGCGAGCATCTTTACTGAGCCACTTTGTCGTCTTCAGGGACACATCTTGAAATTCCCTTTCTATTATTTAAAGGGGACATTAAACAACAAGAAACAAACAAGAAAAATACAATAAGGCACCTTAACCTGAAAAACCAACAGGGAATGAAACTTTTTGTTCTCCTTCACCACCACCCCCAACCCCACCATAAAAAGCTTGGCAACAAAGCTTAGCCTGAGGCTTCAAAGAAACTTTCTCACTAGAAATCTAGCCTGTAGCGACACCTGTGATAAACCCTCCTTAAAGGGCAGAGGCAATATCCCAAAAGACAATTCATAGTTGTTGTTTTTATTTTTTTTCAAGAGACTTTACAAAGAACCACAGAAAGAAATGCAAAGGAGTCATAGCTAAGTATGAACTACATTGCACAGCCATTCACAACTGTATCTAAAGCATAATCCCATCTTTTAACTCTAGCCTATATTATAAAAGTAGAGTGTAACCAAGGCTCCAAGTTGTTTCTTCTTTAAAAAAAAGAAAAGAAAAGAAAAGAAAAGAAACAGATGAAAACAGCCACTTATATTAGCTAATCTGTTTCAACATGAGGGTAAAAAGAAAATTTCTTATTGTGAAGAATAGAAATAATTTCCATCATGACGCAGCTCACTTGCCTAATATATGCTAGATCCCTGAACCCTTACCTTCACAGCCAAAAAAAAGTCTTGTCAAACACACAAAGAACAATTACTTGGCACCCAAAACTTCTGAAAGCAACGTTTTTATCATTTACATATAACCTAATTCTATAAAATAAAAAAGATGAATAATGTTCTTGTGCATACGATAAATAGGATTTTTTTAAAGGCAAAGATTCTTAACCCCAAGAATTCAAGATATGTTTCAGAGATTGTAATAATCCCTAGAAATCAATGCAACATTATGTGTGGACTCAAAGATGCTACCAAATCCAAAGAGTTTTAAATGACAGCCATTAAAGTGTAAGAAATTACTAACAGAACAAATAAAAGTTATTTCTTGTATATGCCAACATGGCCTTTATCTTTCTGTGGCCATGGTAAAAAACCAAAATCAACAGTTTTCATCTGGTAAAAAAATATACATTAGCTATGTTTATCATATGAGAACTGTTAATTTCATCTTCCTGAATAAATAGAAAACATTAACTCAGGAAAATGATTCTGTGGTATATATACTAGCAGCACAATAGGAGAATTTGTACCAACGTCAGGAACTGATGAAACTGGCCATATTATAAGAAAAAGAATTGTTGAGAGAACACACTTCAGTGTGCCAAAACACTGAACCAATTCTCTCCATTTTATCAGTTTGCTCAGTAATCCCACCCACTTTTGGCTGGGTCTTCCCACATCAATTAGATAAACTCATATAGTCTTGCTCAGGGCCTACCTTAATTAAAAACATAACAAAACAACAACAACAAAACCCTCTTCATAGATGTACCTAAAAGCTCGGCACTTAACTAACTGTCAAGTTGACAGGAGCAATTAACTGCCACAAGAATAATCCTCTAAAGAAGCAGCTTACCCAAGTTGCTGGCACTAGAAAATGGAGGGTGAAAGGGATTTAAGAATGCAGCAAGGGGCTAGGAGAGATGGCTCAGGGGTTAAGACACTCTCACAAGCGGAAGGTCCTGAGTTAGGATCCCAGGTCCCACATAAAAAAACTCCAGGGAGAAATGGCAGTGCTTGCACTTCTGGCTCTGGTGGGTAGAACCTGGGAAAGCCCAGAGCAAAGCAAGCAGGAGGTAGAAAGTGATCCAAAATGATTCCCAAAGTCACGCACGCATGCGCGCGCACACACACACACACACACACACACACACACACACACACACACACACACACAAAGAATGCAGCAAGCTCAGAAGGTAAGGCACTGGCTTGCAAACCTGAATTCAATCTCCAAAGCCCACATGACAGGAGTAACTTCCTATTAGTGCATTATGGCATGTATTCCTTCTCTCACTCTCTCAAAAATAAACATTTACAATGTTTAGAATGCAACAGAGAAATAAACCTTGAACTTAGTTTGAAAGCATGACTTAAATACAGCTGAATGCAGGAGTCACTCAAGTCACAGCTAATCTATCAGTGACACCAGTTAAGTGCAGCAATCCTTGGCTTGGCTCACCAAGGACTACTGGTGAGTTCTGGGGCCAGGAAAAGATCTTAGATTTAACAAGTGACAAGAACTGCCACTCTTTCTGGGGACAGCAGGGACATGGTGATCAAAATAATTATTTAAGAAAATGTATTCTAGTAATTTTTCTTATGTTATTAAGAAAAACAAGTTTGTAACTTCCACTACTAAAGTGATAAATAAGGGAGATGAATAAGGAAAAGAGACTTAAAGTAAAAACCAAAAGACAGTTTAGAAGGAAAAAGTGGGTATCTTATGAACATTCCTTGGGTTATGGAGACTGTTCATTATGCAACAATCTTCCATACTCTTTACATTTTGGATTATATAAACTGTCTATTTTAAGAGTTTTTTTGTGTAAGAATATAGTTTACCAGGTAAATAATACAGATTCAGCAAGTTGGTTCAGTGGATAAAGTACTTGCCACATAAACCTGACAACCTTAGTGTAAAAGTGGAAGCAGAGAACTACCTCCACAAACTCTGAGACCCCCCACCACCACAGGCATGTCACAGCATGTGCACAAGCCCCCCAACACACATCCACACTAACAAAAAAAAAAAAAATAAAAAGAAAAAACTCAGCTCAACAGAGAAATTGTAAAATTTACATATTATTCTTACTTTTTGGTATTATCACTGAAGTAATTAACCATTGATCCAAAGAGCAATTCCACAAACTAACATCTGATGCCAACTATTCACATTTAAAACACAGAATGTCATCATCAAGTCCAAATGCCTTAAAGTCAGTCTACCTTAACTATAAGGATTTAGTTTTTAATAAAAGCATTTTCAGCTTTTTTTAAAGCTCTAAAGAGAATGACCAATTATAACATCAAAAAGAAAGAGAACTTCTAGACCTCTCTCACTGTCTATTTTTAAGGAATATATTCACAATGTCCAAACTTCCTTTTGAGTGATTATTCAAGCAGCTTCAGAGTACATATATTCTCTGGGGGGGAAAAAATGAGCTAGTGGACTTATTGCAAAATCAGAGAAAAAAATTATTCACAGCTTTTCCCATGAGCATTATATATTTTTTTAATTTTTAAAATTATTATTTATTCAATTGTGCATGTGTGCGTGTATGTATGTGTGTGTGTATGTATGTGTGTGTAGAACCACGGACGAATTCGGGAACCACCATGGACGCCTCCACCTCCTCCTTGTTTACTCTGCCCTGGGATTCACTGGCTCCGCCTTACCAGGACCATAAGCGCAGGCCGCCCCTGCTTGGCCTGGTGTCTATACATGGGGTCTAGGATCCAAACTCAGGACCTTCTGCCTGCAAGGCAGAGGCTTAACCCCTGAGCCTCCTCTCCAGCCCAGCATTATATTTTTAAAATAAACTAGAGAACAAATACAAACGCAACTTGGAGAGAAACATAATATTCAAATAGAAAGTCTATTTCCATTGGAATCACCAAATAAATTGAAAAGGAATGGGAATGAATAATGAAGAGATTTTTATGTAGAGAACCTTATTCAAAACTCAAGTCAGAGAATAAACTTATGACTAGAGCCACTTCATTGTACCAGATGGATCAGAATTAACTATAAAGTACGCCAGACAGTAGCAAAACGCACATCTTAATAGTAAAGAAAAACATAATATAAATCTAGAAATAAAGCCACCAACTTCACACAAGACAGTCAAGGTAAATGGAGAGCAATAAAGTAACCTCTGCAGCACTGTCAGGGGGGACATGCTTGCTGAAAATCAATATAGTCTCTAGTTATTATTACCAGAATGTATATAAAAGAGAAAATCCTCCAATTTATTTGTTCACTGTCTCAAAAAGAAAGAAGGTAAGTGAATGGACAGAGAGAATAAGTTTCTTCACAAAAAGAATAACTGAAATGACTCTAATCTGAAGGTTTTTTTATTATTTAAAAAAGGACTTGAAATGTGAAGCATTCAGTTACAAAAGGAATGGCTAGTTACAGTTATAGCAGCAGTACTATCAGAAGTCCTACATGGTATTGCTGTGGAGCCACGACCATGCCACGTCTACTGGCACTACAGTATCCCTAACTTCCAGCTAGCAACAGAGACTTGAAAAATTTAAGTAATTTGTCATTTTTGATGCAGAACAATGTCCAAAAAAAAATCCCTTTCATAAGTTATTTCTTAATGCCAACAAGTATGCATTAGTAAACATGTAAAAGAAAATCAAAGCTTCAAAACAGGGAGATTTTTTTAATCTGGTATTGCAACAAAACAAAAAGATTTGAAAAGAAACAAAGAAAAAACTCCCCAACTTATCTACAAAGAATACAATAAACAGTCATGACAACTAACAGATATACTGACCTGTACAATCTTTGCCATTTTCCTTTAATTTATTTATGAATGGATAGACAGACATGAGGGGAAAGTGAGTTTGCACATACATGTGTGTAGGGAGGGGACTTGCTGTGTCAGTTCTCTCCTTCCACCATGTGAGGTCTGGGGATCAGAAGTCAAGTCACCAGATTTATATGCAGTGAACTTAATACACTGAATCATTTTGCTAGTCCACTTTTGCCATTTTCAATTCTTCAGCCCCAAATTTTAAAAAATTAATTTCATTAGTATTTATCTCTAAGCAGAAGGAATTGGAAACTGCTCAGAAAGTTTCATTTTTATGAGTCATTGAAAATTTATTAGGGGACAATAAAGATATATTCTTATCACTGAGGGCATCAATTTAAGGAGAGACCATATTCAAAATAAGCTTCATAAGCACTTGTTCACAGATTTCAGAACCGTATCTGCTACCCAAACATATCAGTCTTCCTGCCATAGTGTCTGAAATGCCATGGAACGAAGACGAGAAGGCGAGTGAGGAGGGGAAAAAAAGAGAAAGGGGAGGAGGAAGAAGAAAATATTCCCAACAAAGCAACAATAAAAAGTCATTATATTTGACTTTCAACTGACAAATTATGACAGCTTAATGTGAGCAAGTACAATGACTTTGTATGTGTGAAAATGACAATGAAACCCAGCAGTTTGTATGCTAACTAAAAATAAGTAAAAATATAAAAAGCAATGACATCTTTAAAGAAATGTCTATTTATCACTATTTGGAACAAAATGTTTGGGACTACCTTTTGCATTCATCATAGTTTCATTTTTTTATGAGATAGGGGTTGCAAGTGCCATGGCATATATATGGCAGTCAGAAAATAGGTTACAGAAGTCAGTTCTCTCTTTTTACCATGTGGATTCTGGGAGTCAAATTCAGGTCATTATTAAGCTTGGAGGCCAAGTGCATTTACCCACTGAGTCATTGCCTCAGCCATAGGAATAATTTTTAAAATTTTCCTCCCACACATGAATTTGTTTTGAGTGCCTGCTAGTTTTGTCTGATTAAAAACTAAAGCACAAACTAACTTAAAGTTAGTATCAATAAAAAAAATCCTGGTGACAGGGAGATATAGTTAATTTGACCTCTTACCAGAAACTATTTTTTTAAATATTATATACACTTAGCACAGATAGACTTGTTTTCTGTTTATAAATTTGTATCTAGCTTCTATGCTTAGAAGTGAGCAAATTGTGTGACAAAGTCTCAGAATTATTGAATGTTGAAAGGATGTGAATCCTAGCCTATACTTCAGCAAACATAAGTCTAGTTGTTCAAATTTACTAAAGTGGACAGGTTGGCAGCTTAGGTCTACTGGACAGCACGAGCCTGGCTAGTCTAGTAGGAACATCACAAAAAAACAGGAAAGACCCTGTGGTGATTAATCTTTCTATTGCTATGAGACAATACTCAAACACAACTTGAGGGAAGAAAAGGAGATATATTCCAAGGGAGAGATACTCCATCATGACAGGAAAAGCATGGCAGAGGTCAAGAGCTAACTGCAGTCTCTTAAAAGCTGACTATTTGTGGAAGCGGAATGGAGCTAACCAAACTCAAGGTCCACACCCTGTGATATGCCTTTCTCCAAACACATGAGCCAATGGGGGACGATTTAGATTCAAGCCATGGCAGACCCACATAACACAAACTGAAAATCCATGTACTGCCATTGGAATAAAAAATGGAGGGAGGGAGAGAGGGAGGGATCTTATCATTGATAAAGTAACTAATGCTGCTTTAAAAAGCCTTTTTATCAGGACTTCAGATCCTGAGAAGTGAAGTCTGGGAAATCCCAGAGCAAAGCAAGGAGGAGGTAGAAGCAATGCAGGATGGATTCCTGAAGTCACCCTTGGTTCTCCACAGGGACATAGTGCCCTCTGATATACACATAGTAAATAAATAAAATATAAAAGATTTCAAACAAAATCTCTGTACTTACTAAATTTCTCACCAAATACACAAAACATTGGTATTTTTTTCTACTTCTCAGAACTGTAGAGTCAACCTCTAGGTGATTATATTCAGAATATTCAAGTATTTACTAAAGTGGACAGGTTTAGTATTTAAAAATGCAAAATTCTTAACAGCAAACAATTTACATATAAATCTATATATACATATATCTACTTATAAATCTATTCCTTTTTCACAAAAGGACTCTGACTTCTGGTTGTGAGTTCACAAACTATTTTTGACTCAATCTTCGATTTGGCATTTTGTGATTTAAATAAAATAGTACCAAAACTTGTAGGCCATTAGTCAACTCAAAATAAAGACAGATTATTAATTACTGTACATAATATAAGCCTCTAAAACAGTCCATGTAATTGTCTGTAACTACAGATGTGGACCTATGTTTAAAATGGAAAAAACATTCTCTGCTTCATTTAGGATAAACATTGCCTGAACTCATACAGAAAATGTCATTAAAAGCTGGGCCAATAAAAAAAGCTCTGTGGGTAGAAACACCTGGTGTAAACCAGGGAACCTGAATTCAATTCCTAGAGCAAACATGTGAAAGGAGAGAACCAACTTCTCACCCCCATGTCCATGTCCCCACTTCACAAATATTAAGAAAATAAAAATAAAAAATACTCATCACTATCATAAGCATACACACAATTAGAATATTTGCAATATACGCTACATATAATCCAGCCATCAACATAAAATGCAAAGTTCTTATAGGCATATACACCACTATTATTACCAATCAATGTCAATGTCAGAGCAGTTTTTTATGTCCTCAAAAAGAAATCCTATATCCTTTAAAGCTATCTATCATTCACCCAATACTATTTGTAAACACATAAATGAAGAAGTTTCAAAAACCAGAACATGGAGAGCACACTTAGTTATAATTTAAAATTCTCTAAGTTCATTGTTCCTCAAGGTAATTTTTCAGTAGATACAGGAGATATTCAACATGAGTTTGTTCCTTTTACCACCAGATTAGTAATTAGTAATTCTCTTCCAACTCATACTTCATACATCTCCTGTTTGTCAAAAGGAGGGCCACAGTAATTAAAACTTACTTCTCACAATACAAACACAGTTTCTTTAAATCTACCAACTAAACAAAAATATATATAAACAACCTCCATAAATACAGTTCTTAATGTTTTCCTACCCCAAAACAACCATGTAACAACAAATAACCACTTTTATTCCATAGCATGTGTCTTTTGGGGGAGATTCCAAGTTTAACTGTACTAATCTTAACAGGGCTTAAAGAACATTAGATATGCTCTTCTTCCACTCACATTAAACATACATCACTAGAAACTGTTGATTCACCGGATTCTCAGCTGCCACAAAAGTAAACCAGCTTTGGGTCTGACAATTCCTTTTGACAGTAATTAGTTCTTAATGTATCACTGTCTTCAGAATGAACCAAAGTTTTCTTCATTTCTATCTCTGCAACTCATTTTCTTAGATTCAGAAGAGTGTTAGATGCTAAATGTACCTGAAGAGATAGGTAACAATCTTAAGATTTTAGAATGATATAAATGACAACCATTTAATCATTCTTTGTGACTCCCGTTGATCTAATCTCAGTCAGTCCTGCTTTCTTATTCAGCAACTTCCTACAGAGAAGCAAATTACAGGGGAGGGCGCTCAATACACAGGTGACCAGTGAGATGGCTGGGGACAAACACACAGGCTGAGCTCAGTTGCCAGGAAATGACTTTGAAAGGTGTCTTCGCTGCTTTCATGCACTCTTTCTCCAGTACATAAATAAATAAAAATAAATGTTTTTAAAACTCACGAGGAGTTCCCAAATACTTAACACTACTGGTAAGCTAGCCATTAGCAAGGGAAAAAAAAGAAGACAGATAGCCAGTTATGCCTGTAAAATGACTCTTCATTCTCACTAAGCCAAATGGTCTGCTGCCAAGGACTAATCCATTAATCCCTGATTATATCTACTACTGCTTCTCCCTTCACTCTCTTTCCATGCCAATGACTAGCACTCCTTTCTTAGTGCTAACATTTGCTATTTAACATATAAATATTAACAACATAAATTCTACACTTGCTCCAGTGCTTTATGATGACAATGTGCTGATTTTTAGCCTCGTTGTACTAACATCCCTTCTAAGCCGGAGCTCCTCATTCATATTTTTGGGTCACTAAAAAAGCACCAGAAAGAAAAATAAGTGAGTGAAAGACAGCACTAAATGAGAAGCTTATAGTAAAAAAAAAAAAAAAAATCTTTACCTGTGCGTTATGTCTTTCAATAAGCAGCAGCCAAAGTAAGGAATCTGAAATTTCGGTAGAGGCAGCAGTGGAGCTAGGAGTACAGTCCGGTGGTAAATTTTTTTCCTAACATGAGAGCAAGCCTTGGGTACAATTCCCAACACACACACACCCAAAGTATTAAAGCACCTAAGTTTATACCTGAATAACTCCCAACAAAAAAAAGGGGGAGGGGAGGGGAGGGCAGATATGAGATAGTGAGATAGCTCAGTTGGTAAGATGCTCTCTCACAAATCTTGATACCTCAGTTTCATGTCTGGAAACTCATAATAGTGACTTCTGAAGGCTGTCCTCTTACCTTCATGCAAATATATCCCCTACCCACTCTCTCAGAAAAAAACAGTCTAACCATTACTGTTAACTAGGTTTTATTCAAAGACTAGCAAACTATAACACCATAACTAAATTATTATAGTCAAATAGATAGGAAGCAGTCAGTTTCTTGCTATACATGACAGAACCTTAAAAATATGCCTAATGCCATGCCAGGTTTGGTAGTGTGGGAGTGCATTATAATCTCAGCACTTGAGAGGTAGAGGTAGAAAAATCAGGGAATTCAAGATCAACTTTACATACAAGAGGGAAGGGAAGAAGAGCAGAGAAGAGGGAAGGGGAAAAGAGGTGGGAGGGAAAAGAACTGAAGAAGGGAGTTAAAGAAAAGATGCATCTCACAAATTCCCCTGCCAAGACCTCTCACATGTAGACTGTTTATCTGCATTATCTCTTCCTCAAATTCCTACTGTTACAAGCATCATTTTCCTATTATTTGCCTAAACAAATTTCCAAGATAATATGACTGAAACATCACAGTCTACCCACTGAGTGAGATAGCTACATTCACCAGTGGATGTAAATGCCAAGTGTATCCTTAACATCTAATACAGTGATACTCAATCAGTCACAGTAACATTAAAAGATAAATCTTTTCTTAACTTTCCATTATGGGATTTTCTAAACATATCCAATAGAATTTGGAAAAGTTCATAAGCTCTTTTGAATAGTCATCATAAAACCATAAGAACGGTCCAGTTTCTGCTTTCTTATTTCATTAATTATTATCCTCCATTTTTTTCTGTAATATTTTAACACAAATCTAATACACCTTGCCAAATCTTGAAGACTATAAGGAGAGTTTCCATATGGCCAACATTAAATACAAAGTATAAATTTATTGATGCTTTATTATTTTTGCACTTGTCCCTGTTATTCCTCCTGCTACTGTGAGACAATACTTAAGATTCAAGCAACTTAGGAGAGATTTATTCGCCTTACAGTTACAGAGATAGATACAGTCATTACAGCAGAAAAGGCATATGGGCAGAAGCTGGAGGCAGTTTAGGTCACATCTATCATGGAGACTGAGATAGCAAGCAGCACACTGCTAGAGTAGACTACTAGTGGAAGCACTAATGTGACATGTACCTCCAGCAAGGCTCCACCTCCTTAAAGTACCATGACCTTTTCAAACACAGATAAGGGCTAAAGATTCAAACACCAGAGCTATGAGGGACAACTCAAATTCAAACCCTGACAGCCCTAAAAATTAATGTAATTTTTGAGACAAAGTAGTTTTAAGAACATGGTTAATCTAAAGGTTAGAGAGACCCAATCATGGGCTGCAGAGAAGGCTCAGGAGTTAAGACTGCCTCACAAACAGAAGAGTTTGTGAGATCGGAACAGACTGAGTTCGGATCCCAGGTCCCGTGTAAAAAAACTCCAGGCTGAAAGGGCACAGCCTGCACGTTAGGCCTTGGTGGGCAGAGCCTGGGAAATCACAGAGAGAAGCAAGAAAAGAGGTATAAGCAATCCAGGATGATTCCAGAAGGCCCTCCACAGGGAGGTACAGCCCTCTCTAATACATACACACACACACAAACAAAATAAATTAAAAAAAAATTTACTTTTAGTCCCTATGGATTGCGAGTGAAAGTGCAGACAGCAAATAGAGTTAATCAATGATTACCAATTTTAACTTTAGAGCTGAAGATATAGATTTTTTTGCTAAAAAATTTTTAAATGAAAACTCCATTAAAAGATGGCTCAGTGGTTAAAAGAACTAGACACACAAACAGTAGAGCCTAAATTCAAATCCTTAAACCCCACATAAAACCTAAGTAACTGAAATTGTCTTTAATTCTAGCACATCTATCAGGGGCACATGGAAATCAGAGAATACCTGGATGATCAAAGGTTAACTTAGTGTATGTACACAGTACAAAACTAACAAGGAAAGACTGTCTCAAGGTAGAAGGTGAGGATCAACACACAAGGTTGTCTTCTTCTGACTTCCACATGGACACTGCGCACAAGCAAACTGCATTCACACGCAAATACAAAGTGTACACACACACAGACTTTATTAGAATAAAATTCCAGCAATGCCTTCAGAAAGTTCAAAGCCCATTTCCTCAATCAATTTTGAAACAATGAAGGGAGATGAAGGATGCTTTGATCACAATAAAAGCCACTAAATAAAGACAGATTTGAATGTATGAATGACTTATAAAACCAAAGGATTTTTCCATGTTCAGAGGCATTACCTATTTTTCACCAATAATATAGACTTTTAAAAACAACATAAATGAGTTAGGTTCTACTTCTCAGGAAAAACACCATTATTAGCAATGAGTTCGAAACCACAAGTACTACTGGCCAAAAATTTATGATTTTTCTTATAAAATACTTCACACTATTTAAAAAGAGAGGGGCTGAAACAAATTTTTTCATGCACACAAGATAGCATTCATTTTTGAATCTATAAAACCAGCAATTCTCATTTAAAGCAAGGAGAAGTAATTCAAGCCATGTGTTCAGAGTTAAATTTAAAGGATAATTAGCAAGGGAGTCATGGCATAAGATGTCACACTGAATTCTACTTCACAGACCAATATAAACTACGAAAATCACAAAACCAAAAATTAGAATATATACAACTGTAAAAACTAGAGCAGAAGGCCAATCATTTCTACACATCTGAAAATAACACTTGTAAGACAACTTGCTGACCAGATGTTATTTCAGTATGAAGCAACTTAAATATCTTCCTTCCTTGTAAGCTCCCAAATTGTCTCATTATGAAAAGGCCCTAATGTCATTTTTAGATAATAACCAAATACAAATTTAGCAGTCTCTTGTTCAATAGAGCTGCCAATTTTTTTTCTTAAAAAGAGCTCCGACTTCAAGGAGTACACTAGATAGTTCATTTTGAAGCCAAATATGAGTGGACCATAGCTGAGAAACAAACTTAGGTTATCCCAAATTTCATGTTCTAATGTGGTAACAGTTTCATGAACTTTCATAGTAATGGAACAAAAAAAGTCATGAATCAAAACATTTTCCAAGTACATACTAGGTAGACAAGTTAAGCAAAATGGGAAAATGTCTATTATAAGCCTCAGATGCTACCTGATGACATTCTTAATTTTTGGATTGGAAGAGACTGGGGGTCTGTTCATACATTCCAAAGGACTTACCTAATAGTCACATGAAGTTAGAAAGGCCCTGGACCTGCAACATTCCAACTTCCCACAACTCTGAATTTCCAATTAGTTAACCAATTTTTGCAGAATGCTGAATATAGGTGTGATTTCTTTCAGGGAACTTTAATTATATAGCTAATACCCTACTTTAAAATAACTTAGTGATAAGCAAGTAGTACTTTATTTCAGCTACTAGATATGACACAAACAACTCAAAATCAAGGAAAAGTAAGGATATACATTCAGAAAACATATTCCACAGACCTTTGCTCTTTTAAGTTTGTATTATGAGTCAGAAATATGTCAACCAACTTGAGGACCTCATGCTAAATGAAATAAATCAAACACTGAAGGATACTTCACATTTTCCATGTGAAAACTTCCAAAAAAGTCAGTACACAGAAACAAAATAAACGGTGGACAGCAAAAGGGAGGGAAAGACTTATATAAAAGTAAAAGTTTTGACTATATAGGATGAATAATCCATAAAGATCTAATCTATGGTATGAGGACTTTTGTTAGTAATATTGTTTGAGAGATTTTTCAACAAATTTCAGGTTCTCTTATCATGAACACATATGTAAAGATAACTAATGAGAGGACAGTAACAGTTTGGCTTTATTAATTGCTTATTATGGATTAAATGTCCCATTGCATAATATATCCAGTAAAAAATAAAAACAATGTTCTGTCGAAAAAAATCAAGTCCTACAAATATTCACATTTTGCATTAACTATAATAACTATTTACAAATGTTGGGCAGCTCAAAAACAGCTTGAATTATCAAATCAGAAAGGGCCAGGGAGATAGGGCCAGGGAGATAACTCAGAGGTTTTTAAAAGCACTTGCTGCTCAATCCTGAACATCTGAGTTCAATTCCCAGAGTTCACATAAAAAAATCAGACTTCTATAATCCCATCGTTTCAATGGCCAGAGTAGAGACAGGGACGGTACAATCAAGCCAAAAAACCAATGGGTTGGTTAGCCAGGAATAAGATATGCAGTGGAATAAGAGAGAATCTACTTCAAAAATAACATGGAACCAAGAACCAACTTTAGAAAGTTGTTCTGTAGTTTGTTTCCCCTCTCCTCTTAATTTTTTTTTTGGGGGGGGATATCAATTCAAGTACCTTCAAGGGTTGGAAATATAAACTGGCAAACTGCTTGCCTAGTGTGCACAAATACAAGGTTTAACTTACGAGGTAATTGGGGTGATGATACCTATAATCCCAGAAATAGGGAGATGGAACAGGGAGGATCAGAAGAAGGTCACCCTAAAATATATAACAAGTGTAAGGATACTCTGGACTACAATGAAATTCAGTCATATATATACAAATGCACATATATTTCACTAAAAACAAAATCACCTTCAAACAAAACACTGTGGAGTAACAACTGGAGCAGCTGAGAGTCTACTGAAAGAAGCCAAAGAGGTCAAACAAAGATGAAATCACAGCAGAGAGATAACAGAATTCAACCCCTATAGGGACATACCATAGCATTAAAATTTAAACAACTATGACATTTAAGTATCACCAGAGAGCCTAGCATGGGAAGAAGTAGCTAAACCAGACACAAATCAATCTTATTCGGTCTAGTATATTTCACTTCAGAAATATAATACAGAAATTTAAATTTCAGTATTTAGAAGCTGAGCATGGAATATTTCAGAGGTAGAAGCAAGAAAATAACAAGTTCAAGGTTATGCACTTGGCTATATAACTGAGTTTTCATGTTACCATTGAAGAAATTAAGAGCTCAGACAAATCTTGAATCAAACCAAATCTACACACACACACACACACACACACACACACAGTATGTATTTGTAAACAAATAACAGGATTAGGGGCCTATTAACATAATGAATGTCTCTCTGCACCATGGCTAGCATATGAAAAATTGCAACAGTATGGATAATCTTTATGAACAATGTTTTTCATAATATTCACACCAAAAAAGTGGTGGGATCAGAGAACAAAGACAATGAAACAGAAACTTCATACTAAAAAAATATTGGGAATGTAACAGTGGTAGACCATGTGCGTATTACATGTGAGGCCCCAAGTAAATTCCCAGTAACACAAACGCCACGCACCCCCTGCCCCCCAAAAAAGGAATAACAAGGTTTTTAGAGAGACCTTCAAAGCCTGGATAGTCTGGCTATGCTAAAGAGATTCCAGGAAAACATCTGTAAAACTGAGAAGGGATTAACATCTAAATAGATTGTTTTCCTTTACTATAATAAAAGTGTATCTTTTCAAAAGACCTTTGAAAGTGAGTATTAATTCAATTATATTCATACATCCCATAAACTATTGCCAAATCAAATTAAAATGTTCTATTTAATGTATTAACATAAAAAAGCACCCACGGATATATGTCCAGACCAATTCAAAAGTGTCCACTTACTACATTTTCTTTAGAGATCCTACAACCACCAAATTCACTGTTTTGGGACAAAAACAAAGACAAAAATGTATTCTTAAATGTCATCCTAACTAGTTTGTACCTGTAATCCCATCACTCTGAGAGGCTGAGGCAGGAAGACTGCCAGGAGATCAAGGTCAGCCTCACCTACATAGAAAGGAGGAAAAGCAGCACATCTTTCCTATCATTATCCTAAACTATGCCTTCTGCCTAAAAGTAGCCTCAAGAACGCTGCTGCACGTGGTTTACAATACCATTCTAGACATTTAATGAAGAGACTGATTCTAATTCACTTAGCTGATTGGTTACTCAATAGTTAGGACCATTCAACAGAAATACAAAGTAAACCAGAAATATGTACCACAAAATTTATAGATTTTTCATTACCCATAGTTTAATAAAGCATAGGGGAAAATAGTGTAAGAGATGTAATTTAGTCTTTACTTATCAATGAAATGTTTAATTCTGGTATACTAAGTCTGAAATCTAGTGTTAAGTTTTCACTTTATAGAATAACTAAAATAGTCGCTGTTAGATTTAAAGTGTTCAATGGTTACATGATGAATAGCTACTATATTTTAGCACAGAACTTGACCTATTCAAGTTTATAACATGTGCTTGTTCTCACCCATTATGAGCTTCAACTCCAATCAATACTGTATAACCATAAACTGTTGGGCAAGACTGGTCAAGTCAAAACAAAATGGAATTTACTGTAGTAATTAAAGGACCTATGTGCTTCAGACATTGTTAAGATAAACAGATAAACTGTGAACTTATTTCAATAAATATACTTATATACAAAATATTAACTTTTTGGCGATCTAGCCCCTCATGGTCCTCTAATGCCATGAGTCTGTTTCCAGCTGCCTACTTCTCTTGGAGGCTCCCTAGCCCCTCATGGCACTCCAATGCCATGAGTCTGTTTCTTGTTCCTTGCTCCTCATGAATTCTATGCCTATACACCATGAGTTTTCCTGGGCTCCCTAGCCCCTCATGGCACTCAACGTCTGGAGTCCATGAGTTCCAACCTTTCTCTTCTCTAATAAACTCTACCGTAATCCTCTAAAAAATAAAAATAAATAAATATTAACTTTTTTCAAACTTTTTAAATTTTATTTTTTAATTTATAGTGTATATGTCTGTTTTTATCAGAAGGCACTGTTTGTGTCTGGGGAGGCCCAGGAATGACTTTTGGGATTACCCTGGATTGATCTACCTTCACTTTGCTTTGCTCTGGAGTTTCCCAGGCTCCACTTTCAGAATCTGAAGTATACTCCTCCTGGCATTTTTACATGGGATATGGGATCCAAACTCAGGACCTTCTGCTTGCCAGGCAGAGGCTTAACTCCTAAGTCATCTCTCCACACACACACACACCCATTTTTTTTAAAAAACAGGTTCTCACTGTCCTTTTTTTGGAAGGTGGAGGTTGGGGGGGGGGCAAACTGCCCTCATTCTTCAGTCTTGTCTATTAGTCTCCTGAGCTGCTAGGGTTACAAGCATGAACAGCCATGGCAGGTTTAATTAATTTCAATATTCACTTTTAAAACTTTAGAAATTATGATACTCATCCAAAGGTGTTTTTCTTTCTCTAGAACCCCTATGCTCAAGGCAACATCAGTCTGACAGATACATAGCAAGAAAAAAAATTTAATTACATAAACTAGATTTCAAAAAACCTTAACAGACATCAAAGACCCACTGTTAGGTTGCAAACTTTCTACTGCCATACATTTTCCGTGATGTCCATAATGTTAAGTACAGTCAACTGTATTACTTTCATATCAATAATAATCATAGCTATACAGTAGTAAGATAGCTATGGAGCCAATACTACCTGATAATCCTGCCATTCTTCAAACCACAAAGCAAACAGGAATGTTAAGGTGTTGGTCTCCTCACCATTAGTGCCTTTAAAAGGGAATCTAGCATTCACTTGAATTACATTTGACTTCATACTCTGATCTAAAATATCACTTTCAATAACTGCTTATTTCAGAATACTTGGCTTAATTTCCTTCTATCTATATACCTTTCTCTCTCTCTGCCTACTTCTTTTCTCTCCCCCTTCCTTATAAAAGCAAAATATTAGGTATATTGTCTAAATTACACTAATCTTAAATTAGTGGTTCCTCACCACACGTTAATGTTCCCTTAACACCATGAATGCCCAATATTGTTCATTTGTTCATTCTCTCAAATCAGCACGAATTCATTAGGTATTATTTTCACTGAGTATCTCTTCTAGGATTATACTAGATTATAAAAGATTTTTCTTAAATAGTTCAGTCTTCCAAAAATCAAAACCTGGCTGAAGAAATTATACTGATGAAGGAAACAAAATTAAGTAGCAATATAAGGAAGAATTCAATTAAATACAAAACTACAAGCACCGAGGAGACAATGTAGGATGGTAGAGTTTGAAATGGCTTTCAGCTAACAAATGGAACCTAAAAGATAGAAAAGCAAATAAGATTTAAACAGACAGGAAGAGAAATTCAAGGACACAATGAACAATGTCTTACTAAGACATAAGCTTGGCTTAGTCTGGCTTAAGCAGCCAAAACAAAGAGGGAAATGGAGAAGTGTGGATCACCTAAACTAAGGAACTGGTAGCAGGAACAAAAAAGGACAAATGAAATAAAACTAGAGTAGTTTCTACATCACGGTTGCACACTGGAATCACCTGGGAATCTTTTTTTTTTTCTTAGAACTTTTGTTTGTTTTTAAATTCTGACTTAATTACTTCATGTACCTTCCAGTATCATCTGTGATTATAAGGACTATTGTATATCCAAAGACTCACTACCATTAAAGAAATCAAGGGAAGTTGGCAAATGTAAATATGTATAGAAGACTGAAACAAGAGATTATGACAAGAATGTATGTTTATAAAACAATGGCTTTAAAGAAAGAATCTAAGAATGGAAAAAATAAAAAGGAAACATTTCCAGATTATATCAGTCTAAAAAATTACAATCTAAACAAGCTTTACATAGTATCAATTCAGTTACCCATATTAACATTATTTACCAATATTTTTAAACAAAAATACTAAAAACTTACTTTTACTTTTTAATCAAGATAAAATTCACAAATAAAAAAATATAAAGTAAATCTTCTAAGATGTCTCTTGATATTCCCAAACAGAAAAAGCCTGAACCTACTTGCAATTCCTATGGCATTTTACATGCATCCATGATATACATAAATATATATCTCATTCAAACCCTGATAGAGACTATTCGAAAAGACCAGAACCCCATATACACTCTTACATGGTACCCAGGATACTGCTTTGCCTGTCACACATACTCAGTATGAACTCAGTGACAGGCCAAGACTCCATGTTAAATTCTGATAGTTATTAGAGATTTAAAATACTTCTGGGTGCTTTATAAATAAGCAAAATCTATCCCCAACTGCTTATGATTCTTCAGGCATTTTTGGCATTCTGTGATTACTTCAAATGCACTCTATTGACTTTCCCACATATCTTTACAGGTTGTTCCCATCCACACTACTTTTTAAAGTATTTTGTTGATTCATTCACTTATCCCAAAAAGAAAGAAGTCAATTCTCTTTACCATATATATGGGCTACCAGGGATATAATTCAAATCACCAGGTCTTCAAGCAGATGCCTTTTATACACTAAGCCACCTTGTCAGCCCACAACTGACTTAAACACAAAACCACAAAAATTCAGGAAAAGGATGCTTCAGGCATCTCTATGTGACAATTATCCAATCTTACAACATGCTTTCCTAAAAAGAAATCATAAACTATAAATATAAAAAAGCGGGATTTCAGGGGCCAGACAGGTAGCTCAGTGGTTAAGCCTGCCTTAGAAAAAGCTCCTGGCCCTGCAAGGCAGAACCTGGAAAATTCCAGAGCAAAGCAAAGAGGAGGTAGCTCAATCCAGGGTGATTCCCGAAGTCACCCTTAGGCCTCCACAGGCAATCACAGCGCCTCTGATACACACAGACACAAATACAGACACACACACCAATTTTTTTTATTAAATTAAAAACTGGGATTTCAGCATATATTTATTTTCCCTCCTGGTTATGATAATGGAATTTTAGTGGTGTGGATCACTGTCCTCAGAAGATACATGCTGAAATGTGCTAGCCATCAAAAGCGTCTATAATACTTACTTCCAAATGTTTCGGAGATATTTAATGTGTATGTGTACACATACACCTACACGTCAACTGATGAAACTAGATGAATATAGTATCACCGCAGAATGATTTTCTGTAAGGCTTAAAATTTTCAAAAAAGAAAAAAAAGTTCAGGTGGAAAAGGCCACTTATCAAGTCATTTTTTTTCCAAATCTTTGAAATACACCAACCATCTGAAAATAGTCAAGGACCTATTTGACATTAATAACTAAAACAACAGCAGATCCAATATGTCATAAAATATTCCTTTGACATAAAATACCTCTGTTCAAAGAAATGTTCTGATACTTACATTGCCCATGTACTCTGACAGCAGGTCTTGCAGAGCCTGGCGGACAGCATTACACTCTGCCACAATTCGTTCACGCCGGTCATCACGAGTGCAAGATGAGTCAGCCATCAGGGCAGCCCCACTAATGATGCTTTCCAGGCGCTCCTCCAGAGAAGGCCTAAAGCGCTCCTCACTGAAGCTCAAGGGGTCCACAATAATTTGTTTCTACAGAGAAAGAATTACTGGTGTTAGTACTAATTTCTCTTCCTTTCATTATTTGAGAAGGATAAGACAGTGCCATTTAGGAATGTTGGATTTAACGCAAACACCTAACAAAATTATTATTCTTGACAAATGAATCCCAGGTAAATTGGCATGTGGTAGAACATTTGTCAAAAACAGCTCTACTAGCCAACCTGAGACTTAGCTGAGTATGCTATCGCACATATGCAAACACCAAAGTGTCATATTTGGGTTTGGCCCATAGAGTATTAAAGTTATCCAATGAAAATTGTAAGAAAAATAAAAACTCTTAAGAGCAGAGTATAAAACTACTTTATAAAAATACAAGTTTTCGGGGCTGGAGAGGTGGCTCAGGGGTTAAGCCTCTGCCTTGCAGGCAGAAGGTCCTGAGTTCGGATCCTAGACCCCAAGTATAGATGCCGGGCGGAAGCCGGGGCGGCCTGCGTTTCCGGTCCTGGTAAGGCGGAGCCTGTGAATCCCAGGGCAGAGTAAACAAGGAGGAGGTGGAGGCGTCCATGGTGGTTCCCGAATTCGTCCGTGGTTCTACACACACACACACACACACACACACACACACACACACACACACACACACACACGCACAATTGAATAAATAAAAAAATTTAAAAAAATACAAGTTTTCTACCACAAAAAAGCAAGTAATAATACTAATTTTGTCCCTGAAGCTTCAAAAAGAATTGCATTTATAATGAATTGACACTTGTTTTCTTTATCTTAATTAATCAACACTATTTTGTATGTGAGTGTGCGTGAGTGTGTGTGTGTGTGTGTGTGTGTGTGTGTGTGTGTATCAGAGGGCATTATAAATCCCTGTGGAGGACCAAGGATATCTGTGTGTGTATGTGTGTCTCTGTATGTGTGTTTGTGTGTACGAGAGGGCACTATGGATCCCTGTGGAGGACTAAGGATATTGTTAACCTAGTTCCAAATGTTTCAGAGCTTTTTATGTGTTATGTGGTATGTACACATACATATACAAATCAATTGATGAATAATATATCATCACAGCATGATTCCTGTGAGGGAAATCATTCTGGATTGCTTCTACCTCCTTTCTGCTTTGCTCTGGAACTTCCCAGGTTCCACCCACCAGGTTTGGAAGTATAGGTCCCTGCCATTTCTGCATGGTATTTTTACATGAGATCTGGGTCAGAATTCAGGACCTTCTGCTTAAGAGGCAGAGTCTTAACCTGACCCATCTCTCCAGCCCCATAATCAACACTATTAATCTATGAGGCATTGCTGTCTTCCTTTACCTCCACTGACTTCATGTAAACCAAGCTTTGCCATTGATGAATGTGATCTTAAGTATAAATATTCAAGCTACAGTTACAATGTCAATCACCAATACTTTCATTAAATATAAGTTACCTCACACTAATAAATATGTTGACTTTAATTTCTTTATACAAATTAAGTCCTTATTAATTTCAAATTAAATGCCAGATTTTTTTCTACCAAAACCTTGGCATTTTTTTTCAATGAGTAAATTATTTCTTCCTTCCAAAGACCTCTCAACACAGAACACCTTATTGTTAACCTACATTCTAACTTATTTTTTAGTCAGATTTTAACATTACAGCATTTCTCAGGTCAAGGTTGAATACAGGACTGGGGATGTAGCTCAGTGACAGACCACTGACCTAAGCATAAGTTCAGTATCCAATACTGCCAAGATGGGTAGGAGGACCACAAAATGCTTTCTGGCCAAAAATATGAGGAACAAATGGTTACAGAATTTTAAAAGACTACAAAACTTTTACAAATAAAGAGGCTATGGCTCTAAGAATGTCGGTGGTTTCTAAAATATATTGCTTAGGACAAAGCATGTTCAATACTACCTTGAAAAAGATAAATGTCTAATATTGTCAAATTTGAAAAGAAAGAAAATAATGATCACTAAGTTATAAAATAAACTGTTACGGTTTTAGTCATTTCATGTTTAACCCTCCAGAACAATGAGTGTAGGCACAGTTCAATACTAGAGCATTTGCCTAGCATACTTGAGTCTTTGGGTTCAATAGTCTTTAATATGAAAAATAAATAAAGCTCCAGTGTAGCAATTCAATCCAAATAACAAGGTCTTTAGACACAATGCTATTGTCATACTTTATGAAAAAGCCTAGCTAAATCGCCATGCATATCAGTTGCATGCAAGAACCAACTGCCTAAGCCAACGCAAGAGAGGCACTACCCTTAATAAATATAGAGAAAAACATAAAGATGAAATTCACTTTATTATAGTAATTCTATTATTCAAAGCATTCAAATTATGAAAAGATGATGGCCACCTATAATGCAATGTTTTTGGAAAAAAAATGCTGACAATTTGCTTTAAACCAGCAAAACGCTGGTTGTGGTGTCACATGCCTATAATCTCAGCAATGAAGAGCCTGAAACAGGATGACAGTGAGATGAAGCTAGCCTGGGCTACACAACCAGCCAGACTCAGTGTAGAAACAAAAATCTTAAGCTGCTGCCATCTACTGGAAGCCATGAGGCACTGTGGATAAAAATAAAAACAAGACCCAGGAACATTAGTGTGTGGACACCAACTAAGGAATTCACACAAGGTATACACAGTAGAGATCTAGGCTAAGGAAATAATTTGAAATCTGCTTCTACTACATTTATTTTATTTTACTTTTGTTTTTCTACTTTTACAAGGATATTGGGTATTTACCCCAGCTTCCCTCCCTTCTCCCTCTCTACTATCCCCTCCCCTGCCCTCTCTTCACCATTCCCTCCCACTCCCACTCACTTTTCTGTCTGTATGCTTCTATGGACCCCCAAGTTTACTCTTGCTTGTTTACTTCTGTGGAGGCTCAGACCTCCAAGGTATATCAAGTTACCTCTCTTCAGGCTACCCTACTGGTATGTGCATTTCCCTTCACTCATCCAGCTTTAGACCCAAAGATTTCCACTCATCTTAGGTATAGTAACAGCTACCTAGGGAGCATTTTAATGTACTGTCTTCCTACCTATAATAAATTTATTATTGTCTTCCCTACTAATCTATCCCCCCCTTTTATGTTCTTATTCTAATTTACAGTAACAGGACTGGGTATCATTCTGACAATCGGGTCTTTTTATTTTAATTTTTTATTATTTATTATTTATTCAATTGTGCGTGTATGCGTGTGTGTATGTATGTGTGTGTGTGTAGAACCACAGGCGAATTCGGGAACTACCATGGACGCCTCCATCTCCTCGTTTACTCTGCCCAGGGATTCACAGACTCCGCCCTACCAGGACCAGAAACACAGGTCGCCCCGCCTCCGCCTGGCATCTATACATGGGGTCTAGGATCCGAACTCAGGACCTTTTCGCCTGCAAGGCGGAGGCTTAACCCCTGAGCCACCTCTCTAGCCCCGACAATCGGGTATTAAATCCAATCAGAAAGCTATTGGTTTTCTCCTTGGTATTCATGCTACTATTACACTGGTAGTAACCTGTTTAAGTGGCTACATTCTTACGTTCAGGAACAAATAAGTATATCTAGACAGATATAAAAGATTAGGATGACAGCAGTATGATATATCCACTACCTCTCATTAGCTCGTAAGTTCTTCAGAAACGGAGCCTCTGTAGGCTTTGTTACTGTAGTTTCCATAGTGCCTCATCTGACAGAAGGTCACAATGAACCAAACTCATAAGCTGTATAAAGAGGATATGAAAAAGAAAAAAGAGGGCTGGAGAGATGGCTCAGGGGTTGTGACTCTGTCTCACAAGCAGAAGGTTCTGAGTTCGGATCCCAGGTCCCACGTTAAAAAAAAAAAAAAAAAAAAAGAAAAAAGAAAAAAGATACCAATGAGGTGGCAGGGGGGAGGAGCACTTGCACATAAGTCTGATGATCTGAGTTTAATGTCAAACACAAAAAGTGAAAGGAGAGAGCCAACTCCCAAAAGCTGTCTTCTGACCTTATGGGAATACACAGTATATGTATGTACATATACTAATAAAAATTTTTAAAAGGAATGACTACATAAACACGGTTGCATAAAAGATTTCAAAAATTTAACAAATGACACAAGAAAAAAGAAAAGATAAATGTTTTAAGCTATTACAATCAAGTAAACTGATGATTTCTAACTTTTTCCTTAGATTGCAAATTTAATTGGAAAGTAAGTTTTTATCAAAAGACATGGTTGCATTTCTCCAAGAACCTGGATTTTTTTCTTTTATTGTTTTGTTTTTGACAACTGTTGAAGAGACTAGAAGTTTCTTTACAAATATAACTTACATCAAAATTGTTGAGGGCATATGCCAGTTCTCCTCCACCACCCTGCTGCTGAGAGGCATCATCTGATGCAGTAGCCTGGGCAGCATTGGAAATGCCTGTGACCGCCTGCTGCAGCTGCTTGTATATCAAGTCCCTGTTGGCCTTATAGGCTGCAACATCTGGGTGCTGGAGGCACGCCTGGGATGCAGTATAGAGGATGGGAACATTTTTCTGCAGGATTCCTCTAGCTGCAGCCATCTGATCACGATGGCCCACATCTTTCAATTCCTGCAAGAGTAAAATAAAAAATTAGAAGGTTCTTTTTCATTCGAATCAAACATTTTCACTAACAACCTAACTTGAAAGCTAATCAAAGAGCAAAGTATATGGTTTGAAAAGATTAATCTTTGTCTGGAATCACACAACTCTAGATTTTAATCTCTTTTCATTTTTCCTGGCTATTGTACCTTACTTTAAACACTGCACAGTTTCTTCTTCTACATAACAGGACCAGTAATGGTAATAGCTCTTTCAGCATTTTGAAAAGTAAATGGGATAATAATGAATGCATACTTAGCACTAAATGCACAAGTAAACAAGTCAAAACATAAAACTGGTCAGCATCTTGATTAGGCAGATATAACTTTTATAGGCATATGTATCCATTCCAACCAAAACAGAAAAGATCATATAGACACACATTTGAAATAAAATAAGATTAAATGGATTAAGTTGTACAAGTGCGCTACATAAATTTTGTGAAATTCAGACTAGAGATCATGTGTATATGAGAATGATGGAAACCAACTAGGTGAGGATGTGAACAGCTATTCTCAAAAGTACACAATTTCCCACCCTAATAATCATCTTGAAATACAAAATCTATACTTTCCTGACAAAGTAAAACCAATCAGTTTACAGACTATTAAAACATGAAATAGAGTTCCATGATTTCAACTCATGATTATAACATTTTGTAGATGTAACCATAAATGAAAAATGCCATGTTCCATTTTCTCTACCCCACACTTTAAAAGACTTGAGGTTCCTGGTCTCATTTCAACTAATAACATCTACGTAATAGGCTGGATGAGAATGAAAAGTGACAATACTCAAGACAGGAAGAGAGCATTTCTGGTAGCTAGTTGTTGATGAAATGTCTCAGAGAGAAAAGTCTTTGATAAGTGTTGGGAATAATACCAATCTCTAAATTGACTCCAACAGCACACAACATGTGAACAGAATTTCAGTATTAATGTCACTTAACTGAACACTAGATTAAAAATGAGTGTTTTTAAGATGAGCATTTACATATGTAAACACTAAAAGAAAATTGGCCAACCTAGAAAAACCAAAGTCAACTGCTCAAAAGTCTAAACTATACAATGGTTTTCTAGATGATTTTCTAATTAAGCATTGGAGACACCAACTGGCTTCCTTTTTCTAAAACTTTATCTCAGTATACATGTGAAGGTTTACATCTTTATTCTAACCTTGTACAATATAACAATTTCCTCCTAGAATTCTTTTCTCATTTGGAACCTGAATTTGCAAGTAATAGATCACAGCACTCCAAATACCCTGTAACATAGTACATTAAACCTAAATATTCAGAAACAGGACTCTATAGATTTACAGAATGAGTTATTTCAAGACTCCAGTTGTAATAAAGAGCTGTGTGTACAAGTTCTGTGGATATTTTCTAAATGCTTTTGCCCTCACCACAATCTCAAAGATTTTTAAAAGTGTTCTAGAAACACATTTGTCTTTTTTTTTTTTTTCAATTGTGCACGTGCGTGCATGCGAGTGTGTAAGCGTGCATGCAAGTGTAGAACCACAGGCAAATTCGGGAATCACCACCGACCGCCTCCACCTCCTCCTTGTTTACTCTGCCAAGGGATTCACAGGTTCCGCCCTACCAGGACCAGAAATGCAGGCCGCCCCCATCTATATGTGGGGTCTATACGTGGAGTCTAGGAACCGAACTCAGGATCTTCCGCCTGCAAGGCAGAGGCTTAACCCCTGAGCCACCTCTGCAGCCCCTAGAAACACATTTGTCTTTAAGAATTATATTGTTCTCTGTTCATGAAAAGACTTTGTAGACATCTTTAGCATTTTTAAGTGTTAATAAACTCAATCAGCATAGTCTCTTATAAAGGCTGTCATAGATATCTGGTCATTTAAAGCTAATAGCCTCAAAATAAATATTCAACACCTGACTTCCCGAAAGCACTGTCTAGTATAATAAATTTCTATTTTTCCAAAGCCTACATTAGGATAAATATTAAAAATAAAAATTAGGAGTCTATGGGTTTAGAGAATTGGTGATTATTTCGAAAGTCAATGGGGACTGTGGCAGGCCTTTATGTTGGGTAGGAATTAGGAATTTTCCAAATATAATTTACACAGTATTAGAGATAAATTTCAATCTATGATAGGAATAAAGACCAGTATCTTTTATCCTAGCTGCTAAAGGATTCTCCTCTGCCAAGCCTCAAGGTACATGGGGAAAGAGGGGTAGAAAGAATGTAAGAGCTGGAGTGTAGGGAGTTCTGTGAAAACTATCTTCTAGGTATGACAAGGCCATTATACATGTGAACTTACAGAAGCTGTGGTTTCTTGCACAAGACCTACATAAGATAGATGGAGGAATGAACACATGAGGTCTCAGGCTTCCTAAGGAGCTACTGAGAGTTAAGGGTTACTGAGGCAAGGAAAGTCATTTTCTTCAGTGACACAGCCACTGATAAGTTGCCCTTGCTCCAGTAAATAATCCCCAGCTAATATTCATGCAAGGAACACTAATTAAATTCAATGGTTAAAAAAATAAAAAGATATGAAAGTGGGAGACCTTGAAAGAAGCAGGAGAGGGAGGGAAAGAGACAAAGTAAACTTTATCAAAATATATTTATAAAATCATCGAAAAATTGGGGCTGGCTCAATGGCTCAGGGGTCAAGACACTGCCTCGAAATCAGAAAATTCTCAGTTCAGATCCCATGTAAAAGTGCTCTGTAGGCAGAGCCCTAGGAAATTCCAAAGCAAAGCAAAAAGGAGGTGGAAGAAATCCAGGATGATTCCCGAAATCACCCTTGGGCCTCTGATACACATTCGCATGCAAATATGCAAAAAAAAGTTTAAAAAAATAAAATCATCGAAAAATTAAAAAAACAAAAATATACATATCCTTTAGGATATTCAAGCAAGATTTTAAAGATAACTACTTTTATCTTGTATAAAGAAAATGGATTTGAATGCACTAGCACACCAAGATTTCTACATCGGAATTAAGCTTAAAAATTATTAATAATAATTGCAGGTAGGCCCTTGGGAGATAATTTGAAATAAAAGATATTATGAAAGTGTACCACCAAGATGACATTAGTGGCCTCATAGAATAAGGAAGAGACCCAATATCGGTCTTGTCAAATGATAGAGAAGAGCCCTTACCAAATGCAAGTGGATATGACACCTTGCTCTTACCTATCTCACCCTACAAAACCATAAGCTCAATAAGATTATTTGAAATGTAGTATTCAGTTATTACAACAAAAGTGGACTGAAATACCCTTACAGTCAAACACTATCGTTTAGAAGCTAAAAGGAGTGTAAACACTTCTAGACAGTAAATATTACAGCCCAAGAAACAAACAAGATTAGAACTATACTTAGAAACCCATTCTAGGATTCTAAGTCTAGGGTCTGCAACACTGAAAGTGGTTCATTCATTCATTCATTCAATACTAAGCACTTGTAGTCTACACAATGTTCCAGGCAGACTACAGAACTAATTAAAGCAGACAACAAAATTACTGTCCTTAGCAGCAGCTGAAGTTCAAGTCCCAGTTCCAGATGGAAATGGTGGTATATATCTGTAATCCTAGCACTTAGAAGACAGAAGCAGAATGAGTATGGGTTTAAAGCTACCTGGCAAGTTTTAGGCCATCCTGGATCACTGTAAAATTCCACCAGTAACAAAATCAGCTGTCTTGCTTAACTTCCTAGCCTTTGTAATTCAGTTCCTTCATCTAGAAATATTAATTCGTAACCACTTAGTATCTGTCTTTTGCTAAATTATGAAGACTGAATTGAGTCTATGTTTGTTTAAAAAGAGCTCACATCAGCAATCACTATATAGTAAAACACTTTGTTGTTTTCAGTGACATCATTATGACCACCATACACTTAGAAAACTTTAAGAACAAAAAAAAAACCCGATAAATTTCCAAGAGCCTATAGACCTTACATACTTTTTCTTAATAAATAGCTGCTACTAAATTACACAAAGTCAACTGAGGATCTGCCATATATCTATTAAATACTAAATATTAGTCCTTCAGAGAATACTACCTTCTTTGGACTAAAATTTCCTACAAAAATTACAAGCTCACTAAGGAGTCAACTATAACATAACATGCTTAAGAAAGGGGGGGGGGAGCCAAAGGTTAAGCATCCATCAATTAAAAAAAAAGAGTACCACCACAGACAGGTGTAGTGACACACACCTGAAATTCCAATACTCAGGAGGGAAAGACAGGAGGATTACTGAGAATTCAAGGTCAAACTGAGATACACAAGGAATGTCAGGCCAGCCACAGCTACATTACAATACCTAAAGAATACTGAAAGAAAAAAAATAGGGTAAAGACAACAGTATGCAAATGAAGCTAGGTATAAAAATATCCAGAATGAAGTTTTCAGCTGGATGAGCAGAACTTTTCATTTCCAAGAAAAGCACTAACATATAATGATACACATTAAAGTCTAGGTTCATAAAAGACCACTACGAGAGCAAAAGTTACAAAGGAGTCGAAAATCAGACTGTTTAATGGCTTAAGGTTGAGACTGAAGATTAAAGAATTAAGTAAACTACAGCTGGGAGTGTAACTTAGTAGAAAAAATTTGTCAAAGCCCTAGGTTTTTGTTCCCCACTATTGGTGGGGAAGAGAGGTGTGTATTAAGCAAACTGTAAATGATCATGACATGTTGCAAACTCAAGAAAATGGGAGGGTGTATCACTCAAAATCTTAACAGAGAGCTTAAGACCAGATGGTTCAATGAGTAGGCACCTGGACTCAAAGCTGACAGTCTGTGTTCAATCCCTAGAGCCTAATGGTAGAAAGCAAAAACAACTTTAGAAAAGTTGTCCTCTAACCTCCATAAGTGTGATGTGCATTCTCTTTCCTCCAAGTAAACAAATAAGACAAGTATTTTGTTTTCAAAAAAAAAAATCAACAGAATAAAAAGTAACATTATCAATATAAGTGATTTAAAGATGACAGTTTCAAAAGTAGAAGCAAAGTACAGGGTAAACATAAGGCTATTATTAGAACACTTCGGCTTGAAGAAACAAGAGGAATCCGTTACCACCAGAATCCAAAGAGCAAGGCATATGAAAAATGCCTTCTGACCACCACCCAACAAAATCCAGCAGAGAAGGAGCCTATGAGTAACAGCCCATCTTCACTCTCACCTCTCTTCTAATTCCCTGTTTATGTCCCCAGGAGCCAAACCAAGATATGACCTAAACAGGACAAAAAAGTCCATGGATGTTTACAAGCAGTTTTGTTCCTGAGATACAGAATAGGGCAAACATGGGTGGAAAACTGATAACAGAGGGACAAGATGATCCAGTATGCATTAAATACCGCTAAGATTTTGTGACATTTCACAAACATTTGACACTTACTGATAATTCTTTTTAATATTTTAGGGATTAGGCATGGGAATCCAATAAATTCATGTCACATAAAATTAAAACACAGACAGCATTATTTTCACTGAATTTCTCCTGCACACAAATTCTGGACTGCTACTAAGTGCTATCTCAAGAACATCATTTAATCAGATGCAATGACACCAAAGTATCCAGGAAGACTAGACTGTAGGATCACAAGTTATACTAAATTACTTAAAACCAAAGCACAATGACTGACAATTACAGTTTTTTAACTGAATGAAAAGATACCTCTTAATTTATATTTATGAGCAGTGCCTTCTGACCACTCAACAAAACCCAGCAGAGAAGGAGCCTGTGAGTAACAGCCCATCTTCACTCTCACCTCTCTTATAATTCCCTGTTTATGTCCCCAGGTGCCAAACCAAGATCATAGCAGCAAAAGAAGGTAATGGTACCATCAGAAAATTAAGCAAAACCAGCTTTTTTCCCAGAAGATAATAGAATACATTATAAAATACCTATGAGTTATGAATATACCTGTTGTCTTTTAGCTGCCATAATGTTCAGCTTGTCCACCTCAGGTTTCAGGGCTTTATACTGTATTCCCAAGTCTTGTTCATTTCCAGCATTCCTCAGTTTTAAGATACCATCTTCTACCTAAAAAACACGCCCCCCAAAAACAAAAATTCTGAACAAAATAAGTCTACAGATGAAGATGATGATGCCTTCAAATTTTATTTCTTTAGTAGTTAGTAATAAAGCAATTTAGACTTAAGTCTCTTTAGCTGAAAAAGTCTTCATATTATATGGGTGCTTTGTAAGAGATGGGATGCACAGACCTCTATCTAAAAATTTACAATACACTATATGTTGTTTTGTCAATTCCAGAACACTAACAGCAGAAAACTATTCTTCAGTACTGCAAAAAAAATGAACAATTAAAACACATTTTAGTTCTAAAGAACTAAGACAATACCTCTCACAACAGCCTGTGTCATGTATACTTCATAGAAAAAAAAATTAAGCAAATCATTATGGTGCACTGAGATAAACCAAATTCAAAACCAAAGTAAATCCTGAGGCATGTCAAACCAAATATGGCCAGCAACATTATAGCTATGGACCCATACTTACAACTTTCAGCTGAACGAGTAATTTGTAGACATCTGCCATATCAGCCAAAATCAACAGCCGGGTAACAGCAGAAAGTAAAGCTCGAGCTGCCCGAACCATGTTGCCTCGCTTCACAGAAGAGCATGGATCATCTGCAAACTCTCCTGCAGCAGTCTTCATCAAATCCCCTGTTTCATAGAATGAAAAAACAAAACATAGCAATTAATGCAACTATTTATCTACATTTTTAAAAAATTTAATAGTTCAAACCTTATTTATTTCACATACATATTTAAGGGTCCTCATTTTTGTACCTTGTCTCTCTTTTTTTTTCATAATTGTCACTTAAATAAACACATTCTCATATTCTGATACAAAACCTAATATTCAAGTGACTAGAAACTATAATATCATGACACTTAACAATACTACTTTCTTTGGACCTAATGATAATACATCTTTTCAAAAACATAAAGTCTAAACTCTTGGGATAGGACTCAGAGGATAAAAGTGTTTACTGAGCAAACAGGAGGACATGAGCTCAAATCCCCAGATCCCATGTAGAAAGTGGAGTGTGGTTACAATGCACCTATAATCCCAGCACAGATAAGGGGTGGAAGGGAGGCAAGGCGACTACTGAAACATTTTTGATGCTGTCATTAACTCCAGTTTCTCATCCAACATCATTCTCTGGCCTCCACATGCACGCACATACACACACAGCAAGAAACAGTGGTACATGCCCGTAATCTCAGCACTTGAGAGGATTATACGGTCAAGGCCAAATTCAATTATATAACAAGTTTGAAACCAACCTGAGCTACATGTAAAGGAGGGAAGGAGGAATCGACAAGGGAGGAAAGAAAAAGGCAGAGGGAAAGAGGATAAAAAGGCAAATAAAAATTATCAAAGGGTCCATCAAGATAGCTCAGTGGTTAAAGGTGATGGTTGCCAAGCTTTGACAGCCTGCATTCAATCCCTAAAACCCACATGGAGAAAATGTATTCCTTCAAGTTATCCTCTGACCTCCACACAAGTCATAACATGTACAGACTAAACAAACAAACAAATGTGAAAGAAAAGAGTTGTTATATGTTGAAAGTAGTTAATACATGCCTGTAATTCCAGCACTAGGGAAGCTGAGACAAGCCCTGTCTCCAAAAGAACAGCAAAAATGCAAAAATGAATCATTGCTAGGCTAATATTATTCTGTACTCGCAAAAACAATTAGTGAACAGGTATACAACTTTTAGCAAAGGAATTAAGCTAGAAATAACAAAATAAATTCTACTATAAGAAAATTCAGCTAATACAATGTTAAATTCGAGAATCTGCTCTCTGTAAACTTGCATCAATTGCATTTGTAATATTCATTTCAAGTGGTTAATCATTTTAAGTACCTCTTCTCCCTCTTATTCTTTCTTTTTCATGTGTGCATGTGCATTCATCTGTGTTTATTTTAGGTGTGAATTCAAGATTAGGAAACAACCATGTGTGTTGCTCCTTGTCTTCTACCATGTTTGAGACAAGGTCTGTTTTGTTAATTTTTCTGTTCTGCAAACAGGATAACTGGTCCGAAAGTTCCTATGATTCTCCTGTCTCTATTGCCCATCTCACCGTAGGAATGCTGGGATCACAGTGGACAATGGGCTTCTACATGGATTCTGGGGACTCAAACTCAAGTCCTGATGCTTACATAAAAAACACTTTCACACTTTTATCCACTGAGCCATCTCCCCAGCTCTGTTGCTCTTTTTTTATATACAAGTAGAAGGCCAATGCTGTCTCTTGTCCATCAGTACAGACAGTACAGATAGTATCTGTATAGTAACTGTTTCTGGAGTTCCCCTTTTTTGATTGTGTATATTTACTTCAGATTAAGAACTTAAAGCTATATGCTATCTCTCTTCCATGACTTTCTCAAGAAGCCTACCTATAAACTTCAGTTGTACAATATACATTTAGGAGGAAAACTCACTTCACATTCATATTAATTAAAATTAGAAAGAAGCACTACACAGTAATAAAAGCAATGACAATCTCTAGATATTTTTCAGGTTGGAAATAACTCATGCAGGAAATGGTTGCAAGCACCTATATTATATAAATCCAGCACTAAGGAGGCTGAGACAGGAGGCTCATAAATTCCGCAAGTCTATAAATTAAATCCTGTCTCAAAATAAAAGGAAAAACTTAAACTCATGATGGAAAGTTTGTTTCAAGGGTTTTCTGGATTTATGTACTTTTTCTTTCTATTTTTATGTGGTGCTTATATGTGTGTGTGGGGGGGTGATTATCAGAACTCTCCCTTCATTGCTCTTCTTCACTTCATTCAAACACAGATAACAATGATCTAGAATGAAAAGCTCCAAAATAAAGTCACTTTTGTGTGTTCATGTATATGCAATGCACATAGATGTGGACTTGAAAATTCAACTCCAGTATCATCTCCCAGAAACTGTCCACCTTTTTTACAGACAGATTAAAATAATCTGAGACCTGGACCAGCAAAGCCCAAAGATCAGTATGTCCTCACCTCCTCCTAGGGACTACCTACAAGTCTGGCTTTACTTTGCAAGGGTGCTGGAAGTCAAACATGCTTAAACAACAGAAAGTTTACTCACTGGACTCTCTCTTCAGCTCCTTTTCTTTTTTTTTAGGGGGGGGGCTTAGGATCAAACCTAGGTCCTTCTGAATATTAAACAAGTGATCTATCACCAAGTTACATTCATAGCATCTAAAATAATTAAGAAAAGTATCAAGCCCTTTCAATGAAGACAAATGTCTTTTAAACGAATGGTCTGGGTCAAAGACATACCAAAGAATTAAGCTGTGCAACTACTTTAAACTATATTCTTAAAATTATAAAGAGACGTTGATATAATCTTCATAATCTTTGGTTAGGTAGTAACGCTTAGCTATGATACCAAAAGCACAAATAACAGAAGAAAACTGCAGTTTAAATATGTTTTAAAACGCAATAGGGATGGAAATATGGTTCAGGGGTTAAGATTCTCCCTTGAAAGCAGAAGGACATGAGTACAGATTTCAGACCCCATGTAAAAATGCTAGGTAGAAATGGCTGTAGTCTGCACTTCTGGCCCGGAAAGGTAGAGCCTGGGAAACCCCAGAGCAAAAAGAAAAGTAAAGTAATCCAAGATGTCCCCGAAGTCACCCTTAGGCCTCCATAGGAATACACAGTGCCCTCTGATACAGACATACGCACGCACGCACGCACGCACGCACGCACGCACGCACGCACATGATGGTCAACTTGCACTAGCAAACAGAAAGACAAGTCCAAATTTCAAAAAGGTATCCCTTAAACCTACTATAGTGACATGCCTGTGATGGTTAATATTAACTGTCACCTGATACATAAAAGTAGGATTCCAGGTGTAACAGAGAGATTCTCTTAAGGCCAAGTGGTCTTGAATGCTTTGGTTAAGATGAAAAGTCCCACCCATTGTGGATGGCATTAGTCCCTGTATAAATGGATGGGCTCAAGAGTTTGGGCTCAAGAGATGAGTTTGGATCCTAGACCCCCACTTACAGACACCGGGCGGAAGCGGGGGCGGCCTGCGTTTCTGGTCCTGGTAGGGCGAAGCCTGTGATTCCCGGGGCAGAGTAAACAAGGAAGAGGTGGAGGGGGCCATGATGGTTCCCGAATTCGCTGGTGGTTCTACACACACACACATACATGCACACATGCACACACACACACACACACACACACACGCGCACACACACATACGCACACATACATACACACACACACACAACTGAATAAAAATAATAATAAAAAATATTAAGGGATGGCTCAGGGGTTAAGATTCTGCTTCATAAGCAGAAGATCTTGAGTTCAGATCCCAGGTCCCATGTAAAAAGGCCAGGCAGAAATGGTGGTGGCTTTTATTTTTGACTCTGGAAGGCAGAGCCTGGGAAATCCCAGAGAGAAGCAAAAAAGGAGTTAGAAGCAATCCAGGATGACTCCAGAAGTCACCCTTGGACTGATTGATACACACACACAGACATACACACACACTCAAATGGATGGACAGATGGACAGATTATTTTAGATTAGATTAGATTACATGGATAGATAGAATAAGGTAAGTGAACGAAGAGAGAGAAACAAAGGCAGAGACAGAGAGATAAAATAAGGTGAGCTGAATACTGGCAGGCGAAGTAAGCAAGCACACACACATGGATCTTTGCTCTCTGTTTTTGCCGTGGGTAGGAGGATGTGACCAATTCACTCACTGACTCTCCTGCCATGGTGAACTATAATCTTGAATTGTACGTTAAATAAAGTAGGTTTTTATCCTACATTGTTTAGGTCAGGAGTTTTATTACAGTAACTAGCTATGAAACTAAAATAGGGACTAACATCATATTGAGAATTTGAAACTATGTGCCTGCTTTGGAAAACAGTGTGGCAGTTCCTCATGAAGTTAGTGAATTACCATATAATCCAGAAATTACACTGCTATACATATACCCAAACACTTGTATGTGAAGGCCCACAGCAGCACAATTTGTAATAGCTGAATAGCCATACATATATATAATCAAAAAAACTGGTCATAAAAAGAAATGAAGTGGTCAGAGATGGCTCAGCGTGTTAATGGCACTGAACTACACAAACCTGATGACCCAAGTTCAATCATCAGATCCCATGTAAAAGTGGAGAGAATCAACTCCACAAAGTTATCCTTTGTCTTCACATGCATGTCATAGCATGTTTTCACACAATTTTTTAAACATTTTATTCAGAAAATTTTATTGGTCATTTGGATTATACTTATTTACCAGGAGGATGATCCCATCATACTTCTGCTGTAACCAGCACATGTCCTCCTCTTTGCTGATGCTGTGGTTGGCTCCAATGAAGCCTGTCCTGTACTTCTTGTCTGTGATGCTTGAAAGATACTGAAACCTGGCCTACCCAGCACTACATAGAAGTCCAGGCTGTACATACCAATGCTGGGATTATATTTGATGCCCAGGTCAATGTGTTCCTGGATACCAAAACCAAGGTTTCCAGTATTGAAGAATTTATTTTTTCTTAATTCATATTCCCACAACTCCAGACCTTTCTCCAGGATTTCTTCTGCCTTGGCCTCACAGACCATGCAACAATTTATTTTTTAAAATAGAATACTGGTATGGGTTACACTTGGATGACATTTTACAACATTATACTAGGCAAAAGAAAACAATTCTAAGATAATTATTCCATTCATATGAAATGTCTGCAACAGGCAAATCCACAGAAACAAAAAATGTAAGAAGACCCCCCTCACCACTCTTCCGTGTGTGTGTGTGTGTGTGTGTGTGTGTGTGTGTGTGTGTTTTTATGTTTGTGTGTGTAAAATAAATACAAGGCCTCTGCTGCAGGTATTCTGCAAGCTGCTCAACAAAACAGCTTATGGGAACAAGGTTGTTGCTGTAGCTTAGCAAAAGAGTTCATACCAACCCAGGAGCCAAGGAAGGCTATACATGGGCTCAACAACATGATCTTCCACTCACAAGACTGACCTGGCTATACCTGTTGCTGAACGCCAAATCTGCCAACACAAAGAGCCCATATCCACAAACTTCACTTGCCAGACAGAATGTCTGTACAAGTATGCCCATGTATGCCAAACTACTTAGCCGCTTCCTCCATCATATCCTGCCCTTTATTTTTGACTCTGGGAAGGTAGAGCCTGGGAAATCCCAGGCAGAAGCAAAAAAGGAGTTAGAAGCAATCCAGGATGACTCCCGAAGTCACCCTTGGACTGATTGATACACACACACACACACACACACACACACACACACACACGCACACAATCAGATGGATGGACAGATGGTTTCCCCCATCAACTAGACAACTTTCTGAAGGCTTGCTCAGGGTATAACTCAACTCTTTTCAAATTTGCCCAGAGCTTGAGGTTTCAATTGTCAAACTGACACTGTACCTAATTATCAGACAGTAGTTCCAGGCTAACCAGGAATGCACAGCAAAACTCTATCTCAACTCTGCCTCCCCAAAAGACCCTTAAACCAAAGTCCATATAAATGAATTAAAATACTTCAAAGATCAGCAATGTTCACATGAATAGGCAAAAAGCCTTTTATTTTTAAAGTTTTAAGAGTAATCTTTTACTTTTATACTGGGGGGGAGGGGGGTTGCATACATACAGTACACACAAATATGCCACAGCACAAATACAGAGATCAGAAGGTAATCTGATCTCTGGTTTCAAGGATTAAACTCAAGTCACTAGATTTGCACTGCAAGTCCCTTTACCCTCTGAACCATCTCACTTGTCCCCAAGCAAACAGTCTTACAATTTTAGTCACTTAACCTTGCCAAAGTAATCCCCAAATTACAGATCTTGAGTTTCTAATCCTCCTGCCTCACAACATGTCTGTATACAATCCTACCACCTAGAAGTCATCACAGGCAAGAGATGATCAAGATATCCAAACCAGCCTGAAATATGTTAAGACCCTGTCTTAAAAAAAGAAAAAAAGGGGCTTGAAAGATGGTTCAGGAGTTAAGAGTCTGCACCTCAGAAGCAGAAGGTCCTGAATCTGGATGCCAGGTCCCATGTAAAAACGCCAGGTGGAAAATGGAGGCGGTCTATACTTCTGGCCCTGGTGGACAGAGCCTGGTGGACGGAAGAGGCACAAGCAATCCAGGATGATTCCCGACACACACAAGCATACATATACGCACACACACAATAATTAATTAAAATATTTCTTAAAAAAAGAAAAGAAATATGCCACCAAGCTTCCAAAGGAAAGCAATGCTGGCTTTGATCTGAGATGTTGAAGCAATAAAGAGATGACAATCTTTCATTCCTCTAATCTTTATAGCACAGATTAATTAAAAAGGAAAACATCTGGTCTTTCTGTGGACTATCAAAGCTTGACCTGCTTCACCTAGCTGATTCGTTTAAACACATTTTTTAAAGATCTTTCCAAGCTAATCTAGGATTCCCTCTAGTTCTCAATGGACTGCCCATTTGTTTCACATATCACATTAACAGTTTCGCATGCCAAAAGCCTGTACTATATGTCAAGGAGTCCTAATAGATAGAACAAAGTAGTATGTTCTCTAAAACAATACTAGGGATATGTTTAACCTGGTCTCTGATCAAAATCTATTTTCAAATTATTGAGAAGAGACAGGAATAAATTTTACCTGCCCAGTAGAGAAACATGGCTTGTCTTCTACAAATCATGTAATTCTCATCTCAAGTACCTTTAATAATAAAATGTGTGTTCCTTTCCACTCTAAATAGTAGATATATAACAACTAAAGCTGTACAGAGAAAATAAAGATCATGTTGCATTATCATGGGTAATGAATGGAAAAACTTCAACATACCAACAAAGTTTATCCCAAAGTGGTATGGCCTAATAAATAATTGTTTTTCTGGTGGGTTTTTCTGTTTGTTTGGTTTTATGTAATGAATATACTTTTAAAGAAAACACTTTAAAAATAAAAAAGTTTAAAACATCAGAAATTCACGTGTGCAATAGATAAAATCCAGATTTCAGAATTTCATTCTTCTTTATTTAAATATTTTATTTCAGAGAGAAGAAAAAGGAGACAGACAGAGGCACAGAAGGCTCATGCTGCCGTGGCACACAGGTGGAGGTCAGAGAACAACCTTCTTTCCTTCCATCACTAGCGTTTCCAGGGATCCAACTCAAATCACCAGGTTTTGACCAGGCACCTTACCCACTGCGATACCTCACTGGCCCCCAGATTTTCATTTTTCTAAAGTATGAAAAGCTTATAAAGCCCAGCCTCAAACTCATGACCTTCCTACCTCAGCCTCCCAAGTGACAAGTATGTACTATTGTACCTGGGTTCTAAAATCTCATGACCTTCCTACCTCAGCCTCCCAAGTGACAAGTATGTACTATTGTACCTGGGTTCTAAAATCTTTTATGAAAACATTACAAATCAATAATCCAAAATACAGGTAAATTCCAATCTCATTTTTATGTTCTATTTACAGCTAATACAGGAGAGAAGGTTCAACTATTACAAATACTTCAAGTATTTCTTAAACAGAACATACAGTTTGTTATCAACTGCCAAATTCAACAGAGAGAAGATATTTTAGGATATAGAGAAAAGATATTTTAGGATATCCACATGAACGTGCTTTTTGAAAACCAGCAAAGGCGTCTGTGTTAAAGTAACAGTAGTTTCCAGATAAAGTTAAGTGCTATCAACCACCCTAAATGTTAAAATTATTTGTTTCCATGAGATGAGGATGTAGCTCAATTGGTAGAAGTGTTTGCCTAGCATGCACAAAGTCTGAATTCCATCCCTAACAACACATAAACTGGGTATGATAGTACATACCTGAACTACCAAGCAATCAGGACATGAAGCAAGAGGATTTAAAATCATCCTTGATTACACAATGAGTTGAAGGACAGCCTGGGATATAAGATACTCTAACTTAAAAAAAAAAAAAAAGGTAGATATACATGAAAATATACTTATCATTTCAAAATCAATTTCATGGCCATTCAGGGAATTCTGATTCCCATATTATTTCCCAGTAACCTTGCTCAAGTACCTTTGATCTCTTTAAACCATTAGTAAGTATATTTTAACTATCTGAAATAGTTTTTTCTTCTTCCTTATCTTGTGGTACTTACCACCAGTGCTTTATTTAAAATTTTTAATTATCATTACATCCATTTATAATGACTAAAACTTTGAAAGGTAAATAAAACAATATTAAGACATCTTTAGTCTGCTGGTACAAAATAATGTAATTAAATCATATTACTCAATGGAAGATGCTATCTAATCATTAAATATTATATTCTTTTAACTCTTTATTATCATCCATTTACTCTTTATTTTGCAAAGTAACAGATCCAAGAAAAATATGTTAACTTCAAAACAACCAAGCTAATATGCATTTTCTGCTCCATCTCATTCCCATACCTTCCCTTACATTTTTAATTATCTTTAGCATAGTAATAAGACTTGTCAATAAAGATAAACAAGCAAATTAGTTGCCAAGAACAAATTAGTTGCAAAGAACAAATTAGTTGCAAAGCTGTATCCAGGAACTCACTGCAATTAGAGTTGTCCTCACCAGACCTGCATAATGATTGACATACCAACATGCCGCCATAGACTAATGAGGAACTCAAGAGAGGTAAGAACACACAGTGGAAATCTTGGGGATTAGAGCTGGATGAGTGAAGGGAAATGCCCATTATCAAGGAAGTGGTTCGAAGAGGGACAACTTGGTATGCCACAGAGGCCTAAATTCCCACAAGAGTAGACAAGCCTCAGAGAACGCAAGGGTCCATAGAAGTGGCCAGGCAGGAGGTTAAAAGGGAGTGGAATGGATTGATGAGGGGAAGGGAGGGATGATGGGAAGGAGGGGAAATGGAGGGAAGAAGCGATTAGTACTCTATATGCTTGTAAAATTTAAAAAACTTTTTTTTGAAGAAAAAAAATTATTGCAAAGAACAAAACATTCACAGGACCTGGATAAAGAATATACCATCCTGTCCACTTCTACCAGACTAGTCAACACTAAGACACATTTAGCAAAAACCCTGGGCCTCTAGAAGACAAACCATAGTTACAGAAACACAATCAGTCAGAGGACCAATATTTTTAGATAACTTTATGTTACCTTTTCCTTTGAACTTTACCTTTTGTAAATCACCCAATCTATACTAACTTGCTGTTATTTAAACTTGAATCCAGAGATCCACGAAAACCTTTCAACATACTATCCTTTCTACCATCTTTTGTGAGTAAGGAAAGGAACTTTGAATTTTTAACTTTTTCCAGTTGACAGAATAATTTTTTAAATTGAAATAGTGTACCACACATATTCGTGTTCTCATTTTCCTTACTAAAGTGCACCCTGCTGCTATTCAGAAAAACTCAAAAGAAAGACACTTATTTCCTGATTACACATTCAAATAAATACATAATATGCACTTCAATTTGGAATTACTTTAAGAAATTACACTAGAAACCAAGTTATTCAGCATCACAGCTGAGGTCATGCCAAAGCCAATATTTTAAAGATTTTTAAAAATATTTTATTTATTTTTTTTTTGTGTGTGTGTGTGTGTGTGTGTGTGTGTGTGTGTGCGCGTGTGTCTATCAGAGAGCACTGTGTGTTCCTGTGGAGGAAAGGGTGACTTCAGAAATCATTCTGGATTGCTTCTACCTCCTTCTTGCTTCATTCTGGGATTTCTCAGGCTCCACCCACCAGGAAACAAAAGTGTAGGCCACCTCCTTTTCCACCTGGCCTTTTTACTTGGGACCTGGGATCCAAACTAAGGACCTTCTGCTTTCTAGACAGTCTTAATCCCTGAGCCATCTCTCCAGCCCCCAAAGCCAACATTTTAAGATCTACATTAAACTGGGCATAATGGTGCACATCTTTAATCCCAGCAGCTGGGATCCTTAGAGAGATTGCTGCCAAGTTCAAACCTAGCCTGAGCTAGAATGAGACCCTTTCTAAATAAATAAACAAACAAATAAATAAATAAATAAATAAACAAATAAATAACCCTGCAGGTATGGTCGTGATGCCTATAATCCCAGCACAGGGAGGATGGAGGCAAATGGATTGGGAATTCAAGGTCATTCTCTGCTACACAGCTAGCTCAAGGTCAGCCTAGGCTGCATAAAACCCTGTCTCAAAACTTTAAGAAAAAAATCTAAAATGTAATAACTTTGTCTGTTATATTGTACAAATACCTTAAGGTAGTAATATTATCCTCTGTAGCTTAAAACTATTATTATCCCAGTGGGTGATAGTTCTGTGAGTTTAACAAGACAGAACTAAAAATAAAAATTAAAAAGAGTAATTTCAAAATGACAGAAAACATTATAATTTAATAACTTCACTTTTCTTTCCTCACTTCAAACTTGGCTAGACTAGCATTTGAATTTCTGCAGAGCAGCATATGCTCACACAAGGGTAGTGATCCAGAAGCAGACAGCATCCTTGACACATCCCAAGTCAAAGAAAATATAGCCTCAGCCCTAGAGACTTACTGACAACTTAAGACATAAAACCCCCAGATGACAACCAGCTAATCACTTTCCAGAATTTATAATTTGTTTTTCCTGCTTAATTTAAATGAAAAACAAGAGAAAATTAATATATTAATTGAACCTTCAGAGTTGTGAGGGTCAATAATAATTTTTTTACTTACAATCCTCAGTGACAAAGCAGAGTAGGAAATAGACTAGAGAAACATTTTAAGGCATCATTTTAAGAGAGACATTTTTAAAAAAAAGAGCATGTACCCCATCTTTCATCACTTTTGGCTCATGGTTTTTGACCAGAGAGCTGAGGTCCTCTAGCTAGAGTAATAAAAATAGGCTTTCCCATGGAGAAATGGAGAGAGAGAGAGAGAGACAGAGACAGAGACAATTGAATGAGAAATAAATCCATACAGCAAAAGAAAAGGGTAGATAATAAACCAGAATTCAAAGCAAGAATGAGAAAAACTAGCTGATTTCTTATTAAACTAACTTAAGTTCTTACACTAATCTGAAAATTTAATTGACTTAACTTGAATCTTTTTCAAAATATTAAAATATTTTTCTGTTGTGGTATTCCAAGTGCATTAGTAGAGGCTAAAAGCCATTAATACCCAACATTCTAAAGAAGAAAGACATCATTTTTCTCCTATGAAAAAGTAGAGTCCATATGTAAAATCAAGCTTGTATCTCAACATGATTCAAACCCTACTAATCAGACTAGACAATTAGAATGCACTTTCACACACATGAAGCTCTCTTCATAGTTATGTCTTCACATGAATTCAGTAAACCCAGACTTCACTGTTTTCTGTCTCTCTCTCAAACCCTGTTCAAAGCAGTGAACTGACAGTTAGATGATCACATCTACCTTTTAATATCCATCATCCCAACTCCTTACATTAGCTGTCAACATCTACACTGGACAGGAGACCAATTTTCATCTTCTTCAATCTGACTCTAGTCAGTTGCCAAAGGGGGAGGGGAAACTGTACCTCAAGAAACTGACATCTTGTGCTCACTATCTTTTTTGTCGGGGATGAAATATGATTTTCTTTAAAATTGCCTTGCCAAGACTCACGATGAAAAAAAACACACACAAAAACACATTCTAACAAATGCATACCATGTACACATAAGAACGCATGCACATTATTCTCTACATACAAATCAAACTTTAAGAAATCTATGCTCTCAATTTCATTATACAATTACTACAATAAATTCAAGAAAATTTCAATTAATATCAACTGAAATCCTTCATTATGGAACTGGAGAGATGCCTCAGGGGTTGACACACTACCTCATAAGCAGAAAGACTTGAGTTCAGCTGCCATATAAAAATGCCTGGCTGAAAAGATAGTGGCCTACACTTCTGGTTCTGGAAGGCAGAACCTGGAATCCAGGAGCAAAGCGAAAAAGAGGTAAAAATAATCCAGGATGATTCCCAAAGTCAATCTTAGACCTCCACAGGCACACACAATATATAATACACACACAAGTGTGCACACACATGCACCAAAAAAATCCATCATTATGTGTTCTTTCTTTATAGTAATGTCCTGAAAAAATATTAATCTTACGTGATTAGAAAATTCTGTGTTCATGGTTTTCAGTTAAAATAGTAATCCTCTAGAGATATTCAAATTGATTAACTAGAAAGACACCACTCCTTCAGAGAGAAATACTAACAGAATATAGTTAATATCAACGTAGAGAGGTGAAATACTAAGGATGGAAAGGTCAATCATGGAGGGAATAGAAAATAGAATAGCTGATGGTGTGAGCATTAACTAAAATGAAGATGAAAAGAAAGAAAAAGTCACAAATGAACCTACTTTTTAACAAATTTTAAAACAACTTGTAATTTAAAAATCCAGAGTATAAAGGGAAATACTTTGCATGGCTAGAAAAAAAAATCTAGAAACTATAAGTTATAAAACAAAACCTCAATGTCTGAGTTGGGTTACCTCCCTATGATATGTTGGTTTGGGGCCCTAAAGGCCCCAAAAATAATATAGACATTTGCCATTTCTCTTGGCTATCCACCAGAATAAAATGAAAAAAAAAATTACTAAGGACATCACATACCTCAGCTGCACGATACAAAAAACCAAGCCATAACTGATCTGGAAGTCTCTTCCTTACCAATTAAGCTTTCATAGTGCTGAAAGTGTTATGCAAGTTAATGGGCAAGGAGAAAAGGCCATCAATGGTCATGCTTACCTATGAAACCTGCATACTATAATACCCATCTGTCAGACAAGATGTGACTAGCACAACAGTGACACAAACTGTTAAGGGGATTATCAACCACTCTCTGATTAGATCTGAAGTCCACTACACAGGAAGGAAAGCAATTTTAAAACCCAAGGCAGAAGAGGTCATAGGCCCTAAGGCAGCCTAATTCTATTGTCTAGCTAAACTGACACAGTATCAAACAACTTTCAAGTATTTATGTTTATATCAAGAAATGAATATTACTTTCAGCCTTAATCAAAGAAAGATCAATGAGAGACCCATGTCACTCAAGACACTAAGAATAAGTGACTTAAATTCTCTTCCCTAAAAAACATATTAACACCATCCCTGTTAACACTCAGGGACAGAAAGTATGTAAGAACAGGAAATACGGACAAGTGCTACAAAATCAGTCTTCAAAACAGTCAGTTCACTCATAGATCCACAACAGCTATAGATTCCTACACTGGATTTACACAGCATGAATGGGCCCATCAATAGCCAGGCATGAATGGGAGAGAGACTCAAGTAGCTTAGTCCCTTACTGTTGAACACCTTCTACTGACTGATTTAGGAAGGGAGCAATTCATAACTTTCAGTTGTGCACCCATTGGTGGACCCACCAGGTTATGATGTCGATCTCCAAAACAGATAGCCACAAAGACAGCCCTGGCTAAAATCAACATATCACAAAAAGAAACCAAAATCATGAATATGGCAAAAGGGATAGCTAGTGGGTAGAGGGTGACAGGGATAGGAGAGGAATAAAAGAAGATGTGTGTGTAGGGGGGAATAATCAAAATACATTATATAAATGCATAAAATTATCAAAGAAAAAAGCTAATTTTAAAAATGAAAAATGTTCAATGACATATCTGTTTAACCTGCTTTAAACACTATGAAACACACTTATATTGACATATGTATATTAATATGTACAACTTACATTTTTATGTATCAGCTAAAATACCTTTGATGTTAAAAATAACACACTATACCCCAAAAGATGCACAGTTATCAAAACTCTTCAGGAAAAAAAATTTTATATGACAAAAAGTTTTCCTCAAACTACACAATGAATTGTGCATTTTGTTGCATGCATTTTACCTGTTTTTAAATCTATGTTCCTATATTTCTACTCCCAGAAAAAACTTGAAGAATACATACAATTCAAAGGAGTGGAGGGATTACTATATGTATAATCATGTTCACTTACTACAGCATTATTAAAATAAAAAATCTTTAAATTGTCTCAATTTCTTTTCCTGTTGTAATAAAATACCTTGAGACAAAGACAGCATAAAGGAGAAAGGGTTTATTTTGGCTCATAGTGCAAGGGTCCACCATAATGAGAAAGTCAGGGTCTCGATGTTGAAGAGAAGAATTCCGTTTTGATGTGGCTTTTTTTTGTGTGTGTGGGACAAGGCAAGTTATAAAAAAATAAATCGTTTTGATAATAACTGCAAAGTTGTCCTAGGAAAAACAAGTCTTTATGATTCAGAATTACATACACAAATCACAAATAAAAATAACATTCAAAAAAAGAATCTAGCCAAGCACAGTGCCTCACACCTATTAAGATGGGGTAGGAAATTTACCACGAGCTCAAGAACACTATTAAACTACATATTTCAGGACAGTTTGGGCTACAGTGTAAGACACCAGCTCCAAAAACAAAAAGGGGATAGGAATACAGCTCAGTGGCAGAACACTTTGCCTAGCATTCATGAAGGAGGCCGTGGGGTCCATTCTTAGCACCTTAAAAATCAAAGATTTTTTTTTTAAAGATTTGTATATAGAAAGCAATAGAATGCAATGACTTACCTTGTTTTCGAACATCTTCTACAGCAGCCACAAGCTCCTCCTTGAGAAACTGACTCTCTTTTGCAATTTTATCTCCCTTCTCCAGGAAATTTTCAGTTGCTTGTTCAACAGATGCAGCCAAAACATGGGCCTTTTTAGAACGACCTCTCTTTTTATTAGAGGGCCCCTTACTATTGGTGTTTACCAGAGTCGTCACCTAAAAGATTTTTTTAAAAATTAGTTGTTATTTTAAATTAAACAGACTTGTTCTTTAAAGATACCAAGAATAAATAAAATCCCTAAGACGATGTTTTGCTTAAGTATTAAATAACAGAATTTTCTCTATATTTGATATAGTGATAACTAGAGTTTCTAAAATATACTTCTCAATGTGTAAGAAAATAAATGTAATACATATATTTGTTAAATGTTAGATTTTGTTTGACTTCACAAACTAAAAACGCAAATAGTGACAAGTCAGATGTCTGTCATTTACCAAGTTCCAGAAAGAGTTTAACAATGAATTTAGCTTTATTTGAAGGCTAGATCATCACTGTTAACAATCTTTATAAAATGTTTTAATTTGTGCTTGAATTCTGTTCAGTTTATTCACATAAATCTTAGCAGTTAATTAGTAAAAGTCCTTAATAAAGAAAAGAATGATTGCCCATAGAAGTCTACTACTGTGATGGTGCTTAAAGTTCTAGAACATTACACATTATTAATAAATATATCATATGATCTGTAGGTTGAAGATGATTAAAGATTTGCTATAATGTAAATTTATCAATGAAATGCAATATTCTTGAAAGACAGCAAATGCCACTCATTTTCTTTCTCCTCTCACATATAAATATGTAAAAATGCATACAGTTAACACATAACTAAGCCCTCAAACTGAATTATCTGCCAAATAATCCAACATAATGAAAAGACACCAAACTGAGGAACCTATAACCACCAAGGGTTCATACCCTATTTTTCTTGGGTTTCCTGCAAAGTACAAATATTTAGAAAATTGCACTACCTACCTCTACTACTAACAAGACTGAAGACAATGATAGGAGCTCAAGTCTAAAGAAATGAATAAAATATAGTGGCAAGTATCTGTAATCCCAGCACTCAAGAGGTAGATAAGAGGCAAGGGATTCAGTATGATTCAAGGCCAATCTCTTTATCTAGTGAGTTTGAAGTCAGTCTGAGCTACAAGGGAAAAAACAATTTAGGACTAATGAGATGGTACAATGGGCAAAAAAGCTCCTGGGCCCAAACAAACAACCTTAGTTCAATTAACCCCCAAGGCCTACAAGTAGAAAAATAAAACTGGCTTCTAAAAGGTGTCATCTGCGTCCACATGTGTACTATGGAATGAATATGTATTCTCCTATTCTCTCCCTTGCTCTGTCTCTCTTTTTCTCACACACACACATTTTAAGAATTAAATAAATCCATGTAGTAGTATTCAATTACTAGTAGAGTCAAATCATTTAAGTACTACTGTCAATCTAAATTCAACCACTCATATTAAGATTTTTTAACTGGGCTGGAGAGATGGCTCGGGGTTAAGACTGTCTTACAAGCAGAAGATCCTGAGTTCAGACCCCAGGTCCCACATAAGAAACCGTCAGACAGAAATGGTGGCCTGCATTTCTATCCCTGGTGGGCAGAGCCTGGGAAATTTCAGAACTAAGCAAAAAGGAGTTAAAAGCAATCCAGAATGATTCCTGAAATCACCCTTCTGAAGTCACCCTTGGTCCTCCATAGGAACACACAGTGGAGGGAGAGAGAAGGGAGGGCAGAGACAGACAGACTTGTTTGGTACTCAGGTTCATTGCTACAAAACTATGTTAGCACAACTAGACATTAATTTTTAGACTCTTACCTGTGTAACAAGAGGTTCCAACAGTCTTTCAACTGCCAAAGTCCTGATCTCAAGACTTTTGGGGTCCCATTTGAAGTTTATGTTGCCTGTGTGGACAGCAGTCATTTCTAAGAGAGAAACAAAAGGCCATAGGCAAATGACAAACAGAAACATGAAATATATGACAATTTTCTCTGATACAAGGACTTTCATATCAGTATTATCTAAAAAGCATAAATCTTTACTTATTTGAGAGATAGAAAGTTGTATGTGTGCCACTGAGCACACATGGAGGTCAAAAGCAGTTTTTGGTAAAGTCAGCGCTCTCCCTTTCATCACGTGGTTTCTGGGATCACGCCAGTTTGAAGCACAGGTATCTACCTTCAAATTTATTTTTGCCAGCCTCATTTTTTATGCATTATTGGAGTATCTTACCTAATTGTATTAAAACATTAATAGCTAAGGGTTCACTTAAAGGGTTCACCTATCACTTAAAGCCAGAACATCAAAACATTGCTGTTCTCATTTCAAGAGCTTCCCACTAGACAAAGTTTTTTTTTTGGGGGGGGAGGTACAGGATGGAACAACAGCAAAAATTTTAAAAAGCTAGAAAGATAGTTGAGTCAGTAAACTGCTTACCACATAAGCATAAAGACCTTAGTTCTAACTCCCAACACCCACATAAAACCAGCACTAAGAACAGAGACATGAGGATCCCAAAGTCTAACTAAGTTTATTGAAGGACCATTTCAAAAAACTGGTGTAGAAGCAATAAGGAAGACAAGCAAAGTAGATCATGATCTCCATAGATATGTATGCACAACAGAAGAAGGGAGTAGGGATAAAAATAACCTCCTGTAACAACCAATCAATTAACTAGTAAATCAATATACTTAAAAGATGAACCCTGGAGGAAAAAAAATCAAAGGAGAGGAGGCAAAATGACCAAGTACATAAAGACATCTGTGCATAAACCTGGAGACATGAGCTGGATCGCCACAGCCCACAAAGTACAAGGAGAGAATAGACTCCAAGTTGTCCTCTGACCTACACGCACACACACGCGGGTTGTTGTTGTTGTTGTTGTTGTTTTTTAATGCAAGGTATGGGCCAGTTAGACTGCTCAATGCTTGGCTAAACCTGGTTCTAATCCTCAGAAGCACAGATGGTGGAAGAAGAGAAATGATTTTCAAAAATTGTCCTCTGACTTCCATTTGCATCCATTCTGTCTCTCCCCACTCTGTCAAATATATAAATAATCTTTAAATGCAAGGTATATAAGGAATTTCTGTGCCCTGAATGGAAATTACATTTTGCAGTGACTTTGGCAAGGAATGGATGTTAAAAACATCTGTTAAGTAATGGGGAAATGGCTCACTGTTTACGTTAAAGCCCTTGCCTCACAAGCAAAGGAACCTAAATTCAGATTCTACTAAAAATGACAGGCAGGTGTGGTGGCATGCCTATATTCTATCCCTGGAAGGCAGAACCTGAGAGTCCTGAGAGCTGGCTACCCAGACTAAGCCTAATTACATGTGCCAGGTTTAATTAGAGACCTAAGTTCACAACTATAAGGTGAAAGAGCAAGTGAGGATATCACCTTTGGGCCTCCACAGGCACAAATATTCAAGTACACTTGTTTATGTACACTCACCCACATGCAAACACACACACACACACACACACACACACACACACACACACACACACACACCCCACATACATACATGAAAGAAAAAATCATCCGGTAAAAAAGAAGTCGAGAAACGAGATGCCACATATCTTGACAGGTTATTTACAACAAAGAATAAGTTCATAATGTTGAAATCTAATAGCTGACCCTTCAACAAATAAACAATATTGCTTATAAAAAGAAATACATGATGAAATATAAAGTACTTCTGTTATCTGTAAAGTATTATGGATTAAAAAAACTTTAGGGCTGAAGAGATAGCTCAGGGGTTAAGACTCTGCCTGCTTCACAAGTAGAAGGTTGAGTTCAGAGCCCAGGTCCCATGAAAAATGCCAGGCAGAAGCGGCAGTGGCCTGCGCCTCCTGCCCTGGAGAGCAGAGCCTGGTAAATCCCAGAGCAAAGCAAAAAGGAGGTAAAAGCAATCCAGGATGATTCCCGAAGTCACACCATAGGACACAGTGCCCTATGAGACTCTCTCTCTCTCTCTCTCTCTCTCTAAATGCTTTACCTCAGTTTAATGAGGCTACTACATAAGGATTGAAATTTTTTTTATGCCATGGATCCCTGCGTATGGACCCTATACACAGACAAGCACGTGTCACTGAAACAGAACGTGAACCATATAGACATTCAATTTTTTCTGGAAGCCACATTGAAGATATAAAAAGAAAATGGAAAAGCTGGTTTTGATAATATGTATTATTTAATCAAATACATCTGACTGCTGTGATTCTAATATGTAATCGTATTTTCTTAGAGTTATTTTACTTGGATGCTAAGTGTATTTTACACTTAAAATTCAGACAGTGGAGATATTGATCCTTTTCAGAATATTTTCAAACTTCACAACATACAAATCAAATTGTTAAAAAGAAAAACCATGACAAGGTTATAAAAATATTTTATAAACTGTGATCTTGTGTTGTCAACTTCATGAGATTTAGTTACCAGGGATGGAGCCTTTGGGCATGACTGTGGGAGAGTATCTCAATCACATTAATTGAGATGGCATCATTCCCTAGATAGGACCCTGGACTACATAAACAGACAAAAGGAACTAAGCAGTAGTGTGTATTCATTGCTCCGTGACACAATGCAATGAATGAACTTCTTCGTGCTCCTGCTGCTTTCACTTCCCACAATGATGGACTGATAATTCCATGAACTTCGAGTCAGAATAAAACCTTCCTCCATAAGCTGTGTTACAATTCACTTGCATGGCTTCTGATAAAACCATGACAAAACTGCTTAAGGGAACAAAGAATTTTATTTTCTTCTATGATTGTCCTGTTAGTTCTTAGTCCAGCTAGGCAGGAAACCATGTACGATCACCAAAGGGCTGAGGGAACTGGCCACACCATATCTACTTAACAGCTGACAGAGGGACAATCCTTACTTGCTAGTCCAGCATGTCTGGCCAAGTGTACACAAGGATGTCAACATCCTTAACCAATTCCCTCCATCTTATTCACCTGCCCAGGCACTACCGCCACCCACCACAGGCTTCCCCATCAACTAGACAATCTCCTGCAGGTTCACTGGGGGCTTAATTGAACTACTAATTCTGAACAAATGTTCCCAGAGCTCAAACCTCAACCATCAACTTGACATCTGTGCCTAACTATGACAAGCTGCATTTGTTAGAGTATTTTATCACAGCAACAGATACAGTTACACATATGCACCTTTAGAGATGAGAAGAGACAAGGTCTCACACCAAGTTACCTGAGCTCACTTTTCTAACTCCTGCCTCAGTTCCCAAGTGCCAAGATGACAAATATGCACTACTGTGTTGCCCTAAAAGGCTAACACAATAGAAAAGATCTAGCAAAAGTCCTAATAACTATTTAATAATGACTAATGAATGAATATGTACACTTTTTAAGATGTTCTCTTACCATTACTCCAACTATACTGTGAAACACTAACATTCCTACTAACAACAAAGTTGTAACTTGTTGTCTATATTGATATAAGGAAATGTTAAATTCCTGTCAAAGGGCAGTGAAAAAAGATAAAAATTTTCTATAGATCTCAATCTATACTGCATTTCAAGTAGAAAGGAAGGGAAGTGATACAGAAGAATATTAAACAGGATCATGACAAAAAAAATTGACAGCCAGGCATAGCAGTTCATGCCTATTAGTCAGAACTTGGGAGGCTGGGACAGGTGGATGTCCATGAACTCCAGGCTCACCTGAATTATACAGTATGTTCCAACCATGTAAGCAGATCTACGTAACAAGAACCTCTCTTGAAAAATAAATATATAAATAAGATAGAGTTGGATGCAGTTGTATATGTATTCTCAAGTACTCATATGCTGAGGCACAAAGATCACTTGAGTTCAGGAATTTGACACCAGATGGGCAGAGTTAGCTCGCATCTGCAATTCCAGTACTCAAAAAGCAAAGACCTGAGGATCTGTGGTCTGACTGAGCTATACAGTGAGTTCAAGCCCAGGCTAAGGTAAGGTTGTCTCAAAAAACAAACAAACAAAAAAAAAACCCTGGATATATAAGAAGATATTCACTGAACTTTGCTTGAACAAGAAACCTAACATTTCTTGTTTAAAAAAAAAAAACATGGGAGGCGAGTTGTAGAGACGGTTCAAGGGTTCTGATCCTGAATTCAGACACCAGGTCCCACATAAAAATGCCAAGCTAGGTGGAAACCAAAATGGTTGCAGCCCCGCACTTCCAGCTCTGGTGGACAAAGCCTGGGAAATTCCAGAAAGAAGCAAAAAGAAGGTAGAAGGAATCCAGAATGATTCCTAAAGTCACCCTTGGTCCTCCGCAGGGACATATAGTGCTCTATGATACACACACACACACACACACAAGGAAATAATATTTTAAAAAATGGGAGGGGAGTCGGAATAGCTCAGTGGGTTAAGGCAACATGAGTTCAATCCCCAGAGTTCACATATTAGCATGAAAGAACAGACTTCAGAAGTTGTCCTGACCTGTACTCTGAAGCACCCCCTTCCTCATTTATTTATTGTTAAAATTAGTATTTTTTTAATTGGGAAATCAGGGCTGCAGAGATGGCTCAGGAACTAAGATTCTAAGAAGTCCTGAGTTCAGATCCCAGGTTCCACATAAAAACACCAGGCCGAGGCTGGAGAGATAGTTCAGGAGTTAAGGTTCTGCTTCACAAGCAGAAGGTCCTTAATTCATATCCTAGGTCCCACGAAAAAGACTCCAGGCAACAGCCTGAAATTCTGCCTCTGGTGGGCAGAGCCTGGGAAATCCCAGAGCCAAGCAAAAAGGAGTGATCCAGAATGATTCCCCAAGTCACCACAGATTCTCCATAGGAACATACAATGGCTTCACACACACACACACACACACACACACACACACACACAAAGTTAAAAAATAAGGAAATAATAAAAGTAAAAAAATTACAGAGGTACTTAGAAAATGTTATTTGCATAACCAGCAAAACTCAAATCTTTATCTCACAAGATATGAGAACAGAAACAAAGAGCACACTTAGTCATCTTAACTATTTTGAACTTGTTTCCTTGTTTATACAATAAGATTGTCAACCAGCACCTTCTTCAAAAGGCTTCTCAACAAATTTCATTAGATGAAACAACTTAGAATCCATAACAATGAATGAGTCTATACTAGTATGAATTAAGAAATGTCTTCCAAACAAAAGAAAGTCAACTAATAAATACAAAATACTGTGGGGTTTTTAAAATTTAGGCTGAATAGTGGTGGCACCCCTTTGCAATACCAGCAATTGGAAGGATGAGGCAAAAGGATCACAAGTTCAAGGCTAGACTGAGATACAAAATAAGACTGTCAGAAGGAAGACAGAAGAGGAAGGAGGGGTCATCATTTAGAAGCCACCATAATAACTCATGGAAGAATAATCAAAAATACTAAGTAAATGAAAGAACTAAAATACTAACCATTTAACCTAGTATCACAATAACTCCCAACTTATTAATAACCAAAGAGGAAAACACTAACTTTATTGTGTAGAAACATGGTACACAAAACTTTAACCAAGTGATCAAAATCAGCATCTCTAGTAAGAGGATAAACTTACCACAAGTACCTTTTCACATGATATTATGAAGAATAAAACACCCCCTCTGTAGTACTTCCTCTATAAATTATGTAACATTGATCTGGTAATAAAGCAGTATCAGACAAATTCAAAGTCATGTATAGTTCACAAAATAACTGCCCGTGATACTGAAAATTGTCAAAACCAGGACAAAATATAAAATTTTAATATGGACATGGATTTAACAAGTACCATATTAAACTTACAATTTTTATCATATTGTGATCATCTAAACATCAAAAAAAAAATCCTAAATTCACAGTACTGGGAGTTTCCTGCCCCTCAAAAAAAAAAAGAAAAAATTAAAGAAAAAGAAAAAGAAAGTGGACTTGCTTAATCCAGTAACAGAAAATGCAATTTCCAGGGAATTTGCTCTCTACATTCATATTATGTCAGGTATACTTTGGTCTTTAAAGGTTATTTGTCCACTATACTGATCAACCTAAGTAAGTAAACCTTTGATATGAAATATTCTAGATTGTTAAAGGGCTGCAGACAGCTCAAGCAAATGTCATCAAATGTCACAGATAGGACAGTTCAGAAGAAATTATTTGCCCCATGGATCCTAGTTTCTTAGCATTTCAGAAAGTGCTTTAACACAAGACAACCTTTCAGGACTGTAGAATAAAATCCAAGGAGGCTTTAACAAATGAACCTCGTTGCAAATGGATATTTAAGTACTGTGTTTATTAAGCAAGCCACAACACAGGGTACTTTTTGTTTTTCGTGGTGTTTGGGATTGAACCCAGAACCTCACACATGCTAGGTATTTGCTCTACCACTACTGATATCAATTTCGTTTTCCTGAAATAAGTATTCTATCTACAAGGATATTAAATTATTTTTGCCTATTTATAAAAAAACATAGCCCATGGAGGCTGAGACAGGAAGATCACAAAATTAATTCCAGCAAAGATAAATGAATTTCAAATCACCTTGGGCTACAGAGCAAAATCCTGCTATTAGGGACTCTGATAGATAAATTTCCTAGGTGACTTCAAATCTGTCTCTATCCTTAAACTAATCCAGCTAGGTCTATCAATCAACTAGTCAAGAATCCACTTCATCATCTTCTAGGAAATTTGATCCACTTGCCCGCTAATCAAAGAGATGAGAGTAGTCTGCATTCTTGCTCCCACAATTCTGGTTCTCAGTCTATTTCTCTGAGCAGATGTGGGCTTTAATCAGGGCAGAGGTTCCATCATGTGGACAGTGTGAGCCATTCGATTTTGAGTCTTTAGCTCAGAAAACCAAACTTTTCCTCTTCCTCTCTTTTTTGTGCTTTGTTTCTAAAGCCATTTTCCCCCTGATAGTCTGGACCTCTTCAATGTTTCTCTAAATTCTAACTCCTTTGTTATGTAGATCATTGCTTGCTGACCATCATACCTACCATTAAGGGCATAATTATCTGTTCTTCAAGATCTATCTTGGCAACAGCTACAGAACTCTCAGCTTCAGTCCTATCAGTCCCATATATTTCTTTTTTAAAATAAGTAAACATTCTCTATTCTTTTCTCACTTAGTAATTCGTGATTCTATGGATAAAACAAACCCATGTAACCCTAGGCTGAGTAACTATCTCCAAAAAAAAAAAAATTACTCCTGGGCTAGAGAGATGGCTCAGGGGTTAAGACTCTGCCTTGCAAGCAAAAGGTCCTGAGTTCCAATCCCAGGTCCCACGTAAAAACTGCAGGCAGTAGCCTGAACTTCTGCTTCTGGTGGGCAGAGCCTGGAAGCAAAAAGTGAAGAGTGAAGCAAAAAGGAGGTAGAATCAATCCAAATGACTCCTGAAATTACCCTTGTTCCTCCATAGAGACACAAGTACTCTCTGACACACACACACACACACACACACACACACACACACACACATATATATACATGCACAAAAAATACACATATACACTAACACAAAATAAACAGTTTTTTAAAATTACTCCTGGATATTTTGCTTTCCTAATTTTAATAATTTATAGTACAAAATAATTTCAACTATTTTGGGAGGGGGAACAGTGTGCCTGAGCCCATGGTCACCCACACATTGCATTAAGTTCTGATGAGCTAGACATCTCCCCCAACCATTAAAAAATAAAAAGGCAGAGAATATATATGAACACTATCAAATCAGAAGTTTGTACCCAGCTGACCATGAACTCCTGGCAATTATATGGATTCAGTTATCTCAGATCGTTGAATTTTCAAGAACTCATACATGAAGATTCCTACATGAAATAGTCAAACTTATATGTTATTAAGTAGAATGTTTTACACCAGCCATTTGTGAGATGGTCTCTGAAAGTCTTTGAAGGTCATCCCCCACTGCTGGGATTAGATTGCCCAGAAGGAACACAACCTATCAATTTGGAGAAACTAACTCTAATCCGTCACAGAGATAAAGTCCCACCTTGCCCCAATCCTGTTTAGGAAAGGATATGGAGATTAGTTCTCTATTGTAGATAAGCACTACCTGGAGGTCAGTTTCAAGATCAACTTGGTTGGTCCCCAATAAGAACAGACTAAAAAGCTCAATCAGGTTTGCAGAAACTGTAGCTAACTAACCAATGAGGAAAAGACGCTTTTCCCAAGCCTGCTTAAGACTATAAACAGGGTTAGTGAGATGGCTCAGGGGTTAAGAATCTGTCTTTCAAGCAGAAGGTCTTGAGTTCAGATCCCAGGTCCCATAAAAATAGCAGGCTGAAATGGTGGTGGGCCTGCACTTCGGGGTTAACCTGGAAAATGGCAGAGCCAACACACAGTAGGTGTACATACACACACACATGAAATAAACAATATTTTTTAAAAAGACTATAAACAACCCTGACCCTGGCAGCCATCTTTGGCGATGAGTCCAGGGCTCCCTTGCCCTTCACGGACCACTGTGAGTTCCTTTTATTTCTTTTGCCTCTCATGGATTCCATGCCTAGAGTCTGTGAGTTCTTGGGGGCTTTCTTGCTCCTTGTGGATTCATGTTCATTAGTTCCATACTTTCTCTCCTCTAATAAATTCTGCCTTAATTCTCTCTCTACGTGTGTTCTGGTTTCAGTCTTCTACTTCCAAACACAAGAACCTCTTCCACAACAACGGGGCAGCTATGTCTATAATACCAGCGTTCAGGAGACTGAAGCAAAAGAATCATGAGTTCAAGGTAGCTTAATGAGACTGTTCAAAAAAGGAGTAGAGGAGAACCGGCACAGCAGGTAAAGGAACTTGCTACACAAATCTGATGATGTAATTCAATCCTTGGAACCCATGATGAAAGAAAAAACAACGTCTGAAAGTTGTCTCTGATCCCCACACACATGCCATGGCACATGTGTGCCCACACTCATACACATATATATAAACACACACATTAATAATAATAGAATTCTAAAAGAGGATGAATTCCATATCTTCTAGCCCTAAAATTTTAGAGCTCTTTTCTCAATGATCTTTGAATTATTGTACTAAATTTAATTTTTTCAGGTTTAATATGTGATCCTCCTTGCTAAATCTTAAGCTTAAAAATAACAACTATGGGACTGGAGAAATTGTTCAGGAGTTAAGCCTCTGCCTCACAAGCAGAAAGTCCTAAATTCGGGTAAAAAATGCCAGGCAGAAATTGCAGCAGCCTGCACTTCTAGCCCTGGAAGATAGAACCTGAGAATTTCAGAACAAAGAAAGCAAAGAGGAGGTAGCACTATCAAGGGTGACTCCTGAAGTTGACATAAGTAGCTTTCTTTAGGTGGTGAGAATAGAGAGGGAGACCAGTCTATGTGAAAGGCAGCTTATATATTAATTGGGAAAGCTGACTTGAAACCCACACTGAATTCAGCATGTAGGTATCCTTCTAGGGGATCTGCCATAAAGCCCACCAGTGGGACTTTCAAACCTGTCCCCACCAGGGACCACCAAAGGTCCAAGAGGAAACCAAGAGAAAGTTTACATTTTCAATCTCCGAAAGTTCATAAAAGGGGCAGCAAGACTCAGAGTTTCAGAACAAGTCCTGGAGCAGTCTTGCCTCCCCTCTGGTTCCCAGACTGGCCAGAAGACAACTTCTTGCTCCCTCTGACTCTCCTGAGTAATCAAATGTCCCTCTCTTCCTTACTTTTCAATAATTTTTACTTAAGCCATTCAATGGCATCCCAGCTTCAATCTTTGAGTCTGGGATGCAAGAATCTGGACAGAAATCCTGCAACAAGTCACCCTTGGGTCTCCACAGGTACACACACAGTGTGATACACACATACACACACACACACACACACACACACATGCACGCGCACAAAAATAAATAACAACTATGCTTATGCTTCTTCATATTCTTTAACTAAAGTACCCAGGCATACCCAGTGTAACTGAATCTATGTAGCTTTGATTTCAAAATATTTACATGCCTACCAAGAAAAAACTCCAGATCTTAATCTTAGTCATATCTTCTCACTCTTTACAATTAATGGTACTGTTTAGAGTAGCTAAACAAATAACTTTAAAACTCTTGGCAGCTTCTGCTTTTCCAATTAACTTACAAAGCACTCCTTCTCAAGATCTATTACAAAGTCTACTAGAGCTAGCTAACTTTAATGAAATTGTGCAACCTTAAGTTTTTCTAGGAGGAATTATGCTTAGTGGAACTAAATAAAAAGTTAAACTGTAGTTACTAGATCTTCATTACCTTATAAATTGTGATTCTGGTTGTAAAGCAAAATATCACTACAATTCAGAAAGGAGCAGAGATGCAATTGTTTGGCTAGCAATCTGAATAACTGAAAGAGAAACAAAAGCAGGAAAATAAAAGTATAGTTCCATCACAACCAAGGAAGCTGATTGTTGGAAAACTACCTTATTTATGCAAAGAGCAATATACCTTCTCTTAAGACATTACAAGTTCATTTACAGCAGAATGGCCACATCACTTCTAAAGTGTCTGTTCCAAAGCTTTATTCTATCCTCACTAAGCTATTCAATGCCAATTTTTTTAACAGCAAGGTTATGTTAATGAAATGTTAGGATGGTTCATTTAAATGTAAATCAGGAGATTTAGAAATTAAAAGTACCCAAAGCAACATTAACTGTCACACTACAAAATATAGGCTTGTGGATTACTCTGTGCAGTCACAGGTATGCCAGATTGCATCTGCATTAAGCAGAGTTAACACAGCTGTTAGATACTCAGCTCCCCTATCTCCTGGTAACTGACAAAAAAACAAGGTAACCCTTATAAATTAAGACTCACTCTAAACTAAATTCTATTTGGCTGAAGTCCCAAACTCCAGTCAATCTTCCTTTTTAAACTGTAATTCAGTTGGGGCTAAGGGGAACAGTAAGAAATATTGCTGAAAATGCAGATGATCCTGATAAATAAAAAGAAAATATTTTACCATATTAAATCAATATTCCTAATCACAATTTCAGTATCATCATTCAAAAAACTGTCCATCTTGAGGATCAAAATATAACTAGAGTAAAAAGTTCTGTATCTACTACGAAGTAATTGGATTAAATGAGTTATCATTGTTGTTGATTAACCTAGCAGATGGATAACAAGTACTTACTTACATGGTAGGAAGTAGGTTACCACTCTACTTCCTCAGAGTTGGGAGTAAAGAGAAGATAAAGATGATAACAAATTATTCCAATCACTCTTATTTTATTCCCTCTCTTATTGAGGATACCAAAGGCCATGGGTAAACGAAACTGTTGTGCCATTAGCATCAGGAAATACTACAAAAAGTGCTAAGCCAAGGACAAAATGTAAATCCAAAGTTGCGTTCAACCAATGATTAAACAATTCCCAGTCAAGCATTAGGGCATTTCTTCCAAGAGCACTATTGCAGACAACAGTAGGCAAGACAAAAACAAAAAAGTCAAGTGTGGTAATCCACTACAGCTGTAATCTAGCACTCAAGAAGTTGAGGCCACACACTCAAGTCACCTTGGGTTACATAGTAAGTTCCAGGACAGAACTGAACTATACAATGAAACCTTGTCTCAAAACCAACCACTGAAGTAATAGCATAATAAACAATTAAGACAATCTCAATCTCAGCACTAGGAAAAAAATTAAATACAGTAATGAGATTAGTGAGGGTAATCCTTAAAGCTTTTCTATCTTGGTAGCACTAAAGGTGAAATATGAAAGTCAGGCAAAATGAACCTGACACATGCCTGAAATTCAATAGAAACTTTAATTTGAAGCTAGTCTGGGCTATATGAGACACAAAGAGAGGGAGGGAAATAAGAAAGAAAGGGGAAGGAGAAAAGAGAAATACACCAGTCATATTCTCGGAAAGGCAAACTAAGGAAAGACAGCAAAGAAGAGGCAACATCCGCCAAGACTTAAAGCCAAGTATACCGAAGTCTATAATCCTAGCATTCGGATGCAAACACAGGCTAACTTAGTCCAAAGCTAGGGGGAAGGGGAGGAATAATACATATACATACTGAAGGGTAGATATCCAGAAATGGGTGACTTACACCTGCAATCTCTTGACTCAGGAGGCTGAAACAAGAGGATTACTATGAATTTGAGGCCAATGTGACTAACATAATGAGTTCTAAGCCAGTCAGAGTTACACATCAAGATCCTGTCTCAAGAAAAAGCAGTAGGCTGCTTAAGACAATAGTCTCAGAACAAAGTTCTCAGCACGAACTTGGGATCAACTTGGAACAAATACTTGAAGGTAGATGGCCTTCTTGGTAACTGGTATAAATACTCTTTTATTTTTAGGATGTGAAGCTCACTGGGATTTCTGATGATCCTGGCACTTCATAACTTAACCTCTCCAGTCTTCTCTGTTTTTCTCAATCCCCCTACCTTCTGCTCCCCAACTCTGCCCACTTTCACAGGCCAATACCTGGAAGAGCCACTTGCCTCTCCACTTTCCTCTTCTGGGCAACAATGATGAACGGCAGTACTTGACCACCTGAATTCTTTATATGACCAATGATTTGTGACTTTAATGTTACAATGAAATTGAAACCAAAACTCAAACAGAGGATGGCTCGATGGGAAAACTGTTCAATTTGAAGACTGTGACATGGGGGAGAGGGGAGGGGAGGGGAGGGGATGGAAGAGGAGGGGAGGGGAGGGGAGATTTATATTTAAAAGACCCAGAGGAAGAGAAGGTAAATGTGACTGGAGTAGGCAGAATAAGAAGAGGTGAGATGTAACTCCATGGCACAGGGTTTACCAACATGCAGAAGATTCTAAATTGAAACCTCCAACACTGCCTTTCAAATGAACCATAACAAACAAAACAAACAAATACAAGGGCCATTCAGATGGCTCAGCAGTTGTAACTCCATAAAGTTGTCTTCTGACTTTCATGCTACATATATATATATATATGCACATGCGTGCACACACACACGCACAAAATTAAGAAATTAACCCAAAACAGGTGAAATATCAAGTGAAAGAACAAAATCATATTCCTGAGATGAAGTGACAGTTTGCTGTATGAATCAGGTATTTACTTAGCTTCCATTCCATGTTGACTGAAACCATTAACAATAGATGAGTGTTTAACAAAATACAGATATTAGGCCTCATCACAAATAACTGATTAACAATGCACAGAAGTCCCTGCTTCCATAAGAGACTAGATGACTCCAGTCTGAGACATAAAGGTGCGCTAGAAGCACAAGAGAAAAACAGTAACAAAAGAGGTTTTTGTTTCAGAACAATGAATTAAAAGGTGAAAAATTATTCCACACAGCTGAAAAACTGTCAGAAGGAAGAGTAATAGATTTCCATAAAAATCTGGCAAAATCCGGCAAAAAAAGATGTCTGGAGTAGACAGGGTGGTAAAAAAAACAAGCATGATTTATCTCTAAAACATGTACTCCAACATGTATCATTGACAATCTATCTAACTGACCAGTTACCATGTTCTGCAGGTGTTAAGTCACCCATTTCTAGAAAGCCTAAGCAGATATTGCAACAAATAATTATTAAGAACAAAAGAGGGAAATGGAATGATGACTCAAGAGTTAGACTCTGCCTCACAAGCAGCAAAATCCTGAGTTTGAATCCCAGATCCTATGTAAAAAAATGCCAGGTGCACTTCCTGCCTTAATGGGCAGAGCCTAGGAAATCCCAGAGGAAAGCAAAAAAGGGATAGAAGCAATCCAGGATGATTCCTGAAGCCACCCTTGGTCCTCTACAGAGACATACAGTGCCCTCTGTTACACACAATGAATGAATGAATGAATGAATGAATGAATGAATGAATGAATGAATGATAAAAAAGGTGTGTTTACATAAAGCTGTACAGTTCTTTACTAGTGATACGGGGTCCCTCTGGGGTCTGTATGTGTCCAAGTTCTTGTGTTCCGGAGTCGAAGATTAAAATCAGAACACATACAGATGATTAAGGCAGAGTTTATTAGAGAAAAAGAACAGAACTCACAGAATCTGTGAAGCAAGAAAACCCTAGAGAACTCATGGACTCCATGAGGGGCAAGGAAGCCAAAGATGATTGCCATCGGTCAGGGATAGGTGGCTTTTCTTCATTGGTTAACTCCAGTTTCTGCACACCTGATAGGTTACATCTCATTGGTCTGTTCATACTGGGGCCAATGCAGTTGATCTTGAAGCCTGGTAGGGCTTATCCACCTTGGAGAACTAATCTCCATATCCTTTCATGAACTAAGGATCAGGGGAAGTTGGTGACTTTATTTCTGTGAAGGATTAGACTCAGTTCCTCCAAATCAATAGTGTACATTCCTTCAGGGTAATCTCAGCCCTGGGGATGACCTTCAAAGACCTTCAGAGACTTTACTAGCATGGCTGCTCAAAGCTGCCTAACTAGTGTACAAGAAAAGCTTCAAAAGCACGAAAGGAGTCATCAATTAGCCAAGAAGGCTTAAGATCACAGAGGAAACAGATATTTTGAGTTGTAAAGCGCAAAGGCACTGAAGAATACAGGGCCCTTTAAGAAAACTGTGATTTAACGAGTGAAATGGCAACTGCTAAGACTAAAAGAAAATCTAAGAAATTTAAAAAGCATTAGAAGGTCCTTAAAATATTCTAGATCCATTCTATTGTTGTTATTTATTAAAAAATTAAGTATTACTTGAGAAATGCTTAAAAAACCTCTCTCCAGTTTGCAATAGTTTTGCATTAGCTAGGGATATTGCAGATCAGCAATAGAGCACTTAAATGCAGAACGCTGAACTCCAATCCCAGTATTGCTTTAAAGAAAATTAGCTATGAATCTTCAAATTTCCAGCCACTGTTAAGTCTGCGTCACTTGGGAGTGGGGGAAGATGGGAAGAACTAAATCAAAACTTGCAAACAAATTTCACCTGCACTAGTTAGCCTGTCTTCCCACAGGTCAGTCCACAAAAACATGTGGCCCCCATCTTTTATTTACATAAGTTCTTTTCCTTATAGCACAATCATCTGTGTACCTGTCCCCCATGAAACTGAGCCCCCTTAGGACATAGACCATTACTTTTTCATTGTGCTTTTGTTTTTTGAAATAGGGTCTTGCCTGCGCTTCTGGTCCTGGTAGGGCGGAGCCTGTGAATCCCAGGGCAGAAGGAGGTGGAGGCGTCCATGGTGGTTCGCGAATTCGTCCGTGGTTCTACACGTACACAGACACAGACACAGACACAGACACACACACACACACACACACACACACACACACACACACACACACACACGCACATGCACACAATTGAATAAATAATAATAATAATAAAAAATTTTAAAAAAAAAGAAATAGGGTCTTGCCATGTAGGACCTGACTGGCCTCAAACTTGCAGGAATCTTCCTGCCTCAGTATCCAAAATGCTGGTAAGATTACAAGTGGCTGACACCTCAATGAGAAAAAACATCACTTTTTTGATTCAACCAAGATAACATTCTAGCCAGGTATGGTGGCACAGGCTATTTTATGTAATTCTAGCACTTTAAGAGGCTGAAACACAAGTCTGAACCCACCTTGGACTACCTTAATACTCTGAAGACATTCTATGTATGTTTAACTGAAATGGCTCAAAATTGCTCCATTTCTCATCTAGCAACATTGACATGGAGAAAGAATTTAGGAATAAATTCAATAGTAAAAAATGAGTAAAAATTGCTACTTCTTACCTGTGAGTCTAAAATATCAAACTCCTTGCTTGTTGTCAGACATCTAACAAATGTACTTTAAATGAACCAATGTTATTTGAGACAGCAAACCTAGCACTGCCTTAGATTCTGATTCTGTGACTACCTAGAAAACGTCTCATCTTTCATTAGTCTTAAACTTAACTTTTTTTTATTTATGTATCAGAGAGGGGGAGTGAAACATGCACAAAGAGGCACATGTATGCTTCCACAGCCAAGTGGAAGTCAGAGGAAAACAAATTTCTCCTTTCATCATATGGCCTATCCAAGATCAAGCTCATGTTGCCAGGTATATACTGAGCTCACCAGCCCAAATAAGCTTAAATTTCTTCCAAGAGTTAACATCCTCTATTTCCTTGGACCTTTTCCCCCTTTCAAGGAATGAAAACAGTCACTTGTCTGCAAAATGACGTGTTTCTAAAGACATACATCGAAATTAATTTAGAACTTGCCTGAGAACCAAATGACCTCAGGTCTGTGGAAGAAAATGATAAAAATGATGATAGAAAAACATTGGTCATGGGGGTGGAGAGATGGTTCAGGGGTTAAGATTCTATCTTGCAAGCAGAAGGTCCTGAGTTTGGATCCCAGGCCCCATGTAAAAACACCAGGCCAAAACAGCAGTGGCCTGCACTTCCAAGCCCTGGTGGGTGAAGCTGAGAAATCCCAGAGCTAAGCAAGGAGGTAGAAGCAATCCAGGATGATTCCCAAAGTTTCCCTTGGTCCTCCACAGGAAAACACAATGCCCTTTGATACACACACACACATATACAATAAAGTATTAAAAAAGAAGAACAAGATCAATTTAGAGAGCCCAGAAATAGACAACCTCACAAACACTTGACTTCTCAGTGATTGTAACCTGTCTCTCTCTTTCAGTCTCTGACTTTTTTACTCCTCTACTTCATAAAGGATGACAAATCTGAATATTTAATATCATGAAATACACAACATACTATGAATAGATGGTAACAATGTATCTTCGGTTGGAAAGCAAGCATGTATTGGAGCCAATAGCACAGGGCCAACGGCCCATTAGCAAAAGGCACCTTTCCTTGTCAACAAAAATTAAATCACATTGACATGTTTTCTGAGTTATAGCAAGCAGCACTTTCAGCTTTAAGAACAGTCTAAAGTTTAATCTGGCTAATAAACATACATGACTGCATAACCTGATATTAAGCAGGTTTCCAAATCAAATCTTCCATACAGAATGTCAAATGCTAGCAAAATAACATAAACATAACCATAACAACGAAAAACAATTAAGAAAAAAGATAAGTCACTATTTTTGCCAATATTTAATAATGCAACCTCAGAAAAAGGAAAACAGACAGCTCAATATAATGGAATGGAATAGTCAAATTAGGTAACCTTTTGATTAAGGAATAATATCATTTAACACAAAGATTAAACTGAATTATTATGAAATTCTAATGCAAGACAAATTTCTGTCAAGTTTTTAAAGTTTTTAAAAATTAAAAGAATTCTTAAAAATGGGGGCTGGAGAGATGGCTCAGGGGTTAAGCCTCTGCCTTGCAAGTAGAAGGCCCTAATTCGGATCCCAGATCCCATGTACAAACACCGGAAGGAAGCGGGGGGGGGGGGGGGGGGGGGGGCCTGCGCTTCTGATCTGGTGGGCGGAGCCTGTGAATCCCAGGGCAGAGCAAAGGAGGAGGTAGAAGCAGTCCACGATGATTCCCGAATTCACCCTTGGTTCTACACACACATACACACACACTCTCACACACAATTGAATAAAATAATAAAAATTTAATAAAAAAGAATTCTTAAAAATGAAACAAAGAAATTCCACAATTCCATTCTTTCTAATAAAATAAGAAGAAAAGCTGACACTTTAAAAATCAAATCACACCACTTACACATTATACTTGTCCCAAATGATCAAATATGTTATAAGTATTTAGAATATCCAAACTTGCTATTGGAACTATATTTATATTATACACATTGTTCCAAACCTGCAGGTAGTGAAAAAACACAAATAAAAATCCCAATCAAAAAGTGAGGCTGATAGATGATCGTCCATCAACAAGTAAATAGAAATGCATGCTAATTTCAAGCTCCATTAGAAATGGGGTTCAGGGCATACTCATATATGAAGAAAAAGTTAAAAAACAGACAATAATGAACATTTGGAGGTTCTAACCAAGAAAGGGTAATGTAGACATTTTATTTTGAAGCACACTTGAACTTTCAATAATGGATAATTCAGTATTGTACTCACCAGGAGCAAATAGCATGAGACTACCTAACTCACTAGTTAGGTCCAGGCCCACATGGGGCTCAGCAGACCACAAGACCTGAAAGTAAGTTTACTGGCACTGGCAAGTCCCTAGAACACTGCTTTGTGAGATTCTCCCAGATGCCTAATGTGTTCAGCTTTTTTCCCTTAAAAGAAAACAGAAGGTGCTGGTATGAACCTTCCAACTTTCACAGCATAACCAAAATTTTCGAGATTCATATCACTTAAGAAAATGATTTTCACTAGGAACAAAAATAGAATGTAAGTACAGTTTTTTTTATCTTCATATTTAAAAGGAAAAAAAATTGCCCACCATATCTGAATTTATTTTTTGTTTGTAATTTTTTAAACTTTTTTTTAAATTCTTGCTTCAGGAAGCTTTGGTAAAATAATTTCTAAAGTTCAGTTATTTTTAAATTATTTATTTGAGAGAAGAGTACATACATGCATGCTGTGGTATAAGAAATCAGAGGACGCCCTTTACACCCCACCACGCTCCGCCTGTCGGGACGCGAGTGCGCGGTCCAGCCGGCCTCTCCCCGCGCCCTAGGTAAGTCTCCGCCCCGCGCACCGCCCACCAGGACCCCAGGTCAGCCCACAGGGACCCGGCTCCGACTCCCACCATCCAGCTGGAGCCTCGCGCGGGGCCAAGGGACGAGGAGGACCTCCCCCTGCGCCCGGGCCCCGCCCCAGCTGCCCTCGGATTAAATGGCCCCACGCCGACAACCCCATCCTCCCTTTACACCTCACCACGCTCCGCAGGTCGGTGGGGACGCGCAGTCCAGCCGGGCCTCACCCCGTGACCTAGGTAAGTCTCCGCCCGCGCCCACCCACCAGGACCCCAGGCCAAATAATTCAGTTTAGTGAAATTGAGAGATCTTAAGAGTTAAAATGACAATGCCAAAGTCAAAGTGCAAATCCATGAGAAGCAACACTCAAGCAAACAAATTTCCCACTGAAGAAATTAATCCCATAATGTTAGACTCCAACCAGAACAAACCCGCGGAAAAAGGCCAAGAAAGCCTCACCCAGGATAAAGACTTTCAAAATATGATCATTACCATGTTCAATACTATGAAAGAGGAAATCCGGGAGGAATTACATAATCGAATCAATCGCTTTGAAGAGGAACACAACAGACATCTGGAGGAGTTGAGAAAAACAGTGCAAGAAAAAAAAGTGGCATAGAACAGTTAAAACAAACTCAAGCAGAGTTTAAAACTGAGCTAAAAGACAAGTTATCTTCAACCCAGAACGCCACAGAGAGTCTTATCAACAGAACTAACGAAGCAGAAAACAGAATTTCAGACCTTGAAGATAAAGTGGGAATACTAACCAGCTCAATGGAAGAGGTTGTTAAAGCCAAAAAGATACTTGAGAGAAATATCCAAGAGATATGGGACACCCTGAAAAAGCCTAACATGCGTATTCATGGAATACCAGAGCAAGAATCTCAAAATACCACCCGAGGAAATTTTTCAAACGATCATCAAGGAAAACTTTCCTCATCTAAAAAAAGAGAGGCCCGTCCATATACAAGAGGCATTCCGCACCCCAAACAGATACAACCAAAATAGAAGCATGCCACGGCAAATAATAGTTAAAACACTCCACATTCAAGATAAAGAACTGGTGCTGAGAGCTTCAAGGGAGAAAAAACAAGTCACTTTTAAAGGTAAACCTATTAAAATAACAAATGACTTCTCAGTCGAAACAGTAAAAGCAAGAAGAGCTTGGAGAGACATACTTCAAGTATTGAATGAGCAAAAATGTCAACCCAGGCTGATTTACCCTGCAAAACTATCAGTCATGATCAAGGGAGAAAGAAAAATTTTCCAGCACAAAGACAACTTTAAGGGATACATGTCCACCAAACCAGGCCTTCAAAAAATGCTAGAAATGATACTCAAGCGTGAAGAAAAAAACAGGCATATCCAGGAGAACAGAAGGCAAATATAACACCATTAAAAGCGAAGCAATATACTTATAAAAGCTACTAAACATAATAAATGTCTGGAATTAACAATAGTTTCTCCATTATAACACTAAATGTTAATGGAATTAATTCACCGATCAAGAGACACAGATTACAAACTTGGATTAAAAATCACAATCCATCAATCTGCTGCCTGCAGGAAACCCATCTCACCACAAAAGATAGGCACGCTCTAAAAATAAAAGGCTGGTCAACAATTCTACAAGCAAATGGAAGCAGAAAACAGGCAGGGGTAGCCATTATGCTATCAGACAAAGTGGACTTCAAACCAAAGAAAATTATAAGAGACACGGATGGATACTACATTTTAGTCACAGGTACAATTCACCAGGAAAACTTCACAATACTGAACATATATGCACCCAATACGGGCCCCTCCACATTCATTAAAAAAACCCTACAGCGTCTAAAGCAAGAAATCAACCCCAAACAATAATTCTTGGGGACTTCAATACCGCCCTCTCAACATGGGATAGATCAACAGAGACACTTTGGAACTTAATCAAACCCTGAAAGAAATGGACCTTACAGATCTCTATCGAACTTTTCACCCACGCACCAAAGAATACACATTTTTCTCAGCAGCACATGGAACTTTCTCCAAAATAGATCACATATTGGGCCACAAAATGAATCTACAGATATACAAGAAAGTTGAAATTCTAACCTGTGCCCTATCAGACCACCACGGCCTAAAGCTGGACATCCACAACACATCAAACAAGAGAAAATACACTAACTCCTGGAAACTTAACACTATGATGCTGAATGAGAATTAGATTCAGGAAGAAATTAAAAAGGAAATTCAAGATTTCCTGAAAGTGAATGATAACGAAAATACAACTTACCAAAATCTCTGGGACACAATGAAAGCTGTTCTAAGAGGTAAGTTCATAGCTCTTAATGCCCACGTCAAAAAAATGGAAACATCAGAAATAAACAACTTAACAATGCAGCTTAAAGCTTTAGAGAAACTAGAGCAATCTGATCCCAAAAGTAGTAGAAGAGAGGAGATTAGCAAAATAAGGGGAGAAATATCTGAAATCGAGATTAAGAAAACGATAGAAAAAAAATCAACCAGTCAAAAAGCTGGTTCTTTGAAAAAAAATCAATAAGATTGATACACCCCTAGCTAAATTAACCAAAAGCAAGAAAGAGAAAACCCAAATTAACAAAATTAGAAATGAACATGGAGTTATCACTACTGATACCCAAGAAATCCAGAGAATTATAGCATCATATTTCAAAAACTTATACTCTGTGAAGTTTGACAACACAAAAGAGATGGATGAATTTCTAAGTAAACACAACTTACCTAAATTGAATCAGGAAGTTGTGAATTATTTAAATAGTCCTATAACTTATAAGGAAATTGAGGAAGTAATCTCGAATCTTCCCACCAAAAAATGTCCTGGACCAGATGGATTTAGCACAGAGTTCTACCAGACATTTAAGGAGTTAATAACACCAATACTCCTCAAACTGTTCCATCAAATAGCAAAGGAAGGAACACTACCAAATTCCTTCTATGAAGCTAATATCGTTTTAATCCCAAAACTTAATAAAGATTCACTTAAAAAAAGAAAACTATAGGCCAATCTCCCTGATGAACACAGACGCAAAGATTCTCAACAAAGTCTTAGCAAATCGGATTCAAAAACATATTAAAAAGATCATTCACGGGGACCAAGTAGGCTTCATTCCCGGCACACAAGGTTGGTTCAACATACGCAAATCAATAAATGTAATTCATCATGTAAACCAGTCCAAAGTCCAAGACCACATGATACTCTCGATAGATGCAGAAAAAGCTTTTGACAAGATCCAACAGCCTTTTATGATCAAAACGCTAGAGACAGTAGGAATGGAAGGAACCTTTATCAATATAATAAAAGCTATATACAACAAGCCCACAGTAAGGATTATGCTCAATGGGGAACAATTGGAAGCATTCCCACTTCGATCAGGAACTAGACAAGGCTGTCCACTCTCACCACTTCTATTCAATATTGTACTTGAAGTCTTAGCTGAAGCCATAAGACAAGAAAGGGACATAAGAGGGATTCAAATCGGCAAGGAAGAAGTCAAGCTATCCCTATTTGCAGATGACATGATCTTATACCTGAGTGATCCCAAAAACTCCACCAGGAAGCTCCTGGAACTAATTGAGAAGTTCAGCAGGGTGGCAGGATACAAAATAAATGTGCAAAAATCAGAGGCCTTCCTATATGCCCAGAATGAAAGAAGTGAAAAAGCCTTGAGAGAAACAATCCCATTTACTATAGCCCCTAAAAAAATGAAATACCTTGGTATAAACCTAACTAAGGAGGTAAAAGATCTTTACAATGAAAACTTTAAAACCCTAAAGAAAGAAATAGCAGAAGACACCAGAAGGTGGAAAGACCTCACTTGTTCCTGGATTGGCAGAATCAACATCGTAAAAATGACCATCCTACCAAAGGCAATATACAGATTCAATGCTATACCAATCAAAATCCCAAAGCAATTCTTCAAAGAAGTTGACCAAACAATCTCAAAGTTCATATGGAGGCACAAAAGACCCAGGATAGCAAAAACAATCCTGAGTAACAAAAACACAGCTGGAGGTATTGCCATACCAAACCTTAGTCTATACTACAAATCCCTAGTTATAAAGACAACCTGGTACTGGCTCCAAAATAGACACACAGATCAATGGATAAGGATTGAAGACCCAGATATAAGCCCACAAAGTTACAGCTATTTGGTCTTTGACAAAGGGGCCCAAAGAATCCAATGGAAAAAGAACAGCATCTTCAACAAATGGTGCTGGCAAAACTGGATCTCCACATGCAGAAGATTAAAGCTGGACCCGTACTTGTCACCATGTACAAGACTTAATTCCAAATGAATCAAGGACCTTGATATCAGGCCAGAGACTATAAAAACCATAGTTGAAAGGATAGGGAACTCCCTCGAGCTGATTGGGCTAGGCCAACAGTTCCTAAACAGACATCCAATGGCACAGTCACTGCTACCACCTCTCAACAGTTGGGATCTTGTGAAATTAAAGAGCTTCTGTTCAGATAAAGAGATTGTAACGTGAGCTCAAAGGCAACCCACAGAATGGGAGAAAATCTTCACTAACCACACATCTGATAGAACTCTGCTGTCCAGAGTGCACAAAGAACTTAGAAAACTAAACACCAAGGAAACCAATGGCCCAATTAAAAAATGGGCCCTGGAACTTAAAAGAAACTTTACCAGGGATGAAATTAAAATGTCTAACAAATATCTGAAAAAATGCTCCACTTCCTTCGCCATCAGGGAAATGCAAATCAAAACTTCCCTGAGATATCATCTCACCCCGGTCAGGATGACAAAAATCCACAATACAAACAACGACAAATGTTGGAGAGGATGTGGAGAGAGGGGAACTCTCCTACATTGCTGGTGGGAATGCAGGCTCATACAGCCACTCTGGCGAGCCGTCTGGAGATTCTTAAAGAAATTAAAGATTGAAATGCCATATGACCCTGCTATTCCACTTTTGGGAATAACCCCCCATACAGCAGAGGTTCACCTCGATAACACAAGCACGACCATGTTCATAGCAGCACTGTTTACAATAGCAAAGTCATGGAATCAGCCCAAATGTCCAACAGTTGACGAGTGGATAAGGAAACTGTGGTACATCTATACAATGGAGTACTACTCAGCCATCAAAAATGATGAATTACTGGAATTTGCGGGGAAATGGATGTCATTAGAAACAATTATATTAAGTGAAGTATCCCAGACCCAGAAAATTAAGCGCCGTATGTACTCCCTAATAGGTAGCTCCTAGTACCAAACCCACCCAGCCCACCTAGAGACAGTAATTCCAAGGATTATGAACAGGAGGGATGGGGTAGGAGGGCCACACCAGAAACAAGGAGAGAAGGGACCATGTTACAGCAGGGAAAATAGGCCTCCACCAAGGACCCAAATAAGTAATGAGACATCTGATTAAGTTCACAGACTTTTGTTCCTGATCATTTACTACTGAGGGGGTGTGATCTCACCAGAAGAGGAGGGCATATAGTCTGGCAGATAAAAAGTAACCATTTTGCAAGTGGGTGATAGACCCCTCCCTTACTGTGGTTTCCCACTTTTATTACATCTACCTTTGAATGTGCTTTTATCACAAGACTCTAACAGCTTTTTGTCTCTGGCCAGGGGGTAACATACAATGCCCACCACGATGGAGTGAAGGGCATTGCAAGGAGCAGCAAAACTGCAAAAGAAAATCAACAAACCACAATCCAGAACTTCAGAGACTCTATATCAACCACCTAGAACTAGGCCAGCTTAGTCTCTCCCCATCTTGAAGCTCAGGGAAATTTGCGGAAGAGGGGGCGGTAAGAGTGTAAGAGCAAAAGGATGGGAGGAGCAATGATATGTAAGATACTCTATACTAGTTAGGGCTGAAGCAGTCATAATTGGACTTTGCATGCCCTGCGCATTGTCCAACACACTGTTGACCTCACAAAGTCTAGCATCTGCTAAAGGCACTAACAAAGGATTGGCAGCCACAGCAGTGTTCCTATACTTAAGGGGAACACGGGAAAGGGTTCAGGGAAAGGCCACTGGGTCCTTGTATGTCATCGGAGAGGAGGGCCCAGAGGAAAATCAGACATGCACAAGAAAGGACTCTCTGGGAATTGGGGTGGGAGGCACTGGGGGATGGGGAGGGAGAAGGGTGGGGAGGGGGAGCAGAGGGTACGGGGGGGAGGAGGAGGGAGGGAGGGAACTGGTGTACCTAATAAGTTTGTATGAGCTGAAATAAAAAAAAAAAAAAAAAAAGAAATCAGAGGACAATTTCCCTTCACCATGTAGGCTTTCAGGGACAGAACTCAGGTCGACAGGTTTGCAAGCAGGAGCCTTATCCACTGAGCTATCTCACCAGTCCCTTTAAAATTTTATGTACAATAACACTGGGCTTTATTAAAGCAAGGAAGAGTGGATGGTATCTGTAGTCCTAGCTACTCTGGAGACCAATGTAGAAAAATTAACTCCAGGAATTGAAAACAACTTGTACAACAAAGTAAGAACCCCATTGCAAATATTAATTCTTTGGAATTTTTCTAGAAACAGATGTATAATCATCCATATAAGTGAGATACAGAAAAATTAAATGAATTTACCTTCAAGAATAAACAGCACATACGGCAAAGCCATAAAATACATGTGCAAAATATTTTTATTTAGCTTCAAAAGCTGCATCAGCATGAACCTCCAAATAGGCTGAAGAAAGAACTACAGGTAAGAAGGTGAGTCTGAAAAACCATACCAAACTAGGGGCCTGGCTAGGCAGAATATGCTCTGAATGATACCTCCAATCATTATAGGGGCATTCCTACCTCCATCCAAGGAGTGTGATTTGCAACTACCCTAGCTTCATTCAATTATCCAAACAATAGATTAAGAATATTTAAATGTGTAAAATATGGATTACAGGGATGGCTCAAGAGTTAAAGCCTTTTCCTCTTAAGCAAAAGGGCCTGAATTGAGATCCCAATTGCACATAAAAATGTCCACAGCTTGTGCTGCCAGCCCTGGAAGGCAAGAATCTGGGAAACTCCAGAGCAAAGCAATGAGGAGGTAGAATAATCTAGGATGATCCTAGATGTCATCTTGGACCTCCACAGGCACATACACACTCAAGTGCTCTCTACCACAGACACGCACACAGGCATGCACAGGTGCGTACTCATTCCTCAAAAAGAGTTGTCCTCTGACTTCATACACATTCCCCATGCCTGCCAATAAATAATGAAAAAGTTTAAGTACCATATCTAGAAGTAACTTCTGTCTATCTAGCCAGGGTCTACTCCTTGTCTCCTTGCCTCCATCCACTCAGGCACCTTCACATTCCTGGCAGCCAGGATTCTTTCACAGGCCTGTGCTTACTGGTTTCCATTTGTTGGACCAGGAATGGATGCCCATTCCACTAAACCAGCCAATGGAAATTTGGGTTTGCAATCAAGAATATATCAAGTGATTTTTGTTCCTTAAAGGTAGACCAAGATATGTAGGTTTGGTGACTCATACTGGATCATGTAGTCTGAAGGTTGAGAAATCCTACAGTTACAAGAAGTGCCATTTTTTTAATACTAGCTCACTAGATTAGGGTTCACAATCGATGCAAAGAAGCTACCAACAGAGCCATTCCACAGACGCACATACTGAATGGCTAAGTGAATTCTTCAAGACCAGAAAACCAATAAATGACAAAGCACAACCTCAAATCTAAACCACCTAACTTTAGACCATTTGCTTTAAACCCTGAGATTCCAATTCAGATGCCATTTTATGCCTCAAAGTTCCAGATGTGCCTCTTTTTTTTAACTTCTTTGTAATCACTTGATATTTCTATAATAAAGCTTCCCCTTTTGCTTAAAAAAAAAAAAAACTGTAAAATAAAGCTGGTAAGATAGCTCAGTGTATAAGACACCTGCTCACAAACCTGGCAATCTAAGTTCGATTCCCAGAAACCTACATCGTGGAAGGGAAGAACTGACTTCTGAAAACAGTACCTTACACTGCTTAGCCATTTTGACTCAAAATTGACTTCTGAAAGTTGTCTGAACTCCATCCCTGGCAACATGGCTTGTTCCATCTCACTCCTGCTGTCTTGTTTTCTCTAATTTTTTTTAAAAATATAAAATACTATGATGTACTACAGATACAAATAATTTCTGAAGAATACAACAAAATTTGAAAAATTATTAAAAAAAAGCTTATTTTGGAAGTAACTCAAATGTCACTCAAATAGACAAAATGTGGGATATATGTACAATGTAATAGTATTCAACCTTAAAAGGGAAATCTCAAGAGGATTCTGGGAAGATAGTAAAGAGTACCAAGAATCTTTCTATCCTACTTGACAACAATTACACTTGCTGAATCTGTTTGATGTGACTATTTTTTGAACACACAGAAGATCTGAAACTTCCAGAGAAAGGCTTGAATGGTAAACTGGGTAAATTATGTTCAATTTTAGCCCCAGCAGTTACCAGGGAAAACAGGCATATTTTACTACACAACAGCTTATACAGCAGATAGGGTAGACAACAGACCCCATCCTCCAAATACTGAGGAGCTATGTTCTGACTGGTAATGACTGTTTCTAATTGGGAAAATGGAGACACTGAGAACAAGTAGTATTTGAACTCTCTAAGGGTGCAAGCCAACTGAAGGACCTTTCCCAGAATTTATTGGCCAACACCTTTTTCCCCTCCCCACTTTACGTTCTCTCTCTCTATCCTCTTCTGAAACGTAGGATTTAGAGCATTTAAAAGCAATATAAGGGGAGAGGATGATTTGAATGTTACCATGGTGCCTGCTGACCCTCATGGATATACTTCAGATATGAACTAAGTATATCCCCCAGGAATTCTTGTGTTACAAACTTAGTCCCTAGTGTAGGGGGGTTGGATGTGATAATAATATATGCCTATAATCCACAGTACTGGATACATAGAGAAACCCTACCTTCAAAAACTGAGGTGGATCTTTAAAAGATATAGGGAGACAGTGAGAGATTATTAGGGTGTTTATAGTGAGAGATTATTAGGGTGTTTATTTGTATATACAAAGGGCACACAGTCAATATACATTCCTGGAAAAAAAAAAAAAAAAAAAGACTAAAAGACAACCAACCAGGTAGGTGGTAGGTTGATTCACAACTGTCTCCAGCTTTCAGGTGCTAAAATTACAGGTGAAAGCTGTTTGACCTAGCCTTTTATGAGGGTACTGGAAACCTATATCAAGTTCACAAGCATTTACAGTGTGCTGCTATGATTTGAATGTGAACTGTCCCCCACAGTCTTTTGTTCCCAGCTGGTGGTGCTATTTGAGAAAGAGCTGAAAGACCCATTGACCTTTATAATCACTTGATATTTCTATAATAAAGCTTCCCCTTTTGCCTAAAAAAAAAAAGTGTAAAATAGAGCTGGTAAGATAGCTCAGTGTATAAGACACTTGCTCACAAACCTGGCAATCTAAGTTTGATTCCCAGAAACCTACATCGTGGAAGAGAAGAACTGACTTCTGAAAACAGCACCTTACACTGCTTAGCCATTTTGACTTTGAATCTTTAGGAGGAAGTGCATCAATGAGGGCAGGTGGATGGGCAAGCAGGGATAGAGGATAAGCAGTCGTCTTCCTACCTCTCTCTTCTCCTCCTTCTCCTAGCCCACTCATCCCTCCCTCCTTCCTGAGCATGACTATAAGATAACATCAGTTCCTCTGGCCATACCTTTGCCTACCACATCTATGTTTATATCCCCTCTGGCACCATAAACTAAAATACTAAACCCTTTTTTGTCCAAGTATTTTTTAACTTTATTTATTATTCATACATTTAGTGGGCGTATATGTGTATCTGAGGGCACATGTATCCCTGTGGAGAACCAAGGGTAACTTCAGGAATCATTCTGGGATTGCTTCTAGCTCTACCTTGCTTCCCTCTGGGATTTCCCAGGCTCTGCCCACCAGGACTGAAAGTGCATTGCCATTTCTGTCTGCCGTTTTTACATGGGACTTTCTGCTTGCAAGGTTAAGCTATGTCTCCAACCCAGGCCCAAATATTTTATCACAACAACGTAAGAGTAAATGGAACATCAGCTACAGGCAAGAAACAAATCCAATCACAGGAAGCAGAAAGCTGTAAGTGAACAGAACTGACTTGAAGGACTTGACCATCAAGCAACTATCAAAAGAATTATCTGGAAGAGATTCAATGAAATTACTTGGTGATATTTAAATACCTAAACTCCTTATACTACATGGATAAAAACATGTTCTGCCCAGTATTTTATCACACCAGAAGTTAAAACATGTATCCTTTATAAATCATATTACTAGGCAGTCTCACCAACATCAATCGATAGGGCTGAGCCCTACAAGATTAATATCTAAAAAAGCATGCTACCATCATAATTCATCAGATAACATATAATCAGGACATATTAGCAAAACAAACACCCCATCACTTAAGTCCAACTCTGTTGTTCATATGAAGTTTTTAAGAATTATATTTTTAGTCAGATGTGGTAGTTAATATCTATAACGCTAGCACTTAGAAAACTGAAGCTTGAAGGTAGGCCGTGAGTGAGGACAACCTAGGCTACAGTATGAGAAATACTACCATTTTTTGAAGGGGGCAACTGCATCTAAACTTCAGTGATCACTGAGCAGGAAGGTAAAGCATAAGAATTAATATAATTCCTTCTCTCAAGAAATCTACAGTTTGGGGGAGGAGAGACAACACAGGACAGGACAAGATAGAACACAACAGAGGGAACAAGCTCCATACCTAAGATTTTACAATGATTTCCTACATGACACCAAAAATAGAGGAAACAAATCAAACTGTATTTCACCAAAATTATAAATTCAGCAAGTAAAGGCACTTACCTACCTCCAAGTCTCAGCTAATAGAGAAACAGACATAATGGATAAAACAGACTTCCACAAGCTGACCTCTATGTATCATACACCATTTTTTTTTTTTTTTTTTTTTGGTAATACCAGAGGACACAGACATACTTTATTTATTAAGCAGAGAAAGGGGGAGGGGGACATGCACAGCTTCCATGTCTCAAATTCAAGTCACCGGAGCTTTTACCCCTGAGTTAAGTCACTGGCCTTAAATATTTTTTAATTATAAACTCTGTCCAACAATAAAGAGGCAACCAACAAAATTAGATAAAATATTTGCAAACTGTTTATCTAAGGGATTAATATGCAGAATACAAATAAAGGACTGCAATTCAATACCGTCTCAAAAAAAAAAAAAAAAAAAGAGAGAGAGAGATTAAGGAACTGGGTAGATGGTTCAGTCAATAAAATGCTTGCTGCTGTGTGAGCATGAGGACCTGGGTTCAGATACCCAGCACCCATAGCTTAAAAAAAAAAAAAAAAGCAGATCTAGCCTAACCCTAACCCTAACCCTAACCCTAGTGTTGGGAAGAGAGACACACAGGAAGATCTCCAAAAGCTCTCTGAAACTCACTGGCCACTTTAAGCCAGTTCAGTAAGACTGCCTCAATGGATAGAGAATGATCAAGGAAGACACCAGATGTCTACTTCTGGTCTCCATACATATCTGCACACACATATATTGTAATACACACACACACACACACACACACACACACACACCCCATGACACATAGAAAGATCTTTAAATATTTTTAAAATTTTATGAAATATATGATATAAAAAACTTAAAGCCCAGGCTGGGGAGGGATATGGTTCTGTGATACCATTCTACCTACCAAGTTCCCAACAACTAAATAAATAAATTAAAATAGAACTGGGTGAATGAATGACTCACACTGTACTCTCAACACTTGGTAGGAAGAGGAGAACCAAGAAGACTGTCGAGTCTGAGGCTAGCTAGTCAACACAGTGATTTTCAGGGCAAGTCCCTGTACCAAATAAACAATCAAGTGAAAATTGGTGAATTATACAGACACTTCTACAGAAACAAACAGAGGGCCAAAAACCACATAAGATGCTTATAAGGTGCCCATGAAACAACTCAGAGGCACCCACTCGAAAACCAGATCAGATTTAATTCCTGGAAGCCCACATGATAGAAAAGAACCAAATTCCGAAAGTCATCTCTGACTTCCACCCAGTCTGTATATATAGAAAGGAAGATCCTCACAAAAAAAATTTTTTCAAAGAGATGCCCTCTACCTCAAAAGCAGAAGGACCTAAGTTTGGGTACCAGATTCACCATAAAAACGCTAGGCAGAAATGGTAGTGGTCTGCACCATCACTGGAAAACCCCAGAGTAAAGCAAAAAAGAGATACAGCAAATCCAGGATGATTCTTGATATTACCCTATGACTTCCACAGGCGCACACACACACTCAAGTGCCCTCCGACACATATAAACATACACGCGCGCGAACACGAACACACACACACACACACACACACACACACACACACATGCATATGCAAATAAAAGGGAAGCAAGCCAAAAACCAATTTATCCAGAACTATTAAGTGGTTTCCACAGTTCAAAGGAAAAAAAAAATCTAAACTGGAATAGAAACAAAAAACAAGATAAAGGTATATGAATTGAATCCTGTATAAAGGATTCATCATTAAATAATTATGAATGGAAATTAGTTGAAGGAAGTTCTCAAATGACCCAAAATGGCACACAGACATTCAAAACCCTCTGTAATCTGTTACCTCACTTGTTATACCACTAGCTAGACTTCAGAAAGTAACTATTTTTTCCCTTCAGTCATTCAATAAAGCATTCTAATTTCCCCTCTTTGCTAGGTACCAGGCCAAAGGTATAAAGGCTGTTAAGTCCTGTCTGTTTGAAAAGCAATCAGGGACATCATCAGGAATGTACAGTGAAAGTTTACTTAAAAAAAAAAAAAAAAACGAGAAAATGCCAGATGGAAATGGCAGCAGCCTGCATTTTGCACCCTCATGGGTGGAGCCTGGGAAATAGGTAGTCACCCTTGGTCCTCCACAGGGACACAGTGTCCTCTGATACACACACACACTTTTTTAAAAATCATAAAAAACCACCCCCAAAAAAACTTTGCTACCAGAAATTAAAATGCTGAATCTTAAGACATGACGAAGCTCAACAGTTTACAAAGATGCCTAGACACCACTACTCACCCTTCTCCCATCCCCTGCATCTGTATGTAAGTCCTCTTCAAAACACAGTTCCCTTCTCCCTATAATCTTTACCCCCATCGTCTTTCTCCTTCAATTCCCTGCTTGCATACACATAAAAGCAAATCTCTAAGCATTATCAAGAATAAAAGTTCCTAAGATCATCAAAGTATCTACAATGGCTTCTTAAAGCTTTAGAATAAAGTCCAAACATGGAAGTTTGTAACTTGTCTGTCTTTCCTTACAAGCTCAAGTAGAACTTCTTCTACCTCAAATATTCATATTAAATAGTTTTTCTGATGGTATTAACCTGACACCTAGCACACCTCTAGACCAACCTGAAAGGGATTCTCTTGATTAAGACTGGCCTCTCAGCAAACCTGTGAAAAAGACTGTCTTAACTGCAATAATTGGCATGGGTGCCACCATTCCCTAAACTTGTGGTCCTCGATGATTTAAAATGGTTAAGGTGAGCAAGCAAGCATTGATTTTACTATTTTTCCTATGGATATATGAAGCTGCTTCAACATCATGCTGCTGCAACTTTTCTGCAATGATGGATTATGCCTGAATTGTGAGCCAATTAAAGCCATTTTCTCTTAAATTGCTTGACAGGTATTTTAGTAACTAAACAGGTCTCCTCTAAACTTCTAGGAATCAGTGTCTTAAGACTGTTTCTTCTGACTAGATCTTTTTGCCAACACACATACAATTGCTACCCCCAACAAGCATGGCTAGCTGTCGTGTCTAAAACTAATGCGACTTCCTAAAAAAAAAAAAATCCAAGATGCTGCTAGTTACTCCTAATTCACACATCTGGTTTAGGTTTCCAGAAGAAAAGTTGTCTCACTGTGGACATAATGAATTTAAGAAGCCATGGGACCCACATCCAAGGAGCTATCTATCTAGTGTACTACACATGCCAATGTGAATCAAGAAATGTCTGCACTCAAAGTAGGGAGTTGGAGGCTAGCACTTAAAGCCGAAGATAGAAACTGGAATATAGTTCAGTGGCAGAGCACTTGCTTAGCATAAACGAAGCCCTGGGTTCAATCTGTCAACACAATCCAAAACAGAAAAAAAAAAAAAAAAGATTTGACTGACTGCACAGGGCAGTGAGTCTAAGAAAAGATGATACCCATTATCTCTAAGTGAAACCACAGCAAAAACCAAGAAAAGGACCCCAAATAAGAGAATGGAGAATAGAAGGAAGAAGGGAAAAAAGGAAAGAAAGGCAAACCAGGAGAGTAGTGTCACAAGCAAAATGCTTTTTTATGTCCTCATGACTTTCTTTCACAAGACTTTGTTTCATCTAGTTCAAAACACTACTTTCCAAAACCTTTCCGGACTTGTTTCAATAAACTTATTAATCCCCTCCACTGATTTCTTCTGTTAGCCTTGTGTACAATTTAACCCAGACAGGAGTGGTAGTATACACCTGAACCCCTGCCCTGGGAAAACTGAGGCAGAAGGTTGGAAGTTCAAAAGCAGCCTGGGCTTCAATAGATCTAATCTAGATTTAAAAAAAAAAACCTGATCCTCACAGTTTCTGGTCAGTATTAATTCGGCACTAAGGAAGTCTGCACTATACTACAGCTAGGTGTGACTCTCCTTCATTACACTACGAGCACCGAGGTGGAGTAAAGACCATGTCTTAATCACTCATGAGTCCCCAAAGAAAAAACTTTAAAAAGTTTTAAGTTAATAAAAGTCGAGGGGGGGGAATAATTGAGCAAAGGGTATGGATGACTTATCTACCATTCCTCTTGAAAAACAATATACCTTATAATTTACAAATTTCATTTCTTAAAGTAACACCCACCGGCAGTCTTTACAAATCATTGCCCAACATAAAATTCCATTACAACAACATATATAGTACAGAAGTACTATATATGCGTAAGTATTAAAATTATTGGGAATGCCATACAAAACAATGTTAAAAAGCTGAAAAGGGCGTAAGAGGATTTCAAGAATGGCTTTGGGCCAACCACCGCCAGCCAGCATTATTGAGTCGCCAGCCACTGTGTCCAAACCAATACTAAGTATCACTCAACATTTTTCCCCAGTAGATCGTTACACACATTCTTTTAAAAGTCAACAGGCTGGAGGGTATCTCGCTTCTGTAATCCAGTTCTCCGAAGACAGATAGGAAGACCCGGTAAGAAAAAGAAGAAAAGAAAAGAAAAGAAAAGAAAAGAAAAGAAAAGAAAAGAAAAGAAAAGAAAAGAAAAGAAAAGAAAAGAAAAGAAAAGAAAAGAAAAGAAGAGAAGAGAAAGAAAAGAAAAGGAAAGGCCAGCCAATAAAACAAAAAGCTCTTTCCAAAAAAAAAAAAAAAATGCCACTACTGAAAACTAGTACTAACAGTAATGCAAGTCAAATTGCGCAGCACAAGACGACTTGAGTATTTCAAAGTAAAGGTTAACAAGATCTACGCCAACAATCTACACGGGTGTGGCGCACCTTAGGAACAACAGAAAAAGAAAGCTACGACTTTCAAATTCCACTGCTCGGCCGGAATGCGGGCTCGGCCAGCCTCGGATCCAACACGGGAAAAGTTTCCGCGGCCGGAGGGGGAGGGGACGGCCAGCACCAAACTCCAGAACAATCGCTTCGCGAAGACAAAAAAAAAAAAAAAAACCTTCTGTGCCCGAACACACCCGGCCGAGGGACCCCGACTCCCGCGCTAGCGGGAGGAAGGAGGCCCCAAGCGCGGCGCGGGACCGGCTCCGCGCCCCAGGACCCGGGAAGAAAGTTTAGAAAGAGTCGGAAACTTTCCAAGCCGAGGCGCCGCGGTCGCGCGGGATCCGGCAGGCACCCCTTCCCGGGCCGCCGCGGCCGCCCGACCTCCGGACGCCTGGAAGCGCAGGCCCCGCCCGCCCAGGGCCCAGGGCCGGGGCCCCGGCGGGGAAGCGGCCGCGGCGGCCGGGTGTTTAAACCGAGGGCGGCGTCCGCCGAGGCCCGGCGCGCAGCGGCCGGGCTGAGGGGACCCCTGGCCGCCCTGGGAGCCCACACGCCCGCGCGAGGAGAGGTGCGAAGTTACCTGCGGCGGGCAGGACCAGCGCTGGACCACTCCCGAGGCGCGAAGCCGACGGCCGCTGCTTTGTCTCGCTCTCGTCCGGCTCCCAGAAGGAAATGGGCCGCCGGGCTCCCCCGCCCCCGGCCCGCCCCGCGCCCGCGGCCCCCGCCCGCGGCCCGGCCCCGCCCGCCCTTCCCTGCACCTCCCTCCGGCTCCGGCTCGCTCTTCCCGCAGCCTCCCGCTACCCGCCCGCGGCTGGCCCCGTCCCGGCCGAGTCCGCACTTTCGGGGACACCCTCCCCGGGAAAGAGAGCAACTCCAGCCCCGAACCCTTCCGAGACCTACTCGAGAGCCTCAGAGGCCCTAAGCCCCCCAGTAACAACCCCGAGAGCGGGGAGGAGCGGCGACTCGCGGAACAGCCTGGGAGCTCACGGGGACGGCCGGGGGAGGGCAGGTGAGTCACGGCTCCTAGCGCAGGTGAGTCTCGGGGCGCGGCCCGCAAGGCTCCACCCCCGTCCGGGGCGGGGCGCTGCGCTGCAGTGTCCTCTGGGGCACCCTCGTCCCGGGAACGGGCGACTGGCCCCAAGTGGTGGACTCCCAGAAAAGTGCTCTAGGCCCACTCACTAGTTTTACTGGAGGAGAAATGGTTTCAGTAAAAGTTGTACTTTCCACGACTGAGTACGACTGGAAGACGATCTTTTGATCTGTGTTTGTTGTTGCTGTTTTGCAGGGAGTTGATTTGTTTGAGTTTTTGTGTTTTAGAGGCAGGATCTCCTTGTAGCTCAGGAGGCAGAGTTGGTATCCTTTGTCCACCTCCCGAGTGCGGAGATTACAAGCCTGTGCCACTACACCCGCCCACCTGAAAAACCGCAGAAAAGAAATCAGGAGGAAGCGCAAGCCAGAGGATTCCCAAAGTTATCCTTGGGCTTCCACAGGTACACACAGACACATATGTGAACACACGCAAACTACTATGGGTTTTATGGAGGTTAGCAGATGCTGCCAAAAGACGGTAGGACTATAAAGTTCAGAACAGCTTTCAAAAGTAAGAGTACGCTGTGGCATGCATGTACCTGCTTCTGCCTCCCCCCCCCATATTCTTTAAATGTAAAATATATGAAAAATAAGAGTGTAAATAACTGGGTGTGATGACTTATACTTGTAATCAGCACCCAGAAGGCTGAGGCAGGAAGATTGCCATGAGGTCAAGACCAACTCGGGTTACATAATAACAAGCCAGATGGAGAACTACATGGCCAATCTTAAACAACAACAAAAGTGGGAAGAGATCTTCAGATGAATAAAGATTTGAAAAATGTGTCCTAAAGCTCTGCAATCTTTTTCTCTGTGCCGTCAAACTGCGGATGATCTTAAATAGTGCTGGCTGTAAAGATGCAGACAAACCAAAGTTTACATCACCAACCTGAACCCTGAATAAAACTTATGTACCCAGCCCCCTTCTTGCTGTCCCTTTCCATGTGATATCCTACAGGCTAAATTTTGGCAGGTCAAGCTTTACATGTTTGTAATGTCCAAAACTGATTTCCTGAAAACTCTGTCCAAATTTGCTGACCTCACAATCTTCATTTTCTTCAATGAAAACTCCATTTTTTCAGAAATGTTGGAGTCATCCTTGCCTGATTTCTCCAAAATATATTCAGCATGCACTAGCCTTTTACCACCTCCATTATTTCCATCACAAATGCATCATTCTCCTAGGCACCTTAACTGGTATCTTTGCCTTACTCTGGTCTCAATTCATCAGCCTGACTGATCCTGTTAAACTTTAACTGTCACAGGGCTCTGCCCAAAACCTCCAATGTGTCTCCTCAGTCAAAGCAAAAGCCAAGGTCCTTATAAGGGCCTCCAGAGTTCACTTGCCCCCACACTTCTCTGACACCGTGGCCTCTTTTCTATTCCTGGAACTACGTGAGGTAGGCTCTTGCCTTAGGCCCTTTCCTTTCTGCCTGGAATGTTTTCCTGCAAATGCCTGCCTGACTCACTCCTTTATCTCTGCCAGGTCTTTACTCACCTTCTTCAGTAGGGTTTCCTCTTGACTACTCTACCTAATATTGTAATCCCCATCACCTTGTGACATATCGTCATATTTTCAGATATGTATTCTTAATTGTATATGTTATATGTAGTTCTTTGCTTTTTCTTGTTTTCATTAACATTGAAGCCACATGAGAACTACAATTTTTCTCCGTTACATTCAGTGTTAGATCTTTTCTTTTTTTGTACATGTGTATGTACTGGAGGATAATTGACTGTGTGTGCTTGTGGAGACCCAAGGGTAATATCAGTGATCATCCTGGATTGCTCTACCTCCTTAATTTGCTCTGGGGTTTCCCAGAGTCCACCTTCCAGGGCAATAATTACCTGCAGCTGCCATCCACCTGACATTTTTTTACCTGAGATCTGGGATCTGAACTCAGGTCCTTTTACGTGTGAGTCAAAGGCTTTAACCCCAACCCATCTCTCAACCCTTGCCCAGCATTTTTATGTAGAGTCTAGGGATCTGAATGCAGATCTTTTCGTTTACAAGTTGAGTAGTCTTCCCTACTCTCAATTTTAGATCTTTAATGTACTTATCCCACAGCTAGCCCCTCAATAAATATTTGTTGAATGAATGGAAGAAATTTGAAAAATTAAGGAGGGAATGAATTCTCCAGCCTCCAACAGTCTTGTTGCAGTTCCAGAGTCTGAGTGGCTTCAAAATCTCTTATCCTACTTCCTTAGCCTACCAGGTGCTGGTATTACAGAAGCATCTGCTGTGCCTGACTTTGCTTCTCTCTCTCTCTCTTTTTTTTTTTTTTATTTTGTTTTCTTTTGTCTTTTTCGTCCATTTTTTAAAATTATTTTTGATTTTTTTAAACTTTAATGTGTGTGTGTATGTGTATGTGTGTGTATCAGAGTGTACTGTATGTCCCTGTAGAGACCCAAAGGTGACTTTAAGAATCATCCTAGATTGCTTCTACCCCCTTTTTGCTTAGCTCTGGGATTTCCCAGGCTTTACCCACCAAGCCGCCTAGTGTTTTTAGATGGGACCTGGGATCCAAACTCAGGACCTTCTGCTTGTGAGACAAAAGCATAACTTCTGAGCCATTTCTCCAGCCTTAATGAAAACTTTTAAAAAGAGTAAAAATGTGTGTCAATGAATGTAAATTTGTATGCCAACTAAGAAAACTTACGAAAGCATATATTGTAAGCATGTATTACAGCACACATCTGTAATCTCAATGCACAGAAGGCTAAGCAGAAGGACCCTCAGGTTTCTGCCTGGACTCCAGAATAAATTCAAGGTTGGCCTGTGCTACAAGATAATAGCCTCTGTCAAAAGAGAGAAAAGACACAGGGGAGAGAGATGTGTGAATTCCTTCTCCTGGGGAGACGCCACACACAACTGTCTTCCCACCTCAGATAGGACTTTCACGCAGACCAGACTGATGACAAACCAACCAGTTTATTGGGCATGTTTACAGGATCAGGGGCAGTTCACCATAACATGACTCATGACTTCCTGGTTGCTGCCTGAATGGAACTCTCTCAGAGAATCTACCTCAGATTATATACTGTAGGGCTTCTCCCATCCTCACATGTGAGGGCAGGTGGGTGATACAGGCATGTGTATGGGCACACATGTGCATTCTAACCCCTTCCAATGCTTACATCTATAGGCACATGGGTGGGCACGTGCAATTAGAACAGAATTAGGTGTGGCCAGTCCAGAGCCCCAGGTGAAGTTCTAATAACCCTTTCCACCCCACCTGTCTCTGAAGGAGTCCATGATCTCAAAACAAAGATGGTGGCTGTTTGGAGGAAGGGGCCCTACAACAAGGGACCAGGAGTTCAAGGCCATCCTTGGATAGCATAGCAATTTGGAAGTCAAACAGGGTCTGTAATCCCAACTACTCAAAGAGGATGAGGCAGGAGGATTACAAAACCAAGGCCAACCTAGGCGATTTAGCCTATCTCAGAAATAGATGGACATTGTAGAAGAGGAGGGAGTAAAAATGTAAGAGTCTGAGGATGGAGATAGGTGTGGCCAGATAATATCCTCTGGTCATGACTGGGCTACTGCATCCATAAACTCACTGCAGCTGTGTCTCCTTCCACAAGACCTACACAAGATTTGGCCTGTCAACACCTCACGGTAAAAGGGAAAAGCAGTACCACACCTCCCGAAGAGACTGTTTAGGATTAGTGCCAGATTGGAGAAGAGTAACTACTCTCCTCAGTTCTATACCCTCTGATAGATCATCTGTGCTCGAACAAGTGCTGAGGTCCATGTTAGTACAGACAACCCAGATGAAACCCACTGAGCCACATGTAAAAAGACATGAAAGCAAGAGGGACAGGCCTAAACAAACCTATCAATACTCTGTCTCAAAATGAAAATACAAAGAAGCCAAACATGGTAGTGTACAGCTGTAATCCCAATACTCCAGAGACTACCACAGGATTATGAGTTCAAGGTCAGCTAAGACTACATAATAAATTCAAGGCCAGCTTGGACTATTAAGTGGGGGGGAAAAACTAAGGACATAGTGGTAGAATACTTCCCTAGTTTAGGCAAGACCCTAGGTTTAATCCCCAGTCATGCAAAAAGTAATAAGATAGATTTATAGAAAGAATAGTTTACCATTAATAGAAGGAAGAACAGGATTTGAAGCCAAAGATTCAGTTGCCCAAGTCAGTTGATGGTATCTAGATTGAAACCTTAGGTTTCATTTTACCTTACTGAGCATAGTGCACACCTCAACAAAGTATAAGGCTTTACTAAAGAAAAAAATAGCAAGACCATGTTCTGGAACTGGAGAGATGGCTCAGGGGGTAAGACTGCATTGCAAGCAAAAGGTCCTGAGTTCTGATCCCAAGTCCCATGTGAAAATGCCAGGTGGAAATAGAGGCAGTTTGCACTTCTGGTCCTAGTGGGCAGAGCCTGGGAAATCCCAGAGCAAACCAAGAAGGAAATAGAAGCAATCCAGGATGATTCTCAAAATCACTCTTGGTCCTCCACAAGAACACACAGTGAAAACCCTTGGTATACACATACAAACACACACACACATACACACACATACATATACACACATGTTCTGAACATAATAATAAAAACAATAATACCAAATATCAGTAAAGATAGACTCTCAAAGTCATTTTACAGGGCTGGAGAAATGACACAGGGGTTACGTCTTTGCCTCACAAGAAGAAGAACCTGAGTTCGGATCCTAGATCCCATGTACAAACACTGGACAGAAATGGATGATGGCCTGCAGTTATACCTGGGAAACCCCAGAGTAAAGCAACAAAGGTAGAACAATCCAGGATGATTCTTGAAGTCACCTTTGGGCCTTCACAGGCACACACAGTGCCCTGTGACACACACACAAAGACCATTTTATGGATTCCCCGCACCTGAAGACTTCATTGTTATCTATCCACATCGTATTGTAAGATAGTTTGACAGTTTTCAACACATATCCAGGATGTTTCTGCTTTTTTTTTCTTCTTTTTTTTTTTAGTAAACAAAAAGATTTATTTGGAAAATAGGGCATAAAAGGCATGATTCTAACTTTCAGAATAATAACAAAATTAGAAAAAGGCATTAACTTGGGTTGGGCCCCAATATGAGTTAACCAATGAGGAAAAGCCATTTTTCTCCAGCTTGACCTTGGCAGCCATCTTTGGTGCCTGCCCCTTATAATACTCCACGTCTGGAGTCCATGAGTGCTTTTCTAGCTCCATATCCCTCATGGATTTCATGCCTAGAGTTCATGAGTTCTCCAGGGCACCTTTGCCCCTCATAGTATTCCACATCTGGAGTTCTTTCTCTCCGCTAATAAACTCTACTTTGATCCTCTAAAAAAAGAAGAAAAGGGGAAAGAAAGGCATTAACTACAGAAAACAAAGCAGAGATTATGAAGCTGGCATTATAGCTGTATAATGCAAATAAGTAAAACACAAGTTTCCTTCTTGCAAATAAGCATCAAGAAAAAGAGATGTTAGGGGCTGGAGAGGTGGCTCAGGGCTTAAGCCTCTGCCTTGCAGGCGAAGGTCCTGAGTTCGGATCCTAGACCCCACGTATAGACGCCAGGAGGAAGCGGGGGCGGCCTGCGTTCTCGTCCTGGTAGGGCAGAGCCTGTGAATCCCGGGGCAGAGTAAATAAGGAGGAGGCGGTCCATGGTGGTTCCAGAATTTGTCCGTGGTTCTACACACACATACATGCATACACGCACACACACACACATACACGCGCACAATTGAATAAATAATAATAAAAAAATTTAAAAAAAAAAGAAAAAGATGTTTATGGAACAGGCCACAACAAATATTTTTAAATTTATACAAGAAACTGTACATAGATGGAAAAATAAATTATATACTTTGTAAGAAATGTTTTATAGGTTCCAATAAGCTATAACTTAGTATATTATGCATAAAATTTGCAATACATCATTCATTTTTACACCACAGATCCAATATTAGAGGACTCCAGATACACCATTGTTTAGACCTGTTAGGTCTAAACCTGACCTGTTAGATCTGCTCCTTCTAAATGTTGTAAATGCCAAGGGACCACTGAGGAAAAAAATGACAAATTTCAAAATGGCTTAGTACCAGTCATCACATCAAAATGGCTGCTATGATGTCCAGATGAAACTTGGACATATGACGAGAAGCTAAAATAATCTCAACCCTACTACATCATTATACAGATTTTACAAATTATGTAAAAATGAAAATGTTTTCTTTGAATGCTATTGGAACTTCAAGCACTAGAACAAGTAAAAGTTATTTAGAAATAGACAAACATTCTAGGGCTAAAATAGTTGCATATTTAAGCTGAAATTTTTTGACTTTTAACTTCATTCACTCTTGAAAAATACATTCTTCACTAGCTCTTTCAACATAAACAATACAAAATCTGACAACAAGATTAAAAATCCAAAAGAAAAATAATCTTTGACTACAAAAGAAACTAAATTGTGAGTAACAATTTTGATATTTTCTTAAGCCAGGATGTTATTGCCTTTGACACACAGGGTTTTTTGACACATAGGTTTGAATAGTCAGGGTTAGCAGATGCCTGGCATCAACCAGTAGCTGCCTTTTTATTTCCTTTTCATATTGACAGGAGGGAAGACCTACCTGCCTTAGGAGCTTTGTCTGTTGACTTGAAATAGTTGGGTTTTTTCTTCATCTTTGCAGAATTCAGTCATTTTCAACTGAAACTCTAAGAAAAGTTTTTTTAAATAATACCTAAATACCACCTCCAGCAACTCAGATTATGATTCTTGAGAAGGGACTTAGCATTTAAATAAATCTCCAAAGGTAATTCTAATGTATAGGCAGAGTTGAGACTCCTTGATAACACAGTCTAAGCCTGAGCAAGGCACAACATCATGAAAGTTTAAATATTATTCTTTTAAACATTATGTATTTATTTGAGAGAGACAGACAGGAGCTCATGTGTTCCATGACATCCTTGTGGAAGTCAGAGGACAACTTTAGGAAGTTGTTTCTTCCTTCTACTATGTGGGTTTTAAGAATCGAAACTAAGGTCACCAAGCTTGCATGTAAATAACTTTACCTACTAAGTCATTTGCTGGCCCAAAATGTATTTATTAATTTGTTCTATAATGATAATTGTCTTAACCCTGTCAGTGATTAAAAATAACAAGTCATATTTACTGTACCTTTATGCATTCCAGTCTGTGCTCAAAGCTTCCTGTTTCATCCTGGCCTCACTACTGTCCTGTGTTAGTTACTGCTCTAGTCCTCATTCTGTAAATAGAAAACATAAGCTTAGGTCGTACTAGGAATGTGCAGCAACACTGGCACCCAGATCTGCCAGGATCTAGAACCAGCTTTTACTTTGTCCAAATAACCTCTGAAATGTCAATGTTGTTGTTTCTGTTTAGCTTTGTTGTACTGCCACACACCAAACAGTTTTCATGTCAAGATTATGCCCTGATAGGGGTAAACTGTATTAAATATGTAAGGTCTTATCTACATGAGTTTGATTACAGAAAGTAATTAAGTATTCTCTAAATAATGGGGGAAAAGATTATGCTCTGATGGAGGTAATTTAAGTGTGTGTTTTTCAGTAATATATACTTTGTCTTTGTGCATAGCTTCAGGCAGTCTGACAGTAAAGGTTCTTTAAGGGACTTGAGGGTCCAGGACAGAGATTCACATGCATCTGTTCAAGGCCTCTTCTCACAGTGAGCTAAATTTTAAATAAAGAGAACCAAACGTGGGCCCTTGACACTTATGAAAGATGTGTAAGCTTCTCTTTATTCATGTTAGTCATCTTCCCTACAAAAAGTGGAATGAAGATTTAGTTCTTAAAAGCAGTCAGCAGTGGGTGTTCATGAATCTTTCCTCTCTGATATGATCAAAGATGTATACATAAAAACAAATGCTTTCCACCCCTTTCATGTTCATATTTTTGTTGATAACAACCTGGGAAGAGAACCTGTGGGGGAAAAAATTTTAAACTTACAACAGAGCAAAATTACACATAAAAAGATGTCATTATGTAGGAGAAAGAAATAGAAGAGGAAGGCTTGCTTTTTTATCGTGCCTTTAAAGTATTTGTGGGCTTTATTATGGGAACCTGGCTCTGTGTATTCACCATTCGAAAAATGCTTTTTGTCTGGAATTTTCAGATTTTCGTAAGCGTATGAAAAGAGCTATCAAAATAAGAATTGTGTATTGTAATATAAACTGAATTAAATTAATGTATTTTAGATCTCAGATGTATTGGTGAGTCATCTGTCTTCATTGTTTCTGTTACCTACCAACAACTTTTTTTTAACTCCAAGAAACTTGAAGAAAAATCTGTTAGAGCACATCTTTATGTGCTCCATAGGTCGTTACGTATGCATTCTGAATATAAAAGGACTTAAAGGAAAAGCCAGTATTGTCTGTTTTTGGTTCATCTGTACTGAATTTAGTTGTGGATTAGCCACAGTTAGGCAGTTGGTCACTAGATTCCCAGAGGGTAGGAAATCACAGTGGAGTCTGGCAAAACTGTTTCATCCACAATCTTTACCTGTTTAATCAAAATATATCACTCTTCTGTCTGCCTGTGAGTTTGACAAAAGCTCTGTTACAGAAGACCATTTATTCTTCTGGTAATTTGCTCAGTCAAATATTTTGAAGCCAAGCGTAGTGGCTGATAGCTCTAACTCCAGCACTTAGGTAACTTGGGAAGACTGTTGCAAATTTAAGGCCATTCTAAATACAGTGACACCCTGTCTTTAAAAAGAAAAGTGGGGAAGATGCAACACATCACAGAACATGGGCAAAATACATCAACTGGAACTGGTCTGAGCAATTCCTTCTTGTAGTACCAAGGAATATTGTAGAAGCTACTGTGGGAAGAAAACATAGGTCTCACCATCTTTTGAGATCTGCAAGTCGCAATAAAAAATCACCATGGCAACAGGTGACCACCAGTATAATAGTGGCATGAATATCAAAGAGACAACCAACAGCTTTATGACTGAACTCAACTTCAGAGTGGAACACATTCCTGTTACTGTTAACTAGAGCAAGAAACTAAAAGGGAAGGAACTAGATCAATAGGGAAGAACAGCCTATGAACCTATATAGGTAGGAAGACAGTACACTAAACTGCTCTGTAAATAGTTACTATTATACCCATAGATTTGAAGACCACTTAGTACTCAACATACAAGTCTTCTACAACAGAGATAGTGGATCTCAACACCCTGACAGGTTGGAGCCTAGGCTAGTAGAAGAGCAGCAAAGTGGACAACAACAGTCATAATGCAGAATACCAGTGACCCAGCAGGCTGGCCCAGAATCAGGCCTATCTAATCTCTCCCCATCCTAGGACCTAGGGAACCCCCCAGAAGACACCATTGGACAACACATTCCATTCAAGACAGGACTGCTGCAGCCAGGCACTCACTGTAATGACACTTGTCCTTACCAGACCTGCATAATGACTGACATACCAACATGCTCCCATAGACAATGGAGAAACTCAAGAGAGATAAGAACATACCATGGAAACCTTAGAGACTAGAGTTAGATGAGTGAAGGGAAATGCCTGTATTAGTGGGGTAGCCTGAAGAGAGGTAACTTGGTACTCCACAAGAGGCCTGAACCCCACAGGGAAGAAGGAAGAAGGACTGGAGAGATGGCTCAGAGATTAAAGCCTTTGCCTCTCAAGCAGAAGGACCCAAGTTTAGATCCTGTGATCCCACATACTTCCAGGCCTGGAAGGCAAAACCTGGAAAATCCCAAAGAGATTCTCACAGTCACCCTTAGGCCTTCACAGGCATACACAGTGCTGTCTGATACACACACACACACACACACACACACACACACACACACACACAGTAGCAGGAGGTGGACTGGAGAGGTGGCTCAAAGGTTAAAGCCTTTACTTTGCAAGCAAAAATACCTGAGCACAGATATCCATATTCCACTTAAAAATGCCAACCAAGTAAATGTCCCTGAACCCCAAGAATTCCCAGGTTAAACTGGCTAGCCAGATTAGCCCTAATGGCACACTCTGGCACAAATCCAAACATATATACATAAAGGAAAAACAAAACAGTAGCAGGTTGAATAGCTTGCACAATGCCAGAGAGTATTGTGGAAGCTATTCAGGGAGAAAAGTAATCAAAGATTTCATCAACCTGTGAAATCTACAAGTTGCAATGATTACCATGGCAACAGGTGATCATCAGTGTAATAGTGGCATGAGTATCAAGGAGACAATCAACAGTTTTCTGATCAGATTTAAGGCCCGCTTGTCAGAATGGAACACATTCCTGCTGCTATTAACTAGGATAAGAATCTATAAAAGGGAAGAAAATAAATCACAAGGGAAGAGCAGACTGTGAATGTTTAGCTAGGAAGACAGTACACCAAACAGCTTTGTAAATAATTGTTATTATGCCTATAGACTGGAGAAGCACTCAGCACTCGACCTAGAAGCCTTCTTTTATGACAGAAAGTGTTTATTACTGAAAAGCATGACTTCTCAATATGCAGAAAATAAGTGACTGAGGACTGTTTGTCCCTAAATAGAACATATAAGCCTTATTCACCCCCACCCTAAGACTCAGGGAACATCACAGAAAAGTATATGGCAAGTTCGTAAAAATCTGAAATAGGACAGTGGTGGGCTATACATTATCTTCTGGACATAACAGTTGTGATATACAATATTTAATGATAGATATGTATACTTACAAAAGAATTGCACAGAAATTGTCTTATCAATATCTCATCATGAAATCAGAAAGATCTCAAGGAGTGCTATACCTCTCTGAGAGACTGAAGAGGACTAATGCCCATGGGGAAGGAAAGAAGAATGCTTTCCTCGATGGTGTATCCACTGATCTAGGATGCTTGAATCCTATCATACGTATGTCATCAAAGACAGACTACATGAAGTACAAAGGGCTACATAATGACAAGATTTGAAAATAGGAGGGAGTCTGGTAGAGGAGATGAAGGGTTGTAAGGGGGAATAAAGGAGATGGGATTTGGGACTAAGAGGTGAAAATATTATAAATTCACTATATTCATGTACACAACATTAAAAACTAAAAAAGAATGAAAAAAAACAAGAATAACAGGAGATAAGGACAGAGAAGTAGATAGAGGCCAAATCACATAAGCCTTTGGAGGTGATGATAAGGAGTTTGGATTATACTGTAAAAGCAGTGGAAAACATTTACAGGATTAAGTGAACAAAAATCTTATTCATGTTTTTTGTTTTGTTTCGTCTTCTGAGACAGAATCCTGTGTGGTCCAGGCTGGCCTCAAGGTCATTATGTAGTCAGGGCTGGCTTTGACCTTCTGATTTTCCTGCCTCCATCTCCCAAGTGCTGGGATTACAGGCCTATGCCACCATACTTTCCCTAGCAACCCCCCCCCCAAAATCTTGAAGTATAGCTAGTGCACACCTATTGTCCCATCTGCTTAGAAGGTTAAAACAGGTGGGGGAAATGTTACTTGAGTCCGGAATTCACTTGCACCTGAACTACATAGTCAGACCTTACTTTAAAACAATTGAGGGGGCCGCATCTGCAGTGAGACCTATCATAATGACTGGCATACCAACATGCCCCATAGACTTTTAAGGAACTGAAAAAGAAATAATAACATATAATGGAACCTTTAGGAACTGGAGCTGAATGAGTAAAGGGAAATGCCCCATCAGTGGGATGGCCTGAAGAGGGGCAACTTGGTATACCATAGAGGCCTGACCATAGAAGTGAGCAGGCAGGAGGGTAAGAGGGAGTGGGATGCATTGATGAAGGGAAGGGAGGAGAACGGGAGGAAGATGGGATGGAGAGAAGGAGGGATTAGGTACTCAATGTGCTTATAAAATTAGGAAAAATATAAATTAATAAAAAAGAAACAAATAAGTAAGGCAATTCAGGAGGCATGCCTAATTACCAGGTGATAGGCCAGGTACTGTGTGCTACCATTCTTCCCCACTCCAAGTAGGTTATAAGAAAGGTGGCTTGATAGACAAGTATGTATACCTGGTAATAACTATATCTAAATGCTGTGCCAGGAGTAGTCTCCATGCGTTATGGGAACTCATAGGAACTCATTTATTTTGTAAATATTCATGTGCCAATGCTTGGGACGCAATGGTGAAATAATTAGTACAATTAATGCAATTAGTGAAATAATCTCATAAACCTATTTGTGTGTGTGTGTGTGTGTGTGTGTGTGTGTGTGTGTGTGTATGTGTGGATGTTTATCAGAGGGCACTGTGTGTGCCTGTGGAGGCCTGAAAGTGACTTCAAGAATCACCCTGGGTTGCTTCTACCTCCTTTCTGCTTCACTCTGGGATCTCCCTGGCTTTACCTTTCAGAGCCGGAAGTGCAGGCTGCTACCATTTTTGCCTGGCGTTTTTACATCATGGTGTCTGGAATTTAAACTCAAGTTCTTTTGCTTGCAAGGAAGAGTCTTAACCCCTAAATCATCTCTCTTATTACCTATGATGCAATGAGCTATGAAGGAAAAACAAATGAGGTTGTATAAGAAGAAACCTGGGATAGCAGAAGAAGACCCAGGAAAAGCTTTTGAGCTGACACCTGAGGGCTCAACTTCTGAAAAGAAGTTCAACAGGTAGAAAAAAAGAAGAGTATTGTGGCCCACTGAGCTCCAGCCTGCAGTTCTGTGCCCCGTTTATGTGGTGCTGGGGACCAGACAAAAAAGTATTCATGTATGCTAGGCAACCTCTCTACATGCCCAGCCTCTTGCTAAACAGTTTTAAACAAGAGAGTACTGTTGATAGATGAATATTAGAAATTGTATTGGCCCCAATCAGGAAGCTGCACAGAGTCCCAAAAGATACTACACTTTATCGAGCAGAGCAAATCCTACTGAAGGTGCATGTCACACTCTAATGAATCCCTGTAGAAATATTCTGGGCTGAGCAAGAATCAGTTAGCTAATGGCTTTGGCTATCTCATCATTGCTTCTTCCCAATGGAATGGAAGGAGTCAATTCAGAAGCCATCTGCCTGTGTCAAACAACCATCAGTTAATACTTCCAGGACTGAACTCCACCCCCACACACATCCTTTTGCTATACTTTGTGGATAGTCTACTGCACAGTGCAAGGTCCCTTTAGGTAACAACAGTTTCTCCTACTCAATAATTTGTTTAAATTGATGTGTACACACACACACACACACACACACACACACACACACACACACACTGTTTGCCCTTCAAGTCTTGCTCTTTCTTTCAATTCTCAACCAAATGGGTCTCTCTTTTGACCATCCTGACTTTCAAGAAGCCTAAGAGGAGAGAGGCAACCTCTATCTCCATTGAGGCTGAGGTTCAGGAGGCCATTGCGAGATCTTGACGCCAGTCTTGGCACATGCTCCCTGCTTCCAATGTCTTCCAGTTGTTATGCAATAAATCAAAATAAATAAATAATCAAGATAAATGTACACAGTTTAGCTTGACTTATATGGCTCTTTGGAGTCTGCTCATTTCAATTGTCTGTCCCATTCATTCTACCTTATTTCTTCTATTAGTAGCATCTTTCTATCATGAAGACTTCAATTCAAATGTCACCTCCTCAAAATGTCCTTCCTGACTGCTCAGTATGAGGATCTGAACAGCCATCTGTAACCCATCACCTTACTGTATTTCATAACAGGTTACCATGCAGAATGACTTTTCTGCTTGCTAGTTCTTGGTCTTCTCCCCCCAGGATGTAGCTTAACAGCAGATCCCTTGTCTGTCTTATTCACTCACTGTATAACATAGTACCTGGAACAATGATTGACACATAATAGGTATTGAGTGAGTAAATGACTAAGTGGCCTGACCTACATTTCAGACTCATCCCATCCTATTCCTATACTCCTTTCCTGAGTTTTAGCAGGAAAGAGATCCGTGGATATCTTTAGATTTTCCTTGATGCCCCTAAGTCCTTCAGCATGAACTGTCTCTTTTTCTCTCCTAACCATTCATCTCCTTGCTTCCTACGCTTATTTTCCCTTTTCTTCCAAGTTCTGCAATCCTCTCAGGTACTCAGTCTTGGTACACTCCTCCATCGAGGCTCCCCCCATTGTGTTGCAGTGGCACCTGTCCCACTTAACTGCAAACTCTTAAAGAAAAGCATCTATTAACCTTCCCACACACACACACATACATACACACACACCTGATGGCAGCCAGCACGCAACAGATGCCTCACTGTTTCTTGACTGACCAGATAGCAAGATGTGGTTCAGAAAACTATGGTCATTTTCTATGACCGTGCAAGAAGGGTCATCCTAAAACCTAATGCTACAGCAGAGCAACAACCCTTTCATATGGGCCACACCAGAAAAATAAAACCATATTAAATTCAGGTAACTAAGAACAAAAGAAAGTGATATGACTTCCCTCAACACCCATGTGCTCCCAATTGGGAGAGGCTAGTTAATTCATGGATGAGGAATATAGGAGCATTCTCGTTACCAACTCTGGCAAGATCAGAGACCCTGAAAAGTCGCAGCCAAAATTTCTACACAATTTCCCGCTCCACCAAATCTATCCTAGACCCTTAGCTAATAATGTTCAGGGAGCAGAGGGTTCATCCTGTCAGTGAGTCCAGCAATAAGAGGGGTGAGTTGCTCTATAGCTACGCCTTTATTCTGCTACTTGGAGGCTTTAACATGCTCATCCAAGCTTTAGTTGCTAAGCTCCTAGAAATCTCTGTAATTATTGTTGTCTAAAATATAGAACACAGAATAGGCAATTAGTTGCTTTTAATAAAGCCATTTTGAAGATGCTGATGATGCTGAAGATGATGGCAATTTTGATAAGGAGGAGGAGGAGAAGAAAGAGAAGGAGGAGAAGGAAGAGGAGAAGAGGAAGAGGAGGAGAAGGAAGAGGAGGAAGATGAGGAGAAGGGGAGGAAGGGGGGGAGGATGAGGAGGAGGAAGAGGAGAAGGAGGAGGAGAAGGAGGAGGAGGAAGAGGAGGAGGAGGAGGAGGAGGAGAATATTCCCAAACACTAGGACCAAGAAGAATCCTTATCATGCATGGAGCTGGAGCCAATCACTGGCAAAGGAATGATCAGGATATAGCCTCCTAGCAATTAAACTTGACCCTCAGTATCCACCAGTACTTCATACAGGTTTGAGGGCCTTATCAAGTTTAGTTTCCCCAATTCTAAATAATTAAATCATTCCTTGAATCATAAGGTCACTAGAAGACTCTTCTAAACTAATCTTGAAGGCACTATTATTTATCCTAAATACTTAATGGTGACACTTAGCAAATTCCTATGTACAGCATACTTTATGTCAGAACTTGACGTATATTATCTCATAAGTCAGGCAAGGAGATACATTCCCTGTAATCTTAGCATCTGGAAGTTTGAGAAAGAAATATAAGGAATTCAAGGATACCCTTGGCTACATAATGAACTTTATAGTTCAGCCTGAGTTACTTGAAACTGTATCTTAAAAGAGGGGAAAAAAGAGTTCAAGAATGTAATAACTCTATTAGGTGAATACCACTAGCATCACTGCCCCTGTTTAAAAGAAACACAGATAGACATTCCATTTAAGGTAGGACTGCTGCATCCAGAATTCACTGCAGTGAGACTTGTCCTTACCAGACCTGCATAATGACTGACATACCAACATACTCCCACAGACTATCGAGGAACTCAAAAGAGATAAGAATATACAGTGGAAACCTTGGGGACTAAAGCTGGATAAGTGAAGGGAAATGCCCGTATCAGTAGGGTAGCCTGAAGACAAGTAACTTGGTACTCCACAAGAGGCCTGAACCCCACAAGAGTAGATAAGCCAGAGGGAACCCTGAAGTCCAGAGAAGCAGTCAGGCAGGAGGGTAAGAGGGAGTGGAATGGATTAATGAAAGAAGTGGAACGGATTGATGGGAGGGAGGGAAGATTGAAGGAAGCAGAGATAAATACTCAATATGCTTGTAAAACTAGAAAAATAAAATAATAATAAAAAATAAAAGAAACACAGATGCCATCCTTGAAGCCCATGATCAGACAGGGGTGGCATGGTGGGCCCACAGGACAGTCACGATGCTGAAGCCCCGTGGTGTTTGCTATGTACCCTTCTGTCTGATTGGCCCCTCGTGTGTCATGAGGCTCCAGATCACATGAACCTGTTCACTCTCCAAAGAGCCATCTTCCATCCAGTACCATGTGTCCTAGCTTGTCTGCATTTATAAGCAGTAATATTCTTTATATGTAATAAACTTTTATACTAAAAAAAAAAAAAAAAAACCACAGGGAAACTGGGCCTGGTAATTCACGCTTGTAATCCCAGTACTTGGCAGGCTGACAAAGAAGGATCATCACAGTTTCGACGCCTGCCTGGCCTACATCATGAGTTTCAGGACAATGTAGATAAACTACAAAATAAGATTCTGCCTCTAAAAAAGAGACTGGATTGAAGGGTACTGAGGAGATGGCTCAGTGGATAAAGCAAGTGTAGGACCAGAGCTGTCTTGCAAGTGGCATCCTTTCTGTCTTAACCTCCCAAATAGTAGAATTCAGAATATGCACAACCCATAATTCCAGTGCTCCAGAGACGGACAGATGCAGGAAGATTACTAGTTTATTCAGGATGGGCTACATAAGAAGACCTTATTTCAAAAAACAAAATAGCAGGTATGGCACTGCATACTTAGGAGGTAAAGGCAGGAAGATGAGGGTTTCAAGGTCATCCTTGGCTACATAGTGAGTTGGAACCAGCCCAGGCTACACAATGACATAAGACTATGTCTCAAACAAAGCAAAAACAAAAACAAAAAATTACATGATATATTTGTTTTTAACCTATTTTTATTTATATATGCATGCACAGATATTTCATCACATACATGTGTAATGAAAACATAAGTAAGTAAAAAGATGAAAATTAAAATCACTTTTTTTTTTTTTGGAGTGCCACAAATTTAAGCCCTTTCTGGCCTATATGGCAAGTTCCAGGCCAATTAGGATTACATAGCAAAAGACCTTACTTCAAAATAAATAAGAATGACAAAATAAAATTTTTTTTATTCTTTGGGTTTTTTTTTTTGTTTTTGTTTTGTTTTGTTTTTCAAGACAGGCTCTCATGTAGCCCAGGCTGGCCTTAAATTGCTGATTGATTTCTTACTCTACCTCCCTTTGCTACCTTGCCCAGCTTAAATTAACTTTATTCCACTACCTTGGATACTTTTGGATTAAGAGGGACCCATAGGTTGATACAGAATTTTGGGCTGGCCTCCAACTCAAAGCATTCCTCTTTCCTCTGCCTTCTACATGCTGGGATTACTGGCATGATCTACCATGCCTGCCTCATTGGATAGTTTTCAGCATTACCATTTTTATTTTGAGACATATCTATTTAAGTGCCTAGGTCCTTGTATGGTGTATCATACCCTGTCCCAGGAAAGCAGTTTCCCCTGTAGGAAGAATTGGGCAGATTTGACTCTGTCAAACTTAGAGTCCTCACACTAACTTAATTACATTCTCTCATCCATATATTTATTTCTTGGAATTTTAATCCTGAAGAATACCAAGACATTAGCCAGGCAACAAGGAGGAAATCTTTAGAGACATCCAAAGGTTCGAATCTAAAACAAAAGAGGCCATGCATATGGTAGGTTTGGTTGTTTATGGAACAGATGACTGACCACAACCATAAAACACCAATGACTGTGTGGCAACCAATCAGACTGATCCCAATTCCAGGGCTCTGGGGAAAGACTGTCAATGGAGAAAGTATAACCTTGCATTGGCCAAGAATTAAGCTCTGTGGGAACAGCAAGAACAGTTTCTCCATCATTGTGGAGTCTATAGATACGTTCTGCCAAGTGTCAAAAGGACACTTAGGGGCTAGGAGTAAGTATAAGTCAGTAAGTACTAACCTAGCACACATAACATGAGACCCTGGGTTTGATCTCCTGCGCAACAAAAACAAGAGGATACTGGTAATGATGACCAGTATCCATGTTTTCATGAGGTCTCAGTCTACAGAAGCCTGGGGTAAGAAGAAGACATTCTAGAAAATTCTGGTATCGCTCCAAGCCATTTCTTCATGGAAATATAGTTGATTCTACATGGGTCTTGGAATTGATACAGAAAAAAAATATTAAGTCTATCTTTTCCCTCCTTAGTCAATCTGGTATTAGCAGCAGCAGCTACACTGCCCATCACAGAATTCCCAAGAGAAGATTGTAAGTCAGCACAAAGTAAACACTGCTTCAAATGTTCTGTTAACTTTTTCTTTTCTTTCTTTCTTTTTTTTTTTGGACAGTGCCAAAAATGGAGCTCAGGGCTTCATGCATGCCAGGCAAGTGCTTTTATCACTGAGCTACAAGTTCAGCCCCAGTGCAGTTTTTTGATTGGCAACAGCTAATAGCTTATTTTCTGAATTCTGTAATTCTTGTTGGGCAAGTTCTATTTTAGTGTATGGATATAAATAAAATTATTCAATGAGATAATAAAAAGGTTCTAAGTATGCTGACTGGCACCACCATCTCATTAAATGTGAATATCTTTACAATGTAACTTGTTGGCTTTTTCTTTTTTTTAAGAGGTAGACAACCATGGTATAATATTTTTAGGCACGTAGGTGAGGCAGGCTCCCACACATGCCACCACATTCTTTGAATAGTGAAGACAGCTCCCCTCTTCTCCTGGCTAGGAGGGAATGGGGGTACAGTGACCAGGCAGCGCTTCCTTAAGCCTCCCTCGAGACTCTGTAAACCCCCTACTCTGCCTCTAAATCCAGCACTTGGGAAAGCAGCAACAGTAAGTAGTATAGGAAGCAATGAGGACTTCCCACCAAAGATGGATAGGAACCTGTTTAGCCTGAAGATAGAGCCACAAAATCCAGGACACCCAGAGGTCTGCATGACCTGCCTGTGGAAGAAAAATCACCTTCTCAGATGCAGGCCTGGCTGGGGTCATTACTGGGCAGGTGAACACCCACTGGTCTTCACAGCCAATTTGGTTGTCTGGATAAAAATATAACACCAGCCGCATCATTTTCCAAAATTAAGGTCGATGCTATAGCAAATGTATGCAGATGTATACAGACACAGATGGGAACAAGAGTATTTAATTGTAAATGAGTCAGAACGGAGCAAATGAGATTTCCCTTATATTTGGGTTCCAAAAATTACAGAGAAAATGTGCCTGCGGCAGAAACAAACCAAAAAAAAAAAAAAAAGCAGAGATTATGTTATTGAGGCAGGAGCCATATAAAGAGAACCTTTGACACCAGAAGGCTAGACGGCTCTGGTCTCTGTGGGTTATACATGCAAGTCCCTGGCTCCAGAGAACCTGATCCCAGTGGACCCTTAAGTGACCCCAGTGTTCATGTAGATGCACAAGAACATATAAGTAGGACTCAAGGTGTCTCAACCGTATACATCCCATTAGTGTCAGAGAATATGTATGTGGAGGAGAATCAGAGGCCAATGTTTGTGTCCTCAGAGAAACTGAGCAAGAAAAAGGGAGAAGGAACATCTTTATACTGCCATGTGCCTGGAAAGCAGGTGAGAGAGACTTGGGAATGACAAAGTGGAGTTTGTGGTTGGAAAGCAACATTTTTTCCTCAGCACCTCCTAAAGTGTGAAACTCTTGGTAGACATTCAGTAAATAATGGAAGAAGAGCCAGACACAGTGGTACGTGCCTTTAATCCCAGCACTCTGGAGACCAAGGAAGGATCAGCACACATCTAAGGCCAACCTGGGCTGCATAGTGAATACCAGCAAACCTAAATAAGCTTCATAGTCAGACCCTGTCTCAAAAAAAAAAAAGAGAGAGAGAGAGAAAGAAAAAAGGAAAGAAAAAAAAGCTGGGTGTATAATCCCTTCACTTAGCAGGTAGAGGCAGGAGGGTCAGGAATGAAGTAGAAATAGGATGGCAGAGGCTTCAAGGTGACCCTCATCTACACAGTTGAGTTTGAGCCAGGCTGGGTACATGAGACTCAGCCTCAAGAAATAAAACAGTTGACTCTCTTGGTAAAGACCTTGGCCTTGCAAGCATGAGGACCTGAGCTCAGATCTCCAGAATGCACATAAAAAAATCCTGTACATTTGTTGCACCCTTTAATACTAGGTGTGGTGAGATGGAAGGCTGAGCCTCGGATCCCTGGAAATTTACAGGCCAGCTAGCCAGCCTCACTGGATAAAGTTCCAAGCCAGTGAGAAACTCTGTCTTAAACAAAAGGTAGAAGGTGCTTGAGGCACACACATAACACACAGGGGAAGGATAGAGAAAGGGTGGGAAGAACTAGTCATCCTACAAGTCCACTGTGGAATGAGACATTGCAAGGGGAGAAAGACTGTCTAGGTAGGAAAGGAGCACACTCCTGGGGTCGGGGAAATGTGCAGAGGGTGTGAAAGTGAGCTACATCCTCTCTTCAGGCCCTGGACCATAAGAACTCATCCCCGGCCAGAAGAGATGGTTCAGGGGTTAAGACTCTACCTCACAAGTAGAAGGTCCTGAATTTGGATCCCAGGTTCCACAGATAAAGCCAGACAGGGAGCTGGAGAGATAGCTCAGGGGTTAAGCCTCTGTCTTGCAGGCTGAAGGTCCTGAGTTCGGATCCTAGACCCCACGTATAGACGCCAGGCGGAAGTGGGAGCGGCCTGCGTTTCCGGTCCTGGTAGGACAGAGCCTATGAATCCCTGGGCAGAATAAACAAGGAAGAGGTGGAGGCGTCCATGGTGGTTCCCGAATTCGCCCGTGGTTCTACACACACACATATACACACACGTGCACACGCGCATACACGCACAATTGAATAAATAATAATTAAAAAAATTAAAAAAAAAAAAAGCCAGACAGAACCGGCACAGCCTGCACTTCTAGCCCTGGTGGGCGGAGTCTGGAAAATCCGAGTGAAGCAAAAAGGAGGTAAAAGGCAATCCAGGATGATTTCCCAAAGTCACCCTGGGGCCTCCACGGGACACACACACACACACACACACACACACACACACACACACACACACTAGATAAATAAATAATAAATACAAATTTAAAAAGAACTCGTCCCTACAAAGACAGCAGTCTGAGAGGCATATCCATCTACCTCTTCTGCCTGAGCAATGGTAAAAGGCCCCTTGTAAGGGAGGGACCAGTGACCTCCAGGGACAGCTGCTATCTGGGCAACTTCAGAGCACAGGATCTGGAAAGTTGTGGACATCTGATAAGGAATGTGTAAGTGAATGAACACAACAGAGATTGAAAGACACCCTTTTTCTTCCAGAAACTAGTCTCACTCTGGTTTTGGGCTTTTACCACTCCCTTTCAGGTCTATTTCCTCCTGTACTAACCACTCTGCCCCCCTCCCTCCCTTTGAGAACAACAAAACCAGCCCTTTCTTCTGGTCCCGTTTCCAAGCTAGCAGTAGATCCCAGGAAGCCAGGAAGCACAAAGGCTGTTCTTGGGGAAAGGGCAGAAGAACTTTCATCCCCAACAAGTTTCGCATACTTTGGCTGATCGCATGTGCATCATTAGTTAGCCTGGGAATTTGGGGTCTGCTTTTCACAGGCCTTAGTTCAACTCTGGCTTCTTCTTTTATTGTAACTTTTATTTACTTTAAAGATTATTTGTGTGTTCTCAAAAGAGTATGGATAAGCACATGACACATATGGAGATCAGAGGATGAGGGTACCCAGTGCTCTTCTTTCACCTTGTTTTTTAGGGTCTTTTGTTTCTGTCACTGTGCTGCATAAGTGAGCTTCCAAGTGGTTCTTGTATTAGTTAGGGTTCCCTAGAGTCACAGAATTCACAGAACGAATATATATATATATATATATATATATATATATATATATATGAAATTTATTGAATTGGCTTACAGATATGGCCGAGGTAGTCCAGCGAAGGCTGTCAGTAGCCGCGGTAGTTCCAACGATGGCTGCCAACAGCTAGTTGCTCAGTTCGGTAGTCAAGTAGATGCTGGCTGAAGGCTCGAGAACTCCTGGAGTCTTGGAAGGTCGAAGGAACTGGGCAGCCGGAAGGAAGAACGATTCCTAGCACAGCTGCAAGAAGAGATCTGTTCTCCTTGGTGGCTCCTTTTTATATGATGCAGTATTGGAAGAATCCTTTGAGAGCTTTGGAGTTCTGATAGGATCTAGGGCGTGTACTATCCTTTCAAGTAGTCTCAATTGATCCTTTTCTAGAGGTGGTCTCAGCCCAGCTTAGTTAATACCCTGTGTGTCAAGTTGACACCCAGGCTTAACTATCACAAGTCCACCCGTTGTCAACTTGACACCAAATCACATTTCCTTAGGCCATTAAAAATTCTCCAAATAAAACAGTAAGATTCATAGCTCCGCCTAACATAATATAGCTATCCACGTACAACCGCACACGCATTATTTTTCCAAGATCAATGACAATGCCCCTTAAGAAATGCTTAGTCTTAGTGTCCCATAACACAATATCATAATGTAGATTACAGCATTTCATCTCATAACTAAAGATTAACATTATATTACATTACATAAATATCTTCTTAGAGTATGTGCACATGCACAAGTTTATTCTTGACAGTCTAGACCAGAAGCACTCATGGCAATTATAATCCTCGTTTCTGTAACTGGTTACGTGGCCTTAGGTGGTATTTATAACTACCTTCTTCTACTACCCATTCTGTATTTCCTCCACCTTCAGCAAGTACTTCTGCAGGTCTTGGCTCTTTACCTGGAGGGGTTATCCATACCTTCATTCCTGAAGGATCTGGACCATTTACTGTCTTTCCTCTGTTGGGTTGCTGTAAATTCTCATCGACCTTAATCACAGGACATGGTAATACCAAGAGACGCCCTAGTGGGTCTCCTATACTCCAGACATATTCTTCCTTATTCTTACTCATTTTTTGTAAAGTTCCATATACGGAATCGCTGAGCTTCTCAATCCTCGCAAGAGGGGCATCAAGACTGTTCAACACACCTACGTTTACCAGTTCTAGAAACAGTTCACTCCAAACAGTGTCCTCCATGCCACCAGGGGAGTCTTTAGCCACTGGCACTGGGTCAACAAGCCAACTCCAGAAATCACAAAACTTGCCAGTAAAATTCATTCTTACAATTCTGCTTCTCTAGAACCACTTCTGGTACCAATTTCTGTATCAGTTACTCTTTACTGTTGCTGTGAGAGAGCACCCAAAATCAATCAATTTAAGGGAGAAAGGGAAGTTTATTCAGCTTACAGTTCCAAAGGGAAGTACAGTCTCAAAGCAGAGGCGGCATGGCTGGCTGGCCAAAGCTGGAGGAGGCTAAGTCACTGCAGACATCTTGGAAGCTGAGAGCTGCAGACTGCTTGCAGCAAAGGCAGACTTCTGGGGAGGTAGGGTGGGACTCATCCACCTCAAGGCCCACCCCTTGTGACTGCCTTCCTCCAGCAAGGCTCCACCTCTCAAGGTTCCATGACCTTGCCAAATACATGAGACTGTGGGGGACACATTTCAAACCATGACATTCCACCCCTGGCCCCCACAGGCTCATTGCCATCTCATTATGTAAACTATACTCAGTCCAACTTTAAAAGTCTTCATAGACTACATTAGTATTCCAACACAGTCCAAAAGTCCAAAGTCCAAAGCCTCCTGTAAAATCAAAATACAAGTTACATACTTCTAACATACAATGGCACAGAATAAACATTCCCATTCCAAAAGGAAGAAATGGGGGCATATCCAGGGAAAGATTGGTCCATAACAAGACCGAAAACCAGCAGGACAGACTCCAAATCTTGTAGCTCCAAGTCCAACAGGTGAGCCTCTTGTTGAAATCATTTCAGTTCCAAAGGGCTTTGGTTCCATCCCTCCAATGCAGCTGCCCATAGAATACGGTGCTCTCTTGAGCTGGCTCCTCCCAGGGTATACAGCTCTCCTTGGCAGGTGTCCCACGTTGTGTCTGGAATCTCTAACATCTTTACTTCTCAATGGCAAACCAGGCTTTAACTCCACAGCACAAACTGCCCTTCTTGGGCCTCTAAACTGCAGGCTTTTTGCCTCATGATGCCTGGATTCTGCCAATTTTTGAAATCTTGGAGGAGGACTCCATGATCTCCTCCCTCTTGCATCACTGATGCCTCTGAAACCAGAACCACGGGGACGACTTTGCCAAAACTGGCCCCCTTGAATCACAGCTGATTCTATTGACTTCCTTCTTTGGAAACCAAGGATTTGTTTTTTTTCCTCCACTTCTAAACAAGCATGGCAGCACATGCCTGTCCCAACATTTGGAAGGCTATGGCAGGAGGATTGTAAGTTTGAGATCAGCCTTGTTTGTAGCAAAAGAGTATGGATAAGCACATGACACATATGGAGATCAGAGGATGAGGGTACCCAGTGCTCTTCTTTCACCTTGTTTTTTAGGGTCTTTTGTTTCTGTCACTGTGCTGCATAAGTGAGCTTCCAAGTGGTTCTTCTGTCTCCCTTGGGGTGCTGGAATTACAGATGTGAGACATGCCATCTAGCTTTTTATGTGGGTTCTGGAGTTTTACTCATTAAGCCATCCTCTTCCTACCTCAACTTTAGCTTCTCTTCTATCCTGTAAAGGTGCATATAAGGTGTGTGTGTGTGTGTTTGCACGTAGGTGGGGGCACACACATATGTGCAGGTGCCCATGAATGTGCATGTGCATGTTGTGGCTCAAGGGTGATATCCATCTCTCTTCCACCTTATTGTTTTGAGCTTAGTTCTCTAATTACACTCAGAACACACGATTAGGGTTACCCAACTTACTTTAAGGATTTTCAGGCTCTCCTGTCCAGGACTGGAATTGCAGGCAGGTATTGACATTTTATGTGGGATCTGGGGATTTGAACTCTGGTCATTTTATTTGTGGGGCAAGTGTTTAAATCATTGAAACATGACCTGACCTCAGACCAACTCTTGGATTCTTGAGTCTTCCTTCCTGCCCCTCCCCCTTGCTCTCTTTATATACTATCCCTCAATCTCACTATACTTGCCTTTCTGCTTTCTCTTCCCCTTCTTTCTCTGCTGTTCTATGTTTGATACTATACAGATTATAAAGCTCTTTTTGTTAGCTCAGGCCAAATGAGACAGGGGTATTATATCACAAAACTATTGCGTATATCCAACTAGGCAATTAGAATGTAGATTTGGATAACTAGAGAATGATAGATTCGCTTTCCCTCAATCCCCACATTCAGAACAAAAGCTCTGTTGGCTGGTTACTGACCTCTCCCTTCCCCTAGTAGCCAGCCTGAACTTGCAAAACTGGGACTTAGTCAGTACCTCATTGGGACAGGGACTGATCACTCATTCCCCTCTGTCCTTCTCCCAGCCTACAAGTCCAACGATTAAACTCCACTCCCCCTTCAGACACTGCTTTATCTCCATTTCAAGAATTAGCCCTTGTCGCCATGTAATCAATAAACTTTTTCCATTTCTTGTCCATGGCATGGCATGTTTGGACTTCTTAATCTTACAGAGAAGAGAGAGACAATAATTACCAGAGCCAGACAGACCTGGTGCTAACACTTGAGAAGCAGTATGAAGACCTGAGTTACATAGGTCAGCTCACTAAGAAAGTGGCTAGACCCTATCTCAAAATACTGATAACGGAATAATAGCAATAACAATAATGAAAGTACTAGAGGTAATTCACGTAAGGGGAAAACAATTTGCGGAAGTATCAGCCCAACTCTGGATTGGAAAAGTAGTCCATTCTGAACATTTCCAAGCAAAACCTGAGATTAGACTTTATGTTTGTGCTTGCTAAGATACCTGTCTCTGTTTGGGTTCCCTTGAACAGGGGTTCAAGCGCATATATTTTTGTTTTGTTTTGTAAGATGCTTCATAAAACACTTTAGGGAGTGAGGAAGTAGGAAAAAGAAGAGAAGGAAAGCAGGATTTGGTGGCAATACTAGAATCCCAGCATTTGGGAGGTAGAGGCAGGATCAGGAGCTCAAGGCTTGGCTACACAGCACTATGGAGGCCTGCCTACAAGTGTAAGACCCTATCTCAAACAAAAAGAAGAGGAAGGGAAAGAAACTCTGGTGGCAATGTCTGTAATTCTGACATTTTGCAGTCATATGCAGGATGATTCTGACTTCAAGACTAGCTTGAACTACCTACACAGCAAGATTCTGTCTTAAATAAACAAATAAATACAGGGGGAAAAATTACTCCATGGACAAGCCAGAGCCCAACTTTCCTGGGAAACGGTGAAAGGTAAAGAAGAACATACCTGAGAGTCATCCCAGACTAGAGAGGGAAGGAAGCTGAGGTATTAATCTCCCCACCAGCTATTCTGTCATTGGTTAAGAGCTGTTTCCTGAACTGAGTCATTAACTCTGGCACTTCCTACTTTCCAAATGCAGAGGCCAAGTATGTTCCTGTGGTCACAGCAAAATCCTCCAGCAGAGTCCTGAGTTCGCAATGAACAGTTTCTATGGAAAAAGGGGAGCACTGGGAGGATTTTTAGCTAAACAACATCTGCTACAATTTCTATAGTCTTTTGCTCAAATACCTTGAGCCAATTTGAAATGGTTTCTAGTTCTCAAAACGAAACCCCCATCAGAATCTATAAAATCTCTCCTTTTCCTCATCACTCCCAGAAGAGTCAAACAGTGCAAAAAGCCCTTACCCTTTCTCTTTGCTGCCTAAAAATGTCTTGGAATTTCCATTCGTTTTTACTCTGCTGTAGATTGGGACTGAGAATTGTTTTCCTTCACACACACACACACACACACACATACTCTGCTTCCTCAGAGACTTTGTTCTATCTTTGGTTCTATTATCTGCTATACTTCTTGAATGAAGCAAGAGGAAGCAGCAAGAGCCAGCACATAAATATGGGCTATGAATGCATCCACCCAGTGCCTTCCTAAACACACAATACCAAGTCCAAGCTCCAAAGTCCAAATTCAGCACCTTTTTTTGTTGTAGTTTCTTTTGTGACAGGGTCTCACAGGCAGCCTGGAACTGTATGTGACTTGTGCTGGCCATGAACTCCACATCTTCTCTCCTTTCTCCCCATGGTGTGGAACCGCAGGCATGAATCACCACACCTACCTCTAGAACTTAGAACCTTAATTCAATTTATCTCAATAGTTATTTACTTTTGTCTTTTCCCAGACTTCTCACTAACCAGCCAACATCCCTAGAGAGCTTTACTATACACCAGATGTGGGCCGGGTATTATAGGACCAGTAGAGAATAAGAAAAACATGTCTTCAGTTCCTATTCTCATGGTTTAAAGGCTTTGAGGTTTTGGAGTCTTCTCTGAAGGTTGCCCTTTTCCAAATCAGAAAGCATACAGGATCCCACAGCCTACCAGCTTCCCTTGTCTTGGGCTCAGTCTCTATCAATCCCCACCCCTGGTAGTTACATTTGATATAGTTCCTTTTACACGCTGCCAGAGCTGGACTATGTAGCTTTCATGGCTTGAAATGTGAGTTGTCCCCAACAGGCTCATGTGTTTGAATCTTTAGTTGTTTGGGAAGGTCATAGTACCTTTAGGAGGTGGAACCTTGCTAGAGGATGGCAATCATAGGGGGTGGGCCATGAGGTTGGTTAGACCCACCCTGCTTGAGGGAGAAGTCAACTCTTGCAGTGTGGAGCCCTCATCCTCTATGATGGTTGTGACTTAGGTAGCCTCCAGTCTCTGCCAGGCAGCCATGTCTTTCCCGCCATAATGAGCTATATCTCTTCTCTGGAACCATAAGCCAAATAAATCTCCCTTTCTCCCTTAAGTTGTGTTTGAACATAGTCTCACAGCAACAAAGAATAACTGGTATAATAACTAAGAGAACAGAGCCAAAGTAATGCTATGTAAGTGCTGAGATTAGGTTTAAAAGATTCTGCAGCCAAGTAGTCAGTCTCTTTCTCTCCCTCGTCCTCTCTTGCATTATTGGTTCAGAATTAAGTTGTTGCTAAAGCATTTCTATGGAGAAACTGAGATTCCAACAAATCATGTCTTGCTAGTGACTCAGAAGTGGATCCTCCAGTCCCAATCAAGCTATCAAATGATTAGAGCCTCAAGCATTGCCACTTCAGGAAAGACCCCAAGCTAGACCTATGTTGCACCCCAATTTCTGACCCTCAAAAGTCGTGTGAGACCATCCTTGGTGAATTATTAATATTGGTGGATGCTGAGGGAAGGTAAGTCATTGTGTTTAATTGTGAACCATTGGATAAGCTCATCAGCTTCACTGGATGATAGTTCCTTACCCATAGTCAAAAGGATGACTCTGGTTAAACCCAATGAGTCATAAGGGAAACGGACATGAATGTAAGAAAGAGACTTGCAGATAAGAGGGAAGGTGGGTGAAGTGGGAGTAGGGAGTGGGAAGGAAATAAGAAGGAGTTGTGGAGGATGAGAACAATCAAAATGTATTATACACATGTATGAAATTATCTAAGAATAAATATAAGGATAATTTTTTGGTTGATTGGATAGTGTCATAGTTAGGCACAAGTGTCAACTTGACAGTTGAGGGTTTGAGCTCTGGGCACATTTGTAGAGAATTAATGGTTGAGTTAAGCCCCAAGTGAACCTGAAGGAGATTGTCTATTGATGGAGCAGACCCACCCTGTGGTGGGTGGGATAGACCCTGAACAGATGAATATAATACTGAGAGTCGGTTGAGGAAGTTGGCATCTTTGTGTATACTTGGCCAGACATGTTGGTCTGGCAAGTAAGGATTGTCCTCTCTCAGCTGTTACATTGTAATGATGTGGCCAGTTCCCTCAGCCCTGGTATTGGCGCATGTTCTCCCATCAAGCTGGACTGAGAACTGTAACGGGACTATAGTAAGAAAATAAACCCCTTATTCCTTTAAGCCATTTGATGGTCATTTATCAGCCACATGAAGGCAAATTGCAACAAATGGATTTTGGGTGAAGACTGTTATTTTTGCTTTTGTTTTGAAACAGGGTATTGCTATGCATCTCTGTCTAACCTAGTACCCATTATGTGACCCAGGTTAGCCTCAAGCAATTCTCCTGACTTCACTTCCTGAATGCTGAAATTTCATGCCTGTATAGCCATGCTTGGTAATGTTTATTTCTTAACCGATTATATGGTAATAGATAATCTTTCACCTAAAAACTCCCTTCTCTGTATCCAGAGCATTCTTGTCTCATGGGATTCCCATTGTCTACCTGCTGGCCAGCATCTTTGGTGGGCCCAACAGAAAGCCTTACAATATGGTTCCGAAGCTGTTTCAAAGCCCAATGTTGGCTAAAACACTGCATACTATTCTTTCCTTGGCAGTTTTTTCTCTTAGTTTATGTTCCCTTATACAACTAAAAGGAAAAAAGAAGCCATAATTTCCTGATTCGTTTGCACTCACCCTTTTCTGTGGTTTTATGGAAGTGATTTTCATATGAGAGAGGTTTTTCTCTGAGTCCTTTAAAGTTTCTCCTCTCTCCATGAACAAAAGAAGTTAGTTTGCCAAGAATAAATGGAACTCAGGCCTGCAAAGGTTAGAGCTAGATTTTAAATTTGGAATTGGTTGTCTCTGAGTGGGCTCCAAACTTGGCAGCTTCCTTGTCCTCGTCTGATTCAGTCTCTGCCTCACTGGATCCATCACGGCTATCCAAACTCTTCCCAGGGAGGTTTTTCTGGGAGGTCCTAAAGGAAGTACACATGCCAATCCTGAATTATCTCAGTGCTGGAACACAGAGTGGCACATACTTAGAACTGAGTTTCAGGACTAGATTCTCTTCATACGGGGTCCAAATTCTTGACCTTTTAAAATTTTTCCCTTTTTTTATTGCTTCAAATTTTCGATAGGCTTAGAGATGAGACCCCCATCTCTGTATAACTGAGGTTGACCTCCAACTTTCAGTCCCCCTATCTTAGCCTCCCAAATGCTGGGATTATAAGTATATGCAACCATCTAACCTTTAGATTTCCTTGGATGGTGGGATTTTCTATCCTGTGAAACAGGAAATTTTTCTTTCTTTCTTTATTTTTGAAACAGGAAAATTTTCAAAGGATGTTGAGCTACCTACCTACTCCAAGGTATGACCTAAATTTTGGCAATGAAGAACTATTTCAATCTAGTCCAGAATAGAAAACAAGACAGAAAAGAAAGATGTAAACTGACAACTAACTGAACATAGTAGAATATGCACATAGTACTAGTACTTAGAAGGCTAAGGTAGGAAGATTGCGAACGGGAAGCCAGGCTGTCTTGCACAGCAAAACCTTGTCAAAAAGAAAAAACAATAACAGAGAAATAACAGAGAGAGAGAGAGAGAGAGAGAGAGAGAGAGAGAGAGAGAGAGAGAGAAGGTGCTAAGAAGGAGCTAAGATTGCTCAGAAGCGTAAGGACCTGAGTCCAGATCTTAGCACCCATATAAAAAGCAGGATGCAGTAATACGCATCTATAACCCAGTCATGGGTGAAACAAAGCAGGAAGGTCCATGGGGCTTCCTGACCAGTCAATCAAACTGAATCACTGAGCTCCAAATTCAGGCCCACTCTCTTTCTCAAAAATTAGGGGGAGAAGGGACTAATAAAATGGCTCAAGAGTTAAGCCTCGGGGCTGGAGAGGTAGCTCAAGGGTTAAGCCTCTGCCTTGCAGGCAGAAGGTCCTGAGTTCGGATCCTAGACCCCATGTATAGATGCTGGGCGGAAGCAGGGGCGGGCTGCATTTCTGGTCCTGGTAGGGTGGAGCCTGTGAATCCCGGGGTAGAGTAAACAAGGAGGAAGTGGAGGCGGTCCATGGTGGTTCCTGAATTCATCCGTGGTTCTACACACACACATACACACATACACGCACAATTGAATAAATAATAAAAAATTTTTTTAAAAAAAGAGTTAAGCCTCTGCCTCACAAGCAGAAAGTCCTGAGTTCAAATGCCAGATCCCATGTAAAAACACTGGAAGGAAGGAATGGTGGTGGCCTGTACCTCTGGCCCTGGAAGATGGAGCCTGGGAAACTCCAAAGCAAAGCAAAGAGGAGGTAGCACAATCCAGTGTGATTCCCAAAGTCACTCTTGGGCCTCCACAAACACACAGTGCCTTCTGATACACACAGGGCAAAAAAATTAGGTAGACTCTACCAAATAACTCAAGTTAAACTCAGTGAATCTCTTAAAAAAAAAAGACAGAAAATAGGGAAAAGGGGATTCAGAGAGAATGGGAGAGGAATAAGAGAGGACAGTAGAGTGAATATAATCAACATACATTATACACATGTATGAAATTGTCAAATAATAAATCAAATATCTTTAAAGGCAAGGTATAGAGGGATTAAGGAAAGCACACACACACAAACACGTACACATACACATCATACAAAATAGGAGTCACAATGAAATACTACATGATGTATGATAACTTAGAACAAAAGAACAAAGTGATGTCTACCTACCCACTATAAAAAAATATATTTGAGGGGCTGGAGAGGTGGCTCAGGGGTTAAGCCTCTGCCTTGCAGGTGGAAGGTCCTGATTTCAGATCCTAGACCCCACATATAGACGCCGGGCAGAAGCGGGGGCGGCCTGCATTTCCGGTCCTGGTAGGGCGGAGCCTGTGAATCCCGGGACAGAGTTAAACAAGGAGGTGGTGGAGGGGGTCCATGGTGGTTCCCGAATTCGTCCGTGGTTCTACACATACACACACACACACACACACACACACACACACACACACACACACACGCATACATGCACAATTGAATAAATAATAAATTAATTAATTAATTAAAAAATATATATATTTGAATGAAGATTTTTTTTTTTTTTTAGAATATAAAGCCCATCAGCTGCTAAGCATGGTAACTCATGTCTGTGATCCTAGCACTAGGGAGATGGAGGCAGGAGAAATGTTTCAAGTTTCAAGCCATCCTAGGCTACAGAATGCGACCTTGTCACACACACACACACACACACACACACACACACACACACACACACCACAAGGTACATAAATTTCCTAGCCAATCAGGCATAAGTTGAAAGACTGGCTGCACCCAGGGCAGGTCATCATGTTAATGCTTCACCCCAAGTCCTGTACCCAGGCCCCATCACCAGTATGTGACTTGTACACATACTTCAACACCAACACGTAGAGACATTTGGCAAAGAGGAGTCCAGCATTCCCAATAAGTTGTTTGTTACCTGATATTGGGCATGAAAAGCCAGTGCAAGACATCTCCTGACCTCTTGGGAGATACTCTGAGCCATGACCTCTCCAAAGACCCTTTGACCTAAGCCTTAAAAATATGCAACCACTTGTACTTGGAAGTGACACAGGCTGGACCCTTTGTTTCCTGTGATGAGGGGATGAGGGATGGGCCTTCCTCCTCCCTATTACAGTAGTGCTGAGGGTTTCATTTCATTAGCCCTTATAAAGTCTCTGGAGGCTGTCAGGTGCCAGGTGCTATAATAAGTGTGAAATTTAACTTCTTTTTCATCAAGACAAAAAGAATCCCAGCCTGCAGAGACTCAAGTGCTGGGAATCTGTTTGTAAAAGACAGATATCCTATTGTCAACTTTAAATAAATTGCAACTAAAGCATGATCAGGCACCAAATTATCACAGTAAGTCTTCTCAGAAATTCTTGCTTCCAGAAAGGGATCAGTAATAAGAAACTAGTCCAGGAAGAAGAAAAGACTGAAGCCATAGCCCTGCTACCGCTGTGACCCAGGGCTTCCAATGTCTAGTTTTATTTTGTTTTTTGGTTTTTTTTTCCTCTCATAATATGTCCTTTTTCTACCGAAACTCACCATTCCAATGCCTCCCACCATCCTGTGTTTTCAGCCCTACCTCCTTGCTTTTGTAATTACTTCTGTTGAGCACTGCTGGCCAGGGTTTCCGAAGGTATAACCCTGGCCATTAACCTTTAAAGAGCAAAATGCCAATAGTGCTGCGTCATAGGGAGCATACCTTCTATTTACAGCTACTGGCTCAGATCACGAGGTACAAAGTAAAGAGAGATTTGCTCTAATAATGAGCAGGTGCTCAGAATTAGTGCAGGGGAGAAAAAAACCATGATGGGATCTAAGGAAGCAGTGAAAAATCCAGGTCAGGCCGGAGGAGATGTTTTGGCAGCATACAACAGGGGGTGTGGAGGAACAGCTTCAGACAATTCCAGACTGTCTTATGTCAGTTATTGCATGGAGCCTGGTTGACTTTAAACTTGTTATGCAAGTGAGAATTGCCTTGAACTCCTGATCCTTCTTCTACCTCCAAGCGTTGGGATGTATCAGTATGTGTTACTATGTCCAACTTTAAAAAAACAAACAAAAAACATGATCTTGCTATGTAGCTCAATCTGACCTGAGACCTTAAGGATCTCTGTTTAAATTAGAAGTGTTTCGTGTATAGAGTGTGGCTCTCGGCTAAGTATTGGGAATGTTGATTCTTTGGTTCTCAGCACATGGGAAACCAAGAGAGTTCTCTCCTCTTCAGACTTTTAGAGATCTTCCTGCCACTGCCTCACAAGTGCTGGGAATATAACCATATGCTACCACACACTCAGATCCAGCCAGTAAGACTTACTTTGAAGATGCAAACTTTGTTACAAAGTAACTGTTATATAGGAGGCCATTTGATCAAAAATGTACATTGCACATTTGTTTCTGTATCACTTCCCTTGCAAGAAACACTTAGTGAATATCCAAACCATCTACCACACTAGGCATCAGGGTGCATGTCTATAATACCAGCATTTGGAAAGTAAGTGAAGGTAGGAAGATCAGGAATTTAAAGCCCCCACTAGTCTGGAATTCTCAGTAATGTTCCTGCCTCCACTTTCCCAGCACTGTGATTACAGGCAGAAGCACAATAGCTGGCTTAATGATTTAACTTCTGTAAAGCTATGCTACCACATTTTAAAAATATATATATTTATTTTGCGCGCGGTGCGTGTGTGTGTGTGTGTGTGTGTGTGTGTGTGTGTGTGTGTGTGTGAAAGGGCACTGTATGTCCCTGTAGAGGACCAAGGATGACTTCGGGAATCATCTGGATTGTTTCTACCTCCTTTTTGCTTCACTCTGGGATTTCCATCCACCAGGACAAGAAGTACAAGCAGCAGCAGTTTCTGCCTAGCCTTTTTACATACGACCTGGGATCTGAACTCAGGACCTTCAGAGAACTCTCCACCCCTGCTACCACATTTTACAGGAGTCCTTTTTTCTTCTTTATGCATCACTGATAAATGTTTTACAGTTTGTGTTCCAACTCTGTATTTTCCTCAGGTCCTGAGGAATTTTGTATACCTTGGTGATTTTTAGGTGTATACATGCCATCTTACAGTGGAACTGACTATCATTTGATTCATCCATCTTCTCCAACAACCTACAACAGATGGAAAGAAACTTTAAGATTATATAATATATATATATGTATTCTAATCATTTGTGCATTCTCCAACACCCCCCCCCAACAAAAATTGGCATGTAATAGATGCTCACAAGATGTTTGTTACTTCCCAGGCCTCTTCAAGATATCTACATTCGGATCTTCATTATATTCAGTGAAGGGAGCTTGAAACAGGCTTGCAAAAAGGACTGCAGAAAAAAACCTTCCCAGAGATCTTTGCCCACCCACAGCTTCCAGGGCTGACTGCTGAGATTGATTAGCTTTCATTTGGAGCCAGGCATGATGACAGGTACCTGTAATCGTAGCATTTAGGAGGCTGATGCAGGAGAATAATGAGTTGGAGAACAGGCTGACTACACGTGCGTGCACACACACACACACACACACACACACACACATACCACAAAACAAAACACTTGCATTTGAACTAGCCATAGCAATACCTACCTACTCTCCTCTCAACATCACACACTGTCCTGTGTTCACAGCAATGGAGAATTGTCAGTTGAAACAAGGGCAGACAGACAGGGTCCCAGAGTCCCTGCGGTTACAGCAAAACCCCCACCCCTAGTTGCACCCTAAGGATGGAATGACTTGTGCTAACAGGAGACTCCACAGAAGATATATTAGCATCACAAAAGTTAATGGACCAGAAAGGGAAAAAATTAACATAAATTACCTTCAGCTGCCTTCCTTGGCAGCTAGAGAACAAGTTCAAGGCAGTGCCCGAGGAAAGTCAGGTCTTGGAAAGCAGCTTCCTTAATAGGATAAGATACTGCCTCAAACCCTCCCTGAAAACAATAACTCCCCCATTATCTGAGTTTAGTAACAAATTATGCAGGTAAGTGCAGGCTTTACTTATGCTGCTTTCTGGAAAGTATTTGCCCAGTGAGGGCTTTATGGATTTATTCCTGGGTGTACAATACTTTCCATGGGGAAGATACCAGCTTCTCTCTGAGAAATCTTATAGCACCTCTGTCCTCCCTGGTCTGCCTTGTCTGAGTTCTGGTAGTGTGATAAGATTGTTGGTTAGAAAACTACCTCCAAGGTCTCTTTGTATGTAAAAGGTAAATCTTCTTCACTGGCTCAGTCAGAGCTTAGAAGGCCTCATCGAGGATTACAGAAAAATGATTTTGGGCCTGGGGAAGGGAAGGAGACGTGAGGAGGTGGGAAATGTATACAAAACAAAGCAGCCTTCTGGCATTGAGGGGAAAATGTGGACAGTGGGCAGGAGCTTTAAAGGAGCAACCAAGTTCAGACACAATTTTCAGTTATCATCTGAGCTTGATGGGATGCAGCTCCCTACATTTCCCTCAAGCGTTAATTGCCACATACAGTCTTGAATAAGAAGTGCTTTGAAGAATGAAGAAATAGATCAAAGGAAGGGATGAAATGTACCCTAGGTAAAGACTTCCACAGAGGATCTGCCAGGGGCTGGGAGTGATGGGGGGGAATGGAACGGGTTTCAGAGGTAGATCATTTTGTGGAGAATGCACTGGCCCTTGAGTTGAACCCTAACTCTGCAGAAATGATTAGAGAGGCAGGTTGAGGTGGTCAATGCCTGTAATCCCAGCATTTGTGAGTTAGAGGCAGGAGGATTAGGAGCTCAAGGTCACCTTTGGCTATGCCACTCTGGACTACAAGATATCCTTCCTTAAACTACAAGGACGATAAAAACAGTCTGACGTGATGGCTCAGCAGTTAACGCATTTACAAGTAACATGACCAGAGTGTAGATCTTCAGGTCCCACATAAAATGCTAGTGGATGTAGCAACTTGGCTATAATTTCAGACCCAGAAGACTAGGAATTCCCAGAGGAAACTAGCTAAACTATCTCTGTTGACTTAATCCTGTGAAAGAGGAAGTAATTTTTCAAAAAAAAAAATTTATTTGGAGGAGAGGGGGGATAGAGAGAGGGAAGGAACATACATATGGAGGCCAGAATTTCAGAAGTCATTTCTCTCCTTCTACCACATGGACTCCAGAGACGGAACTCGGGTTGTCAAGTTTGTGCAGTCACCTTTAGCAATGGAACCATTTCATTGGCCCAAAAGGGGAAGCTATTATCTCTGTTTTATATATAAGAAAACCGAGGCTTCAGGAGGTTAAAGAATTTGTGTATCACATCATGAGTATCAAAACAGGGAAATGACCTAAGTTGCAAAACAATTCCCTTGAACATTACATACTACTGTCTCTTAAGAACCCTCAAAGATCCAATATTCAGGCCAGTGAAATAGCTTGGCAGTTGAAGTACCTGCTTGTAAACTGAAGACCTCTTGAGTTGGACCCCCGAAAACCCACATGGTACGTGTAGCACCTCTCTCACACACAAATAAATAAGTAAAATATTATTTAAAAAAGAGAGAGAGAGAGAGAGATCCAGGATCTCTCATTATATGTGGTGGTGACACCTGCATGTAATGGCTACTTTATCTTTTTTCTTTTTTTATGCGGATACTCCAACCCAGGACCTCCGTGCATGCTAAGTATATATACTCTGCCACTGAGCTATACCCCCAGCCAAGGAACATCTTTATCTTCTTCCTTTTTCTTCTTGTTGTTTTGAGACAGACTTACCTACAACTCCTAAGCCTCCTATCTCAGCCTCAAAAAGTGTTGGTATTATAGTCACGTGTCACCATTTGGAGCTACATTTAAGTTAGAAAGGAAAGGGCAGATAATTCCGAAAGTTCTTGTCTGTAGTAAGAAGGTCCAGGAGGTGGTGACAAGGGTTCTAGCAACAAAGAGGTGATGTCAATGTGTGATGTCAAAATAAACAAAAGGCTACATAACAGGAAACAACATGGCCTAATTAGTGTCTTTGTGTTCATTCTCAACTCCCAGCGCATATGCTACAAAGGAACTGAAATGTGTTGGGGACTAACAGAGGATACTTAAGGTAAGGCCCTCTGCTCAGGGCTCAGTCTTTGAATGTGAATCCGCAGAATTGATACCAGTAAATGCTGCTGTCTGGCTGAAAGCCTCCATGTCCCATCTCTCTACATGATATCCCAGAATAATCTCTGGAACAAAGAGGGCTGTTCTGTTTGAGAAAGTCAGACTTATGTGGCAAGAAGGCAGCTACATAATTGGTTCAATTATGTGTGTCAAGTGAAACATTTCAAGGAAAGGAAAAGATAGGAAGATTTCGTAAGGGCAGGCAACCGGACCACTCAGGTGGGGCCTCCTGTAACACACAGTCTCCTGTCCTAGCTGTCTTTCTTCAGACCCCTTCTTTACTCTTCCTTTTTCCAGATTTCCTATTACAAAATCAATAGAATCCAAGAGAACATCTTGTGAAGAGGGAAAAAAAATAAAGTAGTGAAATGTTCTAGAAAATGCCTGTAAACTTATCTGAAGGGAAATTTGGACTTCTCATTCAGAAGAATCTTTGGTTTTCAATTGAGATATAATTTATGCAGTATAATATTCACCACTTTTTTTTAAACTTTATTGTGTGTGTGTGTGTATGTGTGTGAGAAGAGAAGACACTGTGTATCCCTGTGGAGGACCAAGGTAACTTCGGGAATCATCCTGGATTGCTTCTACCTCTTTTGCTTAGCTCTGGGATTTCCAGGCTCCGCCCACCAGTACACGAAGTTCAGCAGCAGCAGTTTCTTTTTTTTTTTTTTTTATTAAAAATTTAATTATACATTTTTAAAAATTTTTACCAGTTCCCTCCCTCCCCCCTCTTCCCCCTCCCCTTCCCCAGTGCCTCCCCCCCAATTCCCAGAGAGTCCTTTATTGTGTGTGCCTAACTCTCCACTGTGTCCTCCTCTCCGATGACATATAAGGACCCAGTGGCATTTCCATAAGCCCTTTCTCTTGTTCCCCTTAAGCATAAGATCACTACTATGGCTGTCAATCCCTTGCCTCCAGGGGTCTCGGTGCCCTTATCAGATGCTAGACTTTATGAGGGCAACAGTGCGCTGGACATTGCGCAGGGCATGCAAAGTTCCATTATGATTGCTTTGGCCCCAACTATTGTTGAGAATCTTGCAAATCGTTGCTCCTCCCATCCTTTTGCTCTTACAATCTTACCGCCCCCTCTTCCGCAAATGTCCCTGAGCTCCAGGATGGGGAGAGATTAGGCTGTCCTAGTTCTATGTGATTGATATAGAGTCTCTGAAGTTCTGGATTGTGGTTTGTTGATTTTCTTTTGCAGTTTTGCTGCTCCTGCAATTCCCTTCACTCCATTCTGCTGGGCACTGTATGTCACCCCTTGCAGACCTTCATGGAGGCCTATTTTCTCTGCTGTAACATGGTCTCCTCTCTCTTTGTTTCTGGTGTGGCCCTCCTAACCCATCTCTCTTGTTCATAATCCTTGCAATTACTGTGTTACATAGGTTTACTTTTGAGTGTCCCAATGTGGGCTGGGTGAGTTTGGTACTAGGAGCCACCTATTAGGGAGTACATACGGCGCTTAATTTTCTGGGTTTGGGATACTTCACTTAATATAATTCTTTCTAATGACATCCATTTCCCAGCAAATTCCAGTAATTCATCATTTTTGATGGCTGAGTAGTACTCCAGCAGCAGCAGTTTCTGCCTGGCGTAGTTTACCTGGGACCTGATATCCAAACTCTGGACCTTCTGTTTGTGAGGCAAAATCTTAAACTCTGAGCCATCTCTCCAGCCCCCATTCACCATTCTTAAATGCACAATTTAGTGTTTTTTATTTTAATATACTCACAAGATTGTGCAAACATCACCACTAATTCCAGAGTCCTTTTATTACTCCAGAGAGAAATCCTGTGTCACTTCCTAGCCCACCCAGCTCTGCTACTCACTATTCTACTTTCTGTCCCAATGGATTTGCACATTCTGGACACTTCATAGTAATGGTGTAATATTCCGTGTGGCTCTCTGTGTCTGGCTTCTTTCCCCGCTGTAGTGTTATAAGATCTGTGCATGAGTGACCCAGTAGGCGTCATCTGGGTTACCTTTGACAGTATGTGCCTGAGCACTTGCTAGAGCATGAATCATAAATCAGTGGGTATACCACGGAGGAAACTGTTTTTCCTTTCCCCATCCCCATTAGGATTGACCTTCATCAGTCTCTCAGGGAGGTGTGGGACCACTTGAATTCTCTGTCCTTCCCTGGTGAAATGTTGATATGATAAACCACATATAGGTCTTATGGAAATATATATATATATGCTGAGAGTTCATGGCTGTCGCAGCCCTTTCATGGCCAGAAGACAATGCCTAGCTTCATATCTTCTGCTGACCTTCAGGCTTTTGTACACTTGCTGCTCCCTCTTCTGAAATGTTCCCTGAGTCTTGGGGTGGGTGAGTGGTTTGGATGCCTTGTTAGGGAGAAGCTGTCTTCCATTCTTTCTTTTTTTTTTTTTTTTTTTTTTTGCACTTTTGTCATTCAGCTCTGGTTTTTAGGGCGGCAGTTAATCTTATGACCAATGGACCTAAGAAGAGTTTTTGATTTTCAGTTTGGTCAGTTTTTTTTTTTTTTTTTCTTCTTCTTCTTTTTTCCTGAGACAGGGTCTTGCTGTGCATCCCAGGTTGATCTGAACTCCAATTCTCTTGTGCTGAAATTACAGGGATGTGCCACCATATCCTGCTCTTAACTTTTTCTTAGAAATCAATTGGGACTTTGATCACAATTGCATTCAAACTGTAGATAAGCTTACAGAATATTGTCATTTTCAACAGTGCTACCTCTGGAGGATCTCTGTGGTAAATAGTTTTAGGTGTCAGCCTGGCAACTGCAAACAGCCTTCCGGCTTATCTATGAAGAATTATTTAATAAAAGCAAGCCCGTGAGCAAGTCTGTAGGAGATTATATAATTGATATGGGAAGACCCAGCACATAGCGAGTGGGGTCTAGTCCTTGGGCAGGTAGATAAGATGGAGAGAGAAAACTGGTTGGGATTTGGTAGACTGGCAAGCTAGATGGTATATTTTTGTCCTTCCTGCTCTCTCAGTTCATACTGTGGGTAGGTGTGGCTAGTTCCCTTGGCCCCTACTGATGACTTTGCTGTCATGATGAATGTGCAACCTAGAGTCATAAGCATGAATAAGTCCCTTGTTCCCCTAAATGGCTTATGTATTTAGTATATTTAATACAGCACTGGGATATGAAACTAAGACAGTCTCTTCCCATTTTTCAAAACTTCACTAATTTCTTCCAACATTTTTTAAAAATGTGTTTTTTAGCGTGTCTTTGGTAAGTTCTGCACTACTTTGCCTCAGCTGCTGCAGAGCTGAAGGATTAAGCCAAGGGGTGGAGAGGTTGTCACTGTTTCTCAGCTTGGTGAAGACAGAGACACCGCTGTGATGATCCGCACTGGTGCTGAGCAGTCACGAAAGACTTGTTGCTGAAGTACTGGGTGCACATGCTAGTCAGTATGCGCTGGGCTCTGGTCCTCTCTGGCCACTCACTGACTCCGCTCTTGAATGCTGCGATGGGGAATCTCTCCAGCTCTTTTTTCTGGGAAAACATCTTCTTCTGGGCCAGCTTGGAGCAACAACCCCAGTGACTCTAAAGTCTGGTTCCCAGAGCTTATGTGTCCTTGCAGTTTCTTCTACCAGGAAGGACAAGGTGCCTTCTCCAGGAATGTCACTGGCAGAGAGAACTAGAACTAGAATGCAAATTGTATTTCCAAGCTTTTGCTAATCATATCAAAGTCCTTTACAAGGAGTCTTTTGGCTTAACTGGAGTTGGATAATTACAAATTATTTCTAGCAGAAACGCTGACTGTGAGAGAGTAGGTTCGAGTAAATTTGATTCATATTAAAGCTATGGTCAGATCATCATGAACCTTCAGGGTATTTATTTTTTCCATCAGTTCCCCTCATCTCCCGTTTCTCTAACCTCCCACGTTGGCCTGGCTGAGCTGGAGACTTGCCTAATACAAATAACTGCATTAAAATAAAATCATGTGAAAGCTCAGGGGAGCACGCCTGAGTAATGGAGAAGATAATAAACTTGGACAACCACCCCAACTCTCTTTTTTACTCCCTCAAGGCAAAAGAAGGTTCACAACTGATTTGGGAATCACTTCTAACAATGAACCAGAGGGAACTAGAGCTTAAGTGGTTTAAGGGAGGGGGGATGTAATAATGTAGCAGATTGCTATTCTCTATTGGCCCTCACTCAGTCCCTGCATCTCTTAAGTCATTTCTACTTTCTAAGTTATGATGGGAGAAGCTGTGAGTATTTAACAAAGAGATAAAGTCATGAGAAACAAGCAACACAGACATGGCTTCATTCACTCATTCATTCATCAAGCATCTATTAATGAACAGCTGACGGTTGCCAAGCATCAAGTTGGTTGCAGGAGACTCAGATATGGGAGAGATGTGGATTCCTGTCCTCTTGTTGCTTAGTACAAGGAGGAGACAGATATGTAATTGACAAGTCATATCATATGCAAATTTGTTGCTTTCAGTCATCTGCCATTTAAAACTTCATTAACAAGAATTTGTTTGGAGGTGTATTAGAAACATGGCCCTAGAGCAAAGAATGGTCCTCCTCTACCAGGGAAGATCATCTTTTTTGACTGAGCCCACAGCTCAGGAGGGACACACATGGAGGGAAGGGGGAAGGACATACTTGGCTATCGGGCCATATCAGCCAGTCAACCCTGGCAATCAGTGAGGTGGCAGATGTTACAACCAAATAACCATCATATCCTGAAAACTTCTCCTAGCTTGTGTTGGCTATGCAGAGAGAGCGAGGCATGGTGAACTCATCTCAGCCTCTAGGAGCTAGTAGCTGCTAACACATTATCTTAAAAAGCAAGAAAGAGTGTTGGAGTGATAACTTAGTCTGTAGCAGGCTTGCCTTGCAATCATGAGCTCCTGAGTCTGAACCCCCTATTACACATGAAAAAAGCCAAGCATGTGATACCTTTATAACACTTTATGACACCAGCACTGGGGAGGCAGAGACAGGTGGGTCATTAGGACTTGTTGGTCAGCTACTTGGCTAGCCTATTGGTTGAGCACCAGACTAAGGGGAAACCCTATCAAAAAAAAAAAAAAAAAAAAGAAAGAAAAAGATAATAACATCAAGGTGGATAGCAACTAAGAAACAATAGTCAAGATGTCTAGTGTCCTCTGACCTTCACATGAAAGAAGGCACACACAGGGGGCTGGAGAGGTGGCTCAGGGGTTAAGCCTCTGCCTTGCAGGCGGAAGGTCCTGAGTTCGGATCCTAGACCCCGAGCATAAACACTGGGCGGAAGCGGGGGCAGCCTGCGTTTCTGGTCCTGGTAGGGCAGAGCCTGTGAATCCCGGGCAGAGTAAACGAGGAGGTGGAGGGGGTCCATGGTGTTCCTGAATTCGCCCATGGTTCTACATACACACACACACACACACACACACACACACACACATACATGCACACATGCACAATTGAATAAATAAAAAAAGAGAGAAGTGCATCTCAAAAAAAAAAAGAGAGAGAGAGGGAAGGGGAAAGGAGGGGACGGAAGGGGAGGGGAGGGGAGGGGAGAAGAAAGGGGAGAAAAACTGTCATCCCCCATAAAGTACATTTCAAACGATCTACTACTTTCAGAGCTGGTTGACTTCCCTAGCTTCAAAGTTCCAATTCTTTGATGATAAGGTCTGGTTCCTAGGGAGGTGAGGGAGATAATTAGATGCTGAAGAAAACCCCAGCGGAGCATCTCAGCCTCAAAGGGGAGCTTGATGGAAGCTGCTCCTGCTGATGCGGTGCTCCCCTCTGCTTGTCTGCCCAAAAGATGCTGAGAAGCAGAAGCGAGGGGATGGCTGAGAGGCGGCTGTAGGCAACAGAAGAGAAGCACTGGGAGGAAGCTCCTCTCATCCTACTGCCAGCGGGGGCGTGTCATGGAGGGCGGATCAGCTGGAGGCATCTGGGGACTGCTTTACACCATTTTTATGGGTGGGCACCGCAGCCAGGGTTCTGGCTCCTCGGGTGCCTGGGTTTTGGTGAGATCCATTCCTCAAATCTTCTCTCAGTATGAAATGAATTGCTGCATTTCCAGGGCTTAATTGTCCGCACCAGCTAAAAGCTCTGCCAGTAATGGAAATACATCCCCTCTTTTTATCAAGAAAAAAGGATAATAACTCAGTCAGCTCTAGCTTACATTTTATTGAATATCAGCTGAGCTTGTTTCCAAGGACATCTGATGTAAAGCTCGGAAGGCTGCTGGGATGTTGGGGGTTGCTGAGAAAGGATCTGGGGCCAAGGCTCCACCCCCACCCCACTCCCACCTGATTCTCAGAGCATACAGCTTTCCAAAATGTCAGGCATCCCTTCCCAAGTGTGGAAGGATGTGACTATGAAAAGTTTTGAATTCTAGGTGGGGATATGGCTAACTGGTGGATATTATACTTAATATCAGCCAGTCCTGGGTTTAAACAAAACAAACCAAAAAACTTTAATTAATTAAAAAATAGGTAGGGGAGGGGGGCTGGAGAGATGGCTCAAAGGTTAAGACTCTGTCTTGAAAGCACAAGGTCCTGAATTCAGATTCTAGGTCCCATGTAAAATGCTGCATCCCATGTAAAAACACTAGGGGAAAATGGAGCCTATACTTTAGACCCTGGAAGGCAGAGCCTGGGAAATCCCAGAGAAGAGCAATAAGGAAGTAGAAGCAATCCAGGATGATTCCTGAAGTCACCCTTGGTCCTCCAAAGTGATACACAATGCTCTTAATACACACACACACACACACACACACACACACACACACACTAAATAATAAAGAAATTTTAATTAAAAAATAAAAAATAAAAATAAGTAGGCATGGGGATGGAGAGATGGCTCAAGGGTTAAGACTCTGTCTCTCAAGCAGAAGGTCCTGAGTAAAGATCCAGGTCCCATGTAAAACACCAGGCAGAAACACCAGTGGCCTGCACTTCTGGCCCTAGTAGGTGGAGTCTGAGAAATATTAGAGCGAAGCAAGGAGCCAGAAGCAATCCAAGATGGTTCCTGAAGTCACCCTTGGTCCTCCACAGGGACAGTGCTCTCTGATACACACACACAGACACACACAGACACACACAGACACACACACACACACACATGCACACAGACACACACACGCACACAGACACACACACGCACACACACACACACAAATTAATTAAATATTTTTAATTATTTTAAAAAAAAATTTTTTTAAATAAACATTTTTTAAATGGTTATGATGCCAGTACTCGAAGAGATAGAGGCAGGAGGATCAGAAGTTCACAGCTGACTAACTCAAAGTCAATCTAGACTATGTGAGACTCTGTCTCAAAAAAAAAAAAAACCTAGAGCAACAAAAGTATGTGTGTATGTGTGTGTGTGTTCCTTTGTTTCTCACTGAAGATAACAACCACAAAAGTAATAACAACTATGGCCTGTTCTATTGTTTTAAAAGGACACCACACAATCCCCAGCCATTTGATTTTTGCAACCTCCCGAAATGGCTGATAGAACAAATGTTACTGTACTGTATCATTACAAAACAGACAAACAAGCAATCTCAGTATGTAACTAAGAATGACCTTGAACCCACCACACTCCACCTTTCTAGTGCTGCAATTGCAGGTGCACACCACCATGCCTGCCTTACTGTATCATCTTTATTGACAAAAGGATACTAGTGAGACTTCAGGAAGGAAGAGACTTAGCCAGCACCATATCTCTCCCCCTCCATACACAACCATGTTTTAAGTTAGTGTCTGGTACCGGCTGAGAGTTTCCCTAGAACTACACACCCAGAGGTGGGATGAGTTCTTGAGGGTGGGAGTGCTGGAAGAAGTTTCTGGTGCAGATGGGGTGAGGTTTTTAGGGATTTAGGCAGGCTGAAAGATTTCGTTCAAAGAATCTAAAATAAGGTCTGCATTTGCTGAATTCTATCTCTACGGCCTCCTCTCTGCCAGTGCCCCAACCACACTGACCTCCTACTGCTAATCTTGAATCACATATTTAGGACTTTTGCTCATTGAAGTTGGATTTTTTAAAATGGAAATGGAAAGAGTTGGTTTTTCAGGCAAGTTGTGCACAAACTGGGCCTCTCTGAGGCCTGATTCTAAAGCAATCCTAGAAATTGCACTCTCCTTGCCAACCACCAACTCAGGAATGGACAGCTATGGAGTTTTTCTTGTGCTATGATATATGATGACAGAAAGAGCTGTCTCGTTCTGAAAAGGGGAGGATTTGTGTTGTTCCTGTCTGCCTTTGGACATGGTATGAAGATGAAGTTGTAGAAAACTGGGACTTTGGCAGCCATCTTGGCATCTGGAAAGAAGCCAGCCCAACGGGTGGCTGAGCAGAATGGATGACATCTGGCCTTTGACAATGCTGTGTTTCTCATCTCCACAACCTGTAGGCGTGTGTGTGTGTGTGTGTGTGTGTGTGTGTGTGTGTGTGTGTAATGTATGTGTTGGTGCACATATATGATAGCCAGGAGTCAATGTCAGGTTGTCTTCTCCCACTGTTTTCTGCTTTATTTCCATTTTTAGTTTTAATACCAAATATTTATCTGGGCTGCAGAGATGGCTCAAGAGTTAAGAATCAGCTTTACAAACAGAAAGACCTGAGTTCAGATCCCTGATACCCCGTAAAAATGCCATTCGGAAATGGCAGTGACCTGCACTTCTGGCTCTGGAAAATGAAGCCTGGGAAATCCCAGAATGAAGCAAAAAGAAGGTAAAAGCATTCCAGGATGATTCCCAAAGTCGCCCTCGGTCCTCCACAGGAACATACAATGCCCTCTGTTGCACACACACACAATTTAAATTTTTTTTAATTTTTTTAATTTATTCAATTGTGACTGTGTGCCTGTGTGTGCATGTATGTGTGTGCATGTATGTGTGTGTGTGTGTGTAGAACCACGGGCGAATTCGGGAACCACCATGGACCACCTCTACCTCCTCCTTGTTCACTCAGCCCCGGGATTCACAGCTCCGCCCTACCAGGACCAGAAACAGCAGACCGCCCCTGCTTCGGCCTGGCGACTATACGTGGGGTCTAGGATCCGAACTCAGGACCTTCTGCCTGCAAGGCAGAGGCTTAACCTCTGAGCCACCTCTCCAGCCCCAATTTAAATTTTTTTAAAAATATTATTTATCTATTTATTTGAGAGAGACAAGATAGAGAAAGAGAGAGAGAGAGAAAGTACACACTCACCATATGGGCTTCCAGGGATCAAACCAGGTTTTTGAGCAGGTGCCTCACCAGCTGAGCTACCTCACTAGACAGCGTCTGCCACCAAACCTGGAAAATTCACTGATTCAGTTAGCTTGGCTGGCCAGCAGGTCCCAGGGATTGCCCTGTCTTTGCTTCCCCAGTGCCAGGACAATAAACAGCTTTTTTTGTGGGGGGGGGGATGCCAAGGTTCAGAACTCATGCCCCATACATGCATGGCAAGCACTTTACTGAGCCATCTCCCTAGCCCCTCCTTAGCTTTCTTTATGATCAGTAATACAGTTTCTTTGTGTTGGCCTTCATTTTGAGCCGAGCTGGGACTTCTTCCACTTCAAGCATTCTATATGACACTCTCCTTTTTTGTTCCTCAAACCATCCAAGTTCATTGTTACCGAAGATATCTTTATTTGTGTTCTCACTATCTGGAGCACATTTCTACCATGCATCATATAAGTATCTCTTTGTCATTCACTTTTCCAGAGAGATCTTCTATATACTGTCCAATCTAAATCAGTCTTCAGCCAGGTATGGTAGCTTCATGATGAGGCAGGGGGATTGCCGTGAGTTCAAGGTCAGCCTGGGCCACAGAGTGAGATTCTGTCTCAATGGGGAAAAATGACAATAAAAAAGCAGTCTTCGGGTGACTGTTTTCTTTGCAATATTAAATTAGTATTAGAACTCATCGTTTTGTGTATGTTGAATGTATGTTTTCACTGGAGTTGTGACCTGCATGGGAAACTTAGCTTGCTCAAACTCTACCCCCCAGGGCTAAGTGCATCAGGGTCTAGTGTATAGTAGGTGTTTACTAAACAGTTTGTGAATGAATAAACAAATACTAGAGACCATCTATCTTACCATTCCTGCTCTCCAATCTCCCCATCATTGTTGGCCTTCCATCAATTCCTTTTACAAAAATCTAAATCTCAAGACCAGAAAGAAATATAGAAGGCAGCAGAGAAGGAAAACATCATAAAGCAAAATTATTTTAGGCTTAAATGTAAAAAGAGAGCAGGCTGATTGCATAACATATGTAGATCTATGCAAATTACCGAGCAAGCGAGTTAAATAGAGAAGTTTGAAGTGGTGGGAAGGCCAGAGCTCCATGTTCGGTGTGTTTTCCTCCTCACTGGGAAATAGCATCAACTGCTCAGGCTCAGAAAGTAGGGATGCTGACATTCCGTGAAAGAAAAAAAATCAATGAGAGTTACCCAAGTAAAAGAAGAATTCGATTTAGCTGTTGTGTTTTTCTGAAACAGAAATCAAAAACATTCCACTCATTCACTTTAAATAGTAGAGACAGGAAACATAGAATTCTGTTCATAGTTAGGATTACAGAAAAAGGGAAAAAAAAAAAAAAGAAAGAAAGAAAGAAATGGGGGAAAAGAGAGGAAGGATAAGAGAACGAGACTACCAAGCTACCTAAATCCTTCAGTGTCAAAAAACTTGAGAAGGGCTGGGAGCGTGACTCAGATGGTTGAGTGATTATCTAGCATGCATGAACCCCTGGGTATGCGGCACATCTCTATAACCCCAGGGAGGCTAAAGCAAGAGGATTGGAAGTCTGAGGTCATCCTCAGCTACATAACCAATTTGAGGCTAGCCTGTAACCCCATGAAACCTTTTCTCAGAAAGAGAAAGAGACGAAGGAGAAGGGCATTATCCAGATCATAATTATTATTTATAGTCACAAAAAAGACAAAAAGCATAAAACCATACACACACACACACACACACACACATATATATAAACAATTTTCTTGGATTAATAAAAGGGAATATATTTTTTTCTGTTTTTTTTTTTTTTTAATATTTATTTAGGGCCAGAGACATGCCTCAGGAGTTAAGACTGCCACACAGGCAGAAGGTCCTGAATTTGGATCCCATATCCCATATAAAAGTGCTGGACTGAAATGGTGGTGACCTGTACTTTTGATTCTGGAGGGCAGAGCCTGGGAAATAATCCAGGGTGATTCCTGAGGTCACCCTTGGGTCTTCACAGGGACACTCAGTGCCCTTTATTACACACAGACACACATGCAAAAAAAATTAGAGAAAGAGAGAACACATGCCATGTGGAGGTTAGAGGATGACTTTCAGGAGTTGCCTCTTGTCTTTCACCTTGATAGGGTCTTCCTTGTTGTTTCTGTGTATTCCCAGGCTAACTGGTCCCTCAGTTTCTGACTGATCTCCTGCCTCTGCCTCATATCTCATCACAGGAGTTTTAGGACTATCATAGATAACAGTACATCTTTTTTTTTTATGTGGGTTCTATGGATCATCTGAGATCATCAGACATATGATAGCCTTGAACACTTGATCGACCTGCCTCTGCTGGACTACTGGGTATGTGCCCGGCATAATTTTACTACTAAAATTGTTTTAATTCCTATATTCATTTGTTTTGTTTGTTTTAAGAAAGAGTCTCACTCTTTCTCAAGCCCAGGTTGGAATTTATGATGAATCTCAGCCAGGATCCCAGCATTTGGATCATTTTTCTTTAATAAACTTTTTTTCTTATATTTATTTATTTGTAATTTTTTTTATTTTTATTATTTATTCAACTGTGCGCATGTGCGTGCGCGTGTCTGTGTGTGTGTGTGTGTGTGTGTGTGTGTGTGTGTGTGTGTGTGTGTGTGTGTATGTGTGTGTATGAGTACATGAGGCATGTATAGGTTAGAGGACAACTTGTGGAATTGATTTTTTCCTCCACCATGTGGGCTCTAAGAATCAAACTTAGCTTGTCATGTTAAGTGGCAAATGTCTCTACCTACTTAGCCATCTCACCAGCCTAGAGTGCTGGCCATTCGTGTGTGTGTGTGTGTGTGTGTGTGTGTGTGTGTGTCTGTGTGTCTGTGTGTCTACGTGTGTCTGTGTCTGTGTCTGTCTGTGTGTGTGTCTATGTGTGTCTGTGTCTGTGTCTGTGTCTGTGTCTGTGTCTGTGTGTGTCTGTGTCTGTGTCTGTGTCTGTGTCTGTGTCTGTGTCTGTGTCTGTGTCTGTGTCTGTGTCTGTGTGTATCACAGGGCACTGTGTGTGCCTATGGAGGCCCAAAACTGACTTCAGGAATCATCCTGCATCACTCTTCTACTTTATTTCTTTGCTCTGGTCTTTTCCAGGCTCTGTCTTCCAGGGCTAGCATTGCAGATTGCTGTCATATCTGCCCAGCATTTTGTTTGTTTTGCTTGTTTGTTTGTTTGTTTGTTTGTTTGTTTGTTTGTTTTTGGTGGGGTCTGCAGATCTAAATTCAGGTCCTTTTGCTTATGGGGCAAACCACTGAGCCATTTCCTCAACCCAATCATAATTCATAGTTTCATGTGGTGCTGAGGATCCAACCCATATGACTGTATACTAGACAAGCGTTCTACCAACTTAGACATATCTCTAGACTCCAGGACACTTTTTTTTTTTGAGATAGAGTCTCTCACCAAGATAGAGCTCACAGTTTTAGCCAGATTAGCTGGCCAGCAAATCCCAGGAATCCTCCTGTCTCTGGCTACACCCCTTTACTGCTGGAATGACAGATGAGTATTGCCATGCTTTCGCTTTATGTGAGCTCTGGGAATGAACTCAAGTCCTCGTGTTTGCATAACAAGTGTTTTACCTACTAAGCCATCTCTACAGCCTACTCATTCCTTCTTCAACAGCTATTTATTTGAGAGAAAGAGAGACAATGCACATGTATGCCATGCCATGTGGATGGAGGTCAAAGAAGGTCAAAGGACCACTTTCAGAAGTTGTCCCCCACTTCTACCATACAGGCTTAGGGATCAAATTTGGGTTCCAGGGAATGAGCTCGGGTGTCAGTCTTGATGGCAAGCAACTTTACCCGCTGAGCCCCCAGAGATCAGATCTTGTCTCTCCTCTGCTCCAAATATGTCCCTTGAGCTCACTCAGCTCCAGCCATACCGGTCTTCTTTTGCACTCACCCACACACTTCCACCCTAGCCTGGGTCCTGAGCATTCATTTGCCTGGAGTGTGGTCCATGCCCCCACATTCTCACATTTGCTCCCTGGGCTCCTCAAGTCTTGACTTAGTTGTCACCTCATTGAAGAGCTTTCCCAACTGCCCTATATAAAGTCAAGGACTCCGCAGCCCTCCACACTCCCCAGCTTCTTTCCCTACATTATTATCCTCCACTGCTCTTATTGCTCTCTAACTTGCAGCGTATTTTACTCATTTGTCTTGTTTATTATCTATCTCTCCCCCATAAAATAAAAATGCTGGATGAGCAGGGAATGTGTCTGTTTTGCTCATTGATGTGTTCTTGGTCTCTTGAAGAATGATTGACAAATTAAACCCTGGTAAGTATTTGCTGAGAGTCCTTTAGTTTGAATTAACTTAGTCTCATGGAAAATGTGAAGCCTCATTATTTCTCTTATGTTACAGAGGACCGGAAGACTGTCAGAGGCTCACATTCACACTTGAGAAGACCTGACCTCAAGGCTGTAAGCCTTTGGAGAGAGATCCTGGCTCTGAACTCCTCACACTGGCCCCTCAGGGATAGGTCCTGTTTGGCACTCAGCTCTTATCCTCTAGGTGCCTGAATAGCAAATGTCAGAACCTCCTCCTAAACGCTGGCAGATTTCTTTTGCAGACGGTGAGGATGCATTTTAATTTGTTGATGTGAAATCTTAATTGAACTAAACTGCTAGAGGTAGTCTCTGTTCTCTGTCATAGTCTTAATTTAGTTGGCAAAACAAGATATCATCAGAGGAAAATCACAAGCAAAGATGCCGTGCCCAGAGGGTTCGGGGAACACTCTTCTGCATTTGGAGGTGGGCTGTGTATGACTAGCACAAGCATACCACTGAGGGTGCCAACTTTTTTTTTCCTAGGACACTGGGGAAGCACTGCAAGGGTCAAAACTCAGCCTCCCCCAAGCAACCAAACACGAGCGACTCCCCTCAATACTCTATTTCCAGTGCTAAAACAAGGAGGAGATTTGAGGTTATTACCTCCAGTTCAGAAGTGGGGGAGGTGGTGGTTCTAGTATTCCTTTGCTGTGAGCCCTTGGGTAGGTCACTCCCCTACCCATGCTTCAGTTTCTCTACCTATGCAACAAAGAGGCTAGAATCCATGTTCTAAAGGCTTCTATGGTGAAGGCTTCTATGGTCAAGATAGACCCAGTGGGGCTGGAGAGGTGGCTCAGGGGTTAAGCCTCTGCCTTGCAGGCAGAAGGTCCTGAGTTCGGATCCCAGATCCCACGTATAGACGCCAGGCAGAAGCAGGGGCGGCCTGCGTTTCTGGTCCTGGTAGGGCAGAGCCTGTGAATCCCGGGGCAGAAGGAGATAGAGGCGTCCATGGTGGTTCTCGATTCGTCCGTGGTTCTACACACACACATACACACATGCGCACGCACATACATACACACACACACACAATTGAATAAATAATAATAAAAAAATTTAAAAAAAAAAAAAAGATAGAGCCAGGAATGACTCTCCTAAAAATCCTCAGGCCTGTGTCAATGTCCAATCTGAACTCTTGATTCTTGCTTATCCAATCCTGACTCTTGGCCTCTCAAACATTTGCCTGTGTTCTTGACCATGCATAGGCTTACACTATTGTCCTGTATTCCTGCAAAAAGTCAGGCTGCAGGCCTTTCACTAAAGAAGCCTCTTTCTGACTTACAGAATCCCAGGTCATGGCTACCCTGTCCTGAAGGTGGCCTTAGGAAGCAGCCTCCTGCTTTCCAGACCTGCTGTCAGGGACTTCTACCCTTGCTGCTTGTCCCACTGCAGCAGCTTCTGTCTTCAGGCCTGTTCATCTCTGGAGATGCTTCTGCTGGAGTCTTCTCAAGTTCCCTCACTGCTGTAGCACCCCAGATAGGCAGAGAGTAATCGCAGGTGGTGGTTGGCAGTCCTTAAACAATCCAGTCCAGATACCTGGAGTATCTTATTCCAAGCTTCTCGTGCAGTTTGCCTACGTGGTTGCTGATAAATCACCATCAAATGGCTTAAGGGAAAAAAGGGTTTATTTTCCCTTATGATTGTCTGGTTACAGTTTTCGATCCAGCTTGACAGGAGAGCTCATACCAACACCAGGGCCGAGGGAATTGGCTATACCATCTCTACATAACAGCTGAGAGAGGGACAATCCATACTTGCCAGACCAGCACAAGGATGCCAACTTTCTCAATCAGTTCTCTGTAGGCCTAGTTTCACCCACCACAGGCTGGACCTCCCGCATCAACTAGACAGTCTCCTGCAGGTTTGCTCTGGGCTTCACTCAACAACTAACTCTCTACAAATGTGCCCAGAGCTCAAACCCTTAACTCTCAAGTTGATACCTGTGTCTAACTATGACACTTCTGCAAGGGGGTTCCTATAAAATGACTCAGACCTTGGTATCTCCCTATAAAGCATAAGGGACTAGGTAAGTTCCTTACCTTAATAAGTCATTAGCTAGAATGGAGAGCTACAGATCCCAGACCTGCATTTAGTCATAAGTCCTTGCTAGAAACCACATACCAAGGGGATTAAGAAAGAGTCAGTTCATGAACTGGAGAGTTGGCTCAGTGGTTAAGCCTCTGTCTCACAAGCAGAAGGAGGACCTGAGTTCATATCCCAGATACCATGTAAAAACACCAGGGGGAAATGGCAGCAGCCTGCACTTCCAAATTGAGGTGAACCTGGGTAACCCCCTAAGCAAAGTTAAAAGGAAGTAGAACAGGGCTGGAGAGGTGGCTCAGGGGTTAAGCCTCCGCCTTACAGGCGGAAGGTCCTGAGTTCGGTTCCCAGATTCCACGTATAGACGCCAGGCGGAAGCGGGGGGCGGCCTGCGCTTCTGGTACTGGTAGGGCGGAGCCTATGAATCCCGGGGCAGAAGGAGGTGGAGGCGTCCATGGTGGTTCACGAATTAGTCCGTGGTTCTACACATACACAGACACACACACACACACACACGCACACACAGACACACGCGCGCGTGCACATACACAAGCACATGCGCACAGTTGAATAAATAATAATAATAATAAAAAATTAAAAAAAAAAAGGAAGTAGAACAATCTAGGATGGTTCCCAAAGTGACCCTTGGACTTCCATAGACACAGAGTGCCCTCTGATCATATACATTGACACAAACATACACACACACAAGTCAAAGAAAGAGGCAGTTCCTTGTATGAGAGGATCATAGTTCTGCAGAAGAAATCACTAGTCAAGTTCCTTCTGTTAACTAAATTGATTCTTCATGAGTCAGGTGAAAATAATAATGGCTGCCTGAGAAAGTTGTTATGAGAACTAGATGATAAAACATTTCCATAGTACCTAGCACTATGTCTGGTTCACTGTGATGGTTAACATTACCAACTTGTCAAGATGTAAAAATCACCTAGGAGACAAAATTCTGGACATGCCTGTGAAGGATTATTTAGATACATACCTACAATCCTAACTATTTAAGAGGCTAAAGCAGAAAGAAAAACAAAGAAAGAAAGAAAAAAAGAAGAAGAAAAAGAAAGGAGAGAGAGAAAGAAAGGAGAGAAAGAAAGAAAGGAGAAAGAAAGACAGAAGAAAGAAAGAAAGAAAGAAAGAAAGAAAGAAAGAAAGAAAGAAAGAAAGAAAGAAAGAAAGAAAGAAAGAAAGAAAGATAGATTGAAGGTGTAACTCAATGTTAGAGCACTTGCCTACAATGTATGTGAAGCCCTAGGTTCAATGCCCAGTATTGCAACAACGACAAAAAATATTATGTGACTGGAAGAAGATTCAAAAGGAGAAAGGGAACCAGGCTGAGCTCTGGGGCTCCCTATATGTAGTGGTTTAAGGAGTGGTGTTGGCGGTATAATAGTGATCATAACCTCCTTCCGATATTCAGTGGTTGTGGTTTGGCAGAAGAAGCAGAGCCAGAATAGAAGACTAAGATGTAATCGGGAATAGAAAACCAGCAGACCATGTTGTCTGGAAGCCAAGAGGAACTATGTACAAAGAAGGAAGCAACATGGGTTGGGGAGATGACTCAGTAGATAAATCACTTGCAAGCATGAGGACCAGAATTTGGCTCTCTAGAACCCATGCAAAGCCAGGTGTTTGACAGCACGTATCTTTAATCCCAGTGTACCTACAGTAATATAAAAGACAAAACAGGAGAATCCATAGAAGCTCACAGGCCAGCTGGCCTACACAGAAGTGAACGTCAAAAGACCTTGCTCAAAAGCAAAGTAGGACAGGGGAGATAGCACAGAAGTTAAAGCACTTGCCACACTAGTGAAAGGACTAGAGTTTGGATCCCCAGATCCCATGTAAAAGCCAGGCAGTGGTGGTGGCCATAATTCCAGCCAGGCAAACAGAGACTGAGAATCCCCAGAGCAAGTTGGCTAGCCAGGCTAGTCCTACAATGGAGCTCTAGGTTCAAGTAGAAACCCAGACTGAAAAGAATAAGCTATTGAAGATAATTTCTAATATCAGCTTTGGGTCTCCATGTGCATCCTTACAGACACATGAATCAACACGCACACAAACATATATACACAGATTAAAAAAGGACAAAACCAGAAGTTAAAAATGGACACCCGAGGCTGTCTTTGACCTCCACGTGGATCTGTAACATGCGTACACCCATACTCACACATACTCATACTTTCACATACACATACATGTGACACAGAGGGAGAGAGAGAGAGAATCAATAGCTAACCATATTGAAATGTGGCTTTTGTACCTAATAGTATGCTAGCCATCCTTCCTTACATGATTGGTTATATTTGGGTGGTGGGGATGGAAGCCCAACTGGAGAAGCTGAAGAGAAAGTGTGAAGGGGTAAATGATGGTCGTAACTATGCAAACCCCTTCCAAAAAATTCAATCATGAAATACAGTAGAAAAAACATGTGGCCCTAGAAGAGGTGGTAGGATTATGAGAGGGTCATTTGTTTACATTATGTTTTAATGCTGGGATGTACCAAAGAATGTTTTTAAGCTCTTTTCTGTTCTGTTCTGTTCTATTTCGTTTTGCTTTATTTTGTTTTGTTTTGAGACAGGGTCCCAGGTAGATCTGCCTGGTCTCACTTTGTAGTGGAAAATAACCATGGACTAATCCTTCTGTCTCTGCCTCCTGAATGCTAGCATTATAGTTTGTACCACCATGCCTGACTATTTCCATGCTCTGGAACACATTTCAGCTGGCCAGTCATTACACTCGATTCAGGAAGATAGGTCATGTGACTAATACATCCAGAGAGGTAAGTAACATTGGTGCTAGGAAAATGAGCGAACACCTGTTTAATGGATTCTGGTTTTGATATGAAGCATAAGACAAGGTCATCAGATGAAAGTGAGGAGTAGGGGCTGGAGAGGTGGCTCAGGGGTTAAGCCTCTGCCTTGCAGGCAGAAGGTCCTGAGTTCGGATCTTAGACCCCACGTATAGACGCAGGGCAGAAGCGAGGGCGGCCTGCGTTTCTGGTCCTGGTAGGGCGGAGCCTGTGAATCCCAGGGCAGAGTAAACAAGGAGGAGGTGGAGGTGGTCCATGCTGGTTTCGGAATTCACCTGTGATTCTACACACACACACACACAACTGAATAAATTTTAAAAAATTAAAAATAGAGGATCAGGATGAATGCACAAACAGCAGAACATTTATCAGAAGAACAACATGGAAAAAATAGACTATTCAGGTAGGAATGGCAGCAGCCTGTTTTATTTAGCCTAAAGTATAAGAAGTGGGAGGGCTCAATGGAAGCATAAGATGTCATAGAGCACCTGCCAACTTTGAAGATGCTACAGAAACTCCCACCCAACTCAAGTAATTCTCCTGCCTCAGTCTTCTGAGTTGGAATGTTAGTCCTACACCACTAGGCCTGGTTCATATTACTTCTAAGTTACCAGCCAGAGAGTTCAGATCCTACTACCAATCCCTGTGAGTCATCAGTCAGGGCAGACTAAGCTGCTTATGACTGGATTCTTCTATCTCTCAAGTCTTAGAAAGTCTTTTCCTCTCACATGCTTTGTTGGGGGAATTGTGTTCCTAATTTTCTGGAAAAAAATTTCTCTTTTCTTCTTGTCTTCTCTTTTTAGTAGCGCTGGGATTGAACCCAGTGTCTCCTGATGCTAGACAAATACTTTTCCACTGTGCTACATCCACAGCTTTCTTACAAATGCTTCTAAAGGTTTTCTATTTCCTCTGTCCGCTTCAGTCAGCTTGCTATCCGAAGAATACTCCCAAAGTAGGAGATTTTAAATCTGAACAACATTCTTTCCAAGGCAGGATGGCAGACAGACAACTTGACATGTCATACATTCTTGCAAAGGAAGCTTCAGTCTTCCCCCTGCTTTCTTCTCCATTCTGCAGCAATACAATTAATTTTTGTTTTGTTTTGGTTTGGTCTGCTTTAAAATGAGGTTGTAATATTTATTGTATTCACATGTCATGAAAACAAAAAATATAATGGCTTTTTATAGTTATATGCATTACACTGAAAATTTCACTGTCTTTTTGGATTAGACTTATTATTATAGCTGTGATTCTGGTTAAGTGTTTATGTAACAGGGATTTTCTGCTTCTAATGTGATAAGAATGTGATGATCGGTAAAATTAATTTTATAACAATCTTGTTCCTTTTCTTTGTAGTTATCATATATGGCTCACAGATTTAAAAAAAAAAAAAAAAGCTTTGTGAAACTGAGTCTTGGCTTGTTGGAATTAATGAGCTGCCCACATAGTGGGTGTGTAGTCTAATTGATATTGGCCCTAGGCGGGTTTGCACTTTTAATCATTAATGCCCTGCAGCCTCATAGAAGTATGGCTGGCATGGATGTGCCAGGAGACAGGGTAGAACCACAGGGAGACAGTCCACTGCCCAGGCAGGGCCTGTCTGAAGGCATAAGTGGAGCTCATGACCACCCCCCCATTGGCCTCAAACAATGGTGGTCCTACCACAGGAAAGGCAGCCGGATTCCTCCCTTCAATTCAAACATCTCAGCAGGTGCCAGGCCCATGTGAGGACTGAGGAGAGGTTGTACATCACTCATCTAATCATTCGTCCACTCAAAAACTCACACTAAGCACCAGCTCTGCACCAGATACAGTAATATAACAGACAAGCTTCCTGCTCTTTCAGAATTTCATTTTAGTTTCTGAAGAAGACAATAAACGAGTTAAGAAACAAATCAGTATGATAAGGGTAGAAATAAATGTTGTGCAGACAATAAAGGAAGGTGACAGGATGACCCAGAGGTGGGTGGGCTTACACTAGATAAGTGGCAAGAAAGGGCTACTCTGCAAAACTGACATTTGTGTCGAGACCTGAGACACGAGAATGAATCAGCTTCACAAGGTGCTGGAGGAAAAACATTATGGGGAACAACAAGTACGAAGAACCATCAGAGCAGAATGGAAAGGGAGCAAATGCACCTGAAGGAGAGTGAACAAGAGGGAGAATGATTTGGAGATGTGGGTTAGAGAGTTGAGTGAGGGTCAGATCACGTAAAATTCTGCCAAGCCAAGTAACATAGTCAATGGGAAATAAGGAAAAAAAAAATCAGAAATCACTTTAAGTGTTTCAAATAGAAGGAATTTAATTCAAGGAATTGGAAACAACCATGGTGGAAGGTGAGAGGAAGGAAAAGAGATGAGCTTATCCAAAGACTGATAATTAACGAGCGTCAATATTGACCCTAAGACTGGAAATGCAAAATGGGAAATTGTAATAATCACGGGTCTACTGGGGTTGCCATATAGTAATTGAACTGCCTGAGTGATAACTTAAAAGTAAGCAATGAGAACATGCCTGGTGCACAAACCTGAAATTCCAGTTACTCACAGTGCTGAGGTAGGAGGATCAGAAGGATCAGGAAATCAAGACCAGTCTCTGTTACATATTAAATTCAAGACTAATCTGGACTATATAAGACCCCGAGGGAGTTGGGTAGGGGTACTTGCCTGGGCTTCTGAGTGAGTTCAAGGCTACTGAGTCATTTGTGATACTCTGTCTCAAAAAAAAAAAAAAAAAAAAAAAAAAGTACTGAAGATATAGGTGAGTGATAGCATTCTTGCCTAGAAAGCAGGAGGCTCTAGATTCAATATTCAACACTATAAGAAATAATAGTAGTAGTGCCACTACTACTAATAATAATGTGACTATTGCTACAAATGTCATTAAAATGCAGAAAAGAAAATGGCTTTTTATTTATTTCTGCCTTTCAGTCTAGCCAGTGGCTCCTCCTAGCTAAATCTAAAAAATAGCCAATTAGTAAGGGAATATAGAACATATGGGCTACAGACTTTCAAGGCTGGGGGCGAAAGTGTAGAAGGGCAAATGTGAAGTTAGACAATTCTTCAGCACATGAGGCAAAGAGTTTAGATATTGTTCAAAAGCTCTCTTTCATAGGTTCTGAATTTGATACACAGAATGTACTGACAGGCCTTACAAATCATCTCACTTCACATCTATAAAATGTGCACTTCTGGGCTGGAGAGATGGCTGAGGGGTTAAGACTCTGCCTCGAAGGCACAAGGTGCTGAGTTCGGATCCCAGGTCCTATGTAAAAAATGCCAGGTAGAAATGGTGGAGGCCTGCACTTCTGGCCCTGGTGGGTGAAGCCTGGAAAATCCCAGAGTGAAGCAAGGAGGAGGTAGAAGCAATCCAAAGTGAATCCCAAAGTCATCCTTGGTCCTCCACAGGGACACACAGTGCCCCCTGATAGACACACACACACACACACACACACTCTTCCAATATGCCTAAAATAGAAGTGCACATTCTTAAAATTTTTTATTTGTTTATTTAGTGTGTGTGTGTGTGTGTGTGTGTGTGTGTGTGTATGTGTGTGTGTGTGTTCATGTGGGAACAAGAATATGCACAAGGGGGACAGAGATCAAGATACCACTCCTCAGGAACTATCATCCTTGTTTTTTGAGACAGGGTCTCTCATTGACCTGGAGCACATCAATTAGATCAGGTTAGCTGGTCAGAAAGCCTTGCGGATCCTCCCGGTGTAGGAATTGTCAACATCGACTTTTTAGTAGGTTCAGGGGATTCAACACGTTCTCAGACTTATACAGCAAGCACTTTGCTAATTGACCTATCTTCCCAAGTCCTAACGTTGAAATTTATTAGGAAAAGGCTTATTGATAACAAATTTAAGAATGGGTGTTAACAGGGAAAGAGTGGAAAGGTCCTTAAAGAAAAGACAGCACACATCTAAGGCATGAATGCAGGCTTTCCAAGAGCGAGCTGCCCAGTCCTTTTAACTTCTCAGTGTCAGCTATAGTGAGATTCACACACCATCATGTAGGGATACACCTATCCTTTTTGATAAGACAAAAGTAGACTTAATACTCAGAAAGCTTCAGAACCGGAGGTCTTAGGGGATTGTCATAGTTAAGCATAGGTGTCAACTTGACTGTTGAGGGTTTGAGCTCTGGGCACATTTGTAGAGAGTTGATGATTGAGTTAGGCCCAGAGCAAACCTGAAGGACATTGTCTAGCTGATGGGAAAGACCCAGCCCATGGTGGGTGGGATTAGGTCCTGGATAAATCACAGAGAGCTGGTTGAGAGAGTTGGCATCCTTTTGTTCATTTTGGCCAGACATGCTGGTCTGGCAAGTAAGGATCATCCATCTCTCAGCTGTTATGTGGTGATGGTGTGGCCAGTTCCCTCGGCCCTAGTGTTGGGTGCGTGCTCTCCCTTCAAGCTGGACTGAGAACTGTAACCAGACTGTCATAAGAAAGTAAACTCCTTGTTCCCTTAAGCTGTGTGATGGTCATTTATCAGCAACCATGCAGGCAGACTGCCACAGGGATCCTATTCAGATGATAACACTGATGAGAAAATACCCATTTCCAGTTTGTCTTTTGAAGATCCCACAAGAAAGACCTTTGGCCATTGGGCCAGATAAATAGCACAGTGGGTAAGGTGCCTGCTTGCAAACCTGGTGGCCTGATTTTGATCTCTAGAGGATGGAAAGAACTGACTTCCAGGAATTGTCCTCTAACCTCCACCTTGTGCCATGTCACCCATGTGCACATTTCCCTTCTCCCTCTTTCTCATAAATAAGTACATATTTTTTCAAAAGACTTGTTGCCATGCTTTGTTCCTGTGATTCTCTTTTGAACAATGTGGGAAGTCTAGAGTATGTGGGGTATGATGGGATTGAAGGAGTCTGGTGGTAAAGAGGAAGCACCAGACAAGACAATGCACATTGTTTCAGTTAGCTACTGCTATGCACCAGAACACTTGAAAACTTAGAACTTAAAACATTATTTTTCGTACTTACAATTCTTCAGAATAAGAATTTAGGAAGGGGCCAAAGAGATGGTATAGAGGTTAAGCCTTTGTCTCAACAAGCAGAAGGTCCTCGGTTCAGATCCTTGATCCCACATAAAAATGCCAGGCAGAAATAGCCAAGGCCTGTACTTCCAGTCCTGAAAGGCAGAGCCTAGGAAACTCCAGGGCGAAGCACATAAAAGGTAGACATAATCTAGGGTGATTCTGGAAGTTACCCTGGGGCCTTCATAGGCACACACAGTGCCCTCTGATACACATAGACATACACATAGAGAGACATATACAGGCACATATGCAAAAATGATAAAATAAAAAAATATATAAAAGAATTTAGAAAGGCCTACACTAGGCATGGTGGTACACCCTGTAATCTCAAGGATCAGAAATTCAAAGTCATCATTGAATACATAGCAAATCTGACACCAGCCTGAGATATGTGAGACCCTCTGTTACCGTTTATCTGCATATTGCAAATAAATAAACAACCAAATGACTTAGGGAACAAAGGGGTTTATTCTTGCTTATGGTTCTCTGTTGCAGTTCTTAGTCCAGCTTAACAGGAAAGCTCACACTAATGCCAGGAGTCGAGGGAACTAGCCACACCAAATCCACAGGACTTCTGAGAGGGGGGCAGACATCACTTGTTAGACAGCACTGTCTGTCCAAGTGTACCAAAGGATGCAACTTCCTTAACCAGCGTCTTCAATCTTACCCACCTACCCAGGGATTGTCCCACCTACGATGAGCTGGATTTCCCTCAACTATTGACAATCTTTTGCAGGCTTGCTCAGGGCTTAAACTCAACTACTAAGTCTTTACAAATGAGCATAGCTTGAGCCTTCAATTATCAAGTTGACATCTGTAGCTAGTTATCACATTCTTTCTTTTAAAAAAGAGAAGAGGGTTGGAGAGGTGGCTCAGTGGTTAAGCCTCCGCCTTGCAGGCGGAGGGTCCTGAGTTCAGATCCCAGATCCCACGTATAGACGCCAGGCGGAAGCGGGGGCGGCCTGCGCGCGCATAGTTGAATAAATAATAATAAAAAAGAGAAGAAAAGAAAAGAAAAAAGAATTTAGACAGGAACCAGATATGATGATACATGCCTGTAATCCCAGCACTTGGGAAGCTAAGGAATCTCGAGTTTGATGCTGACCTGGGCTAAATAATAAGATCCTGGCAAAAAAAGAAAAAAAGAAAACAATTTTAGATCAGTATTTGGGGGTATAACTGGGTAGTAGAACATGTGATCAACATGTATTAGTCCCTGGGTTCAATCCTCCAGCATTGTAGAAAAAAGAATAACAAAAGAAAGGAGAATTATATCCTGTCCCTTGATGCCTAAGGACAAAGTTCTAGAAGAGCCTGTGGGAGATACTATAATGTAAGCATGTTTTCTTGGAAAATATCATCTTCTGTATGCTGCAGGTACAATTCACATTTCTTAAAAGGCCTGGGACCTTGTCAGCCATCCCAGAAGTAAAAGGTAGAGCTAAACTACTTTAGCAAATTGAGCAAAAGGTACATAACCTTCTCTGTGTCCTATTTTAACTTGGATGACACCTCCTTTTGATCAAAAAAAGGAGGATACCCGAAGCCCAGAAATAGGTCCTTAGAGAGTGCTTGGTGAACCCTGAAAGCATACACATCACCTCAAAGTACAAATGACCTTGGAAACTGCTGGGGGAAGGGGACTTATCACATTGGATGCTAATGATGGTGAACATATTTATTGAATGCCTATTTGAGAACAAACTTCTTTTATTTTTCATTTAAGGTTTTAAAAAATGTTCATCTAAGGAGCTGGAGAGATGGCTCAGGGGTAAGGCTCTGTTTGGAAGGCAGAAAAGTCCTGAGTTTGGGTCCCAGATCGCGCATAAAAACACCAGAAGCAACTAGGGGATGCGAGGATGGGGAGGTGGGGTGGGAGGGTGAAGAAGCCTGCTCTTCCTGTCCTGGTGGGCACAGTCTGGGAAATCCCAAAGCAAAATGAGAAGGAGGTAGAAGCCCCAAAGTCGCTCTTGGTCCTCCACGCCCTTGCCCTCATTACACACACACACAAATTAAATAAATAAATAAATAAATAAATAAATAAATAAATAAATTTAAAAATAAAAAAATTCATTTGAGAGACAGCAAAGGTGTGTGTATGCATACCTTGGCTTATGGATGGAGGTCACAGGACAACTTCCAGAAGCCAGTTCTCTCCTACCTTGTGGGATTCCTGGGATTGAATTCAGGTACCTTACCTGCTCAGCTATATTGCCAGTTTATCATTTAAGGCTCTTAATGAGGAAGCATATAAGGCTGGAGAGATGGCTCAGGGCTTAAGACATTGCCTCACAAGCAGAAGGACCTAAGTTCAGATCCTGGATTCCATGTAAAAACACCAGATACACATGATAGCAGCCTGCACTTCCAGCTCTGGAAGGCAGAGCCTGGGAAATCCCAGAGCAAAGCAAAAAGGAAGTAGAAGCAGTTTAGGATGATTCACCCTTGATCTCTACAGGGCACACATAGTGTCCTCTGACACACATGTGTGTACACACATACACATACACAGAATAAAGTTTTTTTTTTTTAAAGAATTAGCTCAGTTGGGCTGGAGAGATGGCTTAGGAGTTAAAATTCTGCCTCACAAGCGTAAGGACCTAAGTTCAAATTCTAGATCCCATGTAAAGGAGGCAAAAATGGAGTCAGTATGTACTTCCAGAGAAGTGGGAAGGTAGACTAAGGAAATCCCAGAACTAAAGAGAGGTAGAACATCTAGGATTCTCAAAGTCACCCTTGGGCTTCCAGATGCATACACGGTGCCCTCTCATACACACACACACACACACACACACACACACAGAATTAGTTCAGTTGGTAGAGCATTTGGCAAGCATGTGGGTTTGATCTTCAATACCCCATAAACAAAGTACATGCCTGTTATTTCAGCAGTCAGAAGGTAGAAGCAAGAGAATCAGAGATTCAAGGTCATCCTCTGCTACATATTGTGTGAGACCAGTCTCAAAAATAACAACAGCAAAAATCTCACTAGTGAGTTCTAATTCTTAAAATACCCACGAGGGAATTATGATTCCCTTCCAGATGAAGAAACTGAGATTTAGAGAGTTCAAACTATCTGCTGAAGGGTCCATCTAGTAAACGTCAATGCCAAGATTTGAGACGTGATTAGACAGGCTCTAAAGCCAGAGGAAAGCTTGGCTATCATACTTCTCGGCCTCTTCTCCAAATGCTATAAATTATCAGGAGTGCAGATGTGAAGGTAAAGGAGAAGGCCTAGGGCCAGAAACCCGAGAAACAAGGAAACCAAACAGAGAGGACCCGGGAGGTGGTCTCCAGGGCTCTGCTGCACCATCTTTCAAGGGCTATTCATGCCATCGCCTCCTCTGAAGCCCCATACCTGGCCAGCCTCACTCACCCTTGGATATCCAAAGCACTATCTCTGGGCCTCCTCCATGTCCCTACTAGGGGTCATTGTCACCAGCTTTCCAACCTTGAAAATGCATGGCCTCTGAGAATACAGACCCCAGCTTGATAAAGCTGCATTAGAAGTTAAATGCTGCCCTTGAGCTGTCGCCAGGAGCTCTAACACCGTAAAGCAGCTCTCGTGATCTTCCAGACCATCCAAACTACGTCCTTGTTAGAAATGATTTTAAGTTTTTTTTAATAAAATAAAAACTAAAAATAAAAACCTGAAAATTTTAGGGACTTTGTGGTCCCTGAAGATAGTGTCTCTTTTTACAATGGCTATGAATAGATCTGCGACATAATGTAGCATTTCATTCTCTCTCTAAATCAAAATTAAATCTAGTCTAAGTTTTGTAAAATACTAGATTACACTTCTATCTCTTTACTCCCTACTAGAGGATATGACTCTACATCTATATTCTTTCCTCAATAGCTCTGTAGTTCCTTGTGTCATGGATAGAGGAATATTTTTTCCATGCCTTGATTCTGGATACAACTATATGCCCTTGTTGCTGGGGATTATTGTGTTGTGCTGTGTTTTGAGATAAGGTCTGTCTATATAGTCCAGACTAAGCTCACACTTGCAGTGATCCTTCTGCTTCAGGCCCCCTGAGTATGGGGGTTAAGGACCATAAGACATTTTTGAACAATGTTCTCTTAGCAGATATGACTTAAACAGAGGCTTAAAAATGCCTTCATGTGTTAACGCTGTGATTCCATGAACATTCCCTGGCTGCCCTGCTCCCAACAGGAGGGCGACCTGGAGTGAATAGAGACAAACCCAGGCAAAGAGGTCTTAGAGCAGCAAACCTCAGCAAACATGCAAGCCAAATGCACAGTGTTGTGTGTCTGACATTTCGTGATTTTTGCACAGCATAACTGGTAATAATTAACTGATTCGAATCCCATTTCTACCAAGATTGCCAAGTCCTCAGTTCATGCCATTGGGCACCACTGATGCTCCCTGACTGACTGTGAAACATATCTGAAAGCAGAGGCGCTGAGACAATTCATCTTCCTTGTAAAAAGTCCAGCTAAGGGGCATACAGAGACACAGTGCCCTCTAATGAGCGTGCATGCACAAACACACACACTAAATAAATAAATAAATTTTTTTTTAAAAGTCCAGCTATGACAATCTTTGGATTGTCTCCTCAGACTGTGTCCCATTATGGCCTATCCATACTAACACATATACTCTTAGTGACATCAGATTGCTTGAGTCTGATTCTCAGATCCTTAATCCTAGAACAGCTCATATAATCTTTCTTTGCCTCATCTGTGAAATGGAAACAATAGCAGATCTTATTTCACGGCATTCTTGTAAGAAATAAATGAAAACATACAGAGTGCTTAGCATGGTACCTGGTACAAAATGAGTGCACTATAAGTGCTATTACTTTTTTGATTAGGTATTTGTTCACTCCATTGATCTTCCTTCTAGAGCCTTCTGTCTCAGAGGAACTGCATTCATATAAGCACAGACCTCTATATCTGATGCAGTTCACGTCACCTTTCGACTTTCTAGTCTTGGCATTCTGAACTAACCTTCTATTATAGTTACTCTTCATGTTACCAATAAATTCATGACAAAATGGCTTATGGGAACAAGGGGTTTTATTCTGGCTTACAATTGTCTAGTTATAGTTCTTAACCTAGCCTAAAAATGTTCACACCAACACCAGCAGCTGAGGCAACTGGCCACACTATATCCATAAGGATTACTGAGAGAAAGGGACAATCCTCACTTGCTAGATAGCATGTTTGTCCAAATATGCCAAAGAATGCCAATTTACTGACCCAGTTCCCTCCATTTTATCCACCCTCCCAGGGAACATTAGTCTCACCCACCATGGGCTGGGTCTTCCCCACCAATCAGTTTCCTTACAAGCTTACTTAAGGGTTTTCTGTAACTACTAACTCTTCACAAATGTGCCCAGAGCTCAGCCCTCACTAATCAAGTAGACATCTGTATTTAACTATAACACCTTCTTCAGTCTGTGAAGCATTTGATCTCCAGTCCTAATCTTTGTTTAAAAAGCTTGTTTGGAAGTTTTCTTCTGTGCAGCCTGCTACTGCTGCTTCGTGCTGATTCTCATCAGAGTCAAAAAAAGACCAAGCCACAGGGACAAAAAAAAAAAATCTGTTCTTCCCCAGGGAGGGAGGGAATTGCTTTCGTTCTTCTGAGGTAAATTTGCACCTCAGAAAAACCAGGCATGGATGTTTTCTCAATAATTCATTCTATTACATTTAGTTTTCAAGAAATAGGCACTGAATTCCTTAAGTTACATGTTATGAATCTCCAGAGCTTGGGACGCAGCTGCTTAGTAGGTGCCTGATAAGTGAGCAATGAATGAGTCAATGAATGAAGAATATGAATCACAGGACCAGAACAATTTCTAAACTAGAGTGAAGAAATAAATATGAATGTCCACCGTGTTCCTGACCTCTTGTGCCCCACTAAGATCCATTTAGGAAAAGTACTAAAGTACTTCCAGTCTGCACGTAAATCCTCAAAGACTTGAATCTACAAAGAAAAATCTCAACTACACAATTGTTGAGTCTGTCTCATGTTCAAGAGTGCCCAGTGAACTGCTTGGCTTACAAGCAGGTTTGATGAGGCACAAAAAAACAAGACGGGAAAAGGTGGGAGGTAACCTAAGGTCTGCGGATCTGAGAGGACTCAGACTCTCGGGGTGACGGGTGAACACTGGCTTATCAGGTGTCTGAGAACATCATGACAAAGGCTCAGAACAGAAATGAGTTTGCTATTTGTGGAAATAACATGGAGACCCACCTGACCTGCTGGAGAACTTGTGCCAGGGAGTCATGGGGAAGTAAGCTTGACTATTTTAGACTGTGTCCCAAGTAGAGAACCCTGAAAGTCCAGAAGATAGGATTCCTGAGGTGAGGGTTGGTATGAGCCCAACACCAACAAGGTCTATTCTAATTCTAGAACCAAATAAGGTGTTTGATTAGTTGTTGTACTAGAAATCAAACCAGAGTCCCTACCACTGACCTGCACCCTTAACCTAGCAGATGACATTTGAATCAAATCCAGAGCCCATATGAGACCACATGCAGGTAGATATTTTGATTCTTCTAGGAAAAGGGGATTTGCACTGGTGAAGATTCTTTGGTCACAATATCATAGTGAAACCCATTGCTTTGTGCCTCTGATTTATGCTAATTTAAAAAGGAAACACTTATTGGTGAGCTCAGTGGGTAAAGGTGCTCGTGTACGAACCTGAGTTCCATCTCCAGAGCCCACATGGTGGAAGGAGAAAACCGTCTTCTGAAAGTTGTCCTCTGAATTCCACATATGTGGAATGGGATATTCTCTTCTCTCTCTCTCTCTCCCCCCTCTCTTCCTCCCTCTTTTCCTGTCTCTCTCTCACTTTCTTGATAAATATATATTTTTTTGAAAAGAAAAGGTTGTTTGGTTGCAAACAGGAAAACTTCAAATAATAAAACCAGATTACATTTGAAAGAAATAGAGTTGGCTTACAAAATCAGAGAATGAAGATGCTAAAGGGACGGTCCCAGAAGATGAAGGGCCACAATGATGAAATCCCTATGCTGGGGATGGGGAGGAATCTCCTCACAATGCTGCCTGGAGAACAAAGGCATTTTGTTTTCGTATCATTCCATCAAATATTCAAGGAGAAAAGGGCTTCTGACTGGTCCAGCTGGGTCACATTCCAAATGTTTGGCAGATCACCAAGATTATGACTGTGGAACAGGGGTTACAAATCAACAGTAGAGCATTTAGGAAAGAGAGAGAAGGGGCAGAGAGACAGAGATCTCTCACTAAAACAATACACCTAAATGAAACCCCCAAAGATTGTGCCAGGGAGATAGATACTGGACAGGTCAGAATGACAGCTCCGCTATAGGGTGTGTGCATTACAGAAACCAAGGACCCAGGTAGCCTTAGAGGCTGGAGAGTGATGAGGGATAGCTCAATCCCTGAACGAATAGGTATATGTTTATGACTGGATCCTATCCTTAGGGCTTAAAGCTCAGAATCAATGTTCTTAGGATCCTTTTGGGTAACTAAGAAACAAGTGGAGGGAGGCACTTAGTAAAGTCCAAAGTAGGAACCCTAAGAGACGGTTCAAGCGTGATCTCAAGACGTTTCACAATTTTCTAGTTAAGGGGAAAGGATGTTTCCAGAGATGTGTCAGGCAGGACCAAATGACTCTTTTTCAGTTTCTGAAATGCAAAGAGAGTTACAGACTCCTTTAACCTCTAAACTTTCAAATCAAAATGGAATTTCAAAGGATTAGGAGCAAAGACCAGTGACCATGGAGAGGAAATAAGGATGAGATGGGCAAGCATAAGAAATAAGTTAGTAGACTGGGATTTCACTCAGCCTGGGACTCTTTTTCAATAATGCACTTGGTGGTTTGAGACCCTTGCCTGTGTGTACTATACATTCATACCCTGTCTCCTAACAATGCAATTGACAACCCTGAACTTCCACGCCTGCATTGGTCTACATGCATGCTCCTCTCTAAACAATGGAATAAGGGTCTTCTCTACTTGGCAACTATCAAGCATGCACAAACAGTTTATATTCCATTTTTATCTGGGTACAAGGATAGTGGGGCAAATGCAGCCTGAATTAGTTTTAGGTTCATGACACAGTTTGCCTAAATGAATGAACTCTTTTTTTTTTTTTAAGGAGAATCTCCTATTTACCATCCTATGCCTGCATATAATTGAGTATGTATATGATTGAAATCAGATGCATTATGGGAAGGAACATGCACAGTAGGAAAAAAAGATTAACTCAAAACTAGCAATCGAAATAGATAATCACTCTTCTTTTTTAAAAAAATATTTTATTTATTTGTGTGTGTGTGTGTGTGTGTGTGTGTGTGTGTGTGTGTGTGTGTGTGTGTATCAGAGGGCACTGTGTGTCCATATGGAGGACCAAGGGTGACTTCAGAAATCATCCTGGATTGCTTCTACCTTCTTCTTGCTTCACTCTGGGATTTCCCAGGCTCTGCCCTCCAGGCTGCCATCTGGCGTTTCTATGTGGGACCTGGGATCCGAACTCAGGACCTTCTGCTTTCAAGATTGAGTCTTTAACCTTTGCGCTCTCTCTCCAGCCCCACTCTTCTTATATTAAGATCTTAATTTAAACAGTCTTTTATCTTTGGTAAGGAGATGATCTCAACAACCAATCAGAATGCAGCCAAAGGCAGTGTAGGAACAGCAAAACTAAAAACGACAACAAACCATAATTCAGAACACCAAAGACCCTACAATATTCACCTGGAACCAGACCAACCAAATCTCTCCCCACCCTAAAAAGCTCAAGGAACCTTGCAGAAGAGGGGGTGGCAAGATTGTAAGAGCCTAGAGATGGGGCAGATCAACAATATACAAGATATTCCACACAAGTCAGTTCTGTAGCAGCCAGGATATAGCTGGACCTTACCAGACCTGCACAACAGCTAACATGTCAACAATCCCCCAAAATCTAGCACAGATCACAGGGTAGAAGGCTTCAGGAAGTAAGTCCTTAGGAGTAAGGGGTTGAACAGTCATAATAGAGTTTCTATACTAGCAGGCAGCCCAAGAAGGAGCCCCAAGCTATGCCACTGAGTCTTGAACCCTCACTAGTGTAGAAGACTCAGAGGAAAATTCAACGCCCACATAAACAGATGCTCTGGCGGGTGGAAGGGAGGAAGCAGGAAGCACCAAGAGAGGAGGGAAGAAAAAGGGGTGAGAGAGAGTGGGAGAGAGTGGGAAGGAGGGGAGAGTGGAATGGGTGACAAGGAGTAAGGGAGGGGGAAGGGAGAAGAAGGCGGTACCTATTGAGCTTGTAAAACTAGGTAATAAAAAAATAGATAATCATAGAAATTATTGCCCTTAGTAACCAGCCCCCTCTTCCTTTTGGCCCATGAAAGAAGCCCCAGGGAATGACCTAGGGCCCTTAGGTAGCTCAAGTGGCCTACTGTCACTCCTAACAGCCTCTTTCTGATCTGGATGGTTACAAATACAGTGTCCTTACTACTTTGAAATCTCTGTGCCTTTAATTTCACTGTCTTGAATAAGAATTCAAGAGAGAACCTGAGAAGGAGTGGTTAGGATGAAACCTTTAAAAGAGGAGATTTAGGATACCATAGCAAGTAGGGTGAGGGAGGGAATAATTGGTAAAAATATCTAGGAGGGTATGAGGGGATGTGATACAGAAGGGACAGAAGGTGTTATAGAAAAACATTAAGATTGTGGGAGGTAACCCATAGGAACCTCATATACTAATAATATGTAAAATTGTCTTTTAAAGAAAGGAACAAGAATGGGCAACCCCTATGCACAGGAGTATAGAATGAAGAAAACAGAGCAAAATTTTTAAAAAAGCCCAGAGCTGATCCACTTAGTACCCAATGATAATTAGAAATATACTAGAAGTAACAGGAATGTAGCACTTCCTAATAAATGTTGACCAGAGAGGTCTCAAAGGCCCCCAAACATAGACTTTTGACATTGCTCTTGGTCGTTCTCCACAAAACCATCAGTAAGACCCTATTACTGGGCTGGAGAGGTGGCTCAGGGGTTAAGCCTCTGCCTTGCAGGTGGAAGGTCCTGATTTCAGATCCCAGATCCCACGTATAGACGCCAGGTGGAAGCGGGGGCGGCCTGCGTTTCAGGTCCTGGTAGGGCTGAGCCTGTGAATCCCGTGGCAGAGTAAACAAGGAGGAGGTGGAAGCGGTCCATGGTGGTTCCCGAATTCGTCCATGATTCTACACACACACACACACACACATGCGTGTGCGCGCACACACACACAATTGAATAAATAATAATAAAAAAGATCCTATTACTGAAGATGCAACACATATGGATCACAGAACATGGGCAAAATACATCAACTGGAACTGATCTGAGAACTTCCTCCGTGCTGGATAGTTTACATAGTACTAAGGTATACTATAGACTACTGGGGAAGAGAAATAATCACAGCCCTCCTCAACTCAAGAGATCTGCAAGTTACAATAAAAATCACCATGGTAGGCTGAAGAGATAGCTCAGGGGTTAAGAACTTGTCTTACAAGCAGAAGGTCCTGAATTTGGGTCCCAGGTTCCACATAAAAACGCCAGGCAGAAATGGCAGCAGCTTGCACTTCTGGCCCTGGTGGGCAGAGCCTGGGCAAAGCAAGAAGGAGGTAGAAGCAATCCAGGATGATGTCCGAGGTCACTGTTAGTTCTCCACAGGGACATACAATGCCCTCTTATACACACACACACATATACACACATAAAATAAATAAATAAATAAATAAATAAATTTTTAAAAATTCACAATTGCAACAGGTGATAGTAGTGACATAAGTATCAAGGAGACAACCAACAGCTTTCCAGTTGAACTCAGGACCCCTTTGTCAGAAGGGAACACATTTCTGATACTGTTAAGTAGAACACAATCCTAAAAAAAGGAAGGAAATAGATCAATAGGGAAAAATAGCCTATGAACCTAGAGGTAAGAAGACAATACACCAAACTGCTCTGTAAATAGCTACTATTATACCCATATATTTGAAGACCACTTAGCACTCAACTTACAAGTTTTCTTCTACAACAGAGGTAGAGGATCCAAACACTCTGACAGGATGGAGTCTAGGCTAGTAGAAGAGCAGCGAAGTGGACAGCAATAGTCAGCCATAATGCAGAACAGTGACCCAGCATGCTCACCCAGAATCAGACCAACTTAATCTCTTCCCATACTAAGACCTAGAGAACCTCCCAGAAGAAAGGGAGGTAAGATTATAAGAACCTAAGGATGAGCAGGTCCATCACTGGACAAGACATTACACTCAAAGCAGGACTGCTGAATCCACGAACTCACTACAGTGAAGCTTGTCCTTACCAGACTTACGTAAAAAGTGACACATCAACATGCCTCCATAGACTATTAAGAAACTCATGTGAGATAAGAACATAGAGCTGGATAAGTGAAGGGAAATGCCCCTATCAGTGGAGTGGCTGGAGGAGGGGCAACAGGGGCCTAAACCCCCACAAGAGTAAACATAGCCATTAGGAAACTCTGAGGTCCTTAAAAGCAGCCAAATATGAGGGTGCAAGGGAATGGAATGGATTGATGAGGGGAAGGGAAGGACATAGGAGGGAGGGGGGAGGGAGAGAAGCAGGGATTAATATTTAATATGCTTGTAAAACTAAAAAATAAATAAGTTATGTTATTTTCTTTTTTTAATTTTTTAAATTATTTATTATTTATTCAATTGTGCATGTATGTATGTGCGTGTGTGTGTATGTATGTGTGTGTGCAGAACCACGGATGAATTTGGGAACCACCATGGGCCGCCTCCACCTCCTCCTTGTTTACTCTGCCCGGGGATTCACAGGCTCCGCCCTACCAGGACCAGAAACGCAGGCCGCCCCCGCTTCTGCCCGGCGTCTATACGTGGGGTCTAGGATCCGAACTCAGGACCTTCTGCCTGCAAGGCAGAGGCTTAACCCCTGAGCCACCTCTCCAGCCCCAAGGTTATGTTATTTTCTACATAGTTAACTACATATTAAAAAAAAGGAAAGAAAGAAAGAGAGAGAGAGAGAGAGAGAGAGAAGAAAGAAAGAAAGAAAGAAAGAAAGAAAGAAAGAAAGAAAGAAAGAAAGAAAGAAAGAAAGAAAGAGAAAGAAAGAAAGAGAGAGAGAAAGAGAGAGAGAGAGAAAGAGAGAGGGAAAGAGAGAGAGAGGGAAAGAGAGAGAGAGGGAAAGAGAGAGAGAAAAGAAAGAAAGAACCTGAAAACACCAGGCCCATATCCAGACCACTGGTAACAGGGTGCTCACTTGAAACATTCAATCAAGTGGGGACAAAGATTTGTTAGGAAGAATTAGTCAACCAGACCGCCCATTCCTAAAGCCTGGTGCATGGAGAATGGATGACTGGGACTCCTCATACTGGATGTCAGTCAGCATAGAGGCAGACTCAGGATAACTGAAATCCTCTTCATGTGGTCAGAGCCTCCGGGGCCTGCCCAGCCTCCCCCACTTCAGTATGAAAGACAGAGCGAAGGTAGCATAGGGACATTTTAGGGGTTAATAAGATCTTTAGGGATCAGGAAGGAAGTGGGCTTAGGAGAAAGGGACATTGGGAAGACATGGTGATGCACGCTCTTGGGAGCTGGAGTTAGGAGGATCATGAGTTCAAGGTCATCTATAGCTATGTATATGGCCAGCTTGGGCTATGTGAGACCCTGTCTCAACAACAAAACAAAACAAAAAACAAAACAAAACAAAACAAAACAAAATGCTTCTAGATTCATTCTCTATTTAGTCTGCTCTGCTCAGTGCCTCAGGAAACTGATTGCTCTCTGACAACTATTTCATCCTACCTGCCTGTTAGGTTTGGTCAACGGGAATTATTTAGCACAAGGTCATCCAATAAGATGAGAGAAAGGTTAGGTACTGATTCCCCATCCATCCATGGTTCCGCAGCTGGACTTCAGGGTTGGCAGCAGCCGCATTCCTCTGTAAAGCATCTGTGCAGAGATGCTCTCCAACAGCTACAGCTCTCACTACGCTTTGGCCACCCCAGTCTCTCTTCTTCCCCTAGCACCGGCAATGGCTTTCTACTGGGGCTCAAGAGACTGCTCAGTCGGAGGTGTTTATTGTACACGCATAAAGATTTGAGTTTGGCTCCCTGCACCCACATTGAAACAAGCAAAAGGAAAAGAAAAGAGAAGTTGGACATGGTGGTATATACTAGGAATCACAGAACTAGGGAGGCAGAGATGGGAGGGCTCTTGGGGCTCACCAGCCTGCCAGCCTAGCCTAATTGGCACCTCAGGTTTTATTAACAGATCCTGTCTCAGAAAACAAGGTAAATGGCACCTGAGGAATGACAACTGAGGTTGTCCTTTGGCCTCTTCCAGAAGTATACCTAAACGGCGAACACGCATGCTCATTCACACACACATGCAAACACATTGTCCTTTGCTGTTTCCTAAAGCCTGTCCACCTGCTGCAGTCTCTTCATTAGCGTCTTCAGCTTACTCTGTTTTCTGCAGACCCTGCTGTGTGCAGCCTCTACAGTTGCGCAGCAACCTAGAAACCCCCTGTCACTTTGGCCTCTAATTGGTTATCACTGCCCAGAGCTGCCTCAGAGCATCAACGGCAATCAAGGAATCTCATTTCAGTGTTTTCAGTGTTGCATTGGGCCCTTACGAGGTTGTTCTGTCACCACCTTGCCACCACACATGGAGAATAGTGATGGGCAGAGACTGGTCAGTCCAGGAAAGGCCTGCAGCCTCTGTCCTAAGTTGCCCACTTGATGGATTCTCTGTCCTTCACCCTGTCCTCCATTCTTTCTGCTGTTCTTGTCACTCAATGAAAAACAGTCAATTCTGTTCTCCACGGATGTTTTATAACCTACCCCTGAATTGTAGCTGTTTTCCACTACTTCCCTTGCTCAGACAGAATTCTTTTTCCTGCTCCTGTCCTCCTCTCCCACTGTCTTCAGAGGACAGAAACTAGAAATCTCTCTGAACTTCCTACTCTACTTGACCTTGGTTTCCTTGGGAAGCAGCAGACCATGGCAGGCCTACCTCATACTGAAAGGACAGTTGCTCATTAACGAAGCTGACAACCCAAGGGGGATAACCAATGGCGTCAGGAGCAATGGTTTCTAGTGGAGCAGACAAGTGAGCTACTAGACCAAAATTGAACATGAGAGAGAGAGAGGAAAAAAAAAACAAAAACAGGGAGTCAGCATGCAGATCCAGCCAAGGTATCACGCCCAAAAAATCCTCTTAGTTTAAAACCAAACCAGATGCCCGGCAGGGGGGCCCATGTCTATAGTCTCATCACGCAGGAGGCTGAGGCAGAAGGATGGAGAGTTCTAGCCAATCCGAGCAACACGGAAGGACCCTGTCTTCAAAGAAAAGCAAGCCAACCAACAAAAGCCAGCATGGCAGAACAAACCTGAAAACTTCAGCACTCAAGAGTCAGAAGCAAGATCACCGCAAGTTCAAGGCTAGTCCTTACTACATAGTTAGTTGCAGCCTACTCCTGGACACATAGTGAGAGACCTTGTTGTGAACAAAACAATGAAACCGGACTAGCCTGAACCTCTTCCTTACAGGTGCTATCATTTTAGAAAACAGAGAGCTATTTTGTCTTCTTGAACAAAGACATAGTCAAGAGTGTCATTCAGTTTGCAAACCACTAAGTATCTACTATTTGCAGGAGGTTAGCAGTGAACACAATCCCTGTCCTCGCGGAAACTGAAAGTGGGAGTCCCTGTCACAGCCTGCAAGGTCCTGTCCTCCCTGCAACCACTGCTGATCAGCTCTTCTCTCACTCCGCTGTAGCTATGCACTTTCTTGCTCTATCCTGACTACGCCAAGTTCCTTCTGGCCTCAAGACTCCTGCATTGGCCATTTCTCTACCTGGAGCACCCTTCCCCCACCCTCATAGTTGCTTTCTTCTGATAGTTCAAGCCTCAGCCAAAGGACTTCCCGAGACAAAACACTCCATGCCAGACCATGGAAGAGTCTTTTTGCAAAGTCTCGAGGTAAGAAAACAATGGAGGGATTGAAAGGAATCCAGTGTGGCTAAGCGGGAGGGCAAAGGGAAAATGTCAGCCTGAGTTTCCCAGAAAGTCTAGCCCGGGACAAAGGCCAGGTACAAGGGAGCAGAGGTGGACACAGGAATGAGCTGGAGAGAGAAAGTCACAGCTTCAAGCACCCAGAGGCATTCTGAAAACCCCTATGAAGGAAGGCAGTTATCCAGCGGTCCCCTCCCTACCCCACATTGCTAGGGTTACCCAGGCAGGAAAGGAAGTTTTGACCACAGAGAAGTCCTGACCCAAGGGTCAAGGGCCTGAGGGTACATTGCTATCAGGTCACAGGCTTGAAGAAATAGAAGCCCATGTGGAACTGACTGTGCCAGCAGTGGCCAGGTTATGAAGTGGTGTACAAGAGGTGTCCAAAAGAGCGCAGGGAACGAGGCACAAGGTTGAAGATAGGAGGATGCAAATGGAGGGGGGAAGGGAGGAGAGATAAATGTTTCCAAATTAGATGAAAGAGGGTACTGGAGATCTGGAATGGCTCTTCTTTGTGGTGTGGCCGGCATCCATATGATCTGCATTAGATGAAAGGCCGGGAGAAATTCTCCATGTTTATCATGTGGCAGGATTAGAGCAGCCATGCTGGGATGGGTCTCTCAAAGTCTTTGAAGGTCTTTGGAATTCCTGAAGGTCATCCTCCACTGCTGGAATCCCCCTGAGGAACACTCCTGCTGAGGAACTGACTCCTATCCTTCCAGAGATGAGATGGCCAACTTCCCTATGAAGGGATTATGGAGATGAGCTCTCCATATCAAACGACTTGACCTCTAGCCCACATGGGCTCGAGAGCAACTGCGTCGGGCCCCAACGAGAGTTAACCGATGAGTAAAAGCCAGTTTCCCCGGCTTGTCTAAGTGTATAAATATACCTGGCCCTGGCAGCCATCTTTGGCGCCCTAGCCCCTCATGGAACTCTAGGGCCATGAGTCTGTTTCTTACTCCTCGCTCCTCATGGATTCCATGCCTAAGCACCGTGAGCTCTCCAGGGCGTCCTAGCCCCTCATGGCACTCCACGTCTGGAGTCCATGAGTTCCAGCCTTTCTCTCCTCTAATAAACTCTACCTTAAGCCTCTACACTGTGTTCTGGTTTCAATCTTCGACTCCGGAACACAAGAACCCTGCAACATTGGGACGGTCCTGTCCCTGCAACATTTGGCACCCCAGATGGGACAGCCAAAAAGACCGTTTTCCTCGACAGTCAAGGCCCATGGCCAGGCACCACAGTGTGCACATTCACTCTAAAATCAGTATTTCTGAGCATCTACTAGGTGCCAGGGACTATTCCAGGGTACGGCGATGAGCAGGACGCCATGGCTCTGAACCCCGAGTTTACATCCTAATTAGTAGCAGGAAGACTTAATAAATACTCCACGTATGTTTCAACATGCACACGTGACAGGTGTGTGTACCTTGCAGGGTCCTGTAAGACTTTTTTATATCCTCCACTACCTCCCTCTGTCTCTCCCCAATCATCCTGCTCCCTCACAGAAGGCCGCAGGCAAGCAAGTGATCCCAACCCCCTTGGCGCCGAGGGCCAGCACATTCTGATTTCTCAAGAAGTTTAATTTTGCCAACAGCCAGAGGCAATGACAGCAGCTCTGGAAATCTGGCTGCCTGTACTCTGCGCTGGGATAGGCAGCCCAGAAATAATTGCCTCTTTGAATGCTTTATTGGAATGTGCACGTGCTTCCTGCCTCTGTGGGGGCTGCTCCCTCCCAGGGCCAGCTTCTTCATGTGAGGAATGAATTAGGCCTGTGAGGCTGATGAAGGCTGCTTCAAGGAGAGGCTGGAGGGTGGCCCAAGAGTGGCTGTCCATCATCCCCTCCCTTTTTTCCAAAAAAGCACATTATTCAGGCAGGTGTGTGGAGAGCACCTGCAATCTGTCACGAGGACCGATGTTTCCCCATCTTGTGGTCATAAACATTTCCCCAAAGTCTCCTCAAACTGTGCCAGGCACTGGCAGAGCTTCAGAGCCCTCAAGGCTGTTTGGATTTAGGAGACTCCCCCTCGCTACTGTCCTTAGCACAGGATGCCTGCCTTTCTTTGCTCCTGGTAGAAAAACAGAATGCTAATGAGTCTGGATTTTCCCAGCCCTGGAACCAGTCAGATGGATCCTAATGTCACATCCTGGCTCTGCTCTCCAGACCTGTGACTGCATCAAGATGGTCACATCCTGAATTGCTGTTGTCTGAGGAAGAAAGACAAAAAAAGAAATAAACCCAATGCTCAGCCTCCTTTCCTTCTTTCCTTCCTTCCTTCCTTCTTCTTTCTCTCTATGTGTGCGTGTGTGTATGTATACCGTATGAATATATATATATATAGATATATATAGATATAGATATATAGATATATGCATGCACATGTGTACATGTGTGTGGAAGCCTGGAATTGATACTGTGTGTCTTCCTCAGTTGCTCTCCATTTTACTTATTGAGGTAGAGTCTCTCAAATGAACTCAAAGCTCCCTGATCAGCTAGACTGAGGGTGAAGTGCTGAGATTACAGGAGACTTCCAAGCCTATCTGGTTTTTACATGGGTTCTGGTGACCCAAACTCTCATTCTCACACCTGCCAGGCAAGTGCTTTATTCACTGAGCCATCTTCCTGGCTTAATAGAATTCACTTTTATCTGCCCCAAATCTGTTTGGAACTTCCCAAGGCCGATGAGAATGTCTGACTCCTGCCAACCAGTGCCTTCTCGCCTCCCTGGAGATCCCGGGCCACATCTCTGACTGGTCCCCTAAGCTAGGCCAGTGGACATGACAGATAAAGAGATTCATCTTTATGCAATTATGTCAGCTCTGTGATTCAGCTGAAACTCTCTGGAATTACAGGTCAGTTAACCATATTCTCCCTGAAATAATTATCCTTTACCTAGGTTATGATCTCTTGTCTCTAAAATGATCACCCTCCATGTAGGTTTATGATTTAAGGTTGAGGTACACACAGGGTTGACTGTTGGGGTAGTTAGGGGAAACCCTGCTCTCCTTAGGGATCTCTAGGCTGGGGGGGGGGGTTCCTGGATATTCTATGCTAATTCCAGACCTGTAGGCCCACAGGTATGCTGTGCAAAGTCCTTCCTGACCAGTCTTAGCTTCTGAGCAAAGGTGATCTCTTCTCTGAAGCCTTTCTGGTCCCTTTCCAGGTCAGTTGATAGCTTCTTCAGTGCTGAGTCATTATTTCAATCTGCAATTAGCATGATCTCAAGAATTACCACTTATTACAAAGCCTCTGTAAAATGAGGGTAGACAGCCCACTTTTAAAGCCTTCTGTTGAATCATGATCAGTGTTCAGAAAATGACAGCTCTTAGAGTGATGGTGGGGGTCAGGCTCTCTCAGTCATCTGTTTCTCCGTTCTGTACCTCTAACCAGCCGTGCATTCCATACGGCAAGGGCCACAGTCACATCACTGTGTGTAGCACCCTGGTTGGCTCAGCATGAACACTCGACAACACAGGATAATGAATGTCAGCATTATCATTAAGACACTTCAAATAATACCAACTGATCTTTAATGGGTGTTTACCATGTGCCGGGCATGGTTCTAAGCAGTTTACCAAGATTATTTTACTGTTGTCACATCAGTCCTATAAAAGCGAGAATCATCTCATTTGCAGATGAGCAAACTGAAGCTCCCTTAGGCTAGACAGCTCACATATCACAAAGAAGGGGAAGGGAAGAGTAAGGAGCAAAAGCAGTGCTCCAATGAGATCAACCCGACTCCAGAGTTTGGGGCCCTCTCCCATACCTGACAGCCTAGCATGTCTGCACTGGACATAATCCTCTACTAATCTGTCTTTCTCTTATACCGGCAGGAGGGACAGGGCTTGGTTTCTTTTCCATAGGTCCTAATACTCCACAGCATTCTGGCAAACAGTAGGCCCCAGTCAATACACCGGCAGATGAAGAAAGGAAAGGAAGAAGGGAGATGTTCAAATAGCAGATAGTAGGGCCAGGCACGGCAAGAGATCTCTTTGGGGTGCTGAGAGGGAATGCCAAAAGTGGGGAGAGGCTCTCTATGCCTCAGGAGACCAGACCTAAGAGAGCAGAGGTCACCCCCCAACTCAACATTTTGACTTGACCTCAATCAGGAGGTCCAGGAAAGCAATTCTGGTGGAGAGAAATCTCTCCTTTCACTAGGTGAAACAGCCTTTATTCCTGTCGTCCTTGACTATGATGGGATGGGGGGTGGTCCCACGAGCCTCTGACCTCAGGGCCAATGTAACAGGTCCTTCAACTACTGTGTAGCCATGCTTCCTCAAGCACACTTGGTGCTACAGTGAGAGGGAAGTTTTAATTTATACTTCTACCCTTGATTCAACGTCTAGGCAGCTATTTTGACTGCTTCACTGGAATATTATTTAATTCTGAGTTTCTTTTTCTCATTACAGCTTGAAAATTAAAATCTCTGTGCCTTGGGCAAGTGAAGGCTGAGCGAGGGATGGCACAACCAGCACACATTTCTTATTTAAGTCAATTTGGAAACAGCAAGCGCTTGCTTTCAGGGCAGGTGACCGAGAGAAGAGGACATCGTACATGTCGGTGCCCCTCTTTCCCGTGTCGTGGGCATTAATCCTCCCATTATTCCTGCAACCCTCGCTGACCCGGCCTAATCACAGTCTTAATGGCACTCTGCGCCTGTAAAAATCTTCCTCCAGCAGCATTTCCCACTGATCCTCACCACAGTTCTGCACAGAGGCAAAGCAGGAGTCTGCCCTGGAGTTTTGCAGATGACAGATGGCAGACCCTGAGGTCCCTAGGGGAAGGCAGGAAGAGAGGGTAGTCAAAGGAACCCAGTCTCCTTCAAGTCCCCTTGCTTCCAACAAGGTGGTTGGGGAAGGACTGCACCTCCTTATTCCTAGCCACTGAATAGGGACTCTGAAGCAAGCGATCTCAGGTAGCACCTGTCTACTCTTGGTTTCAAAGGCGGCTTAAGTCCAAAGACACTTCTCCATGATCGTGCCCAGACTCCAGCAGAAAACAGTCCTGTTGTTCTCCGTTGCCTGGTCGTAGACCTGTTGTTTTCTGCTGCTTGGTTTGTCCAGCTTGCTGTCCTCAGATGGCCACTGTTCCTTGTGTGAGCACCACAGCTGTCCTCATCCTAGTTCTCTCTCTCTCTCTCTCTCCCCAGCTCTCCCTGATTTGCTCACAGCCTCTCAGAAAAATATCTGTCCCAGTGGAACTCTAGAGCATCCTCTCAGAAAGGGACCTAAGAAGGCAATCTGGTGGGAGGAGACTCTGGGAGGGCCTTAAAACCATAGAAAAGAAGCCTTTCAGCATGCTTTTTTTTTCTCTCCCCTCCTTTCCCCTCCCTCTCTTCTTCCCTCTTACTCTTCTTTCTCCTCTCTCTCTCTCTCTTTCTCTCTCACTAGATGAACCTCCCCTGCTCTGTTCTTCCCTCCCTCTCTCTCTCTCTCTCTCTCTCTCTCTCTCTCTGGATGTTCTCAAATTCACACTCCTCCTGCCTCGGCCTCCTGAGTGCTGAGATTACAAGTGTGCATCACTATCCCTGGCTAACACGCCATTTTTGCTGACTTTATGGGAAAGATTACTGTAGGACTTCTAAGAACAGGTTCATGTTACTGGGGACGCAGAGTCTAGAAACAAAGGCTGCAACTACCACGGGGGAAGTTAAAAAAAAAAAAAAAAAGAATTAGAAGTTGTGACTGACCTGTGGACACACAGCACCGCCAGCCTCCAGGGGCACAGTTTTGGGTAGAAAGGAGAATCCTTTTTTTAATTTATTTAATTGTGTGTGTGTGTGTGTGTGTGTGTGTGTGTGTGTGTGTGTGTGTGTGTGTGTAGAACCATGGGCGAACTCCGGAACCATCATGGACCACCTCCACCTCCTCCCCATTTACTCTGCCTGGGGATTCACAGGCTCTGCCCTACCAGGACCAGAAACGCAGGCCACCCTCGCTTCCGCCCAGTGTCTATACATGGGATCTATGATCAGAACTCAGGATTTTCCACCTGCAAGGCAGATGCTTAACCCCTGAACCACCTCTCCAGCCCCAGAAAGGAGAATCCTTGTTCTGCCCTTTTGTCCCTTTCTCCAGCTCCCTAGAGGACTTGTAGTCTTTCATGTTCTTTTACTCTCTCTGTGTCTCCTGAGCCCTGCCTGTGATGGGAACCAGGACCCAAGGCAACATGTGGTCCTAAATCTCTCCATCAATCCCCAACTGCTCCTGATGTAAATACCAAGCCATTCTCATCTCCCTCTTCTCTTAAGACTGGGAGCTGTAGCCCTGACTCTTCATCACTGTCTCTATCACAAGGGCCACAGAAGGAGTTCCAGATCTAACCCAAGCCTCCTAGAAGAATAGGGCTTCCTAGAGATGACCTAGGTCAGAGGAAGAGATGAAGTACAGAAATGTGAATGAATACGTCCTAGAGGCAGAGGTTTCAGATTAACTCAAAACTCAAAATGCATTGTTAAAGCAGGGGAAAGGAAAACAAGTCGTGTGGAAGACAGAACTTGGAAACAGATCAAGGTTCAAATCTCAGCTGTATTGTAAGCTGTGAAATCATGGGCAACTTCGGGATCTTGTTTCCTCCTCCACTTTGTACCACAGTGATTAAAACCACGGTGACACTGCAGGAGTAAATGAAATAATGAGCGTACAATGCTTACCAAGGTCTCTGGCACATACGAGGCACTAGTAAAGTGTTGCTATTATTACTGGGATTTTGCTATTTTTGGTGCTACTGATGATACTGACGGGGATCATGGAGAAGCATCAAGTGGGGATTAGAGACCAGACCTTCCTGTTTCTAGGACATTCGGCCCCAGTGAGTAGCAAAGGAAGTCCTTAGGCAGGTTCTCCACTAGGGAACACTAAGTCTTATAGGAGCCTTGCCTTCCCCCTCTGGTGCCATCTTGTTGACTCAGACTTAGAAATAAAGACTTTGATTCCTTTATGTGGGAACAAGCGTCAACTTGGAAAATTAGAATCACAGAGACTTGGCAAGGTCTTTCTCGCTGTCAGATAAAAGGGCCTCTGTTCTGGTTCTCAACAGTGGCAAGGGATGACGCTCAGCCTAAGGGCCTGGTCAAGAGGAACAATGATTGGACAGGTGCCAAAGTCTTGTCTAAAAAACAAAACAAAAACTAAGACCTTAGAGAGAAAGCACAGCAGTCCCAGTGGGTACTGCTTTCTGCTTTGCGCCTCTCACTCTTTACCTGCCCACCCAGTTCCTCCAGCATTCCATCTGGAAGGAGAGTGGAACCAACTGGAACATGGGAGGATTAGTAGATGCTAGCAGAATCTCCAAGAGTCAGCTGGCTTATGGTGTTGGGCCTTCCCCTAAATCACTAGTTCCGGAAAACCCCAAATAAGACTGTAGGGGAGACAAATAGGGGAGAAACTCAAAGACCCTGAGAAGAGAAACAGCCCAGGGGGAGCTTTGCTTCCCCCTACCCCTCTCCTCCACCCCAGCTCTGTTTCCTCTTTCTCTCCTCACTCTCCTGCCATCCTCTTTGTATGTCTCTCCCTCATTTGGCCTTGAACATTTTCAGCTTCTCCTCAGGCTTTCTGGACATGCAGGGAAGCTTTTTGTTTCTCTTTTCTTCCTTCTCACTGGTGTCTCTGCCTTACCCAAAGGCAAAGTTTCCTGTCTTCTGATAGAGGCCCAAAGGGCTCGGATGGCTCAGACTCCTCAGGGACACACCTGGAGCAGAGGCCGGGTCACGTAGAGGAAGAATGAATGGGTGCATGAGAGCATGGCCAAGGCAAATGGAATGCAGTATTGATTGGAATCTAGTGACTCACCACCTCGGGGGAGGGATCTGAGAGAGTGATGTCATTGCTGAAGCTGGTGGTGATACCAGGAGCTGAACTCAGCCTGACCTGAGACCTTTCCTTACCTTGCTAGATTCTTTAATCCTCTTCATTACAGGGTGGGGCTGAAGAAGCAAGTTTCACCTTTAGTGACATTTAGAACTACAGTGGAGTTTTCTTAGCTGGAGGCCTTTCTTCCCACATCCTCACCTCCACCTCCCCTGCCTGTCTTAGTGGGTGTATTAATGTGCACGTGAGCATTCACAATCTCACATGTATGCACATTTCTTATACGTGTCGATAGCTCATGTGCATGCCAACACACACACACACACACACACACACACACACACACTCCCACCTACCATCTGCTTCTTACAGTAACAGGAATCATAGAAAAAAAGGCCTTCAAACAGTGCTAAGGGACTCCAGTAGGCTGATTATCCAAGAGTCTGATAGGGTAGGAAGTGATCTGAGGAAGACCACCTGAGTGCTGCTGTCTGCTAGCATCTTAACACTCTGTGCCTTCTCAATTTCAGAACTACTCCTTTGAATCAAACACTTGGCATTCAAGTACTTGAGAATATGTCCAGTTTCGTAATTAGAGAAAAACTGGGATGGGATGAGGTAGAGACAGAGGAATATGAGGAGGACAATCTGAGCAGGACCAGAAATTTAAGAAATTAATATATAGCTTTCTTTCCCTGTACATTTTGAGATGAAAGAAAGTTTACTTCAATTTCTCACTAAGTCCCAGGAATCCAGCTTAAGCTAGAGAAAAGGAAGGGCTCACAAACATGAGTGTGAATATCAATGATATGTAAATCACATGCAAATTCATTGAAAGCAAAAATAAATACCTGATGAGTCTTGAAAATGAACAATTAGCCAGAGGTGAAGCCACTGAAAGAGCCACTGCCTAACAATGAAGTGACTTCTTGGAAGCTGGACAGAGAATGTCACTTCACCCTGTCCTCTGAAGTCTTGGCCTGTCGTTGTTGGTAAACTCTTCGGTGGCTTTCTTTAGTGACTTATAAGCAGCTAGCAGACAAATCTATCAAATGTGCATCTGAATGGTGGCAGAAGAGGATTTCCCTAGCAACACTCAGATCTCATAGTGCTCCTGTTCACACAGACCCTTTCTAAAGTCCACACTGAACTTTGCTTATAATCTCCTGCTCTTTTTCTTTAAAGATGTTTGTTAAATTATATAAACTTTGAGCCCCACAAAACCAGGTTTACCTCTCTGCTCTTGTTTGTTGTTTATTTTATTTTATTTTTCTAGTTTTACAAGCATACTGAGTACTTATCCCCACTTCCCTCCATCCTCCCCTCCCTCCCATTCCCTTTCCCCTCCCTTTTTACATCCATCGCATTCCCTCCCACTCTCCTGGCAGTCCACCTCGTGGATCCCAGGGCTCCCTCTGGCCTGTCTACTCTTTTCTTTTTTTAAATTTTTACTTTTACAAGCATATTGAGTACTTACCTCTGCTTCACTCTATCGTTTAGTCCTCCCATCCCTCCATCAATCCCACCCTCCTACCTGTCTGCTTCTATGGATCACAGGGTTGCCCCTGGCCCATCTACTCCTGAGGGGGTTCAGGCCTCTATGGCACCCCAGGTTGCCTCTCCTCCCGCCATCCCACTGCTAGGGCCATTTCCCTTCACTCATCCAGCAATGGACCGCAAGGTTTCCACTGCATGTAATTATTTCTCCTGAGATCCTCACTAGTCTGTGGGGGCATGTTGGTATGTCAATCATTATGCAGGTCTGGCAAGGACGAGCCTCACTGTAGTTTCTAGATGCACTCAGTCTAGAAATCTTCCACAGGAGAGGTAGAGGATCTCAACACCCTGACAGGATACAGTGTAGGACTGCAGAGGAGCAGTGAAATGGACAGCGGTGGACAGCCATAATGCAGAGGGACAGTGACTCAGCAGGGTTCACCCAAAATCAGACCAACCCAATCTCCCAATCCTAAGGCTTTGGGAACCTAACAGAAGAGGGGTCGGTGAGAGTGTAAGAACCTCAAGATGGGAAGGTTCACCTTTGTTATGTGTTTTGAGATAGGGACTTGCCAAGGAGCCTGGTTGGTCTTGAACTTATAGCAATCTTCCTACCTCTGCGTCAGCACTAGATTACATATACCACTATGTCCAGCTGAGTTCTCGCCTGTAGTTTAACTAGCAACCTCTTTTGAAATCATATCTGTATTACAGGTGTGTCTATCCACACAGACTCTACTCTGGGCAGAAGACTCAGAACATCCATAGCTGCTTTTGCTTTCAGGACTCCACATTTTTGCCTTTGAGTCTAATGTAGGAGTGTGAGCTATTGTGCTGTTGAACAGAATGTGACCTTCCTGTCCAAACTCTAAGAATCCCAGGGATCAAGTAGCAGACACGAAATAACTGGGTTTCCCTAGAAAATGTGGGGTAGAGGTAGAAGATGCAAGAGGACTTCCTTAGCAACTGAAACGAAAAGAATGCTTGATTTGATCCAGGATTTAACAATAGAATCTTCATTTATCCTGAAGGTCATGTGACCCAGCTTATCTTCCAATGGCATAATTTGCATCCTGGCTAAGTTGCTCTCTGGAAACCACATATTCAGCATTTCTATTAATGCTTCTTGAATGTAGCCCCTTCATTTTTAGGGTATCTTATTTTTCCAACATATTACAAAAAATTTCAGTAAATATAAAAATCTCATCTTTTATTATTTGCGTTCACAAATAACCTAGTAATGGAACTGACAATAACATAGGTGGAGCTAGGGAGGCATCTGTTTCATTCTATAGAAAAGTATTTTAAAAATATGTGTTCCATGTGCTGAAAGGATTGCATATGAGAGAAACAACAAGGGTAAAAAGTTACTTTACCCTTTATACATACCAGGTAACCCTGGCAGGACATGTCTCCAAAGTAGGCGTAGGTGATTGAGGATTGGGCAGTAATCAAGGAAAGGCAACTTATTGCCATTCGATTTTCTTTTTTTTTTATTATTATTATTTATTCAACTGTGCGCATGTGCGTGTGTATGTGCGCGCGCGCGTCTGTGTGTGTGTAGAACCACGGACAAATTCGCGAACCACCATGGACGCCTCCACCTCCTTCTGCCCCGGGATTCACAGGCTCCGCCCTACCAGGACCAGAAGCGCAGGCCGCCCTCGCTTCCGCCAGGCGTCTATACGTGGGATCTGGGAACCGAACTCAGGACCTTCCGCCTGCAAGGCGGAAGCTTAACCCCTGAGCCACCTCTCCAGCCTGCCATTCGATTTTCTAACTGGGAATACGACAGACTGTATTCAGTACTTCAAAACTATAACCCATGTTTTTGTGTGTGTGTGTGAGGCATTGTATGTGCCTGTTGAGGCCCAAAGGCGACTTCAGAAATCACCCTGGATGGCTCTACCTCAGTCTCCAGCACTGAATTGATAGCAATATTAATAATTTACACTTGCATAACGATAGGGGCTAGGGTGTAGCTTAGGCATACAGTATCTACCTAGAGTCCATAAGGTTCTAAGTAAATCCTCAGCAATGCAAAAAGCAAAACCAAGCCTTCCAGAGTTTCTTTTTTTTTTAACTTTATTTATTTATTTAGTGTGTGTGTGTGTGTGAGAGAGAGAGAGAGAGAGAGAGAGAGAGAGAAACCATTGTGTGTCCCTGTGGAGGACCAAGAGAATCTTCTTGAATTGCTTTTTCCTTCTTTTTGCTTAGCTCTGGGATTTTTCAGGCTCTGTCCACCACAGTGAAGTACAGGCCACTGTTATTAACCCCTGAGTCCTCTCTGCAGCCCAAAAGTTTTCAATCGTGATGTGTCATCTCATCTTCACAATAACCCAGAAACACATATTATGGAGATTTGTTATAGACAAGGAAACTGAGGCTCAGAGAAATCAAATCACAGTAACGTTAGTTGGAGCACAAAAACCACTGTATTAGCAGGGACAATTTCCTGCATTCACTCATAGAACAATTTTTTTTTTTTTTCCGAAAATGAGAGAAAGATGTATGTGTGCATGCCATGGCACATGGGCGGAGGTCAGACCTTTCACCACATGAGCTTCCAGGGATCAAATTCAGATCTCCAGGTTTGTGAGGCGCTCTCCCTAAAAGCTGAACTATCTCACTGCTCCTTATGTGACAACTCTAGAAGATACTATTATGACTGTCATTTTAGAAATTGGAAAACCAAGCAGAGTGCAAGCCATTTACCTCAATCAAACTAAAGAGCGGCGGAGCTAAGATCTGAACCTGGGTAGTCTGGCTACAGACTGTTAATGTGGATGCTACTCAAAGAACTGGATGATCACAGACCAGAATTCAAATCAGATCTGCCTGACTCCGCAGCCCACTCTCAGCACCTCTGAATACAGTCGCCTCCCTGAACCAAGAAGTACAGGGGCCTGTGAAGGAGCGACAGGAGATTGTGGGATATCCAGGTGATTGGTTCTAAGAACCAGAGTCTGGTCATGGAAAGGGCCACTTAAGAAAGATAAATACCAGTGTTCCTCCTGGGCTGCTAGCTCAGGGAAGGAGGTGAGCCAGCAATCATCAACCCACAAAGAGCCCAGAGAGACTTGTAAAGAAAACAGGATTTCAGTTATCTCCTGAGCACTCAAGAACCAATTTGAAGTCAAGCAAGATGGCACACACCTATAATCTCAGCGCTTGGGAGGTAGATCAAAAGTTTAAGATCAACCTCAGCTATACAGTGAATTTGAGCCAGTGAGACTGTGTCCAAAAAAAACCCCCAAATCTCCTGGGGTTCTCAAACAATTGAGATTCAAATTAGGGTTAGAGGTGGGTTTAGCCATATTACCATGGCAACAGTTTAAAAAATGATGGATTAGGGAAAAGAGTGAGCTAGAGGAAGATGAGTTTAGGAAATGCGACAAAAGTACAGATGAAAACCGATGAGTTAGGCAGGGAATATATCTCCGCAGTAGAGCAGCTCCTGGGTTTGAGCCCCACTTATGCAACGGGAAAAATAAAGTGTTTAACAAAGGCAGTGGCCGTGGTGTGGAGAAAGAAAGAAAGAGATGCTGCAAAAGTGAGGATGTCTGCAAATGATACAGACTCTAGGAAAGAAAGGAGGTAGAAAGCAGGAACATTTAAATGGAGAGGGGGGAGTGATAAACAGACTTGTAAGATGAGCAGCGCCTAGAAGCAGCCAGAATTAGTAACACATCTTCTTGTTCTCTGGCCGCAGTCAGTCAAGCTAGTTCTCCCCAGACTCTTTGTGTGTGTGTGTGTGTGTGTGTGTGTGTGTGTGTGTGTGTGTGTGTGTATCTGTGTACAGAAAAAGTGTCAGCTCTGGGCTCTGGGGCCACATCACAAGGAGGTGAGCTATGGGGAGCATCAGGAAAGCATGATTTAGAGTCTCATTCCCACTGCCCTTCACTGTGCCGCAAGGACAGTTCAATGTAATATATAATTACCGCCGCCCCACAAGGCTGCACTGTACACAGAGCTCCCCACCTTCCCACTCCCTCCTGCCTGCCTTCAGACTATAAATCAGTTTTCAATCCTGAGTGCTACCTGTAAATGTTCAAGCTCAAGATTCTCACCTTATATTCCTGTGTCCCTGGAGGGTGGTTCAGGCTCTGAGGGGCCCTTTCCCCCCAGTCCTGATTCTGACTTGTTCTTGTCCCCTGCTACAGGATGGGAGGGATACTGGGAAGCTGGACTGGGCTACGGCTCTAGGTGCTGCTTTGCTTTCGGGTGCTTCTGGTCTGTCTGATCAGACCTGAGCTACTCAACCTTTAATTATGTGACCATGTGCCTAATCAGTCAGGCAGACATACTAAAACTGGCCCCTTCTTTCAAATGGTAACATCTTCCCAGTTCTATTGGATGTGCCAAAAGGTAGTGGGTAGCCAGCTTCCTCAGAGAATCTCCAAAAATCTGCAACCTTTTCCATACCTTCATCTGGGAAGAGGAGGTACCAGTCATGATATTCTCCAGAGCTGGGATGGCAAAGTCCAGCATGTACCTTGGAAGTGACAGGACACGTTAAGACAGGAATTCCTTTATTTTCAATATTTATCTATTTTGAGAGAGATTTGTCTATTATTTATCTTAAGAGAAAGAAGGACACACACATGCATGCCATGACATATGAGTGGAGGAAGGTCAAAGAACAACTTTCAGAAGTCAGTTCTCTCCCTCTACTAGGTAGACTTCAAGTCATCAAATTCAGGTCTTCAAGTTTGTGATCAGGCACCTTACCCACTGAACTATCTCACTGGTCCCTTGTTTTGTTTTGAGACAGGGTCTCTTGTAGCTTAGGCTGGCCTCAAATTTGCTATGTAGTTGAGAATAATCTTGAACTTCTGATCCTTCTGCCTCCATCTCTGGAATTTGAGATTATAGGCATTTAACATCATGCCAGATGTATTCAGTTAGAAATCAAACCCATAGCTTCATGCATACTATGCAAGCACTCTATACCCCTAGCTTTAAGACAGGAATTCTTGTTTTATATATACCAGATATCTTAAAGACCCCATCCTCTCTTTAAAAAGAAAGAAAAAGGACTGGAGAGATAGCTCAGGGGTTAAGACTCTACCTCACGGGGAGTGGCAGGATGGGAAAAAAATAAAAATAAAAAATAAATAAATAAATAAAAAGACTCTACCTCACAAGCAGAAAGTCCTGAGTTCGGGTCTCACTTCTCATTAAAAACCACGGTGGCCTGCACTTCCAGCCCTGGTGAATGGAGCCTAGGAAATCTGAGAGTGATGGAAGGAGGCAGAAGCAGTCTAGGATGATTCCTCCACAGGAACACACAAGAGAGAGAAAGAGAGAGAGAGAATATTGAGCATGAAGAGATGAGAAGCGGACTCGATAGGTAAGAGTACTTTCTGTGCAAACATGAGGACCCAAGTTTGTTAAGGGGAACAATCTTTCCTTTGCTCGTCAAATGTCCCTGCTCGTCAAATGTCCCTTCGTAGGTCGCCAAATGTTGGGGGATGACTGTCCCACTGTTGCAGGGTTCTTTATGTTTGGAGTAAAGTTTGAAACCAGAACATGTGTAGAGGATTAAGGTAGAGTTTATTAAAGAGAAAGGCTGGAACTCATGGACTCCAGACATGGAATCCATGAGGGGCAAGTAGCTGGAAAGGAATTCACAAACTGCAGAAGTGGAGTCCCATGAAGGGGAGGTGCCTAAGATGGCAAGGTCAGGTATATTTTTGCCTGGGGAAAATGGCTTTTCCCCTTTGGTTAACTCACATTGGGGCCCAACTCAGTTGATCAAGGGCCTATCTGTAAAGGAGAGCTAATCTCCATATCTTTTCATAAACAAAGGGTTGGGGGAAATTGGCAAAGGGTGTGTTCCTTCAGGGTAATCCCAGCAGTAGGGGATGATTTTTCTTTTCTTTTTTTAAAAAAAATTTTTATTATTATTATTATTATTTATTCAATTGTGCGTGTGTGTATCTATGTGCGCGCGTGCGTGTGTGTGCGTGTGGAACCACGGACGAATTTGGAACCACCATGGACATCTCCAGCTCCTCCTTGTTTACTCTGCCCCGGGATTCACAGGCTCTGCCCTACCAGGACCAGAAGCGCAGGCCCCAACCCCCCCACCCCCCTCCCCCCCCTCCCCCCCTCCCCCCCTCTCCCCCTCTCCCCCCCATCCCCCGACCCCCGCTTCCGCCTGGCGTCTATACGTGGGATCTGGGATCCGAACTCAGGACTTTCCGCCTGCAAGGCAGAGGCTTAACCCCTGAGCCACCTCTCCAGCCCCAAAGGGATGATTTTTCGAAGACCTTCAGAGACCGTCCCAGCATAACTGCTCCAAACCTGCCTTAAATTCAAATCCCTAGAAACCACATAAAAAAGTTAAATGTGAATATGCACATGTCTGTAACAATAACATGTGGTGAGTGGAAACATGTGGCTTTCTAGAGCTTGCTGGCCACATCTTAGCTCTAGGTTCCATGGAAAATGGTAAGAGCAAGGCACTCAATGTCCTTCTCTGTTATGTACACACAAACTTAAATTTAAAAAAAAAAAGTGCGGGAGAGATGGCTCAGGGGTTAAGCCTCTGCCTTGCAAGCAGAAGGACCTGAGTTTGTATCCGAGAGTGTATGTAAAAACCTTAGACAATGGTGGCGGCCTGCACTTCTGATCCTGGAAGGCAGAACCTTGGAAACAAAGCAAAAACCAAAGCAAAAGAAAAAGAAGGTAGAACATTTCAGAATGATTCCCCATGTATCCTTGGACTTCTACAGGCACACACAGTACCCTATTATACACACACACACACACACACACACACACACACACACACACACACACCCAAAGTTCCAGCATTCCCTGAGTCAGGATTCATATGTCCAGGCTCCTGCCCTCACATGGTTAGGCTTACTCAGCCTCACATGAGACTGACCAAACTGCCGTTCTTCACCTTTATCATGGGTTTTTAACTATGTGCAGCCAAAAGCTCACTCATAACAATGAGCTACATACTAAATATTTTTCTCTTGTTGCTCATATATTGTTTTATATTATAGTCCTATTTTGAAGAAAAAAAAAAAACATGAAAATGGGAAGGAGAATGTCCAGGGGAAGGGGGAGGTAACACAGAATCAAAATGCTTTATATACATGTATGAAATTTCAAACAAAGCAAAAGGGGCTGGAGAGATGACTCAGGGGTGAAGCCTGTGCCTCGCAAACAGGAGGACGTGAGTTCAGATCCCAGATTCCATATAAAAACGCTGGACAGAAATGGTGGCAGTCTGCACTGTCAGCCCTGGAACGTGAAGCTTGGGAAACACCAGAGCAAAGCCAAGAGGAGGTAGAGCAATCCAAGTTGATGCCCAAAATCACCTTTGAGCCTTCATGGGCACATACATAGTGTCTTCTGGTACACACACACACACACACACACACACACACACACACCACAATAAACACATAAATGAAATTTTAAAAATAAAAATAAATGAAGAAAGAAAAAAATATTTTCCTTTCCTCTCATCCATCTGCACCCACTTGTATCCTCTGATACATCTTCCTGCTGAATGGAAGTCAGGTCAAGCCTTTCCCTCTACCAGATGAGCCTCATTGTAACCTGCCATCCCCAAACTAAGGCAGGATTAGAGCAGCTCTGCTCGGATAGGTCTCTACGGATCTCTAAGGTCTTTGAAATTCCTGAAGGCCAGCTCCTGCCCAAAATTCCCCCCCACTGCTGGAATCTCCCTAAAGGAACGTCCTTGTAGAGGAACTGACTCCAATCCTCCCAGAGATAAAACGGCCAACTTCCCTATGAAGGGATTATGCAGATAACTCTCCATATAAAACAAACAGCTTGATCTCTAGCCCCACTTTGGCCCAAGAGCAACTGAGTTTAACCAATGGGAGCTAACCAATGAGAAAAAGCCAATGTCCCTGACTTGCCTAAGTGTATAAAGATGTCACCATCTCCTGGCAGCCATCTTTGGTGCCCTAGCCTCTCATGGCACTTGGGGTACCATGAGTTCATTTTCATCTCCTTGCTTTTCATGGATTCCATGAGTTCTCCAGGGCGTCCTAGCCGCTCCTGGTACTTCATGTCTAGAGTCCATGAGTTTAGCCTTTCTCTCTCATAAACTCTACCTTAATCCTCTACATGAGTTCTGGTTTCAGTCTTCGACTCCGGAACAGAAGAACCCTGCAACATTGAGACGGTTGTTCCCTTATCATTTGGCGACACAGATGGGACTAAGATTTAATGATCCAGAAGGGACATTTGAGCAGAGGAAAGACTGTTCCGATAACAAGACAGCACAAATTCCTTCCCATGGCTCACCAGTCCTGACCTGCTCCATTTAACCATATCAACTTTATCCTCACCATCCCTCTCCTCACCATCTCCTGACCACTCCGAAACAGCAGCCCACTTCTCCAGCACTCCCTCCACAAGCCCTTTGCATTGGCAGCTCCTGAACCTGAAACATTGTTACCCTGACTTCTCTTTGAGACCTATTCATGTAGCAGAATACTTCCCTGATGCCCCATCTGAAGAACAATAAGCCCTGACTTCTTGTTCTCTATTTTAGCACCCTGATTGATCCCTTTATACTTCTTGTTATAATTTTTGTTATCTGGTTTCCTTGTGGGAAGGCTGAGGGGGCATCTCAGGACTGTGTTCTCTATGAGCACAGAGACCATGATATTATCTTATTCACTAGTGTGTTCTAGGTACTTGGCCTCACATTAACTATACATTAATTAACTACTGTGAATGGTGCTTCAAACTCCACGCCAGCGCCTGCTAACCCAAAGGGATCTCCAGGGGCAGCAACAACCTGCACAGACTGGAGGAGCTGTCAGCGCTCCGCCTAGAAGCTTCCCTTGAAGGGAAGGTGCTTGATACAGAGAATCACAACTGACCAAACTGCAGAGAATAAGTGGCTGTGGACTGCTAAACCTCGAAGAAGACATTCAAGTCACCCCACAGCCCAGAACTCCGGAAGCAATGAGAACGTAAGAACCCTAAAGGTGGAGTTACGGCCAGATATATCTTCTGAGCAGACAGGGCCTCTATAACCACAAGACTTCACCTATCTACACAAGATTAAGAAAGGGGAAAGACCTCAAGAGGCACCACAACTGTCTCAGAGACAAACAAGAGTTGAGGCTGGATGAAAGAGAGGGGGAGTAACTCCCCCCATTGGTATGCTCACTGGTATATTGTCCTTGCTCCAGAAAATTCCCTAACACGTGTCATTTTTGCAGTAGCCCAGATGTGACTTGGTAAGACATACTTGCACAGAGGGAGGACATGAGAGCTGGCAAGGAAGAAGAAAGTTTGTAATGAGGAAAAATAAATGGGGATTGAGATTGGGTAATAAGTTATACAATGACATGAGTACATGTGTAAATCCCTAATATATATAAAATAAATACTCCTAATGAGCTGAGCATTTATGTGTCAGGAGGTGGCTGCTAGAGGGTCTCAGAAGCCATAACTGATTCTGGAACACCCCCCTAACGTCCCCACTTGTAAAAGAAAGGCAGATTCGTGTTCTCCAGGACATCAGGTTTGCAGACTTGCGAGTGAAGGGTCAGGGTCTCCACTGTTGTTTCCACTCCCTTTCTTCTCCTTTGGAAAAATTTCTCCTGGCTGCCCTTGAAACCGCCCTTTTCCCAACGACAGTAAGTAAGTGGTCTGTATATACCACCTCTCACTCCACATCATATCGTGGTCCCTGGTTTGTGAGCCAGCTCTGCCCAACCCAAATTGTTACTTTGCGTGGGCCCCCCATTCGAATTGGGTTCTGAGGAAGAAGCGTCTCTGTGCATTATAATATCCATGAAGAAAAGGCAAATGAGCCGAAAGCACCTTTTGAATAGGCAGCTTGCATTGAGGGAGCTGCTCAATCCCTAAATGGCTTTGCTGACAGCCAGAAGCTTCCAGGTAGGGGGGAGAAAAGATGGAAAGTGGGGACACATTTATCAGGAACCAACTTAGCAGTGTCTTTGTCCCTGTGCTTTTAGATTCAGGACATGCTTTTTGTGGTTAATGGATTCAGAGATCTCTAACCTTGGCCTCCATATTCCACTCCCTTCTCACCCCCACCTCCACCCCCAGAACATGGGGAACCAAGCCTCTGTGTATGCTGGATACCGAGGTTGCTAGAGGGTGCAGCATCAGGCTGAACATGTTGTGAATCTCAGGAATGGACTGCAGGCGACTGAGTGTATTTGCCAAGGGGCAGCTTGTGGGCTCTCGGAAACAATCCTGTATATGTGCATGAAAGTGTGTGGTGTGTGTGCTGGTAGGTTTTGACCATTTGCACACTCTCTGGGAACACTTTAACCACCCTATGTCTCCATCCATTTGTATCCCTCTCAGGTTGTAGGGGACTGGCTTTAACTGGGGAGTCATGCTTTTTCAAGGACAGATGATTCTTATCAGAATGATAATGAACACAAAGATACAGTGAGGTTCCTGAGCTCTGGAGAGAAGTCAGCAAAGGAAAGATTAGAGTGGAAGTTGGAAGGGCTTGGGGGCTCAAAGATTGTGTCTCCCAGAAAGCCTGTCCCTATTCTGGTCAGCCTGTAGAGGGCTAAGGGGATGGAAAGAAAGCAAACTCAGGGAATGTAAAAAATACATTATCTATTTCCTTACCTCTTCCTAAACTGAATTTCCTGCTTTTCTGGCTCTCTTACCCTTCAGAAACATACCCCTTCATCCTCCAGCACCCTGCCCACACCTCCCTTGGGAGCTGTCAGGATTAAGGCTATTTCACACTCACGCAGTCTTTTTCCTTGGCACTGAACCAAGCCCAGATATGAAGAAAGGGGTAATCCTACCGGCTGGGCATTAGAGTTCTGGCAGGGGCACAGGTAACTACAGCAGCCCTTAGAGCACTAGCAACTAGAAGGTTGAGCATGAACCCTGTCAAGGCTAATTGGTCTTAATATTGATTTTTCTTCATCTTTTGGGGTTTTTTTCTTCTTTTTTCTTTGTTTCTTTTTTTATTTTCTTTCTCTCTCCTCTCTCTTTCTCTCTCTCTCTCAGCACTGTGGATACAAGCCAGAATCTATAATTCACTAACCAATTGCCCGACCACTGAGCTACAGTTCCACTTGGGTTTCAGTGTTCTTTCCTAAAGGATTTTTGTCAGTTGTCCGGGGAAAGAACAGAAGATATCAGAAATTTGGGAAACATCCAAACTAGAGGGGCCTGGTAGGCATAAAGCTGGAACTCTTGTCATTGGTCTGAGATGATTAGAGACACCTTCCTTCACAAGGTCTCAAGGTCCTTTGTGTGGAGGACTAACTCCTACATTCCTCTGACTGGAGCGCTCTGGCCCTAGTAGAGTCAGTCTGTCACTCAGAAAACCTTTACGTGGATTATTTACGTGGATATCCACATAATCCCTGATGGGGAATCTCTGAGGGTGGTCCTTCAGAGAAAACTCAGTTTGTAGTACTCTGAGGAATGTGTGGGAGAAGGTATGGTGGTTAATCTTTTTTTTAAATATTTTATTTATTTTTATTTACTTTGTGTGTGGGGGGGGTCAAAAGGCACTGTGTGTTCCTGTGGAGGACAAAGGGTGACTTCGGGAATCATCCTAGATCTGCTCTGAGATTTTCCAGGCTCTGCCCACCAGGGCCAAGTGTGCAGGGCGCCAACGTTTCTGCCTGGCATTTTTACATTGGACTTGGGATCCGATCTCAGGACCTTCTGGTTGTGAGACAGAGTTTTAACTAACCCTGAGTCACCTCTCCAGCCTTGTGGTTAATCTTTACTGTCAATTTGATTGGATTTGAAATCACCTAGGAGACACACCATTACATATGTCTGTAAGGACATTGTTAGGGAAGTTTAACTGAGGGAAGACCCACCCTGAATATGGATATCCCATTCCATGGCTGAGGTCCAGGACCGAATAAAAGGAGAAAGCAAGCTGAGCACCGTTGCTCACTTTTCTCTGCTTCCTGACTCAGGATGCAACGTGTCGTGTTTCCACTGCAGTGCCTTTCCTATCATAATGACTGTGTCTCCTGAAACCATGAAGCAAAGTAGACCCTTCCTTAAGATGCTTTTGCTAATCAGCAACGAGAAAATTAACCAATATAACCAGGAAGCAATAGGAAGCAGGTAGGAGATTTTCAGCCCAAGGACCAAGGAGGCAGGCCTCATGTTCTCCTTTCCCATCTCCCAGGAATGTCATCTCTCTAGGCCCTGCAAGGAGAGAAATCTTCCTCTGTTCCAAGCAGATCTAGTGACCTTTTGCTCAACTCTGCAAATACATTCTTTGCTAGTCTTGAAGATTAAACTGTGTTCAACATTTGTATAGGGCTTTTCCTCCACCTGGCCCTTTACAGACATTAGCTAATTAAATTGAGGAAGATGAGAAGGAGGAGGATGGGAATGGGAATGAGGAAGAGAGAGGTGCGAGAAGTGGAAGGGGAGAGGGAGAGGAGGGAGAGGAGGAGGAGGAAAGGGATTTGGGGACCTCCGATCAGGCTTCTGATCTGGGCAGCTCTCATGCCGGTCCTCGTTCCTGCACGATTACACTTAAATTAGCCACCAAATCGGGAAGCAGCTGGAGGAAGAGCTTGGTAATACACCAAGCCTCTTGTATACTCTGTCTGAGAGTATAGGCTTGTGCCTGTCACAAATGGGTCATCCTTTGGGTCCCTTTTTGGAGGGGATAAAGACCAGTAACTACAGTCAGGGCCGTTGACAACGCTCCTTCCCAGCAGGCTAAAGGGAGTGGGTCCTACTGACCCAACCTGCCACCTTCTCTACAAGTCACAATGCTGAGTAGCAGCCCAGGCTGCAGCCTGAGGGCTCACGGGGGTCACACACGGTCCCTGTTCCCCATTCCCCTCTTTGGTGGTTCAGGGGTGTGGGGAGGAGGGGGGCGATCATCCCATCTTTTTCTTTCTGCCCCAGCCCCCTGGGCCCCGAGGAAGCGGGGGTGGGGTTTGGGGGGGGGCGTTAGATCGCTGCCACCTCCCTCCAAGTTGTGGGGGTGAGTATGGAGGAAGTCCCAAGTGCGAAGCCCAGCCCAGGTGGGGGTAGGGAACCTAGGCAGCCTTCAGAGAGACAAGACACATGACATCTCTGCCTCCTGTGCTCATCCTGGTCTTGCCGTGAAGGTTGGTGAGAAGATATCCCCATGCCGGAAGAAGGTTTTGTACTTGTCCCCACCATCCTTAGACACTGCCTCAGTGTGTGGAACTGCATTTCCCTCCGGGGGAGGGGGAGGTGGGAAAAGGAAGGGGGGAGAGAGAGAGACAGACAGACAGACAGAGATCCACTAAGACTGATAGGAGACACTAAGAAAAATAACTAGTTATGAAGACTGATGTAGACAGAAAATAAGCTATATTTTGGACTCAGCCTGTGCGAGAAAGGAAAGGCAGAAGGAAGGCTGGGAGAGAGAGGGAAATAAAAACAGCTCAGAGGTTGTCAACAATGTCAGTGGTTGCAGATTTGTCCCCAGAGCACAGCCCCAGCCAGGCAGCCTCTTGTAGGATTCCCCTAGGAGACTTGCGAGAGCTGCCCTAGGCCCTGGAAAACCAGCCACATCTTCCATCCCGCCTGCTCCCCTTTGTACTTGAGTAGGGGCAGGTATGGGCCCTTTCAAGATCCCTTCTCTTTCCTGATCCACCAGAGGACCCTCCCTCCTCCCATGGCGAGTATACCATGCCTGGCTGCCCCTGTCTACCCTGGTCCCATCAGTGTGTTTGGTGCTGATTGGAGGAGAATCAGCAAGCAATTCCCGAGGTTCTGCCAAGTCCAGCAGAGGAGGACCTGACCTCCCCTCACTGTAATTATCTGTCTCATAAAAAACAGGCATCGAACTTCATAAAACCAATTAAGACAGCAGGGCCAAGGCATAGGAGCAAGCAGAAGTCCGGCAGCTCTGGGTGACAATGGAAGTTAAGTCCAAGGACAGAGCAATCCTGATGGTTCCTTCCTCTCAGGCCCAAACATAAAGACACCCACCCCCCTCTACAACACAGCTGCGGTAGATGCAACAGCAGATACCAAGGCCAGACCCAGGGAGGGACTGGCAGCGAGCATTGGAGTGGTTCATTCTCTTCTTTGGCCAGCAGCTCAACAGCTCAGTTCCCCCACCCCCAGCCTGGTTCCAGAAAGCCTCAAGAGCTTCCCAACACGTTGCCAAGGCAACCGCAGGCCTGCAAGATTCACAGTGATGTTGGCAGAGAGCAGAGCCTGACAGGAATCCCAGCCAGGATGCCAGTGTTGGGGTGCATGTCAGAGGGTGAACAGGGAGACAGGAGCTCATCCGAGCGAGCAGCACCCCTTCTTCCTGTTCACCCTGTTTCAGGCTCTGAGTTCAAGCTATATATAGTTTTGTTTCCTGGGCTCAGTCCCTAGGATGACAAGACAACAGTAAAGCTTCCCTAGGGGCAGTTATGGTTTGGGCAGCAGAAGCTCCTCCAAAGCCTCCCAGCCAGACAACTCAGTTCCTGTTGCCATGGACCAACGGCACTTCTGCTTGCAAATGAGGGAGGAACTCTCTTTCCACTCCTGTGGGAAGCAGTATGGCTGAGGGATCACGGGTGGAGCTGTGTGCAGACAGTTGTGGCTAGGTTCTTAGTTCCCTTATGTCCTAGGATTTCTATGACCTTGGGAATGTCACTTCTCAGTCTTTTTCCTTAGTTGAAGATAAAGGGGATATTAGGATGATTTGCAGGATTTAATAATATCATACATATCCTATGTTTGCACAAAGCCTGACCCTATGCCAGCTTCTTAAATTAAGCTGCCAAAATTTTACCATCGTCATTTCTGTTTTGATTTTTATGGCTCTAGATGTATTACCTCCACGTATTCATCTATAAAATGGAGATCATGATCAGATCTAATTCAATAGCAGCTTAGACCCACATTTCAGTCATTAAAAACTGAACAACAAAGAGAAGTTATCTCTGCATTCCCCCCTTCTCCCTTCTCCTATTCCCAGGCCTTTCGCATTGTATACTGACAAAGAGCAGAGCATGCTAGTGTACATCGGTAATCTCAATATTAGGGAGGAGGCAGGAAGACTGTGAATGTGCGGTTAGCCTGGCTACACAGAGAAATTCTGACTTGAAAGAAAAACCCATGGAGCATGTGGGCTAGGGTGATGACTCAGGAGTAAAAGACTTTGCCTCAAAAGCAAAAGGATTTGAGTTCAGATCCCCAGATCCCACATAAAAACGCTGGGTAGAAACTACAATTACAGCCCTGGAAGGTGGAGTCTGGAAAACCTCAGAACAAAGTAATAAGGACGTAGAGCAATCCAGGATGATTCCTAATGTGATACTTGGGCCTCCACAAGCATACACACTTAAGTGCTCTCTGGTGTACACACACACACAAATATGAAGCAGGTGGGTCATACTTGTAATCCTAGGAGACAAGGCCAGCTACATCAAGCTACATAGCAATCTCGCATCAAAAAACAAACAAACAAATATCCAAACAGGTTATATGCTGAGAAACCATCACCAAACTGGCCCACACGCCTAGTCATGAGGGAGACTTTGGAGGTTAGGGTACAGTTCAGTGGTAGAGTACATGAAGCCCTAGGTTTAATTTCCAGGAGAGAGAGAGAAAGAGAGAGAGAGAGAGAGAGAACATGAGACTGCTGAAGCTGAAGTGAAGGAATTAGTAAGGCTTAATAGGGCAGCACTGGTGAATATCCACCTCAGGACCAGAAATAAGTCTTTGACTTCTGCTCTCCAATACTTCTTTCTCAGAAGCCTGAGGCCATTTAAAATGGAAAAGAGGGACTGGAGAGATGGCTCAGGGGTTAAGACTCTGCCTCACAAGCCGAAGGCCTGAATTCAGAAAGCGTACCCACTAAATAAATAAATAAATAAATAAATAAATAAATAAATAAATAAATAAATAAATAAAATGGAAATGGATATTATTGTCCCTCTACAGAGAGAGAGAGAATAGTCAGAATGTCTGGCTAGGGGAAGGGATACATGGGAATTAATAATGACTATTACTATTTTTGGTTTGGTTGGTTTTGATTTGATTGTTTAAAATATTTTTGTTTATTTGCTGGGGCGGGGGGCATGCATGCCCTGGTACACAGCCAGAGATCAGAGTTCAACTTTCCTTCTCCCATGTGGGCTTCTGGGGATCAAACTGAATTCACCAGATTTGAGAACATGCACCTTATCCACTGAGCTATCTATAGGATACTCACTATATGGTCTAGCTGACCACAAACTCATGGGTGGTCCTCTTGCCTCAGCCGCCTCCAGGGCTACGGTTGTGTGAATCATCATGTTACAGGGTCTCATTATACACCCCACATGACTCTTCCACCTTGACTTCTTGAGTGCTGGGATCACATGCGTGCCTCCTTTGCTGGCCCAATTTCAGACATTGCTGAGCAAGGCAGACTGCTCCCCAAACCACAGTGTCTTCCTCCCTGAAAACATTAACACTTCCAATCACACATCTGACTTCGTTGTTTTGTTTGCTTGAGATAGAGTCTCATGTATCCCAGTCTAGCTTGGAACTTGCTATTCAGTTGAGGATGTTTTGAATTCGAGCATGTCTTGAATTCCTGATCCTTTGTGTGCCTCCCCGGGATTATAGGCATATGTCACCAAATTTAGCTCACATTTCTAACGGTTGAGACTGACTGACCTGCACTTCTGACTTTTGAGACTGATGCAACTTGCTGGTCGTTGGTTTTAGAACTAATGAAGTTTTTCCTCATCCTTGGTCCTTTCCAACCGCTCTGGACCTCACAACTGCACAGTAAGTGTCCCTGGGGGCTTCAGTGTGTGCCACATGTTAAATGGCGGACTAAAACTGCAGCTGGAAAAATAAAATAAAATAAAATAAAAAAAACTGCAGCTGGAGGAATTCAGGTGAAATCTCAAGGGGAAAAAAAAAAAAAACACAGGAAAAACATTACAGGTTTATATACCCAGGTAATTGCTTCTCTCCAGATTTTGCACCCCAGGACTCATCTTCACCCCACACTGCCCTAAAGAACCTGGAAGTTGGTGTCTCAGATGGGGGGCTGGGTCACTAATCAGAGTTGTTGGGACACTAGAGCATTTGAAAACTGTGGGGGAAACCCAGTCCCATTTGTAGGCAACACAGTGTCCCTGAGAGAGGCCTGTGGTTCCCCACAGAATAAGGCTGTCTGGAGAGCAAGTGATTTGGGTTAGATGGAAAGGGCCAGATCTGAGGAGGATCCTCAGATGAGTCAGGCCAGAGTCTGAATCACAGTTGAACTTCCTCAGGAAGCCTAACAAGATGCTGCTGAAGCTGTCACACACCCAAATTCTATCGCCTGGCCTCTAGGCACAGCCATACTCTAGATAGCAAATAAAGATTTTGGCCCTTTATGGCAACAAGTCTCTGCTTTCAGCTTAGAGGTTCTATTTTCCGCACCAGCCATATGCCCTGTGCTTCATGCCCACCCCAATTCTTTGGACTGAGAGAACTTAGAGAGGCTAAAAGGCAGAGGGCCAGGGTGTTCTCAACTGTATAACCTAATACAGTCATCTTACCCCCCCCCCCAATTCCTTAATCAATACCACACAGGCATTTTTATTGGGAAAGAGGAATTTCTGAGGATCCTTTTTTTGGGGGGGAGGGGTGATGAGGAAGTCTGGGGAAAACAACTGGAAAGAAAACAAGGGTATGGGTGGGATTTTTGGGAAGTGTCCCACCTCTGGACTTCTCACTTCAGCTGCAGCCCAGAAAATTCCAGCTACGTGGGCTTTGGAATATGCCAGACTCATCGACCTGCTTAACAGTGAAGGCCTCAGTCCACCCCATCTGACTTCAGTAAGTACAGGTGACGTCACAGAGGACTTCACTGTATCTGGGAGAGAGAAAGTACCATTCCACTCCTTGCCCATGAAGAACCTAGTTTGCTAGGCATGGGTGATAGTAATATAGATTCCACAGATACACATGGAAATAATCCTAAAGAAAACAGAGATGTCCAGTTCCTTCAAGATGACCTAGAGTCAGGCCTCTGGAGACTGGCGAAGGATCAGAAGTTATAACAGCCCAAACCAGGACTGAGCCAGCCTTAGCCACGTTATCCCTACAAAACCAGTCCCATAAGCTCATCTCGCAGAGGCAGAGATCAGCTTCCTCCAGTCCAAGGAATCCCAGACAGGTTAGAAAAGCCTGTTTTCTCCCATCTCGGTGTCTGCTTGCCAGAGAAAATTGCTTCCAGTTCTTGAACAGTCTGCTCCGCTCGCCTTCAGATTGACAGATGGACAGGGAAAGTTTCCCAAGCCAAGACCAAGACATCAACCCAGAATGGTCTCTTGGGGTGACCCAGGAGCTCCCCCTGCTGTTTAGCTTGGCTGAAACCAGCTGGGGGTAGAGAAAGGACTGTTAAAATAGATTCTAGCTGCAGTGCCCAAATTCAGCCCCTGCAGGAGGCCCTGCTCAGCAGAAAGAACCTAGTTTCTCAGCCCCTTCCTCCCCCATTTTCTGCCAGAGCTCAGTCAGAGCTGCACTTCCCTGGGAGGCATGTAACCCCGACAAGATGATGCCTAAGCTATCAAACCCAAGGCCCTGCACATTGACCTTTAGACATAGATGAGGAGCTCTGGGGAAGGTTGTCCAGCTACAGATGTCTAGCTTCAGGAGGAAAGGAATGCTCCATGTAGCACAACCAGTGTCCACTGAGCCTAACAACGAGGAAGCTGAGACCCATTCCATGAGTCATCTCAGAGCTCTGAGTACAAGCCGTGGGGAGCACAGGAGGGAGATGCTGCTTGTCCCTAGCAGCTCCCCCAGGGCACATCAATCACTGGCAGATAATAGCCACTAGCTCCTTGTCTGAAAGCACAGACGAAACCTACAACTTCTTAAGTCTTTACTTCCTACATTCCATGAGTTTAGGGTCCTCCAGGCTATCTTTTCCTTAGAACCATCCACTCTCTCCTTTTCCAGTTCTGTCTTCAATCTGATTTGAATCCATTTTGCTGCATCAGAAATAATGGCAGCTAAAAGGGATTTTCTCTTCACAGGCCCCATTTCCAAGATCAGGGAGGGTAGGGGAGGGGAGGTGCTGAGAAACCCAGTTAGGAGAATAAAAATTGGTGAGTAAGCCCCCCCCCACACTGGCTGGAGAGGTGGAGACCAGGCTTCATTCGGCTTTATTACACAACATTTTGTAGCTACATATCTGTGCTCACCCTTAATGGAGATTTGGACACATGTTATAAACACCACCACCTAACATGTGAAGAAGGTCTGGCAGGTGTAAGATTGAAGAGGGCATCCCCTTCTTTCATTCCCCTGTCCCACCTTTAAGCCACCAACATTAGATCTTTGTGTTTTCCAGAAAGTTCTTTTCCCAAGTGACAAACAGGACACAAGGAGCTGATAGACTGGGGGGAATGGAGCAGAAATGGAAGACTTCTCCCCAGAGTCTTATGCCATCAAAAAGCTCCCCCTTGCTTCCAGCTTTTTCATAACTGCTACTGACTGCTGCAAAAGCAGCCCTCCCCACGAAGCAGCAGGCTGCCAGCCGGAGACACGCCTATTTAACAAAATGGAACTGGATTGGTACTTGAGGTGGTAGTGAGGGTGCAGAGTGCTTAAGAGGCAACATCCCTATGAAAATCAATACCCTCTGCTTCCCTTCCCTTTACAGAAACAAAGGAAACCCTCCAGGCGAATCCTTGCAGCTACATTGCAGTCATCCCAATTTTCCAAAATCCCTATCCAGACTGTCCTCAGTCCTGTCCTCCCAAGATAGCCTATATTTTTGAGGAATTTAAAGGAAATCGCTTCAGGATATTTTACCCTGAAAGACACATCTACTGTTGGAATGCAAGGAAGCAGTGATGAATATGCCCATACACTGGCAACCTATTTCTATTAACTTGCGTGTCCAAATAATCCCTGTAAAGCACCAAGGATAAGGCTGGGGAGGGGAAAACAAGTCTCTAATATTCATCTCCAGCAGGGATTCCTCCTTCAAACCTAGGCAGGGCCAAGCAGGAGAAACCACCAATCCTCTAAGGTTTTTGGAATAAAAGAAACAAAGCAGAGTCAAACACAGGTCTCCTGTCTCTAAAGTCAGCTTTCTCAGTAATCAGCATCCTTGGAGGGAAGGAGAGAGGCCAAGAAAAAGCAGGTGGCATTTCCATTGCTAAGTGCGTACACCTATCCTTGGCTCTGGGACATAGGCTTAACAGTCACAGGAGCAGCCCTGTCCACATGGCCTCCCCCCAAGCCAGCTGGGAGGTTTGTACTTTTTGGGGATGGCCAGGTGGAGTCTGGAAGTAGAAAAGAGAGGAGTTGGCATTTCTGCAGGGCCTGGGAGCAGTGGCAGGGAAGACAGTTGGGCAGACAGGCCTGAAGGGCCATGTGGGAGGGGTGAGCAGTAAAGAGAAAGTGCAAGCTGTAATGTTCCTGGCTTTGCCCAACTGGCCATCTGATTACTTCTGGCTTCCTCTATTTTCCCCATCTCTCCCCAAATTGCCTACTTTGGATGTGACTCTTTCCAAATAGGCAGCCTTGTCCTCCTACGAAGGGACTGGCATGTGGAGCGATATTGTGGACTCATTACAGCACCATAGACTTGGAGCAGCAGCAGGCTGGAGAGCTAGCGGCCCAGACCACAACAGGAACAGTTTGTGATGTTCTGTTCCAGCAGATTGAAGAGGGTTCCCTGGCTGAGACCTCGTGGTAGAAAGCCAGAATAGTAAAAGCAGAAAAGGGGAAGGCCCTAAGCTCTTGGCCAAACAGCCAGCTTATTGGTAGCCCAGAATATAGGTGACCATATAGACTATCCCTGCTTAGTAGGAGAAAAGTCAGCATTATCCAGCCCTATTATTCTAATAGCTGTGGGAATTCACTGCTTCCGGGTCCTGAAGTTCCCAGCAAAGAAGGGAGGGTAAACAGGAAACAAGTAAAAGTGTTTCCTTGTTGGTTCCCTTTAGTCACTAAATCTCTTAGTAGAAGAAAATTCCTTTCTCACATTTCAGTGAGCAAGGGGTGGAGAGACTATCTTTTTTCTCTCTACATCCTGTGTATTTGGCTGGTGATTATGGTTGTTGGGGGACTGTCTTAGTCATTTCAGGCTGTTGTAACAAACAAACTGGGTGGCTTATAAACATTTCTCACAGTTTTGGAGACTGAATGCCCAAGATAAGAATACCAACATGTTAATGTTCTGGTGAAGGCCCCTTTCTAGTTCGTAGGTGGTCAGTTTCCCATTGCATGCTCGAGTGGCAGAAAATACAGAGGAGGCAAGCTGTCATGCTTACTAATCCACTTCTGAGAATGCTGTTATGATGGTATCATCTAATCCTAATTATTTCTCAAAGACCTATTAAATAAAAAACACCTGAGGCTATTACTTAGAATGATCTTCTATACTAAGCTCAAATCATCAAACCAAAATGGAGTCACTTATGTTGAAGTTTCAAGTAACCAAGCTAAAACTAAGTTGTGTACCGGACTTCCAAATAAATAAAGAGAAAGATAATAGCCAAGTCCTCCAAAAGCCAGTACTAAACTTGGTGTACTATGGGAGTTCTCTCTGCTTTAATCTTTATAAGACTCAACTTGGAAATAACCAACCCATTTTTGTTTGTTTTTCCTCCTTTCTGCTTGATGCTTTCCAAAGCTTTCTTTGTGTATAAAGCTAGCCTCCTGCCAGGTGTGGAGGTGCACATATGTAATCCCAGCACTAGGGAATGTGAGGAGGGTCACTGGTGGTCAGTGAATTCAAGGGAAATACATAATTCAAAGGAAATACCTGAAATACAAGTGAGTTCCTGTTTCAACTAAACAACAAAATAAAACACAGAGCAGATGAGATGGCTCAGCAGGTAAAGACCTTTGCTACAGAAACTTGATGGCCTGAGTTTGAATCCTCTGGAACCCCCATAAAGATAAAAGGAGAAAACTGACTCCATAAAGTTGTCCTATGAGCTCTACACATGTGTGCCCCCCCACTAATACATGTAAAAATTAATAATAAATTAACATAATAAAAATATGACAATCCTTTTCTCAGTTCATCAAAAAACTCATTCTATTTTATAGAATATAGTATTGTCCAATTTCAGAATCTTAAAAACCAATTGTTCATTTAATTTGTTGTCTTTCGACAGGTCTTTCTTCCTAATACTGTTACATTGGGGTAGAATTTCAGTCTGTGAATTTTAGAGCAATATAAACATTCCGTTTATAGCAGGGACCAAACAGACCATGAGATGTCAAGAAAGTCAATAGACAAATGCTTCATTGGGCTTAGCCTCAAATCAGGTCACTCTAAAGTCTCCCATTATGGAGCTCAAACTCGTTTTTTTTTTTTAAATAATGTAGCTACTGACCCAGAATCACCAATATTTGAGTTGAAGGATCTTCAAAGATCCTTTAAATTTCAGGCTTGGGGTCCGAGATGTAGCCCAGAACTAAAATTGCTTGTCAAACCTATGTGAAGACCGTGGCTTCCTCTCCAATACAAAAATAGATAAATAAATAGATAGATAGATGATAGATAGATAGATAGATAGATAGATAGATAGATAGATAGATAGAGGATGGATGGATAGATAGATAGATAGATAGATAGATAGATAGATAGATAGATAGACAGATAGATAGACAGACAGATAGAGAGAGATAGAGAGAGAGCAAGGTGGGCAGGATGTCAGGGTTTTTTAAAAAAACTTTTATTTATTTTGTGCTCACATGTGTGCAGGTGCGTGCGTGGGTGTGTGTATCAGAGATCACTATGTGTTCCTGTTCAGGACTAAGGATGACTTAGAGAATCATTCTGGATTGCTTCTACCTACTTTTTGCTTAGCTCTTAGATTTCCCAGGCTCCTCCACCAGGGCCCTCCACCAATGTATAGGTCAGCCCCATTTCTGCCTGATGGTCAGGATTTTTTCTTTTTTTTTTTTATTGTTTTTTTTTTTTTTTTTTTTTTAACGTGGGACCTGGGATCTGAACTCAGAACCTTCTGCTTGTGAGACAGAGTCACAACCCCTGAGCCATCTCTCCAGCCCCTTCTTTTTTTTTTTTAAAGACAGGGTCTCATATAGCCCAGACTAGTCTACAACTAGCTATGCAAAAAAAAAAAAAAACCGACCTTGAATTTCCGATCCTCCTGCTTCCCACTCCTGAGTGTTAGGATTAGAGGCATGCAGCACTATGCCTGGTTTTTCTGTGGTGCTGGGCATCAGACCCAGGGCTTCATGGTGCAAAGAATGTCTTGCCACTTCAGCCAACATGACCAGGAAGCCTATGCTGGTACCCCTAAAGAAATGAAGTGGAGGACAGATGTCATTAGATTGTCTCCTAAGTAGGTAAGAATTATTCTCTGACCAACACTGAGCCTACCTGGGTCCAAATCTTTGTCTAGACACTTCCTCTCCAGCTGAGGCTAGAAGCTGGTGCAGTCATTCAAAACCTCACTCTTCACAGTGCTGCCGCTAAGGAGTCTGATTAACCGAGCCCCATGCAGAGCTGCTAATGGATTGGGGACATTAAGCAGAAATGGTTTTCCAGACGTCAGCTTCCACAACCCAGGAAGAAACAAATATTTTCATCTTGAAGAAACAGAAGTGTAGGAGCAAAGGGGGTTCCCTCTGCTTCCTCTGCATCTATTGTTTCCCATTCTCCACCTGTCATAGTTTCTGCAATTCTCAAGTCCAGGATTGCTCTATTCAGAAATGGAAAGGATGCCACAGAGGTAGGAATGGTGTGAGATTGCTCTTCACTTATTCAGACATATAGGCATTAAAGAGACTCAAAGATTTACAGAGAGGGAAATTCTGAAGAGTGTGTTGGCCAACAACCCTTTCAGAAAAGTCCTCGACAATTTGAATGAACCTGGGATGACCCCGAGTCCACTTATTTACTCTTAGTTGGACTGTGGGGATAAAGAGATAAAAGAATAGAACCAGTGGGCAGAACTCCCCGATCATTTGCTCTAGGCAGTGATTCTCCCAGTATGGTTTGGATCAGCCATGCCAGCACCTGCTGGGAACTTGTTAGAAATGTAAAATCTGGGGTCCTATGTAGATATATTGAATCAGAAAATCTTGGTGTGATAACAGGCAATTCTGAATGGACATGTAGATCCTTCAAGTAGATCCTATGAGCTTTAAAGTCTGAGAACCTTTGCTCTTGGCTCTATTTCCTGTTCTCCACCCTATGAGTCACACACACACACACACACACACACACACACACACACACACACACACACCACACACGGAATGTCAAGAGAAGGAAAAGTTAGGAGAGGATGCCACAGGCAGTGTCAATCAAAGGGGGAGAAATGGAACTTTCCAAGTATGGAAATCCAGAAACAGGCCTCAGAGGAGGCCTTTGATCTTCTCTGGCTGTAAATGTCAGATCTGTGTCTAAGTGGACCTATGAAGAGAAGTCTGGGGAGAACAACAACTATGACCTTTTGCATTTTGCCCAGAGGAAAAAAGGATAATGGAGCAGTCTTTCAGGAACTTTATCTCCTGCTCAGCCCAGATTTTCTGCCTGCCTTTCCCCACACCTGAGACTCCCTGATACTCCAAGCCTTATCCTTCATTTCCCTCAGCCATCTAGTCATCTATTGGTCTTTCCCCTCACCTACTGAGTGAAAACTGCTTCAAACTGGTTCTCAAGGCAGACCAGTCAGTGAGCAAGGTTCTACTTCAAAAGTAGAATAAGTAAATAAGCTCTAAGCTAGAACCTTTGATAAGTGGCCTTTCCTCATACCTTCTCTCCTATTTTGCTACCCAACACTTACCAGCTCATCCTGCTTTTCACAAAAAGAAGTCACTCTTTTCTTGATCTTTCTTACTTCACCTTAGCAATCACACTTGAAATAAAAGGAACCAATCTCTAAGTTTAAGACTACATGGTAGATAGATACTAGCATCAGCTTGGCAATTGAAAGCTGGAGCTCTGGGTTAAGTTAAGGCCTGAGCAAGCCAACGGAAGATTGTCTGATGGATGGGAAAGCCCAGTCCATGGTGGGCCTCTTGGATAGATAGATGAAATGGAAGAAGCTGATTAAGGAAGTTGACATTCTTCAACATTCGTGGACAGACATGTCTGGCAAGGAAGTGAGCCCTCCCTCAGCTGTCTGTGAATATAGTGTGGTCAGTTCCCCCTGCCCCTGGTGTTGGTGTGGACTCTCCTATCAAGCTGGAATAAGAACTATGATGGGACAATCACAAGCCAGAATAAAACCCCTTGTTCCCATAAGCCATTTTATTGTGAATTTATTGGCAACCATGCAGAGTAATTGTGACAGGCTGGTACTGGAGTATACATAGCTTATTTTCCTTTTATATTTATCTAGATACCTAGAACAAACATCAGGTGCCTAATGAATATTTGATAAATTGAACAAGAGAACTCTGGGAAGCAAGAAAGTAAAGGCTTTGTTTCCAAACCAGAACAACAGAAATCAAAAAATGGTCCTCCTGAAATGACCAAAGAAGCCTAAAGTGCCTTTGTAGTATGTACTGCCATCCCTACCTGTTCATCCAACAAGCAGGTAGGTCCCTGATAATGTCTTAGTAGGGGAACAGATATAAAGTAAGTAAACATATTTCAGGTAGTATTAATATGTGCTTTCATTTCAGCACATAGGCAGTGTAGGCAGGAGCATTATGAGTTTCAGACTAGCCTGAGTTATGTAGTGAACTTGAGACTAATCTGGGCTGTATAAGACTTTGGGGGTGGGGAAAGAGTGGGGAGAAGAGAACTAGGAGTAGTGGAACTAGGACTCAAGAAAAGACTCTCTGGGGCTGGAGAGGTGGCTCAGGTGGAAGGTCCTGAGTTTGGATCCTAGACCCCACGTATAGATGCCAGGCGGAAGCGGGGGCAGCCTGCGTTTCTGGTCCTGGTAGGGCAGAGCCTGTGAATCCCAGGGGAGCATAAACAAGGAGGAGGTGGAGGCGGTCCATGGTGGTTCCCAAATTCGTCCATGGTTCTACACACACGTGCACACACATACATGCACACACACACAATTTAATAAATAATAAAACAATTTTTAAAAAAAGATTTGATTCTTTAAAAAGAAAAAAGAAAAGACTCTCCGGATATTGTGGTTCACTCCCAACAATACGGAGACAGAAGCAGGAGGATCAGGAGTTCAAGATCATCCTCAGCTATTGAGTTCTAAGCCATCCTGGATTACATGAGACTTTGTCTCAAACAAACAAGCAAGCAAACAGCAACTACCACAACAGAAGCAACAGGGAAACTATTTAAGAGATTTTCTTCCAAAATTCATTTTTTTCATTCTGTCCCACACTATAAACGGACACTTAACTAACACACACACACACACACACACACACACACACACATACACACATACACACACACAGACTCAAATGATCTCATTTCCTAACCTTCCCTACAGAAGATGAGATATGAGCAGAAGCAAAATATACAAATTTCAAGTCATATTCTTTTTTTTTTAAAGATACTTATTTATTTACTCCATCGATGTGTGAGTGAGTATGTGTGTGTCACAGGGCACTGTATGACCCTGTGTAGGACCAAAGGTGACTTTGGAAATCATCCTGGTTTGCTTCTACTTCCTTCTTGCTTCCCTCTGGGATTTCCGGCTCCACCCACCAGAGCTAGAAGTGTTTTTTATGTGGGACCTGGGATCTGAACTCACAACCTTCCCCTGCACCATCTCTCCATATCATAATTTTATTTTTTTAATATTGCATACATGAATATGGTGAATTTCTAATATATTCATCCTTTAGTCCCAAATCCCATCCCCCTCCATTCCTCTTACAACCCTTCATCTCTTGAGAGAGACTCCCACCTATTTTCAAATCTTTTCACTTATTCAGCCCCATGCTTTTCATCTAGTTTGTCTTTGATGACATCTGCCTGACACGATTCATGCTCCATCAAGCATCCTAGATCAGAGGGTATACCACTGAGGAAAGCATCCTCCTTTTCTTCCTCATCAGCATTAGTCCTCATCAGTCTCTCAGAGAGGTGTGGGACTTTTTGAGATCTTTCTGATTTCATGGTGAGATGTTGACCAGACAAGTTCCTATATAATTCTTGTGTAAGTATACATATCTGCCACGAATCAAGTCATATTCTTGAGGGTTCAGCATAGCTAGGCTCCGTTTCTAACTACCTCCAACTTTTTTGAGATACAATCAACTAATAAAGATTGTATATATTTAAGGGGCTAGAGAGCTGCCTCAGTTGGTAAGGTGCTCACTGTGCAAGCATGAATACCCAAGTTCAGATTTCAGCACTCACACAAAAATCTGGGTGGCAGATACAGGACAATCCTTAGGGCTTGCTGATCAGCTAGCCTGGCCCTATGAACCAGTTCCAGGTTCAGTAAAGACAACTTGTTTTAAAAAAAAAAAATAGGATGTCTGAAAGACCCTACAGTCTCTCCTTTCCCATGTGGAGGAGACTTGCCCTTTGTGAGTTTTTGCCTCTGCCCTACTGACTCCCAAGACTGCTCTCAAGGACTGCCTTGGCAAGCTAGGCAGCCAGGCCTGACTCTTCTGGATCATAATTAGTGCTGTTGCTAACGATGTTTGGCCCCTGTGGAACAGCAACCTGGGAAATTCCGATACTTCCAATTTTCCCCCTCAGTGCTTTCCCAGATGCAATTTCCCAGCCAACACCTTGTGCTATAACCCTGGGTCCTGGCTACCTTCGCGCCAGGGAGAATTAAATCCAGCCTTGGACGCCACTCTGGAGGGTCAAATCAGTTAACAGAAGACATTCCTGGGCATTATCACATTAACACAGGCAGTGGCTTCCAGGGATACAGATGGGTAGCTGTGAGAAAGAGATAGGGGAACCAGGCCAGTTCCAGGCAGAACGTGTGTGGCTAATGGTATGATGGGAAAACTGATGGCTGCAGAGAAATGGATGGGACCTGTAGTTGTGTCTTGTTTTCTTTTGCATATATAAATGTGAGTGTGTCCATGTGTGTGGGTGTATGTGAGTGTATATAGAAGAGGGCATTGTGACTGTGGAGACCCCAGGTCACTTTAGGAATCACCCTGGATTGGTCTTCCTCTTTATTGCTTTGCTCTGGCTTTTCTCAGGCTCTGCCTTCCAGGGCCAGGCTGCCACCATTTCCATCTGGAGTTCTTAGCATAAGATCTGGGATCCAAACTCAGGTCTTTTTGCTTTCGAGGCAGAGGCTTAACCCCTGAGCCCTCTCTCTAGCCCCTGCAGTTTTCAGGAGAGATTCAGTTCAACCATCCACTCTCCCCAGATGAGAAGTATACACAGTGTTCCAGACTCTAGAAGAGAGAAGTCTCAGCAGCCAGCGTCCTGGACATTGTGCTGTGGATTGGCATTCCGAGGCTGGGCCTGGTCAAGCCTTGGGCACATCTCTTCTCTGTTCTAGAAAACTTGAATCCTGGCCTCCTGCCAGGAATGCATTTGACTCAGAGAAGCGATTTGATCACTCAACTCTGGAGCCCTTATTTCGTTGCTCGAATAGGTCTCCAGCTATCTAGGGCAGGAGACTACGCCTCAGGATATTGGAGAAAGGTACTTTCAGCTAAGAATGCCAAGACTGACATAACCTTGGTTTCTGTTTGGAAATAAAGATGGAAAACCAGTGCTTATAAGCTACTATCATATGGGAGACCCATGGTAAAGCCTTGTGGTTGTCAGAGTATCTATATATACATACATACATATGTACATATGTATGCGCAGACACACACACACACACACACAGTCAATTTGAAGTATACAGGTCTGTGGTTAAGTATATGTTGTATAGCCATCATCATACATCTCCAGAATTATTCATCTTCCCCAACTGAAACTCTATATCCAAAAACATTAATCTCCCTTATTGGAGGAGGGGACTTGCATGTCCACCTCTTGCAATTTGCAATGTGACGTAAGAAGTAGCCCCATCTTTACAGACAAGAACACGGAGGAGCACAGAGAAAAAAGCAGAACTGGCTTTCTCAGAGACGCACAAGAAGAGGATTTGAATTTGTCTGATTCCTCAGCCCGTGCTCTTCCTAATGTTCCACCCTGAGCTGCTCAAGTAGGACCATTATTTGGAAATGACGGCACTAAGGAATATCACCCATGACTTTATACAAGAAGCCACATGTCAAATTATAGCCTGTGATAAGAGGGCAACAGCAACAGTCTTTTGACTTAGTCTTTTGACCATCTCACAGAGGCCTGGAGGACCGGTTCCTCACATTCTTTGTAGGTGCTTCTCTCTCTAAAGACATCTGTGATCATTCCTAAGGAACTGCTCAAGGACTCGCCCTCAGTAGTGTGTGGAATGCGTTACATAGGCAGGCCTGGGTTTAACTCCTGACTCTAGCCATTTAAGATTGACTCTTTAAAAAAAAAAAAAAAAAAAACTTTACTGTGTGTGTGTGTGTGTGTGTGTGTGTGTGAGAGAGAGAGAGAGAGAGAGAGAGAGAGAGGAGAGAGGGTACTATGTGTCCCTGTGAAGGGCCAAAGGTGACTTTGGGAATCATCCTGGATTGATTCTACCTCCTTCTTGCTTCACTCTGGGATTTCTCAGGCTCTGCCCACCAGGACCTGAAGTGCAGGCCGCCACCTGTTTCAGCCTGTTTCTGCCTGGTGTTTTTTACTTGGAACCTGAGATCTGAACTCAGGACCTTCTGCTTGTGAAATAGAGCCTTAAACCCCTAAGCCATGTCTCCAGCCCTAAGACTGACTCTTATGGGTGAAAATCAACTCTCAAGTTAGCTCAAGTACAGAAGGTCAGTATAAAATGACTGAAGAACCACATGAGCATCAGCAGCAAACTTCTGAGGCACAGAAACTCCATGGGCTGGAAGTCATGATCCCTCACCCTCAGACTTTGTTTGAACTTGTAAAGTCTGGGTGTGTTTCTTAGCTTTAGGATGAGCTTCTTAAAAGAGGAAACCTTATTGGACCAGCTCATCTTTTTTCTAGTAGACCATAAGTCAGAGGTGACTGAACAGCCCATGGATTGTTATGCTCTATGTCAGAGTTTCCCTCTTGATCTAATCACCTAAGGCCAAGGAGAATAAGATAGGTAAGTAGTGGTTTAAGGAAATAGGACAGAGGTCGTGTCTTGGGGTACATAATATAACCTGTGGCAAGATTTTGACAAGCACTGAGTCTAATAGATTATAATGTGTAGCTTCACAACAAGTCACCTAATTTCTCTGGGCTTTGGTTGTTCTTTCCTCTATAAAAAATGAGACAATAATTCCTACATCACAGCGTTGCTGGAAAAACTGAATGAGAAAGTCAGGTGGGATGACACATATCTATAATCCTAGCATTTGAGAAAGCTAAAGCAGGAGATCAATGGCAGTACAAGACACACGGGGCTACAGAATAAGACCCTGTCTCAAAACAAACAAGGTAGACATAGTGATTCATGCCTATAATCCCAGCATTTTGGAAGAAGAGGTAGTATGATTATTACAAATTCCAGGCTGGTCAGACTTGTATAGTGAGATACTATTCTCAAAAATGGTCTAAACGAAAGAACAAAAGTCAAAGTACCTGGTACCAAGTAGCTGCTTAATGAATGTTGATCTTCCCTTCCCTCCCTCCTACAGGGTGGACATATTTTGTTCTGTCTTGTTTTCTGTTTTCTCTTGATATATTTTTATTCTCTTTTGCTCCAGTGGGTCTCCTAACCAAAACACTTATGGGAGAGAAAGATGAGGCCTTCTCTCTTCTAATCTTGAAGGGTCAGTATTTCTAACTAACCCTCCTCAAGAGTGACTGGCAGAATGAGTGACTGTGTGCAAAGAGGCTTTTATGTCAAAAGGAAAATAAATGTTCCCCAAGCTTAGGAAGACACTTTGACGAAATGTCCTGGCACAAGGCAGCATTTTTTCTTTGAACTGCTATGACACAATAAAAATAAAAATAGGTCTTTCACCAGTTTGAGAGCCTGGAGCAAAAGACGTTCTCTGGCCATTAATCCACACTCCCAGAGCCATCCTAGGCTCGGCTCACCTGCTGACTCAGCAAATATTTGTAAGCAGCCATGTTGGCTTACACCTGTAGCCTCAGTATTCGGGAGGCTGAGGCAAAAGGGTTATCCACAGGCTTGAAGTCAGCCTGAACTATAAAGTGACTGTCAGGACAATCAGAACTATACAGCAAGACCCTGTCTCAACACTCACACACACAACTGATAAAAATATCTACAATATGGCTGTCTCTGCTTACAGGGAACTTACAATCCTTTCTAAAAATTGTAAGTGGGGCTGGAGAGGTGGCTCAGGGGTTAAGCCTCTGCCTTGCAGGCAGAAGGTCCTGAGTTCGGATCCCAGATCCCACGTATAGACGCCAGGCGGAAGCGGGGGCAGCCTGCGTTTCTGGTCCTGGTAGGGCAGAGCCTGTGAATCCGGGGCAGAAGGAGGTGGAGGCGTCCATGGTGGTTCCTCAATTCGTCCGTGGTTCTACACACACACATACACGCATGCGCGCGCACATACATATACACACGCACAATTGAATAAATAATAATAAAAAATTTTTAAAAAATTGTAATTGTACGTGTGTATAGAGAACAGCTTTCAGGACTTGGTTCTTACCTTCTGTCTTGGTGAATCGAGGTCTCTCTTGCATTCTGTTGCCATAATCACACTCTAATCTGTCATATAACAGGAGTCAGTTCTGTTTCTACATCCCATTTTGCTATAATATGCAAACCACTCCATATTTTTTTCTTTTTTCAAAAGACTTTATTTTTATTTTGTGTGTGCATGCATGCGTGCGTGCATATGTGTGTGTGTGTGTGTGTGTGTGTGTGTGTGTGTGTGTGTGTGAGTGTGTCAGAGGGCACTGTGTGTCCCAGTGGAGGATCAAGGGTGACTTCAGGAATCATTCTGGATTGCTATTACTTCCGTTTTGCTTTGCACTGGGATTTCACAGACTCCACCCACCAGGGCTGGAAGTGCAGGTCAGTGCTGTTTCTGCCTGATGTTTTTTACGTGGGATCTGGAATCTGAACTCAGGACCTTCTGTTTGTGAGCAGAATCTTAACCCTTGAGCCATTTCTCCAATTCCCCATATGGTTTTCTATGTAGATTCTAGAGATTGAATTCAGATTGTCCAGATTGCGCGGCATGTATTCTTACCCACTGAGCCATCTCCCCAAATCAGAATCTATCATTTTACCAGAGAAAAACATAATCAAACAGTAGTATTTTAAAAACATTTTTATTTAATATTTTAAATTCTTCAAACAATATAACTTAAAAAGTCACCACAAAAAAGTTCATGTGGAGAATGACTGCATTGAAGAAGGGTTGTCAGAAGTATGTCGTAGCTTGACCAAAACCATGTCATAAACACACTCTGGACCGGAAAATCATGACTATGGGCAAAGTCCTGCCTGCCTCATTTCACAAGATAAAGTTGTTTATATTTAGTTGACCTTCCTACAGAATGTACTGCATGCTGCAAGAAATTCACAGCCTCCTCCTTCTCATATCCTTGTCACGTACCAATGCAGCATTATTATTAGTTTATCTATAAAATAAACATGCTTGAGCCAACAGTTGCTGTACTCTGAGCCAGTAGCTTACCTGATCCCAGCTTTTGGGCATGCATCATCTTTTTTTCTCATTCTTGCATCACCCCTACAGAGCAATGCCATGCGGGCCACAGTGTGTACATATGGCTAGCAGTTGTTAAGATATTGTCATAGTGGGGCACAGGTTTCAACTTGATGGTTGAGGGTTTGATCTCTGAGCACATTTGTGGATAATTAGTAGTTGAGATTATCTAGTTGATAGGGAAGGCCCAACCTATTGTGGGTGGAACAAAAAGCTAGTTGAAGAAGTTGGCATCCTTGTGCATATTTGGCCAGACATGCTGGTCTGGCAAGTAAGGATAGTCCTTCTCTCAGCCATTATGTGGATATTATGTGGCCAGTTCCCTTGGCCTTAGTGTTGGTATGAACGCTCCTGCTAAGATGGACAAACATCTGTAACCAGGAATCATAAGAGCAAAAAAACTCTTTGTTCCTTTTAGCCAGTAATTTACCAGCAATATGCAGGCTAACTGCAACAGACACTTAAGTGCAATTCTCTCGAGAAGCCCACACCCACCCTTCTTGCTTATGTATAAATGTCCTTTGTATAAGCCTTTCTTTTCAAATGATACTATTAATGAATATAAGTACTTACTATGATGAGTGTTATAAAGAAAAAAACGTGATTCTATGAGAATGAGTTTTTCATTTTCGTGTGTGTGTGTGTATGTAGGAAATATGTGTACATGTATGTGTGTTCATACCTATGTGGACACGTGTGTATGTGTGCACATGCATATGGAGGTCTGAGATTAATGTCAGGAATCATCCTCAATTGGTCTTCTGCCATATTCTTTTTTAGATAGGGTCTCTAATTGAACCTAGAGCTCACTGATAGGGCCAGTTTGGATAGCCAGCAACTCTGGGGATTTCCAAACTATGCCACTGAAGATGGAATTACCTACCTCAGCCACGTAACATTTTATGTGGGATCTGGGGATCCAAACTCTGGTCTTTTTTGTCTGCACATAGATGCTTTAACCACTGAGCAATCTCCCTACCCCTCTATGAGAACGTGTGTGTATGAGACATGTTAGGAGGTCAGAGGACAACACGTGGGAGTCAGTTCTCACCTTTCACAGTATAGGTTGCAGGTATCAAACTCAAGTCATGAGGCTTGGTGGCAAGCACATTTTTCATGGAAGCATCTTTCTTTCTTTCTTTCTTTCTTTCTTTCTTTCTTTCTTTCTTTCTTTCTTCCTTCCTTCCTTCCTTCCTTCCTTCCTTCCCTCCCTCCCTCCCTCCTTCCCTTTCTTCCTCCCTCCCTCCCTCCTTCTCTCTCTCCCTCCCTCCCCCTATTTCTTTCTTTCTTTTTCTTTCTTTCTTTCTTTCTTTCTTTCTTTCTTTCTTTCTTTCTTTCTTTCTTTCTTTCTTTCTTTCTTTCCTTCTTATTTTGAGACAAGGTATCATTAAGGCATTCTACCACTGAGCTACATCCTCAGTTCTTGACTCCAGAACTTTTTTTTTTTTTAAAGACACATTTATTCAGTGTCATGATCAGACTATTACATTTAGCAATCAACAGCATGGGTGAAAAAAAAGGTCTACATTAAAACCCTTTGTTGGAATGCTTTACACTTTCCACAGAACAGAAACTAAAATAACCTGTTATACAATTAGTCACAAATACAGTCCTCTTTGAGTTTTTTGCCCATACATATGAGTATTGTCTAAAACATGTCTTCTTTGTAGCAGCTAAGCCCTGCCACCACTGTGCTTGGCTGAGTTCACAAATCTGTTGTAACCTGTAGCTTCCCTGTCACTTTTCTGGCTCTCCTCTCCTGCTAAGCTTTGTTTCCTAACAGCAAATTAAAACCTTCTGCCACTGCCATAGCTACTGCTGCTGCTGGAACCGCCATAGCCACCTTGGTTTCGTGGTTTGGCGAAATATTGGCCTCCACCTCCATAGGGGCCAGAGATCCTTCCTCCAAAGTTACCCCCCTTCATAGGTCCAAAATTTGAAGACTGATTGTTGTGATTGCCAAAGTCGTTGTAGCTTCCACCACCTCCAAAATTGTTTCCATCATTACCAAATCCATTATAGCCATCTCCATTGCCACTGTATCCACCACCACCACGGCTGCCACCAAAGCCACCACGACCACTGAAGTTTCCTCCTCGACCAAAATTGTCATTGCCACCGAAACCACCTCCACGACCACCACCAAAGTTTCCAGAACCACTTCGACCTCTCTGGCTAGATGAAGCACTAGCCATCTCTTGTTTCTAAAGGGCTTTTCTTACTTCACAGTTGTGGCCATTCACAGTATGGTATTTCTGAATGACAATCTTATCCACAGTTGACTCCAGAACTTTTAACAGAGAATTTGGCCTACACTGAGAGCCAAACCTTGTCAAATAGTTTGACTTTCATCTGGAGGACAATGGGAATTTGATGAAGGATTTAAACAGGGTTTCAGCATCATTAGACTTCTGATTTGAAAGATTACTCTTGCTACAGTGAAGAAAACCTTTTATTGGATATTATGGTAACTGAACAAATATGTAATGGTATATAGTTCTGGTAATAGTAATGATATAAGCCTCTGAGATCTTTTTATATATATATGTTTTTTATTTTTTATTTAGCTGTGTGTGTGTGTGTGTGTATCAGAGGGCACTATGTGTGCCTGTGGAGGCCCAAGGGTAACTTTGGGAATCACCCTGGATTGTGGCTACCTTTTTGCTTTGCTCTGGAATTTCCCAGGCTCCTTCTTCCAGGACCAAAAAATACAGGCCATCAGCATTTCAGCCTGGTGTTTTTACGTGGAATCTAGGATCCAAACTCAGGACCTTCTGCTTAAGAGGCAGAGGGTTAATTCCTGAGCCATCTCTCCAAACCCTCTGGGGTCTTTTGTGTTTCCAGGTTCTTGTGTTTTGGAGTTGAAGATTGAAACCAGACACAGATTAAGGAAGTGTTTGTCAGAGGAGAGAAAGAATGGAACTCACCAAAATGAATTCTGTGAGTGGCAAGAGAGCCGTCAAGAACTCATAGACTCCAGAGAATGAATCTATTGCCTGGCAAGGGCGCCAAAGATGGCTGTCAGGATCAGGGTTATTTACAGGGTTAGGCAGGCATAGGAAAGGTGGCTTTTCCTCATTTCTTAGCTCCGGTTTCTGCAAACCTGATTGGAGCTTTCAGTCATATTGGGGCCCAACCCAGTAAATTTTGTAGCTGATCTCATAGTCTAGCTGTCTCTTTAGAGGAATTTAAGCTTATCTGCAATTGAGAACTATTCTCCATATCCTTTCATAAACAGAGGTTTGGGGAAAGTTGAAAACTTCGTCTCTGTAGAAGAGTAAAATAATTTCCTCTCGGTGACTGGGAATATTTCCAAATAAAATCATTTCCTCGGCTCCCTTGCCCCTCATGAACTGCACGTCTGTGAGCTCCTTTCTGGCTCCCTTGCCTCTCATAGGGCTCCATGTTTGGAATCCATGAGTTCTTTTCTTTTCTTTGTCTCCTCTAATGTTCTTACCTTGCTCCAATTTTTCACCAGCCCCTAGATGGAAACATTTTGGAGCAGCCATCAGACACTCTCTTGCCCCTTGCGGATTCATGTCCATGAGTTCTGTTCTTTCTTTTCTCTAATAAACTCTACCTTAATCTTCTAAAAAAATAAAATAAAATAAAATAATTTCCTCCAGATGAATAGGGTATGCTCCTTCAGGGTAATCCCAGCAGTGGAGGATGACCTTCGAAGACCTTCAAAGACTTCCCAGCATGGCTGCTCTAAACTGCCTAAGTAGTGGTAATAAAGAGAAGATTTGGATTGAAGAGATATTTAGAGATTAAGGATTGATTGAGTATGGAGTGATAAGGAATCATTGATGACACCACCATATAACTAGATAGGAAACTACGTGTGAGGTCTCTCCTTGTAGGTGTCTCTGAAACATCTAAGAGTTAAAATTAAATTGTAGTTGACACATGGTCTAGAGTTCCAGGGAGAGGCTAGAGCTAGAAATGATAAATGAATGGGTCATTTGTATGTGAATAGTGCAAGACAGTAGACGAGTTTATCTAAAGAGAAAGCAGAAAGTGAGAAGAGAAGAGAGCCCATAGCCAAACCTGAGGAATTCAGACTAATTGTTTAGTGGAACGCTTCTTTTGAAAGTGTGATCCATCTCATGTATAATCTTAATTGTCAACCTATCTTGACTAGAATCACCAGGAGCACACGCCCTGGTTGTGTCTATGAAGATGTTTCCAGAAAGTTTAACTGAAGAAGAAAGATCCACCTTAATAATGAGTGACTCCATTCCTTGGGCTGGGATCAAACTATAAAAAAAAAAAAAAATGGAGACAACTAGGATGGGGGTGTATCACAGTTGGTAGAGTTTGCCTGGACAGACAGAAAATCCTGGGTTCATTCTTCCGCAACATATAAATCGGGCATAGCGTCTCACACCTTAATCCCAGACACTTGGGAGGTGGAGATACCAGGTCCCTTCTGGGGTCTTTATGTGTCCAAGTTCTTGTGTTCAGGAGTTCAAAATTGAAACCAGAACACACGTAGAGGATTAAGGCAGAGTTTATTAGAGGAGAGAAAAGAACTGAAGGGATATAAATCTGTGAGGGGCAAGAGAGCCCTGGAGAACTCATGGACTCCAGGCAAGCAATCCATGAAGGACAAGAAGCTGGAAAAAGAATTCATGGAGTACCATGAGGGGCAAGGGAACCAAAGATGGATTCCAGGTCAGGATTATTTATAAGCCTAGAAAGACCCAGGAAAGATGGGTTTTCATCATTGGTTAACTTCAGTTTCTGCAAGTCTGATTGGAGCTTTTGGTCCTCTGCATCTCGTTGGTCTGTTCATATTGGGACCCAACCCAGTTGATCTTGCAGTGGACTTTATGGTAGGGCTCTGCCTTGGAGAACTAATCTCCACATCCTTTCATAAACAGAGGATTGTGGGAAGTTGGCACCTTATCTCTGTGAAGGATTAAAATCAGTTCCTCCGGGGGCTGGATAGGTGGCTCAGGGGTTAAGCCTCTGCCTTGCAGGTGGAAGGTCCCAAGTTCGGATCCTAGACCCCACGTATAGACGCAGGGAGGAAGCGGGGGCCACCTGCATTTCTGGTCCTGGTAGGTCCGAGCCTGTGAATCCCGGGGCAGAGTAAACAAGGAGGAGAGGGAGGCGGTCTATGGTGGTTCCCAAATTCGCCTGTGGTTCTACACACACACACACACACACACACACACACACACACACACACACACATATACACATACATGCACACACACACAATTGAATAAATAAAAAATAAAATAAAATAAAATCAGTTCCTCCGGATTAGTAGGATATGTTCCTTCAGGGTAGAGTGTGTTCCTTCCAGGTAATTCCAGCCCTGGAGATGATTCTGAAGATCTTCAGAGATCTTCAGCTGCTATAAAATTGCCTAACCAGTAGTCACCAACAGACTTCACTGCCATGCATGTACACTAGAAAAAAAAAAAATCATGCTCACTTAGGAATATCCTTGATAAAATGGTAAAAAAAATATTCATTTCTACTAAATCTAAGCTCTTGAGTAGATCTTTTCAATATTCTGTCTGGCAAATGAGAAAGCACACATACAGTACTTCTGCTGCTTCCCAGAGTAAAACGATTATCTCTAGGAACAGCTCTTCTGCACGCAGTTTCAAGCTGAACTAGCCTCTTTTTTCATGGAGTACCATTTTTATTTCAAAGAATGACTGAGAGACAAACTTTGATTATTCAGATTTGAATGTTTGGCAGATATTTTCCCCAAAATGAACAAAGTAAGCCTGTCACTTCAAGGAAAACAACTGACAGTATTTGTTGCCAATGATAAAATTCAAGCTTTCAAGTGAAAAATTAGAATTCTGGAATACTTGTATCTGCCACCATGAACTTGAAAACTTCCCAATACTTAGACTTCTCTTATGAGATTGATGGTGATTTAATGAATGTGATCTTTAAAATAACTGTATAATGAAATGAATCAATATTTCGATGGAAGCTCTGTATACTTCAGCAGACCTGTATTTTCCAAATATTCAATGTACAATGATACAAAATTTCTCAAAGTTCAAGATATGCCAACAAATTTTAATTGATGGGAATTAAGTGATATGGCTTTAGACTCCATATTGTATTTGACCTTTAAGAAACTACTATATGTTGGGTTTGAGGTAGTATTGAAGAAAAATATTCACAATTATATAAAACTAAAAGTCTCTTCTTTTCCAACTCTGAAACATATTTTATATGTATGTGTATGTGTATATGTATATGTATAATAAGCCAGGGAGATGGCTTATTATAAAGTAAAAGTATTTTCCATACAAACTTAATGATCTAAGTTCAAATCCCCACAGAGGCCTGAACCCCCACAGGAGTAGATGGGCCAAGGGCAACCCTGGGATCTGTAGAAGCAGATTGTTTCTACCTTCTTTTTGCTTCAATCTGGGATTTTCCAGGCTCTGCCTTCCACAGCCAGAACTACTGGCTAGCTGCCATTTCTGCCTGGAGTTTTTATATGGGATCCAGGATCTGAACTCAGATTCTTCTGCTTTTGAAGCAGAGTCTTAACCCCTGAGACATCTCTCCAGCCCTCAGGTATCTTCTATTAAGTCAGACGTTAGAGAAATTATGAAACCACAAAATATGACAATCATTTCTTTTTTTAATTTTTTTAAAAATTATTTATCCAATTGTGCGTGTGTGTGTGTGTGTGTGTGTGTGTGTGTGTGTGTGTGTGTGTGTGTAGAACCACGGATGAATTCGGGAACCACCATGGACCGCCTCCACCTCCTCCTTCTTTACTCTGCCCTGGGATTCACAGGCTCCGCCCTACCAGGACCAGAAATGCAAGCCACCCCTGCTTCCGCCCAGTGTCTATATGTGGGGTCCAGGATCCAAATTCAGGACCCTCTGCCTGCAAGGCAGAGGCTTAACCTCTGAGCCACCTCCAGCCCCTTATTTCTTTTTTTTAAAGCATAGTTTTTTTTTCATCAAAATGGGTTCTTTACATTAATATATAATAATTTATCATTGATATCGTCATGGATTAATAAACAAATGTTTTTTATTTTCTAGATTTTTATTTATTTTCTTTTATGATACCTGAGTTAAATCCTGGACTTTAGGCATATTAGGGAAACTCTGCAGCAGAGCTACACTCCCAGTCTTTTCTTTTCCTTTTTTCTTTTTCTTCTGCTTCCCATTTGAGAGAGGTCTCACCTAGTTGCCCAGACTGACTTTGAGTTCAGTACCCAATATATGTACTGTGGCAGGCTTTGAATTCCGAATCCTTCCATCTCAGTCACTCATTTTAAGAGGTTATTCTATTAAATAATTGAATGAAAGAAATTCTGACTCAGAGACATAAAAAAAAAAAAGAGAGGTTATTCTACTCATCCCCAGGAACAAACAGATCGGAATAAAACTTTCCTATTTTGTAAATGTCTTTTTAGATTTGTTTTGAGACAAGGTCTTATTATAGCTTACACTGACCTTGAATTCACAATCCTGTTTCAGTCTATTTCATAATCTCTTGAGGAATGAGGAAACATTATGACTTGCAAACACAATATTTCAGAATTTTAGAAATGGACTTCATCAGTTTGTTAAAAAAAAGGGGGGGGTCCCATAAAGACACTTTCCACCAGAAAGTCTTACCCTATCCTCTGTTCCACTCAGAAATGTCAAATTATCCCATCAAACTCAACATTTTACCTATCAATGGCACCCTTCTTCCCAACAACACACTCATCCCTGGTCTTTTTCAGGCTAAGAGGAAAGAAGGATGGAGGGGGCAGATAGGGTCAGACTTGATTCTAAAACGCCAGCACATTCAATTTGTCGCGTCTTTTGCATGAATTTCCTCTTGAGTTCACAGGCTCCTAACTCAGCAGAATTAAAACGGGATGGAGTAATTAGAGCAGCAGCCTGTGAGGATGTTCTGGCCCTGCACGCCAAAGAAAATGTGGGGCAGGGGGAAAGGAAGCAGAGAGGAGAACCTCAAGGCAAGGATAGGGTCACAGAGTGTCTCAACTGCACCAAAAAGCTTTCCCAACCTCTGGTTGGTCAAAAGCTCTCCCCTCCACTCTTCCTCCTACTCCTGGTCTGGTCTCCCCAGTCAAGCTCCACCCTCCCTTTCTAGTCCTTTTCTTGAAACATCTCCACCAGGTGCTGCTTACCTCTATTCATACTGAACTCGTTAGTCTCTATCACAATTCCTGGTGGCTTCTGCATTGATTACACTGTACTGAAATAATTATTTGCAGGTTGACGGCTCCCAAGAAACCACTGGTTCCCCAACTTCTGAATTTACTTGGAAATGAGACACCCCCACTTTGATGTCCCTATTGACTCCTGCATTGATTCACCCCATGTGATGGCTAATTGTCAACTTGATAGAATTTAGAATCACCATGGAAACAAACCACTGGGCATATCTGAGAGGATTAGGATAATCACAGTGGGACAATACAACCTAAATGGGGGTGGGATGGGGTCTCAAAACGAATAAACAGGAGAAAGCAAGCTGAACACCAGCATCCATCTTCCTCTGCTTCTTGATTGCAGATGTGGTGGGAATGTTAATTTTGATAAAAACTGGTGATCGTGTTTAATTATCTTATAAGCATAGATCCGGAGACCCCCCCCATTTGAGACAGCGCTTCGTGTTTCACCAGCTTTTCCCGTTAGGCTTGCTGGATTTATCTAAGAATTACTATTCTTTCTCATCCAGATGAGATGAGTCCAGCTGTGAACTCCTGGAACATCAATTATATCTTCTGTGATATCAAGAGTAGTGGTCCTTGTGCAAAACTGCTGAATCCTGAATCCTTTTATCCCCCTCCCCCCACTTTTTTGTTTGTTGCTTTGGGTTGATTGGGGTTTTGAAAATGAGTCTTATGTAATTGAGGCTGACCTTGACTCTTGATCTTTCTGCCTCAATCTTTCTCGAGACCTGGAAATCTCCCCTTTTCCTCACTCTGAGTGCAAGGCGTGTAGGACTCCTGAAGGCCAGGCATCATGATTTTTCCACTCTGGAACAGTTTGTGAAAAAACCATTTCCTTCCCTTCAAAAAAAAAACAAAAAAACCCAAAATCAACTAAGTCTTTCTTATTTTCTTTGTTTTTTTTTTCTTTCTTTCTTTTGTTTGTTTGTTTCTTTCTTTCTTTCCTCTCTCTTTCTCTCCCTCTCTCCCTCTCACCCTCTCCCTTTCTCTTTCTTTCCTTTCTTTCTTTCTTTCTTTCTTTCTTTCTTTCTTTCTTTCTTTCTTTCTTTCTTTCTTTCTTTCTTTCTTTCTTTCTTTCTTTCTTTCTTTCTCTTTCTTTCCTTCCTTCCTTCCTTATTGGGCCCACTCAAGATTTGCCCGAGGGCATGGCCGAGTACATGGGACTAAAGATGGCGCTGAGGGCTAGTGTCCTGGGCGTTACCCTGATCACATTACAAAGAGCCCTAATTGGCTTTCAGGTATTGACTTGTCTCCTGTGCTGATTGACATTGGACTTCACCTGTGGTACCTGAAGGTTGTTTTGACACAATTGGCCACTTGTTTGGAGCATTTTAGTCTTTTGTCTATATAAGCTCCTTTGTTTCCCCCAATAAATCGAGATTTGCTTCTGACAAACTCCCCGTCCCGTGTTCAAATCTCTGGGAAACTGAGGCGGAGGTGGGGACGGCCGGAACCTGCCTTTTTTTGTCCTCACAGCCAGGAGCTGTGCAATCGTGTGAATGAGTGAGGGAGTGGGTAGAGACACACAACACCAGGAGTGAGTGGACTCTACATTTTCCTTCCTTCTTCCCTCCCTCCCTCCCTCCCTTTCTTCCTTCCTTCCTTCTTTCCTTCCTCTTTCTTTCATTCTTTGTTTCTAGGTAGTTCAAATATGGATTGGGGAAATAAAATTTAGCATTAGGTTCCTTCTCATTCCGGTTATTATTATTATCATTATTATTTTGCATGTGTGTCTCTGTGTATAAGTCCTTGTTTATCAGAGGACACTGTGTGTGCCCGGGGAGGCCCAAGGATGACTTCAGGAATCACCCTGGAATGCTCTGGAGCTTCCCAGGCTCTGCCTTCTAGGACCAGAAGTACAGACCACTGTTATTTCTGCCTAGTGTTTTTGGGTGGGATCCACAATCTGAACTCAGGACTTTCAGAGTCTCGCAAGACAAAGACTTAACCCCTGAACCATTTCTCTGTCCCCTTACCCAGGTTATGAAAAGGGATCTTAGATAACTCTACTCCCTGACGAAAGTCTCCAAACATCTGTCAATACTGAGATGCTGCTGAGGCTGTGCAAGCAAAACACAGGTGCCATTTACTCCCAAGGTCACTTCCACAAATCCATCTATCTTCACCTTTCAAAGCTAATGCGAAGAGAACCAACAGCAGCCCTCATGCCCAGTAAAGAGTCTGAGTTGGGGGGCTGGAAAGGTGGCTCAGGGGTTAAGCCTCCGCCTTGCAGGCAGAAGGTCCTGAGTTCGGATCCCAGATCCCACGTATAGACGCCAGGTGGAAGCGGGGGCGGCCTGCGCTTCTGGTCCTGGTAGGGCGGAGCCTGTGAATCCTGGGGCAGAAGGAGGTGGAGGCGTCCATGGTGGTTCGCGAATTTGTCCATGGTTCTACACACACACAGACACACGCGCGCGCACATACACACACACATGCGCACAGTTGAAGAAATAATAATAATACTAAAAAAAAAAAATGAGTCTGAGTTAGAGGATTTGGGGTGGTTGTTGATGATTGTGGGGACGGAGTCTCTGGAAGACAGCTATACTTACCACTGTACCACCAGTGCCACACTGGGACAGGGTTTCTGCATAGACCAGGCAGGCCCACATCTGCAGTGATCCTTCTCTCTCTTTATCTAAAGTGCTAGGATTGCTGGCATGTGCCACCATATTTGGCTCAAGCTGAGGACTTTAAATATAAGCTTTAGTTGAAATGAAGTCATAATTGATGAATGGAGTCCAGACATGTCGATCCTACCTACATACTCATTTTTGCATTTACATTGCATGCTGCCAATAAATTCATGACCAAATACCTTAGACAAACAAGGACTTTATTCTCTATTATAGTATATATGTAGTCTAGCTAGACAGGAGAGAGCTCATACAAACACCAGGATCCAAAGAAACTGGCCAGGAATTGCTGAGAGAGGACAAAGCTTGGTTGCCAGACTGAAGTCTAAGTTTGCTGAAGCATGCTAAACTACTGAACCAGCCCCCTCCATCTCATCCACCTGCCTAGGGAATGGCCCGCCCCCTGTGGGCTGGTCTTCCCACATCAATTAGATTGTCTTAACTACTAATTCTTTATAGGTATGCTCAGAGCTCAGCCTTCAATTGCCAAGTGTTTGTATCTAACTAATACATTCACCAAATTAAAAAATGAGAGAAAACAAAGCCTCATCCATCCATAAAACTACTCTTTCCTATAGTCTTTATTTGCTTCTTTGTAATTATCATTAAAATTTTAATGAGTCATCCCTCATCAATTCTACATTCATTTTCTCCATATCTTTAAGCCATTATACTAAAAAGTGAGATAACGTATACTTTTTTGGATTATGACTTTAATATGACTTGGACATGTTTAAGATTCTTCTGACCCAGGCTCTCTATCTACCTTCTGATAGTATACCTCTGAAGGAGTTCCAGAAATGCTACATGCTTTCGTCTGTTTTCTGGTGTTGTAACAAAATGCTTGGGGTGGGTGATTGATTCATAAAGGAGTTCGTGGACTAGAGAAATGGCTCAGGGGTTAAGACTGCCTCACAAGGAGAAGGTCTTGAGTTCTGATCCCAGGTCCCACATGAAAATGCCAGGCGAAGAACCTGAGACTCTATATCAACCACCTAGAACTAGCCAGCCTAATCTCTCCCTATCCTGAAGCTCAGGGAAATTTGCGGAAGAGGGGGCGGTAAGAGTGTAAGAGCACAAGGATGGGAGGAGCAATGATATGCAAGACACTCCACACAAGTTAGGGCCGAAGCAATCATAATTGGACTTTACATACCCTGCACAATGTCCAACACACTATTGACCCCACAAAGTCTAGCATTTGCTAAAAGCACCAAGATCCTTGGAGGTAAGGGATTGACAGCAAAAATAGTGTTCCTATGCTTAAGGGGAACACGAGAAAGGGTTCAGGGAAATGCCACTGGGTCCTTGTATGTCATCGGAGAGGAGGACCCAGAGAAGAGTTAGGCATGCACATTAAAGGATTCTCTGGGAATTGGGGGAGGGGAGGCACTGGGGGGTGAGGAGTGAGGGGTGAGGGGAGGGTGAGCAGAGGGGTCAGGGGGAGGAGGAGGGAGGGAGGGAACCGGTGTACCTATTAAGTTTGTATGAGCGGAGATAATAAAAAATGTTTAAAAAAAAAAAAAAGAAAATGCCAGGCGACTTTGCACTTCTGACCCTGGTGGGTGGAGCTTGGGAAATCCTTCACAAAGCAAAAAGGAGGTAGAAGTAATCCAGGATAGTTCGTGATAGTTCGTGAATTCATCCTTGGTCCTCCACAGATCCAAAAAGTGCCTTCGGATACACACACACACACACACACACACACACATGAACACACGATAAATAAGTAAAAAAAGGGGGGTGTTTAATGTACAGTTTTACAGTCCAAAAGTACGGTGTCAGCATCAGTTTGACTTTAGGTAAGGACTGTATGCTACTGAATTCATGACAGAAAAGCAGAAAAGGGAAAGCAGCCAGGTACAGAAAGAAAGGGTCAAGCCCAACACATAGGACTGTGACTCAATGGGAGGGTGTTTGTCTACCATTCAAAGGGTCACCAATTCAATCCCTGATGCTGCCAGAAAACAATGGGAAGGCCCAAGCATATGCGGTGATCTTGGTTTACAACTTGATCTTAATCAATCCAGTCCCAGAAAGCGAGAAATCATTTCTTCAAGAAAATTAAGTATTCATTAGTCCCTCTTAATCAAGTCACTCAACACCTCTCAACAATGAATTTTAGTAGTCGCAAACCATTTTAAAACATCACACTGATTGGAATGTAGCTCAGAGGTAGAGAATTTGCCTAGCATGTATAAGAACCAAGGTTTAATACCCAGCGCTGGGGGAAAATTGCTTAAACAATAACACTGCTTTGAACTTCCAACCCAGGGCACTGAGGGGCAGCGAATGTATACAAGGATTGTCATGAAACCCCTCCCCAGAAGTCTCATTAACAAGTAATGATTAAACTCAGACCAAAGAGCTAGTCAGGCACAGTGTTGAGTGCTGGTAATCCCAGCTATTCAGAGGCTAAGGCGGGATGAAGAAGAGTTCAAGGCTGTGTGAGCTACACAGGCAGATCCCATCTCAAACAAAACAAAACAAATATAATGCTCTCTTATCACAGGAGAAGGCAATGGAGCCTGGCATTCCATCACACAGGTATCACAAGCTATCACTGAGTCTCTGAGGGCCCACTCATCTTTCCCTACAATCACATATTCTTCTCTAAGTTGTCAATAGGTGTCCTTCTTCCCCCAGTGTCATAGTTAGACTCAGATGTCAACTTGACAGTTGAGGGTTTGAGCTCTGGTCACATTTATAGAGAATTAGTGGTTGAGTTAGGCCCAGAGAAAACCTGCAGGAGATTGTCTAATTGATAAGGAAGATCCAGCCTATGGTGGGTGGGACTAGGCCCTGGAATAAATCACAGAGAGCTGGTTGAGAGAGTTGGCATCCTTTTCTACATTTAGCCAGACATGCTGATCTGGCAAGTAAGGATTGTCCCTCTCTCAGCCATTACGTAGAGATTGTGTGGCCAGTTCCATCGGCCTCCTGTCAAGCTGGACTATGAACTGTAACCAGTGATTGTAAGAGAGTCCCTTGTTCACTTAAGCCATTTGATGGTCATTTATCAGCAACCATGCAGGTGAACTGCAACATGCAGTGAAGAAAGTATGTAAGCTTCTAAATCTCCTTGGGTTAGGGGGATAGTTACTTCTCTTTCTCTACTCTGTTCCTTAAGCAAATTACTGTACCCTTTCTCTTAATCTACCTACTGCCAATTTATTTAGTAGACTCACCTATCAAACCAGCAGAGGAAAGGAAAGGGCTTCCCTTTTCTATAGAGCTTATTTGAACAGTTTCTAAGTTCTAGGAAATCAGGGGTCTGAATCAACAGCGGTTCAAGTCCAGACACACTTCCCAGATCACAGTATTTTAGACTTCCCTGGAATCTTTCAGCAACCTGAAGCCTGTAGTGCAGTTTAGTTTATTGCCATCGCAAGGTTGGGAGAGAAACTGAGAAACAAAAGTACTTATAGGCTAGGGAATCACCATCTCACCTCCCCAAAATGTTAAATAAATGTTATTAATACTTAATTCTGGCACCAGGACTGGGATTCTGACATTTGTGGACTCTAAATTCTTTCCACCCCAGACATTCAGTTTAGTCCATTAGCGACAAGGTTACAAGCTACACAGGCTTTGAATCAGCAGTATCTACCCCAAGGGCAAAACTTCTGAATTAGTCTGTACATCCAAAAGGTAAGTCACAGATGTGGTTGACCCAAGTTAGATTTTTGCCCCTTCTTTCCCCACTGTTAGGAAATAACCCCTCTGATTGATGCAGATGAGATGAGGCCGTTCTCCTCCATTTATCCTCTTCAGCACCAGCAGACTTCCTGTCTCCTGCCCTCTGGCTTGTTTTCTTCTGGAAGGTCTAAGGTGGGATGGCCTCAGTGCTCTGCTGGGCTTCTCAGTGACCAGGTGAGGCTGTTTTCCTTCTCAAAAGCCCCAACAAATCTGACCCTATAGTCAGCTTGTTAGAGATCCCAACATAAGTATTTTTTAAATTTTTTATTTATTTCATTTTTTTATTATTTATTCAATTGTACGTGTGTGTGTGTGTGTGTGTGTGTGTGTGTGTGTGTGTGTGTGTAGAACCACAGGCAAATTCGGGAACCACCATGGTCCACCTCCACCTCCTCCTTGTTTACTCTGCCCAGGGATTCACAGGCTCTGCCCTACCAGGACCAGAAATGCAGGCTGCCCCCGCTTCCGCGTGGGGTCTAGGATCCGAATTTAGGACCTTCTGCCTGCAAGGCAGAGGCTTAATCCCTGAGCCACCTCTTCAGACCAAAAATTTTTTATTTAGTTCAAAGGAAAACAGACAGAGAGAAAGGCACAGAGACAGAATGAACACACAGGGGCACTTATAGAGGTCAGAGGACAATTTTCAAAAGTTGGTTGTCTTTTTTTACCATGTGGCTCCAGGAATGGAACCCAGGGCTCCAGGTTTGCACATAGTTGCCTTTACTTGCTGAGCCATCTTGCTGGTCCATTCCCAGCATCTTTTAATGTCTGTTTATAAATTCTTCTAGCCAGGCATGTTATAACGTCTGCCTATAAGTTACAGCTATGCTGGAGACTGAGGCTTGAGGGTATTTGGAACACAACAGTTCCAGACCAGGGAAGGGAACATAGTGGGTTCCCTATGTCAAAAACAAAAACATAAATCTTTGCCTATCTCCCTATCTCCTTCGGGTTTCTGTTTTTGTTTTTAGACAGGTTCTCACTGTGTGGCTTAAGCTTGCCTTGATCTTAGACTCTTCCTTGCCTCATATTCCCTGATGGTGGGATTACAGAATCTATCCTCACACCTTACCCTACCTTCGACTTCGAAGTTAAATCCATGTCAATGGTAAAATCGCTCATATTAAAAATTTCCTCATAAACTAGAAGCCCGAACACTAACTTCTAGCCCTCTTTTCTTGTGACGAAAATATCCTACAGCCATCAAGTATTCAGCATAGCCCTGTTGGAATCTCTTTGAGCTCCACCATTTATCTCTAGAAAGGCACCAAATCCCGCAAGAAGCTAAAGGCACGCTGACATCTGCTCGTCAGCAGGCCAGAAATGATGTCTTCAATTTCCTTCTTCATTTAATTTATTCCCAGGCTGCTCCCTCCCCACCTTCAATAAGCTAGTTCTTATTTCAAAGAGCTGAAGCAATAAAGCTGTTCTCTATTATTCACCCAGTGGCACGCTTCCTCCCAGTCACACGTGCCCTAATGACGCTCCCTCCTCGGCCTCTTCCCATCACCTTCCCTTTCTCCTTTTTACTCTTTCTCCTTCACTCTTTCCAGAGGAAATGTCGGGGGTCCCCTCAAAGTCCTACATTCTTTCTAGAACTTTCTGATCTCTTTGACACCTGGGCCGGTCATCACAGTGCTAAATAAATACCTCATGATACTCTTTGCACTACTGATTTCCTCATGCTAATGCCTCCGGTATACTGGTATCAGAGATAACCCTAAAAAAGTCTGTGTTTCCCAAGGGAAGTTTAAATTCCCTCGGGAGAATTAGTTGCCATAACGCAGCTGACTTTATCTTCATGAACCCCAAAACAGGAACAACCATCTTAGACCTGAACTGACCCAATATGTCAAGGCATTGATCTTGGGCATTTAGTCTGCATTCCAGGAACTGAAATTTTTGTGAGAATAGCCCTTTGTAGGCCTGTACACTTGTGCCTTTTACAGAATTCTCTGGCATTCCTGGGCTATAAAACATAAAGACACATAACTGAGCATGTAGGCAAGACTTTGGTGTCAAAATTGGAAATTAAGCCCTGGTCTGATGGTTAACTTATATAACAGAGGTTAAGCTACTAGTCTCTCTATACTTTGATTACCAAATAACAATACCTTTCTGGCTAGAGAAAACAAATAACAATAAGTATATAGTGTTGAATACAGTGACTGATATATGATAAATGCTAGAAATTATTACAGTCATCTATGAAGAGACTTCAATAAGTCAGATAAACTATTAAAATTCATTATAGGCTTTTAAATAAGGAAAAACAGTCTTCCTGTTTCTAAAAGTATTGCCTCTAGGACTTGCTTTAATGAATTGCTAGAAAGAAGTGATTTATAATTACCATATTGTTGGAATGCAAACAGATACTTCAAAAAGGTGGAAAATAACTTGTTTTCTTGAGTGGGATAAATATTCCCCTTGGGGATTTGTTTACAAACTCAAATATTTTGCAAGCAAATAGAACTCCAGTCCTTGTTTATATGAAAGGATCATAAACTGTATTCTGAATTTTGAGTAATTGAGGTTTTTGACCTGTAGACAAAGAGTGACTGCCCAGGAAAAAATTTCACGTTGCGGATTTTCATTTTCCATATCTTTATTCCCATGCTGCATAATGTTGGGTAATGACCATCACAATACGCAAATGGAGTCTAATTTCATTATGCACATGTGAACTATCCAAGGAAGATATCTACCCCCTATCTTTACTGCTACAACACACATTCACTCCACACAATTTACTTGTATGTGGACTCATGCAGAACACACATGCTCACACACTGCAGATACTCATAAATCAGCACACTCACAGACATACACATTCACATATCACATACACACACACACACACACACACACACACACACACACACAAACACACACACACACACACACACACTCACTTTGCCCAAAGCAAGCAGAGCTCATAAATGTCTATTCTGGTGGTTACAAAAAAATAAGCCAGTGGCCCCTCAGAATAGCATCTCTTGGTTCCCTTTCTCTCCTCACTGTAGGCTTCGTTTCCTGAATATCACACAGCGAGGGTGTGGCAGGAAGGGAGAAGAGGAAGGAAGGAAAGAAAACCATGGTATATACCGCAGCCCAGCAGTTCAGGCTGTGAGAAGCAGAAGGCGCCTGCTCCCTGTGTGTTGGCATCTCTCCTGCCATTTTACTGAAACTTCAGGGTGTTTTTCTCTCTGCAGCACCCACGCTCCCTCCCTTTCTGCCAAAGCTCCCTGTTGTGACAGAGTGAGATGCTGGTGGTTGGGGTGTGGGGAATATAGCTAGGTAGCCTCAGGGCTGAGTTACAGCTCCCCCTCCAGGAACAGCGATGGGGAGATCAGGCAACAGAAAAATCCTGGACCTGCTGACCATCCTGCACACCCACGGTATCTGTATGTACACAGAGGTGTACACCGCCTCCACACCCATACGGACACATACACATATGCAGGTATGGAGCTAGGTAGGCACAGCGTAACAGTCAATGTTCGGGCAGGGAGCCTATGCCACACCTGAATAGATTTTCAAAATGCAATGCATGGTCCAAGTCCACTTCCTCTGTTCTCCCTCCTCTCCCCCAGAACAATGATTCACTTCTTCTGGCTAAGACCAAGTGCCTGTGTTCTATTATTGTCCAGCACCTCATACAGAAGGACCACCAAAGTCAGTATCAGAAGACTGTCTCACCCCCTCCTCAGTAGCCTCTGGGAACCCTGGAGATACCCCTAAGGGTTCCAGCAGCATATCATAGAAAGAATGGGCACAGATTGAAAAGATGGCTCAGTGGGTAAAGGCACCTCTGTGCAAACCTGGCAATCTCAGTTTGATCCTTAGAGCCCTCGCGGTGGAAAGAGAGGACTTCCAAAAGTTGTCCTTTGTCCTCCATTGTGTGACTCTTCTCCCTGTCTCAGATCCCATGTAAAAATGTTAAGTACATATGATGATAGCTTATAATTCTAGCTCTGGGATTTAACCTGGGAATCCCCAGAGCAAGCAATAAGAAGTTGAACAAGCCAGGATGATTCCTGAAGTCACTATGAGCCTCCAAAGTCACACTTATTCAAGAGCCCTCTTGTACACATGTCCGCACATGTACACCCACATACACACATGCATACACACATTCACGCATACGCACACACACACAAGAGAAGGGAAGTTAGGAAAAGAAAGGAAGAGAAGAAAAAAGAGAAAAGTCAGGAGATATGTCTGAACAACAAGAGACCCAACATTGCCATACTGGATCTCAGTCAGGAAAGTTAAAAGGTCACTCCTATCTCACTGGGACAGATGAGACTTTGTGGGCTCAGCTGCAAGCATCCAGTATAAGATGGACTCAGTCCATCTCCTGGCTAGCCCACTTCCCCCTTTCTAAGTCCTTCTTCTATTAGGCATGTACACTAGTCCTTGTAACTTTACGTACATTGTTTTAATTTAAAGAACTCCATGGGGTGTTGTTGAAGAGAAAATTAAGAATACTTGTGGTTTAGGGATCTTACAGGATTTGATCAGGATTACATGAAGAGCAAGTAAATTCACCCCTGGGCCTGGTCGTGTTGAAGTCTTTACCCTTTCTGTGCAGGAAGAACCCTCTGTTTCCTCTAAATGAAAGAAAGTCTGGCAGCAAAGATGGTGTTGGGAAGTAGACGAGATGCCGCCTGTTGATCTTCTCCAGAGGCGAAAAAGCAATGAAGCCTGGGTCTCTGGATGCCATGCTCTTCTTCAAAGAATGCAGGCAGGCCTGTGCCAGGCTCTGGGCAGGCAGTGGTCTACAGCCATATCTTCTTTACGGCCTCACACTTTCTTGGCCAGTGTGCTACACAACTGCAAAAAGCCCAGCTCCGGACATGCAAAGAATGTGTTGATTCAGAAACATTTTTAAAATTAATAAGCACATGGTGATGCAGGCTGTTTGTTCTGGGCAATGTGCTGCCTAAATAGGAATGTGCCAAACTCCCCTCCTCCCACTTCTCTCAGCTCCTCCCCATTCCCAGGTTCTGGCTGTTACCCAAGTCATTCTGGCAGGGAGAGTCTGTTCTTTCATTCCCTCAGGCTTGATGACTGTCAGTCTGCAAAACTCAACCTGCCAACTGAGCTGTTTCCCAGGCTCAGAGGTCTCTCCTAGGCCCAGGTCCAGGTCCAGGGTGCGTGGGGTGTTATTTTCTTCTTCTTAAACTGAAAATGAGGTTTGGGATGAATGTAGCTCAGTGTCAAAGTGCTTGTCCAACTTGTGTGAGGCAGTAGGTTTGATCCCCAGCACCAAAGGGAGGTGGGGGAGCCCAACAACCTGGAAATCATGACTACATTGCTAGAACATGTCCCAGAAAGGGCAGTACTCAGCTTTCTGTCTGCTTGCAGGAAGCAAGTATAAACAGCATCGCCAGAAAAGAACTAAGGGTGAGACTTTCTTAAGGATGACCAACTAGAGATTCATCTTCCCAAAGAGACTGCCACCAAAGATCTGTTTCCTTTTAGTTTCCATACAACCAAGCTCTTCCCTTCAGCCACACACAGTGCACTCGAAACTTCTTTCTAGGCCAGAAACTTCGAGGTATCAGAAGATTGTTGTAACAAAACAGAAAAGCACCCTGCTGTTACGAAGCTTACATTACAGAGAGGAAAGGCAGGTAAGAAACAAAACTAGAATAAGCAAACTATGAACCATGGGCTTGAGAGCCATGATTATAGGCATGGGCTCCACCTGGCTCCACTACCCATTTTGTAAATAAAGTTTGTAAAGTAAATAAGGAATACTTAGCAGAGAGTTACTATTTTATTTTTTCTTATTCATATTTTTAATTAAATTTTAAGCTTTTGGGGGACATCTTTATCTTTTTATCTACTATTATCAAGTGTTTATATGTGTATGATATGCATGTATGGTCATGTAAGATCAGAGGACAATTTTGTGGAGGCAGTTCCCTTTTTTCACATGAGTTATGGGGATCAAACTCAGGTCATAAAACTTGTGCAACAACTGCTTTTATCTGATGAGCCAACTTGCCATACCTCTGGGATATCTCTTGGGACTGGGTTTCCTATAGCCCAAGCTGGCCTTTAACTTGCCATATAGCCAAGTCCAACTTTGAACTTGCCATATAGCCAAGACCAACTTTGAACTGCTGATTCTCCTGCCTGCACCTCTCAAGTGCTGGAATTACAGATATGCACCTCCACACCTGGCTCTTAAATTAATTTTGAATAGATAATATATTTAATGAGTCTACCTTGGTAACAGAAATAGAAAAGGATATGCAGAAAAGCCTTTCTTTAGGCCCTATTTCCTAGCTACCAGATTTCCTTCCCTATATGCAACAAATGTCACTTTCTTCTGCATTCTTCCAGAGAAATTTATGCACATAAAAGCAGTACATATGCAGTTTATGTTTCTGTCCCCAAGGAAACTATTTTAAATTGGGAGATCAGGGAAGATTTGTAATTTTTACTAAAGCATCAATGATACAATGGTGTTAGTTAGGCAAAGATCTTAGAGTACAGCTTCTAGGCTGTGAAAACATTAATGCAAAAGCCTTAAGCTAGACCTGAAATGGTGGGTGTTTGGGGTACACTGGGACACTAGTCAGATAGTAGTAGTAGTCAGATATTTAGTAGGCTTGAGGGTCATTGATGATGGACCCCCTTTCTCCAGCAATCATCAGATTGTAGACTAGGAATTGAAGCTGGCATGGTGGCACATACCTGTAGTTCCAGCATTTGAGCAGCTGAAGTAGGAGCATCAGGAGTTCAAGATTATCCTCGGCTGTACAGTGAGTTGCTACATAAGTCCCTGTCTTAAAAAACACAAACCCTCAATCAGGAAAGTGCTTGCCACGCAAACACGAGAACCTGGATCCAATCCCCCATACATTAAAAAACAAAAAGTCAGATGCAGAGCTAACAAAATGTCTCAGTGGGTAAAGGTGCCTATTCCAAAACCTGGCGACCTGAATTCAATCACTGGAGCCTGCCGCGTCCTTATCCAACCATGTTGTTTGACAGGGTTCGGCAGGGGAAAAAACTACTTCATGGAAGCGTTTTCTGGAAACAGGACAGAGCTTATTTAGAATAGAGAAATAAAAAAATACATGGGGATTGTCAGGCCTAAGCCTGCAGTCTGGAGAATGACACATTAACATCCAAATGGGCAATTGCCCAGGTACTAGGGGCCCCTCCCTATGTAAATTAAGTTTTGCCTCTGGCAGGAGAATTCCTTCCTCTAGGAATTCGGTTTGGCTCCTATCTGTGCTTAGATCTTTTTTTCCCCTCAGCACTGGCTAGGTTACAGTTCCTTCCCTATATATTTGATGTTAATACATAAACCAGATAACTCTGCTTTGAGGCTTACATTGTCTGTTTCCCTTTTAGCAACTAAGTGTCATGCCTGCTTTAGCTCTACCTGGAGATGTCATCTGGTCCCACACAACAAGTAAATGTCACTTCTGCCCTTCCTTTGTTAACTGGAATGAATACATTTTACATTCTGTAAAGAATTTGGTACTGCTCTTCTTTGATGTTTCTCTATGTACGTAGGGATACATTCTTTGCCTTCTACCCTACATTTTCTTATAAAAACTCTGCTAAAACTTCAATAAATTAGTTCAGATTCACTCAGCCCTGAGCTGGGTGTCTAGCTGTTCTCCATTTCTTTGCCACCTCCTTGTCCACATAGCGGGCTCCTGGATCCAGGCTGTGACAGACTGCAGCAGGAGCCCACATGATAGAAGGAGAGAAATAACTTCCAAAAGTTCTCTGTCCTCCACCTCTCTCTCTCTCTGTCTCTCTCTCTCTCTCTGTTTCCCAGTCATAAATAAGTAAAATATTTCAAAAATTAAAAAAGGGCTAGAAAGATGGCTCAAAATAAAGATTGAGAGCTGAAGAAATGGCTCAGGGGTTAAGACTCTGCCTCCCAAGCTGTTTGGATCCCAGGGCCCACATGAAAAAAAAAAAAAAAAAAGTCAGGCAGAAACATCAGTGGCCTGAACTTCTGGCCCTGGTGGGCAGAGACTGGGAAATCCCATAGGTACGCTTGCTTGGTCCCCCACAGGGACACACAGTGCCCTCTGACACATAAACAAACAAACAAACATTAAAAATGTAGATTGACACAAGGACTTCTCTGACAAATGTCCACTCTTCGCCCCTGGACAGAGCTTTCCTCTATGATGGTCCCTTGTCCAGTCTGCCCTCATCCTTAAAGTCAATCTGTTCTCCACACCGCATTCTGTGTGTCTAGTCTAATCTTTCCAATGGAGATCACAAGGTCTTACAAGCCCAAGGGGAGGGGGCTGGACAGATGGCTCCAGGGTAAGTTTTTGTCTCCCAAGTAGAATTCAAATCCCTGTACCTACATAAAAGCTCCAAGCAGAAATGGTGGCGGCCTGTACTTCTTGGAAGACAGAGCCTGGGAACTCCATAGCAAGGCAAAAGACTATTATAATCCAGGGTAACCCTTGGGCCTCCACAGTCACACATAGTGCCCTCTGATATACACAGACACACACAGACACACACAGACACACACACGAAATAAATAAATGAAAATTCATCCCCTTAAAAAAAATACATTAGGGGCTGGAGAGGTGGCTCAGTGGTTAAGCCTCTGCCTTTGCAGGCAGAAGGTCCCGAGTTCGGATCCTAGATCCCACGTATAGACGCCGGGCGGAAGGGGGGCGGCCTGCGCTTCTGGTCCTGGTATGGCGGAGCCTGTGAATCCCGGGGCAGAGTAAACAAGGAGGAGGTGGAGGCAGGCGTCCATGGTGGTTCCGGAATTCGTCCTTGGTTCTACACACACACACACACACACACACACGCACACACGCACACACGCACGCACACGCACATGTGCACACACGCATACACGCACAATTGAATAAATAATAAATATATAAATAAAGTTTTAAAAAATTAAAAAAAAAAAACATTGAAAATGTCCACTCTCGCCCTGGAGAGAGCTTTCCTCTAGGAGAGTGAGTAGCCCAGAACTCATACATAGCCCTAGGTGGTGACCTTGAACTTGTGGTCATCCTCCTACATCAGCTTTCTGAGTGCTGAGATTATCATTGTAAATATAATGCCCAGTTAAACCGTTCATTTGTTTTCATTTTGGTAGCTCCAAGGTTTGAACCAGAGACCCCTTGTGTGTTAGGCAAGTGCCCCACCATTGAGCTACCATCAGAAGACTATAGCATTCTTTTTATACTTGCCTATATATTTGTATGAATATAGGAAAAGTTATTGTGCAGGACAGGGTTCACAAAGGTATCTGAGAGAACCATGATTTACTTATTTCTCTCTTTTTCTTCTTTGTTGGTGCTAGTGATTGAACCCAGACCCTTGAACATAGTTGATAAATGTTTCACTAAATTGCTTCATCAACCCATGACTGACACTTCTAAAGCAGGTCCTACAATGAGAATTCGCCATCTAGGGGCTTCGTTAAAAACTCTATAAAATGATTATCAACTTGAACTGAGCAAATGGGTTCTTGTCTGATGGCAAAGACCAAGAAGAATAATTCATTTTCTACCAAGGGCTTTCCTCTGAAAAGGACATTATCAGCTGAGGACAGAGTTCAGTTGGCAGAGTGCTTGTCTAGAAAGCATGAAGCCCTCGCTTGGATCCCCAGTACCACATAGAACAAACATGGTGGCATATACCTGAAATCCCAGCACTGAGAGGATGGAGCAAGAGGGTCGGGAGTCCAAACTCTTCCTCAGCTACATAGAAAGTTCAGGGCCAGCTTGGACTACATCGTGAAAGAAAGAAAAGAAAGAGAGAGAAAGAGAAAGAGAGAGAAAGAGTAAAAGAGAGAGAGAGGAAGAAGGAAGGAAGAAAGAAAGGGAGGGAGGAAAGCAGGGAGGGAGGAAGGAAGGAAGGAAGGAAGGAAGGAAGGAACGAAGGAAGGAAGGAAGGAAGGAAGGAAGGAAGGAACGAAGGAAGGAAGGAAGGAAGGAAGGAAGGAAGGAAGGAAGGAAGGAAGGAAGGAGAAATGCAGAACATTTTCAACTTATTTCAACTTATGTAATACCTATAAAGCTAGACATTTTCTTTTTTCAGAAAAAATTTAACAGATTTATTTACAATTGTTATAAAGTTGAACTGTTGAAATTTATTCATGGAAACATTTTGACTTGCATCAGTTAATGCTTTATCTCCTGAGTTTATATTAAAAATTCATACACAAATGAAAATGGAAAAAAATGGTGACACTTGATTTCTGTCCACTTGTAATATTACTTAGGTGCCTTTTGACCCCAAGGAGGTGGGGGGAAAAATCTAACATTCAGAGCTACTATTAACAAGAAGAGAGCAAAGTTTTAGAATAAAATGTTTCCATTACAGTAGATTCCTTAAGTACATCCTTTTCATATGCAGCATGCTAGCTGGATGTATTTTGGCATGATAATTTCACGTTTGGCATGGCTTAGTAAGACCTTCAAAAAAGGTCAACCAGAGAGGCCTTGCTTGCCTCTAGTAAATAGCTGCACTCTGGAAGCTCAGAATTGTTTTTGAAGTCCCGAGCAATTTTTGGCAGCAAGCTCAGAAAAGGATGTCTGGGAATCAGTTCGATGGACTTATGATAATGTCTTATTTAGGGAGCACCACAATACCAGGCCTGTAATGACAAGGTTTCTTCATTCTTCCAGTAGAGAGTGCACTGCCAAGAACAGTTTTTGTAGCCAGTTGTTTGCTGGGTGCTTCACTACTGGTGGATTTGGTGTGCTTTTTGACTACTTTGTAGGAGACTGCATAGAAATCTCCTGCTCACCTTGTCTCTTCTTTGACTGGTGCTCCACAAGTCAGAAGCTGTGCTGGCATTAGGGAACAGTGGGCAGGGTCAGCAGCTGAGCAGCAGCTGGGAACCCATTCTAGATATTTTCAACCATTTGCTCTTGATTGCTATACAGAAACTGACAGTAAAACCCCATTACTGAAGATGCAACATACATGGATTACAGAACATGGACAAAAACACCAGCTGGACCAGGTCTGGAAGCATCCTCCTTGCTTGTTAGCTTATATAGTACCAGAGAGCACTGTGGAAGCTACCAGAGAAAACAGACAATCAAAAGTCTCATTAATCTGTGGAATCTGAAAATTGCAATAACAGTCACCATGGCAACAGGTGACCATCAGTGTAATAGTGGCATGAATATCAAGGAGACAACAAACAGCTTTCTGATCAGATTTAAGGCCTGCTTGTCAGAATGAATCAAAGTTTTTTTTTTTTTTTTGTTAGCACGTAATATGTATTTAATATCTCTTGAGGAAGGTAAGTGAAATTGAGTCCCTAATCCCCATTCTGAAGCTTACAACTCTGAAGAGGAGAAAAAAAAAAACATGAATTGTAAAATAATGGCATCTAAATGGTGTAAGCTAATTCAGAGAAACTAGGAAATGCCCTGATTCAGAATTGCCAAAGAATAATTTACGGACAAATGCAGGGAGGTTGCCTCTTAGGACAGGGAGAATCAGACTAAAAATAATAGCTACCTTGATTAAAAAGAAGCCACTATAGGTACAGGAAAGCAATTGGAACAGTAACCATTCGATAGTTGGCTGTGCAGTAGCTACTTCTCCATATACTTTAACAAAAATAACTTCCTTCTTCTTTTACTCTTCCTCTCCTTATTGCTATTCATATTTCACAAAACAATTTCTCATCAATTATCGCATGTTAGAGGCTGGCAAGCTGGCTCAGCAGTTAAATGCCTACTCACAAACCTGGCAACCTGAGTTCAATTCCCAGACACTCACATGGTGGAAGGACAGAACTAACTTCTGAAAGTCGTCCTCTGACCTCTACCCTTTGACCTCTACCTGTGCACCATGACATGCATATTCTCTCTCTCTTTCTTTCTCTCTCTCTCAAATAAATAATAGTTTTAAAAAATTATCTGGGAATGGCGACTCGAACCAGTAATTGTGGGGGAGGGGGCACATGGTACTGATTCCATTAACAGTGAAGAAACAGGCTCAGGGTGATTAAATGCAGTCTCATAGGAGAAAATGGAAGCAGTGCTCTTACCGCACACAGGACAGGCTTCCCTTGATGTGAAAGAGCAGCGGGCAGTTCAGGTCACAGAACAGCAGGCTGCGAGAAAGACCTCAAGGAACCTGGCTAAGCCCAGTTACAGCTCAATGCCTTTCTTGAAAGAAGCCTGCACTTTCTGCTTATCCCTCTGGTTAATACCCACTTGCTCAGATTACAGGTCCCAGCTCAGGACGAGGAATAATTTATTAGTGAACAACCTCAGCAGAACAGAAAAACAGAGAGCCAGAGAAATCCACCACGTTTACATTCTCATTAGCACTGTGGACCTGCACACCCATGCATCAGACCTGCAGGTTGTCACTGGTAAGTTACTAAGCCTGAGGCCTGAAATAAATTAGGTCATGTCTCAGAAAAACAAGGTTATGTTACTCATATTAAGTATCAAGTATTTATGTGAATTAAAATGCCCAGCACTGTTTTCTGGGTCGCCTCTCTTTTCTCAAGGTACTGCTGAGTACTTAGAAAGGCTCTTTTCTACCTTCCATGCAGACCCACCTGAACACGTTGGCCTTGGTCCTCTCTGCTCTGTTGCTTCCCAGAGGGGACTACTGTCCAACTATCTGCTGTCTATCAGAGTCTGGCTCTGAGGTGCTGGGTAGAGGGACTTCAATGTCTGCCTTTGGAATGAGCCTGCCTTCTGGGGTTGCCCCTGGCAACCAACTGCCTGAATACATCTCTCCAAAATGCCTGTGGAGCTAGGGAGGAAGGATGCCCATCCCTGAACCAGAGGATGCAGAGAACAGGTCAATCACACTCCTCCTATCCTGATATGTATGAGCTTTGTCCTCTTATCTGTCTTCTCGAGGTCAGCAAGACCAGCCTGAGATTCTCCCTGAGGACACGGAAATTGAGGAGAGCCTGTCCTCTCGAGCCCATGGCAAAGATCCATGCACTTAACACGTCCTTAGCCAGTTCATATCATATGCCCTTAAATGAGCAATACCATTTCGTTCTGTAGGCTTCAACATCCTTTTTCCAGCATGTCTACCCCTGACCTGATTTCTGTGCCCCAGGCAAGGTAGGTACCCCTGCTGTGAAACCCTACCTATGTAGTCAGGTGCATTAGTCCATGCCTGGAATCCTGGCACTTGGTTGGTGGCAGCTGCAGAATTGGGAGTTCCAGGTCATCCTTAGCTATATAGTGAATTCTAAGTCAGCCTGTGCTATGTGAGATCGTGTCTCAAAAACGAACACACAGAAAGCATCACCCCAGTTATATATTTATCTGTTTGTATTAGCTCCTTGACTCTGAGAACTGGGTCATAATTTAGCAGAGGACCTGGCAGAGAGGCACAGACCTGAAACTGAATGGATAAGAGAATAAATGAGAACACAAGATTTCTGATAGAAGAAACAGGAAAAGCTTTTCAAGCCGTGGCTGCAGAAAGCAGCATGTGCATAGCAAGAGAGATGCCTGCAATGATTCAGCTCCACCTGCAGTGCAGGATGTGGAGAGGTAGGCCAGGGCAATCCAGGACAGTCTCAAAAGCTGAATTAATACATCTGGCCCAGCACAGCAGCGGGCTTAAAGCAGCACTTTAAGAAGACAGATCTGGCCAGGTGTGGAGGATGGACTAGGGGAAAACCAACAGGCAGGGAAATTAATTCGAAGACTGTTTTGACAGCGCAGACTCACATATAAAGGGTCTAGGCAAGAGCAGCGATTGGGAAAAACGCAAGAAAGAAATAAACCACTCAATTCTGCTGGATGGTTTCTTCGCGTAGCCTAGGAACATTAGTTGCTGCCTGACCTTGTTAATTATTACCCTGAGCTGACTGATCACTGAGCTCTTTGTGCTCTGAGGAAATCTTTGCTGTATCCAGCCGGAGTACTGACACTACTAGAAACTGAAAGGGGTGAAATGCAGGAAAAGCGAAGGAGGGCGTTTCAGGAACCTGTAGTCCCATTTTTTTTTTTTTTGTATATATATTTTTTTAATAGCTTCTTTACTAGAATATGTAAAGGGGAGCATGTGTTTATCAACTTTAAATGGCAATGGAGCCTTTTTCATGGCATACTCTAAAAGAGCACTCGAAAAACAGCTGGAGGATTCTGGAACCAAGTTTGCTTGCCTCCTCTTCTACAGGATGCATCTGGACTACATATGTTGCGCACACTGCCTGCTAGCTTCCCACCCTTGCTTAGAGAAGAGTTTTGCCCACAACACTACCTTAGAAGCAGTAGAGAAGCTACTTACAAGGTCTGTCTCTGAGGCCACCCTGTCTGCATTCAAATACTTATTCTACCACTTCATAGCTATTTAACCCCTCTGTACTTCTCCTATGCACACAATAAGGGAAATGTTAGATTTACATCTGCAGGGTTTGAAGGATTACATTGGAGAGTTAAGACATGTAGAACCCTTAATATTCTATTTGGTTCAAAAGATCCATTAAATGTGTGAACTTTTTTGGGGGGGGGCGTCCATGTGTAGAAGAGTGTATATGTGCCTGTGGAGGCCCAAGGGTAGAGGTCCAAGGGTGACATCTGGATCATCTTGAATTATTGGATCTTCCTTTGGTTTTGCTCTGGGGTTTCCCAGGCTCTGCCTTTCAGAGCCAGAATTACAGACCTTTGCCCTTTCTGCCTAGCATTTTTTAAAAAATATTTAATTTATTGTGTTTGTGTATGTGTGTGTATGTATCAGAGAGCACTGCGTGTCCCTATGGAGGACCAAGGCTGATTTCGGGAATCATCCTGGATTGCTTCTACCTCCTTTTGCTTCACTTTGGGATAGCCCAGACTTCACTGACTAGTTCTGGAAGTGCAGGTCACCGCCATTTCTGCCTGGCATTTTTATATGGGACCTGGGATTGGAACTCAGGACCTTTTGCTTGCGAGACAGACTCTTAACCCCTGAGCCATCTTTCCAGCCCTGCCTAGCATTTTTATGTAGGATCTGGGGATTCAAACTCAGGTCCTTTTGGTTTTTTGTTTTGTTTTTAAATATTTATTTAGTTGAAAGCAAGAGAATATGCATGCCATAATGCATGGGTGGAGGTCAGAGGACAACTTTCAGAAGCCAGTTCTTTCCTTCTATCATAGACTTACCAGGATCAAACTCAGATTGCCAGGTATATGAGCAGGCACTTTGACCACTAAGTTATCTTGCCATGCCCCAAATTCAGGTCCTTTTGCTTGTGTGGCAAAGGCTTTAGCCCCTGTGCCATCTCTCCAGCCCAGGGTAGGCTATTTATATCTTTTATAGCTACACCTTCTATGATGAGAGTTTGAGACCTCTAATAACAACTCTGAACTGGGACAATCTACTGAAATTTGAAAGGGTGAGGAGAAACAGATTTTCTTTAGTAGCATAGGAATAGAACCCAAGGAGCTGGTGAGAGGGCTCAGAGGCAAAAGTATTTGCGCACAAGCCTGACAACCTGAGTTCAATTCCTGAAATCCACGTAAAGGTAGAGGGAGAAAAACCAACCTCCAAAGTTGTCCATTTATCTCTATGTTTGTGCTGTGGCATGCGCTTCCTGACACATCTTTCTGCACACATTAAAAATAAACAAACAAGTTCTCTCACTTTCAAAAAAGAAAAAAAAAGAAAAAAGTGTTGCAGAGATGGCTCAGGGGTTAAGTCTCTGCCTCACAACAGAAGGATAAATCAAATCCCATAGCCCATGTAAAAAACATTGGGCAGAAATGGCAGAAGCCTGTATTTCCATCCTTGGAAGGCAGAACCTGGGAGAAACACACAGCAAAGCAATAAAGAAGTACAGTAATCTAGAATCATTCTAGATGTTACCCTTGGGCCTCCACAGGCACACACAGAGCCTTATGATATGCGCACACCACGGGGACACACACACACACACACACACACACACACACACACACACTCTAGATCCCAAGACCAAAGGACTACTGTGAGGTAAAAGCTGAAGGCATGAAGAATCACAGCAAACAATCTTGTCCAAAATCATTCACTTACTCTCAAATGCCCACAGTCCCCCCCCCCCTTTTTTGGCTATCCCTGTGTTTCTTCTTGTTATAACAATGTGCCTAGGACTAAGCAATTTATTTATTAAAAAAGAAAAAAAGAGAGAGAGAGATTTGCTTCTTACCATTCTGGAGTCTGGGAGGTCCAAATCATCTGAAAGTCTCCTGTTTCTTCTTCCTCTTCTTCCTTATCTGTCTTCTCCTTTCTTCTCTTTACTTATTTTTTTTAACTTTATTATTTTGTGTGTGTGTGTGTGTGTGTGCATGTGTGAACGTGTATGAGAGAGAGAGAAACAGAGAGACAGAGAGGGAGAGAGACAGAGACAGATGAAGAGAAAGAGAGAGAGAGAGAGAGAGAGAGAGAGAGAGATCTCCTGTGTATCACAGAGCACACATGGAGGTCAGAGGACAACTTTTGGATGTCAGTTTTCTCCTTCCACCATGTAGGCTTCCAGAGATGAAACTCAGGCCACCCTTGCCTTGCCCACTAAACTATCTCACTGCTTCATCAAACTCTTTCATAATTGTTCAGCAATAATCCAATCATGAGACTAGAAACCTCTTGACCTAAACATTTTAGGCTCCATTTCCAACTCTTATATCAGTGATTAAGTTCTCCTGCATGCTTTTTGGGTGTTCACATTCAAACCATAGCATCTTCAGACATATCAAACTAGTGGCTTCTAATTGGGTACCAATACAATACAAGTTTATAGACACTGACTGTACGAATAAGAAAGTCATGTCATATCCTCGGAGATTGCAGGGAACACTACATCCCACATATTTCACTCCCTTTTCTTCTGTCCTTCCCCTGGATACACATATGTCATTCCACATCTTTACTTGAACTCAGTAGCTTTCACAACATTTTAAAGATAGGCCTTTAGGGAAATGGCAACCCGCACTTCTGGCCCTGGTAAGCAAGCCTGGGAAATTCCAGAGAGAAGCAAGAAGGAGGTAGAAGCAATCCAGGAGGATCCCAAAGTCACCGTTGGATCTCCACAGGGACAGACACACAGTGCCCCCTGATACACACACACACACACACACACACACACACACTGAATGAATAAATAAAGTTTAAAATAAAGATAGGCCTATAGACACAGGAACCAGAATGAAGAAATGAAGGCAATAATTCCTTCTACAATATAACATCTTATGAAGTATATTTTTATGTATATTACCTCATATGATTTTGAAAATAGCACTCTGAGGAAGGTATTACCATTTATTATTACCATCATCATTCCTATTTTAGAGATAAAACACCCTAAAGCTTAGAGAACTTAGCAATAGCTCAAGGTCACATAGCTACAGAGGGGCAGAATCAGGCTCTGGACTCTGGACTTTTCATCTCTAAGCCAGGGATTTGTTTCCTGTGCTGGGCAGTGCCAGTCCATGGTGGCCTCTTCCCCAATCCAGGCCTTCTGGTCAGGCTAGTATAGCCATGCATCACAGTCTTTCTCTGACTGAGAACTTGTCTCTGAGTGGATTTGTGAGCAGGCAGCGCCCCAAATAGCTTTGGAAGTGACTTTTGAGAGGAGGTAAGCTAGGGAAAGCATTCAGGTATGCCAGGAGCAAAGTCTTGGATCAGAGCTTCCTTACCTGCTCTTGTCACACGTCCTACTCTGGGGAAATCCCCAGCAGCTGTGATATGGTAGGGTTCAATATTCTACCTTAACGTGGTTTGACAGCAGCTAAAAGACTGAAATGGCAAGATACTGAAACTGAAAATCCCTCAGTGAAAATGTGGTTACTTATTACCGTGTATGTTCTTTATGCTCCAGAGATTCAGAACGTGTATGAGAGAGAGAAAAACAGAGAGACAGAGAGGGAGAGAGACAGAGACAGATGAAGAGAAAGAGAGAGAGAGAGAGATCTCCTGTGTATCACAGAGCACACATGGAGGTCAGAGGTACCACATTTATCTGATATTTTGAATCTTGGTTTTTTGTTTTGTTTTGTTTTTTAATGTGGGACCTGGGATCCGAACTCAGAACCTTTTGCTGTGAGACAGAGTCACAACCCCTGAGCCATCTCTCCAGGCCCTGATATTTTGAATCTTATACATCAGCCATGGTAAAAGACATTTCATCCTCTCCTTATCTGTAGAGAGGGACTAAGTACTTTCTTGCAGAGGACGAGTTGAGTCTGACAATGCTTTCTTTGTTTCCCTCTTCAGACTTATCCCATCCCCCCTCTTGCAATAGCAACTGGGTTCTCCTCACTCACAGCCCCTGCTATAGAGTCCTGGAACACACCTCCTTTCTCTACTTTGTCCTCTCCTCACCCATTAACATCATCACAGAAATTCTCTAAGAGAATCCCAAGCTTCCCCCTTTTGCTGTGCTGGGATATGAACCCAGGGCCTCATGCCTAGGTATGCAAACACTTTACCCCTGACCTACAACCCTAGCCACTCCCCCATATTTTTATTTTCTACAATGTAGGACTAACAATTTCTTCATTACATGAAGAAATAATATATTCCTTCATTTTCCCCCTAGCCTATGGGTCCAAGAAGCATATACTCTGAGCCCACCTTGTTACCTGTCTAAACTCCTACCCTTCTGAGCTCCATCCTAGCTACTAAAGCAAAGGAACAGAATAAAATTCCTCAGAAAACAAACAAAAACAGACAAGTGTAAAGTAAAGAATCTCAGAGGGTGTTAAGGAAAACACAAACATTGATTGTCAATCAGTTATTTTTTAAGAGAGAGAGAGAGAGTGAGTGTGTGTGTGTGTGTGTGTGTGTGTGTGTGTGTGTGTGTGTGTAAGAGAAAGATACAGAGACAGAGAGAGAAGGGCATACATGTGCCACAGTGCACATGTGGAAACCAGAGGAAACTTTCAAGAGTTAGTTCTCTCCTTCTACTTTGTGGAGTCCAAGGATTGAACTCAGGTCACCAGGTTTGCTTGGCGAGCATTTTTATGTGCTGAGCTATCTTGCAGGCATTTTTTTTTTTTAAATCTAATGTGCTTATTGGGATGGTTTCCCTTTCATTTTGATTCAGAGTGCTTTTTTTGTTGCTTCCTCCTGAAGGAGCATCCTCGGTAAACCTTGCTTTTCCTCCTTTAGGCTGTCAGAGGACAGTGGTGCAGCCAATATACAACATTGCCATTTGCACGTGGCTAGAGACCATGGTGATTTCATAGCATCCTGGGCATTTTCCATCCATGAAGTAGGCACTGGAGTTCTGCACTGGGGATGTCTTCTTGTGTTTCCTCTTCTCTTCTGTAGAGGACTGAAGGAGATAGTCTGTGAGAGGCATAGAAAGTTGTCATTGCCAGAAAAGCTTATTTAGGTTTTTTGAAACCAGGTCTCCTATAAGCCAGGCTGGCCTCAAACTTGCTATGTAGCCAAGGATGACTGAACTGCTGATCCTGCTTTCTCTATCTCCAGAATGCTGAGACCACGGATGTGCACTGCTATAACTGTGTGCCAGTCTCTTTCAGGTTCCCCCTTCATGGACCTGCTTCCCCACTCCACCCCAACCTCCCCCAAGTAAGATGCTAATGGAGTTGATCCGGGGAGAAGTTAATGGAGTTGGCTATTAAATGCAACAGCTGCCAGAGCATTAGGCTGACTGGGCAGAGGGCCTGAACCCATTTATTCCAAATTGCAACCCCCATCATATATTTCAGGTTTTTAGTCTTTTCATTTGCACATTTGTACTTTAGCCAGATCACTGAGTGGCAACTCCCAGGGAGAGAACCGACAACATGCCCTAGAGTTCATGCCACCTATGTACCACCCACAAAGGCATGAAAAGAGAGGAGGAAGGACGGTGGGAAGGGTAAATGAGTGTTCAAATCCCAAAGCCTACCCACATATAAGAAAACATTACTTTAAAAGCACTGATGTGGTAGCATGTACCTATAAACCCAGTGTCACGGTTTGAAATGTGAATTGTCCCCCACAGGCTCATGTGTTTGAATCTTTAGTTGTTTGGAAAGGTCATGGCACCTTTAGGAAATGAAGCCTTGCTGGAGGAAGGCAGTCATAGTGGGTAGGCCTTCAGGTTGATAACCCCCATCCTACTTCTCCAGAGAGGTCTGCTATTACAGCTTGCAGTTTTACAGCTCCTCCATGATGGAACTGACCTAAGCCGCCTCCAGCTTTTGCTAGCCAGCCATGCCTTTTCTACCATAATGGACTGTATCTCTCCTCTGGAACCATAAACTGAATAAATCTTCCTTTTCTCCCCTTAAGTTGTTTGAGCCTCATTGGTGTCTCACAGCAGCGCAGAAAGAGTAACCAGTGCACCCAGCACTAATGAAGTTAAAGCAGGAAAATTGCAAATTGGAAGTCAGTCTGGGCTACATAAGTGATACCTTAATAGAAATAGAGATGGGGAGATAGACAGACAGACAGACAGATAGATAGATCACACTAGACATGATGGTATACACCTGCAATCCTATATCTGGTAGAAGGATCAGGAGTTCAAAACCAGCCTCAGCTACACGAGACTCTGTTTCAAAAAATAAACAAAAAGAAAGAAAGAAGAAAAAAAAAGCATTATTGGCCTAAGGATGTAGCTCAGTCATAGGACACTTCTCTACAGTGTTTAATATCCACCCCCCAGTTCAATATTCAGCACTGGAAGAAGAAAAAAACAGTCTGGTTGCAGAATTTTTCTGGATGACAATGGGTCATTTACAATTGCAACAGCCAGCTTACTGCAATGTCACAGCCTAAAGACCACTCTCAGAAGGAAAATAGCTGGGTTTCTGTTTTCTTTCTTCCTCCTGCTCCCCCTTCATCTTTTTGTTGTTACTGTTTTTGTTTTCTGAAATAGGGTCTCCCTACATAACACAAGCTGACACCTAGAACTTGAGATTCTCCTGTCTCAGCATCCAGAGTGCTGGGATTTATAGGCCTGCACCACAACACTTGACTAGGATCACCTGTCTCTGAAAACTGGCCAACATTCACCTGTTGTTTACCTGCCCTGTCTTCATCAGAAAGTTATATACTTTGCTACCTACTTAGACTGACAGCAGCAAAACAACTTTGTATTATAGTATAGGAAATCTTAACATAAGTCAGTTCTATACAGTCTATACAGACATTGTTTTTGTGGAAATCCAGGGCCGAGAAAAAGGGTATAGACATTCCATTCTTTAAAAAAAAAAAATGATTTGAGGTATATATGGGATGATGCATTCTGGGCCTGGCAGAGTTGTTTTTCTCTAGGTCTAATCCTTTGGTAGGCTGGGGCCAGAAGCCTTTTATATCTTTCTTGGAGTTGCCTTCATATTAAGATTCCTATACCTCCAGGTCTGTGCAACACATTATTTTACTAGTGAAACTGTCAAAGAATAAAAAATAAATATTTGAAAATGGTGATAGTCTGGGTGGCTGGAGAGGTGGTTAAGCCTCTGCCTTGCAGGCGAAAGGTCCTGAGTTCAGATCCTAGACTCCACGTATATACGCCAGGCAGAAGCGGGGTTGGCCTGCGTTTCTGGTCCTGATAGGGCGGAGCCTGTGAATCCCAGGACAGAGTAAACAAGGAGGAGGTGGAGGCGATCCATGATGGTTCCCAAATTCGCCCGTGGTTCTACACATACACACACACATACATTGAATAAAAAAGAAAAAAGAAAAAAAAGAAAATGGTGATAGTCTGATATCAAGTGGTAGGAACATGGCTTGGTCAAAATGTAAACTCTCAATCAGCAAAGAAATCAATCCCTTTTTTCCCCACTCCATTCCTTCCCATTCTCCTTTCTTGTAAGAAAGGTATCTTTCAGCATAATGGTGCACTGAAGTTAAATGGTAAGAGGTAACCAGAAGCAGTGGGATCTTTTATCAAATGAGAATATACCTTCATCCTTACAAGACAAGGCCAGACCCATAAACTCTAATAGTAAAACCTGAAAGGAAATAAAGGGCTATGAGGCAAATAGGAGGGAAACCAAAGGTAACAAGTTTTTAAAAATGTGGAAATGAAATTCCCAAGGAATGAAATATGACCGTAAAGAAGCCAACGGACTAAGCAAAAATCCAGCTGAGTGATGGATGACAGGACCCAAGCACTCGCACTCGAATCCCCTCATCAGCACAAGTGGCTGTCTAGACAGATACTAGACTTCTGCCAGAGAATGCAGGACCCTGGTCTTGACACTCAACTAGAACACAAAGCCACTCGGCTGACTCATTATGTCTCAAAAATTCTTGCCATCGAGGTGGAAAGATGGCTCAGGGGTTAGGACTCTGTCTTGCAAGCAGAAGGTCCTGAGTTCGGATCCCAGGTCCCACATAAAAAATACCAAGTTGAAATGGCAACTGCCTGCACTGCTAGCCCTGGTGAGCAGAACCTGGGAAATCCCAGAGTGAAGCAAGAAGGTAGAAGCAATCCAGGATGACTCCTGAAGTCACCCTTGGTCCCCTACAGGGCACACAGTGCCCTCTCTCTCTCTCTCTCTCTCTCTCTCTCTCACACACACACACACACACACAATAAGTAAATAAAATCTTTTAAAAAATTCTTGCCGGCGCCACCGCCCCTCTCTGTCTTCTCTGCAGTGGGAGCAGCTCTCCTGCCTCAGCCCCTCACCCCTGAAAATGTATACCTGCTCCAAGTTTGTCTCCACCCGCTCCTTGGTCAGGAGCGCTTCTCAGCTTCTGAGCCTACCGCTTTCTGCAGTGGTGGTAAACCGACCAGAGAGGGTGACAGATGAGGTGCCTTTCAAGTGCCTCAACAGCTTGGCAGCCCCGCATTCCCTCACCTCACTTGTCCCTAATCGAAGCTTCCAAACCAGCGCCATTTCAAGAGACATCGACACAGCAGCCAAGTTCACTGGAGCTGGAGCTGCCACAGTTGGCGTAGCAGGCTCTGGGGCTGGGATCGGGACTGTGTTTGGAAGCCTCATCATTGGTTATGCCAGGAACCCTTCTCTGAAGCAACAACTCTTCTCCTACGCAATTCTGGGCTTTGCCCTCTCGGAGGCCATAGGGCTCTTTTGCCTGATGGTGGCCTTTCTCATCCTCTTCGCCATGTGAAGCAGCTGTCTCCACCTCCCATAATTCTTTCTCCCATGTCTCGTCTGCCCTGTATGTTCCTTTTCCTGTACCTCCCCAGGAAGTCTGGGGAAACTGGTTGGCTCAGGGTCTGACAGAGGAAGACAAATAAATACCGTATTAATAAGAAAAAAAAAATTCTTGCCATCAAGCTTGTTTCCTTTATTAGTTAATATAATGAAAATTTAAGCCTGGTCAGTTGATGTTGCACACTTATTATAATCCTAGTACTTTGGAGGTGAACACAGGAGAATCTGAAGTTCAAGGTTAACCTTAGTTATGTAAGTGAGTCTGAGGCAGGCCATCCTGGGTTACATGGACCACAACTCAAAAAATTGTGAAAACTCAGAATGTGGCTCTTTGCTAACAAAGCTATTTGCACCCTTGCTGGTACAGCTGTCTGCCAGATTAAAGAGAGGCACCTAATGCTAGAAAACACAGTCCTCTTCTTTCTTAATGGACCTTTTTTTCCCTCTATGGTTGTTAGACAAACGAACAAAGGCTGTTTATGTCAATAGTCACTGTTGTAGGGCATTGGTCATCAATATTCTCACAGGGTTGTCACAAATCTTGGAATAATGTTCAATAGTCCTAACACTTAGAATAGTGCTTGTCTTAAGCAAGGTAACTTAGAAGCAGAGTTTGAGACAGATTTCCCAATTCGCTGAGTATGCCTTCAGGAGAAAATCAATGACAGAATCATGCTCATAGTTCAAAAGGCTCAAGTTGAGTTGGGGGTGTGGGAAGCAGGATAGAAACAGAATGAGCATGAGTATTCTCTAGTGTCTCTTTTTATAAGGGCACTAATCCTATATGTGGGGCCCACCCTCATTTTATCTAAACTAAAGCATAACTCAAAGGCCCTATATTCCAATACCATCACATTGGAAGTGCTTCAAAATATGAATTTCGGAACATAAAAAAGTTCATAGCAGTGCTATTTTATAAGTAGGGAAAACAAATACATACTAAACAGTTTTTTTCAATGAGAACTCCCTTCCAATGGTATGTATCTCTTGTACCTAACTTCTGGAAATTCCATTTATTGATTGATTAAAAAAAAAAAGGAATTATACTCCAATTAGCTGGGCAAAGCCTAGAATCTCCCAATAATTTCTCCTTTCCTCTATCTCATTAGGTCTTATCTCTAGGTATGGAGAAGTCAGGATATTTTTTTTTTTTTTTGCAAGCTCGGTCCTTGGAAAGTATTCCATAGGTGACAGCTGAGGCATCTGTGTTCTCTTATCCAGCTCAGACTTTGAAGCTTGGTGGCAGAGCTATTAACATTCTTTTCAATGTGCAGACAATTCTCTTCAGTCCTTGTTAGGTTCATTTTCTTTCCTCCTGACTTTTTCATCAAGAGCAACAGCTTCCTTATTCCTAGAACCTTTTCTTTTCTTCAAAGACCTCTATGTTCCAGGGAGACCTGTGTCCGAGACACTTGCCAGACACCCCTGGATTCCCAATAAAGAGGAGACTGCACCAACTGTTCTCCAGCTAAGATTCCAAGTATATTTAACTCCCCTTCCTCCCCTCAACTTCAGGACTGAACAGGGCTAGCCAAGAAACTGGCCTTCTTTCTGGTTTTCTGAGCAGTCTGCCAAGGGTTAGGCCTTTGGTTATGGAGGTAGTGCTGACGAGTCCCCCAGTCTACCCCTGACCTCTGGATTTCAGCTATTTTGATAAAGGAAATTAGGTGAAACCATCACTGAGCCCTGAGCCTCACAGACTAAGAACCCATTCACTGTTCCTCCTCCGTTCTGATGCTAGGAGAGGAGGGAACTCTCTATCTCACAAAAGATGATCTGGAGAGGGGCAGAGAGGCTTTGGTGAGAACACCATTCAAATCTCTTACATTAAGAGCCATTTGTTTGACCTTGTGGTGGGCACCTAAATTCTACCAGTCAAAGTCAGTTTCTTAAATAGTCTATAGATTTTAATTCATTACCTCAGACTGCTCGATCATGCTAACATGCATAGATTTTAATAAGAGAGCATCTAGTGTTTACAATTCAAAATGAGCAAGTCCGAAAAATGGGCATTTAGCTTCAATATTCAAACTTCCCTTTTTAAGGCTTCCCTTTCCTACAAGGAACACTGGTTTTATTCCTGAGTCCTCCCCAAGGTTTACCAGGCATAAAGGAACCAGGCCTCAGTTCTCTACTGCCCAGGCCTTGGTTCTATCATCTTTGCCTCTGCTCTTGTGCCTTACAGTTACCTCACTATACACACTCACTCCTTACAATTGCTTCTGCAGTAATTCTAGGGAGGCACATGAAAACACCTTCCTCAGGATCATATTTTAGCACACTATTCTGCAGATAGGACAACAGTTATGACAACATGGCACAATAATTTTTATTCATTGCCCTGCCCCTCTGGCCACAGAGTTGGGCCTAGATCACCAGTAATATCAACCCAGGTGGGCCTAGAGGCATACAAAGGACTGCTGCTCCATCTGCTGGCTTGACAGAGGCTCCAGATTGAAGCCTTTAATTTCTTGTAAGGCAGCTTCTGGCTCTGAATCAGAAGATTAAGATGTATTTTTGTCATGATAAAGATATCCAACCATTTCATCAAAGGTCATGACATCTGCCCCTCCCATGTCAAACCTACAGACACAGACCACAATACAACTGAATCTCAAACAGGATTGGGAAAGGAGCTGCTCAGATAAGCATTGCTTTGTTGTTATAATAGAGACTTGCACAAACAATAGCTCCAAGGTGAGAATGGGGAGTTTGAGATGAAAGCTAGAAAAATATTGACAAAATTAGCATTTTTTCCATTAAACCCTTCATCTCTACTGTCATCTTTATTTAAAAAAAAAAACAAAAAAAACACCTCCTCTACAGATTATTTCTATGGGGCCTGTGTCCCATCATGAATCATTTTGTGCTCACAACTTTTTGTTCATCTATTCTGAGGAGTTAAAGATACAAGGGAGTACATTTCATAGATAAGGATAACTATGCTTCCTTAACAGAAAAGAGGAGAATGATCCAACAATAGTCTTTCCCAAAATGACTATTTATTCAGAAATCATGTGATTCCTGAAAGTCCTTGTTTGACTGCAGTAACTATCCTTTGTTATTTGAAAGTTTCAACAGAGATTCTAATTTACAGTATTCATGTCATATCAAAACAAATATGCAGATACATTTTTTCTATCTATCTTTGTTTATGCTTTTCGTGGTGGTGGTAATAATGCAATTAGGACAGATCTTGTGTAGTCAACTGGTCTTAAATGTGCTATGTAAAGGCTAGAATACATACTTGTAGCTCAAGTGAACAAAGGATCTGTTTCTCAATGACATGAAGTACATTACATACTTGGGGACTTGGAGATCCTTTTGAGCCCATTCAATAGGACTATCAGATGGCGCACAGACATCAGCAGAAGAGAAATGGGAAATAGACTGCTGAATTAGTAGGAACCGAAATGGAAAGAACACAGAAGAATGTACCTGCCCAGGCTCTGTGTGTGTGTGTGTGTGTGTGTGTGTGTGTGTGTGTGTGTGTGTGTGTGTGTAGAGTAGAGCTCTGAAAAACAACAACAACAAAAATGCCCCAGAAGAACCCTAGTTTGTTTGTTTTTTTAACTTTATTTTATTTTTTAAATTTTATTATTATTATTATTATTTATTCAACTGTGCACATGTGTGTGTCTGAGTATGTGTAGAACCACGGACGAATTCGCGAACCACCATGGACCGCCTCCACCTCCTTCTTTCCCGGGATTCACAGGCTCCGCCCTACCAGGACCAGAAGCTCAGGCCGCCCCCGCTTCCGCGTCTATACGTGGGAGATTCTAATTTACAGTGGGATCTGGGATCCGAACTCAGGACCTTCCACCTGCAAGGCGGAGGCTTAACCCCTGAGCCACCTCTCCAGCCCACTTTATTTTATTTTTGTATGTGTGTGTATTAGAAGGCACTGTGTATATCTATGGAGGTCCAAGGGTGACCTCCTCTTTCCTTTGTTCTGGGATTTCCCAGGTTCTATCTTCCAGAACCAGAATTACAATCCACCACCATTTCCACCTATCATTTTTACATGGAGTCTAGAATCTGAACTCACTTCCTTCTGTTTTCAAGGTAGGGGCTTAACCCTTGAGCCATCTCTCCAGGGGAGAACACTAGCTTTAAATACTGACCATACCTGGAGGGTATAAGCTAGTTGTATGACTTTTTCTTAGGAGTCTATTTCTGTTTGTCCAAATGGAGCAGGCAATGACAGACAGACCAAAGAAAAGATTATATCCAAGTCCAACCCGGGGAACCAATGAGTTTGAGGTTATTTACAGGAGCATGTCTGACTTGGACAGTTCCATCACCAAAAATGCCCCACGAAGCATCTGTGATGATTCATCAAATCTGTCTGAATCACTGGCACAGCCTGAAACTTACTGGGAGCTACACCACTGAAGTCTCTCTGCCAGCAAATGTCAATCCAGGGGAGAGGCCTTGAAACTGTCATAAGTTTCATGGATCATCTCCTTCTCTCCAAAAGTGATGTTTCAATCCAAGGAAACAGGTATACACCACAATATAACCTATCTTGAAAATTCTTTCCTGGATCAGACATTTTGGGAAAGACTATACTCCCTCTTTTCACTTTCAGCAGGCTCCAGATGGGAAGATAAGTAGCTTAATATAGAAAAAAAATTGGAAACATTGACAATACCAGGCTGAACACTTTAAGTGTCTAACTGAATTCATATTTTTATTTCAAAAAGGGACTGGAAGATTTTCTAACACTTATGAGAGATCCAGAAAAGAACTGACCAGATTTAAAGAAACAGTAGGCTCAGTGGGGTGGGAGTGCAGGAGAGAAAGAGAAAAGGAGAACATAAAGATGCTTTTATGATTTTATTCTGTTCCTGCTTTTAAACCAGGTATGGTGGTTCATATCTGTAATCACAGTACTTGGATGGTAGAGGCAGGAGGCACAGAAATTCAAGGTCATCCTCAAATACATAGAGAAGTTGAGGCCAGCCTGGGTTATGTAACACTTCCACTTTAAAAAAAGAAAAATTGACTCTCCCTTAAGTCTCGCATTGGACAATATCTTACTTTCTGCAACTCTTCTTTGAGAAGCCTATACCCATGTTCTCTAGAGAAAACAGTGCCTCTCTTTCTCTTAACCCTTATGCTTAAGCCTATATTAAGATCTAATTCTGTTTCTTAAAACAAGTTGTTCTTCAATTTTTTATTTTAAAAGATAATAGAAACACGACTGAAGAGGTCATAACAAGAGGAACTATTGTCAGAAGTGGTGATTCTCTTTAACTTAAGAGTACTTTCATGCCCTAATGGAAAATGAGGATTGCATCTTCCTTTCTTTATCGCCTTCTTTTCCTCTTTCTGTTACTTTGCAGTACAAACCCCAGTGTCAGAGTGCAGTGATTTTAGGTCCCAGAATCTCCTATACTACCCTACACCCCCTAGACCTGTCCTACCCTATACCCCTGCTTCTTTACCCTGAACAACTTCAGGGATGACAGAATAACTCAGAATTTATCCTCACAGAGTTTCAAAGTCTCCTCCATGGTAACACTTACTGACATTTTCTCACTTTTACTATTCATTGCTTCCCTACAGTTACAGGATAAAAAACATACACCCACGTGCAAAGCAGCATACAAAGAAAATTATATACATGGATTCTCTTCCCACCTAGGAATGTACAGCTTAAGACAGCTAGCATTAAGCAAATGAGCATAAACATATAAATAGACAAGCAATCCACGAATGAACAGTGTTAAACTGATCCACAAATGAACAGCAAATGCATGATTGCTATGGGAAGCAGTCAATGAGTGTTTACTAAGCAGTTAATAGGTGACAGATGTTAGGCTAGGTCCAACAATAAATTTTCCAACAGAACGGATACAGTCCATTCATATATAAAAATGTCTAAATATTTAGAAGATTAAATACTAAAAAAGCATTTTTTTCCAACTAGGAAGCAGTTTAATATAAGTTTAGAAAGTATTGTGGAAGATAATCTACAGGCCTGCTCCATCAGGATGGCAGAAAGATCTAACATACTGCTTTCAAGATAATATTCAGGATTGGGGGCTGCAATAAAGGTTCAGGAGTTAAGTCTTTGCCTCACAAGCAAAAGGATCTGAGTTTGGATCCCAATTACACTTAAAAAACACAGGGCAGAAATGACAGCCAGCACTTCCATCCTATCAGGTGGAGCTTGACAAATCTTGGAGCAAAGTAGTAAGAAGGTAGAGCTATCCAAGATGATTCTCAAAGTTACCCTTGAACCTCCACATTGTCTTCTTCAGCCACACATATGTATACATACACACACCTACACACATACACACACACACACACACACACACACACACACAACACACACGAACACACACACACAATATTCAGGACTGGTCTAGACATTAGAATCTAATCTTATTGTGGACTTAGAGAAGCTTGCTTATACAAGTGACTTTTTAATGTTGAGACAGGCTCTTATGTGATCTAACTAGCTCAAACTCTCTACATAGCTAAGGATGACCTTGAACTCCTGCCTTCGCTTCCCAAGTGCTAAATTACATGCATGAGCCAATAACATGCCCAGTTTATGAGGTACTGGGGATCACACTCAGGGTTTCATGCTTACTAATCAAGCACTCTACCAACTGACATTTTAATAACATTTAAAATGGGACCTGAAAGGCTTATCTTGTAGTAGAACACTTGCCTGGTTTAATCTCCAGAACTAAAGTGCATATACACACACAATAAACGAGCAAACAAAGCTAAGAGTTGTGGTACATGCTTGGGATCCTAGCACTCACTCTGTAGGCTAAGGCAGAATGATCACTAGTCCAAGGTTGGCCTGGACTACCCAATTAGACCTTACCTCAAAACGAAGAAATAAAAATAAATTAAGCATTGGAATCTGAAGGCTAAGTAAGATTAAATAAATGGTTGGTAGGGAGAAAAGTATCTACTGAGAAGACAGAGAGGTCATAGCCAAGAGCAACACATTCAATCAAAAGACCTGGTGTGGCTGGAGTAAATCTCTCAGGCAGCAGGCAGAAAGGATCGTGGAGAGTCTGCAAGGATCAGTAGGAAGTGGTTACCCTGTAATGCTGATTAAGAACTCAGCAACTGTGAGCTGGGGCTGTAGCTCAAAAGTAGAGCAGTTGCTTTACATGTACAGGGCCCAGGTTCAATAATCTACACCACCATAAATAAATACACAAACAAACAAACAGACCCTATTACCGTACTTTGTTTCCTCTTCCAGAGGGCACGATATCCTCTGTCTGTTCCCTATCACTGTATGAATACAAATCATGCCAGAAAAGGTTGGCATGAAGTCATAGGAGCTGACACAAAAGGACAAGTTAAAGTACCCATCGAGGCTCCAGGGCTGAGCAACAGGGTTCTTGGTTCCACTTCTCTGATCCCAGAGCGTGATCTCAGCTGGCTTTCTGGTCAGTCTATCTGCATGAAGGTACCTTCCCAGTACTGCCAAAAACTCCATTCATGTTTATTAACTACTGCTCATTGGAAGGATAATTACTTTGAGCAGGTGGCAGGGAGGTTGATTTGTTCAAGAAGGCTTGGCTTGTTTTCACTTGTAATAGAGAAACCTACTGATGAGGGCTGAGGAAAGTGGCCAGGGAAGAAGTCAAAGACAGCAAAGCCAGGGTAACCACTATGCAAAGCAGCTCTGGACATATAGTCTGATAAATGAGGGCAAATGCTTCTTTCAGTGATGACTGGCAGTAGGACAGGAGCTATTCTTCAGTGATGCAAACCAGTGAAATGCTTGTCATTGTAAGGAAACACTGAAACCTGTTCCTCTCCCCCTTGAATCTGATGCTTACTGAATGGGAAAACTGGGTACCCAGGAAGGGTTCCTGCTCATATCATCAACATCATTCACCAGATTGTAAATGGCTGCACACTATGAAGAACCCAGAAAACAAGAAGTAAGAGGGCTCTGTACTTGCAAAGCTCACAAAATTTAGGTGATGCACCAGAAGGTAAGGAATAACTGCTATGTAGCTGTAGTGAAAAGGTTTCAGATTTAAGAGATCAAATACTATCCTAAAATATAAGAAATGCTAGAGTTGAGTAATTTGGTCTCAGAGCAGCACGATGCAGGAAGTTACTCCCTACAGACTAGAAAAAGCATCTTCTCCCCAGGTGTGGCACAGGGCCTTTAGTCCTAGCACTCAGGAAGCAGAGGAAAAAAGATTTAGGATCTGAAGCCAGCCTGGTTGCATAACATGACCTTATCTTAAAAACAAGAGTAAACTGGGTCTGGCTACTCCGGGTTGTGAGACAGAAAAAAAAAAATGTTGAAGGTCAACCTGTAATTAAATTCAAGGCTAGCTAGGAAAATTTACTGAAGCCCTGTCTCAAAAGAAGTGAGGAGGGGGATAGAAACACTTGCCTCGCATATGCAAGACTCTAGATCAGTCTCCAGCACCACAAAAACCAACAAAATTTGGGTCTGGAGAATGAGACAGGAGGATCACCACAACTTTGAAGTGATCTACATAGGAAGCAACAGGCCAGCCAAGATTATATAGTGACACCCTATTTCAAAACAACAAACCAAACACACCCCTTTCCCCCAACACACACCAATAATAAAAAATAGAATTTGAAGAAAAAAAAAAAAAACCCAGCAACTCAAAGCTCTTCCAATGTCAAGAAAAATATAAAATCCCAGAACCAAATCCCAAACAGAAATGATGAATAAATAAGATTAAATTGCCCAGTGCTGGGAATGTAGCTCAGTTGTAGAACACTTGTTTTCCATATGCAAAGCCCCGTGTTCAACCCTAGCACTGGAAAAACAAAATCTACCAATCAGAACATACAATTGAAGATTATTGATGGGCTGGTGGAATAGCTCTGTGGGTAAGATGCATACTTGTAAACCTGGCAACCTGAGTTTAATCTCTGGAAGCCCACATGGTATCCTCCACTGACTCACCATGGCGGGAATGTGTGCATCTTCTCTCTGTCTCTATCTCTCCCTCTCTTAAATAAATTATATTTGTTTAAAAAGAATATAAGGGCAGATAAGATAGCTCAGTGGGTAAAGGCACAGATTCACAAACCTAACAACCTGAGTTTGATCCTCAGAAGCCCACATGGCAGAAATAGAAAACTGACTACAAAAGTTATCCTCAGACCGCTACCTCTCTCTCTCTCTCTCTTCTCCTTCACCCTTTCTTGTTCTCTCTCCCTTTCTCCTTTTTCTCTCATAACTAAAATATTTTTGGGAAAGAATATAAATAAATGTGGAACCTACACACATAAATTTATAAACTGAGACTCATGTCTGCATAATTACTATAGTTTGAGTGTGAAAAAATGAGACAAAATGAATGCAATGAGAAAGTAGACATAAAAATTCTAGTGATATTATGCTGAAATAAAAAGCAAGACTCCAGGGCTAGACAGATGGCTCGGCAGTTAAAGCACTTACTGCACACGCAAAAGGACCAGAGTTCAGATTCTCAGATCCCACATAAAATGTGAGGTGGGCATGGCAACCTGCCTATAATTCCAGCCCCAAGAGGCAGAGCCTGGGCATACAACAAGCTGGCTACAACATATGACAGCTGGCTAGCCAGACTGACACTAATGGCAAACTCTGGGTTTAATCAGAGACCCAGGCTAAACACAATAATGTAAAAGACAGATCCAGGATGATTCCCAATATCATCACCCAGCCTTCACATGCACTTGAAGTCATTTGCACCCACACATATGTACACCCACTCACATGTAAAAATCACACATACACACATGTATGCACCACATATATACATGAAGAAAAGATCAAGACTCCACCTACTCAGAATCTACAGAAAATTCCAGGATTCAGGAAGTTTCTCTTTGCCTCTGTTATTCTCTACCCTTGGGTACATCTAGAGGGGACTCAAGTGAATGCTGCATGGTCCAGCTTAGCATCTACAAGTCAGGATGAAATATAACTTTAAGAAGGTTTTTCCTTTGCCAAGCTTACATGTTAACATCCAAGTAGATAGAATTATATGAAAAGAGAAATGTAGCCACTGAGTTTTCACCTTATGTCAGATATATTAGGTACTAGCAATACTGAAGCTACTAAACCTTTGTCTTCCCTGTCTTTGAGACACTAACCATCTAGTGAGAGGGACGACTTGCTAACACATAGTTAAATCACCCGTACTGTATCATGAAGGAACTGTTAGATGCACGTTCTAGAGCCACAGACACTCAAGTTTTTCTCAGGATATCAGAAAAGGCTTTCGAGAGAAGGTTAGATTTAAGTATATTTCACAGGATGATAGAAGTTCAACATTTGGATAAGAGAACATTCAAGATTGTAAGAAAAATATGCATAAAGGATAAAATGTGTAAAGGACTGCTGGTTTTTTAGTGGGACAAGACAGAGAGAAGATGAAGAAATTGGCACGAAATGAATTTCCCAGTTTTTTTCATAAGATTAATTCAATTACAAAGATCACATACCGGATTTTGCAGAATTCACAAGCATGTCAGGAGCTATTTCCAAGTCTCATAGTTAGGATTTTCCAAGTCTCATAGTTAGGATTCAAAGAGCAAGTAGGATTTCTATAATAGGCTATAATTAGTCTGTTTCATATTGCTATAACAAAATACTGAGAAGGGTTGGCTTATTAAAAAAAAGCATTATCTGACTTATAATTTTAGAGGTTCAAAGCTGGTGGCACACTTTTATAACCACTTGGAAGGCAGAGACAGGAGGACCACCACAAGTTTGATTCTAGAATGTTTTACATAATGAGATCTTGCCTCAAAAAGCCAGAGAGATAGGGAGCTGGAAAAGAGAGGAGGAGAGGGAGGAAGACAGCAACCAAACCCTGCTTGGCTACATCACACCGTGACAAAGCATAAAGAAAACAGACAACATTCTGGAGAAGCCAAACCTGGGGCTGGGGAGATGGCTTAATGGGTTAAGAGTGCTTGCCATATAAGCATGAGGACCCAAATAAGAACCCACATAAAGCCAGGCATAGCTGTATGTACCTGTTACCCCAGTGCTGGGGAACAGAGACAGGTGGATGTTGGGAGCTCACTGGCAAGGCAGTATAACCAAAACAATGAGTTTTAGGCTCTGCTTTTTAGCAGACCCTATCAAGGAAGTAAGGCAGAGAGCAGTATAGGACAATACTGATATCCTCCTCTATCCTCCATATGTACATATGGGGATACACACACACACACACACACACACACAGAGTCAAGCACATGCATACTAATTCACTTGTCAAGACCATCATTCATCCCTTCTGAGACCAATATCCCCTTGGTATAATCACCTTCTGCTGGCTTCACATCTTAAACATTCTACCTCTCAACACTGCCAGACTGGTGATCTAACTTCTGGCACATGATGCTTTGAGGAGGGGAATAAACCTTCCAAGCCATAGCCAAGAGGAAAATGTCCTTGCACTCTGTGACAAAAACACTCTGTTCGAACGGGTCCCTATAATCTTTAACCCATAGTCTTATGTGGGTAATCACAAGAATATACCTTAGTCATCTAAGAAAACCTAATAGCTTCAGTCAAAACTGTTGCCTCATTGAGAACTTTTCAAGCACTAGCAGGTTTTCCTCCCCTTGACTATAACCAACCATAACTTTCTTCATCTGTCAAATGAGGAACTGTCAGAAAACAACAACTTCTGCCTAATGCCCACACTCCATGAATTTGAATAAAGTCTGGAACTTAGAGGGGTATGTTAACTTTGAGTATACTGTCCTGGGATGAGCTCTCTTTAAGCCTTACTTCTTTTTCAGCCTTGCATAGAAAAGACAGATGATGAAGCAAAGGATTTACTTGCTTTCTAAGTACAGTATATCTTTAATCCATTGCAACTTTGTGTAAAATATAGAAGAAGAAGAAAATAACCTCAAAACTCTAGAGAGTTTTTCCCTAAAATTGTGTCTCAAGATTTATCGAAACGTCTAAATCTCATTTTCAGCCCATTAAAGATCTGGATTATGAGTGTACAGGTAATGTATTTTGTGATATATTTTTGGTAAAATTCAGGGATCAGGGAAGAAAAGATACTGTTACTGATAGATGCTTTGACATGGAAAGGATGTCTCAGAAGGCTGACTTCCACTTTAAAGAGAAACATAATTTGGTCTTAATTCTCAAATAAAAAGTGCATTTGATTTTGAAAAAAACAGACATAGATGGTCACATTTTTGTGTTTAACAACCACCTTGAAATTAGTCTGCCTCAGATGACAGCATGATTCTGGACTACCTTAGCATGAATGATTTATGATATTCATGAATTTGGCAACCACATCGGTTTTCCTAAACCTGACACTCAATACCACCTGCATGTTAAGTGAAGATTTATGATTTATAAAACTCACCTCATTATGCAGAGGTACATGAATTGTCTTCTATGTATAGTCTATAACTCCCAAGACAGATAAGAAGGCAGCCATGTCACACAATTTATGGCTCCTTCCTGCCGGAGCTGAAGTGTTAGAGAAAAACTAAAGAAATAACTGATCCATTGAAGAAAAATAGCTGTAGCTAACCTGTACACTCTCGAATGATGAAATGGCTGAAGTCCATCACTATATCTTATAAACAAAGAGGCCAACAGCAAAAGTCACTTTAATCACAGCACTGAACTTTGTCTGTGTTTTGAATGCTGCAGTAATAGACAGAATTCAAGGACTCCTCAGAGATATCAAATACTCTTGTCAGTTTAATTTCTTCCTCGGTATGGTATCTGGGGCCTCTGGCTGAGATTTCTCATCAAATGGCCCAGTCAGACCCACAAACATCGACTTCAGAGAAGACAGTTCAATACCTTGTTGTATCCAGAAGCTTTCTGTGTATACCCTCAAAGTGAAAAAAATCAAATACTAATTTGGGTTCTGAAATGCAGTTTGTTTTCAGAAATATTTTAGGAATGCAGCAGATTTCTCTCCCTGCTCTATTAAAAGAAAAAAAAAATGGTGTCGCAATTTGCCTGCATGTTGCTGATAAATTCACAACAAAATGGCTTATGGGAATGAGGGAGTTTTATCTTGGTTTACAATTGTCCAGTTATATTTCTTAGTTCAGCTTGGCAGGAGAGTTCATATCAACACCATGGGCCAAGGGAACTATCCATTGCTGAGAGGGGGCAAACTCCACTTGCCAGACTGCAAATCTGCTCAAGTATGCTGAGGAATGCTAGTTTACAAAGCAGCTTCCTCCATCTTATCTGCTTACCCAAGGAATGGTCCCACCCACCATGGGCTAGCTCTTCCCACCTCAATCAGACAACCTCCTGTAGGTTTGCTTGGTGCTTGCCTTAACTGTCAGTACTTGTCAGATGTGTCCAAAGCTCAGCTCTCAATCTTCAAGCTGACACCTGTATCTAATTATCACAGTACAGGGGATTCAGTGAAATAAACTTATGTATCTCAAGAAAGAATAAGATTTTACAGACAGCTATTAAAAGACAAATGTACAGATCCAGGTTGATATGCTGAAATTTTTAAACAAGACAATGCTAGGGATAGGGGATGTTTACTAGACACAAAGTGATAGAAGAAAATGATGCTTCTGATTAAGAGATGTTTTTCAATAGTCTAAAACTAAGTGAAAGGCCAACAAGATAGGTCAGCTGTTAAAGCACCTGGTCAAAAAAACTGGCAACCTAAGCTTGATCCCTGGAAGCCTACAGGTAAAAAAAGAGAGCTGACCTTTTTCTGACCTCCATCCGTATGCCATGGCATGCAAGTATCTATTCTCTCTCTCTCCCTCTCTCTCTCTCTCTCTCCTTTTTCACTTTCTCTCTGTCTCTCTCTCCTTCATGTCTCTCAAATCAAATAAATAAAATATTAAAAAATGTAAAGCTAAGTGAAGACAATGAAACTCTAATATTTTTCAAAGTTCTCTATCCATCAAGAAACAGACACATATATTTGCACATATATTGTCCTGAATACAAGAAGCATCTGTTCCTTCTCCTGCTGCAAAGCTCTGTAAATTCTCTTCCATCTCCAGCAGGCAAACATACATAGGAAAAAAAGAAAGTTTGAAAATTTAAAAGGTCTTCAAGTAAGGTAAGAAAATTACTTGAATAATAGAAAGGTAGTATCTGGGAATGTGGCTCAGTGGTAGATTTCATGCTTAGCATGTGTCATCTGTTGCTGTGAGACACCACTCCAAGTCAACCTACTTAAGGAGAGAAAAGGGGATTTATTCAGCTTATGGTTCCAGAGGGGAGATACAGTCATTATGGCAGAAAAAGTATGACTGGCTGGCAGAAGCTGGAGGCAGCTAAGTCATGAGGTTCAGAGGTTCAGAGCTGCAAAATGTCCAATCACAAGAGCAGACCTTTCCCAGAAGTAGGGTGGTGCTAGTTAATCTCAAGGCCTATCTCTGTGACCTTCCTCTAGCAAGTTCCACCTCTTAAAGATGCCATGACCTTTCCAGGCAACTGATTCAAATACATGAGTTTGTTGGGGACAACTCACATTTCAAACCATGACACTAGTATAAAGCCTAAGGTCCAATCCCTACTGTATACACACACACACACACACACACACACACACACACACACACACGTGCGCGCGCACACACGCTTACACACACAATTGAATAAATAATAATTAAAAAAGTTTTTAAAAAGTAGACTTAGTTATTAGATAAATTTCCTCGTGTGTGTGTGTGTGTGTGTGTGTGTGTGTGTGTGTGTGTGTGTGTGTCTGTAGAACCACAGACGAATTCGGGAACCACCATGGACCGCCTCCACCTCCTCCTTGTTTACTCTGCCTTGGGATTCACAGGCTCCGCCCTACAAGGACCAGAAACGCAGGCCGCCCTCGCTTCTGCCCGGTGTCTATACGTGGGGGTCTAGGATCCGAACTCAGGACCTTCGCCTGCAAGGCAGAGGCTTAACCCCTGAGCCACCTCTCCAGCCCCTAATAACTAAGTCTACTTTTAAGGAAATATTAATTTGCTATTTATTTGCCAGTTCTGATAATACTCTAGTAACAGCCTATGTCTGTTTAATTTAATGAAGTTGCTCTAACTCAAAGAAATTATGCTTTTTTCACATAATGGTCCCTAAAACAAGACTATAATATCCAAGAGCAGACACTATGCACTAAGGCAAATGAAGCTTTTTTGACACCCAAGTGTATCTAAAAGTAAAATAGTTACATAGACAGGCTCCAAGAAGGACAGCATTTAGACTTCAGAACTCACAACTATCATCAAGTCCCTGTTGATGTTCAGTCTTCAGAGCCCTGAGTACTGGCTGCCTTTAATCTTGAGAGTGACTTCTTCAACTCAGGCCAGAGTCATACTATCATGAGAGAAGTAAGCTACACACACACACACACACACACACACACACACACACATACTCACATATAACCATAACCAGGTAGATCAGACTTTTTTTCTTCAGAGTATGGACAAGGTGGCCATATCCACAGCTTTTGGAATTGTCTGTGAAACTATCTTAGCAGAGCTCAGTGGCACATGCCTGTCTTATGTAGCCAGTCTGATCTGAAACTCACTGTGTGGTCATCTTAAGGAAGGCAAATCTCTGGTTTTGTCAAATCTACCTTTTCTTTTTTAATTATTTATTATTTATTCAATTGTGCTTGTATGCATGTGTGCACGTGTGTGTGTGTGTGTGTGTGTGTGTGTGTGTGTGTGTGTGTGTGTAAAACCAGGGACAAATTCGGAAACCACCATGGTCGTCTCCACCTCCTCCTTGTTTACTCTGCCCCGGGATTCACAGGCTTGCCCTACCAGGACCAGAAAGAAACGCAGGCCACCCCCGCTTCTGCCTACGTCTATATGTGGGGTCTAGGATCCGAACTCAGGACCTCCCGCCTGCAAGGCAGAGGCTTAACCCCTGAGCCACCTCTCCAGCCCCAATCTACCTGCATAGGTAGGTCCTATCTATTCTATAGAAATCCATTTTTCATACTTGAAGGAAAATCCAAAACAAAACTGACTACTTCTACCTCTGCAGTATAACTGCATTATCACTGGACTGTAACTGTTCTATCTAATCAAGTGATGTCTTATCTTGATTTACAGTTGCCTTTTCTCTCAGGGTCACCCTCTAGTTTCCTTTTCTCCTACCAAGAGGCAGCCAAGTTAGTGGGTTACTACGCATTCCATAGAATAAAACCTATTAATTATCATTATACTTGGAGATAGAGAATCACCTAATTTGAAACTTATGCTTTACTGGGGAAAGGTTTATTGAAGATTTGAGAGGAACAACACTGCATAATGTACTCCAACAGGGCATAGCTAATTCCTAAAGAGAAAAGTGGAAACTATCTGCTGAAATCTGCTGCAGGAACATGAAAAATTCCAAGGAGAACCAAAGTGACAAATCCCTTAAGATGCCACATTTTTATTTCCTGAAGATAGAAGGTGCCACAGCATGACATTTATCTTTGAGGAGTTGAATAAAATATCTTCTGAGTCACTGGTTTAAAGAGACTTTGCTTTAAAAACAAAAAGTAGCTGTGCATGTACACACTTGTAATCCAAGCATTGGGGAGGCTGGGGCAGAAGATTTCAAGTTCAAGGTCAGCTTCAGTGATATAACAAGAAACTCTGTCTCAAAATTAATAAGAAAATAAAATTAAAGTAAACATATGTATGTATATATAACTCGAAGGAGTTAAATCCAATGGGCTACATTACACGTCCTAGGAATTTTTTTTTTATTCAATTGTGCATGTATGCGTGTGTGTGCGTGTATGTATGTATGTGTATGTGTGTAGAACCACAGACAAATTCGGGAACCACCATGGATGCCTCCAGCTCCTCCTTGTTTACTCTGCCCTGGGATATCACAGGCTCTGCCCTACCAGGACCAGAAATGCAGGCCACCCCCGCTTCCGCCCGAAGTCTATACATGGGGTCTAGGATTCAAACTCAAGATCTTCTGCCTACAAGGCAGAGACTTAACTCCTGAGCCACCTCTCCAGCCCCCCTAGGAGTTTGATCATCAGACCCACGTAGGATGTGACAGGATGTGGTAGGATACATATGTAATCCCAGAACTTCTATCAAAGTGGTAACCCTCATGTAAGATATTTTTCTTTGTCCTGCTTTCTGCCTCTGAAACCTAGCCTGCCCACCTGCAGCAGGAAGCTTGGGCCACCTGTGAAGGGGGAGAGGTTAGAGCAGCTTGCATAATAATTCTCAAGGCCAGAAAGTTACACAATATAAGAGACAAGTGAAACACAGAATAGCCCAGTGTTTGGAGAAAAGAGTTCTTCCTGGGCCAAACACTGGTACACAAACAAACCTTGCTAGTTTGCATCTCTGAGTGCCCTTTTGTCATTTTTCTGTGACATTAAGGCAAGATGTGAGGTAGAGACAGGAGAATGGGCTGATATCAGTATTGTTAAGTTTCAGTTCATTTCTCCAAGGATAAAACTTGTTCCTGGACTATAAGGACAGTGTACTGTGTTCAAGAGTTCCATTCTTGATCCCTCCCTGAGGAGCAATTCCTGGAAAGTCAGCCTTTAGCTGGCTCCACCTACTGCTGTGTCCTGGTTGATCTCAAATTCCTATTCAAAAACAACTGGGAAAGAACCCCGCACACACCCACACCCACACCCCAGCACCTCTGACTTTCCATGTCTTTATCATTGTTATATTCAAATAACTCTCTGATTTCTCTCTAGAGACCAACCCTAGAGATTGAAATTGGTGATTTTTTTTTTCAAATGTATACATGACTTTTGGTTACAAAGAAGACCTCATGGATTTACTCAACCTGAAATTAAAATTTTTTAAGGTTTTTAAAAAAATATTTTATTTATTTATTTACTCTATGTGTGTGTATGTGTGTGTATCAGAGGGCACTGTGTATCCCTGTGGAGGACCAAAGGTAACTTTGGGAATTGGATTGCTTCTACCTCCTTTTTTGCTTAGCGCTTAGGTTAAGCCTCTGCCTTGCAGGCGGAAGGTCCTGAGTCTGGATCCTAGACCCCACGTATAGACGCCAGGCAGAAGCGGGGGTGGGGGGGATGTGGGGGGGGTGGCCTGCGTTTCTGGTCCCGGTAGGACGGAGCTTGTGAATCCCCGGGCAGAGTAAACAAAGAGGAGGTGGAGGCATCCATGGTGGTTCCCGAATTTGTCTGTGGTTCTACACACACATACATACACACATGTGCACACACATACATGCACAATTGAATAAATAATAAATAATAATAAAAAATTAGGACATGCAGAGCTGTCAAATAGAAAGCATAATGTTAAGACCAAGATTAGAAACACTGAGAAACAATTGGCTGGCTTTGGAGATTAAGTTGTAAATTTACATCTTTCTTTTATTGAAGGGATCGTAAATCCCAACATTTGGTTTCATATTGAAAAAAAAGATAAAAATAAATAAAAATACATAAATAAATAAAAAATAAAAACATAAGACAAGAGCATGTTCTTCCTAAGATTTTTTAAAATTGTAAGAAAAAACTAGAGATTAATATTAAAAACCTAATATCCTAAAAGTAATAAAAAACCTTTCAAACTACTGCTTTTACAGGCTGTGGCAGGAGGATCTCAGCTTGGAAAACTATAATATAAATATTTTGGCCTTTATAGATGCAAATGATATTTTGGGAAATGCTTATAAATTTTCAGAAAAAGAAAAAATTAGACAAATATATTCATCTGTTAAATATAGAATTTCTTAAATAGTAATTTGGTTTTTGTCCTAAATTTTAAAGTTTAATCTGCTTTTGATATGTTTTATAATTAAGCTAAACTGCTGGACTTAACTAATGAGACTTTGTTTTCAAAAATAGGATTTTTATGAATGTTGATCTGCTTTTGATGATGTTTTCAAAGGTGATTTCAAGGCTGTTATCAGTGAATTGTATGTTATTGATGTGTTTGTATGTTTATATGTCCTGTGTTTACATGTTGTGTGTCTTATGTTTCTATGTAAAACAAATCTGGCCACTTTGATTTTTCTTTTCATTTCTATTGCGTGCTAATATTAGAATTTTGGCATGCCATTTTCTAAATACATGTATGCATACTTAAAAATAAGAACAAATAATTTTAAGAACATCTAAGGCCTTAACTACTTAAATACTTTAAATAATTTACGTTTTCTTTCATAAAAGTTTATTGCTTGGTTTGGATTTTTAGTAGGAATACAAACAAAAATATTATTGCGTTCTTAAAAGTTTTTTTTCATATATTCTCAAAATAACAAGCCTGCTATTTTTTTTAATGATTTTTATTATTATTATTTATTATTCAACTGTGCGCATGTGCGTGTGTATGTGTGTGCGCGTGTGTGTCTGTGTGTGTTGTGTGTGTCTCTGTGTATATGTAGAACCACGGACGAATTCGCGAACCACCATGGACGCCTCCACCTCCTTCTGCCCCGGGATTCACAGGCTCCGCCCTACCAGGACCAGAAGCGCAGGCCACCCCCGCTTCCGCCTGGCGTCTATACGTGGGATCTGGGATCCGAACTCGGGACCTTCCGCCTGCAAGGCGGAGGCTTAACCCCTGAGCCACCTCTCCAGCCCACAAGCCTGCTATGTTTGAATTAATCAAATTTCCTCATTCCTCTTGATTTCTTTTATAAAATTTTATCCCATCAAATCTAGCAACCAGGAAAAATTGCTCATCTAAACAGAAATATACAGGTATTTTCTTGTGACCATGTGCTGCTTGTTCTTTCCACTGTTTGATAATGTGTTAAGAGTTTTTTCTTTCAAAATTGCCAAATCAGACTCAACTCTTAATTTCTTTTAAAAATGAAGTCTATTATTATCTCTACCTTTAAATGATATTTGAGGGATAGTTAATGTACAAACAGCAGGGAAACATCAAGTAAAAAAATATATGTATGTATAGTACTTAGATGTACAAAAAGGTTTAAAAGAAGGTTTACGGGATGATATATGTTACTTAGAAAGTTAAAGTATGTGCAGGAGGTTTATGAGTTGGTTACTTAAAAAGAACGTTAAAGTATGTTGTGAAGGTTTGTGGGATGTTAGATTTATAAGAAGACTGAAAATTAGAGATGATGTTATGCTTCTTCCATGTTATAAAAGGAAAGACATTGAACCTCAGAAATTAGAAATTCAGAATTAAGCTTCATGTATTCAAATGTTTTTCAATTGTCTCTGTCTTAATTAAATAGAGATTTGGTTACTCATAAAAACTTAGCTCTGAAAGGGCTTAACTGCTTAAGATCTTATAGAGTTTAACTATTTCATTTATATTATAAGGGTCATGTACTTTAAGGACAAATTTTGGTAATGGGCCTAGATAAGAACTATAAAATCTTAAATTTCAATTTTCTCAGACATGGCCTTTATACATCTTAGATAAGAAATCGCCCCCCAGGAGGATCCTTGTAATACCATCCTCCAACTAGATTCAAGACTTCCTCAGATACGCCTCATTTAATTTGTTTCTCCATCTTATACAGTTTAAATTTTTCTTTTGAAGAAGGCTTTACAGAATGCCTTTGACATACACCTGTCCTAACCAGATCCAGGACTCTGCTGGAGTCATAGGTATCTTTGTGTTTCTCCATTAGCAGGCTTACCCTGTGGATTCCCAAGCATTTAGTCTGCCCATAGAAAATCATGGACAAGTGCCCTGACAAGATCACAGCTCTCTGCCTACAGGAAAAAGGGAGTTGATATCAATGCAGAACAACTTGAAGAGCCAGATCCTGACCTGAAGGAGCCAGGCTAGTCCAACAACCACAACTAACGACCTGCAGACATCTCTTCTTGACTATTACTGTGCTGCCCTATTCTTCAACTTTCTAGACTTAAGTATCAGACTTTCCAGGATGGTCAGTGTCTGCACCCAAAATATTTCATTCTAGGATGGATTCCTGATCTCTGTTGGACTGACTCTGAGAGTCTCTTACAAACTTGACTTTAAAAGTTAGCTGTTGCTCTTCATATGCTAAAGGACTTTATTTTCTATTTAAAATGCACTATTGTTTTGCTTTTGGCTCCTAAACATATACAATTTTCTGTTAACTTTTGCTGACATTTATCCCACCAATTGTATCTATTGTTTATTGACTAATTGTGTTTATCTTAATATGGGTACTGAGATAGAATTTATATTTGGGACAAAATTCAGACTCATCTACTAGTATTAAGATTGGTATGGTAATTCAGGATTGGAGGTACTTAAGAGATAAAATGCATTGATTAGGCCTAAAAGATTTGTAGCTGTGCTTATTTTAGGAAAATCAGCATTAATTAGTATTATTACTGCCCTTTTGTTGTCAACTGCTGCCCTTGTTTCTGTTGCCATACTAACTATAAATTTATTTGCGTTACTCCATATCCTTATAATCAGACAGATAAACCATGGGAGAAAATACGATCCCACCTATTAGGAATTTGGCATAACATAGATTTAGGACCTGATATTGGAGCTTTACAAACTAAGACTATGTTGATTCATATTGGCATGACAATTTTTATCATAATCATTGTTATAGTCCTCTTTCCAGTCGTCTTCAGGTTGCTCTCATAATCTTTCAGACAGCTCAACATAGAATTTGAGACGCTCAAATTAAAAAATAAAAAGTAGGGAAATGCCGTGTCCTTATTCAATCAATCTGGTAAAATATGTCTCAGTTTGGAAAAGATGGATTCAAAGAAACATCTTTTGGGATAAGGACATGGCTTTATTTAAGAGAAATAAGGAAAAATATGGGAATTGTCAGGCCTTGGTGTTTCTTCGCCTAATGCCTGTTCCCTGAGAAGGTCACAGTAAGCCCATGAACAGGGGCTGGACACTCTCTCCTAGATAATTTGGGTTTTGCCTCGGACAGGAAGAATTCTTCTGGGAATTAGGAGTGCCCTCTACCTGCTCTTAAGGTTTTTTTTTTGGGGGGGAGGATAGGTTCCTGCTCTTTGATTTAGAGAAGCCTGATTTTTAACTTTAAGTCAAATTCTAAATAGAGATTTCATGTCTAGTCACTTACAATAAGTAGACTTGTTAGCCAGAATGTGTGCACTGATTTTAAGGAAATTAGAGAATAACTTCTAGAGTCTTAAAACATAGGTGGGTAAAATTCCCACCTATGTACTAACTCAGAAATTCCAGAAGTATAAGACTATGCTATCAGTCCACTAGACCCTTTAAAGGAACTCTTACCCTGGCTGAAGGCCAAGGAAGAGACCATCATGCTAGAAAGTCTAGATGCCAAGACTGCCCCTGGAGATGGTATTGCAATCCAAACTGGGAGAATCCATGTCAGAAGCAAAGGGGGCCATGTCTTTCCTATCCCAAACAGCACTCTTATGAGAAATCACAAAGAAGGACCATTCGAGTGCACTTCCACCAATGATCGCCTCCGCCCTGAAAGAGACACCCAGGGCAGGCATATGGGGCCTGACAGATTGGACCCCAGGTTTGGAGAATGCATGGTTCACAGATGGGTCATCTGATGGCAATACACTTCTGGAATTCCTCAAAGGAAGACATAAGCAATCTTACTATTAAAGGAATAGAAGGATGCTATTATAGGAGGAATTATTCTTTTAATAATTATATTGCTTAAGTGTTCTCTTTAGTGCATATCTCAGTAGTGTTCCATTGACAAAATCACGCTATAGGCGCTTATGGCCCTTGAGTATCCAAGCCATGGCCCCCTTAGAGATGTGGTTCAAGCTTGGATAGTAGAGACTGCATGGGCTGCATGCAACTTCCCAAGTTAGAACCTGCTGCCATGCCTGGTGCCCATGTCAACCTGCCTGACTGAGAGGATCAACCTGGAGAGGACAACAGCAAAAGCTCATGCTAGGACTTATGAGGTGTTGGGGACTCCTATAGTTAATTGTAAAATATGTTCCTTGCTGAAATCAAAAGGAGGTCATTCTGCCTCTGTGTATTTTTAAAAAAGCAGTCTCTGTTAAAATGTAGACTCAACCTCATGGCTTCACCGTGAAGCATTATAGATTAGATAAGAGAATGTTTCTGTTAGGTGCCTTTACCTTCAAGCAATGGGTTAGGTTCTTGAAAAAAGGTCTACCCTGAAGGTGATTTTGCTGATTAGAAAATTATATGCAACATTCTTTACCCCAAAATTTTCTGTATAAAAGCTGTCACGAAAGTTTCAATAAACGGGTTCAGAATTCACTTGGCCTAAAGAGAGTGTGTGTTCTGTTCTCCACCTGGTCCTGGGAGAGCCCTGGTCTGGACGCCATGACTCTGGCCTGCGGCATCTATTAGCTTGAGGTTTCTTCCAGCCTTCAAACTATAGGCTATGTTCATTTGCAAAGCAGTTCAAAAACTTCATTCTTAAGTTCATGCCTTGAACTATCACATCCCCCTTGTGGCCACAGAGAATATTTTTGAAGAGCCTGGACAAATCATGAGGAAAGCCAATCACATACAAACCCAGAGAATATTGGTCTGATCCTTCAGATAACACCATGTGGGCCAGGTTATAGCTCGGTTGGTAGAGCACTTGCCAAACAGGCACAAAGCCCTGGATTCAACTCTAAGGATAAGTGGGGTGAGTTAGAAGCCAAACTGGACACATGAAATTCTGTCTCAAGAAAGTAAGTCAGGGGCCAAAGAAATAGTTCCATGGGTAAGATCACATGGTAGAAGGAGAGAACCGATTTTACAAAACTGTCCTCTGACTTCCACCTGTATAGCTGCACATCCCTTCGCTATTCCTCTCTCTCTCAATCAAATAAATTAATAAACTATTTAAAGAGGAAAATAAATGAATAAAATAATTAACATTGTTTGACTCCAGAATTCACACTCTGATTTTTTTTTTTTACAATATGAAGCAAGAAGAAATTATTAACTTTTTTGTTATGGGTATTTTGCAGGATCTTTTTAAGACAGGTCTGTCTATGTAGACCTCATTGGTCTAAAACTATGTAGACCCATCTTTAAACTTATGGCCACTGTCTAGAGAACTTTTTCTTTTTTTTTTTTTTTTTATTAAAAATTTAATTATACATTTTAAAATTTTTTACCAGTTCCCTCCCTCCCCCCTCTTCCCCCTCCCCTTCCCCCAGTGCCTCCCCCCCAATTCCCAGAGAGTCCTTAATTGTGTGCACCTAACTCTCCACTGTGTCCTCCTCTCCGATGACATATAAGGACCCAGTGGCATTTCCATAAGCCCTTTCTCTTGTTCCCCTTAAGCATAAGATCACTACTATGGCTGTCAATCCCTTGCCTCCAGGGGTCTCGGTGCCCTTAACAGATGCTAGACTTAACGAGGGCAACAGTGCGCTGGACATTGCGCAGGGCATGCAAAGTTCCATTATGATTGCTTTGGCCCCAACTATTGTTGAGAATCTTGCAAATCGTTGCTCCTCCCATCCTTTTCATTTTTTTTTTGAGGCAGAATCTTGCTATTTAGCCAAAGCTATACCTTCATTCCCTGAGTCAGTCTCCCAAATGTTGGGATAACAGACATATCTTCACATCCAGCTTCAGAGAATGCAGTGAATTCAGTTATTTTCATCTGCCTTCTGCCATGCCTCCTTTCCTGTCATATACAATGTAGGGCTAGAGAGATGGTTCTGAGGTTATAAGCCTTTGTCTCATAAGTAAAAGGACTTCCATATCTTAGAACCCATGTAAAAATGCCAGGCAGAAATGGCAGCAGCCTGCATTTCTGGCCCTGGAAGGGAGAGACTAGGAAACCCCAGAGATAAACAATAAAAGGGCTGAGTGATCTAAGATGATTCCTGAAGTCATCCTTGGGCTTCCACAAGCACACACACAGTGCCTTCTTCTGCACACACACACACACACACACACACACACACACACACACACACACAGAGACATAAACACATACACACATACAAACCCACACCTACACATGCCAAAAAAAAAGTAAAAATGTAATACTCTCAATTTGTATTCTACTCCAGTGTTCAGAGTTTGTCATTCTTCTGTGTTCTCTTTGGTCAGGATATTTCAGAACATCTCTATATTTAGGAGTCATCAACCAGTAATCCTGATGGAAAGCTTACCTCTAAATGAATTTTTTCAAAAAGGGAGAGAGAGATATACTAGTAAGGATAGTTTTTTTATTATTTTATTATTTAGTATTTTAGTATTTATTATTTAGCATTATTTAATATTTTATTATTTAATAAAGAGAGCCAAGAGGTTGTTTTTTGTTTTTATCTTGTTTTTAACACTGGGTCTCCTTACGTAATCCTGTCTGACTCGATACAGTCTATATAACCCAGGCTGGCTTCAAATTTACAGTAATCTTCCTGACTCAGCCTCCTGAGTGCTGAAATTCTTGGCTTGTACTACCTGATGGAGAGAGAGGAAGGGAAGAGAGGTGCAGAGTTAAAAGTCAGAAGATAACTTTTAGAAGTCAGTTCTCTTTCTACCATGTAGGCTTCTGAATATCTCAGGTCACCAAGTTTACTTGATGTGCTACCTTGCCTGTCCAGTCCTTTTAAAAATTTTTTTGAGGATTAAGGTAGAGTTTATTAGAGAAAAGAAAGGTTGGAACTCATGGACTCCAGATGTGGAGTGCCATGAGGAGCTATGGCGCCTCCATGAGAAGCAGAAATAAAACAGAGCTCATGGCACTAAAGTGCCATGAGGGGCTAGGGAGCCCATGAGAACTCATGCCTAGGCATGGAATTCATGAGGAGCAAGGAACAAGAAACAGACTCATGGCACTAGAGGGCCATGAGGGGCTAGATTGCCCCCCCCCAAAAAAAAATTTTTTTGAGATAGATTCTTACTCTGCCTCTCAGGCTAGCATGAGCTTCTAATTCTCCTATTTAGCCTCAGGAGTGCTGGGATTATAGGTATGCATCACACACTAAGCTTAAAGAAACATTCAAAAATCCCCATCTTTTTTGACCAATTATTATGTCAGACTTTTTTGGTAAATATTTCTAAAACTGTCTCTCATATGGCCACTAGGCTTACCTGGAACCAATGACTTTGAACTCCTGATCTTCTTGCCTCTACCTCCTAAGGGCTGGGATTATGTCATCATACTCAGCTGTTTTCTTAAAAAAAAAAAAGTCATTGAGTGAGAGAAAAAAGGGAGAGAAAGAACAACAGATGTGGAAACCAGAGTACCACTTTCAAAAATTTCAAAACTAATCTTATTTTTCCACCATGTGGTCTCCAGGGATCGAACTCAAGAAGCTAGGTTTGTACATAGGCACCTTTACTCACTGATCCATCCCACTAGCTCTCTGGCTTTTTTTCCTCTTATTTTTATATGTGCAGTATATGGATATGTGCAACTGCACATGTGCATGTGTGCCTACATGCAAAAGCCAGAGATCTATGGCATTTTTTAAAAGTTGTGTGTGTGTGTGTGTGTGTGTTGTTTGTATCACAGGACATTTGAGTGTGTGTGCTTGTGGAGACTCAAGGGTGACATCAGGAATCACCCTTGAATGATTACTTCTTTTTTTGTTTTGCTTTGGGGTTTCCCAACTCCACTTTCAACGGCCAAGACTACTATTTCTGCTCAGCATTTTTACATGGAATCTGGGAATACAAACTCAGGTCCTTTTGTTTGCAAGGCAAAGGCACTAACCCTTGAGCCATCTCCCCAGCCCCTTATTTTATTTTGTTAGCTTTAATTTTTTGATTATGTATAGTTCTTTTTTCTTTACTGAACAGAAAGAGAAGCTGAGAAAGAGAGAGGGGTAGAGAGAGAGAGATAAAGAGAAAGAGGGAGAGGGAGAGAGAGAGAAGGTGCATACATGTCATGGCACAAGGGTACAGGATCAAACTCAGGTCACCAGGTGTTTGAGTCTTACCTACTGAACTATCTCACCGACCCTCTGTCTTATTATTATTTGTTTTAAGACAGGGTTTTCTCACTGAGGCGGGAGCTCACAGATTGGCTAGACTGATGGCTAGTGAGATTCATCCCCTTCCCTCTCCATGCCTGTCTTTCCCTGCTTTTACATGTATACTAGGGATCCAACTTAGGTCCACATATTTGTGCTGTAGGGCCTCACAGACTGAGTCATCTCACAGGTCTCTCTCCCCTTCCCTGCTATTTTACTATCTTTACTTCCATCTGTCTCATAATTTAAATCATTTGGGTGAGGAAGTAGGGAGGGTGTCTAGGGAGTTAAGTTAGAGGTAGATTAGGTGGCTCCTGTTTGTTGCAGGATTTTATGCCCAGGTTCTTGTGTTGCAGAGCGAAAAATTGAGAGTAGAATATGTGTAAAGGATTAAGGCAGTTTATTAGAGGAGAAAAGTAAAGGAGCGTATGTCCCCGAGGATCAAGGAAATCAACAAGAACTCACAGATATGCAGTCTGTAAGAGGGGGAAAAAATCTGATAATTGGCAGGGTCAGCAGTATTTATAGGGTTAGGCAGGCCCCAGGAAAAGTGGCTTTCTCTTATTGGTTTATTTCAGTTTCCGCAAACCTGATTAGGGCTTTTGTCCCCTACGCCTAATTGGTCTATTCATATTGAAGTCCAGCCTTATGGTTGACCTCATAGTGGAGCTGTTGCGTTTGAAGAATTTAATTTATCTTCATTGGAGGAGCTCATTTATCCTTTCTGCATTTGAGGAACTCATCTCCACAGTTTTTCAGAAAAAGAGAATTGGGGGAAATTGTCAACTTTATCTCTGTGGGGGATTAGAGTGTGTTCCTTCAGGATAATCCCAGAAATGAGGGATCTTCAAGGATCTTCCAAGCATGGCCACTCTGTTCTAAAAATGACCTAATAGATGCTATTCTCTCTCGCACTGTGGGAATCATTATACTCAAGTCAGGGTGGCAGGGTTTTACAAAATGACACAGTTGTGGCTAACACCAATGTTTTCCTATTTTGAAATATTTGAAAGATATCAAACTGCCTCATTCTGAAGTTCAATTTCACTGTTCTCTCCTCAGTGAGCTGTTCTACCACTACTTAGAAGACTATCTGACTCAAGACTTACTGAGTCAATAAACTTTTTAATTCTTCCATGTGTATATCAGAGGGTACTTTTGTGTGCCTGTGGAGGCTCAAGGGTGATTTAGAGAATCATACTGAATTGCTCTACCTCCTCTTTGCTTTGCTCTGGGGTTTCCCAGGCTCTATCTATCAGAGCTGGAAGTGCAGGCCAACACCATTTCTACCCAGCATTTTTAAATGGGATCCGGGATCCAAACTCAGTGTTTCAGGAGAAGGATTTCGTGTCTCCAGGTTTTTGTGTTTAGGAGTTGGAAAACTGAAACCAGAACAGAAGCAGAGAATTAAGTCAGAGTTTATTAGAGAAGAGAAAGAAGAAATTTATGGACTTTGATTCCCTGAGGGGCAAGAGAAGCCATCCCGACGCACTGCACCAAAATGTGGTGTTTTTTGTGTCTGGGGATTGAGGCCAGAGAACAACATAAGAGGATTAGAGGAGATAAAGAATTCACAGACATGGAGTCTGTGAGGGGTCAGGGGCCAGTAAACCAGAAAAGAACTCACAGACTCCAGACAGGGACTCCATGAGGAATAAGAGAAAAGCCAGAAAGGAATTCAAGAGGTGCAAGAAGCAAAGAACTCACAGACATGAGTTGATGAGAGAAAGCTGGTAAAGGAGCTCAAGGATTTCAGACATAAATACAAGGGTATTTATAGAGCTAGGCAGGCCTGGGAAAAGTGACTTTTCCTCATTGATTCCTACAAACCTGATTGGAGCTTTAAGGCCTCTACATCTCATTGATTTGTTCACATTAGGGCCCAACCAGTCGATCTTGGACCTCATGGTAAAGTTTATCTGCAATGGAGAACTCATCTCCGTATTTTTTCATGAACTGGGAGAAGTTAGTTACTTTATCCCTGTGGAGGATTAAAACGAGAAAAGTTTCTCTAAATTACTATGGAGTGTTTCTCTGAGATTATCCCAGCAGTGGGGCTGACCTTCAAAGACCTCCCAGTACGAGGACCTTCTGCTTTTAAGGCAGAAGCTTAATCCCTGAGCCATCTCTCCATTACCCCCATTTTCTTTTCTTAAAAATCTGTAACTATCTAGATACAGCATTTTATGCCCGTAGTTCCAGCATTTGGGAGAATTCCAGCCCAGGAAAGGCTACTTCCAGGTCACCCTGGACTAGACGTGACCAAGTTTCAAAAAAAAAAAAAAAAAAATCCAAACAAACAAAAAACCACACAGCGAATATTAACTGATATGTTGCAACCAGCACACGTTTTGAAAATGCCCAGAGGCATCTTTGGGCTGCTTGGGTAGACAGAAAGGGTTCAAATAGTTTTTTTCACCATTTCCATAATTAGTTTACTTAAAGCAATTCAAAGCTGTTTGTAAACGAAACACTGCCTGGAGGTTGGAAATCCTTATGGCAAAACGCTGCAGGGATTTGTTTAAAGTTGACCCGACTTCAACAGCTACATTTAACAAAGCCTACTGACAAGATGGCGCTCGCCAAAGACACAGCCTCAAGGAGGACGTCCACTCGTGTACATCGTACCCACTCCCGGGATCGCGCCCCCCGGGGACGCGCGGGCAAACTCGCGTGCGCGCTGTAGTAACCAATAAAAGCTGCAGTTAGTCTCCCAACCCGTTTCCGCCACGCCCTTCACACATGCGCTCCAGAGGTCCCAGTCAGGTGCCAACTACGCAGGCGCACAGGCTCCTCCTTCCGCGCAACTGACGCAAGGAGAGTGTAATCGGTTCGCAATTTATCCCGTGTGACCTTGAGTCTTTCGTGCCGCGAAGGACCGGGGCTGTCCGAGCAACTGCCTTCACGGATCTTCCTCTTTCTCTCGCATCTCACTGACCCCGCAGCTGCCAGGGCCGTGACGGGGAGGCAGAATTTTTCAACAAGCATGCTGCGGAGCATACCGTAGGCAGCCCCTGGCTCCAACGACCCGCAATCCGGTCCTCTCTGGTCAGGCGACGCTCGCGCCACCTCGGCGGAAGAGCGGCCCTCCGGGCTGCAGTGACCAACCCCCGTCCTCCATCCCACGTGGTTGGAGGTTTCCAGAAGCGCTGCCACCGCCGTGCCGCGCAGCTCCGGGCCTGCGGAGCGCCTTGCTCTCCCTCGTGCTCCCTCCGTCCAGCCGCCATGATAAGTGCCAGCAGAGCCGCGGCCGCCCGACTGGTGGGCGCCGCAGCCGCCCGGGGCCCCGCGGCTGCCCGTCATCAGGTAAGGAAAAGCAGCAGTTTGCCAGAGGGGCTCCCGGCCTGGGCTCCGATCGGCCAGGCCGCGCCCTCTGAGGTCAGACTCCCGAGGAAGTCGAGGGAGAAATAAGTTAACGGACCTTCCGTCGTTGGAGATGCTGGCCTGGGCTTCTAGAAGGATTCCTCTCGGCGTCTCGAGTTATGCTGAGTCACATCCCTCTCGATCTAGCCTCGTCCCGTTGATTTACGAGCAGTGGTCCGACGCTGTTACTACGTGTGGCTCCGTTGAATGCGCTTGTCCTCGGGGGTTGACCGAGGGGGGTTTAGTTTACGGAAAGACAAGTAATCCAGGTTCCGTTTTCACCCAAGAACCGAAGGACAGTCGCCCTTCTGTTTCGTTTATTACAGTGTGCGTGGATCTTTTTGCTCTGATGGAGGGAAGACAGTTACTTAAATTAGAACGTGAAAAATAAAATTTCAACTCCTAATTTCAGGCGTGTGAACAGTTCCTCGCAGTTTTTGGTTTGCTGGTTTAGAATAAAGAGAACAAGAGAAAAAAGGTGGTGGACTAGTTTCTTCTGATCTAAAATAAAAAAGTACGGTCTTTGGAGAATGAAACCTGTAGCACTCGTGAAGTAGTTAAAAGATAATGTCCGTGGGAATAGCTCAGAAGTATCTTAAATCTAAACTTGAATACACATACTGGGTCTCAGATGAGTAGTACAACGGGTTACTGTGACTCCTTAATGTGGGTATTCTCCAGCAGGAGTTTCAAATCCAAGTTACATCTGTGAATGTCAAGGTTGTCCTCAACTTCGGGGATGCTTACTTTTAGGGCCGCTACTGTATTACACCCCTTCACAACAAAATACTGATTTGGAATCAATAATGGCAAATTATGATTTAATTCAGGAAATTTGTATATTTTCTTTTACCTGACTGGTCTGGAAAATTCATAGTTAATATCACTTTTTACATGCTAAGGATTTTTTTGTTTTGTTTTGTGCCTTTTATAAGGCAATTACTTAAAAAGTAAGACTTCCGAACTTCCCTGGGTTTCCAGGAAAATAATTGGAACAAACCCAAATTTGTTTTTGTATTTGATGGGTGATGGCAATTTTTCCCCCTTTTTTCCAGGATTGTTGGAACGGCCTTAGTCATGAAGCATTTAGATTTGTTTCAAGAAGGGATTATGCGTAAGTATAACTTGTTTTGAGAGAAACGTTAAACCCCAGGATAGTGATCAGTACATTTATTAATAACTATTTCTCTGTAACTACACATCTGTATTTGTACATCATGCAGTGTGCCATGGTTAGTTCCCCCTATTTCTTACTATCATTTTTGGAGACCACAATTTAGATAATCATGGCATTATTTTAAATGTCTTACAGATCAGAAGCAATCAAAGGTGCAGTTGTTGGTATTGATTTGGGTACTACCAACTCCTGTGTGGCAGTTATGGAAGGCAAACAAGCAAAGGTGAGTATATAAGCTCAGTCACTGACTAATCCAGTGTTTGGGGCTTAGAGGAGATAATTCTACAACCTGACTTGCTGTTGGGTATTTTGTTATTTGTCTTTTGAGGCAGGTCTCACTATGTGGGCTCTCCTCAGACTTGCATTAATTTTACTTTTTCAGAATTACAGGCCTTAGTCTATACTCCTGACTTCTGGTTTGCATTTTAAAAGCTGCCCTTTTGCTTTCTTTTTCCATTTTCATATATGTTTCATGTATGGGGTTCCTATATATGCAAATGGTTGATAACTGAAATCATCCTCAATAGTTGTTCTACCTTCTTTTTAAAACAGGATCTCTAATCAAACCCAGAACTAAACAATAGGACTAGTATTCCTAGCCAGCTTGATCTAGGAATTCCTAATCTCTGCCTTCAAGACTGGAGCTACAGGTGGGCTGCCACCTACTCAACACTTTTTTTTCAACATGGAACCTGAGGATCAGAACTCTGGTGCCTTCACTTGTTTGACAGTGTCTTTCACAGTTGAGCCATCTTCCCAATCTGCCTCTTTTTTTTTTTTTAAAGGTTTATAAAATGAATTTTGGAAGCTGGTAATTGAATGGATGTGACTCTCCAAACTAGGATTTAAATGTGTTCTCTGGGATAGAGGTGATAATTTAACCTTTGCCAAGTTAAAGTGCAGGCTAGAAATAAGTTGAGCTACAGTGAAAGAGCTTCATCTTATGGAGGCTGTTAGAGCCTCCTTGGTACATGAAATCTTCATTCCCTTACAGATTATCAAAGTTTATAGCAATTGGGATTCTATAATCTTGACAGTTCCCTGTATGCACCTGCATGTTTTTTTTCCCTGTGCCCTCATTTGAAACAACTTGAGTTATGCAGTAAAGTCTTAATCCCACTTGTTTTATACCAAGAGAAGTTTGGTCCTTTTTTTGTCCTAATTTTCCCCTCTGCCTCTGAAATTTTGGTTCCCACAAGCATTGAAGTATTGTTTACTAAGTCAACATTCACAGCAGTATAAAGCATGCCAGTTGGTACTGCTGGTGAATGTTTGGTGATTTGGGACCTGGCTATATATTAACTAAATTGTTGCAAAGATGCGGGTGATGTCTAGAACCTTAAGCTTTGTCTTATTTTGGGCAATTTAGGTCCTGGAGAATGCTGAAGGTGCCAGAACCACCCCTTCTGTTGTTGCCTTCACAGCAGATGGAGAACGACTTGTTGGCATGCCAGCAAAACGACAGGCTGTCACAAATCCTAACAACACATTCTATGCTACAAAGCGTCTCATTGGCCGTCGCTATGATGACCCTGAAGTACAGAAAGACACGTGAGTAATAGCAAAAAACACATCACAGAATACTCAGTACTGTGGGATCTTTAAGCACCTTACTTTGATCACTTTTCATGTCACCAGGGGAAATACAAACACCTGAGCACAAGAATGACTCCTTAATGGGGCTGGAGAGGTGGCTCAGGGGTTAAGCCTCTGCCTTGCAGGCGGAAGGTCCTGAGTTCGGATCCTAGACCCCACGTACAGACGCCGGACGGAAACGGGGGCGGCCTGCGTTTCCGGTCCTGGTAGGGCGGAGCCTGTGAATCCCGGGGCAGAGTGAAAAAGGAGGAGGAGGAGGCGTCCATGGTGGTTCCCGAATTCGTCCGTGGTTCTACACACACACACACATGCATACATGCACAATTGAATAAATAATAAAAAAAAATTAAAAAAAAAAGAATGACTCCTTAAAAAAAGGATGATTCTTGTATTGACTTACATAATGGTTCTGTACCGACATATATTAAAGATTGTGAGGCATTCTTGAACTATGTAAATCAGTGCTGAATACATGAGACAAATAGTGGTATAGGTTTCCATTATGTATTGAGCAGCTGTGTATATGCATAAAGAAAAATTGGTAAAGTTACTTGTGTAAACTTAAAAGAAAAATCCATTGTTGAATTCTGCATATAAGAAAGAATTCTACACGAATGGAATTAGGTTCTTGTTAATAATTGAGTTTTCATTTATCTTCTATATTATACCAGTACTTAATTACTTTTTGTTGTCAGATACACTCTGTCATATGAATAGATGGATTTATTAATTGGTGATCATTTCCCTTATTTCTATTTTATGTTTTGACTAATGCTGCTGTGAGCATTTATGTACAGTTTTTGGGTAGACCAGTGCCTAATAGTAGAGTTATGTCATATGATCACTGTGTTTCATCCTCAAATAGAACTGCTTGTTTGCAGAATAATACCTTGGTAAAAAATAATGTTTGTGTATTCATCAGAATACTATTTTTACATATTAGTTATTTTATAAAGGTTTTTAATTAAAGGATTTCTAGAAATTATCATTTGTTAAGCCATTTGTATAGTGAAAAATGGACAATAATACTAAGTTGCACTGGCCAGTTTTCTCATAAGATTTTTGTGTCTTTCAGTAAGAATGTTCCCTTTAAAATTGTCCGTGCCTCCAATGGTGATGCCTGGGTTGAGGCTCATGGAAAACTGTATTCTCCAAGTCAGATTGGAGCGTTTGTTCTGATGAAGATGAAAGAGACTGCAGGTGAGAGGATTTAGTTCATTCAGAGAACTGGTGGTTTCTCTTGAGTTACTCTGGTTCTTACTCTATAAATGATTGTGTAGTACTTTTTTGTACAAAAAACAAATTACAAAACTTCATACTTACCAGATTGCTTTAACTTCAAACTTTTTACAGAAGTGATTACTATTTTATGGGCTATACATTAAACTTACGTCTAAAGGTCATGGTACATTAGTGAACATTCACTGAAATGGTGAAGGTGAGGTTTTGAGTTTCTAACTAGTGACACCCCACCCCCTGCCACCATGCTGAATATTAAACCCAGGGCCCCTCACACATACTAGGCAGGTGTTCTATTACCAAGCTACATAGAGACAGACGCTCTCCCAGTTCTCAAAACAAAATCCCAGGCTTGCCTCAAAGTAGTAGTGATCTTCCTACCTCGGTCTTCTGATTGCTGGGATTGCAGGCATGAACCACCATGCTTTCTGGTTTTGCTGATCCTCTACCGTTTGCTCTTTGGAGCTAGGATTGCAAGTGTTCACTACTATACCCAGGCCAATATCTTTAGTTTGGGGGTCTCTGGACATGGTCTATATGTTATACCTACTTGCTCAGAAGCTAACTGGTGTTACTTGGCTCCAAAAGAGGATGATATGCGTTTAGTCTACATGAATAATTCTGTGGCCTATTCTATCTGGCATAACCACAAATAAATATTTTCGTTTTCCAGAAAATTACTTGGGTCACGCAGCAAAAAATGCTGTGATCACAGTCCCTGCTTATTTCAATGACTCACAGAGACAGGTAAGGTTATAATTTGATTAATTATTTGCAGAGAATGACAGTATTTGAGGGAAAAGACTTGAAAATGTTTTTGTTTTTCTGTAGGCTACTAAGGATGCTGGCCAAATATCTGGGCTAAATGTACTTCGAGTGATTAATGAACCTACAGCTGCTGCTTTAGCATATGGTCTAGACAAATCTGAAGATAAAATGTAAGCTTATACAGTGATTTCTAACCTGAATGTATAAGACTGAGGTCGTCATATAGCCATGAGATATATTCTATATTGTTTTACTTTCTTGGCAGTAAGCATTGTGGTTAGACTAAAACATTTACTTCCTTTACTATGTTTAAGTCTGAATTATTTTTTTGAATTCCTTTTGTTGTTGGTATGCATGTTGGTCAATATTCTTATAAAAGCATGGTTTATATGCTATAAATTCTGCTTTGAGCTCTTATGTGTATGTCGTATGTTGTCAGCAGACTTGTTACTTAAGGTTTCAAAATTATTTGCCTCAGGAAGTAGTTGATTTGATTATTGAGATAGGTTTTGTTCTTTAGAGCCTTTTGTTTTCTCTTTCTAGCATTGCTGTATATGATTTAGGTGGTGGAACATTTGATATTTCTATCCTGGAAATTCAGAAAGGAGTGTTTGAGGTGAAATCCACCAATGGGGACACTTTCCTAGGAGGTGAAGACTTTGACCAAGCCTTGTTACGGCATATTGTGAAGGAGTTCAAGAGAGAGGTTAGTTGTCATTGTGGTTAATATGTAGGCATTGGGTTTTGGTGATTTCTTTGTTCATATTTCTCTCTATTTATAGTTGTTTGCACCAACATACTTGGTATTTTTAGAGACAATAAAAATAATATATATTGCTTATGTCCCACTTTGTTGCCACAACTTAAATAATTCCCTCATCAATGTTAATATTTGTGTCTTCACTTTGTAGACAGGGGTTGATTTGACCAAAGACAATATGGCACTTCAGAGGGTTCGGGAAGCTGCTGAGAAGGCAAAGTGTGAGCTTTCATCGTCTGTGCAGGTGAGGCATGGAGAAATTCCAGATTTCTTGGATATTTTTAGCCCAAATTTATTTGAATAGCATATTCTAATTTGCATAATTGCAGCATGATCTCTTTATAGTTTTCTGGAGGATAAAAACCTTTGTCATAAGCAATTTTGCTGTCAGTTTTTTGTTTTGTTTTGTTTTAAAGGAATCCTCTATTTTTTTTTTTTTTTTAACTTTTATTGTGTGTCTGGGGGGGCAATGTGTGTCCCTGCAGAGGACCAACTTTAGGAATCATCTAGGTTGTTTCTACCTCTTTTTTTCCTCACTGTGGGATTTTCCAGGCTCCGCCCACTGGTGCAGGAAGTGCAGGCCACTGGCCAGATAGGCAGCCTGTTTTTCACTTGGTGTTCTTATGTGGGATCTGGGATCTGAACTAAGGACCATCTGCTTGTGAGGCAGTTTTAATCCCTGAGCTGTTCTTCAGCTCTGTCATCAGTGAAATGAAATTAAGAAAAATTAATCACTAAAGTCAGAGGCTGTAAATAGTGGAACCAAAGAACAAAATTATTCCAAAGATTGAATAACTGGATAACTTGTCTTTTAAGATTGAGAGTTTTAGAGCTGGGGGGGGGTGACAGTTTACTAGTAGAGCACTTGGCTAATGTGTGAATTCCCGAGTTCTGTCCCCAGCACTGCAAAAGCTACCTTTTCTTAATATAATTCCTTATATATTGTATTATTTTTAAAATTCTGTAGTTGAGTAAGTTGATAACCAATCTAGAAGATGACCTGTAGAAGAAAGCTGCCTCCCATGTCTATTCCTACAAGTTTTGTTCTGAACATCAAATTGGGTTCATTTTAGAGCATTAGTTTGGCCTCAGTTTTGAAAGAGATTTCACTTTGCTTTAACAGTCAAAAGTAGAACTGTACAAAATCCTTATTAGATCTGTATTGCGTGTTCACTATATTTCTGGGTTCTGATAGCAAGAATAACAGATCTGTGACTTAGTTAGACTAACATAGGAACAGGTGTTGTAGTTTCTCCTAATTAACTTTTATTGAAACTTGAATCCTCCCCCCTCTTCTATTTCTGGTGGTTGGACCCAGTACTATGCTCATGCTAAGTGCTCTGGACTGAACTAGGTATCCTAGTCTCAAAAACTGGTGGTTTAAAGTGGTTATGAGCAATAAGTTGAACATGACTCTTTGCTGTTATTTTTTAATGTTTGTCCTTGCTAGAGTGACAGAACTTGCAGCATGATTTTTAGAATTATGTTTTAGAGTATGTATAACGACCAGAGAGTATCTTACAAATCTTCCGGGAATCTGGCAGTTTGTGGGACAAGGTATCAGGAGAGGTTGGTTGTTTTTTATATAACTGTCTTTATTGAGAAGTCTTTTATTTTCCAGTCTTTATAACACATTAGCAAAACATACTAAAATCCTATGCACAGGATCATAAATCTGGAGGATACATCTTTAGAAGCGTATAATATTATACTTTGTAGTATAGTTTGGAAATATAGGCATTAATTAGAACATTATACTAAAAAACAGTGGTCAAGGTTCTCAGAAGCTTGGGTTAGAGTACATATCAGCATGTACAGACCCTTATTAGATCTGGGTTACATATTCACTGTTTCTAGGTTCTTGTGTGGTAGCAAGAGTTCAGTCCCCAATGCCAGAAAAGCAAATAATGATTCTGCAGGCAGACTGCAGGGGCTCCTTCATACTGAACTTTGTGGTCTTACATGAATTAACATTTCTGTTGATATTCTTATCTCCGAATGAAGGTAATGGTACTTACTTCCCTGTCAAAAGTTAAAGTTGCCAGTCAATATGTGTAATATGGATGGAAGAATATGTACTCTGAATAGTGACAAGTCAAATTACTTATTACTTAATAAACTTCCCTGTTACAGTTATGAGAATTACCCAATTTACCATATGATGGGGATTGTATACTGAATAGTGAGAAGTCTAGTTAATTATCAATAACTTGGCGCTCTGGAAGCTGAGGCAAGGAAAATTGCTGGGAGTTTGAGAAAGGAACCTGCCAGCTAGGCATGCCAGTCTGAAGTGCATTTTTTTGTGTGTGCAGTTTTTTAAACTTTTTAAATTATTTGACAGTTTCATACATACAATAAATTTTACTTGTTTTTATCCCATTACCCTGTCTCATTCCTCCTCCTCCTACTGCCCCCCTTTTTGTCCAGTAAGTCTTCATGCTGTTCTTTTGTTTTTTGTATATGAGACCTACAGAGTTTTTTGTTTCCTGTTGAGCATGTCCATGACTATACCACTGAAGAAAATGAGATCTCCTTCCCTAGTCCGCATTATTTCAGTCTTTGAGGGAGGTTGGGACCTCCCTAGCCCTTCCTCCTCCTTTTAATGTAATGTTAGATGGCCTACTCTAGCAGGTTTTATGTAGATAACCACAGCTGTGAGTTTTTAAGTACAAGCATTGTGTCATGTCCAGAGGACACTGTTCATGGCAACGTTCCCCAACCCCTAGGTTGTCCATTCTTTCTGTAATCTTCATGATGGTCCCCGATTCTTGGGAATGAGGGGTTAGTATATCTTGTTTAGAGCTGATAACATGCTCATTTAACATAAATACAGTAGGATTTACTCTGGGTGCTAGGACTACCTCAATTCTTAGCTAGGTTTACAGTGTTTTTGTTTGTTTCAAGCTGGTCTTGACCTTGGATTTGCTACTTAGTTAAGGATGGCCCTGAACGTCTGAGTTTTCACCTATGAGTGCTGGAATTACAGATGCATGCCACTGTTTCTGATGTATGTCATCCGTCTTGTATTTCCTGTCATGCCATTTTTGTAGCTGTCCAACACAAACTTCTAAAGAACTTCAACTGGAATCTTTGTGGACATGGGATATTTTTAAACTTGATGTGAAAAGAAACCACAGTATGAGTCAAATAGTTAACGAGGATAGATGTTTGTCTCTGTACAGTTTTCCTACTTTTCTATTCTGTTCTTCATTATTAATTTTTCTGTAGACACCATTGAAGATTCTGTAGTGTTTATTTCTGGGGAGATAAAAGGAGCTATTCATCTAGTGATTCTTCCCTCCCTTTGCTTTCCAAGTCTTACTTTTTTAGGACATGGTCTTTTGAGTATTAAAAAAATTTAACAAATTTGTCTCCCTACTGACATGTAATTCAATATTTCCTGTCTAGACTGACATCAACTTGCCATATCTTACAATGGATGCTTCTGGACCTAAGCATTTGAATATGAAGCTTACTCGAGCCCAGTTTGAAGGCATTGTTACAGATCTAATCAAGAGGACTATTGCTCCATGCCAGAAAGCTATGCAAGATGCAGAAGTCAGCAAGAGTGACATAGGAGAAGTAATTCTTGTTGGTGGCATGACAAGGATGCCCAAGGTAAAGAACTGGGCAATTCTCATGGAAAAAAGAACTGACACATAATACATTCTTGGGACACGTCACTTGTGTTAAGAAAATGTGACTCACTCTACAGAGCTACTTAAAATGAGGATTTGAAAATGGACTTAGGAACAGAATGGCTTTGAAAGTGGTAGGAGGATCCTTAAAGAATCCACTCGTACAAATGTTTTAAAACAAAACAAGGTTTGAGATTTAAAGACATAAAAGTATTTGTAGTTTCCATCTCATAAGATCTTTTGATAATTAGCTTTTCTAGTATAGTGTTTCAGACTTCTTGCATTTCTTCAACAAAGTGCTGTGCAGTGATGCATTTTATTAATCAACACATCATTCTGGAAACAGATGTAGAGAACTAATGACTGAGCACAGACTTACTGAAGATGCATTTGTTCTTTAGTAATGTCCATAGAATTACCTTGAGCCTGAGTTAGTGATCTCATTTATGGTTTGTTCTATATTTTTTCTTGTTGTCGATTTTTATTTTTATTTAGTTTTTCTGTTGAAACATGGACAGGAAAATAAGCCCAAAATAAGTGAAGGTTCAACCTCTAATTTAGAAGGATATTTTTATTAAAATTTTTTCCAAGATACTGCTCTATTAGCACTTTCTGTTAGCCCTAATAAACAGGATTAGAAACTACCATTTCAATGACAGTGTTGAGTCAGATTGAAATATGACATTTTGTAAGTGCCGATCTTGTACCTTCTGTTTCAAATGTAAGGTGTTATGAAGCAAAATAATTGAAGCAAATTCTTCCCAAATTTAAATGAACAGCAAGTGAAATAGTCTACTGTTATCAAAACATTAAGTATTTCACATTCTTGAATCTGCATCATCTTGCTTGAGATCTGGCTGGTGTCTTAGGACTACTCTGTCTCACTTCAGCAGTTGCTCTTGAGTGTTGAATAATAAGTTCTTTCTTTTTAATGCCCAGGTTCAGCAGACTGTTCAGGATCTTTTTGGTAGAGCCCCAAGTAAAGCGGTCAATCCTGATGAGGCTGTAGCCATTGGAGCTGCCATTCAGGGTGGTGTTTTGGCTGGTGATGTCACAGATGTGCTGCTCCTAGATGTCACTCCCCTGTCTCTGGGTATTGAGACTCTGGGAGGTGTATTTACTAAACTTATTAATAGGAACACCACTATTCCAACCAAAAAGAGCCAGGTAAGAGCTATCTATCGTCCTCATGCCTCCTGATGAGGATTATTAAATTGTGTGAGTGATGTATTTGCAACCACTTTATAAACTTCTTTGTTGGAACTTTATGTTTTGCAGTTCAGACTGGCTGACTGGGTGGTTTCCTTTTTTCTTACTGTTTAGAAAGATTCTTCCATGGTGATTAAATCAGACAAAGTTATTGCTTAAATTATTATAGGGAAGGTATTGTTAACTCATCTTCTAAAATGGCTGTTTGGGGTTTTATGTCTCAAGCAGAAAAAAAATGTCCTCCTAACTATGGATGTGAGATTATCCTTGATTTCTGGGTGAATGATAGCAACTGGATTATGTAACATTGAAGTCTCAAGTAGGGACTTATGGGTATAGTTTGGTCTTAGATTGAGAATTATTTCTTGGCCTGTAAGATTTCTTGGCTCAGCAAGTAAGGTACCTGCCTGCTTTCCAAAACCTGACACTCTAAAGTTCAGTTCCCAGAAGACTACATGGTAGAAGACTGACTTCCTTTTGGATCTCTACACATGTACCATGTTATGCATACTTTAAAAAAAATATACCTTTTAAAAAAAATGTTTTCAAGTCAGCAAAATGGCTCAGACAGTGAAGGCACTCTTGCTACCAATCTGGATGACTTGATTTCAACCCCTTCAGCATGTATATATGTATACATGAATGCCGAGTCAGCACAAAGTTGACTCATTTAAGTTGTCATCTCTTGCATAGGCACAGAGGCATACCTGTGCTCACACAAGAAATAAATGAATAAATGTTAAGGAAAAAAATTAAGGAATTATATCTTGTTAGTTGGGCAAGATAGCTTAGAAGGTGTAAGGCACTTGCTTATAAACCTGGTAACCTCAGTTCGATCCCCAGAAGCACATGTGGTGAAAGACTAGACTTCTGACCTCTACTCGTGTGACATCACAAGTATTCTCTCCCTTTCTCTCAAAATATACAAAGAATTTTTAAAGAATTATTTCTTACAGCTGAATAAGATCATGCATATTTATAATCCCAGCATTGACTTGGCAGGAGAATTGAGAGTTTTCGACCAGCATCAACTGTGTATCGAGACCATGTTTCTAAAAATCTGCTACTTCCAAACTTTCTCAGTTCTTGATTTTTTTTTTTTTCTGGAAAATTATGGCTTTTGTGTTTGTGCAGTGATGTATTTGTCAACACATCATTCTGAAAGAAGATATGTGGTGGCTTCTTATGACTGAGCACATAAAGCGTCTGTCTCTCATTCTCATCTCCTCAAACTAGCAAACTTCAACATGTTAGATCCTTGCTTGATCCCTTCTAAGCAAAGTTGCATCTTTGTACAATGTATTTGCTTGGTTGAAAACAATAGCTCTTGTGAACAATATGCCCTTTTGCTATACTAACCCTACTTCTTTTCCTTGTAAAATTAATTCTTCTAAAAAAAGTAGCATAGGAGTCATATAGTTTTGGAATAAGAACTTATTTCTTCAGTTAGTTTTTCTTCTGTAGAATGGGAGTAGTTCGGTCAAATTGACAACTCAGGAAGTTTTCTTCTTCCCTAGGTGTTTTCTACTGCTGCTGATGGACAGACTCAAGTGGAGATTAAAGTGTGTCAGGGTGAGAGAGAGATGGCTGGAGACAACAAACTTCTTGGACAGTTTACTTTGGTAGGTATTGTGAGTCTGAATGTTATATCTCTTCTTTCTATCACTGTAAAAAGACAGTATTCCAACCCCTGTAAACAACTGACATAGAGACATATTGTGTTATTTTGAAAAGAAGTTATATAAATGAATTCTGCAACCTATGATTTCAGTTCTTACCTGAAAATTTATAGAAGCCAAGTTAATGAATAGAAGCAAAACATTTGATATGTTGGTTCTGGTCAGCATGTATTGGTTCTGGTTTGTTACTGATGTGACTACACAACTAAGGGGGGACAAGAAATTTATTACAAGATGCAATTCTTGGTTACACTTAATCAACATGGCAGGAGAATGCATACCAGCATCAGGATCAAGAGAACTGGCCACACTGTTATTCTCAGGAATTGTCGAGAAAGGGACACACTTTCTTATTTGGCCATTTTCTTGGCCAGCATGCCTATATACCAAAATACTGAGCCACCTCTCCATTTTATATACCAGTTCATTCATTCACTATGAACTGGATCTTCCCACATTAGTTAAATAATCTCCTGCTATTAATTTTTCATAGTGTTCCAGAAAGGCTCAACTCTCATTTTTCAAGTTGACACTTGTATATATACCAGATGATACAAACTACACTTGTAGAAAAGATTACTCTTATTTATTGTGTCCTCCAGACCATATAACCATTATGTTTATTTGCTATAGTGAACTTAAACTGGCAGAAGAATCCTTGTTGATTTCAGAAAGCACTGGTAGTATATCACTTATAAACTCAGGCTGTTGTATGTTAAGTGAAGATATCACTTGTTCTAGGATGCAAGTGATTTGTTAGGTGGATTTCTGTGCTCTTACTCTGCATATTTATTTTAGATTGGAATTCCCCCAGCCCCTCGTGGAGTCCCTCAGATTGAAGTTACATTTGACATTGATGCCAATGGGATCGTACATGTTTCTGCCAAAGATAAGGGCACAGGACGTGAACAGCAGAGTAAGTCTTCACTTATGTTACCAAAGTGAAGTGAGGGACTGAGAATTTAGTGGTAGAGTACTTGTCTAACATACGTTATGCATTGAGTTGGGCACCAGCACCAACTAAGGAACAGACCTCCCTTCATCATTGTTGCATGTCTTTTCTCCCCCATGCCAGGGGAGCAGATAATAACTCTCTATCCTTTTCAGAGATTCATGTTTACAAGGGCAGTGCTTATGACAGAGACAAACAGGCAAAGCACTTAGTTTGTGGACTGCTGAAGTTGTAGTAAGCAGGCAGACCAGTTGATTTGTGTTTCAGAATCTTACCATTTTGCTATTATAGGACAAGAGGTTATTTTTATAGTTCTCTTTTAGATTGGCTACTTTAAGTAGTATTAGTCTTTATTAATGTAGTAGAGGAGAGAATTTAAGAGATATCTGTTTCCTTGTTTTTTTACTACAGTTGTAATCCAATCTTCTGGTGGATTAAGCAAAGATGATATTGAAAATATGGTTAAAAATGCAGAGAAGTATGCAGAGGAAGATAGGAGAAAGAAGGTGATTATTTTTGTTTTTCTTTTGGTTTTGTTGAAATAATGCTGTCACTGATCTCACTTCCCATCTATTAAATTTCTTTTTCTATATAATAAAATTATTTACTTAAAATTAATAGAATAATAATTTCCTTCCCATATTCCATCTGTTACTTCTTTACGTTCTAATTTGTGCAGAATGTCTTTGTTGTTCGATGTGAGGTTACATTATGTAGTACAGGATGGCCTTGAACTCCTGGCTTACATGTTAAGACACGAACCGGGCGTGTAGTATTTTTGTTCCTTAATCTTCCCCTGTGAAAAATTCTCAAAGCCATCACAGATATCTCAGCACAGTGATTCCTCCTTCACTTTATTTTTACCTGAACTGTGTGCAGCAAATTTACTGTCTGTCCTGTTTTGCTTTGAAAATTCTTCAAACTTTGGTTAATTGTAAAGTAAGTCATTTAATTCATACTTTCTCAGGAACGAGTTGAAGCAGTTAATATGGCTGAAGGAATTATTCATGACACAGAAACCAAGATGGAGGAATTCAAGGACCAGCTGCCTGCTGATGAAGTAAGTTACTTTAAAAACAGTTTAAGAGGGGCTGGAGAGGTGGCTCAGGGGTTAAGCCACTGCCTTGCAGGTGGGAGGTCCTGAGTTCGGATCCTAGAGCCCCACATATAGACACGGGGCAGGGCGGCCTGCGTTTCTGGTCCTGGTTGGGCGGAGCCTGTGAATCCCGGGGCAGAGTAAACGATGAGGTGGAGGTGGTCCATGGTGGTTCCCGAATTCTGTGGTTCTACACACACACACATACATACACACATGAGCACATATGCATACACGCACAATTGAATAAATAATAAAAAATTATTGAAAAAGTTTAAGAAGGTTTGCACATTGAAGTTCCCTTTTCTGTGTATATAATAGGATTCAATTTTTTTTTCCTGTTTTTTTAATGTGGGGCACGCTCACATGTGTGGATACACATGTTTGCATTTGCACATGAATCCATAAGATTCCTGAGGTTGATAATGGGAGTCATCCTTGAGGCTAGATCTCTAAAGTAAGAGTTTGCCTCTAGGGTAATCTAGCTAAGGAGCTTACTTTGGAGACTCCTAGGTTCTACTTCCAGATTGGAATTACAGTTGATTCACCATACCCGTGTAGCATTTTGAGTGGATCTGGAAACTTGAATTGTGGTCCTTTTTTCTTGCAAAGCAAGCACTTTCCAACTGCTGACTCACCTTCCTATCCTGAGATTATTCTTTATAGCTCAATAATTGGTGAGACAGGAGATTGAGAAAGTGAAGATTTTTGCTTTCCCTTTTTCTTTACTTTTTTTTTTTTTTCTTTTTTAGTGCAACAAACTAAAAGAAGAGATTTCCAAAATGAGAGAACTCCTGGCTCGAAAAGACAGTGAAACAGGAGAAAACATTAGGCAGGCAGCTTCTTCCCTTCAGCAGGCGTCATTGAAGCTCTTCGAAATGGCTTATAAAAAGGTACAAAGGCTAAAAGGGTATTGTGGTTGTAACTTTTTTATTGTTTGTGTTTAATTGTAACGTGTGAAATTGAGAATGTTAGAACAGAAATGTCAACTCGATTGTCAGAGGAAATACCAGGTATGCAAGATAAAGGCAAGGGAAATGATAGAAACACAAAATGAGGTGTATGTGAAAGGTATAGGGTAAACTGTTGAGTCTGAATGTTTCTCCAATATTTTCTTAACAGATGGCATCTGAGCGAGAAGGATCTGGAAGTTCTGGCACTGGGGAACAAAAGGAAGATCAAAAGGAGGAAAAACAGTAGTAGTAGCACTGTATTTTGGAGCCGAAAGTACAACATGCTATGAAGCTTAGGAGTAAAGGGATTTCCTGAGCAGAAAGGGGCAAATTTCAGTCTTACTGTGTTTTTGCAGTATTCTATATATAATTTCCTTAATATGTAAATTTAGTGACAATTAAGCTAACTCATTTAAGCGATAAAACCAGCAGTAGCGAGTTCATAATGTTCTGTCCCTACCTTGTTATTTTTCAGCTGCATGTAAAATGGGGGCGGGGGGGAGTACTATTTACCAATCATTATAAAGGTATATTACTGGTTTGTGCTGATGTGGCCATATTTTCAAAGGGTGAAATTCATTACACATACCATGAAGGTAATCTTTCATGAACCTTGAATGAAACCATATGGAGATCTTTGTTGTCCAAGAGTATTGCTATAAAGAATGATCTATAGGGCTGGTCTATCAACTGAGACCTTGGAAGGCAAAAAGCTACCTATGCTATGTTTATCAAAGTGCAGAAGCTAGAACCATACCAAACTAAGCTGCTAAGAAGAGCTTTTAAAATAGAAGAAGGTAGTGATAAAGTTCCCCATGGTCTTAAGACATACTTTTCTAGCTACTCTCTTGGCCCATGTCTGGCCTATATCCTTGATGATTGTTCTTTTTGATCCATTCAGGATTTTTTTAAAAAAAATAAAAACATAGAAAGCATCTTGTCTTGTTTGCTAATGTTAGTGGCCTCAGGACGGTACATTTCCCAAGAATTTTCTAACTGGCTAAAAAAATAAAAACAAATTGAAGACCTGGAGGGACTTATTTAAATACTGGCATAAACAAATCTAGTTAGAAGTTTGCTTGAATTTTATTGTTTGAACGATTTGGCAGGTGTGGGATTACAAATGTAGGTCAGAGGACAACCTTTTGGATTTGTCTACTAACACCTTAATGTGGGCTTGGGATTGAATTCATTTCAGCCTTGTGCAACAAGCATCTTCATCTGCTGAGCCAACTCACCAGTCATTTCAAATTTCTTTCTTTCTGTCTTTTGAGAGAGAGATGCCTGTACATATACCATGTGGGCTTCCAGGGATTGAACTCAAGTTACTGGGTTTGTAAATAGGTTCCTTGCCCAGTCCTCCATTTCTATCCAATATAAGAAGTAAGGTTATTCTAGGATAGTTTTCAGCTTCAGCAAAAAAAAAAAAATCAGTTGATTTGAAGAAACTGGCATTTAGTGTTAAGTCTTAAAGAATGACTTTTCAGTGATTCAAAAATAAAAAGCTGGGTCTGTCGACGTCAGTGAGTAAGAGTCCTTGTTGCACAGTATGAGGATTTGAATTCACATCCCAGTGCAAAGGATGTAGCTATGTACCACTTACAACCCCAGAACTGGAGGATCAGTGAGAGACCCTGTCTCAAAAATAAGACAAAAAGCAATAGAGTAGGACACCCCACATTCTTTTCTAACTTCCATGTATAAACTGCAAGCACATGTACATATACCACACTGACAGAAAAAAAGCAGGAGCAAAAAATCATTGTATTTTAATTTTTCATCCTCAGTGAATTGTGCTGTCTAGCTATGTCCTTTGAAGAGAGGATTATGCTTCACATGGCCGAAGGCAAACAGCATTTGTAAGGCCTTGCTGTTTACTTTTTTTAGGTCTGAGTGTCCAGGCTCACCCTCCAGTGGTATCCTAGCTCAACTCCCATGAGCTGGGACTTCTGGTGTCAATAATACTTGTATGGATTTGGAGACTATTTACCATTTCTGGTTGGTCCTCTCTTACTGAATACTTCTGTTGTGCCTTAATCATGGTAGCTAAAAATGTCCTCTGAGATTTCTCTACTTAAGAATTACTGCCATGTATTAGTCAAGGTCAATTCTTGAAATTAGGAAAAATAGCCAAGCATCTCCTGAATAGCACTCGGTTTGTATTATTAGGAGGTTAAAAGTACTTATAGCTGCTGTCTCAAAGTTCGCATGTGGGGGGGCTGGAGAGGTGGCTCAGAGGTTAAGCCTCTGCCTTGCAAGTGGAAGGTCCTGAGTTCGGATCCTAGACCCCACGTATAGATGCCAGGCGGAAGCGGGGGCGGCCTGCGTTTCTGGTCCTGGTAGGGCGGAGCGTGTGAATCCCAGGGCAGAGTAAACGAGGAGGTGGAGGCGTCCATGGTGGTTCCTGAATTCGTCCGTGGTTCTACACACGCATACACGCACATACACGCGCACAATTGAATAAAAAAAAAATTTTAAAAAAGTTCGCATGTGGGTATGCATGAAGATACTGTACTTCATGTATCTATACAAATTGCTCTGAATGTTTTTTGTAGTAGTCCATTTGCTATAAGGAATTAGCTAGTTATAGAATAGAATTCCACAATTTTACTGGCTGGAGACCCAAGAACAATGTGCCTCAGCCCAAGGTTCAAATATAATGCTTCAGCTGAAGCTAGCAAGGACTTCTAATTTGTCCTTATGTTCTGTTTGGCCCTTTATGATGCACAAAGCAAACTGCTTTACTGTAAAGTCAAGTCTGTGGTCATTGTCTCTTGATTAGAACCAAAGATACCTTTCTAATTTTTCTTACTCCAATCTCCTTTTTTGACTTGTAGTTGCAAAGTAAATACACTGGTTAAGGTTGCTCAAACAAAAACCTACAGTCAACAAATCTAGCAAAGCATAAACTAAATAGCATCTACTTTAATTGTAAGTTTCATGTGTCCCAACATGTCTTCCCACCCTCACTTCATTGCTGTCTTGGCTTTTTCTCACAGCTGTTGCATTGTCATCAGTCCCTGCGCAAAACTGTTAACTATGCTTGGAGGTTTCATAAAATCTAGCTACTCATTATCTCTGTCCATTTCCAGTTTCATCTTGTAATCTTTGTCCTTGATAATTGTCTTCCTAGGAATAGGGTTAGGAAATGCAGTAGCAACTCCCTTGAAATCCCTGTCGTTGCTCATACTACTATTAGCATGCATAAGCAAACACCCACCTCCACCAAAATAACAAACTTGTTAAAACTAAAGCTTTTGTGTGAGTGTGTGTACTTGCACACCTGTGGATTTCCAAAGGTGACTTCAGGAATCATCTTAGATTGTACTACCTCTTTGTTCTGGGATTTCTCAGGCTCTGACTTCCAAGGTTGAAGTTCAGGTCACCATCTCTCCCCATCCCACTTTTTTTTACATGAGATCAGAGATCTGAACTCAGGACTTTCTACTTACAGGGCAGAAGCTTAACCATGAGCTATCTCACCAATTGGAAGCCAAAACTTATTTTTTAAGGTATTTTCCTTTTATACAAATATGTATGGTTGCCCATGCCCCTCCCCCTCTTTTCCATCCTACCCTCCCTTCACCAATCCATTCTCTATGTCTTCCACTCTCCCACCCTTGGGCTGTTTGCTTGTTTGAGTTGCAGGGGTCCCTTCAGGTTTTCTGCTCTAGTAGGGGCTCAGACTGGAATAATGGGGGGGGGGTCTTTGTTTTTTAAATCCCATCCCTGTGCCATCTTGGAAATATTTTGACAAGGTCTTCACTATGTAGCCCAGCCTAGCCTCAAAGCAATTCTCAGTACCCCAAATGCTGTGATTATTATTATGTGCCAGCCACCACACATGGCTGAATTTTCACACACACACACTTTTTGGTATTGAGAATTGAACACAGGGTTAAGCATGCTAGTCAAGTACTCTCCCACAGGTATTCCCATTCCCAGGTGATAGTATTGGTGTGTGTGTATCACTAAGGATCAAACCCATGATTTTGTTTCATACAAGCTGTATAGCTATAGTCCAAAACAAAGGTGTTTTTTTTTTCTGCCAATCTTTAACTTGCCTTTTTATTATCTTTTTTAATACATTTTTTATTATTTCCGCTCATACAAACTTAATAGGTAGACCAGTTCCCTCCCTCGCTTCTCCTCCCCCCGAACCTCCTACTCCCCCTCTCTCCCTCCCCATCCCCCAATGCCTCCCCCCAATTCCCAGAGAGTCCTTTATTGTGTATGCCTAACTCTCCTTGGTCCTCCTCTCCGATGACGTACAAGGACCCAGTGGCATTTCCCTGAATCCTTTCTCGTGTTCCCCTTAAGCACAGGAACACTACTGTGGCTGTCATCCCTTGCCTCCAAGGATCTTGGTGCCTTTAGCTGATGCTAGACTTTGTGAGGTCAATAGTGTGTTGGACATTGCGCAGGGCATGCAAAGTCCTATTATGATTACTTCGGCCCTAACTAGTGTGGAGAATCTTGCAAATCATTGCTCCTCCCATCCTTTTGTTCTTACAATCTTACCGCCCCCTCTTCTGCAAATGTCCCTGAGCTTCAGGATGGGGGGAGATTAGGCTGGCCTAGTTCTATTGTAGTTTGTTGATTTTCTTTTGCAGTTTTGCTGCTCCTGCAATGCCCTTCACTCCATCCTGATCTTTTTTTCTTAAGAAAAGGTCTCATGTAGCTCAGGCTGGACTCAAACTACATAGTTGAAAATAGCCTTGAATGTGGTGTGAGAAGGGTATTTGAGTATGGACACTAATGGTTTCCACCATTTCCCATAGGTGTATAGGAATTACAGATTCTTAACATCACTTTTTTAAATGTGTATGTGTGTGTGTATCAGAGGGACTGTGTGTCCCTGTGGAGGACCAAGGGTGATTTTGGGAAATCATCCTGGATTGCTTCTACTTCATTCTTGCTTTGCATTGGGATTTCCCAGGTTCTGCCCATGAGAGTCAGAAATACATACTATCTACCTCTTCCATGAAGATCCTCATTTAGCTCACTTTGATCCTTCCGTTCTTATATTCTACATCTTCAACTTCTTAATGTTCAACTCAGCAACTTTATATTTTCTCCACCTTCTCTTGGATTATTCTGAAGCAAATCCTAGAAATCATAATTTTGTTTCTGAGGAAGGACCTCAGGGCCCAAGCTACTTGTGATATTGCCATCTCCATCTCCTGTGGGCTGAGATTACAGGTGTTCACCATCATGCTAGGTTCCAGAAATATCATACCTCTGAAAGAATTATCCTACAAAATATAAGTCATGACTTTTTTTTTTTGGCCTATAGGTGTGTGCCTTTGAAGGTCCAAAGGTGACTTTGGGAAATCATCCTGGATTGCTCTACCTCCTTATTGCTTTGTTCCGGTGTTTCCCAGGTTCATTCTTTCTGTGTTGGAATATCCAGCTACTGAGTCATTTCTGCCCAGTGTTTTTATCTGGGATCTGGGATCTGAACTCAGATCATTTTATTTGTGAAGTAGAGACTTAACCCCTTCACCCTATTCCTCTTCCCCTTCCTCCATGTCCCTTGGGAGCCAGAGTCTTAACCCCTGAGCTATCTCCCCAGCACTTCATATTCTTTTTTTTTTTTTGAGACAGAATCTTTTTTTTTTTTTTATTCAATTGTACATGTATGCGTGTGCGTGCGTGTGTATATGTATGCATGTGTGTGTGTGTGTGTAGAACCACGGACAAATTCGGGAACCACCATGGACCACCTCCCACCTCCTCGTTTACTCTGCCCCAGGATTCACAGGTTCCGCCCTACCAGGACCAGAAACGCAGGCCGCTCCCGCTTCCACCCAGCGTCTATACGTGGGTCTAGGATCGGAACTTGGGACCTTCTGCCTACAAGGCAGAGGCTTAACCCCTGAGCCACCTCTCCAGCCCCTGAGACAGGATCTTAAGTAGGGCAAACTAGCCTCAAACTTTCTATGTCCCCAAGGATAACCTTGAAGTAATAATCTTTCCTCTATCTCCATGTTGGAACTTTAATGTATATCACCATGCCCAGTTTTATGGTACCCAGAGCTTATATATGTTAAGCAAACACTTTTCCAACTGAGCTGACATCCCCATCCCTCCCATCCCCCATTTTAAGACTAACTGCCCAGCCAAGTCTCAAACTTACTATGTTGTCAAGAATTGCTTTTAATTTTAGCGCACGCATGTGTCAGAGGGCTCATGTGTTCCTATGGAGGGCCAAGGGTGATTTCAGGAATCATCCTCCTTTTTGCTTTGCTCTGAGATTTCCCAGTCTCTGCCTATTAGGGCTTGAAGTGTAGATTGCTGCCGCCATTTCCACCTGGTGTTTTTACGTGGGACCTGACATCTGAACTCAGGACCTTCTGCTTCCAAGGCAGAATCTTCACCTCGAGCTCTCTCTCCAGCCCTGCCTTTTGGTTTGTTTGTTTTGTTTTAAGGTAAGGTTTAAGTTTCCTGAGTTGGCCTTAATTCACTCTGTAGCTCAGGCAGAATTTGAACTCATGATCCTTGTAATGGTTATTCTTTTCTGTTGCTATGAGAGAACACACAAAGTCAAACAACTTAAGGAGAAAAAGGGAGATTTATTCAGTTTATGGTTCCAGAGAGGAGATAGTCTTTCAAGTCAGAGGTAGCATGGCTGGTTGGCTGAAGCTAGAAGCTAAGTCACTACAAACATCTTGGAGACTGAGAGCAGCAAGCAAGACTACTGCAAAAAGACTTCTCCAGCAGGTGAGACTAATCCACCTCATGGCCCACTGCCTGTCTGCCTTCCTCTCAAAGGTGCCATGACCTTCCCAAACACAGACTGTGGGGAACACTTTTCTAACCACGACATTCCATTTTTGACCATCACAAGCTCATTGTCATTATGTAAACCATACTCCATCCAATTTTAAAATTCTCAGCATAGACTACAAAATTAGTCCCAACAGTCCAAAACTCTAAAGTCCAAAGTTTCCTGTAAAATCAAAAGATAAGTTACATACTTTCCACATACAATGGCACAGAATAAATATTTCCATTCCAAAAGAGGAATGGGGGCATAGTCAGGAAAGATTGGTCCATAACAAGAAAACCAGCAGGACATACTCCAAATCCTATAGCTCTAAATCCAACAGGTGAGCCTCTCGTTGAAATCACTTCAGTTCTAAAAGGCTTTGGTTCCATCCCTCCAATGCAGTTGCCCATAGAACACATCATTCTCTTGGGTTGATTCTACCTAGGGAATGTAGCTCTCCTTGGCAGATGTCCTATGTTGGCTGTGGCATCAATAACATCTTCATTTCTCAATGGCAAAGCAGGCTTTAACTCCACAGCACAAATTGCCCTTCTTGGGCCTCTAAATTGTAGGCTGTCCACATCATGTTGCTTGGAGTCTGCCATTTTCTGAAACCTTGGAGGAGGGATCCACAATTTCCCTCTTGCATCTTTAATGTCTCTAAATCAGAACCATGTGGATTACTTTGTTAGACTAGTCCCCTGGAATCACAGTTGATTCAGCTTCTCTGTGTTGACAGAACAATCTCTCATCTTGGGCAGTTACTTTTAGGGGAGAAGAAGGCTCTTGCTTTGGAACTCCACCCTTTAGTTCTTTCCTTCCCAAGGAAGGAAAATCCAAGAGGATTTACTTTCTTATGGGTGGAAGTCCTCTAGTAATCTTGTCCTCAGGGTAGGGCCTCTCTATCCAAATGAAGAGCAGGGTTGGATTTGTTAATAGAGCTAATCCTTATAATAAGCCAATATTTTGTTCTCTGTTTCTTGCTGGTTTAACTCAAGTTTGTCATTGCAGTTTTCATCATTGGATCTTACAGTTTCTTTATCCTGCCCGATTCCTTGTTCTTTTTCATAACATCGAAGAGGAGAATTAAAAAGTAGCCATATCGTATTGTCAAGACTACATTGCTTTGAAATTTCCTCTGCCAAGCACTCCACTTTAACTTCAGGAAGGCAAGCTTTCAGGACAAGAGCAAAATTTCATTAAATTCTCCACCAACACATGTCTCTATTTGTTATTCGTCCAGTTCCAAACACAGTCTCTATTCCGCTCTAGACCATTATAAATTGTGTTTTCACTGCCTGCGCCTTTCATAGAATTGCTTTCTTTCAAGCTCTCAAGGAAAGACCTGATCTCTAAAATGCAAAGACTTTCCCAGTATAAAGTCCCAAAGTTCTCCATTATTTCTCCCAACAACCAATTCCAAAGGCACACTAGCCACATCAGAGCACTGGTTATATTACTGGGTACCAATTTCTTCCAGCTTCATCAACAGCCTTTTTTTTTTTTTTTTTTGATACTGGATTCTCTTAGTCTTACACAGCAACAACCTATTTCTTCTCTGGTACCAATTCCTCTCAATTTCAAAACACTTCAAGTTGTGTTAACAGGTGTTCTTAATCTCATAGCAATACCCATTCCTGATACCAATTTCTGTACGGGTTACTTTTTCTGTAGCTGTGAAAGAACACCCAAAGTCAAACAAGGGGAGAAAGGGAGATTTATTCAACTTACAGTTCCAGAGAGATGATAACAGTCTTTCATGGCAGAGGCAGCATGGCTGGCTGGCTGAAGTTAGAGGCAGGCCAAGTCACTACAAACATCTTGGAAACAAAGCAAGACTGCTACAAAGAGACTTCTCCAGTAGGTAGGGTGGAACTAATCCACCTCAAGGCCCACACCCTGTGACTGCCTTCCTCCAGCAAGACTCCACCTCTCAAAGGTACTATTGCAGTTCGCCTGCATGATTGCTGATAAATGACCATTAAACGGCTTAAGGGAACAAGGGATTTATTGTCTCCTATGATTATCTGGTTACAGTTCTCAGTCCAGCTTGACAGGAGAGCTCATGCCAACACCAAGGCCCAGGGAACTGGCCACACCATCTCTACATAATGGCTGAGAGAGGGCTGATCCTTACTTGCCAGACCAGCATGTCTAGCCAAATATACACAAGGATGCCAACTTCTTCAACCAACTCTCAGTGTTTTATTCATTTGTTCAGGGCCTAATCCCATCTACTATATGCTGAGCCTTCCCATCATCTAGACAGTCTCCTGTAGGTTTGCTCTGGGATTAACCCAACCACTAATTCTCCACAAATGTGCCCAGAGTTCAAACCCTCAACAGTCAAGTTGACACCTATGCCTAACTATGACAGGTACTGTGACCTTCCCAAACATGAGACTGGGGGAGACACATTTCAAACCATGACAATCTTCTTGCCTCAGTCTTCTAAGTAGAGGGAGCCATATACCACAGGCATCCACTTGAAATCATCTCCTCCATCCCCGTAAGTATACACAGTAAGAACAGGGTCTATATTCCCCAGGCTGACCTCAAATTCTTAATTTCACTGATCCCCCATCTCAGTCCCAGAGCAGCTGACTACAGGTATGCACCAACACTCCAGCTTTTTACTTTTGCTCTTATTTTTTCTCTCTTCTCCCTCCCTCCTCCCTCCCTCCCTCCCATCTTCCCACTCCCTTCCTTGCTGGAGATAAAAATTCAGAGCCTTGTCTATGCTAAAGAAGTGGACTCCAGTTCTAAACAATAACGTCTGTGGTACTCTTGAGCAGGGGCAGGTAAAATACATATAAATTTTGAGACACCTGGAAAAGGAGTGGGGATAAACTTTATAGCTCTATGGAACAGTATTTGCCTAGCATAGGCATGCTCGAAGCCCTGGGTTCAACCTCCAGTATTGGCTGGGGGAAAAAAAGGAACATTCATTTTACTTATTATTTTGCATGTGTGTTGTGTGTCCCTGTAAAGGACCAAAGATGACTTTGGGAATCATCTTTGATTGCTTCTACCTCTGGATTTTCTCAGACCCCACCCACCATGGCCAGAAATTCAGGCTGCAGTTTTCACCTAGGATCTGGATCCGAACTCAGGACCTTCTGCTTTTGAGGCAGAATCTTTATCCCTGAGCCATCTCTCCAGCCCTTACTAACACTCTTAATGAGGAAAAACAAACTCTTAATTGTCTACATTCAATACAGAATACTTCTGTGTTTAGATGTGTACATTTTTTCCATTATTAGGCAATTCTCCAACTTTCTGAATACTAGTTGGATAGTCTACAATTTTGACACCATCTACCTGGAGTTAGCAATAGGTCCTACAAGTTAAGGGCTCAGTCTTTTAAATCTACCCCTTCAGGTGCTGATTAAAAATTCCAGGTTTTGTCCTGTGCTTCTGAAATAAGCAGGGGATTTTATAATCCCCACTCATTGGGTTTGATAACTGCTATAGACTTGAGGGAAATATTTCATATTTATTCATTATATAGGATACTATGAAGGTATAAAATAACCAGATGAAGAAATACATAAGCAAAGTTTAAGACTGTTCTCAGCACAGGGATTTGTTTCTTTGTGCTACTAGAGATGGAATCTAGGGCCTTGAAAATGCTAGGTAACACTTTTTACCATGGAGCTATATGCCCATCCTAGCTCCCGTTTATTTATTTTTTGGCTAAAAAAGATACTTTATTAATGCTGCATATGCATGCAAATTATGAAGGAATAAGAAATTTACATATCTAGATCATAACACACAGGCAGCAATTCAACATCCAGGCTAGACATAATGCTGGAAGGAGACTGCAACAGATTAGATTCCCAGGGTGGAAAGGGTGCCTTCATAGGTGAAGGGCAGTTCAAATGTACCTGCTTTTCAAGTCAAGTCCTCTTTCCTCATCGAACATCACGAGTGCACCCTATTCAAGGGAAGATGTGTGATGGTATCCTTCTGGAAAGTCAACTCTCAAAATCTAGAGGATTGGAGGGAAAGAACTCTATTTCTGGATAGGCATCATCAGAAGCACAAGCACAGTTCTTTCCTTTTACAGTCTTCTCCATGATCTTATTCACAGTGTACGTTGCTTGTTTTTGCTTTAGGGGTCCATTAGTCTTCCCTGGCTTCTCTGTAACCCTGTTGACAGTTTTCCAAAGCTTTTCTGCCAGTTTTAGGTAAGACTTGAAGCATGGAATGTTTTGCCCATGCAAACATTTCAATGTGAGGTTGAAAGCTGTGATTTCCTATCTAAGACTTTGATGCCAGAGCCCAGCTTTAGCACATCTTTAGGAGCTGTCCCAGTGCTGGTTCCCCATTATTCTTATCAAAGATTAGAGTAGCCATGCTGGATTAATTCAAACACTCCAACCGGCTCTCTTTCTTTAACGTTGAGATGAGACTATTTCTATATTCAGTATTCTGACCTGTGGACAGCTGAATGACTAACAGCCTAACAATACCACACCTCCTGCCAAAACCCTAAATTCCATATCCATTCACAACATGAAGGCCTCTCATGAGGTAGGTTCCATGTGCACACAATGTGGATGGCCCAGTAAGTTGGGGCTCCATATGCTCACAAGGTGGATGGCCTCCTGTGTGCTCACAAGTGGGATGGTCTCCCGTGGGCCAGGTCTCCATGTCTCACACCATGAACCTAGTCTTATAGAAGATGGATAAAACTGCTATTCTTCAGCTTTTTCATATGTTGTTAACCATGTCAAACTGGGAGCTCCAATCATAAGTATCTATACAGCATTAATGTACTTTCTTTTATTGCTTGCATATTATTTTACATTGTCCAATTTTAAAAATTAGAACATAAAGGCAAGAGGTGGACATGCTAGGGAAATGTCCAGGGGAAGCAAGAGGGAGAATGGGATAGCTATGATTAAAATACATTGTCTACATGTATGAGAGTGTAAAAGAGTAAAAATAAAAACAAAATTAATTTTAAAAATTTATAGAGATTGACATAACTTAACTTTCAACACTTCTCCAATTCCTGGAGGTTATTCAGGTGATTAGTTCCTCCTAAGGTTTTTCATTGGCTCCTATTCTACTATTACAGTTCATTAACATACATTCAGGAGCAATCAGAAGAGGCTTATTATGAATAACAAGGAATTTCAGTCACAAAGTTCCAAGAGTTTGTGAGGACATAGGACCTATGACAAACTAAATATACTATTTATCCTACTGTAGCTAAAATATATTATTACAATGTTTTTTTTTTTTCCATTCATAAAAACTTGATACCCCATTCCTCTCCCTCCACCTCTCCCTGGATCCCCTTGCTCCCTCCCATCTTTTTTCCTTCATTTCCCCCCTCCCTTTATCCAAGTGCGTCCTCTCCCCCCATTCCTGAAGCATCCTTTAGTGTGCACGTCAAACTTCCCTCTGGATCCTCCTCTCTGATGAGGTGTAAGGATTCAATAGCATTGCTTAGAGCTCTTTTTTGTGTTCCCCTTTAGTATAGGAACATTATTGTGGCTGTAAATCCCTTGCCTCTAAGGATCTTAGAGCCTGTGATCCATGCTAGACTTTGGGGGGGGTCAATGACATGTTGGTCATTGTGCAGGTCAGGCAAAGTCCTATATAATTACAATGTTTTAAACTCCAATTCTCAAAAAAAAGATTCTAACAACACATCTGCCACTCAAACAAAAGGAAGGCTCTCATAAACTCTATCCACCAAGAAAAAACAAATTCCTAGGAACTGTATTTTGGATCTGCTCCATCTTAGTCAGGGCCACAACCCCAACTTCTGGGGAGACTGAGGCAGAAAAATCACATGCTCAAGGCCTTAAAACTTTCTCCCCCCCAGGTGGACTAGGATTCGCACAGCCAAAATGACCTTGACTTTGTTTCTCCATCTCCCAAGTCCTGGGGTTATAGACATTTACCACTACACCTAGTTTTTTATGGGGTGCTGAGGACTAAACCCAGGTGTGCTAGGCAAACACCCTATCAAGTGAGTTATAATCTCCACTCTGTAGTCAGTGACTTTCGTTTCTTTTTTAAAAAAACTTCATTTATTTGTGTGTGTGCGCGAGTATGTGTTCATGTATGTGTGTGTGTGTGTGTGTGTGTGTGTGTGCGCTCACATCTCCAGCATCACCAGCATCACCAGCGGCCACTGCATGTCCCTGTAGAGGCCCAGCAGGAATCATCCTGGGTTGCCTCTACCTCCTTTTTGCTTTGTTCTGGGATTTCCCCAGCTCCACCCACCAGGTCAGAAGTACAGGCTGCCATTTCTACCTGGTATTTTTACCTGGGACCTGGGATCCAAACTCAGGAGCCTCGGCGGTCCAAGCAGAATCTCAACCCCAAAGCCATCTCTCCAGCCGGGTTTTCGTTTCTTTAGAAGCCAACTGAATCTCTCTCTCTCTCTCAAAGACTATGTTCTCAAACTGGCACTCATGCTTTCAACTTCAAAACTTGTAATAGCTCACTCTCCTTTTTTTCCTTCCTACATCACCTCTTTAGTTATGAATATCACATAATCCCAACATTACAACTTTATTATTTAATGTAAGAACTGGGGAGAAAATTCCAAGAATGATAACTCTTTATTTCTCAAAGAATTGCTTACAGAGGATTACTTATTTTAGTCTCACTTTATAGCAGTTTGGAAAATGAGTTTATCACATCATAGAAGGTTCTTTCTCAATAATGGGCTGAGAGGTGGCTCAAGGGTTAAGCTTCTGCCTTGCAGACAGAAGGTCCTGAGTTCGGATCCCAGATCCCACGTATAGACGCCAGGCAGAAGTGGGGGTGGCCTGTGCTTCTGGTCCTGGTAGGGCGGAGCCTGTGAATCCCTAGGGCAGAGTAAACAAGGAGGTGGAGGCGGTCCATGATGGTTCCCGAATTCGCCTGTGGTTCTACACATACACACACACACACGCACACACATGCACAATTGAATTAAAAAATATATATATCAATAATGAAGATCATAGCCCCATTTAAAGTCTTCACCCACTTCAAGGGACCGACCTACCGAATCTCTTCTGCCAGAAATCTACCATAGTCTTTGCCGCTAATACACTAAATCTAATTAAAATGCAGAGATAATGAATTTACAGCAAGTAGGCAAATGAGCTTTTGCAGCTATAGTTAAATTACCTGGAGCTGCCAATACTCTAAGAAACAAGTATCAAAAATTCAAAAATCGACAAAGCAGTAATCCTACATGATACATGATCAGGTTTGCTTCACTGTGAATCAACACAAAAGCAAGCCACGAGCTGGTTTAGTAAGGCTAGAGAACACTCAATGTAGGGACCTGAAGGAGCACTATAATCATGAACATAGTAATAAGCATGAAAGGCTTAACAAGGCAAGAAGAGGGGCAGGAGGAATAAGGACAGGATAGAGACTTAATTAATTAAGTAATTCTGTTTTCTGGTGTTGGGAATCTAGGGTAGGAAAAAGCTTGAAACACTGCAGGCTCCTAGTCAGTAAATAGCATTTATGATATTTTAAGAAGACCTTATTACTAAAGTAGCACAGTGAATGACAGGTACACAGCAGGAATAATATTATACACAGCAAGTGAACACATGCTAAAAATTATAAGATAGAACCTAAAGAGAATCCATCCTAAGAATTCATTTCCTGAACCGCAGAAAACCTGCCCTAGAAGTCTGGCTGTGCCCCTACCCTATGGAAACAAAGGAAATGCAGTTATTGTATAATATATCTTAGATATTAAACATGGGAATCAGGAAGCCACAAAGTTATCTGATTGAGCGAGACTTTATCATTTTTGCCTCTGTTTTCCCATGAATCAAATGGGTCTAATACTCCCAACTCCAAAGTAGAAGCAAAATTGAAAAAAACATGTAAAATGTTTTCAAAACCCAAAGAAATGCCACCGCATGACTGATACTTGAAATTACAAGTCTCTACAGTATTGTGAAACTATCTTCCAACTCTTAAGCCTTGGAGATTTGTATTAGTGCATAACCATTAAGAGCTTTGAAAATACTGAAGATTTCTGTATAAGCCAGAATTATCATTTCTTTGTAACTTATTAGTTTGGCAATTGTTTTCAATTTGGTGGATTGATAGCATGATATATTTACTCAGTTTGAACCTACTCATTTCTGCACACAATTTTTAAAAATTGTTTATTAGATGAAGCATATGATAAAACGACCTATATTAAAATTTAGGGAAACTTTAGGTTCTTTAAAAAATTAAAATGTTATTTTTAAAAAAGAAATTACAAGTCTCATAACCAATCTCAAGATTGACATGGTTGTTGTTTTGCAATGCTGAGAATTAAACACAGCATTGAGATTACAGGTGAGTGCTCTACCACTGGCCTACATCTCCAGCCACCTCAAACTCAACAAAACCAAGGTGGAATTCTTAATTATCCCCTCAATTATTCCTCAACCTTTCACATCTCAATACCATTACAATTTTACTGGGGAACTATTTCTTATTTTCAAATCCAACCCACCATCCAATTCTATCCAAACAGCATCATTATTCAAGCTCTCCAATCCTCACTGTCACTATCCACTTCTAAGATACAATCATCTTCCATGAGATACTGAAGCAGGCAAAATTGATTCTAGACTATCATTTTCAACTCAAGTAGGACCTCTACACATTTTAAGCTAGTCACTGTCTCTTAGAAGAACCCAAAACAGAAGGGCCTAGGAAATACGTCAGCAGGTAAGGTGCACCTCCAGACTCTTTCTGAAGAATTGTCTTCAGAAAGTTGTCCCTTGTGATAAGATAGCTACTGATGTCAAAGTGGCAATTGAAAGCTTTGGCTCTGGCCACATTTGTAAAGAATCAGTAGTTAAGGCCTAAGCAAGTCTGCAAGAGATTGTCTTTAATTGATGAGGGATACCCAGATCATGATGGGCATTACACACATGCTGTCTGGCAAGGGAAGTTTGCCCTTCCCTTAACACTTCCTATGATATGTCCTGGCCAGTTCACTTTGTCAAACTAGATTAAAAACTCTAGATAATCAAAAGCCAAAAGAAAACCCCTGTTTCCCTAAGCCATGTGGTCAGCAACCATCTATAGTAACTGCAACACCCCTCCTCCTGTAGATAAATAAAAGAACTCAAATCCGACCACTTGAACTTGTTCATTCAATTCCTGCCTTGCTTTTGCTCCAGCACACTGGCTTTTTTGTAGTTCTTCAATCTTTTTCTCCCTCCTGACAAACTCCAACTCATCCTATAAGTTTACTTCAATTAGATTCCCTACCATATATTCTAGAAGCACAGTAAAGGATTTAAATATTTGTGCAATTACTTTACCATACACAAGTATAAAAACAAGTGGGAGGTGGGGGCCCACATCTGTAATGCCAGCACTCGGGAGGCTGAGGAGGAGGAGAGTAACTCGTTTGGGGCCAACCTGAGCAGCCAAGCGAGTTCCAGTCAGAGACATAGCAAGACTCTGTCTCAAACAAACATAAAGATCACAACTGTTATAAACTCGATTGGATTTTAAACTCGGTTAGGGTGGGCACACTATTTGGTCCACTCCTGTAACTCCAGGAAACGGGATCTAGCACATGACCAGGGTTTACATATTTGAATGAATCCAAGTGAGGCGAGGCGAGACAAATCCAACTGAAATCTTACCTCCCTCCCCCATGAAAAAGGAATTTTCGCTTCTCCCACCAGTTCTCTCTCAAGTTCCGAACAAACCAAAAAAGGTGTCAGAATACCTCGGGTTTCCAACTTCAGTCGGCCCCCGCATCCTTCGATCTCACAAAGTCCCCATTCCAAAGTGACCCTAAGCTAGCACGACGGGAAACCCTCCTTCGCCCCTGCGATCGGCGCCGGAGAGATGCCCGACGCCGACCCATGGCCGGGATTCCGAGCACTGGACCGCGATAGCCCTGACGCAAACAGGTCCCCGCCGCGCCGTCGGCCGTGAACTCGCTGGACGGGAGACGCTTCTCTGGAGCGTCCTGAGCACCGGTCACCGCACGCGTCGGAGCCCAGGAACCCAGCCTTCGCGGCGCTGACCTTCGGGTGCCCAGTCCACGCGAGGAGGAATGCGAAGCGACCACAACTGCGCCGCGCCCTTTAAGAGTCACCCCCATTCAAGCTTAGTTGGGGTGTGTGTGGGGGGGGGAAGCCGAAAGAACCCTCGCGAGAGCCACCGGCATCCGCCGGCTTCCTCTTGATTCGCCGGGCCGGAAGCGAAGCGGCAACTCCCGCCCCCCGGCCCATACCTCACAAGGCAGCGCGGCCCCAGCTGTGGCCAATCCGCTGGCTCCTTGTAAATCGAGGCGCGGAGGGCCAATGGGAAGTCGCGACGCACGCGGCGCTTCTGTCCGGCCGCACCGTCCCCCTCCCTTCCGCCCGCCGCCTTCCACTCCGCCCCTGGCGAAGGAAGTGATATCAGAGGCCCCATGTGAGCGGATTGCAACACATGCAGCTGCCTGGAGAGAGGGAGCCGGTGTCCTACGTCAGAGCCGCCGCCGCCGCGGAGCCGCCGCCGGGGAGGAACAGCCGCTACCGCCCAGGACTGGGCCCCTAGGTACAGCCGGGGGAGGAGAGGCCCGCGACCCGCGCGACGGGCCGCTCGGGGCGTGGAGGGGAGGGCCGCGGGGGGGGGTGGCGGCGAAGAAGGGGGCCGCTCTGCCCCGGCGGCGGCGCTAACTCTGTGGTCTTGGTGTCTCCGGGCCCCGCCGGGCCGCTCTAGGGAGGAGGAGGCGAGAAGATGGCGGACGACCCCAGCGCTGCCGATAGGAACGTGGAGATCTGGAAGATCAAGAAGCTCATTAAGAGCTTGGAGGCGGCCCGCGGGTGAGCGCCGCGTCCGGCCCCCCGTGCCCTCTTGGATTCCGGACCCCTCAGGATGGCCGCCCCCGCGCCGCATGGCCGGAGCAGGAGAACCGGGCGCTGGCCAACTCCCGCCTTCTGGACCTCTGGGTAGTAGCCTTTAACTCGAGGGTCGGCGCGGCTGGCGGGAGGAGCGCTTCTTGCCCCGTCTTGGGGGTCAGGAGCCTCGTTCCCACGGCCCGATCCCCCGGCCCCCTCACCTGGTAAAGCTGCCGCCACTTTTGTACCCCTTCGGGCCCTGCGTCCCAGCTCCTCACTTTGGGCTCCGGGTGCCGCCGCTCGCCTTGAGTGCTGTTGGGGGAGAGTGCTCGGCGTTCCTTTCCGAACGCCCTTCCCTGCTTCCTCCCCTCGCTCCCTGCACGCTCCTCGGGGCCTCCTTAAGATGGCCTCCCCTTCTTGAACTTGTAAGTTGGGCGCGGGGGAAGTTTTGGCCAAGTGGCAAGGAGAGGGCGGCCGGGAGTAACACCGCGTTCCTTCCCCCCAGGTGTCTCCGGGTCCCTCACCTCTTCTAAGATGACTTCTCTCTAGTCCTCTAATTACCCGGAGCTTCCTGGTTCTAGCTGTTCCAAGACCCGCCTATAAACCGAAAATGCCAACGTGTGCGGGATGGAGGCGAGGTGTGGGGGGGTGTAGTTGGCAAATCTTCAGATTTGATAGGAACTGTAATTGGGTCCCTTTTGGCCTTTAAGTGTGACTTTTTTGGACATCATTCTAAGGGTGCCTGCTGGACTCGTGCTTGCTGAAATTCAGAGCTTCGCTTTCAGTGTCCGGTTAAGTTTGGATAAGTTGTTAAGCGTGCCCATTCTAGGAAGAATAGACTGGATTCAGATTATTAGCCGTGTGTGTTTGTTTTGTACATTGTTATTCCTGTGAGGAAAGCGTGTCATTGGTTTCCTCTATTTATTGCTTTGTTACTTTACCCATCACACTTATTCTCTGCCTTACCAGGATTGGCCTCCCCATTCCCAAAGTGGAACCTTGCATATTCGTTTGCCAGAACATTCTTAACAGCAGAGTGGCTTTCTCCCAGGCCGTGTGAAAGTTTGTTTTAGCATAGAAATTTGGACATTTTGATTTTTCAGCCCAATGTTGTCCCTGATAAGTAGCTTTATAATGGTAGAATGGTCACCCTCTAAACTTACTGCTACTTTATGAAATGGGTTAGACTTGATTTCTATTGAAAGCTCATGTTTAGCCTGGGTGATTTGCAGTGATGTTTTGTTACAGTTTTGTTAGGGGTTAGACTTCTGAAAATTTGGTACCATTGAGTCTTTTGGTCTTTTGCTCATTCCTCTGATGTACTGAAGAAACAGGAGTTGAAGGTAGCACCTTATTTTTTTATTCCTTAGGTTTTCTTTGAATTTTCTAGCATATACAAACCTATATCGTTTGACCTTTTAAGAACTTGTGCCACGTAGTAGAGTGAAAAGTTATTTCCATATGTGAGAATGCGGCAGTGGTAGGAATGGTAATATAGGTCATGATGACCCATTACAGTGCCAACCAAGAATTGGCCAGGTATTTCTGTTTCGGTAGGATATCTCCTCTTGTGTTACTGGAAGACTTCTGTTGGTATTGCCTTTATGGTTTATTGTTATTAACAGTGCTTAAAGTTGGGCATAAACCTATGAGTTTGTTCCCTTAGTGCTTTTCATGTAGAAATAGGTTCACACATTAGAATTTATATACTTTATATTCCTTGGTATGCTTTAAAATAAATTGCTACTAAATTTGCTACTATTCTGAGTGAAGTAACTTAAAATAAGTCTAGTAAATTGCAGTTTTTTTTCCTGTGCAATTCATTCTTATTCCTAGCCATAGCCTAACCAGTTGAAAATTTTAAGACCCTCTTTTTAAGTAAACTAATTAAAGTTTATTTATGAGAAAGAGTTAGGTGTTTGTATAAGGGGTCAGGACAATTTTCAAAAGCAGTTCTGTCCACTGTGTGGGCTCTAAGGCTTAAATTCAAGTTGCCGGGTACCTTTACCAGCTGAGCCATCTTGCTGACATCTTACTGGCTCTGGACTCCCTTTTTAAAGATTTTGGAGACTTTACTTTCTTGTTTAGAAAAGTTCAATAAAGTTTGAAGTTCTTAGGCAAACTTGTCTTCCAATTAATGGTGTATTTTAGACAGGATTAAGCTGGCTTAATTTTAAAATGTGGTTAGTAATCTTGTCCTACTTTGCTTTGAGTCAGAATTTTGTTGCATCTTGAGCCATGAAATTTTAAATACTTGTCCATCTCTGGTGTTGGTCAGGGAATCAGAAGATGCCATGGTGCACACCAGTTTCTTTTGGGGAAAGGCAAGATTTAATTTTAATTGGTAAATTGTATCAGGCCCTAGATTTTCATAGTGTACATTAAGAAATATTTTCTTTTTTTAATATTACATTTTTTAAGCCAGTTTTGTAGCCAAGGCATACTGGTCTTGAACTCCATCTCCTAAGTACTGGGATTACAGGCATGAGCTATCCTTGCAGATAAATACTAAACTAGTTTTTAGGATAATTGTGATGATCTTTAAAGACAAACTGACTGGCAAGATGAATATATTTGGGAGTATACTTTCAATTCTGAGAGAAAATCCAAGTTTATGATTAAATGTTGATATTAGCACAAAATAAAACTTAGGTGTTTCAATAGAATTATTCTAGAATTATTCCAGAAATTAAAGGCACTTCCTTGCTCCTCATGGATTCCACCTCATGAATCCATGAGCTCTCTAGGGCTCTCTTGTCCCTCCATGATTCATGTCTGAGTTCCCTCCTCTAATAAACTCTGTCTTAATCCTCTAAAAAAATAAACAGATAGGAAATAAAAGTATTCACTAGTTAAAAACAGAATGACTAACTATACAAAGTAATTTATTGAGTACTTAGTGTGCTGAAGATTCTTCAAAGCAATATAGTATCGTATCTTTGTAGCAATATTGTTATCCTTTAATACGCAAGTCATCTGAGGTTCAGAGTTTAGATACCTGCTTTCTTGAATGTCACAGTAAAACTGTAGTAGTCAGGACTTGAAACAGTTCGCTATGCTGGATATGTTTTGTGTTTTTTCTAAAATGTGCAAGAGAGATTTACTCAAAACTTAATCTTAGTCTGAGAGACTATTGATAAAAGCCAGATTATTAAAATGGGGAGCTTACTAACATTCTGTTTTATAACACGCTCATTCTTAAGATTTTTAAATTGGAGGGAGCATACTTTTTTTTTTCACATGAGCATGGTTGAATGTTAGCTTATACATGCTAGTAAGGTAATTAGCTACTTGTTTTGCTGTACGGAAGCCTCACTGAAGTTGATGTAGTTTGCTTCTATGATTGCCCTTGGTATATTTTCCAGAGTTGGCTTATGAAGACAAATGTGTACATAGCCAAAATTGGAACTAGGGTCATATGAGTTAAATCATGGTTGGTTTCAAATAAGGAATTAAAGCAGGTTAATAGCTCTTGAGTTTTTGTTTTGTAACAAGGTTTCATATACCCTAGGCTGGCCTTGAACTCTTGATCCCTCCTACCTCCAACCTCCTAGGGGCTGGTATATGCCATCAAAGCAGGCTTAAGAAAGTGTTAATTTGGGTTAAGTTGCGTCTTAAAGTTTTTTACTTATCCTTATCAAAAAACCTCAGATATTTCAAATGTAAATTTGCTGAAAAGTAATTCAAATGCAGCATACCTCGACTATCTTCCCAATGAGTACATACAATACTGCTTATTATTGTTTATATATATGTTACATCTAGCATATGTGTCAAAAGTTAATAAGTCTATATTATATAAATGGAAGTTTAAACTACAAAGATGATCTGATTATGGTAATAATAAGGGGGGGTGTTCTCGAAGGGAGGTAAGAGTTCAAAGCTAGTTGATCACATGAGACTATCCCACTCCCTCCCTATTCCTTCCTACCCCAAAATGGAATGTAATACTTTATACTCAGGCTGTCTGCCTTGTTTCTTTTTCTTCATCTCCCTCTTTCCCTCCCTGATTTATTTTGTATGTTTCATGAATATGCATGGCATACATGTATACTACCGGGGAGGGAGTATTGACAGTAATAGAGATTAAAAACATACTACCACTGAGCACATATCCCCAGTCACTTTTTTTTTTTTAATTTTATTTTATTTTATTATTTATTCAATTGTGCATGTGTGTGTGTGTCTGTGTGTCTGTCCCCAGTCACTTTTAAAGGTACTGATTTTAATGCTGGGGATTGAACCCAGGGTCTCTTGCATGCTAAGTAAGCACTTTTATTAGTTCACGACCCTCATCCTTCATACTTTTCTTTTTTTGGTTAAGATAGGGTTTCAGTCACTGTAACTCTGGTTTATCTGTTTCAGTTATCCTCCTAATCTTTTTTTAACCTTTTATTTTTTTAAAGCATTTAAATATTTTTATTTATCTATTTATTTTGTGTGTGTGTATCAGAGGGCACTGTGTGTCCCTGTGGAGGAACAAGGGTGATTTCGGGAATCAGCCTGGATTGCTTCCATCTTCTTGCTTTGCTCTGGGATTTCCCAGGCTCTGCACACCAGGGCAGGAAGTGCCAGGCATTTTTACGTAGGACCTGAGATCTGAACTCAGGACATTCTGCTTGTGAGACAGAGTCTTAACTCCTGAACCATCTCTCCTGCCCTCCTCCTAGTCTTTTATGAAGATAGTTGTATCATTAAAGTTTCTTGTTTTGAAAGAGTTTTTTTCTATTGTTACTCCCCATCTGAAGTTTGTTTTTTTTTTTTTTTTTAAACCTGAGAGGAGAAGTAAGAATTAGGAATTTAAGTTTCATGAGGGAAGTGGCGTAAAGTAAACTGCAAAGACCTGACATGTTTGACATGTGACAAGTTATACCTCTAAGCTTTGGTTTTGACACATGTAACTGTGCACAGTAATCTTGGGTTGTGAATGATGGCATTTGACATGATAAGAGGCTAAAATATCTAGCACTGCACTTACCCCATAGAGATAATTTTACAAATGTTAGGTGTTTTGTTTGTCTTTGTGTCCCAAGTTTATCTCCAGCTTGTTGTCTTATTTCTGGAGTGCTTAGATTACAAACATTTACCATTTACCATCATGCCTAACTGCAGATGTTAGTACTTTAATATTATATATGCAAGGTGTTTGTTTGTTTGTTTGTTTTAAGAACTATCCTAAAGGAACCAAGCCTAGTAGCACAGAATAATGGTTCTAGCTACTTTAGAAGTTGAGTTAGGAAGTCTGCCTGGACAACTAAGCAACAACTCAAAATAAAAAAAAAAGAGATGGCTCAGTGGGTAAGGTGCCTTCTCACAAACTTGGCAACCTTAGCTTGTTCCCCTGAAAGTCCACATAGCCAAAGGAAAGAACTGACTTCTGAAAATTGTCCTCTGACCTCCACCCATGCACCATGACATGTCTTATTTTTCTCCTACTCTTCCTCTCTCTCTCTCTCTCTCTCTCTCTCTCTCTCTCTCTCTCTCAAATAATAAGTACATAGTTATTCTTTTAAGCAAAATGAATACTGGGAATATAGCTCAGTGGTAGAATACTTGGCCTTGCACGTATAAGATCCTGGATTCAGGGGCTGGAGAGGTGGCTCAGGGATTAAGCCTCTGCCTTGCAGGTGGAGGGTCCTGAGTTTGGATCCCAGATCCCATGTATAGACGCCAGGCCGAAGCATGCGGGGGGAGGGGGGGGCTACCTGCGCTTCTGGTCCTGGTAGGGCGGAGCCTGTGAATCCCCCCTAGGGCAGAGTAAACAAGGAGAAGGTGGAGGTGGTCCATGGTGGTTCCCGAATTCGTCTGTGGTTCTACGCACAATTGAATAAATAATAAAAAATTAAAAAAAAGATCCTGGATTCAATTCCTATCTATGCAAAATAAGCAAATAAAAGTTTTGAAGGATTGGTGAGTTATTTCAGTCAGTACAACCATTAGGGCCTAGTTTTGGATCCCCAGCACCCATGTAAAAAGCTGAATATGTACGTCTAATTCCAGAGCTGGGGAGGCAAAGACAGGAGGATACCTGAGACTTTGAGAAAGATACTGTTGAGGGCCTCTTTCACATGCATATGGGCAACTGACCTGCACACACATGAACATGTACACACACAAAAAAAATGGTGGAGGAAGAGGGGTGGTAAGAGCATATGTAGTAGAATATTGTGTTCCTCATTCTCCTCTAAGTATCTAGCTGTAGTATTCTGGCCAAATATTCTGTGTACTGTGGACTTAATGAACAATAACTCTTTGAATTTCAAGTTTTGACAGTCTTCTCATTGTAATAGATGGAATTATGCTTCTAGGAAGGGAAGGCTTGCTGAGTACAGTCCTCAGTAAGCAAGAAAAGATGAGAATACAAGACGGTGTGATGTAAGTTACAGATTTGTCCTGTCCTTTTCTGATCACAAGTCAGTTGGTCCATGAGCTGGGTCTGCAGCAAGTTGGATCCTTTTCACAAAGAATTTTAAACTTGGAGAGTGTGTTCAGCACAGTTCCATGTTTGAATGTGAAAAGGCTGAAATTAGTTTTGCAAACAGAGTCAACAGTCTTAGGTCCTGCTTGAAGAGTAGGAAGGAAAAGTTTGCCTTCCCGTTGCTGGATCTATCCCATTGGTAATATGGACAGGAAAACTTTCTTCTGAGTCCAGCCTGTTCTGCAGAAATCTCAGAATAGAATCTTCTCCTAGGATACATTCTGTAGGTGTCTTCATTCTTTAGCAGCCTACTATCTTAGAGGGTGAGGGGAATTCAGAAGGTTTAAGGCTCTTTTCTAGCAGGTTAGAAACAATGAATGCCAGACTTTCACAGAGGTACTGTCCTAGCAAAATGAAACTGCCTCTGGTAACAACTTTGTCATCTGCCTTTTGACATACTTTGGACCCTTGGCTAGCTTTTTTTTTTTTTTTCTTTTTTTAGTTATGTGTCTGTGTATATGTGCTCACGTAGTACTTGGGTAGAAGTCAAAGAACAACTCAGGGATCAAACTTGGGTCTCCAGTTTTGCATAGCAAGTTCCTTTAATACTGAACCATCTCACCAGCCCCTTTTAATCTTGTTGAAATCATTTCTGTAAAATTCAAAGGGATTGACATTTTCAGGTGCCATGCAGATAATGTGAGGATATTAGGCCTGTACTTTTTGGTCTCATTGTGTCTGTGTTTGTATCTGTGTCTATGTGTGTTGTATATATCAGAGCACACTTGAATGGATATGTGTCTATAGAGGCCCAAGGTTGACATTGGGAATCACCTTGGTTTGTTTGTTTTACTTCTTTATTGCTTTTTCTGGGGTTTCCAGGCTGCATCCTCAAGGGCCATTGCCATTTATTTCCACATGGATCTACGGATCCGAACTCATGTCCTTTTGCTTTCAAGACTCCTGAACCATCTCCTCAGTCCATTTTTGGTCTTTTGAGACAGGGTTTTGCTATATGTATCCCAGACTGACCTCAAACTTCTGCCTCAATCTCCCAAGTGCCAGGATCACAGGTATATACCACTGGACTTTGAATGCCTTCTTGTTTTATCTTCTGCTCTGGATAACTTCACTTTGCTTTTTATCATCTTTAATGTTTTGGCTCTGGGAAGAGGGTTTCCTTCTCATTAACAAGGCTGATTTTGAACTTGTGAGCTCAAGTGATCCATCTCAACCTTCTGAATAGCTGGGGATACTTCTGTTTTCACATTTTCATTTGATTTTCCAAAGAGGAATGTTGCTAGTCGAAGTAAAAGCTGCTATGTTTTTCCTAGTGTGTCTTAAGAGTTCCTTTTTGTGGTACTAGGAATCAACCCCAGAGCCTAGTCTATATTACACAAGTACTCTTAACACTGAGCTACACACCCCTAGTTCTATCCTGTCTTTCTTGTGACCTTCAGGTTAAACTTCTCTCCATTTACTTTCAACATGAAAATTAAGCCCATAAATGCATTTTTACTATTAATCAGTCAGGTAACAAGCTTCATCAAACATCTACTGAAAGTTGTGCAGTAGATACTATGAGAAAACTGTGTAATAAAATGAATATGATCTGCCATCCATCACTGGAATGATAACAAACTATTTTCAGCCCTGTATTGAGTTCAGAATAACATAGAATGTATGGGTGAACTTAGTATAGCAAGTAATTAGGATATTTTGTTTTGTTTGTTAATACTTCATTTATTGGGAGGAGTGAGTATTCATAGCATGCCATGCTGCATGACTAGAGAATCAAACTTTGATTTCTAGGTTTGGGAGCAGACACTTTACTTATTAAGCTACTTACCTGCCTGTGTTTAAGACAGGAGTGATTTCTATAACCCAGATAGACATTGAACTCATGCCAGTCTTCCCATCTTAACCTCCCAAGTTCTCCAATTGTAGTATTAGCTACCAAATCCAGCTTAATTAAGATCTTGAATGAGGTTCATTGTCTTAACACAAGTTAGAAAATAGCCTAGGCAAGGCAAGCATTAAAAAAAAAATACTGCTTTGCAAGTCAATGGGTAAGAAAAACACACCTGTAGTATTAGAAGTGGAGAAGCTGAGACAGGAAATGTAAAGTTTAAGGCCACCTGGGCTATGAAACCCTTTCTCAAAAAGAAAAAAAAGTTTGTTTGCTCTCCTAGTATGTGCACATATTCAAAGTACTGCAGAAAAAAAGAAAAATTGGTTTGGTTATTATGATATGTGGCTGATACAAAATCTTTGGTATGGTAGAACAGTAATTGCAATTTGGGAGTTGGGGAGAGTTGGTTAGGTTTTTTGTTGTTGTTGCTTTTAGTAATGTCCTGTGATAGAACCTAACCTAACCTCAAACTGACAATTTTATCTCCATTTCCCAGTGTCCAGGTTGCAGATGTGCATCACTCAGTCTTATTCTTGTTTCATCCTGGGGATTAGCCAGTTCTGCCACTGAACTCTACCTCTAATGTTTCTGATAGTTTCAGCTTTTTACTGAAAATTTTTAGACTACTATACATTTGTTTGTTTCCTGGTCTTTCTAACTGAAGTTAGAGATGGATCTTGAAAATTTAACCCTAGATCTAGTCTGTAGGTAAGGTAATATTTATTGTGCTGCAAATTGAATCCAGAGTTTGTTCACATCACATCAAGATTTTTTTTATTATTATTTCACGCACTCATGCGTGTGTATCTGTGTCTGTCTCTGTCTGTCTGTCTGTTTGTATCAGCGGGTATTGTGTGTGCTTGTGAAGGCCCAAGGGTGACTTCAGAAATCAACCTGGATTGCACTGCTGCCCTTTGTTTGGCTTTGGAGTTTCCCAGGATCCACCTTTCAGGGCCTTCTCTCCCACCCAAGATGCATTTTAATTTTATTTATTTTGCGTGTGTTTGTGTATTTGTCTCAGTGAAGGACCAAGGGTAACTTTGGGAATCATCCTAGATTGCTTCTACCTCCTTTTTGCTTTGCTTTTTGCTTCTGGGATTTCCCAGACTTCACCCACCAGGACCAAAAAAGTACAGTTCTCCATCTATTCTGCCTGGCGTTTTTTTACAAGGGATCCAGGATCTGAACTCGGGACTCTGAAGCTTGTGAGACAGAGGCTTAACCAAGGGTGCTTGGCCCTGGGATTTTCCAGGCTCTACTCACCAGAGCCAGAAGTTCAAGGTGCTGCCTTTTCTGCCTAGCATTTTTACATGGAACTTGGGATCCAAACTCAGGACCTTCTGCTTGTGAGGCAGAGTCTTAACCCCTGAGCTCTCTCTCCAGTACCCCAAGATGCATTTTTAAATCAGTTAATGAAAAGTTTGCCAAAGACAAGCAGTGTATATTTGTGTGTGTGTGTGTGTTTTGCTTGTGGATATACAGTGTATGTGTGGGTGTATGTACAAGAGGACACCTGAGTGTGTGTACCTTTATAAAGACCCAAGGATGACTTCGGGTTGTTCCTCCGCCTTATTGCTTTGCTCTGGGGTTTCCCAGGCTCCACCTTCCAGGGCCAGACTTAAAAATCACCACCATATCCTTCTGACTTTTTTTACATAATCCCTGGGGATCATCTGAATTCGGGTCCTTTTGCTTGTGAGGCAAAAACTTTTAACCATTGATCCATCTCCCCAGTCTAACAGAATGTATTTTTAACTCTTAATAACAGATCTATAAAAGTAATTTTTGCTAGTACATGAGTGAAATTGAAATTTAAAGAAAGTATGTAATTGCCTAGTATTCAGTCTTGTTTAGAGGTAGTGTCAGATTCTGTTCCTGGACTAATTCATTTCTAATTTCTAATTCAAAGCTCTGATCCTATTATACTATGCTGCCTATTTCTTAAGTTTTTATTTTTTGCTAAATAGAATTATCACCCATTCACTTTTTTAAAAAGTATTTTTGTGTATATGTGCATGTGTGTGTGTATCAGAGGGCACTGTGGGTCCCTATGGAGAGCCAGGGATAATTTGAATCATCCTGGATTGCTTTTACCTCCTTGCTTCTCTCTGGGATTTCCCAGGCTCCACCCACTAGGATGGGAAGTGCAGGCAGCTATGGTTTCTGCCTGGCATTTTTACATGGGATCTGGGATCGGAACTCAAGACCTTCTGCTTTCAAGATCCAATCTTAACACCTGAGCCATCTCTCTAGCCCCTCACTTTTGATAAGGACTCTTGCCCAAGAAGACAATAATTCTCTAGAGGAAATGAGTGCACTAAAACTCTGGAACAAAGATAAAAGGAAAGCAGCAAAGCATGCAAGAAATTGCTTATGAATAGAGAGTCCTTTTAATTTATATTCTTTGGGGTTTCATACTTGAATACAATGAATTTGTGTCATTACCACCCCTTACTACCTAATCCCTCTTTTTCAGGACAAACCTCTTCCTGCCATTCTCTCTCCTGATTTCATTTCCTTTGTTGTGTGCAACTTGGCTCTCCTAAGTTTCATCTGAATTGTTCATGGCATGTACTTACGCACTTGCTGGATCAAGGATGATGTGTCAGTATTTACTGGGAACAGCTCCCTGTGGAGCTGTATTCCTAGCCCTCCTGTTTTGAGCTCCCAGGTGGAGCTCAAAAGAGTTGTGGTCTTCAGGAATTTAACTTAGGTCACCAGGTTTATAAGCAGATGCTTTATCCTCTGATCTACCTCTTCTGCTTTTTAAAAAAATGTATTTGAGATATTTTGAGAAAGAAGTTGTACACATGCATGCCATAGAACATAGTAGAAGTCAGACAATGACTTTTGGGTGTCATTTTTCTTGTGAAGTATGCTTATTAATGAGGGTTAATGGTGAGAAAAATAAATTTGGCTAAATCTCTCCCCAGCCGTGTATTAAAGCAATTAACAGAAAGTTCGTGGGTTTTTTTTTTTTTTTCTTACATTTATTTCTTTTTTCTTTAATTTAAAATAGTATTTCCACACTGGTCGAGAAAAATAAGATTTTATCATTTATAAGTTCTGCGTGCAACAGTGATACGAAGTTCCCAATACTGGTTGCTTTTGAGAGCTAATATTGCATTGTAAGAAAACTAGAGAAGTTTCCAGCTTCTACCACTCCTGGTAGAATATTTCATTAGGTGATTTTGTGAAGTACTTTTCGTAAGATAGCTATAATATAGAAAGATTAATGCACTACCAAATGTGGATATTTTTGTGTTAGAGGACTAAGTACTCTGCTTTTTGAAGGTAAAATGCTAATATTTTTGCAAATTCTACTGAAAAAAAAATAGTGGCATATTTTAATTATTCTACCTCTAGCACAAAAGGATGTCTTAATTTTAGTAAGTTCAAATTGTGGTATTTCTTCCATCTGATTCTAATGTTACCCCAATTTCTGATTGGTCTTTCTTCAATTTTCTTCCTTTTTCCCTCCCTCCCACATTATCCAAGACTTGACTCCAGCAACTGATCTTCCTGCTTCTACCTCTCAAATTCTGAGATTTCGGATGTGTGCCACTACACAGTGTGTTTACCCATTACTGAAGATGGAGCCTTGGGCTTCATGACTGCTAAGCAAACACTCTACCAACTGATTTGTATTCCTAGCCCTCCTGTTAATTTTTCTAGTCCCTTTGAACAGTAGCCATTTCCTCCCTTCTAATTTGATATTCTAACCAAGCCCTGTTTCCTAACCTGCCTCATAGTTTGTGGCAACAGTGGAAGTGAGTGATGGCACTAATATGAGGATCAACAGTAAAATCAGGGGGAAAGTAGGATTTATTATGATAAAAGAATAATAACATAGTTTTGAGCTTTTAAAGTTAGGCAGCAGTAGGTTTTTTAAAGTAGCACGTATGTTCGAGGACTGGCTTTGTTAAAATGGGGGTCTCACTATATTGTTGAGATTGGCCTCAATTTTATTATCCTTCTGCTTCAGTATTCTAATAAGCTACAATTACAGATGTGGATCATCATTTCTACTTGAAGTAGAAATATTTCAAGTATTTAGTGTTTAGTTTTATTTAGCAGCTTAGAATAAGTTACTCTTGAATAAGAATTTGGTGTCTACCTATGAGAAAATATAAAGCAGACCTGGGTTTTGTTGCCAGTGATTGATTATTTATTCTTCAAGTGCTCAATACAAAATGATTTCTGCCCTCCTGAAGAGGACACACTTAAATGTAAGGAGTGTGTTTCATTCTTTGATACTCTGAAAGAGAAAATAAGTCATTGATCAGGTCTCTTTGAAGTGCTGATACCCAAATGGAAGTGAATGGCCCTTGGTTATATTAAAATGCTGATACAGTTGTAGGATAAGGTCATGTCAGATTTTTATGTAATACATTTATTTAATGTTTTAGTAATGTACTTCCATTGTGTAGACCTCAGCAACACCTGAAGTACTCCCATTTCTTTTGGAGGAGTGGCAGTAGGGTGCAAAGAGCTAGAGCTGTAGTTACCATTTAGTGAGCATTTACTATCAGGTTAGGTACTTTATGAATGAGAGGGGGGCACACATGCATGCTTGTGGTACACAGGTGAAGGTCAGGGACAACTTTCAGAAGTCCATTCTCTCCTTCCACCTTGTGGGCTTCCAGGTATCTCAGGTAACTGGTTTTGCTTATACTCATCTGTCTTGCCAGCCTAACGTGTACTTCGTACAGAATCATCATGACCTTGTAAAGTAAAGCGAAATCAAGATCCATAGAGACTTAAGTAATTTGCCTTATGTAATTTACCAAGCAAATTTTATGTAATTTGCATAGCAAGGGCTAAGCTTGAAAGTTCATCATTTTGAAACCTGTGCCCATATTTAACCCATGTCATGAAGGTTACCTTAGTTTAATTTTTTATAACTTTAAAAATTTTATTTATTTTGTGTGTGTATGTGTGTGTGTCAGAGGCACTATGTGCCCCTGTAGAAGACCAAAGGTAACTTCGGGGCTCATCCTATCTCTTTTTTACTTAGCTCTAGGATTTCTCAGGCTCTGCCCACTAGGGCAGGAAGCTCAGGTGGCCACCTGTTTCCACCTGCTGTTTTTTGTTTTTTTTTTTTTTTTTTAAGGTAGAACCTGGAATCCAAACTCAGGACCTTCTGCCTTTGAAGCAGAGTCTTAACCCCTCAGCCATCTCTCCAGCCCTAGTTTAAATTTTTTAACTTTGTTTTATACATTTGGGAAAAGAAGAATAATCTGTAGTGGGTCAAATACCGACAGTTTGGGAAATGGAGTAAAAACGGAGAGGAACTGAATTTTTTTTTCTGGTAGCAATCCATGTAAAGCTGCTAGCTTAACTGCTTTCCCAGAAATTATGTAGCTGAAGTTTAAAGTGAACTTTGAGAAAGGAGGGGAGTGATGAGAAGTTGGATCATCCGCATCTTGGCACATCCAATTATTGAATATTGAAGAGAATTATTGAAAGAGCTTTGTAGAACCTATACTGTAAATCTCACTTAACTTGAGACTTTAGAAAGAAGGTTTTTGTGTTTTTGTTTTGTTTTTATATATTTTGTGTGCAAAAGAGGGAAAGAATGTGCATGCATGCCATGGAGGATGGAGATGAGAGGATAACTTTCAGAAGTCAGTATTCTACCCTTATAGGCTTCTGGAGATCAAACTCAGTTTACTAGGTTTGTGAGCAAGTACCTTAGCTGCTGAGCTAGCTTGCCAACCCTTCGAAACAGTTTTTAAACTATTCTTGGTCCAGTCCTAAAAGTAGTTCTATTTCTTACAAGTATGGCAGAACAGTTGATGGGGTGTGTATTCCAACTTTTGAAAGTTGGATATCTCTTGAATTTAATGTGGTTGTATGTTGTGCATAGGATAGTACATAATCTATATTGCGAAAGCAGCATATACTACATACTGTGAATAGTACATAAAGAAGAGGAACTCATTTATCATATTTTCAGTGTCTGGTAAGGACTCCCTAGGATAATGCCTTGAATGCTACATCCTTTAGGAAGGAACACTCCCTCCCATGGCAGAAAGATCACTTATACAAGACATCTTTTTTCTTGCTGTTCTGTCTTTGAAATGGGTGTCTCATTGTCCAGATTGTCCTCAAACTATGTAGTTAAGAATGATCTAAACTCCTGACTGCTCTCAAATTCTGGATTCTCCTGCTTCTCAAGCTTCCTGAGTGCTTGGGCCCCACCATCAAGACATAAATGTTTTGTACTTCCTAACACTGTTGTATTGGGGATGAAGTTTCTAACACATTTTTGGTCATAGTATAAAGTCAATGCAGCTAGTGGACTCTCTGAATTCCTATTTGTTAATTTAGATTGGTGTTGGGCTGGAGAGGTGGCTCAGGAGTTAAGCCTCCGCCTTGCAGGCAGAAGGTCCTGAGTTCGGATCCCAGATCCCACGTATAGGCGCCGGGCAGAAGCGGGGGTGGCCTGCGCTTCTGGTCCTGGTAGGGCGGAGCCTGTGAATCCCGGGGCAGGAGGAGGTGGAGGCGTCCATGGTGGTTCGCGGATTCGTCCGTGATTCTACACACACGCACGCGCACGCTGCACATACATATGCACATGCACACAGTTGAATAAATAATAAAAAAAAATTAAAAAAAAATTTAGATTGGTGTTGTAAAGGCCATTTGCCTTAAGCTGACCAAGATGTTGTCCTAATTGGAGGTACAGAAAGCAAGATTCATACAGTGTTTGCTTTGTTTTTGGGGTGGGGTTCTCTGTGTGTCCTGGTTTGCCTACAGTTAACTTGTAACCCAGCTGACCTCAGATTTGGAATACTCTTCCTTAACTCTGTCGAGTGAGTACTAGAGTACAGGTTTATGCCACCATCCCCAGTCTGGGCACAATGATTCTCAATCCCAGTTCTGCATTAGAATCTCCCATATTGGAAAATCTGGATTGTCTAACCCACAATCACCATCATCCTCACATTTTATATTTTTTAATGTTTATTTATGAGGGGGGGGAAGAAAGTATGTGTGCGCTGGAGGAAGGTCAGATCTCCTTCCACCATGTAGGCTTTGAGGATTAAACTCAAGTTGCCAACCTTATACACCAAGCCATCTCAACTAGCCCCACATTTTTTCTTTTTTAGAAAGCTCTTTAGAGAGTGTGGGGTCACATACAAACTAAGCTTTGAGTATTTTTATCTTATGGTGTCCATTTTTTTAACCTATTTTGTAAAGGGTCCTTATACAATAAGTATTGATAATAAAAGCTGATTAGACTTTTGCAGGTCAGTGGGTGCCTAGATTTTGGTTTCCTATCATTCTTTTGGCAATATTTCAAATTGGTGTCAGCAGGTAAGGGTCTACTAGCAGTCCTGGAGACCTGAGTTTGATAGTTAACGTTCAGTTTTTTCTTTCTGTGTTAGAGATTTCTTTTTTTTTTTTTTTTTTTTTTTTTTTTTTTTTAATCTTTTAATTTTTTTTATTATTATTTATTCAACTGTGTGTATGTGGGCACGCGCGTGTCTGTGTGTGTGTGTGTGTGTGTGTGTGTGTCTGTGTATGTGTAGAACCACGGACGAATTCGCGAACCACCATGGACGCCTCCACCTCCTTCCGCCCTGGGATTCACAGGCTCCGCCCTACCAGGACCAGAAGCGCAGGCCGCCCCCGCTTCCGTCTGGCGTCTATACGTGGGATCTGGGATCCGAACTCGGGACCTTCCGCCTGCAAGGCGGAGGCTTAACCCCTGAGCCACCTCTCCAGCCCAGAGATTTCTTTTGTAAGATAATAATCTAAAAGTTTCCCTGACCACTGCTCATGGAATGAATTCTTACATGAGTAATTCAAGGTACTGCCCTATCTTCTCTGACCTTGGTAGAAAAACATTCCCTAGTGAACAGTATCTTGAGAGTAAGTCAATGGAAAGTTTCATTTTGCTTCTTTCTTGGGCTAGGTTTGTTTACTCTGTTCTTAGTTTATTTAGGAATATTCCTTGTGTCTCCCAGAAGCTAATCTTTGATGAACTTTTCTTTGGGAATAAGAAAGTGTTCCAATGAGAATGAAAAAAAAATCTAAGAATATAAGTCCTTAGAAGCTTTGTGTAATATTGTTATATATTGTGTCTTGTTGAGTTTTTAAGATCTGTATAGGAGTCATTTCTGTATCTCATGATTAATTGATGGTCGTGATGGTGTGTGTCTTTTTGTTTTTTAAGACAAGGTCTCACCCTGCAGTCCAGGCTGGCCTGGAGCTCAAAATGTATACTATGCGCACCTCAAACTTGTGATCCTCCTCACTATACCTCTCCTGAGTGCGTGAATTGTGTGTGTGCATGTGTGTGTGTGTACAGTACATGCATACGTCTGTTGTCTTTCTCTATTGCTTTCTACCTTAGGTGGTGTGGTAGTGGTGGTAGTGGTGGTGGTGGTGGTTGTCGTCGTCAATTTTTTTTAATAGCCTGTCTCCTGACATTATGGCAGGGCTAATAATATATTTGACGCTTTTTTTTTTGTCTAGTTTTACAAGCTCAATAGGTATTCCCATTCTCCCTTCCTCCTTCCTTCCTCCCTGTTGTCCCCCATTGCACTCTCTCCCCTCCCTCCCTTTTACCCCTTTTCCTTCCCTCCTCTCAGTGCTTCCTGCCTTCTCTCCCCTCTCCCCCCAATCCTTTGGAACATCTGTTTATGTGGGTGCTGAATTTCCCTCTGAGTCATTTATACTAGTGTGAGGGTTCAGGACTCAGTGGCATAGCTTGGGGTCCCTTCTTGGGCTGTGCCCACTAGTATGGAAACTCTATCATGACTGCTTAACCCCTTTTCTCTAAGGATCCTACTGCCTGAAGCCTTCTCCACCTGTGATCTGTGCTAGACTTTGGGGGGGTTTGTTGACATGTCAGCCATTCTCTTCCTTTTTTTTATTTTAATCCATGTAGTTTATTAGGGAAGCCACTTCAAAACTCCAGTAAGCGTCTACCTTAGTTTTTTGAGACAGGTTTTCTGTCTCTGCCTTTCCAGCACTGGGGTTACATGTCTGTATATGTGTTGCTGAGCCTGTTTTTCGCAAAGGTGCTAGGAATCAAACTCAAGTTCTCAAGTTTGTGCAACAAATTCTTTTATCAACTGAGTCATCTCCCCCAGCCTTCATACCACACCCCCCCCCTTCTTTTTTAGATAAGGTTTTGCCCTCTAACCCATGCTGTCCTGAGCTCTTCTTGTAACAGCCTCTGTAGATGCTTGGATTGTAAATGTATGCTCACTTTTGATTTTGGAGAAGGAATATAATGATGGCAGAAAAGTACAGGAAAAAATACTAAAATTAAGAAAGGCTTAGGTCTTGGTCTTTGTAGCCTTCAGCTTCTTAGTGAGAAGTTTCTCTCTTTTTCCCCCCTGGCATTGGAACTGGAATCCTAACACTTCCACGTATACCACCAGCCCCAAGAGCTTTGTTTCTCATTTTTCCCCTTTGTAAATCTGTAAACGTGTAGTTTTCAACTATCTTAATTTTATTTTTCTATTTATGCAAACTGGTTTAAAACTTTTATTGATTTGCCTGGGGAATAAATGAGTATTTAGAAACTTTTCTAGAAAAATAAACCCTTTTATCTTTACCTTTACCTAACATACAATAATCAGACTAATTATTAAAATAATTAAAGTAATCTTTTAAGTTTATTAAATGAAAAATGGGCAGTTTCTCTCCCCATATGATTCAGGCTTGGCTGGACTACTGGCCTCAGCCTAAAGTTGAACAATAAGAACCAAGTACTGAAATTGTTTTTTGACATACACACTCACACGCAAACAAATAATTTTTAGAGGAAATGACTCAGTGGGTAAAGGTGCTTGCCACCAAGCCTAATCTGAATTTAATCTCTGGATTAATCCCTGGATTCCACATAGTGGAAAGAGAACTGATTCAAATTATCATTTGAGCTGCATGTTTATAAAGATAAGTACATGTTAAAAAATAAACAATGATTTTTTAAAACATTTTTTATAATTATTTCCGCTCATACAAACTTAACAGATACACTGGTCCCCTCCCATCTCCCTCACCCCTCTGTTCCCCCCTCCCCTCTTCCCTCCCTCCCCATCCCCCAGTGCCTCCCCCCCAGCAATGATTTTTTAAATTTTGTTTTGAAAAGGAAATATACCTAGAAGTCATTGGATCATGTTAATATGTAATAAAGATTGAGAACTACTGTTATAGGGAGGTATTTTTCTTTCTTTCTTTTCCTTTTCTTTCATCTTTTTAAGCATGAGAAGCCATGGCCCACCGCTGGGGGTTAGAGAAAAACTTTTAGAAGTCAGTTCTCCATTATTTTCTAACATAGGGGTGGACTGAATAGTGATACGGTTTTTGTGGGACCTTTAAAAAATAGAGCATGGGGCCGGAAAGATAGTTCAGAAGTTAAGCCTCTGCCTCATAAGAAGGTTGTGAGTTCAGATTCTGGATCCCACATAAAAATAACAGAAATGGAGATGGCCTATATTTCTGGATCTTCAAGTCAGATCCAGGGAAACTCCAGATCAAAGCACATAGGAGGTAGAAACAATCCAGGATGATTCATAAAGGCACCCTTGGGTCCTTCACAAATACACACAGTACTCTGTGATACACACACAGACACACACGAGAGAGAGAGAATAAAGTTCTGGGTTCAGTCTCCTGCACCATAACTAACTTTTTTTTAAACACACCCCCACCCCCCTTTTTAAAACAAGGTTGGTTGGGGGAGGGTGTCTCAGAAGACACTGTGTCCCTGTGAAGGGCCAAGAGCGACTTAGAGAATCATCCTGGATTGCTTCTACCTTCTCTTTGCTTCACTCTGGGATTTCCCAGGCTCCATCCAATAAGGCCAAAGTACAAGCCACTGTTATTTCTGCCTGGCAGTTTTACCTGGGAACTAAGATCTGAACTCAGGACCTTCTGCTTTAGAGGCAGAGTCTAAACCCATGAGCCATATCTTCAGTCTACTATAACCAACTTTAGGTGTATAGCTCATTAGTGTTAAATACATTTACATTGTTGTACAGCCAGTCTTCATAGCTCCTTTTAGCTTGTCAAACTGGTAAGACAGGGTTTCTCCCTGCTGGGGGTTTGAACCTATGACCTCATGTATAATAGGCAAACAGAACTAGGAATATTAAAACCAGTTGTTTCTTAATTGGTGGTTTTAAGTATCTTAGTAAAGTACAAGTAAAATCTGTTATTCTCCATAGTTTATACTTGAGCTTTTTTTTTGTTTCTAGATAAAGACATTTGTGAATTTAGTTACTCCTTTCCTGTCTTTAAAGCACTTTATGTGCTGAAAAGACAAGAGATGATAGGACATCAAGTATTTTGTCTCGATTTTGGAAAGACGTTTCCCATTGAAGAGACATCAGAAGCCTTTGCCATGAACAAGCTTCACTTATTCAAGTTCCAGCTTGTTGGTCCTTCTTGAGAAATGAGATATTTTCCAGCTGTAACTTTGAGTGATTTTACATGGCTATACATGGCTAATCTTGTGTGCTATTGCTATATTTTGAACTTTCCCTAGCTATTATGCTTTGAGAAAAAAACACATTAGTACAATTCTTACCTTCCTGGTTCTGTTCAGAGTAATTTGTTTCTGCTATTTCAGGAGCATCCTACATGCAATTTACCAAGGATAAACATGAGTTTAAACTCATGTGTTTCTTTCTTCTACAGCAATGGCACGAGCATGATATCATTGATCATTCCCCCCAAAGACCAGATTTCACGAGTGGCAAAAATGTTAGCAGACGAGTTTGGAACTGCATCTAACATTAAGTCACGGGTAAACCGCCTTTCAGTCCTGGGAGCCATTACATCTGTACAACAGAGACTCAAACTTTATAACAAAGGTAATCATTATCCTTTTTCTTGGTTATATTTTCCACTTTAATCCTGCCATGGTGCTTTTTCACTAGTGTTTGCTTAAGCCAGCTGTCATTGTTGTCCTTAAGTGTTAGTGTTTAATTTGTTATCTTTTTTTTATTATTCATTGAATTCTGAGTAGTATTTGCTACCTTGAAAGAATAAATCCTACTGAAAAATTTCAGGAAATTTTACAGTTAGGATAAAATAGTCTTGAAGGACATTTCTGTTTTATTTAATGTGGTGTGGGAACAATTAAAGTAGAGAAATTGTTTATGTTTTTGCAGTACCTCCAAATGGTCTGGTTGTTTACTGTGGAACAATTGTAACAGAAGAAGGAAAGGAAAAGAAAGTCAACATTGACTTTGAACCTTTCAAACCAATTAATACATCATTATATTTGTGTGACAACAAATTTCATACAGAGGTAAGAGTACGATACAGAGCATTTACAGCCAAAGAGACCCTGGTCCTATCAGCGGTGATTCCCCTTCCTCCCAACTTTTCCTAGCTTTAGACAACTGTTAGTCTATTTTGTATTAATAGATTTGCTTTGCTGGACATTGTATGTAATTGAATCATAATTTGCAGCCTTTTTAAAAACTAGCTTCTTTTTACTTAGCTTCATGTTTTCAAGATTTACCTGTGCAGTACCATATATCAGCATTATTTTATTACTAAATAATCAACAGTTTCCATTGTTCAGCTATAAAGAATAATATTGCACGGGTCTGTTTTTGTAACCATTTGATTTTCTTTTTGTAGATTGTATATATAGGAACAGAGTTGGCAGGTCATGTAGTAACTAGTCTTTCTCAGAAGTTGTCACATTTTTTAAGATGTGGAAAACCAAGTCATTTTTACATAGATAACTTTTACTTCCTTTCTGTCTTTGTTGCTATTTTACAATTTTCCTCTTTCTTTCGCCTTCCCTTCCCCTCCTCCCCCTTTTTCTTCCAGGATATAGTCCAGGCTAGTCTTGATTCCATGATTTTACCTCCACCTTCCAAGTGTGGAAATTATAAGCATGCCACACCACTGTCACTGAATATATACTAGTCATCCTCATGTTGGAGGGAACTGCTAAGGTTGCTAACCATATTCAAAACTGGTTTTGATAAAGTGTAGTAATTAGCTACCAGTTGCTTCTATCTATACCAGTATGTTTTTCTATAGTCTCTACACCCTTAACTTTAAACTCACAGATTGTGAAAAAAAATTTAATGGCAGGAATTCATAGGGATTTTTTTGTTGGTTTCCTTTTCTTTCTCCCCATAAAACTTATGGATGACAGAGGTGCCATACCATGAACTTAATAGTAGAAAGGAAGCTTCATTAGAGTGACCTAAATCAGCCAACAGTAAGCAATAAGGAATTCGCAGCTGGCCTCTAGTTTAGTCCCTTGTTTTTCATCAACCTAGTAAAAAAAAAAGAACGTTTATGATAGAGTTAGAACTGATATTTGCTCACATAGTTTATAGTGGATGATTTTTGCTAACTTGACAGGAAGTACAGTTCCAGTCGAATCTTGGTGATCTATCTTGTTTTTCTCTTAGCTTCCACAGTTAGTTGCTTTGTCCCATTTACATTGTATCTGTTTTAATGAAAGCAGATTTTTTAAAATTTATTTGTTTATGCTCATACAAACCTAATAGGTACCCCAGTCCCCTCCCTCCCTGTACCCCTTCCTAAACCCCCTTGCTCCCTCTTCCCTTTTCCCCTCCCCCCCAGTGCCTCCTCCCTCTCATCCCTGGAGCATCCTTTAACAAAAGCAGATTTTTGAAAAAATACTTAATAACCATGTTTGTTCTTAGCTTGATTATTACCTGATCTTTCCCCTTTTCCAATAATAGTAAAGAACTGGGGTGGTCATTTTACTTCCTCCCCCATGGAGTCAGTACTTGAGAGACTAAAGCAGGAAGATAACAAGTTCAAGGTTTTTCTTGAGCTATGTAGAGGTCCAGTCTCAAAAAAAGACTGGCATATCACGAATGATAATCTGATAAAGGTTATATTTTTAGAAGGAATTCTAATAAATAGACTACTTGAAAATATTAATTAAGCTACCAAATGGGGCTGGGCCTATAGTCAGTTGGTAAGAGTGCCTGACTAGCATGCATGAGGCCCTAGATTTAATATCTATTGCTGCATAAACTAAGTGTGCTAGTAGTGCACACCTGTATTCCCAGCACTCAAAGGTAGAAGCAGGGCTGTCATGGTCATCCTCAGATACATAGTGAATTTGAGGCCTGCCTGGACTATATGAGAGAGGTGAGCAGTTTTGTTTTTGCTTGGGTTTCTGGATGTGAATCCAGAGTCTCATATAACATTTCTCACTGATCTGTAACCACCTGTAATATTAATAAATCTTTTTGATTTGTTTGTTTTTTGTTTCTTTTATTTTGGGGGGTATATGGTTGTAGAGGCCAGAAGTCAATATCAGGTGTTGTCCTCCATCCCTCTCCACAGTTGCTGTTGCTTTTTTGTTTGAGAGATAGGAAGACAGACGTATATGTATGTCACGGTGGAGTCAGTTCTCTTCTTCCACCATGTGGTCTTCCAGAATTCCAGGATTTGAACCAAAATCACTGTTGAGCCATTTCTCTCGCTCTCTTGCTTTCTCCTCCCTCTCTCCCCCTTGGTTAAGGCAGCATTTTTCAGTAAACCTGAATTACTATTCAGCTAAACTGACTCCGGGACCTGCCTGTTTTCCTTTCCGAGCACTGGGCTTACAGATATGCACCATGATGACCAGCTTTTTACGTGGATGCCGAGATTCTAAACCTAGGTTCTGATGCTCGCTATGTCCATTTGAGCCATCTTACCAGCCTGTTCTTTGAGTTTTTTAAGTTTTTGGGACAAGCTATCCTCAAACTTAATATGTAGACAGGGATGACCTTGAACTTCTGATCTTTCTGCCTATGTAACCCAGACTGGATTTTTTTTTTCATTTGCATTGGGGAGGGGCACTGTATATATCTCTGGAGAACTAAGGAGTGACTTAGGAAATCATCCTTGATTGCTTCTACCTCCTTTTTGCTTTCCTCTGGGATTTCCCAGGCTCCACCCACCAGGGCTGGAAGTTCAGGTCTCCTCCATTTCCAACTGGTGTTTTTACATGGGACTTTAGATCTGAACTCAGGACCTTCTGCTTTCTAGGCAGAGTCTTAACCCCTGAGCAAACTCTCCAGCCCCAGACTGGATTTTTGAGCTCCAGTCTTCTGTTTCTGCTTGGTAAGCTCTGGGATTCTATGTGTGCATCACAATGCTTAATTTGCAATGTTAGGTAGGTGTGTAATGTTATATCGGGTTAGATCTGTCTAAAGATAGTTGAATCGTCTGCTTTCTAGACATTTCTTTAAAAATAGATGCTATTTTATTCTTTAGTTGAAATGGAATGAATAATGACTTAGTTCAAAGAAGTTGCTCTCTGGCAGTTAATAATCTTCTAAGCCATAGTATTCAAAATTCATCATGGAAATAGGTTTCCCAGAGCTACTTAGATGTTTTCTCTCTGAAGAAGCAGAAATAAGGAAATAAATACTAAACCAGAAGTTTTCCATAAAATTCTCTTATATTGTATGCAATACTTTATATCCATGCGTCAATAATTGTTTCTCCAGAAGCAAAAATTAAGCATGTCAAAGTTCAAAATCTTTTAGATACTCCTGTGTTTTCATTTCATACTTCTTACTTTAGAGTTAGTTCTTTTGATAGATACTGCTTAGTAATTTGATGTCATTGATAGTAAAAACGTTAGGGACTGTTACTATAGAAAAAAGCAAATTTTGGAAGTTTGCCACGGACCGACTGAGTTGGGACCAGGACAGGGAATCCAGGGATCCTGAACCAGGTGGGCGAAGGAGTCAGCGGTGGGAAACAGAGACACACAACTCTAGTGGAAGGTGAATCTGAGTCCGTTTATTGGGCACAAAGCTACAGTTTAAGTACAAATTTTTTGGCAAGCAAAAGCAGGTTGCGGTTTCATCAGGAACAAAACAAATCAATCATAAGAGTAAAAGACAATAATTGGGACATAGCCAGTGTTTTTCTGTTCTGGAAGAAATCAAGCTTCTTTAACACTAAAATATCATGTCCTAGAACAGGTTAACTATTAACCGCTAACTAGAAGTTCAGTAGAAAATGTTTCTAAAAATTCTTAAGCATACATAGCTAAAATTGTAGATGTGAGAAACATTTTCTTTATCAAAAGGGTCAGATTCCTCATACAAGTGACTTCTAAGGGCTTCATGAGATTCGGCATAGATTTTTTTTTAAAGCTTTATAATAATCACACATATAATAAAATTTGTTTTGTAGCCAACTTAAGAAATCTAGGCCTTTCAGGAGTTTCTATATTAAATTTTTCATCTCTGTTTAATTTAATCAAAGCTGAGGGATATCCCAAAGCTGTTAATGATTTCACTAACTATTAAGCAACAGATACACGCAACAGCCAAACAGCATTTCATAGAAAGAGAAAATATGCCATGACTTATCCAGGAAAATGGACTTCTTTGAAACCATTTTCTCCCAGTGGTGACTTTGTCAGGACAGCGGAATGGACTATGTCGTGGCAGAAGTTATTTCATTTGAATGTTATTGAAAACAAATAAAACAGGAAGAAAAAGAACAGGCTATAACTTTATTGATTAGTTGGATTTTTGTTGGCGATAGTTTGTCAATTGACAGGTTATTGGGTTGTTTTTTGTTTGTTTTGATTTTCAGTGTTTAGGTTTTGAGGCAGGGTTAGTTCAGGTTGGAGGCTGACATTGAACTCAAGCTCTTGGCATCTGTCTCACAAGTACTGGGATTATAGGTGTGTGCCATCATGTTCCCCTCGAAATTTGCTTTTAGAACTGTCACAGTTATTCTTTTTGTTGCTGTGAGATGACCTCATCCACAACTTAAGGGGAAAAGGAGAGATTTATTTGTCTTACAATTCCAAAAGGGATATAGTTCATTAAGGCAGAAAAAGCATGTCAGGCCGCAGAAGCTGGAGGCTGTTCAGGTCACCCCAAACATAGGGATAGAATTTAAGCAGCAGACTGCAAGAGCAGACTACTAAAGTAAGCAAGGCAGGACTACCAAACCTCAAGGCATCTGGGATCCGAACACAGGACCTTCCGCCTGCAAGGCAGAGGCTTAACCCCTGAGCCACCTCTCCAGCCCCCCTCTCTTGCCTTTTAAACTTGCCTTAAATCTCTTGAGTTTTCCAGTCTCTGCCTTCCAAGGCCAGAAGTGCAGGCCATCAGTATTTATGCCTGGCATTTTTAAATGAGATCTAGGATCTGAACTCAGGACCTTCTGTTTGTGAGGCAGAAGCTTAACTCCTGAGCCATTTTCTCCAGCTCTGACAGGGGCTTTTTGTTGTAGTAAAGATATGTAATTTTTTACTTTTTGGGTTGTACAGTTCAGCACTTTCAGAATTATGTGTTCATCTTGCAAAAATTCTATGTATGATAAACAGTAATTCCCATTCCTACAGTCCTTGGCAAATACCATTCTATTTAAAAATTAGATACTTATTGCTAAAATCCATAGACTATTTCACACATCATGGAAAGAACACCACAGGGGAACAGTGTGAAATAAAGAGATTCATAGGCCTTTTTAAATTTTGCCTTGAACTTAGCAAAGCATTGGAGTTTGCTGTGCAGTACCTATGGGTTTTTGTTTTGTTTTGTTTTGTGTTTTTAGGCTCTTACAGCACTACTTTCAGATGACAGCAAGTTTGGCTTTATTGTAATAGATGGCAGTGGTGCTCTTTTTGGCACACTCCAAGGAAACACAAGAGAAGTCCTGCACAAATTCACTGTGGATCTCCCAAAGAAACACGGTAATGAAGGGAAAGCATGGGGGTCCTTTTACTTTGTGTCTGTCAGTAGTTGCTCTATAAACGAGTAGTTTGTATTATACATGTAGGGAAGGATTTTTTTTCCTCCTTGGGTGATGGCTTGATTGATTAGTTCACAATTCACAAGGTATGTTTGTCCTTTTTAATAATTGCTCTTGTTCTCTCATCACTTTTATATGAAAAGGCAGAGGAGGTCAATCAGCCTTGCGTTTTGCCCGTTTAAGAATGGAAAAGCGACATAACTATGTTCGGAAAGTAGCAGAGACTGCTGTGCAGCTGTTTATTTCTGGGGACAAAGTGAATGTAGCTGGTCTCGTTTTAGCTGGATCAGCTGACTTTAAAACTGAATTAAGTCAATCTGATATGTTTGATCAGGTAAGAGAAATAACTGCTTTGTTGTGTGAGTCTCTTATAGGAGTAATAAATCACCTGTGAGAGAACCTGGACATGCACATATTATTTGCATTCATACCCATAATTTCTGTAGATTAAAAACCTGTTTTCTGTGGTCTAGGAATGTGGCCCAGACAAGGCCCTAGGTTCCGTCATCAATTTATCAGGGTATAAAGGGAAAGCTCTTGGTAAAACAATGGTGTTTGCCTGAGAAAAATTTAATGCTTTTTTTTTAAATATACATCCTTCGCTGATTTATTCCTGGAGAAAGATAAAGATGTGCAATATAACATATTAAAGACTAAATTATTAAAAGACTAGTGGGATAGTTCAGTGGATAAAGGTATTTGCCATTAAGCCTGACAACCTGAATTCAGTGCCCAAAACCCACATGATGGAAGGAGAGAACCAACTCTTGAAACTTGTCCTCTAACTTATACACACACATGATGAATGAATAAAAATTTTTTAAAAGATTAAATCATTTAATCCAAAGAATCTTTACTTAGAGATTTGTACTTAGCCATAACACATTCCCAGAGAATTTTTTTACTTTATTGACGATAGCTAGTAATTCCCCTTTCCTTCATAAAAAAATTAATTTTGTTTTCATTTAGCCAGTTATCTTATAGTAAGATCTGTAGAATATGTGATATAAATGGCTAAGAAAGTTTGACCTGGTAGTGTGGTCTGCTGTAAGAGCACCTTTTGAATAAATTAGGTTACTTACTTATATTTAGACTTCAGAGATCATAATGCATTTTGCTATTGTTAGTAACAGTTATTAGACTTTAGCTAGGTGTTGATGGTGCATGCTTGTAATCTCAGCACTTGGAGGTGAGAGCAGAGGTCAAAACCAGCCTTCCCAACATGGTGGGTTCACAAGACCAGCCTGTGCTACCATAAAACCATCTCAAAAAAGAATTACTTAGACTTAGAAAAAAGTATTTTGAAGTCCTAATATTTGTTTCTATTTTTTATTCTAGAGGTTGCAATCAAAAGTTTTAAAATTAGTTGATATATCCTATGGTGGTGAAAATGGATTCAACCAAGCTATTGAGTTATCTACTGAAGTCCTCTCCAACGTGAAATTCATTCAAGAGAAGAAATTAATAGGTATCACTGAAATACAACTATTGTTGTTTTGTTCTATAAATACTGAAAAGGTTAAAAGGGGATTGGGAATAGTGGGCTCAACCCGAAAAGCTGAGACAGAAAGATCAAGAAAGACTTTGCAGTTTTCTTGGTCATGTGGTGAGTTTGAGGCCAGTCTGCAGTTTTTAACCTTGTTTTAAAAAAGAAAGAGTGAACATTTCTCATTAAAAATCTCTCAGCTGGGCATAATGGTTCATTCCTAAGTAATCTTAACACAGAAAGCTGAGGCAAGAGTATTGCCACAAGTTCAAGCCAGTTTCTGTTTAAAGGAGATGTAGCTCAATTAATAGAATGCTTACTTTTTTAATCCCCAGCTTTACAATAAACCAAGCATGGTGGGGAAATATGTACCCAGCACTCATCAGTTGCACACACAGCCAGTGTGATCTACGTGAAACCTTGCTTAAAACAAAGTATTCATGGAGCATTTGTAATCTTTAGTTGTGCTGGCATGTCTCAGTCTCCAAAGGATTGACTTCAGAATTTTAGTGATACTGCAATCCACAAGTATTCAAGTCCCATATAAAATGTTGTAATATTTGCACATCATTTTAATGTTATCTTTTGAATGCTTATACTCAGCATAGTTTGTTATACTTTGTTATGTAGTATTTGTTTACAGTGACATGAAAAGGTCTGTATATGTGTTCAGTACAGATGCATTCATCATTAGCCTAAAACTACATAATGCTCATTGGCAAAAATTAACCATTTTTCGGAATATATTTGACCACAGTCTACTGAGTTCATGAAGATACAGTGCCAACCATATGTTTTACTGTCCTGTTCCTAATTCACAGGGCGATATTTTGATGAAATTAGCCAAGACACAGGCAAGTACTGCTTTGGAGTTGAAGATACACTAAAGGCTTTGGAAATGGGAGCTGTAGAGATTCTAATAGTCTATGAAAATCTGGACATAATGAGATATGTTCTTCATTGCCAAGGCACAGAAGGTAAAAGAAGAATATGGAGAATCCTTCGTATTTGGGAAGTCTTTGGTGGGAAGGAGGGCAATCGAAAGACAGCACATACCTTCAGATTTTTCAGCTTGAGCAATTTAATGTGTATGTGTAATTGGTAAGTTTGCCAAGGCCCAGAACTATATGTTAAAGGTCTTTGTTTCTTTATTGGAACAGAGTACTGTTATATACCAAGGAGGATTATTCCAGGCATCTTTTTCCCCCCATGTATTCTCATAGAATTTATGCCTACTAACTAGTTTATGAAAATGAGACTAACACCTTTTTTTTTAACTTTTCAATACTGCAGAGGAGAAAATTCTCTACCTAACTCCAGAACAAGAGAAGGATAAATCTCACTTCACAGACAAAGAGGTATGTGATTTTTGTTTTAAATTTATTTACTGCTACATGGAAAGAGGGAGGGGGAGAGCCTAGGTATATGTTCGAACACTGGCTGCATAGAAAATCAGCCACTCAGCCTTGGGAAACAAAAACCTCATTTTGATTGGGCAGGCTACAGAAAGTGGGAATCTACCATACACACACCTGATTCAATTATCCTTGAAATAACAGGAAGATTTAAGTAGCACTGTTCCTGCCCTGCACTGTGTTATTTCCTTCTTCCCCCACTTTCAGCAGCTTTTTCACTGTAGGTGTTTTGTTTGGTAGGGCTTTTTTGTTGTTGTTTGATTTAAATGCATCTCCACAGCTTAAAATACTACCTTCTTATACATGATGTCTCTGAGTGGTAACTTCCATAACTCTAAATAAAAGAGACTGTCTACTAAAGCAGTTCTGATGTCTCTCCTATGCTGCTAAATGAGTATTGCATAGAGACACTAAAACAAATCAGCAATAGAAATCACAAGTTGGAAAACTGTTGAAGGTTAAAATCTTTTTTGAGTCCCTCTTCCCAATCCATCAACATGCTGAGGACTGAACCCAGTGCTTTGTGCTTACTGCATTGCTAAGCAAGCACTCTGCCACCAAGTTAAACCCCCAAACCAGACTACTCTGCATTTACTTAAGCTACTCAAAATTCATGATGGTGGGAGCTGATGAGAGCAGCAGACTATACTTTGATGTCTCCTAATCAAGTTCTGTCTATAATTATTCCCCCCCCACACTCCCAGACTGGACAGGAACATGAACTGATTGAGAGCATGCCCCTCTTGGAATGGTTTGCTAACAACTATAAAAAATTTGGAGCTACACTAGAAATTGTCACAGATAAGTCACAAGAAGGATCCCAATTTGTAAAAGGATTTGGTGGAATTGGAGGTGAGTAGCAAACTTAAAATCCAGGATCTCATGCCAGGACTAGTTTTAGATACATTATTTCAAATGAGACAAGTTCTAGTTTTGCATATTGGTTTAGATAAGGGTTTGGGTTTTTTGTTTGTTTGTTTTGTTTTTTGTTTTTTGGGTTTTTTTTTTGTTTTTATTTTATATATAATGATTTCATACATACACGTATTTTGATTTTTTTTTGTTTTGTTGGTTTACTATTCTGGAGCCTATCTCATGACCCCTCTCTGCCCATTTCTCTTTTTTGTTTGTGTGCTTTTCATTTATAGTGTATGGGCTATGGGTGTGCACGGGTATATGTGCATAGTACACTTTGAATGTTTTAAGATATCCAGAGGGAAGAAGGTGTACACGCATGGTATAACTTTTTGGATGTCAGTTCTCTCCTTCTAGAGATTGAATTCTTATTACCAGGTTTGCAAGTGTCGTAGATACTCTTTCTGCTGCTGTGAGACAGCACTCAGACTCAAACAGCTTAAAAGAGATTTATTTGACTTATAATTCCAGAGGGGAGATAACGTCTGTTATGACTGCTCAGATTATGTCTATCCGGGAGGCAGAAAGGCAAGCAGCACAAACTAGGGGAAAAGTAGAGCAGGGCTATCCAACCCCAAGCCCAGCCAGCCTTCCCCCAGCAATGCTCCACTTCCTTAAGGTGCCATGACCTTCCCAAACATCAACATCAGCTAAGGATGCAAACACATGAGCCTGTGGGGTTCAACTCACATTGAAACCATGACAGAAGCAAATGCTTTACCTGCTAAGCTGCCAGCCTCCATTTTGTTTTGTTTTGTCATAACATAGGTTGGCCTGGAACTAAATATGCAACTTGGCAGTCAGTCCTCCTGCCTCAGCTTTTCAAGTACTGAGATTATATATAGTGTGATCTACCGTGCCTGAGACCAATTATCAGTTGTTACCTATATAATTCTGCACAAGAATGGGTTTCCTTGTAAAAGTAATCCCCTCCTTTTCTACAAACACAGGTTAACCCTTTGGTTATTTCTCCAGGTATCTTGCGGTACCGAGTAGATTTCCAGGGAATGGAATACCAAGGAGGAGACGATGAATTTTTTGACCTTGATGACTACTAGGTAGTCGACATGGGTCCGGCAAAACGTGCCTCACCCTCCAGCATCCAACCCAAGGAGCATACCCGTGGTGGAATCCAAACAGATCCCTGCCTTACAATTGGAACATTTCCAGAACTTAATCCAGAGCATTGGATACTGAAAAGTGAAACAAAACCAGACCCAGCCCTACACTTTGGTTTGTTATGGTGTCAGCACAGCAGCCTACAACTAAGTTCCTAATGCCACTTTGGACTAATTTAAAAAAACAAATCCCAGTTTTTACTTTTACTTGATGGTAAAATTGGTTGCTCTTGTATTTTATGAAAAAAATGATTTTTTTAACCTTCATACATAGAAGCAAAAATACTTTAACTGCTGTAAACCTTCAAAGTTAATAGAAGTGAGATCATACTGGTTTGTTTCTTATTTTGATCGGAGAAAACTTAAATTGCTGCATTTCGCAGTGACCCATTTACATGGCATTCTCAGCTTAGACTGCATAAGAAGAAATATATATGGTGAAATATTGGAACCATTTCTCTCTTGGTCTCTGTTTCATGTTGAAAGGATGAGCTAATAGGAGGCAATTTCAACTTTACTCCCTCATACTTCCCCCACCCCCAGACTGTCAGTTTCAGAGATGCAGGTTGCATTGCAAAGTCAAGCTGACTGAGAAGCATGGGCCCTGTGCACAGTTGACTTCTGTCTCTGTAGCAAGCACATTTGTGCTCAGCATTTGGGAGTCTTTGATCACTAAGCTCCCTGTAATCTTGGCCTACTAAAACCAGCTTGGGAGGAGGATGAGCCTTGTGTGCTATTGCTGGGATTGGGAGAAATAAAACATGCAATTTAAGAAGAAGCAAAAAAAATTGATTTTATTTTTGCTTGGGTCTATCCTTGGTAAAGGGAGGTGGTCGTGTTTCCTTATGTTGGATGGCATGAGATTATGGAATGTTTTGATTTTTCTTTTCTTTTTTTTTAATGAACTGCAAGATTTTTCACAGGAACGACAGACAAGACATGTATGACCGTGCATGTAATTATAAACCCCTGGTGGGGTTGGAGCATCTGTTTCAAAAGTGGGACCTCTCAGATGTGAAATTATGGGAGGAGGGTGGGAAGGGCAGGGGTGGGAAGGGACGGGACACAGCTTCTGGCACCATGGACTAAAAAACCATGTTGGATCTAAAAGTTGGCCTGAAAAACCTGAAGTTTATGCTTCACAGCTGGAGTGTAAGTCGGACTTGAACCCAGCTGAAGTGCAAGGTCCATGGTGTGCTCAAGGTGGTTATAGTGAACAAAGTGTATAGGACGTGCCCAGTGGTAGCAATGGAAAAAAAATACCGAGTGGACTTTGAAGGACCAAAGGTTTTAAAAGTCGATTGGTATCACCCCTACACTGACTTGGGTAGTGGGGTGCATTTGGTTTTCATATTGGGTACTTTTAACACTTTAGTGCCTGACTGCTGTTCTTCACTGACTTGACTCAGTCACTTGTAGCTTTATTGGTCTGAACCAGCTCCTTGTTCCCAGGTTACAGACCTGCCTATCGTTCCAATAATCCTGTTTCACTTGAATGGAGTATGTCTTAAATGTAAAGCTTCTGGTTCTCACACTGTATTCTGAGGTCCAAATGACTGTATGTCTGTGGTGTAACCTGATGTCTAAACCCCAGTGAGAAGAGTCAATTCTTTGGTGTTCACCAACACAGGAAGCTTCACCAGAACAGGCTTTTGCTTTGGGCTCTGCTGTTTGTTTGCAGAACACCCAAGAGCAAGCAAACATGCTCTCTTCCTAGCAGTACCTTAGGGTTTTGCCATTGTAAATGGGTCTAATGTGATATGACAAGACCAGAGAAATTGGATGTAAATTTACATTTTTGAATATGCTTGTTGTTTCACATGATACATTTAGGGTATGCAGCTCCTTTTGTAGTTTTTATTTTTACTATTTAAGTTTGGAAATGATGCCAAATTTTTGTATTTCTTTAATCAATGTGTTCTCTTTGGTGGTATATACTGCATTATATATTGATGTGTGTATCAATATATACTGATGTATTACACTTACACATGCAAACACACGAGGGGGTGAAAACCGTAGCCTTTGCATTCTCTATATCCTCTGCAGAGAGATCCTAAGCAGCAAAATCTTGGTGTTGTGATGTACAGAAATGGAGAAGAGTATTAAACCATATTTAAGAATATATTTTGTGTGCTTGAGATTTTTTAGGAACGTTTCTAGACATCTTGAACTGTGGAGACAGTTCTTTAAACCTCATGTCAGATTAGTCATGTCTAATAAATGTGCAGCTCTAGGGCTGAGTTGTTTTTGCTGTATTTGCCTATGCAAAAGATATCTAAAGTCATGACCTCATGGTTATGCTATAGAAAAGAGGCTCAAGTTCCTAGGATCAAACTGGTTTGTATCTTTCTCCATTTTTACATGCATGTCAGAAAGAAATGTGCTATTTTTCTAAAAGGTATTTCAAGTAACTCATAATAGCCCATACCAGTGGATGGGGTAGTATACTCTCACTTAACAGATAAGGAAACACTGAGAGGTTCAGTACCAGTTCTTCAGTGGTAAAACCAAATTTTTTTTCCAAGCCTAATTTTTGGGGGATTGGGAGACGGGTGTTCATATCCCTGTGTATTAGAGGGCACTGTGTACGCCTTTGGAAGCAAAAGGATAATTTCAGAAATCGTCCTGAATTGTTCTGCATCCTATCCTTTTTACTTTGCCCTGGGATACCAAGCTCCACCTTCCAGGGTCAGAATTGCAGGGTGCCACCATTTCTGGTTGGGATTTTTATGTGGGATCTGCTTCTGAGGCAGTCTTAATCTCTGAGCCATCTTTCCAAGCACAATTCTAAAGTTGATCTCTATTCACTAACCTTTGGGATCTATAGGATAGTCCTAGTTGAGTATAGTGTACATGCCTGTAATTCTAACACTAGAAGTGGGGTGATCAGAGTGTGAGGCTGCCTTGCTGTGTAACAAGATTCTTCATTTAAAAAAAAAAATTCGGATGGAAGAGCATTTTCTTGCTTCTTTCCCCACTTTGCATACCTTGGTTTGGAAAAAGTTAATAGCAATGTAGAAAAGCAAGTTAAACTGGCCCAGAAGAGCAAGGCTCCTAGACCACAGATAATGTAAAAAAGGATTTCTTTTGTTTGATAGTTGTAAGCTTAGTTGGTAGCTAGCCAAGGTGATAGTAAATGGTTTGCTTTCTCTAGATCTGAAAGGAAGTGTTCAACTGACTAATGGTTGCTGTACTTTTCCAACATGTCTTTAAGCATAATACCTCCCAAAAGGGACAGATACACATGTACAGGTGAAGGTTTTTAATTTTTCCTCTAGTGCACTGCTGGGTGTTCTCGATTGTTGGATGACAGCACAGTAGTGGGCTGTGGCAGTGGTTTGCCTGGGCCTGCAGCACTTGACATCTTCTGTTCTCTAGCTCCCATTCCTATTCCGTGACACTTCCTGTACGAGACCTCAGTAGATTAAGGGCTGAGTGCCAAGATGGAATTTAAGACTCATGCCGGCTTCTTTGTATCCAACTTGAGTGAGTGCCAGCTGAGGTTTACATCTGCCAACTCCCCCCTGAGAACTGTGCCTCAAGACAGCAGTTGAGCAGTCCAGAGGTGTTTCTACACATTAGAGCTGTGGAGCAGGGCAGTTCTTGTTTCTGAGCAGGACGCTCCTAACTTGGCCTGATGGTGGTTGACTGCCTTTAATTCCCCCCCCCCCCAAAAAAAAAAAGATTGGGACTAGCTTAGTACAATGCTTGCTTGTCCAGAATGCATAAGGACCTAAATTTAATCTCCAGTACCATATGCCCCTATTGTCTTCAAAGTGCTCAGGACAAATTTTTAATACTATTTATTTGCTGTGTGTGTGTATCAGAGGGTATCTATGTTCCTGTAGAAGACCAAGGGTAACTGGGAATCGTCCTGGATTGCTTCTACCTCCTTGCTTCTCTGTGGGATTTCCCAGGCTCCAAAAGTGTAGGCCACTACTTTATGCTGTTTTTTTTATGTGGAACCTGGGATCAGAACTTCTGTTTGTAAGGCAGCAGAGCCATCTCTCCAGCCCAGGACAAATTTTTAAAAACCCTGATCTTAAACATAAATCCTAGCATTGTGGATGCAGAACAGCCAGAATTGCCATGGTTCTAGATTAAGGAGATAGCTCAATGGTTAGTGTTTGTTGTGCAAGCAAATACCTCAAGTACCATGTAAAAGATGTGATCTGCCTGTAATCCAGCCTCAGAAGGTGGACCCTGGGAATCCAAAGAATGAGTTAGCTGGCCAAACTACCTCTAGATCCAGCAAGAGTGGCTCATAATAACCCCCAGTTCACACACACAGGCACCCATGTGGCACAGAAACACGTGCCCCATTCAGACACATGAAAAAAAAAAAAAAAATGGGAGAGAAAAACAGCAAAATGGGCTCAGAAGGTTAAGTGCTTGTGCACAAATCTGACCGTTCAGTACCCAAACATGGACATAGGAGCACATGCAGCTTATCTCCCAACCTCTCCTCTTTTAAAAAAAATTTTTTTAAACTCAAAAACCATGTTGGGGAGATTGGTAGTGATTAAAAGCACTTACAAAATTTCCAATGTGACGCCCCAACTATAATTCTAGTTCGGGAAGATGAAGCAAGCTGACCAGCCACACTATGGTATGCATGTTCTGAATTTAACTGGAGACCTAGGCTCACAATGATGTGGAAGAGTGATCGAGGATTATTCCCTGTATCACTCGGGCACACACTCAAGTGCATTCCTTTACATATACCCACACACATGCAAACACAGATGGAAGAAAAAAAAATGGTTCTAACCATGTCATTAGAGCGGGGTTGTAACCAGGTAAGTCCCTTCCCAGTGCCATTTCCCATCTTTCTAGAGCAGTGGAGTGCTTTTCCTGTTATGTGATTATATAAGAAGCAGTGACTTCACGATTCCAGGGATTGAACCGAAGACCTGGTGCATGCTAGGTAAACATTCTACCTCTGAGCTATATCTCCAGGCCTCTCTTTACTTTTTGAAACTGTTTAATTGGTTTGTACAGTTATAGGTGAGCTTATTCTAGTCTAGAGAGGTCTTGTGATCCTCCTGCCTTAGTCTTTAAGTAACTGGGATTGCAGGCCTGTTTCTTTTCTGATTCACAGAAAATCTAGCTCTACCCCTGATGCCAGTTTTCCTACCTGTAACCATGTTTTAAGGATTGGGGTAGGATTAAACAGAAACAGATACAAAGCACATGGTACAGGGCCTGTCTATTGTGACATGAAGTGTTGAAGAGGATTCCTTTGCTGTCCATCCAGGTTTTGTAGAAGTGGCCAGGGTGAGTTTGTGCTGGCTACCAGAAGGTGGTGCTAGATCACAAGGATACTGGCTGTAAACTAAATTGGCTTCATCTGAAAAGGCAGAATTTCTGACCTACCATTAGGTGTCTGGGACAGCTTGCCTTGTCTTTAGCGTTTGGAGAAATGGGAGAGGATAGCCAACCATAAGAAGTAGGGCTACATAAACAGAAACAAGAACCAAGAGTCTCATTCCAGCTCTGCCTAGTTTTAGCACTCTGAAATCTAGGTTTCGAACTATCCATCTGTAAAGTAATTATAGTTACAGACATTTTTGAACAGTTATGCAATGCTAAGAAAACCTTAAAGAGGTAGATGTTGTTTATATCTGCCTAAGTGCACAAGCTACTGAGTAGCAAATCTAGGACTCAAAGTCAGTTCTATTTGGTTCCAAAACCAATGAAAATAAAGTCACTCCTCACAGTGGGAAGAATAGGTAGTACAGGTGAGAAATGGACTTACCACTGATGTGCTTTCCAAGACAACCAGCAACTTGAGCTGCATCTAGAAGGCACTTGTATCCCTGCTGAACATGCATTTTGACTGTCAGCCAGCTTAGCCACCACTGTAGTTGAGGAACTTAAGGAACTCCCATGAGTTTTCTGAAGAGGACATCTATGATTTCATCAGCATTTTAAAACCAGGTGTTGGTGGAGTACACATAATATTAGAACTTGGGAAGTAGGAACTAAGAATTCAAAGTTACATGGCCCAAGGCTAGCCTAGACTATATGAGACTGTCTCAAAAAAAAAAAAAAAAATCTAGTGTCTGCCTTATGAAAGAATGGACACACAAGGAATTTCTCCGTTAGAGTGTCTGCTGCCCTTTTTTTTTTTTTTAATTTTGCAGTTGTCTAAATTTGGTTGTCTAAGATTGAACCCAGGACCTTAACATGCTAAAGCATGCATGCATTCTATAACTCAGTTATACTCCCATTCCATTTTTTCAGAGCTAGAAGTCTTGCTATGCTGCCATGGTTGGATTCAAGTGATTCTTCCCATTCAGCCTCCCAAGTAGGTGGACAGCAGGTACAGGCATCATGCCAGGCTTGCCCCTGCTTTTAAAATCATGTCATTAATAGGACAATTAACGAAACCTAAATATGGAGTATAGATAAAATCTGATGTTTCTATGCTGAGTCTTCTTGCTTTGGAACTGTTAGAGTTATGTAAGAGAATATTCTTTCTTAGAAAAGTATGTTGAAATATCAAGAAGTTTAAAATAAGTAAAGCATATTCATTAAATCAGTTTTTGAAATTTCAGAAATGTAGAAGGAAAACAGCATCTTTAAGCATAGTGGCACATGCCCAGAACCCAAGAAGCTGATATAGGAGATTGCTGAGAGTTCTAGGTGAGCTCCAGTGAATCCTTTTCCTGGGGAGACATCATTCAACCCACCGCAGACTAAAGTTCACCAACAGACCCAAGTAACGATTACACCAAGGCCCAACTTGACAAACGAACAAGTTTATTTGGGTTCCTCACAGGAGCGGGGACATCCCCAGAACGTCCAACCCAGCACAGGTGAGAAGCTGCACTGCTGGAGCTCCGCTGGTTGACTGTTCTCCAGGCCTCTATTGCTCTGGGGTCTCCACCTGCTAGACTTCACTGGCCCCTTTCTGACTTATTAGCTGTCTAGCTCAGCAGTCTACTTACTTCCAGACTGACTTGACTGACTGGCTGGCGGAAGTCCCTCCCCCAGCAGTTGTTCTACAGCCTTGTTTGCCCACCCTGAGGGAGCCCCCACACATACACATTTGTTAGTTTTAGGAACTTCCTGAGTCTAAGGAGTTTACTTCCTGAGACTTCCTCCAGGATGGGATGTTTCAATTTATCAGGAAACCTTCTTGGCTTGAATTTTGGCAAAGTCTAAGAGGACATCAAGCTACACCCAGAGAAAAATGTCATACAATATCTTAATGTGAAGGGGCGATTTGATGGCTCAGGGGCTGAACACTCCTGTTTGCAGCCTAGTGACCGGAGTTTGATGCCTCAAGCAGCCTTATAGTGGACAGAGAGGAAGAGACTCCTGAAATCCTAACTATGACTATTTACCTGTTCTCTGCCAACTCTTCTCACCTCTAACCAAATTAAAAAACAAACATAACATCATTTACCTGTAATACTTTACATCATAAAATATGATTCAGCAATATTGCTTGGTTTTTAACTGGTTCTCAGGGTACCTTGTTTTAATTCTTTGTACAGGTTTGGTTTGACTCACTAATTTGGGTTTGACTCATGTCAGCTCAACTGAGTCAGTCAATGGACCCAGAGGGAGAAGAGCAAGGCCAGCAATGGAGCTGCTGCTGCTGGAGTCGGCCTTGGGTTTTATCTGGAACTGGGTGGCTATATGGGCGGCTCCTGACCCTAAGCAACACTGGAGGGGATGGGAACAAAAGCAAGCCACACTTGGGACCCACTTTAGCCCAGACGGGTCTCAGGCTGAGGTGATCCTCCTGTCTCCACCTCCCAATGACTGGGACACAGACGTGTATCACCATGCCTGGCTCTCTCATTTCTTTAAGGAATCATAATTTTAGGACTTGAAAGAGTCTCAATCTTCTTCTAATCCCTTTATTGAAAAGAAAGCTGGAGAGCAGAGAGCAACATAATAAATGATCTGTCAGAACAAATTAGTCAAACCAATGTGAATACCTAGCATCACAACTTAAAACTCTGTGCTTAACACAGATGCCCTCGTTATCCTTCACCTGAGCTCCACTCTCTCCAGTGTTTTGGAGGAGAACATGAAGTATCAGAGGGGACAAGGAAGCAGACAGCTGGGAGGGGAAAACACCGATGATGCTGGACTTAGAAAGCTGTTTTGAAGTCATTTCTCTGTGACTCAGGTTGGCTTAAGTGTATGATTCACTTGCTTCTCCAGCCTTCAGGCTTCCATGTTAGCCCATCAAAGTTTTTCTGACAACCTTCCAAGACCCTCTGCCACATTACCAAGACACCCTGCATGGGCTCAGCTCTTCTTGCTCGGTTCTCCAACCAACCCCCCCCAAAGGAAAACCATTCCCAGGGAAGCCAGGCGAACAGAAACTTCAGAAACAGTCTCCAAGCAAAAGAGAAAAACATGTTCTGAGGAAAGGGCAAAGATGAAACATTCTGTTCTAGGGGAGGAGAACCAGGACTTAAGAATAAAGAGAAACCAGGGGCTGGAAAGGTGGCTCAGGAGTTAAGCCTCTGCCTTGTAGGCCGAAGGTCCCAAATTCAGATTCTAGACCCCACGTATAGACGCCGGTGGAAGTGGGGCAGCCTGCGTTTCTGGTCCTGGTAGGGCGGAGCCTGTGAATCCCAGGTCAGAGTAAACAAGGAGGTGGAGGCGTCCATGGTGGTTCCCGAATTCGTCTGTGGTTCTACACACACACAACACACACACACACACACACATATACACGCACAATTGAATAAATAATAAAAAAATTAAAAAAAAAAAAAAACGAGACCAGAACATCTGCCCCAGCTCCTGACTGTCCAACCCAAGCTCCTGGTCTAGGCTGGAGAATGAGCGAGACTGTTATGGGCAGGTGCAGTCAGAATGATACCTGGGGAAGAGATGAAGCTCCTTAGACAACTACATGGGTGTGGGGGGTGCTCTACTGTGGAGCACAGCCTTGTACTACTTGTAAGGCCCCAAATTAATTTCCATCACTGGGGTTGCATTCCAGCGAGAGTCTAGAGGCTCTCAATAGCCCACCCTCCACTTCTTCAAATTTGTTTGGAGGAGGGGGTAACATTCTTGTGTTTGAAATTGTGTTGGGTGTTTGTGTAAACGTGTGGGCATGCATATAAAACCAGAGCTTAGCCTCAGGTGTCAATCCTCTTAATCCACCTTGTTTTCTGAGATAAGATCTCTCACTGACCTTGAGTTTGCCAAGTAGGCTAGACTGACTGGCCACCAAGCACCAAGAATCCCCGTGCTTTTTTAGCACTGGGTTTATAATCGTGTTCCACCATAACCTTTTGTATGAGTTTTATGTGAGTTCTGGGGGTGAAATTCATTTTCTCATGTTTGTAGGCAAGTTCCTTACTGGCTGCGCTGTCTCCCCAATCTCCCAAAACAGTTTACACAAGACTTATATGTAAATATTAATGGAAGCATTACTTATAACAGCCAGAAACTGGAAATGGCCCATATCTACCAAGAGAAATAAAATAATAAAACCAGTCTGGAGAGATTTCTTAGGGGTTAAGCCTGTGCCTTGAAAGCAGAAGGCCCTGAGTTCAAATCCCAGATCCCACGTAAAAACACCAGGCGGAAAGTGGGGTGGGAGGGGGGGAGTTATACCGCCAATCCTGGAACACTCCAGAGCAAAATAAATAGGAAAGTGAAGCAATCCAGGGTGATTCCCTAAGTCACTGTTGGGCCTCCACAGGCATACACAATACCCTGATATACACAGAAACAAGACATGCACACAAAAAATAAAAATATATAAAAAAAATAAAACCCATACCAAAAAGAAAAAGAAACTATCAAAAACAAATTACCATGGGAAATTTTTTTACAATTTTTTTTTATATATATGTGTGTATCAGCGGGTACTGTATGTCCTTGTGGAGGACCAAGGGTGACTTCCTGGATTGCTTCTACCTCCTTGCTTTGCTCTGGGATTTCCCAGGCTCTGCCCATCAGGGCCAGAAGTGCAGGCTTCCCCTGGTTCTACCTGGTGTTTTTACATGGAATCTGAGAGCCAAACTCAGGACCTTCTGCTTGTGAGGCAGTCTTAACCCTTGAGTCATTCTCCAGACCCAGCTAATCCTTCTAAAACTCCAAATGAAGTGGGAGCTGGCCTGCGCCCTCCTTATCTTGGGGTAGTATACACTTTTTATCTGTAATGTCTCATTAACTGTTTTTGCTGCTGGACAGCGAGCACCAAGATGGGACTCCTGCCCTGCATTGTTCACCAGTCTCAGCATCTGCATAGGGCTCAGTGCACAGGAAATGCTTGTGAATGCTTGCTGAGTGACAAGGTAAAAGTGGGGTTAACCTATGTTCAAGCATAGGGTTTGCGGTGAGGTCTGTATGTAGAGACAAAGACTGGAGAAAACTGAGTTTCTAAGGGTCGCTCAAGGGCTCAGGCTGCCGTAGAACTGGCATGTTATGGGCTGAAGAGATGGCTCAGGAGTTGACTCTGCCCTGCAAGCCGACAGCCGTGGGTTTGGATCTTGGATCCCACATAAAAACCCCAGGAGGAAATGGCAGCAGCCTATACTTCTACTTCTGGAAGACTGAGCCTGGAAAAATCCAAAACAAAGCAAATAAGGGGTCGCATAATCCAGGGTGATTCCTGAAGTCATCCTTGGTCTTCCAAAGGGACACACAACGCCCTCTGATACACACACACACACACACACACACACACACACACACACACAATGCCCTCTGATACACACACACATACAAGGAAACCAACACGGTTTCCGATTCTTGTAGGATGATATCTCAAAATATAACCACTGGGTTGTATGGTATTGAGTTTATAGTTTCCCACACCACATCCATGGTTTAGTTCTCTTTTGGCCTTTTTGTTTGTGTTTGTGTGTGTGCCTGGTGAGGATCCTCCAGTCTCAGCCTCCTGACTGCTGGGATTACAGACATGCACCAACATGCCAAGACGCACCAATATGCTTAGATGTTTAACACCTCAATAAACTGCCAAACTGTTTCCCATCAGCGATGTCCAAGGACTCAAATTTCCCTTTCACATCCTACCTAGCCAAGGCTTCTTGTTGTCTATCTTCTGTAATCATTGCATTTGGGAGACTGAGATAGAAAAATCAAAAATTGGGGCTGGAGAGTGGCTCAGGGGTTAAGCCTCTGCCTTGCAAGCGGAAGGTCCCGAGTTCGGATCCTAAACCCCACGTATAGATCAGGCAGAAGCGGGGGCGGCCTGCATTTCTGGTCCTGGTAGGGTGGAGCCTGTGAATCCCAGGGCAGAGTAAACAAGGAGGTGGAGGCGGTCCATGGTGGTTCCCGAATTCGCCCATGGTTCTACACATACACACACACGTACATACACACACGTGCACACATGCATACATGCACAATTGAATAAATAATAATAAGAAAAGAAAAATCAAAAATTCCAAGCCATATTGGGTTACATGGTGAGACTTTTGTCTCAAAAACAACGAACACTTGATTTTTTTTCTGGTAAGAATGTACCAGAACAGACTAGTGAGATAGCTCAGGCAGTAAGGCCCCTGAGTGAAAACCTGGTGTAACTCCCAGAAGCCCACATGGTTAAAGGAGAGAACTGACTTCTGAAAGTTGTCCTCTGATGTGCCATGTGCCATGGAGTGTATGAATGAACCTTGTCTCCCTTGTTCTGGAAGGGAGGGAGGGAGAGAGGGAGTGAGAAAGGGAGTGAGAGAGGGAGGGAGGGAAGGAGAGAGGGGAGGGAGAGGGGGAGGGAGAGAAAGGAAGAAGTAAAGAAAGGGAGCAGAAGAGAGGGAGGAAGGGGAAAGAGAGAGAGAGAGAACATGGGAGAAATGAAACTAAAGTAAAATATAAACTTTTAAATTCTGTATGGTATATGTTGAAGACTCTCATTTCATTTCTATGGGACAGCCTGGTAACTCAAACCTGTGACAGAAGGAAAAAAGGAAGGAAGGAAGTTCCAGAAATAACATGCTTTCCTTGGGACACTGGGATCAGAATAGTTGGTGTGGGTTGGCTACTTGCTGGCCATGTTACCTTTGGTCACCTAGGATCTTAGTTTCATATTTCTGTTACTGTGATAAACATTTGATCTAAACAATTTACGGGAAAATAAGGGGATCTGATTGGCTGGTTTTCAGATTACAGTTCCAAAAGAACATGAAGATTTATTTCTTGTGTTTTAACACTTGTTCAAAAATCTTCCGACTACGTTGAATTAAATTTTACACTTTACATGAGGTGGGTATGTGACTAGCTGTAGGTTCACAATGTAGCTCAATGATAAAGTGCTCACCTACCACACACAAATCCCTGGGCTCCAACCTTAGTACTCGGACACGCGCATGCGCACGCATACACACACACAACCCAATTGTCCAAAAACCATTTGTTGGCCCTATTATTGCCACATCAAATAATCAGTACCCTGGGAGAAAATCAATTAGCCACAAGTATGAGATTATTTTTGAACTACAAATTCTGTCTCATCAGTTTACACACCTAACCTTATAAAAGTATCACATTTTGATTTATAGTTTTGTATTATTAACAAGATTTAATTGAAACTTTTTAATTTAATTTAAAATTTTAATTAATTAAAAAAAAACAAGATTTAAAATCAAGATGGCAGGGCTGGAGAGGTGGCTCAGGGGTTAAGCCTCCGCCCTGCAGGCGGAAGGTCCTGAGTTCGGATCCCAGATCCCACGTATAGACGCCAGGCAGAAGCAGGGGCGGCCTGCGCTTCTGGTCCTGGTGGGGCGGAGCCTGTGAATCCCGGGGCAGAAGGAGGTGGAGGCATCCATGGTGGTTCGCGAATTCGTCCGTGGTTCTACACATACACGGGCACACACACACACAGACACACACACGCGCGGGCACATACACACGCACATGCGCACAGTTGAATAAATAATAATAATAAAAAAAAATTTTTTAAAAATCAAGATGGCAAAATGGCTCAGCAGGTAAAAACACCAAACCTGACTACAGACCTCAAAACCCACATAACGGAAAGAGAGATTCAACTCTCTCACAATTGCCCTTGACTTCCACACAGGTAAAATGGCACACGCATGTACACATACAATAAATAATTTTTTAAGTTAATAAAAAGCATGAATCCCTAATTTGTTCTCATTTTTAAATTATTTTCCTCATTTAGGACTGAGAATTCCATATGAATTTTGAGAATCAGCCATTCTTTTTTTAACTGATGTGATCTTTTAACTTCATTTAGTGTGTGTATGTGTGTGTGTGTGTGTGAGTGTGTGTGTATCAGAGGGCACTGTGTCCCTATGGAGGACTAAGGGTGACTTCAGGAATCATCCTGGATTGCTTCTACCTCCTTTTGGTTTTGCTCTGGGATTTCCCAGATGCACACCGTAGCTGGAAATAGAGGCTTACTGTTTCCACTTGATGTTTTTACATGGGACCTGGGATCTAAACTCAGGACCTTCTGCTTTCAAGGCAGAGTTTTAAGCCCTGAGCCATCTCTCCAGCCCAAGAATCAGCCATTATATTCCTGTAAATACAAACCATTTGGGATTGGTAGAGTCTGCACTGAGCCTGTGTATTCTTTGAGGTTCTATAGTATTGCAGGTGGCCTGACTGTCGCTGATAACTTCGAGACCAAAGGACTTGTAGAGAAGCAAAGGGTTTTATTCTGGCTTATAATTCCTACTCCAGTTTAGCAGGAAAGCCCACACACCGCCAGGAGCCGAGGGAACTGGCCATACCATATCTTTATGTCCATAGGACTAGTGAGAAAAGAACAATCTTTACTTGTTAGGCCAGACATGCTATATACCATGAATACCAAAAAATGCCAACTTCCAGTTCTATTTTACTCAACAGCCCAGGGGCTAGTCCCACTCACGATAGGGTGGGGCCTTCCCATCAATCACACAATCTGCAGGCTTGTTTGGGGTTTAACTACTATCCACTAATTTTTTACAAATGTAACTAGACCTTTGAATCTTCAAATTGACACCAGTATCTAACCAAGATATATGGCATCTTAATTATCTTTAAATCCAAGAACGCAGGATGTCTTTTCATTTATTTACATTTTCTTCCTTCAACAATGATGTGTGTGTGTGTGTGTGTGTGTGTGTGTGTGTGTGTGTGTGTGTGTATCAGTGGGCATTATGTGTGCTTGCAGAGGCCCAAGGATGACTTCAGAAATCATCGTGGATTACACTAGCTCCTTTTTGCTTTGCTCTGGGGTTTCCCAGGCTCTGTCTTACAAGGCTGGGAGCGTAGGCTGCCACTATTTCCGCCTGGCATTTTTATGTGGGATCTGTGAAACGAACTCAGGTCCTTCTGCTTATAAGGCAGAGGCTTAATCTATGAGCCATCTCTCCAGCCCTCAGCAATGATTTGTAATGTATTTTTTATTCCCTTAGAATTTCATACATAGGTGTAATGAATTTATGATATTTTCACACTTTAATCCCCAATTCCACGCCCCCCTCCTTTTCCCATTATGACTCCTCGTCTTCCCTTACTTTTTTTGAATATTTTTTTATTTATTCAATTGTGCGGGTGTTCGTGTGTGCATGTGTGTGTGTGTGTAGAACCACGGGCGAATTCAGGAACCACCATGGACCGCCTCCACCTCCTCGTTTACTCTGTCCTGGGATTCACAGGCTCTGCCCTACTAGGACCAGAAACACAGGCAGCCCCCGCTTCCGCCCAGCGTCTATACGTGGGGTCTAGGATCTGAACTCAAGACCTTCCGCTTGCAAGGCCGAGGCTTTACCCCTGAGCCAACTCTCCAGCCCTTTTCTTCCCTTTCACATGTGGGGCCCACCAAGTTTCATCTGGGTTGCCTTTGATGGCATGTCTGAGTACTTGCTGGAATGTGAATCATGTATCAGCAGGTATACCACTGAGAATCAGTAATGGTTTGTAGATTTCAGTGCACAAATCTTTTCCGTTTTTAAATTTATTCCTGTGCACTTTTTTTAATATTGAAAATAGAATTGTTTTCTTAACTTCCTTTTCAGATTCTTCACTGCCGGTGTCATTCTGGTTTTGATTTGCATTTCACCCATGACTAATAACACAGATCATCTTTTCATATGCTTATCAGCCATTCAAATGTCTTTTTTGGTAAAGTAAGATGGCAGAAGAATGAAAGCATGTCCCTAGGACAGACCAAAGCCAGGCAGAATAAGCACAGACGAGGGAGGTAAGGCTGATGTCAACCCAGCCTCGAGTATGAATCAATAAACTGGAGAGGCCAGCCAGGGCTGGCATGGTGTTGTACCTCTTTCATTCCAGCATTGGGAGGTGGAGGCAGGAGGGTCAGAGGTTCAAGGTTACACTCAATTACAAAGGAGGTTCCGGGCCAGTAAGGATTACATGAAAACCTGGCTTAAATAAATACACAAATAAATAAACAGTAAGCAAATGCAATAAAGATTAAAAAAAAAAGTCAGGTACATGTTTGGAAACCTGATAACCTGAGATCAATCCCCAGTAGAAGGGGGGATTGTCTCTGATTTCCTTTCTTCTCTAATAATTTTTTTTTTAAAAAAATAAAGAATAGAGAAATCATTAAGGTGACGCATCTAGACCTTTCTTTTTAAGAAATCTTCATGGCATAATGCATTTTGCAAAGAGAGTCTGGAATAGTATCTGGAAACTCTACACTCAATGTCCAATAAAAGAAGCATTGAAGAGGTGGAAGAAAACAGGGCTTAAGGCATCAAGAGAGGCTCGGAGTATTCACCTAGCATGTGTGAGGCTATGGGTTGAGCCCCAGAAAAATGGAAATACGAAAAAAAAACAAGAAAAAATAAAGCTGAACCCAGTGGCTCTGACCTGTAATCCCAGAACTTGGGAGGCAGCAGCAGGAGGGTCATCCCAAGCTTGAAATCAGCCTGGTCACGGCTACACAGCAAGATGCAAGTAGTCTTTTAAAAAATCAATTAGAAAGGAGAGAGAGAGAGAACATGTGCATGCCTTGACACATGGATGCAAGTCAGAAGGACAATTTTTGGAAGTCAGTTATCTCCTTCTACCTTGTCTTCAAGGGATGGAACTCCAGTCACCAGGTTTTTTTTTTGGTGATTTTTTTTTTTTTTTTCCGGTGCTGGGGACCGAACCCAGGGCCTCGCGCTTGCTAGGCAAACGCTCTACCACTGAGCTAAATCCCCAACCCCAGTCACCAGGTTTTTAACTGGACTCACCAACCCAAGAGCTTCTTTCTAAAACAGGAAGATGGCTTTGGAAAGGTGGCTCAGGGGTTAAGCCTGTGCCTTGCAGGCGAAAGGTCCTGAGTTTGGATCCTAGACCCCATGTATAGACGCCAGGCAGAAGCGGGGGCAGCCTGTGTTTCTGGTCCTGGTAGGGACCTGTGAATACCGGGACAGAGTAAACAAGGAGGAGGAGGCGGTCTATGGTTCGCCCGTGGTTCTACACACACACACACACACACACACACACACACACACACACACACACACACACACACACGTTGAGTAAATAAAAATCTAAAACAGGAAGATGTGGACTAAGGAGATGGCTGGTTGAAGACTGGCTGAAAAGCAAAAGATCCTGACTTCGGACCCCCAGATCCCATGTAAAAATGCCAGGCAGAAATGATGGCAGCCCGTAATCCTGGCCCTGGGAGGCAAAGCCTGGGAAGCCCCAGAGCAAAACAATAAGATGGAAGAGCAACCCAGAATGATTCTATCATTCTTGGACCTCCACTAGCACACACACTCAAGTACCCTCCTATACACTCTCCCCCACACACGCACATCAATGTACACCCACACATATGCAAACACACACACAAATACACAAAGTATGATTAGTTCAAAGTCATCTTGTGCTACAGAAAGGAAATGGAGGCCAGAAAAGACCCTTCCTCAAAAAAAATTTTTAATTAAAGAGGAACTAGTAAAGCATGATGAAGACTAGAGGGAAAAAAAATTCTCTACTAGATCCAGAGCACCCTGGTAACAACTGAGGACTCATCGAACGCTGTCACTCAGCCCTCGGTTCATCAGGCTCAGCCTCGCAGTCACTGCCTTGAGACTCTTTGGCCAACAATGCAGAGCATCTGTGTCAGTAATCTTTTTAGGAGGCCTCCCTGCAGCTCTCCTAACCAACTGCAGTTATCTTCTTCATGAGGAATGAGGGATGGGAGTATGGAGGAACAGGGGGATGGAGGAAACAACAAAAACCCATTGCAATTTTTAAATTTTTTATATTATTTTGTGTATATGTATGTGTTCTCTGTGTGTGTGTCTGTATATCAGAGAGCACTGTGTGTTCCTCTGAAGAACCAAGGGTGACTTTGGAAGTCATCCTAGATTGCCTCTACCTCCTTTTTGCTTCGCTCTGGGATTTTCTACGCTCCATCCACCAAGGGTGGAAGTACCTGTAGTTTTTTTACAGGGTGCCTGGAATCTGAACTCAGGACCTTCTGTTTGAGAGGCAGAGTCTTAACCCCTGAGCCATCTTGTCAGCCCTCCATTATAATTTTAAATAATTCAAATTCATTCAAAAGAAAAGGGGCCAGTGAGGTATCTCAGTGGCTAAAGCACCTGCTCACCAACACTGGGGACCTCAGTTGAATTTCCAGAAGCCCACATGATCAAAGGAGAGAATTGATTTCTGAAATTTGTCCTCTGACCTCCATATATGTGCCATGGCATGTGTTCTTTCTCTGTCTCAATACTTTTTTAAAAGGATGGATAATATACCAGTCAGGGAGAGATTCCACTGCTCCACTCCCCCCAGGGGCTCAAAGTCAGACAATGGACCAGGTACTAGCAAGGAAGCAGCAGCCCCCTGCCAACTCTGAACGGTGCCCTCAAGCTAAACACCACACCAATCACAGCTCTACACTCACTTTCTGGGTGAAAGGCACCTACATGGCCAAGACTATTTTCCAACTCATAAAATATTGCAAATGCATTCCACAAACAGTATTAGCAACCATTAATTCTTGTTCATTCACTTACAATCGTCTACTATGCTGGGCAACCGACTACAGTAATCAACAAGGCAGACAAATCTAGGTCAATAACACCTAATGGAGAAAGAAACCCAGACAAATGAAAGGCACAAGATCCCAGGCAACGGGTTCTGTGGAATGAGGGGAAAAGGGAAAGGTTGGAGCCATTACCAACAGATTACCTACAGTGCATAAGGTTGGTTGAGGCAAACATAGGACACCCACAAGAAAAATGCATGGAGATATCAGGTGACTGTCACACTTCCTGTCACATGGCTTTTTTATTTCTCCAAAAACCTTCATTCTTATCAACTCAGTTCAAATACCCACTCCACAGATAGGAACCAAAAAAGACACCTGCAGAGCTTCCAACATGTGCAGCGCTGCTAGGCTGCACGTTTTGAGCTCTACACTCAAGTGTAATTTTTCCTTTTGTTTCCATATCTTTTTCCAAATCCTAAACAGGCTTTCCCATATTCTCACAGCTTTCTCACTGTCTCTCCAAGACCTCTTCTGTCACTTTCATCTCAACACTTCACTTTCTGGTACTAGATTCTCTTCAGTCTCACAGTAATGCCCCACTTCTAGGTAGCAAATTCTATCACAGTTATTCTGCACGTTGCCGATAAATTCATGGTCAACCAGACTAAGGGGGAACAAAGGATTTTCATTCTGGCTTACAATGGTCCACTTAGCATTTCTTAGTTCATCATGGCAGGAGAGTTCATATTAACACCAGGGACCGAGGAAACTGGCCACACCATATCCACAGCCATTGCTGAGAGAGAGGCAAACCTCATTTGCCAGACAGCATGCCAACTTCCTTAATCAGTTCCCTCCAGCTTATTCACCCACTCAGGGAATAGTCCCACCCACCACAGGCTGGTTCTTCCCCATCAGTTAAACTCTCTCCTTCAGGTTTGCTCAAGGCTTCTGTCAACAACTAATTCTTTACAAATGTGCTGGAGCTGGAGCCTTAAATTGTCATGCTGACACCTGCAGCTGACTACCACAACTCACCTCTCTATCACCCTGGTGGCTACTTGCTGACCTCCACACCTAACTCAAAAAACATGACTTTCTCTTCCTCCAGGGATTAGCTGTTTGCCAGTCTATTCGGATTATTCTTTCAAACCTTTTTAAAGAGAAAGAGAGAGAGAGAGAGCTCAAGGTGCACAGGTGGAGGTCAGGGGTAAAGAACAACTTTCAGAATAAGTTTTTTCCTTCTACCAGACGGTCTTCTGTAGCTAGAACTCAGATTAGCAAGTTCATGGGCAAGTGCTTTTGCCACTGAGCTATCTGACCAGCCATTCTTTCAAGCTTTAATAAAATGGTCCTCAAACTTAAGAAAATGGGAGGGGGGGTTAAGTCAGGGCCTTTGTACCATCTGTCCCCTTTCTTAAGACAGATCTTGGACTCTTATCCATTCACAGAGATTCAAAGTCCCCTCACCCAAAAAAGACCTGTCCAAGCAGAAATCTGGGGTTCCCGCAGCTTCAGCAGCAGCTTACAAGAAAGAGTTCAACACCCCCCTCTCGGGCCTTCTCCTGGCTCAAGGCTCAGTTAGTTATAAATAGCTCGGGGAAGCCCGCAGGCACCAAGCACCGCCTCCTCACCTAGCACTGCCCTTGCCCGGAGCAGGAAGCAGCGGTGACCGACAGAGGGCAGAAGGTAGTAATGACAGGGCGGGAAGACGCCACAGGGAACCTTGTCTCTGTGAACTACATTACCCAAAATCCTCGGCGGCAGTCAAGCAAAGGAAGTCGCCGGGAGCCGGCAGTTGAGGTGGAGAAATAAGCGAGAGGCGTCCCAGGCCTCTGGAGTGTGTGACCTGAAACACAGTGGTTTCCAAAACCTAACTCCTGGACCTCTGCATGCACCCTGTTCACGGACACTCGAGACGACGTGTGGGGCCTGGAGAGACACAAAGTTCCTTAACTCTTGGCCTTATTTGTAGTCCATAGCATGAGTGTGTTTGGTAGCTAGTGGCAAATGGAGGCCTGCAAGTAAATTTATTCTAGCTCACATCCAGAAAAAATAAAAGGAAAGGAAAGGAAAAAAAAAAAATGGAACTGGAAGAGCTGTCTCCGGGTGTGAGTAGCCTCAAGTATGAGGAACTGTTCCCAGAACTGTGTGAAAAGTCCAGTGTATCCCTGCAGGCCCGTAACCCCAGTGCTGGAGGTAGGAGCGTAAAGAAGTTCACTGGGGGTCTGGTGACGACCAGCCTAGTCCAGGTTCATTGAGACATCTCATCTTGAGAATAAGGCTGAAGCTGGACATCTAACATCTTCTTCTGGCCCACGTAGGCATGTACACACACGTGCACATACACCCCACACACATCAAGCTGCCTGCCACTAGAAGCCCTTTCCCTGGCATATGCCTCCCACTTGGCCCCAAAGCTCTGAGCCTTTCCTTTCATGTCTCCCTTGAGCCAGAAAAATCTGAGCTCTCAGAATGGTCCTCTGAAATATGGGGGCTTGTCTCCTCCCAGCAGAAATTCTGGACTTTGATGAGAGGGGCTCTGGTCTTCCTCTCTGACCTTTGCTCACAGCAGATCAGATTAGAGTAACTGATAGGGTGCTACCCACTGTAGCTGTGCACCTGGCCTAGCTGCTGCCCCCCCCCAGCCCCTCCTCCATCTTCCCTACAGAGCCAAACTACTCTTCATTCAGAGTTCTGGGGCTCGTGAACCTCCATATCACAGGGAGTCTCTGGTGGAGATCTTGGGGATCAGACCTAATTTCAAAGACCCTTATCCAAGATGAAATGGGATTGTGAAGGCCTAACAGGATCCTTCCCTGTTTTAATTCTCGCCCAAGGAGAGTAAGCATCATTTTCCGAAGTGGGAAAGCAAGGCAAGGCCAAACCTCGCTCTAGATAAAGGATGCATCTCGCTGTGGGGTGCAGCGTTCTGTTTACCTGTGGGACGGCGCGAAGGCGAGTAGGCTCCGCCAGGCCGTTAGTCTGAACCACGGAAAGGATGAGTGGCAGTGACATTCCATCCCACCACAGTAGCGTGACAAAAGCGCCTGAAGCAAACGCGACGGCCAGGAGTGGCAAATATTAAGACTACAGGTAAGAAATGGAAGCAGTCACATATTCCTAAAGACCATCCACCAAACGCAAGGGTCCTGATTCTGTGGGGGAGCGGCAGGCTCTAGCCCGACGCTTAGGGGTCGGGCTTCTGGTCCCGAATTGCTAAAGGCTGAGGACCTCCAGCAAGGGGGTGCCGTGCCCCGCAGTGAGTCAGAAAAGAGGGGGGAACGAAACCGACGGGGGACAGCGGGAGTCTCTGACCTTACGGGGGTGGAAGAAGGCGCCTTCCCGAGGGAGTCCCGAGACAGGCCCGCCTGCCCCGCGTTCCCTCCGCCGGCGACCGCGCCAGGCCGCGCGTCCCGGCCCCTCCCGCCGGCCGCCCCCTCCTTGGCAGGGTCTCCGGGCCGCCGCGGGCCGCCTGCCAGGGGCGCCGGGAAGGAAGCGCCATGTATGGGCTTTTGGCAGGGGAGGAAGCGCCTTGTAGGGCTCGGGAAGGAAGCGCCATACATGGAGCGGGGCGGTCGGGGGCGGGCCGGGGGCGGGGAACGCCCGGAATGGAGGCGCTTCCGCCGCCGCGGGCACCGAGCGCGGGCTGCACCCCCGGCCGCGCGCCGCGCGCTCCCCTGCGGCCTCCCGGGCTGTGCGCGCCGCCGACCCCGCGCCCGGGCGTCCCGCGGCCGCGCGCTGGCAGGGAGGCTGGAGCCCCGCGTCGGGTCTCTGAGGCTCGGGCTCTCTGCCGAAGGTGGTGGGCAGAAAAAAAGAAAAAAAGAACGAGGAGATGCCGGGGAGCACATCTCCGCGCCCGCGGGGCCCGGAGCGGCCACTCCGCTATTGAGAGCGGGGGCGGTTTTCCCAGACATCAGCTGACTATGGATCCCTTGGGAGGCCTGAATGAAGGGCGAAACGGGAATCTGGCGGCTTCGGAAGAGATCTTTCCAGAATAAAATAAAGGCATCCCCAAGGTTGGGGGTTTCTCCCCTTCCAGTGTTCAGTGTTCAAACTGGGGAGGATCTAAATCACAGCTTCTCTCCTTAACATCTGGTTGATGTTGGGGAAGATAATTACCTTCTCTGAACCTCAAGGTTCCGAGTGAAATGAGGCTAGCAATTCCTGCTTTGCAGGTTTGTTGTGGTAATTAAATGAAATTGTGTGTGTGTGTGTATGTTCCGTCGTGGAGTAGTCACAGGTTTAAGATCTTGGCCATTCTTGCAACGTCTTTCCACGTGAGACAGTCTGCCCAATTCCTGCATCTTTCGCCATACCCTTCCTCCCCCTAGATGTTTAAGGCTGGAACCCAGGGCCTTATGCATGTTGGGCAACCTTCTACCACTGAGTTACATACCTACCCATTTTTGTGTCTTTAATTTTGAGACAGGGTCTCAATCACTCAGGCTAGCATTGATTGTTCTCTGTAAGCTAAGCAGAACTTGAATTTGCCATCCCCCTACCCCAGCTTTCTTAAGCTAGGATTACAGCCTGTGTCACCAGGCAAGGCAGAGATTTTATTGCCTTTATCAAAGGCATGTGTGGCAGTGATGCTTCTCTATCCTAGGAGTGGCAAGGGGTGAAACAGAACCTAGAGGAAGTGGAGTTCCCATCACAGCCAGAACCTGGTATCTAGGGCATCATCCCCTCCCATGCCAGTTGTCAATACTCCACCCACACATGTCACCAAGAGATGGGTATCAATCTCAGAAGAGCATTTCGAAATTCTCTCTTATTGGCCCTGCCCTGCCCTCATCAGTCCAGCCTGTCCTTGGAGTCCTTACTGAAATCTAACCTGAATCTCCCTGCCCTGTCCTGCTGAGCTGCAGTTAACAGCCACTGATAGATTCCAGGCAAGTTTGTAGGCACACAATAGATGCGTGTCACCCCCGGCCTGTTTCCTTTCATCCTTGTTGGGCAAGGAGGCTGCCGTTGGCATGGTAACCTTCCCTGTAAAAGTTGCAGCCCTCAAGGATGTTTTTCGATTCCAGCAGGGACACAGCTCCTTTTCCTTGCTGCTATCGGCCACTCGGTGACATGGAACCATGTCATGCAGACCTAACCTGGAACAGGAATGTGGTACTGGTAGCAGAAAGGACTGACTGGCTGCCAGAGAGCAGCCAAGAGTTCTGGAGAGATCCGGATTGGATCTCCTACCCTGTGTGTCAATTTTAACCACCCAGAGAAACCAGTTCTGAGGCCCTTTTGGGGATCTCATGGTGAAGGATAAACACATCTTCATTACAGTCAGGCACCCAACAAATAATTGCATGACATCTAGGGGTGCACACAGTAGAATAAACCGATAAGTCACAAAGCCTCCAGAATCCAGCGATTTCCTTTCTCTCCAATCCTTCTGCAGAATAAATGAATATTAACCCATCTTCTGTGTTCCAATTTCCCATAGCTGTTTTAACTCATTCTCCCCACAGCTTCATGTGGTCTTAATAACATTCATTTTAGAAACCAGCGAGTAAGAATTTGGGCAAACATCTTAGATAGCATGAAAAATTATAGGGTTACAGCACTGCAATTCTGCCTCTTCAGACCCTCCCACTCCAGCCCTTTCTGTGAGGTCTTATGCTCATTTATATTGGCTTTTATTTTTTTAAAAAATCATTAGGAGTAATAGTATGACTTTTTTGTATTCCCTTCTGTGTCCACAGCAAGCAAGTCTTCCCCAAGACCTTCCTTCTCAGGGCGTACTCCTGAAAGGTGGCATTGCCTTCCGTCTCTGTGGCCTGCGTGGACCTGTGTGGCTCTGCTGTACTTTGCAGCAGCTCCAGAGGCTTCTCCCTGCCAGCTGCCTTGTCTCCGTCATGGAGTTTCCCCGGCAGAGGGCAAGCTGAGGAAAGTGGTTCCCAGCTGCCAGCTCCATCTAGGCAAAATCACATTAGAGCCAGACCGGCTTCCCTCAGTCCCTTCAGAGCGCACAGTCAGCTCCCCCGCAAAAGGGAGGGGGAGAGAGGCACTGGAGAAAAGGAGGAAACTTCCACTTCTTTCTCCCTGGAAGAACCGGGCTCTAAGCCGACACTCATGTTGTATGTGGGGAAGATTAATGCTGATCCTCTCAGGATTACAGAAGTCTCTAAAACGAACCCCTGGGCAGAGTCTGACACAGCAGATGCTAAGCAGAAGGCTCCGGGTTGGACCGTGGACAGGTGGGTCTCCTGGAGGAGACGCCCCCAGATCTCCTCCTTCCCTCTCCTGGGTGTTGTTCTATTGTCAGTGTGTCTTCCTCCAAAAACAAAAGAGTCACTTCCTGGCAACTAGAACAGGGTCAAGGAGCACACCATAAGAGGAGGCTGTGACCTTAAACCAAATGAAGACATCTTGGTCAGGAACTTGTTCTATAAGTGGAGGATTACCTTAAACTTCTGATCCTCCTGCCTTCACCTTTCGAGTGCGAAATTATAGGTGCACACCACATTCCTTATTTTATGTAGAGGTAGGAATGAACCTAGGCCTTCCCGCATGCCAGTTAAGCAAGTGCCCTGTCAACTGAGTCACATCCCCGACTTCAGGGACCTTTTAATAGTTAATGCTTATTTACAGTTCGTTTATTATCTCATTTACTCCCCTCTTGCAGATAGCTCTTATCCCTGTTTTACTCTTCTCTTCTACCCTAAAGTGCTAGAAATCCAATTTTCTTGTATGATTTTACACTGAGCTACATAGCCGAGCCTTATCCTTTGCTTTAGGGAAAAAGAAACAGGCTCACTGGATCATCAGTATCCATAACTCCTAACTAATGTGAGTATGCCGGACACTTTGTCTCAAGCAAACCAGTGACATGAAACCATCGTGTGTTGAAAAACAAACACACTCACTTTCTCCAGATAAAAATTGAGACTCAGAAAAAAAAAAAATTTGAGACTCAGGAGCAGGGTTGAAGCACAGCATACAGCATTGTGTTTAGCATGTTCAAGAGCCTGAGTTTCACATCTGCTGCTGCTGCAAACAAAACAAAACAAAAACATAAAATTGAAAGAGTCTCAGGGAATAAGTCATGATCACCAAATATGTAGAGAGGTAAGCAAAGGAAAAACTCTCCCACCAGGCTCCCTGTTGTGTTTCAAGAACCCGTCTGTGGATTCTGCAGCACCTGCACGTGACCCCTTTGCCTTGCTACCTCCTGCCTCACTGAGATTTCTTCATTCCTCCAGGGCTCCCTTGTGGGAAGGCTGAGACCACAAACATCCACCCACAGTTCATTTTCCTGGTGCTCACCTCACAGGTAAAAACCTGGCCTGCATTCGTTTAGCTTCGTCCAGACTTGCCACTGGAGCACTTATAAAGCCAGGATGTATACACATGGATAAACAAAGCAAGGCCCTGCGTCTTAGGACTTTTCACCTGGCCCCTCATCCCCGCGCAGACTCTCCACTACCCATCCCAAGCCTTTAGATTTCTCTGAGAGACGAGAAGATGTCTAAACTGAACAATTCTCAGGAGGTCATGTCAAAACCCAGGAGGTCACAACAAGACCCATGGCGTCGGCTCTTGAGACGCAATAGAAAGGCTGGTGGAACAGCTTTGCCCTTGGTTGCGGCTCCTCTCTCCATGAAAGGCTTCAGCTGGTGGACTCCAGAGCCCTTTGCCCAGGGCGTCTGCACTGGTAAACCTGCAGGCCTGGTGTGTTGGGGGGGACACTGGAAATCCTGAGTCAGAGGAAAGGCTTCACTTTCCCTGGAACAGAAAATCAAGGATGCAGCAGTCTATAGCAGAGGAAAGGGAACTTCAAGTGAGAAAAAGAAAATAGTGTTTACTCCCTTTCCTACCAGCTTTTTTATTCATTTTATACGTTTTAAAAAGTATCATATGTAATGAATGTTCATGAAAAAAATATATGTGATAGAAATAAGATTTATTAATATGCTTCTCCATTTTTTAAATTCTTTTTTTTTTTTTTTTTTGGTGTGTATGTGTATCAGAGGACACTATATGTCCCTGTGGAAGACCAAGACTGGCAATGCAAGGAATCATCCTGGATTGCTTCTACCTCCTTTTTGCTTTGCTCTGGGGTTTCCCAGGCTCTACCTTCTAGAGCTAGAAGTGCAGGCCAATGTCATTTCTACCTGGCGTTTTTACCCGTGATCCGAGAACTAAACTCAGGTTTTTCTGCTTGCAAGGCAGAGTTTTAACTCTTGAACCTTCTCTCTAGCCCTCCTTTTATGTGTTTAATTTTTTTCCTGTCCTCTTACCCAACCACAAGCTCCAGTCCACTCACCAGCTGGGAGAGTCTGGCCTTTGCCAGACCCAGTCCTGGATCTTTGGTAATGCAGAATAAAGAGAATTGAAGATTCAGTCAAGGAAAGAACAATGTGTTGACCCTGAGAGAAAGAAGGGCTCAAAGTTTCAGCAGAGAGAGCATATTGGTCTTTACACTTGAGAACACAGGGATTAGATAGGGAAAGAAGGAGATTTTGTAGCTTTGCTGTGGGGCACTCAGTGGCTACCTTGTAATCCCTCTGGGTGAATATCAGAATAAGTCTTTATTTTCTGGGTCTGAAATAATACTTTTTTTTTTTTTTTAGAAAACAGGTTTATTGAGTATATTGCAAGAGGCAGCCAACTGGGCAATAACAAGAATACTGCTGGTAGCTAATGGTTCTTTATTTACAACTCCATGAGAGCCCTAATCATGTAAGTACCTAAAAGTGGTCATCATTTCCTAAATGAAAGGAGACAGTCAAGTATTTACTTTGCTCAGTATGATGGTGCACACCTGTAGGATCAGCACTTGGGAGATGAATGACGGAAAATCATGAGTTCAAGTACAGTCTGGGTTATAAGAGAACCTACCTTTACAAAGATGATTTTTTTTTCCTTTCCCACGGCTATGATTCAGTCTAGAAAATTCCTGGCTAATAAATGTGAATGGAATGGTAGAATTACAAAATCACCATTTTGCAACAGCTAATGAGATCATGGATGAATCTAGACAGAGATCATCAATAATGGAAGGCTTCCACTGGCACCACCTGTAGTCCTGGTACTCGTGGAGGTAAGGTTGGAGGATCACTTGCATCTAGACATGCAAGACCAGTAAGGGCCCTTCTAAAAAACAAACAAAAGAATTTCAAAACCATCAGTGAAAGGTATTGGGACACTTTATAATATTAATAACACCTGAACTCAACAATTCTAACATCACAAAAAGAGACACCAGGGCTGGAGAGATGGCTCAAGGGTTAAGACTGTCTCGCAAGCAGAAGGTCCTGAGTTCAGATCTCAGGCCCTTGTAAAAACACCAGGCAGAAACAGTGGCAGCCTGTACTCCTGTCCCTGATGGGCAGAGCTAGGAAATCCCAGTTGGAAGCAAGACAGTGGAAGCAATCCAGGATCATTCCCGAAGTTACCCCTTGGTCCTCCACACGGACACACAGTGCCCTCTGACACACACAAACACACATATATAAAATAAATTTTTTTTATTAAAAATTCAATTATACATTTTAAAATTTTTTTACCAGTTCCCTCCCTCCCCCCTCCTCCCCCCAAACCCCCTCCTCCTCCTCCCCATCCCCCAGTGCCTCCCCCCCAATTCCCAGAGAGTCCTTTATTGTGTACGCCTAACTCTCCACTGGGTCCTCCTCTCCGATGACATATAAGGACCCAGTGGCATTTCCATAAGCCCTTTCTCTTGTTCCCCTTAAGCATAAGATCACTACTATGGCTGTCAATCCCTTGCCTCCAGGGGTCTCGGTGCCCTTAACAGATGCTAGACTTTATGAGGGCAACAGTGCGCTGGACATTGCGCAGGGCATGCAAAGTCCCATTATGATTGCTTTGGCCCCAACTATTGTTGAGAATCTTGCAAATCGTTGCTCCTCCCATCCTTTTGCTCTTACAATCTTACCGCCCCCTCTTCCGCAAATGTCCCTGAGCTCCAGGATGGGGAGAGATTAGGCTGGCCTAGTTCTATGTGATTGATATAGTCTCTGAAGTTCTGGATTGTGGTTTGTTGATTTTCTTTTGCAGTTTTGCTGCTCCTGCAATGCCCTTCACTCCATTCTGCTGGGCACTGTATGTCACCCCCTGGCCAGAGACAAAAAGCTGTTAAACTGGAGTCTTGTTATAATAGCACATTCAAGGGTAGATGTAATAAGAGTAGGAAACCTCAGTGAGGGAGGGGTCCATCACCCATTTGCAAAATGATTACTTTTTATCTGCTAGACTATATGCCCTCCCCTTCTGGTGATAAAATAAAAATTTTAAAAAGAGACACACATCAAGAAACTTGAAAGGAAATGTTCCTGAAGAATCATGTACATAATGTTTATAGCAGGGGCATTACTCATAATAGTCCCAAATTGGCACTAGTTCAAATGTCCATCACTTGCTGAACAAACAAAGCATGGCATAGAATGGAATATTATTCAGCCCTAAGAAGGAATGAAGGCACTGATCCATGACATGCATGGGCAAGCTTTACAAACATGCTAAGTGAATGAAACCAGATACAAAAGACCACATTATTATATGGTTCCACTTATGTGAAATCTGCATAATAGGCAACTCTATAGAGTCAGGTCAGCAGTTGTCAGTATCGGCAGGTGATAAGGAGAGTGGCACCTAACGAGTGCAAAGTTTCTTCCAGATGACTGTGGTATTTGGAGTTGGATAATGACAACAGTTGTACAGGAAATATACTGAAAATCATGAGGCTGTGCACTTCATGTATATATGTATGTTCGTATTGTAGAATTTTTTTAGATGATCTCAGGTAACCTAGACTGATCTTGAACTCATAATGTAGCCAGGATGAACTTGAATTTCTGAACCTCCTACCTCTACCTCCCAAGTGCTGGGATTACAAGAACGCACCACTACATCTGTTTTTAATGCAGTGCTGGGGATTAAACCCAAGGTTTCCTGCTTATGCTAGGTAAGCCATCTACCAACTGACTACAGCCCAATCCCAAACTTTCCTTTTTAAAATGTTATGTGAGGGGCCAGCAAAATGGGCAAAGATGCTTGCATGCAAGTCTGGAAATCTCAGTTTGACTAATCCCCAAAGTTATGCAGAGCCTGGGAAACCACAGAGCAAAAAGAAAGTAGAATAATCCAAGATGTTCCCGAAGTCATCCTTGGTCTTCCATAGGGACACACAGTGCCCTCTGAGACACACACACACACACACACACACACACACACACACACACAAATAAAATGGGTTTTTTGGTTTTGTTTTAAAGAAAGTACTATGAGTTTTTCTTGATTAGGATGTATCTCACTGGTAGAGCCTTGACTAGCCTGTTCCTAGGGGGCTTGATCCATTTATGGAAATTGGAATATATTTAGGCGATTAGATATTCAACATTTACTTGGAGAAAAATGGCTTACAGTTGAATAATTGAGTTTTTATTTTCTTAAGAAAGAGTAGTTTATTTAAAGTTGAAGACCTGGTGGCCAAGGGAACCATAGTTTAGCTTTTAGGTGGGAGAGCATTAAAAAAGAGGAGATAGCTTAAGGTCATTGAGACTAGGGAGAGCCACCAAGATGGCATGGTGGGAGGAGGAACAGAGAAGGGGATGGGTGGAGAGTTCAGAGAACCTGAAGAGTGGGAGAAGAGAGAGTGATCATTGAGTTTCAAGCAGCAATTACTAAATGAAAGCTAAAAAGAGTTAGAGGTGCTTGCTGCCAAGTCTGAGAACCTGAGTTCAGTTCCCAGAACCCATGTGTTAGAAGGCAAGAACCAATTCTTTTTCTTTTTTTTCTTTCTTTCTTTCTCTTTCTTTCTTTCTTTCTTTCTTTCTTTCTTTCTTTCTTTCTTTCTTTCTTTCTTTCTTTCTTTCTTTCTTTCTTTCTTTCTTTCTTTCTTTCTTTCTTTCTTTCTTTCTTTCTTTCTTTTCTTTCTTTCTTTCTTTCTTTCAAGAATTAAGGCAGAGTTTGTTAAAGAGGAGAAAGAATAGAACTTATGAATTCCAGAGTGGCTAGGGCATCCGAAGAACTCACGGAATCCAGGGAGAGCAAGGAGCTATAAAAGAACTCACGGACTCCAGACATGAGTGCCATGAGGGGCAGGCATCCAAGAACCAATTCTTTGCAAATTACATGCACACACACACACACACACACACACACACACACACACATACATACCCAAATAATTTAATATAAAAATAAACAATACCAAGCATGAAATCTGAATTGGTTATTCTAAATTATTGTTACTATAGCAATAATTGGATCAAGAGAAGCACTTGAACTCTTCCAAGAAGGCAGGAAACCTGTAGTCTTTTACACACATACTCAGATTAAACTGTCAGCTTGCTCCTGAATGTGTCCAGGAAAATTCAACCCATGGGATTGTCAATGAGGTTCTTCCAAATGTGGCCCCAACCTGCCTTTCTGGCTGCATTTCCTGCCCTCCCTCTTCTTGTTTCCTGGTCGAACAGCTATTAATTCTCTGGTTCCTGAATACTGCAGCCTTTCATACCTCTGCCTTCTGCGCTAGCTCTTCACTGTCTGCAGACCTTTTCCTGTGAACTCCAGATCTCCCTTCTCCACCCTGTTTCTACATCTCTCCTCCTGGACTAAATTAGTCACTCCCTGTTCTGGACACACCTTTTATACATCACACTGTCCAGTAATTATTTCTTTCCAAATCTCCCCCCACCCAATTCTCTGCTGCCCCAGACTGTTTCCCCTGTTTATTCTTCCATGCTCAGGGCCTGACATAAGTCAGTATTTGCTAAATATTCGCAGAATAAATTTTCATCCAGTGTGTGAAGGAGCCAGTAGAGTCTAGGTGGCTCAGTACTGATGAGTATAGTACCAAGAAAGTTACTCAGCCTCGGACTCTTTCTTCCAAGAGATGATCACTAAGTGGGAACAAATCACTGAGACCACCTGGCAAACACTAACTCAGTAATAGACAGAAAAAAAGATATTAAGAGAAAGGTTTTGAACCTAGTGGTTGTGTAAATAAATCATAGTTAAAAATGGAGATGGAGGGTTGGAGAAACGGCTCAGGGGTTAAGACTTTACCTCAAAAGCAGAAGGTGCTGAGATTGGATTGCACGTAAAAAAATTCCAGGCAGAAATAGTGGTAGCCTTTTCTTACCACTCTGGTGGGTGGAGCCTGGGAAATCCCAGAGCAAAGCAAAAAAAAAGATGCTTCCTGAAGTCACCCTTGGTCCTCCACAGGTGCCTTCTGACACACACACACACACACACACACACACACACACACACACACACACACACACACACGTTAAAAAAATGGAGATGGAAAAAGAATTCAGTGACAAACAAGATCTTATCAGTGTTTTAGGATACAGTTGAGGATGCCGGGCATGGTGGTGGGTTCCTATAGTATCAGTTCTCAAGCCACTGGGGTATGAGCCATGGAGTGGAGTTCATATATATATATATGAACTAACTCAGTAATAGACAGAAAAAAAGATATTAAGAGAAAGGTTTTGAACCTAGTGGTTGTGTAAATAAATCATAGTTAAAAATGGAGATGGAGGGCTGGAGAGATGGCTCAGGGGTTAAGACTTTACCTCAAAAGCAGAAGGTGCTGAGATTGGATCAGCACGTAAAAAAATTCCAGGCAGAAACAGTGGTATGTATATATATATATATATATATATATATATATATATATATATATATATATATATATATATAGAGAGAGAGAGAGAGAGAGAGAGAGAGAGATAGATATGATATGATATGTAAGGAAGTTCAGCAAATTAGTAAAATAACCATTCCTGGTTTTTTTTTTTCTTGATGTTAGGAATAAAACTCAAGACCATGGTGTTGCAGTTGTTTTTCTCTGATGCTGTGAGACAATACTTAGATTCAAACAACTAAGGGAAGAAAGGGAGATTTATTTGGCTTACAGTTCCAGGGGGAGATTATAGTCCTTTATGGCGGAAAAGGCATGGCAGGCAGCAGAAACTGGAGACAACTTAGTCTATCATGCAGGTAAGAGAGCAAGCAGCATGCTAGTGAAAATAAGGTAGGACTATCCAACTTCAAGGCTGAGCCCTATGACATCCCTTCCATCTCCTACATGTGCCAAGACTTTCCCAAACATTAGCAACAACTAAAATTGCAAACACATGAGCCTATGAAAGGTCAACTCACATTCAAACCTTGACACTTGGGCATACCAGGCAAGCATTTTATCACCTGAGACAGTCTCACTATAGCTCAGGCTAGCCCAAGACATGCTATTGTCACCTAGGCTGCCCTTGAATTTGAGAGCCTCCAGCCTCAGTCTTCCCAGTACTGAAATTGCAGGCCTATACCACCAATCCCAACTCCTACCAATTCTTTCTTTTTCTTTTTTAAACCCACCAGGCTGAAGAGATGGCTCAGGGGTTAGAACTTTGCTTCACAAGCAGAAGGTCCTGAGTTCAGATCCCAGGTGGAAAAGGGGGCCTGTACTCCTGGCCCTGGTGGGCAGAGCCTAGGAAATCCCAGAGTAAAGCAAGAAGGAGGTAAAAACAGTTCAGGATGGGCTAGAGAGGTGGCTCAGGGGTTAAGCCTCCGCCTTACAGGCGGAAGGTCCTGAGTTCGGATCCCAGATCCCACGTTTAGACGCCAGGCGGAAGCGGGGGCGGCCTGCGCTTCTGGTCCTGGTAGGGCGGAGCCTGTGAATCCCGGGTCAGAAGGAGGTGGAGGCGTCCATGGTGGTTCGCGAATTCGTCCGTGGTTCTACACACACATACACACACGCGCACACACACGAGCGCGCGGGAGCACACGCACATGCGCACAGTTGAATAAATAATAATAATTTTAAAAAATTAAAAAAAAAACCAACAAACAATCCAGGATGATTCCTGAAGTCACCCTTGGTCCTCCACAGGGATACACACAATGCCCTCTGATACACACACACACACACAGAGTAAATAAATAAATAAAGTGGTTTTTTTTTAAAGGCCATGTTGGGCCTGTAAGATCACTGTTAAGATACTGGCTCACAAACCTAAGGACCTGTGTTCAATCCCTGGAAGCCCACATGATGGAAAGAGAGAACAGACTTCTTTCTGCAAGTTATTTTCTGACCTCCACCTGTGCACCAAGGTATGCATGCACGCCTTTTTCTCTGTCTTCCACCCTATTTGGGATCTCAAATCAGGTCCTTCTGCTTTCTAGGCAAAGGCTTTAACCCTTAACCCATTTCTCCAGCACAAAATATTTTTAAAAAGACCAAATTACACCAGATTTTAGAAATTCTTTATGAGCTCATTTAATCTTTTCATTTCTCAACTATGATAGGTTTTGTTGCTTCTACTTTTTGCAAATGTTTTATTTATTTGAGAAAGAAAGAATGAGAGCTCATGTGGAGAACAACTTGGGGAAGCAGGTTGTTTCCTTCTACTATGTATGCTCTGGGGATTATGCTCTGGGGATTGAACACCTGCTCTGACAGAAAATATGGAAAATAAAAGTAAAATTATAATCAATCCTACTGTCTATAAATATCCATTACACACACACGTATTTTATAAAACCATTTAAATTAGAATTAAGTCACATGAAGTCCTCCTCTTCCTCTTTGAACTTCTTCTGTTCGGTTTGCTATATATTCCAGAACATCCTAGAATTTTGTGGATAGCCCAGGCTTGCCTCAAACTCATAATCTTCCTGGATAAGTTGCTACAGAGTTCTGAGATTCCAGGCATACAACATCACACATGATTCCATGTAAGGTTTTATATTGCTTAGTATTATATCATGAGCCATTTCAGAGCATGATTTGCAGTGACTGCCTGGTACTCCACTATATGATGTAACCATCTATTTTTGCTATCACTCACTGGATTCCGTTGCCATTTTTTCCTTCTTCACAAATAATACGGTGACTAATAGCAATCCTGGTAGAATTGCTCAGAGAAAGGGCATGAACTTTTATGAAGCTCTTGGTCCCTGCTGCTGAATTGCTCCTCAGGGAAGCTGGTCCCGATTCACTTTTCCTCTGTCACACTTTCAATACCTGCCAAAGTGTTTTTACTTCTTTTATCCTACATGGAAGGGGTAAGGTGCTTTTATATATTTCACAATAAATGTCATATATATATGTATGTGTGTGTATATATGTGTGTGTGTGTGTGTGTGTATACTTTCCATCTTCCTGCCTCAGCGACTGATGGGATTACAGACTCGTGCTGCCAATCCTGGCTCTATTATATTTTATAATAAGGAAAAATTGCATTGTTTTTCTTGAATTCAATTTTACATTTTGTGTGGGAGAGGGTATATGCATGTGTGCACATGTCTGTGCAGGTGGTTTCGCCCACATGCCCATGTGTATGGAAGCCAAAAGTTGGCGTCACTCACCACTCTTTTTTTTTTTTTTTTTTTTGCCATTCTATCTTTTTGAGACAGGTTCTTTCAACTGAACCGAGAGTTGAAGTTTTGACTCTGCTGACTGGCCACCGAGCCTCCTCCATGGACATCACCTAACCTCTCTGTGTTCAGCCCTCCCACTTCCCACTTCATGGTGGTGTTAGAGGCACTCAAAGCTTTTAGGTATGCATAGGGAATCTGAACTAAGGTCTTACATCTGCACAGCAAGAACTTTACCCACCGAGCCATTTCCCAACCCGCGTTGCTCTCTGCTTGCTTATTCAGTTCTTCCTCTCCCCCATCTCCTCCTTCCTCTCTCCTTCTCTCCCTCTCTCCTCTCCCTTCTCCTCCTTCCCCTTGTCTTTTTCTCCTTCTTCTTCCCAGATCTCACTCTGCAAGGCCTGGAACTCCTGTCTCAGTGTCAAGTGTTGAAATGACAAGTGTTGTACCATGTCCAGATGATGTTTGTTTTCTAATATTTATTTATTTATTTGAGAGATGGGGAGGGGGGAGAGAGAGAGCTGAGAGAGAGAGAGATTGAGAAAGAAGTCATGACATGCATATAAAAGCAGGAGGGGAAAAAAAAAGCAGGAGGAGCTGAGTTTAGATCCCAGAACATACAGAAAAACACCAGGCAGAAATGACAGCAGCCTGCACTTCCAGTTCCAGGAAATCCCAGAGTGAAGCTAAAAGTATAATTCTGGCATAACAATCCAGAATGATCCCCAAAGTCAGCCTGGTTCTCCACACACACAGTGTTGTCCGAAGTTGATTCTCTCCTTCCACCACCTGGACTCTTCTGGAAATAGAACTCAGTCTCCTGGTTCGCTTGCAGACTCTACTCACAGAGTTATCTTACCAGCCGTGACAATATATTTTTAAAGAAAAAAGCTGTAGCCTAGGGCAGTGGAAGAGCAGTGAAGTGGACAATGATAGCCACCAAAATGCAGAGTACTGGCGACCCTGCAATGCTTACCCAGAATCAGGCCAACCTAATCTCTCCCCGTCCTATGCCTCAGGGAACTTTGCAGAAGAGGGGGTGGTAAGACTGTAAGAACCTAAAGATGGGAAGGTCCACCACTGAACAAGACACTCCATTCAAGGCAGGGCTGCTCCATCCAGGAGCTCACTGCTAAGGAGACTTGTCCTCACCAGACTGGCATAAAGACTGCCATGCCAACCTGCCCCCACAGACTAGTTAGGATCTCAGGAGATGATTACATGCAGTGGAAACCTTGGGGACTAAGGCTGGATAAGTGAAAAGGAATTCCCTTATCAGTGGAGTGGCCCAAAGAGGGGCCACCTGGTATGCCACAGAGTCCTGAACCCCCACAAGAGGAGACAAGCCAGAAGGAACCCTGGGGTCCATAGAAATAGACAGGCAGGAGGATGGGAGGGAGTGGGGTGGATTGATGAAGGGAAGGGAGGAGAATGGGAAGGAGGGGAGAAGGAGGGAGGCAGGGATAAACATTCAAGATACTTATAAAACTAGGAAAAAATTAAAAATTTATATAATAATAAAAAATAAAAAGATAAAGAAAAAGAAAAATATCATTATTTAACCCATTAGGCAAATGGGAAAGCTGCAGCCTATGGAGAGATGACTTCACAAGTGTTCTGAGAAGGATCCAGGTTGAGTCTGAGGAGTTGAAAGTGTTTTTGAGTAGAACCAGGATGTGCCTGAGAAGAAAGGTTGTTTGTTCCATTAGCCAAAACTGCAGCTCTGAGAAAATGAAAAAATAAGGTTGTCACAAATTTGAGGGAACATACTTGGCTCTGAGACTGCTGTGAGAGGAGGGGAAGCAGCCACTACCTGTAGTTGGTGACTTGCAGGAACACCAGGACAATAGGCATAGTGCAGACATCACCACCGAAGACCGAGAATGCTAAGAGGCCAGCAGATGGGCTGCATTAGGCAGGTCAGAGAATGCCAGGCTTATTCTGGGGAGACTTTGAGATGGGCAACTGGAGTGGAGGCCACTGAGAACTGGTTCTGATAAAGCAGATAGAGAAATGCACTGTCTATGAAAAGCCATCTTGAAGAGAGGGAAGAGAAAAGTAGGGGAAGAATGGGGAGGGGAGGGAAGAAAGCAGAGTGCACAGCAGGGGAGGGAGGGTAAAGGAAACCTAATGGCTTAAGTTTGATTCCCAGAACCGTACGGGGGAGGGAAGAGAGAACTAACTTCTGGAAGCTGTCTGCTGACCTCCACAAGCCTGCTGTATGTAGCACATGCATATCGTCTGTTTGTCTCGATCTCTCTTGCTCTCTTTCACACACACACACACACACACACACACACACACACACACACAAATATAAAAAAGGAAGGTAGTTACAAAAGTACATATTGTTAGACTGAATTTACACAAAATGTCCAGGAGAAGCAAATATCCACCATCCCCGTCTCTGCCTCCTGAGTGCTGGATCGCAGACATCTGCCACCATACTTGGTACAATTAATTTCTTTAGCATGATGTTTTTTGACCTCATAATATTTTGATGATTATCCATTGTGTGGCATCACATTTTATCTTTTTTTAAATTACTGAATAGCACATCATTATTTGGATGTACCACACTTTATTTGTTCATTTACGAATTTAATATAGATTATTTTTACTCTTTGGCTATTATGAATAATGTAATGAACATTCCCACAGAAGTCTTTGTATGAACATGTTTTTGTTTCTCTTGAGTGGTTACCAAGGAGTGGAATTGCTAGGTCCTATGACAAGTGTACCTGTAACTTTATAAGAAACAATTAAATTGGGGCTGGAGAGATGGCTCAGGGTTAAGACTCGGTCTCGAAAGCAGAAGTCCCTGAGTTCGGATCCCAGGTTCCACGTAAAAAACACCAGGGGGAAATGCCAGTGGCCCAGGCATAGCCTTGGAAATCCCAGCGCAAAACAAGAAGGAAGTAGAAGCAATCCAGGATGATTCAAGAAGTGCCCTCTGATAAACACACACACACATACACATACACACTAAAAAAAAAGAAATTTCAGAATTACTCCCACCTAATTCTTAGACAAAAAAGGAAATTAGAAATCTTTAGTAAGACTTGACAGAAAGATCCAAATGTAAATATACAAAAAATATAAACACTCATTGCATATCAAAACAGCAAACAATAAAACACTTAAAGAGATCTTTGTCATAACAGCAATAAATTAAAAAAAAGAAATGATTAAATTATTTCCCCAAGTACCTGCAGTTTTTTACATCCATACCAATGATGCGTGAGGGTTCTAGTTTTTCACATTTCCAGCGCTTGTTATTGTCTGTCTAGAAAGGATACTTTATTTGAATAACTAATTTTTCACCACTGGGGATAGACTCTAGAGCCTTGTATATCCTTGTCAAATGAACTATTTACACTTGGAGGCCCAAGGATGATTTCAGGAATCTTCCTGGATTGCTTCTACCTCCTTTCTGCTTCACTCTGGAATTTCCCAGGTTGCACCTTCCAGAGCTGGAAGTGAAGGATGCTGCCATTTCCGCTTGCCATTTTTATATGTGATCCATGATCCGAATGCAAGTTCTTCTGCTTGCCAAGCAGAGTCTTAACCCCTGAGCCATCTCTCTAACCCACCAGTTTCACTCTTAACCCAAGGATAATTTTCTGTTTTCTTGAGATAAGGTCTCTTCATGTATCTAGATTGGCCCCAAACTTAAGTCTTTGAACCTCTTACCACACACTACAATTGCTAAAGTTTTATGTGTGTGTATCACCATGCTCTGTCAACAAGGATTTTTTTTTAATAAAAAAAAAAGGTTTATTTTATCGAGTATTCTACAAAAGGCAGTGGACTAGGCAGTAATTACAGTATTGCTGACTGGATTGCTGTTAAGGATAATGTTTAAAGGTTTTTTTTTTAATTGTGTGTGTGTGTGTGTGTGTGTGTGTGTGTGTGTGTGTATTAGAGGGTACTATGTCTCCCTGTGGAGGACTAAGGGTGCCAGACCAAGGAATCATCCCGGATTGCTTCTACCTCCTTGCTTTACTCTCCATTGTCTTTTCTGCGTGGCATTTTTACGTGGGACCTGGGATCTGAACTTAGGATCTTCTGCTTGTGACAGAGTCTTAACTCTTGAGCCATCTCTCCAACTCTCTTCCCCTTTTTAATAAGGGAAACTATCTCTCCTCATTACAGTGCAGCACATACATGGGCCGGTGTTCATTATCTTAATTGTGATGATCGATTTGCCTGTGTACATGTATGTTGGGACTCACTGTGTGTGTGTGTGTGTGTGTGTGATGGCAATCATACCTGGGACTTTGTGCATGTTAGTGTTCCAGTTCCAAATAATTATGCATCTTACACACTCAAGTGTGACGGTTCCATCTGTAATCCTCACTCTTAGGAAGTCAAAACAAGAGGGTTGCTTGAGTTTGAGGCTAGCTTGGGCTACTACACAGTGAGTATTTTGCCAGCTTAGACTATAGCATGAGATCCATCTTAAAAAAAAAAAAGCGAAGAACCACAACAAATTAACCAAGGGCTGTGAGATGGTCAGTGGGTAAAGGTATTTGACATGTAAATCTGACAACCTGAGTTCAATTTCCAGAACCCACATAAAGATGGAAGGAGAGAACCAATTTCTGAAAATAAATTGTCTTCTGACAGCCATATCAACTGACTTCCACACTCATGTTCCTTCTCTCTCAAATAAACAAATAAAATACACAAAAAAAGTTTACTTGCCTAAACTGGACCCAAACTCTTAGTACTGAAAAGAATGAGCCCAGAATCAAAAGCTTCCAGAAAGGAATGAGGTAAATTATCTGACCTGAGTCACCACCAATGAAACTTAAGGTAGGTGAGTATCTTGAGTAATCAAAAAGGGCTCTCCCAGTTCCTACGAATGGGAACAGGAAGAATGGAAGAAGGAAAGTGACTATAGTGGTAATGACCCTCATTTGTTATCTGAATGCAAACATTTTATTAGTGTGTCAAGATTTCTGGGTAAGATGATGAAATCTGATTTTCTTGCCATCAGAGATCCTTTTAAATTTGGTGTTATCTCCCTCAGAACATTGCCCATGTTGTTCGTTCTCAAACATCATTAAGCCTGGCATGTAACAGGTGGGGAAGGGCCCTGGCAGGCAACACCTAGGACCTGTCTGTTTGTTTGTTTTGCTTGTTAGGCAAGAATCCCATCACATAACTGCAGCCTCAGCCTTATGCTTTCGTTATTCTAACATCCACCACTATATAAACACCCACCACCACCAACTCCCTCTATGATATGGGGGCAGTTTTATTTGAAGGGTACCCAATTTCAGTCATGCAAAAGAACTTTGAGTTTAAAGCATCAGAAGCTGAGTGCCAGGACCAATAAGCTAGCAAACTTGGCAGAATCTCTCAGCCAGCCATCTGCACAGGAATAACCTTGTCACCAAGGCTGATTCCCTGAGACCATCCCAGATGTAAGGCAGCAGAGGGATGTTCTGGGAAAGGGGCCTGGGAACCTCATTCTGAAGCACTCAAACAGGAGTCCCTCTCCTTAAAAGGGCAGTCCTTGCTTCCTCGTTCGCATTCATGTTGTACTTATGCTGCACTTTGTTACTTAGGAAGTTGGGATAAGAAACTCTAAAGAATGTGCAGCAGGCACAGACCTGTGTTCCTGAGAATGAGACCAAGAAGGGCAGGTGGGGCTGGGAGAGGTATGCCAAAATACAAATGCTATCTGCTTTGCCAGGAGACTTGCCCTTGTGTAAAGGAGAAACCTTGTTCCCCCTGCTTCCAGTTGAGGTGTCTGGGGTCATGGGAAAGGGCAGAGAGCAGTGCTGGTAGAGAAGACACTATTAAAATTGCCCTGGCCCAGGAAGTAGGAGCTGAGAACCTGGGAGACCCTCAGAAGGAAGGGAAGGGGTGGAGGTGGGTTGATTTTGGCTTCATTCCTGATAGCCATGCTGGGTAGAAGGGATATGCATTGTCTCTCTGATTTCAGAGGTCAGAGGTTGGGAGGACAACTAAGGCATGAGAATCCCAGAAACCCAAATCTACTGCACCATCTGTTCATGGATGGGGGTCTTTGAACAAGTCAGAAAACATACAAGACATCGAGACAGATTTCAAGGTTCAAGGTAGTGTTGTCACTTGGTATTCTGTTCTATCAGCACTCCTCAGTTAAAAACATAGTAAGGAGTGGACAAGAAGGCTCAGTGGGTAAAGGTGCTTACCACCCAAACCTGGCCACCCGAGTTCAATTCCTAGGACCCATATGGTGAAAGTAGAAAACTGACTCCAAAAGTTGCCCCCTGGGGCTGGAAAGATGCCTCAGGGGTTAAGACTCTGCCTCACAAGCAGAAAGTCCTGAGTTCAGATCCCAGGTCCCATGTAAAAATGCCAGGCAGAAAAGGCAGTGGCCTGCACTTCCCGCCCTGGTAGGCAGAGCCTGGGAAATCCCAGAGTGAAGCAAGAAGGTAGAAGCAACCCAGGATGATTCCTGAAGTCAGCTTTGGCCTTACACAAGGACATATAGAGTATACACACACACACACACACATATACTCATATAAAATATTTAAAAGAAAGTTTTCCTCTGACCTCCAGTGTTGTGAAGAACAACACTGAATAAAATTAAGAAATAATGAAAACATAAAAGCACAGTCACTATCCTATCTTAGCAAAACCCAATGCAATCAAGTTGACTCCTATTTAAGCTTCTCAATTTTTTCTCTGCTTTTTCTAAGCCCCCAGCTAGGTTGGATGAGCTGCTTTGAGCTTCCAAAGAGCCACATGCATGCCCATATTGTATAACAACATCACATTGTAATTTTTGGCTTATATCACTGTCTTCCCCAACCAACAACCTATATTCCTGGAATAGGAACCATTCCTACTGTGTTCATAATGACCAGGTCAAGGCTTCGTACCAAGTGGATAAATGCTCACACACTCACAAGGACTGCTCCAATAATGAGAACAGACTTTTAGGAGGCTTGGGTCAAGAAAACGCGTATCACAAGCCTCCTACACAAAGGAGACACGCTTTGCTTTAGATACCAGGCCACCCTCCTGCCCACTCTGCTGTGTCTCTTAGGGAGCTGCCAGAGATGGCAGTTCCAGCTGGCAAGTGATGAGCTTTTCTTCCTGGAAGGATTTTTGGCTAAGGTAGTGCTACCCTTTCCTCTTCTAAACTTCTGTGATGCCCTCAAGTTGTGGCGAACAAGAGGGAGAAGTTGAGTGGGTCCTAGTTTTGTCGGTGTTTTCCAACAGTGCCTACCTCTCATCTCCCTTGAATACACATGGCAGAGACGTGGCTTCTACAGATTTTTCCCAATCCTGGGTAGAGACGTGGGGGTTTAGGGCTGGCTAAAAGTTGATGCCAGACTAGTGCTGCCTCTGACCACATCCCAAACTAGGGACTTCTTCAGCTTCAACCAACTAAAACAAACCTACAGCCAACCCATCTGAACTAGAACAGGCCAGGGTGAAGACATCCTGCTTAGCTGTACATAGCCTTATGCTCCAGTTCCAAAGAGAAAACTAACGGAGGAAGGGGTACTTACACTTTACAATTTGGTCCAAGGACACAATGAAATGATTCTAGAGTTTCCTAGAAAAAAACTCTTCCCCCTTACTAAGGAATGGTTATTGAAAACACTGCCCCCTGCCCAGGAAACACATAACTAATCATTTTTCTTTATTTTCCTTTTAATTTTTCTGAAGGATATACACCACATATCCCATGGGCAATAAAGCGCATTCAATGTGTTTATAAGCCAAACAGTCACTTTGTTTAAGCAAACACAAGTACAAAGTAAAATAAAACCACAAAATAATGAACTTCATGTTCATAACATACAAAAATCGCCGCCTACTCAGTAGGTAAACTACAACATTCCAACTCCTGAATATATGTAGAAATTTACATCTTCAGTTAAAAAAATAGACTTTTGAGAGTTCAGATTGTTTTAAATTTTGTTTTCTTACATTCTGGAGAACTGAAGCTCAGCTCAGCCCTCTTCCTCATTTTACTCCCAAAGCCTCCCCCAAAATACCACTCCCCCCTTAAGGCTAGAGGTGAGCATGTCCCTCACAATTGCACATGTCAAGCCATCAGCAAGGCGAGTTCACACAAAAGGCACCAAGACGTGAAACTTTTTAAACCAAAGGGATGGGGGAAAAATAAGAAAAACCAAACCATATTTTGTCACATGTGAGAGTACAGTCGAGCAATATTTACAAAAAGGTAACGGAACAACACTCTGACACATGCTGACTAATTCCTAGGACTGTTGTTTCAAAAAATGCTTCGAACTTAATTGTCACAGGATCATCACGAAATAGAGGATCACCATTGGTTTGCTTGGCTTTTCTTTTCTTTTTCCCCCTAAAGTGAGGACTTAACTCCAAATAATACAATAGAGAATGCAAATTGTCTTCACATCAAGAATACCCCCAAGATAAACAAAATCCATGGCACAGACACTGTACAAAGATACAGGGCAGGGTTCTGAGGGCCCAAACCCATTTTGCCAACTTGATTTTCTAGCACTGAAGGGAACAAGGGTCAGGCATACGATGGAGATGATATTGAAATGATTTATCCAATACCCATGCAAATCAAGTTCTTTGGATAGAGGTGAAGAACTTGGACATGGTTGTTTCAGGCAGCTGAAGTCCAAGGGAATAGGAATCAAGGAGAAAGGGGAAGTGGGCAGAAAGGATTGGTGGCCAACAGACCTTCCACTCTGGGGAAGGACTTGGCTCTGAGAACTCCCATCTGACCTAAGAGGACCCCCTCTTTAAGGCCATCTCCTCTCACTGTCCTTTGTCTCTCATGGTTTTTCTTCTCTCTCCTTTTCCCCTTTGTTTCCTATTTACTTTCAGCAAATTTCAATTGTCCTGGGAGAAAAAGTTGCCGTCATGTCCGAAAGCCCAGTTGAGGTGCTGAAGGAGTTGGTGACGGCTGCAGAAGGGAAGCTGCTGACCTGCGATGGGAAAGCTGCCGGCACAGATGCATATGTGGTGGCCACCGAGGGTGAGGGGAAGCCACTGTGCACGGGAGATGGGTAGGTTGAGGAGCCAGGCGAGGAATAGGAGGTGGGCACAGGCGATGGGTACGATGTGGTGGCTGGAGACGGATAAGAGGTAGTGACTGGGGAGGGGTAAGAGGTAGTGACTGGGGAGGGGTAGGAAGAGAGGGAGGAGTTGGCCGAAGAGGCCACAACGCTTTTGTCTGCTTTCTTGTCCTTCTGTCGCAAATGGATCTTGGTATGCCTCTTGCGCTCATCGCTCCTGGCAAACTTTCTCCCACAGATGTCGCAGGCAAAGGGCTTCTCGCCTGTGTGGGTGCGGATGTGGGTGGTCAGGTGGTCACTACGGCTGAAGTTGCGCATACAGATTCGACATTGGAAGGGTTTCTGGCCTGTGTGGATGCGGATGTGGCGGGTGAGCTCATCTGAGCGAGAGAAGCGACGATCACAGGACTCTACTGGACAGGCGTAGGGGCGTTCGTGGGGAGGTGTCTTGCTGGGCCTGTTGGGGTACTTGCGCATGCGGCTGGGTTTAATGAGTTGGGACTGGTAGGTGGTATTAAGAGCTTTTAGGTCCTGGGAGCCCGACTGAGTGGCAAAGGCCTTAATAGTGGAGAGTGGAGTAAGAGAAGGCTGCTGGGTGCGGCTCTCCAGACCTTGGAAGGGCTTCTGGTCTGGGGTGCCCAGGCCCAGCTCGCCCTGCTGTTGCGGAAACAGATAGTCAGGGATCATGGGAACCTGGAAGCCACCCTTGGCAGCAGGGTAGGCAGGAGGCGGGTACTGGAGCGCCGAGCCGGTGGAACCAGGAAAGGTCTGACTTTGTGGCTCAGGGAAAATGTCTGTGTTGGGCGTGGGGAAGGTGGGTGCCGCTGAATAAATCGGGCTGCTGTCGTTGGATGGCACTGCACAGCTCAGGGGTGGGCTCTGGGAGGCAGACGAGGAAGAGGAGGCCGCTGGAGATGGTGCTGAAGAGGAAGAGACTGGTGGATTGGTCATGCTCACGAGACCACTGACTAGACTGAAGAGGGGCTCGGGCCACAAGGTGTTGCCACCGTTGGGGGCAGGCTCGAGAGAGAAGCGGCCGGTGTAGGTGATAGGAGGCAACCGAGTGGTTTGGCTGGGGTAACTCGTCTCCACCATCACCTTCTCATTATTCAGAGAGATGTCAGGAAAAGACTCTGGCAGGAGAAAGAGAGAAGAGCCCTGGTTACTGGACAGCAATCACTGGAGGACTAGGACTGAAGCTGCCATGCAAGAGGTCGCCCAGCTACCATTGACTCCTGAGGTGGTTAATAATTGATAGCAGCAGATTGCAATGTTCCTGGACCTGCTCCAGCGGCAGAGCCCATTTCAACAACAGCTGACGCAAACACGGAGAATCCCCCTCTACTGCAGCTCCAGGCTCCGCAGCATAGGCTGCGCTGCGCGGGCGAGGGATTCCCGCCAGCACCCCTACGGCCCTGGCTACTGCGTCCTCCCCCCTCCCCCAAGCTTCCAGGACATCTCTGGCCACAGATCTCAGCCTTTTCTTGGGGACAGGCGGCAGGCAAGGCAAGCCTGGGTGAGGACAGCCCCGCTCGTCAAAACAAGCCCTCCCCCTCTCCACCCACCCACGCAGCTCCAGAGCTCTCCATCCAAAACAAATGCTCGTCCTCCGCGCACCGCACCGCAAGGATCCAGGGTGTGTGTGTGGGGGGGGGTGTCCTCAGACAGCCCTCTAACGCAAGACCCTGGACACGAGAAGAATGTAAGGGGAACCCTATTGCACCCTAAGGTTCAGAAACGCTCCTACAGTAAAGGGCTGGGCGTCCGAACGGTGGCGAAGGGGCTCATCCTCCTCGTAGGTCACACTGCTTACCTGCGGTCAGGTGCTCGTAGGGTTGCTCGTTCGGCTCTCCCTGAGGGTTGAAGGCGCCACTGCTGCCGCCGCTGTTGCTGCTGCCCCCTGCACCACCTCCGCCCCCGCTGCTGCTGCTGCTGCCGTTACCGCCGCTACCCTCCGGTGCCCCAGCGGCACCCAGGAACTGGGGAGCCCCGTTGCTCAACAGCATCATCTCCTCCAGCTTGGGGTAGTTGTCCATGGTGGGTGAGTGCGGAAAGGAGCCGAAGGGGTCAGAGATCTGCAGCGGGGACATCAACTGCATCTCGGTCTTCGCCGCGGCCATCCCGGACAAGCGGGCTGGAGAGCTGGTGGTGTCAGAGTGGGTGGGCGCAGCCCGGGGCCGAAACTACTGGGGACACACTTGCGGGGGGCCCGCCGGGTCACATGCGGGACGCAGGGTGCACTAGGGAGAGCGGAGGTGGGATCCCCAGGACCTCCCTCGCCGCGAACCGCTGTGGACGCAGCACCGCCGCGGAGGCTGGGGCAGGGGCCGGTCTTGCGGCGGCGGAAGCTGGTGGTAGTGGCTGGCAGCGGCGGCGGCTCCCCAAGTTCTGCGCGCTGGGATCTCTCGCGACTCCCCGAATCAGCCTCTATTTCAAGGGTCTGGAACAGTACGGGCCCGCCTCCGTCGTGACGTACATGGCCATATATGGGAAGCAGGAAGCCCTAATATGGCAGGACCGGCCGGGAGGACCCGGAGTGACGTGAAGTCCCCATCCAGGAATGATGGGCATTAATTCCCGCACCCTGAGTTCTGCTCCCTGCCCAGTATCTTGAGAGCCCAGGCTTGGAGAAAGCTTAATACTCCAGCGGCAGCCGAGGCCTCCAGGGGCAAGTGCTCTGCTGTTCTTAGCGTTGCTCCCGCCCCTTCCCCCCGCCCCTTCCCTCCGCCCTCTTCCCTCCTCCTAGAGCCGGAAGCGGTAGGGCCATATCGGGCCATGCCATATAAGGCGCTGCCCAAATAAGGACTGTTCCGGCGGGGGATCCTTCCTGCTCCTTATATGGTGTTTCCGGGTCGCAACTGGATGCTCCCCGCGCTCCCTCCCCCCTCCCCCTTGGTTCCAAGCCGGGAACCCGAGCGCGCGCAGGAGCTGGGGACGCCCGGGTGGGGAGGGCGCCCGGCGTGCAGCGCTGGGCTCATGGCTGCTCGGACGGCTCCGGAGCGTGAGCTAGGCTGGGGAAGCCCAGACCCGGCGCGGGGGCGAGGGCGAGTCGGACCGGGGTTCTGCAGCCGTCATCCAGGGCCCGCCCGCCCACCTCGGGGACCGTGGGAGCGAGCCTGGAGTGGAGAGGAGGAGCGGCTGGGCGGGCTGGGCCCGAGGCCGCCCAGGAGGGGCGGGGCCCTGACCTCGAACCCTGATCAATGCAAGGTGACTTCCTAGGTGTCACTGGGGAAACTGAGGCCGGGAAATTGTGGCTATATGGTTCTTGGAAGCGAGGCGCTTTTTCGACCACTTGCCAAGTAGATTGGGGGTGTTAGGTTGGAGTCCCCCAGTACGCCACCCCAAACCGAAAGGCTATGCCCCGATTCCTCCCTCTGAGGAACACGCCTTTGGGGGTCTGGATGGCGGAAATCGGCTACTCTGAGATTGTCCTGAATTCCGCTCACACCAGAAGCTAAATGGTTCTTATGGTGCATAAGCACTTTCCTATCTTTATCTTGCCGGGGACCCTCTGGAATTCTAGAGAGGGGACTTCTCTATGGGATGCCCAGGGACCCCAGGTTGGACGCGAAAAGGCGGCGCTTGTGACTCGGTGCTGCCCCCTGGAGTTCTCTCCAGCTCGATTACCAAGCCCTTGGCCGAGCGGGTTCTTCCGTCGCCCCCTGGTTCCCCTCGCGGGTGCTGCTCTGGGCACCGAGCCAAGCCGGGGCAACCTTAGACGCAGTGAGCGCGAACTGAGCAGGCGCGGTGGCCTGGGCCTCCCCTGCAGTCCCGCGGGAACCGCCGCTGCCAAGGCGCCCACACTTCAGGATAACGCTCCCTTCCCCGAGCCAGGCCAAGGGCGGGGGAGGTAGGGGACCGTGTGTGTGTGCGCGCGCGCGTGTGTGTGTGTGTGTGTGTGTGTGTGTCGCTCGCGCGCTTGCAGAGCGATTTCCGCAGGTTTCCAGAGACCCACGCGAGCAGGGAAGCCCTTCCTATCCCCACCACGCAGTTGAATGCGCAACCCAAAGGGAAAGTGGGATTTCCGACAAAGGAATCCTCTTGTTTCCATCATGAATCCAGGGAATGTTCTCTTTTTGTTCATCTAAAAAGAAAGCAGGGGCCGGTGAAATGGATCTGCAGGGGCACGGCGGAAGGCTCCGATCTCCCCCCCAACCTGACCACCCTAGTTCGGAACCCACTTGATGAAAGGAAAAAACCGACTTTAGAAAGTTAGCGTCTGACCTTCCCGTGATGTGCCAAGCTTACATTTTTCTTTCTCCCTGCTTCCTCTCAAATCAAATAAAATCAGACAGTGCGGCCGTGGAAGGACAGTGTTGCAGACAACGGAGGGAAGTGGGTGGGTTAGGGTCTCAGTAAACCTAGCCTCAAGAAGGCAGAGAGAGGAAGGAATGGGGGTTAGTTACTCTTGGATTTTCTCTGAATATACCCCCCCCAGCTCTTATAAAAATCAGTTTAAGGAATGCAACAATTAGTCCCTTGTGTTGAACTCATCATTCTAAATTCTTGGACAGGATTCATTTAGGATCAGTGTCCTGAGTGAGAAGGCACATTTTGTCATTCTGGTGGGATTGTCTGGACCAAATTTTCTTGAGTTGTAAAGCAGGGATGATGCTGATAATGTACATGTCCAAGGATTGTTGTGCAAACTGAAATTTACACAGGTTGACTTCTGCGAGGTTCCAAAGCAGTGTCTACCTTGCAGTTGGCATTGAATAAGCAGTTCTAAGGACCCATATCATCACCTGCAGTTTGCCACCCAACTTCAGTCTCCAAGAAAATTGTAAATGCAATTCTGGAAAGCAGCTCCGCAGGTAAAAGCACTTGTTAGGCAAGCCTGATAACCCAAGTGGATTTCCCTAGAACATACTATAAAAACCAACGTGGTAGTGCTTGCCTCTGTAAACCCAGTACTCCTATGACAGGTGGGAAAAGGTGGGAGGAAAGTTTTCTGGCCATCTAGCCTGGCACAGGGCTCTCAGACACAAAGAAGAGACACCCTTACTCAACAAGGTGGAAGGTGACAACTGACCTTCACCTATGGGCCTGCCCATGTATGCATACACATATACAACCAACTACCCAATAAAAAGAGAATAAAAGCAAATCCAAGTGGAGATGGGGATGTAGCTCAGTAGAGTGCTTGGCTAGTATCACTGAAGCCCAGGGTTCCAGCACTGGTAGAGATGGGGATCAAGTGTTCCAGGCTGCCCTTGTCATTTCAGGTGAGCCTGGGCTACATGAGACCTTAATTCAAAAGCAAACAAATAGGAAATCAGAAGCAAAACAACAAAGTTGTAGAGAAAGAGAAGTACTCTCAGTCCTAGCATTGCCCTTCTTGCTGAAATAGAACATCCTTCTCTAGGGCAGAGTTTTTCAATCACTGGCATGTGATACTGTGGAGGAATTACAGTCTTCCTGGACTTAGGAATACTAGAACTGAGCAGGCACCTCAGTCTAGGATCCTTGTGTTATTCCTGGAGAGTTTCTCACATATCAGTGCAAATCAGTTCCCCCTTGATTTGTTGTGCAAACCGACAAGAGATTTTCTTGTCAATATCTTTTAAGTTTTGTGTGTACAACATCAATTATTTTCGTAATATTCTCTAGCTAGCAACTTCTTTTGAGGAAATACCCCCATTCATGTGGTGGTGAGAAGAAACCCCACCCAAAATCTAGGAGTAGATATAAACTAGGCCTGGCTGTCCATTTAGGATCCGCTCATTTAAGCTCAGTCTATTTTCCATAGGCTGAAGCAGGGTGAGCACATGACCAAAACCTGAGGTCAATTGGGACTTTTTCTGGAACTCTTGGGAAGGAACTCTGTTTTCCTGGTGGGGGGATATGGGGATGGGGGTGAAGAGGATGGGTGGGGGGCTGTACTTCCAGCTCTAGAAGGTAGAGCCTGGGAAAACCTAGAGTAAATGGAAAAGGAGGTAGAGCAATCCAAGATGATTCCTGGAGTTACTCTTGGGCCACCACAGGCACACACAGTGCCCTCTGATACACACATGTACAGACAAGCCAGAAAGAGAGAAAGAAAGAAAGAGAGAGAGAAAAAGAAAGGAACAAAGAAAGAGAGAAAGAAAGAGAAAAGAAGCAGACTTTTAGGCACCAAATGTCAGTGGCATCAAGAGACTTAAGATATAAAAGGAGACAGGTGTGATGGTCCAGGTTTGGAGTTTTGTAATTACAACACTTGGGAGGCAGAGGCAAGATCACTGAGGTCTTGAGGGCTCTACTCTGAGCTACATCGTGAGATTCTGAAGCTAGGAGGAGAGAGTGTGAAAAGAGATTTTGAAGGGGAAGGAACATAAGAAAGATCAAACGTGGAGTGGGAAAGTGAGAAGCTATTTTAGGCCAGTTTTGGGCTTGGACTGCCTAGGGGGACCCATGACTAACCTGTCTAGGGAAAGTGAGGCTAAAAAGTGGGGAGATGATCTGGAGTAAAAAGGGGTTCCCATTGGGAAATAGAAGAAGATAAGGTTAAGTAAAATATTCTTTTGGGACAAGAAAGTTTTACTAATGGAATTCTCCTGCACTGTGTAGTTTCTTGAGTGTTAGCGGAGACATAAAGTTGAGAGGCATCTGGCATGGTGGCTTATATCTGTATCCTGGCCCTGAGAGAGGCTGAGTCAGGGCTGGGCTACATAGTGAGTCTGAAGCCAGCTTTGACTACATTAGACCTGTTTCAAAAAAGAAAAGAAAGAAAAAAAGAAATGTAGAAGGAGAGCATTCCTTCCAGGTAGAGGGATAACCTTGCCAACCTCAGGAGAAAATGATGTAAGAGCAGGATTGGTCTAGTGCCTAGGCCAAGATGGAGGCAATTAGAATGTCCAAGGCCAAGGTCCTTTGCCCTCTCTCTCCCTCATTCAGCTCATACAAAGAAAGCTTTCTTTGCTTCGCCCAGTCTTCAGGGCATAAGCTCATACTACCTGTCTGTAGCACTCTTTAAAGGAAAGTCAGTGAAAAGGAAGCCTACGTCACCCCACCCCACATATCAGCAGCAGGGGCAACAGCATTCGAATCATCTTTCTCCCACCATCTTCTGACTTGTCTTGTGGTCAGTGTCTTCTGTTTGTTGTCATTGGAGGAGTGGGAAGAGGAGGAGACAGTTAAAAAAAAAAAGTCCTTCCCAAGGAGCTAAATCTTAATTTGTATCCAACAATCCAGATGGAGCAAGTGTTCTGGGGTCTAGAGGCCGCAGGTGAGAAAAGCTTTGAGATGCCCCTGTACCCTGCAGTTCTTAGAGGAAAACAAGCTCCTTTTTCCATTGCCGCTTCCTCCTCCCTGGCTACGTCAGCACCCACATGTGCTGCTGTTCAGCCTGTGGTTTGCCACTTCTGTGACTGGCCTGGGGTTCAGGAAGTGACTCTCTCTTGGGTTCTGTCTGGGTTGCCTGTCACACTTTCCGATGGATGATGTGGGCCCCACCGGAAACCCAGACAACTTGACCTAGGATGGGTCTGGGACCAGCTCTGCTTCTAAGGAGAGAGGATGCTGAGTGACAAGAAGAAACCCCACCTGGCATGGGAAAAAGGAAAGGAGAGAGAGAGAGAGAGAGATCACGGAGCATGGATGTGTGAAGCTATCTCCTGTCCTCTGCTATCAGATGCCAGAAGACAACCCTGAGTTCTAGGATGTGTGGGAAGTAATGACTGAGGTCTGAAGCAGATGGATAGGGAGCCTAAGCGGGATGCTTGGAGGACTTGGGGGTGGGGTGGGGGATAATTCAGTGGTAGAGCACTTGAGTAGCATGTGTGAGACCCCACTTTCACTCTTCAGCATCACAGGCACACACAAAACCCCACATGCACATACTCAGGTGACTGGCCCACCTCAGCTAGGATCCAGGAAGTGAAGAGACACAGATAACTTGGTCCTAGGTGCAGGGTTGCCTAAGATAGTCGTGGTCTGGGCAAATCCGGTCAAATCCTCAGAGTGCTTGAGGAGAGGTGAACCAAGAGAGAGTCAGGTTAGCTAGCCCTAAATGGAAGCCACGGAAGTATAGTAAGTTGGGGAGATGGCACAGTCTGTCCTCCAGGGAGTCTGGAAGGTAAGGACAGTGGGTGGAGGTAGTTTAACACTAGGTAGGCTCTCTAGGATCTTCCTGCCCCGGGGTGCTTTGCAGATGGGGAGAAAGGCGGATAACCTTGGATGTCAATCCCCCTGCCCCATACTGCCCAGCCCCTCTCCCAGGTGGGAGCTGGTAGGACCACAATTCATGTCTCCCTCAGAGGACAATTCATCCCCCACAGTAGTTTCTCTGCTCTCCCTACCCCCAGTTGAGCATGCAGCAAATACAGTCAGAAATCTCTGGAAGCTCCCTGGGCAGAGGAGGGAGGGGAATGTTACATAAGAGCCCACTGATGTGCAGGAAGTAGAGAGCAGCCTTTAGATTAGAAAGGCAGTGTTTCCATCCAGCCCAGAAAGGCAGGAATAGCAACGGTGGTTATTTCTGGTCCCTCACCACCACCCAGCAGCGGGCTGCTCAGCTTCTTGGTGGTGAGCATGGATTCTGCAGACCTGGCAGGAGGGGGAGGGAAAGAGAGAAGCAGGCAGCCTCCGGGGTTACCCCGCTCTCACACTGGCCTCTGCCACTGTACCCTAACAAACCCCAGAATGCAGAGAAAACAATATGTCACTATGCGTGTTGCCCCAATTTTCCTTAACCTTTGGATAAATTTTCCATGCCCCCCCACCCCATGCAGCACACATTTGCTCCGAGTGAGGCTGTGTGATAAACAGGTAATGATATTTGTCCTTACAGTGCCTTATCAGATAGGTACCATTTTCAGCCACATTTCATTGGTGGAGCAAGATGCTCAGAGAGAGCAGGTGATTTGAGCAAGGTCACAGAGCTGATCAGAGTTAGAGGCAGGATTTCAAGATGGTCTGGGGCTGAGAGTCCTTCGGCTAAACTCCAGCTTATAACCAAGATCTGTTCTCTGGGTCCTGGATGAATCAGGTGAAGCCTTCAGTCTGTGAAGTTCTTAGATGGCGCTGGAGACAGAGGGGGGAGACACGTGAGCAGATCATGTCTATTTCATTCAGCATTTGCTTCTTGAACATTACCTCTGCTGTAAGCATCACAGAGATCGAGAGAAGTAAAGAGGGCGCCCCTCCTTGTTGCTTACAGCTTAGTGGGGGAGACAGACAAGCAAAGACACAATGGGATCAGAAAGGAAGCGCACACTGCCGTGAGTGTTTCCTAGGCATTTCCTTAATCACCGTGTGTGTGTGTGTGTGTGTGTGTGTGTGTGTGTGTGTGTGTGTGGTGTGTGTGTGTGTGTGTGTGTGTGTGTGTGTGTGTGTGTGTGTAAGAGGGTACTTGAGTGTGTGCTCTGTGGAGGCCCAAAGTTGACATTAGGATTCATCCTGGATTGCCCTACTCCTTACTGCTTTGTTCTGAAGTTTCCCAGGTTTAGCTCTTCAGAGGCTGGCATTCTTACCTGGAATCTGGGGATCCAAACTCAGATCATTTTGTTTGGGAGGTAAAGATTTTAACTCCTGAGCCATCCCCACAGCCCTACTTAACCATTTTGAACATACTTTCTCTCTGTAGGTATAATTGCCCATATTTGTAATCCCAACAGTTAAAAAGCAGAGATAGTAAGATTGGAGAGATGGCTCAGGAGTTAAGACTCTATCTCTCAAGTAGAAGGTTCTGAGTTTGGATCCCAGGCACACGTAAAATGCCAGGCAGAAATGGCAGAAATGGTGGGGACCTGCACTTCTGGCCTTGGGGGGCAGAACTGAAATGCCAGAGCAAAGAAGGTAGAAGTAATCCAGGATGATTCCCGAAGTCATCCTTTATCCTCCGTAGACACACAGGGCCTTCTCTCTCTCTCTCTCTCTCTCTCTCTCTCTCTCTCTCTCTCTCTCACACACACACACACACACACACATACACACACACATAAAATAAATTTTAAAAAAGTTTAAAAGAAGCAGAGGTAGAAAGATCACAAATTTGAGACCAATGTTCCTTTTTTTTTGAGGAAAAGAGAACAATTTATTTGGTGAATGCTGATGGCAAACATCCAAAAGAGACCTGTTGGGGGAGGAGAAGGGAGGGAGGGAAGTGGTGTACCTATTAAGTTTGTATGAGCTGACATAATAATAAAAAATATAAAAAAAATAAAAAATAAAAGTTTTTCCAAAGGAAAAAAAAAAAAAAGAGACCTGTTGGGAAAGATGCTGTGGATAGGGAGCCTAGGAAGCTCTGGGGCCACATAGAAATCTCACATAGGGCAAGGCACGGGCTTGGGAATATGGGAATGTCCTCAGCCATTCAGCACCATCCAGACGAGCTCTTCATAGTTGATACAACTGTTGCTGTCTTCATGGCCTGCCACCAACATCTCTACTTCTTCTTCTGTCATCTTCTCACCCAGTGTGACGAGGACATGATGGATTTCAGCACCCATGACAGTACCATTCCCTTCCTTGTCAAACACTCTAAGGCCTTCCACGTAGTCCTCATAGGTTCCCTGGTCCTTGTTCTTGGCCACAGTCTGCAGCATGGGCAGGAAGTGCTCAAAGTCCAGCACCTTTACATTCCTCTCATCACTCTTGGGGTTCCCCAGGACGTTGAGCACCTCGGCATTGGTAGGGTTCTGACCCAGAGCCCTCACCACGTCTCCACACTGGCTGTACAGGATCTTGCCATCACCTGTTCGGTCAAACAGCTGGAAGGCCTCCTTGAACTCTGCAGTCTGGTCCTCGGTGAAGTCACACATCTTGGCGCTCAGCTCCTTGGGACCTTCTGCAGCAATGACCCCAATGTTCTTTTTGTAATGAGTGCCAGACCAGCCAGGGCTACAAAGTTTTGAGATTCCTGTCTTAAAACAAACAAATGAAACAAAACAAAACAAAAAAGAAGAAAGAAAAGAACAGTAACCATTGGAGGCTGGTGCAAAAGGGAAGAGAAGTCCCTAGGCTGGGGTCTACAAGATGGGAAGAGATCTGGAAACGTCAGTACTAGGAATCATATCCACAGGGATTTCAGAGGCAAAAGCTACTAAGAAAAATCCACCAAGAGTCAGCTCATTCCAAAGGGCATCTTTTTCTCTTGACGCAGTGGCCATATGGTGGCTGGAAGCTGGATGGAGGGGGCCTTCCAGTCTTCCTTCTCTAACCATTCTCCTATTAGCTTCCTGCATATGGGAATGTTGTCTTAGGGTGTAGTCAAGACAAGTGTCTGGAGGGGTAGCAGGGACCCTGCACACAGAAGAGAGAACTTCAAGCAGTCAGTGATCTTGCTGACAAGTGTCTGCAGAGAACAGCCAGCTGCCGTCCCCAGAAACTGGAAGCTGCGGCCTTACTGGGAGCAGGGTGGCACCACTGCTCCTGCCAGCTGCACACAGAGCTCTGTGGCTTGCAGGACCCAGGTGGAGAGGACCACAATAGCAGGGAGATTTTATACACACATACACACACACACACACATACATACACATACACTGAGGAGGTAAAATTATATATATATATATATATATATATATATATATATATGTATATATATAAAATATGATCCTGCTGTGTACCCCTGCCTGATACTTATGTAGCCCAGGCTGAACCTCAAATTCTCAGCAGTCTTTCTGCCCTATCCTCTCTAGTACTAAATTACAGGTATCAGCCACCATATTAGGCCTGGACTCAGTTTTTTCTGTCTTTTTAAAAATTTTTTAAATTTTTATTTTTTTCTTTGTGTGTATGTGTACCAGAAAGCACTGCATATGCTTGTGGAGGCCCAAGGGTAACTTTGGGCATCATCCTGGATTGCTTCTACGTCTTTTTTGCTACACTTTGGGATTTCCCAGGCTCCACCTTCCAGAGCCAGAAGTGCAGGCCACTACCATTTTGCCCTTGGTTTTTCTTTGTGATTTGGGATCTGAATTTGGGTCCTTCTGCTTGTGAGCCATCTCTCCAGCTCCCCCCACATTTTTTGGGGACAGACTTTCATGTAGCCCAGATTGGTCTTGAGCTTGGAACTTGCTATGTAGCCTAGGATGACCTTAAACTCCTGATCCTCTCGCTTTTACCACCCAAGTGCTGGGATTATAGATATGTAAAGCCTGGGTTTGATCTCTAACACGGTAAAAAAAGTACAGTAAAATACATAAAATGTACTAAATTGTGTGTGTGTGTGTGTGTGTGTGTGTGTGTGTGTGTGTGTCAGAGGCACTGTATGACTCTGTGGAAGCTCAAGGGTGACTGTGGGAATGATCCTGGATTGCTTCTACCTCCTTTTTGCTTTGCTCTGGGGTTTCCCAGGCTCACTGTCCTGGGCTGGAAGTACAGGCCACCATCAGTTCTGCCTGATTTTTTTTTACACAGGATCCAAGATAAGAACTCGGGTCCTTCTACTTGCAAGGCAGAGGCTTAACCCCTGAGCCATCTCTCTTCCACCCATAAAGCTGTTTTAAAACATTGGTGCACCAGTGTTATGGATCTAGAATTCATCATCCAAGGTTTTATCCATGTGCCTTTCTTATATTTTATTTATTTGTCTTTATTTGTTTATTTAATGTGTGTGTATCAAAGGGCACTGTGTGTCCCTATGGAGGACCAAGAGTGACCTCGGGAATCATCCTGGATTGCGTCTACTTCCTTCTTGGTTTGCTCTCAGAGTGTCGAGGCTCCGCCCACCAGGGACCGAAAGTGCCGGCGCAACCGTTTCCGCTGGTGTTTTTTTATGTGGGACCTGGGATCTGAATTCAGGACCTTCTGCTTTCGAGATAGAGTCTTAACCCTTGAGGCATCTCTCCGGCCCTCAACAGTTCTTTTTTAATATACAGATTTTATTTCTTGCTTGCAGAGGAAGGCAGTGAGAGAAGGAAAAGAACACTCTGGTGCATGTACCACAATGACGGTGTGGTGGTCAGAGGACTTTTAGAAGTGGATTCTCTTCTTCCATCTTGTGGGCTCCAGGGATCGAACTCAGACTGTCAGGTTTTCATACTTTTAGCACTGAGCCATATCGGCACTCCTTCCTTCCCTCACCCCATCACTGATCCTGGGCTTTTTTTTTTTGATAGGCTCTCACTATATAGCTCTGGCTAGACTCGAAATCACAGCGCTCCTGCTTCTGCCTCCTGAGTGCTGGGATTGTAGGCTTGCTCCAGTACATCCTGCTTTGAAAGCTTTTTATAACCGGACTCCTCTGCTTCTCTCCACAATCCCCCACCTCTACTGAGTAAAATCCAGGTGGCCTGGTACAGGATAGGGGCCTCAGGTGGTCAGAGATTTGAGTGATTTATTTTGGGGAGTTGGGTGGTGGGGGTTTCCCTGTTCTTGGGCTCTGGGTAGCTTTGCCAGCTTTCTTTCCCTGGCAACATCCACACTGTCTTACTTTTTCTCTCCTAGGCTAAATATGGAGTGTGAAGCTGCTCTTCTTCCCAATTTAGCATTTGAATTAAAGTGAGAACTGAATGTGGCTGGCAAGCTGACTCCCATCTGTGCGTGAGAGAAGGAAAGACAGGGCTTGAGTGGGCACCTGCTAGGGGGATTCAGAGAGGTAGGGCAGAGGGTTTGGATGGCTGTTGTGTAGCTCAGACACCTTCCAATCCTCAGGACAGCAGCTCAGCAGAAGGAACTGAAGCCTGAAGCTGCTCTTCTAGAATACCACAGGAGCATCATCCAGACCTTCCACCCCTAAAATAAGCCGGGAGTCAGGCTCCATGCTAAATGCTGGGCAAACAGTGGTGAGCCAGCTGGGTCTACTGCTTTCTCCTGAGCTTTCAGTCTGAAATACCCTCAGAAACAATCAATAGCTACATAGGCTGATGTGTGCTGACGGCGAGAAGAACGGATTTGGCAAGGGCTTGGAAGGGGCATCTGATAGAATGGTGGATATTGAGACAGGATTACATATCAGCAGGAGCTGACCTGGTGAAGCAGGAGGGCAAGGGGGCTTGTGCAGAAGGAGATACACATACAGATTTGAGCAGACATGGCTTCCACAGATCACAGAGCTTGGGCGGTTTCCTCTGCCTCCTACTCTCTCCCCTTATTTTCCTCCTTTTGGTCTCCTTTGCTCTGCAGAACAAAGCAGATGAGAGTGTCCCTGGCTGGAGAAGTCTGGAAGCACAAGATCACCTTTTTCGTTTGTTTTTGAGTCAGGGTCTGTGGGGCCCTGGATGGCCTGGACCTTGCAGGTTTCCTCTTGCCTCTACCTCCTGTGTGATGAGTTTGTGGGTGAGTTCTCCCCACCTCACACATGACCACCTTCTGTTTAGGCCACTCAGAAAGTGGACTTGGCAAGCCCAAGATGAATGAACATGGAACAGAGGAAATGGGATCTGGATGGCATGGTGGGAAAGGGGTCTCTGCTTGGTTTTAATGAACCGCCTTTCCCAGGCAGCTGACAGAGTAAATCCCTGGGGTCTCTTCCTCTTACTTGGGGGATTGAGTCATGAGTCTGGGTCAGATGGCTTCCAGTGGAAATATTGGTCAAAGAGAAACCTTATGTTGTTGAAGATCTCGAAGAGTTTTCTGGGGGGGGCATGGCTGTCCTTGTCAGCACTGGAGCTCCCAAATGCTGGTGTGAAACTCACCATCAATATTTTAGACAACATTATTTATTGACCATTCATTTGGCAAAGGTAATGTGTCAGAGATACAGGCTGGTGGGGTCAGTTTGAGAGAGGTCAGAAAAAGGTCACCGAGGGGGACCCTCCCTCCCTTCCCCCATCTAACAGAATACTTTGCCAGATTCCAAGATTTGGGGACCAGTTTCCTGGGTGAAAGTAAAGGAAGGAGCAGGACTCTGGGAAGCCCGAAGGGGGCCTGAGAGCACTCCTCAACAACCCTATTTCTGCCCCTCCCATCTCCCTGCCCTGCAACTGGAGTTGCTAGATACCTTTTAGCTCCCAGTAGGAAGTCTGGGTTGGATCCCTTCCAGAATCAGCCTAGCAATTTCCTTGCTCCTGGAAGTGTGCTTGATCCTGATCCCCAAGGGTGTTTTTATTCGGGTCTGACTACCTCCTATGTGGAGTGGGCAGGGAGGGTGCACACACAGACTTAGCGCCGGCAGAGACTGCTACAGGATCCACAGCTTGCAGCACCTAAGTCACCGGATTGTTCTCGGTCTGTGGAGTCCCCACACTGGGAGGGAGCTGCGCCACCTGGTGGTCTTTTCTGTGCTTTGCAGGCAGAGTTTGCGTGATGGCCACCTCCAGTTTTCAGATGTGGGACCTACCGGCAGGAAGAACCCAAACGGAAGTCTCTGTCCAGCTCTAAGAACTTGAGATACCCCCAGACGTGACCTAGCACAGAGAGGAAACAACTGAGGAAATTTAAAAGGGAGATTTCAGCACCGGCTGGAATCTTAATCAATAGAGAAGCCAGCCAAGGCTTTTAACCTGGAAGCAGCTTGTTCCTGTCTTCCAGGATGCCAGACGCTGGCTCCAGGGCTTAGCGCCCCAAACCCCGCCCTCCTGTGCTAGGGCCACTTCCTTGCGGGCAGAGCACAAGGTCGGGCTGGGCTCTGCTAATCCACAGAGGGTTGGCACAGGGTGGAGGGAGATGCTGGCTTTCCTCTGACGTCAGAGCCTGGAAATCCCATTTTAAGCAGGGATGTGGAACACACACAATAAAGGGAGGAGGAGCCAGATGAAGCCTGAGGCTAGCAGAATGCACAGGACTGGAGCAGTTGCTTAGTGTTCCCAAGAAGACCCCAGCCCGGTCAAGCCCCAGTGATTTAGTATTCCCCACTTCGCCTCTGCCATGTTCCCTGTTCCGTCATCCATTCTGCACTTTACTAGCCTGGAGAGATCTGAGATAGAGGTGGGTTCTGGGGACAGCATGGGTTACCTATATCAAATGTGCCAACCAAGCAGCCTTCTCCCAAGAGCCATTGCAACCATTCTGTTAGTCATCCTTCATCTATTCTGTCATCTCTTCTCCCCTGCCGCACAGGGAGGCAAGCCCTGTGCCCAGAGAGGTGGAAGTCAGAATGTTTCCATGGCAACAGACCAATGAGACCAATGAACATATTGCTTTTGACACAAGGAAACCCAGATGTACATGGAGAGCTTGCCAGTGCAGAATCTGTAGTGGCTTCCTTAACCACCATTGTGTGTACGTGTGTGTGATTTGTAGCAAATGAGATTTAAGTAGAGAACACATAAGTTATTTTCTTGATCCTGTGGTAGCTGCTAGCAAGGACTGCTGAATTTTACTCTCTGGAGTTTCTAGATGAGTATCTTCCTTGAATTCTACCCTGGCATATCTCTTTTAAAAAAAAGCCAACATTATTTATTCATTTAGTGTGTGTGTGTGTGTGTGTGTGTGTGTGTATCAGAGGGCACTATGTGTCCCTGTGGAGGACCAAGGATGACTTGGGAATCACCCTGAATTGTTTCTACCTTTTTGCTTTGGGATTTTCCCAGGCTCCACCTATCTACCTGATGTTTCTAATGTGGGACCTGGGATCTGAACTCAGGATCTTCTGCTTGTGAGGCAAAGTCTTAACCCCTGAGCCACCTCTCTAGCCCACATCTGCCCCTTTGTAAAAGGGAGAAGGGTCAAATTCCTCAAGGGCCAATGGAGAGAGGAATTGTCCTTTAGAGGACTGGTTGATCAGAGAATTCCAGGGCAGACCAAAGGGAACTCTTCATATCCTGCTTGTGCTGTAGCTTTAGAGCTACAGTGGCCTGGCTCAAGTATGGCAGGCAGATGATGCCAGGGAGGGAGAGAAAAGCCTTGTGTGGGGACATCTTGCCAAACTTGGGGTCTAGAATCTAAGTCTAGGTTGCTTTTCCATATTGTACCCTAATTCATCCTCACCTCTCCTCATCCTCATTTTCCTCTGCTCCTTTTTTCTTCCCTGCCTCCCTTCTCTTCCAGTGCTGTCTCTGTGCCTCTGACATCTTTGATCTTTCCTCGGAGTTCTCATCTTCAGTCTTCTCCTCACCCAAATGCATCTCCATGTTGGGCACCTCTCCTCCTCCTCTTCACCAGCACCTAGGGCTCCGCCCCTACTTTTTCTGGTACCACGCTAACCAGGTCTGGGGTCACAGCCTTGGGGGTTCTGCCCCCCCCAAGCTCCACAGTGCTATTTCTCCAATAATCTCAGCTTCCTCCTCCCTTAACCCCTTGGGGGCTGTGGCTCAACCCATTCCAACTTCCTTTTCTCCCCTTTCTAGCCACTGCAACGGCTCCATGTCCAGCTCTGTTCAGTAGCCTCCACCCATTCTCTCCCTGGGGACCTCCCTAGAATCTTGTCCCTAGGCTCACACCTGACAATTTCCATGAGCTACCAGAGGCCATTCTGAGGTGCAAGATGACTTTTGGAAGTGGGGGCTCCTATTAGGCACCTTATTGTGAACCCCCAAACCATTTCCAGATGGAATCGACCATGGCAGTCTCCCTGGAAGTCAGAGCACCCGTGATTGGGTCGGGCTTTTTGCTATCCTTATTCGCACCTGGGCAGTGCTTCTCGCTTAGGTCCTTCCTCATAGTTGGCTTGACAGGAGAAGAAACACAGAGACCACAATACATGAAGTACCAGATTTATTGGCTTGTCCAGTGGGCACCAGAATCGCAAGTTTCTGAACTCCCACTCTTCCCTTCCTCCTCCTTGGCCCTCAACGAAGCAGGCCGAACAGGGGCCCAGAGCGGGGGCCCACACAGGCTCTGGTGATTTGGGGTTTGCTTGGCACAGGAAGGGGACCCCAGAGCAAGGAAAGACGGACCCTCAGGGAGAGGACAAAGAAGCCAGCTCGACAGGACCTCTACAGTGGGCCCTGGGCATGGCAGAGTTCAGCCTATGGACACAGCGGGAATGAGGAAAACAGATCAAGGATGGAAGAGGAGGAGGAGTCTCTCGGAGCCTCATTCTGTGGGATGGGGTCCTGTGAGGCTCAGAGACCAGCAGAGTGGCTCAAGAAAGAGAAAGGCCAGAGCTGAATGGGGTGCAGGTGACCGCTGGAGTCCTTCACCCACTTTCCCCAGTTCTATACTGGGCAGGACAAACACACACACTCACATGCACACCCCTTAAGCCCCATTTCCTTTTCAGTGAAGACACAGCACACAAGCCCTTCCAACTGCAGCTCTGGCAGGGACGGTGACCATGTCCCACACCCACAGCTGTGCCTAGATGACCCTCATTTGCTCCCCTTTCTCAAAATGTCTTCAGGCCCCTTCCTTGGTCCATCTGGATGGTGAACTGCTACCCTTATCCAAAGAGCAGGAGGGGTGCATGAGGGCCTTAGCGAAGGGATCGCCATGGTCTTCTGCAAGGCACTGGGTGGGCGGGGCTGGCCAGGGAGCCCCCATCTCCTTGGGGGCTTCGTGAGCCTCTGTCCTCAGCGGCCACGGTTGCACTTCCCTCATTCTGCGGACCACCCCCAGGGTGGCCACTGGGAGGGGGGAAGGGATGGAAGCAGCCATCTGGGGAGGGGGGGTCAAGGCCTGAGACACCTGGCCAGTGGCACAGTGTGGAGCAGGGACCGAGGGCTGCAGCCCTTTCTGGGGTTTCCCCCTCACCCTGCAACTGGGACACGCGGACCTTAAGCCGAGTCGCCGCCCCCAGAGCTCTTCTTCTTGGGTCGGGTCTTCAGGGTCTTGGCAGCTGGTGGCTAGGAAGAAAGACAGGACTTGGTCTGGTACCGCCCCTCTCCCGCCTCCCTGGGGATGTGGTCTGTGGTCTTACCTCAGCTTTGAGTACTTTTTTGATGGATTTGGCCCTCTTGGGGGCCTTGTCTCCCATGTCCTCCTCTGAGGTCTCTGTCCGGGGATCTGCCTGGCTTGTGCTAGACCTTAAACTCAGAGCAGGGTCATCGCCTGGTTCAGGGGAAATAAAAAGTGAGGGCCCAGGGGTCTCGCCACCTAGCTCGCTCAACTCCAGGTTTCCCTCCCTCAGCCCCCTGCTGGTACCTAAATCCTCAATGGTGTCCAGAAGACCCCCAGGGCCGGGTCGCAGGCGGCCCTCGGAGCCCTGCAGAGGCAGCGTGTCCTCATCGCGGATGGCGGTCAGGTCCTGCATGCTGAAGCTCCGGAGCTTCTCGGACAGCACCCCCTGGCCCTGGGGTCACCACCACGCACCAAGAGAGCCGGAGGGAGGGGCGGGGTGGAGAGAGAGGTTACCATGGCCCTTCCGGCAGTCTCTGGGGTCAATTCTTTCCCCCATCGCAACCCACAGAGTCGCTGAGAGGCCGGGACCATATTTTTCCTGTGGTCAGAGGAGGAAGCTGACCAGCGGTGGGAATGACTTGTTTGGAGCATGACAGAAAGGGGACCGGATGGAGCTGCACAAGGCCCAGGCCTCCGCTGTCCAGAAGACAGGGAAGATGCCAAGGTGATGGCCGGAGGAACCCCGAGAATCCGTAGGTGCCTGCATCTCACCTTGGCAGCAGCTGTGACCGCGGCATTGGCGGCCAGGTTCAGGCCCCTCTTCCCCACTCTCATCATGGTCTCGTAGCTCTTGTCTCGGGCCTGTGTGATGTACTCATCGATCTCCTGAGGGGATGGAAGACAGAAGTGGTGCTGCAAGCAAGGTCTCATCCCATTTTTGTTCACAGCTCTGCAAAGGTACCTCCTGCACTAGGAGGTTAGGACCCTGGCCAGAGGGCTTCAGGCTCTGGGTACCCACAGAAAAAGTCGGGAATGTAGGTGTCTGCAGGCATGCAACTGCAGGTCGCAACCGAGCTGGGAGGAGGGGGGGCAAACCTTCTCCTTGTTGGACAGCGTGGGATGTACAAACTTGCGGTAGAGAACACTGGAGCCTTTGGTATAAGGGGACAGCAGCCATATCACAAATGCAATCTTGAGTTCAAAGTAGAAGGGAAACCTGTTGGGGGACAGAGGCAAATGTGGGTCACAAGGCAGGGAGACAAGCAGTCCCTGACCCCTACTTATCTCTGAACAGCTCCCCTCCCCTTAGTGCTTGGGATCCCTAAATGAATTGTCTAGGCTTTGGATCTCATCCAACACTCCAGGTGGGAAGAAGTGACCCCAGAAAACTGAGTGTGGGAGGATGCAGACTTGTAATCCCAGTGCTTGAGAAGTTGAGGCAGAAGGACCCCAAAACCAAGGCCACTCTGGACCCCATCACAAAACAAGCAAACAAATAAAGACCAAGTGTGGTGGTACAGGGCTTATAACCCAACACTGGGAAATGGAGGCAGGAGGGTTAGGAGTTCCAGGTCATCTTTAGATACATAGGGAGTCCAAGGCCAGGCTGAGACCCTACCTGAAAACAAAACACACACACACAAAAAGGACCCCAGAAGGAATTCCCCAGGCAGGTGCTTTCCTAGTGCCTTGAAATCCCCAGACCTCCAATAATGCTGGGGTCAAGTTCAAGGTGAGTGCTCTTCCTATCTTCCAGGTTCTCTTTCCTTCTTTTTTTTTTTAAATTTTTTTATTATTATTTATTCAACTGTGTGCATATGCGTGTGTATGTGCACGTGCGTGTCTGTGTGTGTGTGTGTGTGTGTGTGTGTCTGTGTATGTGTATGTGTATAACCACGGACCAATTCGCGAACCACCATGGATGCCTCCACCTCCTTCTGCCCCGGGATTCACAGGCTCCGCCCTACCAGGGCCAGAAGCACAGGCCGCCCCCGCTTCTGCCTGGCGTCTATACGTGGGATCTGGGATCCGAACTCAGGACCTTCCGCCTGCAAGGCGGAGGCTTAACCCCTGAGCCACCTCTCCAGCCCTCCAGCCCTCTCTTTCCTTCTTATCAACCTTTTTCCTACTCTCCAGAGAGAAGCTGGGGAATGGATGGATTCTAGATGTTAATGCTTGATGCCACCACATGCCTTTCTCTCACTTTCTTTTTCCCTCAGTATTGGCAATTGAACCAAGGACCTGATACATTCTAGAAAAGTGATCTACAACTGACATATATTTTTGGTCTTTTTTTTTTTTCATTTTGAGACTATCTCACTGAATCTCCCAGATAAACCTTGAACTTGTAAAATCCTCCTACCTCTGCCTCTCAAATAGCTGGGATTACAGGCATGAGCCACTATGCCTGGTTTTTCAATATTAATGTGCAGGTTTGTGTTCCTGTGGGTGCATGTATGCATGGATGTGTGCATGTATGTGTCAGAAGTCAGCCTTGAGTGTCATTCTCAGGATATGTCTACCTTGTTTTTGAGGGTGTCTCGTGACCTGGAACCTATTACACTAAGCTGGCTGGTCTCCTCCTTCTCTGCACCGAGATTACCGGCTCATACCACCATGTCCAGCTTTTTGGGTTTAACGTGGGTTCTAGGGAATCCAACATTTTATTGGCTCAATATTTTTTTTATTATTATTATTTATTCAACTGTGTGCATGTAGGTGTGTATGTGCGCCCGCGTGTGTGCGTGTGTGTGCGTGTGCAGAACCAAGGGCGAATTCGCGAACCACCATGGACGCCTCCACCTCCTTTTGCCCGGGGATTCACAGGCTCCGCCCTACCAGGACCAGAAGCGCAGGCCGCCCCCGCTTCTGCCTGGCGTCTATACGTGGGATCTGGGATCTGGGATCCGAACTCAGGACCTACCACCTGCAAGGCGGAGGCTTAACCCCTGAGCCACCTCTCCAGCCCCCTTCAATATTTTTTAATTAATTTTTTCCCCTAAGATGTTCATTGTTGGACTACATTGTCCAAGCTGGCCTGTACTCTGGATTCCTGATCTTCCTGATACAGGCACATACCATTGCACCCTGTACCCCTGACTTTGAAGGGCTTCTCAGGCCACAAACTTGTAGTTCTCCAGTGTTCTCATGAAGCCCTCATCAAAGTGTCTCCTTCACTGTATCAGGAAAATTTAGATTTACCGCCCTCAGTTTTTAACAAATCTCTAAATCACCTTTCTCTATGAAAAATCATTGCTCCTAACTACACTGGCTTTATCTACAAATGACTGTGATCTTTGTCTTCTACCCCTTGGGTAAACTAATTTTTTTTTTTTTTTTTTAGACAGGATCTCATTGTGTAGCCCTGGCTGGCCTGGAACTTGCATCAATCCTCTTGTCTCAAGTCTTAGGCAGCGTGTGCCACCAAGCCCGGCACTTCTCTTAACTTCACAATATACTATATTGTTACTCTCTTCAAGAGCTATTTGCTCATTCAGTAAATATTTCTGAGTTCCTGCTGTGAATATACGTATGATTCAGACATATCTCCTGTCCTCATAATGCTCCTACACATGTAGCCTGTGAAGTGTCTGGAAAACAAAACATTCAATGGCTTACAGACTTGAAGCACACACGCTGCTTCACAAACAGGGAAGCCAAGGTCTAGGATAGCATGGATAGCACTATTAAGGACTCTGGGGGATTGTTGGGGACTCTACTCTAGGTCCCATGCTTCTTCCTGTCTGACTGGCTAAGAAAGGAAGAGGTCTGATCCCTGGACCTCACCAAGACAGTACGATATCGGTGAGTGTCTCAGCTGTGGTGAAGAAGGCAAAGACGATCCAATACATCATCCATTTCACCTGAGGGGACAAAAGGCATGGTTCACTGGGGTCCGGGGCTGAGGAGTTATGAACCCCTAGTATTCCCAATCTATAAGCTCCTCTTACCAGGGCTAAGATGAGGAAAACCCAGAACCCCACCATTTCTTGCCAACCATGTTGGAAGGTGCTAGGGGAAGGGAATACCCCAGGACTCCCATTTGCTCAGGATCGTCTTGATGACTGACAGTACGGTATGGCACAAAGTCCCTCCCCTCCATCTGCAATGTGACAGACTGTCTGCCCTCTGGCTGTGGTATGTTGGTATGCGGGGAACACAGGTCATATACTCACATATTCCTTCACGTTTTTGGTCTTCACAGCCTTGTAGGAAGAATAGGCTGGGTACAGGGTACCAAAGATGAGCCTACGAAGGCAGGTATGGTTACTGAGTCCCTACCCTCCCAGCTCTGAATCAGCCCCTGGGCAGGAAAGGGACAGAACTCGAGAGAGCCACATGATCTGGCTGATGAACTATGGTCAGAGGTTATTGTCAGAGTAGTGAAGGATCAGGACAAGTACGTCCTGAAGGTCTCAGCCAGCTGGGGCGATCCACCCGCCCCACTTCTGCAGCTCTTGACATACGGACAGACCCAGAGGCTGGAAGACTCCAGTGTAGTACCCCCAGGCAGGTGCTCTGGCTGGGTACAAGCACATCATAGGAAGTGGGGTCCATGCCCTTGGAGATCTTTCTTCTTCATCTCATGCCCACTCAAGCCAGTTGTCCTTGGTCTCCACCTCATTTCGGAGCTAGGCTGGGAATCTGACGCCACCTAACTGGACATTTGAACTGGCAGGCATAGCACTATCATGGCCCTTGGGAACCCGAGGGAACAGAGGCTCTGGGAGGGGCAAAGAGGCTTATTATCCCATGTCAAACATGCCCAGGCACAGAGAAGGACCTAGGCTCAAGGTCCGGCAGGTGATCCCATTACAGACCACAGAGGACACAGGTGAGGGAGGAAGAGCAGCTATGCCTCTTAGGGAGTTTGCCTAGGCCAGAAAGCAGCAGCCACCCTGAAGGCCGCAAGGAAAGATAAGACTCTAGATTTCCTGTGGGGTGGAATGGAGAAACTCCATCGAGCCCAGAGGAATCCATAACACAAGCACACGTGGGAAAGCAGCAGGATGTCAGCTCTGATGCAAGCTAAGGGACTGTTCTAAACTAGATGGTTGGCTGTGAAGTTTAGTCCCTTGAACATGTGGAAGTTGCCTTGTGGAGACCAATGACTTCCAAACCGGCTGTGCAGATGGACAAGCTGGGTAGAATCCCCAAGGCCAAAGTCTGGGCTTGTGTGTGTACAGAGGGTGTGTGTGTGGGGGGGGGGGGAGAAGGTATCCATCCTCCATGGGGAGGTGCCCGGACCACAGCTCCACAAACTGGCACTTGGGAATCAAGGCCGGTGTCTTTCACAAGTGCAAGCAAAGAGCACACATCCTTCCCGTTACCTCCTACACTTTGTCTTCCCAGCATCCAGGCTCCCCTGGTCAGACTTCCTTCCTGGGGGCCTTTGGGCAGGTGTGGGCCTCCTGTCTCCAGGCAAGGGAAGCACTTGTTCCCGGGCCTTGGGGGAGCTGAGCTATGGAATGAATGGAGGCCCTCTGCCCTGCACCCCTCTCCCCCAATTTTTCCGCTAAGGGAGGGTCTGCAGGGATCCTCCGGATCAGATCTGCTGGTGGGGGAGGGGATGTGCCCGCCTCCCCTTATAAATCAGTGGCTGCTGTCACCCGGGTGGGGGAGGGCGCAGGAGCAAAGCAATTAAGAATAAATGGGAAGCCAGGCCTGCCCTGCTCCCCGATGTTTCCTTCCATCTTTGGGTCCCACATCTCTGGCTCTGAATGGGGACGATGTGCCTTTAGGTGGCTGCCGCATGAAGCTTGGGATAATCCATCCCAGGCTCGTATACCCCCAGCCCTCCATCACTGGGCCCCCTCCGCGGCAGCCCGCTACCGCTTCCACACTCACACCACCAGGCGAGAGATGATCCAGGAGACCATGGCTGGGCCGGCGATGTGCGGGGCGGGGACCCAGGAGGATGCAGCTGCCCGAGAACAGACGGCGGAGGCAGCGGGAGCTGCAGTTAGCAGCAGCAGCCGCTGTAGCAGCGGAGAGCGGAGCCGCCGCCGCCGCCGTTAAAGGGGAGGTCCCTGCCGCCGCGGCGGGCCGTGGGCGGTGGCGGCTCTTAAAGGGGAGGCCGCCGTGCATACACCCCGCACCTGCTGGGCCGGGCATGCGCCTTCACCTTTCATGCCCTTCCCTTCTTCCAAGCGCCTGTTCACCTTCCTGGGGCTTCAAGCCAGAAGCTGAAGTTCTGGAGGATGGGGGAAGGTTTTCTGGGTTCCATCCTGCACTCGGCCTTCCTGCCCTGCCTACATCATCAGGTTGAAGGCTTAACTATCCCATGAGGAATAATGGTTGATTTACAGCTTATGAGCCAGATCCTGAGCTAAGAGCTTCACGTGTATTATATTGAATTCGCATGACCATTCCACATCGCAGAAGTTATAATTATCTTAATTTTGAAGCTCATGAGAAATTTGTTGATCTCCATACTATACAGAAAGTCACAAAACCACGAAGTCATGCCATTAAGATAGGAACCTTGAGTCTGTTTTAAGCAGCTACACCCCCAGCCTGTTAACAAACTCTCCACCCTCGTTATGGAATCTGTGAAGACCACCACCTGAGCGCTGGAAGTCAGCTGCGGCTGCACCTGCCTACCCTACGGCTTCTCAGTAATAACCAATTTCCATTCGAAGGGAGATGGTTTCTCACATGGTTTGATCTGTTTTAGGTTGGCAGCAAATTTTGTAGGGGAACAGAACTGAGGTTGGGAAGGTGTAAAAATTTTAAATTTCAAACACAGGGTCTAGGAGAGGGGGTGGGACCCAGATCACAGAAGTGCACAGGCTCCAGATCTGCCATCATCAGCAAGTGGATGTCCTAGTTCCGAAGACATTTATATCTAGAATGTAGGCTAGCCCGCCTCCTGGTTTTCAATAAAGGAGCCAAGCTCCAAAGCATCTCCTCCTCCACTGCTCTCCTTTCCTGGCCTATTTCACAGCTTCTCCAGTCCTACACCCTTTATTCTGAGGTGTAATTCTTTTGCTGACCATAGTACCAACCCCCCCCCCATCCAGGTTGAAAGGGCGTGCTCAGAGTCCTGTATTCCAACGAGAGCTGGTTTTATTAAAAAACCAGTATCCTCAAGGCACACAATGGTCTATTTCCAGTCTGATAATTATATTTCCAAGCTCAAATGGTTTGGAAGATGTTTTCTAACAGAAGCCAGGGAAGCAGCCTCTCATAACCCTTCTGCTATTCTTTGCAACTTCCTATTCAAAAGGCTTCTTTTAATTGGAATTCAGTCTGTCCTCACCTGGCAAGAACTCTTGAATTTTGATAAACAAAAATAAATGCTAGTTGGGCTTTCTCCCACCATCTGAGGCAATCTGGGGCCACATGTTTTCCACACAGGCAGCCAGGACGCCCGCCTTGAGGAATGCCACCTGCGATCAATCTCATTACTGTTCAGGCTGCTCATATGAGCCCTTTCCCCTCATGCTGTACCCCAGAGGAAGGGAAGACCCCACCCTCCCCTTCTTCAACTCCATTTAGAGCATAAACTTGTGGGAAAAACCATCTCTTCACTCGCCAACTTAACCTTGCTTTTACCCTCAAAACACACATTGGTCTTTACAACAAGGCTTTCCTTTCTCCCAGTTGGGCACAATTCAGTCAGCAAAGAGGAATAAACAAATGCAGGGCAGTAAAGAATAATACCTGGTTATCACCTGCCCCCATCTAACCAAGCCCGCAATGCAGCCTTCACTTCAGAAGGAATGGAAAAATAATTCTGTCCACTCCAAAAAGATTTGTTAGATTTTTAATAAGAACATGGAAATCCCAATCAGCCCTTCAACAAAATTAAAATACAGAAAGTGAAATTAAAATTATTCTACAGTAAATGACTTTTATTTAAAAAAAAGTAACTGTGAACATATAAACAAGCCTGCAGGGCACTACAGTACAGTTGGAGATACATTTGCTAATGTACCTACGGGCCAATGAATTCCATTATTCTCAAATAAATTCTTAATAAAAACTCCACTGAGTTGGAAAGTTTTGCTGAAAATATTTCTGGATAAACCCAAAACAAAAAACCTCATATTAGAAATGAAACTTTCCATCTCATTTGGAAATGTACGAGGAGTCCCAAGGGAACGCTGGTAACAGGTGAAAAAATGGTTCCTGGAGTCACCAGTGTGTACACACAGGGAACACACCACAGCTCAGACACAAAAGCTTTTTTTTTTCCTCAGATGGCTGTTCCCTCAAGATTGAGAGGTAAGGGGGTAAAAACTAAAAAAAACTTAATAAAAAGCCAATTCTTTTTAAATTATGCTTTGGCTGATTTGTGCTATAAGGGGCAGCTGATTTCTAAAAATCATATTTCTTCAAAAAGCTTTATTGAAAGGAAGACTAAATGTAATGTGCCTTTCCTCATAATCCAGGAAAACAACTGTGGTATTTCAAAAATTCTAAAAATATCTACTTTCATGAAATAGTAACTATTTCACTACAAACCTATTTTTCACTAAATGCACACGTTTCCTAATCATGGAGCCTCCTGGGAAAAGCAGAGGTCTGTCCCTGGGTCCTGTAGACTCCAGTGCTCATGGGAGACAGTGTGGGGAATGGCTGGGTGGTTCACTGCAGAGGTCGTATGTGGAGACACTGTCAGGTTTCCACCAGGAGTACTTATGCAGTCACCTTACTCGTACCAGTTATGGAATCCTCCCCCTACAAACACATTCTCACTTAGTTAGGTACAAGAGGAACAGAAAAGAAACATATGCCCACGTTCTTTGTGTTCACCATCTTGAATTAGGAGATTGTGCAGGAAAGCCCAGTGATGTTCAGGCAGTCTGGATTCCCAAAAGGCCACTGGATGGGGACGTGGGACCCTCGGCTTAGAGTCTGAAACTGTATGTGAACAGTGCAACGTTCTTGTGTCAACCTTCAGTGTTGAGGCAGCATAGAGAGTGGCTGGAGAGTTTGTAATACTGACCACACTGGCTCAGGGAAGAGCCTCTGCTCCTGCAGAAAACCCTGCCGCTCTCTGTTAAGTGTTGTGAGTGAAAGACTTGCTTCATAGGAGAGCTGGAAATTCCCCATGACTAAGACCTTGCCAGTTTGGATTCGTGAGCCTTGAGGGTGCCAACAGCATCTTTCACTGCGTGGTAAATGATGTTCTTCACCTGGAGAGTAATCAGCACTGTCAGTTCATGGCAGTTCCATGCTGTATTTCACAAATGCAAATCTATGTTGTATTCTTGATTCTAAGCCTAAGATACATTTATTGGACTGGATATATGGTTCGAGGGGTAAAGCCTTTCCTTTGAAAGCAAAAGGACCTGAGTCTGGATCTCAAGATCCCATGGAAAAATGCTAAGTGGATATGGCATTGGTCTCTGATTCTGGCCCTGGGAGAGCCCCAAGCAAAGCAATAAGGTGGGAGAGCAATCCAGGATGATTCCCAGAAATCAATGCTGAGTTTCAAAGTCACCCTGGGACTTCCACAGGCATACATATTCAAGTGTCCTTTGTGTACACACACACACACACACACACACACACACACACACACACACAGGGGAAAAAAAAGGTGTCCTCTGACCTCCACATTGGGTATCCAAATTCATATATCCCCCTCCCCACAAAAAAGTGAAGTGATGGAAAGGAGGAGGAAACATGGTGAGTTTCAACAACACTGCACATATAGATACATACATACATGTATTTATGAACAACACTGTTTCTTTTATAAAAGATAAGAAGCTTTGTGTTAGGCATACAAACCCCTTTTGTTTGTCTCTATTTTTATTATTTTATTATTTTAAATGCAGACGAATACGTGTTGAGTATCTGTTATATGTCAGACGTTGTGCTAGGGACAGCAGTGAATAGATACAGAAACTCTTGCCTTCGCAGAACTTAATTAGCTTATATTCTAACAAAGACACTAAAAAGGTTAAAAAAAAGGTATGTAGCTAGACGAGAAAAATGACTACAGAAAAGAACAAAGCAGTGAAAGGGAATTGGAAATGCTGGGACTTGATGCTGTTATTTATGGAGGGTGGTCAGGATGAAAGATGACAGGTTATAGAGGAGAGACCGAAAGGCAGTGGGGTCTGAAATAGATCTATTTGTATTGCAGCTATAGGGTTATTGTAATATTTTGAATCAGAACCTTATGAATGAATGTGTCTGTACTGAGCTGCAGAATAAGGAGCATGTAAACTGAGGACCTGTGTGAGGCCAAGTTCAAGGTCCCCGGAGATTAGGAGAACTGGGGCTTTGGTGTTTAATACAGATGAAATGGATGACCTGGTAGCTGAGAAGTGGCTATAGGGGCAAACATATCCCCCAATCTGGTTGCCTGGACAAATACCAGGCCCATGTGTATGAGGGTTTCAACTGTATTGAATTCCCCAGCTCCAACAATCACATTCAGTAATGACTCTCACAACAAAACAATGAAAAAAAAAAACAAACAACAAAAACAAAATAACCAAAACCAAACCATTCAAAACACTACCACCACAACTAATAGCAAAACAACCATATGAAAACAAATGAAAAAATCCTTTACGGTTAAGTGGGGCCTGGTGGCTCAGGCATGTAATTCTAGCTACTCAGGAAGTTGAAGCAGGAGGATCATAAGGTTCTAGAATGGTCTAGGCTACAGAGTGAATTTTAGGTCAGCTTGGGCAATTTAGTGAGACCCTGTCTTAAAATAAAACAGTAAAAAGAACGAAGATGGGCATGGTGGTTCCTTTCTGTAATTCCAGTGCTATGGGGGAGGAGGCAGGAAGATCAAGGAGTTCAGGGTCTGTCTCAACTAATGGTAAGTTTGAGGCCAGCCTGGGGTACTTGAGACCCTATCTCAAAAACTCCTAAAATTGAGTTTGGGGGTTGGAGGTGCACCTCAGTGGTAGAACACTTGCAAGTTTGAGGCTCTAGGTTCAAGTCTTAGTACCACCACAAACACATAAGCAACAACAAAAAATCAAAACCAACGTACAAACAAGATCAAGCCCAAATTTGTTATAATGTTTTTCTCCTCTGAAAAAGTGAATCTATTCACTCAGTTATGAACATTAAAAATATATTTCTTATCTCCCCCCATCCTGAAACTCAGGGACATCTGCGGAAGAGGGGGCGGTAAGATTGTAAGAGCAAAAGGATGGAGGGAGCAATGATTTGAAGAGTCTCCACACTAGATAGGGCTGAAGCAATCATAATAGGACTTTGCATGCCCTGCGCCATGTTCGTCACACTATTGACCTCACAAAGTCTAACATCGGCTAAAGGCACCAAGATCCTTGGAGGCATGGGATTGATGGCCACAGAAGTGTTCCTATGCTTAAGGGGAACACGAGAAAGGGTTCAGGGAAATGCCACTGGGTCCTTTTATGTCATTGGAAAGGAGGACCAAGAGGAGAGTTAGGCATACACAATAAAGGACTCTCTGGGAATTGGGGGGGAGGCACTGGGAGATGGGGAGGGAGGAAGGGGGAGCAAGGGGTTCGGGGGCAGGAGGAGGGGGGGAGGGAACTGGTCTACCTATTAAGTTTGTATGAGCGGAAATAATAATAAAAAATGTTAAAAAAAATATATATATATATTTCTTAAGATAAAGGAAACAGGGAATTGTTACATTGGAAATGGATTTTTAAAAGAAAAAAACTTTCTTTTTCTTTCTGGAGAAAGGGCCTATCTCTGGCCTTGAACTCTTGGCAATCCTCCTGCTTTAAAGGATCCTGAATGCTGCAACAGGAGAACAAGAGTTTAAGATCAGCCTGGATTACATGACCCCCAACCAAAAACAACAAAATTGAAGATTGACTAGCAATCTGTTCCTAAAAAGAGGCCTCCAAATGCCTAGATGTGACTTCCCAGAGTAATTTCTCAACCAGAAAATGTCCTGAGAATGTCTTTTGTGTGTGTGTGTGCATAAGATGGGAAGATAGTGTGAATGAAGAGGTTATTTACCTGTAGTTTATCCTCATGATTTGTGTGAGTGTTGGAGAGATGCCTGAATTCCTGAGTCAGGCGGAAACAGTGCTTCACGTGTTCTGGAGATACGAAGTCTTCTGCAACTTTTATGCAACTGTATAAATTGTGAACCTGAGGTGTGAGGGGAATAAAAAACAGATATCAGAGATTAATTAACTCATGAAAATGTTCAATATAGTAAATCTATGCTTTGATCGACCTTTCTCCCCCCCTCTTTTTTTTTTTTTTTTTGGTGAGACTTGCTATATTGGCAGGGTTGACTTTCCACTCTTGAGCTCAAGCAATCTTCTTGCCTAAGCATCTAGAGTAGTCGGGCCTATAGATAGGCATATGTCATTGTCCATTTACAACAACAATATGGAAATACGATGCATACAAATTTAAAAAGTATTTTACAGAAAACTTTCTGAAAAAGAATAGAACACAATGTTAAGAGATTTCCTCCAGGGAAGAAAACTAGATTAGAAGACAGGATAAGGATATTCAAATGGGGCCTACTTATTAGTTCAAGTAGCTAGCTGCATTATGACTTTCACTATTTTTCTTTTTAAATATTTTACTTATTTATTCCATTTACAGAGAGAAAGACCATGATGTATGGATAAAAGTAAGAAGACAACTTTCTGATGTCAGGGTTTTTTTTGCCTTTTACCATATGGACTTCTGGGGACTGAACTCAGGTCTGCCAGGTTTACAAGTAGATGCCTAATGTACTGAGCTATCTTGCCAGTCCTGACTTTCACTAATTCTGTAACAGTATGTAGTACATAAATTTTTAAAGCTAATATTTAAAATTAAAAGGAAGAACACTAAAAACTAAAAGTGTAAGTTATATTAGAATAATCAGTCCAGTTTTGCCATTCACCTTTTGTCAGACTTGAAAGAGAAGCAAAATAAGAAAGCCCAACCCTCAACTTGCAACCTACCTGGTGTGGGGCTCCAGCAGGTATGAAGACAGCATCACCTAGGAACTGCACAATGGCCCAGCCTTGCACGCCATACTCCTCATAGAGTCGCTTTCGGAGGGTCTGGTCTAGATACCAACTTTGGTCATGAATTGGGTCATGATCAGGGGGATTCTCTTGGCCTTGCTCTTCTCCAACCTAAAACCATTACCAAAACCCCAAAATAGAAAAACTAATTCAGTAGGTAGTCCCTTCTTATTTTTGAGTTCTGTGGTTTCAGTATCCACTGTCACTTGTGCTCTGAAGACACTAAGTCCAGAAATAATTCATAAGTTTGAAACCGTGCAGTGCTACTCTCACATGATGAACTCATGAAAGCATTCCCCAGCTCTGCCTAACTCTGGATGGGCCATATTTTTGTCTCTAAGCTAGGGCCCCTTAGTCACATAAGTGCTGTTTTTGTTCAGAGGACTGCTGATGTTGCACCAGGTTTATGCTCAAGCAACCTTTCAAAGTACAAAAGCACTGATGGTGGCAAGCTGGATAAGTGGAGAAGATATAAAATACTTCCTTTAAATGAGAAAGTTAGAAAGTACAAGATTATCTTTAGAGTGGTAGGAGTGATAGACTGATCATTCCTATATAACCACCAAACTGAAAAGCCAGTTCTTGGCCACTCCATCCCTACTCAACTAACTATCCATCCATGCGTCCGTCCGTCCATCCATCCATCCATCCACGTGTGCTACAGGTGTGTAGAAGTCAGAGAGTCAATTCTTTCCTTTTACCGTGTCAGTTCCTATTTTTTTTTTTTTTTGAGACAAGGTGTTGGGTAGCTCAGGTGGTCTCCAATTGTGATCCCCCCATGACACCAGCTCTCATGCTAGGAATTATAAGCATGTACTACCTTGCCTTGTGTGCACAACAGACTCCATTTGAGAAATGCTGGATGGCTCTCTTGGCTTCCAGACTCCTAACATGTGAACAAACTGGGAACACAGCCCACTCAAATGCATACCTTTCGAAGCAGCTCTCGGATCTTCTCTGCATCCTTGGCTGCATATATGTGCCATAAAGCACCTGGCTTCTCTTTTCCATCATGAATCCTCTGCTTTGTCACCTCATCGGCATCTCCCTCATCAATTGTCTTGAGTACCTCTGACAAGAGTAGAATGGCAATTTCAAAGCATCAGTGATATGAGTACTTTTATTTATAATACATATAAATACTTTGAGAGAAAGACAAAAGTAGTGTAGGTATGCATGCTACGGTACATGAGTAGAGGTCAGAGGGGAGTCAGTTCTCTCCTTCTACAATGTGGGGTTCTGGGATTGAATTTAGCTCATCAGATCTGGCAAGCAGGTACTTTACCCACAGAACTATCTTGCCAAGACTAATGTTTTACTTATTAGAGGGAGGAAGGAAGAGTCACCTGGTTAGTGAGCAGGCTCCTTAACCCTCTGAACTATCTTACTAGTCTCCAGATCTACATGTATTTTCCTTTTTTTAAATTCTTTTAATGTTTTGTCATGACTATAGTGAATTGATACTATTTTTCCACCTTAATCCCCAATCCACCCCACCTCTTCTTTCCATTACAATTCTTCTTCTCCATTGACAGATTCCCTCTTATTTACATGTGTGGCCCACAAGTCTCATCTGGTTTGCTTTTGGTTGACATGTGCCTGAGGACTTGCTGTAGCATGAATCATATATCAGTAGGTATACCACTGAGGAAGACACCTTGCATTTCCTTCCCATCAGTATTAACCCTCATCAGCCTCCATCATCAGTACTTTTAAGTGAAGAACTTGCTCAACTGGGATAAGTTTGGTCTCTTCTCTATCTGCCTGGAGTATTACAAAGAACCAGAAATTTACTCATATTGGTCTAATCTCCCAACACAGGACAAGCAACACTAAACCTTCCTTTAATTTTTTTTTTTTATTATTTATTCAATTGTGTGTGTGTGTTTATGTGTGTGTGTGTGTGTGTGTGTAGAACCACGGGCGAATTCGGGAACTACCATGGACCACCTCCTCGTTTACTCCGCCCCAGGATTCACAGGCTCTGCCCACCAGGACCAGAAATGCAGGTTGCCCCCGCTTCCGCCCAGCGTCTATACATGGGGTCTAGGATCTGAACTCAGGACCCTCCGCCTGCAAGGCAGAGGCTTAACCCCTGAGCCACCTCTCTAGCCCCAAATCTTCCTTATAACAGAGTCAGCATTTGTAAAAAGACACAGTTCATTATGCATTCTTCCCTCCCTCCTTTCTCTTCCTCCTCCCTTTTTTAATGACAGGATCTCATTCTGTAGCCCAGACTGGTCTTAAACTTGTGATGATCCTCCTGTCTCAGTCTCCCCCGAAACTGGGATTACAAGTATGAACCACCACAACTGGCTTCTATTGTTTACTTTTCTGACAGTCTCACTACATATCTGAGGTTGGCCTCAAACTGTGATCCTCTTGTTTCAGGCTTTCAAGTATTAGAATCATAGGCATGTACTCTGAAACACATTTCTGGATCAAACTGTTTACTTGCATTTTATTTCCTATTACAAATACATAGAACCTGTATATTTTCTCAGAATCTCTCAAAACTTCAAATTTCTGTGAATTTTAGATCAAAAAGTTCATAGCTTCCCTGGCAAGGTAAGAGAGGCGGCTTCTATTGCTTGTCTATTATGTCACAAAAGATAACAATGAAAAATCTATAGATATGTAGCTTCAAAAGCAATTGTGTAACAAAAATTTTACCAAAGTTTGTGAACTTGGAGATTTTGAAACTTTCACAATCAACACAAACGTCTAGATATAAAAAATGACATGGTATAAATATAGCAAAATGTCAGTTTTTTGGGGAGTGCATTTGTTGTGTGTGGATATGCATGTGGAGACCAGAGAACAACCTCAGATGTTGTTCCTTCTCAGGTGCCACCTTGGTTTGGGCCAGGGATTTTAACTGGCCAGGGTTTGTCTGATTAGGCTAGGCTAACTGGCTAGCAAGTCAAGGGATATTCCTGTTTACATCTACTCAGTGCTACGATTACAATACATAAACATACCGGCCTTTTGCCTGAGTGCTAGGGATCAAAATAGGATCTCAAACTTGCACAGCAAGCACATTACTGATGAAACTATTTCCTCAACCCTAAAAATCACTTTACGCTTCATTTTTGTACAAATAGCCTGACTTTACCACTTGTAATATGGCTACATATTACTTCTTTGTAAGGCTACAGTCAGTGGGAAAAGGTTACATTCCCACAAAGAGAAAAAGTTTGGTCAAAGGGTCCCACACGGTACTCTGCTATAACTTCTCTTATCTAATAATATCCACTGGGTACCCACTATATATGAAGCTTTGAAGTAACTTATAGAAAAAAACCCCAGGTGGAATAAAAAGACAAGGAAAGGGATTGGGGGAAAGCCAATGCTCCTTGAGGAAGGAAAAACTCAGTTTACTCCTTAGGTCTAGCCTCACCATCTACAGCCATTTTTGTAGAAATCATACCTTCATCATGAGCACCCTCCCCGATGGGGATTCCAACATACACCATCACGTTAACAGCATCAGATACATCTAAATGAAGATTTGTTGTGCCAACTCTTCTATCTTCTGCTGTTATCAGGCCTAAAGATAAAAGGAAGCTTTATAGGTAAGGAAAATATACCAAAGAGTTCATATTGACCCTATAACTGAAAACATGCTCAAGGGCATTCTTAAATGAATAACATTTAAGCAGGAAAATCATGTCTGTTTATCAAGAAGACAGTCAGGGATTGGGGTATAACTCAGTGGTAGAGAACCTGGGTTACATATGTAGGCCCTAGGTTCAATACCTTGCATTATGCATGAAGACGAGAGACAGAAAGAGTAAGACTACAGTCTATCTTGTGTTATGCTCTCATGAGCATCTGCCATGGCACCAATCCACTTATTGAAAAGATCTTTCCTTGAAATTAAAGTAAATATGGGCATCAGAGACATTAAGATTATTACACTTTGCTTTCACAGGTCATTTTGAACCTTACCAACTTCTGGTATTAAGGTATTTGGCATTCTTCACTGTTATCAAATCTTACAAAACAAAGAATGTCTCTGAGTAGAATTTTTGAGAAGAAACTAATTTTTAGAGATATATAGCCTTATGGCTGTTATATAACTTAGTGAAAACACAACATATTCAAAACTATTAACTTTAGCATCTGTCACCTGCCTTCAACCATCTCTACATACATCCCCAAGTAGAGTATATCTGTTTATAGGTAAAATGAAACTAGCAGTCCCCAAAAGGAGCAATCTGGCCAATCCCTCATACCATAGGCGTTGTACATCTTGGGGCCCAGATCAGGCCTTACAAAGTAGCTGGGTAGCCTAGAAGCCAGATTGAGCCTGCCATCTCGTTTGGTATACTCTGGCAGAGGAAGATTCTCCATCAGGTCTTCAAATCTACAAAGGAACAGAAAAAAATGAATCATCTTTTTATAGGGAAGAAAATGGAGAGTTAAGTTCAGTCTTCTATGGTTACTTTGTGATGGCTTCAGTCACTTGAAGATAGCATCCTTGAAAGTCACTAACCTTGTTGGCATCATGTCCCGAAAATCTTCCCCAGGTGGCCAGTCTTTGAGTTTGAGCACCATTGGCTGTCCATCTTCTGACCTTAGTCTCTCTAGAAGACAGACAGCATTCCTATAAATATCTGTGTGGTTGGCTGCTGCCCAATTTTCTTGGGACTAAGTTAACATCTATTAACTTCCAAAATGAACTAGATGAGGCAGGTTTTTTTCTTCATTCACTTCTGTAGTACATGCTATATATAATTTTCATTCACTTCTGTAGTACATGCTATATATATATATATTCTTCATTTCACAGGATTATGCCCCCTTTTCTCAAAGTGAAAATGCTTTGCATAACCCATGAGTTCACATCTACAGAATGGCCCTGCAAGCCACAACAGAGTTAGCACTGGGTGGACACATGCTTACTACCTTGTCTGCCATTACTCCACTAGATTACAAATTACTTACTGCATATAATTTCAAAGCCATCCCAGAAATCTCGAACTTTTACATCAGAAATTATAGCACAATTCCTGCAGTTCACCAAATCCACATCCTGGTCTCCAAATTCCTGGCTAAAGGCTTCTGGCTTCCAGAGTTCAGACTTGAGCTTTTTATGTACCCCTGAGACCAGCACTGGCTGCGAAAACAAAAGTATCTCAATCAGAGCCATCTAGGAAATACTTCAGTCCAAGATAAAGAATCAAACAGATTTCCTGGGAGAAGCTCTTCTCCAGAAAAATCTATTGTTCTTCCTGTTTCATATGGAAATCCATTAGCTAAAGTGAATAGAAACTGCTTCTACTCTATTGTTAACTGGGTTCTCACCTTGGGAAGCATGCCATAAAACAAAACAAACCAAAACAAAAAAAACCCCCAAACACACAAAGATAACTTCTCCTACTTTGGAATCTATTAGCATTTTGAGGTAAGAAACAAAACAAAAAAACCAAACCAAAAATGGTAACCTTGAGAACATGTCTTTATACTGTAAACAAGAACTAAGTAATTCCATAAGCTACTTTCCTCAAGTACAAAAATCATAGTGAGAAAGGTCAGTGGGTGAGGCTGTGAGGCTCTTGCTTTTGACCAGAGTTTGATCCATAGAAGCCCACATGGTAAGAGAGCTCAATTCTGAAAGTTGTCCTCAGATTTCTACCTGTGAGCCATGGAATACATTCATTTACTGTCTTAAACATGAATGAATGACAAGTCATGGCATGCCAATCCACTATTACATAAACTTCTGGGGCTTTTGAACACTTATCTACAATGCTAACAGCTTCAATTCATACCTTTACTCATACAATATCACACTTAAAAGAGTTTCCTCCAAAAACATTGTCAATGGTAGTTATATATGTTAAGAATTTCAACTGCACTTTTAGTTTTTTGTTTTTTGTTTTTTTTTAACTGCCTTTTTAAGAACACAGAGTTGGGCTGGAGAGATGGCTCAGGGGTTAAGACTCTGTGTTGAAAGTAGATGATCCTGAGTTTGGATCCCAGGTTCCACATAAAAATGCCAGGTGGAAACTGTCAGCCTGGACTTCTGGCCCTGGTGGATGGAACATGGGAAATCCCAGAGCAAAGCAAAAAGGAGGTAGAAGCAATCCAGGATAATTCCAAAAGTCACCCTTGGTCCTCCACTGGGACATACAGTGCCCTCTGACACACACATACACACACACAAACACATACACACACACACACACACACACACAAATTAAAAAAAAAAAAAAAGAAACACAGTCATGCCACTTAGAATCAAAAATGTATATATTTTGAGAGATTGTCTTGATTTTAAAATCTAGGTCAGTTTGAAATAGTAAGGTATTCACAATAACATATTAAGTGTAAGTCTTCCTGACAAAAAGTTTCCCCTTAGAGTTTTATGTTGATAACTCTGGCAGCCAAGCATACAGCTGCCCCAAGGAACAACTTAGTTTTTCTTACCTGGCCTTGTTTCCAACATTCCCGGAAGATCTTCCAATTGTTTTTGTTGCTGGGATCATGGAGACACAGAAGCCTCCCATCACAGAGCCAGGAGTGAGAAGTATGGGGGTCTAACACATTTAACCCCATCACCATCTCCTTCACTTCCTTTTGGGTATCTGTCAAGTTGCAGGCCCGCTTTGAAGCATCTGAGGTTTTCTTATTTTCTACCACTGAGGCAATGATGTGATCAAGAAAGTTGGGTAGACTGGCCTTGCTCTTCACTCCCTGACAGACACAAACCCATCAGGTAAGTTTGACTCATTAGGCACTATGAGAAGAACATTCAAAATACAGTTCTATTTTCAACTGATGACCTATCTGATTAAATTCCACAAAAGTTATTAAAATATTTTCATAATTGTAGGGAAGATAAAGAGACAGTAATTTTCTATGATCTGAATTTCCTTCAAATGTGTGTGTGTGTGTGTGTGTGTGTGTGTGTGTCTGTGTATAGAGGGCATTGTGTGTGCCCATGGAAGCCCAAGGGTGATTTCAGGAATCACCTGGATTACACTAATTTCTCTCTGCTTTGCTCTGGAGTTTCCCAGGCTATGTAGGGCTACAGATGCAGGCTGCCACCATTTCTGCCTTGTATTCCTGGTATTTTTTACTTGGGATCTGGGATCCTATCTCAGGACTTTCTGCTTGTGAGGGATACTTAACCCCTGAGCCATCTCTTCAGCCCTGTCTTTAAAAATTTTGCTCACATCTATGAAAGAAAAGTCAAGTATGATCCCTCTGCCTCGAGAGACTTTGACCTAAGAGCTCTGGGTTAGACATATGCATGCAAAAATGCAGAGTTCACAAATGTTGTAACTGATTTTAAAAGGTCATTTTATTTGGTACGTTCTAATTTTTTTCTCTAGATGTAATGTCTAAGGGATAGAATACTTTAATTAGGTGAATGAATAATTTATCAAGAACATAATTTTTCAGCCACAAAATATCTATCCCAACTGTAAGTATCTAAGAACTATACATTCTAAAAGCAGTATCTTACTCTCCTGTTATTCCCCGCTATTATTTATTGAGCACCTTTCCTGTTTCAGTGGATAGGAAAGTACAGGTCCAGAGATGAATGGAAAGGAGGGTTTTTATAAACTTGATAATCCTATGACTAAAAGAAATATTAGCCAGTAACCATTCTGAAAAAAAAATATTGAAAAGAACTGATGGTATAACAAGAACAAACAGAATATATATTTTTAAGTAACTTATCCAAAAGAGAAAAAAAATTGTATTATACAGGCTCAGTCACTTATAGTTCATCAGATTGCAGCCATTAATCATAAAATAAGAAAGAATAAGAAACGTATTTCTGAAATGACTATCAAGAAATAATGGTGATCTCCAAAACCAGAAATGGGTATCTGAGAAATAAGGGTGGGAAGTAATCTTTTCATTATAGACTTTTTTGATTCTTTTTAACATTGTACTTTGTGAGTTCATGCTGACTAAAAAGGCACTGATGATCATTTGATCATTGGCATTAATGATACATACTAGTGAATACAAGAGTAAAAAGTCCCTTTAGCACAGGTTAGAGAAAGATAATAAATGAACTTATGCATAAGCCAGAACAACAGTTAAATGCTAAGAAAGCAACCGTGTACAAAGGATGTGTGATAGACTTCTAAAAGTGATGTAGAAAGTCAGTTACAGTGGTGCACATCTGCAGTCTAAGAACTCAAAGGTCGAAAGACCAGAAGTTCAAGTCCATCCTCACCTACATTTTGAGGTTAAGGTTAGCCAGGACTACATTTTTATGCCTGTGAGTAGGAAAGGCACCTGCTCACAAACAGGGCAACTTGACCTCATTCTCAGAAGTCTACATGGTAGAAGAAAAGAACTGATTTCCAAAAGTTGTTTTCTGACCTCTACCCATGTTCCATGGCACACATATGTGCACCTCTCTCAAATAAATGAATGAAAAATGAATGACTAAAAAAAAAAAAAGAAACAAAGTATGATGCACAAAAAAAGGTTCTCTGAGAGTGACATTTCAGGAGGGAAGAAAAGGTGACAATGAACCTTGTGGTTACAACAGGAAGGAAATTCCAGAAGAGGAAATAATGCAAAGGTGTTGAGAGGAAGTACACTATGACCACATTCAAAGACAGCAAGAGGTGGGTGCATCTGAGGAGGAGGAGGAGGAGAAGGAGGAGGAGAAGGAGGAGATGGCAGTAAGCTAAGGTTAAAAAAAAAAAAGAACAGGAAGGGCCAGAACTTTATAATCATGTAAAAATTTATTGTAAAGATTCAGGTAAAGAGAACATTAGCTCGGCTTATAAAGAGATGTAGAAATAGGTAGATGGTGAATAGATTTTGAAAATCAAACTGAAAAGATTTGCTGAAAAACTAGATACAAAATATGAAAGACGAGAGCCTCAATGATTCTAGGATTTTTAAAATGAACAACCAGAAAGACAGAGATGTCACTGATCGGGAGAACACTAACAAGTAGGTACACAAGTAGATGATCAGGAGTTCAAAGTCATAGAAATGTTAAAAGCCTGAAACATTTACTAGATAGCCAAAATGTACACCTTAAAAAAATTTAGTGTCTGGAAGAAAATGAAATAAATCTAATAAAGACTGAAAAAAAAAAAAGTCTCAATTTTTACTGACTTCCTAACAAGACACTCACTACTTAAAAAAGGATCTCAAACACTTCTAAAACTTTATTCAGAAAGATGTTATACTGTCAGGTTGTATATAGAGAACACAAATCATCCAGACACTCAGAGCCAATCATCTAATGTTTTTTTTTTATGGAAAAGCACCAGAGGCCAGAACTATAGAAGGTCACTTACTGATGAGGATGCAGAGAAGACAGGGGGGAAGGGTATGCCTGTGTCCAGGGGCGTCTGAGGAAGCTTTCCAGGCCCAGAGTGAAGGAGATCTCGAAGACTAGAGCCTTCAGTTTTGCTGTTGGAAGCAGTGGGACCCAGTAACAGACTGTTAAAAAGTTTTGGAGTTAATGGAGAAACTTTTGCCGTAGAGTTGAACGAGTCCAGCCCAAAGGGTGAATGAGACTCTTTACTGAGCACCGACCTCAGGGACCCTGCTTCTGTAAGAACACAACCGGGAACAGCATTAGGTACAGTGAGGAATACCAACAGACAATGATTCTTAAAAGCCAACTAAGGAGGAAGGAGGAAAGACTCTTTATCCTGTCCCCAAACTCTGTAAAATTAGTCCATATTAAGGCTGGCCTGAATAATTTTTCAGGGATACAGAAATACTTTCTTATTTCTTCCTTCTTTTTCTAGATTTGGATTATACAATTTGTTTTTTCTCTATCTATCTTTCATCTCCCATACTTTCTAAGATTGCCCTTATACTTAGATTCATTGCCTGGAGTCTCTAGAGTGCCTCTAACCTAATGGTTCTGAATGGGGTGAAGGGATGTACATTTTTAAAATTATTCTCAAACCCACTGAAAAGTACTCTCTAAGCTGGTTCTCAACTCTGGCTTCAGGACAGAACCAGCTGGGGAGCTCATCAAAACCTTACATCAAGTCTAATTAAGTATGGTGGTCAAGATGAGGGCCCAAGTATGTGGTTTAAAAAAAGCTCCACATCTAGAAATAAATGGGGATAATCTCTTATTTCATGTGGTCAGCCAGAGAGAGAGAGCAAATTAACATGTTTCGTAAATGTGGATGGCAACGTGTGAGTTTGAAGCATCCTAGAGTAGTAACTCGATGCTCCTTCCACAATGAAGGCAGAGGCTGTATTCATCTCACCTTTCGTTTCTTCTTTAGCCTTCTGAGTTGCTAAATCTGCCAACCAGTGCAGGGCAGAGGAGGGAGGGGCCGTGTCGGGACATGGAGGCCTGATGGCTTTTAGTTCACTATTGCTATTTGACGCCGAGCCATCTGCTTTTATGGGCTCTTCTGATCTGTTGTCGGTGCTGTCAGGTTTGGGAACATGGTCGGGCTCTGGCGTTGGCATCCCTGCAGTTCCGCCTCCGCCTGAGAAGGTAGTTTCGTTTCCAGAAGAGGCACTAGGGTTGATACTAGGAAGCTAAGGTAGGGAAAGTTAGAAGGCTGGTTAGAAGCATGGCTAGAGGGGTGAGCTTAGGCAGAGAAAATTGAACATGAGTAGCAAAGGCTGTTGACACTACGTAGGTATAGGAAGACCAACCTGAAACTGACCCACAGTACTATTTTAACAATTTTAAAATTTTTTATTTATTTACTCTGTGTGTGTGTGTGTGTGCGTGCGCGTGACTTCGGGAATCATCCTGGATGGCTCCTACCTCCTTCTTGCTTTGCTGAGATTTCCCAGGCTCTGCTGACCAGGGTCAGAAGTGCAGGCAGCCGCCTTTTCTTCCTGACATTTTTACATAGGACCTGGGATCCAAACTCAGGACTTTCTGCTTTTGAGGCAGAGACTTAACCTCTGAGCCATCTCTCCAGCCCTATTTTATCCATTTTCTAATTCAACATATATCTGAGTCAATAATGTGATTGCAGTTTATGCTAGGTTCTGAGGAATATCAAGTGAATAAGAGTCACTGAAGTTCATAATCTAGAAAAAAAAATCTAACATGCTTGAAAGAATTTCTACAATGTAAAATCATGATTAAAACATAATCCCATAAAGTTGCTTTGAAAATTAATAAAATGATATGCAAAAGGCTTTGTATAGTTCTGGTATAATAAATGTTCATTATTATATTACTGAATCTTCTAAATAATTTGCTCTAATACACCTATACCACTAGAAATGTATCTCCAGAGCCCTCAGCAACGATCCCTGTGCTTTTATAACTGATCATGTATTAATGGTGCTCATAGAAAGGTTTCAAAATATAAACTGTAGATTAAGCGTTCTTGTAACTTACTAGGATGCTCAGGCTGGCCTCAAACTCACAATATTTGTGTTTGCACGTGTTGGCACGTAAGTGGGATTAATTCCCACCCCCCCTAAAATTTGATTAAAAATTTAAAAATATTTAAAAATTAGTATAAAAAGGAACAGGTTTTGTTTATGTTATTTTCATAAATTTCATAAGTCTTGGTTTTTCTTCCTTTCTGCTACCTGCTCCTCTTCCCCAACTCTAAAATCTTTTCCCCTCCTAAATCCCTATACTGACTCCTCCTGGATTCTTTGAAAACAAAACAATCAAATAAACCAAAACCAATAATTTGGCTCAAAACAGTCATCATCAAACTAGAGTAACTTTTGCCACTAACAAAGCAATTAGATATGATTGCTTTGATGTAGAAAAAGCCAACTTCACTGGACTAACCTTAATATTTCTGCCTTCTATACATCTAAAAATCTTTCTGAAAAAATATTTGAGAGGGATAAAAAGAGATTGCATGCCTGTCTGCTAGTTATCATGTGCACATGGAGGTCAGAGGATGATTTTCGGTTGCTTTTTCCTTCTATTACGTGGATTCTGGGGAGCAAACTCAGATCTCTAGTTATGTACATTGGTGCCTTTGCCTGCTGAACCATCTTGTCAGCCCATATCTAGTAATTTTAGCTATACATTTTATGCATATAAACACCCTGAGATGTACATTTTGACAAGATAAAAAAATATTCCCCAGGAACTCTAGAGAAACCAGGGGCAACCCTTGAAAACAGACATTTTCTGGTACTAAGAATTCAAGCCTCACTCAGTTGTACCATACACATGACACTTTACCTGTGACATCCCATTGGTGACGGCAGGTCTCAGCACAGATTTGTTTTGCCGACTAATACAGGGGCAGTTTGCTTTAATTCCCCACTTACCCCGGGCAGCATGTACCATGTCTCCAATATTATAAAGAGCTATGGAAAAATAACAGAAAATAATAAAGGAACACTTACATGTGCCACACATTGAAATTATTTATCTAGTATATGTATGTGTATCAGAAGGCACTGACACAGACACAGACAGACAGACAGACAGACAGACAGACAGACAGACAGACACACACACACACACACACACACACACACACACGACAAACAAACACATAAATAAATAAAATTAAGTTTAGAACTGTGTAATACAGGCTGGCCTTGAAGTCCTAAGGATTACCCAACTATAACCATTCACTCTTTTTGTTAAACTAGTTGCTTTCCTTTTGGATTCAAGGCAAATTTTTGTTGTTTGTTTTTGAGACAGGATCTTACTCTGTAGTCCAAGCTGACCTGGAACTTATCATTATAGCCCAGATTGGCTTAACTGCTTCAGTTAACCTACATCAGCTTCATAAAAATGCTGGAATTACAGATATGAGGCACTACAACATCTCTCAATTGGATTTTAAAAATAATTTTTAAAATTTATTATTAGTGTATGATGTGTGAAGATAGGTTTGTGTGTGCTAAGGTGCACTGTGGCATGTGTGTGGAAGTTGGACAACTTTGTGGAGTTGGTTCACTTTTATGTGGGTCCACAGGATGCAAGTGAGTCACTGGGTTTGCACTGAAAAAGCCCTTTTACTCACTCAAGTCATCCCAGCAACCCCTTGGCTGGACTAATGTATATATTTGAAAGAATGCATGAGTGTGTATCAACTAGTGAGTCAACACAGTCATGCATGTGACATGGAACTCTGCAGAAAACAGTTCTGTCCAACATGTGGGCTCCAGGATTGAACTTAGGTTGCCAGGATTTCGTGCAGATACCTTTATCCACTGAGTCATTTCACTGCCCTCAGATGTATTTTGTGTGTCTGTGTGTATGTGTACATGTCTCTGTGTAGAAGAGGGTGTTTGAGTGTGTGTGCCTGTGGAGGCCCAAGGATAACTTGGAAAGTCTCCCTGGATTGCTCCACCTCTTTACTTACTGCTTTGCTCTGGGGTTTCCCTGGCTTTTCCTTCAAGGTGTAGGCTGCTACCAACATTTTTATGTGTTATCTGGGGATCCAAACTCAGGTCCCTTGCAGGTGAGGTAGAAGTTTTAACCCCTAAGCCATCTCTCCAGCTCCTCATTTGGATTTTTATAAACCTAGTATAAATTATTTAACTTTATTATTATTTTGACTGAATTTAGCATCGTTGTGAAAATATTCCTAGGTATTTGAGGGCATTTTCAGAAGAATTTAACTGAGGAGGAACATTCCATTCTATTTTTTTCTTGTGTGTGTGTGTGTGTGTGTGTGTGTGTGTGTGAAGGCATATGTGTTTCTGTAGAGGACCAAGGGTGACTTTAGGAATCATCCTGGATTGCTTTTACCTCCTCCTTGCTTCACTATGGGATTTCTCAGACTCCGCCCACAGGACGAGGAGTGCAGGCTACAGCCATTTTCTCCTTGCCATTTTAAAAAAATTTTTTTTATTATTTATTCAATTGTGTGTATGTGTGTATGTGCATGTGTGAGTATGTGTATAGAACCACGGGCGAATTCGGGGAACGACCATGGACCATGGACTGCCTCCACCTCCTCCTTGTTTACTCTGAGTGGGGATTCACAGGCTCCGCCCAATCAGGACCAGAAACGCAGGCCGCCCCCGCTTCCACCCGGCATGTGGGGTCCAGGATCCGAACTCAGAACCTTCCGCCTGCAAGGCAGAGGCTTAACCCCTGAGCCACCTCTCCAGCCCCTCTCCTTGCCATTTTTATGTGGGAACTGGGATCGGAACTCAGGACTCTTCTGATTGCAAGGCAGAGTCTTAACTCCTGAGCCATCTCTCCAGCCTGAAAGTCCCACTCTTAAAGTGGGTAGCACCATCCTTGTAGGTTGGAGTCCAGAAGTGAAGGAAAAGGAGAAAGCAAGCAGAATATCATCTGTCTCGACTATGAATACAATGAGACCAGCTGTCTTATGCTCTCCTTGCCATGACTTCCCTGCTGAGATGAACCTGGACAGTGAGTCAAAAATAAATCCTTCCTTTCATAATTTTGTCAGATATTGTTGCACCAATAGAAAAGTAAGTAATACATATACATACTTTTTTCCCTTTTTTTTTCAATAATGGTCTAGCCAACCATTGATTCCAAATTCAAGGCATACTTAAGCTATATAAAAACACTTTATTCAGGCTTGGAATGTAATCCCATGGTAAAGTGCTTACCTAGTATACAGTATGGGCCAGGGTTCAATATTCATTACTATAACATTAAAACAAATCATTTCACCAAGACTAAAAAAGAAACTTCTTACCCGTGCCAGGGATGATCTGTGTAGGCATTAGATTTTCTGGCTCATGGGACTGTCCCTTTGCACACTTTAGCCAGGAGAAAACCTCTTCATCACCCATTTCTTCCGTTTCTGAAATAGAAATCAATTATTCTTACTTATTTTAAGAGTATCACATATAGATTCCCAAATGAAAGTTTTAGGTACAAAAAAGGTAAGTTTTCTCACTGGTAACAGCTAAACTTAAAAACAAAAACAACTGTCAAACCTTAGTTCATCTATCTATCCATCCATCCATCCATCCATCCATCCATCCATCCATCCATCCATCCATCCATCCATCGTGTATGTATCTGTGTATGTATCTGTGTTTGTGTCTCTGGGCGTGTGTTTGTATAAATCAAAGGGCACTGTTTGTGCTGGTGTAGGCCCAAGGGTGATTTCAGTAAATCACCTGGGATTATGCTACCTCTCTTTGTCTTGTTCTGGAGCTTCCCAGGCTCTGCCTGCCAACGTCAGACGTGCAGGCCTTTGCCATTTACTCCTGGCATTTTTATGTGGGATTCTCAATCTGAACTCAGAACCTTTCACTTTCTTTTTTTTTTTTTTAAATGTATGATTTTCTTTTTTTTTTTATTATTTATTCAATTGTGCATGTATGCGTGTGTGTGTGTGTGTATGTGTGTGTGTGTGTGTGTGTGTATGTATATGTGTGTGTGTAGAACCACAGACGAATTCGGGAACCACCATGGACATCTCCACCTCCTCCTTGTTTACTCTGCCCCGGGGATTCACAGGCTCCGCCCTACCAGACCAGAAACGCAGGCGTCTATACATGGGATCTGGGATCCGAACTCAGGACCTTCCGCCTGCAAGGCAGAGGCTTAACCCCTGAGCCACCTCTCCAGCCCAGAACCTTTCACTTTCGATGCTTCTCTCTAGTCTTACTTTTGTATAATTTACAATAAGACAATAAGCTAAAAGTATATATATAAAACTCAGGATGAAAAAGATGGCTAAGAGGGTAAGGGTGTTTGTCCCCAAATCTGACAATCTGAGGTTAATCCTTGGAAATCAAATGGTGCAACTGTCCTCTACACTTGTATCATGTCACCTCCCTGCAACCAAATAAATAAGTAGATGTAAAAAAATTAAAATAGATACTTCAGTAAGTTTTAAAATGTGTAAGGTCATATGAACATTATTACAATCATGATATACTTTTTTGTGTGCTATTCTCCAAGTATTCTCTTTACCTCTTTGTAATTAGTTCCTTTTTTTCAACTTTGGTCCCCAAAGTTCACCTTTATTTTTTTGTTTTGTTCTTGAAAACATGGTTTCATGTAGCCTGGCTAACCTCAAACTTACTCTGAAGTTGAAGATGACCTTGAATTCCTTATCCTCCTATCTCTGTCTCTTAGGTGCTGGGATTACAGAGGAGTGTACAATCACCTTCCATCTCTCCCTCAAATAGATAAACAAGAACAAAAACAAACAAACAAAAAACAAAGGAAAAAAAAAAAAGGAAATTGGTTCCAAAGGGTTACAGACAGGAGATACCATAGTTGCAATAAGATGTGGAAATAGGCCTCAAATTTTACTACTTTGAGACTGGGGAAATAGGTCAGTGTTTGCAAACTAAAGGATCTGAGTTTGGATCCCTATATCTCATATAAAAATGCTGGGTGGCAGCCTGCACTTTTCATCTTGGAAGGTGGAGCATGGGAAACCCCAAAATAAAACAATAAGAAGGTAGAGAAATTCAGAACAACTCCCCATGTCACTCTTGAGCTTCCCCAAAAACACACATAATTTGATCAAGTGTCCTTGTGTACAATGGCACACATGTACAATCCTCCCTCCTCACATGCATGCAAAAAAAAAAGAAAAGAAAAAAAGAAAAGAAATTTAGTAGGTTAAGGTATAAAACAAAACAAAACAAACAGGCAAAAGTCACCAAAAAACAGGATAAATATATGGCCCAAACCCATCCATGATCCTAGAGCTAAGCTTACTCTGGAGGCAAAGGCAGGAGGAATATGAATTTAATAATAGCATGGGCTATCTGATGTGGCCCTATCTATATATAACAAACTAACACTGAAACAAAACCTAAAACAATCAAGGAAATAATCAAACACTGTTGCAATGTTTTCACTGGATGTCTGAAGAGAGACTATGAGGAAATCAAGGATCAAAGATTCCTTACATATAAAAGACCAGAGCAAGTCAAGGATTTGGATAGATATTTCTCCACAGAGAAAAAGTGGATGGATAATAAGCAATGAAAAGATTCAACAAGACTATTAACGTAGAAAACAAAACAACAAAAAAACCAAACCAAACCAAAACAACAACCTGCAATACATTGATGGTGGGATTGTAAAATTGTGGAGCTAATTTATAAGGTAATCAGGAAGTTCCTTAAAAAGCTATTATTTAACTAGGGGTGGTGGCTCCCACCTGTGATCCCAGCACTTGGGAGGTAGAGGAAGAAGGATTAGAATTCAAGGTCATCCTCAGTTACTTAGAAAACTGGAGACCAGCCTGGATTTCATAAGACCCTGTCTTAAAAAAAGTCAACAAAACAAACAAAAAGTTATTTTATTTAGTCATTATTTTTTTAGGTCTCACTTAATTATGTTGCCATGGCTGGCCTCAACCAGGGCTAGTGATACTACTGCCTGCTTTACCCTCCTAAGTAGTGCACTGTAGTACAATAGGATTAAAGGGTTAAATGAAGAACTTTTTAAAATGTGTAACCCAGCCTGATTTCAAACTCATGATGTAATTGAGGCTCTTAATTCTTCTATCTCCAGCTGTCAAATGCTAGAATTAAAGGCATGTACCCACCACACCTGAATTGACCCAGACATTCCATTCCTATTTTTGAACCAGGAGAATAATTACAAACATATGTTCATATAAAAACATGTACACAAATGTTTACAATGACATTATTTTTAATAGCTAAAAGGAATAAAACCCATATATGAACAAAATATAGTATACCCATAAAAGAGATTTACCTTTTATCTAGATGGTAATACGTTAAAAAAAAAAAAAAAAAAGATTTACTTGGTAATACAAAGTAATCCATTGGATGTGCTATAACCTAAGCTGTATTATGTGAAATCAAAGAAGCCAGTCACAAAAGGCCAAATATCATGATTCCATTTACTTGACATGTAAACTATATATATCAGTGGCAGCCAGAGTCAGAAGAGAGGAAGGAATGGGAAATGATCATTAATGGGTTCAAAATTTACCAGGGTGGTGACAAAATTTTATAAATTAAGCCATTTATGTTTTAAAAACATAAATTTGGACTAGGGATGTAAGCTCAGAGGTAGAGCACTTTCCCTAGCAGGCATGAAACTCTAGGTTCAATTTTCCAAATCACACACAAGATAAGCAGTAAGATTTATAGGCTGTAAATTATAATAAAAAAAATTTTTACAAAAGAAGGCAAGAATAATCCTTCTTGGCTTGTTGCAAACTTCCCAAATAGGCTGAGTATTCACAATTTTAAAATGTCACAATAAAGATGAGGCTAAGTAGCTTAAAAGAGGGACGTAAACCCATTCCTGATTTAATTTCCAAGACTCATGACTCTATTAATACATCCCTACATGTTATCTTTAGAAAAGAATAGAGCATTTGCTTACCACTACGTGGACGGCTTTTCCTGAGCCGATAACAGTCAAGGCAGACTCCAAATCCACATTTGCGACAAACCCAGTGGATATTAAAGAGAGTTGTTTCACATACATCACACATCTCCCGCACACCACGCACAGCTCGCTTCCACGCCACTTTCTCTGGTGGAAAAGAGAAATATCATTGGTATTGACTATCCTAACAGCAGACCCCATACCCAGTTTCTTATTCCCACTAGTATGTTTAGCAATACTACGTAAAAAAGGTATGAAGTTTTCCTCATAATGACTGTTACTAAAAAAACAAAAACTAAGGCTGGGGAGATAGCTAAGTTATAATTTATAATCTGACCATCTTGAAGTAAAAGATTACTGACAAAAACAAACATCGACAAAAACAACCAAAAACTTTATGAAGATTGTGTTTCTATAATTATAAGGGAGGGGGGAAGGTTCAAATGCTTGATGTAATACTAAGATATAACAATCTAATGTTAATAGAGAATTAATGCTAATTAATATCGTTTAAACCACTGTAGAATTTTAGCTGGGTATGGTTGTGTAATTCCAGCACTTTGAAGGTGGATGTAAAGATCAAGAGTTCAAGGCCAGACTTGGATATATGACAAGTTTATGGACAAACTGGGCTACATGAGATGTATTTAAATACCAAAAAAAATCAAATATTGGTACTAGTGTAAATTTGTTCAAAGCAAAAAAGAAAATTGGGATCCAACTGTGTTCTTTTTGTATGTTTGTGTGTGTGTGTGTGTGTGTGTGTGTGCGTGCGTGCATGTGAACAAGAGAGTAATTAATTGTGTGTGTGTTCAGAAATCATCTAGGATTGCTCTCCCTCCTCTTTGCTTTGCTTTGGGGATTCCCAGGTTCCACCTACTAAGCCCAGAATTTCAGGCTGCTACCATTTCCACCTGGCCTTTTTATGTGGGCTTTGGGGATGCAAACTCAGGTCTTTTAATTTCAAGGCAAAGGATTAAACTCCCGGGCCATCTCTCCAGTCCATCCAATTGTATCTTATGGTAGATGTGTGACAAATGAGAAGAGCAAACAGGGAAGGAGTTTGGGATTTAATTGTCAAAGATTGAAAGAACTGCATAAAGTGAAGGTCTCAGCTATAGGCTGCTACAAAGAGAAGTATTAATTCATCAATAGAAAATGCTATCTTCCTCTCTTTCCAATCTTCCTTTAAGTGAAGAAAAATCAAAGTTTCCAAGTAGGTTGTCTTACGGTGTGGTTCCACCATCATCATGGCCTCTTTCTCAGACATTACAAGCTGGCAGAACTGGTCCCCAACATTGGCTAGGATGTATTTTGAGGTTTCTAGGTCTATCCCTTCTGCTAGGGAGGAGGATGGAATCCACAGGTTCATGGCATCTGGGTCACTCTGCTGAGGGCTTAGAAACCCCTCTACGCGAAGCACCCCTTTTCGAGTGAAGATCAACCTGAGAAAGAAAAACAGATAAGTCAAATACAAATTACAAGTCCCCTGGAATCTTAGAAGACTGGTTCTAGGTCATACTTCCTAGCTTCCCAGCTACCAAAACCTGCAGTTAATCATCAAGTACCTTACACAAAATGATAAACTATTTTTAATATACCATACTGACATCTTTGTATATACTTAAGTTATTACAAAATTACAGTTCTTGATGCAAATGCTATGTAAATAGCTATTTCAGGATACTATGTCAGTTCACATCTTCTTTTCATACCTCCAATATTTCCTTCCTACTTAAACACTTGGTATGTACAAACTAAGACTGTCCACAAGTTTCCAGTACCTCACCAACATAGCTTTCTGCAAGTGAGCCCAGGTTCTCCATCTGATCTGTGGTTCTTAATGTAGTTCTAGTCAAGGTCAATATCCCCACCTACATCCTATCCCTTAGGCAGAATTTCTACACTGATTCTTTTTTAGTTTCTTTTCCCTCTTTCCCTTTCATCTTTTTTTTTTTAATCTTTTTTTTTTAATTTTTTTGTTATTATTATTATTTATTCGTGTGTGTGTGTGTGTGTGTGTGTGTGTAGAACCACGGACGAACTCGCGAACCACCATGGACGCCTCCACCTCCTTCTGCCCCGGGATTCACAGGCTCTGCCCTACCAGGACCAGAAGCGCAGGCCGCCCCCGCTTCCGCCTGGCGTCTATACGTGGGATCTGGGATCCGAACTCAGGACCTTCCGCCTGCAAGGCGGAGGCTTAACCCCTGAGCCACCTCTCCAGCCCCGGGAGCCATGAAATCTTTTCTGTACCAATCCAATTTTAGTGTATGTGCTATCAAAACAAGCCCTTCCTTCCATTTTTTGACAGCCTCATGTAAGCCAGATTAGCTTCAAATTTGCTAATCAGGGCTGGACTTGAACTTCAGATCTGTCTCTGTCTTCAGAATAAAAGCCAAAGGCTCTTGGAGTAGCACTTTAAAATAAAGACTTATTAGATGTAGCTATATTGGTAGAGTGCCTTGATTACATGCTTGATCCCATGGGATCAAGGATCAAGCACAGTATAAACTGGGTGAGGTGGCACACACCTGTGTCCCAGCAAGTGGACATAGGATTAGAAATTTAAGGTCATTGTCTTTGTAGGGAGTTTTGAAGACTGTGTGGGATACATGAGAATTTATCTCAAAACCAATCAACCAACCAACAAATAAAAATGGGCCCATTATTAATTTTCTAACCTCAACTTTTTCATGTTCTTGCTTATCCTATTTTAGTCACCCTAGTTCTATGAACACATCAACAATATTCCAGCCTCAGAATGAACTTCCTTTTTCTCAAATCATTCTATTTAAAACTATAGCTTCTGTATCCTTTCCCAAAACATCAACATTGGGCTGGAGAGATATCTAAGGTGCTTGCTATGCAAGTGAGGACCTGAGTCTGAGTCTTTAAAACCCACAAAAGCTGGGTATGGTTAAGAGAAGGGCAGTGAATACAGAGGAATCCCAGAAAATCGCAGACCATCTAGCCTGGGTTACAAAGTGGCAAGCAACCAAGAATGGAAGAATGGAAGGTGAGGACCCACATCCAAGATCCCCTGACCTCTATACATGCATTGTGACATGCTAATACTTATACATATATGCATACATACATACATATATCCATACATACATCATCTAGTTGAGTGAGGTGGTAGAAATTCTGTAATCTATCTCATTATTACCCAGAGGGCTAAGGATTGCTTGAGCAAAATAGTTGAAGGTTATGCTGAAAGACCTTACCACAAAAACTGAGTGAAACCAAACCAAACCAAACCAAAAATAAAAGAAAGAAAGAAAAAGGAGGGAAAAGTAAAGAAACAAGCTTTATACTATCTTTTAATCTTACTTTCCCATCTCTCCAATTACTTTAGCACTAAAGAGAGGTAAATGAAGACAGATCACCAATATAAATGTTTATATTACTCATTTCAAATGGAATCCAAACTTAAGAACAACTCAAGGAAAAGCACAGAACTATAGCTAAAATTGCTTAACTTCAATTTTCTAAGGAAAAAATCATGTGTCATTTTATAATTCCAACAGTCAACTATTCTGACAGAGCCTCAGTCAGCATAGACCCTAAGAGCAAAGGGGCTAAGGGAAGAGAAAGATGGTAAGGCATGCTTGTAGAACAAGGAAGAGCAGAGGTCACTTATAGCTAGTGAAAACTAGAAATAAAGCAGGAGTGTGGGCACCTCCGGAAGTGAAAGAAGCGGCAAGCTACAGTAGAATCATCTTGCTCCTGTTCCTTGAACTTCCGATACCGCTCCAGGCGGCACTCACGACACTTGTGCAGGTGTGGTGCCACGTTGATACATGACCCATCCTGCAGGAAGGGCTCCCCAGACTGCTTCAGCTTCTTCACTTTACTCACATCTTTCAGCACCGACTGGCCAACTGTAGTGAGGAAGGAGAAAAGGTTTGTGTGAGAGCTACTAACAAGGCCGAATATTATGGTTCTTGTGAAGACAAGACCAATGTCGAGCTATTCCCTCTTCGAACTCCTTGGGAATATACCCACAAGACAGAGCAGTAAGCAGAGGCTTCAGTTAATTAGAAACAGAACAATAGAAAACTGGGCATGGGCATGAGGAACCCAAGTAAGGAGAAAGCAGTCATCACCTGCCTCCAGTTCATGAAATGTCATATATGTGACAAATGGCCTAATGAACACACAGCTACTTTTGTCACTATACTCATTCCTAACAGTTCTGGACCACAATTTCACACCATAAATTAATGAATTCTGGTATTAAAACTCTTATGTATGTTTCAGAGAGGAACAAATTGGAGGGGGGTGAATCTCTTTGCTTCGCCAAGTCTATAATGGGTATGTGGGAACAGACTTTTTTTTTAAGGGCGCACTTGGGTGTGTGGTGTGTGTGTGTGTGTGTGAGAAGAGGGCACAGTGTGTCTCTGTGGAGAACCAAGGGTGACTTTGGGATTCATCCTGGATTGCTTCCACCTCCTTTTTGCTTCCACCTGGGATTTCCCAGTTCCAAACTCTGCCAACCAGGGCTGGAAGTACAGACTGCCACCATTTCCATCTGGCCTTTTTTCTGAGGGACCTGGAATCTGAACTCAGGTCCTTTGGCTTGGGAAGCAGAGTCTTAACTCCGGAGTCATCTCTCCATCCCAGATAATTCTTAATAAATCCTCTGAAGTAAATCTGAAGATAGGCAAAAGTTGAAAGGAATGAAATAAAAACAAGAATATATTCCTGATAAAAATTAATAGACTAACAAGAAAGATCAAGTTTTCTCTTGTGGACAGACAATCCTTACAGTGTTGACAAAGGAGTAATTTTGCAGCCCTGAACAAGATTTGAGGGAAGTCTTCTACCAGAACTCTTATAAGATTACAGAACCTTCCATCCATGTATTAGTGTTAGAACAGAGCCCATCTATAGTCCCAGTAGGATCACCTTTCAGGGGAGCAGTCCGAGGTCTGCCCTTTGGGGCCTGCTTCCCTTTACCCTTGCCCAGCAACAATTCAGCACCACGTTCCCCGTTGGGGCCTAGCTTCCCCATCAGGTGCTCCGGAATCCCCTTCAGGCCACTCTTGGCTTGCAGTTGCTCTTCTGAGTCGCTCAAATCTGATAGGTCACTGTTGGTACTGGAGTCTGAGTCCTGTCTACAAGCCAAGCTTCGCTCATCCAGTGAGAACCTTTTCACAGCTTCAAAAGGAGCTTTGTTCTCTTGTGAAAAATCTGCTGGGGAGGACAGAAAGCAGCCTGAGTGCCGGCCAAAGACATTACTAAAGGTTTTGAGGAGGGGATTGTCCTGCTGCCCAGGCCCCACAGTTGGCCTCTCTTCTGTGGGGCTGGAGGAGAGAGTAGGCATCTCAATGGGTTGGGTGAGGCTGCTGGTTGGTGAGCTGGAGCGGCCGTTACCCATGGCTGACAGGCTTGGGCTCCCAGTGGTGAGAGCTGAGCCTAGAACACCAGACACCAATTTGGAGGAGTCAGTTGTAATAAAGAGGGTTTTCTTCTTTGCTAAAGATGCTGAATCTGCAGAGGCGTGAGAGTCTGGCCAGCTGGCTGCTGTCTTGGAGGTGACAGTAGTAGCAGAAGAAGAGCTACCTGATGCCTGAGATGCAAAGCTGCTAAAAGGACTCTGTTCAACTTTCTCCACAAATGCCAAGAAAGGATTAGAAGGCTCTTCTCGGGACAGTTTGGGGGGCTGTAAAAATAGATTTTCATGACTCTCTGAGGTGCGGGTGGGAAGGAGGCTCCGTGGGAAGGCTGGAGTGAGGGTGGGCATAGACTCTGCAGGCACTTTTCGGTCCACAGAGCTGCCAGCTTTAGAGGCTGGCTTAGTGTCTACTCCAAGAGGAGATCTGCCTTTACACAGGCCTGAGCTCAGGCTCTCAAGGCTTTGTTTGAATGAGTCCCGACTTGAGGAATCATCAGCCATACTCTCTGAAACCGTAGTGAAGTAGTTACTGGCAGGTAAAGTTTGGGACATGCATTGAAAAAACAAGTTTTTGGAGAGATCAGAGTCTTTCTGTGACTCTGGTGTAGAGCTACAGCCAAAAGAGAAGCCCAAAGATTTATTCTCTGTTGTTAGAACTCCATTGGATTGGCTTCTTCCGCTTCCAAAAGTCAATGGCTGTGACAAACTTGATAGAGATGCTCCAAATCCGGATGAAGCTACAACAGAATTTCTTGAATTCTGAAAGGAAGATTAGCTTCAGTTAGTGATACTGGCTATATAATCTAATGATTGATTTCTTTGTCCCAGTTATCATTAAATGAACACACTTTGTGCATCAATCAACTCTTCTCTCTCACAATTCTTTGGATCTGCTCTTATGACTATATTTCACCAGTATCAGTAGAAAGAAACCTGCCCTAGACCACAGAAAGCATTTTTATTCTTTGCTGTTAGAGACAGCAAGATGACATTCAATCTGCCATGCCACTGGTTATTACCGACTTAGAACACAGTGCTGGGAAATCCCTATGTCTCTTAGGGTACTTGGAAAGAAACTCCATTAAGGAACTGGAGAAGTTCATGAAAAGATATCAGTTCTTAGTCTGACATATAACTGAAGACTTCTGTAGTATCAATCTACCTAATCAATGACCTTAGAATTTGAAACAGGGCCTCACATAGCCCAAGCTGGTCTCAAATTTCCTATGTAACTAATGATGGCAATGAACTTCTGGTCATTTTGTTTCCTGACTTGCATGCCTCCTGACTGCTAGGAATACAGGACAGATGTGTGCCATCATGCCTGGTTTATGAAACACTACTTGAACCCAAGGCTTTGCACATGCTAGGCAAGTACTTGCGTGTGCTCTTCAACTGAGCTATATAACCAGCATCTAAAGTTTTTATTTATTTAAGCTATTGCAAACAGCCTATCTTATAAAGTGACTTCACTTCCAGTACAATCCCATTGCATGTGCAGAAAGTATTATTTTTATTAATTCGAAATTCCAGGGCCTGAGAGATGTATCAGTGGGTAAAAGCTCTTTACCTTGAAAATGCTAACTTCCATAATGTAAATAACTGCATTGTACAAAGAAGGGTGAGAACACTTTCATATATTTTGTACACTTGGACTCATATACACGAATAGACATTCATAGGAGCTCTTATTTAGTACGAGTTTAGTTTAATAAAATACAGATCCTAGCATCTGATTTGCAAACCAGTTATTACTAAAAAAAAACTAAAATAAGTAGCACAAAATAACTAAAGTAGCACAAGATAATACACCTAAATATTTACACTGGAAAATAAAATTATCCCATAACTAGAATATAGGGTTTTCTTTTAGAGTGAGAAAAATTTCTACAACTAGACAGTAGTCACAGCTTTGTGACATCATAAATATAACAAGAATTATTTATTTTCAAATGATTAATTACAATGGTAAATTTTCTTGAGCCTGGCACAGAAGCATAAGAATCAAGAATCTACCATGGCTTGCCTCCAAGCGACATTTAACATAGAGATTGGACATTTTAGAGTTAAAAAATTAAGGTAATTTTCCCCCACTAATCAAACAAGCACTGACTTTTACCCCTTTCCTCATGAAAGGGAGAAGTCAAGCTTGGTGGTTGTTTCACTAACAGGATTTGGCTAGGAGCCTGACACCTGCATAATGGTGAGGAACTCAGCAAAAGCAGCTCATTTCTCTACTTAAGTTACCCTTGGATAAAAAGTAATTTGGATGTCCTTTCATTTTCTTCAAATAATTCAATTACAAATCCTTTCCTTATAAGAAAGTGATGACAAATTGATTTCAACTCAGCTTTTTAAACAAGACTTATTTTTGGTGGCTGTTTTTCTATTTCAGATTAAGCATTGTAATAGAGAAATTCATGTCTGTATTTTAAAATATCTCAGAAGATGGAAAGTTGAAACATGAATAATATGACTGATAATGAATTTTCTCCAACCTCCCCTCCTTTTTTTGGTGAGCTCAGGATCTTGTACATGCTAGGCAAGAGATCTATAATCCATTTGAATGAAATAACTATTGATGTCTATTCAATTTTGCTACTCCAAGCATACACAATATGATTTACTTCATAAGTTCATTTACATTTACAGTGTCTTTTGACATGGTATTAATTTTATGTAATTCTGAACGTTCATTCACTGGAAAGCTACATAAAAGTTCACCTGATTCTTCTGGTATTACTGGCTAACACTATAACAGAGGACAAACCATGAACAATATAAAATATTTATTTGTAGGCCTTCTTGTCTGCCTGAATTTTTTCTTATTTCCCTAGCTATCTCTATACACTATGGATTTAGAAATTGCATTTGCTAAAAAAGGGAAGTCAGATGAAATGGATATACCTTAGGTTTTTGTTGCTGTTTCGTGGTACTAGGGATTGAACCCAGGGCTTTATACATGATAGGCAACTGCTCTATAACTAAGCTACATATATTCCTATATTTGAAATGATTCCGTTTCAGTATGTGAACTCCTTCAAACTGAGATCTCTGCCCCTGCACTCCATGCCCTTTCTTTTGAGACAAGGTCTTACATAGTCCAGACTGGCCTTAAACTGTCCATATAGCTGAGGATTTTCTTGAACTTTTGATGTTTTTACCTCTATCTCAAGTGCTGGGACTACCAGCATGGGCTACCATGAATGTTTTTCAAGTAGGGATTTCAAATTTTCAAGAGATTTATAATACACAATACTTAGCACACAATACTTTCCCATATATGTATTATTTTTTTAAAATTATAATTACTTTGAGACCAGGTCTTGCTATATTGCTCTAGGTTCAAGTAGGCCTTTTTCCTTAGCTTCCTTAGTAGCTGGGGCTGTAGGTACAAGCCATAGCCAACTTTTATAATTTTTAAAACACTACAAATTCATGTACAAGTTAACTACCTGTTTATCATAAACGATAAATCAGTGGTCAAAATTTGTCGAAAGACTATATAACTGACTTTGACATTGTCCATTTTAGCAAAAAAAAAATTCTATCAAAGAACATAGTAAACTAGATACTACTTGGATTACATCCAACTAATTTTGTACTAATATTTATTAAATGGATGAAATTAACTAGGAAAAACCACTTTTATGGTCATATACAATAATGGGAAGCAGTTTACCCACAAAGGAAAGTAGAAAATGATGAACTGTAAGCAGGGTAACGGTGTACATAGCTTTAATCATAGTGTTCCTTATTATCACCTTTGCAATTCATTAACGTTGGATCAACCACTATGTGAACTAAAGAGAAAACTGAAATAAAGATTTTCCATATATCTCATTAATTTTGGCTGTCTTATCAGTTTTGTTTAGTCCAATTGTTAAGTTGCCAAACGAGCAAAAAGGCCCATCTATAGAGTAAAAATAAATATATATCTCTGAAATAGTCTTTCCTTGGGACACTTGAGAGGCTTTCCAATGTGTTAATAATAAAGGAGAGTGAAAGAAATAACCCAAATCTGGCAAGTCTGTCCCTAAAGCAACTCACCTCTCCTGAGGCCTGCGACCGGCTGCCTTTCTGTTTTTCCGGCCCAGTACCTGATGCAAGGCCAGTGTCTGAGATCCTCACCGTAGTTGGGGTGGGGCTGGCGGTAGTGACCACAGCTGCTGGAGCCACCATGCCCTGGTTAACTTGTTCCAGTGTTTTTCCTGCCTCTCTGTTTTCAGTTCCACCCACCTCTGGGACCAAAGGTATCTGACCCATGGCTGTAGAATATGGAGTGAAAGGTACAGGTGTTTCCCCACCTACAGGCTCATCCTGTACCACCAGAGTCCTGCCGTTCTCTTTGGTGTAAGTGGCAAAGCGAATGCTTCGGTTAATCTGGGGAACAAATGTAGACGGTGGCTGCTTGGCTCTCTGATCCAGCCCTGGCTCTCCACCTCCTTTCCAGGGCCCTCGGCTTGCCTCACCTCCATTGTTCCCATTACTGTCTACTTCACCCCTGTCTCCTTTTAATTTCTTTGATGCAGGGTCACACCCAGAGTCCGAAGCACTTTTCCGCCTCCGGCCATCTTTCCCCTCTATGCTTTCTTTTTTCTTCTTTCCTTTGGAAGATTTTACTGCTTTTATCGTACCCCCCTACAAAACAAAATTCAAAAAGATTTATTGTAAGGAACCTTTCATCCTGTGAAAACCATAACCCATTAATGCTTTCCCATTTCCTAGAAGCAGATAAAGCAGGCAAAAACTACCAGCTCTAAGATATTCCCTTTGTCAAAACTTTTCAGTCTCCTGTGGTTCACTTTTTATATATACACATTCAAGATAATAGTTACCAGAGGTTAACTCCCTTGGTAAACCTTTCCTTACAAACCAACCCACCAACCAACCCACCAACCAATCCATCAACCAACCCACCAACCAACCCACCAACAAGACCTTACTTTTTCAGATGGATCTTTTTTTTAAAATGAGTCATTTTTAAAAGGGTTTCAACAATTTGTTGGAATTCTTTTACAAGACAAATTTCCAGATACAGGCTGGGAACACATTTGTCCTTAATGAAATAATTTGCTTTATTACATTATATCTCTGTTTTGACAGGAACTTGAATATTGAAATATGAAAAGTCCTCTAATCAGAAGTCACAAAAACCAACATAAGTGACTCTGTGACCCAAGGAAAAGTAAACCTGACAGAGACAGACTTGGACTCCTCATAGACAATATAACAGTCTCTGTAAGTATTCAACTCATCTCCAGACCTTACTTCAAAGCATTAGACAGAGGAAAGGAACAGTTAGCTAAAAGGCCAAGTATTTTTTCTCTTATAGCAATTTCAGGCTGCTTCATGAAATTTTACTTGTGCCTTAGACACAACTTAGACTTAGATTAGAAGGGACAGTTACCATCTTTTCCCCAGAAGCAGGTTTTAGACTCATTCAGAATCATGTGAAGTAGTAATAAGCCAGTGACATAAAGCTGTTAATATTTTCCACTTAATGAATTACTACTGCCCTTAATACTTTTGAATCTTTGCAAAGCTACATCTTTATTGTAATTATTGTAGTGGTTAAAATGTCAATAATTTACAGATTTTTAAGTTTTCTTGCTAGTTCTAATGTCTGAATTTTTTCCTTCTTGCTGCCTTCATTCTTTTCTTTTTTAATTTACTTATATAACTCTAAAAGAAAAAGCTCAAGGTTTACTTTCATTTTCCCTATACTTCTGATTATATTACCTGAATTTCCAAATAGTTAAGTAAAATGTAAGAATAAATAAAAATGTTTACTATGACTAAGTATCAATCACATTTTTGGTAATATTATCTAAGTTTCCCAAATCTTTTATTCAAGAACTATTTCTATTTGGTGAACATCGCTTTCATTCATTGTCATTAAAAGTAACTATTTTTCTTCAATCTTTATCACCATCTGGTTTCATTGTTTTTAACTACAGAAGAATGTTCATTGAGATCCTTTTTCTTTTGCTCATTCACTCATACTTAACTAAAAGGAGATGGTGAGCATGGATATCTTGGAAGAATGACTATAAAACTTGGTCCGCCTTTTATCATTTTTACATTCTGCTAGTCAAGAAAGTACTTATATCATGACAAAACCAAAAGAGAAAAAAAAACAACATCTACAGTGAAAAATTAATCTTTCACTCATCTAGTCAACTAGCAGTGTCTGATCCTGAGATGCCTCCTACTATTCTTTAAACGACAGGTAATATGTGTATCCTATTTATGTTAAGCTACTCAGAAATGGGCAGACAGCTTAGGACACTGAACATGGCTTCAGTTATATCTAGTCAGATGAGCAGTACCAGGCATACAAAAGGTATTCAGCAAACAAATGTAATAAGGGAATAAAAGTGGGGCTTAATATACAATAGGCATTATCACTCATGTAAATAGAGCCAAGACTTATTCTATTCATGGAAAAAAAAGCTATTAAATGTACCCTGGTTCCTTCTTGACCATATTTTATCAAGTATAACTGCATGGAAAAGCAAGAATTACATATGTAGCAAGCGTAACTAAGTAAGCAATATTTACAGAGATGTTAAGAAACTATAAGGACGGTTAAGGACTATATGGACAGTTGGCCTATGAAAGAAACTTATACAGAACTCTTTGACTGATTCAGGCAAATTTTTTTGTTTTTTTGAGAGGCAAGGTCACATGTAACCCAATCTGGCCCTGAACTTCTGATGCTTCTGCCTCTACCAAAGTGATGGAATCCTACTGCCACATCTGATTGGTTTGAGCAGACATTTAACATATTTTTTTGTATGTGTATGTATGTGTAAGACTAAAAAATTCTAAATGAACCAAAAGTTGGCCTGGTTCACAATAATTATAAAATAACCCACTGTGTGCTGAGTACTGAATTAGAACCTTGTTTGATTTAATTCTATTTGACAAAACAGAGTTTCAAACTCCTTAGAGCTTACTGCCACCTAATAGGGGGAAAAAAGAGGATACAGCATTTCCTCCATCTCCTATTGCTAGGTTTTCATGATTATTACTACCATTTATTATAGTTTTAACTATCTAATGATTTATTCTGAGAGGATATAAGAAAAATAGGCCATGGATTTTCCATCTAGGGAACATAGCCATAATTAAAAAGGCTGCTCAAACTAGGTCTTTTTCATAAAGCTATTTCCCCTTCATTAGACATATCACAGAGAAAGCAAAAGAATGGTTGAAGCTGAACAACTCAAAGGTATCCACAGAAAAAAACACATTAGAAATCTACATAACAAGAAAATGCAAGTGCACGAGTCTATTCAGACTCAATTACTATACCTCGTTCTGAGGCGTTGAGTTATCCACCAACATCACATGGATTAGTCTGGGATCTACCGACTTGATCTCACCATTCTATGGCAGCAGAATAACAGAACATATGAAAAAAGGTGCAAGCATTATTTAGTACCTTATCCATGTACTAAGACATAATTAAGCATTTTCTATATCTATATAGATATCTATTTACTATTTCTACTCCCCTACTAGAAAAAACTTCTGAAAAGAGAGCGAAAACATTCAAATATTTGTTAAGGGCTGGAGAGATGGCTCAGTTGTTAAGCCTCTGCTGCCTTGAAAACAGAAGGACCTACATTCAGATCCTCAGATCCCATGTAAAAATCCTGGGCGGAAATGGCATTGCTCTCTGATAGGAGGGAGGGAGAGAGGGGAGGGAGGGAAAGAAAGAGAGACACCTATACACAACTACACAGGCAAAAAAAAAAAAAATCAAATATTTGTTAAATGAATGAATTAAAAGAAATGAATTCAAGTGTATCTTTTTAAGGGATATTTGTTTCAAATTTTGTATCTCTAAGCCAACAACCATTAAGTCATTCAACTACTAAAGAAAAAAAAGGAAGCAAACTTCACAGAAATGCAATGTTTGTTGTGTTTATCTTTTTTTTTTCTTTTCATGTGTTTGTGTGTAGAAAACCAAGATTGCAGTTGATGATCTTACTCAATTGTTCTACTACCTTATTCTTTGAGGCAGGGTCTCTCAATCAATCTAGATTCTTTCCTTATTCTGAGAATCCTGTCTTCACCTTCCAAGGCTGGGGATTACGGGGAAGGCTACCAGGCCCACCTGGTATTGGTGTGTGCTCTGGAGATCTGAACTCTGATTCTTTCGGTTGCCTGGCAAAAGTTTTAATCACTGAGTTATCACCCTGGTCCTGGGTTATCTTCTGACCTACAGATTATACACTAAGAAATTCATTCTAATAAATAACGAGTGTTAAAAAAATTCAAGTATGTTAATTATACTGATATTTGTATTAGTGAAAATACTGGTGATGATTTAAATGTTTCTTAATTTTAGATTAAATTAGTTATATGTCCGATAGTATAAAATGTACTTAAAGGGAGGAATCAAACCTCTATATTGGCACATAAAGATGTTTGCCATATATAATTAGGTATAAAAGGTGAATTATATATACATATATATCATCTCATTTATTAAGTATAACATATGCCATAGAAACAGATTCTATATAGACACAAATACATAAACAGAGTTTAAGTAACGTGTCCCTGTGGAGGCCCAAGGGTGATTTTGGGACTCATCCTGGATTACTTCTACCTACTTTTTGCTTCACTGTGGAATTTCCCAGGGTTTGCACACCAGGGCCAGAAGTGCAGGCCTCTGCCTTTTCTACCTGATGTTTTTAGGTGGGACTTGGGATCCAAATTCAGGTCCTTCCACTTGCAAGGCAGAGCCATCTTTCCAACCCAATTATTAATTTTTCCCTGATGTGTGTCTGTGTGTATCAGAAGGCATTGTGTGTGCTTGTAGAGGCCCAAAGGTGACATCAGGGATCACCTTGGATTGCTTCTACCTTTTCTTTGCTTTGCTCTGGAGCTTCCAGGTTCCACTTTGCTGGATCAAAAGTATAGGGTGCTGCTGTTTCTACCTGGTATTTTTATGTGGGATCTGGAATCTGAACTCGAGATCTTCTGCTTTTGAGGTAGAGGTTAAATCCCTGAGCTATCATTCCAGCCCAACTTGAAAATTTTAAATGAAGTTACTTTAACAACTATTCAAAATCTTACTAACATTAAGTACATAAAATCTCTTATGCTTATATTTTAAATGAAGGCTAAGAGTAAACCTGAAAACAACTCATAGGCATCATAAACATATATTATTTGTCAGCTCAAAACACTCAATTACTGCTCCTAAATAGTTTTTCATTCATCATTAAATAGTATATTCTTTGTTTACTTCTTAGGAACCCCCCCCCAATATTTTTGGATACAGAGGTAGAACAATTTAGAAGCAAACACTGACTAGTTTTTCTTTGTGTGAGAGGATGTGCCATCTTATACGTATGAAAGTAGAAGACAGCCTTTGGATGTTGCTCTTTCACCTTTGGATGTAACCTTGCTTGAAGCATGTCTCTGCATTGTTGCTATATAAGCTATCCTGGCTGGACCAAGAGATTCTTGAAATCCTGAGGTCTGTTTCTCATTTTTCCACAGGCAGGAAGGATTACAGATGCTAACTATATTGCAAGGTTTATGTGTGAACTAGAGACCTAAAGTTTGGTCCTCATGCTTGGGTAGAAAGTGCTTTACCCACTGACCCATCTCTCTAGCCTGTTCTCCCCACCCCCAAATGCTAGGATTATAGGTGCATACTACAGGCAAGCCCGACAGCCAGCAAATCCCAGCAAACCAGTCTTTGCTCCCCACAGCTGCCCTATAGGCAGCCACACCTGACTTTTTTATTTAGGTGCTGAGGATTTACACTCAGGTCTTTATGCTCACACAGCAATTACTCTTACTCACTAGGCCGTCTTCCTACCCCTTGCTGATTAGTTTTTCTTAGATAAGTAATATGATAAATATCACATTTGTGAAATGTTCAGATTTCAGTGTACCTTTGTTTATTTTTTTCTGTGTGTGTACATCAGTGTGGTACCACTATGTGAAGATATATATGCACATATATATGTGCATGTAGAGGCCTGAGGTTGACATCAGGTGTTTTCCTCCAAATGCTCTCTACTTAATGAGGCAGTGTCTCTCAATGAATCCAGAGGCTGCCAATTGGCTAGCCAGCTGTCCTGAGGATCCTCTGTATTTGCCTGCCAAGTACTGAAATTGAAGAACTGTAGATGTCTTCTATGCCTCCCTTGCTTTTTACATAGGTTCTGAGTTTCCAAATCTGTCATCAAGCTTGTGTACCAAGTCCCTGAGCCAAGTACACTGAGCCATCTCCCTTGTCTTCTTTTATGCTTTTTGCCTCTTTTTTCTTTTTCATGTGTATGTATATGGGGTTTAGGCATGTGTATAAATATGGATGAGTGCATATGTCACATATTGATGTGCATGTGAAGGCCAAGGATGACATCAAGAATCATCTTTGTCTCTTTTCTCCCTTATTGTTTTGAACCTAGGTCTCAAATCTAGAGCACACCACTAAAGTCAGTCTGGCTAACAAGGTTGCTCTGGGAATTTCTAAGTTTTGCCTTCAGAGGCTGGAATTAAAGACAGACCACCATATATTCTTTGAACTAGTAATCCTTTTCCCTCAGCTTCCCGAGTGCTGGAATTACAGGTGTGGATAGTACTTTAGAGTACTTTCACATATTACCTCAGCACTCAAAACAATGATGTAAAGTCAGTGGGGGTTTAATTCACAGAAGAGAAGAGTGAGGTGAAAAGAAGAACATTATTCCTCAGATCATATAAACATCAAGTAAACAGAACTGGGTACAGAACCAAGTTACAGATACTGAAGTATTCGTTATACCATTCTCATTAAAGTGATCTCTAATAGAATGAAAGTGTTACCTCAGTTAAAGACACTTCCATGAGACGGGAGATGGAGTCCTGATGGTTTACAACACCATACAGCCAACCGTCTTCCCCTTCTGGCTGGTATATTTTGACCCTGTGACCTTGAACACAGTAGGGACCTAAAAGAGAAATCAGTCAGAATTAAGCTTTCTTTTTTTTTGCTAAGTTGCATTTCAAACTATTGAAGGAAAGACTATGAGGTAAATATTTGCATGGGAAGACTATGAGGTAAATGTTTGCATGTTCTGTGCAGAGCTGGTTAAAGGAACAATTCATGTTTTACAATATTCAGTGATATTAAAAAGAAACTTTTTTAAAATTTTTTATTTATTTTTATTTATTTTTTATTATTATTTATTCAACTGTGTGCATGTGCGTATGTATGTGTGCGCGCGTGTGTCTGTGTGTGTGTGTGTGTGTGTGTGTGTGTGTGTGTGTGTGTGTGTAGAACCACAGACAAATTCGCGAACCACCATGGACGCCTCCACCTCCTTCAGCCCCGGGATTCACAGGCTCCGCCCTACCAGGACCAGAAGCGCAGGCCGCCCCCGCTTCTGCCTGGCGTCTATATGTGGGATCTGGGATCCGAACTCAGGACCTTCCGCCTGGAAGGCGGAGGCTTAACCCCTGAGCCACCTCTCCAGCCCAAGAAACTTTTTTTAAAGCTTAGCGATCTTTGTAAATTTTTAAGAATTTCCAGGGTCCTAAATCTACCACTTCTCTACTTAATATTCTGGAAAAATATAGGTAGAGAAAGAATTTATAAATCAAAAACTATAAATAACATGAAAATGCACTCAGTTATTGGACATGTATATGAAAAAATTAGGCAACCAGACTGGGCATTGTGACTAACACCTGTATTTCAGCACTCAAGTCCAAAGGCACCCTAAGCTACAAAGCAAGATTGCTCCCCCCCCCCGCAAAAGGCACTAAGTTGTAAATGGTATTATATTTCTATTATATGTTAAACAATTACAGAAATGATATAAGATCATTAATACTGTGATAGCTAATTTTCAATACAATTGTGTAGAGAGATTAATTTATGAAGTTTCTAGATTCTCCACTATTAATAGTTTGAATACTAACACTGTCTTTCTAGAAGAGAGTTTAAAATACACTACTTTATCAATATGTAACGTTACTCTGCAAATCACCTATGCCACCAAGAGTTTCTTTCTCACACATATCACTGTACACTTATGTCTGTGCAGTTAAGTATTATTAATATCATATTAGAAGATATTTATACTCAACATATATTCCTACCTAAAATTCTGACCACTCATTTTTCTTTTCTACTATCATTTTTTTCCTTATTTCCTTTTTTCCTTCACAGAATTCTCACCCCCAATTTGACATGTGGTTTCATGCAGCCCAACCTGATTTCAAACTCACTTTGTAGCCCAGGCTACTGATCATCCTTCCTCTACTTCCCAAGTACTGGCATGACAGAAATGTGTCATCTTGCCCAGCTGTATATGTAGGTTCTTAATTATTCAGTATCATTTTATCCTGATATTTTTCTTTCCCAATATGTTAATTTTCTTACCTTTACCTGTTTAGGTTTATTTTGACAAAAGAGATCAAAGGACATCTCTTCACTGAAAATGTTTACCATGAGTTCCAGAAAGGAAGAGGAGTAGACATTAGACTTAAATAGGATATTCTTTGTGTAGACTCTACTAAACTTGCATCTGATATAACTGGGGATGTAACTCAGAGGAGTACCTATTTAGGATGTGAAACTTCAATCCCTTGTGCTATAAAAATAAAAATACTAAGAAACACTCACAAAAACAAAAAAATCAATTTGAATCTCCATTTTGTTGTTGTAACTGTTCTTTTTCTTCCACTTTCCTTTCTGTCTATGGTGAAGATGGAACCTTAAACCTTGTATATATTACACGAGCCTCCAACCACTGACTAAACTCCTAACATCTCTTTCTTGGTTCTTAAATATGCTATTAATGTGAAAAGGTCCATGGATGGATTGTACTTTGTTCTCTAAGTTGTTATGAGTTGATATTTAACTTAATATATAGTAACTCCTTATTACTTAAAAGATGAGTTTAAGGACATTAGACTACTTGTTCTTACCTCGACTGAATATCTCTTGTAGCTTCTGATCACCAATCAAAGCATTAACTGTTTCTCTCAATGCAGTATGCTCTAAAAGAATTTGGTTTTGGACATCTGTTCCCATCTGGTCAAGACAAAAGGAAAAGGTGCATGACAATTAATACCTAACTAAGAAAAAAAAAAAAAAAATACACTGAAGAGCTCTCTATCAACACTTGTCAAAAACACCTGTATTCATTAGGATGCATTGAATATCATATACTCTTTCTGCAACAGAACAGGATAGTAAAGGTTCTGAGAAGTCACACACAAAAGAAATCCATTTAATCCAGAGCCTCCCATACATATTGGACCCCAAATTACTTTATTCCATGTTAATTTTCATGCTGTTTTAGTATCTATCCAAATTTGATACTACACTTGATCTTAGCCAAAAGGCCGAGAAGCGATCTATCCAAATTTGAATATAATCTCATATAACACTAAAATTATAAAACAAATAAAGGAAGGCTGTTGAGGATTAATGCCTGATGAAGGAGGAAAAAACAACAAAAGAAATTATTAGTAATATTTTATAAAACAATTTAGGAAATACTGGTCTTGATTGGCCCTCTCTCTCTCTAAAGGACCAAATGTCCTTTAGAATCATCCTGGATTGCTTCTACCTCATCTTTCTTGCTTTGGGATTTCCCAGGCTCTGCCTGGGATTTTTACGTGGGACCTGGAATGTGAACTCAGATGTTCTGATTTTGAGACAGAGTCTCAGCCCCTGAGTCATCTCTCCAGTCCTTAGCTTTCTTAACGATGAGTTAAGAGTAAAACTTTGACAAGTCTTCTGTTTATTAACTGTAAGATAGCAAGCCTTACAAATGAGAGGAAAAAGAAGAGGAAATATCTTGGTTTTTCAAATTTTATTTTGTTTCTTTGGGGGGTATGTATGTATAAAAGGGCTCTTGAGTATGTGCACACTGTTCTACCTCCTTTTTGTTTTGCTCTGGGGATTGCTGGGTTCTGCCTTCCAGGGCTGGAATTGCAGGCCACCCCATTTACACACACACACACACACACACACACACACACACACACACACACACGCGCGCGCGTGCGCGCCCGCACATTCAGTACTAATCCCTTCTTCCCTCCTTTCCCCCTCCCTCCATATTCCTCCCTTCCCTTCACCAATTCATTCCACTCCCTCCTACCGTCATATCTGGCTGCTTCTATGAACCCCAGGGTTCCCTTGGGTTGTCTCCTCTTGTGGGGGTTCAGTCTCTGTGGCATACCAAGTTATCCCTCATCAGATTATCCCATTGATAGGGGCATTTTCCTTCACTCATCCAGCTCCAGTCCCTAAGGTTTCCATTGTATATTCTTATCTCTCCTGAGTTCCTCCTTGTAATCTAGAGGGAATGTTGGCATGTCAGTCATTATGTAGGTCTGGTAAGGGCAAGTCTCACTGCAGTGAGTTCTTGGATGCTGTAGTCTTGCCTTGAATGGAATGTCTTGTTCAATGATGGATCTTCCCATCTTTATGTTATTACAAATCTCACTGTCCCCTCCTTTACAAGATTCCTTAAGTCTTAGGATGGGGAGAGAATGCTCACCTGATTCTGGGTGAGCATTGCAGAATGCTGTATTCTGCATTATAGCTAGCACTTGCTGTCCACTTCGCTGATCTTTTACTGGCGTAGGCTCTATCCTGTCAGGGTGTTGAGATTGTTTACCTCTGCTGTAGAAGAAGACTTTTAGGCTGAGTGCTAAGTGTTCCTCAAATCTATAGGCAAATAGTAGCTATTTACAGAGCAGTTTGGTGTACCTTCTTCCTACCTATAGGATCACTGATTATTGTTCCCTATTGATCTATTTCCTTCCCTTTTTTAGATTCTTGTTCAGTTAACAGTAACAGGAATGTGTTCCATTCTGAAAGCAGGTCTTGAGTTCAATCAGAAAGCTGTTGGTTGTCTCCTTGATACTCATGCCACTATTACACTGGTGGTTACCTGATTTTTCTTGCAGCTGGGAGAGGCCAGAATGAAGCAAGAAGGAGGTAGAAGCAATCCAGATGATTCCCAAAGTCACTTGCAAGTTGATTTTTCTTGCAGTCGATGAGGCCTGTGAGGATTTTTCTCTCCCCAGTAGCTTCTGTAGTATGCCATGGTACTGTGTAAGCTATCTAGCAAGGAGTAAATTCTCAGACCAGTTCCATTGATGTATTTTGCCCATATTCTGTGATCCATTTTTGTTGCATTTTTAGTAATAGGGTCTTCCTGGCTTTTTTTGGAGAACAACCAAGAAGAATGGCAAAAGCCTGTATTTTTTGGAGGCCTTTGAGATCTCTCTGACCAACATTTTATCAGTTAGTGTCATTCCTGTTATTTCTAATTGTCACTAGGTACTAAATGGATCAGCTCTTTGTTTTTTGTTTTGCCCTGTTTTCCTCACTCTGTGCTCCTCTGCATAGGAGCAGCCCACTCTTGTTCCTTTCTTTAAAAGACTTTTAAAAAAATCTATTTTATATTTAATATTATATATTAATATATTAAATATATAATAACATATTACAATAACAAATATGTTAAATAAAAGATTTAATATTAATAATATATAATTAGCATATGAGGTTCCTATGGGGTTACCTTCCACAATCTTAGGATTTTTCTATAAGTTCCTCTGTCTCTGTCACCCCCATTTCTGCCTGGCATTTTTATGTGGGATCGGGGATCTGAGCTCAGGTGCTTTTGCTTTTGAGGCAAAGACTTTAACCCTTGAGCTATGTCTCCAGCCCAAGAAATATCTTTCCTTTTAAAAAAGACTCTTGGGCTGGAGAGATGGCTAGGGGTTAAGACTCTGCCTCACAAGCAGAAGGTCCCATGTAAAAATGACAGGCAGAAACGGCGGTGGCCTGCACTTCTGGCCCTGGGTAGTATAGCCTGGGAGAGGCCAGAATGAAGCAAGAAGGAGGTAGAAGCAATCCAGATGATTCCCAAAGTCACTCTTGGTCCTACACACACACACACACACACACACAAATTTAAAAGACTCTTAAAGCACTATTAACTTAGTCCTTTTCTTTATAACTAAAGATGCACCTAAAGTCTACAACACTTTGTCCTGCTGGGGACTAGCCCATAAGTGTTCCACTTTACCTACCACTAAGGTAAACAGAGGTCATTCTAGACTCAAGTTATATCAGCATTCAAGTCAGAAGCACTTTTCTTTTTTTTTTTAATTTTTTTTGTATTATTATTTATTCAATTGTATGTGTGTGTGTATGTATGTGCGTGCGCATGTGTGTATGTGTGTGTGTAGAACCACGGACGAATTGGGAACCACCATGGACGCCTCCACCTCCTTCTGCCCTGGGATTCACAGGCTCCGCCCTACCAGGACCGGAAACGCAGGCCGCCCCCGCTTCCGCCCGGCATCTATACTGGGATCTGGGATCCGAACTCAGGACCTTCCGCCTGCAAGGCGGAGGCTTAACCCCTGAGCCACCTCTCCAGCCCCAGAAGCACTTTTCTGAAAGAACCTTTGAAATTGTGTTGTTGTTTTTTTTTAAACTTATTTTTGGGTATATAGGTGTGGATGTGTATGTTTAGGTGTATTCAGAAGAGGGCACTGTATATTCCTATGGAGGCCTATCTGGATTGCTTTACTCCTTATTGCTTTGCTCTAGAGTTTCCCAGGTTCCACCTTCCAGGGCCAGAGTTCAGGCCACCAGGCAGAAAGCTAGCCATTTCTGCCATATTTGTACATGGATTCTTGGAATCTGAACTCAGGTCCTTTTGCTGTCTGGACAAAGGTTTAATCTCTGTAGTAGTTACTCTTTTTTTTTAAATTTATTATTTATTCAATTGTGCGTGTGTGTGTGTAGAACCACGGAGGAATTTAGGAACCACTGGAACCACCATGGGCCGCCTCCACCTCCTTCTTGCTTACTCTGCCCCGGGATTCACAGACTCAGCCTTACTAGGACCAGAAACGCAGGCCACCCCCGCTTCCGCCCAGCGTCTATACGTGGAGTCTAGGATCTGAACTCAGGACCTTCCGCCTACAAGGCAGAGGCTTAACTCCTGAGCTACTTCTCCAGCCCTGTAGTATTTACTCTTTAAATATTGCTGTGAAAGAACACTCCAAGCCAAGCAACTTAAGGGAGAAAGGGAGATTTATTCAGCTTACAATTCCAGAGGGGGAGATATAGTCTTTCAAAGTGGAGGCAGCATGGCTGGCTGGCCAAAGCTAGAGGAGGTTACCTCACTGCAGACATCTTGGAGACTAAGAGCTGCCAGACTGCTTACCGCAAAGGCAGACTTCTGGAAATAGGACTAATCCACCTCAAGGCTCCAACAAGGCTCCACCTCTCAAGATGCCATGACCTTGCCAAACATATGAGACTGTGGGGGACACATTTCAAACCATAACAATTTCTGAGCTATCTCTCCAGCCCCAAAACTTTACTTTGGGGTAACTATAGAGGATCAGGGGTACACAGAAGAGGAACTAGTCCCAGCGATCAAATGTACTTTTTTTTTTTTTTTCAAATGTACTTTTGAAAGCAGAAAAATTTAAAAAAAACAAGAAAGGGCTGGAAAAATGGCTCAGGGGTTTAAGACTCTGCTTCACAAGCTAAAAGTCCTAAATTCAGATCACAGGTCCCACATAAAAAAAGCAGAAGGAACTGGCGAGGCCTATACTTCCAGCCCTAGTGGGCAGAACCTGGGAAATCCCAGAGCAAAGTAAAAAGAAGGTAAGCAATCCAGGATGATTCACAAAGTCACCCTTGGTCCTTCACAGGAACACATGGTGCCCTCAGATACACAGATATACACACACACATACACACACACGCACACGCACACATTAAATAAATAAAGTTTTAAAAAAGTACAAAGGCTCATCAACTTATGAGATCTACAAGTTGCAATAAAAATCACCATGGCAACAGGTGACCACCAGTATAATAATGGCATGAGCATCAAGGAGACAACCAATAGCTTTCAGTCTGGACTCAAGATTTGTTTGTCAGGATGAACACATTCTTGTTACTGTTAACTAGAACAAGAACCTATAAAAGGGAAGGAAATAGATCAATAGGGAACAACAACCAATGATCCTATAGGTAGGAAGACAGTACACCAAACTGCTCTGTAAATATGTTATTATACCCGCAGTTTAGAGGAACAGTCAGCACTCAATCTAGAAGTTGTCTTTTATATAGAGGTAGAGGATCTCAAAACCCTGGATGGTATAAAGCCTAGGGCAGTGGAAGAGCAGAAGTGGACAACGATGGCCGCCAGAATGCAAAGTACTGGTGATCATGCAATGCTTACCCAGAATCAGGCCAACCTAATCTCTCCCCCTCCTAATGCCTTGAGGAACTTTGTGGAAGAGGGGGTGGTAAGACTGTGAGAACCTAAAGATGGGAAGGTCCACCACTGAACAAGACACTCCACTCAAGGCAGGGCTGCTCCATCCAGGAGCTCACTGCTAAGGAGACTTGTCCTTAGCAGCTCTGCATAACTGACATACCAACCTGCCCCATAGACTATCGAGCATCTTAGGACAGATCAGTACAGGCAATGGAAATTTTGGGGACTAGGGCTGCATAAGTGAAGGGGAAGCCACCTGGTATGCCACAGAGGTCTGAACCCCCACAAGAGGAGACAAGCCAGAGGGAATCCTGGGGCCCATAGAAGTAAACAGGCAGGAGGGTAGGAAGGAGTGGGATAGACTGATGAAGAAAGGGGGAATGAGAAGGGGGAGAGGAGGAAGGCAGGAATAATAATATTACTCAATATGCTTGTAAAACTAGGAAAAAATAAAAATATTATTAAATAAAAGAAAAGTGCAAGGGAAATTTTCTAGAGAAATGAAAAGTAAAATTGAAAGAAAAGAATAAATACCTGTATTTATAACAACAAAGAAATTAGCAAGAAGATAAAAAACAGGTTCAAAATTAAACAGGTGTAAAATACCTGGAACAAATGGAGCCCATTAGCATCTGACAGGAAGCGAAGCTCTCGATCCACGAGATATTCAATTGGCACCACAGAACCCAAACCCAGTTTATCTACCAGGGGAGTGAAAGTCTGTGAAGGACAATGACAAGAAATCAATTAGAATTTGGAAATAAAAATAAGTAACACTTCACTTGATCGGTAAGAACCCCAAGAAAAAAATTTTGGAGGACACAGGATAACAAATCTCTGTTAAATTGCTTCAGTAACTTCAGAATAAAAAAATGTACTAAGCACATTTTAGTAAGTTCTGAAGACTTTAGCTACAGGTCAACACTACAATTGTAATATAGGAGGAAAAATCTAATTGTTCATAGCCAATAAAAGTAACTTGTAGGGGGGCTAGAGAGATGGCTTATGGGTTAAGCCTCTGCCTCCCAAACAGAAAGCCCTGAGTTCTATCCTGGATCTCATGTTAAAATGCCAGGCAGAAATGGAAGTGGCCTGGGGTTGGGGATTTAGCTCAGTGGTAGAGTGCGTGCCTGGCAAGCACAAGGCCCTGGGTTCGGTCCCCAGCACCGGAAAAAAAAAAAAAAAAAAAAAAAAGTGAAAAAAAAAAAAAAAAGAAATGGAAGTGGCCTGAACCTCTGACCCTGGAAAGTAGAGCCTGGAAAACTCCAAAGCAAAAAGCAAAAGGAGGTAGTATAATCCAAAGTGATTTCCGAAGTCACCCTTGGGCCTCCACAAGCACACAGTGTCTTTTTATACAAAATTTAAAAATTAAAAAAAAAAGTCACTGCTGGGGTTATAGGGCATAGCTCACTTATCTATCATTGACAGAACTTGGGAGGATGTGGATTGTATCTCCAAAACCTCAAAAACAAACAAGCAAAAAGACCAAAAGAGGGCTGGAGAGGTGGCTCAGGGGTTACGCCTCTGCCTTGCAGGCGGAAGGTCCTGAGTTCGGATCCCAGATCCCATGTATAGACCTCGGGCGGAAGCGGGGGCGGCCTGCACTTCTGGTCCTGGTAGGGCGGAGCCTGTGAATCCCGGGGCAGAAGGAGGTGGAGGCGTCCATGGTGGTTCCCGAATTCGTCCGTGGTTCTACACACATGCACACGCGCGCGCATGCGCGCGCGCGCGCGGGCACATACATATGCACACACGCACAATTGAATAAAAAAAAAAAAAAAAAAAAAAAGACCAAAAGTAGTCAACGTCATTTTGGAGATGAGACTATAGCTTAGTGTGAGGGCTTGGTTTGATCACCAGAGTGGCATAAAATGGGCATGGTGGGTGGCACATGCCCATAATCTCAGTATTAAAAAATAAAACAAAAATAAAATAAAGGGAGTTGGACATGGTAGTATATGCCTGGATCAAAGCACATGGAGAGAGAGGCAAAAGTTCAAAGCCAACTTGTGCTACAAGTTAGAAGCCAACCTGGAGTACTCAAAAATAAAACAAAAATAAAGGGAGTTGGACATGGTAGTATATGCCTGGATCAAAGCACATGGAGATAGAGGCAAAAGTTCAAAGCCAACTTGTGCTACAAGTTAGAAGCCAACCTGGAGTACATGAGGTCCTGAATCACTACCAAAACCCCAAATAAATAAAAACCACTTACCAGGGCTGGCCATTGTGCAATTGAGACACGAGTGCCTTGCAGAAGGATCGGGTCCTTCCGAGGTGCCCAAACAAGTGATCCTTCCAGCAGAAGTGCAATAACTTCTTCGGCATGAACTTTAACCCAGGAGTGTTGCTTCCAGTTACAGCCATCAAATTCTACAAAAATCTGCAAAAACAGGTAAAAAACAATTTGGAAGTCACATTGGAGAAATGGTACAGTGGTAATTAGGCAGTTTTAATGCAGTCATGCTGGGCTAGTGTTTGAAGGTCATCCCCCATTGCTGGAATTACCCTGAAGGAACACATCCTATTAATCTGGAGGCCCTGACTCTAATCCTTCACAGAGATAAGGTAGCTAACTTCCCTCAATCCTCTGTCTATGAAAGGATAAAGAGATTAGTTCTCCATTGTAGATAAACACGACTATGAGCTTCTGGCTCAAGATCAACTGGGTTGGGCCCCAATATGAACAAACCAATGAGATGTAAAGGACCAAAGTCCAATCAGATTTGCAGAAACTGGAGCTAATCAATGAGGAAATGCCACTTTTCCTAAACCTATAAATAATCCTGACCCTGGTAGCCATCTGTGGCTTCCCTGTCCTTTGTAGAACTCCATGTTTGGAGTTCCTTTTATTTCCTTTCCCCCTCATGGATTCCATGCCTGGAGTCTGCCTGTTCTTGGTGGCTTTCCTGCCCCTTGTGGAGTCATGTCCTTGAGTTGCATTCTTTCTCTCTTCTAATAAACTGTACTTAATCCTCTTGAAGTGTTCTCCCTTCAATTTCCAGAACACACAAAAACCTCCCTCCCAATCACTCCCCCACCAAACATCTTAGCCAGTTCAATCAGGAGATTGACTTCATATGAGTAACACAAATATAATCCCTCTTATTTTGAACAGAATACTAGGAAAAATTCATTACCTCCTTTCAGAAGTAATTTTTATCCATCCCCCCCAACTCCCAGACCAGGTCTTATGCATCCTAGCCTGCCTAATGCTGGGAATAAGGACATGTGCCACCACATGTATCTTTATGTAATGCTTGTAGATCAAACCCATAGCTTTGTGTGCATTAGGCAACCACTCCACTTGTAAAAGTTCTTGAAAGTGATCTCAACTGGTTTGAAATGAGTTGTCCCACACGAGCTCATTCATGTATTTGAATCTTTTGTTTGGGAAAGTCATGGCACCTTTAGGAGGTGGAGCTTTACTGAAAGAAGACAATCACGGAGGATGAGTCTTAAGGTTGAATAGCCCCAATCTACTTCTGGGAGAGATCGGCTCTTGCAGTTTTTGTAGCTCTAAGCCTTCTTGATAGAGGTGACTTAGGCCACTTCCAGCTTCTGCCAGTCAGACATGCCTTTTCCACTATACTGGAGTATACCTCCCCTCTGAAACCATAAACTGAATAAATCTTCCTTTCTTCCTCAAGTTGCTTGACTTTGAATGGTGTGTCATAGCAAAAGAGAAGAGTAAGTGCTGCAATAAGAAAGTGATCTGGGCTGAAAGAGCTCAGCAAGTTAAGGTAACTGCTCACAAACCTAGCAACCTTAGTTCAATACCTGGAAGCCTATGTGGTAGAAGGAGAGAACTGATTTCTGAAAGTTGTTCTTTACCTGTGTGTCATGGCATGCATGCATGTTTTCTCTGTTTCTCTCTCTCTCTCTCCCCCAAAAATGAAAAAAAAGTGATCTACAATAAATGAATCTATGTTCTAATTAATGTTATATTTAGTTTTGGCTTTATGAATTCTGACTTCTGGACACAATTCAGTATTGTATGAAAGGCAGCATAGCTGGTGTGGTGGTGCATACCTATAATCAAGGAACTAGAGAGACTGAAGCAAGAGATTCACAAGTTCAAAGCTAGTTTGGGTACTGACTGCATAAACCAGGTTTGCTGGTACATGTCCAAAATTCCAGAAACTGAAGAAGGCATGAAGACCAGAAACTCAAGGTCATACTTGGCTACACAGGGAATTTGAGTCAAGCCTATTACACATAAGATCTTCTCTCCTCCCCCAAAATAAAAGGAAAAGGAAGAAAAAAAAAGCCAACACAAGAATCCTATTATGAATTTGAAAACATCAGGAAAAAGGTAAAATACTTAGGAACCAATTTTCAAGTAATTTAAGGACAAAGGATATAGAATAAAGGGTTTAACTTGAAAATGCTCATGTAATACATTCTGGGATGAACTTACATCTCTGAGCTAAGGATAAGAATTTGTTTGGAGAGCACATGGAATGTGGACAATGTATGCATGTTTGCTCAACAATAAGACATCTGGCTACATACAGCACTGTACCTTAATTTCTAGAGTCAAAGCACACACACACACACACACACAAAACTTCAAATCAAAATACATAGAGCACAAACTCTTAGTAGATCAGGCAGAAAGGATATAAACAAAACAAACAGGCAGGGGAACAGTTGAAGACGTAGCTCAGTTGACAATAGCATGCATGAAGCCCTTGGTTGAATCTGCCTTGCAGGCGGAAGGTCCTGAGTTCGTATCCTAGACCCCAAGTACAGACGACAGGCGGAAGTGGGGGTGGCCTGCGTTTCTGGTCCTGGTAGGGCGGAGTAAACGAGGAGGAGGTGGAGGCGTCCATGGTGGTTCCCAAATTCGTCTGTGGTTCTACACACACACACACACATACACACACATACATACATACACACACACGCATATACGCACAATTGAGTAAATAATACAAAAAATTTTTAAAAAAGAAGCTGAACCAGGAGGATCAGAATTTCAGGGACATATTTGTGTTATGAGAGCAATCTGGATTACATGAGTATCTTTAAAAAAAGTAAATATAACAAAATCAAAACAAAGTGCAAAGTCAATTGTAACAGGTAGACTAAATCAGAGATGACTGAAGGATGTCATAACAGGTCTAAAACAGTTCTGAAGTGGTTTTAAGAAATTTGGGGCTGGAGAGGTGGCTCAGGGGTTTAAGCCTCTGCCTTGCAGGCAAAAGGTCCTGAGTTCGGATCCTAGACGCCACATATAGACGCTGGGTGGAAGCGGGAGTGGCCTGTGTTTCTGGTCCTGGTAGGGCGGAGCCTGTGAATCCCGAGACAGAGTCCATGGTGGTTCCCGAATTGGCCCATGGTTCTACACACACACACACACACACACACACACACACACACACACACGTACAATTTAATAAATAATAAAAAAATTTAAAAAAAAAGAAATTTAACAAGTAGCAAGTATATACTACAGTTAAAGTCCAAGGAGAGATATAAAGCATTCTTAGCCAAGGTAAGTTAATATTAAAACTCTTGGGGCTAGAGAGATGGCTCAGGGGTTGTGACTCTGTCTCACAAGCAGAAGGTTCTGAGTTCGGATCCCAGGTCCCACGTTAAAAAAAAAAACCAAAAAAAAAAATATTAAAACTCTTGCTTTTCTTTAAAAATTCCCTTGAAGATTTACATGTGATTTACATTCACTTTAGTGATCTTAAAAATCAAATGAATTTTTAAGTACTCAAAAAAGAACTTTAAGACTTTTATAAAATCTGAAGATAGTACTTTGGATTCTGGCTAATTCCCCAAAGCCACTTTTACTAGAAATATGAGATTAGTCACTTATTCAATCACTCAATAAAAGTAGAATGCATTTTACATGTAGCGCTTGACAGGCCTCAGAATAGCAAGATAAATAAGGCAGGAAAGACTCACATTCTAGAAGAGACAAGAGAGGTACAGAAATTTTTACAGTGCAATGTAAGGACAGTAATAAAGACCTGAAGATGCTATGTTAGGATACATGGCACCTGTCTTGGGAAACTAGAACCCTTTCATAGAAGGGGCAGCAGAATTCACACTGGTCTTAAAGAATAAGCTGCAGGTTACAACAGAGAAACACAAAAGATCAGGTGTTTTGGGAAATAGGGGAAGGTTGCTTTTTATTTGAAAAGGACTGTACATGACACAGAAGATAAATGGATAGCAAAAGGAAATCTGTTGGGAAAGGGTCTCCTTTGGCCAGCAGAGTTTTGCTGTTTTTTTTTTTTAATTAAAAATTTAATTATACATTTTAAAATTTTTTACCAGTTCCCTCCCTCCCCCCTCCTCCCCCTCCCCTTCCCCCAGTGCCTCCCCCCCAATTCCCAGAGAGTCCTTTATTGTGTACGCCTAACTCTCCTCTGGGTCCTCCTCTCCGATGACATATAAGGACCCAGTGGCATTTCCATAAGCCCTTTCTCTTGTTCCCCTTAAGCATAAGATCACTACTATGGCTGTCAATCGAATTTTGCTGTTTTTAACATTCTCTGGGACTACCAAACTCCACTATTCTCTTTGCCTGTTATCCTGGTAAAATTATGAGACAGGGTCTCAAACCAACCCAAGATGGCTTGGATTTGCTAGGATTACAGGCTTCTTTTTTGCTTTTTCCCCCTCCTTGCTTTTTCTTCATCTTTTAAATTGTTTTGTTTATACATTTTCTTCTTTTAATTATTGATTGATCTGTTTATTCATTCTCTTTTCTATTCATTCAGCTCTTTCAAATAAGCATGGTCATTAGATACTTGGAGTCTTATGTTTATATAAGTTGTAAGAGCCACTGATAAAAGGTTAAGAGGAGACATGGCAAAATGTTTTACAAAGACAATACCATTTAGAAGAATAAGCACTCAGTTTAAACATATAATCAAAATAAAATAAAAATGGATTAATGGTGATGAAGAGAGAGGGGGAGAGAAGGAGAGAAGGACAGAGAGGGAGAAGGAGAGACTATGTCACACTACACATATGTGGAGGTGGAATATAGCTTCAGAAAACTGATTCTCTCCTACTATGTGGACTTGCATGATAGGAAACTATGCTTGCATATAGGTGTCTTTAACTATTGAGAAAACTTGCCCAAGTTACTTTTTTTTTTTTAAAGAAAGAATTAATTTGGGATCAAGCTTAGAAAATAAACTGTTGAAGAAAACTGTAGAAAAGAGATCCTTTATAAAGAAATAGTAAACATAAAAAAGCAGACTATAGGACTGGAAAGTAGACTTGGGAAGCTAGAAAAAGAGTGATAAGGGTGAGAAGGTAAAGGAAATAGAAGAGTCATTCCCAAGATTCTTAACTTTTCCAATTTTCAAATATGAACTCTACAAATAATTTCACAAAACTGTAGGATATCTTGACAGCTAAAATGGGAACCGAAGTATGTCTATACAGAATCCTGCTGTTTTCAAGTAAGGCACAATCTTCTCTTTATAGTTACTTTGAATTTTCAAGAAATAGCTTTCTATTTCCATTTTCCTTCCGACTTTTTATCACCCTGGGTGAATTAACTGTTGTTGGGTATAACTGTGAACACGTGAATAAAAATTCTGATGTATAGAGATTTTTAGGAGTTGGATCATGAAGATTTGGGCCAACTCCCCAGTGCTTACACTTTAGCGTCTTTGTGCTAGATTACTTTGTCTATAAATAGGAACAATAAGGTCCTCAAAGGATTGCTTTGAGGATTACATGAAATAAAGCCCTAAAATGCAAGACAGAGCCAGGATCCTGACAAATATTCATTCCTTCAACAAATTTATATTACTGGATCAGTAGTATAAATTAATATAGCATTTAAAACTTAAAAAAATGATGACCTATACCTGTAAACCTATCCCTCTTGGGAAGTAGAAGCAGGATGATGGTAAAGTCCTTGTTTAAATCCTGCCTTAAATAAAACATTAACAGGATAGAATGTAAAGTATATGTGTGTGTGCATATCACACACTCCCATATATTCTGAACTATGTACATTCTTGCTTTATCACTAACGGTAATAATCTTAACTCTGAACAAACGAAAAGCCTGCTCATAAAAAAGCTCATCACTGGGGCTGGCAAGACAACTGAGTTGGTAAAACTTGCAAACTTGAGTTCAATCCTCTGAAGTTCACATGGTACACATAGTGAAAGGAGAATTAAACTAAAAAACTAAAAATTATAAACTTCTGAAAGTCCTCCTTTGACCCCCATCTGTATGCAAAGGTATGCGCTTTCGCTCTTTCTCTAATTTTTAAAAAGCCCATCACTGAAGTGGGTCTGGTGATAAATACTCGAAACCTCAGCATTTGGAAGATTAAGACAGGACAAAGTTTGAGGACAGTCTGGGCCTATGCAGATACTGTGACAAAAAAAGAAAAAAAAAAAAAAAGAAAAAAAAAAAGAGGCATAAATGAATATGATTGAAGTCTATTTTATACAAGTGAAGATGTAAGGATGAACCCGTTTTTTTTTTTTTCCCTAATTAATTATTGATTTATTTGCTGAGGACTCAAGCAGAGCCAGGGCTGCCAATAGTAGGGGGGTCAGGCATGCTGATGTCCGGAATCCTGCCTTGATTCCTTTCCCATGCCATTTTTTTTCTTAAACTTACTTAATTTATTTATTTGTTTGTTTAGCGTGTGAGCATGTGTGTGTGTATGTGTAGAGAGAAATCCATTTTTTGGGCAAGTAATATATATTCACTATTTTTTTAATTAAAAATTAAATACATTACTAAAAAAAGGGGGGGGGGGAGGGCTGGAGAGATGGCTCAAAGGTTAAGCCTCTGCCTGGAAAACAGAACCTGAGTTCCTATTCCAGATCCCAAGTAAAGATGCCAGATGAAAATAGTAGTGGCCTAGAAGGTGGAGTCTAGGAAACCCCAGAACAAAGCAAAAAGGAGATAGAGCAATCCAGGATGATTCCTGTGCCTCCACAGGCACACAGACTACAGACACATATAAAAACACACGAACAAGCACAGAAAATGTTAAAAAAAATAAGAGGAACAGTTAAATTAGCCAGCCCCCCTTCTAAAATAGACACACACACACACACACACACACACACTCATAAGATCTTTTTTTGAGGCAGAGTCTCATGTAATTCAGGCTGGCCTTGATCTTGCTATGTAGTCACAAATGATCTTAAACTTTTGATATGTCTCTCCTCAGGAAGAATTACATATGGTTTTATGTGGTGCTGAAGATTAAATTCAGGGCTTCATGCAGCTAGGCAAGCCATCTACCAGCTGAGCTACCATCCCCAGACAGTGCTAATTTTTTTTTTTTTAGAAGATTAAAGTAAAGTTTATTAGAGAAGAGAAAAAACAGAACTCATTCGTGAACTCTGAGGCAGGCGCCCTTTTTAATTTTATTTCATTTCATTTCATTTGCAGACAGGGTCAACACTAGCCCAGGCTGGACTAGAAGGAACTCTGTAGCCAAGTCTGGATTTTGCCTTGGCTTACCAAATGCATGTTCCACTACCTCTAGCTTTGACTTTTTTTTTCTTTTTTTTAAAGGAAAACTTTTAAATTAAAAATTAATTACACCTCGACATGTTGCCTAGACTGATCTTGAACTCTTAGGCTTAAAAATTCTCCTGTCCAAGAGAAAATCCCACCTGATACTGTAAACCTGGTCTAAAGCCCATATATTAGAAGATCATAGGTGTAATGGGAGCATACTAATGGTGTTTTGATAGATGTGCAAGTTGTCAAACTGCCTCCTAAATATTTGTTTTTATACATAAATTAGTGCTGCTCTTAATCTTGGCCATAGAAATTTCGTTTCGTAATAGCAGTGGTTAATGAAGAAACATGTAAATAGTTAAAGTGCCAAGAAGGAGTAGCTACTGAATGCTCAGTCCTAAATGATACATTTACATCAACCCTCCCTGCAATGCTTAGGAAACATTTCCAAAGAATACACAAGCCAGAGGCTAAGGAGGAATGCAGTGAAATGCAATCTTCTGCATATGACATGGCTGTTGCACTCATGAATTCATAGCAGCTATGGTGTTACCTGTACAAGATCTAGCCAGAAAGTATTTCAGCATGGATGTGGGGGGAGCTCATGAGGCCTCCTCCTAATTTGATAGCTGCTGGGGAGGAAGAGTCTTTTGTTTATTTTAGAGTCATTTCTTCTGTGTTTCAGCTGCCTGTAGGTTGCCTGCTTGCTAGTGGTTGGCCCCACAGCCATGCGCATGTGGGGAGCACAATGGGATTCAGGAAAACAACAAAATACAGAACATGGGGTGTTCAGGATGTGGGAGAAGATATGAACAGGATACACTGCATACATGTGTGAAACTATCAAACAATAAAAGATAAAATTTTACCTTTTTAAGATAAAAATTATAAATCTAAGAAACAACCTATGATGTAAATCACAATCAACACAAGTGTAGCCATGCCTCTCAATAAAAAAAAAAACAACCAAAAACCTACAAATTAAAAAACTTAAGGACCAGTTGTAAACACCTTACAACAGAGGTCACCATAAAATTCCAAAATTAAAGAAATGAACATAAATTTAATAGGATCTCTTAAATAGTTTACTCATTAAAATAAAGTGGTCAGGGAAGACCTTGTAAAACCAAAAATAGAAAAATTCAAACCCAAACCAGGTATCATTATGCACACTTGTAATCCCAGCACTCAAGAGGTCTAAGACAAGGAAAATATTGAGAAGAGTGTTTAAGGCTAGTGAGACTGTCTCAAAAGGGGTGGAGGGAAGCAATGGAAGACAAAATACTAAGAAAGTAGAGGATCAACAAATTAGGGCGGCTTGCTATAAATATCCCTTGGCCACACCCAGTTTTCCTTGTCTAATTCTCCACAAGGCAAAGATCCTTCTTATAGTTAGTTTAGTCCCTTGAGTAGAAGAGGAGGGGCTGCTCAACTGTATAGGTATATCTCCCTCTGTATATTAATAACCTTACATATGGATTTTCAAATAGGTCTCCAGAGATTTTGGTTAATGATAGTAGGTCCTCAAGAGTCCCATTATCAAGAAATCATTGAAAACACAGAGCTCATACCCTTGTAAGACTGAGAAGCAACATCATTTTAATCACTATTAAACAGCTAGGCAGAATTCACCCATCTGGAGAACAAGAGTAAAATACACTCCATTAGTGGGAATGATGGTTTGGAGTGAGTTTAAAAACCAACCTATCAAAGGCAATAAGAAACAGAACAAGCAACAAGTGTTAATGTCCCCCAGGCTTTGAGAAAACAGCTGACAGGCATTCATCACAGTTGTCATTAAATCACCAAGTTTTTTGGTGCTTCATTTGGGATCTGTTTGTGAGGGGAAACTAAAGTGAACCAGAACAAGTTGAAGGTAAGAATCAGGTAAGTGAGAACAGCTGTTGGTAGGTTGATGAATTAGTGAAGCAAGTCCCTGCTAAATAAATGCACAATTAGGAGGAACTGTCTGACATTTAGTGGTGGCACACATCTGTATTCCTAGCCCTCCAAGAAATGAGGAGGGTCAGGAAGATCACACTAGTTTGAGACCATCCTAGTTTACATAATGAATTAAAAAACACCCAGGGCCACATAAAATTACTGGTGTACAGTGTGATTGCTGGTAGGCATACTATATACCTCTGAAATACATGGAATGTAGAGGTAAAGACAGCTTTTAAGCCAGGTATGATACTACACACATACCTATAATATCAGCACCTGGGATGAATTCTAGACTACCCTGGGCTAAGACATAACAAGACCTCCTCCCCCAATTAAATTAATTGTTTTGTTTTTGAAACAGAGCAGGACTTGCACTCTTGATTCTTCTGCCTCAGGCCTTTGAGTAGTGGCATTATAAGTGTGTACCAGCACATCTAACAACATGAATGTTTTAAAAATCTAACTGACTGCATCCAGGAACTCACTGCAATGAGACTGGTCCTTAGCAGACTTACATAAAGACTGACATACCAACATACCCCCATAGACTAGGGAAGAATCTCAGGACAGGTGAGTACATGCAGTGGAAACCTTAGGGACTAGGGCTAGATGAGCCCCTATCAGTGGGGTGGCCTGAGGAGGAGTCTCTGTGGTATGCCACAGAGGCCTGAACCCCCACAAGAGGAGACAAGCCAGAGGGAACCCTGGGGCCCATAGAAATGAATAGGCAGGAGGGTGGGAGGGAATGGGATGGATTGATGAAGAGAGGTGAGGGGGAATAGAAAGAAAGGGGAAAGGAGGAAGGCATGGATAAGTACTCAATATGCTTGTAAAACTAGGAAATTTTGGGGCTGGAGAGGTGGCTCAGGGGTTAAGCCTCTGCCTTGCAGGCAGAAGGTCCTGAGTTCAGATCCTAGACCCCAGATACAGACACCCGGCAGAAGTGGGGGCGGCCTGCATTTCTGGTCCTGGTAGGGCGGAGTTTGTGAATCCCGGGGCAGAATATATGAGGAGGTGGAGGCGGTCCATGGTGGTTCCCAGATTTTGCCCATGTTCTACACACACACACACACACACACACACACACACACACACACACACACACAACTGAATAAAAAAAACTAGTAAATTTTTAAAAATTTAGAAAATTTTAAAAATATATACATAAAATAATTAATTCTAATAATTTTATGTGTACTCCTTAGAACATTACTTATGAAATATCAAGTCACCATGAACATAAAAATATTTTCTCTCCTTTATAAAATAAAATAAAAATAAAATAAAATCTGAGCTGAGGATCACGAAGATGGTTTAGCAAGTAAAGGCTCTTGACATTCAAGTCCGATGACCCTTTAAAATTTAAGCCTGAGACTCTTTAAAGTTGATTTCTGGAACAGACAAAGATGAAAGGAGGAAACCAACTCTAGAAGTTGTTCTCTGACCTCCACAAGCATGCTATAGAACGCAAACACGCAAATACACACACACACACACACACACACACACCATACAAATACACAATAAAATGATTTTAAAAAAGTGAACTGAGCTGAACATATTGGTTAGCATCAGTAGCTCTAGCTACTACTTGGAAGGTTGAGGCAGAAGGAACACACAAGTGGAGAAGCTCACCATGATGTATGGTGGAGGAGAAATCAGTATGAGCAAACATATGAAACCCCCATCATTAAAAAAACAAACTGAAGATCGGAAAGATGATTCAGTGGGTAAAGACACTTGCCATACAAGCCTGATGACCTGAATGTAATCATTCCTAAGCCCATATGTACACCTCATACATACAAACAGTAACAAAAAAATATTAAGATGAAGTATATAAAACATTTTAGTGTTTGAAAAATTCAACCATGGCTCAGTGTTTCAAAGTAGATTTGCTACAGATAGTTAAGATGATATGTGTTCTTATAGAGGCTCCAATTAAACAGTTTACATGCTTACAAAATAAATAGAATCTCATTGCTGCTTAAAGTTATATATTTATGATTTCGGAATCAGGGTCTAGATTGCAGGCCATCCCAAGTGCTGAGATTATTGATCTACTAATATATTTTATTTACTTTAATAACAGAACATATAGTATTCCTCATATTTTTCTTTAGCTTTTAGAATTTATAGTATAATTGCCACATGGTAGCATACACCTATAACTCAGTAAAAGGACTAGTTTGAGAATACTTTAGCTATAGAGATTTTTGTGCATCTCACATTAGAGAGCAGAAAATCAAGGCTGACACTTTAAGTCACAAACTAGGAACTTTGAATGCAGTTCAGTGGTACAGAACTTGTCTTGCATATGCTCAAGGCTCTGGGTTTGATCCCTAGCACAAATCACAATTCCATTCCAATTAGAGCCAACATTGTAGATGCAAACATAAGAATAACAAGAGATTGTATACTAGAAAAATAATACTATCCTAGACTTGAGTAATAATCACATTATCTATAAACAAAATAGGAGTATTTTTTGGATCTATTCCTTCCTACCAGAAAACAAAGAAGAAATGTTGTTCTAAAAAAATAAATAAGGCAATATAGATAGATACACTTTCATCCCTCTTGGAAGACTTTCAGATAGAAGCAACATGGTACTAGGCTGGATAATGTTATTACACATCTAAAATCACAGACATTTTAGAATCAAAGAATATTTTAGAATCCATTTTATCCTGAAAGAGACATAAAAGACTAAGAAATAAACAAAGTAGATAGCTCTTATCTTTAAGTTCTGGACAGCTGAAATAGCTATGATATACATTTGAAACAAAATGGTGCTACATTTACAGGACCATTTGATTTTGCCATACTTAAAAAAATTTACTTATTTAAAATAAAACTGAGGCTGAAGAGGTGGCTCAAGGGTTAAGCCTCTGCTTCAAAATCAAAAGACCTGAATTCAGATTTCAAATGAAAACACTGGGTAGAAATGGTGATAGCCTGCACTTCTGGCTCTAGAAGGCTCAGAAAAAGGAGGGTAGAACAACCCAAGATGATTCCTGATGTCACCTTTGGGCCTTGACAGGCACACACACTGTCCTCTGATACGCACATACACACACACACACACACACACACACACACACGCACAGCAAAAAGTAAATATGAAAACTAAGGACACAAATGGAAACATTAACAAGAAGAATATGATGAATATTTATAAAGGTTTAAATGTAAGAAGTTCTTTCTAAGCAAGAAAATTTAGAAGTCGGGCTGAAGAGATGGCTCAGGGGTTAAAACTCAGCCTCAAAAGCAGAGAACCTGAGTTGAAATCCTAGATCCCACTTAAAAATGCCAAGGGGAAAATGGTGGTTGCACTTCTGGCCTTGATGGGTAGAGCCTGGGAAATCCCAGAGCAATGCACAAAAGAGGTAGAAGCAATTCAGAATGATTCCTCCTTTTGTCCTCTACAGGGACACACAGTGCCTCTGATACACACACACACACACACACACACACACACACACACACACACACACACACACGTTGAATAAATGAATGAAAATTTAAAAAGAAAATCTAGAAGTCCTTAAGAGAAAGTGTGAGAGCTATTTCCAGACCTTTAGAGAGGTAGAGATAGGAGAATTGGTGGGGCTAGAAAGGTGGGCTGGAGAGGTGGCTCAGGGGTTAAGCTTCTGCCTTGCAGGCCCAAGGTCCTGAGTTCAGATCCTAGACCCTTCATATAGCCTCAGGGGCGGCCTGCGTTTCTGGCCCTGGTAGGGTGGTGCCTGTGAATCCCAGGCAGAGTAAACAAAGAGGAGGTGGAGGTGGTCCAATTCACCTGTGGTTCTACAAGCACCCATGCACACGCACAACTGAATTTAAAAAAAAAAAGAGAGAGAGGAGAATTGGAAGATTAAGAGTTCAAGGCCAGCCCAGGGTCAAAAAATAAAGAGCTGGGGCAGTAGGTCAATTGGTAAAATGCTTGCCTAGCACTAGGTTCAATACCCAATATTATATTTGAAAGAAAAATGGAATCTTGAGCATTTTAACGCACTTCCTTTTTCCTTCATTTATTTATTTATTTTTTTTTGTGTGAGGGCTGTATGTGTTTGTGTTCATGTGTGTGTATCAGAGGGCACCATATGTGCTCCTGGAGATTCAACGATGACTTTGGGAATTATCCTGGATTGTTTTACCTCCCTTTTGCTTTGCTCTGGAATTTCCCAGGTTCTGCCTTCCAGAATTGGAAGTACAAGCTGCCTCCGTTTCCACTTGGATTTTTTATATGGAATCCAGAATCCAACTCAGATCCTTCTGCTTTCAAGGCAGAGTCTTAACTCCTGAGACATCTCTCCAGCCTTGTATGTGGTTCTCAAGACAGGGTCTCACTGAGTTTAAGGCCCAGGTTGGCCTTAAACTCATGGCAATCCTTGGCTTCAGCTTCTTAAGCACTGGAAATATAGGCATGAGCTACCACACATTGTTAACAATTATTTTTATGTACGGCAAAACAATAAATAAACAAAGATAAATGAGAGAAAGTGATCATGACACACTATAGGGGTAATGAAATTAATACCCATACAAAGAACTCATACAGAATGCCAAAACAACTCAGGTATTCTCAAAAGGGTAAAAAGATATACATGAATAGGAAGGAAGAGGGGGAGGAAATTACATAAAAATCAGCAATCATGAAAATACTAGATTTAGGCTGGTGAGGTGGTTCAGTGGAGATAAAGCTCCTGCTTGGAAACCTGGCAACCTGGGGGCTGGAGAGGTGGCTCAGGGGTTAAGCCTCTGCCTTGCAGGTGGAAGGTCCTGAGTTCGGATCTAGATTACATGTATAGACGCCGGGCGGAAGCGAGGGCGGCCTGCATTTCTGCCCTGTGAATCCCCAGGCAGCGCAAGGAGGAGGTGGAGGCAGTCCATGGTGGTTCCTGAATTTGTCCGTGGTTCTACACACACATACAAACACACACAAACACACACACACACACACACACACACACACACACACGCACGCACGCACGCACGCACAATTGAATAAATAATAATTAAAAAAATTAAAAAAAAAAAAAAAGGAAACCTGGGAACCTGAGATCAATTCCCAGGAGAGAACTGACCTCCACCCATGTACCATGTCCACTCTCTCAAACTGAATAAATTTAAAAAAGAGAAAACAGTAGATAATATTTTTCGCCTATTGGACAGGCAAAAAAACGAAAGGCTGATGATAACTTCTGACAACAAGGATGAAGGAAAATGAACAGAACATGTTTTGTTGGTGAAAGTATAAAATATTATTTGACTAGAAAATAACTCTGCATGAAATACCTAAGTCACATTTTCTTGTGGCAGTCTAAAATAGCGTAAAATAATGGAACAAAACCTGTAACAAGGAAACTGCCTAGGCAGGGCTTTCTAAGAATTTTTAGTGACCAAGAATGTCAGAATCCTCAGGCCACTGATAAGCTTCAGAAAAACAATTAACCCCTTGGAATTTCCTGGGGGCACAGGGTTTACTGAAAAGTAGTAGCTGATAACTGGTAATTGCTGTTGGGAGTGGGGATAGGGTGGGGTAATGGGGTAATTTGCTTTGGTAAAACATACAACACTGCTTGCTGGCACCATTTGAATTTCATGTTTTTTATTTAGCAGTCATTTACCTTTAAAAAGGCAGAACACAAAAAAATTCGGGGCAACATGTAAGGACTTCTGATCCTTAGTGTGGTTGCTGGTACCAGCTTCAATAAACCTCTCCTCCTTTTTAAAAAACTTATTCAGTGTCAGAGTGTTGAATTCCTAAGTAACCCAACACTTCATTTATTTACCTACAATCCCATTCCAGGAGAGCTAGAAATACCGAAATATAACCAATTTGAATATGGGGGATGGAGAACAGGAATTTTATCAGATTACAAACAAAAGCAAAAAGTATATTAATGACGGTATTATCTTACTGTCCTCTCCAAAAACTTTGAATGTTTACCAAAATTATGGCACATCTATTCTATGTAATATTGTATGGGATATAAAAAATGAGGGTTTGAGGCTATTACTCAGTAGTAAAGCCCTTCCTTTGCATGTGTGAGACCCCTGAGATACACCTTTACAACCTTCAGTGTCAGTTAGAAGAATGTGAAAGTGTTCTTAAAAAAATATATGTGTGTAAGAAATATATATAGATACGTGTAAGAAAAAAGGGGGGGCTGGAGGGATGGCTTTGGGGTCAAAACTGTCTCATAGGCAGAAAGATCCCAGAGTTCAGATACCAGATCCTATGTAAAAAACACAGGATGGAAAGGCAGGGGTCTGCACTTCTGACCCTGGTGGGTGGAGCCTGAGAAATCCCAGAGAAAAGATGATTCCTGAAGTTGCCTTTGGGCCTTCACAGGCACACAAAGTCTCTCTCTCTCTCTCATATATACACACACACATAAACGAAATACTTTGTATACTGATTTTTTTTGGGAGGGGGCAAGTTCTTAATTAGCCTAAGTATTATAAATGACCTTGAACTTCAACAATCTGCCACACCTCCCAAATAATGGGGTTATTCAGGTGCACACCCATTTTAAACTGCGTTAGGGTTTGAATGACAGGGCCTAGAGCATGCTTGCACTCTATCAACTGAGAACCATCCTCAACTCCTGTTTTCATATTTTTTTGTAGGTACAAATTTTTAACAACTGAACAGATCAGTGGGTAAAGATGCTTTCGAAGTATGAACAATTTGATCTGAGTTTGATTCCCAGGGCTCCACAGTAGAAGTAAAGCACTATCCCCTGAAGGTTGCCTTCTGACTACACCCACACCTGACACTAGCACCCCCCCCAAAAAAAGGGGAACAGAAATCTTTCTTTTCTTGGTAAATAGGAGCTGGTAGAGATTCAAGATTGTTGTATTTTCGTATGTATAGCACTGTTTGACATTTTAGTTTCACTTTTGTTAACAAAAAGGAATATCTGTGTTATTTTTGCCGGTTATGTGTTCACAGGGCCTATACATGCAACAATCTCAAAGACTCTGAAACTTACATGGTCCAATAATGACTTAGTGTATTTTTAGGGCAAAAAAAACAAAAAAAAACTAAAGGTGAATGCATATAAAATTCACTAAACCAATTTTGGAACAGGTTTATTTAACATAAAAAAAGGTCGATTTTGAAAGACAAAGCCACTACTCCGTGAAAAACAGAAGAGGGAAGTCCTTTTTTTCCCCCCTAAAAATAACAGTAGTTACTTGTCAGAAGAGATTTGCTGGTGAAGATAATCCACTTATAAGATTCTTAACAAAACTCTCAAGAAGTAACAGTGAATTTTCATCTTTTTCATATCACATCCTAAGGTAGCACACAGTTCTGGTAATGCTTTCCAAAAAAAAAGTTTCATTAAGTGTATCAGAACATGCTGAAAGACTACTTGGATCAAAAAGTATTTAGAAACAGGGTACTGATGGAGCCTAAAACTGAGAAATTTGTTTTCAATCACTTTAGAATATCATTCATCCAACCCTCAATTACTCATCCTTAACAGGGGGCGCCCTGCTAAGCACTACTCAAACCCAAGCATGCCTGAAAACATCTTAAACATAACTGAAAGAAAATCTGCCCAATCACAAGCCAGCTGCTTGCAAACTCCACCCTTGAGTACAGGAAGAACACTTTTGATTGGAAGATAGTTGTGTTTACTACAATGTGTGGTGCAAATTGCAAAGATTCACAAGCCCTTAATCCAAAGAAATCTCGTCAATGAAAAAGGAAAACAAGTGGGTAAATTCTGATCTTCTATTAGTCATTGTCATTAATTAATAACATTAATGTAATAGCAGTTCTTGGGCAATTTTGCAAGCTGAATCTAAAAAAAAATTAAAGGTCTGAATTTAGTTGTGGTACAAGACAAACACAAAACTACTCTCAAAATTCAAACTTGTCTTTTGCCTCGACACAGTTGTGAGAATGTCTTGCTTTAATTTCTGAGAGTAACTATAAGCTTTTACATGGCCAGAAAACACAATTCCATGAGCCAAGTGGTAAAAATCATTTTCTATTTAGCATAGTAAGCATTCAGCACCTCAGTGACCTTCAACAACCTCTGCCCTTAAAGAGTTCGCAGGCAATCAACAAAGTGAATGGGGTAGCCATTTCAGGTGCAGAGCTCATTAGCAATTCATCTGATGTAGGGAACCAGGAAACAACCATAAAAAGAATTGGGGGGGGGAAACAAAACCTCCCAACCCAAAAGCCATACATAGGTCGGACTACGCTTTCGTTCAAAGTATGCACATATGGGTGAGTTTCAAGGATGCTGTGCTTCTGGAGCGAGTTACTGGATCTGAGGTTACCACTCGCCCATCCCAGCCATTTTCTAAAGAAAGCGCAGAGGAATTTAGATCCAAATCCCAGTCTTAATTATCATTCCCACCCTCCTTTCGGGGTAACGTCCCAGACATTTACCCCTACTAAAGTTTCATAAATACTCTTACACAGAGCACGGAAAACAAAGCAGTATTAAAGCTCAAGCCCCAAAAGCTTACACATCAGTCTAACACTGTTGATCAACAGGAAGAAAAACGAACATCAGAAATCTCACCCTCAAATCTCACAAGATGTGTTCCCGTTTAGCAAATGTCTGTAGAAGCAAGTTCATCAAGAATATTTACTTTTCGCTCGCTGATCTATTACATTCCAAAATACCCTCACCCCCATCTCACCAGAGCAGCTAAGGGCCGCTATCAGAATGAGGAACTGTATAACAGCCTTGCCAAAACTCAAGGATAGTGTTTTTGCCGCCACATTAACAAAATAACACACTACGGTCCCGAAGGCTAGTTAACTTTTATTATTACTAGACAACTTTAATCACAAAATACGTTAAGGCAAGCGGCCAAGCCCTAATACAAAGTTTCAAAGCAAAATCTCTCCCAAGGTTAGAGAGTAACCCAGCTAGAAGCAAAAAAGTACAACCCAGCAGCTCCATTTGGCTACTAAGACAAATACCAAACTTAGAAAGAAAGAAAAAAAAGCCACAACTGCAGCTCTTATCAAACAGAAGCTCGAAGAAAAGGCAGCTCTTAAACTGGTCTTTCGGGGGACCGCCAGGCCGAGCTCGGCTCCAACAAGAAAGAAGTACCTGCCAGATGAAAAAAAAGCCTCGAGCAGCCAGCTCCAACCATGCCTCCCACAACTGCCCACACTCCCGCCCCACTCAGGGATCCCGGAGGAAGCGAGTCGCCAGCAGATCTGAAGAGGGCCTGGGGACTACAGGTCCGCGTCTTCTAGGGGATCAGCGGTAACAGCGGCCGAATTCTGCGGGAGCCGGGCACCCGGGGTTCCAGAGGTTCTGAAGGCGTGTAGTAGGGGGAGTACGCAGAGCAAAGGGTCGCCCAGGAGGCGGGGCCTGCCAGCTACAAGCAGCAGCAGCAGCAGCAGCAGCAACAGCAACAGCAGCAGTAGCTCCAGGCATCCCGACCGCCCCCCGGGAGAAAGTGGGGCGCGCACCCCAACGCGGAAGCCACGCCGGCCAGAGTCCGAGTGCCCGGGTGCCGAAGTGCCGGCGGGGGGCGCTGAGAGAGCCGGAGAACTGGGTCACCCCCCATCTCACCACCCCCTCACAAAGGCCCCCGGGGAGGCCGCCCACAGGCCCTACAGCCCGGGCCTCGAGTGCCTGTCTCGGCCGCCACTCACCGCTAGGTCCTGGGGCACCGCCCCGCTCATGGCCCGCACCGTGCCGGCCCGCCAGGCCCGAGTGCGCAGCGCAGGCCCTGGATCTCCGCTCACCACCGCCGCCGCCGCGGGGGCCGAGGCCGAAGCAGAGGCCGTCGTGTCCGCGAACAGAAGCAGCAGCCGCTTGCCCACCGGAGAAGCCGCCGCGTCCGCCATCGCCAGGGCTGGCTGGACCCGCGCTCCCGCCCTCCGCCTCTCACTATCTCCGCCGCCGAGCTCTCGATCCACCCGCAAGGCCTCCCTCCGCACCACCCGCGGCCGCCGCTCCCCCCACCCCCCCAACAGCCACCACCAACCACCGGCGTCGCACAGCGCCCCCCGTGGTCGGGAGCGGAGTCGCAGCCCTGACCGCGCACAGCGCCCCCAGCGCTCTGGAGCCGGGTGGCAGCACTCGGCCCCTGGTAGAGCTCCGCCCCAACCTCCCCGAGGCCTGCAGTGCCTCCTGCGGCAGGGAGGGGAATTGCACGTTCGGCCTGGGGATAGAGGAGTGGGCGGGTCTTAAATTCACCATGACACCATCCCTGGTTCCAGACTTTCAGGGGGTCACATGTTGAAAGCTTTACGCTTGCTGTCCTCAAGCAACAGACTTTTAGGCGGGGGCATAAGGGAAAAGATACTTAAAGAATGGAAGTTTTGATTTGACTTTACTGACCCTAATACTCCATTGATTTCCTATCCTGAAAACAAGTAACGCTCCTGCCATCATTTAGAAACCACTCTCCCCATTTATCTGTGGGGACTTTTGTTCTCACTTCAACATAGTACCATCCCATTCTATACTGCCAATACTTAATAGGTTTCCATTGGCTGTGATTATGTTGCTTTCTCTTAGCTAAAGGTCAATGTGTTTCCAACATCTTGGAATGAATCCAGAGGTTTTCCCTTTTCTAGTCCACCAATATTAATGTCTAAGTGCTTCTCAACTTTTAGGGAAACTGGAAAGAAACTACCAGTAAAAGAATTCTCTTCCCTAATTCAATAGCTTTTCATCTTATCATGGAAGTAATGGGGTTAAAGGCAAACAAAGTTCATTAACACCTGTATTAATTTAATACAAGTGTGAGAAATTTATCACATATTGATTGAAAAAGGAGGTGTAAGAAAGGAAAGACTGAGATTTAATGTCTAGATTGTTTCATAATATGCAATGGGAAACCTTAATCATTAGTTGATGTCAGACTACTATGCTTTCCATGGTCTCTTGGAGGTGGAGACCACACACACACACACACACACACACACACACACACACACACACATATATATAAATCTAGTCGTTAAGTCATGACTTACCAACAGATAGGTTAAAAAAAAAAATCTGATTTTCTCCAAGGCATCTTTTGTGTCCTACCAGTTATCTCTTTATACCCTTATTTACATCCTTGACCTACCTTTCTTATAGCAAAATTTGGGAACTATTTAGTTATAAAGTACAAATTTCTTATAACTTCTATATCCTACAGCCAACCTCAGGCCTGACTCAGGCCATCTCTGAACTGAGGTATGTCTTAAAGCATGTGGCCTATAAATTGCTGAAAAGAGGAAAATGAACAAAAGCATACAGGCCCTATCTGCCTTGCAGCTTTCTTACCAAAATTAACTATTGAGATTTTTCTCCCATGTGGAGCTTTAATCACTGAGCGAGTTTAAGACTAGTTTTTTCATAGCACCAGAGACAACTATATTTAAGCTTAGGGATGGGAAGAACAAAAGGGATATATATTGAAATTATGACAGACCTTTCATCTGTTAGGAAATTTCCAATGTGTTGAGTTCAAAACACTGAATAAAACAAGACCCCTGTAGAATTTATAGTTCTTTCCTGTAGTAAACTTCAGGAATTAAAAGTGATTAATGCATTTGGCCTCACATAGAGTAAAATAATACGACTACAAGGCAGGGGGCATAATTCAGTGAAAAACATTTTAATATATTTCCAAGACCCTGGATTTGGTCTCCAATACCACAAAAAAAAAAAAAAAAAAAAAAAAAAAAAAGTTGTTCTAGATATTCAGACTTTATGGGGTTGGGGATTTAGCTCAGTGGTAGAGCGCTTGCCTAGCAAGCGCGAGGCCCTGGGTTCGCTCCCCAGCACCGGAGGAAAAAAAAAAGATAGATATTCAGACTTTACTTAAGCACCAGGTGAAATGGAATAGTTCTAAAGAAAGAAAAGGCTATAATCTAAGTTGCTTTGACCACAAGCTACTACTACCTTACCCCACACCTCCAAAACCCCACCTGTCTCCAGGGCAGGTGATATACCCACTCTCTAGGGTACATTTTCACTCAAAGCTTCCTGTTCAGGTAGTCGGGGCCAATCCTGTACTGTACATTTTGTTCATAAATTTGAAGCAGGAAAGTAGGACATTAGCTAAGCAACTTAATTCTTCTTGCTTTCTGGTAAAGAATGCTAAAGAAAGTAACTTGACTCTTTTTCTTCTGCCTGATAAGAAAGGCTAAGCTTTAAGGACAGAGGCTCTTGCTTAGATTTCTAACAATTTCACCCACACACGTAGAATGTTATCAAAGGGAGAACAACTGAGTATAAAAGTCAAAATATTTGAGCCACACAGCTTTTTTCAATACGCAATCCAAATTGAAACATTAGGGAAACTATCTTCTCCTAAGACAAAAGAGCTTTACCATTAGGATAATCTTGTAGTAGTATTTTTAGGATGGAAAAGCTGCCTAGGTTTTTGGAACCTGAATCCTGACGATTAAATCTTCACCAAATCTCTCTAGGACATAATGTGAGAATACAAGAAAGGAAGGGATATCTGGTCATCTCCAGTCTTCTGCTCACCACCCAAAGTCTATAATCCAACTCAGACAAGTTTCTAACTGTGCCATTAAGCATTTCTCAGGGAACTGAGAGAAAGCAGAGAAGGGACATGAATAAGACTCAGGGAAACAGGGACCAAACCAGATTCAGAGAATCCCAGGCAACAAGATCTTATCTCCTGGGAGTCATTAAAGGGTCTAGGAACCCTTTTGGAATGGTATATATCCATATCTCAGAGAAAGGGAATGGAAAATTAGGTGACTTTCTCCCTGCCCTCCCTCTTTTTTAATTGTGGGGAAGGGAAAAAGACACTGTACGTACACGAGGTTGCTTGGGAAAATGGATTATTCTAATAAAACTTTATTTTTCAAACACAGCCACAGAGGCAGAACCTCATGTTTTAACACACACAGACTTATGGATTTTCTTTTAATATAAAACAAAGTTTACGAAAAAATTTTTTTTCCACTTTTTGTTTCTGTAATCCCATTAGCACAGGGACTTTGGCAGCAGGTGGGAGTGAAGGGCAGCTGGGGCTGCCACTGGGCAGTCACCGGGCACAGGAGGAGAGCACCAGCCTGGGAGTGGCTTCACTCACACACGCAGGAATACTCACCTACTGGCCAGCCACACCACACACACAGCACAGATGCAGACATCTACACAGCATCAGCCACAAGCCCTGGACGTATGCTCCACTCTGGAGAAGCCCAAAATGTGAAAACCCAAATAGTTAATTAAAACAGCTAAAGTAGAGAAAGGTTGCTTGCTTTGCAAAAGAAGCAATCATAGCTGCTTTTAAATGGTCAGCAGTCCAAATGCATCAAAAACCTAGCATTTGGTTTACATAGAACTGTTAGAACAGATCTATTGTGTAAAAGCAAAATGAATCACTTCTTGAAAAGGCTTGTTCCAGGGCCAAAGGTGCTTAAGATTGGGAAGCAAGATGATAGTTCCATCTAGTTTAACTTTCCAGACTTAAAGTAATGGAATTAAAATGACTATAGGTCATCTTCCCTAAAGATAGTGCCCTTTGGAAAAGTCAGGATGGAGGCAGAATCACTGCCTTCATTCTTAAGCTTAGGGCCTGCAGAGACCCCACTGGCATTGCCAGTGGGCTATTGGAAGCTGGCATAGCCAATCTGCAGCAAAGATCCCCAGGGATAAGGTTGCCCCAAGAGGAAAAAAGCTGGCACCAGGGAAATTATGGATCAGAGGAGAAAAACCAGGGGAGGGATGAAATTATGGATGGGTAACTCCTGGGCTTAGTTCCCTGGATTCTCCAGAGAGCCTCTCTCAGGCACCTAGAGACTGGTAGCCCAGTGGTAATATGTGGCAACTAACCAGGAGATAGGGAGAAGCCCACCAAGATAAAGCCTCTGAAGGCCCAGGCTCAAAAAACATGGCCACTTCCCCTGAATTGGGGGTAAGTAGACTGAATGAAATCTCAATAGTATTCCTATCTACTGTGTGAGAAACACAGAAAGTATCAGGCTCAATTCCACAAGGAAGAAAAAAAAAGCAGAGATCTTGGCTTTCTTCCGTAACATGAGGAATTGTGTCCAAAGACATACTGGAAATTGAACAGAAAAATATCTTTGAAATGAAAGAGAAGGACAAGTCAAATTTGGTTATGCAGGGTTTTCTTCTAACCAAAGCTGGATAAAGCCTTAGACTTCAGTGGTAACAGCTTCTATATGCATATTCACTAGTGTCAGCACTATACCAAGGAATCTGCCAATCCTCAAATCTATCACTGTGGCCATTGGGACCTGCTGTCCTGGCTCAAGTTGTGGGTGAGAAACAAAAAAGGAAATTTAATCCAACAACAACAAACTCCCAGCTGCTTCTCACAGCCTTTGCTTTACACATCCTCAGCCAATCCCTCAGTGACTCCTAGGCCTCTCTTTGGTCTCTCAGGGCCAATTAGAGGCAAACAAACATTTCCAGGCAAGAGTGGAAGACAAGCAAACTATTAAATGCTGAACACCTTTTCCTTTTTCTTAAAAAGGTCAGAAAACAAAGTGGATCCAGATCTTGCAAGAATTAGGTTTCTCTACAGCCAGCTTCCAAAGGGCAGAGCTGGTATAGGCTCACCCCAGTGTGCTGGAGAATGCATGCCACTGCTGTAACCTGCCCCAACATATGTACTGTGCACCAACACTGGGCTTTGCTACCTTGTCTCTGACCTGGAAAGATCAGAAAAAGAGGAAACGTTTTCCTTGGTGAAAAGATGTAGCCCTTCAGTTCTGCCTCAGTTGCTAAGGTGTTTATACCTACTCAGAGAACAAGAGAGGCAGACAGTATATAACTTAAACAATCTGAGGAAAAGAAAAAAAGGGCCAGCTCAGAATAAATGAGGTGACCCCCCCTGCATATTTTTCTAATGGGAGTGGATGGGACTGAAGAAAAGACCATTGGCTGAGTTCATGGCTCTTACAAAACTCTTGTTATACCCCCAAAACAGAATCCTTTTCAGAGCCAGTGATGCTATGGATTATAAGTCTGGTATCCAAGCTAGTTTTAAAAAAAAGAAATAAAGAAAATTTGGAGCTCCCTCTCCACTTGACTCCTTGAACAAGCCCACTGTTGCATTAAAAACTGAAGATCCTGGGAGTATCTTGATGTTCTGCCATTAAAGGAGCAACTACCTTCTTTCCCTAAGGCTACACAAACATACCTTTCCTCAAGTATACGCCCACGCACGCTTACACATTCACACAATTTCTCCAAGGAGGCTGACTGAACCCCACCCCCTGGCCAAATTCTAAGACACAAGTGCCCTTTGAAGCAAAGGGGCTAGTGAAATTCCCCGAGCTGGGGTCAACAGACAGACCCCTTCCTTCCCTGCCCATTGCTCTCTCAGTGGCAGGGATACTCACACTCAGGGCCGCCACCAGGAGGGTCTGCTCTGGTCCCTCCCGCAACCAGTTCCGTTTATCTTGTCCCGGCCAGTCTCTTGGCATGGTCGAGCTTGCTGGAGCGAGAAGACTTCCGGCTGCCCTGAGTCGGAGCCCTCCACTCACCCCCTTTCCCAGGCTAGGCCCTTAGGTTAGGGCCTTGACACTTGTTAGTAGCCATAAGACAGTCTTTGTGGCCCCAGGATATAGCCTCTCAGTTTTAGTTTTCCTCGATCAGGTTAAGGTCCAGGTCCCCAAAGTCCTGCTGGCACAGTGTCCGCTTGCTCAGTGCCTGGCGTCCCCACCGAACAGCCCCTTCCTCTTCTTCTTCACTTTCACTCAGCACCTGGGACGAACCTTCAACAGGGCTGCATGAAGCAGAGAGAGGTGGGGGACTGCAGGCCATGAACCATGGTGGAGAGATGATGCTGCCTTCCCGGGTTGTTTCTTGGAGACAGAGACCTCCTGAGTATGGTTTCTATCAAACAAATAACAAAGTTAAATTAAAGTTACTAACTTCCCAAAGTATCCTATCATGGTTTGAAATAAGTTTGGGAAGGTCATGGTGGAACCTTGCTGAATGAAGACAGTGGGGAGGGCTTGAGGTTGGTGACCTACACCCTGCTTCAATTAGTTTACTCTTGCAGTTGGTAGTTTCACAGCTCTCTCAGCCTCCATGATGGATGTGACCTGAGCAGCCAGTTATCTAGGCTTTTCCACCATAAAGGACTATATCTCCCCTCTGGAACTGTAAGCTGAATAAAATCTCCCTTTCTTCCTTAAGTTGCTTGATTTTGAGTAGTGTCCCACAGCAACAGAGAAAAGTGTTTGCAGTAAAACTTGAAGGTGCAAATCCTAGACTTTAGAGCAAAGGTGGTAAACTCTTAATAAAATTTGGAAAATTTAGCATACATGTCTATTTCTCTGAGGAAAAGAGTCCACTGTTTTCATCAGATGCCAACAGTAGAAGCACAAAGCTTGGGGATTAACTCAGTGGTGGAACATTTCCATAGCACAAGACGTAGGTTCAATCCCCAATACCACAATAAAGAATAGAAGTTAGGACTTGTTAGTGTACATCTGAAATCTGTGTTCAAGGAAGCTGAAGCTAGTCTGGGTGACATACATAGAAAGACCCTATCTCAAAAACAAAAAAAAAAGCAACTTTATATATATATATATAAAGCAGGAGCTTATAAATGGTTATAAGCTCTGTGTGGGCAGACACACTATGTGTTTTATTTGACTACTCTAGTGTCTAAGCAAAATACATAGATTTTTTTTTTCAACAAATGCTTCCTGTCTGGATGACCAAGGGAACAATTCTCAAAAAGGCTTGCAACCAGAGGATGGAAAAAGTTGGGCAAGTGCATATAACAACTGCACTCAGAGAAGTTTTGTTGAACTGATAAACTATGTCACTGTCCATCTTGTTAAAGCTCTCACAGGCCCACCCAAAGCAGTTAGAGCAGCTGGCAAAGCCAACCTTGAGCATGAGGAGTAGGGCATGGAGAGAATTTTTGTGACTTATGAGCTCTCAGAGAGGAGAGAAAGTGCCTCTGGCAGGAAAATTAATAATCTTTGTAGCAGGTTTAATATGCGAACCATGGTAGTTTTCCTTGCCACCCCCAGGACTGACAAATTTCATAAGACAGAAAACCAAGGCAAATCAAAATGGTCATCTATCAAAAACTCAGAGGACTAGAGAGATGGATCAATGAGTAAAGTGCTTGCCCTATATGTGGAGACTTATTCCTTAGAACCCATGTAAAAGTCAGTTGCAATAGTACAAGTCTGTAATCCCAGTGCTTCTATAGTAAGAAGGAAGATAAAGACAGGAGAATCCCTGGAAGTTCTCAGGCCAGACACATTGGTGTATACAGCAGTAAATAACAAAGAGAACTTGTCTCAAGGTGGAAGGCAAGGATGACCTCTATAGGAATACTGTGGGATTTATACACCAGCGTTCGCACACATAAATGTGTGTAGAGATCATACATGCACACATACACATAGGAAAACACAAAATTTAAAAGTAAAACAAAATAGGGGGTTGGAGAGATGGCTTAGGGGTCAAGACTCTGCCTCACAAGAAGATCCTGAATTTAGATCCCAGGTCCCACATAAAAACGCCAGGCGGGAAAATGGCAGCAGCCTGCACTTCTGACTCTGATGGGCAGGAGCCTGGGAACCAGAGCAAACAGGAAGGAGGAGGTAGAAGCAATCCAGGATGATTCTTAAAGTCACCTTGGCCCTCCACAGGGTCACATATGCCTCTGATACACACAGACACAGACACAGACACACACAGACACACAGACACACACACACAGACACACTAAATGAATGACTAAATAAAGTATTTTTTAAAAATGGACCCAAACAACAAAACAAAACAAAAAAGTTCAGACAAAACATAGTTCCCAGAGATGCCCCTACCAAGGTGTGGAGCTAGGAGACAGCTTACAAAATAGGAACAGAACAGTCCTCCCACTCCTATTCATGATCCTCTGGGTCTAGTTAGTCCCACCTGATTCATCTTGTCAAAGTCCAAGGAAGGCCGCAGACGCCTGGAGTCCTCCTCATGGCGCCGTTTAACCCCAGTTTTGCGGGCATCCAGATCGCAAGGCTGTGAGCGGCTTCGGGGAAGGTTGCGGAGACCTCGAGGTCTCCAGGGTAGTTCTGGAGAAGACGCAGGGGAGCTCCTGGCAGAAGCCAAGAAGCGGCTTGCCTGTGGGCCCAGGCTAGGTGACAGGGAGAAACGGCGCTGGGGTGGGCAAGGTGACAGAGATTCAGCATCACTTTCCCAGGAACCACTCTGAGGGGAGGTGGTGCAGGGTCCAGGGGAATCTTGGGCTAGGGCCAGGCTGAAGAAAGGAGGGCTGCAGGGTCTGTGGGCTGGGGCACATTGAGAAGAGGCACTGGGAGCTTGGAGGAACCTGAGGCTGGAGACCCGCTTCGGGGGGCTCTGGTGAGGCACCTGCGGCCCACCCCCTCCACTACTGCCCCGATGTTTGATGGGAGTCCACAGCTTGGAGGGGGCAGGCCGCCACACCGGCTGCCAGCGAGACAGGTCCACAGGCACCGAGAGTGAGCGGCAGTGCCTCTTAGAAGGAGGAGCAGGGGGCACAGGAAGCTTCTCTGGGTCTGGGGGCTCAGGGCTTAGTACTTGGGAGAGGGGCTGCTCTTGTGGGGAGCTTCCCCGGCTGGGTGGTCTGAGGTGCAGGCTCAAGCCTGAGGGATGGTAGCTGAAGTTGAGGCTGTCCTGGAACTCAGCACAGGAACAATGGGGTAGGCCCCTCCAGGAAGCACCTTCTGGAAAACATTCACAATAAAAAGTATTAATGAAGCTAACATTTTTTAGGAGTTATGTGTTATACAAAGTTCTGGACACTTCATGTGGTTTCCTAAGTATCTCCATAAAGTAAACACTATGGTTATCCCTATCCCACACATTACAGAGGTCCAATTGCCCAAGAGTCATCTAACAATCAAATAAACAGGATTAAAATTGTTTTGAATTTTTTCAAATCTTCAATTGGAAAATTTTTTCAAATTTTCTCAGATCTGTTTGAGGCCAAGTTTAGGTTTCTTACCACTATGCTACACTACTTCCATTTAAGAAACCACATGGAATCAAAAACACATTTCATATACAGCCTGTCATTCCTTATCAATGCTAAAATATGTCTAGAGAAACCTACATGTTTGTGTTCATGCCCTATTACCCCCATATTCCACTCCATCTAGCTCTACATGCAACCCACTCTTTTCTGCTCCTAGCCTGAGTTCTGAAAATCAGGCTTATACTCTCCTTTTCTGGACATTTTCTTTCCTTGTGTGTAAACAGAATTAAGACAGAAGTTAAAGTTGAAAAGAAGTAATCAAGCAGGTAAAAGATCACTTTTATCCTAGAAAAGATAAATGAGAGGAACATGTGGGTTTGATGGCAGAGTCTGTGTAATTATTGGCCACATGTTAAATTCAAGGCCACCCCGGGCTATAATGAGAACCTACTTCAAATGAATGAATGAATGAATGAATGAATAAATAAATAAATCAAACCACTTAGATTTGGGTTAGGGGGACCAAAAGGAAAATGAGCTAAAAGGAACAATCTTCTCACTCACTATATTACAACCAAAACTAACTTTCTTATATGTACATGTTCATGTAAGTGTATGTACACATACGTGTGCAGACCAGAATTTGATGTTGGGTATCTTCCTCAATTGTTTTCGGTACTTTCCTCAATTGTTCTCTACCTTATTTTTTTTTCCTTTTTTCTTTTTTGAGATAAGGTTGTTTCCTCAAACTAGATTTGGCTAGGTTGGCTGGCCAGCCAATAAGCTACAAGGATTTGCCTGTCTCTGCCTCCCTAGTGCTGGGATTACAGACCCATGTAACCATGTTCAGTTTTTACATGGGTATGGGAGATGTGAACTCAAGTACTCATGCTTACATGGCCAAGTGCTTTTTTTACTAATTATCTCCCCAACCCCCCAAAATTATGACTTTGTTTTTTGAGGAGAGTCTATATTCATGCAGTTTGTTGGAGTCCAACTTGCTGTGTTTGGATGTGAGGGTGATCGGCTGCAACATCTGTCACCCCATTAATTGCCAGGGTTGATTCAGATGATATGGGCAGCTTGGCAGGTGTCTCTTTCCTCTCCTCCCTTATGGTTCCATGTGCATCCCTCCTGAAGCTGCATGCTTGGTTGAAAAGGATCACCTTCCCTGATAGAAAAGGATGATTCTTCACTCAGGGTATACAAGTAAACTGCATTCCCCTGACAGAACCTCCAAATAAACTTTCAAACTTGCTGTATAGCTGAAGCTTAAACTCCTTATCTTCCAGTTTCTACCTCCTACTGCTAAGATTACTACTGGTGTACTCCACCACATCTAACTAAAATTGTGATTTAGAGGGGATAGCTCATTAAGGGAAAATAACTCTACTCCAAGTTCCTCATACCAGAATTCTATAGGAGTTGGATATTTGAAATAAAACAAGCTTATGAAGTCAGTCTTAAAGACAGTAAAACTCTTACCTAACTCCATTTGGTCAACAGTTCTTCTCCCAATTAACCTCTATATATGGGTCCCTATGGAACAATACGATACCCAGCTTTTAAGAAGTACTTAACAAGAGAAGGGGAATATTTCTGCCAACTTACCTCGCTTTTCTGAGGTATCTCAGAAAACAAAATGAAGGGTTAGAGAGATGGTTTAGGGGTTAAAGTCTTTGCTTTAAAAGCAAAAGGACCTGAACTCAGATCCCATGTAAAAATGCCAGGCAGGAAAAGTGTACTTCTGGCCCTGAAAGGCGAAGCCTAGGAAATTCTAGAGCAAAGCAATAAGAAGGTTGAACAATCCAAGATGATTCCCAAAGTCACCCTTGGGTCTCCATAGGCACACACTGAAGTGCCCTCTTTTACAACCCCGCCCCACACACCCTCACCCATACATTAAAAAAGAAAAAGAAAAAGAAAAGAAATGAGATGCAGAACAGCCCAGCAGACTGGGTTAGAGAGTTCTGATGTCTACTACTTATGTCTATAATCAAGTAAGTCATCTAGAAATTTACATGTAGGGTGTATTTCACATGGGGAAAATGACCCATTTATGAGGTTATGTACTACATTTCTAAGAAAAAAATAGAAGATTGGAAACTACCTAAATAAAATCCATAGAGAAGACTGGTTAAGTAAACTAAGGTACATCCATTCGGTTTAACAGTATGTAACCACATAAAACAAAGAAATGGTCAGCACACCAATAGGAAAAGTTTTCTTTGCCCCATTTAGTTTAAAAAAGTATGCCGTGGGGGTGTGAGGGACAGGTGAGGTAGTTTATCAGGTAAGGTGCTGCTCATAAACAAAACATTGTGACTTGAGTTTGATCCCCAGAAGCTCACAAGGTAGAAAGGAGAGAACTGATTTCTGAGTTGTCCTCTGACCTGTGTCCATGTACTATGGCATGCATGTATACACCTTTCTCTGCCCCCTCTTTTTTAAGTTTTTGTGTGTGTGTGTGTGTGTGTGTGTGAGAGAGAGAGAGAGAGAGAGAGAGAGAGAGAGAGAGAGAGAAGCAGAGAGAAAAAGGGCACTATGTGTCCCTATGGAGACCCAAGAGTCACTTTGGGAACCATCCTAGATTGCTTCTACCTTCTTTTTGCTTCCCTCTGGTATTTCCCAGACTCTACCTTGCAGAATTGGAAGTACAGGGCAATTTTATGTGTTACTGGAATCCAAACTAAGGTCCTCCTGCTTGAGAGGAAAAATCTTAACCCTTGAGCCATCTCTCTAGTCCATCTATCCCCCTCTTAAATAAAAAGACAATCACAAAATGCTAGGAGTAATCTTTTTTTTTAAAGTATAGAATAGCATGCAGTAGCATTGGCAATATATATATATATATATATTTTTTTTTTTTTCTAATTATATAAAGAAATTCTGAGCTAGGCTTGCTGGCACAGCCCTGTAATCCTGGTGGCTGAGTCAGGAGAACTGTAAGTTCAAGGCCTATTTGAAAGTGTGGTGGCACATATCTATAATTCCATTATTCCATCACTTGGGAGGTGGAGACAGAAGGATCAGGAATTCAAGGACAGCTTTGGTTACATAGCAATTCAAGGACAGTCTAGGTCACCCTGTCTCAAAAAAAAATTTTTTTTAATGAAAAAAAGAGGGTTGGAGAAATGGCTCAGGGATTAAGACTATGTCTCCAAAGCAGAAGAATCCCAAGTAAAAACACCAGGTAGAAACAGTGGCAGCCTACATTTCCAGGTTTAATGGGCTGAGCCTGGGAAATCCCAGAGCCAAGAAAGGAGGTGGTAGAAGCAATCCAGGATGATTCCCTAAGTCACCTTTGGTCCTCAACAGGGACACACAATGCCTTCTGACACACACACACACACGCGCGCTGCGCACACACACACACACACAAATAAAATATTAAAAAAAATATAAATTAAATTAAAAAAGAGCTAAAAATAAATGTGCAAGGTTCTATGTTCAATCCCTAGTAGGAAAAAAAAAGTTCTAGTTTGGATATCTATGAGAAACTAGTAACAGGAGTCACCTACCACACACAGTTCTTGAGATCAAACCAAGGGCCTCACAGATGCTAGGCAAGTGTTCTATCACTGAGCCATAGTCCCCAGAAGTTACTTTTAGTAAGAGCTAAGTGGATAGAAGACAGGACAGGACAACTTTTATGAGTATAACCTTTTTGTTATTTTAAGCCATGTAAATATACTACCTATTCAAAGCAATTAGATTAGAAAAGTCCCACAAGCTAGAATAAGAGTAAACTAAGCTGGTATGGTGGTTTACAACTGTAATTACAAGGCACAGGCAGGAGGATTGTGAGTTCTAGACTATCCTGGGGTATCCAATAAATTCCTGAGAGCTTACACTACAAATCAAGACTCTGCCTCAAAGTCAAACACAAGAGTAGCCCGCAAGATGGTTTGGCAAATAAACACTTGCTTTGAAAACCTGGTGATCTGAGTTTGAACTCTGGAACACACACACTGGAAGGAGAAAAACAACTGAAACATTGTTCTGCGACCTCCTTATATGCTCCTTGGTGTGTGTGGAGCATGCACACACATACACACTTAAAAGAGGTAACTAAACAGATAACTTTCCTACAGAATAGTAAAATGGAAACAAATACTAAGCAGAAGGTGACCATGGTAAAAATAAATTAGAAGCACACTAACTACTCCTGGTTACTGAATCAGTAAATGAAATGTGCTGACAGAGGCGCAAATAAACATAACGTAAGAAAATCAGATGCCTTACCAGACACAAGCTGGAAAGGGTTCCCACAGTTGGATATGTCTGCATGATCAGGCAAAGGCTGAGAGAGAGAGAATATCCATCATTACTTGTGTTTAGACCCCATGGTAGATTTCTAGAAAGACCTCTTAAATTCTTCCTTGTAATTCAGAGGCTACTAGGGTGTTAGAGACACTTATGTGTTTTCTTCCTATTGTTTTCCCAAAGTTAGTAAGTAAAACAATCTACATCGTCCAACATCATGAACCCTTCTCCACCAAATTTTAGCACTCCTTCTCTTATCAGGGGAAAATCCTTGCCCCCTTCCTTTTGGGCTGGGTTTTGAGCCTTTAGTAGGCGCTTCCAGAATAAGTGTAACAGTTATAACACAGAAACAAGGGGGAAAAGGAGGATGAAGAAGCAGAAAGACTGGTCTTTTACCAGACTGATGCCGAAGCGTGTGCATTTCAGCTCATCCAGAGTCTGCTTCTGTAGCTGCTCAGTGATCAGGGTTATCATGTTTCTGCCCAGGATTTGACTTGCACACTTCGGAGCAATGATGAGTGTCTTCCCTGTCGTTCTTCCAGATCTCACTCGTGAGCCGTCTTCTGCCACTGCAGCACCATCCTAGCACCATTGGGACTTCCCTCTCCAGTCATTCCTGCTGAGTCTGCCGATTACAAAAGGGCCCACCTCAAATATTAGAAATGTATTTGGTCCAGAGATGGGCAATACATGGCACACATAACACAGCACAGTTAAGCCAGGCCTCTGTCAGACATCATTAATTGATTACAGCTCTTTCCTGGTAAGCCTAAAGATAGCTTTAGAAACAGTCAGAACTTGAAGCTCCAGATACCCAGTAAAATAATGTGGAGTTGGCAAGCAAATGGAAACCTACTTACTATTCCTAATCTGGTTTATGTTCCATTGTTTCTACCTGGAATACCAGCACTGCTTAGAAAAGAGCTCAAATGAGGCCCAAATGGTTATTTTCATACTGATTAGCACAATATTTTACCTTCTTATTAAAAGCCGAGGTACTCTTTTCCAAAACTACAGAAGATACACAGTACAAGGACGAATGACTTGTAGCATGGCTTTTTAATTCAAACCAACATAAATAGGATTTTACATCCTTGCTTAGTCTGAACAACTAATATATTATTTTCCAATAGATACCATGTATAATCTCTTATAAAAGGAAAAGATGAGGAAATGATCAAGGTAATTTGGATTATAGTCCAACTCTATAGATATTAAAAACAAGGCCATTATTTCATTCACTGATACAAGTAATAAGTGATTTTTTTCCCTATGGTTAATTTCTGATAAAAACAGGCTATATTTGGATCCCCAGATCCTATGTAAAAATGACAAGCAGAAATGGCAGCAGCCTATAATTCTGGCACTGGAAAACCCCAAGGTAAAACAATTAGGAGGTACAGCATTCCAGGATGATTCCTGAGATCATCCTTGGACCTCCACAGGAACACACAATTGCCCTCTGGTAAACACACACACAAATGTAAAAAACAACAACAAAAACAAGAGCCCTCATAGACAACTGTTTCTCATTTCTCCTGCTCTTTAAAGCCTTGGCATGCTAGAAGTGATATCATTAAGATTAAGGTAACAGAATCTAACTCTGAATGGACCCCAATCCTCCCTCACCTGCTTATCAAGCTCAAGAGATGGCTCTTTCTTCTGTGACCACAGGGGTAAGATCATGCTCTACAAAACAGAGTATTATCTCAATTCCACTCCTACCTCAGAGGGAGGCTACGTAGAAGAGCAAAGTACCCTTGGATGTACTTGGGAGTTCTTGAAAGAAAGATGCAGGAAAAGTCAATCATCACTACAGTTAACTATCATTTTCATGCGTAATTATCACTACCACTCAGAACAAAGTTCCAGCTTCCTGCAAGCTCCTTTCAGCTGCTTCCTCTATATTCTTGTTGGAAAAGCCAGAACTTCTATCACTTCTGCTCTTACTTTCTCAATTCTGCCAGTCACAAACCAACCAGAGGGGAACCTAATAGTAGACTTTCACTCTAGAGACCCCAGGTTTCAAGCTGAGAGTGAAAAAAAACTTCCAAGCTTTTCAAGAGGCATTTGGACAAACATCAAACCCCTAGCCTTCTCTAGGTTCAAGTAAAGAGTGATTTTGTATTTTTCTGCATTTTAATTGTTGGGATGTGGCCACACACAGCGGTAATTGGAACAATGCAACTACCACCACGCAACTGATACTCTCAGCCTGAGTTTCCTAAAACAGGCCAGGCTGAGAGTGGGGAACAGAACGGAAGCCATAAGGAATCAAACCAGGACACAAAAGAAGGCAAACCAGCTCCACAAGGGGCCTCCTCTTTCTCAAGCAGGCATTATACAAAGTGTAAGAAGCCCTCTCTAACAACCTTCCTTCCATTTTGTACAGCTGAAGGGTAGGCAGCTCTCAACATTCACCAAACAAGTTAAAACTTCTCAGCTTAGCAACGGGCACAAGGCTCGGCCCTTCAACAGCAGCAGGCCGCTAGGCCCTCCCAGAAACCCCACCAGGCCCAACTCTCAGCCAAGGTTCTCCCTTCACCAAAATCCCCCTAAAAAATAAAGATCGGATCCCCACACACACTCCATCTTCTTTTGGATGGAAGTAACCCCTGACACTTGTGTTTCGGGGATGCTAAGGTTGTGTTGAAACCTGGGCAACTTAAGGATCCAGGCAGGCGAAGGGAAAGAAGAGTCACAAATCCCCGGAGGGTCTCTCCCCTAGTCCCAGCCCCACACCTTTGGGAGAGACTAGAGACTGAAGGAAAACATGAGCGAGGCAGGGGGTGCAAAAACAGGTAAGTGGGTAACTGACTGCTCTTCTTCCATATGGTTCTGGTGGGACCAGGGGTGACAAGTGGGGAGCACCCCTCCCCCTACCCGACGAAGAAGCAAACGGCTAGGCCCCCTCTAATCTCCCACTGTGTGGCCCTGCCTGTCCCCGCGGGGTGGGGCATGGGGCATCAGCTGGCCCCTGGAGGGGGGTTCCAAGGCTTGTTCCGGAGATAGGGGGAAGGGCCACTGTCCTCCTCTTTCCACTTGGGTTCCCCCATCTGACCGCAGGAAGCGAACTCGGGACGCAAGGGATGGGGAGGGTCTGGGACTTGCACTCCCCCACCCCCTCCCCCACCAGGTCCCGTGCAATCCCCGTGGAGGCGGCCTGCAAGGCCCGGCCGCGCTGGCGGCCGGCCGGGGGGAGGGGAAAGGGAAGGAGGAGGGCCGGTTAAGGTGCCCGCCCTGAGGCCCCAGCGCCACCTGCCCTCCGCCACCTACCGCGGCTCCTCCAGCTCCCAGGGCCGCAGCCGGAGCAGCTCTGAGCGCTCCGTTCGCCCCACGGTGCCCTTAAAAGGCGTCGGCGCGAACCAACCGGCCCTGGAGGAGAGTGGGGGGGTCCAGTCCGTTCACAGAATCTCCCTGAGCCGCCCGAACAGGCCTGAGCTTTATGTGGTCTCTCTAAGCAAAGTCTTCCCAGAAGAGCGGTGGAGGAAACAAGAACAGGGCTTTCATCTGGGGGAGGAGATGGTTTCCCCACTAACAAGCCACCCCCTATAGAATGGGGCAGAAAGTGGACAGGTCCAGCGAAAAGCAAATCCTGCAACCCGCGGGGGAAGCCATGTCAGATAAAGGTAAACAAAGCCACTACCCACTCCCTCTGTTCCCACACCCACCCAGCTGAAGCCTCGCGTTGCGTTCAGGCCGCGTGACAGAATTAACCAAGGTGCATCTCACCTGCTGTCCTTTCCCTCCCGGCACAGCTGCCTTTCGGAAAGAAACCCCCTTCCCCCAGCAAAGGACCCGTCCTCGGCGTGAAGGCCGCTGGGAAATGTAGTTCAAGTGCCCATCAGGGCCTGCTCCGAGTTCTCGGAGCCGCTCTTTTAGCTGCGGGATCTGCCCCAACCTTAGAAACCCCGGATTTAAAACGGATGTGGGACCGTACCTGACTTGGTTCTGAAACTTGCCTTCACCCAGAACACTTTGTAAAGCTGAGGAGAATCCAGGGCTGTTCACTCCCTCCCTTCCCTATACCCCCTCCAAGCAGGATGAGGTAATGGGATTGTGATTATGACATCATAGGCGGTTCAGTTGGGGGGGGGAGTATGGAGCTTATAGCTGGACCACTTTCTTTGGGAAAGAGACGGAGGAAGCTGGCAAATAGGGAAATGATGTTTGTACTGTTTCCTTTTCAAGAACAGGAAGCCACCTTTTTATTATGTCTTCACTTCCACCACCTCCCACCTCAGCCAAAGTTTAAGTCTTCTTTTCAGGAGAACTGAATGCTGATGTAAACAGATACAGAGATTTCATAGTTTCTGACTGTTTCTAATGTCTTAGCCGATATTAAAGAGACAAACATAGGGAAATGAAGTTTTAAACGACATGATTTCATGTTGTGACAGTCTTACATTTTTTTTTTTTTTTAATTAGTTAGCAGTTCTAAGCACTTAGAAACAAATCCCCTAAAGAATCATGTATTGAAGCCGTTTGTGCCCTTCTCGAGTCTGGAACAGATACATAACAGTAGAGTTAGTGGTGGGGATCTTCCACATTGGGCTGGGGAAGAGAGGAAATAGGACTCTCCAAATCCACAAGCTGAAAAAGAAGAATGAGGAAAAGTGAAGTAATAATCAAAAAGTGGAGGTGAAAACTGTGTGTGTTAGCTTACATTTGAGAGGAAGATGCAGGAAAATTGCCACACCTTTGGGGCCAGCCAAGACTACATAATAAGACCCCATCAAAAGAAAAAAAAGAAAGAAAGAAAAGATTTTTACCCTGTACATTTCTCCTTGGGAAAGAATATAGGAGGTAGGGTTTCCTGTAACTGAATAAATTGCATACTTTGTATTTTTTTGTTTGGTTGGTTTTCTGAGATAGGGGCTCCTGTAACTCACATTGGCCTCAAACTCATTATCTGGTCAAGGATGATCTTGAATTCCTGATCCGAAAAGAACTGACTACATACTTTAAATAAAGTTTTTTCATTTTATTTATAATCAAATGAAAAAAAATCTCTGACAATAAAACTATATGAGAAGGGTAACTGTCCATGTGATCAGTAAAGGCCATAAAGTCTGAGACTGTCTCAACTCCACTCTTCACTAGGTTTGTTCTCTTTTTTTTTATTATTAACCATACTTACTAAAGTTAAGTAGTCGAGTAAAAGCAGTTAAATTGATATCAGCTCATTTGCAAAGCACTGGAAGAAACTGAACCAAGTGTAGTGTCTCAAATTCGTAATCCCAGCACTTGAGAAGTTGAGGAGGGTAATTGGCATGATTTCCAGTGTCTTCTGGGCTATACAGTGAGTTCCAGGCTAGTGTGAGCAGTAAAGTAAGATGTCTCAGCCCCTTCCCTCCCAAAATAGAATCATAAAATAAAATAAGCAAAAGAAGCTCAGACATTTAAAACCTGTCAAGGGGGCTGGAGAAGATACCTCAAGGGTTAAGACTCTTGCCTTACAAACAGAAGGACCTACGTTCAGATCCCAGATCACATGTAAAAACAACTGGCAGAAATAGTGGGAGCGCCTACACTTCTCTGGCTCTGGAAGGTGAAGCCTGGAAAACCCTGAGCAAAGCAAAAAGGAGGTAGAAGCAATCCAGGATGATTCCTAGAGTGGCCTTTAATACACACACACACACACACACACACACACACACACACACACACAAATAAATAGAAGAGACGAGAAAAGAAAAGAAAAAAAGAAAAGAAAACCTTCAAGGGCTTTGGATATATTTCAGCGGTAGAGTACTGAGTTAACATGCATCAGGGGCCTAGATTCAACGCTCCAGCATGGAAAACAAAACGAATTAGAGGCCATTTTCCAGGAAGTTATACCCTCTTTCATCAAGAAGAAAATTGCCTCCCAGCACAGTCCAACCCTCTTGCAAAAAATGATGCCAGTTTTGGGGCTGGAGAGGTGGCTCAGGGGTTAAGCCTCTGCCTTGCAGGCGGAAGGTCCTGAGTTCGGATCCCAGATCCCACATATAGACGCCAGGCGGAAGCGGGGGCGGCCTGTGCTTCTGGTCCTGGTAGGGCGGAGCCTGTGAATCCTGGGGCAGAAGGAGGTGGAGGCGTCCATGGTGGTTCGCGAATTCGTCCGTGATTCTACACATACTCAGACACACACGCGTGCACACACATACACATGCATATGCACACAGTTGAATAAATAATAATAATAATAAAAAATTTTAAAAAATTATGCCAGTTTTAATTTTCAAAGTTATTTTTGGTTGGCTTGGTTTTGTTGTGTGTATTTTGAGGGTTTTTTTTTGTTGTTGTTGTTGTTGGGAGACAGGGTCCCATGTAGCCAAGAGTAGTTTTAAACTCCTAGATCCTCCTGCCTCCACCTTTCAGTGCTGGGATTATATAAGTGAACCATTATGCCCAGCTCTATTTTTGATATTTTTTGTATTTGTGGCATAGGATATCAGGCAAAGAGCCTCGTGCATAAAAAGCAAGCACTGTTTCAAACGGACTATATCCCAACTCCCCTGATCCCACTTCTTTTTGGGTCCCATCTAAATTGTGCCCTCACAGGTCAGATTCTATTTCCGAGAGATGCTACCTGAGCCCCTTTCTGGCCTTCATCCTGATTCTCTGAGGATTCCAGGATCTGGAGCGAGTCATTCAAAAGATCATCCAAAGGGGTTGAATCCATTGGCTTTAAGAGATTTCTTGTTCCTTTCCTAGAGAGGCAGCACAGTCAGAGAACATATACTCATGCAGCCCCTCCCTTGAGGCCCAAGAAAAGCTCAATCTCTGAAAGTGGGAGAAAGTAGGACTCAACCCAAGAGTAAGGAACACACCACTCAGCATCCTCGCCATGCACAGGCTGGCTGGGGGGATCCCAGGTATGCAGGGCTCTTCTCCACTGCCTTATTTGCGCATCCCAGGAACGACGACTGCACCTCTTCTTTTTGTTTGGTGTTTGAGGGTGAAACCCTGGTTGTCGCTGTGTCCTGACAATAACAAATACATGTCAAACTGAGATGGAAGTGAAGGGACACAAATCATTGCTTATCACAGTGAATCAGGAGCTTAGATAGGGGATTCCCTAGGAAGGACAGGATGGATGCTTCATTAAAATAAATAAATATATAGGGCCGGAGAGATGGCTCAGGAGTTAAGACTCTGCCTTGCAAGCAGAAGATTCTGAGTTCCAATCCCAGGTCCCATGTAAAAAATGCCAGGTAGAAACTGAGGTGACCTACACTTCCAGCTCTGGTGGGCAGAGCCTGAGAAGTCTCTGAGCAAAGTAAAAAGGAGGTAGAAACAATCCAGGATGATTCCCAAAGTCACCCTTGGTCTTCCACAGGGTGCCCTCCATAGGACCCTCTGACACGCACGCACACACACACACACGCACACACTAAATAAATAAATAAAATAAATAAATGAATGAAATTAAAATATCAAAGTGGGACATGGTGACACAATATAGGCTTGTAAGTCTGTAATCCCAGGATTTTGGAAGTAGAAGCAGGAAGATCCGAAGTTCACGGTCATCCTTGACTACATACCAAGTTAAAGGTCAGTCTGGGCTACTGGAGAACCTCTCAGAAAAGCAAAACCAAGAGGAAAGAAACATAGATTGTCCCCACTTCAACAGGCACATATATTGAAACAGGAATCTTACAGATAGTGTGGCCCTTGCACAAACATAGCATCCAAAGTTTTAAAGCATTTAAAACATACATATAGATCATGAAAATAGAAAGGAGACTATAAGAGAGGAAGACATAAAGGGATTGGGGAACAAGGGGGAGAATTGGGATATATGACATGAAAACAGGAGAGACTATTTGGGGGGAGGAAGAGGACTAGCTTGAAAGGGAGAAAGGGGCTTGAAGGGGTTAAGACTCTGCCTTGAAAGCAGAAAGTCCTGAGTTCAGATCCCAGGTCCCACATAAAAAAACGCCAGGCTGAAACAGCTGCAGCCTGCACTTCCGGCCCTGGTGGGCAGAGCCTGGGAAATCTCAGAGCCAAGCAAGAAGAAGGTAGAAGCAATCTAGGATGATTCCCAAAGTCTCCCTTGGTCCTCCACAGGGACACACAGTGCCCTCTGACACACACACACAGAGTAAAATAAAAAATTAAAAAAAAAGAAAGATTTAATAAATAATAATAATAATTAAAAAAAAAAGAAAGAGAAAGGATGGCAGTGGGGGGGATAAGGATAAAATATAATGATATATACATATATCAAAATAGCTCAAGGTTTAAGACTCTACCTTGTTAGAAGTACCTGAATTTGGATGCTGGATCTCACATAAAAACCACAGGCAGAAATGGCGGTGACCTACACTTCTGATCCTGGAAGGAGCCTGGGATATCCCAGTAAGAAGCAAAAAGGAGGTAGAAGCAATCTATCTCCGGAAGTCACCCTTGGGCCCCCACAGACACACACAGCTCTCTCTAACACACAATAGACAGACACACACACATGAAAAAAAAAAAAAACACAGTCAAAATGTCAAAATGAAACCCCATTACTTATATGGTAACAGTAAAAAATTTTTTTTTAAATAAATAAATGTGGGGCCTGTGGGATGGCTTAGTGGGTAAAGCACTTCTGCAAGCCTGGTGAACAAGTTGTGTTTGAGGCCCACAGTCCATATGGTAGAAGAGAACTTCTGCAGGTTGTCCTTTGACCTCTACATGTGTACTATGGTATGAGAACACACACACACCCCCCAAATAAATGTGAAAGAAGGAAAAGAGGGCTGGTGAGACAACTGACAGCTTAGTGGGTAAAGGCGATTTCGTGTACACCTAGTGATGAGTTCACTATCCAAAACGCATGTGGTTGAAGGAGAAAGTCGACTTCTGAATTGTCCTCTGACCTTTACAGACTTGCTGTGACATGAACATGCTTTTTCTCTCTCACCTCTCTCAGTCTCTCCCCACTACCCACCACTCACCACACACACGCACACAATGTTTTTTATAAAGTACAACTGAACTCACTTGGGTACCTGCTGCAGAAAGTACTGGTAACCAGGTGTGCACTTGCCGTAATCTATCTGCTTTTGCCGCCGCTGCAGGACAACTTCATCTGTCTCAACTTCTCGCCTGCAGGGAAGTATATATTATCCCACAAAATATGATTACAGTCACCAAACCAGGAATCCACACATCCCACATTCACTTAATCCCAGCTGGGGTTTCAAACTTACCTGCCATGACAAGGCTCTGTGCTGACTCCCACACTTACCATCTCTATCCTATAGGACAAAGACTTTTCTAACACCTTTCCAGAGAAGCAGTTTCTATGGAGGAAAAAGATATTAAGATACAAACTAAACTTTCCAGCCACTATCACTATTACTACCAAGATATTGACGTCTGATTTTTTAAAAACTTTATTATTTATTATGTGTGTGAGAGGGCACCGTGTGTCTCTGTGAAGTACCAACAGTGACTTCAGAAATCACCCTGGATTACTTCTACCTCTTATTTGCTTCACTCTGGGATTTTCCAGGCTCTGCCCACCAGCCTACCTGGTATTTTTGCATAGGACTTGGGATCTGAACTCAGGACCTTCTGTTTGCTAGGCAGAGTCTTAACCCCTGGGCCATCTCTCCAGCCCTAGATAATTTTTTTAAAACTCTAGTCATGTCTGGTGACCTTGAACTCATTGTATAGCACAGGTTGACCTCCAATTTATAGTGATCTTACTGTCTCAGAGTGCTGGGATCAGAGGAGTGAGCAACCAGTTGGGCTTTGAAGGTTGTATTTCTCAAACTGGGGTCTGCAAATATGGGTAGCACAAAATGTCCTTGGTGATTTCCTGACCCTTCCTTGTAGACTTATTGAATCAGTTTTCGAGGCCTGCATTTTAAATGGTTTTCAAGGCTTGAAACTTTTGTTTTTTGAGACAGTCTTGCTCTATAATCCAGACTAGCTTTTAACTTTTAATCCTCTTGTTAGAACTTCACAAGAGTTTTGCAAGAGACTGTTAAGCTGGCACCACCATCTGGGCTTCCTACATACTTTTCTCAAGACAGGATTCTACTATATGGTATAAAATGGCAATTCTCCTGCTTCAGTCTCTGGAGTGCTGAAATGATGGGCACTGCCACACTCATTTTAAACATTTTTGCTTATGAAAAATTTCAAGTTGGCTATGATGACATATGCCTGCAATCCCAGTATTTAGGAGTTGGGAGCAGGAGATTGCATCCAACCAGGCCTATATATAGCATACATTGTCTCAAATCATAATTAAAGAAAAACTTCAAATATGTGCTGAAGTATAGTTGAAGCTGTGTGAAGGTAGTAGCATACACCTGTAATTCCAGCATTTGAGAGGCTGATGAAAAGGGGAGTTCTAGATTGAGGCTGTATGCCAAAAATATCCATACAAAAGAGTATCTTATGGGCTGGAGAGATGGCTCAGGGGTTAAGACTCTATCTCGCAAGCAGAAGGTCTTGAGTTAGGATCCCAAGTCCCACAGAAAAACCTAGGTGGAAATGGCGGCAGCCTGCACTTCCTTCCCTGGTAGACAGAGCCTGGGCAATCCCAGAGCAAAACAAGGATGTAGAAGCAATCCAGGTTGATTCTCAAAGTTATCCTTGGTCTTCCAAAGGAACAAACAGTGCCCTCTGATAAACACACACACACACACACACACACACACACACACACAAGTGTATTATGTAATGTCTTATTCCTCAGTATGGTTCCAAGACCAGAGGCATCAACCTGAACTGACAACTCCTTCAAGTGCTGAACTTCGGACCAAAACCCAGACCTGTTGAATCAGGTTAGTAACCACCCTAACCAGGTGGTTAGTATAGACATTAATCAAATGTTCCCACCTGGTCATCACCCCACACTCAGGGCCAATCTGTTTTCATCTGTACTCATCCCATTTTATCCAAAGATTACCTGAAAACAAATTCCCATCATAAAGAATTTCCAGGGCTACAGAGGAGACTCGGTCCATAAAAGTGTTTGCTACAAAGCCTGAAAACTTGAGTTTGATCCCCGTGAACTCCACATGGTAGAAAAAAAAAGACTACCAAGTTCTCTGACCTATTAACCCACACAAACACACAATAAATATAATTTTTTTTCATTTACGAAACGAAAATTACAGGGGGCCAACGAAGCCACCATTTCATCATATATGTTTTGTAAATTTTCAAGTTTCCAGAAGCAATCAAAGTTTAAGATCTTTAGGGCTGGGGCGAGATAGCTCAGCGGGTAAGGTGCTTTCTCACAAATCTAGTGATCTGAATTCTTTCATGGAAGGAGAGAACTGACCTCTAAAAGGTGTCCTCTGACCTCCAACGCTCTCTTTCTCGCTCTTAAATAATTAGGAAAAAATTCTTACGGCTGTCGTAAGGATTACTCCAAAAAGTAAAGGTCTAATATCCTTACTTTTCACGAAAAGTAATTTCTTTCTACCCAAAGCGGCATAAATCCACCCACCTGTCATGCCCCAATACCTGCCCTACCCGCGACAAATGCGTCATCTCCAGCAGAAGGCTAACAAAACTAAAGACAAGCGACACTAGACAGAAGTAAGGTGAGCGAAACAACTTCCACTCTACAGTCCTCCCCAGAGTCATCGTTAGTGTGGCTAGTTTAAATCTTCCGGGTTTGGAGGGTCTGTGGGAAGATAGGGCAGGAGGGCGTGGCGATTGGCCACAAGGAGAGCCAATGTGCGCCCGGTTCCGCGTGGGAGCTTGCCCAGCGAATTGGTCTAGGGGCGGGGTCTAGAGCGGGAGCGCGAAGATTGGTTGCGCTTCTGGCAGGCGGGCGGTGATAGGTTGTTGATAGGGCGGAAGGTTTGAATGGTCAAGCCTGTGGCTGTTGGTTTGCTTGCTCTCAGGGCTCGGGACAGTGCAAAGCTTGGCTCCTGCCTACCCAAGTCGCGGCTGCTGCTTTCCTTCACCCACTGGAGTCCTCGCTTATCCGAATTCCTTTCTTCGAAGGCAAGTCTGACTCCAGACTCCAGGTAAGCCTGCTGCTGCCTCTGTCGCGCCGCCACTGGCATCCGATTCCTGCAGGGTTCAGTCCGGGTCCGAATCGCAAGTTAGAAGGGTTTCTTTACGTCCGGAGTGTCTGGCTGTATGTTTTCATTCCATCTTTAAAGTCTTGACGTTGCATCCCCCCAACCTCCTCCCACTTCGGCAAGTTCGAGGATCCAGGAAAAAGCCAAATCGCCAGTGCGATGTACCCAGCTAGCCGAGATGTGATTTCCCTCATTGGGGATTCCCCTCCTGCAGTGCTTGCCCGAGCACTGGAAAAAGTGGGAGAGGTTGGGAAAGTTGAAAGTCTGCAGTGTTCTAGCTTTTTGTTTTGTTTTGTTTTGTTTTTTTTTTTTTTTTTTTTTTGTTGTTGTTGTTTTCTAGGTCAGACCATGTCTACAAAACTCTTTCGGTCCTCGAGAGAAGAGGAAAGTTCTGTTTCAGGACCCAGTTTTAAGTCAGATCAGAGGAAGATGTTGCACCTGCTCTTGGAGCGAGAGACTTCCTTTACCCGCTGTGCAAATATCCGCAGATCCTTGGGAGACAAACTTCTTGATTCTGCAGACCTAAGCATTTTGTCTGGGTAAGTTCGCTTTTTCTTCTCCTCTCTTACATCTTTCCTCCTTTACTTTGCTGAATAGGTTTGTTTAGTTTTCCTGGCTCAGTTCAGGGTTGAAGTTTCTTTCTTTCTTTTTTTTTTTTTTTATAAATTATTTATTTATTGTGTGTGTGCGCACCGTGTGTGTGTGTGTGTGTGTGTGTGTGTGTGTGTGTGTGTGTGTGTGTGTGTGTTTATCAGAGGGCACTGTGTGTCCTAGTGGAGAACTAAGGGTGACTTTGGAAATCATCCTGGATTTGCTTCACTCTGAAATTTCTCAGGCTCTGCCCACCAGGCAAGGCTGGTTCCGGACCTTCTGCTTGCAAGGAAGAATCTTAACTCCTGAGCCATCTCTCCAGCCCTCAAGTTTCTTTTCTATGAAACAAAATAAACAACAACAAACGCTTTAAGTGGAGTTTAGTGGTACATGCTTGTGATTCTAGAACTCAGGAGGCCCAAGCAGGAGGATTACCAGAGGTTAAGGCCAGCTATGGCTACATGAATTCCAGAACAGCCAACAGGCTACAGAGTGAGGCCGTATCTTAGAAAACAAGTAAATAGAAACAAAAGATCCTATGTCAAAAAAAAAAGTTTCTTTCTATCTTGCTAGAATTAATCTCCTGTCTTGTCAAAATCAAATAATGTGGTATCTGAAAGGAAAAAAAAAAAACTGAATGCTATTACATTATATGAGTTGGTAATTTTATTAGTATTAATATTTGTATTATTTACTTGTACTTTATATTCTGGCCATGCTGTGTCTTTACACCTCATTGGTAAACAAGAAGTATTTGAGAAAATTACTAGAGACTTCAGAGAGAAATTGAATTTGTATGTTCAGTTTGAACAGAACAGAGAACATGGAGTCAAGATCCCACTCACTTAATAAATTTAGGCCCATTTTTTTAAAAATCCCATTTCGAGCAACAGCAGCTGCATTGGCTCATGGCAGGTCTAGCAGGCATAAAACCAGGACATTAGTGGCCTGAACCTGGCCCAGCCTGGTCCGCCTGGGGCTAGCCCAGCTTGAAAGAAAAGAAAAAAATCCCATTTCATTATGTTGTGAGAAAAAAATGAGGCTCATATTATTGGAATAGAGAAAAGATGGGAGAATTTTAAAATATTTTCCAAAAGCAATTACATTTATATTTATTTAGCTACTGATTAGTTTTTTTAAATTGTGCATTACATGTTTGCAAGTGGGTGGGTGTGCTCATGCTTGTGTGCGAACATACATGCTAGTTCATGTTTACATGAGTTATATGAGTTTAAAGGCCCAAGGGTGATTTGGAGAATTGTTCTCAATTTCTCTCTTCCACATCATTGTTTTTAGCCTGGGTCTCTAAAACCAAGGCTTGCAGATGGGACTAATCTTGCAGCCAACTTGCTTTGGGGATTGCCAGGCTCTGTCTTCTGGATTATCAACCAGCCAGCACACTTACCTGGCAATTTAACCTGTGGATCTGAACTCTGTTTCTTTTGTTTCCAGGGCAAGTTCTTCGCCATCTCTCTAGTCCTGTCTAGATTTTTGTGATAGTAACTGAGAGGTATTTCAAATGAAGATGATTTTATACTCTTTACATGAAGATGATCTTTGCCTTTTAAGGATGATACAGTCTAATGAAAATCTTGATGTACTATTATGTCTCAACAGAGGAACCCCAATACGTTGCCTTGATCTTTCGAATCTTAGCCATGAGGAAATGAGTGCCATTCAGCTTACCTCTTCTGCTGACTTGGATGAAACTGGTAGGGGTATAGTCTTAAAAAGAAAACTCTTAAGAGTAGATATAGTAGTAGAATAGAAATGGTAGGTTGTGAACCTACCAAGAGCCAAATGTGGTGCTCACACCTATAATCTGGCACTAGGGAGGCTGAAGCAGAAGGATTACCACAAGTTTAAAGCTGTCCCTGGGTTACAGAGTAGGTAGCAGAATAGCCAGGGCTACTACATACCAAGACCCTGTCTCAAAAAAATAAAAAATAAGGGGGAGGGCATTGGGAGAAAGGGAGGGAGGAGAGAAAGAAAAGGGAAAAGGGGGGAGGGAGCAAGAGGGTCCAGGAAGTGACTGGGAAGGAGGGGAATGGAGTACTTATCAACTTTGTATGAGTGGAAGAAATAAAAAAAAATTAAAAAGAGGATAGTGAGATAGCTCAGCAGGTAAGGCACCCTGCTTACAAATCTGGTGACATGAGTTTGATTCCCTGGGAGCCTACATTGTAAAAGTGAAAACCGATTTCTCACAGTTGTCCTCTGACCTCTATCTATACACGATGGCTTGCATATATGTATTTTCTCTGTGTCTCTCTGTGTGTTAATAAATAAAATACAAAAAATAAAAATAAGAGAGAGAAAAAACCTAAACGCTTGGATTTTGTGAGTAATTAGGAGATTTGAGTTGAATTATTAAACCAATGAGAAAACACGACAGTTGCTTTGTATTTGAAAAAGTTATACAAGAAAAACTGTATTTTGGTGACTGATTAGTGGTGGGAATAAAAGTATAATAGAGTTTAATAAAAGTATAATAGTTTAATCTCAGCAGAAGCAAAGAAACTAGATAAAGAAATACTTTGTTCTACAAGGCCCTGGATTCAACCCTCTGCACCACATACACAAAAGAAATACTTTGTCAACAGTTCTTATGTGTTTTTCTGGGACTATGTCCAAAAGGAGTGCCTCACTAGTCAACCATTCTAGTATTTGCTCTAATTTCAGATTTCCTGAGTAATAACTGTTCTGTTTCCTTTGTTTTTTCTGGGAGAAGAGCTTGAGACAGGATTTCACATAGCTCAGGCTGGCCCAGGATGACCTTGAACTCCTTACCTGCTTTCACATCCCAAGTGCTAGGATTATAGGCCTGTGCTGTACCGTATCTGGCTGCTGCTGCTGCTGCTGCTTCTACTGCTGCTGCGGTTGCTACTGTTGGTTCTTCTTCTTCTTCCTCCTCCTCCTTTTCCTCCTTCTCTTCTTCATATCATTGTTATTATTATTTGAGATATGAGCTATGGTATTGCTGTGCAGCCCAGACTGGTCTTGAACTCCCTTCACTCCCTTTGCAGCACAAACTTTTCTTTTCTAACTTATGGGGGGAAATTCCATAGCTTAGCAAAGTATATTGTTTGTCAGCATTTTTTTTTCTTTTAGTAAATTCTTAAGTTTCTATGAGATTATGTACTCTGATACTTTTTGTTTCATGAAATGGATACTAATCAAGAAGTTTTTTTTTAAGACCATTCTTTGAAATTAATATGACTTATGGGATGAAGAAACTCAGAGGGAGAAACAGGATACATTGATGAGAATAATGTCTCTTACTGATTCTTCATGTTTTACTTTTGTCTGTTTTTGAGATAGAGTCTCAGGTAGTTCAGGCTGATCTTAAACTCACTAGGTAGCTTAGGATGATCTTGAACTTTTGATCCTCCTGCTTCTACTTCCTCAGTGCTGGACTCAAACATGCACTACCATGCTGGGTCTTTACAGTACTGAGAATCAAACCCAGATCTTGGTGTGTGCTAGGCAAGCACTCTGCCAACTCAGCTGCATCCTTAGCCCATGACTCTTCATATCTGATTGCAGGTCCCCTGGATGCTTCAGGACCTCAAGAAGTACAGTTAGTTGGGAAGTAAGTGCTGTTGTTAAGTGACCCACATGCTAACGCCTGTCATCACTGATCACAAAGATTTTATCCTATAGATGGGGGGAAGAGGGGGGAGGGAGGGAACTGGTAAAAAATTTTAAAATGTATAATTAAATTTTTAATAAAAAAAAGGAAGAAAAAAAAGATTTTATCCTATAGAGACTACAGTATATAAAATACTGCACAGTTCTAAAAAAATATAAAGTATTTCACTTTGAGTATTAATGAGCTTCAAAGACTAGATTCTGGATTTACATAGTCTTTAAGTTTTCCAGTTCCAAATAGTATTGTAAAATCAATTTTTATTTATTTATTTATTTATTTATTTATTTATTTATTTATTTATTGTGTGAAATCAATTTTTTAAAAGATATCATACACAGATTTGTCTATAAAAATGCAGGAAAATAGCACACTGCACTTAAGCTAAAGTTTCTATTTGTACATGAGAGGTGCTGTATCTGTAGGATCTGAAATAAGTGTGTCTGGATTCTGGTGATTTGCTATGTCTTTAGCTGTGACTGACTAGTTTCTTAACTTCATTGGATCTCACTTTCTTTATTCACTACATGGAAATAATAGTACTTTTTATAAATGGTTATTGCAAAGATTCAATTGAAAATGTGAGCCAGAACTACTTGAGACATTTCCTCTAAATACTTCCAGAATAAAAAGACAGAGAAGAAACCCCAACCAGAGCCAGACATTATGGTACATACCTGTAAATCCCAGTACTGGGAAGGTTAAGAAGCAGGAGGATCAGAAGTTCAAGGCTAACTTTACTACATAGCAAGGTGGAGGCCCAATTGGGCTATGTGAGACAAGATTTCAATTTCCCCTTCCCCAAAGAAAAAGAAACTGTGTAGTAGGTACCAAGCACTTATGTTTATTTTGATTATGGATTCGCTAATGAAGATCTTAAAGCATTTAATCTAGAAATGTTCATGGAATAAAAGGTAATTACAATTCAACCCCTTCAAAACATTAAAAATCTACTATTAACTTTTTTAGAATTTTATCTTTTGATCTTTATATAAATTAGATGTTGATTTGGGTACTAGGGAAAACTTTCAATGATAATTTTTATCAATACATGTGATAATTTCATTTGTATTGCTAATACTGTCTTCGAATTATCTTTTTTAATTTTTTTATTATTATATTATTATTTATGCAACTGTGCGCATGTGCGTGTGTATGTGTGTGCACGCGTGTGTGTCTGTGTGTGTGTGTGTCTGTGTAGAACCACGGACGAATTCGCAAACCACCATGGACGCCTTCACGTCCGCTGCCCCGGGATTCACAGGCTCCGCCCTACCAGGACCAGAAACGCGGGCTGCCCCCACTTCCACCTGGCGTCTATACGTGGGATCCGGGATACTAACTCAGGACCTTCCGCCTGCAAGGCAGAGGCTTAACCCCTGAGCCACCTCTCCAGCCCCCGAATTATCTTTTTTAAAGCAAAACAAAAAGGAGGTAGAAACAATCCAGGGTGATTCCTGAAGTTACCCTTGGTCCTCCACAGAGATAGATACATAGTGTCCTCTGATACACACACACACACACACACACACACACACACACACACACACACACACACAAATAAAAAACAAATGACCGAAGCCATGAGCCAAAATAAATCCATTATCCCCCCCCCAATTTTTTTAACTTATTTGTGTTTGAGTGTATGTTTGTGTTTATCAAAGGGCACTGTGTGTGCCTGTAGAGACCCAAGTTCGTTTGTTTTTTGAGGAAGGGTCTCACTGTAATCCAAGTTGACCTGGAATTTTGTCTTTCTGAACCAGGCCAACCTTAAGCTCACATGGTCCTCCTACCTCAGCCTTCAAGTGCTGTGATTATAGGCATGAACTACCAGGCCTGGTTTTGAATTGCTTCAACTGTCCTGCTCTGTGTAGACCAGATGAAATCCTGGGATGGAGGATAGAAAGCTTAAAAAAAAATCCTCCCATAGTCAGTTCTATAATATTACTAGCTACAAATTATGCCTACATAAGATACAAGACAGGAGTTAAGAGTATAACTCAAGTGTATAAGGCCTGAAGTTCATCTCTACCAGCAAAAGGAATAAAAAGGTGTAAGATGAACTCTTCTTTGTGCACATCTTTTTAAAAAATTTATTTATTTGAAAGAAAGGGAGAGAGAAAGAAAGAGAACCCATATCAGAAGACAACTTTCAGAGGTCCGTTCTCTCCTTCTAGCATGTGAGCTTGTGGGGGTCAAACTCAGATTGCCAGGTTTGTAAGCGAGTGCCCTACCTGTTGAGTTATCTTGTCGGCCCTGTTGGTGCACATCTATCTATCTAGTTATGCAAGTAAAACGAGGGCCTTTTTCCCAGGATACCACTTGAATCTTGATATCACAGAGAATACTGTACATATCGCTATTGGATCAACCAATCAACTAGGACCAGGGCTCCTCAAATGAAAGAAAAGCAGGGATCCTCCCAACCATTGAAGAAGAATCAGATTGTATTTGGAGATGACCTGACTAGTGGTTTGTTTTGATGTATAGGAACCATCACCAGCATCATATGAAAGGCATCTCAGTAAGTAGAACCCCCTCTTCGGCTTTGAGTTTATTTCTCATATGGGAGGCAGAGAGTTTCCAATGTACTCACAAGGCTTGGGGATGCTGGATGCTCTCAATAAACAATGTCTTTTAGGCACAGCTTCTTTGTAGTACTCCAAATGCCTTGGACCATGGCCACAGAAGGAAAGATGCAATGCTTTGCTCATCTGCAAATAAAGAAAATGTGAGTATTTAATGGACACTTAGATATATTCATTTTATTCCTTTGAGTGAAACCTAGAGCTCTTGACACCTCATAATCCTAAACAAACAAACTGAATCACTGTAGTAGCAGTACTTTCTAAGGACAGAAATCTACCTCTAAGTCCTCCATAGCAAGTCATCCTTCATGTTCAGTTGATCAGTTTGAGGATAAAAATTGCTATTATAAATATATAAAGAATTTCCAATAATAATAACTTGCATAACTTATTCACATATCCTTTGATTTTTTCTTTTTCTTTTTTCACTTTTGGTGTCGAGAACTGAATGAAGGCCTTCCTTGTCTTGCGCTTATGTTCAACATCAGTGAGATATACTCTATCCTAAAATGTGGTTTTTCTTTGATGATGTTGTAGTACTGGGTGTTGAACCTAGCACCTCAATACATGCTAGGGAAGCTACCTTCCCAGCTCATGGATTCATTTTTCAATTTTTTGTTTATTTGACAAGTCTCAATAAAGTTGATCTTGAATCTGATCTGTATTCCAGGCAGGCCTTGAACTTATGATTCTGCCTTTTTGCCTCCCAAGTAGCAAGAAATATAGAACTTCACCATCAGGCCCAGCTAAACTTTGGTCTTTGGTTTGGTTTTCTTTCCGCATTGGAGATTGTACCTAGAACCTTATGCATGCTAAGCAAACATTGTGCCATTGAGCTATATCCTCAGTCCTTTTTTAAAAAAAGAATTTTATTTATTTATATATTTGTCTCTGTGTGTATATATTAGAAGGCACTGTATGTCCCTGTAGAGGACCAAGGGTGACTTTGGGAATTGTCCTGGATTGCTTCTACCTCTTTTTTGCTTCACTCTGGGATTTCCCACTAGAGCCAAAAGTGCAGGCTGCCTCCATTTCCTCCTGATGTTTTTTACATGGGACCTCAGGATCTCCTCTTAACCTCTGAGGCTGGTGAGAGGGCTAAACTGGTAATAGTGACACCTGAAAATTTGATGACTTTAATTTGATCTCTGGATGCCCACATGGTGGACAGAAATGATTTCCACACATTTATTATGTCATGCATATTCTCTCTTTGTCTCCCTCAAATAAGTGAAATGAATAAATAGAATGTCTTTAAAAATTTTGTGTCCTCTATGGGGCTGGATAGATGGCTTAGGGTTTAAGCCTCTGCCTCACAAGCAGAAGTACTTGAGCTTAGATTCCAGGTCCCATGTAAAAACACCAAGTGGAAATGACAGTGGTCTGCACTTCCAGCCCTAGTGGGTGGAGTCTGGAAAATTGCAGAGTGAAGCAAAAAATATGTAGAAGCAATCCAGGATGATCCCCAAAGTCACCTTGGTCTTTCACACAGTTCTCTCTCTCTCTCTCTCTCTCTCTCTCTCTCTCTCTTTCTCTTTCTCTCTCTCTCTCTCTCTCTCTTCTCTCTCTCTCTCTCTCTCACACACACACACACAAACACATGCAAAATAAAATAAGAAAAAAAATTAAAAAAATTTATATCCTCCAAAGCAAATCAAACCCAAACCATTATTTGTGTCTTTAGGGTATACAGTTAATGATTTTATTTAACATGTTTTATAAGGGTTATTCATATTAGTAATCTAATCAAATGCAATGTTTTTGGCAGACTCATTAACACTTCTTTTTCTCAACAGCACTTTAAAACTTTACTTATTTATTTATTCATTTAGAGTGTGTGTATGTGTGTGAGTATCAGAGGGCACATGTGTCACCAAGGGTGACTTAGGGAATCATCCTGGATTGCTCCTACCTCCTTGTTTCGTTCTGGGATTTCCCAGGCTCCGCCCACAAGGGGCCAGAAATACAGACTGTGGCCATTTCTGCCTAGTGTTTTTAGGTGGGACCTGGGATCAGAACTCAGGACCTTCTGCTTTCGAGGCAGAGTCTTAATCCCTGAGTCATCTCTCCAGCTCAGGGAAACATTACTTTAAAGACTTTGGAGTGGAGGCACCTGAGGACTCTGAGGTTTCAAAAAGGGCCAGAAGAGCCTTTTATGCCTTTCACCTCCTCTGCTGGTGACCCTTTGACTATCATCATTGAGGTTGAAACAGTTGAAGTATTGTGAGCTGTAGAAAAGCAGCTTTAAATTCATGATCCCTTGACATTTGTTCCACATGTGTACATGAGTGTGCACATGCCATGGTACACATGAGGAAGTCAGAGAACAGCCTCAATCCTTCTGCCAAGGGTCTATTTTTTGTTAACCTCTGCATATGCCAGGTTACCTGGTCTTTTAGAGTTTCTGGGGATTCTCCTGTCTTCATCTCACATTTCACCATAGCAATATTGGATTACAGACAGGTGTTACTTTACCTGACTTTATCTGAGTTTTAGGGACTTAAACTCAGGCTCTCATGCTTACATGGCAAGCATTTACCCTCAGAGCCAGCCCCTTTTAACTTTTTTTCTAAGTAAATTTCAAGTAGGGAAGAGGAGAAGCTATTATGTTTTCTAATCGTTTCCGTATTTAAATTATAGAATTTGGCAACTTGACGGTTGAGGGTTCGAGATCTGGGCACATTTGTAGGGAATTAATAGTTGAGGTAAGCCCAGAGTGTACCTGTAAGAGATTGTCTAGTAGATGGGGAAGGTCCAACCCTTGGTGTGTAGGACTAATTCCTGGGCAGGTGAATAAGATGGAGGGATCTGGTTGAGAAAGTTGGCATCTTTCTGTATACTTGGCCAGACATGCTGGTCTGGCAAGTAAGGATTGTTTCTTTCTCGGCTGTTATGTGGATATTGTGTAGCTAGTTCCCTCAGTCCTAGTGTTGGTGTGGGCTCTCCTCCCGTCTGGACAAGGAGCTATAACCAGACAATCGTAAGAGAGAATAAGACCTCTTGTTCCCTTAAACTGTATTGTCGTGAGTTATCAACAGCAATGCAGAATAACTGCAACAGATTTTTTCTTAGTCCTTTAGTTTCCTCTGCGTTTTCCTTTTCTTTTTTGTTTTCAATGTATGTATATATTGTGTGTGTGTGTGTGACAGAGAGAGAGAGAGAAGGTACATGTGCAAAGTCAGTTCTCTCCTACCACGTCGACTCAGGGGATCAAACTTGGTCGCCAGGTTTTTATTCAGGTTCTGAGACATCTATCTCATGGGCCCTTTTTGTGCTTTTTAAAATTTTATATTTTTTATTATTTTATTAAGACAGGATTTGAATATGTAGCTCAAGTGCCTCAGACTCACAATCCCCTTGTCTCAACCTCTTTGAGTGCTAGGGCTGCAGGTGTGTGTCACCACACTCAGCGCTGAATAATAGCTTTTAATTCTTTGTGCCAATATGTTTGACAGGACTTGATGGGAAACTTGGTGGCAAGCAAAATGGAATATCTGGGCAGTCCCATTACTACAATTTCAAAACTGGGTAAAAATCTAAAGCTGAAAAACCAGGAAGAAGAGATTTCAGAGGAATCAATGGAGTTTTCTCTGCAAGATCAAGAAGACCTGAAGGTACATTTCTCTCTGGTAGTATCTTTGCACTCTTCATTCCTTTTGTCTTGTTGGGTGTTGTTGACCTTGATGTTTGAGCCCTGGAGGCTTTGACTGCCTTGGCAATCCTCATGCCTCAAACTTCCTAGTACTACGATTACAGATCTGTGCTGTGTTAACACGCCCAATTTTCTTCATTCTGTTTGAGTGTCTGAAAAGGTTTTCCTTGTGGAAGCCCTGCAGGCCTAGAACTTTCTTTGTCCCTTGAGCTGGCCTTGACCTCCTGCATACAACACCAAGTCTGGCTACTTTCTGATTTTTCTTTAATATTCATCCTAACAGAATGAAGTAGTATTTCATTATGATTTTGTTTGTATTTTTCAAGTGATTAAAAATTTTGGTATCTTTTTTATTGTTGTTATTTGTGCATCTTTAGAGAAAGCTTTTACTCATTTTAAAATTGAGGTTTTGTTATTGTTGTGCTTTATTACTAGATCTTTATATGTCCTGTATATAAAATCCTTATTAGATACATGATTTACAAGCGAGAGTAGTAATACATGCCTATAATTCCAGTACTGGGGATGTAGAGACAGGAAAGTTGAGAGTTCAAGAACAGCTGGGGCTATATGAGACTCAAAAAACAAAAAAGTCATGATTTGTGAATTTTTTTTTCTTTTCTTCTGATTACTTATTCACCCTGATTGCATTCTTTTGTTGTGGCCTTGGTCTCCTGGCTGTGCTCACCAAATGTGAAGGGGTCACTCCCTAGGAATCTGTATGTATCCAAGTTTTTATGTTCAGAATCGAAGACTGAAACCAGAACATGCATAAAGGATTAAGATAGAGTTTATTAGAGGAGAGAAAGAATGGAACTCACAGATTCCAAGCATGGAATCCATGAGGGACACAGAAGCGGAAAAGAACTCTCGGACTTTAGACGTGGAGTGCCATGAGGGGCAGGTGCCAAAGATGGCTGCCAAGGTCAGGTATATTTAGACATTTAGACAAAGGGGGAAATAGCTTTGGTTAGTTCACTTTGGGGCCCAACCCAGTTGATCTTATGCTCACCTCTAGGTAGGGCTTATCTGTAAAGGAGAACTCATTTCCATTTCCTTTCATAAGCCAAGAGTTGGGAGAAGTTGACCACCTTATCTGTGGAGGATTGAAGTCAATTCCTCCCTATCTGCAGGGGGTATTCCTACCAGTAATCCCAGCAGTGGGGGATAGCTTTCCAATACCTTCAGAGACCGTCCCAGCTTGACTGCTCTAAACCTGCCTAACTTTGATGCAATGAATATTTAGAGGGAAGTACTGGGAAGTGAACCCAGAGTTTTTGTATGTTGGGCAAGTGCTCTGCTGCTGCATTATATACCCAGCCCTTTCATAAGTTTTGAGAGCGTGAATGTTGCCCAGCTGTTTCTCCATCCATCCAGGCTAGACTTTAGCTACCTAGTAGTCCTCCTGCCTCAGCCGCCTGATGACTAGAATTACATTATTTTATTTTTCTTATAATGTATTTGGCATTTTTTATCAGTGTGATGCTGACATTATTGAGTGATTTGGAAATAATTCCTTCTTTTTCAGTTTTCTATTACAATTTCATTTTAAAATGTTTGGCAAAATTCAGTGTAGCCATCTGGGCTTTTTGTAAGGATGTTTTTAACAGAATCCATTTCTTTTATATATATGAGATTATTCAAGTCATTTCTTTTTGAGTGAGTTTTGAATGAGTTTGATATTATCTTTTTAAAAGCATTGAGAGAGAGTGTGTGCATGTGTGTGTGTGTATGCATGCATATGTGATTACGTGTGGGTGTGCATGCATCCATGCATGCTTCCTGGGGTTTGAACTTAGGTCATGAGGTTTGACAGCAAATGTTCTTTCTGGTTGAGCCTTGACTGGTTTGGAACTTACTGAGTAAAACAAATTGGCCTAGAGTTCCCAGTGCTCTCCTGCCTCTGCCTCTCAACTTCTAGGATTATAATATTCCCATGCCAGGGAATTTGTTCATTTCATTTGTTGTGTCTTTGTGTGTTTATGTGTATCAGAGAGCACACTGTGTGCCTGTGGAAGACTAAAGGTGACTTCTGTGAATCATCCTGGATTGCTTCTACCTCCTTTTTGCTTTACTCCTGGGACTTCCCAGGTTCTGGCCTTCCATAGCCAGAAGTGCAGGCCATTTCCTCCTGGTGTTTTTATGTGGGTTCTGGGATCTGAACTCAGGACCTTTTCCTTTTGAAGTAGAGTCTTAACCTCTGAGCCATCTTTCCAAGCCTTCATTGTCAAATATAATGGTAAAATTTGTCCAGGATGTTCCCTTAATATTCTTCACTGGCTGCGGTGGTTCCTGTCTGTAATCTCAGCAGTCAGGAAACAGAGGCAGGAGGATCATTGCACATTCCAAGGGTAGTCTGTGAGTGCTGGGGCTGCTGGATTTACATAGTGAGACCTGTCTAAAGAGAATAAAATAAATAAAACAGACTTTTAAGTATCTGTAGAATCCATAGCAAAGTCTCTTTCCTGTTAATGGCTTTGTGTTCTATCATATTCCTGATAAGTCTGAGTAGAGATTCTTCAGTGTCGGTCTTTTTTACATTTCTGGAATTTGTAATTCCTTTATGTGTGTAATGTGAGTGCATGTGTATATGTGTGCTTGCATATGTGGGGACATACACATTCGGGGAATATGCAAACACATGTGTGCACATGCGTTTGGAGACACTAAGTTGACTTCAGATGTCTTCCTCGGTGGTGCCTCGTTTTATTTATTGAGGCAGGGTCTCTCACAACCTGGAGCTTCCCAGTTTTCTCTAGTGTAGCTAGCCATGTATCCTGTGTATTTCTTTGTCTCTGCATGCTGGGCTCACAGAAGGTTGCCTTGCCTACCAGGCTTTTTCATGTGGGTTCTAGAGATCCAAACTCCAGTTCCCGCACTTCAGTCTCTCTCTATTGAGCTCTCTCTCCAGCCCCATGATTCTGTTTTCTTTAAGTTTTACTTATTATTTATTTGAAAGGGGGAGAAGAGAATGAGGGGAAGAAAGACACATGGATGGAGGTCAGAGGACAACTTTTGGAAGTCAGTTCTCTCCTTCCACCATATGGGCTTTTGGGGATTGAACTCAGGTCTTCAGATTTGTAAGCAGGTACCTTACCCACTGAACCCAGTGATGGCCCCAAACTAGTGTCAAACTCTTGATCCTTCTGCCTTAGCTTCCCATGAACAGCAATTACAGGCATGTGCCATAGTGCCTAACTCTCCTTTACTAAATTTTCTGTCTTCTTTATGTGTCATTGATATATTTCTTTTTATATTTCCTTCAAATTTATTTTTTTCCAAACCTGTTGAGAGTTTCATTGTTTTTCTAATTATCTGTTTATTTATTTATTTTGTGTATGTACACTTTGAGCCTGTGGAACCTAAGGGTAACTTCAGGAATCATTCTGGATTGTTCTATCTCTTTTTTTGCTTTGCTCTGGGGTTTCTCAGGCTCTGTCTTCCTGGACCAGAATTGTAGGCCACTGCTATTTCTGCCTGGAGTTTTTATATGGGATCTGGGATTTGAACTCACATCCATCAGCTTTGGAGGCAGAAACTTAACCCCTGAGCCATCTCTACAGCCTTGTTTTATTTTGTTTTGTTTTTGAGACAGGTTCTTGATGTGAAGCCCAGCCAGGCCTGGAACTCATTACATACTCTGAGCTAGCTTTGAATTCATTGTTTTCCTTACTCAGCCTTCCAAATGTTTGGCATTTAGGCTTGCGTTCTTTAAATTTTTTTTTTAAATTTTAAAATTTTTATTATTTATTCAATTGTGCATGTATGCATGCATGTGGGTATGTATGTGTGTGTGTAGAACCATGGACGAATTCAGGAACCACCATGGACCGCCTCCAACTCCTCCTTGTTTACTCTGCCCCGGGATTCACAGGCTCCGCCCTACCAGGACCAGAAACGCAGGCCGCCCCCGCTTCCGCCTGGCCTCTATACGTGGGGTGTAGGATCCAAACTCAGGACCTCCCGCCTGCAAGGCAGAGGCTTAACCCCTGAGCCACCTCTCCAATCCCAGGCTTGCGTTCTTATACCTGGCCAATGTAATGTTTTCATTATTTTTAGAGTGTAAAAAGGTTAGATTTCTTTTTTCCTTTTTGAGACAAAGTCTCATGTATTCTGCTTGGATTCAAACTCACTATGTAGTTGAGGATGACCTTGATTTCCTGATCCTCTTGCTTCCATTTATTTAGGTGCTGGGATAACAAAATGTATACCACAACTTGTTTATAAGACACCTCAGACTGAACCCAAGGCTTTGTGCATGATTAAATTTTAATTTTTAAATCTATTATATCATATACTGTATTTTTCATTATTTTTGTTGATACATATAATAAATATAAAATAATGGATTTCATTTGCATATAGCATACATGAAAATCTATTTTATATACGTGCTTGTATGTTATGTAAATGTGGTAAATGTAGCTAAATCTATTTTTTTGTTTTAGAAAATTTGAAATATATAGTGCTTCTGATTTGTTGCAGTCATCATTCTGTGCAGTAGATTATTCCTTCTATCAGAAACTTCGTATCCTTTGTTCAGCATACCTACTTCCCATTCATTTTCTTCTTCAATCTTTGGTAGCCATTATTCTACTCTCTACTTCCATGAGTTCAGCCTTTATATAGTGAAATCATGGGTGTTTGTCTTATGTGCCATGCTAATTTAATTTCTATAATGTCCTGTGGATTGCCTCCTTTTTAAATACCGAAAGGATTCTATCATGTTTCTATCCCACTTTTTCTTTTTTACATTCAATTATTTTATGTATTTAGTGTGTGAGTGTGACATCGTGCATGTGAAGTCAAAGGACAACTTTCAGGAGTCGGTTCTCACTTTCTACTTTGTTAAATTTGTCTTGTTTCTACCATGGACTGCACAGTTTATACTTCAGGCTAGGGGTTCCTTAGACTTCAATAGATTCTTCTGTCTTTGTCTCCCATCTCATCATAGGAGTGATGATGGGATTCTGGATGTGCATTACCACATGTGGATTTAAAAAAAAAAATTTTAATTTATTTACTTGTGTGTGTGTGTGTGTGTGTGTGTGTGTGTGTGTGTGTGTGTGAGAGGGCATTGTGTGTCCCTGTGGAGGACCAAGAGTGACTTGAGAAATCATCCTGGATTGCTTCTACTTCCTTGCTTTGCTCTGGGATTTCCCAGGCTCCGCCCACCAGGTGTTTTTTACATGGGATGTAGGATCTGAATTCTGGATCTTCTGCTTGCAAGATACAGGCTTACCCTGAGTCATCTCTTCAGCCCACATCTGGATTTTTTTTTTTGGTAGTGAAATTTCTTTATTTTTTTAATACATTTTTTATTATTTCCGCTCATACAAACTTAATAGGTAGACCAGTTCCTTCCCTCCCTCCTCCTCCCCCTGAACTCCCTATTCCTCCTCCCTCCCTCCCCATCTCCCAGTGCCTGCCCCCCAATTCCCAGAGAGTCCTTTATTGTGTATGCCTAACTCTCTTCTGGGTCCTCCTCTCCAATGACGTACAGGGACCCAGTGGCATTTCCCTGAACCCTTTCTCGTGTTCCCTTTAAGCATAGGAACATTACTGTGGCTGTCAATCCCTGGCCTCCAAGGATCTTGGTGCCTTTAGCTGATGCTAGACTTTGTGAGGTCAATAGTGTGTTGGACATTGTGCAGGGCATGCAAAGTCCTATTATGATTGCTTCGGCCCTAACTAGCGTGGAGAATCTTGCAAATCATCGGACATCTGGATTTTTATATGAGTTTCAGGCATTGAACTCAAGTTTGTGTACATCTTTATTCTTAATTTTTATTTGGTATGAGATGGATCTCGTTTAGCCCAGGCTAGGTGTAGGTATGTACCACCACATCCAGGTCATATCCTTAATTCATTTGGGAAACAAATAAACGATTGTTTTTTTGGTTTTGTTTTGTTTTGAGGCAGTATCTTGCATCACCCAGCCTGTCTTCAAATTGATTATGTAGCTAACCTTGAACTCCTGATCCTCCTTCCTTTACCTCTGAATGCTGGGGTTGCAAATGTGCTCCCACAACATCCAACTTCTCATATTGTCAATGAGCCTTTCTCTTCCAATCCTCTGGTTTTGAAATCTTTACATTAGGATTGGAGGTAAGTGAAGTTTCATCATTTCAGGATGTAAGCCTAAAGAAGACAGTCCCTCTCTCTGACATTAACATTGCTCCAATTCTGGCAGAAGACTCTGATCAAGGGCATCTGGTTGGTGATTTCTCCAAGGTAAGTGTCGTTATACCCAGTCCATCTTGAGTGTGCATGTGTGTGCATTTCTTTTCAGCACTGGAGATTGATGCAAACTGTACACACTCTAGGCTTCCCATAGGATTCCCATATATTGTAGGGAATCATTCTGGATTTAAATCTTTTCTGTTTGCAGAGAAGAACTAAACACTCTCTATTGATCTGAAGGTAGGTTTAGGCCCTAAGCCTACTTAACAAAGTATTTTTCTCAGTCTGGAGAGATGGTTCAGGGATTAAGACTCTGCCTTAAAAGCAGAAGAACCTGAGTTCAAATCCAAGGTCCCATGTAAAAACAGGAGACAGAAATGGCAGCAGTCTTCACTTTTAGTCTAGGAAATCACAGAGCATAGCAAAAAAGAAGTAGAATAATCTAGGATGATTCCTGAAGTTACCCTTGGGCTTTCACTGGCACTGTGCCCTCTGATATATACAGACACACACACACATATGCACCCATACATGGAAAAATAAAAAAGTATAATTTATATGGAAAAATCTAGACTCTGGGAAATGTATGAACTTTTCAAACTTTTTCTCTTGTTAAAAATACCTTTTTTAGGGGGGTGGAGAGAGGCTAAAAATTATGTTTTTAAATTGGGTATGGTGGCTCACCTCTGTAATCCCAGAACTCAAGAAGTTTTGATTGAAGAATTCCTACAAGGCTACCTTGGCCTATATAGTGAATCCTAGGCTATCAAAAAAAAAAAAAAAAAAAACAAACCAAACCAACAAACAATATTTATTATGAATAGCATACATATTATGTATGTATATATGTAAATTATATTAATATTTGGTTAATGCAGAAAAGTAGCACTGACATGTGCATTTCCCTTCACTCAATTCAGCCTTAGACCCAAAAATTTCCACTGTAAGTTCCCATTCTGTGGGTATGATAACAGCTACTTACAGAGCAGTTTGATGTACTGTCTTTCTACATATAGGTTTATTGGCTGTCTTCCCTATTGATCTATTTCCTTCTTTTTTTTTTTAGATTCTTGTTCTAGTTTACAGTAACAGGGATGTGTATAATTCTGACAAGTGGGTCTTGAGTCCAATCAGAAAACTGTTGGATGTCTCCTTGGTACTCATGCCACTATTACACTGGTGGTCACCTGTTGCCATGGTGGTTTGTAGTGCAACTTACAGATCAGATCTCATCCCATTGATGGGGCTTGTGACTGTTTCTCTCCCCTAGTTGTTTCTACAGTATTCCTTGGTACTATGTAATCTATCCAGCAAAGAGAAAGTCCTCAGATCAGTTCTAGTTGATATATTTTGCCCATGTTTGGTGATCCATTTGTGTTGCTTCTTCAATAACAGGGGATTCAACAAGCAAGTATCTTCTCATATAAATAGTTCTGTTAACTGTTTCTGTTTACTCTTTTTTTATTTAAAGACAACAAAGAATATTTTATTTAAGGGGCATGGAACAAGCTGCAAATAAAGCATTTGTAGATGTCTTTAACAAACGATCCAACATCTGTCTCATAAAACTGGCAACTGTAGAGACTACAGTGGGAAATAAATGCAGTAAAACATCACTTCTATCCATAGCAGAGTAAAGCAGCAGATGCCAGCAAATAACAAAATATAAGACAGGAATAATGGAATTTTTAAAAATAGATTGTGGGTGGGGAATATTTCTGTTCCAAGGTAAAGATTCCTCATTTCTTTTTGTCAAATGAAGAACACTTCAGAATTACAACAAGAGGGGGCTGGAGAGATGGCTCAGGGGTTGTGACTCTGTCTCACAAGCAGAAGGTTCTGAGTTCGGATCCCAGGTCCCACGTTAAAAAAAACAAAAACAGAATTTCAACAAGAAACACAGTTTCTTTTTCTTTTTTCTTTTTTCTTAATTGATGAATATTGATTCTTTTTTTTTTTTTTATTTTTAGAGTCAGGTTCTCATGTAGCCCATGGCATACTTACTTATTTTTCTGAGATAGCATCTCATAGCCCAAGCTGGCCTAGAACTCGTGACCCCTCACGCAATCTTTCTAGTGATAGGATTAGAAGCATGTGCCTCCATGCTGGTCTTTTCATCTTTGTATGTATATGGGTAGGTGTTCAAGCATGTGGGGGAGGGTCAGGGATGTTCATGTATGTTTGAATGTATATGTTCATATAGGTGAAAGTCAGATGACAACCTCAGCAGCCATGCATTGTGGGTTTTGAGACATTGTCCTCACTGGGACCTGGGGGTCACAGATTAGGCTAGATTGGTTGGCCACTGCGCCCTAGAATCCTCCTTCCACCACTTCCCACCAATTCCCACTGGAATTACAAGCATATACCAGCACACCCAGTTTATTATTTGGGTGCTTGGGATTAAACTCAAGTTCCCATATTTGCATGATTTTGCTAATTGTGCTATTCCAAGTTTTTGATAGATGTTTGTTTTATTTTTTAGCTGCGCTTATTTTCTTCATAAATTCTCTCTTGTGGGATATTTAGCTTTCTAATTTTTAAGTTTTTTAATATTTTATTTATTTACTCTGTGTGTGTATTGTGTGTCCCTGTAAAGGACCAAAGGTGACTTCGGGAGTCATCCTGGATTGCTTCTACCTCCTTGCTTCTCTCTGGGATTGCCCGGCTCTGCCCACCAGGGTTAGAAGTGTAGATCACAGAATTTTTTTTTATGTAGAATCTGGGATCCAAACTCTTGCAAGGCAGAGTCTCAATGCCTGAGCTATCTCTCCAGCCCTAATTTTTCCTTTTGAATGAGATGTACATATTTGTAAAGAAATCTAAAACTTGGGGGCTGCAGAGGTGGCTCAGGGGTTAAGCCTCTGCCTTGCAGGCAGAAGGTCCTGAGTTCGTGATCCTAGACCCCACGTATAGACGCCAGGCGGAAGCGGGGCGGCCTGCGTTTCTGGCCCTGGTAGGGCGGAGCCTGTGAATCCGGGGGCAGAGTAAACAAGGAGGAGGCGGTCCATGGTGCTTCCGGAATTCGCCCGTGGTTCTACACACACATACAGGCACACACACACATACACGTGCACAATTGAATAAATAATAAAAAAATTAAAAAAAAAAGAAATCTAAAACTTCTTTTTTATGTTTATTGTGTGTTTATGTGTGTGTAGTGCATGTGTGGAGGTCAGTGAACAATTTATTGAAAGTCAGTTTTCTCCTTCCACTATCCAGCTTTTATGAATCAAACCAGATTGAGAGTTGGAAGCAAGTGCTTTTATCTGCTGAACCATCTCAAAAGCTTGAGTCTGAAACTTTTTATAAGTCTTTGATTAGTTCATTCAGATTGGTTCTCAGACACCGAATTGCTGCTTCACATGTGCATTATACAAACCATTGATTTTTTAAAGACCTCTAATGTTCCTAAATGTCATTTGGAAAGGACAACATATGGATCTTTGATCTGAGACTCGGGTGGAGAAAACTTCTTGTTATTTTATCAACTCTTGGGTATTTCTAGGTATGTGTGCTGCCAACCGTGTCAGGGACACACCAAGATCTGAAGTACGTCAACCCAGAAACAGTAAGCAGATTTCTGGAGATGGTAACTGGTTACATAATCTACCATCTGGCCTGTTCTGTCCCTAAAATTCCCACTTTGGTTTATATTTCTTTCACTGTGTTCACTCACATGGGCTCCTTATTCAACTGAAGCTGTATTTAAGGACTCCTTTTAAACATAAACTCCATTTTCTATCCTTTTTATTTTTACTTAAACAAATGATACATAAGCATAGAGAAGAGAAAGAGAGAGGAAAGAAAGGAAGAAAACCCCAAAAGTAAAAAGATCAAAGTAACCATGAATTTTGGGTCATTTGTTACTATCTCTCTATATTCTCTCTCTAAACAAGGTCTCGAGTATTCCTGGCTGGTCTCTAACTTGCTATGCAACTGAGGATGACCTTGAACTTCCGATCCTCCTGAGTATTAGAATTAGCAGGCACACCCAGTTTATGTGGCAGAAGATTGAATCCAGGATTTTTCATGCTAGGCAAGCACTCTGCCAACTGAGCTACATTCCCAGCCTCTCTTCCTGCCTTTTTTTTTTTTTTTCTTTTATAGTCTTTTACCTATTAGTAAGAATAATTATTAATTATGGGATTTTCTTTTGCTCTCAGAAGTCTCCCAGCTTATTTAATAATTATGTGCTTATCCTACGCATAATCTCGCTGCCAGAGATATCATCCTTACAGTCTTTCAGATTGTAGTTTAGCATATATTTTATAAAAATGAGGTCATAGGGCTGGAGAGATAGTGCAGGGGTTAAGACTCTGCCTTCCAAGCAGAAGGTCCTGAGTTTGGATCCCAGATCCCATGTAAAAAAATGCCATGTGGAACCAGTGGCCTGCACTTCTGCCCTGGTGAGTGGAGCCCTGCTTCACTGGGAATCCCCAGAGTGAAACAAGGAGGAGGTAGAAGCAATCCAGGATGATTCCTGAAGTCACCCTTGGGCCTCCACAGAGACTCACAGCGTCCTTTCATACACACACTCAACACACACACACACATTAAATGAATAAAATAAATAAAATTTTAAAAAATGAAAAATGAGGTCATAATAGACACGTAGTGTTGTAGTAAACTTGATATATAATAAATATCTTGCTGTGTCAAGAAGTATGTATCTATAACATTATTTTAATAGCTATTATTATATTCTCTTATACTGGCATATGTAATTTGTTTAACCAAAATCCTTTTATAGAAAGGTTGTTTCATATATTTCAATAACTAAAATAATAGGAAGATGAGTGCAATTTAGGCCAACATGTATAACTTAAGATTTCTGGGGGTGGGGAACAGGCATAGTAGTGCCAGCCTATAATCCCAGAACTTGAGAGATGGAGAAAAGGAAGATCAGGAGATAAAATATCCTCAGCTATAAAGCAAGTTCAAGACCAGCCTAGGCTACATGAGATTCTGTTAAAAAAAAAAAAAAAGACTATTAGAAGAAAAATTGCTGGGACTGAGTGATTGCATTTATTTTTATATGTATTTGTAAAGTTTCCTCTAGAAGGCTGAACCATTTTAAAAATATTTATTTGAGAAAGATAAAGAAAAGGCATGCATATATATACATGCCATCACACACTGGTGAAAGTCAGAGGACAACTTTCAGAAGTCAGTTCTTTTCTTCCTCCATGTGGGCTCAGGGATTGAATGTAGGTCACTAGGTTTTCCACTAAGTTTTCACCTGATGAACTGTCTCTATGGCCCAGGCTGAACCCATTATGTTTCTAGTGGTAGCTTAAGTTTCCTTCCCTGTGCATCAGCCCTTTTCCTCCATATCCTTTTCTGAAAGATTTGTTTTTTTCTGTTTGTTTAGTTTTGTAGGGTTTTTTTCTTTTCTTTTCTTTCGTTTTTCAGTAACAGTGCATGGAGAAACATTTTCCATCTCTTCTTACAAGATTAGTATCTTTAACTATCATGTCTGCCACTGCAGCAGTCTTTGGGTCTCTCCTGAGAGATTGATTCCAGACCTGCCTCTAGATAGATAGCCTCAATGCCAGCTGTTATTTTTTTTTCAGAGCCCATTTCTGTATCATCCTCATATGGGGTCAGACTTAACCAATGCTGTATTTTAAACAGACTCAACAGAAAGGCTGTGCAGGCAGTGGAATCCTGGGTGATTAGTGGGAATATACATAAGAAACTGTGGCTCCTCAGAGTAGTGATGATATTCAATTATTCTTTGCAGATTGCCGCTTTACTGTCTGGAAAGTACCAGGATCTGATTGAGAAGTTTTATATCATTGATTGCCGCTATCCATATGAGTACCTGGGAGGACACATCCAGGTGATATTATATTACATTGTGGATATTCTCAAGGGAGGGACTGGAGATGTGATTTTATTAAGAAGAGCTGTCACGGGGCTGGAGAGGTGGCTCAGGGGTTAAGCCTCTGCCTTGCAGGCGGAAGGTCCTGAGTTCAGATCCTAGACCCCAGCGGGGGCGGCCTGCGTTTCTGGTCCTGGTAGGGCGGAGCCTGTGAATCCTGGGGCAGAATAAACAAGGAGGAGGTGGAGGGGTCCATGGTGGTTTCCGAATTCGCCCGTGGTTCTACACACACACACGCACACGCACACACACACATGCACAATTGAATTTAAAAAAATTAAAAAAAAAAAAAAAAGAGCTGTCAGGACAGAAATAAGGCAGAAGCTCTAATTCCTGTTCTAATTCTGTGTAGTTCAGGCAACTTTCATCTTTGGTTAACTTCCTCTTTTTCATAGGATCCAAGGTCTCTTACCTGGAAACCAAAGCTGTCTGAGGACTCAAAAGCCCTTTGCAAACATTCTGTGCTCAGGAACAGCCCTTATCATGTGATCTCTGGCTCTAGACAGTTTAGCTGTTCACATTTATTGACCATCTACATATCAAGCACTTGGCCAAGCCCTAAAGTAGATATAGATAGAGATAGGGTTAACTCCCTACCCTGTAAGTTCTTAGGAAACCAGATTTCTTGGGGTTCTTGTGTCCCAGAGCCCAAGACTGAAGCTAAAACACATGGAGTAGTGAAAACAGAATTTTTATCGAAAGGGACAGAAATAGGAAGAAACTCTGAGACTCTGTCTGAGAGGGGCAAGGAGGAAGGCATAGTTTAGCTTTAAGGTAGGACAGCATTACTGGAAAAGAGGAGATAGCTTAGGGTTAGAGAGAACAGGGAGAGAGGAGACAGCCACTGTGACTATGACCATAAGATGGGTGAGCTTGGAAGAGAGAGAGAATGGGTGGACCTACAATCTTTTATAGTCTTGGATGTTGCTAAGGAGTGGCCCAGGTGTTATTAGGGAAGCGAAGTAGTAAAGGCTGGAGGTATGGTGGCAGTTTCCACCACCCTGACATTCCTCACTACAACTAATCATCCAACAGAAATTATTCTATCCTGCTGAGGAAATGGCTCAGGGGTTAAGACTCTGTCTCCCAAGCGGAAGGTTCTAGGTTTGGATCTCAGGTCCCATGTAAAAACGCCAGGTGGAAACAACAGCAGCCCCACATCCTTGGTTCCTGGTGAGTGGGGTCTGGGAAATCCCAGCAGGAAGCAAGAAAGTAGAGGTAATTAACGATGATTCCTGAGTCATCCTTGGTCCTCCACAGGGACACAAGTTCCCTCTGATACACACACACACACACACACACACAAAATAAAGTTAAAAACAACAAAAAACCCAGACAATGAATAATAGAATAATTTCTTTTCTTTTAATCTAATTAATTAATTAATTTATTTTGTGTGTGTGTGTGTGTCTATGTATATATCAGAGGGGGCACTGTGAAGGACCAAGGGTGATTTCAGGAATCAACCTGGATTACTTCTACCTCCCACGCTCCACCCACCAGGACTGGAAGTACAGGCCACTGCCATTCTGCCTGGCATTTTTTTTTAAATTTTTTTTTATTATTATTATTTATTCAACTGTGCGCATGTGCGTGTGTATGTGCGCGCGCGCGCACGCGTGTGTGTGTGTGTGTGTGTGTGTGTGTGTGTGTGTGTGTGTACGGGTAGAACCACGGACGAATTCACGAACCACCATGGACGCCTCCACCTCCTTCTGCCCCGGGATTCACAGGCTCCGCCCTACCAGGACCGGAAGCACAGGCCTCCCCAGCTTCCGCCTGGCGTCTATAAGTGGGATCTGGGATCAGAACTCGGGACCTCTACTTATCTTAATCTCTGATCTTAATCTCGGATCCATTTCTCCAGTTTCTTGTCTGTTTTTTCTGGCCTAAATATCCCAGAATGGTATTCCAATCATTTCTTTTAAAAATGCTTTATTTGTTGTTTGTTTATTTACTTATTTGGCGCATGTATGTATATTTGGGTGAGCACCCAGTGCATCTGGAGTGCAGAGGGTAGCTTGTGATGGGAGGATAGGGTGGGAGTCAGTTCTCAGGAACTTTGTGAGTTCTTGAGATGGAGCTCAAGTCTGCAGCCTTGGCAGCAAGTGTCTTTACCTGCTGAGCCATTTAGTCAGCCCGAATGCTAGTTATTTCTAAGTATCAACTGTACACAGGCCTTTGAGGGAATACTCATTAAGATTCTTTTCCACAGGGAGCCTTAAACTTGTACAGTCAGAAAGAACTGCATGACTTCTTTCTGAAGAAGCCCATTGTCCCTCTGGACATCCAGAAAAGAATAATCATCGTGTTCCACTGTGAATTCTCCTCAGAGAGAGGCCCCCGGATGTGAGTACATACATGGGCTAAAGCCAGTAATGGAAATGAATCTTGAGTCAGACTTTCCAGATGAGTTTGGGCAGAGGCTAATTGAATGCATACTTTCCATTGCAATTTGAAGACTGTTAGGACAGTTAAAGGAAGGTGTTCTACAATTTAAAACATTGAAAAAAAAAAAAGGCGTGGGGCCTGGGGATGTAGCTTAGTTGCTACAGTGTTTACCTAGCATGATGAAATCCCTGGATTTGATCTTAGCACTGAATAAAACAGGGTGCGATGGAACACAACCTATATTCCCAATGAAGGTGGAGGCAGGTGGATCAGAATTGAAGATCTTCCTTAGTTGCATATTGAGTTTGAGGCTCTCCTGGGATCCATGAGCCCAAGAGAAAGAAAAAAATGAATTGAGAATGAAGCCCCAGTGGAAGAAAGGGAGAGAGGGTGCTATCTGGAATTTGGATGTGTTTAGCAAACACCCAGAGATGTATGCTGTGTGTGTTCTGGGCATTGATCCCAGAGTCTTAGGTATGCTGGGGTGTTTCACTACTGAGCTCCATTCTCAGTCCTTCAAGGATTTTGTAATCGTCTGCACTGCCCCTCCTTCCCTGGTGAACACCCACGGAATCCTGACCTTGCTCTTTCCGTCCTACCCATCTTGGGCTTTTCTCTAAAGGTGCCGTTCTCTGAGAGAAGAGGACAGGACTCTAAACCGGTATCCTGCATTGTACTACTCAGAGTTGTATATCCTCAAAGGGGGCTATCGAGACTTCTTTCCGGAATATATGGTAAAGAGGTGGGGCATGGCGGACCCCACACTCAAGATCCAAATTTAGCATGCAACCTCCAGGGCATGCAGAGCCTTCTAAGGGAAACTGCTGCACTTTAGCCATAACCAGCAGCAGCATTTAGAATATAAAAGCTTCTTACTTTCTCCCTTTCCAGGAGCTGTGTGATCCACAGAGCTACTGCCCTATGCATCACCAGGACCACCAGGACGAGCTGCTGAGATGTCAAAGCCAGAGCAAAGCTCAGGAAGGGGAACGGCAGCTGCGGGAGCAGATTGCCCTTCTGGTGAAGGATGTGAGCCAATGACAGTGGATCAGCCACACAGTGAAGGAGTCACCAGAAGACACTATAGAGAGACGCTGAGCAGAAGTAGTCATCATCCATGTAGCTAACCTAGATTGTTGAAAGATGTCTACAAGCCAGCAGGCTACTTAGTAAACTCCCAGGCCTAGGGATTAGTGGATTAATGGAGCTGCAGGCTGCTGGGCTGAGTCCTAGAGCTGACTCTAGGAGTTTGTAGCCTTGGTTTGATAGAGATTTGTGTTCTTCAAGAACACTTACATTCCTTTTCCCAGTCTTAAATCTTATCACAAGCCAAATAGCTCTTTCTATCTCTGAGCTTCTGATTATGCAAGATTGTTGTCAACATTTTTTCTTTGTATTTTCTTTCTTTAGACCCCACTTTTTTTTTAAATTCAAATAGGAAATTAAAACATTATAAAACTGAGAGATGTGTTGGTGAGCCTAAATCTGGTAAAATGTTTTCTGTAAGAAAGTGAGCATCAAATTAGTTGCATTTTTTGGGGGGGGGGGTGATGTTATGCCAAGTGTTGTTTTTTTAGTGCTCATAAGAATGCTGAGTTCAAGGCTTAACACCACAAGCAAATTTGAAAACTAAGCTCTTTGGGATATAAAGGTGTAATCCGCTGATAGCCATTTTTTTCTGCATCTGCATGTATGGGTGTGTACTTGTGTATGGGGGGGTGTAGAAGAGGGCACTGTGTGTGCCTGTGGAGGTCCAAGAGTGACCTGGATTGCTCTACTTCCTTATTGCTTTGCTCAGGGGTTTCCCAGGCTCTGCCTTCCAGAGCCAAAGTACAGCTAATGCTGTTCTCACACAGCATTTTTTACATGGGATCTGGGATCCCAACTCAGGGTGTTTTTTTTATGTGGGATCTGGGATTTGAAACTCAGGTCCTTTTACTTGAGAGGCAAAGACTTAATCCCAGAGCTATCCATCTAGCCTTCAATGTTCTTTAGTATAAACCACTGGTGCTCAAACTTTGGAACTAGGACTATCAACGTAATCTTTTTTTTTTTTTTAATTTTTATTATTTATTCAATTGTGTGTGTGTGCGCGTATGTATGTGTGTGCGTGTGTCTGTGTGTGTAGAACCACGGACGAATCGGGAACCACCATGGACGCCTCCACTTCCTTCTGCCCCGGGATTCACAGGCTCCACCCTACCAGGACCAGAAGAGCAGGCCGCCCCCGCTTCCGCCTGGCGAGTATACGTGGGATCTGGGATCCGAACTCAGGACCTTCTGCCTGGAAGGCAGAGGCTTAACCCCTGAGCCACCTCTCCAGCCCTATCAACGTAATCTTGATAGGGGCTGCTCTCCTGGGGTCTTTATGTATCCGGGTTCTTGTGTTCAGGAGTTGAAGATTGAAACCAGAACACACATAGTGAATTAAGGCAGAGTTTATTAGAGGAGAGAGAATAGAACTCACAGATGATTATCCGTGAGGGGCAAGAGGGTTTTGGAGAACTCATGGACTTGAAGCATGGAATCTGTGGGGAGCAACCATCTGGAAAAGGACCATGAAGAACAAGGGAAACAAAGATGGCTGCCAGGGTCTGCCCTTAGTCAGGCCTGGGAAAAGTGGCTTTTCCTTATTGGTTAGCTCCAGTTTCTGCAAACCCGATTGGTCTTTTGGTCCTCTACATCTCAATGATCTGTTCATATTGGGGCCCAATCCCATTGCTCTTGTGTATGATCTCCTGGTGGGGCTCATTTACAATGGAGAATTCATTTCCCTATTCTTTTCTGAAAGGATGATTGGGAGAAGTTGTCTTTGTGAAAGATTGGAGTCAATTCCTCCAGATCCATAAGGCATGCCCCTTCAGGGTAATCCAGCCCTAGGGATGACCTTCAGAGACCTTCCTGCACCTGCAAGGCTGCTCTAAACTGCCAAATTCTGAAGTTTGAAATTAAAATTTACACAATTTACTTTAGATTTTAACTCAAAACTTTTGGAGTTAGAATGCAAAAGTATGGGACTGTTAAAATGGCTTAATGAAGTAAAAGGAATTTGCCATCACACCTGAGTATATGAGTGAGATACCAGAACCCTCGTGGTAGAAGGGGAGAACTGACCCCTGCAAGCTGTCCTGTGACCTCTGTACATGCTCTGTGTGCACGCATGCACACGCATGATAAATAAATGTGTATATATTAAAAATAGAAAGTTAAAAAAAAAAAACTCCAACTGGGGAAATGGCTAAGTGTTTAACGTACTTGCTATGTAAGCAAGAGGACCAGATCCGGTGGGGGGAAAAATGCCTGGTGTCTTTGCCATCTCATCAGTCCAAGAAAAATCTTGAAAAAAAATTTTTTTAATTTATTTTGTGTGCATGGGTGTGTGTGCACACATGAATGCATCAGTGTGTATCAGAAGCATACATGTGGAGGCCCAAGGGTGACTTCAGGAATCATCTTGGATTGTTCTACCTCCTTTTTGCTTTGTTCTGGGGTTTCCCAGGTTCCCCCTTCCAGGGCTAAAAGTGCAAGCTGCCTCCATTTCCATCCCCAGTTTTTAATGTGTGATGGGGATTTGAATATAGGTCCTACTTGTGAGGCAGAGACTTAACACCTGAATCATTTTCTTGAGCTGAGCATGGTAGAACACATGCCTTTATTGTCTGAGAGGTTGAAACAACCTGGACTACATAGAGAGGTGAATTCGTTTGCTCTTATATTTTGTGTGTGTGTGTGTGTGTGTGTGTGTGTGTGTGTGTGTGTGTGTGTGTGTGTGTGTCTATAGAGGCCCAAGGATGACTTAGGGAATCATCCTGGATTGCATTGCCATCTCTTTGCTCTGGGGTTTCCCAGGCTCTGCCTTCCAAACCAGATGTGCAGGCCACCACCATTTCCATTTGTTTTTTTATGTGTCATCTGGAATCCAAACTCAGGGCCTTCTGCTTGCAAGGCAATGGCTTAACCTCTGAGTCATCTTCTCCAGCCTTTTATTTATTTATTTATTTTATGCGCGCGCGCAGCGTGTCTATGTGTGTGTGTGTGTGTGTGTGTGTGTGTGTGTGTGTGTGTCAGAGGACACTGTGTGTCCCTGTGGAGGACCAGGGGTGACTTTGGGAATCATCCTAGATTGTTTCTACCTCCTTTTTGCTTTTCTCTGGAATTTCCCAGATTCCACCCACCAGGGCCAGAAGTGCAGGCTGCTGCTATTTCCACCTGCTGTTTTCTGTGGGATCTGGGATCCAATCTCAGGACCTTCTGCTTGCAAGTTAGAGTCTTAACCTCTGAGCCATCCCTCCAGCCCTGTTTTTTGTTTTTTGGGGTGGTCTCACTCTAACCAATACTACCTTTGAACTCTTAGCAGTCCAAGCTGATCTCCAACTCTCAGTTTTCTGCCTCAGTCTCTCACATGCTAGAATCACAGCTCTGAGCCATCATCATATCTAACATAAAAATCTGTCTTAAAAACAGATACTGAGGATTGGCTTAGTTGCTAGAATGCCTTCCCAGCATGCATGAAGTTTGGGTTTGATCACCAGTACTACTGGGCATGGTGACTCCTTCCTGTGATCTCAGCACTCTGGAGAACCAGAGGCAGAAAGGTCAGTTCAGGGTCATCCTCAGCTACATAGTGAATTTGAGTTTGAGTTTGAGGCTAGCTTGGAATACATTAGACTGTCTTAAAAAAAAAAAAAAAAAAAGAACAGGTGTAGACTGGAGAGATGGCTTAGGGGTTAAGACTGTCTTACAAATAGAAGGTCCTGAGTTCGATCCCAAGTCCCACTTAAAAAACACCAGAAGGAAAGTGTGGCAGCCTGCACTTCTGGTCGTAGTGAGCTGAGCCTGGGAATCCCTGAGTGAAGCAAGAACAAGGTAGAAGCAATCTAGGATGATTCCTGGAGTTACCCTTGGTCCTCCACAGGGACACATAGTGCCCTCTGACACACACACACACACACACACACACACACACACACACACAAAGGTGTGGTAGCATTGGTATAATCTTAACACTTGGAATCAGGAGAATGAAGAGTTCGGGGTCATCCTCGGGTACTTACTAAGTTTATGATCTGGGCTATATGAAACACTATCTCAAAAAAATAAATAAAATAGGGGGCTGGAGTGGTGGCTCAGGGGTTAAGCTCCGCCTTGCAGGCAGAAGGTCCTGAGTTCGGATCCCAGATCCCACGTATAGACGCCAGGCGGAAGCGGGGGCGGCCTGCGCTTCTGGTCCTGGTAGGGCGGAGCCTGTGAATCCCGGGGCAGAAGGAGGTGGAGGCGTTCATGGTGGTTCCGGAATTCGTCCGTGGTTGTACACACACGCGCACGCACATACACACGCACATGCGTACAGTTGAATGAATAATAATAATAATAAAAAAATAGGAGGGCTGGAGAGGGGTTAAGCCTCTGCCTTGCAGGCGGAAGGTCCTAAGTTCAGATCCCTAGACCCCACGTGTAGACGCCAGGCGGAAGCGGGGGCGGCCTGTGTTTCTGGTCCTGGTGGGGCGAAGCCTGTGAATCCCGGGGCAGAGTAAACAAGGGGGTGGAGGCGGTTCATGGTGTTTCCCGAATTCTTCCATGGTTCTACACACACACACGCACAATTGAATAAATAATAAAATAATAAGAAGAAAAATCTTAAAAAAAAAATAGGGCATGGGGAGATGGCTCAGGGGTTAAGCCTTTGTCTCACAAGCACAAGGTCCTGAGTTCAGATTCCAGATCCCATGTGAAAACACTGTAGCCTGCACTTCTGGCCCTGGGTGGTGGAGCCTGGGAAATCCCTGAACGAAGCAAAAGGTAGAAGCAATCCAGGATGATTCCTGAAGCCACCCTTGGCCCTCTACAGGGACACACAGTGCCCTCTGATACATATGTGTGTGTGTGTGTATACACACATACACACATTTTTTTAAAAAGTTTTCTCTGACCACCACTGGTGCACCTAATGCTTCTCTCTCCCCATCTCTCTCTCTCAGTAATAACAACAATAACAATCCCAGAAACCTGTGTTCTTCAGCAATATTCCAGGAGTTTCTTTTCTAGACCATTCTTGATGTGAGTTTCCCAAAAGTGTTCCCTAAGCCTAGAATACCAAGCTGCTTAACATTCTCTAAGACAGATGATAGGTCTCAGTTTGGTTGGTAATTTCCTTGTCTATAGTGGAGTTTTGACTTTTGCCATTTTTCCAAACTCTTCTCCATTCCATTTTATGTAAGTTTAAGGTTTAGGGTGCCAGAAAGTAGAGGTTTGTGGTATGTGAAGATAGGAGTAAAAGAAAGGAAAGCACAAGAAAGCATCAATTCTCATTAAGGAAGGTATTTTAAGCTTCATTCTTCAACAACATCCCAGACTTACCTCTCCTGGAGCTCTTTAAGAAAAGCAGACTTGGGGCTAAAGAGATGGCTCAAAGTCTTGAGTTTGGAACCCAGGTCCCACTTTAAAAAATGCCAGTTGGAAACACAGCTGCCTGTACTTCTGACCTTGGTGGGTGGAGCCTGGGAAATCCCAGAGTGAAGCAAGCAAGAAGGTAGAAATAATCCAAGATGATTAAAACCCTTCACAGGGACACACAGTATCCTCTGATACACACATATAAAATATTTTTTAAAAGGTAAACAGACTTTTATCTGTAGTAAGGTATACAGCCTTACTTGGCTAGGATGGTGGTGCAATTGACCAAGTGTGTCATTCTCTGGCATTGACTTAATGCTTCCTGATAGCCCAGGACTAGGAAAAGAGGAAGCTTTCTGAACCCTAGAATTAAAAAAAAAAAAAAGCAAACAACACTTTTCCCAGGGTCTGCAGCAAGATAAAAAAAAAATTTTTTTTTTTTTTTTTAAAGTAAGTGGACAGGAAGTAAGTTTACAGCTGTAGGGCAGTCCATGTCTGGGACGAGCCTGATTTATTTTTTTGGTGATGTTGCCAGCAGTTCTTGCCCTGAAGTGTTGCATGCATGCCTCACAGCAGAGGGCACTGCTGTATTCTCCAAGACAACCAGCTGGAACCTGCAGTTCCCAGCTGCTGCTTGTCTGCCAGGATGAGAACAACCTCCTAGGCCTGGTCCGGAAACCTTTGAGCTCAGCTCTGAAGACTGTGAACGTAGAAGGGCACAGGGGAGGATGCTGCTCCTCTGCTTCACCCACACAGGTGCCCAAGCCAAGCAAGAGAGTTTAGAAGCCTGGGGAGGAAACTCAAGTAGGGTCTTAAAGTGCCTGTCCTAACTGTGAGAAGGGGTCCTTGAATTCATTGCCTTCTCCAGTGGACATGTTCTTGATAATCCTCCCCAGACCTGGTAAAGATTGGTAATGTCCACATGTTCTCATTTCAGTAATCTTCCCCCCCCCCACATTTCAGTAATCTTAAGTGGACAGTCTCAGTTGTAAAGCAAAATATTAAAGCTTAATTATCCACTTCATGAAAAATTGTATTTGCCTAAAGACTGACAACATAACTTCTTTATAATGGAGTGGGGAAAGGGTGGAGTGCTGGCTGAAGACTGGGTGCTAAGCCATTGAGCTATGTTGCCAGTTCTTCCATAAGACTGTTATATCTTCCCACTGTGTTGGGACTGTGTAATTTAATTCATTATTTTTTAAAAAAATTTTTATTATTTATTCAATTGTGCGTGCATGCGAGTGTGCACGTGTATGTGTGTAGAACCACGGATGAATTGGGGAACCATCATGGACGGCCTCCACCTCCTTCTTGTTTACTCTGCTGGGGATTCACAGGCTCCGCCTCACCAGGACCAGAAACGCAGGCTGCCCCCGTTTCTGCCCGGCTGTGGGGTCTAGGATCTGAACTCAGAACCTTCTGCCTGCAAGGCAGAGGTTTAACCCCTGAGCCACTTCTCCAGTCCCAATTCATTGTTTTTTTAAGAAGTAATAATAGATAATACTTTTTAGCTGCCTACTGCATACAAGACTTCCTAAATTAATTACACATATATAAACTAATTTCCCAAACAGTCATGTTGAAAGAAATTGAACAACAGATTAAGTAACAAAACCACACAGTCTGGCACCTGTAATCTTAACACTAGAGAGGAGAGGCTGAGGCAGGAGGATTGACTAGAATTTGGAGGGGAAAAGATCTAGGCATGGGGTATGATGGCACATGCCTATAATTCACACTGGAGAAGTAGAGACTAGTAAATTGAGAGTTGAAGGTTATTCTTTCTACATAGCTAGTTTAAAGCCAGTCTGGGCAATGTGAAATCCTGTGCATGAGGTCAGGTAGTAAAGAATGGAAATCTGGTCTGAAAATGGAGTGGTTATCAATGTCAGGTCAGTGTCTGGTTAATCTTATCGAGAATATCGTAGGATAGAAGGTATGGATTATCCTCCCACTAGTCAATTCAGGCAAATATTAATAGATATCAACAGGTATGGTGGTACGTGCCTATAATCACAATACTTATGAAATAGAGGCAGGAAAATCCTTGCAAATTTGAGATCAATGTGGTCTACTAGCAGGTTCTAGGGTCTGCCTGAGGTACATGGAGAAACCCTACCAAGAAAGAAAGAGAGGAAGGAAGGAAAGGAAAAAGAAAAAGACCAATTCCTTTAAATATGCGTATCTGGAACTGCCAACATGTTTTCAAACGTGGCACAATCCCTGCCTTAAGAAATTGACAAGGTGGACTGGGGAGATGGCTTAGGGCTTAAATAAAGTCTTTGCCTCAAAAACCCAAGGATTCAAGTTTGGATGCCCAGATCCCATGTAAAAACCTGTCACCCTTGGGCCTCCATAGGTGCGTGCGCGCGCGCGCACACACACACACACACACACACACATACACACACAGATGTCCTCTTGTATATGTGTACACGCACACAAAATTAAAAATTGACAATGAGTGTGTCTGTGCTCTACAATAAGGCTTCTGGGTTCAGTCCTCCAGCACAGCACTCAGGAGGTGGAGGCAGGAAGATCAGAAATTGAAGGTCATCCTTGGCTAATGGAGGTAGAAAGAGCTGGAGTTTAAGGCCATTCTCAGCTACATAGCCAGTTCTAGAGTGGTCTGAAGTACATGAGGCCTGACCTAAGAAAACAAAAACAAAAAAAAATTGGAGATATAAAATGGTTCTTTGTTTCCCATCTCTACAAGCAACTGACTCACTAGGTCATCCAACAAAAGGAAATACTGTAGTCTGCAGTTCTGAATCAGCAGGTTAGATGGAAGAGGGTAGCCAAATTCATAAGATAATTAACTCCTGGACTGGAGAGATGGCTCAGGGTTTAATACTTAGCCTCCAAAGCAAAGATCCTGAGTTTGGATCCCAGGTCCCATGTAAAAATGCCAGGAGGAAATGGTGGACAGCCTGCATGTCCAGTCCTGGGCGAGGAGCTTGGAAAATCCCAGAGCAAAGCAAAAAGGAGGTAGAAGCAATCTAGGATGATTCCTGAAATCACCTTGGCCCTCCACAGGGACACATATGCTTCTGATACACACACACACTAAATGAATGAATAAATAAAGTTTTTTTAAAAAGCACTTATTAAACTCTGTGCTATATGTAACTAATTAATACTCAAAAGATATTGCATAATATACATTGTCCTTAATTTTACAGATGAAGAAATCATGCGCAGAAAAAGTAAGTGACTTGTTGGGGCTTGGAGAGGTGGCTCAGGGGTTAAGCCTCTGCCTTGCAGGCGGAAGGTCCTGAGTTCGAGATCCTAGACCCCACATATAGACACCAGGCAGAAGTAGGGGGCGGCCTGCGTTTCAGGTCCTGGTAGGCCAGAGCCTGTGAATCCCGGGGCAGAGTAAACAAGAAGGAGATGGAGGCGGTCCATGGTGGTTCCCGAATTCTTCCGTGGTTCTAGACACACACACACACACACACACACACACACACACACACACACGCATGCACGCATGCACGCACACACAGCACAATTGAATAAATAATAATAATAATAATAAAAGAAAAAGTAAGTGACTTGTTAAGGTCATCCTGCAAGGGTCGAAGATGACACTGAACTTAAATAATCTATAAGCCTTGTGTTCTTAACTACACACTATATTGCTGTCATCCCAGTTTAGAATAGCTGCTGAACAGGGAAAGACTTGAAAGGAGACAGAATCTGTGCCTTCTCACCATAAGAAAAGAAAATCCACATTGCAAATGAAAGTGCGTAAGATACAGGACCTTTCAGCACCTATCAGTAGATTTGGAAGGACCTCGCTGGGCAGGATTTGTACCTTAATCATTTTGTGCCAAAACAAAGCTGGGCCTGTCGTCAGTGTCAAAGACACTGAATGATGGCTGAGTAGCATCTTTATAGAAAGAACTGGCTCATTTATCATCACCCACAAGTTTCCCAGGGGCAATACCACTTATTTAGCAGGTGTTGACAGTGGAGGACATAGTTGGTGAGAAGAGAGAATGCTGGAGGGCTGTCATTGTTAGTCTTGGAGTCATATTTATTTGCAGAGGCTTCCTAGGTTGTCCCCTAGCTTTAGTTACCAATCCTTACTAAAGACCCAGTGATGGCCGAGCTCTGCACCCTGGTGCTCAAACAGGTAACACACTAGGCACCCGTTTACTGCCATAAAAAGGTAGTCTCCGTCAAGTGGTGCTGGGCATTGCTCTTAGTCCCTCGGCTTGAACTTGAACCTGCATTCTTGGTCCATTGCATGGGGACAGTATTGGAGAGATGCTTTGTCTGGTAACTTTCTGCCTGGCTTGCTTATTGGAGGAAGGGGCTACCCCCTGACCATCTTTGTGGGTTCTGAGAACTTGGTGGATCTTTTTTAGCATCCCAACCTCCTGACATTGTTCCCTTTTACTTCGTAAATGCCTTTTGAAACTATTGCCAGAATGAAGTAGAGAGTTGAGGTCACCAGTTCCCCAGCTTCAGATTACCTAACCTCACTGGAGAGCAGTGGGAGGGCTTCAGTACTTACAGATGGAGCTGAAGCTGGGGGAAAAAAATACAAAAAAACCAAAACAAAACAAAACAAAAAACCAACCAGGATGTGTACAATAGTTGGGTAGCCAGATGTTCACTTTCACAGCTCTCTTGTAAAACTGGCAGGGTAGATATAGATTAAAATGAAGCACAAACTCCATTTAAAGTGCATTACAGCTTGGGAACCAGCTCCCCCTGGGCAGGAGAAGGGAGGGAAGGCCAGAGGCCACATCAGTCCTTTTCCTTATCTAGGGCCACATGTCTCTCTTCTAGCTTTGTGAAGGGTGATTTACACCCCTAGCTGTAATGACTCTCTTTCTGGGCTGATTACATCTGCAAATGCCCCCCAGAGGCCACAGCAGGATGGCCATATTCAGAAGCAGCAGCCAATAAATCTCAGAGGTTTATATTGCACTTCACAATATCCTCCCTCTTGGTCCTCTGCCAGGAGGGCTGTGGAAGGAAAGGGGAGGGAGGTTCAAGATGGGAGGGGATGAGGGGATGAAATCTTCCACTCTTTCATCACCCTTTAATCTTTTTCTTTCTAGACACTTCTTCATTCTTATTCTTCCAAGTCATCCTGTTTTACTCTGGAATCTGATAGGAATCACCCAGGCCTAATAAATCCCCTTATCCTTATAGGTGGACATGCTGGATTCTGAACACAGCTGTTTCACCTAGTTTAATCCTAGTAGAGTCACTTGCTGCCAAACTCTTATATTAAACCCGGGTTGGATTTGCATTCCCTGCCACCCTTGAACTTCTGATCCTCCTGCCTTCACCTCCTGAATTGTGCTGGGAGATTGAACCCAGTCCTCCTGCATGCTAGACAAGCACTCTACCAACAACTACAACCCCAGCCCAGTGATGCTGTCTTTAGTCAGTACTTGATGTGCTGCTTAGTGATTGTGTGGTCAGGGTGAGAATACCCTTCTAATCTCCCTCATAGACTAACGGGTCTGAATTTTGAAGCAATCTAGTTTAACAAAGGCTTCCTAGGCTCCCAATTATTCTCCCAACAAAGTCATTTCATCTGTCTGGGGGTGAAATCTTGATTGCAAGATCTTGATTTTTAATAAGAACCGTGAAATCTTTTGGAGATACTTGATGGGGATATATAAATGAGATTATACACCTGCAAATGGTAAGAAAAAACACTAGTACTATAAGTACCCTTGCGATGGTTCAAGGTTTTTTGTTCTGTTTTTTGAGACCAAGTGACAGTCTACAGCCCAACGTGCTCTGGTACTTACGATGCAGGTCAAGCTGGAAACTCACAGCAATCCTCCTGCTTCAGCCTCTCAAATGCCGTGATTATGGACGTGAACTAGCACACTCAGTCGTTCGACTTTGTGAAGAGATTTCACTTGTAGTTGTTTGTGGGAAGAAGGGTTCAGAAAGTGAGAAAAGGTACTTTTTCTGACAACCATTTGGACTCTGCGAGTCTCTGGCAGCAGCTTCCAGGGTCTTGCTAAGGAAAACAGCAGGCGGCAGGTGGGGAGGGCACCTTGATGACACCCAAGCCGCTCTCACCTCAGCCCGGGCCAGAAGAGGCGGCACCAGGCGGCCGCGCGCTGCAGAGTTGGAGGGCGGCGCCTGGGACCCTGGCAGGAGAGTTGCGGCGCCACGCGAGGAGGGGCGGGAGGCGGCGGTGGGAGGCGCGGGCAGTGAGAGCCGCGGAAGTCAGCTCGCTCGTGGAGCCCGGCACGAGGAGTCAGGGGCGCGGGGCGCCCAGCGCAGAAGGAGCGCCCCCAGGGGTGGACACCCGGCGTCCCCACCCTGTCATGGGGCGCTCCGGGACTCCGCGACCTCCGCCGCTGGTGGCCCTGCTGCTGTTGCTGCCGCTGCCACTGGGAGCAAGTGGTGAGTGTCTGCGCTTAGGCGCCGCCGCTGGAGCCCTCCGGGGCTGGGGAGCAGGTGGAGGTGAGTGTATAGGTGGGGCCCAGGTGACTGCGTCCCAAAGTGGGCGACGCTGCCTCCTGATCCCGTGCTTCCCTCGGTCCCAGCTTGGGGAACTGGATTGGAAGCCCAGAGGGCCAGCAGCGGCTGGAATGCAAGCTCAGAGCAGAGTTAATTTCCTGGGCACTTTAGTATCTCCTCGCTCCGGTTTCTACCTCTTCTCCCTTTGAGGTGTGTCAAACATACAGCCACGGAATAACTTGTAGCCAGGCTACTCTTCCAGGGCAGCATCTCCAGGTGAAGACAATCTGATCAGAGGCAGGATTCGCGTTGGCCTTCATCTCTTTCTTTACTTTTAAGTAAGAATGGAGGAAGCAAACACTAGGTGCAGTTGAAGAAAGAAGTTTGCAGGGACTTGTCATAGACTAGGGTTGTTAACTGCCCAGAACGTGTAAACAACATTATTTATCTGTATTGCTGAGAATTTTGCCACCACCTACCCTCCTCCTCCACTGAGTTATACATTCCTTTTCATTCTTTACTCATTTTTTTTAAGTGGTTTATGTGAAGAGCAGGCAAAATAGCTAGTGGGTAAATTGCCTACTTACAAACCTGGTGCCCCGAGTTCAATCCCTGGAAGCCCACATGGAAGAAGAGAATTCATTTCTGACAGTTGTATTCACATTCTTTCTCAATCATAAATACATATTAATACTTTATGTGTGTATTTAAGAGCACATGACAGAAGGTGCCCGCATGCATGTCATGTTGCACAGGTGAAGGTCAGAGGACAACTTTTCTTTTACTATGTGGCGCTTCCAGGTATCAAACTCAGGTCCTGTTAAGTTGTCTCCCTGGCCTTTTTAAAAACAAAAAACAGTCTCTTGAAACCCAGACTGATGTGGAACTCACTGTGTACTACAGGATGATCTTGAACTTCTGATCTTCCTGCCCCCACTTCCTGAATGCTGGACTAAATTGTGTGTCTCCACACCCACCTGGTTTGTATGGCATTGGGATAGAGCTTTATGCATGCAGCAGGCAAACATTCTATCAACTGAGTTACATGTACTCAGCCCCTGAGATATCCTTTTTTTAAAAGATGTATATGTACATGTGGAATTAGAGAACAGCTTGCAGTTGGTTCTCTCCTTCCACTATGTGGATTCTGAGGAATTGAACTCAGGTTGTCATGCTTTAGTGTTTAGGGGCAAGCATCTTACACTCAGACTTCTCACTTTTTTAGAGTAGTGCAGAAAACTATTACCAGGCAGGATAGACCAACCAGCATATGGCTTACTTCGGGGTAATAATTCCATGACAGGTGTTTTATGGAATATATTATCCAAAGTTTGGCTTTAGACCCGTGATTTTCTCCAGTCATTGGAAAAAATAGCCAAGGTTTTGCGGATTAGGGTGGGTAAATGGAATCTCATTGTGGGGTTCTTGTTGTAGCTTGAGCGGAAGGAATCCTGAGGAAGAGACCACACACATTGCCTCACCACAACTATTCACCTCAAATCAAACATAAGAGACTCCTGCTCTCAGGCAAGTAGCATTGTATATTGAAAATCATTCTAATCTAGGTAGGAACCAGGAATTTTTAGTTTTAAACCTGAGCTTCATGGATGGTACATTTCTTTGTTCACCTATCCTAAAATGGATGCCCTTGCTAGGGACCTACTGGAGAAAGACAATGAGGATCATGTATCCCAAAGCATAGGTGGATTTGTCCTGTTTGCAGCTCCTTTTTCTCTGACGAACCAAGAAGAAAATGTAGTCAGGGAACCCGGCTTTTGATTAAAATCAGTAGGAAATAGACATGACAGTGGCAACATGAATGAAGAGACAGGGAAAATGTGGTAGTGTTTATAGGAACTTTGAGTTAGAGTAGGCATAAGTTGCCAAAACAGGCGGTCGTTACTCAACTTCACTCATTACATCATGGGCATGAGGGCTTGAGTATTCCCACTCTTCTAAGAGAAAGTGGATGTCCACAGGAAAAACTGTGAAATCTTCTGGTTTTAAGTAGCCATGAATTACCACTTTAAGAAATTTTTCAGGTTTAAAAAAAAAAAAAAAAAGCCAGCATGGTGGTGTGTATCTGTAATTTCACTGCTAAGAATACAGAGGCAAGAGCATTGCAAGTTTAGGTCAGTCTGGTCTACATAATTGAGTTCCAGACCAGCCTGGGCTATGTATCAAGTTCTAAGCCAGTTAGGGCTGAAGGAAGGAAGGAAGGAAGAATAGAGGGAGGGAGGGAGAGAAAAAGGGAGGGAGGGAAGAGTATAGTTTCTCAATGGTAGGACACTTGTTAGCATTGGTGAGACCCTGGTTAAATTTTCAATCTATAGAACAGAAGTGGAAATAAAAAGAAAGAAAAAGATGGTTCAGCAGGTAAAGACACTTGTATACAAACTTGGGAGTTCAATCCCTGGAATCCATATAAAGTGAGTAGGAGAGAACTGATTCCACAAAATTATCCTCTGACTTCCACCTATACAACATGGCATGTACACACATGTATACAACACACACACACACACACACACACACACACACACATGCACGTGATAAATGAAATCAAGTTTATATTTAAAAAAAGAAAGAAAAGAGGAAGAATTAGAAAGAGAGATCAATGTTAGAGCACTTGTTTACCATAAGCAAGGTCCTAAATTCGATCCCTACCGCTACCTGAGAGAAAAAAGATTAAAAGAGAAAAGAAAATACTCTTAAGTTTTCCAAGTTTTTGTTGATTTGGAATCAACTTGGCAAACTCTCAGCTAAGAAATTAAAAAGTTTTTCTTTGTTTCTTGAGGATCAAGAGTGACTTCTGGAATCATCCTGGATTGCTTCTACCTCCTTTTTTTGTTTTGTTTTGTTTTTTAGTTTTGCTCTGGGATTTCCCAAGCTCTGCCCACTAGGGCTGCAAGTACAGGCTTCTGCTATTTCCATTTAATGTTTTTACATGGGACCTGGGATCTGAACTTAGGTCTTTCTACTTTTTTTCACTGTTTGTATTTTATTTATTTATCTATTTATTTATTTATTTATTTATTTATTTAGTGTGTGTGTGTGTGTGTGTGTGTGTGTGTGTGTGTGTGTGAAAGGACACTGTGTGTCCTCTGTGGAGGACTGAAGGGAGTTTCCCAGGCTTTGCCAGAAGGGCCCCTGGTTCCAAAAACATGGGGCCTGGGATTCAAACTCAGGACCTTTTGCTTGCAAGCCAGAGTCTTAACCCCAAGCCATCTCTCCAGCCCTGGAGAGTTTTTCTTTAAGAAATAGTTATGACCCAACATTTAGCCCAGCTAAATGTTCACTTAGTCCAGTGACAGCAGTAAGACTTGAATTTGCTACATTTCTTTAGATCAACCACTTTAAGTTTTCTAGATTTCTCAATACATGCTCCCCCTTTTTTTAAAAATTTTTTATTATTATTATTTATTCAACTGTGCGCATGTGCGTGTGTATGTGCGCGCGCGTGTGTGTCTGTGTGTGTGTCTGTCTGTGTATATGTAGAACCACGGACGAATTCGTGAACCACCATGGACGCCTCCACCTCCTTCTGCCCCGGGATTCACAGGCTCCTCCCTACCAGAACCAGAAGCGCAGGCCGCCCGCGCTTCCGCCTGGCGTCTATACGTGGGATCTGGGATCTGAACTCGGGACCTTCCGCCTGCAAGGCGGAGGCTTAACCCCTGAGCCACTTCTCCAGCCTCACATGCTCCCCTTTTGATAAAGATTTAACTTTGTGGGCTGGAAAGATGGCCCAGGGATTAAGCCTCTGCCTTGCAAGCAGAAGATCCTGAGTTCGGATCCCAGGTCTCACATAAAAGATTTAACCTTGTTGGTTAAAGCACAAAGACCAGGCTGGATTCCCAGATCCTACATAAAGTGCGGGGTGGGTAGGTGTGGCAGCCCACTGTAATTCCAGTTTTGGAAAATAGCAAGTTGGCTAGTCGGACTAGCCCTAAGGGTGAGCTCTAGGTCTGATTAGAGACCTTGTCTCAAAAAGAATAAGGATGAGGAGCAGTCAAGGATGATTCCCGATCTTAGTCTCAGGTCTCTACCAGCTCACCCACACATGTGAGCTCTCACATATGTGAACACACATCCACACTCTCACACACACTCCCCATACATGAAAATGGAAAAAAAGACAAAAAAAAAAAAAATCTCATGACCTCCTTAAAATTTTTTGAAATTTCATCCTTCTTTTTCATTGTCCATATATAAAAATTTCAAATAAGACTTTCCTAAATGGGGCATAGTAGTATATACCTATAATCTCAGCACTTGGGTGGCAGAGGCAGGAGGATCACAGATTCAAGGTTATTTTTGAATATATAGAAAGGTGGAGGTTAGCCTGGACTACATAAGACCCTATCTCTGAAAACAAACAAGCAAACAAAAAAGAAATCATTGACTTGAGGCTGTTTAGAAGAACTGGGGTATATCTCAGTGGTAGAGTGCTTGCTTAGCATGCACGAGACCCTAGGTTTAATCCCTGGTCCCGCCAGAAAAAAAAAAAAAAAAAAGACTTTTCGTTGGGTGTAGTGGTTTACACCTGTAAATCTCAGCACTTGGAAAGCTGAGGCAGAAGGATTGTCTGGAGTTCAGATCAGATTGGCTATAGAATAAAACTCTAATTCAGAAAAAAATAGGGCTGGTGAGATGGCTCAATGGGCAAATGCACTTCTGTATAATCCATCCCACATTATTCTTTGATTCTCAAATAAATATAAAATATTAAAAATAAAATTAAAAACCTACACAGCTAAGAAGTGACAGAGTAGTGAAATAAGACAGAAGCGATTATCATACAATGTTGTGAATGTTCTAAATACTACTTAATAGTACTGATTTAAGAAGATAAATTGTTATGTTATATAAGAATTTTATCTTACTAAAAAGTTTTTCAATTTACAAAAATGATTCACAAAAAAAAGATATCCAGAAGCCATGAAAGAATTAGTTTGAGAAACAGAGTCAGAAGGAGCAATAAAGAGGTACGGCTTAGGAAAAAGGTGGATAGATGCCAGATACGTTGCAGAGGCATTTAGACTTGAACACAGGACAGAAAGGAAAGAGAAAGAGTTAACAATGACTGCTCGAATTTTCACCTAAACAGCTAGGGATGGGGGTGTTGCACCATTGCTACATGGTGGGGAGGCTAAGCCCTTCTATGTGGGGGCTCTTCAGGACTGAACTACAACCAGCCTATATGTTTTATAGACAGAGTAACAGGATCAACTTACCTCCCTTTTCTGTTTCCTTCTGGCGATCACCATTTGCCCCATTTCCAACCAGTTGTCTTATCTTAAGGCATTTTTAAGTGATTTCAAATGAAAGGCTCAACTTTCATTTGTTGCTAACTTTCATCTGATGCTCCCAAACCCATTCTCAACCTCTTCTCTACCTCTGGTTGGGCTGCCAACAACTGGCCTCTACTTCTGTGGAGGGCGAGCATTCTTTTCAGACCCTCATCTCCTTTTTGATCTGGTCCACTTTGTATGTATCGTGACAGCTGCAGAAGACTAGTCCTGCTGGGCTTCTTTCTCTCCACACTTATTTCTGAAGGGCTTTCATGACACCTTAAGATTTTCTCTACGTTTCATCAGGAATTTCCCCTATTCTGCCTCATGATTCGGTATCCCCAGACTTTATGTGAGTTTCACCTGATTTCTTTGTCCACAGGAGACTCCCCTTCCACAGAGAGCAAGTTCATGAACAGTTGTATCCAGGCCAGGAAAAAGTGCCTGGCTGACTCCACTTGCAAAGCTGCCTACCACCATCTGGCAACCTGCACATCCAGTCTAAGCACTCCGTTGCCCTCAGAGGAGTTGTCCATGTCTACAGACTGCCTAGAGGCAGCACGGCAGCTCAAGAACAGCTCTCTGATAGGCTGCACCTGCCACCGGCGCATGAAAAACCAAGCTACCTGTTTGGGGATCTACTGGACAGTTCACCCTGCCCGCAGCCTCGGTGAGACCCTTGTCGTAGAGTAAAATTAATCTGGGAAGATGATTCTTGGGGTTGCTGGTCAGTCCTGCAAGATATGGTCTGTATGGTAGATTCCGGTAAGGATGGTAATGAAGCTCTGTATTGGCACCAGAAAGAGATGGTGGGGAAAATTGGCAGTATCTTTTGAGGTCCTAGAAACATTGCTGTCTCTTCTCCTTACTTTCACTTACTTTTCTTACCAGTAAGTTCCTCTTCACAAAGCCCTGAACCGGCAAGTTGCACAACCTGAGGAGTTCCTGAAATAGAAGGAAGAGGGAATACAGAAAAGGGTCTTAACTAATAAATAGGATCCGTGAATTCAGAGAGAATAGGAAGTAGCATGTCATGCCAGTCTTCAACAGAAAAGATATCATTTGAAGGCAGAGGGGCAGGAGGGTGGGAGGGAGTGGGCTGTATTGAAGAAAGGAGAGGAAAGGAGGATGGGGGAGGGAGAATGGAGGGAAGCAAGGATGAGATCTCAGTATGTTTGTAAAACTAGAAAAATAAAATAAAATAAATAAATGAAAAAGATATCATTAGCTGGACAGGAGATAACAACAGAGAAGGCACAGAAATAACCAAACAGGATCTCACTAATCTTTTTCCATGGGTGTAGTCTCTATTTGGGATATTCCTTCTCATGGCAAAAAGAACGAACACTGACATATCATCAAATGTTTTTAAATGCGCTTGCTGAGATGTTTGCATATATTACTTCTCACATTCTATATGTAGAACAATCACTGGGGTTGCCAGCCTAGCTCCCAGGTTCAGCAAGAGATCCTACAAAGGGATTCATGCAGAATGGGTACAACAAGGCACCCAATGTCCTCCTCTGGCTTTTGTACATGTATATGGATTATTCCCATTCATATACCAGACACATATATACACACCAGGGATAGAATAATATACATTTACCTCAATAAACTCACCTATTAAAAAAATTATTACAAAAAAATAGGCTGGTGAAATAGCTCAAGTCTGAGGACCTGAGTTTAATCCCCCAAACCTACATAAAATGGAAAGAGATTAAACTCCATAAATTGTCCTGTGACTTCCATGTATACAGTATAGCACATTATGTATCACATACACACATCATATCACATACACAAACCGTACACAAACACAATAAGAAAGAAAGAAAATTATTTTTAAAAAATTGCATGGTACCTGGGTGTGGCAGTGCATACCTGTAATCCCCATGCTGGGATGTTGAGTTTGAAGCCAACCTGTAATATGTAATGAGACATTGTTTCCAAAAAAGAAAAACCACAAGGCAATAAATGAGAATCTATTTTTACATGGAGGATAAAGAATAATTGAAAGCAATAACCAAACAATAATTAAGCCCACCAATAAATCAAAACATTCGTTACCTTCCCTTACACAAGTACAACAATCCACCCACTTTCCAATAAAGAAGCCCTAAAAGTTCTTTCTTAAACACAGCACCAAACTCCAAGTCTTGAAGCTCATAATAGTTTCTTCTTGTTTTTATTTGCGAGATAGGGTCTTACTATGTAACGCAGGCTGACCCCAACCTTGTGATCCTTGTGCTTCAGCTCCAAGTGTTGGGATCACAGGCGTGTGTACTTTCTGTATGGAGTCTGGTTCCTCTTGATCTAGAAACCTGTAAACTAAAAAGAAAAGTCATCATCCATTCATACTCTGTGTACAGTAATGGAACCGATGAAGACAGCCGCAGCAAACACTCTACAGTAGCACGCACACACATTGATTCGCAGTCACAGTTTTGAAGTCTGGGAAGCAGACAGCTTGCAAGGCCTCTTCCCTTGCAAGAGGGATTGCTTGCTTGGCTTCATGGGAGCAATTGCCCTGTCTATTGTTCTCCAGGGCTCTTGGCCCAGCCCTCTGGGAGGTCCTTGATTTTCCGTGATTGTCTTTGGCCACATTTGAAAAGGAGATCAGAGATTCTAACCTCCTTGGAGACTGTACAGTGTTCCCAGCCAGCTTCCTACCCTAGGAATGTTGGAGAATTTTAAGTCTCATGGTCATAGTCTCTTTAATCCAGATTGGTAGCTCTTAGCTGTACAACTCTCAAAACATAATTGCTTTTTATATCTTTGATTTCTGTCATCTTGTGTGCCAGCAGCCTTGCTCACAATTCAAGACACGCTTCTCTTTCTAGATCTAATTAGAAGTTGCTTGCCCTGGTCAGGCCTTTACAGTATAGTCACTACTTTAGTCTTTTTTTTTTTTTCCTTGATTACATTTGTCCAACTGGCAGGATTTACTGCATGCCATCCTAATCAATTGAGAGATCTCAACAAACGGCATGATAGCCACATATTTGATTTGCTCTTTCCCCAAGGCAGGAGTTATAATCAGCCTTATAACTCAGAACATTTCAGTTATATCTTTACATTTGAACATGAGAAATAATTGCATCTCTTAATCCTACAAGTACTGGAAATGCTGACTTCTTTTTTTCCCCCCTACTGTCAGGGTGGCTGATTATTATTGTTTTGTTTGTGTGTGTTCTGTGTGTGTGCATATGCACCCGTGCATAGGTCAGAAGTCAACATGAGGTGTCTTCCTCCGTCCCCATCCCTTATTTTTCAAGACAAGGTCTCTCACTGGACCCTAGAGTTCTCTGTTTCAGCTAGATTGACTGGCTGGCAAACTCTAGGGATCTGTCCATTTTCATCCCCCAGTATTAAGTTCACAGATCCAAGACCCCACACCCTAGCCTTTTACTTTGGTCCTCATGTTTATACAGTGTTTTACCTGTCAAATCATCTCTCTGGCTCTGTAAAGTTATTAATGGAGATGAGGTTTCACTGTGTGCATAAGTTGGTCTTGAACTCCTAGGCTGAAGCGACCCTCCTACTTTAGTCTCCCAAGTGACTCCCACCAATACACCTGGCCAAACTGGGCAATTTATTTTTTGGCGAGCTTTATCTTTCTTGTAGTACCTTGCCAAACACAGCCAATAGCAATCACATACCGATAAAGTCCTCTTTTCAACTTCTTCCCCTTAAAGTACAAACTCACTTAGCATACATCCTCTTCCTACTTATTGTAGACAATAATTTGCCAAATGCTTTGCCACTGCAGAGTGAGGAATGACATTTTTCTAAACCATCCTCCCATCAGTAATGGCTTGTTTATCACCTACTTCCCAGTCTCAAAGTAATGCCACACATTTTGGATTTTTTTCTTGTTACTATAGCAATCTATTTCTAAATACTAAATGCATTTTTCTTCTTCTCTCCTTAGTTAAATATTTTTTTCTTTTGGCACTAGGAATCTAACCCTAGACCTTGCCCATGCTTTTTTTTGAATGTGTATGTATGTATATCCATGTGTGTGTTGGCATGTATACAAGAGTGAACTTGAGTGTGCCTGTGGAGGCCCAAAGGTTGCATCAGGAATTATCCTAGATTGCTCTACTTGTTTTGTTCTGGGGTTTCCCAAACTCCATCTTCCAGGGCCAGAATTACAAGCTGCTGCCATGTCTGTCTGGTATTTTTATGTGAGGTTTAGGGATCTGAACTCAGGTCCTTTTGCTTGGGAGGCAAAGGCTTTAACATCTCTCCAGTTCTTTTTTTTTTTTTTTTTTAATTTTTTTATTATTATTTATTCAACTGTGTGCATATGCTTGTGTATGTGCGCGCGTATGTGTCTGTGTGTGTGTGTGTGTGTGTGTCTGTGTGTGTAGAACCTCGGACGAATTCGCGAACCACCATGGACGCCTCCACCTCCTTCTGCCCCGCGATTCACAGGCTCCGCCCTACCAGGATCAGAAGCGCAGGCCGCCCCGCTTTCGCCTGGCGTCTATACGTGGGATCTGGGATCCGAACTCAGGACCTTCCGCCTGCAAGGCGGAGGCTTAACCCCTGAGCCACCTCTCCAGCCCTAACATCTCTTCAGTTCTATATAAGCAACTCTTATCATTGAGTTATACCTCCAACTTTACTTAAGTGCTTTTGAAATAAGACTCTATTATGTGACACTACAATAACTACAAATCCATCCCTAGAACTCTAGCTTTTTAAAAAATATTTTGTTTATTCATCTGTGTGTGTGTGTGTGTGTGTGAGAGAGAGAGAGAGAGAGAGAGAGAGAGAGAGAGAAAGCGAGAGCACTATGTTTCCCTCTGGAGGACCAAGGGTAACTCCAGGAATCGTTCTGGATTGCTCTACCTCTTTTTTGCTTCTCTCTGGGATTTCCCAGGCTCTGCCCACCAGAGCTGGAAGTGCAGGCTGCTACCGTTTCTGCCTGGAGTTTTTTACATGGACCTGAGATCCAAATTCATAACCTTTTGAGTCTTAATCCCTGAACCATCTATTCAGCCCCAGATCTCTAGCTTTAAGAATGTATTTCTTAGGCTAGAGAGATGGTTCAGTGGTTAAGCCTCTGCATCAAAAGCAGAAAGTCCTGAATTCTGATCCCAGATCCCACATAAAAACACCAATCGGGGGCTGGGGAGATAGCTCAGGGATTAAGACTACTTCCCAAGCAGATGGTCTTGCGTTCAGATCCCATGTAAAAATACCAGGTGGAAATAGCCACAGCTGCACTTCCTGTTTGGTAGGCGGAGTCTGGGAAATCCCAGAGTGAAACAAGGAGGTAGGAGGATGATCGAGTGATTGATTGATTGAAACAGGATCTCATGTATCCAGGCTGGCCTCAAACTCAGTGATATGTAGTTAAAGATGATCTGCTTCCACCTCTTGGGTATTGGGATTATACATGAGCTACCATGTCCAGTTTATATGGTACTGGGCAAGCACTCCACCAATTCGGTTGCATACTCCAGCCTCCAACAGTATTTGTTTATTTACTCACTTATTTTTATCAGCCCTTTTTAAAACTTTATTTATTTATTCATTCATTTATTGTGTGTGTGTGTGTGTGTGTGTGTGTGTGAGAGAGAGAGAGAGAGAGAGAGAGAGAGAGAGAGAGAGAGAGAGGGAGGGAGAGAGGGAAAAGGAGAGGGAGAGGGAGAGGGAGAGAGGGAGAGAGAGGGCATTGTGTGTGTCTCTGTAGAGGACCAAAGGTGACTTTGGGAATCATTCTGGATTGTTTTTATCTCCTTTTAGTCTCACTCTAGGATTTCTCAGGCTCCACCCCCAGGGCTGGAAGTGCAGGTCACTGCCTTTTCTGCCTGGCATTTTTACTTAGGACTTGGGATCTGAACTCAGGACTTTCTGCTTGTGAGGCAGTCTTAACCCCTGAGCCATCTCTCCAGCCTCAGCTTTCTTTCTTTCTTTCTTTCTTTCTTTCTTTCTTTCTTTCTTTCTTTCTTTCTTTCTTTCTTTCTTTCTTTCTTTCTTTCTTTCTTTCTTTCCTTCTTTCTTTTTCTTCCTTCCTTCCTTCCTTCCTTCCTTTCTTTCTTTCATCTTTCTTTCTCTTTCTTTTTCCTTTCTTTCTTTTTCCTTTCTTTCTTTTTTTAATTTATTTACTTGAGAGAGAATTATATGCATGCATGCTTTGGCATATAGATAGAGGTCAAAACTTTCAAGGAGTCAGTTCTCTCTTTCTACCATGTGAGCTTCCAGGCATTGAACTTGACTTGCCAGGTTTGTGAACAGGCATCTTTAACCTGCTGAGCTATTTTCTTGGCCCACCAGAAAGACTTATTAACCAACCAGCATCTACCATGAATGTGAGCCACACAGTGATTTGATATGACCTATTGAATTTCCCTTCAGGAGTCACATGGTGACTGAGACAGTTGCATTTTCTGTATTTCTTGCATCTTCCGTTTTTCTTATTTAGGTTCAGTTCAGTACTCGATTTTACTTCCATTTCTCTGATATACCATGTGTTTCCATAGCCAAGTGATTAAACCTGGAACTTAATCCATTACTGTCCTTTTCCTAATGTCAAGAGAAAACAAGAAAGACTCTCCTTGCCTGATTGTTGTACCTGAAGACACTATCTGAACGTAGGAGCAGAAATTCTGGAATAGTTTAGATTTTATCCCACTTCTCCTTCTTTTTTTTTTAATTTTTTATTATTATTTATTCAATTGTGCGTGTGTGCGTGTGTGTGCATCTAGGATCCGAACTCAGGACCTTCCGCCTGCAAGGCAGAGGCTTAACCCCTGAGCCAGCTCTCCAGCCCCCCACTTCTCCTTCTTATTTAGCTTACATGAACCTGAGCAAATTACTTAAGGTCTCCTATTCAGTTTCTTTTTACCTGCCCAAGGACTTCTGAGAGGATTAAATGAAATTTTGTGTGTGTGTGTGTGTGTGTGTGTGTGTACACCATAATGCCCAGAATACAATGTGCTTAACGAATGATAACTCTCATTGTTTTCATCCATTTATTTTTTTGGGCCCAACTTACACATTCATGGCTCTGCATTATTCTCATTCTTCATAGCTTGTGGCTAGCTAGGTCTGATGCTATACCTTTTATTTTGTTCCATTGGGCTTGGAGGTCTGAGCAGCAACTTTGGCCCTCCAGCCTCCCTCCACATATCTTTGTCCGAAGCTTTCACATGTTCCCTACCTTGTTTCTAGGTGACTATGAGTTGGATATCTCCCCTTATGAAGACACGGTGACCAGTAAACCCTGGAAAATGAATCTCAGCAAGCTGAGCTTGCTTAAACCAGGTATGGAGAAAAAGCCTAAAGTGAGGACACAGAGGCTGGTTTGGGGCCCCAAAGGAAGGGTGATTACAGGCAGTCTTTTAGGTGAAGACTTTCTAGTCAGTTACTGTGTCTGAATGGAAGTCTGAGCTGTGGCACATGGGCTACTTTAACAGGAATAATGAAAAACAACAATTATCACGTAAACATCCAAACAGCACCCATTAGGTACCTGGCCCTTAAGGAGGAATATAATGGGAGGGGCAGCTTCCTGGGGGAGGGGGAATGGAGTTTTTAATCCACATTTAAGGCAGCTGGGAAAATAGCTTTTTCATCCCCAAAGACTAGGAAATGGCTGTTTTTCAACTATTCTAATGGGATGGTGACGTATTAGGCAGAAGAAAAAAAAAATATATATATATAGTGAGAGTGTGACTCCCCACAGGAGTACTCAAGGTGGAAGCCATCTGTCCAGCAAGGACTATGATGCACTTTTTCTCTGGGAAAAGTAAGGCTATGATTCAATCGAGAAAGAATATACAAATGTATAGCTGGGTATGGTAGTTCATGGCTTTAATCCCACTTAAGAAGTGAGGCAGGGGGCTGGAGAGGTGGCTCAGAGGTTAAGCCTCTGCCTTGCAGGCGGAAGGTCCTGAGTTTGGATCCCAGATCCCACGTATAGACGCCAGGCAGAAGCGGGGGCGGCCTGCGCTTCTGGTCCTGGTAGGGCAGAGCCTGTGAATCCCGGGGCAGAAGGAGGTGGAGGCGTCCATGGTGGTTTACGAGTTCATCCGTGGTTCTACACACACACACATACATACACACGCGCGCGTGCACATAACACACGCACATGCGCAGTTGAATAAATAATAATAAAAAAAAAAGAAGTGAGGCAGGATATCAGGAGTTCAAGGTTATCATCAACTTCATTGTGAGTTCAGGGCCAGCTTAGACTACTTGATATTATGTCTTAATACAACAAAGAAAAAAAAAAAACCCAAATACAGTAACCTTTGTTATATAGTCACTTCAGAATTTTTGGAATTAGAATTTTCCTTGCTTTTGAAACAAGATTTTTATTGTGTAACCTAGACTTAAGCACTTGATCTTTATTCCTCTGCCTCCAGGTACTGGAATTGTAGATGTGCACTACCATGCCTGGAAGAATTTAAATTTTGTTATTTGGCTTTTGATATGGGGTCTCGCTATGTAATGTCCTGTATGTCCTGCAGTCACTATGTAGACTAGACTGGCCTCGAACTCACAGATATCCATCTGCCTCTGCCTCTTGAGTACTGGAACTACAGTTATATGCCACCATGCCTAGCCTCAAAATTAAAATTTTAATTGGGTTTTATTGTATAGTTAATCCTATGTGTTAGAATTAGAAACCTTAGATTTATACACAAGAAACTCAGTTACAAGGAATCAGGAAATAATTTATTCAGGCCACCAGCTGTTGGAATTTTCAGTTAATAGAAATATCACCAGACATCTGGAGGTGTAACTTAGTGATTGCATGAAACTTAGCAATATCCCCCCAAAATAATTTTTAGACTCAGAATGGATTGGCAAGATAGCTCAGTAGGTAAGGCTCATGCTCACAAAATTGACAACCTGAATTTAATCCCTGGAAACCCACATGTTGAAAGGAAGTTGTCTTCTATCTTCCACCCACATACCATGACATGCATGTGTGTTCCTTTATTTCTGCCTATCTCAAATACATCTTTTTTTTTTCAATGTGTGTGTGTGTGTGTGAGAGAGAGAGAGGGCACTGTATATGCCTGTGGGTAACTTCAGGAATCACTCTGGATTGCTTTACCTCCTTTTTGCTTCACTCTGGGATTTCCCAGGCTCCACCTTTCAGAGCCAGAAATACAGGCAGCTGCCATTTCTGCCTGGAGTTTTTAACGTGGATCTGAGATTCAAACTCAGGTCCTTCTGCCATCTCTCCAGCTCATCAAATAAATAAATTAAGAGTATGAAGGGAAATCCTAGGCACTCAAGAGATGGAAGCAGGAGGATCAGAGATGTTCAGGATGGTCCTTGACTAAGTGGTGAGTTTGAGGCCAGCCGGTCTCAAAAAACGACCAACAACAAAACACGAATCAATTGAACAGAATAAGACAAGTGCCATCTAAAACTAAATGGATTTTGATAGCATTTGCTTTGAATAGTGCAGAGCCTATGGGATTGTGATTTCTACCATCAGCACAGAATTCTGGCAGCTTGGATTCTAGAGGGTGGCATTAGATACATGTAGATGATGATGATGGTGGTGGTAGTGGTGGTGATGATTTTATTTCAAAATGAGGAATAGTACAAAAAGTGCTTAATTCAAGACAGTTCTTTCCATGTGCCACTTCAACTACTTCCTTGTCAAATCAGGATTGCTGAGGTCCCCAGGGAGGCTCAGTCTGTGATTTGACACCACTTTTTCCCACAGACTCAGACCCTTGCTTGAAGTTTGCTATGCTATGTACTCTCAACGAGAAGTGTGACCGTCTGCGCAAGGCCTATGGGGAGGCATGCTCAGGGGTTCGCTGCCAGCGCCAAGTCTGCCTAGCCCAGCTGCGCTCCTTCTTCGAGAGGGCTGCAGAGTCGCACGCCCAGGGCCTGCTACTGTGCCCGTGCGCACCCACTGACTGGGGCTGTGGGGAGCGCCGGCGCAACACCATCGCCCCCAGCTGCGCACTGCCCTCGGTGGTCCCCAACTGCCTAGAACTGCGGAACCTCTGCCGCTTGGACCCACTGTGCAGGTACCTGTGTGTCAAGGGCAAGGTGGCAGGGGTATGGGAGGCTCGGTCTGGTCTAACTCCTCAGGAAACCTCAGAACCTCTGGCTGATTATCGATCTATCTATCTATCTGAGAGAGGGTACATATATGCACCATGTGGACTTCTGGGGATTGAACTCAGATCTCCAGGTTTGTGAGCAAGTGCCTTTTCCACTGAGCTATCTCATAGCCCCCTTTGTGAAACTCTTATTTTGCCTCTTTATTTTTTATATTTATTTTATGACAGAGTATATATAGTCCAGGCTATTTTTATTTATTATGTAATTTATTATGTAGAAGCAGCTGACATCAAACTCCCAATTCTTCTGCTCAGCCTCCTGAATGCTGGGATCACAGGATGTACCACTACTTGCCATTGAGTTTTTGGTTTTTGTGGGTTTTTTTGAGACAGGGCCTTCATGTAGCTCTGACTGGCCTCAAACTCTTGAACCTACCCTCTGCACCCTCTGTGTGCTGAGATGTATTATAGGCCTGAGACCCATCACATTGGGTCATGAAACTCTTCTCTTTAAAGAATATTTTGGCTGGGTGGATTTTCAGTCTAACCACGGCATAAAACCCTGTCTCAGAAAACAAACGATGGTTCAGTGGTTAAAGTCTTTGCCTTGCAAGCAAAAGAACCTGAGTTTGAATTCCCAGATCTCACATTAGGAAGGAAAGAAGGGAGGGAGAAAGGAAGGGAGGAAGGAAGGAAGGAAGGAAGGAAGGAAGGAAGGAAGGAAGGAAGGAAGGAAGGAAGGAAGGAAGGAAGGAAGGAAGGAAGGAAGGAAGGAAGGAAGGAAGGAAGGACTGGTCCTATTCATCTTTAGTCAGAGCAGTGTCTTCTGGACAAAGGCCAAGTCTTTCTTCCCTGCTTTCTTTGAGTGGCTCCCATGCTGGTTGTTCACCCTGTCTGGGCCCCAGAGACATCTCCATCATAGGCGAATGTGGTAACAGCCTATGATTCTGGTCTTAGAACATGAAGAAGGTTTCCTAGAGGAAACCAACAAGGTAGAAGAACAATCCCAGATGATTCCTGATGTCACTCTTGGGTCTCCATAGGTACATATCATATATCCTCTTGTATACACACACACACACACACACACACACACACAGACGTGCAAAAAAAAAGTGAGGAGTGGCAGCTCACAACTGTAATCTCATATTTGGGAAGCTGATGAAGGAGAATCAGGAATCCAAGACCATTCTTAGGTGCATAGCAAATTCAAGGCCAAGCATGGGCTACGTGAGATCTTGTTTCAAAAAGTAAAAAAAATTAGTAAAAGCCAAGTTTTCAAAGGACATCTGATGACAACATGAACACTACTATTTATTTAGAACTTTTTATAAGCTAAACACTCTATATAAATAAATGAATGCTAACCAGAATCCCATGAGGTCTATATTATTATCCAGCTTTTACAGAAAGTTATAGAACCTTAAAAAGCTGAAGCAGGAGGATGCGTGAGTCCAGGAGTTTAAGACTATCCTGGAAAATATAACAAAATTCTATTTTATAAATAAGAAGATTAAGGAACTGGAGAGATAGATCAGAGTTAAAGTCTTTGCCCCACAAGTAGAAGAACCTGAGTTTGAATCCCTGGATCCCATGTAAAAACACTTGGCAGAAATGGCGGTGGCCTATGTTTCTAGCCCTGGGAAACCCATAAGCAATTAGAAGGTAGAACAATCCAGGGTGATTCCCAAAGTCATCCTCAAGTCTCCACAGGCACATACAGTGCCACCTTCTATGCACCCCCCATACACATTTATGCCCATACCTACAAATTAAAAAACTAAAAATATGCATGCATATATATGTATGCATGTATACATACATAAAATGTCACTCGATATTCCTCACCACAATGTATAGGACATTTTCTTCCATCCATTTTTCTATCCAGTCAATGCAAATAGATATATTTGTTTGAGTTTTTTCATGTAGAATATGTATCTCATTCATAAGCAGTTTCCCATGGAGCAGGATGGCATACAATAAGTTCAGTTCTGAAGTCAGACAGATATGAATTTACATCTTAAGTTGTTGTAGTTTTTAACATGTCACTTTACCTAAAATTCCATCCCTCAACCTAAGGTTTTATTTAGTTCTCTATAAACATTAGGATAAGATAGGCCTCATGGGATTCTGGTCAGAGTTAAGTTACACAGAGTGCTGAGCTTACTGGAAAAAAGGAGTAAATGCTCAGTAGACAGTAGTGTTTATTTATCATTTACTGCCCTTTAAGAAATCTGACATTCTGTCTGCCGGGTTTTTTTTTTTTAATATGGGACCCGGGATCCAAACTCAGAACCTTCTACTCGCAAGACAGAGTCTTAACCCCTGCTCCATCTGTCCAGCCCCTAAATCTGACATTCTGATCTAACTTTTCTTCTCAGTGTAACTACTACCAAATTGAACTTGGTTATCTTTCCAGTGACTCTTTTTTTTTGGACAATGTTGCAGTTTGCCTGCATGGTTGCTGATAAATGACAATCAAAGGGCTTAAGGGAATTTTCTCTTATGATTACTGGTTACAGTTCTTAGTCCAGCTTGATGGGAGGGCACGCACCAATACCAGGGAGGAGGGAACTGACCATAGCATCTCTCCATAATGGCTGAGAGAGGGAGGATTCTTACTTGTCAGACCAGCATGTCTGGCCAAGTGTACACAAGGATGCCAACTCTCTCAACCAGCAATCTGTATTTTATTCTAGGGCCTAATCCCACCCACCATGGGCTGGGCCTTTCTCATCAGCTAGACAATCTCCTACAGGTCTGCTCTGGGCCTAACTGAACCACTAATTCTCTACAAATGTGCCCAGAGCTCAACCCTCAACTTCAAATTGATACCTGTGCCTAACTATGATAGACAATAAGAGTCATTCAAACCTTTATGTGGATTTTAGGAATTCCATTTCAAGTTCTCAGGCTTGCATGGCAAACACTTCACCCACTGGGCCATCTCTTCGGCACCCTTGGCTCTGTTTCTTTGTGTCCTTGGGCAAATTACTTAACCTCTTTGACTAACTCCTTTACTGTCGGTAAAATTTCTCATACTGGGAACTCTGAGCCCTCAATCATAACACCAACATTTATTTCTTATGGACTGAATACTGTTTTACATACTCAATATTAAGTCATCTAAACCTCAGCAGAAACCTTCAATACAGTTGTTGTTCTTTTCTGTTGTTTTTATCAAGTTACAAATGAGCAAACCACAACAGAGAGGTTGAATAACTTGCTCAAGATATACCAGCTAGAAAGTCAGGTTTGCATAGTAAACCCTTCTTGTTCTACTGCTTATTACTGTGTTAGAAACTTGACAGCCCCTAGAGTAGATGACTAAGATATTACCCCTATCCTCAGGGTGTTACTAGTTGAGTAGGGGAAATAGAGAAATGAATCATTAACCTAAGACATGGCAAAATACAATGCAAACTGCAAAAAGAACTACAAGAAAACATACTCAAAATTCTATTTACCCAAACAAAACTGGCTTACCTATTATAGAACAAGTGTTAATAATGACACATCCAACATTAACTAAACAATACGTGCCATGTGCTTTGCTAAAGGCTATATATGTATTCTCCTCTTTCATCCTTAAAAAAAGTCTACCAGCTCATGCTGCTATCCTTTCTGTTTTATAGCTAAGGAAACTGTAGAGAAAGAAGCTGCCTGAGATCTTGTAACTAGGGATGGCATGGCTCACACAGTGATGGGCTGTGGGACTGGAATGATGGTACATTTAATTGCGGCAGGGATAGAGTCAAAGGCAGGGGTGGAGTCCTGGGGGAGGGCACGCCCAGCTAAAGGACGGTGGAAGTGCTGGCTAGACATCCCTGGAGATCTTTGAAATTTCCTTTCTTCCAGATCACGCCTGATGGATTTCCAGACCCGTTGTCATCCTATGGACATCCTAGGGACGTGTGAAACAGAGCAATCCAAGTGTCTGAGGGCATACCTGGGACTGATTGGTGAGGTTGGGGCATGAATAGGGAGCCCATAGGTCTGTCAGCCTGAGCGTAAGAATGCCCTGGAAATTGAATCCAGGGTTGTGTGGTCCTAATATGGACAGCCCAGGGCACTCTTCTTTTCCTCCTGCATACTTACCTTGACTCTGCTTCAGACCCTCTGGTAGCTGGACTTCCCTAGGGTCCTTCTTTCTCTCCGTCTGACTTGCAGTCTCCCAGACTGACTTGCAGCTTGTTGTGGGTGAGAAAACCACAGCCCTCTGGAAGAAGGAAGCCTTAGGGTTAGTCTAAGTTCTTACAGCCTCTTTTCCTCTTTACCCTACAGGGACTGCCATGACCCCCAACTTCATCAGCAAGTTCAATACTAGTGTTGCCTTAAGCTGCACCTGCCGAGGAAGTGGCAACCTGCAGGAAGAATGTGAGCAGCTAGAAAAGTCCTTCTCCCAGAACCCCTGCCTCAGTGAGTATGAGCCTCTTATCGCCAACCCCTGTGGCCAGGTCAGCTACAGACAGAGGGAGGGGAAGGGTTAGTTGTGTGACCCCAGACTGGTCCTATTCATCTTTAGTTAGAGCAGTGTCTTCTGGACAAAGGCCAAGTCTTTCTTCCCTGCTTTCTTTGAGTGGCTCCCATGCTGGTTGTTCACCCTGTCTGGGCCCCAGAGACATCTCCAGCTTGAGGAACTCGCAAGCAGAATGAGCCAACCCCACCTCCCACCTACCTGTTCCACTGTATCTCAGGGCGTTATGTCATTCCCTTTCTTGAGCTTGGGAGTCTTAGAAATCCCCTGCCACCCCATCCTTCCAGTGAACCTTTTCTCCTCTGCTTAGTGGAGGCCATCGCAGCTAAGATGCGTTTTCATAGCCAGCTCTTCTCCCAGGACTGGGCAGACCCTACCTTTTCTGTAATGCAACAACAGGTAAGGGACACTTCTGTTATGTATTTCACACTTTCACTGCACTAGCTGGGGAAAGGCCAGCTTTCTAATGAACCCCTCTTATGAACCCTCATGGGAAGGGAAGTGGGCAGTCGTGACTGAAGCTGAAGTAAAGAGGGTGGAGATTGTCCTCCAAGCTGACTCTATTCCATTTCTTCCACAGAACAGAAACCCTGCTCCAAGGCCACAGCCCAGGGCACTCTTCTTTTCCTCCTGCATACTTACCTTGACTCTGCTTCAGACCCTCTGGTAGCTGGACTTCCCTAGGGTCGTTCTTTTTCTCCGTCTGACTTGCAGTCTCCCAGACTGACTTGCAGCTTGTTGTGGGTGAGAAAACCACAGCCTCTGGAAGAAGGAAGCATGTGATACAGCAGCCCCAAGCTAACTGGGCAGCCTACCTGACATGTCTGGTCTACTCCAGATAAGGCCATTTTAGAAACTAGAGACTGTGCTCCCCTCCTTTACCCTTCCCTCTCACTCAGGTTGCCCTTTTTTAGGATGTGGTGAACAGCTTGGCCATATTTTGATGGAAACCACCTTTTTCCTAATGCTTTCCATGAGGATTACTTAGAGTCTAACAAATCAGTCATTCCTAATTGCGTTCCCCAGATAGACAGGGCTGGGAGTTCTGAGGTAACCTAGAAAGATGTTCTAGTAATGAAGGCTGGATCTCCTATCCCCTTGTCTTCTCCTCTGGATGGAGATGGGACCCTTCTGTCTACACTGCTCTGCTCTGGGATTCTAAATATTTGGGCTTCCAGAGATGAAGTCTTTGGGCCTTGCTTTATTCCTACTCCTCTCCCCAAGTCTCCCTAGTTCCTTGACTCATGATTAAACATTTTGACCTAAGACTTTGCTCTCTTTCTATTTTCTTAAATTTATACATTTCATAAATTTATACAGAATTAGGGGGTATGTTACAGACATTAGGGCACGGACTAGGTGATGAGACACTACCCCTGGCATTAGCTGCTATGTGACTTCAAGCAAGTCTCTCAGCCTCTTTTTCTTGACATAGTTGGAAGGAAACATCCAACTGTGGCTGTGAACATCCCACTCTGGCTGTTTCTGGGGTACTGCCTGTACTGTGCTACAGCAGATAAGAGGGGCACCTTTAGTCAACCACAGCACTTGTTGAACACCCACTTGTATTATTGGTCTACCAGATCATAATAGGCCTGCAGGAAAGGAAAAGCTGGTTCTTGCTCTCAGGGAATTTAATTCTATTGGAATAAGGAAACACCTAACCAAGCAGAGTGGTTGGGAGAATGTATTTATAGAGCTGTGGGCATTTGCTTATTAATTCATTCACTCTTTCAATAGGCATCTGATGAATCTTGGCTTTACAAGACACTGTGCTGTGTGGAAGAGTTTCTGAGGTAATAATAACTCAGATCCTGTTCTCACACCTTCCATACACCATAGTAGGGAAGTAGACAAGGCAGTCAATAAAGATAGTACTAAAAAAAAAAAAAAAGATAGTACTGTGCAATAAATGTGACACAACCATTATAAAAATAACTCTCATTTGTTGAGTGCCAAGTGTTACTTAGTAATTACTATTTACAAGAACATGCATTGATTCGTTTAATCACAATGTGGTTTGTATGTGAAATGTACTCCTCCCCCCCCAGTTCTGTGGTTATACCACCTTGTATATGTTTGATCTCATCTGAAATGTTCCCCATAGACTCTTGGTTGTTTTGTTTTGAGATGGGGTGGGGATCCTCAGGTAGCCTGAAATGGCATCAAACTCACTGTGTATCTGAAGATGACTTTGAACTCTGGATCTTCCTGCCTCTATTTCCTAAATTCTTGGACTATAGGTCTATACCACAATGCTCAGCAATTTTTATTTTGTTTGAAACAGGACCTCACACTGTAGCCCAGGCTGATTTAAAACTCACTAGTAATCCAAGATGGTGTTGAAAACCCAGCAATCTTCCTGTCTTAGCTTTTGGGACCTATACATGCTAGGTAAGAACTCTACCTAACTAGACTCCCAGAAACTTCCCTTTTTATGGGGAGACTAAGTTTTGCCAAGCAGCAAATAATCTCGTCTGGCCTAGTACTTGCTTGTAGCCCAGACCAGCCTGTGCCTGGGAAAGGAGGGGGAAAGGGTGGGGGAGGGATAAAGGGCTCATGTATTCGAACACTTGCATCCCAGATGAGAGGTACACATTTTTGGTAACTATAGAACTTTTTTAAAAAAATTTTTTTATTTATTATTTATTCAATTGTATGCGTATGCATGTGTGCACGTGCGTGTATGTATGTGTATGTATGTATGTCTGTGTAGAACCACGGACGAATTCGGGAACCATCATGGATGCCTCCACCTCCTCCTTGTTTACTCTGTCCCGGGATTCACAGGCTCCGCCCTACCAGGACCAGAAACGCAGGCTGCCCCGGCTTCCGCCTGGCGTCTGTACGTGGGGTCTAGGATCCGAACTTAACCCCTGAGCCACCTCTCCAGCCCCTGGAAACTATAGAACTTTTAAGAAGCGGGACCTAATTGCAGGAAGTGAATCTCTGTGTCCTGTGTATAGCCAGGGTCACTTCCTGTCTCTGCTTCCTGGTCCACCAACATGGGAGCAAGCAACTTCCTGCTCCTGCCACCACAGCCATAAGCCACTCCCACTGACATGTCTTTCCTGCCATGATGGATTTATCCTTCAAACAGTGAACCAAAGTAAATCCTTCTTCCCCTGAATTGCTTCTGTTGAGTATTTTATCACAGCAATGAGAAATATCTCTATCCTCCAATGCTTGACTGTTGGTCAGGAGCTATATGACCCTGGTTTTGACCTCCCTGCTCGCTAGTCACATCTATAACATGTAAAAGCATTGTGCCTACTTCATAAGGAATAAGGAAAGTCATGTGCCTGATATGTAGTAAGAATGTAAAAAAAGTGAGCAATATGGTCAATGATTTCATAAACAATACAACTTCGGCATTTAGAAGTAAGGTCTTTGAAAGGTGATTAGAGTTAGGTAAAGTCATTAACATGGAGCTTCTGTGAATATTGGAGAGAAAGATAGAGAAAAGAGAGAGCTACCATCTCTATATTTCTTACTATATGATCTTGTGTAACATGTTGGGACTCTGACAACCAGTCCATTACCATATATAGCCCTAAGTCAGAATGGAACCAAACAAATTTTCTTTATGTCAAACTCCTGACTGTCCGGCCTCACCTTCCCAAATAGCTAGGCTTTCAGGCATGTGCCTTACAAAACCTCCTTTCTTTTGTAACTTACTCAGTTAGTGGTATTGTTATCATCAACAAATAATGGACTAGAATCAGCAAGATGGCTCAATGGATAAATACATCTGTACATAAGCTTGGTAACCTGAGTTTGATCCACAGAGTCCACGCGATGGAAAGATAGAACTGACTCCCAAATGTTAGTTATCCTGTGACTTCAACATGTGTACTGCGGCAGACATGTCTGTCTTCTCTCTCTCTCTTTCTCCTCCCCTGCCCTTCCTTTCAGAAATTCTTCCTGATTAAAAAAACTAAGTCAGGTGGAGAGAGGGAGGGGACCAGTGTACCTGTTAAGTTAGAATGAGTGGAAAAAAAAAAAACACAAAAACAAAACAAAACAAAACAAAAAAACTAAGTCAGACATAGTATCCACACATGTAATCCCAGCACTTAAAAGATAGAGGCAGGATGATCAAGAGTTCAAAGTCATCTTTAGCAACACATGGAGCTGGAGACAAGTCTAAGACCTTGTCTCAAAAAAGCAAAAACAAATAAGCAAAAAACAGGGCCCTGTGAAATAGCTCAGTGGGGAAGGGTACCTACTTATAAACCTCGCAACCTAAAAAAATAAATAAATAAATAAACCTGGCAACCTGAGTTTGAGTCCTGGAGCCCACTTGGTGGAAGAAGAGAACCAACTCCTGAAAGTTCTCTGTACCTCTACCTGTAGGCTATAGCAGTCTCTCTCTCTCTCTCTCTCTTTGTCCTTTCTTCCTTTCTTTCCTCCCTTCATTGATAACAGCGCTGATTAAATAAGTTGTGTGGATGTGTTCTTGTAGACAAGTCTGTGTCATACAGCTGCAGGAAAGGATGATAAGGGGAAGTATAACTTAACCAGCACCTATGAGTGCTGAGACATGTTTGCGACCTACACTTTGATCTGTGTGACCACATACATAATGTTAAACCTACCCAAAGACTCATGATTACATACCTGCAGGGAAGTGTTTGGGAGTGGGTTATAAAACTTTCCTTCTTTCTGAATTGTGGACATTGTCCAAATTCTTTCTGAAACCATAGCTATAATTGCTTACCTTTTTTGCATTCTTAGTACACATCAGGCATAATGATTTTGCATGACTTCTCTTATATCCCCCATAGCCTGCCCAGCCCAGCCCAGGAAGTGCTCAGTCAAGCTGCCTCCCTGCAAACTCCAGTGGGGCAAATGGGTCCACCCTCCTCCCTTCTTTCTTCCTCCCCTCCCAGGAAGATTTCTGATCAGCCAAGGCCTCTCCATTTGCCTTGGCTCCATTAGCCTAGGCCTGGGGGTGTGAATGGTACAGTCATTTCTTGCTAAGTGCTTGAATTAGACTAATAGGTCATCTGTGCTTTTCTCTGAAGAAGGTCCAAATTCCTGGTAAACAACCAGACCACTCTTCCAGCCCAGGGCCCAGAGCCAAGATGGGGTGGAGGCATAGTGACTGGATTGAAGTTTTTAATGCTATCATAACTAACTGGGATGGCTTATGCCATAGACTAGCTTCTGGGTAACAAGGTGTGAAATGCTTGGGCAGTCAGAGAAGTTCCTGATTAGTCTGGATACAGACTTTTTTTTTCCTTAGCTGCTGTTTTATTTGATTTTTGAGATAGGGTTTCATGTACCTCAGGCTGGCCTCAAACTTGCTTTGTAGCTGAGGATTATCTTGAACTCCTGATGCTCCCAGCTGACTTCTAAAACAACTACCTTCATTTCTAAATTTATTTATTTACTTATTTAGTGTGTGTGTGTGTGTGTGTGTGTGTGAAAGAGAGAGAGAGAGAGGACACTGTGTGTCCCTGTGGAGGTCAAGAGTGACTTCGGCAATCACCCTGGATTGCTTCTACCTCCTTTTTGCTTCACTCTGGGATTTCTGAGGCTCCACCCACCAGAGCCAGAAGTTCAGGCCTATTTCCTTTCCACAACGCATTTTTCACTGGGACCTAGGATCTGAACTCAGGATCTTCTGTTTGAGAGGAAGAGTCTTAACCCCTGAGCCATCTCTCAGCCCCCATTCAACCAACTCTTAACAAGGTTCACTTATTAACCCTGTCCTAGGCTCTGAGTGTTTTTAAGAAAAGACAAGATTTGTCTCTGCCCTTTAATTGGTTACCATTTCAGTGAAAGGGCAGCTCAGGACTCTGGCAACTGGATCCTAAATTTGGATAGTTGGGGGTCTGCGATTGATTTATTTGATCTGTTTATTTTTCTGGTGCTGGAGACCAAACCCAAACACTTGTAATTGTCAGAAAAGCGCTCTGCCAGCGAACTAAATTCCCAGCTTTTATTTTTGTCTTGAGACAGGGTCTCAAATAGCCCAGGTTGGACTTCAAGCCTATATGTGGCCAAGCCTAGTGGCATATAGTGTAATCCTAGCACTGGGAAGGAGGAAGTAGGAGAATCAGAAGTTCAAGGTCACTCTCAGTGACTATCAAAGCAGTTCAAAAGCTAGCCTGGGTTATATGAGACTTTGAAACAAACAAAACACAGTGAAAACCAAGATACCAGAGAGGCCAGTTCTCAGAGAAGGCAGCGAGGCTCAACTCTGTCAGGGAATGAGGGTGAATCTTAAAACCTGAAGTCTGACTTTGCTTCTTCTGTGACTTCCCCTCAAACTTCCTTCTTAGATGCACTGAAGGGGAAGAGTGGGGAACAAATGTGTTGTGACTGTCCTGGATTTTGAAACACATGGGAAGTAGATCTAAGTGGAGGAAGGTTTTCATCTATTTTGTCTTGCTTTTGTAGTAAGAAGGACAAAACCCAACCCATCCTAACTAAGCAAGTGCTCTACCATTACCTTCACTTCAGGAGGCCTCACTGCTGTGGGCTTGCTAGACTTCTAGTCCTAGCTGCAAAGTGGATATGCTACCCAAAACATGCTCTGTGTGTGTGTGTGTGTGTGTGTGTGTGTGTGTGTGTGTATTAGAGGGCACTATATGAGCTTGTGAAGGTCCAAGGGTGACATCAGGAATCATCCTGGATTGGCTTTTCTAGGCTCTGCCTTCCAGAGCCAGAAGTGCAAGCCATGGTCATCTCTGACCTGTATTTTTACATGGGATCTCTATAGCCCCTGCAATTTTTTTGTTTGTTTGTTTAAACCCCTGCAATTTTTAAATATAAATATATAAATTATTTTTGAGCTAAAGGCAGTTGGGAATCAATGGAAATAAGAAAAGTTTTCTCTCCTTTCTTTGCCTGAAAGCAGGTCATACATTTCCCTTTGAGGAAAGTGCTTCCCTGAACCAAAGTGAGAAGAGTGATTCTTATTAAAGATTTTTTAAACATGAGTCTTATGTAACCTAGGCTGACCTCAAACTTACTATGTAGTCAGAATGACCTTAAATTATAGGGTTAGAGAGATGGCTCGGGAGAAAGACTCTGCCTCAAAAGCAGAAGGACCTGAGTTTAGATCCCGGATCCCAGGTAAAAAGGCCAGGTGAAAATAGTAGTGGTCTATACTTATGGTTCTGGAAAGAGAAGCCTAGGAAATACCAGAGCAAAGCAAAAAGGAGGTGGAAGCAGCCAGGATGATTCCTGGAGTCACCCTTGAGCCTCCACAGGCACATACAAGTGCCCTCCGATACGCGCGCACACACACACAAACACACACACAATGAATAAAATTAAAGTAAAAAAATAAACCCAAGAATGACCTTAAACTCCAGTACCTCCAGCCTCTAGTTCCCAAGTGCTGGATTACAGAGGTACAACCCCCACCCCCCATCCAGTTTTGGTTTTGATACTGTTGTTTTTCTTTTCAAGAAAGAAAGAGTCTCTCTTTGTTCTTGGGCTGGTCTCAGTTAGGCTCAAGCAGTGCTCCTGCCTCAAATATAGAGATAAATATAGATAAATATAGAGAAATATAAATATACAGAAAAAATGACTGTTATTATTAAAAATGAGGAATTGACATCAAGACCAATAACTTCATTAGTTTCCTTCACAGATTTCCTAGTCACTTCCCTACTGTTTATTCTTCCTTGAAATCCAAATCATTTTTTGTTAAAAAATTCCAAGTCTAACTGCTTCTTTACATTTCACACTTTTCGGCCGGCCATGAGGACAAGCAGGAGCCGCGGGTGGGGAACATGTCGGAGTCGGACATCCACAGGAAGTGGGACCGGTGCATGGCCGAAGCTGTGGTGAAACTAGGTGCTGGCTTTGGACTAGGAATTGTTTTCTCACTTACCTTCTTTAAAAGAAGAATGTGGCCGATAGCCTTTGGTTCCGGTGTAGGATTGGGGATGGCCTACTCCAACTGTCAACATGACTTCCAGGCTCTCTATCTTGTACATGGAAAGTATGTCAAAGAGCAGTGACTTGTGCCCAGAGCATCCCAGCGGGAGGAAAGAAACTGTTTATTCCTCAGGAATATCTCAGTGCAGTGGAGTGAGCTGCGTGTGACCGCGATCAACAAGGCTTTAAACTTCAGCACTGCTCATGTGTTTGAAACCAAGCTGTTTCTTTTGTATTTTCTCTCTGGATTGTAAGAGGTGGTCGTAAATGAAATAAACTAAAGATGGGGGAAAAAAAAAACATTTCACACTTTCTATGGACTTCTGTACATATAAATATTAATAAAAATCAAGAACCTTTTCTCCTTTAAAATTCTATTTGTCCATGTTACCAGCACTCTTATCTATGCCTTCCCCTCCAGGATAGACTCTACCCTCAATCCATAAGTCAAAATAAATCCTTTCTTTACTAAAAACAAAACAAAAACCTGTGTTTGTTAGTTGGCTTGTAAGACTCCAAGTACTGAAAATAAGAGTGTAGAAAAAAGGTTTTTTTTTTCCCTCTCCAACAAAAACATTACACTTTCTGTGGCTGATACTCTATTTTCCTCTCCATAATCCATTTGACAAATAGTCATAAGATTTTTGCCCTCATTCCTCTCTTGGGAATCTCTGGTTCTTAGAAACTTCTTTTCTCAACATCTCTATTTCTCTCTGGAGGAAGGCTTTTCATATCTGGAATATGAGAGATTTGTTCCAGTAGAATTCTGTTTTCAGATATCGAGCTGCTCAAGCCTTATCTGAGGCTCTGTGGGTGGGTATGGGAGTGGAAGAAAAACAGACAGTAATATTGGCTAACATTTATTGGGAGTTTAATGTGCATAAGGCACCATGCTAATGGCCTAATGAGCATTAGCTCATTTAATTTTCATAATTATCCTATTTTATTTTCTCAATTTTACAAGGAGGTTCAGCAAGGCCAAGCAGCCTACCAGGATTATAAAAGCTAACAAGTGGCTGATCCAGCAATCGAACCTCAATCTGCTGACTGTTAGGCACAAGCAGATCCCACATGCCATTTGTGCAGTGTTAGGGCAAGACCCCACAGCCTAAATTATAACAGCAAACAAGATCTGGGCATGAGGTCAGAGCTCTTTTAGACTGCAAGGATGGCTTTATAGAAGGGTGAGGCCTTGAACAATGGGTAGGATTTGTTTGGTAGAAATAGGGAAAGGGCACCCCAGAGATCAGACTGACAAATGTAATGACGGTTAAGAAGTGTTGGGGGGGCTGGAGAGGTGGCTCAGGGGTTAAGCCTCCGCCTTGCAGGCGGAAGGTCCTGAGTTCGGATCCCAGATCCCACGTATAGATGCCAGGCGGAAGCGGGGGTGGCCTGCGCTTCTGGTCCTGGTAGGGCGGAGCCTGTGAATCCTGGGCAGAAGGAGGTGGAGGCGTCCATGGTGGTTCTCGAATTCGTCCGTGGTTCTACACACATACACACACACACACACACACACACACACAGACACGTGCGCGCACATACACACGCATATGCACACAGTTGAATAAATAATAATAATAAAAAAAATTTAAAAAAAAAGAAGTGTTGGGGGAGGGGTGGGTAAATACAAACCATTGCCTGTGACTGTGGTTTTGTAAGCAGAGATCTATCTTCCTGTTCCTCCCTTTCTGGGGGAAGACATACCCCATGGAAGGTCTGCTGATACAGAAGCAGGCCTTTTAGAGTGGGCAGGGGTCCTGGAGAACTGGAATGCGGAATTCTGGCCTGGTATGCTTGGCATTCCTGGCCTTGGGAAGCTCCATAACCTTCAACCTTTCAGTGACATCTCAGGACAGAGGTCATCAGCTTGTGCGGGTGAGGGGATGAAATGATCCTGTGTCTGAGCTGAGAACAGAGACAAAAATGGGGGAGCCCAGCCCCCACAAAAGATGTCGAAAGCCAGGCCTTGCTGCTGCTGATTATTTTGGTCAAGTGAAGTGTTAGAACATTTTTTTTTGTTGTTACCAAGAGTCTGGATTTCCCAGACTTCAGTTGGCTTGCAGCTTCTTTTTGGTGAATACCTACTGCAGGCTGGGTAAGAAAGGCAGCAGGTTGACATAGAGATAAGACAAGTTCTTTTTTTTAAATTTTTTTTTATTCAATTGTGCATGTGCGAGTATGTGCATGTGTGTGTGTGTGTGTGTGTGTGTGTGTGTGTGTGTGTGTGTGTAGAACCACCATGGCCCGCCTCCACCTTCTCCTTGTTTACTCTGTCTGGGGATTCACAGGCTTCACCCTACCAGGACCGGAAATGCAGGCTGCCCCCACTTCCGCCTGGCATCTATATGTGGGGTGGTCTAGAATCTGAACTCAAGACCTTCCGCCTGCAAGGCAGAGGCTTAACCCCTGAGCCACCTCTCCAGCCCCAAGATAAGACAAGTTCTATGATGGAGACAAATGACTGTGAGAGACATCATTATTAGGGATCCTACACTAAGGTCCTCACCTGTTTATCCTTTTAAAAGATTGCTTTTTAAAAAAAGATTGCTTCTGAGTTCAATCTCTGGGTCCCACATACAGGTAGGAGAGGAATGGCTCCACAAGATTGTCTTCTGACCTCCACATGCACACTATTGGTATGTGTGCCCACATACACATGCAAAAAAAAAAAAAATGAGTGCTGAGCTACCTCATAGTGTTGTCTCTAGTATCAATCCGACATCTATAAAACCTAAAAGAAAATTTTTTCTTTTAATTTTTTATTATTATTTATTCAATTGTGCGTGTATGCATGTGTGTGTGTGTGTGTGTATGTGTGTGTATGTATGTGTGTGTGTAGAACCACGGACGAATTCGCGAACCACCATGGACGCCTCCACCTCCTTGTTTACTCTGCCCTGGGATTCACAGGCTTTGCCCTACCAGGACCAGAACCCCCCCCCCCCCCCCGCCTCCGCCTGATGTCAGGCGTCTGTCTATACGTGGGATCTAGGATCAGAACTCGGGAACTTCCACCTGCAAGGCAGAGGCTTAACCCCTGAGCCACCTCTCCAGCCCCCCCTAAAAGAAATTTAAAATAATGATTGCACACTGTTAGGCATGTTGAACACAAAATGGCTCAAGCTGTCCTCCCCACCCCCACATTTGCCTCCAGTGTGTGTGTCCAGACAAAAGGCCTCACAGTCCCAGCCAGCTCCAGCCTGCTGCAGCTTGAGATAAAATAATACACTGTCCCAAGGACTCTTCACAGCCCCCAGCCTGCCTGCAGTTATGGATAAGTCCATTTTCCCAAGGACTTTTCACCACCCCGGGGCAAACCTCCCTTCACATCCCAGTAGTTTTCCAGTCACATGCTTTTGCCCTATAAACTCCCCCCCCCAGTTAGATTTTGCTGCTGCTTTATCTGATTCAGAAACAACCATCCTAATTGTTTGTAATAAATCTCCTCTGTGCATTATGTGCTGGTTTTGGTGTGTCTTTGCATCCCTGGTCACTCCGAGATGTGGGGAACTTCCTGCAAACCTCCCGCACACACTCTTGGAAAATAAGTGTGGCACAATTTAAAGTCCTCTTTCCCTGTCTCTCTGTACCATATGTGCAAATCATGTCCCACTTCCACTTCCAGCCCTTCCCCTCCGAACTACCCCAGAGGAAAAATTTAGACTATGTGAAATTTTTTCTTTGCTTCTGCTTCAAATGTCTGATCCAATTTAAACTTCCACAGCATCTTGTGAGGGTAGGTGCAGTTACTCCATTTTACAGAAAGGAGAAACAGATGTGTAGAGGTTAACTCTTGCACAGAATGGAAAAGCTAACCACTGGCAAGTGGATTGGAAGCATGTTCTGTGCTTACTGTGGAAGTGTATATGCCCTAGGTACTCTCTGGCTTATGAAGAGGGTCAGGAATTCAGTATGGTGGGATCACTTGGGCTTCAGGAAAGATGAAGCTGAAGGGCATTGAAGGATACAGAGTAGCTCACCAGACAAAGAGCAAGTTCCTTAGGAAGGGAAGCCCAAGGAATAAGCATATCAGATAGGAGCATGTCAGAAGAGAGGAATTTCAGCCCTCTCCCAAAAGAGGGTGAGCCTGGCATTTAGGAGACTTGTCTCATTTCCCAGCTTTGCCCCAGGCAGATTTTGCCTGTGCCGTCCTAACAGCCTCTATCACAAAGACCCCTTGTAGCCCCTGAAAGAGACTATCTGACCCAGGCTGTCTGTCCATTATTGGGGGAAAAGAAGGAGATCTGTGGCGAAGGAACCTAGAAATGAACTTCCAAATCAAATACTCAGTTCCTCAGAAATTACATGTTGGCTGCCAGGGATTGAAGGCTTCCAGTTGCTCAAAGAACACATCGTGTTATATAAAGGAGACAGTGGACCGTAAGCCAAACAAATCTCCCTTTCTCTGGAAAAAAAAAAAAAAAAGATACAATGGAAAGTAGATCCAGCTTGATCTGGATTTGAGACTCAGCAAAACCACTTATCAGCTGGGGGAATTCAAGCAAATGGCTTAATTTCATTGAGCTTCAGTCTCAAGTTTAGGGGGAAAAAAATGGCAAGCCCTTCCACTAAATAGATTGTTGGAGAGAATGGAAATATTTACTTCAGTGTTGGATGTTTAGGACATGTCAAATCTACACCTCTGGTGCAGGAAGGTGACTCTCAGTGAAGAGGGAAGGACCTTGATGTCTGACCTTGACTTCTCTTTTCTTCAATGCCAATTCAAACTTAATGATTATTGGCTGAATTGCTAGCTCATCTTTTATTTTAGATGTGTTTATTCATTTTTTTTCATCTGGAAGATATTCTAGGGGACTTATGAAGATGCCCATAAAATACAGGGGATGGGGGAGAGATGGCTCAGGTGTTAAAAGCCTTTGCCTCCAAAGCAAAAGGTATTGAGTTCAGATCCCCAGTTACATGTAAAAATCTCCCTTGTACATTATGTGCTGGTTGCCTGTTATTCTAACCCTGGAAAGGGGAGCCTAGGAAGCCCCAAAACAAAGAATAAGGAGGTACAGCTATTCACTGATGTCACTGTTGGACCTCCACAAGCACACACACTCACATGCATGCACATACACATGCAAATAGAGAGAGAGAGAGAGAGAGAAAGAAAATGCATGTAATACAACAGAATGAAGATAAGTTCATGCATCCAGAGAGTGAAGAGAAAGAAACGCTGAGCAGAAGCCAAATCACTTCAGTGACCTCAATCCATATGCAAAAGTCCTGCCAGATTAATCCCATTACCATATTACTATCATGCTTGCAGACAGTAGGGATTAGAAAATGTATCTTTTTTTTTTAACCATCTCATTATGTGGCCCTGAAGCATACTTGGTGAGTGTGCTTCAATTAGCCTCTGAAGATCTGATATTATAGGGATGGAACGAACACTATGACTAGCTTAGAAAAATCTTGAACAGAACTAAAAGTAACATTTGCATTTTACCAATGCACAGTGGTGCACCTTTTTACTCCCAGCATTCAGGAGACTGAGACAGGAGGATTGCCTTGAGTTTGAGGTTAAACTGCGCTGTGCTACATCGAGAGACTCTGCCTCAACATCTCTGAAGAAACCAAGGCTCCTGGTGTGCATGTAAGAGAGAGAGAGAGACAGCCAGTTGTAGCAGTACATGCTTGTAATCCTAGCACTTGGAAGATGGAGGCAGGAGGGTCAGGAGTTCACTGAGTTCAAAGTCATCTTTGGATTTACAGTAAATTTGACACCAGCCTGGGCTACTGGAGATGCCGTCTCAAAAACCAGTGTGTGTGTGTGTGTGTGTGTGTGTGTGTGTGTGTGTGTGTGTGTAAGAGATGAAAAGTACAACTTTTGGGACCTCTGTATTTGTGATTGACAAGTGACCACAGGCAGCTGCCTCTGTTTTCTTTACCAGCCAAGATGTTGGTGCAGAACTGTAATCCCAACATCCCAGAGGCCGAGGCACTTTGCTAGCATTTGGGAGATAAAGGCAAGGAGGATTGCAAACTGACGGCTAGCAGCATAGGAAGCGCTGGTTCAAAACAACAAAAAAGTGACCACAGAGTGACATGAACATCCAAGAAAGGGGCAGCAGAAGAGAATGAACCCTAATTAGAATTTCATTGTTATCCTTTTACACTAACATTGAGTGCTCATTACCTCGCAGCTACCTTGCCAAACACCTCACACATAGTACCTCTGTAATAGCCTAAATTGCTCGCTGGAGAGTACCTAGGTGTACAGTAGGTACTTGAAATCCAACCTGTTGGTTAAGGGGGGAGGGTATCCTAACTTCCTTGTAGCTAACTCCATGTAGGTGATTACTACCCCATTCTCCACCTCTCTGAGCTCCACTGTCTCTACAGTGAATCATAAACTAAAGCATGTTAAGTGCTTTGGCTAACATTGGTACCACAAATAAGGGCACTGGGCTCCTACGTTTGGCAAACCAAATCCTCAAACCCCATCCAGCCTAGGCCCAGCGAATGGCGGGGCCCTGGATCCCCTTCCGGCGGGAGCAGCTGCGCGCTGCGAGCGGAACCGCGGTGGGGGAGCTGCGTGCAGAGGCGGCTCGCCGCCTAATGCAGTTGTCAGTTAATTAGAGGAGAAGGTTATGTCATTAACGGCGGGATCGATGCAAAGGGAATTAAGAGGTTCTGGCAGTGCCACTGCCGCGCACTCTGCGCGCGCCGCCGCCGGGCGAATTCAACAAAAATTCGATACGCATTAGCGGATGACCAGTAGCGGCCCGGGCGCGGCAGGGTCGAGCTAAGGAACCCGACCTAGGTCCCTAGGTCCCGCGACCTGAATCAGACCTGCTTGGAAGAGCCGATCCTCGCGGTGCGCGCTGGGTCGCTCCGAGCGCTTGCAGAGTTGCTTCTCTGCAGGAATGCTGCATGCACTTGTGGGCCAGTTTGGTAGCCCGAGGCACCACCTTGGCTGGGCCAGAGTTTAAACATTCCAACTACTTCAGGGTTGTTACCGGCTTCCCTTCCCGCTCTGCACCCCAGAATGACAAATATACCGGGAAGCTATCTGGACCCCCCTAGACTAGGCCAGGCCACCATTCCATCCATCACAGCCGCTAGTTCTTCATGACATTCCTCAGAGTGATTATCTGTTTAACTTCCTTATCTTCCTCCTCACCAGACTGCAAACCTCAGGAGCCAGGACTGTGTGGGTCTGTCTCATTTACCGACATAGTGCCTGCAACACTCCAGGGGTTCAGCAGGTATTTGCAGAAAGAATGAATTCCCTTAGCAACCCAGGAGTTGGAAGGTGAAGAAATTAAGGCTGAAAGAGACTTGCTCAAGATCAATTTATCCCTCATTGCCCAGCCTCTGAACAAATCTATCTTAATTTTTCTGTCTAGGAAAAAAATTGGCAAGTATTGGATCCTAGGGATTATGCTAACATTTTGTATATATTTACTCATGTAACTCTTATGACAGTTGTGTGTGTGTGTGTGTGTGAGAGAGAGAGAGAGAGAGAGAGAGAGAGAGCGCGAGAGAGAGAACACAAGAGGGCACTTGAGTGTGTGGAGAAGGGTGACATCAGGAATCATCCTGGATTGCTTACTTCAATGCTTTGCTCTGGGGTTTCTGAGGCTCTGCCTTCCAGGGCCAGCAGAGCAGAGCCTGATCTGAGATCTGAATTCAGGTTCTTTTGCTCAAGAGGTAAATCATTTTATAAAGGAGGACATCATTTTAAAAAGGAGGAAGCTGACACTAGTAAGAACTACATTCACGGTTGGCCAGTTTGCTCTCGTGTCAGTTGTTCTCTTTCTGTGTGTGTGTTTCAGGAGCTACCTCCATCCCTTAACCCCTTCTGCCTACAACTAGCTGCATTTCCCAGGCTCCCATTCCAGTTGGCTTCCAGCTCAGTGTGGCCAATGGAAGCCACTGGTGCAACATGAAAGTGGGTTATGTTTTGGGGCTGGAGAGGTGGCTCAGAGGTTAAGCCTCTGCCTTACAGGTGGAAGATCCTGAGTTCGGATCCTAGACCCCACATATAGTGCCGGGTGGAAGCCAGGGCGGCTTGCGTTTCTGGTCCTGGTAGGGAGGAGCCTGTGAATCCTGGGGCAGAGTAAACGAGGAGGAGGTGGAGGCGGTCTATGGTGGTTCCTGAATTCGTCCATGGTTCTACACACACACATGCATACACACACGCATACATGCACAATTGAATAAATAATAAATAAAAAAAAGAGAAAAGTCTCCCACAGGCTTATGTTCCGGAAGCTTGTTCCTAAGCTGGTGACTTACTTTAGGAAAGTATGGAACCTTTAAGAGGTGAGGCCTAGAGGTAGAAGTAGGCCATTAGGGGTTGAGTGTCTGCTTCCTATGCCAGCTTTCTGCTTTCTTAGTCACTGATGATGTGAACAGTCTCATCACATGCTCTAGCTGCCATGAGCTGAGCTGCTCGCTATGCCTTCTCCACCATGACAGACTGAAATGTTCTGAGCCAAAATCAACCTTTCCTCACTTCAGTTGTTTCTGTCAGGTATTACGGGCACATGTCAAAGTAATTAATAAAACAGAAGAAGGCAGCATGCCCTCAGCCATGGCAGCCTCTGGTTCTACCTCTTTTTTGGCCTCCACACTAGGGTGGTAGTGGTTTCCTGACCTTGCTGATGTCAGGATCACCTCACTTTTCCTATTACCTAAGTACTTAAAATGAGATTGTGATTTGAATCCAGATCTTTTTTACTTTTTAAAAAATTTTTGCGTGTGTGTGTGTGTGTGTGTGTGTGTGTGTGTGTGTATCAGAGGGCACTCATTGTGTGTCTCTGTGGAAGCACAAGGGTGATTTCGGGAATCATCATCCTTTCCTCCTTGTTGAAGCCAGATCTTTTTTTTTTTTTTTATTCAATCGTGCGTGTGTATGTATGTGTGTGCGTGTATGTGTGTATGTGTGTGTAGAACCACGGATGAATTCGGGAACCGCCACGAACCGCCTCCTTGTTTACTCTGCCCTGGGACTCACAGGCTCCGCCCTACCAGGGCCGGAAACGCAGGCCACTCCCACTTCTGCCCGGTGTCTATACGTGGGGTCTAGGATCTGAACTCAGGACCTTCCGCCTGCAAGGCAGAGGCTTAACCCCTGAGCCACCTCTCCAGCCCCAGAATCCAGATCTTTTAAAACCACAAAACCCATTTGCTTAAAGCTTCTCTTCAAAGATGACAATAGGGTATAGCAATAAGAGAGCGATAGTCACTTGATTATCCTATCCAGCAATCCTTTGTGAGCAAATTCATAGAGCCCCCACTACTGTATTTTTTAAAAATCTGCTTTCCATAGCTAAATATTGCTTATATCTATAAATATATAAGTAGCAATAACATCTCTCTAGAAGAGGTATTTAGGAAGACCAAATGAACTAATGTATTCTAAACATGGTAGCTGTTTAACGATAGTCCCATTACCAGCTCCTGCAAGTCTTGGTGAAATTTTACTGCCTCTAGTCTTCTCAGTTAAGTAGTCCTGAAGGGGGGGGGCCGGCAGCTGTGTCTTTCATTCCTTAGTAGTCTCCTTATTGCACTGTAGATTCATCTTGCCCATTGGACCAGTGAATTCTAAGTCATAATCAGATGGCTGGCCTGGCAGCTACAATACACAGAAGATGTGCGCAATGAACATTAGATCTGACTGAATGCTCCCAAATCAATTGGACCTCCCCCAGAGACTTGGCTGGCAATGAACGAGAGCGTGAGGTGCTTTTGACACATGTATTCAGGGTCTGATTTGAGCAAAGATGTCTGTTCAATGGTCCCGAGGGCAATTTTCTCCTGATTGAATTGCAACTTTCGATCTTAATGGAAAAGAAGCCAAGTGTAAAAGAGGTAGTTTTCTCCCTGAATCAGAAATCCTTGTTATGCTTTTCTTTCTGAACCTGAGTGGTACCGACTCCTATTATCTGCAAAGGGGCTGCAAAGGCAATAGTTTTCTGGGGGAAGGTGTAGAGGTTGGAGGTAGTAATTGTGGAGAAGTTTCTTAACCTGCACAATCCCCTAAAGCTTTTAGAGGATTGAGAGACCAGTTTGTGAAGGTCCAGAAATTATCTGGAATGGCTGACCAACCGCAGACTACAGATTAGTTCTTTAGCCCCAACAGCCTATTTTGTGGCATGAGTCCCACCTGTATCTTCCTTAGGCAAGGCATTTCATTTGAGCCTGCACTGATTGCCTCACAGGTTGCTGTGGGCTGGTATGAGCCATTGATGGAATTACACTGAGGAAGTATGAAGGACCTTGCAATAATTTGAGGTTATGGTTTAAAGCTAATTCAGCAGCTGAGCACTGCTCTTTACCACAATAGCATATGCATCCCATCTCTAGAGCACACACTTGCAGCAAACAGACCTGGTTCTGATCCCAGCTCACTGCTGAAGTTCCTCATTTGTAAGACAGGAATAATAGTGATCACATGGGTTTGTGAAGATTACTAGATGCTAGAGTGACAGCTTAAAAAATGATAGTTATTAAAATTGTCCCCCATCCAAGAATTTTCTTTTTCTTTCTTTTTCTTTGTCTTTTTTTCTTTTTTCATTATAGTATCTTACTCCGAAGCCTGGGCTGTCCTGAAATTTGCTATGTGGACCAGTCTGGTCTCAAATTTTTCAAACTTTCAGCAATCCTGCCTCAATCTCCTGAGTCCTGGAATCTTTAGATATTATAAATATAAGCAATTTAAGAAGAACAAAGGGGTCTGGGAAGATGGCTCAAGGGGTAAGACTCTGCCTCAAAAGCAGAAGGACAAAAAAAAAAAAAAAAAAAAAAAAGCAGAAGGACCTGAGTTCAGATCCTGAATCCCACATAAAAGTGCCAGGTGGAAATGGCAGTGGCCTGTATTTCCATCCTGGAAGGTGGAGCCTGAGAAACTTCAGAGCAAAAGCAAGTAAGAGGTAGAAGCAATCCAGGATGATTCCCCAGGTCAATTCTTGGGTCTCCATAGGTACACATAGTGCCCTCTGACAGGGTTGGATGATTGCTGCGAAACTAAAATACAGAAACAAGGGCTAGAGCTGTACTTTAGTACAAATAAGATTCCCCAGCACTGAAAGAAAAAACAAACATAAAAACAAAAGGAGCAGGCTGGAGAGATCACTCAGGGGTTGAGACCCCCTACCTCGCAAACAGAAAATCCTGAGTTTGGATCTCATGTCCCATGTTAAAAAAAAAAAAAAATGCCAAGCAGAAATGGCAGCAACCCACACTTTGGGTCGTGGTGGGTGGAACTTGGGAAATCCCTAGAGCAAAGCAAGATCTTGGAAGTAGAAGCAATCCAGGATGATTCCCAAAGTTACCCTTCACAGGCACACATAGTGCCCTCTGATGCAAACACACACACACACACACACACACACACACACACACACAAAACGAGCAACAAAAACTAGGAGATCACCAAGGCATGGTTGGTCATTGTAAGGTTTATATTTAAATAACTTTTATATTTAAATAAGGTAGTTACCTGAAAAAACTCACTGCACCACAAATTAGATGTAAGTCTTTAATGGAGTTCCAGAACCACCAGGCCAGTCGCAGGGAGAGGAGAGGAAAGAGAAAAATAAGGAAAAGTGGAGAGAAGGGAATGGAGGATTTTATACGCTCAGGATTGGTGGGTGGGTTGAAGGGGTAGCGTCTGGGGGTGATTTCCAGGACTTTTGCCCACCTCAGGAAGTGTGGCCAGGATCAGTCTTTGACCTGCGCTTCTGGTACTGGTAGGGTGGAGCCTGTGAATCCCAGGGCAGAAGGAGGTGGAGGCGTCCATGGTGGTTCCCGATTCGTCCGTGGTTCTGGACACACACATACACACATGCACGCACACATACATACACACACACGCACAATTGAATAAATAATAATAATAATAAAAAAAGACAAAACAAACAAACAAAAAAGGAAATAAAACAGGGGCAGTAAAGGCAAGGCTATCTTTCTGAGAGTGTACAATTTCAAAATCCAGTTTCCTCATTGAAATTATATACTCTCAGAAATCAGGAATTCACTTAGACTTCATCTCCTGTCTCCCTGATAAAACAAAATCATGGTCTTCATTCTTAAATTAATTCAGCTGGTCAGGTGATCATCTGGTTAGGCGTGCACACCCTCCACCATTGCATCCTCCTGGAAATCTGATTTACTTGGAGATATAATAAGTCAATGGGAGGAACCTATGCCTTCTTGCTCTCAGGAGCCCCTTCTTTCAGTACCCCCCAAGCAAGATGAGAACTCAAGCCATCAAGTAGACATGAGCCACCTGCACTTTGAGCTCTTAAGTTCAGAGAATGAAGCTTTTCTGTGCTTTTGTATCCAGTGCTTTTACTGATACTGTGGGCCTTTTTGCTGTTTCTCTGAAGACTGGAACCCCTTTGCCACGTGGCTGCTGGCCGACCTACATGCCTCTCTCTGAGGGGATGCCTCCTCCTGGCAGCTGCTGGGATTTCCAGCTTGCCTTCCTGCTATTTTTCTGCTTTAAAATAAATGTAAATATTCTTAACTTCTTCCCCACCTCATAATTCATTGATGGAAAAAATGAACCTGTACCCCTAGAGTGAATCAGGGATGATAATGTACCCATTTTGTTGTGGGACTGGACTGATCTCTTGGCTGTGCTCACCAAAATGTTACCGTTTTCCTCTAGGGTCTTTGTGTGTCCAGGTTTTTGTGTTTGGAAGTAGAAGATTGAAACCAGAACACACATAGAGGATTAAGGCAGTGTTTATTAGAGGAGAGAAAGAACAGAACGCATGGACATGAATTTGTGAAGGGTAAGAAAGCCCAGAACTCATAGATTCCAGAGAAGCAGGCAATTTGCTGTGAGTTCAAAACCATTTTGGACTACAGAGTGACACATTATCTAAAATAATAATAATAGTAATAATAAAATAAATATTAAGTTTTTTGCCCAATGCCTGACACATAAGCTATAGTCTGTCTTCTGTGTGTATGTATGCCTCTGTGTGTGTGTGTGTGTGTGTGTGTGTGTGTGTGTGTAGGGCAGCAGTATTGCTGTGTTGCCCAGGTTGGCCTCAGACTGTTAGCAAGTAACTGGGACTATAAGCATGTGTTACTGTGCATGGCTTCTGTGGATGTTTTAATAGTTACTATGTGATCATGGATATGTGACAAGGCTTGGTGCTAAGGGAAATACTCAAGATTTAGGTTAAAATAAATGTTCTGCTGTCTGTTTGACTAAGAAGCTTTGTGAAGACAGAGACTGAATTCTGGCCATTATGATTTTCTGGGGGTTTAAGCCTATCATGAAAGACCAATAAATGGCTATGAATAAATATTGAGTTCTCGGTCTAGCCATTGCAGGTCTCAAAGCAGTTTGAAAGCTTTGGGAAGTAAATAGTTTTGAGATGGAGAAAGAAGGGGTGTTTATGGACATAGACACTCAATAGGGCCACTGAAGGAAAACCTATAAGCTTTTTTAACTTTTAAAAGTTTAAGATAGGACTGGGACATAGCTCACCTAATTTTGTGCATTCATGTGCTCACCTAGAATGCATGAAGACGTGGGTTCTGTCACTGATACCACATTCCAGCCCTGGAATTAGATGTTAACCAAAGTCACACCATTTAGTAAAGTCTGGTTCAACCTGGCTGGAATGTAGCATGCTACAACAGCCACTCCTGACTTATCTCTCTAAACCCTGACCTCCCACCCTGATGACATTCTTCTCTTTCTTTTACCCCCACCCTGTTCCTTAGGCAAATCCTAGCAGTGCCTGAAGATTATAAAAGATACTCCCTTTTCTCTGGGGACTCACTGTAAATTTTCCCCTGCCATGGTACCCAGGGCTCCCCCCCTTCTCTCTCACCTAAAGCTATCTCTTTTATTCTAATGCTCCCCCACCTTAAGACTAAACCATAATTCCATTTTGGCCACCAGATCCTCATATTTCTTAAGTCTCTTGTGTTAGCTTCTCTTTATCAATAGCCCCCATGTAAACTTCACACATTATCATAAAGTTCTTTTTAATTCCCCTTTTTCCCTGCCCAGCCCCACAATTTAACACTACCTAGTGGGTTGGAGACCAACTTAGGCTACATGAGACTCTTTCTTTCCTCCCCCAGAACACCAAAATAAGTAATCTTTTTTGCATGTATATGTGTACGTGGTGTGTGTGTGTGTGTGTGTGTGTGCGCGCGCACTCATGTGCCTGTGAAGGTCCAAGGGAATCATCCTGGATTCTCTACCTCCTTATTGCTTAGCTCTGGGATTACCCAAGCTCCGCCTTTCAGGGTTGGAAGTACAGGTCACCGCTATTTCCGGCTAGCATTTTTATGTGGAATTCAGGGTCTGAACCCCATTTCTTCTGTTTTTGAGCACAGGCTTAACCCCAGAACCATCTTTCCAGCTCTCATAAATAAAGGAATAAGAGATAGTTGATTCTGGAGCCAAATATGAGTGACCATGGTCCCAAATCACAGATTCAGGTTGCCCCAAACTCCATGTTCCCCTGTGATAACAGTTTGTTTCTCGGAGTTTTAGAATCTCATAACAAAGAAAGTCATAAATCAAGATACTTTTCAAATACATTGGTGACAACATCAGATAGGTAGGTTACAGTGAAGTGGGAAGATCTGTGTTATAGGCAATAAATGCTATTTAATGCCATTCTTAGCCTTTTGGTTGGTGGGGGTTAGTGGTTGCTAAGCTAATGCATTTCAAAAAGTTTTATCTGATAGTCCTAGTATATTAGGAAAGACACAGAAGGGCAAGAGTAAATAATTTTTTTAAATGCTCTATTTACATCTGAAAATGTGTTCTTGTTTGCTTGCTTGTGACAGAGTCTTACTATATATCATTGTTTAGCCTTCAACTCTTGGCAATCCTCCTTCTAAAACCTGAGATTACAAGCATGGACCTCCATATTCAGCTCTGGTCTAAAGATTTTTTTTTTTTAAATTGGGGGTGGGTAGGGGAGTAAAGACTCTGCCTTGAAGTGGAGGCTGTCCATGGTGGTTCCCGAATTCGCCCGTGGTTCTATACACACACCACACACACACACACACACGCACGCACACACACACGCACACACACACACGCCCATGCACAATTGAATAAATAATAATAAAACAATTTTTTAAAAATTAAAAAAAAAAAGACTCTGCCTTGCAGACAGAAGGTCCTGAGTTTGGACCCCAAGTCCCATGTAAAAAGAGACCTGGTGGGTGGAGCCTGAGAAATCTCAGAGGGAAGTACAAAGAAGGAAGAAGCAATCCACGATGATTCCCAAAAGTTATCCTTGGTCCTCCACAGGGACACACAATTTTCACACACACACACACACACACACACACACACACACACACACACCACACACAGGCACGAGCCCAAATTTTAAAAAAAAGTAAAAAAAATTTTGGGTTACTTAAGTACTTCGCTTAGGCATTATTTTAATAAGGAGTAATAATTGTTATATATTGATTATTATATATCCGGGACTGAGATAAGTAACATCGCACACATCATTTCTTTAAAATTTTTTTTGCGGGGTTGGAGAGGTGGCTCAGGGGTTAAGCTTCTGCCTTGCAGACGGAAGGTTATGAGTTCAAATGTTAGACCCCCACATTAGACGCCGGGCAGAAGCGGGGCCGCCTGCGTTTCTGGTCCTGGTAGGGCAAAGCCTGTGAATCCCAGGGCAGAGTAAACAAGGAGGTGGAGGCGGTTCATGGTGGTTCCCGAATTCGTCCGTGGTTCTACACACACACACACACATACACACACTCACACAACACTTGCGCATGCGTGCGCATAAATGCAAAACAATTTTTAAAATTTTTTAAAATTATTTATTCAAAAAAATTATTCAATTGTGGGTGCGTGTGTCTGTGGCGGACCCAGGGTGACTTTGGGAATTATCCTGGATTGCTTCTGATGCGGGACAGTCCCTCATGGGTCCCTTCGTAGATCTCTTCGTGGTTGCCAAATGATGCAAGGACAGGAAACGACCGTCCCAATGTTGCAGGGTTCTTGTATTCCGGAATGGAAGACTGAAACCAGAACACGTGTAGAGGATTAAGGTAGAGTTTATTAGAGGAGAGAAAGGTTGGAACTCATGGACTCCAGATGTGGAGTGCCATGAGGGGTTAGGACGCCCTGGAGAACTCATGGAGCTAGAAATGTACTCATGGCACTCTGAGTGCCACGGGGAGCTAGGGCGCTGGAGAAGCAGGGCAGCAAAAGTGCTAAGAGGGGCTGGGGCGCCAAAGATGACTGCCAGGGTCAGGCACACTTACACACCTAGACAAGCCAGGGAAACTGGTTCTTTCTCATTGGTTAGCTCCCATTGGGGCCCAACCCAGTAGCTCCTGGGCCCTGTATGGCTAGGGACCAAGAAGTTTGTTGGATATGGAGAACTCGTTTCCATAATTCCTTCATAGGGAAGTTGGCCATTTTATCTCTGGGAGGATTGGAGTGAGTTCCTCAGCAGGGGTGTTCCTTCAGGGTGATTCCAGCAGTAGGGGATGACCTTCAGGAATTCCCAAGACCTTCAAAGACCTTGAGAGACCCATCTTGGCATGGCTGCTCTGATCCTGTCTCACTTCTACTTCCTTTTTGCTTCATTTCTGGGATTTCCCAAGCTCTGCCCACCAGGACCAGAAGTGCAGGCTGTGGCCCTTTCCAAAACCTGGTGTTTTGTTTTTTTTTTTAACATGGGACCTGGGATCTGAATCCTCTGCGTGGAGGCAGAATCTTAATCCCTGAGCCATCTCTTCAACCCCATACATCATTTCTTTAATTAACCCTAAGAAATAAGAATTACTTAATTTTTGTAGATGAAACTGAGATTCTGAGATTCTGAGAATTAGTTTGCCCGTAGATGCACAATTTTCAGTAATGGAGCTGACCTTAGACCTTTTCGCAAGGAGCCTAGAGTCTGCGTTCTTTATTATCATGTTCTCTCACCTCCTGTTAGGGTTCTGGGCCTAACACAAAGAAACATTAGCTGCCTCCCCTTGTTTGAGTTAGTCTCTCGTGATAGTCATAAAAGCTTTTGCTCATTTACTTGCTTTTCCAGCTTGAGATGAAAAGTGACTGATAAATAGTAAGTGCTCGGTAAGTGTTAGCTATTATTATTAATATTGTATTGTATAGGTTCTCTCTGGCATCAAGGGAGGTGAATCCCCAGGCTTCTGCTAACAATTGGTATTTAGAAATGTTCTTGAATGAAGGCTACCAGCTGGGTAGGAGTCTGGAAAGTCAAGTTGATCTAGGAAAAACTGAAGTGAAATACAAAGGCTGAGAATGAGGAAATGGGGCAAAGTGGGGGAGGGAGAGAAAGCCAATGGCAGAATGCCAAACTCCATTTTGCCTTCTGTGCAACCACCCCTTGGGGTTGGGAGGTGGGTGGGGTGGATAGCCCCTCGACTCTTGATTGGTCAGATCACCTTGCTTTCTCAACTCTATTTCCTCCCTTTTGGGGTGGTGGGGGTGACTGAGCTTGTGGTTATATAAAGCCTCTTGGAATTCTTCCAGAAAGAGGGAAAGCAGGTGAGAACCTACAAAGAGGGGATGAAGCAGTGTGGGAGCTGCTGATGTGCACCCGAAGTCAGCACCACACTAAAGCCAGAGTGTAATGGAGTTAGTCAGATATAGGTGTCCATTCCAGCTCTCCCAGGTTAGCAGCTGTGTGATCTTGGGCAGGTAATATTCATGTGTGAATCTGAATCCTTTTCTGTGATAGCATATAACTAGCACCTACTCTCCAGGCATTTTATGAGGCCTTTTAGGCTAATTCACTTAAATGGTTAGCAAAATACTAATAAATAGACATTATTATTATTATTATCATTATTAAGCATTTGATGTCCCCGCTGCTTTCAGACTCTCCTTTCTCTCCAGTTACCTGAGACTCTGGATCAAATGCCCTTTGATAGTTTACTTTCCCAAGGATCTTCCAGTGGGCTTTGCCTTCCAGCACTTCTGGGCAGCTCCAGGACAAGGAAAGTGTCCCTTCATGTATCTAGAATGGCTTTTTTGTTCCACAGTTCAGGAAGGACTGATAAAAGCCTTATCTGAGTCACATTCCATTATGGGATTAAATCAAACTTGCTCTGGGGCCTTCTAGTGGCTGCTTCAGGCTGGATGCTGGCAGCTGGTTATTGCCTTTAGCCCAATCTGAGGTCATCACACTTCTATGTGCCCAAGGGACCTTCCCCTCAGGAGGTAGAGGAGAGGCTCTCACAATCATTGGGAACTAATTTAACAAGCATTACCTAGTGTGGATACTTACAACCAGGCACAAACTGGGCACACTGTGAGGGCAATGTACAAGATGAAAACAGCAAAGTTAATGAGGCAAAGAAATAATTGTGTGATTGTAGGATAGTTGCTAAATTTCTCTGGTCTTTGATCTCCTTACCTATGAGTCTACAACATTAAACACTGCTAAAGATTTTTTAAAAAGGGTAATTAAATAGAAATATACTTGTTAAAAAGATTTTTTGTTGTTGTTCATTTGCTTGCTTTTGGCGATGGGAATCTGTGTAAGTCCATGCTGACCTCAAACTTGCTTTGTATTGGAGGATGACCTTGAGCGCCTGATCTACTGTCTCTACCTCCTACATGCTAGGATTATAGGTCTGCACCACAGTACCCTGGGGATCAAACTCAAGGCCTTAAATATATGTATGTATATATTATTTGAGAGGGAGAAAAGGAGAGAGAAAGTGAATGAGGGAAGAGAGAGAGAGAGAATGTATGCCATGGTACACTTTGGTGGAGGTGAAAGCACAACTTTCAGAACCCAGTTTTCTTCTTCTACCATGTGGGTTTCTGGGGATCAAACTCAGGTTATTAGGTTTGCTTCGGTTTTTTTGCATGTGTGCATGTGGGTTTCTGGGGATCAAACTCAGGTTATTAGGTTTGCTTCGGTTTTTTTGCATGTGTGCATGGGTGTGGTGTGTGTGTGAGTGTGTATGTGTCTGTGTGTATCAGAGGGTACTACATGTGCCTATGGAGGCTCAAGGGGACATCAGGAATCATCCTGGACTGTTCTACTTCCTTTTGACTTTGCTCTGGGGTTTTTCTAGGCTCTATCTTTCAGGGCCAGAAGTGCAGATTGCTGCCATTTCTGTCCATCATTATTATGTAGAATCTGGAATCCGAGCTCAGGTCCTTCTGCTTTTGAGGCAGAGGTTAACCCCTGCACCATCTCTGAAGCCCCCTGCTAGCAGGAACTCTTAACAACTGAGCTACATTCCATGGCCTGAGATTTTAGAAAAAAATGTGGGTTGGTTTGGACCCTGGTTTGGCTATTTATTGGCTTTTTTTTTTAAATTTGTGTGTGTGTGTGTGCGTGCGTGCGTGCGTGCGTGCGTGCGTGTGTGTGTGTGTGTGTGTGTGTGTGTGTGTGTGATAACTAGGCACAGTTGTTGAAGGTTGAGGGTTTGAGCTCTCAGCACATTTGTGGAGAATTAGTGGTTGAGTTGTGCCCAGAGCAAACCTGCAGGAGATTGTCTAGCTGATAGGGAGGGCCCAACCTATGGTGGGTGGAATTAGGCCCTGGAATAAAAGACGGAGGACTTATTGAGGGAGTTGACATCCTTGTGTACACTTAGCCAGACATGCTGGCCTGGCAAATAAGGACTATCCCTCTTTTAGCCATTATGTGGTAATGGTGTATCCAGTTCCTTTAGCCTTGGTGTTGGTACATGCTCTCCTGTCAAGCTGGACAGACTAACTGGACTATCGTAAAAAAAATAAACCCCTTGTTCCCTTAAGCCATTTGATGGTGATTTATCAGCAACCGTGCAGGCAAACTACAACAGTGTGTGTGTCTGTGTATGTATCAAAGGGTACTGTGTGTCACTGTAGATTGCAAGGGAGATTTGGGGAATCATCCTGGATTGTTTCTAGCTCCTTTTGGTTTCAGAACTCTGGGATTTCCCAGGTTCCACCTACCAGGGTGGAAAGTGGAGACTCCATATGGGACCTGGGATCCAAACTAAGGACTTTCTGCTTGTGAGGCAGATTCTTAACTCCTGAGCCATAGCTCCAGCCTCCTTTTTTTGACAGGTTCTAACTTAGGCAGTCTTTGAACATCTTCAAAGGTCATTCCTCACTGCTAGGATTATCATGAAGATTCCTATTAATCTGGAGGAACTGATTCTAATCCTTCACAGAGATAAAAGTTGCCAACTTCCTCCAAGCCTCCTTTATGAAAGGATGGAGATGAGCTCTCCATTGCAGACAAGCTCTACCAGGAGGTCAGCCATAAGATCAATTGGGTTGGGCCCCAATATGAATAGACATTAGATGTAGAGGACCAAAAGCTCTAATCAGGTTTGCAAAATCTGGAGCTAACCAATGAGGATTCCACATCTGGAATCTAGGCACTCAGGATTTTCGGGCTCTCTCTCACTGGCCCCTCACAGACTCCATGTCTGTGAGTTCTTTTCTTTCTTTCCTCTAATTCTTTTAAGCTGTTTTCCCACTTCAAACCCCCCCCCTTACAAGAACACTACATTTTAGAGCAGCCCGTCAGATGGCTTTCTTGCTCCCTCTCAGAATCCACATCCGTGAGTTCCGGTCTTTCCCTCCTCTAATAAATTCTGTCTTAATTCTCTACACATGTTCTGATTTCAATCTTTAACTCCTAAACACAAGAACCTGGACACATAAGATCCCAGAGGCCCTGAAACATTTTACTGAGCAGGTCCAGGGATGAAAACTCATTAACAGGTTCCTGACACAACATTAGACATATGAAGTAGTTAGTTAGTGCTTGCATCATGTATGTGCATACATCTCCTGAATGACAATAAAACAAGAACTCATGATTTTTCTTTTCCTTAGAGTAGTATAAAGGGGAGAGGTTGTGGCTGTTGATTGTCCATTTAGGAAGTCAGAACTTCATCTCTAGTGTGACATTTCCACAGTGGAGATGTGTTTATATCAAAGGCACATAAAAACTCCTTTGTTTAAGGGCTGGCGAGATGGCTCAGGGGTTAAGATTCTGTCTAGCAAGCAGAAGGTCCTGAGTTTGGATCCCAAGTGCCATGTAAAAAACACCAGGCAGGAATAGTGGCGGCCTGTACTTCCGGCTCTGATGGGCGGAGCCTGTGAAATCCCTGAGCAAAGAAAGGTAGAAGCAATCCAGGATGATTCCCAAAGTTACCGTTGGTCCTCCACAGGGACACATGTGCCTTCTGACACACACACACACACACACACACACACACACACACACACACACACATACATACACAAATAAACAAATAAATAAAAATAAACTTTCTTTGCTTAAAAGCATTTACTTGGACTCACAAAATAACTAAAAGCCTGATGAAAGCTTGGCATCTTTGCCTTTATTTTGTATATGCCTCTTTACTTTGGGTGGCACACCTGCTTTTCTCTGCATAGGCATGTAAATCTCTCAGGAAGTGTCTATCTACCTAACTTACCTTAACCCTCTTCAAGGCTGAGGCACAGGGATAAGTCCTTGTTCTATGATCACCTGTCCAAGAACAGTAAAACCCCACACCACCAGGACCTTAACATCCCCTGGATAAGGTGAAGAGTTGTTCATAGTCAATTAGGAAGTGGCTGAAGTCAAACTTGATCACCAGACTTGAAGATTCTTGACTTTTCTCTTTGATTCTAAGGAGTGTTGTCTAGACTCCTGGAGCCTAGGGCAGTGTGACTTAGTTGTCATAGTTGGGCCATGTGTCAACTTGACTGTTGAGAGTTTTGAGCTCTGGGCACATTTGTAGAGAATTAATGGTTGAGTTAAGCCCAGAGCAAACCTGCAGGAGATTGTCTAGCTGATGGGGAAGGCCCAGGTGGGTAGGATTAGGCCCTGGAATAAATTATGGAGAGCTGGTTGAAAGAGTTGGCATCCTTCTGTATACTTGGCCAGACATGCTGGCAAGTAAGGATCGTCCCTCTCTCAGTTTTTACATAGAGATGGTATGGCCAGTTACCTCATCCCTGATGTGGGTGCATCCTCTCCTGTCAAGATGGACTGTGAACTGTAAACAGTAATCAAAAGAGACAATAGATCCTTTGTTCCCTTAAGCCATTTGATGGTCATTTATCAGCAACCATGCAAGTGAACTGCAAAAGTTGTCTTCTCCTGAAGGGTCCACAAACCCACTTTTATGGCTTTCTGGAGTTGTGGGTCTTATTGTCTTTCTGGGGTGTGTGTTGGGGGGTGGGCAGGAATTGGGCACTGTAAAGTTCCCAGAGAAACAGCCTCACCTGTTTTAAACATCCTCCTGCTAAGAGACTCTGTGATTGTGGAGAACTGGAATGTCACAGATCCAGATCCAAATTATCTCAGCTATTTTTAACTCCCTACATAACCATTTATCATCCATTTCTGTGTGTGATCTGGCATCTTTGTAAATACTAGATAAATCCTTTTGAAATGTACAAATGGATCCCTAACTTCCACCAACCCAAATGCTAACTAAGTCAGTAGACAGCTTCTGACTTCATTGCTTTGCTGCAATCTGCCCATGTGATGTCTCTACCAATGTATTTTTTCTACCATATTGGAGGTATTTGAGGTAACCTAAATCTGTGTTATGGTCCTTGAGTACTCATATTTGGTCCCAGAATAAACTATTTCTTTTTTCCTTTGAAGTGAGAATTTGAGAATTGTAGCTGTGTTTTTTTGCACTGACTTGTGAGGCATTATCCTGGCAAGATTATTTCATCAAAAAATGTTTTTATTTTGGGTGCGTGCATGTGCACGTGTGTGTGTGTGTGTGTGTGTGTGTGTGTGTGTGTGTGTTTGTGTGTGTGTGTGTGTAAAACAGAGGGCACTGTGTGTTTCCCTTTGGAGGACCAAAATGATTTCAAGAATTATTCTGGCTTGGTTCTACCTCCTCCTTGCTTCGCTCTGAAATTTCCCAGTTTCCATTCGACAGGGCCAGAAGTATAGGCTGCCCATTTCTGCCTGGCATTTTTTATGTAGGACCTGAGATCCAAACTCAGTACCTTCTGCTCTCGAGGCAGACTCTTGATAGTCTTAACTCCTGAGTCATCTCTCCAGCCATAGTCTACAGATTCTTGAGAATATAAGCAAAATGGAGGAGGCAACAGGTCTTTGAGTAGACCCAATAGGCAAGCCTGCTGCCATGGCAGTGGTTAGGTGTAGGGTCTTGAAGTCTGGTACATGTGCATTCAACTGCTACTTGGACACTAGCTTCTATAGATGACTTGTGGCAAGCCATTTAAATTTTCAAAGCTTCAGTTTCTTCCGCTGGAAAATGGAGATGATTATAGTACTATGTTGCAAGGATCATATGATACCCTGTATGTAAGGCACCTGGCCAATGTTAAAATAATCCTACTGGTAAAAAAGTCAGACTAAGAAGAAACACCTGTCAGATATGTTCTGTGTTTTACCCAATGTCACAGGATTGTATTCCTACCTACTCATGAGGCTGAGGCAAGATGATCATGAGTTCATGATCAGCCTGGGCAAGTTGCTGAGATCTTATCTCAAAAATCCAATAGGCCTGCAATGCCCACCCAGAATCAGGCCAACCTAGTCTCTCCCTATCCTAAGGCTCAGGGAGATGGGATGGTAAGAGTGTAAGAACCTATAGATGGGAAGGTCCACCACAGAACAAAACATTCCAGCAGCAGAGCTGCTGCATCCAGGAGTTCACTGCAATGAAACTTATTCTTTTCAGACCTGCATAATGACTGACATATCAATATGCCCCATTGACCATCGAGGATCTCAGGACAGATGATTATGTGCAGTGGAAACCATGGGAACTAGGATTGGATGAGTAAGGGGAATGCCCCTATCAGCGGGGTGGCCCAAGGAGGAGCCACTTGTTATGCCACAGAGACCTGAACCTCCATGTGAGAAGACAAGGTTCTATGGGAACCCTGGGCCGAAAGAAACAGCCAGCCAGGAGGTTGGGAGGGAGTGAGATGGGCTGATGAAGAGAGGAGAGGGGGACAGAAAAGAGAGGGGAAGGAGGGAGGCATGGATAAGTACTCAATATGCTTATAAAACTAGGGAAATTTAATATAAATTGATATAAAAATAAATGTAACAAGGCTGAAAAACTGGCTAGGATCTCAGGTCCCATGTAAAAACACCAGGCGGCCTGCATTTCCAATCCTGGTAGGTGGAGCCTGGAAAATCCCAAAGCAAAGCAAGAAGGTAGAAGCAATCCAGGATGTCCTCCATAGGGACACACAGTGCCCTCTGATACACCACACACACACACACACACACACACACACACACACACACACACAAATAGAGCTGGCAAGATAGTTCAGCATGTCAACATGCTTGCTTCTAAGTTTGTTCTGAGTTTGATCCTGAAAAGAAGGACAGACTTCTGAAAGTTGTCTTCTGAACTCCCAAAGGTACGCTGTAGTGTGCATGTGTATGTACACATAAAAGAGAGAGAGAGGGAGAGAGAGAGAGGGAGAGAGAGAGAGCGCCAGGCATGGCAGCATATGCCCTTTAATAGTTGGGAGACTGAAGCAGGAGAATCTTTAGTTTGAAGCCAACATAGGCTACATAGTGTGAACTTGTCTGGAAAAAAAATGAAAAAGGAGTAAGAGAAATGAAAAATGAAAAAAAAACTCTTGTAAAATGAAAAACAAAAATAAAAATTAAAAAATTTTCTTTCTTTTCTTTTCTTTTTTTTTTTTAAAAATATGGAACGCTTCACGAATTTGCGTATCATCCTTGCGCAGGAGCCATGCTAATCTTCTCTGTATCGTTCCAAAAAAATAAAAATTTTGACAGAGATCAGGTTTAGTGGTAGAGTACTTGCCTCATGTGTCCTGAGTTCAATTTTTAGCATAATGAATAAATAATCTGTTACTTTTTAAAAATTAGCATAAAACATGGGAGAAGAGCTGGAGAGATGGCCAAGCAAAAGATCCTGAGTTCGGACGCCATGTGCCACATAAAAACACCAGGTGGAAAAGTCAGCAGCCTGTATCTCTGACCTTGGTGGGCAGAGCCTGAGAAATCCCAAAGCAAAGAAAAAGAAGGTAGAAGCAACCCAGGATGATTCTGGAAGTCACCCTTGGTCCTCCATAGGGACACACAGTGCCCTCTGATATACACACTAAATGAATGAATGCATGAATGAATAAATAAATAAATAAAGTTTAAAAATGGGAGAAATATATTATCAATGGCATTCAGACTTCATTTACAAAAAACATTATGCAAAAACATGGGATTTCATCTACTTTTTTTTTTAGTTCTAGAGATTATACTCAAGGTCTTGAATTCTAGGCACGTGTCCTACCACTGAACTACACCTCCAGTCCCTCTGACCTTGTAATATTTGTGATATTTGTCAGTTTTCCAAAAAGTCTCTTTCTCTCTCTTTCTCTCTGTCTCTCTCTCTCTCCCTCTGCTAGTTGTGTATGTTAACTTGACAATTGAAGCCTGAGTTCTGGGCACATCTGTGAATTAGCAGTGAAGGGAAGCCCTAAACAAGCCTCAAGAAAGTATCTAATTAATGCCAGAAGCTTCAACCCATGAGGGGTAAGATCATTCCCCTGGACAAGATGGAGGGAGCTGGTTCAGGAGTTTGGCATACTGTGGCATACTTTGCATACTTACGTCTTCCAAGTGAGGTTCACCCATCTCTCAGCAATCCCTGTGGATATGGTGCGGCTAGTTCTCTGTTTCTGGTGTTGGTGTGAACTCTCTTGTCAAGCTGTATTAGGAACAGTAACAGAGAATAGTGAGCAAGAATAAAACCCCTTGCTTCCCTAAGCAGTTTTGTCCTGAATTTATTGGCAGCATGCAAAGTAACTGCGACACTTCCTTTTCTCTTTGTCTCTCTCCTTTCTTTCCTTTTCTTTCTCACTTTCTCTTTCTTTCTTTTTCTTTCTTCCTTCCTTCCTTTTTCTTTCTTTCTTTCTTTCTTTCTTTCTTTCTTTCTTTCTTTCTTTCTTTCTTTCTTTCTTTCTTTTTTCTTTCTTTCTTTTCTTATTTCTCTTTCTCTTTCTTTCTCTCTTTCTTTCTCTTTCTATTTTTCTTTCTTTTTCTCTCTCTTTTTCTTTTTCTTTTCCCCTGCCTGCCTGCCTGCTTGCCTGCCTCTCTCTTCCTTCCTTCCTTCCTTCCTTCCTTCCTTCCTTCCTTCCTTCCTTCCTTCCTTCCTTCCTCCCTCCCTCCCTCCCTCCTTCCTTCCTTCCTTTATTTTTTCTCAGGTCTCAAGTATTCCAGGTTTTTTTTCAAACTCATCATGTAGATGAGTTGAATTTCTGATTGTTTTGCCTCCAGACTATAGTTTCTTATGATGTATTTTATTATTCTAAGTGAATGTTCACGTTCGTACTTAAAATAATACAAATGCTCCTCTCTGGGGTACAGGCCAGCAAAGACAGGATAAAGATGAGAACACATAGCTTAACAAGGAGTCCACGATGGATGTTCTTCTTTCTCTTGATCCTGGCTGTAGGACCTTGCAATTTCGGGTAGAAAGCCTGCTGACATCAGACTCAGACTGCTGGCTGGGAGGTGGGTGGAGGTGGGCGAGGCAGGGAATTCCTCCTGGATCATCTTCTCTAGAGACAGCCTAGAGCTGCGCTACACAGTGACGTCAGCCCTGATCAATTCTCCTCTTTCTAAGAGTTCTCAGCAGTGACCTTGGAGGTGAGGCATCCTTAGGGGAACCTTACTGATAATCGGGATGAAAGACTCTGGGAAGTGGCAGGGGAAGTACTTGGACTGGGAGGCACCATGAACAGAGTTCACCAGGAGGCATCCAATTACATGCTGGGGCCATTACCTTGGGGAGATGGAATCAGACAAGCCTGCCTTTCCATTATGCAAAGAAAGGGCTTTTCAAGTAAATTTCCATTTAAGTATGAGCTTAGACCAGCGAAGATGGGGCCATAATAGCTTTGATGGCCATCACGGCTATTAAAAATACATTTTTTCCCCCTGTGCTTGGGCTGCCTTGCCATCTTCATCTCATTCATCCCCAGAAGACTGGGACTCAATCCTGCCCAAGTGTCTGCGAGGCAGGTTTATGTTGATGTATATTTCAGCTTTTTAATTCTTCAAGCTATGTAGTGAATGAAATTCATGTGTGTGACACAGTCCATAGATGGATCTAGAAAGTGATCAAAGTTGGGTCGGGGAAGGGGTACATGGTGGGTGGTAAGTAAAGTTCTCTGTTGTTAGTCATTGCTGGGCTCACTCCTCTCTTTACACTCTCTTGTAGCATCTATTGCCCACTTTGGTCTTCAGACACATATGGTTCTTCTTTAGTTTATGGTGCTCCAGCTGTGGGCTCTGATGCCTGAATGGCCTGCATCTTTTTGCCCAAGCTATCATGTTGCCAAGTGGCCTCTTGGTTTTAGCTTGAACCTAATATCTGCAAGGAAGCCTCCTTTGTCGTAAACTCCTACCCTAGACTTTGTGTTTGTTACATATCGCTTGCTCATTGGTTCTACAGTGTTGGCAAGGTTCAGACTTGCCTGTAACATCACCTGTGCAGCTTGCTTGGCAGTCATCGAATACACCAGGTGCTGGCTGGTCCTACATGGCCACATCCACATCTGGAGCCACCACCAAAATGGTGGGAACAGTTGAGATCATCAGTATGGCTAGCACAGCTAAGAAGCTAACCTTATGCTTCCTTATATAATGACTTGGAGGCAGCAAGAGGCTGAGTATTAAGCTTTTTGATCTGCTGTCACCAAGACCCACAGAGTATACCACTCGATGACACTGTATTCTATTGGTCAAACCAACTCATAGAGCAATGCTGGCTCTAAGGCAGTGATATACACTCCGCTCCTGATGGAAAGCCACATTGTCAAGAGTATACATCCAGGAATAAGAACTGTGGCCTCTTTGCCCACAACCTGGTATCATGCCTCCTTAAGCTTTCCCCTCATTGGATGTATCACATATATAATGCTTTTAATGTTGTCTTGTTTTTTGCTTTGTTTCTGAGACAGGGTCCATATATCCCAGGCTCTCCTTGAACTTGTTATGTAGCTAAAATAAATCTTGAACTCCTGCCTGTACCTTGCAAGTGCTGTGATTATAGGCATGTGTGACCATATCTGGCTTGCTCATTTTGTTGTTGTTACTGTTTTTGACACGAGGTCTCTTTCTGTAGCCCAGGCTGGCCTGGAATGCTCTTTGGTATCCAGGCTGATCTCACATTCACAAGTCATTTTTTTTTGTGTGTGTGTGTCCAAGTATTGGACACAGAGGAGGAAATCACCATGCTTAGCTCACAATTATTGTTGCTAAAGTTTTCCTCATATGGATTCCTTTTTATTGACTTTCTCCCTTATCATATAAAAATGTCCATGTATATAGGATTAAGTTGTTCATCAATGTATTCTCAGTGCTTGAGATACAATAATAGGGGCTAAGTAGTTTTGAAATTATTAGGTGAACAGAACACAAACACACACACACACACACACACACACACACACACACACACACACACACACATAGCAGCAGCAGCCAGTCCTTGCCCTACTTCAGTCTATCCTGTCTCACACTGCTTTTGAGCAAAAAAATCAGGCAAGCTGAAGAGTTTGGGGGAGGAAGATGAGAAGCGTGCCATCTGCTGCCCACAGTTGAGATTACAGAAGGCAGGGAAGTTTTTTCCTTGCGTACTCTACACCTGCCAAAGACAGCTGCAATAAGCTCAGTGAACCAACTAACTGAAAGCTGGTGTCCAACGTGACAAGCTTGGGCTTGGACTCGACTTTGTATTTAGCAGCTTGAGATGAGTTCTTTTTATTCTTTCTGGCCTTTAATTTTTTTTGTCCTACCTTCTTGCTGCTTAAAGTCTCTGTTTTGCTCCCAGTGTAGAGACATTTTTGTGTGAGTGTGTGTGGGTGTGCACAAGAGGGCACTTGAGTGTGTGTCTGTGGAGGTCCAAGGGAATCATCCTGGATTGTTCTTCCTCATTGCTCTGGGGTTTCCCAGGCTATGCCTTCCAGGGCCCAAAGTACAGACTGTGGACATTTCTGCTTGTTGGTTTGTTTGTGTTTTGAGGATTAAGGTAGAATTTGTGGAAAGATGGAACTCACAGACTCCAGACGTGGAGTGCCGTAAGGGACTAGGGTATCCTGGAGAACTCATGAACTCCAGGCATGGGAGCCACGAGGGTCAGGCAGTGAGAAATAAACCTGGCATGTCGTGAGGGGCAGGAACCCTCTGCTTGACAGAGGGTTTTTATGTAGGATCTGGGATCCAATTCAGGTGCTTTTGCTTTCGAGACAAAGACTTCAATCCCTGAGTCATCTCTCCAGCCCAGTTTTTTCTTTTTCTTTTTTTAAACTTGTATATACTTGTAATCCCAATGCTTGGAGGTGGAGGCAGGAGGATCAGGAGGACAAGGTCATCCTCAGCTACACACTGAGTTTATTTGTTTATATACAGCACAGAGTATGCAGGTACAGTTTAAATGATACTAAAAGAAACACACATGACCCGCTATTCAGATTACATAGAGCAGTACCAGCAATTTACAAGTTCACTATGACTCAACTCACCTGTCATTTGGATTTTGTCCAGCCTTTCCTCTTTTCTCTTTTTTTCCTTTCCTTTTTAAAAATTTGAGAGAGAGGAGAGGGAAGGTAAGAGAAGAAGAGGGAAAGGGGAGGGGAAGGGAAGGGAAAAGAGAACAGGTGTACACATGGAAGTCAAAGGAAAACGTTTGGAAGACAGTTCTCTCCTATTATGTGGGCTCAGAAGAGCAAACTCAGTTACCAAATTTCTCTCCAGACATCTTTGCCCACTGAGCCATCCTACTAACCATGTTCCTCTTTCCATTTCATTCTTTTCAGAATTCCTTGTTTGTTACTATACTGTTTTACAGCTATGAACTTAGAATTTGTAATTGGTTGTGATACAGGTGTCAGCTTGACAACTGAAAGCTTGAGCTCTGGGGACAGTTGTGAAGAATGAGTAGTTAAATCCTGAGCAAGCCTGCAGGAGACTTGGTAATTAATGGGGGAGATCCAGTTCAGCGTGGGTGGGACTTTTCCCTGGGCAGGTGGAAAAGATGGAGGGAACTGGTTAAGGAAGTTGGGATTCTTTGGCATACTTGAACAGGCGTGTTGCCTGGCAAGTAGGGCTTTCTCCTCTCTCAGCGTTCCTATGGTTATGGTGTGACCAGTTCCTTCAGTCCCTGATGTTGGTATGAGCTCTCCTGTCAAGCCAGAGAAGAGATGCAACCAATTATAAGCTAGAATAAACTCTCTTGTTCCTTCTTAAGCTGTAGGTTGTGAATTTATTGACAATGTGCAGGTAAACTGTGATAGTTCTTAAAGACCTTAACATCATTATGTGTAAAATGGGAATAATAATAATCATTTCTAGTTTATTTTTTTGTGAGAGTTAATGAGACATTTGGGGAACAGCTGAATGTGATAATCTATGTGAAACCACAGATCTTGGTTTATAATTGACACTGAGAGATGTGTTTATATTATTAAAATCTTTCCTTGTCTGAAGAAGAACTCTGTGCAATAATGGAAATAGGCATGGATTTAGAATAGAGTTCTGACATCATCTGTGGGTGGTCCCTTTACATCCCAGCAAGGGGACTTGATGAAAGTCACCAAGCTTCTTTACTTACAATATGGAGGTAAATTAGTTTCTAAAATAATGATCGGGAACCGAACACCATGATCATTGCGAGCACCAGAAGAAATGACACACAAAGTATGCAAAATCTGATAAAATGAATGTTAATTTTACTCTGCCCTTTTTAAGAAATAATATTTTTATTCATTTGTGTGTGTATACATTTATGCAGGCAATCCGGGGTACTGGTCCTCACCTTCCAGATAGTCTGAGAGTCTCTTTGATGTTATTCTGGAATACTTTTGGGATTCTATTGTTCATGCTAAGTATCTGACTCTGTGGGTTCTGGGGATTCCAACTGAGGTCCTTATGCTCATGCAGCCAAAGTTTTTACCCACTGACCCACCTCCCTGGTCCCCTTTGTCCTTTTTTGTTTGTTGGTTTGTTTGTTTTCTTTCCTTTTTTTTTTTTAGACCAGGCTTCACGTAGCTCAGACTGGTCTAGAATTTGCTTTGAAGTAGCGGATGACTTTTAATTCCTGATCCTCCTTCCTCCATCTTCCACGTGCTGAGATTTATAGGCAAATGTTACATGTTCTGGAGTGAGGTATGCCAGCCATGCTTTGGTTTTGAAGTAGTGAGTTTACTAATTATATAGCAAGCTGAATAAATGGCAAGAACAAATAGCAAATAGCATTTAGAAGCAGGAAATAGAGAGCAATACATCATTAAATAGAGTGATCACGGATCCATTGGAGACAACTGGAGTAGCCCAATTGAGAGATTAAACAATAGGTAGCATCTTCAAACTGATTGAGGAGGTCCTGTTGAAGTATTCAGCTGGAGTTCCCAATCTGGAGTCCTGGGCAGAGCAAAATGTCCCCTTAGATGGGCTTACAAGTAGAATAAACAGATGATACCGTCAAATTTGGCTCTTAGAATCATCCAGCAGATGATCCAGTGGAGTTCCCCACTGAGGGGTCCAGGCCGAGCAGAACGTTCTTCTTGCAGATAAGCTTCTGAATTTTCTTTCCCACTATGGGCATTTTTATACCATGAGATAAGCAATGGTAACATCTGCTGGGAATAGTTTCTCTTTTAACTGTCTTCCAGACTGCAGCGTTTTTGTTATTTTTAGCTATTTCACTATTTCTCCTTGTTACAGGGTTGGGGATTAGCCCGCGACACTTGGAGACAATATGCTTGTGTCTAAAGTAGGTAGAGATACACCCTGTTTCCAAAATCAGGTTCTCAGTTAGCTCAAGACAGCTTACTAATATAGAGTATGTTGCATTCTGTCCTTAAATCGTTTATGTGTTGTTATAGAACACATAAACACTTTTTTAAAGAGTATATTCATAACACTTTTTTAAGGAGTACAATTAGTATGAACACAAGAGGTGGATTGATTCAATACATGTGGGGCCAAATACTGCGACAACAACAGCAAGCTAGCTAACGCAAAGGTTTTTCCTTATCTGGTTAGTGACTTCCAGACTTGTTGCATACCTTTTTTAGTGTTTTTGTTCTTACTGGTTTAACCTTAACATTTTGTTTTGTTTTGTTTTTAATGTGGGACCTGGGATCCGAACTCAGGACCTTCTGCTTGCAAGGCAGAGTCTTAACCCCTGAGCTATCTCTCCAGCCCTAACCTTAACATTTTGATTTATTTATTTTAACTCACACACACATTTTTATCTTAATACTCCCTTAGTTTCATAACTTTACTGCCATAAAAATACTTGACCCAAACAATTTAGAACAAAGGGTTTCTATTCCAGCTTACAATTCCATGTTAAATTCATCATGGCAGGAAAAGTTATGCCACCAGGAACTGAGGGAACTGACTGCATCTTATTCAAACTCAAGAGCAGAGGAACAAAGACTAATTCTGCTTTCTGGCTTGCCAGTTTGCCAAATGCCAATCTGCTCTATTTTTATCCACCTAGAATGGTCTCACCTACAATGAGCAGTTTTTCACACTTCAATTAAAGCAACAAAGGCAATTCAGCCTTGCTCAGAGTTTGCCTCGACTAAATAATTCTTCATAGGTGTGCACACACATCCATACCCCAAGCATCAGCTGAAACTAATGGCACACTTCCCTCAAGGATTTGAGACCCTGTTCCCTGTGGAAGGGTAATTAGTGTTCTTGGCTGCTTTGGAGCTGGATAGAGACACTGGTGATAGGGCTGTATTGAGACCCTTCTCAAGGTTCATACTATGGAGAGTTGTGATGTATATTATTTTGGGTGATCCAGCAGCCCTCTGTAGAGAGAAGTCATTATGATGGTTAAGAGTAGACATTCCTTAGACTTGAAGTTTTAAGGCCTGAAATATGGAAGGCATTAATTATACATAAACAAGGACTGCAGACACAAAGGAAAATTAAAACTAAAAAAAAGGGGGGGGAGTTTAGAAGCTAATTTAGTTGATAGGAAAGTCTCACAGATGTTTGGCTAGTACAGAATATCCTAGTCTGAGACAGATGGACAGATATCTTTGTTGTATAAGAACTGGTTGAATTCTGAAGAAAGCAACCCGATTAACCATTTAGGGAGGCAAGGATTACTCAAGAAAGACTGGTGGGCATAGGTACTTATCTGAAGTTGACCTTTGGGGATCCCTTCTGAAGAAATGTCATGAGAAGATAATTTAAGACCTGAGTTTAACCCCTAGGACCCTACATGATGGAAGGACAAAACTGATTTCTGAAAGTTGGAAGTTGGTCTCCTGATTTCTACCCATGCTCCATTGATGTTTTTTTTCTCTCTCTCTTTTTCATACATACACAAATAAAATATTCTTAAAATCTTGAAAAAAACCCCACATGCGGTGGGCTGAAAAGATGGCTCAGGGGTTAAGACTCTGCCTGGAAAACAGAAGGGCCTGAGTTCAGATCCCAGATTTCACATAGGAATGCCAGGCAGAAATGGCGGCTACCTGCACTTTTGACTCTGGAAGGCAGTCTGTGAAATCCCAGAGTGGAGATAAAAGGAAGTAGAAACAATACGGGATGATTCCTGAAGTCACCCTTGGGCCCTCACATGTACACACAGTGAGTGCCCGCAGATACACACACATATTAAAAAAACAAAAACAACAACAAAAAAACCACATGGGGTAATATTTCTTCTTAGAGGGCTTCCAGGAAAAAAATCCCAGGGGAAACCATGCATTCTTCCCACCACACACATCTCTGACATCCTAGTGCACAGACTTTGCCCCCCCAACCACACCCTTTTTCTACATTCAGTCAATCACATCACCCCTAAGGTGCATGACACTCTCTCTCTCCACTGTCTTTCGGCTCCTATGCCTACCCTCAGCTTCTCAGAACACTTCTTCATGTCCTTCATTCATCTCCTCGAGGGTCGAACTCTCCCTTTTCTCACTTTTCTAGTTCTAATTCCCACCTCTGTAGCCCTGGCCAATCCAGGACGTAATTATCTCTTTTCTTCCCCCGCCTTTTCATCCAGTTGCAAAGAAGCCTTATGATTGGGTGTTCCAGGGAGACACAGGACCAATGACAAGCAGACGTTTTTGGTTCAGCCGGGAAGCAAGTATCATCGCCTGTGATTGGCTGGAGGGGCCCGAGAGGAAGATGGCTGCCAGTACCTCTGTAGTCCCTGTGGCAGGGACCTCCGCCACGACGCCCGGCGTGTCCACGAATGCAGATTTCTCAGACTTGCGGGAAATTAAAAAGCAGCTGCTGCTGATTGCGGGCCTCACCCGGGAGCGGGGCCTCCTGCACAGCAGCAAATGGTGAGGCGTCGGGGTGGGAAGGGCCCGCGCTCGGCTCCCCGGCCTGGGGAGCTCAGGCTGATGGCTTTGTGTGCGTGTTCCAGGTCCGCGGAGTTGGCCTTCTCCCTTCCGGCGTTGCCTCTGGCGGATCTGCAGCCCCCGCCGCCTATTACAGAGGTGAGATCGTGGGTACATCCACCGAGGGATTCTCCCCAAGAGGCACCCATCCATTGAGGGATGCGCCCCAAGAGGCGCTGAGCGCCCTGTCATTGGAGCGGCGCCAGCTGCTTAACGGAGCTGCCTGTGGATGGAATGCTAGCATCTAACAGCTGGGCGTTGCCACTGATTTTATCCTTGCAGTTTTGTTGAGCCTTGAAACCTCTAGCCGAGCTCCTTACTTAAGCTGCAGAGGAGTGCCAAACGGTGATTGCTTAAGATGTCAGCCTTCTAGATTTTGTAACCAGAAAGAAATAAGAAACAGAAGAATCAAAGTTTTTTCAAGAGCATGGAATTTTTCTTACACTGTCAGCTTGAATAGTCATCGCAGAATAGTTAGAATGTGGATGATGGCGTCAAAGCTGAAACTAGTGACTTTAGGCAAACTGAATCACGATGTCTTTATCTGAAATGGGGATAATACTTACTTTGGGAGGTAGTGGAGAAAATTCAGTGAGATAAAATACATAAAAACTATTTTGAACTGTACCAGGCAAACTGGGCTTGTTGGCACAGGAATACCTTAGGAAGACTAGGGCACAAGGATCTCAAGTTCAAAGGCTAGCCTGGGCAATTTAGTGACATCAGAAAGAGAGAAAAAATATAGCTTAATGGTTATAGCTGTTGCCTAGCTTTCCTGAGACCCCCCCGCATTAAATCTTCAGTACCAAATTAAGTATATACCACATACACAAACTCCGTAAAATTAGCCATTGTTGTTATATCAATTACTAATAAGTGTTAGGTAGCTTGGTAGGTAACATGTATAATGCTTTTTATGACTTTAAAAGGGATTTGCATCTGTATTCCAGTCATGTTCTTTATTAACAGCAACAAGATGTCACCTGTGCTATCCAGTTGATTTATTTCAACTTCCCCATGCAGATGTGTTAGTTTTCCCATTTATATATAATATTAGTACTTGCCTGATTTTCAGAAAATTAAATGAGATAATGATGGTAAAGCATACATTATTTTATGTGGCTATTGCTTTTAGACATTGTGTTTTATATCTGTTTTACTGGCTTGACTTTCCTGTGCCTGCTTTCATAGTGCCTAGGTGCATTGATGTCCTGCATAGAATAAAGTGTTGTATGAGTAAACAAAGCACAGTATCAGGTGAGATTAGAACTTCAATGAATATTATTTCTCTCTCATTAGATAAGATGGGTCAGCAGGTAAAGGCATTTGCACAAGCTTGATGACTTGTCCCTGGGGCCATTATTAGGTAGACAGAGAGAACAGAACTGACTTTGCTCTACAAATTTAGTCTTCTGGCTTCTACATATGTACCTTGACAAAAAGATCTTGTGCTATGAAGAGTTTATGCAATGTACAAGGGTTTTATAGACATTATAGACACCCTGTTGAATTATTAGACAATGTTAGCTATTGAGTATAATAACTTTCAGTTTGCTATAGGGTATATTGATTTAGCTTCTGTGCTAAATCAGTTTGCTAAATTCATTCGGCATTTATTTTCACATTTCTCTTAAGGAGTATCACTAAAGAAAATAATTCAGAGAAACATTTTTGTCAAATTTAGCCTTGATCTAAAGTTCAGAATAAACATTAAAAGTTTGGTTTTGGGGGCCAGGAAGATGGCCATGTAAGTCTGATGACTTGAGTTGAATCACCAGAACCCATTAAAAAGCCAGATATGGTGGCACATATCTGTAATTCCAACACTGACAGCCAGATAATATGTGGAGACAGGAGAATTGACTGGAAGTTCAGGGGCCAGCTCATCTGCAGTATGTGACAGCAGCAGAAACAACAGAGGTCTGCCTCAACAAGGTGGAAAGGCTAGAATTCCCTGAAAGTTGTCCTTCCACATGCATGTGTGCACACACAATATTAAAAACAATATAAAAAATAACTTTTGGAGCCTAGAGAGATGACTCAGGGGTTAAGACTCTGTTTCCCAAATAGAAGGTTCTGAATTCAGACTCCAGGTCCCATGTAAAAAAAACACCAGGTGGAAATCAGGTGGAAATGGTGGTAGCTTGTACTTCTGGCCCTAGTGGGGAGAGACTGGGAAATCCCAGAGCAAAGCAGAAAGGAGGTAGACGCAATTCAGACGATTCCTGAAGTTATCCTTGGTCCTCCACAGGACACACAGTGCCCTCTGATACACACACACACACACACACACACACACACACACACACACACACACACAAATAAGTAAATAGATAAATATATCCTAAAAGTAAGGTCTGGTAGATTAAAAAAATAGCTTTTTCTTCTTTGCAGTACTGGGGATTGAACCCAGGGCCTCACATTGTTAGGCAAGTGCCTTAACTTTAAGTTATATTGACAGCCCCATTTTCTTTTTCTTTTCTTTTTTTAGTTTTTCTTTCTTGTGTGTGTACATGTATGTATGTATGTGTATGTTTGCATGTGGGTGGGTGTATGTAGACAAAGTACACTTGAGTGCTTGAGTGCATGTGTCTGTAGAGGCACAAGGATGATAAAAGGAATCGTCCTTAATTGACATTCCACCTCAGTTAAACCCAGAGCATGCCTTTAGGACCAGTCTGCTAGCCAGCTTGCTCTGGAGAGTTCCAGGGCTGTCACGCCTACCCAGCATTTGGGCTTTAGCCATTGAGCATCTCCCCGACCTTATTTTTGCTTTTCAAGACAAGACTTCATCAAGTTGCCTAGAATAATGGGCTTAAATTTACTTGGTGGTCTACATAGGCCTAGAACTTGCTCACCATCCTGCCTTAACTTTCTGAGTACCTGGAATTAAAAGCCTTTGCCATCAAGCCTAACTAAAATTTTGATCTTTAAAAGGTTACTAAAATTGAAATTATTGTTCTGTGTTCGAATCTACATAGTAGATGTTTGTTGTAGCCCAATATTTTTTAATGTCATATTACTCAAGTATTTAAGTCTTTAAACTTGTAATACTTTTTCTTAGACTGTATCCTCATTTTATCTTTTCTGAATATATTATGATCCTAGACCAACTATGGTGATTTAGTTTAAAAAAAATCTTAATGCTAAAAAGTTAAAAAAGAAAGGAGTATGTTAAATTACGAATATTTTTTTTTAATTTTTTTATTATTATTATTATTTTATTCAACTGTGTGCATATGCGTGTGTATGTGCGCGCCCGTGTGTCTGTGTGTGTGTGTGTGTGTGTGTGTGTGTGTGTGTGTGTATGTGTGTAGAACCACGTACGAATTCGAGAACCACCATGGACGCCTCCACCTCCTTCTGCCCGGGATTCACAGGCTCCGCCCTACCAGGACCAGAAGCGCAGGCCGCCCCCGCTTCCGCCTGGCATCTATACGTGGGATCTGGGATCCGAACTCAGGACCTTCCGCCTGCAAGGCGGAGGCTTAACCCCTGAGCCACCTCTCCAGCCCAAATTATGAATATTTTTATATGTATGTGTTTACATAGTTTTACATAATCTGGATTTATTGGCAGCTCTGGCTGGCCTGGAATTTGCAGTGATACTCTTGCCTCTATATCTCCTGAGTGCTTGGATTACAGGCATGCACTGCTATGCTTGTGCTTGGATGATTTTCATTGTAATCAATTTTTTAATTTATGAGAGAGAGAGAGAGAGAGAGAGAGAGAGAGCACTGCGTGTCCCTGTGGAGGACCAAGGGTGACTTTGAGAATCATCCTGGATTGCTTCTACCTCTTTTTTGCCTTGCTCTTGGGTTTCCCAGACTCCGCCCACCAGGGCCAGAAGTGCAGGCTGTGCTGCTGTTTGCCCTTGGTGTTTTCATGTGGGACCTGGGATGCAAACTTAAGACCTTCTGCTTGGGAGGGAAGTCTTAACCCCTGAGCCATCTCTCCAGTCCATCTAGCCCCTCTGTTTTTTACTTGAAGATATCAACTTATCCCCTCCCCTTTCTCCCTTTCTACATTTGTCCTCTCCCTCTAGGGTTTCATGTAGCCCAAGTTGGCCTCAGGCTTGTTTTGTAGCTGAAGACCTTGAATTCCCTCCTGCCTCCAACTCCAAATTATTGGGACAGACTTACATGTACAACTATACCTAGTTTGACCTTGAGTTTGTGAGTGCACTTCGTCTATGTGCATGTGTGTGAATGCAGTGTACACTGTACTACAACTCATGTATGCAGGTCAGAGAACAACCTTTGGGTGTTCTTCATCAACTATCAACTTTGTTACAAATCAGTTATTTTTACTGCTGCTATGAAGTCAGTGTAGCTGGCCTGTAATGTCCTGGAGATTCTCAGGTTTCTTCCTCTATTTCCTTTAGGCATGTGGGTATTATTACAGACACTTACACCACTGTACCTGGTTTTTATGTGAGATCTGGTGATATAAACTGAGGTTGTTTCAACACAGGTGTTTAACCCACTGAGCCATCTCTCCAGTTTTCTAGCTCCAACACGTATGTGTGCTTATATGTGTCCATGTGTGGAGGCCGGAGGTGCTGTCAGATGACTTCCTCAATTGCTTTCTCCTCCACCTTATTTTTTGGTACAGGGGCTCACTAACCCTATATCTCTCTGATTTGGCTAGACTGGCCATCCACTGGACTCCAAGGATGCTCGTGTCTCTGTGCCCCCAGCAGTGGCGTTACCACAGATGTGGGTCTTGGGAATCCAAACTCAGGCCCTCAAGCTTGTACTGCAAAGTGTTTACTGACTGAGCCATTTCTCCAGCCCCAACTCTTATTTTGAAAAAATACTTTTGAAAAATAAAAGGCTTTTTGACTTTACATGGTAATAAATTTATAAGAATATTGTATAAATAAATCCATGTTTTGGGGAGACTAGAAACTATATTTTGAAACTAATATGATTTTTATATTTGAATTTTGGTTGTTGTATTCCTAATCACTTACATAAACTTGTCTCTTCTAGGAAGATGCCCAGGATATGGATGCTTACACCCTGGCCAAGTCCTACTTTGACGTTAAGGAGTATGATCGGGCAGCACACTTCCTGCATGGCTGCAACAGCAAGAAAGCATATTTCCTGTATATGTATTCCAGATACCTGGTGCGGGCCATTTTAAGATGTTAATCTGCATTTAAGAAACATGCACATAGATCCACATGGGAAAAGCTTAAGTTTTAAATAGTTAGGCAGTGGGCGACCATGTGAATATATTTTATAAATAATAAGTGTAATAAAGTTTAAAAAATGGTAACATGATCAATAATTTTCAGAATGTCTTAACAAGGTGACTGTTTGTTTTGGGTCATGTAAGATTTTTCATGTCTGTGAATTGATATTATTGTTTAAGAATTAGCCAGGCATAGTGATTCATGCCTGTGATTTCAGCTGAAGCTGGAAGGTATCAGCATGTTTGAAGTCATTCTGTTCCATACAGTGAATTTCAGTACAGCTAGAGTTAGAAATTCTGTCTTTTAAAAAAAGTTTTAAAGAGGGTTATATGGTATGCTCTTATAATTCTAGCACTTGGAAGGCTGAGACAGGAAGAGTTTAAGGCCATTTTGGGCTACATAGTGAGATTTTTGTCTCAAAACAAGAAGAGCAGGTAGGTAGTAGACAGCACACTCAGTGGTTGAGGCAACCAGCTTGCAGGCCTCGTGACTTGAGGTGGATCTCCCGAAGTCTCCATGAGTGGAAGGAGAGTACTGACTTCTAAAAGCTGTCTTCTGATCTCTGCCTGTGCACCATGACATGGCTATTGTTTTTTAAAATAGAATCAGGTTGATAGTTTTAGAATAAACTGGGGGAAAAAAAACCTTCTAAAACTTTGTTTATTTTTCTCTTACAGTCTGGAGAGAAAAAGAAAGATGATGAAACAGTCGATAGCCTAGGTATGATTTTTTTTTTTCCTCTAATCTTTTGTTCTAAAAAGTAGAGTCATAAACCTTCAATACATTCAGGAATCAGGCACATAATGTAAGTGGACAAAGCAGCATTTGTGACTTAGAGAGCACATAGCGTATCACAGCTGTCCGGTTGTCCCCTGCTCCACCTCAGGTCTCTCTTGTGGGACTCTCCCTGGTAGTGATGGTGGTTTTGTTCCCTTTTTTCTTGAACCTGAAGCTGAAAATTCAGTTTTAACTGAAAGCTTCTAGTTTGGATTGATAACTAATTAAAGTAAAAAGAATATCTATGTTATCCTAACAAAACAGAACTGTAGACCAGTTATCATTTGCAAATTCTGTACAAAACAGATTGTATAAGTTATTATTGGCCACTTGTGAATATTTGCTGGAGGTTTCAGTTGTAATTTTGGTTGGTGATAACAGCAATATATATATATCTTTTTTGGCATGTGTAGATGTGGATGTGTGCATTTGTGTAGGTGTGTTTGGATGTAGAAAAGTACAGTGTGTACCTGTGGAAGCCCAGGGTGACTTCGGGAATCACTCTGGATTGCTCTATCTTCTTTTGGCTTTGCTCTAGGATTTCCTAAGCTCTACTTTACAGGCCAGAAGTACAGGCTGCCACCATTTCCACCTGGCATTTTTACATGAGATCTGGGATCTGAACTCAGGTCTTTGCTTTTGAGGCTAAGGCTTTAATCCTAGTCCAATATGTACATCTGTCAGAATGAAATAATCCCAGTCCAGTCTCTCTAGTCCAATATATCTGTCAGAATGAAAATCAAAATCTTTCCTTTAGATGAGAGACTGTTTCTTTCTTAGGTCCTCTAGAGAAAGGACAAGTGAAAAATGAGGCTCTTCGAGAATTGAGAGTGGAGCTCAGCAAAAAGCATCAAGCTCGGGAACTTGATGGCTTTGGCCTTTATCTGTAAGTGTTGAGAGTGATCTGGAACTTTCTATAACATTCCTCTTAAAGGAAAATGTTATGAAATAATGACCCATCTTGTGATTGTTATTTTATTTTCCAGGTATGGTGTGGTGCTTCGAAAACTGGATTTGGTGAAGGAGGCCATTGATGTGTTCGTGGAGGCTACTCATGTTTTGCCTTTGCATTGGGGAGCCTGGTTAGAACTCTGTAATCTGATCACAGACAAAGAAATGGTAAGTTGTGCTGGGCTGGGTTGAAAACCAGGTATAATCTGCAACAAATCTATTGGCAGGAGCAGTGTTACCAGTGCAGTCTTTGATTGTGATTATCTCTTTGCTATGTTCCTAGTCTTCTTTCACTAGTGCCTTTTTGCTTGTGGTTGCTAGTTTTTCTTCTTTGAAAACTCACACGTGTACAATGTGTTTTGAATATATCTCTTTTTACCTGAGCTCTTCTTCCCCAACATTTCTTCCTCCAACTTCATGTCATTGTCATCCTTTTTTTTTTTAAATAACCAACTCAGTCCAACTAGTACTATCTGTATATACGTGGGTGTGGGCCTTCCATAACCTACCAGTGGTCACATCCCAAAAGAAAAGTAACTTCCTTTACTCTTGCACAGCCTTCCAACTGTCAGTACCTTCTCAGTTAGGAATGAGGCCTTGGGAGTTGCCCATCCATGCTGGAATTTAACTAGTTTGGTCTCGTGTAGGTAGCCACAGCTGCTATGAGTCATGTGTGTAAATGCCATGTCATGTCTAGAAGACAGCTTTCCACAACAGTCCTTCCCATCTTCTAGGTCTTACATTCTTTCCTCCCCTTCTTCCTACGTGTTCTCTGAGTTGTGGAGGGTTTTGTGTGTGTGTGTGTGTGTGTGTGTGTGTGTGTGTGTGTGTGTGTGTGTGTGTGTGTTGTTTGTCTGCCTGTGAAAGCCCAAGGATAACTTCAGGAATTCCTGTTTGCTTTGCTCTAGAGTTTCCCAGATTCTGCCCTCCAGGGCCAAAAGTGCAGGCCCCTGTCATTTCCACCTGACATTTTTACATGGGATCGAGGATCTGAACCTAGGACCTTCTACTTTCAGGGCAGAGGTTTAAGAGGTTTAACCCCTGAACCCCTGAGCCATCTCTCCAGCCCTGTTTTTGTTTTGTTTTGTTTTGTTTTTTGAACAGGGTTTCACTTTGTAACCCAAGCTTGCCTAGAACTTACTTTGTATCATAAGCTATATGTACCAGGACAGGGTTGATCTTCTTGCTTTAGCTTCTTAAGTGCTGTAGTCAACAGTCATGAGCCACCATATTGCTACCTTTCACTGTTTTAGAATTTATATCTTCATTTGAGGATGACTAGTAGCTTTTATTCAATAGTTGTTACTGAATTTGCATCCATTTATATGTTTTTCATGTTCCTGTTTTCATATTCAACTTTTACTATACTCGTTTTATAGAATAATTTTTCCTCTAATTCTAAACATGCCATTGGAAAGGTTCTCTGAAGCTGGAGAGATGGCTCAGGGGTTAAGCCTCTACCTCACAAGTAGAAGGTCCTGAGTTTGGAGGAGAGTTAGGCATACACAATAAAGGACTCTCTGGGAATTGGGGGGGGGGAGGTACAGGGAGATGGGGAGGAAGGGAGGGGGAGCAGGGGGTTCGGGGGGAGGAGGAGGGGGGAGGGAACTGGTCTACCTATTAAGTTTGTATGAGCGGAAATAATAATAAAAATGTTATAAAAAAAAAAGATAAGTAAAAAAAGAAGGTCCTGAGTTTGGATCCTGGATTTCATGTAAAAATGCCAGGTGAAAATGGCAGCAGCCTGCACTTCTGGACTTGGGTGGCAGAGCCTGGGAAACTCCAGGGCAAAAAGCAAAGAGGAGGTAGTCCAATCCAGGATGATTCCCAAAGTCACCCTTGGGCCTCTACAAGCACACACAGCACCTTCTTTCACACACACACACACACACACACACACACACACACACACACAGCACCTTCTTTCACACACACACACACACACACACAGCACCTTCTTTCACACACACATACACACACACATACACACATACACACGCGCGCGCGCGCAAAAAAGAAAAAGGAAGGAAGGATCTTATATGAGATTCATTAAATTCAAGGCCCAAAGTGGTCTACATAGTGAATTCTAGGCTAGCAAAAGCTATAGTATTACCTTGTCATAAATACAAAACAAAATATCTTATTAAAACATTATTTAGACCTTTTCTGTGCTGTCATGGATTTATTTTTTTATTTTTTATTTTTTTTAAGATTTAAGATCTTTCTATTACCGAAGGAATGTGTTTAAAGTGTTACAAATCATAATCTTTTTGCTTTGGTTTGGTCTCTTGAGAAATCTTACTCTATCTTAGGGTATTATACTTTTGGGAGGAAACTCAAGTAATATTTTGTCCCTCTCTCTTCTGCTGCCAGCTGAAGTTCCTGTCTTTGCCAGATACTTGGATGAAAGAGTTTTTTCTGGCTCATATATACACAGAATTGCAGCTGATAGAGGAAGCCCTGCAGAAGTATCAGAATCTCATTGATGTGGGCTTTTCTAAGAGCTCATATATTGTTTCCCAAATTGCAGTTGCCTATCACAATATCAGAGGTAAGCAAATAAAGATAAATACTATCAAACCCTGAGAGGTGAACTAAGTGGTTTTTTTTTTTTTTCCTAAAAAAAACTCTTGTCTTGTTTCTGCAGATATCGACAAAGCCCTTTCCATTTTTAATGAGCTAAGGAAACAAGATCCTTTCAGGATTGAAAATATGGACACATTCTCCAACCTTCTTTATGTCAGGGTAAATTACTTCTCATTGTTTGCTTTCTATTTTTGTTTTGAGACAGGATTTCTGGTACTTTAGGCTCTTTATGTAGCCCAAGATGTCCTTAATTTCTGATCTTCCTGCTTTTGCCTCCCAAGCAATGGTGTATGCTACCACTCCCACTTTATGTAGTACAAGAGAATAAACCCAGGGCTTCCATGTACTTTGGGCAAGTACTCTACCAAGCAAGTTACATTCACAGACTTATTCTTTATATATATATGTCTTGGTTAAGTTATTTTGGATTTATTTCCTGGTTTAGATTATCATTTGTTGTTTGCATTAGCTATGAGAAAAAAATAATTTTAGGGAGTTTTTTTTCATGCTTGCATTGCCTTTCTTTCTCTTTTCTCCCAGAGCATGAAATCTGAACTGAGTTACCTGGCTCATAACCTCTGTGAAATTGATAAATATCGTGTAGAAACATGCTGTGTAATTGGTAAGATTTAATTTTTTTTTATAAAGTTTATCTTTATATTGATTCCCAAAGTCACCCTTAGGCCTCCACAGGGACCTCTTTCTCTCACACACACAGAGTAAATAAATAAAATGTTAAAAGAAAAAGTTTATCTTTATTGACACAAATACAGAAATAACAACATAAAAACCTCAAAGCAAGTTGGAGAGATGGCTTAGGGGTTAAGACTCTGCCTCGAAAACAGAAGGTCCTGAGTTCGATTCCAGATCCCCCATAAAATTGCCAGGTGGAGGGCCTGGAGAGATGGCTTAGGGGTTGTGACTCTGTCTCACAAGCAGAAGGTTCTGAGTTCGGATCCCAGGTCCCACATTAAAAACAAAACAAAACAAAACAAAACAAAAAAATGCCAGGTGGAAATGGTGGCCTGCACTTTTGGTTCTGGTGGGCGGAGCCTGGGAAATCCCAGAGGGGAGCAAGAAGGACGTAGAAGCAATCCAGGATGATTCCACAGGAACACATGTACCCTCTGATACACACACACACTGGTTACTCTTAACTAATGCTGTGAGAGAGCATTCAAAGTTAAGCAATTTAAGGGAGAAAGGGAGATTTATTCAGTTTACAAAGCTAGAGGAGGCTACCTCACTGCACATCTTGGAGACTGAGAGCTGCCAGATTCTGTAACATACACCAGACTGCAAAGGCTTCTAGAGGTAGGGTGGGACTAATCTATTTCAAGGCTCACCCCTTGTGACTGCCTTCCTCCAGGAAGGCTCCCCCTCTCAGGGTGCCATGACCTTGCCAAACATGTGAGACTGTGGGGGACACATTTCAAACCATGACACAAAATAAATGAATTAATAAATAAAGTTTTAAAAAAACCCTCAAAGCTTAATAGGATTATGTACATAGGAAGATAAACATTTATTGTAATTTAATCCTTAAGATTATTAGATGAACTTAACTTTAGAATATTTTTCTGTGTAAATATATAAAAAGTGTATGATTGTGTAGTTTGTTTGTAAAAGCTATCGAATGTATTGCTTTGGAACATTTTTTTAAATTATCCATTTATTTGAGGGAAAACAAGAGCAAGAGAACACATGGCACAATGCATGGTCAAAAGACAACTTTCAGAAGTTGATTCTCTCCTTCCACCATCTGGGCTATGGGGATCTCATGGTAGCCTTTACTCATTGAACCATCTCACCAGCCCACTTTCTTTTTCTTTTTTTTTTTTAATTATTATTATTATTATTTATTCAATTGGGTGTGTGTGTGTATGTGTGAGTGTGTGTAGAACCACAGGAGAATTCGGGAACCACCGTGGACCACCTCCACCTCCTCTTTGTTTACTCTGCCCCAGGATTCACAGGCTCCGCCCTACCAGGCCAGAAACGCAGGCCGTCCCCACTTCCACCTGGCGTCTATATGTGGGGTCTAGGATCCGAACTCAGAACCTTTCGCCTGCAAGGCAGAGGCTTAACCCTTGAGCCACCTTTCCGGCCCCTCTTTTTCTTTTTTTTTTAATGGTGTAGCTTTGCGATTTTTCCATGTCTATTAGGATTCTCTAGAGGAACAGAAAGAATATAATTATAAAAAGGGAATTTTTTGGATTGGCTTACAATTTGTTTGCTTAGATAAGCTCTAGGTAGTCCAACAATGACTGCTTAGCTGCTTAGGTCAGGAGCTGACTATTTCAACAGTCCTAGTCTGGTGCTGAAGTCTGGAGGATTTCTGGAGAGTCTCTGGACTTAAGTGAGTTTGGAAAGTCAAAGATACTGGGGTCTAATGTCAGTGAAGACAGTGAAGTGGCAGCAGGAAAAATGGTTTTGTCAGCATAAAGCAAGAGCGTGAGTTATGTCTTGGACTTTTATCTGGTCTGCTACTAGAAGGTATCAGCTACATTTAGGGTTGGTGGTTGTTAATTCAGGTTTTCTTTTCAGGTACTCTGCTGGTTAATCTGTTTATTCATCCCAGATCTAGTCAAGGTGAAAATTAAGATTAGCAGTTACACCATATTAGTACATTTAAAGGACCTCTTTATTAGATTTTGAGAGGAAAAACCCATAGGAGACATAGGCTGTAGTACAGCAGAGCATCTGCCAGGAAGAGAGATGAAGAAGAGGAAGAGACAATATCATCCCTTTTGAAATACGGTTAGCATGGAGGTGTACAAGCAGCTGTGGAAAATGGGGGGAGTAAATCATCAGAGGAAACAGTAAAAAAGAGCGTCATGGCAAGTGAACTTAGAATTTTGGATACTGTCTAAAGAAATAAAAAGGAGGGAAGGGAAAAATTACCTTTTTTGAGTTAACTCAAAACTCAGAAAAGCAGACAGGTTTAATGGTAAAGATCTATAAGCAGATGTCCCACATTGGTACATTTTATTTTATTTTAGCTTATTATTGTTCTTATTTGAGAGAGGACTTTTTAGCCCAGGATGACCTTGTACTTGTGATCTTTCTACCTTGATCTCTCCAGTCCTGGGATTACAGGTGTGTGTTACCATACCTGGTCTTAATTTGTATTATTTTTCATAACTATCTAGCATTTATTGGGAGGAAGGAATTCTTGAGGTTAAACCCAAGGCCTTTTGCTGTCAAAACCTTCATTCTACCATTAGTTTCGCCCATAGCTCCAGCAATGGACTATTCAAATGTGTTGTCTGAACAGCCTGTGTAGCCAAGAAAGATTCAAACTTCTGATCTTCCTGCCTCTGCCTCCTGAGCATGTACCCCTATGTTTGGTTTCCACCTTAATTATTGAGACAGGATCTCTTACCAAACTTGCAGCTTGCCAATTTAGCTACATTGGCTGGCCAGTAGGCACCAACGATCCTCCTGTCTCCTGCCAACCTGTACTAAGAAAATGTAATTGAACCAGAATAAGCCAGAATAAAACCTTATGTTTCCCTAAGCTGTTTAGCACAAATTTATTGGCAACATGAAAGCAAACTGACATGTTTTGAGACATCATATCAATTGAGACATCTTATCAATTTTTAAAACATATTTATTTACTTTAGAAATGAGAGAAAGGGAGAGAAGAGAGGGAGAAAGTAGAGAGAAAGAAAGAATGCCATGTGCTACAGTGCATTTATGGAGGTTGGAGGATCACACCTTTTTGAAGTTAGTCCTCAAAATGAAAAATAATGAAAAAAGAATAAAGAATAAAGAAATAAAGAAGGAGTGAAATTGCTTCTCTACCTTTACAATGTGGGTTCCGAGAATTGAACTGAGGTTATCAGGTTTGCATGCAGGTGTCTCTACCTACTAAGCCATCTCTGAGGTACTTGTAGATCTTTTAATTCCTGAGTAGTATCCCTTTGTTTGATATCCCCTTGATTTGATATTGAGACTTTTTTTATCCATTCAAAAATTGAAATGTAAGGTAGCCTTTAGATTCTTCAAATAAAATCTTTTATAGAACCCTAATTCTTGCATTTATATTTCTTAAGAACAATAGTAATAGAACTGCTTTGATTAAAAAAAATGTGTTGAGGGCTGGAGAGGTGACTCAGGGGTTAAGCCTCTGCCTTGCAGGCGGAAGGTCCTGAGTTCGGATCCTAGACCTCACGTATGACGCCAAGCGGAAGAGGGGGTGGCTTGCGTTTCTGGTCCTGGTTGGTGGAGCCTGTGAATCCCAGGGCAAAGTAAACAAGAAGGAGGTGGAGGCGGTCCATGGTGGTTCCCAAATTTGTCCATGGTTCTACACACACACATACATACACACATATACATACACACACACGCATACACGCACAATTGAATAAATGATAAATAATAAAAAAATGTAAAGCATACCACAGGAAAAAAAAATTTTAATTCTTTTTTAAAAATTTTTATTTATTTGTCGTGAGTGTGTATGTGTATTAGAGGGCACTGTGTGTCCTTATGGAGGACCATGGGTGACCTCAGGAATCATCCTGGATTGCTTCTACCTCCTTTTTGCTTTGCTCTGGGATTTCCCATACTCTGCCCACAATGGCTGGAAGTGCAGGTCTTTGCTATTTCCACCTGTTTTTTTTTACATGGGACCTGGGATCTGAGCTCAGGACCTTCTGCTTGTGAGGCAGAGTCCTAACCCCTGAGCCATCTCTCCAGCCCCATAGAAAAATATTTTAAACTTTGTTTTATTCATTTATTTTGTGTATGTGTGTGTGATTACTTATGAAGGCCCAAGGGTGACTTTGGGAATTATCCTGGATTGCTTCACTCTGGGATTTCCCCATTTTTGCCTGGTGTTTTTATGTGGGATAAGGGATTTGAACTCAAGATTCTTTTGCTGTCGAGGCAGAGACTTAATCCTTGAGTCATCTTTCCAGCACCATAGAGAATTCTTATCCAGTATTAAGAATGTGAACGCTGGACAGAGAGGAGAGTCAATAGGTCAAAGACCTCCTGGTGCACATGATGGGATCAGGCAATTGTTACACACACACAATATTTAAAAATTAAAAGAAAAGAAAGTGTGCATACTTGTTATGTCCAGATGACGTAATGATAAAAAAATGAGAGGAACAGTTTTTAATTTGTTAAAAATATTTTATTTATGTATTTGAGAGACAGAGAGAGAGAAGAGAGAGTTAGAGAGAGAGAAAGAGAGAATGAGAGCAAGCACATGTGTGCCATGGTGTATGGGTGGAGATCAGAGGACAACTTTCAGAAGTCACTTCTCTTTGACCATGTAAGCTTTGTGAGAATCAAACCAAGGTCACCAAGTTTATAAGGCACCTTAACCTTTGAGCTATCTCACAAGCTCCATTTTTTTAAAAACTGGAATATGTGATAGGACATACTCTATGAGAGGTTAAATAGATTTCCCAAGAAAATATGTATATGCAGTACAACCTTTCTGCTGAGACTTTAGGAGGAATGAATAATGTCTTTTTTATGCCCACTTAGTTATTCTAGCAAAATTTTATTTTTGCCTTTCCAGTTCCTTGTGTGTGTGAGTGTGTTACTGTGGATTATTTTGTTGTGTTTTATTTTTAATCAGGCAATTATTACAGCTTACGTTCTCAGCATGAGAAGGCAGCCTTATATTTTCAGAGAGCTCTGAAATTGAATCCTCGGTATCTGGGGGCCTGGACATTGATGGGGCATGAGTACATGGAAATGAAAAACACGTCTGCTGCTATCCAGGCTTACCGGTGAGTATCCAGTTGCAGGGAGAAGTGGATGGAGCAGCTTCCTGTGGTGTCAGGAACTGTTGGGCCTGCATGCTGCTATTCTTGATTCTTCCATTGTTCTATGGTCTGTTTTTTTCCTCTTTCTTAGACATGCTATTGAGGTCAACAAGAGGGATTACAGAGCTTGGTATGGCCTTGGACAGACCTATGAAATCCTTAAGATGCCATTTTACTGCCTTTATTATTACAGACGAGCCCACCAACTTCGGTAAGGCAATCACTTGACAGTATGTTTGGTGCCATTTTACTGCCTTTAATTAGTGCAGATGAGTCAATCAGCTTTCATGAGTTGGTCACTTGACAATGTAATTATGAACACAAAGTACTTGAATGAAGCATTCAATTAGGAACAATCTTTGTGTAGATTTGAAATAGTTTTAAAATATCAGTGATGGTTTCTTCTCAGAACACGTCCTGAGTCTGGCTGGTGGTCAGGAAGCTGTCAGGGAAGAGCACAGTATGTGTGGCCCTTTGAGGATGACATGGCAGCAAGATGTACTGTTGTCTCTAGTGGTGGGACAGACCAGAGGGCTGGACATGGTAAAAAAAAATAAAAAAATAAAAAATAAAATAAAATAAAATAAAATACCAGTGATGGGGCTGGAGAGGTGGCTCAGGGGTTAAGCCTCCGCCTTGCAGGCGGAAGGTCCTGAGTTCGGATCCCAGATCCCACGTATAGACGCCGGGTGGAAGCGGGGGCGGCCTGCGTTTCTGGTCCTGGTAGGGCGGAGCCTGTGAATCCCGGGGCAGAAGGAGGTGGAGGCATCCATGGTGGTTTGCGAATTCGTCTGTGGTTCTACACATACACAGACACATGCGTGCGCACATACACACGCATATGCACACAGTTGAATAAATAATAATAAAAAAAATTTAAAATACCAGTGATATGGCTCAGTGAGTAATCCATGTAAAGGTAGAAGGAGAGAACTGACTCCACAAAGTTGTCCTTGACCTCCACCTGCACACCATGGCATGCACACAGCCATATGCATACATGTCTCTCTCACACACTAATAATAACTTAAACAAAAAAGAGTAAATGGTGCTAGCTCTTCAGTGCAGTGAAAGTCTCAGTTGTTAGTAAAATCTTAGGCTTAGACTACCTGTTTTCTTTTTTCACAGTCCTAATGATTCTCGTATGCTGGTTGCCTTAGGAGAATGTTATGAGAAACTCAATCAACTAGTGGAAGCTAAAAAGGTACTTGAAATTGGGGCCTATAGGATCAGAGTGAAAATTTGCTGTTTAGAAGTAGGTTGGGCTATATGTGCTGTGATTTTCCCTTTATTCTCATCTGACTAGTTTATAAGTACATAGTTCCAAAAAGTGAGGACTGAAGTCATCAGTGGGAATGTAACTGTGTAGCCCGAATCTGTCACAACTAGTAAAAATGGTTTGAGTTCTACAAACCCGAATTTCTAGAGGCTTGGTGATTTTTTTGTTTGTTTTGTTTTTTGGACAGTGTTATTGGAGAGCTTATGCTGTGGGAGATGTGGAGAAAATGGCTCTCGTGAAACTGGCAAAGTAAGTGCAAGGTGTAAAATGCTATTAATATTTCTATTGGCTTGTCTGTGATGGCGGGTTGTGTATGTTTTCATTCTTCCATCATTAAAAGTGAATCCGTGGGGGCTGTAGAGATGTCTCAGGGGTAAAGCCTTGAAAGCAGAGGAATATGAGTTTAAATTCCTTATCCCACATAAAAACGCCAGGCAGAAATGGCGGCAGTTTGCACTTTCGGCTCTGGAAGGTGGAACCTGGGAAATCCCAGAATGAAGCAAAAAGGAGATAAAAGCAATCCAGGATGATTCCCGAAGTCACCCTTGGGCCTTCACAGTCACATATAGCACACTCAGTGACCTCTCTTTCTCTCTCTCTCTCTCTCTCTCACACACACACACACACACACACACACACACAATTTAAAAAAAAAAGTGTATGTGGGCATGTGACATGATATACAAATAATGGTCTGGAAATTGAGCAACTTTTTTTTCTTTCAGTGATGAGGATAAACTCAGGGCCTTATGAATACTAGATAAGAACTCTGCCCGTCGGTTATTTTTCAAGCCCTCAACATCTTGACTCTAGAAAGTGCCAATTCATTTTGAAGGAGAAACACATTTCCTATTAGGCAATGGGTTAAGTATGAACTGAGGAAAGAAATGAATGAGTCAGAAGCATAGTTCAGTGATAGACTTCCCTATCATGTATTATGTGTGGGAAGAGAATAAATAGTTCAGAAATAGTTACTTGCTTAGTATATTTTTCAATCTCTCAGCATTATCTGAGAGTTTTTGCAAGGGTATATTATATAGTTATCTAGTTTAAATAAGTATCCTTAACTCTCATTAATAATGATTCTAACTTTTTTTTGGTTTGATGGTGCGGCACATCTAACCCAGAGTCTTCAATGCTAAGGCAAACACTTTACACCAAGCTGCATGCCCACCTCCTGATTGTAAATTTTTAACAGTAACTGTCTGATAGGCACTGATACTGGTTTCTAATACGTCTGTTATGTTTAATTTGTACTGGTTTATTGTCATTTTGGACTTTAGTTATCTTTAATTTCTAATTTTCTTTATGGTCTGATTTTTCTTTAAAACCTAATTTCTTTTGTAGACTTCATGAACAATTGACTGAGTCAGAACAGGCTGCCCAGTGTTACATCAAATATATCCAAGATATCTATTCCTGTGGGGTATGTGTCAGAGCATGAAAATTGTATTCTAATTTTATTCTTATCACCTCAGTCATTCCTATTTTCCTTATCTAGGAAATAGTGGAGCACTTGGAGGAAAGCACTGCTTTCCGCTATCTCGCACAGTACTATTTTAAGTGCAAGCTGTGGGATGAAGCTTCAACTTGTGCCCAAAAGTGTTGTGCATTCAATGATGTAAGTATCAGTTGTTTTTTCAGCTTAATTTATTTATTTGAGAAATAGGTACAGATGTGCCTCAGTGCACAGGTGGAATTCTAGAGGGTAAGTTTCAGAACTTAGTTCTTTACTGTTACCAAGTGGGTTGCCAGATTTCTGTACCTTTACCCATTGAAATTTCTCACCAGCCCAGTATCCATTTTTAAATAAAATGGTTGTTTTTAGACTACAATGTGTGATTTTTACCATGATGTGTAGGTGGATTAGAATGTCAGTGGAAGCCTGCATTGGTCTGTGGAAATCATACATTGGGCAATATCATCTTATTCTGTTTTTGAGAATATCCTTGAACATATTTTGAAGTTAAGATTTTTGTTTCAGACCCGAGAAGAAGGTAAGGCCTTACTACGGCAAATCCTACAGCTGCGGAACCAAGGGGAAACATCCTCATCTGAGATGACTACTCCCTTTTTCCTCCCTGCTTCATTGTCTGCTAACAACACTCCTACACGCAGAGTTTCTCCACTCAACCTGTCTTCAGTCACACCGTAGTTGGCTACTTACAAGTCAGCACATTGCTAGACCAACAGTAAGCCTTACCTCCCTGTAAAAAATGGCCGCATCTGTTCTCCCAAAAAACGAAATAAGCTTTTCTCATTTCTAGATACAGAGTCTCGGGGAGTTTATATATTCACCTTCAGAGGCAGACAAATATTGGCAGGGACAGACACTGTGCTTGCTTGTCAGAAGCACTTTTAGCTCCCTTCTGTTCAGAGTAGCTATAATTCTTCACCCTCTTCCCAGAATGTGTCCTCCTCCCTTGAAAAGAAAAATGGGAACAACAAAACCCCAAACAACCTTTTTACAGCACTTTACCATGAGCAATGCTACAGAAACCAAGTCTTAATGCTGCTGAGTGGGAAAGACAAGGAAGGAAGTAAAGACTACCATGCTACTGTCTTCTGACAGTATTGGGTGAAAATGACTTTTTTTTCTCTTTGTTTTCTTGAGACAAGGTTTCTCTTTGGTGCCCAAGATAAGCTTGTGTGTCAGCCTCCCTAACACTGGGATTATAGGCACGTGCCATGGGACCTGGTAAGAAATGATCTGTTCTGAAGGCATAGATTAGGTCTAAATGGAGTGGAGCTACACGTGTTCAAGAGACAGTTTTGAAAAGGAATCTTCTAAAAGCTTTCAAATTGGAAGTAACTTAGAGTTGAATGGAAGAGCAAAAGAATCTCAGTGAACATGAACTGTGTAGCAAAGATGGCTATAGCATTCACTGTATGTACCCTTACCAAAGCAAAGCAAGGAGACAGAATGCAGATTTTTCAGGACATTTGAAATATTGACTACAGACAAGAATAATTGTCATGTTGGTCTATTTTAGTAAATGCTTGATATAATTGTTTCCCTCTCATGTCTCCAAAAGAATAATTTTTTTCAGCCTTCTATCTAGAGAATCATTCTTGTATTAGAAAATTTCAAATACATAATGTATTTAGTAGCAGATAATAACTAACTGCAATGTCTGCTACAATGAATTAATATGGTAGATGCTATGGATCATTCCAACCTTCCCCAGAACATTTTTATTCATCACTAATGTTTGATACTTCATTTTATATTAAAGCTTTAGAATGTCTAATCTAAATGTCATTTGAATTCATTTCTTACTAAGACTTAGCTTTTATTGCTATTCCTGCTCCAGTGGGCCAAATGATGTTTCTATACAATTTTCTGCCCATTAAAAATTTTTTAATGACTTTTCTAAATTATTTGTAATCCAAATAAAAAATGCAAGCATTAATTTTTATTTAATATATTTGTGTGCATAAAAACCACAGTGAAAAAAAAAGATGAGAGATTACATAGGTGAGTATAATACAAAGAAAACGGATATTTGCATATTCTGGATAGTGTTCCAGGTACATGGAAAAGCTTTAAACAGACATTAAGCTGAGCAGTTGACCGCTCAAGGCAATGACAGTACATCTTTCCCATAGCTTTAGTATTTCTTACTAAAAGGCCCAGATTTGAGTAAAGGAGAGTGTCTTGAACGCAAGATCCGTGTGTAAGGGCTGCAGTCTGTTGAGCTTTGGCAGTTGGGTGTTCGGGGAAGGAAGTTTCGAAGGAATGGTCTCTTCCCTGGAGGTTGCTGGTTGGGTTGCTGGTTTTCCTGGTTGGCACCTAGGCGCTTTTTGGCAGAAGAAGCCTGCCCCTGGAGCTTTAGCACAGTATGATATTGCTCAGCAATGCATGCTGCCTTTTTCCGAAGGTCCAGTTTCACTAGCATCATGTTATTCTGTAGCTCAGCCAGAGTCTGATCCTGAAAACCATCAACTCAACGTTAGAGAAAACAGTTTTGCCTGATACTAGAGAAATAAGATAGAAAGACAGAAAGACAATTCATGTCATCCATAAACTAGTAACTTTTTTCCACATTCAATCCTAAAAGGTACGAGATCATAACTGTATTTCTTTGAGACCCATACATGAGCAGCGCTAAATAGAATATTTTCTGTCACATAGGGTAATGTAACTTTGAGTAATTTTACTTTGCTGCCAGTCATTTCCTAGATATCAAATCTTGTATGTTTCTGGACTCAAGGTGCATGTTTTTGAGCAGAAATACCAAACTGTAGTGGTAGAGCCTTACTTAGCATTCATGAAGTCTAAATTTAATCCCCAACATGATGTAAGTAAATTTGCTAGGCTAGGCCCCTTTCTAGGGTTGTTAGGGCAAGCATGTAACTAACTTAACACTAGAAATAATCTATTTTTTGCAGGGAAAGAATATCCATTTTTAAGTTCGGTTTTAAAAGTTTTTGCACTTCTGCACTTCTCACATATGTACTATAGTGGGCTGGAAGGACATCAGGAAAGACATAGGTATCTAGGTTGTCCTCACCTGTTTGATTAAGATGTCATCGCAGTTGGTCAAAGCTTGACGAAGTTTCCCTGCCCCAGTGCTGTGACAACAGGCCCTTTCTGCTGACTGGAGAGACTGGCCAAGTTTCTGAAGTTCTGATCGTAGTAGCCTTACATTCTGGGGAGAAAAAAAAAGGAATCAGACCATTTGACAACAGAATTAGGAAGACTACACAAAAAACTCACACCTGATAAAAAGCTTTGATGACATACATACCTTCTGGCCCTCCTCTAACTTTTTATCCACATCAATGGTGAAGGGCTTGGCGGAGGGTGGAGGTTCTAACATTAGCTGATACTTTTGTAGCTCTGAGAGAAGGAACAGAAAGCTTATTTAAGTTTTCAAGCTTTGAACTTACCTCTTTAACTGAATAAACAGCAGCTTACAGCAAGAATACAAAGTGATAGGTTTCCTCACCTTCAGTGGTAGAGCTTAGCTCTGCTTTGCATTGTTCAAATTTGGCTTTAAACTCCTGGAGCTGTTGAGTGGAGGCAGAAGCTGCCAACCTTTGTGAACGCCGTAAAGACAACTCAGACCCCGACTGTTGCTGAGTCACTGGCTGCTGCTGCCTGGCTTCCTGCAAGAGAGTTTCTAGCTCTACAATTTTCTCATCCCGTTCCTAAAAAAGAAGGAAGCAGAAAACGAAGTTCTGTCTAGGGCCAGACAAGTACTTAAGGACTAGACCATTTAACAAATGAGTAAAACCCACAGCCTGAAAAATCTGTTAATACCTTTCCCTGGCCAACTTATTCCTTAATCAGACTGACAGGAAACCCAAAAATACAAAAGGCAATGGAGAAAAACAAGATACAGTCTGCTCTTGCCAGAATCAATAAAATTTATATGCCCCAGGCAATGACTGATAGAAATTTGGACAGCCTAATTGGGACTAGTTCAGGACAACTCACCTGTATCTCTTCTTGGTAAAAGCTTGTCAGTGACTCCTTGAGGATCTTTAGTTTCTCTTCATACATTTCTTCCAGTAGTTCCTTTTGGGTGTCCAAATGCTCACTGTCAAAAAAGAAGTGAGTGAAAATTCTGAGGTGTGAACTTGGGGACAGGACAGTGCTTAACATACAATTCTAGCCCAAGCCCTACTTCTGACCCGTGTGTCCCAGGTGACATAATGGAGGAGTTGCTCCCAATACCTCCACCACTGTTCCCGTTGTTGCATCTGCTCTACCATCTCATTGCAAATTTCATCTCGAAGCTGCATCTCCAGCTGCAGCTTTTCCTGTCGTTCTTTTAAAAGCAAGGTCTTCATGGCTTCTACCACCTGTAGGAGCTCCTAGGAAAAATATATCTGTCAGAGGTCATCCAAGCCTACCTGGAAATCACTGGATAAAATATGTAATCAATAAGATGTTAAACTAAAGCTTTTTTGTATTCTTACCTCCTTGCCATACAAGGAGATGTCTGCTTCATTTTCAGTACAGTCACCGAGGCCTGGGTCTGCCTTATCCCTTTCTAAGCTAGGGGATACTTGAACACTATGTTCCTTGATGAATGAATGCAGCGATGGGAGTCCTAGATGCACAGGTGGAGCATGCACAAGCTAGAATAGAAAAAAAAAATCTTAATCAACTGGCTTTGAATTACCAGCCTAAGGTAATACAACCACCATGCCTTTAGCTTCCAACCTGGCTGGCAATGGCTGAGAACTTGGCCACATGAAGAGTCTCATCATAGTTAGATGCACAGGGATTCACATTGACAATCATACAGGAACGTCCTCGACCTGTGAAGAAGCCTTGGAACACACGGGTCAACTTGCTGTCTCGGAATGGAATCAGGTTCTGCTTCGACCTGGCAGACAATCAGATATAATCAGAACTACAGCCCCTGGGGAATCCTAGAACCATCTTCAGTGGTGACCATTCCCAAGCCACCTCAGCTTGCAGCTTATAGTGAAAAGCTTACCGGTTTTGCTGATTTTGTCTTAGGGCAGCAATACAGCGGCCCAGCGTATGCAAAGAAGTGTTAATGTTTCCAGCTTCCTTTAGCCGCTCGCCATTCTTTTGATCTTTGCAGCGCTCTGAACCAGCCAGATCACACAGTGACAGTCTAGGATGAGGCAAAAAAAAAAAAAAAAGTGTTAGGAGCTTTTAGTTCATCATGAGAGAAGACCCACCAAGAATTTCTGCACCAGAGAAAGAACAAAAAAATTCCTCTAAGAAACCCCTGTGCTTCCACAACTAAGTGACCATGAAAATCAGATTTCAAAATGAGAAAACTCACTCGCTGATCTTGGGCACTATATCTCCTTCCCCCTGAAGGTGCAAGATTCGGACTGAGAAGATGCTGTGACTAAAAAGGTAAAAAGAAAGTCCAGTTACAGGTCCCCTGATCAGGTAGAGGTCTAATGTTTCTTATATATGGTGAAAGGTTTATTTCAACTCACCTGCGGCTAGAGTTCTGGTTCAAATGGGTGCTGGCAAAGCTCTGGTTTTTACGACCCACTTTCAAGAGTTTCCAGGCTTCCTCAGCATCTTGAACATGAATCCAATTGAGGTCTGGGACCAACAGAGAGAAAGACAGTAAGACGGGAGCACTCATCTCCTTTCCTAGTTTCCCTATAAGTCTGCTCTAAGTTTTCAGCCAACCTTCCTACATTTGTGATGTCTCCCCTGAGAACAAAGGGCCATAAAACAGAAAGGTGAGCAAACGGATATAAGCATGCTTCCGTGGTCACATGTGGTCTGTATGTGTGGAATGTTATGTTGTTCTTTAGAGCCAGATTTTAGTAATGAGCTATATACTTCCAGTTAGCTGAAAATACATTAATTTTAGAACTGTGGGGGAATGGGCATCACACCTCCACATACCTTTCACATAGGGATTTCCATTTTGATCCTCGCACAGCCTCAGTGTTTGTCTCTTTCGCTGGTGGGTAGGTGGTTCTAATAGGTCGTAGAGCAATTCATTGTAGATCTCAAAGAAGGAGATCCAGATGGAGAAGCGAATGTCTCCTGGGACCCTTACTGGGGCAGTGTCTGGCTGTGCCCACTGGTGACTTGTTTCTGTGGAAGAAACCAATGTGCAGATCATCAATCCTGTAACATTCCATTTTTCTTTTGGTCTCTCAGGACTTTAGAAGGTGGTGCTCAGGTTGCAATCTCTGATCTGCATCACAGCTGCTGGAAGCAGGGAATGGATCCTACTATTGCTTGGTACAGAACCCAGTCATGGTACATACCATCCAGCTGGCTACTGCTGGTAAACTGACTGGTGGAAGAGAGGCCTGCAATGCCACTGTCAAAGCTGGTGCTGGTACCCATTCGATTCTGAATGCACACATTTTTCTTCAAGGAGGTAGACAGCTCCTCCTGGAGGGGCAAACAGAAAATAAGCACAAATCTTTTCTCAGATTTGTACCCTTTGCCCCCTCCTTCATGAATACCAACACTTCACCTCTTGGAAGCTTCCATTTAGCAAGGAAAGCTTCTTCATTTCCTCCTGTCGAATCTGCTTGCTGTCTAGCCAGATTACCTCATTGGACAGCAAGGGCTTTAGATCAGGTATTGGATGAAGTTGGCCTTGGAGGCTATTAAAGATGAGAGCCAGGGACCGGGGCAGGATCCCTCCATCCTTCGTTGTACCTGAAGGTGTAAAAAAATGCATAGTTGAACCAAATGTCTCTCTTCCTAACTCAAGGGATTAAAAAAGGGAAAGGTCACCATTACATATCAATCAGCAATCCTGTTGAAGCCTTCCTACTCACCTTGAATTGTATGGGTTTTCCCTGAATTGGTGACGCCATAGGTATAGATGAGCCAGTTTTGCCCTTTGAGTACCTCCTTTACCATCTCCTTCACAGTCTGGTTGAAGAATGATGCCTGTCCCACTTCTGGTCCAAATATCTAGAGAAAGACTGAATTCCTCAGAGGCCATGCATCATCTACCACTTGCCTACTGTGCAGAGCCAGCAGATGTAGTCCTTCCTGGGTGGATGGCTCTGGAGATGACCCAAGCAGGTTTTTTCTGTCTCACTTCCAGATGTTTCTAAACACTACAGATTCAACCACTCTGACATCTTTCATCCAAATTAAAACATTCAAGGAATGCTACGTACTAAGTTGATGCTGCACTCATGAGGGGGTAATATGGTTATAACAATGGTTTTTGGAGTTGGATGGATCTAGATTCCAGGCTTGTCTTTACCAATGACTACAATTTTGGTTTTTGCAATATTACTTTCAGTAAGTCGAAGTACTTACAACAAGTGATAATGATAAGAGCATTTGTGAAAATTAACAAAGTTCTTGACAAATTGACTAGCATATAAGTAAGGGTCCCAAAATTATATATAGGCATATACAAGTCACAGTCAAGCAGAAAAGTTGTTCAAAGAGGAAATAAAATTGTCCCTAAATTGGGCTCAGGGATTGTGACTCTGACTCACAAGCAGAAGGTTCTGAGTTTGGATTCCAGGTCCCACGTTAAAAAAAACAAAAAACAAACAAACAAAAAATTGTCCCTAAATGTAGGTTCCTTGTTTGTATGTGACTATTTCCATACCTGGGAAAAGGTAAATTTGTGGATGGCTTGGCCAATTCCCCGTTCATTGCTCTTCAGGGCAAAGGAGTCTTTGGGTGCCTGTAGAACCAGGGTCTCTGTATTTTCAATGCGGACACAGGCCTAAGAAAAGAGAAATTAGCCCAGTTAAAAAGAACTTCTTGGGGAAGTTCTTTTTTTTTTTTTTATTAAGTTTTTTAAAAAAAACTTTTTTTTTTTTTAAAAAACGTGTATTACAGGAAACAAAACACAAGAAGCAACTAAGTCATCCATATCCAAGCTCAGCTGGACATATTCTAGATCTTGCATATGAACATGCATTCTTTTAGGTAATAGCTTTACTATGTAGCATGGATTCCCACACATGATAAACATTCACCAACTCAAAACCCTAGGCTACAAGTTCTCTGATAACCATTGGGGAAGTTCTTATTGAATAACCCCACCTGTATAAACCCCATTTCTTAATTACTCACCTGATCCTCCTGTCTTTCAGACTCCAAAGTTAACAAGGGCCTGACCCGAACATAAACTTTCACCTTCTCTGCAGTGTCCTCACCTGGAGCCTGTGGCAAATTTCAGCCAGGAACTATAGGTTAATTTCAGGAATTGACTCTACCCAAATGAGCAAACAGTACAGTTCTCAGGAATCATGCCTACACTATCCCATTCTACTCTGTCTCTGTGCTATCATCTGGTTCACAATCATTTTAACTCACATGAACTTTATCATCTTTCCTCATTCACCACTACCCTGCAAACATGGCTTGCCATATTAATTATGTGAGCTGGAATTGGTTGACTATTTGAAAGTCAGTTTGAACAGACACCGTGGTGACACATGCCTGTAATCCCAGCACTTGACAAATGGAGGCAGGAAGATCAGAAATCCAAGGCCAGCCTCGACTATATGAAATCCTACCTCAAAAATAAAATAAATAAAAAAATTTTAAAAATCAGCATGTGACACTCTGGCAAAGTATAGTAATTAAGCACTTAGAAAATAGGCCTAGGACTGGAGAGATGGCTCAGGAGTTAAGACTTTGCCTCGAAAACAGAAGATCCTGAGTTTGGATCTCACGTTCCACATAAAAAATATAAGGTGGAAACTGCGGAGGGTCTAGTAGGCAGAGCCCGAGAAATCCCAGAGCAAAGCGAGGAGGTAGAAGCAATCTAGAATAATGATTCCTGAAGTCACCCTTAGAACACAGTGGCCTCTGAGACAGACAGACAGACACACACACACACACACACACACTTGCTAAATAAATAATAAACAAACAAATAAATAGAGAACATGCCTGTGCTTCAGTCCCAATTTTATCATTAATTATTAGGAAATTTGAACAAGTTCTTTAAATTTCTCATTTGAAGAATGATAGTAATCACCATTCATTCACCACATTTTAAAAAAAATTGCATGTGCACATGTATGTGTGTCCCTGTGGAGGATTAAGGGTGAAATATCATCCTGGATTGCTTCTCTCCTTTTTGCTTTGCTCTGGAATTTCCCAGGCTCATCTATCAAGGCCAGAAGTGCAGGCCACCACCATTTCTGCCTGGTATGCTTTAAAGTAGGACCTGGGATCCAAACTTAGGACCTTCTGCTTGTAAGGCAGTCTTAACTCATGAACCATATCTCTATCCCCATTCAGGAGATATTTAGAGAATTCTTGCTGTGGCCTAGGAATTCTAGTGTTCTAGTAGTTTTCAGTGATCCTGATCTCAGTTAATTATCAGTTTCTAAGAAAAACCCTGCAAGAGAGGAAAAACTCGTGACAATGTTAACATTTAGCCTAGGGCTTAGTTTAGTGGGCTAAACCAGGCCCACCCTGTCCCAAGGACTCTGAATTCTAACAAACAGGAAGGTATTACTGACATCTAGAGCCAGGAATGCTGTTAAACATCTTACAAAGCCTTAAATGAGATCCCTCCAAAAAGACTGGCTACAGTCTTGCTATTTTACAGTCTTGCTAAATTACAGTAATGCCATAGCTGAGAAACGACCTCACAGAATGGCTCAATCAGTGGAACTTATAATTAATATTGAAACTTGAATTACACCCTATCTGTCAATGCTACTATGTCTCTGTCCAAACAACTGTATATAGTTCTAGAATTGAACTCAAAATTCCACAAACATTAAACACGCTTCCTTTTATTATACTCCATCCCCTTATCTATTATTTAATAAAAATAGGATCCATAGTGGAGAGATACAATTATTCTTCCCAACTCAGAGCATGTGATTGAGTATATTTCATTAATACAATGCCTATGTTGAGGAAGAATCCACTTAAGGGTGTTATTGGAGACTTTAATTATGTATGTGGGCTAGAATAGAGTACTGGTTTCAAAGGATTCTAGCAAAGATTTTTACCTAGTTTTAGAAAAAAACAGTTAAATAGGAGGGAAGTGTGAGATAACAGTTCACAAGCAGATTTTACACTTTTCCAGACATTGCAACCAAGGTCCCTGCAGTCACCATGGTTCCAAGATGTAGTATCTCACAGCCGTGGGGAAATTATCCAGACTACCAGGCACCAAGTGCTCATGACTCTAAAGATTAGAAGGGGTGGTGGAACGAATCCCTGCCGCTTTTGAAGAGCAGCAGTTTTAATCCTTTTCCCCGCTTCACATATAATATTCTTAATTAAAATATGGACACACCCCCCTATTTTTCACTTGTTATGCCCTTAACTTTGAGTCGATTGCCCAGACCTTCAGATTACTAAACTTGGACTTCATACTACCTGGGTAGAAAACTATTAAATTGAGATATTATTTTCTTCTCCTAAACCACTCTCCAAGTCCTTTACCTGCGGCTTGTCCTCCAGAGTGGTGGAGATGACAGAGCAGTCTGACAACAGATTTTTTCGTATCACAGACCCCAAATCTGCAGCTGTAGATTCAAACATGGGGGAGACCACGACATCCTCATCGGACAGCAAGCCCGCTGGTGGAGAAAGGATCCCTTGAGACATGGCAAGCGGGGACTGCCTACGTCTAAAAATAAACAAGAAGCGAATAATCCAGTATGAGGCTGCATTTCCGAACAGGGATCAAGAGATATCTGACTCTAAAAGCAGAAAGCCATGTTCCAAGTAGGATGTCTGGCCCATAAGTGCTGTGAAACAAGTCCCCTAAAGTCCTCTAACCTCACTCCAAACATAACCGCGAAAACGCAGCAATTATAGAAGGGTGGCCTACAGTCTGGCTTTCTGAAAGTCTACTCCAGTCGAGCAAGATCTAATAACCTGGGTCCGGCGGAGCCACAAACTCACCTGACGATGGGACACTTGCTTATTCTCTGGTACCAGCTCCAACCTGCAGCGGAACCTGAACTTTCGCTACCAGAAAGCACAACTCCACCCACGAGGTGCAGCTTTGTTCCTAACACAATGTTTCAAATTGCGCGCTGAGGTTATTCGGCCAATCAGAAAGCGAATCCTGCAGCTACCAATCAGCGTAAGGAAATGGGGCGGAAGCGTTTGGCAGACCGTTTGCTTCTGCCTGACCTCTTCACTTGGAATGTGGGTCCGGGTTACTAACTGTCAGGGATTCCAAATGATTTCGCCTGGGATTCGTCCCACTTAACTCTTTAACTCCTAGACGTTTCTTTCCAAGACCCCAGCTGCTACTCCCCGTGTTTTTTTAGTATTTTTCCAGGAGGGCAACTAGATAAAAGGCGCTCACTTCCATTTGGACAAACCGCTCCGCCTTCATTTCCCAGCAGGCATCGCGAACAAACGCCCTTTCTGTATTTCCCAGAATCCCTAGCGTCTTTCCCTGGCGTTGAAGACTTCGGACCCAAGATGGCGGCGGGGACGGGCAGTGAGTATCTGGCCTAGCTGTTGCGGGAAGGCCTTTTATGGAGCCGGAGGCCAGGCCCCTCATTTTTGGCACGTGGGAAGAGTAGCCGGCCAAGCGAGCCCAGAGTGTTCAGAGTACAAGCTCTCAACCTATTGGGAGACTCGAGACGCAAATGTAGGCTCTGGGGTCTCGGGGACGGAACCGAGGTTGCAGGAAAGCAGCTATATTCAGCTTTTGTACGTTGGGAGATCTACGGGGTAAAAAAGGCACTCAGCACTTGGGCGAACCAACGAAGAAATGTGAGCTGTATTGAGTGGCCGGCCCCTCAATCATTCTTTTTCTGACCAATGTGTGCGAGGGGATCCCTTAATCCAGAGCTTTATTTTGCCCCAGAGAAAAGGCGCTTCGCACATTTCAGCCATGTTTTTCTCCCTCTACACGGGAGGACGACTTTAAACCCTCGACGGCGGAGGGGCGGGGCTAAGACGTAAACAAGTTTATGTTAAGAGGGACGTGGACCATAGGGGGAGTGGCCGCTGGGAATCTTGGGAAATAAACTAAATTCAAAGTGGAATAAAGTTACAAAGCTGGGCGTTTCTGGAGAACTGCTTCCTTTTACTCTGACATCCCCAATTTTTTTTTCCTGAAGTAGACCTCAGGGCCATGGCATTTGAATAAGTAATATCTATAATTCGCATGCAGAGAATAGGTTACCATGGCCGATGATAGCGATATTTCATCTGAATGATAAATCACGATTTGGTGATAGGATAGTTTAAAAAAAGGTTACGACGTGCAATACTCCACACAAGTTGGGGCCGAAGTAATCATAATAGGACTTTGCATGACCTGCACAATGACCAACATATCTTTGCCCCCCCCAAAGTCTAGCATGAGATCACAGGCACTAGGATCCTTAGAGGCAAGGGATTAACAGTCACAATAGTGTTCCCATACTAAAGGGGAACACAAAAAAGTACTCTAGGCAATGCTACTGAGTCCTTATACCTCATCAGAGAGGAGGATCCAGAGGGAAGTTTGACATGCACACTAAAGGATGCTCCAGGGATGGGGGGGTCAATGGGAGAAAGGGAGGGGGAGGAAAGGAAGGGGAAAGGGGGGTAAGAAGCAAGGGGATCCAGGGAGGGAGGGGATGTTTGTATGAGTGGAAACAATAAATATTTAAAAAATAAATAAAATTTAAAAAAGGGATTTGTACTACTAGCTTACGTTCTTCCAAAAGTTGTAGTAGTAGTAATTTTTTTTCTGGCAGTCCTTTTTGTGTTTTTATTAACTTACTTGAGAGAGAAAAAGAAGACACAAGCATGCTTGTACGCCATGGTGCACCAGAGGAAATCAGAGGACAGCTTTCCAAAATCAGTTCTGGCCTTAGGCCATGTGTTCTTTGGGTCACCAGGTTTGCAAGCAGACTATGAGCTATTGTTCCAATCCCTGGAGTATTGTTTTATTATATTGTATATATTAAGGGTTAAAACTGCTACCTACCTTTGTGGTTGTCTCTAAGTCTTTTTTTCTTTTCAGAACACAAATTGCTGAGTACTGGCCCCACAGAGCCATGGTCCATTAGAGAAAAACTGTGTTTAGCCTCTTCTGTCATGAGAAGTGGAGATCAAAACTGGTGAGGAATCTAGAATTTTTTTTTTTTTAGATTAAGGTAGATTTTATTAGAGGAGAGAAGGATGGACATGGAATCCGTGAGGAGTAAGAAAGCCGGAAAAGAACTTACATAGAATCTATGAGGAGGCAAGTGAGTCCTAGGTTGTGTTTTTTTGGGTTTTAGAAATTGTTGGATATTTTTTAGTTTTGTGAAATCTTATGTTAATCATATTAAATTCTAGTAATATCTTTGTGTGTGCGTGTGGCTGTGTGTACATGTGGCTGTGTAGAGTAGAAGGTACCTAAATGTGTGTGCCTGTGGAGGTCAAGTGTGATAGCCAGAATTACCCTGGATTGTTCTACCTCCTTACTGCTTTGCTCTAGAGTTTCCCAGGGCTGGACATTACAGACCACTACCACTTCCTTCTCACATTTTTACATGGGATCTGGGGATCTAAGCTATGTGTGTCCTTTTGCTTTCAAGACAAAGGTTTTAGCCTGTGAGCCATTTCTCTAGCCCTTGAAGCAAGAACTTTTTAAGAGCTTTACCTAAATATAAATCACATACTGTAAAATGAATTAATTTAATATATACAATCATAGTTGCAGTTTGAAATATTTTATCTATAACTTAAATCTTTTTTATGTCACTCTGCATTTTTCTCTCTCCAATCCCAAGCAATGTTTACCTACTTTCTTTGTAGTTTTGCCTATTCTGCACATTTCCTATAATTTGTAGTCTTGCTATAATTTGTAGTCATTTAACATACCTCTTGCAAGATTTACCCATGTATGGCATATATTGGCACTTTATTTCTCTTTTTGGTCAACTAATAGTATGGGTCATCCCTCGTATACTGAATTGAATCCAAGACCTTCAAGGTTCTAAAAAATGTTGGTTGCTCAATTCTTACAGAAAATGGCCTCATATTTGCATGTGATTTACATATATCCTCCTGTACATTACAAATTATCCCCAGATTACTTAAAATATCTAATATTATACAATAAAATACCATATAAATGGTTATCATAGTTTATTACTCAAGGAATAATAAGAAAGGAAGGTATATACATGTTCAGTACAGACAGTATTTTTTGAGTTTTTTTTTTTTGGCTGTGAGTTTAATAACCATTTCTAGTTGGTTGAATCCAAGAATACATGACCCTTGATCGTGGAGGGTCAACTTTTTATTATTAGATGGAAATTTGAACTGTTTATACATTGGAACAATTATAAATATTTGTGTATAAGGTCTTTGTGAACAAAGTCTTCAATTCTTTTGATTTTTTCACTTATGTAGTAGACTTACTGTAGCAATATTTTAACCTTTTGTCAATATCTTATTTTGTTACTTTTATTATTTATTGTTGTGGGGAATGCTTATGGAAGCACTTATGCCATGGTGCTCATGTGATCAGAGAACAATTTTGTAGAATCAGTACTTTTACATTTAAATGGTAATACAGGAATTGAACTGAGATTGAAAGTTTATGTATGTGTCAAGTCTTTGCCTGCTGAGCCATCTTCCCAGCCTTTGTATTTAACATTTTTTTAAAATCTTTTTTTATTACTTATTTATTCAATTGTGCATGCGTGCGTGCGTGCGTGCAGAACCACGGATGAATTCAGGAACCACCATGGACCCCTCCACCTCCTCCTTGTTTACTCTGCTCAGGGATTCACAGGCTCCGCCCTACCAGCACCAGAAACGCAGGCCGCCCCCGCCTCTGCCCTGCGTCTATATGTGGGGACTAGAATCCGAACTCAGGACCTTCTGACTGCAAAGCAGAGGCTTAACCCCTGAGCCACCTCTCCAGCCCTCTTTACACTTTCTTAATTGATATTTATACACAAAAGATTTTGATTTTGATGATATTGTTTATTTTTTGCTACTTTTGGGATCAGCTATGAAAATGTTTTCTATCTATCTATCTATCTATCTATCTATCTATCTATCTATCTATCTATCTATCTGTCTATCTATCTAACCTCATTCCTACTCTGTAGCCCTTGTTAGTCTATGTAGATAGACCAGGTTGCTTGGAACTTGTAGTGATTATACTGCTTTTGCCTTCCAAGAGTTGAGATCAGAAGGAAGCACCTTCATGACAGTCATTATTTCTGTTTTCTTCTAAGAGCTTTATAAGTCACACACACCACACGCGCGCGCACACACACACACATACATACACACAGCAAGTATCTTCTGGAGGTCAAGCTCAGTGTATCATGCATACAGGGCAAGCACTTTACCACTGACCTGCATCCTCAGCCAATCCATCTTATTTTTCATTTTACTTTTCCTCTATCCAAGGATGCATTTAATTAAAGCTTTACTATCAAATATTTTATTTTATTGTTTTTGCATGTGTGTTTGTGTGGCAGAGGGTACTGTGTGTCCCTGCGGAGGCCCAGGGGTGATTTTGGAATTATCCTGAATTGCTTCTACCTTCTATTTGCTTTGTTCTGGGATTTCCCAGGCTCCTCCTTCCAAAGCCAGAAGTGCAGGCCATTTCTGCCTGGCATTTTTATGTGGGATCTGAACTCTGCTTACAAGGCAGAGCCTTAACCCCTGAGCCATCTCTGCAGCCCTTCCTCAAATATTTTTTTTTAAGATAAAAGTTTCATGTAACTCATGTACCTTGAATTTGCTCCCTTGTTTTTTTGTTTTGTTTTTTTTTTTTGGTCTTTTTGTAATTTTATCTTTTTTTTTTTTTTTTTTTCCCGGTGCTGGGGACCGAACCCAGGGCCTCGCGCTTGCTAGGCAAGCGCTCTACCACTGAGCTAAATCCCCAACCCCTTGAATTTGCTATATACATTGTCAAGAATAGCTTTGAACTAACTGTCCTACCTTCCTCTCCCCAATTGGTATTACTGAAATGACTGTTACTTCTATTTCAAATTTATTCTTTTTTTTACATTCTTTTATTGTATGTGTGTGTATGTATGCAGTTACTCTTGTGCCATGCATATGTGTGGAGGTCAGAAGGCAATTTGTGGAAATTGGTTCTTTGCTTCCACCATAATAGGCTCTGGGGGTCAAACTCAAGTCATCAGACTGAGTCATCTTGCTATTCCCCTATCTCCTCTTTTTTAATCAGTAGATCTATAGTAAATAAGGCTGGCCACATGAAACTTTTTCTTAGAAAAATGAAAAATGGGCTAGAGATGTAGCTCATTTGATAAGAGCTTGCCTAGCATGCACTATGCTAGATTTGATACTCAGCACTATGTAAAGTGGTGATACCATACGTGTAAATACTAGTTATGTGGGAGGTAGAGGCTGAAGGATCACTAATACTCTTAACTATTTAGGTAAGTTTATTAAATTACCATTATGAGTCACTGTTTTTGTAAGTTTTGCTTATATATTCTTATTCTTTTATTTTGAAACAGGGTCTTACCATGTAGTCCTGACTGGCCTGGAGCTTGTTATGTAGAGTGAATTGGACCTTGAATTTTTGGTAGTCCTCCTACCTCTGCCTTCCAAGTGCTGGGATTACAAGTTTATGTCTACATGCTTGACCAGCTTCTGTATTTTTCAAGTTACTTTCCAAAGATAATTCTGATTTAAAACAGTCAAATCTAGTTGTTGTCCCCCCCCCCAAGTTTAGTTTATAATTAACAATTCAAAGACTAAGCACTACTGCAGTTTTAGTTATTTTTTTTAATTTAAAAAAAAATTTTTTTTATTCAACTGTGTGCATATGCGTGTGTATGTTGCGCGCGCACGTCTCTGCGTGTGTGTGTGTGTGTGTGTGTGTGTGTGTGTGTGTGTGTGTGTGTGTCTGTATGTGTAGAACCACCATGGATGCCTCCACCTCCTTCTGCCCCAGGATTCACAGGCTCCGCCCTACCAGGACTAGAAGCGCAGGCCGCCCCGGCTTCCACCTGGCGTCTATACGTGGGATCTGGGATCCGAACTCAGGACCTTCCGCCTGCAAGGCGGAGGCTTAACCCCTGAGCCACCTCTCCAGCCCCTAATTTTTAAAATTTTTAAATTTTGCGTGTGTGTGTGTGTGTGTGTGTGTGTGTGTGTGTGTGTGTGTGAGAGAGAGAGAGAGAGAGAGAGAGAGAGAGAGAGAGAGAGAGTCAGAGGATACTGTGTATCTCTGTGGAGGCCCAAAGGTGACTTTGGGAATCATCCTGGATTGCTTCTACTTCCTTTTTGCTTTGCTTTGGGATTTCCCAGGTACTGTCTACCAAGGCCAAAAATGCCTTTCCGCCTTGTGTTTTTACATGGGAACTGGAATTGGAACTCAGAACTTTCTGCTTATGAGGCAGTCTTAACCCCAGAGCCATTAATCTAGCCCTTAGTTATTTTTTAATATGTAATAGTATTTGATTTCAAGATACTAACAAAAACTTGGAAAAATACTGGGGTTTTTACTTGAATTTATATATAAATTTCATTGAAATGCCTTGTTGGTTAAAGCTATTTATTTATTTAGGGCAGGATTTTGCTACCATAGTCTAGACTTGCCTCTAAATTACTATATAATCCAGACTGGACTCATATTGAAGATACTCTTACATCTGTTTTCCTGAGTGTTGGGCTTGCAGGCATGCATTACCACATTCAGCTAAAATTTTAGAAACATTAAGGAAAGTTGTGGGGACTGGCAAAATGGCTGAGTAGGAAAGGCTCTTGCTTGAAAATCCGAATCCCTTAATTAAATCCTGGAAGACCACAGGGTGGAAGGAGAGAACTGACTTGTGAAAGTTGTCTTCTGATTTCTGTCAGTTCATGGTGTTATGCATGCATGTACCTCTCCCTGCCCAGGAAAAAAAAATTTTTTTTAAGTTGTGAATAATGGCTCAGGGGTTAAACCTCTGCCTTGAAAGCAGAAGAACATGAGTTTGTATCATTCATAAAAACTCAAGGGGGAGGGAGAGCGGGGAAAAAAGGCAATGATTGGCACTTAAGTCTTCAAAAGTAGAGCTTGGAAAACCCCAGTGCAGCCAAATATAAGGTAGAATAATCAGGAATGATTCCTAAAGTCACTCTTGGGTCTCCACAGGTATACCCTTTTACACATACACACACATACATACATACACACACACACACACACACACAAACACAGAATAAAGAGGGAAAAAAAATAAAGTCGTGAATAGATTGACAAAAAAGACTAGAAGAAAAGTGTAGACATATCTGTGGATCTGACCTTGCTGTTACTTTGATTTGTGAGTATAGATTCAATCTAATGTCAGGAAGATAATGAAGTAGGTTTAACATAATTGCAGTGCCTGCTTAATAGAAAATTCTCTCTCTCTCTCTTTGAGATAGATCTTGCTATATAGCCCTGATTGGCCTGTTATTCACTATGTAGTTCAGACTAGCTTTGAATTTGTGGCAGCCCTTCTACCCGGAATTGCAGGCATAATAATTTCTTAAAATTAATTTATGAGCTTCTAAGAGTTACTTTTTAAAGTTGAGTTTGAAGATGTGGCTCAGTTCAGTGTTTGCCTACATGTGTGAGGCATTGGGTTCAATTCCTAGCGTGTGTGTGTGTGTGTGTGTGTGTGTGTGTGTGTTTAACCCCTCCTGGGCACTAGTGATTAAAATCTTTTGTTGAGAATACTAAGCAAACGCATTAGTAACTGGGCCGCATGTGCAGTGTTCATCTTTTTCCTTTTCTGTGTGTGTGTGTGTTTACATGGGCATGTGAATTTGTGGATGTAGATGTTTGTTTGCCAGGTATATGTGCTTGTGGAAGTCTTAGGACAACTGTGGGTGTCTTATAATTGCAGCACAAAGGATTCTGAGGTCAGGAGGATCACTGGAAGTCTGAAGCTACTCTTGTCTCATGTAGTGAATTCCAAACCAGCTGGAAGCTACATAGGAAGAACTTGTCTCAAAAAAAAAAAAAAGATCGTTTAACTATTCTGTTCGTATAATGTCAATTGTTCTCCATTCCTTTTTTAGTATAATATTAATGTGGAAAACTACTTAGCAGGTTCTACACATTATTTTATGTTGTGATGCCCTAGTGCTACACACACACACACACACACACACACACACACACACACACACACACACACACACACACAGAGATGTGCGTGCGCAACAATAAATAGACCCAGGTATGGCAGTGTGCATATTTAGGAAGCTGAGGAAGGAAGGATGCTGCAAGTTTGGTGCCTACCTGGGCTATAGTATGAAATCTGTCTCAAAAATCAGCAAAATCTCTTTAAAGTTTTGTAGTGTTCCTCATAGAGAGGTGTAGGAAATAATATATAGACTACCCGTGTATCCAGTACTTGGATTTAAGTACCTGATAATAATTTCAACAAATTGTTGTCTGAAGAAACAGTTGAAATCCCTTTTTGTTTTCCTTAATCCTACTGCATGCAGTCTAGTTTTATTTTTATTTTCGCCTGTTTTTTTTTCCTTTATGTTTGTTTATACTTAATTTGAGTGTGTTTTTTTGGGGGGGAGTGGCAGGAGAGAGTTTGTTTATTATTTATTTTGAGAGAATACATCTACCTTGGGTGTGGTTGAAAGTGAGGGGACAAGTTTCAAAAGTCAGTTTTCTTTTTCTACCATGTGGGCTTACAGACATGGAATTTAAGTTGCCAGGTTTGCACAGACACCTTATCCACTGAGCTATCTTTCTAAACCTGTTTTTGTTTTCTGTGATGCTAGAGATAGAATCTAGGACCTTGCTTATATTAAGCAAATGCTGTATTGCCCTAACCCAAGCCAGATCTCTTTTTTAAAAGAACGTATCCAGAGCAAAATCAACATTTAAACATTTTTCTAAATATTAGGAATAATTTACGAAGTTCAGTTTAACTGGTAGATAATGTCTCCTAGGAAAATCATTTAACAGTATTCTTTTTTATTGTTTTGATATGAGGTCTTACTGTATTACTCAAGCTAGTTTTGAATTCTATTCTGCCTCTGCCTTCTGAGTAGCTAGGATTATAGACATATGCCATTATGCTTAGTTAGTAGTATTCTTTTTCTCAAAATTTCTGTGTGGACGTCAAAGGTCAGTGTCAGGTGTCTTCTTATCTTGACACTTTCTTATTTCCTATTAAACCTGAAGCTTACTGATTTGACTAGCTTGGAAGACCAAAAAGCTATAAAGCTACCCCTCTCTCCACTTGTCCGGCACTGGAATTATAGGCAGGTTCCACTGTCCTCATCTTTTTTATGTGAGTGCCAGTGATGAATTCTAGTCCTTGTTTGCTTACATAGCAGGCACTTTGACTGAGCCATCTCCCCAGCATCTAAAATTGCTTTTTTTTTATTATTATTATTATTCAGTTGTGCGTGTATGCGTGCGTGAGTGTGTGTGTGTGTGTGTGCGCACAGAACCACAGGCGAAATCGGGAACCATCATGGACCGCCTCCACCTCCTCCTCCTTGTTTACTCTGCCCAGGGATTCACAGGCTCTGCCCTACCAGGACCAGAAACGCAGGCCGTCCCCGCTTCCGCCCGGCGTCCATACATGGGGAATAGGATCCGAATTCAGGACCTTCCGCCTGCAAAGCAGAGGCTTAATCCCTGAGCCACCTCTCCAGCCCCTAAAATTGCTTTTTTAAACAGTTGAATTATTTCCTGTTATTAAATATTCTAGGGCTGAAGATCTATATAACAGTGATAGAGTGGTTGCCTACCATGAGTGAATTTTTTTTAAATTTGTGTGTGTGTGTGTGTGTATGTATGTATCAGAGGGCACTGTGTGGCCTATGGAGGACCAAGGGTGACTTTGGGAATCATCCTGGATTGTTTCTACCTTCTTTTTGCTTTGTTCTGAAATTTCCCAGATTCCACCCACCAGAACTAGAAGTGCAGGCCCCCACCATTTCTACCTGGCGTTTTTTTTCATGGGGCCTGGGATCCAAACTCAGGTCCTTCTGCTTTTGAGGCAGAGTCTTAACCCCTCAGCTGTCTCTCCAGCCCTGAATTTCTGTTTTTTATTCCTAGCACTGCGAAATACGTAATTAAAACAGTAATAATAAATACATTTTAGGATACTTCCTGGGGCAATTCTGTATTCTAGTTTGAGCTCCAGATTTTGAGTTCATAGCATATCTATACTTCCTTTTTATTCCTGTTTACTATATATGGGTTTTCTCATTTTGTAGGGTATCAGTTAGCAGAGCAATCAAGCCCTTTGCAGAACCTGGCCGCCCTCCAGACTGGTTCTCTCAAAAAGTAAGTTACTAAGCAGATGCTCTTATGTGTGTGTGTGTGTGTGTGTGTGTCTATGGTTTATATTTTGGGATATCAAGTAGGTTCTCTACTAGCTTATGTCTTCTAATTGTAGATTTGTTTGTTTCCACAAAAGGGGAATAATGATTGAAAATTCTGGAAGCTGGATGTAGCACATACTTGTAATTTCTGCAACTTGGGATGTAGACAGAATCTCTCCAAATTTGAGATTAATCTGGTCTACTCGATGTATTTTAAAACAGTTAGGGATTTGTAGTAAGACCCTGCTTCAAAAATGAAAAAAAGAAAATTCCATTTTTCTTTTTTCCACTATTTGCTAATCTCTGATATACTCAATATTAAAAATTATTTTTTGTTGTTGATTTGTTTCTTTTTGAGACAGGATCTTGCTATTTAGCTCCAATTATCTCTGACTTTAAGATCCTCCAATTCAGCCTTCTAAGTGTTGAGATTAGAGGCATGTGCTACCAAGTCTGGCTTACACACTCTTATCAGTGTAATGTAATAATTAAAAACCTGTTGCAATTTGTCTGCATGTTGCCAATAAATTCACAGCCAGCAGCTTTGGGGAACAGGTATTTTATTCTTTCTCAGGATTCTCTATTACAGTTCATAATCCAGCTTGACAGGAGAGTTCATAACAACACCTGGAGCTGAGAAAACTGGTCATACTATTTTCACAGAGATTGCTGTGAGAGGGACAAAGCCCAATTGCCAGACTCTAGGTCTGTCCAAGTATGTTGAAGTATGCCAAACTACTGAACCAACTCTCTCCATCTTCTCTACCAGCCCAGAGAATGATATCACCACAATGAATATATCAATTAGGTACTTTTCTATCAGCTTTCTTAGGACTTGTCTTTAATTCTCAGTTCTTCACAGATTTGCCCAGAACTCATTCCCCAATGTCAAGTTAGCATTTATAATACTAACTAGCACAGAGCCCAAGCTTAGAAGTTGCACAGAGCTGGTTTTGTATGACTACCTAAAAACTTTGACCAGTATCCTCAGGTTTCATATTTATAAAATAAAGACATGAGTTGCTAAGACTGGAAGTTTAGTTCAACAATGAGAGCTTACCTAGCATTCCTCAAGGACTTGGTTTGATCCCCAGCACAAAAATAAATAAATAAAAATTAAGTAAGTAAATGGGAGGGGGGCTTCAGGATTGTTGTGAAGTTATGTGCGGTAATAAATACACACCAAACATTTACTACAGGGCTTTACATATGGTAACTACTCAGTGAATGGTACTTGTAAATACTATTTTTCAGTTGACTTTCTCCAAATACACAAATTCCAGGCCAGAAGATTTTCTTTCCTGTCCTAGTACTCTTTTGGATTGATTTGATTGTAATTTGCCATCTTAGAAACTGTATAATTTTATGTATGCTGATGGGTTTCAAAACCCATTATGATATTTTCATATTTGCACATAATTTTTTTGATTATATTTTTCCCTCTTCAGTATCCTCTGTTTTCCCTCTGTACTGATCCCCTTACTTTTCCCAACAAACTTCCTTCGTATGTATGTTTGTCTGTCTGTCTCAGTGAGTTTCATTAGGATTTTTCACAGGAACATGTGTTCCTTACCAGTGGCTATTGAAAAAAATGTCTGTCCTTCACACTTAAGTGGTTACCTGCTTATAAATTTTCTTGGAGGGATAGAGTAAAACCATGCAGTCTTGAAGATAACTTTTCTTTACTAAGTCTCACTCTTCTGCTGAAACTTTGAAGCTTGCTTATCACATTTTTACTTTTTTTCTGTAGCATTGTGCATCTCAATACTCAGAACTTCTGGAAACCACTGAGACTCCAAAGTGAGTATAAAATGAAGTACTTCTGTCAAAGCTCTTAGTGGGAAGTGTTAAATGGCAATATGGGTTATATTTGTCTTATTTTACTGGTTGGTAAAAGTATTGCAGAACTGGTGAGAAGACTCAAAAAAAATGAGTAGATGTGGGAACAGCTGTTCTTTTATTTAAATACTTTCCCCCTCCCCACAGGCGAAAACGGGGTGAAAAAGGAGAAGTAGTTGAAACTGTTGAAGATGTTATTGTTCGAAAACTGACTGCTGAAAGAGTTGAAGAACTAAAGAAAGTGATAAAGGAAACACAGGAAAGATATAGGTACTTACCAGAAAGCAGATCAAATGACTTGGAAAAAAGTCTGAGTTTGATTCCTGGAACTAAGTACTGCTTGCTCATTGTCTTCTCATATCCACATATGCATTGTGGCACATGTGCCCCTGCATACACACACACACACACACACACACACACACCCCACACACCCCACACACAGTGTGTACTGGCTTCTGATATTCATGGGAATTTTTACTTGGCAAATGTAAAATAAAATTTCAGTCGAGGTTGGGCGCATGGTGTCTCAACTGGTCTCAACTCTTCAGGTTGAGGCAAGCCAATCTGGGCAGTACAGCAAAACCATCAAAAAAAAAAAAAAAAAAAAACCCTGAATATTATGGCTGGAGGATGTCATGAGTTCAAAGTGTGCTTGGGCAACAGAGGGAGACTGTCTTAAAAAATCACAAAGAAAACCATATTTTCTCTCTCTCTCTCTCTCTCTCTCTCTCTCTCTCTCTCTCTCTCTTAATAGGAGGCTGAAAAGAGATGCAGAACTAATTCAAGCTGGACACATGGACAGCAGACTGGATGAACTTTGCAATGACATTGCTATGTGAGTTCTGTGTTCTGTTCACTCTCTTTCCCTCTTCTCAAGTAATCCTGTTTCTCCTCCTACTATCCTTTTAGATTTGAGATAGGTTTTGGGATGGAGCACCTTATTTCAGTATGAGAACATAACTAAACTGGACATAATAACTCATATCTGTAATCCCAAAATTTGAGAGGTTGAAGCAGAAGGATTGTCACAAATTTGAGGCCAGTAGTGCTACATAAAGCAAGACCTTGTCTTAGATTAAAAAAAAAAAAGCGCTTAGTTTGAACTTAAAACTGTTTTGCCTGGACAAAGAACTGGGAGCTAGTATGCCTCAGTTCTCTGTTTTCGTTGATTAGAATTACTATTCATACTTCTCTCCAGAAAAATGCTAATTTTGTAAATATTTTCTTCATGGAACAGTATAAACTTTAAAAAGAAGCTAGAACTGACAAACATAATCCATAATCCCATCTTTAGGAAAAAGAAATTAGAAGAAGAAGAAGCTGAAATAAAAAGGAAAGCTACAGATGCTGCATACCAAGGTAAGCTAAACCCAGTATCTCTGTTCAGTAATCAATAATACAGTAGCTTCATGCTAATTAATGGCAGTTGACTATTTATAAGGTGATTTGCTAGTTTGAATTTACTTGCAAAATTTATCACGTTTCTCTCTTCTCATTCCTTCCTTTTTTAGTCACATTGTCTTTGTTTTCTCTGCTAGGGATTGAACTCAGTCTTGTGCATGTCCCATATTTTATTGAATCAACTTCTTAGTCCTAAGAATAGTTCATTTCAGTTAAACAGTTAATTCTCATTTCAGAGGCTTTATGTGGGTGTGCACTTTTGTAATCTTAGCAGTCAGGGAGCTGAGGCAGAAAGATCACAAGTTCAAGGTCAGCCTGGGCTATATATAAATTCCAGGCCAGTCTGAGCTGTATAGTAAGACTGGACTCTAAGAAAAAGTTTCATTTTGGAAGGTGTTACAGGTGTGCTGCCATTAAAGTTAGATCTCTAGGTAGCATAAAATTAACACACCTTTATTGAGAGGCATTTCACTCTACTGGTTCAAAAATCCATACTTGTCAGAGTTATTTCAATCCTTTCCCTTTACATCTTGCTCACTAATTTTTGTCATGCCTCATGATTTTGCTGGTTGTAAACTATGGAACAAGTGAAATATTTGGGCAAGCCAAAACTGTAGGGAAGTTAAATTTTTCTCTCTCCTCTCTGAAGTTTTACTGTTTTGACTCCGGAGCAAATAGAAAGGTATACAAATTTATTATTTGTATGAACATAGAAACCTCATAAAAGTTTCCTGGGTGAGGGGTATAGACAGATGGTGGTAAAATAAAACACTTGCCTAGCTTCTATGAGACTCAGGATTTAGTCTTTAGCATCACAAAAGAAAAAAAGAAGTAGAGAAGGAAGCAAAAGAAAGACTCCTGTTCTCATTTCTGCCAGAGTAAAAACATTCTTTAATATCTAGAAAGAAATTCTATTTTTATTTTTTTATTTTTTATTTATTCAATTGTGCATGTGTGCGTATGTATGTGCGAGCGCCTGTGTGTCTGTGTGTGTGTAGAACCACGGACGAATTCGGGAACCACCATGGACGCCTCCATTTCCTCCACCCCGGGATTCACAGGCTCCGCCCTACGAGGGCCAGAAACCCAGGCCGCCCCCGCTTCCACCTGGCGTCTATACGTGGGATCTGGGATCCGGGATCCGAACTCAGGTCCTTCCGCCTGCAAGGCAGAGGCTTAACCCCTGAGCCACCTCTCCAGCCCAGAAATTCTATTTTTAAAAAAATTTTTTATTGGTCTGGAGAGATGGCCCAGGGATTAAGACTGTGCCTCACAAGCAGAAGGTCCTGAGTTTGGATCCCTGGTCCTACTTTAAAAAAACAAAACAGAAGAAATGGTGGCTGCCTATACTTCTGGCCCTGGTGGGCAGAGCCTAGGAAATCCCAGAGTGAAGCAAAAAAGAAGGTAGGAGCAATCCATGATGATTCCCAAAGTCCTGCGGACGGGCGGACGGACGGACGGACACGCGCGTGCGCGCGTGCACGCGCACACACACACACACACACACACACACACACACACAGTTTTTGACTAGAGGAACACATGCATGCCATGCTGCATGGTGAAATTCAAGAGAAGTTTCAGAAGTCAGTTCTTTTCTTCCACTATATTGAATCTTCAGGTTGCCAGGTTTGTTAGCAGGTACCTTACTTGCTAACAGCCCCTCAAGGAAAAAAATTTTAAGAAAATGAGTTCTACTCATATTTTGTTAGCTCATCAGTTCATTCTTTTTAAGTTTATTTTGTATGTGGGTATGGGCAGGTACTGTGTGTTCCTGTGGAGGCCTAAGGGTGACTTCAGGAATCATCCTGGATTGCTTCTACTTTTTGCTTAGCTCTGGGATTTCCCAGGCTCCATCTACTGGGGCCAGAAGTACAGGTTTTTACATGGAACTTATGATTCGAACTCAGGACCTTCTGCTTTTGAGGCAGATTCTTAACCTTTCTCCAGCCCTGCCTGGCATTTTTATGTGGAACCTAGGATCCAAACTCGGGATCGTCTGCCTCGAAGGCAAAGTCTTAATCCCTGAGCCATCTCTCCAGCCCTATCAGTTATTTTTAAGAGAAAGTCTTGATAGTGAAACACCGAACATAGTTAAGGTTTTAGAACTCACAGGCTTGTGAAAAAAAGCTGAGCATAGTGGTGCATGCCTGATATTCAAGCACTTGGTAAAGGCAGAAGGAAGAATCAGGAATTCAAGCTTATTCTCTGCAGTATCAAATTTTCAGTCCATCTGGAACTCCATCCATATAGTGTTTCTGGAAAAAGGCATACAAACCTGGCAATCCTCAGAGCCTACATGGTGAAAGGGGAGAACTGACATTCTTATGTACACAGAATAATAAATTTAACAATGACAACAAAAATAAAAAGTTTAAGAATAGTTATTGGATAAAGGTTGAAAGTTAAACATTTGCAACTATCTGCAACTGTAAATAAAAATGACATGGTATGAACCGAAAAAGGGGTTTTCCCACTTTTTTAAAAGCAGAATCTTAAGTTCCCAAAGAAGATAATGTAAACTGTTTTGTAATAACTTCAAAAACCTTTGGGATAGTTAAATAGCTAATTGTTTAGTGTGAGAATAAAGCTAAAAAGTTATCTGTTTCTAAAGTGTTTAAAAAAAACCTAATTCAAACTCAGAATGTTGCTTTAGAGTATAATAGTGACTTTCACTTCTTTAATACCGAAGATTTGGACTTTCTTCTCTTATGTTCTAGCTCGACAAGCTGTAAAAACTCCTCCTCGGAGGTTACCAACTGTGATGGTCCGCTCGCCTATAGATTCTGCCTCCCCAGGAGGCGATTATCCACTTGGGGACTTGACTCCAACCGCTATGGAAGAGGCTACCTCTGGGGTAAGTATATTTCCATGTATTGAATTTGATTTGCAAAAGGGTAATAAGCCAGCAGAGAGCTGGAAGATGAAGAAACCACTTTTTGCCTAGAATCAACTTCTCTTGGTCTTAATGATAAAGACTTTAGTTCACTGGGTACTGTACTCTAAGATAATAATGGCTTTAAAACAACTGGGGCTTTTGACTTTTTGAGAGATAGGTAAAAGGCTATATTTAGGAAGTATTTGCTAAATATAGTAGTCTTATAAAATTTTTGCTGAAGTAAAGGACACTTCTTTGTGAATATAAGTGTATAAGGAGTTTATAAATAGGCTGAATGGAATGATTGAGGCATTGTGACTTACAGTGGGTGGAAGAGAAAATATTATGGGAAAAAGTTTGACTAAAATCCAGAAGGGTAGAGGGTTTCTGGATGTTTCCATTCGGAGCTAATAAATAACAGACAGATACAATAACCCATCCAGATTAGTAGGGAACCATCCATAGTTTGAGAAGTCAGATAAAGGTTCTCTGTTGTCTCTTAGGTAACCCCTGGGACTTTGCCGAATACCCCAGTCACCTCGTTTCCTGGGATTCCTGACACCCTTCCTCCAGGCTCTGCACCCTTAGAAGCCCCCATGACCCCAGTAACAGATGATTCACCCCAGAAAAAGATGCTTGGACAGAAAGCAACTCCACCCCCCTCCCCTCTGCTGTCAGAGCTCTTGAAGAAGGGCAGCCTCCTGCCTACTAGCCCCAGACTGGTATGGAGACTTCTGTGGGTGTTTGAGAGCTGTGGTGATTTAGTACTTGGAAGGGAGTGCCTGGGACATAAAATGTGACCTGGAAAAAAAAAAAAAAAGCAAAAAAAAAAAGCTCAATAGAGAAAGAGATGTCCTAGTTAAATTAAAAACTTTTTAAAAAATTTAAAAAAATATATATATATCAGTAAGTTGATTCTTACTGATCCAGTCCTGAGAGATTAGAACCACAATTTTTTTTTTTTACCCTAGAGAATTCTTACCAAATAAGTTCTGAATATTATAATTTAGAATTTCCCTTGTATCTTGAATTATTTTCTGTGGATAGTAATTTTTAGTTTCAAAAAGTTTGGTTGACTGCTAGAGTGATTTTTTGTTTTTGTTTTTGTTTTTTTGGGAAGTGGTAGTAAAGGAGAGTTTGAGTATAGCCTTCACCTCTGTTCTTCCCTGGTAGGTCAATGAGAGTGAAATGGCTGTGGCATCTGGCCATCTGAATAGTACAGGTGTCCTCCTGGAGGTAGGCGGGGTCCTTCCCATGATTCATGGTGGGGAGATACAGCAAACAACTAGTGCTGTTGCAGCCTCCCCTGCTGCCTCAGGTAAGTCAGCATTCTTTCTTTCTTTTTCTACTTCAGAGATGTTGAACTTGGTTTTAGTTTTTATTATGGAGAAAATATTATCCTTAGATTTGAGATTATTAACCCATTCCACCTGCAAATATTGGTAGCCATGATTGATCATAGTATATATGTTAATAAATGGAACAATGAATTTCATAGTAAAGCTGTTTGTTGATGGCTTGAAAAATTATGAAAAGATACTATCGCTCCTTAAGATTATAAAATAGGGGAAAGAGATTTGGACCCAGAGATAGGGTTTGATTTTCAGGTTTGCCACACATTGATTTTGTGACCTGGGATAGGTAACAACTATTGAGACTCAATTTCCCATTTTATTTATTGATGATACGTACACTATTTCTTAGGGCTATGTTAAGAATTAAGTCATGTAGAAAATGTAAAGAAAAATGCCATATAAAAACATTAGAGATAGATAATTTGAGTAGTGTTGAACTTGGATGTTCACAGCATGTTAAACCTCAACAAAAGCGACAGATTTATTCATGGTAGTTTTTTCCCTTTGTTTTGATTTACTTGGTTTTGTCTGCTTATATTTTGACAGTCTTAACTCTAGATCCAAGGCTGTTTAGGAACTTGCTATATAGCCTAGGCTGGTCTTGAATTTTCATTCCTTCTGCCTTGGTCTACTGTGTGCCATACCAGTTGTTGTTAGAAACTACTTAATTTTCCTGAGGAAAGACAATCACCCATTTTTTTATATGTATAAATTATGTGTTCTGATTCTTGGAAGAAGATCTTGGGTGTAAGTGATAAGCTTATTCATCACCAGGATTACTTTCATCCTTTGAGGCTGTAAAAAATTTCTGGTAGATTCTAAGAATTTAGTTAGAACTGAGCTTAGAGTCTAAGCTGCTTATTTATGTGCTTTCTTACCTTATTTTGTGTACCTCTTTGTCTGTTAGGTGCTCCCACTCTTTCCCGGCTTTTAGAAGCTGGTCCTACACAGTTCACCACTCCTCTTGCTTCCTTCACTACTGTTGCCAGTGAGCCTCCAGTTAAACTTGTGCCACCCCCTGTAGAGTCTGTGTCCCAGGCTACCATTGTCATGATGCCTGCGCTGCCAGCACCATCCTCTGCTCCGGCTGTCTCCAGTTCTGAAAGTGTAGCTCCAGGTGCGTCCCTGACCCACGCCCTGAGCAGCCAATAATACATAAATTTCATTCTGAGCTTTAGTTAGAAAAATAAACAAGAGTGTTAGGTCCAATTTAAATACCTCTTCTTCACAGACATGGTGCCATCTTTTATAAAACAAGGAAGAGAGAAGTGGGTGGGTATCTGTGTTGGGTGGCAAAAGTTAAGTATACAAATATAAACAAACATCCTTGAGAATGTATTCTCACCTTACTTTGTAAATAAAATGAGGGAAAAGTCAGAAGTAAATTTCAGACTTTAAATTTGTGGGTACTTGCATCCATCTATAGTTCTGGTATGTTCTTCAGGTGGTCTCTTAATAATGAATGAGCTTCTGAGTTGTTTTCTTTTTTGTTTTAATCAGTGAGTCAGCCTGACACCTGTGTTCCCATGGAGTCTGTAGGGGATCCACATACTGTGACTGTTTCCATGGATAGCAGTGAAATCTCCATGATCATTAATTCTATCAAAGAAGAATGTTTCCGATCAGGAGTAGCAGAAGCTCCTGGTGGATCAAAAGCTCCAAGCATAGATGGAAAGGAAGATTTAGATCTGGCTGAGAAGATGGATATTGCTGTGTCTTACACAGGTGAAGAATTGGACTTTGAGACAGTTGGAGACATCATTGCCATCATTGAGGACAAGGTAAATATTCTTAAAACACCAAAAAAACTTCATGGTACTCTATAGGCCTCTCTTCATCTACTCCTTTGCTCCATTTCTTTGTAGTTTGACAAACTAGTTATCACCAATCCATTCCTGCTTACATAGTACAAGGCCTGTTCATTGGTTCATGGTAAAAATGAACAGAGAACAGACCAGATAGCTCATTGGGTAAAGGCACTTGCTTGCAAACCTAGTGACCTCCAGCGCTCATATGGTGGAAGAAGAAAACTGACTTCTGAAAGTTGTCCTCTGACCTCCCCAAATACACCATGGGCATACACGGGCCTGTTTGCTCTCATGCAAATAAACAGATTTGTTTTTTTGGGTTTTTTTTTTTTTTTTAACTACCTAACTCAGGACAAACAAAACAGATGATGTGATCTTCTTTCTGTGATCTTAACAATTCATTTATTATGAGACAGGTAGATGATCATCCTGAAGTACTGGATGTGGCAGCCGTGGAAGCAGCATTATCATTTTGTGAAGAAAATGATGATCCTCAATCCCTACCTGGCCCTTGGGAACACCCTATACAGCAGGAGCAAGACAAGCCAGTACCTCTTCCTGCACCAGAGATGACAGTCAAACAAGAGAGGCTGGATTTTGAGGAAGTAGAAAACAAGGGACTCCATGAACTGGTAGATATTAGAGAGTCAGGAGTTGAGATTAAGGTGGAACCTACAGAGCCTGAGCCAGGCATTTCAGGGGCTGAGCTAATAGCTGGAGTTGGTCCAGCCACAAGTATGGAGCCACCAGAACTCAGAAGTCAAGATTTAGATGAAGAACCCAGAAGTACTGCAATTGGAGAGATTTGTGAAGCAGACAGTTCAAGTGGGAAAGGTGATGAGATGCCACTTACAACTGTGAAAACAGAGGTATTTAATAAAATTGAACTGGAAAGGAAGGAGGGGGGTTAAAACTTAAGAAGTGACAGCTTAAACGTTTGCATTCCTGTATCCTGATAGTTTCTTATATCTAAAGCCCATAGGTTGAAATAAGTGCTTATGTACGTATATGTACACTTTTCCAGCTAAGGGGATCATTAAAGTCATATTTCATGAGTAGGACTTACAATTTTTTCTATAGTCGCATCATTAAAGAATCAAAATTTTGTGAGCTATACTAACTTTTTCAGTAGTTAATTAATTTTCCTCCCTCAGGCATCCCCAGAAAGCATGTTGTCTCCATCACATGGCTCAAATCCTATTGAAGATTCGTTAGAGGCAGAGACTCGACACAAGTTTGAAATGTCAGGTAAAGGAGAGGAAATCTGTATTCTAACTAACTTTAAAAAATCATTTGCTTTGGCTTCTTAAGGATTGTGGGTTGTGGGCAAGTAGAGGAGGTAGGACAGGTCAGCATGGAAAGGAGAGCTGCAGGGGATGATTATGTCCATAGGAAGGGGAAAGCTAAGGTGGAAAAATCTTTCAGGTAGTCTTTCTCTCCTCTGCAGACTCATTGAAAGAAGAATCAGGGACTATTTTTGGAAGCCAGATAAAGGTATTTCAGAATTTTCTTTATTACTCTTGCCACGTGATTAGATTTTCCTATAGTACTCCCTTTCTAATAAATTTTAGTAAATTCACGTCTTTTTTTCTGAGATGAGACTGGTAAGGAGTTGCATGGGGAAAGATAGAGTGAACAATTTGTTCTAGTGGGAGTACTATAGCAACATGCACTTCCTGTATGAAATAGGTTGTAAAGGTCATGTAGTCTTCTATTTGCATACAATGCACAAAGAAGCTTTGAAGCACATAAGAGTGATTTGAAAGAGAGAGATGTCAGGAAGAACATACAGGGAATCAGATCACTAATTGGACTATCCAAAGGTTTATTTTTAGAATTACTAAACTAGTAGTAACAGATTTGAAGTAATGTGATGTGAGCTTGCTCCATCAGGTAAGACATGAAATAAAACTATTTTTGATAACTTTGTACCCAGGATCAGAGTTCCTCTCAAGAGCAAGGGGAAAGAAGGAACGCCTCTTAGCTTAGTCTTAAGTAAGTAGATTTTTTTTTTTTCCTTCCTTTTAAAAAGTTCCTGGGCTTTATTCTTTGTCCAGGTTCTAAATTACTTTACCTCACTTAGTGAGTACCTTAAGTAGAGGGTAGTATAAGTGATAGAGGGCTCAGCCAAGAACAGTGTAAGGCCAGTTCTAGAGCTGATCTAACCCAAAAGACAGATCATATTTAATAATGCTTTGGTGGGTAACTTTACTTTCATTTGTTGACTGTTGAATACTTATCTAAGGATGTCCCAGGTGAGGAGGAGGAAGAAGATGGAGTCAGTGAGGTGGCCAGCCTAGAAGAACCTAAAGAAGAAGATCAAGGAGAAGGCTATTTGTCAGAAATGGATAATGAACCCCCTGTGAGCGAGAGTGATGATGGCTTTAGTATACACAATGCTACATTGCAGTCACACACATTAGCCGACTCTATCCCCAGCAGCCCTGCTTCTTCACAATTGTGAGTATCTGAGATTCTAATTTTTTTAATTTACTTATTTATTTATGAATGACAGGGTCTTATGTAACCCATGTTGAATTTGAACACATGCTGTGTCACTGAAATAACCTTGAACTCCTAATCATTCTTGAATGCTGAGATATAGTCAAATTATTATACACCATAGCCAGCTCTGAGATTATTTATTCCTTTTTTTAAAAAAATGATTTATTTGAGAAAGAAAAAGGGAAAGCACTCATATCATGGCATGTATGTGAAGATTAGAAGACAACTTTCAAAGTTGTTTCTCTCCTGCCATATAGGCTCAAAGGATCAAACTCAGGTGCTAGATGTTTGAATTGGGGCCTTTACCCACTGACTCATCTCACTGAATCTGATATTCTTTCTTTGAGACAAAGACAGTGAAAGTGAAAAAAAGAGAGGATTTCTCTTTTTTTCCCCCAATTGTGTTTCTGTGTGTGTGTGTGTGTGTGTGTGTGTGTGTGTGTATCAAAGGACATTGTGCTCCTTTGGAGGACCAAGGGTGACTTCAGATATCATAGTGGGTTGTTTCTGCCTCCTTCTTGCTTTGCCTTGGGATTTACCAGACTCTTCCCACTAGGACCAGAAGTTCGGGCCACCATTTCTGGCTGGCAGTTTTACATGGGACCTGGGATCAAAACTCAGGATTTTTTGCTTTTGAGACAGAATTTTTTTTAATTATTTTATTATTTATTATTTATTCAATTGTGCGTGTGTGCGCGTGTGCATGTATGTGTGTGGGTGTGTGTAGAACCACGGACAAATTCAGGAACCACCATGGACGCCTCCACCACCTCCTTGTTTACTCTGCCCCGGGATTCACAGGCTCCTCCCTACCAGGACCAGAAATAGAGGCCACCCCCACTTCCTCCCGGCGTCTTTACGGGGGGGGGGGGGGGGGGGGGGGGGGTCTAGGATCCGAACTCAGGACCTTCTGCCTGCAAGGCAGAGGCTTAACCTCTGAGCCACCTCTCCAGCCCCGAGACAGAATTTTTTTTAATCATTCATTTTGTGTGTGTATCAGAGAGCACTGTATCTACCTGTGGTGACTTGGGAATCAACTTGGATTGTTTCTTCCTCCTTTTTGCTTTGCTCTGGGATTTTCCAGAATCCTACTTCCAGAGCCAAAAGTGCAGGCCACCACCATTTCTGCTTGGTGTTTTTACATGGGACCTGGAATCCAAACTCAGGTCCTTCTGCTTGTGAGGCAGAATCTTAACCCCTGAGCCATTTCTCCAGCCCTTTTTTAAATAGTGTTTCTGAACATCGAAACATGGGGCCTTATATATATTACTCAAGCATTCTAGAGCCATACCCCTAGTCTGAATCTTTTTTTTTTTTTCATTTTACTTAATAGTTTCCATTTCTTGGCTTGAAATGAATAGTTTATAAGAAATAATTAGTACATTTGTTTTTTTCTTATGCTTAGAACTTCTGTATCTATTTCAGCTCTGTCTGTAGTGAAGATCAAGAAGCAATTCAGGCACAGAAAATATGGAAGAAAGCTATCATGCTTGTATGGAGAGCTGCAGCAAATCATAGGTGAGCATGCATTTTCTCTTGCGCCTCCTCATTGTTGGCTTAGAAAAATGTTCAAGTATAGGGACTGCTGCTGCTGTAGGTGCTTGGTACTTCAGCTATATAAAATAACTTAACTCCTTTTGTGTTTGGAGAAAAAGTCAGTAACATCTTTTTTTTTTTTTTTTTTTTTGAACAGATATGCCAATGTCTTCCTGCAGCCTGTTACAGATGACATAGCACCAGGCTATCATAGCATTGTACAGAGGTAAGCCATGGTCAATAAGGCATGCTGAATTATAAGTTGTCTAGACTTAAGTGAATTTTTGCTTTGGATAGTAGTTTTAAATGTAAGGTAAATCAAGTTTTCAGCTGGCAATTCCCGTGGCTATGTCGCTACTGTAATCTAAAAAAAAAAAATTAATGCCCCTTTTCTTTTTACATATTATGTGTATGTATATATGCATTTGTGTACATGAGTACAGGAACATGTGTGTCATAGTGCATGAGGACATCAAAGGACAACCTTAGGTGTCAGCCTTCCTTTATTTTTTAAACAGAATCTCTTAATTTTTTTTTCTGCTATATATACCAAACTGGCTGGTTCACAAGTTTCTATTTATTTTCCTGTCTCTGCCTCTCATCTATGCTGAAGTTTCAGACTGGTGTCACTGCATCTGGCTTTACGTGGGTTCTTGGATTTGAAGTCATGTCCTCATGCTTGAATAGCAAGTGCTTTAACCCACTGTCTACCAGATTGATTACCTTTCTTGATACATGTTTTTGGATGATGAATTGGCGTTTGCATCTTGGTAGTTGATACTAGACTATGTGAGCAGATCTACAGAGTGATAATGTATTCAGAGATCCTGGTGAGTTCTCTTCCTGAATCCAGTGCCATTTACCTCTTTTTTCTTTGTTTTTAAGGCCAATGGATTTGTCAACCATTAAGAAAAACATTGAAAATGGACTAATCCGCAGTACAGCTGAATTTCAGCGTGACATTATGCTGATGTTTCAGAATGCTGTAATGTATAATAGCTCAGATCATGATGTCTATCACATGGCAGTAGAAATGCAGCGAGATGTCTTAGAGCAGATCCAGGTACTTTAGAGGTCTTTTTTTTTTCAGCAGTTGAAGTAAAAATACACTGAAAGAAAGAATTCATATTGATGACAAGAAGAGGTGCTATGATTTTTAGTACATATCAGGAACATAGGAAAATAGTACTGTTTTTGTCGAAGTCCTATAGATTTTTTCCTCTGGTTGGTGAAGGAATTCTTATAAAATCTTCTGTATTGGGCAAGTGCACTCAGTTTTCTTTTTAAACTTTGTGTGTGTGTGTGTATCAGAGGGCACTGTGTGTCCCTGTGGAGGACCAAGGGTGATTTCAGGAGTCATCCTGGATTGCTTCTACCTCCTTTTTGCTTTGCTCTTGGATTTCCCAGGCTCTGCCCACCAGGGTCAGAAGTACAGGATGCTGTGGATTCTGCCTGGCATTTTTTACATAGGACCTGGGATCCGAACTTAGGACCTTCTGCTTGTGAGACAGAGACATCTCTCTAGCCCTGCACTCAATTTTCTAAAGGTTCTTGTTTTGCTTTTGTTTTTCACTGCTGGGGATCTAAACCAGATCTTCATACAGATTATATAAATACTCTGCCATTGAGCTTATGTCCCTAGCTTGAAGTTTTTTGTTTGTTAGATTTATTACAGGGTGTCATGTGTGCTAGTTAACTTCTTTTTCTGCCACTAATTATACACTATAGCCCTTTGAAATTGTAGAAAGAGAAAGTGTATGTATATATATGGGTTTGGATGGTATGTGCATATGGAGGCTAGAGGTTCATCTTGGGTATCTTCTTCAATTGCTTTCCACCTTATTTTTAATATTTTGAGAGCAAGAGAGAGAACATGCATGTATGCCATGGTGCACTGGTGGAAGTCAGAGGATGACTTTCAGACGTTAGTTCTCTTCTTTCATCTTGTATGTAGGCTTCTGAGGATTAAACAGGTTTGTGAGCAGCCGCCTTACCCACTGAACCATCTCTGCAATCCACCCACTTTACTTTTGAGATAGTCTCTCGCTAAAGTTGGCTTGGCTGGTAGGTCAGTGAGCTTTAAGGATCCTCCTGTCTCAAAATCCCAACACCTTCTACCTCATGCTGTTGTTATAGGTATGCACTGTCAGGCCCAGTTTTTCATGAGTACTGAAATCCAAACCCAGGTCCTTGTACTCGCACAGCAAGCTCTTTACTGACCAAGACATCTCCTTGACCCTTTTTGTTTTTGTCTTTGATATAAGATAAGGTTTCATTTATCCTAGGGTGACTGAATCCTGACCCTCCCAACTCTATCTCCTGAGTGCTGGATTTATAGTCGTATAACACCACACTAGTCTTGTTCAGTACTAAGGACTGAATCAAGGTCTTTGTACATGCCAAGCAAATACTCTAGCCCCCTTTGAAGTTTTTCACTTAAGTGTATGTATATTTGTGTTAATTTTGCATGTGTGTATAGAAGAGGGCACTTGAGTGTGTGTGCCTATGGAGGCCTAAGGGTGACATCAGGAATTGCTTCATTGCTCTATCTCCTTATTGCTTTGCTCTGGGGTATCCCAGATCCTACCTTCCAGGGCTGGAAGTGTAGGCTACTGCTATTTGTACCTCCCCTTTTTGGGGGGGTGCCTGTTTGTGTGTGTGTGTGTGTATGTATGTATGTTTAGAAGAGGACACTGTGTTTGCCTGTGGAAGCCCAAGAGTGACTTCAGGAATCATCTTGGATTGTTCTAACTTCTTTTGGCTTTGTTCTGTGATTTCTCAGGCTCCACCTTCCAAAGTCGGAAAGGCAGAGTCTCTCCATTTCTTCCTGGTGTTTTTACATGGGATTCAGGATCTGAACTCGGGTCCTTCTGCTTGAGAGGCAGAGGCTTAACCCCTGAACCATCTCTCTAGCTTAACACTTTAGAATTACGTCATGTACTTGGTACATTTACCAAATCCAAAGAGTTTCTAATCCCTTTTCATCACAAATAGGCTATCTTTTTCCTGTAGTTCTGTTACCAAGCACTCTTTATGGTATTGACTCTGAAGTAATATTATGTATTTGCTAAGTCTGTCAGGTTACTTGAATTGCCAAATACTCTTTGGTTTATTTTATGTAAGAGCTGTTTGGCATTTTCAAATTCTTTGGGGTGATTATTACAACTAGAATTAAATAAGCCAAAAAAGTATGTAAGTAGAAAGATACTATGCAAAATTCTATTTTCAAAGCCTAGAATGTATAGAATCTTTCCTGCTGGTTCAGGTCTCTATGGTCAATCTTACTACTTCTCCCCACAGCAATTCTTGGCCACACAGTTGATTATGCAAACATCAGAGTCTGGGATCAGTGCTAAAAGCCTTCGAGGGAGGGATTCTACTCGAAAACAAGATGCTTCAGAGAAGGTAAGGAGACAAAAAAAGAGCCTGTTTGCTAGTGTTCTAGTACTGAAAATCTAAAGCAGCCAAAAGATCTTTTGTATTCCTTAATATTATCAAACTTCTACATTCCAATAATATACACATAGATTTTAGAATTGTGGTAGGTTGTTCCCATCTAACTGTTGAAGAAACCTGCTATGACTGATAAGGCCCAGTTACTGTAAAAAATTTGAGCTTATGGAGTAAAGTTACTAATTTCTTTGGGAGAGCACTCTCACAATAGGGAAAATCCATCAGGTTCTGATCTAGAATTGTAATAGCAAGATTGCTTTTGGGTCTCTCTTTTTCTTATTCTTGAGTTTTAAAATTTTGTCTTTGTATGTGCTTATGTCTCTATCCTTGTGGGTCCAGGGTGCTTGTGGCTGAGAGTTTCTGTGGAACCTGATCAGTGTTTGTTTGTCCTTTAACAGGACAGTGTCCCCATGGGCTCTCCTGCCTTCCTTCTCTCTCTCTTTGTAAGTATTGAATGGCTGCAAGGGTTGGTATTGCCAGTAAGATTCTCAGCTTCTGCTAGGGATGGGTGACAGGGAAATCCAACATGCAAATTGTGTCAATGTCTCGAAATTCTTTTTATTCAGATTATTGGATAAGAAACTCTTTACTTCCGCATTCCTGTCTTTTTGCATGTGTGTGTGTGTGGGGGTTGGCTGGGCAGGGACTTTTTATGAGATCAACAGGATAACATATGGGATATTTTTGGAGTAAAAGGTCTAGGATGCACCTGCTTCTTGTTTCTTGGTTCTATTTTTACCATTCTTTACTTAAAAATGGAAAATTACTTAGCAGCAGCTAAGCTGTCTAACAGTGTTCCTCATGCTGGCAGATTAATTTAGCACAAGGTTTATTTCATTTTCTCCTAAGTTGCAAGACTAACGCTTGATGTATAAACCTTTAGTACAATTAAACTGAAGATCTCAGTAGTAACTGGTGGAATTTTGGGTAACCTTAATAGACCTAGTCTTTACTTCATGAATGAAATGACTATATTGTTCATTTTGGAGTACTGAAAGGAGACATTGGGCTAAAAAACCTGAGGTCATCAGATAATTGTTTGGGGCCTTATATTTCTTATCTGTGTAGTAGAAGTAACAGTGAGACAGAAGGATTCTCACAAGATGAAGAGTTGTCTGTTCTATGGTGTTGAGACCCTGTCAAAACAAACAAACCAAAAAAAGAGGTGGGAGACAAATAATGAGATTGAAATACCTGTCCAGCCTACCTCACAGAGATATTGCAAGGATAAATTAAGTTATGGAACAGACTTGGGAGAAAAAATTAAAGTGTTACACAAATACAAGGTGTTATTTTATTCTTTCTGTTGCCTATTGGCAACGTAGGTTTCTAGGTACTAAAAATTATAGAGTCCTTGTATTATTAAAAATGTAAGAATGGTCCAGCCCAGCAAAATTGTTCAGTAGTTCATATTGCTTATAGACTCCTCGTCATGTACTGCAAACAGAACACTATGATCTCCATTCTTTCTTATTGGCCTGCAACAGTGACTCTGGATCTCAAGCGAGTGTCTGGCTATTACAAAACTGGTTAATAGGATCTTTATCTATTGAAGACAGCAAAGTATTGCACAAGAGGAAGGAGCTGGGCTGCAGGGAGAGAGCAGCAGATGGAAAGAAGCCTGATTGTCCTGATCTCATGGAAAACAACTGTCAGGAGGTGCTAGGGAACTAGTGCCAGGGTCAGTCTGCAGGAAAGGCCTTTCTTATAGGGACCAACAGCTGGACAGGTATGTTAGCCAAGAACCTCACTATCACTGCCCTTTTTGCCTCTTCTACCTTTCATTTACTTTTCTCATTCCTTTGTACACAATTTGGGCCTGGGTGGGACAACTAATAGTCATTCTGTGGGACCCCAAGTCAATTCCAATGTCCTCTGTGATGGACATGAGGAAGATACTCTGTCTTAACATTTCCAGTCACAAAATAGTAGGTGTTCTCTTAGCTAGTCTGTGGGAACACAGACGGTACCTCCTGCCCCATCCCTTTGGCATTCTCTGCTGATAGTTTATTCTCCCCTAGAAATCAAATTCCCAACATTCTTGTTATATTTTGTCTCTTACCTACTAACTAACCATTCATATCCCTTTTCTTTTCTGCTGTTGCCTAGGATGGGGGAACCAGAGGTCGCCGCTGTGCCATTGAAGCAGATATGAAAATGAAAAAATGAAGACTCAAGTGTCCTCTGTGAGCTGAACCTGAAATAGAAGTAGACATGATAGAACTTGGGCTCCCGAGCTCGGTTCCACACTTGATCTGAGCCAAAAGGCTGAGAAGCAATGTGGGTCCAGAAGTAGGCGTTACAGAAGAGGAGGTGCCTGGGCCAAATAACATGGGCTGAGAAAATCTCTTTCAGAGAATTGGAATAGCGCAGTTGCCTGTTTTAGGGCAAAAGTCATGGGCTGCATTAATGCCCTCATGTGTAGCTAGCAGATTGTAGCTAATTTGTACCGTCTTGTGAAGTGTACAGTTTTTTTTTAAAAAAAAAGAATAAACCTGTGAAGTGTGTGCATACAGTAAACAAAAAGAAAATTCTGGTTTTTGGTGTATTCTGTGTGTGTGTGATACCTTGTTTGTGGGAATGGGATTTTTAGAGTTGAAAAATGATCCTATGAGCTGTCTGCTATACTTGAGGTAACATTAAATTCATAAGTATCAAGTTATGCATAAGAACTATTCACCCCTTGAATGTTTGAAAGAGTTTCAGATTTTCAGAATTCTGTTCATGTTATTGCTTAAAGATTAGCACATGGGCATATGTTATTGACCTTTGTGTCAATAATATTTGTCTTACTAAACACTGTCTTTGAACTTGGCATTGCTTATTTTTTTTAATGTTGCATATATGCATATAGTGAAATTATAATATTATTCACCCTTTAATCCCAAATCCCCCCCTTTTCCCCTTAACAATCCTTTATCTCTCCTGCCAGACTACCTCCTATTTTCAAATTTTATTCACTTGCGTGGCCCACTGTTTCATTTACTTTGTCTTTGATGACATATGCCTGATATGATTCATGCTTTTAAATATCATAGATCACTGGGTATACCATTGAGGAAAGCATCTTCCTTTTCTTCCCTGTCAGCAGTAGTCCTTAGTTTCTTGGGAGGGTGGGATGAAGCTGCTTCAGATCTTTCCCCTTTCCTGGTGACATGTCAATAGGGCAGTTCCCATGCAATTCTTATGAAAGTACACATATTTGTCATGGAATCATGTATATTACAGTCCAGGAGATGTCTGGTCCACCACTATTCTATTTCAGGTTCTTAGAATTTCACTGCCCCTCTTCCTTGATGTTCCCTGAACCTTGGGGTGGAGGTGGGTCTTAGATTCTCAAAAGCAGCCCAAAGGCACTTTCTGCATTTGGATGAGTTGTGCTTTTATGTAGTTAAACACCTGTTGCAGAAAGAGGCTTCAAGGTTTGAGTGCTGTGTGTTCTTCCAATGTATGGATCTAATAATAAGTGTTAAAAGGCAGTTTGATGTAGTGTCTTCATAACTAAACATTCATAGCCCACTTTTCCCCTGGGACCTATGTCCACCTCTTTCATTTCATAGGTTCTTGTTCTACTTTATAGAAATAGGAATGTGTTCTTTCTGACAAGTGGGTCCTAGATCTGATCCGAAAGCTGTTGGTTGTCTCCTTGATATTCATGCCACCATTACACTATTGGTCACCTGTTGCCATGGTGATTGTTATTGCAATTTGCAGATTTTGATTGTTGTTCCTTGGTAGCTTCATAATACTCTCTGGTACTTTGCAAGCTATCCAACAAGGAGGAAGCTTCCAGACTAGTTCCAGCAGTGTTTTTGGTCCATGTCCTGTGATACATAAGTGTTGCATCTTCAGTAATACGGTCTTACTGTTGGTTTCTGAAGGGCAACCAAAACCAAAAGATTATACTGTTTGGGAGTGGGGAGGGGCGCTTTGAGACCTCTCTGATCAACAACTCATGAAGTATCACATACCTGTTACTTCTAGCATTGTTTAATTTGCCTCTGAATTCTAGGTGGAGCATCCCAGGGGCATTTTTTTTGTTTCACCCTATCTTCCTATTTCTGCCCCTTTGCACAGGAACTGTCCATTCTTGCTCTTTTATAAAACTGTTTTTTTTTTTACATATTAATATCATAGAAGGTTGCTGTCTGGTTGTGTCCCGTATTCTCAGGGCTATTCTATTCCTCAATGCCTCCTACTTGGGGGAGATGAAGGGATGAGAATCCCTTCATTCCCCCCCCCTTAAGTATTTTCTCCCATTATTTTCTCATCCTGCCATTTGTGGTATCCATGATTTCCTACAAAGTCTTCACCCAAACCTTCCCTCATCTCCCTCTCACTTATTGGTCTCTTTCAAGTTTTCTGATTGTACAGAAATTCCAAGCCAATACTTCAGTCAAGAGTTTAATCCTGGCATCTGAGTATAGGAAAGAACATGCAGCATTTGTTTTGCTGTGTCTGTGTCCAGCAAATTCCATAATGTCATCCTTCCTGGATGAATGAATAGTATTCTATTGTGTAAGTACCACAGTTATTACCTATTCCTCTGTTGATGGGCATGTTGACTAATTCCTTTTTCTTGCTATTGCCAATAGAACTGCAATGAACATGGATAAACAAGTGTCTTTGTAATAAGATGTAGGAGTCCTTTGGGAATATTTCCAGAAGTGGAATAGCCCCGTCATACGATAGTTCCATTTTTAGTTTTCTGAGGAACCTCCACATTCCCAAAGTGGCTGTACCAGTTTAACTCCCATCAGCAATGAATAAGTTCACTTTTCTTTTTTTTTTTTTTATAACTTTTTTATTATTATTTCCGCTCATACAAACTTAATAGGTAGACCAGTTCCCTCCCCCATAAGTTCACTTTTCTCCCACATCATTTGTTGTTTGTGTTTTTGATATTAGCTATTCTGACTGGGGTAAGATCATATCTCAGGGTAGTTTTAATTTGCATTTTTCTGATGACGGAGGAAGTTGAGCGGTTTTAAAGATATTTTACATTTGAATTTCTTTTTGTGAGAAGTGCCTTTTTAGTTCTAGGTCCCATTTTTTTTAATTTGAATGTTTTGCTTTCTTGGTGTTTAGTTTTTTGAGTTCTTTATATACTCTGGAAATTAATTCTTTGATTACTGCTAATTTACCTATTTGCTAAATTTGCTATTTTTTGGCGTTTAGTTTTTTGAGTTCTTTGTATATGCTAGAGATTAATCCTTTGTTCAATTTATAGCTAGCAAAGATTTTCTTTCATTCTGTGGTTGCCTTTTTTGCTTGTTTCTACAATTAAAACTTTTGTATAGTTTTCTTGTGTTTTGAAGATTAGCTAACTTTGGAATTCAAAATCCTCCAGTCTCAGCCTTGCAAATAACTGGAATTTTAGGTGTATGCTACCTTGACAGGCTGAGAATGCTTCTTGTTTGAGAGTTTAAGTTACCAAATCTTTGGACTGGGAATGATTTGTAAGGGGCCTTGCACTTCCTAACTAATTAACAAATTTATCATCTGAAAACAGCTTGGTGTCTCATGCCTGTAATTTCAGCACTTGAAAGGCTGAGGTAAGATGATGGCTGAGTTTGAAGCTAGCCTGGACTACAGAGTTTTGGCTTTAAAGAGGTGTTTGTTTAGATTCTAAAGCCAAAGCGTTGAACTCTAAACCTAAACTATTAGTAAATAGTTGAAATTTTGAATTTTTCTTTTTTAAATTCCTTTTTAAATTAAAAAGAACAATAGAGCTTTTTTTTACTGTTTACATCTTGAGGAGGAAAATAAATTTAAGAAGGGTGCTTAGAAGTCACAGGTCTTTTTATCTTAAATGTAACCATTTGTGAAATTTGGGGGCTGGGGATGTAGCTCAGTTTTGTCTAGCATGAAGGAAGCCCTGGATTCAATCTTTAGCACAACACAAACTTGTTACACACCTAGACTCCCAGCACTCAGGAAACAGAAACAGGATCAGAAATTCAAGGTCTCCATTGATACACAGTTTGAGGACAACCTGAGATGTAATAACATGTCTCAAAAAAAAAAAAGTAAATCTTTGAGATCATAGAATAGAATTCAGTTAGTCCCAGAGTTAGAAAATGAAATACAATACAGGCTCAAAGTAGTCTACAAACTGACAATATTGTAAGCATTAAAACACTAATAGTAGAAAAAGTTTATGAAAAATAAACATTAAAGGACATAAATTTGGGGCAAAGTGATGGATAATACAAGATATAGGCATCTGTAGTGAGGGGAAAAGCCATAATTAGGGATCACGCTAAGAAATAGTGAAGTACAGACAGCAATTAAGAGGATAAAAAGAATAAGAGGAGGGGGTGGCGCCTGTCCCTCATAGCTCTCTAAGTTGAGTCCATGAGTTCTTTTCCAGCTCTTTGCCTCTCATGGATTCCATGCCCAGAATTACCTCAAATTTTTCTGATCCTCTTTCCTCCACCTTCCAAGTGCTTGGATTAGAAATAAAAGCGTTTCTTTGAGACAGGTCTTGCTATGGCCCCAGACTCAAAATCTTCGGTTACAGCTGCACTTCTGGCTGGGATTATAGGCTTGTGTCACACCACCTACATTCTCTTATTCTTTTTTCTTTTTCTTTTTTTTTTTTTAAGATTAAGGTAGAGTTTATTAGAGGAAAGAAAGAGATGTGGAGTGCCAAGAGGGACTAGGATAAAGGGCAAGGAATTAGAAAAGAACTCGTGGACTTCAGACTTGGAGAGCCATGAGGGGCAGGTGCCACTGCGCCCCCCCCCCCACCTTATTATTTTTACTTCTTGAGGTAATTCTGAGTAATCTAGAAGTTCATGAGTTCAAGGCCAATGTAGGCTATCAAGGGGGATTCTGTCACAACAAAAAAGTAATAAGCAAAAACAGAATAAAGCTGACACTTCAAAACACATACACCTCTCTAAAAGAATTTTTAGTAACGAAATAAAAATCAAGAATAGAAGAAAAGCTTTATTGAAAATTGAAGCCTGGTGCTAGGGATGTAGCTCAGTGGATAACAGTGCTTACCTAGCATGCATGAAAATCTGGGTTCCATCCCTACTACCAAATAAAAATAGAAGCAGTAGTGGTGGATGCCTGTAACCCTAGCCCTAGGGAAGTGGGGGCAGGGAGGTCAAAAGTTGATTATCATCCCTTATGTAGGAGTTCGGGACTTTTGCTGCTTGACACCAGTTTCAAAAGGGGGAGGGTGATGGTCAGGGAGACAGCTCAATGGATAAAGCACTTGCTTGCAATCTGAAGAGCTGAATTCAATCCCCCGAAGCCTCCATGGTGGGGGGGGGATTGACTTCCAGACATTATCCTTCGACCACTCATGCACCATGGTATGTTCTCTCTCTTCATCCCTCCCTCTCTAATAATTTTCTTAAGTATAGTCATATGTGGTATTTTACACCTATAATCTCACTACTTGGGAGGCTGAGGCAAGAGGGTTATTGTGAGTTTGAGGTTATCCTGAGTTACAGGACTAAAGAGTGAACCCCTGGGCCACCCTGGCTCCCTCCAAAAGAAAAAGAAAAAGGAAAAAGAAAGCCAGGATAGGGAAGTATAATGAGACAAGATGATTTTAAAACTCGGTGTTGGGTCGGTGAGATAGCTCAGCTGATAATGCACCTGCCTGTAAACCTGGTGACCTGAGTTCAATCCCTGGAAGCCCACATGATAGAAAGAAAAAACTGATTTCAGAAAGTTGTCTTCTGACTTTCATCCATATACCACAGACATGTTTCTGTCTGTCTCTGTATCTCTCTCCCTTTCCTCTTGTAAATAAAAGATAATAAATTTAGTATTTCCAGCTTGGCTAGCTGGCTCAGCAGTTAGGGCATTTGTGCACAGAATTAACCTGCGTTCAATCACAGGAATCCACATGGTGGGAGGTGAGAACCAACTTCTGAAAGCTGTCACTGACCTCCCCATTCATACTGTGGTTTGTTACACTTATGCCTTTTCTCTCTAATAAAATGTTTAAAAGAAAAAAAACAACCCAAGTGTTTCAGTTTTTACTGTAAATGATAGTAAATAGGACCGAAAGGTCATCAAAGGTAACCTTACGGTGTTTGAGAAATGAATGTTAATAATAGATTGAAGATGTATAAATATCCAGGAAAATAGCTCTTTTTCCCTTTAAGGCCTTGTAGTTGAGTTTATGGATGATAATGTGATAGAAGTCTGTTAAGCTACCTATGCTCAATTCTTCATTTGAGTTCATAGTATGAAGAAATCCAAATAAAAAAGCATTCACATGCAGTTTTTTTCAAAATACAAATTATTTAATCTAATGAATATCTCATTTTAACTGGTCTTCACTTCTTAGTGGATAGAAACTTCTACTGAACTTAGAAGATGGAGATAAATTAGGAATGTTGATTTGAACAAATTTTGTTTTTATTTTGACAAATTAAGTGCATTTTTTCCTGTTTTGTTTTTTTTTTTAACAGATGGGTTGTGAATGGGTTTGGTTGGATTCTGAACACGACTATCCCAATGACTCTGAGTTGAGCAACGACTACAGGTCCCTCTTCGGTTCTTGGGATTCCAGTCTGGATCTTGATGTGGGCAGCTGGAAAGAAACTGAGGATCCAGATCCAGAGACTGAGGAACTAGAGGAAAGCAGCACAGGGAGAGAACCCAGTGAGCTCCTTGTGGAAGATGGAGTGAGTGAGGAATCTCAGGAAGAAGCAAAGCAAATCAGTCACCACCAGAACCTCCTCCAATTTCTCTCTGAGGTAATGGTGAAGCTGATACTGTCGAGGCTGAAGGGACTACACCTTTTGTTTTGTTTTGTGACAGAATCTGGTAACCTAGCCCAGTAACTCATGATCCTCCTGCCTCCACTTCCTAAGGACTGGGAATTACAGGTGTGTGCCACCAAGACCTTCCAGACTGTTCTGCCAGATGCTTCCTCTTACATGCTTCTACTTCTCTTAATATTGTTTGATAAAATATAGGCTCCACAGTGACTGATTGTTGTGTCTGCACACTTGGTGCTGATATAGAATAGCCACTAAATATGCAGTTTATGACTGAATGTTGTAAAACATTCAGTTTATGGTTCTAAATCCTAGGAAATATGTTTTTTTTCTATGCAAGACTGACTTGTGAGTATCATTTGCAATTCATTCAAGTATCATTCAAGTATCAAGGGCTAAGGACCAGAGTAAATTTGGAATGATTGAACACATTTAAGAGAATATAGGTCAAGATCAGATGCATCCAGTTCAAATATTGCCATGTCTCTGTAGTATCTGTAGTAGTCAAAAATTAATTGATTAAAGTTGACACTTGGGATGAAAAATTACAACATAATCTGAAAGAGGCAAAAGCTGTGTCTATATTGCTCACTCTGACACCCTCAGCAACTAACTCTATGCCTTGTACATATTTGATTAATTTAAATGATTGATTGGATTAATCCTATTAGTCAGTTTAGACTTAGACACAATGACAGTGGAAGCAGTTGGCATGGATGATGATCTCCATTGCATTTTTTATTCATCTAATAGTAACCTTGGATTGCAGGTAGCTTATTTAATGGAGTCATTATGCATTAGCAACAAAGAATCAAGTGAAAGCTGTTGCTCTCAGTCTGGTACCAGGTAACAAGAAGGAAGGGAAATTGAAACTACTGAAGTAGAAGAGGAGCCCTGCAGAAAGACTGAAGAGCTTTTAGCTAAGGCAGACTCTTTAGTAGCTGAAAAGAAACTATTAGGAGACTACCAAAAGCCAAAGCTAGCTTCAGCCTTCTCAGATATTTGTGTAGTTCAGAGGCTTCCTACAGAGAGTGAAGAGGTAAGCAAAAGATCAGTATGTTTAAAGCACATAGCCTAACAATTCCAGTTTTAGCTGTATGATCTGAGGCATATTACCAAACACTTAGAATATATGTACATTTTCTCTGGTATGAACAAATTATAGTGCTCTAATTTGTAGATTTATTGTGAGTTTAAGTTGATAATAAAGCCAAACATGCTGGCACATTCCTGTAATAACAGCACTTGGGAGACAAAGGCAGGAGAATCAGAAGTTAAAGCCCATTTTGGCACATAGGTAATTCAAGTTCAAGGTCAGACTGTGACACCCTGTCTCACAAACAAAGTGGCAACAAAGCTCAGCAGGTAAGGTGCCTGTTTGCAAACCTGGTGAGTTGCATTTTGATCCTTGGAAGTCCATGTGGTGGAAGGAAAGAACTGACTTTTGAAAGCTGTCATCTGACAACCTCCACCCATACACCATGGCATGCATATGCTGTATCTGTCTCTCTGTCTCTCTGTCTGTCTGTCTGTCTGTCTTCTGTCTGTCTGTCTATCTATCTATCTAATCTATCTATCTATGTATTTATCTATCTCAATCTCACACATACCTTTTCAATTTCTTTCGAATAATAAATTTTGTGTGTGTGTGTGTGTTTGTGTGTATACTTTTTTTTAAAGAAAAAGTTGGAGATGAGCTCAGCTGGTAGAATGCTTACCTAACTAACATTCAGGAATCCCTGGATTTGATCCCTAGCACTGATAAATAGGGCATGATGGTGCACACTTATAAAGGCAGAGGATTAGAAGTTCAAGGTCATCCTCAGCTATATAGTAATCTTAAGTCTAGCCTGAGATACATGAGGCTTTGTTTCAAACAAACAAAAAGGAGATACTATCAGTGTGGCTTAGTGATGTACACAAGCAATCCAACTATTCAGAAGGCTGAGTGAGAGGATCAATTGAACCTTTGAGTTTGAGAACAGCCTAGGCAACATAGAAAGACCTGCCTCAAAAATGAATGAATAACTAACTAGAGTTGTCAAGAGGGCTCAGCAGGTAAAAGTGCTTGTTGTGCAAGTCTGACAAGTTGAGTTCAATTCACTGAACCCACATAAATGTGGATAGAAGAACTGACTCCACAAAGTTGTCGTCTGACATACATATTTGTGCCATGGAATATGTGTGCTTGCACTCACAAATCATGCACAAAGTAATAAATAAAAATTAAAAAATAAAAAACAGGAAATTTTCTGTAAAATTTCTTCCTTCCCTCCTTTCTTTCCTCCTTCCTCCCTCCCTCCTTCCTTCCATTTTTACTATTCTGGAGATTGAACCCAGGACTTCTTACAAGCTAAGCAACCACTGAACTATACAACCCTGGTTTCTTTTTATTTAGTCAGCTTGGTTGTCTTTTTTATTATTATTTATTCAATTGTGCGTGTATGCATGTGTGCATGTGTGCGCATGTGTGTATGTATTTGTGTGTATGTATGTGTGTGTGTAGAACCACGGACGAATTCGGGAACCACCATGGACCGTCTCCACTTCCTCCTTGTTTACTCTGCCCCAGGATTCACAGGCTTTGCCCTACCAGGACCAGAAACGCAGGCCGCCCATTACATGGGGTCTAGGATCCAAACTCAGGCAAGGCAGAGGCTTAACCCCTGAGCCACCTCTCCAGCCCCAGCTTGGTTGTCTTATACCCAGCTACAAGCCCTCTTATTTACATTTCTCAAATGTTCCCATCCTTGCCATTTTAATCCTAACCTTTGTTTTAACCGTAACATAAACAATAAAAATTAAAATCTCATCATCAATATTACCTAGTTAGCTAACTCTAAGATTACAGATGATATTGATCATTGTTTTATAGAGTTCAACATCCAACTTAGAATTGAGTAAATACTGCTTTATTTTGAGGGATGAGGCAAAGTAAAAATTTTCCAGGATGATTATTACTAAAAATTCTTTGACAAATCTAATTAGGTCAACTTTTTTAATTTATAAAACTGCCCTCTTCTCCCCTTTTTTAAAATTTTGTGTGTGTGTGTACACACGAGGGCACATGAATGTCTGTGGAACCCGAAGAGTGGCATCAGGAATCATCCTAGGTTGCTTTACCTCCTTATTGCTTTGCTCTGTGGTTTCCCAGAGCTCTGACTTCCAGAGCTGGAATTCCAAGCCATATCCTCCTGGTATTTTGCATGGGACCTTGGGATTTGAATTCAGGTCCTTCTGCTTGTGAGGCAAAGACTTTAACCCCTGAACCATCTAGCCAGCCTTGGGACCTTTCCTCATCTTAAGGTTTGCCTTCATTTGCTTTGTGTAAATAAAATTACGATGAAGATAGTAAGCCTCTTTCTAAAATTTTCTATATGTCTTGGAATTCCTAGGGAGAGGCTCAACAAGACTACAAGGAGGAGGACCAGGATGAAGAGTTTGTTTCAGACATGGAAGACCAGCCCCGTTCAGGTGACTGTGAGGATGGCATCCGCCTTCAAGAAACTCCCTTGGTGGATATTCTTTACAACTGTGCCAACTCCTCTCAACTGTAAGTATAGGACCGGGGGTATAGCTGAGTTGTAGAGTTGTTTGTGTAGCATACACAAGGCCAAGGGTTAATCCCCAGCACTAAAAAATATCTAAGTATAGATCTTTATCCAAAGATATTAAGATTCACACTTTTACTTTCTACTATTGATGACTATTTGAATTTGTTGCCTTAAAATTAATTATTTTTCTAAAGGGGGGAAGGGCCCAGCAAGATGACTCACTCAGTAAAGGTACTTGCATGCAAACCTAGCAATGACAGAAGGACAGAAAACTGGTTTCTGAAAACTGCCCCCTAACTCCTGGCGTGTGTGTGACTGTTTTTCTCTTTCTCTCTCTCAAATAAAAAAATTCTAATTATTTTAAAAAAGGAAATTAGAGTTGGAAAACATTCAGGATTAAGTAATTTTTTAGCAAGGTCCTCATTATATGCCAGGTTAGCCTAACCTATTTGGCTCATTAAATATATATATATATTTGCATGTGTGCTTGTGTGTGTATGTGTCTGTGTATATCAGAGAACACTGTGTGTGCCTGTGGAGACCCAAGGGTGACTTTAGGAATCATCCTGATTGCACTATTTCCTCTTTGCTTTGCTTTGGAGTTTTCCAGGCTCTACCTCTCAGGACCAGAAGTACAGACTGCTGCCACCTGATATTTTTTACATAGAATCCAGGATCCAAACTCAGGACCTTCTGCTTGCAAGGCAGAGGTCCAACCTCCAAGCCATCTCTCCAGCATATAATTTTAACATCATATAAATAGAGTTCTATAATACCCTTTTATTACAAAATAAACTTGTTTTATCAATATTTAGAGTCTCTTTCAGGGATGTAGCTCAGTGATAGAATACCTGATAGCATGTGCAAGTCCCTAGGTTCAATCTCTAGCACTACCCATCCACTAAAAAAAAAAAAAGACTCTCTTTTACAAATAATATTCTGCAATTACTAGCTTCATTTATTTAGGAAATATTGTTAAGTAAAATTGTTCCTTCTATCTTTATACAAAGTAGAATTCTTTTAAAACTACTGAAACGAGGGCTGAAGAGATGGCTCAGGGGTTAAGCCTCTACCTCCCAAGCAAAAAGGTCCTGAGATGAGATCCCAAGTCCCACATAAAAATGAAGCAGCAGACTGCACTTCCAGCCCTGGTAGATGGAGCCTAGGAAATCCCAGAATGAAGCAAAAAGGAGGTAGAAACAATCCAGGATGATTCCTGAAATCACCCTTGATCCTCCACAGGGACACACAGTATCCTCTCTCTGTCTGTCTTTTTGTCTCTCTGCCTCTCTGTCTCTCTCTGTTTCTGTCTCTGTCTCTGTCTCTCTCTCTCACACATACACACTCTATAAATAATTAAAAAAAAACAACTACTGAAACCTGTCCAGAAGTGGTGGCACGTGCCTATAATCCTAGCACGTGAGAGGCAGAGATAGAAGGTTTGAGGCTGTTATGGTCTGCTTAGTGTTTTCTTGACAGCCACAGCTAGAGAATGATCCCAACATACTTGGAGACCATGACAGAACTCACAAGTTGCAGGCCCAGCTTGAGTTCCAAAACGTAAAATAAATAAAAATAAATAGAAAAAAGAAAGAAAGGAAGAAAGGAAGGAAGGAAGGAAGAAGGAGGGAAGGAAGGAAGAAAATCAGTAGTAGGAATTAAATCTAGATATCTTGATTGGTTGGTTGGATTTTTATTTTTGTTGTCTATATGTGAATATGGTATGTGTGCTCATGGAATTCAAAGGAAGGTATCCATATCCTTTCCACTGTATTCTTTTTGAGGCAGGGTCTTTCCCTGACCAGGTAGGAAGCCAGTAAGCCCATACCCTGCTTGCTACAGCAGTGCCAGTAACTGAGTGTCAGTTCTTCATGCTTTAGGAGCAAGTGTATTTAATACCTAGTCATTTCTCCAACCCTATTTGAGTTTTGAGAAAAATCTCAGGTAGCCTAGGCTGGCCTAGAATTTGCTGTGTAGCCAAGGATGGCTTTGAGCTAGAGTGAAACCCTGTCTCAACCAACAGCAAAAATCCCTGGGCCTGGAGTAGAGATGGAGCTCAGTGGTAGAGTTCTTGCCTAGTTCGCTAAGTCAAGGCTTTGCAGGCCAGCACTGGAAAACAAAAACAGGCATGCTCCAGGCTCTTGTTTGGCTCCTCCCTTAGTCTGTACTGATCAGAGGCAAGGTGAGAAGAAATAGAACCTTTAGAGAAGTACTCCTTGTCTGCAGGCACTATCTGTCCCCTTGCTTATACTTTTACTTACAACTGCTTACATTCATTTCCATGTAGGTGAAAATGAAGGTAAGAAAGAAACTTTCCCTCCTTCCTCCCTCCCTTCTTCCTCCTTCCCACTTTTATCCCTCCCTCCTTTCCTCTTTTCCTTCCTTTCTTTATCTTTCATCCTGCTGTGTGTGAGTTTAAAAAAGGTTAATATTATAAGATCTGGGCAGAAAATAAAACAGGTTTACAAGAGCACCCCTCTATGTCTGGTTTATTGCCTTCTCCTTGGGGAGTAGTCTAGGCACTTTGACAGCTCTTGGAGTGACTGTAATCACGGTGTGAGGCCCCTCTCAGATGAGTTTTTGCTGAAGATGAAGGAAATCCAGGAACTGGATGTAACTAGTAACACCAAAATATGTCACCTGGATCTCCTTTTGATCTCCCCTCGACTCCTAGGTCTGCAGGAACAGGATCCCGTGAAAGAAGCGGGAGGAATGGGGAAGTGTGCCCAACGTCCATAGGTGGCGCTGTTGCTTTGTGAGCACGTGGAGAAACTGAAGTCCAGCATTGTGGTCACCTGTTGTGTCCTCAGAGGAGCTCCTTTAATGTCCCTTCATGGTAGCCACATGTTACTGGAGAAATAGGGGTTCCCTTTGGATTCTTACTCTCGTTAATAAAAGAGTTTAAAAAGCAGATTCAAAAGGAAGCTTGAGAACCATTTTATTAGCGTTTGAGAGAAAAATTACAGGGCAGGTAAGCCATCAGTCTTGGCAGCTGTGGGATGGAAAGAGAGATAAAAGAGGAAGAGAGAAAAATCATGCCTTTTGAATTCGGGTTCAATGAAAACTGGCATGGTCAGTTATAGAGGTCAGCTTACTGGAAGGTGTACATGCGTGCCTATACTTTGGAGAATGATAAGAAAGCCAGAGTGTCAGGGAAGAAAGGTATGCTTAGTTTTTTGACAATATCGAGAGAGAGAGAGAAGGAAAAAGAAGTTATTTTTTTTTTTAGTTAAAACTCAGAAAATCAGGCAGGTTTAACAATGCTGTATAAAGGAAGCTCTATAAGCTACTGCTGAAATTGTTTATTAAGCTACAATTGATTAATTATGAGGTTACACAATCTAGTGTATACAGTGAGTATGTTAAATATCTGGTGGGGTTTTTTTCTTGTTTTGTTTTGTTTTGTTTGTTTGAGATAGGGTCTCGTGTAGCCCAGGCTGGCCTCAAACTCACTGTGTAGCAGAGGATGAACCTTGAACTCCTGATCCTCCTGCCTCTAATTCCCATTATATGAGCTGGAATTACTTATATGAGCCACCATGGGTGGCATGGTACTTTAAATACCTGTTCATCTGAATATATGAATGAAGTTCTACAATACAGTATAAAGGAGTTATTACTCATTCTGCCCAGTCAAAAGCTAAGAAGAATACTTGTTTCCGGCTTCAAATGTCTTGTTATGATAAGGGTCTGCTAATAATAGCATTTGAGGATAACTTTTCTGTAGACTATTGTGAAAATATATAATTATGGTAGTATGTGATTTAGATGCAGGTGAGAGATTATATAATAAAATGATTATGAGCAGATAAAAATTACTTATTCATTCAATTGTGTGTGTGCGTATGTGTGCGTGTGTGCATGTATGTGTGTGTGCATGTATGTGTGTGTAGAACCACAGACGAATTTGGGAACCACCATGGCCTCCACCTCCTTGTTTACTCTGCCCCAGGATTCACAGGCTCCACCCTACCAGGACCGGAAACGCAGGCCGCCCCCGCTTCCGCCGGCGTCTATACGTGGGGTCTAGGATCCGAACTCAGGACCTTCCACCTGCAAGGCAGAGGTTTAACCCCTGAGCCACCTCTCCAGCTCCGAGCAGATAAAAATTAGAAAAGAGAAATTGTAGCATCACATGGATGAATTCATATGGTTTAATTCAAAATGAGAATGTGGGTTGGAGAGATGGCTCAGGGGTTAAGAATCTGCCTTGAAAACAGATCCTGAGTTCAGATCCCAGATCCCATGTAAAAAACGCCAGATGGAAACAGTGGCCTTCTGCACTTCTGGCCCTGGTATGCAGAGCCTAGAAAATCCCAGAGCAAAGTAGAAGGAGGTAGAAGCAATCCAGGATGATTCCGAAGTCACCCTTGGTCCTCCTAGGGACACACAGTGCCCTCTGACACACATATACACACACCCAATAAGAATGGGGGGGGCTGTTTGTTTTTTGGTTTGTTTGGGTGTTTTTGTTTTGTTTTGTTTTGTTTTGAGTCAAGGTCTCCTATAGCCTAAACTGAACTTGAACTTGTTATATAGCCAAGAATACCCTGAGTTTGATTCTCTTGCCTATTGAGTGCTGGGATTACAGGTTTGTACCTTACAGTTTAGATAATAAGGAACTTTTCCCATTTCAAGGGGGAAAATACAGTGAATAAAGTGGGACATGTAACATGATGTTTAATTTTTGGGGAAACAGAACTTTTCATCTGGGAAAATTGTAAAATGAAATAAAACATTGAACCATTGCACACAGAAAGGTGAAATAAGACAGTTAAATCTAAGGAAGAAAATATCATAAGGGAAATGAATTTGTTTTAGGTATTTTTAAAGGTTGTCAGAGCTAAAGACATAGGTAAGTAGCAGGGTGCTTGCCTAGTATACATGAAGCCCTAGGTTCAAACTCTACTATTTAAAAATAAATAAATAAATAAATAAATAAATAAATAAATAAATAAATAAACTGGAGAGATGGCAGAAAGTCCTGAGTTCAGATCCTAGGTACCATGTAAAATGCTAGGAAAAAACAGTATTGGCCTGTACTTCCAGCCCTGGTGAAGGGAGCCTGGGAAATCCCAGAGTGAAGCAAAAAGGAAGTAGAAGCAATCCAGGATGATTCCCAGAGTCACCCTTGGGCCTCCACAGGGACACATTGTGCCCTCTGACAGACAGACAAACAGACAGACAGAGACACACACGCACATGCACACGCACACGCACACACCATAATAAAGAAATTGAAAAGTTTTTTAAATTTTTTAAAAAGAAACAGATTCTTGCATAAGAGAAATCTGTGCATTTACTTAAGTCAGCACTAGAGCACTTCACTAGTATGGCAGAGAGAATGGGTTTGATTCCTGGAGTGAGGGGTAGAATACTATACAGGGGAGAGTAAGTAAGAATGTTTAGTATCTAGCATTAAGACAAAACATACGAGGGCTAGATTACTATGACCCTAGGCTCTGTTGCAGGCAATTGGGTAATATCATTAAAGAAACTCCTTTTTTTCCCTTTGTTTTGTTTTGTTTTCTTTTTTTTTTTAAGACAAGATCATGTGGAGCCCAGATTGGCCTCCAACTCACTATGTAGCCAAGGATGGTCTCAAACTCCTGCTTCTCCTGTTTCTATCTTGCAAATGCTAGATTACAGGTATGTACCATCACACCTAGATTTAAAAACTATTTTCTTAGACCAGTTCTGTATAATCACAGGTACTAAAAAGCAAATCATCAGGAATAGAAAAGACAGAGGTAAGCCATGTACACACCTGTAATTCCAGCATTTGGGAGACTGAAATAGGAAGATGGAGAGTTTGAGGCCAGCCTCAGCTATATAGTAAGTTCCAGAATGAACTGGACTATGGTTGGATTATATCCAAAGATATACGTGAATACACACACACACACACACACACACACACACACACACACACACACGAAAGAAAAAAGGAAAGAGAAGGGAAAATATTTTTAAAAATCAAAAAAGAAGGAGAAGAAGAAAAGAAAAGGAAAGGAAGATAAAAGAAAAGACAATAGCAATTGTAGATTTGTCATATACAGTATAAGAAGATAACTGCTTACATAACATGGTGGCACAGTTCTCTAATCCCAGCACTCTCAGAGATGACAGGAGGAGCAAGAATTCAAGGTCAAGCTTCACTACATAAAAAATTCAAGACCAGTCTGGGTTCATGAGACCCTGTCTCAGAAAATCAAAGTCAAAAGGAGAAATATTAAAAGAAAAAAAAAGGGGGGGGGATGATTGGTGAGATAGACTAGTAGGTAAAGGTGCCAAGCCTGAGGGCCTAAGTTTGATCCCCAACCCACTGAAGATAGAAAGAGAACAAACTCCCCAACGTTGTCCTTGACCTTGTCCTCTGATCTACACACACACACACACACATACACACACACACAAACACACAAATGAACAAGAAAAGAGAGTAGTGATAGTAATAGAATATTTGTAGTTTGCTATCCCTTATCAAGTTGAAGCATTAAATCCATTTTTGCCCTACACCCATGTGCATACAGGCAGCACTAATTGGACTCAGTGAGTCAGAAGAAGAAGAGGACATGAAGGTGGAAGGGGAATGTATTGGGGGTGTGGGAGAGTGGGACTGAATATGATCAAGACACATTGTATACATGTATGAAATTGTCAAAGAATAAATAAAAATATTATTTAAATTTTTAAAGATACACTTTTTATTCCTATGGTGTTAAATTCCTTCCGTTGTTTAATTAGGGATACCATACCTTGAGAAAGCCTCAAGAATAAATAAAAATATTATTTAAATTTTTAAAGATACACTTTTTATTCCTATGGTGTTATATTCCTTCCGTTGTTTAATTAGGGATACTATACCTTGAGAAAGCCTCATTGCCCCTACCTAGGGAGACATAGTACTATTTGTGAAGTTACTGTCTCTTTTCTGTCATACATCCTGTAGGACTGAGCTAAGCCAAGGTGATCCTATTCAGGATCATTTCCTATTTAAGAAGACTCTTTTGCAAGTCTGGAAGATGATTGCCAGTCACAGGTAGGTCTCCAAATTGGTACTATGTTCACAAATGAAATAGTAACATATGAGTTCAAACACTAAAGATATGTTCATTCCTCACTTAAAAAGTCATCTTCCTTGCTACATACACTACATAATAAGTTCCAATCTGATCTGGCTACACGAGATCCTATCTAAAACTTAGAAATAATTTTAAAAAGGAGAAAAAAAAAAACCCTAAATCCAAGTCATAGTTGAAAAGATCCTGTATCACAGACTTGTTTAACTCAAGTACCTACAGCTGCTTTCACTAGTCTATATAGGAAATTATTGCTGCACTATTTGAATTCTTCTAGAAATTGATTCCTATTACATGATATTTTGTATTGAAAATATATATGCTTCCTTACCATATGGTGAATTTTTGTCTTCACAAAATAGTCTTAGGGAGCTGGAGATGTAGCTCAGTTGGTACTTTGTGACTAGTATGCACAAAGTTCTGAGTTCCATCAGCAGCACCACACAAACTGCTTTGTGGTACATGCCTGTAATCCTGGCACTTGGGAAGTAGAGATAGAAGGATCAAAAACTCATATACATAGGAGATATGAGGCCGGCCTGGGCTACATGAGACCCTGATAAAGAAAGAAAAGGGGATAAAGAAAGAGGGAAGGAAGGAAGTAAAGAGGAAGGAAAGAAGGAAGGAAAGAAGAAAGGAAGGAAAGAAGGAGGGAGGGAGGGAGGAAAGAAAGAAAGGAGGGAGGGTGGGTGGAAAAATAAAAAGGGACCTCAGGAATCACAAGTAGATTTCTAAGCCCTAAATTTGTTTTAATCAATTTTGATTATGATAATAATTAAAATTACCAGGTTTTTCCTCTCTCCATTCTTTTTGTTTGGCAAAAGGAAAATAATAAATTTCTTCCTAATGGTGCTCAATCTGCATTCTCCTAATAGAAATCTAACAAAAACTAAGATATATGTGGTTGGTTTTAATTTTTTGCTTTCACTTTTGTGTTTTGTTTTGTAGCCTGGCTGGCCTGGAACTAGAACTACTATGTGGTGTCTAGACAGGCTTGCAACTTTTGGTGATCCTTCCATTTCAGCCTCCTGAATGTTGGGATTACAAATATGAGCCACCACACCCATCTTATTTTGTAATTTTTAGTATTCTCATTCACAATCACCAATCTCAATTAGAGTAACTTGTCAGGGTTTCTTTATTCTCTTTGGGTTTGTTTCTTAACAGGTTCAGCAGTCCATTTCTGAAACCTGTGTCAGAAAGGCAGGCCCCAGGATACAAGGATGTGGTGAAAAGGTCAGTACAAAAGGGGTCAAGAAATTGTTTTTGCTTTTTTTTTTTTTTTTTTTTTTTTTTTGAGATGTGGTCTTATGTAACCCAAGTTGGCCTCAAACCTTGAGTTTATTTATGAGGAGAGAGAGAGACAGAGATAGAGACAGAGAAAATATAGTTTATTACATGTGCCATAACACACATGTACACAGGTTGTGGAGGTCAAAGGGCAACTTTTGGAAGCTAGTTCTCTCCTTCCACCATGTAAACACCAGGGATGAAACTCAGGTCACCAGGTTTTCTCAAACACCGTTACCCTCTGAGCTACCTGCCAGCTCAACTTTTAATCTCAGATCCTCCTATCTCTAACTTCCAATTACTCAGATTTCAGACATGTAGCACCATGCTCAGTTTTATTTGATGCTGAGTATCAAAACCAGAGGTATGTGCATGTTAGGTAGAGAGTCTACTGACCAAGTGACATTCTCAGCTAGTTGGTTCCTGGTTGCTTTTCTTTTTTTGAGACAGGGTCTCATCTAACCTGGATTTGCTTCAAATTCACTTTAAAAGGGAGCCTGGGGACCAGCAAGATGGCTTAAGCTAACGCTTCTTCTTGCAGACCTGGTAACCTAAGTGTGACCCTTGGTAGTCCACATGATGGACAGAGCTGACTTCTTAAAGTTGTGTGTTATGGTGTGTGTTATGGCAAGCATTGGAGGCATTCTCTTTCTCTTTGTCTCTCTCTTAAATAAATAAAATATTTTTTAACAAAAGAAGGATCCTATATACATTCAGGCATTTAGTTTTAGACTTGCTAAGGTAAAGAAGTTAGCATAGGACTGGCGAAATAGCTCAGCATTTAAGGCACCTGCTCACAAATTTGGCAACTTAAGTTCTTTACCTGGAAGTCACATGGTAGAAGAAGAGAAGTAACTTCTGAAGTTGTACGCTAATCTCCACCTGTGCATTTTGACATGCATACACATGCCTTCTCTCCTATGTTTCTTTCTCCCTCAAAGATAAATGAATAAAATATTTTTCAAAGCTGTCAATACAAATAGAATTTACAAACATTGATTGAGTGCAGTATTTTGGATTTTTAGTAGCATAGCTGACCTAAAATGTTGTCATAAAACAATATAATAGAGTATAAAAGAATATGACAGGAGCTGAGGAAATAGTTCTCAGTAAAGTACTGACTGTATAAATCTGGATCCCTAGCACGCACTTAAAACTGGTCACAGCAACATGCACCTGTAATCCCAGCACTGGGGAGCCAGAGACCAGAGCATCCCTGAGGCTTGCTGGCCAGTCAATTTAGCCATTTGGTGAGCTTCAGATTCAGAGAATGACCCTATCTCAAAAAAAAATGTGGGAGATGGCAAGATGGCTCAGTGGGTAGAGGTGATTACCACCAAATCTGAAGATCTCAGTTCAATTCATAGAACCTACATGTTGGAAGGCAAAAAATGACTTTAGTAAGTTGTCTTCAGACCTCCATATGTGCACTCCTATAAATAAATAAATAATTAAATAAAATATGTAAAATAAATAGAAATAATGTTTAAAAAATTAATGTGGGGGTTGGAGAGATGGCCCAGGGGCTAAGAATCTGCCTGTCAAGCAGAAGGTCCTGAGTTCTGCCAGGCAGAAACAGCAGCGGCCCTGCACATCTGACCCTGGTAAGTTGAATCTGGGAAATCCCAGAATGGAGCAAAAAGGAGGTAGAACAATCCAGGATGATTCCCAAAGTCACCCTTGGTCCTCCACAGGGACATACAGTGCCCTCTGATACACACACACACACACACACACATATAAAATAAATAAAATATTTAAAAATTTTTATGTGGAGTACAATTGAGGAAAACACCAATGTCAAACACACACACACACACACACATACATACACACGCACGTGCGCAAGATCATTATACTTTAAGGTTAATGAAGAGAACCAAACTCCAAGAAACTGTCCTCAAACCTTTACACAAACACCATAGCATGTGCATGCCCACTCATCATATATAAATACAATAATAATAAAGTTTTTTTTTAAATTAAAAACTCATGACAGCACTTTAGTCCATTTGTGATGCTTTAACAAAATAACACAAACTGAATGCCAATAATAGAAATTTATTTCTCATGGGTCTGAAGCCTGGGAGGTCCAAAGTAAGTAACTGCAGACTTGGCATCTGATGGGACCAGTCTCTGTTTCTAACATAGAACCTTGTTGCTGTACAGCGGGGATGAATGCTTTTTTTTTTGCACCAGGGAAGAGTAAAAGGGAAATTCTTTTAATCTCAATTTTCTGGGGCTGGAGAGGTGGCTCAGGGGTTAAGCCTCCGCCTTGTAGGCGGAAGGTCCTGAGTTCGGATCCCAGACCCCACGTATAGACGCCAGGTGGAAGCAGGGGGCGGCCTGCGTTTCCGGTCCTGGTAGGGCGGAGCCTGTGAATCCCGGGGCAAAAGGAGGTGGAGGCATCCATGGTGGTTCGCGAATTCGTCCGTGGTTCTACACATACACAGACACACACAGACACACACACACGAGCGCGCGCACATACATACGAACATGCGCACAGTTGAATAAATAAAAAAAAATTTTAATCTCAATTTTCTTTATAAGCATGTGGATCTCATTCATGAGGGTGGAGTCTTAGTGATTTATATCATCTTCCAAAGTTCACACTCTTAATACTGTTGCATCGGGGCTTAAGTTTCACCATGAGTTTTGAAAGAGATACCTATATTCAAAGTACAGCAGAAAATTTCTTTAGTCTGTAAGTGAAGAAAATAAGATTTATTTATTTTTATTTTTTCTACAAAAGAAAATTTAAGGATGGGGAAATAGTTCAGTGGTTAAAGCCTTTGCCTTGCAAGCAAAAGGACCTGAGTTCAGATCTCCAGATGCTGTGTAAAAATACCAGCCAGATATGGCAGTTGCTTGTAATTCTCACCTTGGAAGGTAGAGTCTGGGAAATCCCAGGGAAAAGCCATAGGTAGGATAGCAATCCAGGATGATTCCCAGTGTCACCTTCAGGTCTTCACAGGCACACACACTGAAGTGCCCTCTTGCACACCTGCCCACATGCAAAACACATTCACATACACATATTCACACAGAACATTCATTTCTCTTCTTCTGTTATGATGGAACTCAGGTCACCAAGTTTATCCACTAAACCATCTCTTGAGGCCTAGAAACACTAGAGTAGGTATGGCGGCATTGGGCCATGATGCCAGCACTTTGGAGTTAAAGCAGAAAGATCACCTCCTCCATGAATTTAAGGTCAGCCTAGGTTACAAAATGAGATAGAGACCAGTCTCAGACTATATAACAAGACTCTTTCTCAAAAAAAAAAGGGGGGGGGTTAGTTGTTAGTGTTAGTGGTCATGACTTGCCTGTGATCAGCTATCAGTTAATAGCAGAGTCAAAGCTCAATCCCAGATTCTTCCAGTTCACTGCTTTTTACACTTCTGTGCCCTTTTCTCTTCTCTCCCTTTTCTCTTTCTTTTAAGATTCGTATAATTCATCTTGTAATTTTTTTATTTTAGGATATTATTTATATGTGTTTGTATTTTTGTGGTACCTCACATATACTAGGCAAGTACTTTTCCACTGAGTTATATTCCTTGGCCTTCCTTTTTTTTCTTATTTAATTCATTTATGTGTGTGCATGACAGAGAGAGACAGAGAGAAAGAGAGAGAGAAAAGGAGGAGGAGGAGGAAGAAGAGGAGGAGGAGCACATGGGCCAAGGCAAGCACTTGGAGGTCAGAGGGTATCTTTCAGAAAGTGGTTCTCTCTTTCCAACTGTTAAGCCAGGCTCCATCTTGTTATTTCTATTTTTCATACTCCGACCAGTTTCTAGATCGTCCTCTCTTCCCATCTCACTGTGGGAGTGCTGTGAGTGTAGCTGTAAGCCACTGCATTGGGCTTTTGTAGATTCCAGTGACTAAACTCTGGTCATCAGGCATATTCAGCAAGCACTTTTACCTACTCATATATGTCAATAGCCCTAGTTTTTTTTAACCTTTATTTTTATTCTTTTAGAGTTTCATACATGAATATTATGAACTTATGTAATTTTCACCCTTTTATTGCCTAATTCCATCTTTCCTCCTTTTCCTATGGCAACCCTTCTTCTCAACCAGTCTCCATCCTGCTCTCCTGTCCTCTTGCATGTGTGGCCCAGTTTCATCTGGGTTGTTTGTATTGGTCTGTATTTGAGCACTTACTGGAACATTGATGGTATGTCAGTGGGTATGTGACTGAGGCAAGTACTCCCTTTCCACCCCATTCCCACCCTGCACTAACCCTCAGCTTGGAGGTATGACGTCTCTTGAGAGCTTTTCCCTCCTATGGTCAAATACTAACAGGCAAATCTTGTGGGATTTTGTGGAAGCAGACACATCTGCGGTGAGATCATGAATGTGGGGTTTGTCGATGTTTTAACTTTTAATTAATTTTTCATTCTTTGGCATTTTCATACATGAATGCAACGAATTTTGTTTTTTCACTCCTTCCTACTTCTTTCTTGCTACATATTTTCTCCCTCCTATTTTCATGTCCCTGTGTGTGTAACCCTCTGTGTTTCATCTAGGATGCCTGCACTAGCTGGCATGCACTCCTGAGCACTAGCAAGTGCCTGAGCACTTGCTGAGGCATGGATGACCTACACATGGATAGATCATTGAGGAAAGTAGCTCCTCTTCTGCCTGATATCAACTCTCAATAGCCTCTTAGGGAGATGAGATCTTCACCTTTCCTTGGTGAACTGATATTGTTCAGGTTTCCCGAAACAGACATGGCTGCAGTGACTTCTTGGGTGTGGCAGCTCTGTCGTGACTAGAGGACACTGTCTGGCAGCATTTCTCACCACTGTCAGGCTCTGGTGTGCTTACAGCCCACCTCTTCTGCAGCTTCCACCAAGTTCTGGGATGAGGGCTGATTTTTAATGTCCTGTTTAAGGTTGAGCAGTCCATCACTTCTCTGCACTTTGACCAATTGTGGTTCTCTGCATTAAACACCTTCCATTGCAAAAGACATTCTTCTTGGTCAAGTGCTGAGAGCTTCTTTAATTTATGGGAATAATTGTAAGTGTTTAAATGGCAGTTTGCTCTCAATTACTTATAGTTAAACTTTAGTAGTTTGCTCCCACCTAGGGCCCAATAAAACTGGGCCTTAAATATCCCTGTGCCATTCATTCGATTATTGCTCCAATGGTCACCTATTTCCAGTAGTTTGCTTTTTTGTTTTCTTTCATGCATGAATGTGTGAAGTACGTGTGCATATGTGTGTGTACGTGTGTGTGTGTGTGTGTGGATGTGGATGTATGTATATGAGTCCACTTGAATGTATGCCCCTGTGGAGACTCAAGTATGATACAAGGAATTATCCTTGATTGTTCTTCCACATTGTTATGAGCCTGAGTCTCTAATTAAACCCAGAGCACATCATTAGGGCTATTCTGACTAGCCAGCTTGTTCTGGAGAGTCCATTCTTCTGGTTTCTCTTGGCTATTTGCAGGCCCATGGACTTAACTACCTTAAAGAGGAATTTGTCTAAAGGTCGAATTTGTACTATGGCCCAGTTCCAGCGTGATCTGATGTTGATGTTCCAAAATGCTGTGATGTACAATGATTCTGATCATCATATATATCATATGGCTGTGGAGATGCAACGAGAAGTCTTGGAGCAGATTCAGGTATTATATAGAGATATGAGAAAAAGAAGCACGAATAAGGTGATGTTTAGGTGATCTTGTGTTTGTAGAATTTATCTTCAGTGATAAATGAAAGACTTTAAGGATTAATGTTGTACCCTCTGGTACTCCAGGCTTTAGTAAATCCAACTTCAATACACAGTGAAATGAGGTACTCTAGTAAAGCAGCTTAGCAAGAGAGGTGGGGTGAAAAAGTAACAGGGACTTCTGCTTTCAGAGGTTTAAGTTGGAAGTTTAAAAATGCAAACCAAGGCTTAGAATCACTGTTCCATTTTTGGTTGCTACATCTATTACTTCTGATGTACATGCACATTTTCCCATTTTTAGTGGATAAGACATAATTTCAAAGTGATATGTAAGAATTTCTTTTCTGGGCAGTATTATACATTAAAGAAAAAAGTATAGTTTTATCTGTTCACTCATAAAAGTAATAAAATTGCATACAATCTTTTATGGCTCTTAAGATTCATGAGTTGCTATTTGTGTCTTGCTCTTCTAGGTGCTGAGCACTTGGCTAGACAAAAGAAAGGACTTAAGTAGTATGGAATGAGTTCCAGCTAACTCAGCAAGATGATGGAAGCCTGTTTTGTTAACTTGGAGCTATTACCCTGATCTTTCAGAAGTTTAACTTCTCCTGAGAGTCTGACCAGAGAATATCCTAGAGCTTACCACTTCTCAGCTGTCTTTTCTAATGAGAGAAATAATGCCTTACTTCATTAACAAGGAGTCAATAGTGCTTGCAGATCTGATATTTGTAAAAAAGGGCGGGGTGCTGAGATCTAGGTTTATGCCATAAATGTTGCCCACATTGTTGCATTGATTTGGAAATAACGAGATAAAACCTTTTACTTCTCTATAAATAAATATTTCACAAACATTTTGTCTGTTTGTTTTTTAAGACAGGTTCTCAAAAAATTATAAACAGGCTTTCCTTGAAATCCCTTACTTCTTACCTCCAACTCCAATTAAATGCCGGAATTAGAGGACTAGATGGGCAAAGATTGTTTTTTAATGATTAGAGAAGCTGGAACTAGATTAGGCATTACCATTCAGTGAAATTAAGATATTTGAAACTTACTTTCTTAACACTGTCTGGGAGGGAATGGAATGGACCGAGAGGGAAGTCTATCACATTTACAAAGTATTCTTCAAACAGGAAGATGAAACAAGGAATGTTATGAGGAAAATGTTAGAAAATGTCTATTGCTCTAAGATTTACAAAGACAGTAAAAATGTCCATGACTGACCGACTCCCTTGGCTGAAACAATTGAGACAGAAAAGCGTTTCAGAATTTGGCCCTCTGCAGCCACCGTTGGGAAAAAAAAGGCTTCGGGTCTCCTGGAAACGGGTTGTGACCACATTCAGCGCGAAGGGTGAGTGTTTTCTTTAGCTGAAGATCATCAAAAGACCAGGGGACCTTGTTTTCTAATCAAGCCTAAGCCCGACCAGAGTGTACGCTGCGAGGTGGGGTCTCCCCACTCAGGCACCAGGAGGGCAGCTGTCGTTGCCTTTGAGTTAGGTGTGCTGTGGCCAGACGGCTCCCCGCGCTCCTGCTCGCAGTCCCCAGATCCTCCCAGTTCTGTGAAAGCTCCCAGCTTCTCTCTCGTTTCTTTCTTTCCTTCTTTTTTTTTTTTTAATTCAAATAATATTCTTGGGAAACTGCTTATAAGAAAACATATGACAGTTCCTACCTTCGTAAATTAGTAAAATCAAGGACATAATACAGATATCCATAGTCACGATTGCATTAAATTTGGAAGGGATGTGTGTGTATCATTGCAGCTGACTCCTGTCAAGAATTCTGAAATTGTACCAGGAAGCGCCAGAATGGAGATGTCAATGCCCCTACCTCAGATATATGTAGAAAAAACTCTAGCCCTTATCAAACCCGACATTGTTAATAAAGAGGAGGAAATACGAGATATTATTCTCAGATCCGGATTTACCATTGTTCAGGTAACTTCTGGTCTTGATTTCACACCTTTTATTCTATTTGTTGGTTTTTGGTTATGTTTCTGTAAATGTTCCTACCCACATGCTTGGGGTTAAACTTGTTAATAGTTTTTTTTATTCTAATTATAAAGTTTTTTGATTCGGGATGTGGTGGCACCTGTAATCCCAGTACTTGAGAAATGTAGGCAGAAGGTTCAAGTGCTCAAGTAGTCAATTTGCAATTTTATAGGTCAGACTGGGCTGCATGAGACCTGTCTCAAAAATAATTAAATTTTATGTAATAACTTTTTCACACTTTTCAAAGTGATAGAATAAGAAGCAAAATGAGTAAAGTTACCTTTTCCTTCTGATTTCTCCCAATCTAGAGAGAGTAAAACCACTACATACAGTCTCTTCTTCCAGTTTTCTGTGCTTGAAAACATTTTTCCCTATTAGAGCTATTCCTCTCCCCTTGACTCCTTTACAGAGACTCTTTGGTGGTATTCCAGATCATTATATTTGAATCTATCTTGTCCTTTCTAATATGCATAATATTTCTGTGCATAGTTTGATTTTCTCTGCTGTTGACTTTTTAAAATTTTTTATGAGCATTTAGTGTTTCAGGCTTTATATTTGTTCTGTAGTTAGTAAGCTGTCATATAAGCCAAATCCTGGGAGACTAAGTCAGGAAGATACCAAGAGTTTGGGGCTGGACTGGTGAGATAGCTTAATGGGTAAGGTTCATGTTTTCAAGCCCTGGTGACCTGGTTCCATCTCTGGCATTGTGCGCCATCGCATACACAAATGTTTCTCTCTCTCTCTCCTTCCTCTTTCAAATAAATAAATAGTTTGAGGGCAGTGTGAACTTCATAATTTCAAGGCCAGTCTCAGCTACAGAACAATGAGAACAAAAGAGAGAGAGAGAGACAAGGCATGTGTATGCATTCCTTGGCACACTGTTGGAAGACAACTTTTAGAAGGAAAATCTAATAAATGTTGCAGGTTTAACAAACAGGTACCTTACCCATTGAGCTATCTTGCCAGCCCTCACCTGTTTTCATTTTAAAGCAACCAGTGAGTCATTCGAGTTAGTATCAACTTTAAAGATAAACCTTTAATTTAAAAAATTATGCTGTAGTAGCCACAGTAGTGTTCCTATGCTTAAGGGGAACACGAGAAAGGGTTCAGGGAAATGCCACTGGGTCCTTGTACGTCATCGGAGAGGAGGACCAAGAGGAGAGTTAGGCATACACAATAAAGGACTCTCTGGGAATGGGGGGGAGGCACTGGGAGATGGGGAGGGAGGGAGGGAGGGGGAGCAGGGGGTTCGGGGGGAGGAGGGGGGGAACTGGTCTACCTATTAAGTTTGTATGAGTGGAAATAATAAAAAATGTAAAAAAAAATTATGCTGTAGTAACTAGCATGCTGCAGAAGGGTAGTTTCCTTTGCATGTGGCTGTTGGGCATCATGGTATGTGCCTACAATCCCAGCACTAAGGAGACTAAGGCAGGAGGATTGTTTGGTGGTCAGCCTTAATGCATGGTGAATAAGGCCAGTATGGGTTACACAGGACACTCTGACCAAGACAAAAAAAAGGCATGCTCATGGAGAATGGTGGAAGGTGGTAGAGCACTGAGAAGCAAGAGAACATCTCAGATTGTACTTCTTTTTATTTATTTATTTATTTATTTATTTATCTATTTATTTATTTTTATTCTTTTATTCAATTGTGTGTGTGTGTGTGTGTGTGTGTGTGTGTATGTAGGTGTGTGTGTAGAACCACGGACGAATTCGGGAACCACCATGGACCGCCTCCACCTCCTCCTTGTTTATTCTGCCCCAGGATTCACAGGCTCTGCCAACCAGGACCAGAAACGCAGGCTGCTCCCACTTCCGCCCGGTGTCTATATGTGGGGTTTAGGATCTGAACTCAGGACCGTCTGCCTGCAAGGCAGAGACTTAACCCCTGAGCCACCTCTCCAGTCCCCTGAGATTGTACTTCTTTAGGAGTCTGTTGTAGAGCTGATTAGAATAACCCCTTTTAATTTTATTTATTTATTATTATTATTAATTTATTTATTTGTGTGTGTGTGTGTGTGTGTGTGTGTGTGTGTGTGTGTGTGTGTGTATGCTTGTAGGTCAGAGAACAATTTTTGGGAACTGGTTCTTTCCTTCCATCATGTGTTCATTCCATGGACCAAACTCAGATCATCTGGCTTAATGGTAAATGCCTTTACCCACTCAGCCATCTTACCAGATGAAAAGAGGATAAATAATTCCTCTTATTAACGTATTTTAGAATGCATTTACTTTTTAATTTAAATTTTACTTTGTTTATTTTGTGTATATGTGTACGTGTGTGGAGGTCAGAGGACCACTTTCAGGTGTCGTTTTTCCCTTCTGCCTTGTCCAGGATTTCTCTCGTTTTTTGCCGATGACTCTCCTTTCTCCACTTTGGTTTCCCCATGAGAATGCTGAGATTACAGATGCATACTGTTGCGTTTGCTTTTTACTTGGGTTCTAAGGATCAAACTTTTATCATATTTCAGCAGTAAGCACTTTTACCTGCTGAGTCTTCTCCCTTGCCCCTCATTTAATTGCTCTGTAATACAAAGGCAAATCTCAAGTGCATAATCATTGGTACTAATAGCAAGGTATTAATGACTCATTTGGGGTTTAAGTATTTATTTACTTTTTTTGAGACAAAGATCTTACTCTGTAGCCCAGGTTAAGCTGAAATTCACCACAAAGTCCAGGTTATCCCCCAACTCTCGATGAGTTTCTTGTCTCAGCCTCAAAGTGCTAAGATTACAAGGCATGCATTACTATGAATTAAGGAGGTTTTATTGAAGTGTCATCTTAAATGCTTTCCTTGACTTTGTTTTTCTTTCAGAGGCGAAAATTACATCTCAGCCCTGAGCACTGTAGCAACTTTTATGTGGAACAATATGGGAAAATGTTTTTCCCAAATTTAACAGCTTATATGAGTTCTGGACCACTTGTTGCTATGATACTAGCTAGACATAATGCTATCTCTTACTGGAAAGAACTTTTGGGACCAACTAATAGTTTAATAGCTAAGGAGACACACCCAGACAGGTAATTTTCCTAGGATGGATGGGATTGCAAATTAAAAAAAAGAATTTGGGATAGTGAATGTTACCTTCTAGCCATTCAATGTCTGTCTTTGTATGTGTGTGTGTGTGTGTGTGTGTGGGTGTGTGGGTATGTGGGTGTGTGGGTGTGTGGGTGTAGGCAGAAGAGGACACTTACATATGTGTGCCTATTAGGCACAAGGGTGATTTCGGGAATCATCCTGGATTGCTCTACCTCCTTATTGCTCTGCTCTGGAGTTTCTGCCTTCCAGAGCTGGAACTTCAAGTGTCCGCATGTCCCCATGATATATTTATATGGGATCTGGGATCTGGATTCAGGGTCCTTTGCTTGCACTCAGAGATTTCCAGGTCAGATTAGGTTACAGAGTGAGACACTGTCACAAAAATAATAATTAAAAATAAATAAAGGTTGTGCTAGAGAGAAGACTCAGGGATTAAGAGCCTGCCTCTCAAGCAGAAGGAACTTGAGTTTGGATCCCAAATCCCACATAAAATGCCAGGCAGAACCAGCCAGAAGTGATGTGTAGAGCCTGGGAAATCCCAGAGCAAAGCACAAAGAAGGTAGAATTAATCCAAGATGAGTCCCAAAGTCACTCTGGGTTCTCCATAGGGACACACAATGCCCTATGATACACACACACACACACACACACACACACACACACACACACACCACACACATACACACAAATAAATAGAGTTTAAAATTTTTTATATTTGACTTCTAACCATGTGTACCATGGCACACATAATTCCATACCCCCTCACACACACACTTACAGATACATATACATATAGAGTAAAAAAAGTAAAAGTAAATAAAGATTGAGAAGATAGCTTTGTGGTTAAAGCATTTAAAGTGCCTGCGGTACAACAAGCAAAAGGGCCAGAATTCCCAGGTAGAATACTGGTGGGTATGGCAACCTACCTATAATTGCAGTCCCAGAAGGGAGAGCCTGGGAATCCCCAAAGCAAGTGGGCTAGCCAGAGTAGACCTGTGAGTGAGCTCTGGGTTCAATTAGAGACTTGGCCTTAAAGGAATAAGGTAGAAGAGCAATCAAAAATCATTCCAGATATCAACCTACACACACACACACACACACACACACACACACACACACACACGTGCGCACACACCATGCAAACACTCATGCAGTCACCCATACATGCACATGAAAAATGGGAACAAAAGAATGTATTCATGTAAAGTAAGGAAAGGATGTCAGATTAGTCAGGCAACATCTCTGATTTGCTTTTAGTCTCAGGGCCATATATGGCACAGATGACCTAAGGAATGCACTTCACGGGAGCAATGATTTTGCTGCAGCAGAGAGAGAGATACGTTTCATGTTTCCTGAAGGTGAGTTACAGATGACTTTCTCAATGACATCTCCTAATTGTTTAACTTTTAAATTTTGTTTTTATTTCAAGGACATGGCTGGAAAGGAATATAGGATTTCCTGCTAAGTATGTCAGATTTTGTCATATTTTCAAGTTGTAATTATTCAAAAATTTGTAATCAGAGAGTGCTGAGATAACCAACTTGATAGAGTTCTTACTTAGTGTGTACAGAGCCCTGGGTTTATCCCCAAGCATAGCAGAAAATTTGGCTTGGTGGCACATATCTATAATCCTAGTGCAGGAGAGGTGAGAGGCAGGGGGATCAGAAAAAAAGTCATCCTCAGCTAAGGTTTGAGGCCAGCCTGGACTACTCAAAACAAACACAAAATGAAACCAATAAAAGAACAGCAAAAATTCATGCCAGAAATGAAAAAGTCAACATTACTCACGGAATTAAATTGTGCCTTCTAGGGAATTTTTTAAAAATATTTTTCCTCCCTCCCTCCCTCCTTCCCTTCCTCCCTCCCTCTCTTCCTTCTTTAATATTTTTTTTAATTTTTTTATTCAATTGTTCGTGTGTGCGCGTGTGTGTGCGTGTGTAGAACCACAGAAGAATTCGGGAACCACCGGGATTCACAGGCTCTACCCTACCAGGACCAGAAGCGCAGGCTGCTCCCTGGTTCTGCCCGGCGTCTATACGTGGGGTCTAGGATTGGAACTCAGGACCTTCTGCCTGCAAGGCAGAGGCTTAACCCCTGAGCCATCTCTCCAGCCCCTTTAATATTTTTTTTTGAGACAAGGTCTCATATCATACTGGCCTCGAACTTGCTATGTAGCTGAGACATACTGGCCTTGAACTTGCTATGTAGCTGAGAGTGACCTTGAACTTATCTGTCTACTTCTGCCTCCTGAGTGCTGTGGTTGCAACTAGGCATTGCCATGCTCACTCTCTCTGTGTTTTAAATAATATTTTCAGTGCAGAAAGAAAATTTGGTGAACACATGGGACCAGTAACCAGTTTTAAAAAATTTTTTTATTTATTTATTTTTCTACTCATACAAACTTAATAGGTACCCCGGTCCCTGGTGGTCTAGTGATTAGGATTCGGCGCTCGCACCGCCACGGCCCGAGTTTGATTCCTGGTCAGGGAAGGCTCTCTTCTTACTGAGTCCTTACACCTCATCAGAGAGGAGGACCCAGAGGGAAGTTCAGTTTCTTTTATAAAAGATAGCATATTAATTAACTGAAAAAGATCATCAATAACTTATTAAACTTAAACCTTATAAAATGCATTTTTTGTTTTTATAAATATATTCTTGGTTGTTGCAGGTCATCTGCATGGTTGCTGATAAATGACCATCAAACGGCTTAAGGGAACAGGGTTTATTCTCTTACAATTCCTGGTTACAGTTCTCAGTTCAGCTTGACTGGAGAGCACACACCAACACCAGGGCTGAGAGAACTGGCCACACCGTCACCACATAACAGCTGAGGGATGGACAATCCTTACTTGCCAGACCAGCATGTCTAGCCAAGTGAACAGGATGCCAACTCTCTCAACCAGCTCTAATCCCATCCACCATAGGCTGGGTCTTCCCCATCAGCTAGACAATCTCCTTCAGGTTCGCTCTGAGCTTAACTCAACTACTAATTCTCTACAAATGTGCCCAGAGCTCAAATCCTCAACTGTCAAGTTGACACCTGTGTTTAACTATGACATTGATGTTGGGCGTGTGTGTGTGTGTGTATAGACCAGAAGACAATCTTGGATGTCATTCCTCAGGTGCCATTACTTTTATTTTTTTAAGTCCGGGTCTCTCTCACTAGCCTGGGGACTCACCAGCCAGCCAGCCCAGCTTCAGGGCTCTGCTTACACTGCCTCCCCAGTACTGGGATTACAAACATGAGCCATTATGTCTGACTTTTTTACATGGATTCTGCACATCAAATTCAGGTCCATGCAAGGCAAGCATTTTACTAACTGAACTAACTCCCTAGCTTCTACAAATATATTCTTCTTTCATTTTTACTTTATTTTTATTTCTGTTCGAGATAGAGACTAAGCTGCCAAGAGTGCTGCCCTTACACCCACTATATAACCCAGGCAGGTCTCAAAGTTGCATTCTTCTTATTTTAGCTTTCCAAATAGTAGGTATTGCAGATGTGTGCCATCCCAGGCAGTGCACCCATACCTAGTGACCCTAATCAGAACCTTTCCTTTTCCCCTTTCCCCTTTGTTGCTCCACTTCCCTTTTCTCCCTGCCTCTCCCTAGTGCTGGTGATGGAGCCTAGGGTTTTATAAATGCAGAGCCAGTAACTACCATTGAGACAGGTTTATTTGAGACAAGGTTTTGTTACATAGGCCAGGCAAGCCTTGAATTCATGGTCCTCCTGCCTCAGCTTCTAAGTACTAAATCTATAGGCATGTACCACTATGTTAGGTTCTAATCTTTCTAAATATTATTTATTGATGTGTGTGTGTGTGTGTGTGTGTGTGTGTGTGTATGTATGTATGTGGCACACATGTGGAGATCAGAAGACAACTTCGTGAAGAAGTTGGTTATCTCCATCCATTTTTCTATACCTTTATATGATGAGAACCAGGGATTGAACTCAAGTTATCAGACTTCTTTGGCAAGAACCTTTACCCATTGAGCCCACTAATTAGAATTTTAGAGATAATTTCTGTTAGCATTTTGACATGTTTCTTGTCAAGTTTATTTCTCTGTATTCATGTTTTTATGTATATTTAAACAAACTATTGTCTCTTTTTTTAATAAAAAGATTTTATGATAGGATTAATTAGAGATCTATGAAACAGTAGCTATGGCAATATATGTGTGTGTGTAAGAGGAAATAAAAGTGCTAGCTACCCTGTTTCATTATTGCATGCTGTATGTCATAGTTAGGCACAGGTGTCACCTTGACAGTTGATGGTTTTGGGCTCTGGGCACATTTGTGGAGAATTAGTAGTTGAGTTAAGCTCAGAGCGAACCTGCAGGAGGTTGTTTGGCTGATGGGGAAGGCCCAGGTAGGTGGGATTAGACCGTGAGCTGGTTGAGAGAGTCAGCATCCTTATGTATACTTGGCTAGACAAGCTGGTCTGGCAAGTAAGAATCATCCCTCTCTCGTCCATTATGAAGAGATGGTATGGCCAGTTGCCTCAGCCTGGTGTTAGTGCATGCTCTCCTGTTGAGCTAGACTGCAGACTATAACCAGACTACCAGTAAGAAAATAAACCCCTTTGTTGCAGTCAGCCTGCAACAATGCTGATAAATGACCATCAAACGGCTTAAGGGAACAAGGGGTTTATTCTCTTATGATTTCTGGTTACAGTTCTTAGTCCAGCTTGACGGGAGAGCACGCACCAACACCAGGGCCGAGTGAACTGGCCATACCATCACTGCATAACGGCTGAGAGATGGACAATCCTTACTTGCCAGACCAGCAAGTGAACAGAAGGATGCTGACTCTCTCAACTAGCTCTCTGTGATTTATCCAGGGCCTAATCCCACCCACCATGGGCTGGGTCTTCCCCATCAGCTAGGCAATCTTCTTCAGGTTTGCTCTGGGCTTAACTCAACCATCAACTCTCTTACAGCTGTGCCCAGAGCTCAAACCCTCAACAGTCAAGTTGACACCTGTGCTTAACTATGACACCCTTGTTCCCTTAAGCCGTTTGATGATCATTTATCAGCAACCATGCAGTCTAACTGCAGCACTGTACATATAGATTCATTATTGTATCAATTTTAAAAAGTGAGAAGCTTCATATAAAATTTTAGAGAACTGTAGTGACAAGGCTAATTAGTGGTTGATCAGGAAGTGTGGTAGGGATCAATTCCAAAGGAGGCATTTACTGTTCTCTGTCTTGATTTGGTGGTGTTGACATATACATGACATACATAATACATAAATTCTAACATTCAGGAAGCACATTAAATTGTTTGAATTTTATTGTGTGTATGAATAATACCTTAATAAACGAGCTGGTAGCTTATCCCTATAATACCAGTATCCAGGAGGCTGAAGCAGAGGGATCATTTTAGGTTTGATGCCATCCTGGACTACCTAGTGAGTTCTAGGCCAGCTTGGGCTACAAGGTAAGTAAGACCTTGTTTCAAAAAAACCCAATAGTTATAATAATGCCCAAATAAATATAAAAAAGTAAAAAGTGAAACAATCATGAAAGCATTTCTCATGACATTTATTTTATTTTCAATTAATGTATTTATTTGAGAGAAAGAGGGAATGAGAGTAGGCATGTGTATGTGGAGGCAGAGGGCAACTCTCAGAAATCAGTTCTTTCCATGTGTACTTCAGAGATGAAACTCATGTTTGGTGGCCATGTTTGCAAGCAGACACCTTTACTCACTGATCCATCTGGTCTGCCCTAAGGTTTCCTTTTTAATAAGTACATAATGCCTTTTCACTTATATTTTATTTTTAATGAGACTGTATTTACTTTTGCAGTAATCGTTGAACCCATTCCAATTGGACAAGCTGCTAAGGATTATTTAAATTTATATGTGACACCAACTCTGCTCGAAGGACTCACAGAGCTTTGTAAGCAAAAACCAGCAGATCCTTATGTAAGACATTTTTTCATTCACATGAAAAATCTTATATTGTTAATAGTTATCATATTTAAAACTTTGTATTTGGAGTTTTTAAATTTTTTTTCTGAAAGAGAAAAAGAAAATATTTTGAAAGTTGGTCCTCCTCTTCCTCTTCTTCCTCTTCTTCTTCCTCTTCCTATTCTTCTTCTTCCTCTTCTTCCTCTTCCTCCTCTTCTCCCTCTTCCTCCTCTTCTTCCTTTTCCTTTTCTTCTTCCTCCTCCTCTTCTTCCTCCTTCTCTTCTTCTCCTTCTCCTTCTTATTCTTCTCCTTTTTCTTCTTGACTCAGGTCACCAGGTTTTTGAGCAGGTTCCTTTACCAGTTAAGCCTTCTCACTGATCCTTTTTGCTTTTGAGACAAGATCACACTCTGTAGTCCAAATTGCCCTTGAATTTGTTATGGAGCCCTAGCTGGCTTTGGAACTTGCTATATAGCCCAGGCTGGCCTCAGACTTGCAGTGATTCTCCTGTTTCTGCCTCCCAAGTACTGGGATTACAGTCATGTACTACTATAACTGATTTCCTTTTTTTTTTTTTTTTCTTTCCTTTTTCCTTTTCTCTTTCTTCTTCTTTTTTTTTTTTTTTTTTGCATGTGTAAATGTAGGTGTATACCTGTGTGGAGGTAGGTGTGAAAGAAGGCATTGTGTGTGCTTGTGGAGGCCCAAGAGTGACTTCAGGAATCATCCTGGTCTGTTCTACCTCCTTATTACTTTGCTCTGGAGTTTCTCAGCCTCTGCCTTCCAGGGAGTGCAGGCTGCTGCCATTTCTGCCTGGCATTTTTACATATGATGTGGGATCTAAACCCTTTTGCTTGCAAGGAAGGCAACCCCTGAGCCATCTCTCCAGCCCTCAATTTTCTTTTTCTTATTTTAAAAAATGATTTTACTGGCATATATTTATTACATATAGTAATGGGCTTCATTATGACATGAATGGTGTATGAATGGAGGTCAGAGGACAACTACTTTCAAAAGTCAGTTCTCTCCTTCTGCCATGTGAGCCTCTTGGGATTGAACTCAGGTCTCCTGGTTTGTGAGTAGGCACCTTGACCTCTGAGCTATCTTGCAAGGCCCATTTTCTTTTACTTAATATTTTATTTAAGGCTGGAGAGATGGCTCTGCCTCCAAACAGAAGATCCTGAGTTTGGATTCCAGGGCCCATGTAAAAATGCCAGGCAGAACAGCTGTGGCCTGCACTTTTGACCCTAGTAGCCTGGTAAATCCTAGAAGCAAGAAGGTAGCAATCCAGAATGATTCCCCGAAGTCACCCTTGGCTCTCTTTAGGGACACATACACACACACACACACACACACACACACACACACACACACACACACCAAACAAACAAACAAATAAATAAATAAAATTTAAAGTTTTATCTATCTGAGAGAGAATTCGAGAGAGCTCATATGCACCATGTGGACTCCAGAGATCAAACTCAGGCCACCAGGTTAGCACACAGGCACTTTCACACACAGAGTCATCTTGCTTGCCCATGACACCATTTTCATATGTTTATATTTTGATCATTGCACATATATCATTACATTCTTTTGTTACCCTCCTACTCTGACTGATCTTTTCTCTTCCAACTTAGCTCTCTTTGTACTTTCATCTGTGTGTGAATGGTTATGTGCACATGTGATTCAGTGAGCGTCATTAGGACTGTTTACAGAAATATGTGTGGGAATTTGCTTGTAACAGCATGGGTACTTTTCCATGTCTACACCACTGAAGAAAATTGCTCTTCAACCCCATTAACCCCATTAACTTGGAATCAATCCTTAGGGAAGCACCACCCTCTCTATTTTCTTATTTACTTATTTATTTTGCATTTGTATGTTGGTGAGGAGTCATGTTTACAGGAGGGCATTTGAGCGTGTATGTGACAGTGAAGGCTCAACAGTGACAATAGGAATCATTCTGGATTGCTTGCCCACCTTATTGCTTTGCTTTGGGGGATTTGCAGGCTCTTCCTTCCAGGGCCAGAATTACAGGGCCACTGCCATATCCAGTTGACATTTTTGCCTGGAATCTGAGATCCCTACTGAGGTCCTTGTTCTTGTGAGGCAAAGGCTTTAACCACTGACCTATCTCCCTAGCCCCATTAAATAAATTTGAAAGCTGTTTACATTTCCACTGATACATTACATACTGAAACATTAGAATTTTGAATTGAATTGAATTTGAATTGCATATTGAAGTATTAGAATTAACTTCATATTTTCATTTTTCCCCATAGGCTTGGCTAGCTGATTGGCTGCTGAAAAATAATCCCAACAAACCTAAACTTCAGCACTTTGTAGTACCAAAAGAACCTTAACATCCTCCAAAGAACAGATCATGGATTATCTTATTGTAGAAGTCTGTGTATTGACTTCTTAAAGAAACTGCTTCCCTAAGGGTTTAAGAAACTTCCTGTAAAATAAACTATTTCTTAAAAATACATATCTAAGGACCAGCAAAATGGAACCTACATGGTGGAAGGAGAGAACTGATTCTGGAAGTTGTCCTTTGACTTCCCATGCATATCATGGTGTGTAGGTGCCTGTTCTCAGTCTCTCTCCCCCTCAAACAAATAAATAAAATAAAAAAGTGTTAAATAACTGTAATATGCAGCAAATAGCATTTAAAGATAAAATATAGGCTTCAAGTATTACTTTAATAATGATGTAACATTAAGTAATAATTTGGGGCTGGGAAGATAGATCAGTATGTAAAGACTTGTATAAACCATGAGTTTGGATCCCCCGTACTCACACATACTTGGTTGTAACCCCACTGCTAGTGGTGGACAGACAGGAAGATCTCCAGAGCTTTCTGGCCAGCCAGTCTACTGGAAACATGAGCTCCAGGTCCAGTGAGAGATTCTGTCTCAAAAGGTAAGGTGGAGGGCTGGGGAGATGGTTCAGTGGTTAAGACTCAGACTCACAAGCACAAGGTCCTGAGTTCAGACCCCAGGTCCCATGTTAGAAAGCCAGGTGGGAATGGCAGCAGCCTGCACTTCTGGTCCTGGTGAGCAGAGCCTGGGAAATTCTAAAACTAAGCAAGAAGGAGGTAGAACGAATTCAGGATGATTTTCAAAGTCACCCTTGGTCCTTCCCAGAGACACATGTTGCTCTTACACACACACACACACACACACACACACACACACACACACACTGAAGTTAAAAAAAAGTTTTCATTAACTTTTTTTTTTTTTTTTTTTTTTCGGTGCTGGGGACCGAACCCAGGGCCTCGCGCTTGCTAGGCAAGCGCTCTACCACTGAGCTAAATCCCCAACCCCATCATTAACTTTTTAAATAACATTATCTGTCTTAGTTTTTCTCTTCAGTTGCTACAATAAATACATTACCCAAACAATTTAGGGGAATAAGAGTTTTTTTTTTTTTTAATTCATGTTTATAGTTCTGTGCTATAGGCTATCATGGCAGATGAATTACCAGCAGGAGCGGAGGAAATTAGTCACACATAGCCACAGGAATTGCGAGAGAGACTTGCCAGCCTGAAAATTACCAGCTAATTTCCCCTCTGTCTTATCCATTTGCCCAGGGAATGACCCTACTATGAGCTGAGTCTACTCCTGTCATAGTTAGATACAGGTGTCAACTCAATAATTGAGGGTTCTGGCTCTGGACACATTTGTAAACAATCAATGGTTAAGTTAGATGGACAGCAAGCCTTCAGGAGATTGTCTAGTTAACCCAACCCATGGGGTTATTGCCAAATGTCTGGATTCTTATGTATGGGAATAGAAAACTGAGACCAGAACACATATAGAGGATTAAGGCAGAGTTTGTTAGAAGAGAAAAAGAACAGAACTCATGGACATGAAGTTCATGAGAGGCAAGGAACTGTCTGATGGCTTGGCAAGGTCAGAGGTATTTGTAAACTTGGGCAAGCCCAGGAAAAGTGGCTTGTCCTTATTGGTGAGTTCTAGTTTCTGTAAACCTGATTAGGGCTTTTGGTTCCCTACATATGATTGGTTTGTTCATACAGGGCCCAGCTGGGCTGGCCAGACCTCATGGCCCATCTTATGGCTGAACTGTTTCTTCTAAGGAATTTAGCTCATCTACATTTGAAGTTACACCCATATACCTTCATAAACTGGCACTAATTTCTGCATAGTTGTGGTGGGATTTTCTAAAGACTTTCCCATGGGCTGGGCTGGAGAGATGGCTCAGGGGTTAAAACTGCCTAGCAAGCAGAAGGTCCTGAGTTCAGATCTCATGTCCCACATAAAAATGCCGGGTGGAAACCACTGTGGCCTTCACTTTCTGGCCCAGGGGGGTAGAGCATGGGAAATCCTAGAGTGAAGCAAAAAATCATCCAGGATGATTCCCAAAGTCACTCTTGGTCCTCCATAGCGGCACACACTGCCCTCTGATACACACAGACACACACACACACAATACATAAATAATGGTGGGCTGGAGAGGTGACTCAGGGGTTAAGCCTCTGCCTTGCAGGCGGAAGGTCCTGAGTTCGGATCCTAGACTCCATGTATAGACGCCAGGTGGAAGCGGGGGCGGCCTGTGTTTCTGGTCCTGATAGGGCGGAGTCTGTGAATCCCCGGGCAGAGTAAACAAGGAGGTGGAGGCGTCTGTGGTGGTTTCCGAATTCGTCCATGGTTCTACACACACACACACACACATACATACACACACACTCATGCACACATCCATACACGCACAATTGAATAAATAAATAATAAAAATAAAATAAATAATGAATGAATGAATGAATAAAGTTTTTAAAAAAGACTTTCCTGCCATGATTGGCTGTGACGTGGAACGAGAAGCCAGACGTAAACCCTTTTCCCATAGAAAGAAGGAAGAAAGAAAGAAGAAAGAAAGGAAAGAAGGAAGGAAGGAAAGAGAAAGAGGAAGGAAGGAAGGAAAGAAAAAGAAAGACAGAGAGAAAAAGAAAAAGAAAAAAGACTTTCCCAGTAGTCTTTCTACACTAAAGCTGCCTAAAAGAACTATTCTAGCCAAAAATCCTATTCCAAACTACCTAACAAAAATTATTCTCTCTGTTTCAGGTTAGTCCTTGGGCAGGTGAATAAGATAGAGGAAGCTGGTTAGGGAAGTTGGCATCCTTTGTTATACTTGGTTAGACAGCTGGTCTGGCAAGTAAAGATTGTTCCTCTCTCAGCAGTTCTGTGGATATATGGACATGGTATTAGGCAGTTTTAGAGCACCAATGCTGAGCCAATCTCTGAAGGTTTTGAAAAGCCTCCCCCACTGTTGGGATTACCCTGAAGGAACACACCCTTCCCTAACTTCCCCCACCCTTCACTTTGGGAAAGGATGTGGAGATGAGTTCTCTATAACAGATATGGTAAATCTACCAAAAGAAACAGCTTGACCATGAGGTGGCCATAAGATCAACTGGGTTGGGTCCTAATAAGATCTAACCAATGAGAAAAAGCCATTCCCCCCCACACACACACACTCTTGCCTAAGGTATAAATATACCTAACCCTGACAGCCATTTTTGGCACCTGTGCCTCATGGCCCTCCACATCTGGAGTCCCATGAGTTCTTTTCCAGCTCCTTGCCCCTCATGGATTCCATACCTGGAGTCCATGAGTTCTCCAGGGCACCCTAGCCCATGAGTTCAGTTCTTTCTCTCCTCTAATAAACGTTGCCTTAATCTTTGACTCTGGACACAAGAACCTGGATACATACAGACCCCAGGAAAGCAATCCTGCAATAGTGTGACTAGTTCTTGCCACCCTTGGTGTTGATGTGGACTCTCCTGCTAAAATGGGTTAAGAACTGTGAAAGAAGAATCACAAGAGTAAAACTCCTTGTTCCCCTATAATCAATTTGATCATAAATCTATCAGCAACATGCACTCAAACTGCAACATCCTCATAAGTTGGACAATCTCATACAGATTTGCTCAGAGAGGTTTGCTTTAAGTAATTCTTCGTAATAGTTGACTAAAGACTAGAGTTTAATCCTCAGAAGCCCACATGGTGAAGCTTCTTTTTCCCTCATCTCATAAATAGAATGTTTCCTAAAGGTTAATGTGCTAAATTGAAAGAAAAAGAAAGAAAGAAAAATAGAAAGAAGGAATAAATAAAGAAATAAGAAAGAAAGAAAGAAAGACGAAAAATAAAGAAAGAAATAAAAATGTAAGGAAAAGAAATGAATGAAGGAGAAAGGAAGGAAAAGGAAGAAGAAAGAAAAAAGAAAAGAAGAGGAGAAAAAAGGAAGGAAAGAAAGAAGGAAGAATGAGGAAAAAAGGAAGGAAAAGAAAGAAGAAGTAAAGAGCATGAAGAAAAAGGACGAAATAAAGGAAAGAAAGAAAAAGAAAGATTAAATACCTCAAGTAAAAGTAAAAGAATAATAAAAGAAAGAAAGAAAGAAAGAAAAAGAAAGAAAGAAAGAAAGAAAGAAAGAAAGAGAGAAAAGAATTATTGCGATTAAGCTTTAGTTTTGAATTCAATCGCCAGTTTGCCGACTCTGACTTCAGTTGCTTTTCTTGGGTTGCTTGCTCTGTGAATTCTCCTTAATGACCTTTTCTATATTAACGGCCCCTTCCAGGCTTACGAATCTTTAACAGAAAACGTGTATTCAGAAAAGTAGAGCCAAGTGATTTCTGACACCACCAGATCCAGGTTGGAAACGAGATCTCTTTTCCCTCCTTGGAGTAAGCCAGGACCTCCGCGCACACTCAGGCTTCACTTCCCATCAATTAGGCCCCTGGAAAAGGGCGATGGCTCCATGAAGCTTGTGTTTCTTCCTTTCCTGCTTCTGATGGGGGGGGGGGAAGACCGGGACGGGGGGGGGGAGGGGGGGACGGGACGGGACCTTCTTTTCTCTCATCCAAATCAAAGGTAGATGACACTGTGATTGATGCCTTTTGTTCCCAGACCAAATTGTTTTTTATAGCCCGCCCCCTGCCAGCACCTCCCCAGTGCGCTGCCAACCAGCTCCAAAGGGAGCCCCTTCCAGGGCTCCCCCCACCCCCACCGTGGCCGCTTGACCGAGCTAAGGCAAGAGCAGGAGTGGGAGAAGCACGCAGCTTGCAGACAAATGGCAGCTAATCCCACCAACAGCCTTGTCACCAGAACCATAAAAACTTCCATTCCCCACTCCACTTGCCTCTTCAGTATGTCATGGCTGTGGCAGGGGACTGGCTCTTGTTATGGCTTCCTGTGGCCTGTCCCAGCAGGCTGAGTCCCTCTCTCTGTTTTCTTTCTTCAGGCAGTCCTGCACATTCAGCCCAATAGTTTTTTTTAGTTTTTTTTTTTCCAACTCACTCAGGACTTTACAGACTGTATACGGGAAATTAGGGGCTATTATGAACAACTTTATGACTACGAACTGGGGAAAATAGTCGAACAGAGAAAAACCCTGAAAAATACAAATTATCAATGACTGGTCAACCCAAACCACAATTTGGGGGGTCCTTAAATGTTCTTTTGATAGCTCTCAATGTGAATTCTTTTCACAGTTGGCATTCTCAACTGTTCTTCTGGGAGCCAGATACTTTCAGCATAAACTGATCACCAAGGGAGAAGGTATTTTGTAGGAATAAGCGTCTTCATCTTGGGGAGGGGCAATTGACAAATCTTATCTCAATCGGGGTTGTAAAATCCTGCTCCTGGGGTGGCTTTATGATGGGGCCATAATGACAACCAGCCAAATTTGGACTTTCCTGTGAGAACGGTTCAGCGAGTCTTTAACATGTATATGTGATTAGTGTCCCTTTGAACCATAAAATGGTTAGCCAAAGACCAATGTAAAAGCAGACTGACTGTCTGCAATGAGGGTAAAGCACCTATTCAATGGTGCTTGCTTTTGGAAGGTGTCATTTAACAAATGGACAGTGAAGTCATGCCAAACCTCTAACTACCACCTAGTGACTGTGAAAGAACTCACCTGGAAAAGTTGAAACTGTGTGTGTGTGTGTGTGTGTGTGTGTGTGTGTGTGAAGAGAGAGAGAAAGAGAGAGAGCACAAGTGCATTCATATGTGTAAATAGATGCCTGTATATTGCAGCAGTATTTATGTGGAGGTCAGACCCCACCTTATACCTTGTTTTGAGACAGGGTCTCCGTTTTTGTTTTGTTTTGTTTTTTCTATTGCTTATGCCAGACTGGCCAATTGGCAAGTTTCCAGGGGTTACAGAAGCTTGAACCACAGGTCTATCTTTTTATGTAGACCTTGGTGGAGTGCTTTTTCCCACAGAGCCATCTCTCCACCTTTTGAACTTCAGTCTTTCTGAACTCAATTAAGTCTAAGATGTCTCCCAAATTCTGGTTGAATTGAGCTTGCCTGTTATACCTTGTACACATACCGTTTCAAGACATAAATGGCAGGGCTTGGGAGATGGCTCAGCAGTTGAAGTGCTTGCTGAAAATGCAAAAAGGACTTCAGTTTCAAATTCCCAGATCCCATGTAAAATGCCACGTGAGTGAAGCAGTCCTCTTGTAATACTAATTGGCAGGCAGAGACTGGAAATCCTCAGGCTAACCAGACTACCCATATAAACAATGGTGGTGGCAGTGGCCTATACTTTTGACTCTGGAAGGAGAGTCTGGGAAGCTTCAGAGCAGAGCAATCCAGGATGATTCCTGAAGTTACCCTTGGGCCTCCATAAGCACACACAGCACCCTCTTCTACATATGCACATACACATGTATGCATGAATGCACAAAAAAGATGAAATATTAGAGTACTATTCCATTTAATGAAATCACATGATCAGACTTTCTGAAATGGCAGGTCCTAATCTGCACACAGTATTGTTAAGTTCTCTCTCTCTTTCTCCCTCTCTCTCCCTTCCTTCCTTCCTCCCTCCCTTCCCTCTCTCCCGCCTTCCCTCTCTTCCCTCCCTCCTCTCTTTCCTCCCTCCTCTCTTCCTTCTTTCCTCCCTTCCTTCTTCTCCTCTCTCTCTCTCTCTCTCTCTTTCAACAGCCTATGAAGTTGCCTAGGCTGGCCACAAACTTGCAGTGTAGCTAAGGATAACCTTGAATTTTCTATCCTCCTGCCTTCACCTCCTGAGTGCTAGGATTATAGACACATGTCACCACATCTGGCTCATGCAGTGCTGGAAATTGTACCCAGAACTTTGGGCATGCTAGGCAAGCACTCCACCAACTGAGCTATACCCCAGCCATGTATTTTCTTATAATGCTTTCTTTCTTTTCATAGCTTTCTTCTTTCTTATTTCTTTAGCTTCATCATCCCGCCCTCTTGATTTTCATTATTTCCCTTCATCTTTATCAGCGTGGTTGGAGTTCACTTGACCTCTAGATAGCTGCTGTAAAGATCCTGAAATTATTAAATATGTTATATTTATAGATGGCATATTGTTGGCTGGAGAGATGGCTCAGTGGTTAAGACTTCTGCCTTCCAAGCAGAAGGTCCTGAGTTCGGATCCCAGATCCCACACAAAAACACTAGCCAGAAAAGGTGGTGGCCTGTACTTCCAGTCCTGGTGGGCAGAGCCTGGGAAATCCTTGAGCGGAAGCCAGAAGGACAATCCAGGATGATTCTTGTGCCCTCTGATACACACACTGCACACACAATGAATGAATAAATAAAGAACATTTTTTTTATTATTTATTCAGTTGTGCATGTGTGCGTGTGTGTGCACATGCACGTATGTATGTGTGTGTATGTAGAACCACGGACAAATTCGGGAACCACCATGGACGCCTCCACCTCCTCCTGGTTTACTCTGCCCTGGGATTCACAGGCTCCGCCCTACCAGGACCAGAAACGCAGGCTGTCCCGCTTCCACCTGGCGTCTATATGTGGGGTCTGGGATCTGAACTCAGGACCTTCTGCCTGCAAGGCAGAGGCTTAACCCCTGAGCCACCTCTCCAGCCCTAAAGAACATTTTTTTAAATGGCATATTGCAGCTAGGATGTGGTTCTGTTGGTAGCTCGTTTGCCTGACATGCATTAAGCTCTGGGTTCAGTCCCTATGTTGCAGTTCGCCGGCATGGTTGCTAATAAATTACCATCAAATGGCTTAAGCAATCAAGGAGTTTACTTTCTTATGACAGTCTGGTTACAATTCTTAGTCCAGCTTGATGAGAGAGACGCATCAACACCAGGGCCGAGGGAACTGGCTACACCATCACCACATAACGGCTGAGAGACAGACAATCCTTACTTGCCAGACCAGCATGTCTGGCCAAGTGAACAGAAGGATGCCAACTCTCTCAACCAGTTCTCGGTGATTTATTCCAAAGCCTAATCCCACTCACCATGGGCTGGGTCTTCCCCATCAGCTGGTCAATTTCCTTCAGGTTTGCTCTGGGCTTAACTCAACACATCAACTCTCTACAACTGTGCCCAGAGCTCAAACCCTCAATGGTCAAGTTGACACCTGTGCTTAACTATGACACCGTAGTACTTCATAAAAACCAGGTATGGCAGTGCAATTGACAGGTGGGGGCAGAAGGATCAGAAGAAGTTCAAAGTCATTTTCTCCTAGGTAAACAGAAGGTTCCAGGATAGCCCGGGGCACATGAGTATCTCAAAATAAGATAAAATAATAAATAAAATAAAATAAAACCAGTATGGCTTAAGAGACTCAAGTTGAATGGTCATAATCTTTAATCGAAAATAGGTTTCTTGCTTCTATGGGAATGACTTCGAAATATTCTACTTGTGGCAATCCACAATTACTGAGTATCTACTGTGGTAAAAATATTGCCTAGCTTTGTTAGTCTGGTATGCAGGATTCCCATGGCCTGGCCAGTGTGCATCTTTCTCAACCTACTTACCATAATCTGTTTTCAGTGAGAACGGTTTGCTCACCTTGCTCATTTCTGGCTGCATTTTTGAGGACCATTCTCCCCAGTTCCCACAACCTCCAAATCAACCTGGAAGTCCATCCCAGTCCTCTGCTGATACAATTACTGGCTAAAGAGGTAATTTCCTGTCATTTTTCAGTAATAACATGCTCGCTTCTTGCTTGGAAATTCTTCCCTGGGAAACTACTCATCCTTAAATTTGGCTTGCTTGGAAGCTAATGATATATTCCTTTGACAGAATATACTAAGCAGCATGGTATGGAATGGTCCTAGCATTCGGCTTTTCCACAATCTTCTCAGCTTTACTTATTTATTTATTTATTTATTTACTTACTTACTTATTTGCTTGTGTGCTAAACAGTATTTGTGTGGAGGTCAGACAGCTTTTGGAAGTTAGTTCTCTCCTTCCATCATGGGGACTTTTGGAGATGGAATTCTGGTTGCCAGGTTTGTCCACAGTCACCTTATCCTGCTGAGCCATCTTGCTGGTCCCTGACTCCCTGGTTATGGGCTATGTTCCTGTCACTAATGGAAGGATTATTCTCTTTTGCTGCCTGTTGGATGCCACGTGCACACTAGACACTTTCACTAAAGCCATCTAATCCTCCAGTAACTCCGAGATTAATGTGTTCTGATCTAGAGGCTTTGTGTAGGAATCAGCAGCATCTCCAGATTTTAAACTGTTACCGTCACAAGTGCCTCAGCCATGAGCTTAAGGATAAGGAAAATACATTTTTCTTCCCATACAGAAGAGAGCTATATTTGACTCCAAAGAACTATACAGCTTTGTGCAATGGCAGTATCATGGCCAGTGAGGTTTATCTGAGGCACAATTATTGCTTCATTATACTTTTTGGCAAATACAAAAGATTATTTTTCTCAAAGAACCAACTAAGTGGTGTATACAAACTAAGTCGATTCATTTAATGGGTTTACTATGCATTAACCACTGGGGTGGGGCTTATGACTTTATTCAATTATGATATTCCCTTTCGTGGCTAACGCAGATTCTCTTTCTCTCCCAGTCTCTCTCTCTCTCTCTTTTTCTCTCTTATTCTCTTTCTCTCTCTATCCCAATACTGAAGATCCAACCATGGCCTCAGCCCTTTTGACTATAAAAGGACTGCTAAATATCCTTTCTTCTTCCTTTTTATTTTATTATTAATATTATTTGATTAAGGCAGAGTTTTTTAGGAGAGAGAAAGAATGGAACTCACAGACATGGATTCAGAGAGGGGCAGGAGAGCCGTCTGATGGTTGTTCCAAAATGTTGTATTCTTGTGTCCAGGGATTGAATCAGGAAAGCAGTATAAAAGGATTAGAGGAGAGAAAGAAATGAAAAGAATTCACAGACATGGAGAGTGTGAGGGGTCAGTGAGAGAAAGCTAGAAAGGGAACTCACAGACTTCAGACGTGGAATCCATGAGGAGCAAGGGAAGACTCTTCTTGCTTTTTAAAAAATATTTGTGGCAGTCGCTTTGGCAACACATATACTAAAACTGGACCAATTTAGAGAAGACTAGCATGACCCTGCTCAAGGATGACATGGAAATTCATGAAGAATTGTTTTTTAAGTATTTATTTGCAAGGAGAAGGAGAAAGTAAGCAGAAAACTGCCCGTCTGGGCACACAGCAGGGGCACAGGCATGTGGAGGTCAGAGGACTATTTTCAGAAATTGAATCTCTTCTACCATGTGGGTTCTGGGGATCAAAGTCAAGTTGCCAAGTTTGCAAGAAGCCACTTTGATCCTCTCTTGCTCTTTACCTGTTAACCTTTTTTTTTTATTCAATTGTGCATGTTTGCATGTGTGCACGTGTGTGTGTGTGTGTGTGTGTGTGTGTAGAACCATGGGCAAATTCGGGAACCACCATGGACCGCCTCCACCTCCTCCTTGTTTACTCTGCCCCGGGACTCGTAGGCTCCACCCTACCAGGACCAGAAACGCAGGTCGCCCCGCTTCCGCCCGGCATCTATACGTGGGGGTCTAGGATCCGAACTCAGGACCTTCTGCCTGCAAGGCGGAGGCTTAACCCCTGAGCCACTTCTCCAGCCCCTCTTTACCTGTTAATCTTAAACCTCTAATCCTACACTTTCATTTGTAGTACAAACAGGAACGTAGTAGCTAAGGGCATGCCCAAAGCTGTGTATCAAGCTAATAGCCAAAGTAAATCATAATTTCTGACTCATATCCAGTATACACCATTTGAAGCTTTTAAGAAGGTTGTAGGGCTGGACACATGGCTCAGGGGTTAAGACTCTATCTCATAAGCAGAAGGTCTTGAGTTTGGATCCCAGGTACCACGTATGAAAATACCAGGTGGAAACGGTGGGCCGCCTGCACTTCTGGCCCTGGTGGGGGGAGCTCTGGAAAATCCCAGAGTGAAGCAAGAAGGAGGTAGAAGCAATCCAGGTGATTCCCGAAGTCACCCTTGGCCTTCCACAGAGACACACAGTACCCTCTGATACATACACAGACAGACAGACAGACAGACAGACACACACACACACACACTAAATAAATATTTTTTTTTAAAAAAAGGTGTCAATAAGCAGTTTAAGACCTAGTTAAAGCCAGGTGTGGAGGTATATAGCTGTAATCCCCACATTCCAGAGGCTCAGGCAATGCTTTGGAGTCAGCCTGGGCTACATAGTGAGTAATAGACCAGCTAGAGCTACATGGTAAGACCCTTCTCAAAGAAATACGAACCAAACCACAAAGCAACATAGAACATTTAATCAGGTCTGGTAGGCACTCAATAAGGTCAGGAGTTCAATAAGAGCAGCTTCAGTTTCATATGAAGTTTGAGGTCAGCCTACCTCACAAACAAACAAACCCACAAAACTAAACAAGCAAAGACACATGTGTTGGCTCAAGCCTGCAATCCCGTAACTCAGGAGGCTGACTAGGGGGGACTGTTGAGTTTGAGGCCCATCTGGGCACACAGCAGGAAATCAGACGTGGCTCTCCATGGCAACCTCTCTCAAAAGCAATAAAATATAAAGTAAAATAAAACAAAACAAAATGCAATCATTCAATAAAAACAACTGCCATCAGTCTCGTTTGTAGTGTTAACTTTTTCTTTTCTGACAGTCCTTAGGACTGAACCAGTGATCCTGTGTAGACTAGGCAAGTACACTACCACTGATCTACCACCCCAGCCACTTGTGGTGTTGATTAATCCAATTTTCTTAAAAGTATACTATTAAACTTCCTTCCACGTTAAATTCAAAATAGTAAAATCTCATCATGGCACTACATGTACAACAAAAAAACTCACTCTCGCTATTTTATAAGCTGTTTCTAGGTAGCAGAAGTAACATACTCTTTATGGCAACAGGCAAGGGGCATTCCCTGAATGTCAGAACTATCAGGACAGGGAAACTTAGGGCTCAGAACTGATTTTAGAATTTGAAAAAAAATAATTTGTGAATACTGAATAGACTTTATCTCTGCCTTCTTTGCATTAAAAAAAAAAAAGATTTTAAAGCCTAGAAAGTACTTAGTATGGCCTAATAGCAAAATCTATGCCAAAATTGCAAAATTAGAATACTAAATTGCCTCCCAGATTTTCTGACAATGAAATCCAATCAATAGCCAGTGAGAGCTGGGCATGATGGCACTCGTCAGCAACCACAGCCCTTTGGAGGATGAAGGAGAGCCCGAGTCTGAACTCACACTAGGCTGAATGGGAAGTTTCAGGCCAGCCTGGGCTACATAGTGAGAACCCCACTCAGATAAATAAGTGAATAATTAATTAATTAACGAAGAGATAAATTTCAAATAAACAAATACATGAAAACAGAAGCAAAAATTACTCTCAACTCAACCCTGTCCTTCAGATTCTGGAGCTACTGTTCCCAGTGCAAACTCTGGGAGGTGAGGGATAGGGGGAAAGAAGGGTGCCAGAGACCTTAAAGACCTTATGAAGCTCCCTGCCTGGCCTGGGCTTAACCTGCCTTTGCCCAGTCAGAGATGACCCACCTGCCTGGCTTTCCTGGGGCCCCTCCTGTTAATCTGTAGAACTGGACAACTGAGTTTGACCGTGACTGGCTTTATTTTGCAAAACAAAATTGGTAAGACAGGCCTCATGCTGACTGCCTTGAATGGTGTCTTCAACCCAGCACAAGGGACCCCACAAAAGCAAGGAAGGAAACTTCAATTTCCTCCCCATGTTAAGTGACAGCTTGTCATACTCATTATGACCCTTACGCAGCTCAGGGCAAAGTATTTTATTGCTTTTTTTGTGTGTGTGAACTGCAATAAAGCACTCTTCTACTTTTTCCTTTACTGCCCACCCCCAGCCCACAACTAATTGACCAAGGCTCACTGGAAAGGATTGTTCTCTGTTGTCAGCAGAGAGCCAGAAACTTCCTATTTGCACCACAAACCTGTCATGATTTTACCTTTCTATTAGGAAGCATGGATTTGTTTGAAAATAAAAGAGCTCAGAAAACAAACAGAAGAGAACAGGAAACATCATTCTGGGTTCAGGACATCCTTGTAATGTGCAGTTCCTGTCAATGGTTGCTTTGCTCTGCCCAGACAGACTAGTGTAGGCATGTAAGGTTAACATCAAGTGTCTTCCTCAGTTGCTTTCCACCTTTTTTTTTTTTTTTTTTTTGAGTAAATAGACTCCTATTTCATGTCTTTTTTTTTTTTAACTTAGTTATACAAGTTTAATGGGTAGGTACCTTCACCCCCTTCCTTCCTCCTCCCCTCTCCGTTCCCCCTTTGTTCCCCCCAATCCAATTCTTCTTCCTTCTCTCTCTTCCCTTTTTCCTCCCTCCTTGTCCTCTCTTAGTGTTTCCTGCTTCCTCTCACCCTCCAGAACATCTTTATACATAGGTGCTGAATTTCCCTCTGAGTCATCTATACTAGTGAGGGTTCAAGATGTTTCAAATCTTTTTTTATTTAAATTATTTATTTATTTAATTATTCAATTATGTGTGTGTGTGTAGAACCACAGGCGAATTCTGGAACCACCATGGACTGCCTCCACCTCCTCCTTGTTTACTCTGCACTGGGATTCACGGATTCCGCCCTACTAGGACCAGAAATGCTGGCCGCTCCCGCCTCTGCCCACCATCTATATGTGGGGTCTAGGATCCGAACTCAGGACCTTCCGCTTGCAAGGCAGAGGCTTAACCCCTGAGCCACCTCTCCAGCCCCTCAAATCTTTTAATGGTTTAAAACTTTAAAGTCTTTTAAAAGTTTAAAATCTTTTAAACTTTACGCTTGGGCCCATTACGTTTTGTGTAACCTAGTCTCTGCCTCTTTATCTTTCTCTTTAAAATTATTTATTTATGAGAGAGAGAGAGGGAGAGAGAGAGAAAGTGCACATCTGTATGCCATGGTGCAGGAGTGGAGGTCAGAGAACAAAGGCTTTGGAAGCCAATTCTCTCCTGCCGCCATGTAGGTTTCCAGGGATTGAACTCAAGTCGTCAGGTTTACCTACTTCACCCACTGGACCATTTCACTGACCCTCTGCCTCCTTTAAGTGTATGTCATGCTGCTACGTCCAAACTGTGTTCTGGTCACATCGGGCTGGTCCCTTCTCAGAATCTTCCAAGCCCTCTTCTACTTTCAGGGTATGTTAAGGTTTCTTGCAACTCTTACAACTGCTTCCTGTTCGTCCTTTATATATGAAAATGCATGTCAACTTTACAGAGTGCCTTCTCTAAATATCTAAAGACATTGCTGCCTCATTATAAGAACCCCCATCATTTCCTTACTGATATATTTCAATCTGTCATGAATTTTCACTTGTTCATTAAGTATGTCATCCACTAGAATTCAGCTCCATGAGACAGAGACAGTTATTGCATTGTGAGCTTCTGCCCTTTCGTTAGTGTGTCTCTGTAACAGAATAGATGATCAGTAAATCGTGCCTGGAGAGATGGCTCAGGCGGTAAGCCTCTGCCTGACACACAAAGACCTGAGTTCAGATCCTAGATCCCATGTAAAAATGTCTGATGGGAATGGCAGCAGCCTGCACTTCTGACCTTGGAAGGTAGAACCTGGGAAACCCCAGAGCCAAATAATAGGAGGTAGAGTAATCCAGGGTGATTCCTAAAATCGCCGTTGAGCCTCCTCAGGCACACACACTCAAGTGCCCTTTGATACCACAGATCCATACACACACACATACACACACGCCCACATATGTGTGCACAGAAAAAGAAAGAAAAAAGATGTTCAGTAAATCCTTGTTTAACAAGTGACTGAAATGAGCTATAGCAAAGAGCTGATAAAATTTGCCATCAACTAGGACTTTGGGTTAATCCAATCTGAAAAGTGAACAGGAGGTTTAAGGCCAGTTTAATTTATATAACAAGTTTTGGACCAGCCATAGCTACACAGCAAGAAACAAGTTGGGTATGTAGCTTGGTATAGGGCACTTGCCCAGCATGCAAAGGGGCCTGGGTTGATCTCCAGTACTGAAAAATGAAACAAAACCCACAACTGCCAAACAGGGCATTTATCAAAGCGACAGGAAGAACACTTTTAATTGCACTTGAGAAAAAAGGACATAAACCGTGAAGTAACAGAAAGAGGCTTGGATTTCCTTAGATACCTGATATTCAGTGTGATTCTGATTGTGGAACTAATGAGCCTACTTCTGGAAAAAAATGCAAAAAAATATTGTATAGGCAATGAGACATAGGTCTATGAGTTAAATGGAAGGCAGGCAGCATCAAGGAGCAGACAGACCTCCAAGGAGTATTTGGAGTTTGTAAAACAGTACATAGGACAAAGGTATTTCAGGAAGGGAGATAACTCAAGTGGATTCAGAAGTCAAGTAGGAATGTTATATGCAAGGAACAGCCATAACTTGGTCCAGCTGGAGCTGCAGAAGCGAGCAATAAAATTGGAGAAGCAAATTAAAAGCAAATGTGCCTGGAGGGCTGGAGAGGTGGCTCAGGGGATAAGCCTCCGCCTTGCAGGCGGAAGGTCCTGAGTTCGGATCCCAGATCCCACGTATAGACGCCAGGCGGAAGCGGGGGCGGCCTGCGCTTCTGGTCCTGGTAGGGCGGAGCCTGTGAATCCCCGGGCAGAAGGAGGTGGAGGCGTCCATGGTGGTTTGCGAATTCTTCCGTGGTTCTACACATACACAGACACACACACACACGCACACACAGACGCGCGCGCACATGCACACAGTTGAATAAATAATAATAATAATAAAAAAAATTAAAAAAAAATGTCTTTAAAAGCAAATGTGCCTGGAAAGGGCAGTGGATTGGCAGAGGGAGTGAGTAAAAGTGATTTTATGCAAATCCATGTGTGTAAATGATATGTAACAATAACCAGCATGGCGTTTTGCAGTGTAATCCCAGTACTTAGGAGGTTGAGGCAGAAGGATTGTTACAAATTCTATGCCAACCTGGACTATATAAAATGTTGTAGAACAGTCTGGGTCCTGGGCTACAGATTGGGATCCTAAAGGAATTAGGAGATGACACAAGGGTTAAAATACTCTTGATGTATTAAAAAAAAAGTTCGAATCCAAAGTAAAATGTTGGATATGGGGATGGTAAACTGCCTGTATGGGATCTCCAGAGCTTGACCAGCCAGACTAGCTCTAGAAGTCAGCTCTGGGTTTGATTAGAGACTCTGTCTCAAAAGTATAAGGTGGAAGAATGATTGAAAATGATTCCCAATATCCACCTTGGGTCTCCATAAGTGGACATGTGTACTACATGCAAACATGCATTCTCTCTCTCTCTCTCTCTCTCTCTCTCTCTCCCCACATATATACACATGAAAATGGAAGCAAACAAATAAATAAAAAAGGCTGGGAATATTGGTCAGGGGTAGAACACTTACATAAAATATACTAGACCCTAGGTTCAATGCTTAGGAAGGAAGAAAGGAAAGAAAGGAAGGAAGAAAGGAAGGAAGAAAGGGAAGGAAGGAAGGAAGGAAGGAAGGAAGGGATAGAGAGAGAGACAGAGAGACAGAAAGAGAGAGAGAAAGAAAGAAAGAGAGAGAGAAAGAGAGCTAGAGAGATGACTCGGGGATTAAGACTTTGTTTCACAAACAGAAAGATCTGAGTTTCCATCCTGAATCCATATAAAAACACTGAACAGAAATGGCAGCTGCTTACACTTCTGGTTTTGGAAAGTAGAGCCTGGAAAACCTCAGAGCAAAACATTAAGGAGGTAGAGCCATCCAGGGTGGTTCCTGATGTCACTTGTCACCCTTGAGCTTCCATGGACACACATAGTGCTTTTTTCTACATACACACATACCTACATATGTACATTTAAAAAAAAGAAGAAAAGGGAAAAAAGAGGAAGCATTGTAAATACTTTAAAAAAATTTTTTTCCTGGTGGTGGGTAGAAATGATTATGCCATGGTAGAGAAAAATTTATGGGAATACTTTCTTTCCTTCCACGATGTCGCTTCCAGGGATCAAACTCAAACCCTCAGGATTGGTAGCAAGTGCCTGTACCATTGAGCCATGTAGCTGGCCCTCCTTCCCTACCTCCCAACCCTTGCTCATGCTTCGGGAAGTTCTCTACTCCTGACCTACAGCCCTAGCCCAACACATCTATACCACTCAGCTCTTCTTTCTTGTGTGTGTCAGGGGAAATAGGGTCTCAATTATATAGTCCAGGTTGGCCTCAAGTTTGCGATCTTTTTGCCTCAATCGTCAGGCCTATTTTGTTTGATTTTAAAGACAGCATTGTGCCTGTCAGTTTAGCCTCAAACATCCCAAATGTTGGACTTGTTCACCAACATCCTGGCTCATTTGAATTTTCATGAGAATACAGTCAACATTATTCATAAGAAAACAGGTGAATGTCTAAGTTGACCAGCTTTATGTTCAAATAACTTAAAATGACAAGCCAAAGAATTCAGGAAATCGTCAGTTATTTTTAATTTTTTGTATCAAGAAAATGATTGTGACACATATGTATAAGCAAATATGATAGCTGTGTGGTAGGTAGAGTGTTGTCATGACTTGTGTAGCATTGTTATACTAGGGCCACACAAGAATTAAGACAAAGATACATACAGAAAAAGCTAAGGTGGGGCTGGAGAGATGGCTCAGGAGTTAAGACTCTGCTGTCTTACAAGCAGAAGTTCCTGAGTTCGGATCCCAGGTCCCACATTAAAATGCCAGGTGGAAATTGCTGCAGCCTGCACTTCCGGTCCTGGTGGGCAGAGCATGGGAAATCCCAGAGCAAAACAAGAAGGAAGTAAAAAGCAATCCAGGATGATTCCTGAAGTCATTCTTGGTTCTCCACAGGAAAGAGGGACATACAATTCTCTCTCTCTTTCTCTCTCTCTCTCTCACACACACACACACACCAAATAGAAAAAGTATAACAAAAAACTAACTCTAAATAAAAATGTAAGTATAAATGGCTTATCATTGGACCTGCAATGTTTATAGTTCTTGTAAGGTAGTGATTTAGAGTCATCTTCAGGAAATAAAATTGGGTTTGAGAATAGATAAACTCTCCATGGGGAGGGCATGGAAGGAGGTGAGTTCCAACCCAAGCCCTAGGGGAATGCTCCTATTAAGGGGTAAAAGCAGCCTGAAAGAACAACTGCCAAGTATCTTAGTTCTACTTTCGACCGCTATAACTGAATGTCGAACATAAGATAATTTGTAAAGGAAGAAGTTTAGCTCATGATTCTGGAGCTTGGAAGCCAATCACTGAGCAGCCACATCTGACAAGGGTCTCACACTGTTCCATAATGCAACAGAAAAGCAGAAGGATAAATTGTCATGTGGAAAGAAGACAAAGCATGATGTGCAGCTTCTTTTATAAAAAAAACTATTTTCCATGATTACCTCAACACTCAGGAGACTACAGCAGGAAGATCACTGAGAAACTGAGGCTGACCAGCACTACACAGAAAGTTCCTCAACAGACATGTGCATGCGCGCGCGCACACACACACACACACACACACACTCACACACTCACATACTGTTTTCTCAATAACTAATCAGTTCCCAAACGAGTGAGAACACACCTCCTTAAGACGGGCATTTATTATGAGTAGCTCAGTGGATAAGGAGGAACTGCTGGCAAACCCCGAGACCTGAATTTGATCCTAGAAACCTTCATGGTGAAAGGAGAGAACAGGTTTCTGAAAGTTGTCCTCTGACTTCCACCTATGTGTTACAGCATGCATTCATGTGTTCTCTCTCTCAAATAAAAAATTAAGGGCTGGAGAGATGGCTCAGGGGTTAAGACGCTGCCTCGCAAGCAGAAGTTCCTGAGTTCAGATCCCAGATTTCATGTAAAAACACCAGGTGGAAATGGCTGCAGCCTGCACTTTGGGTCTGGTGAGCAGAGCCTGGGAAATCCCAAAGTGAAGCAAAAAGGCGGTAGAAGGAATCCAGGATAATTCTTGAAGTCACCCTTGGTCCTCCACAGGGACACAGTGCCCTCTGATACACACATACACAGGCACGCACACACGCAAAATAAATAAATAAATATTTTAAAAATTAAGAGTTTCTTTTAAAGAAAAGAATCATTTACTTAGTGACATAAACACTCAACCTCCGACACCACAGCAGCAACCAAATTTCGTCATGATTAGATGAAACAGACCATAGTCAAACTTCTGAGGAAAGGTCGCTGATGAATTTAGAGAAAACTCTTTCCATGAGAAACTGGGAGAGAAGGTGTCCAGAAGATAAGGGTTTTTTTTTTTTTATTTTTAAAAATTGTATTTTATTTGTGTGTGTGTGTGTGCGCGCGTGCACGCGCGTAGGCCCAGGATGACTTCAGGAATCATCCTGGATTGCACTAGCTCATCTCGCTTTGCTTTGGAGTTTCCCAGGCTCCACCTTCCAGAGCAGGAAGCACAGACCACAGATATTTCCACCTAGCATTTTTACATGGGGTCTGGGATTCAAACTCAGGACCTTTTGCTTTAGAGGCAGAGGCTTAACCCTTGAACCATCTCTCCAGCTCCCAGAAAATAAGGATTAAAGCAAGCTCAGCCTGGCGTTGCAAGGAGGCATGGCTGCATCCCCAGCTCTGGGGAGACAAAAAGATCGCCACCAACTCCAGCCAGCTTCGTCCACGTAGAATGTTCTAGGCCAGCCAGGGCTGCAATGGTAAGGTTTTGTCTCCAACACAACGCAAGAAGTAAAGATGGGTAAGGAAATCAGAGTCCTTTCTATAGGTGCTATTGTTAAGAGATTAGGTGGTTAAATAACAGACACAAGATCTAGGAGAATTTCCCCTTTTGTTCTTTCTCCTTACTGTAGATGAGTTCTTGGGATATCTGAAGGCACAGAGGACAACCCCAGAGGAGATAGCTGTGTACGTGAAGAGGAGATCCCAGAAGAGATAAGACAGATATCACAATGGTTAGAGTGACTTCAGGTTAGAAAGTGTCAAGATAGGGCTGGAGAGATGACTTGGGGGTTAACCCTCTGCCTTGAAAGCAACAGGTCCTGAATTTGGATTCTGGATCCCACGTGGAAATGCCAGGAAGAAATGGCAGTGGCCTATATTTCCAGTACTTGAAGATGGAGCCTGGGAAATTCCAGAGCAAAGCAAATAGGAGGTAAAGCAATCCAGGGTGATTCCCAAAGTCACCATTGGTTCTCCACAGGCACACACAATGCCTTCTGATACACACACACACACACACACACACACACACGAGAAAAAATAAAATATCATGATTGACTTGATCAGTCAGAGGGGTATGTCCAGTAATAGTAATGTTACTACACACAGCCCAACCTGTACTTAAGTAAGAAAAATCAGAGAGCCGGGGAGTTTAGCTGATAAGTTATATAGTCCATGCTGAGATTATGGGGTTATATAACAATTTTTCATGAACACAGTGCAGAGCTAATATTGGAAGGTCTAGGATAAGCTGGAGGTGAGTACACAGTCAGGGAGAGCTTTCAGGAACAGATTAAGTCTGGGGTGAAGTAGAGAAGAGGAAATGCATGAGAGCTTGGAGTTAGGGTGTATCCAGATTCCAGAGATGGAACAAGACCCTAGGCCAGGCCAGAACCTATCTGATAAAGAAGAGCTGACTACAGAAACCAAGGGCTAAGCATCCACTCAGAGGAGTAGATGCAAGAACCATGTTCTGTCAGAATAGCTGAGGTTCCCCAGCTGTAAATCATGGGATTGAATGGCCCATCATCAGTTTCATGTTCTTAGAACATGATTGAGAGCACACTCCTTGTTTAATACCAGTGGATAGGGCTGGCTCTTTAAACTTGTGTTGGGGGGCTGGAGAGGTGGCTCAGGGGTTAAGCCTCTGCCTTGCAGGCGGAAGGTCCTGAGTTCGGATCTTAGACCCCACGTATAGACGCCAGGCGGAAGCGGGGGCAGCCTGCATTTCTGGTCTTGGTAGGGCAGAGCCTGTAAATCCCTGTGAAACAAGGAGGTAGAGGCCGTCCATGGTGGTTCCCCAATTCACCCGCACACACACCCACAATTGAATAAAAATAATTTAAAAAAAAATAAAAAAAATAAACTTGTGTTGGGATGGAAAGGGTTGGACAAGAACTCCAGTCACAGAGAAATGCAAGAAAAGCAATCAATGTTCTATTGATATGAAGGGAAAGAGAAGGAAGTGGGATGTCCTTGAGAAAATGGAGGTGTTCTCATGCAAAAACAGAATTTGGGGGGCTAGGTTCCTGGATAGTCAATGTCTGTCAAAGCTACCCTAGGCTCATGGTAGTGTCTGAGTCCTTTGTCTCACAAACTTGAAAAATGAATTTCACAAACAATGGATGGGTGATTTTATGACAGTTGAGAGTGTAAGAGAAAGTGGGACCCAAGAAAGGATTGCTAATAAGGGCCCTTATCTAGACACCACTAAATGTTTTTGTTATTTTGGGCCTCTGGCAAGGATAGAGCTACCCTTGGAACAAATGCTTGTTTTTGAGGTCCCTGCCCCTAAGTTGCCTGATAGTTTTTTTTTTTTTTTCTCTTGTTCTCATCACTATGACACCCAAGAGTAAGTAAATTCTTCAAATACTCAGCCACAGTGGTTGATGGTTGCCCTGGTGCCTGCCCCATCTTACTCCTTCCTAAGGAAACCCAAAGTAGGTCCATCTAAGATACACAGAAGAGGAACAGGAGTATCTGGGATTTTTTTCCTCTTTGGGAACACAAGCAGCTGAAGATCTTATGCTCTTGATATAAGGTCCTGGAAGATGCAGATGAGCAAATGCCTTGCAGACCCTTGTCCCAGCAAACGAAGGACTGACTCTGCCTTCCTTGACAGTCTTTCAAAACAGGGCAGACAGCTGGATGGATGGTATGCCACTGTGTGTACTCCTTGCCCAGGAGTCTGAGGCAGGAGGATCTCTAGTTTCACTTTGGCCTGGGCTGTCTAAACAAACAACCCACAACAACAAACAAACAAAATCCCCAAACAAGGAGAGCTGATGTGTTTTTCTTCCTTTGACCTTGGATTAAGAGCTCTTCTTTTTTCGGTATAGCCAACCTGGTCTTGAATTCACTATGCAGCTGAAAATGACTTTGAACTCCCAAGCCTCCTGCCTCCTCTTCCCAAGTAGATTGTAAATGTATGTCACCTCATCAGACTCTCTTTCTTTCTCTCTCTTTTGTTAAACTTTATTATTTTACTTATTTATTTAGTATGTGTGTATGTGTGTGTGTATCAGAGGGCACTGTGTGTCCCTGTGGAGGACCAAGGGTGACTTTGGGAATCATCCTGGATTGCTTCTACCTCCTTCTTGCTTCGCTCTTTGATTTCCCAGGCTCCGCCCACCAGGGCTAGAAGTGCAGGCTGCTGCCTGGCATTTTTACATGGGACCTGGGATCTGAAGTCAGGACCTTCTGCTTCTGATACAGTCTTATCCCCTGAGCCATCTATCCTGCCCCGGGCACTCCTCTCAGAAGAAGCAAGTAGCTGAATCAAGAAGTATTTTCTAGACTGGCAAAGAAATGATAAGGGAATTTCTCATCATAGATCTGAAGTGTTACCAGACAGTCTGAGAGGATCACAGGAATGGATAATTTAGTGGGGATTTTTTTTTTTAAACTCAGTCTCAAGTAGCCCAGGCTAGTCTTGAATTTATCTTGAACTCCTGATTCTTCTGCCTCCACCTCCCAAGAGTTGGGATTAGAAGTGTTTACCACCACATCCAGGTGATAATGGATACTTTGACAACCTTATTTTCTGAGGGCTTAACCTCAGGGTCAGATTTTTCTCTGCATGTGTATCAAAGGGCACTTGAGTTTCTTTGTGTGTCTGTGAAGGTCCAAGGGTGACTTTGGGGAACATCCTGGATTGCTCTACCTTCTTACTGTTTTGCTCTGGTGTTTCACAGGCTCTGCCTTTCAAAGATGGAAGTGCAGGCTACCGTCATTTCCACTGGGCATTTTTACTTGGAATCTGGGGATTCAGGTCTGTTTGCTTTAAACCCTGAGCCATCTCTCTAGCTCCACGGGTCAGATACTTAAGCGTTTTTCTCTGAGCACCAAGGCATAATCTTTTGTCTATTTCTTCATCAGGACGTTTCCATAGCGTTTAAACACTTAGTGCACCAATCACTAAGCTCTCCCCTAGGCACCCACTTCCTGTCCACATCCATAGCCCCCCCCCATCATCTCCCCAGTTCTTTTCTGACTGGCTGCAGTCTGAGTCCTCCCGGCTCCCCTAGCTAACTCCCTCAATGCTTGCCTTGGGGCGTAGCCTGTCCCTTTCCATTTTGAGGACAGCCTGGCTGGATGGGCAGAGCCCCAGCCACAGAAATTGCCCAGGGCCCTGGAGTCTAGTCTAGTTTCCTATGCTCTGCAGGATTCTTTCCGTCTGTGGTAGGGAGAGCCACAGAACTAGATGCATCAGAGGTCTGTTCCTACCCCAAGGTCTTGAACCTACTCTAGAAGCCGTGGCACTCACTGCTTCCACCTCACGTCCCCTCAGCTGGGGCCTTTGGTCATCAGTGATGACTACTTGCAGCTTGTGATTTGTGGCTAGGGGTTTACTATTCCCCCCCCCCCCAGGAGCTTGTTTTCCCTTCCTCCGGGCTCTAAAATAAACACCCCTCCCTCTCATGTAGACCGTTATGGTTATCCTTTTTTTCCTGAACACCTCCTGGAGATCCAGGATCTGCCCTCCCAAGTCAGCGGGACCCTGGCACTCTGCTTTATCATTCTAAAGAGGGCTTTTGCAAATCAAAAGTTAGGTTTTTCATCCTGGAGAAGGGTAGAGAAATATGGCTCTCTTAACTTACAGAAGAGGAAGAAGACATCTTTTGCTGCATATGAATGGTCTTCCTTCCACAAAACTGTCAGAATGGTTAGAATGTGGCCAAAGAATGCTGGGCTCTCAAGAGTTTGAAGAGGCTGTAAAGGGAAGAATGTGAATCCATGAGGTGATAGGTCTGAATTCAAATCCCTCCCTGTTAATTTTAGATTACCATGGGCTGCTTACCCTCTCTGAGCCAGTTTGTTTTCTCCACAGTAAAAGGGGGAATGGTTATTACTCTTTCTTAAAATTAGTTGTTTATGAGAAAGAGAAAGAGATACATGCATCATATAGGCCTCTGGGGATCCAACTCAGGTCTCCAAGTTTGCAAGCAGGCACCTTACCCTAGGAGCTATCTCATCAGCCCAGGAGTATTTTTACCCTTAAACTTTGAGTATTTTTTGTTTGTTTAGGCATTAGAACCTAGGGCTTTATTCATGCTAAGCATGTGATGTACCTCTGAGTTATGCCCTCTTTAGCTGGCATGCTCTGAAGATTCCAGAGCATAGTATCTAGTAAGCACATGGTACTTAATAGGTGGTCAGTTACTCCCTTTCCACTATATTCCTCTTCCCATTCATGACCACGAGCTGCAAGCTGGGGATAGATCAGTGACAGACCATAGGGAGCAGGCTTCAGGATGTTCTTTAGGAGTCCCTAATTCTGCCTCCACCAGAAGTGGGAAGGAGGGAAGAAGAGAAGGCAAGAGGTGAAAATAAAAAGCCTGCAAGCACAAGCATATTTTCTAGTCTCAACAGAAAAATACAGGAATCCATTCTCCTCATAAACTGATACAAGCACTTGAGTTTGCTGAAATACAGGCTTATGGGCTTGGAGGCTTATGGGCAGGTTTTCATGGAAGTTCTACCATTAAACTGTGGTCAATCTGCCTGACCCTACTGAACATGGAAGTTTTATTGTTCTGGCACCTTAATGATAGTCGGTTTGTTAAGGGTGAACCAAAAGGGAAGGGGCATAGGGCTGTAACTAATGAATTTGAATGACTCCTGGACAGGATGGTGATGGATGTGGAGAAATCTAAATTCCTTTAGTTTCTGGCCTTGGGTCCATGTGAGAAGATCGGTTGGTGGTGCTGATTGATGGCTCTGGGGAGGTGAGATGGATGAGGATAAGAGAGGTTTGGGAGACTAGTAGACTATGAGCTTAGAGGTGTCAGAAAACTTTTCACAAAATTCTAATTTCTCTGGGTTTTCTTAGTTAAATCCTCTTGTATAATAACCCCGCAGGAAACGCAAGGCTTGTTCTCCGGATAAAAAGGAGGCAGCAGGGGTGGTTTTGTTTCTGAAGGCTGACCCACCCATTTTAACATTTTCTGGATCTATCAGCACGGTTCTGGAGGAAATGCTAAGGCATCAGGGACCTCAGGTTCTTTGGATAGAGATTCTATTAGGAATGCAGAGAGAAAAATCTAAGTTGTTTATCAGAGTAGTATCACAAATCAAGTTTCAGTACTGATCCTCCACATTTCTCAAGGGCTTAAATTCAGGGCCATGTAATTTAAGTTTAGAATTTTTTTTTTCTTTTAGTCCTAGGGAAATAATCTTTTCTTTTGGCTGCCTATTCAAAAATTTACCCTTATTCTCTTCTATTCCTTTCTGCTGCTACTGCATTTGCATACTACACACACACAATCTTTGTGTCATTACCCTTACAGTTCCTGGGTTTTTAAGCCCCTTGCTTTGGTTTTCTTATTGACTGTCATCTCTTGACATATATTGTAATCTTATAACTGAAAGCAACAGAGACCACATTTTTCATTGCATCTGTTTATGGTTTCTCTTGAGAGGCTAACTTCTTTCATGAACATTTCACTTTCACTCTCTTTCTCACTAAAAAAGAAACTTTAAAATGGACTGATTTATTCCTTTCAGGAGTTTAAAAATTAATTTTTCCTGATGATCTAAACATTCGTTTATTGTAGACAAATGTAAAGAAATAGAAAAACAAAAACATCTAATTTGTTTTCCCATTTAAAACAAAAATCTGGGGTGTTCCTTATTCTTGTTAAGCTTCCCTGCAGGGTGCCAGGCCTATGCCGCCAAGAGACTCACAAGTCTGAGATATTCAAATTTAGAAACCCAATGATTAAGCCCTTAGAACTTTTTCTGGGATCCCCTTCTCCAAAGATCACCTTTGGAAAATGTAGAAGTATAAATGACGGAAGTAGAATCCACAACTCTCCTAAACTCTTGCTCTAGGGCACAAGTCTTGGCATACAGAGATCCTAGGAAGTCCAGACCAAGACAGCAAACATGCTTTGTATGTGTTCCAAATTCAAAGGGTTCCCTTATTTCACAAGATGCTTAGATTGCGTTTAAATGACACCTGAATCTGTGTGATTTTCCCGTTGGTCAGTGCCTGGATCTCTATTTTATTTTCTTTGTTTTAATTTTTTATATTTACATTTACTTTTTTTTTAAAGACAGGTCCTCTCACTTAGTCCAGGCAGGCCTCGAAGTCCCTTTGCAGCCAAGGATGGCCTTGAACTCCTGATCCTCTTGTCTCCACCTTCCACATGCTGATATTACAAGCACGTGTATCTCGACCCTACAACTTCAATTTAATTTTCTGCTAAATATTCAAACCAATTTCTCCTAAAAGTCTCAGCTCAATTAGTGCTTGCCTATCCACACAAGTTAGGGCCGAAGCAATCATAATTGGACTTTGCATGCCCTGCACAATGTCCAACACACTATTGACCCCACAAAGTCTAGCATTCGCTAAAGGCACCAAGATCCTTGGAGGCAAGGGGTTGACAGCCACAGTAGTGTTCCTATGTTTAAAGGGAACACAGGAAAGGGTTCAGGGAAATGCCACTGGGTCCTTGTATGTCATTGGAGAGGAGGGCCCAGAGGAGAGTCTGGCATGCACATTAAAGGATTCTCCAGGGATTGGAGAGGGAGGCACTGGGGGATGGGGAGGGAGGGGGAACAGGGGGGTCGGGGGCAGGAGGAGGGAGGGAGGGAACTGGTGTACCTATTAAGTTTGTATGAGGGGAAATAATAATAAAAAATGTTAAAAAAAATAGTGCTTGCCTAGCATGCACAAGCTCTGAGTTTGATCCCTGCACTGAATGAACCGGGTGTAGTGCCACATTCCCATCATCCCAAGAATTCCATGTCATTTTTAGCTACATAATGAATTGGAGACCAGCCTGAGATACAAGAGACCTTATCTCAAAAGGAAAAGAAAAAAAAAGCAGAAAAAAGGTTCTAACTGTAGATATTCTAGAAACTTTTATTGCAAATGAAGATGAATTCCCAATTTGGGAAAATATCAAAGCAGAGATGCTTTGTAGTTCTCTGGAGAAAACTTCTAGCATCTTGTCTGATAAGTCTTGGTCACTTGTTTCACTTACTCTCGCCATTCTCTCTTGTTGGCTCAAGAGATAAGTTGTATATATATCTGGAGAGTTCCTTGGTTCAGTCCAGATTTCTCTGGGCTTGAGTGTATACAGGTGAAAAAAAATCTAAGGCTCCCAGTAAGATAAAAGTGATTCCCATGTCAGTATCTGCATGAGTTTGCAGCGTGAGAAGGTCCCTCCTTACAGCAGTATAGTTGGGCTGAGCACAATTTGAAACTTAAAGGAGGCTTCCTCTGGATGTAGACCCCAAATCAAACTCGTCCTTTAGCAGGCTGTACAAGTAGAGGGATGGTCAGGAGTAACTTTCAGGAACGACTACGGGGTCTACAAGCCAAGACGCCAGATTCCAATTTCACCTCTGCCGAGAATCTGCTGTGTGATCTCCTTATCAGTAACATGTAAGGACGACATCCTAACTGTGTTTTTTTGTTTTTTTTTCTTTTTCGGTTGAGAAGCTGTGCCCCCCTCCAGCATCATGCAATTAAGCAGCAAGTTGAATTTGTCTGTGTGTTTGGAGGAGGACGGGTGTCATCAGGCTCTGCGTTTGCCTGGGGAGCCGGCATCGCCTCGGGGGCGTGCGCAGTAGTACTTGGTCACCACACGCCTACACTGGTCACACTTGACTGTACAGCACCAGTGGAACTTGCAGTTACAGCTGTTCACGGCCTCACTTCTCCTCTCGTGCACCCGAAGCCCACATTCGGCGCACAAACGCCCACAGCTGCGCTGCTCCCGTCTAGATCCGTTGCGGTCGCTCTGCAGGCACTCGCGACCCTCTGTGCCGTAGATGCCCAGGCTGGCATTGCGGGTACAGTAATCTGGAGATTCCTCTAAAAAGATCAGCTCAGCCTCTGCACTGGGAAGGAAGGCCCCACTAGGAGCCCAGCGGCCCTCGACACTGTTGCCAGCCTTTGGTTGCCGCTTATCTATCTCAATTTTCAGTGCCCGGTCATACTTGGCCTTCAGGTAGTCTCCCATCTCCCGGAAGTCAGCCAGCTGCAGCCAGCACGTCTGGACGCTGCAGCTCCCTGAGATGCCGTGACACTTGCAGGTCCTTTTCATGGTGGCTCTCACTGCCTGCAGAGAGAACACAAAAACAATAGTTCTTTGCAGGGAAGGCCCAGCCGCTAGCAATTAAACCGTGTTGTTGGCTTTGGAGAAGCATCGGGATTACTTGGGGAGGCTCATAAAAATATTGCTGGATCCTGTCTCAGATCTTCTAGAAAACAATGTTTTCTTCAGTGTTTTAGGGACCTTGTTCTGGAGATCTTCAATTACCCTGGATGATGCTGATGGAGAGCTAGACAGGGGCTGAGGAGATTGCTGGAGTAGAAAACCTAGATGCCAGGCCAATTGCCTGTTCAGCCTGTCTGGTCTGCCAACAGGAGCAAATATTGGATAAAATAGGGGCTGGTGATATAGCTCAAGGGTAGAACCTAAATTGAGAGGGCCTAGATCCTAAGTTCAATCTCCAGTACCACAGAGGGTAAAAAATAAAGGAGATAATGATCAGCTGGGTGCACACCTGTAATCCCAGCACTTGGGTGGAAACAGGATGATCAGGAATTCAAAGTCATCCTTGGCTACATAGGGAATTGGAGGCCAGCCTGGGCTGGATTAGACCAGTTGCAAAAAGAAAATGAGATCAAGAAGTGCTCTGTAAGTACTTTAAGACACAGTCTTCCCCTTCTCTTGGGTAACCAGGATAACCAGGTTGTATAGACTCATAAGAAAATTTCTATGCTTTTTTTTTTCCCTCTAAGTCCAACTTGCTTCTGGATTTGAGTGTAGAATATTATGCGGCCAGAGGAAGTCTTTGGAAGAAGAGGACCTCCTGGTCTCAATTCCAGTCACACTTTGGAACAACAGGCTCCTGCTAATGTCCCAGCATGCTATTAAATGATTACAATTTTGTAGGGTCCAGAAGCTCATGCCTGACATCTCAGCGCTTGGGAGGCTGACGCAGGAAGACTGCATTAAGTTCCAGACGTGCCTGGGCTACATACCCCTAGCAAGCCAGCATTACATAATTAAGACCTTGGCTCAAAAACACCGAAAACCAAATCAAATCAGGTAAAACACCCAAAACAACAATAACAAAAACAAAACTGGTGTTGCCATCCAGAGAATGGGAACAGCTGTCTCAGTCCTTGCTGGATGGTTTTGCAGGCGAGACATAGCTATGAGTAGTTCTTGGAAGCCGAGAAGGACAGTGCGGATGTGAAGATGTCGCTGATGCAGACTGACTCCTATACTCACCAGCCTGCCGGCCCTGTTGTTGTGGAGATTCATCAGGGCTCTGGCATCCTTTCCCTTTTCCAAACTGTCCACAAAGAGTTTGGAAATCCTTTCCCCAAATTCCACATTGTCACTGCAGCCTCCCCAGATCCAGCCACGGCCTCCTATACATAAGGAAAGAATAGGTTCTGCATACAATGCTGCTAAGTCACAGAATGGTCTTTCTGGCTAACACAGCTGAACCAACCCAGGAGTTCTAGGACGACATAACACGATACACACTTTTTTTTTTTTTTAACGATACACACTTGAACAGGAGACTGGGAAGGGAACTTCAAGAACCGTCCAGCTCTAGGCAGTAAATCCTCTATATCCAGAGTAAATAGATACGTGTGCTGGCCTAGATGGATCTCAAAAACTCACTGTACTTCAAACATTCTGGAACTCTGTACTAATATTCTATAACTGTCTTGTTAGAGGCATCTCCCTGATTACTGACAAATCTGGGTAAGTCTCTTAGGGAGGCTTCAAAATAGTCATGAAGCTTTGGGTGGGGACAGGCCATTCTGATACCAAGCCTAACTTTGACCCTATTATTCCCAGTTTCCTAGGATCAACCTTAAGGGAAGTGTTGGTTCAGGAGCTTCCACAAGGAGGAGACTGCTGGAGTCTAGGGGTTTGGGAGAGCCGTATTTCTCAGCTGTACCCTACAAGACTTTGCCTGTCCTCAGGTCTATAGCTCCTCACCTCTTCCCAGGTTACCTGTCTTTCCATTTTTTGATTCATCACAGCCACAGTTTTCAAAGTCGCCCATGCTACAGTTCTTCGTGATGGTGTGCATGACGCCCGCAGAGCTGATGGCATGAATGAAGGACGTCTCTCTTGTGGCTTCGGAGAAAAAGAAGAGATGGATCCTGAGGACCAGAGCAGAGGCTTTGGACAACACAGTGCTATTTCTTTTGTCTTTGCCCCTGTCTCTGTTGAGTTTGAAAGGATATGCTTTCCCTCAAGAAAAATAGTACTTGCTATGTTTTTCCTAATCCTTCACAGGACGGATGGGGCAGGTAAAACCCAGAGATAGAATGATGAGATCAAGGCTACTGTCCTGTCGTGGTGTTGGGATCAGAACCCTGCTCCCCTGACGTCCAATCTAGACCTCTAGCCTAAAACATGTTGGTTCATGAGTAGCGAGACTCACAGGCTGGCTTAGGAAAGAAAGACCTTATTTTCTTTGTCATACTAGAGTCAGGTCGTAATAATCATAATGACTGCAGAGGTCACTACTGAGGTTGTGTGTGTGCGCGCGTGTGTGTGTGTGTGTGTGTGTGTGTGTGTGTGTATGTGTGAAAGAGAGAGTGAATGAGGTAACTGCATCATCTGTGCATTGTACACGTGGAGGCCAGAGGTCAATCAATGTTGGATATTTTCCTTTATCGCTCTCAATCTTTTTATTTTTATTTTATTTTTATTTTTTGAGAACTGGTCTCTCACTAAACCTGGAGCTCACTGCCTAGATCAGCTGGTCCGGGACTCCCCCTCCCCCACCAAGCCAGATCCTCCTGTCACTACCTCCCAGCTCTACGATTACGGGAACTGTGCCTAACATTCTTTTTTACATGAGTATAGAGAATCTGAACTCAGATTTAAGTTCTCAGGATCATTCAACAGCCACTTCACCTGCTGAGTCACTTTCCCTGAGGTGAAATTTCATTTCTACATATTCCTGTTCTATCTACATAACCCCTGAGAAAAAACTCTTTTTACACTATCTTCTTTATTCCACCTCTTCTAAATCCTTATGCATCTCTATTGTCTCTAAAAATTGATTTCTATACAAACAAACCACTGTATAAAGTTATACACATGCACACACACACACACACACACACACACACACACGCACACACACACACCTGAGGCAAACTCACTGTGATTTTGCAGTGTCATTATTGCTAAGATCTTATGACTGGGCATATATAAAACTTTTTCAAGAGCTTCACACAGATTCTTTTCTCTGTTTTTGTTTCATGCAAGTCAGAGCAACTATACAAATACAGACACACATTAAAACCTACAACTATTTCTTGCATTTGTAATAAGATAACAACTAGAATACTCCCAGTGATAGGTAATCAAAGAAGTATCTCAGGGTTGCAGCAGATCACTGGTCACTTTTCCATTTCTCTGTGCACACACAGATTACATATACCCATAGATTATAAACCCACCAGTAGGATAGATGCCCCAGGACATGTGGTCCCAGGAAAACTTACCACTTCTCAGCCTGTTATGGGTGGAAATCTGAAGAGCGTTTTCTGGGCAGTTCCAGCGTTCCCAGGCAAATTGGAACTTACACTCTTCAATGCCACTCTGAGCACCCAAGGCCACACTGGTGGTGTAGGTCAGATAGGCCTGGGGTGGGTGGGGTGGGGGGAAAGAAAGGCAGTGAGCTTCCTGCTGGTGCAGGTCATCTAGGGTGGGGAAAAGGGGGAACTACAGTAGGATAACTCCCCATCAAGAAACAATCCTGGAGCACTGGGGATATTGCTTAGTGGTAGAGAACCTAGTATGCACACGATCCTAGTTCAATCCTCAGCACCACACAAGAAACAAGAAACACTCTGAGAACCCGAGTGAGAGACTGGCAATATCTTCCCCCCATACACACTCCTTTTTTTCTTTCTCCAGAAGAGTTCTATTAGAGGGACCTCAAAGAATTAAAAAAAAAAAAAAAAAAAAAGCAGGAGTACAAGACCATCCTACCTTGGGACCTGTTAGCAGGAAATTGTTCACTGACCTACCAAAGAGAAAAAGTACGGCAGAGGTGAATGGGAATAAGAACAAGATCTCATGCGAGGGGGGTAATGAGAGCCGGGGAGGGGGACTTACCAAGCAGAGACACTGAAGGTGGCACAGCACGTGCCAACAGCCACCCACAGCATAAACAGGCTCCCCATGGCCCTGCCCACCCCAGGAAACCAGGGCCAGCTCAGGGCCAAGGACAGAGAAGTGAGGAGACGCCAGAGTTTTTGTCAGTATTTATGTGGGCAAATTCTGAATGGCCAAGAAGGAAAAATCAACAGTCCATCTCATTTGTCCCTCACTAGCAGGACTGTAAGAGCCACAGACCCAATGGGGAATCAGGGAGGAGGGGCTCAGCCCAAAGCCTTTAAGAAAGCCCCGCCTTTCTTCCCTCCCTGACTAAGACAGTCTGAAACTTTTCCTACCCTTGAGGTCAGTTTGATTCTTCCTGCTTGAGGGGGGCCGGTTACTTAGAATCACAGAGCCTGGAGCAGCTTTGGCCCCTTCCTGAATTCAGGTTACCCCTCCCTTGGAGATACAGGTCCTGTCTGTTAATGAGACCTTACACCTGCCTTGTCCTTCCCTGAGCTGTTAATAACCATAGAGGAACTCGCTTTATACCCTCTAGTTATCACTTCCCCAAACAAGCAAATTCACTGTCTCTACCTGTTCCTTTGATGATTGTCAGGTAATGGACCAGAGGGATCACGGAGCAGAGATGCTCAAAGACCATCTCTGCAGCAGTTCCTTCCACTACTTTCTTTTATTATTATTATTATTATTTTATTTTTCTAGTTTTACAAGCATATTGAGTCCTTATTGCTGCTTCCTTCCATCACCCCTCCCTCCTATCCCTCTATCTTCCCTTTATTAATCTATTCCACACCCTCCTGTCTGTCTGCTTCTATGGACCCCAGGGTTCCCTCTGACTTGTCTATCCTGTGGGGGTTCAGGCCTCTGTGGCATACCAAGCTGCCTCTCTTTGGGCCACCCCACTGATAGAGGCATTTCCCTTCACTCATCCAGCTCTAGTCCCCAAGGTTTCCACTGTATATTCCCATCTCTCTTGAATTCCTCGATAGTCTATGGGGGCATGTTGGTGTGTCAGTCATTATGCAGTCTGGTAAGGACAAATCTCACTGCGGTGAGTCCTTTCACTACTTTCTATCAAAGTAACTTCCAGCCTATTTCCTTCATTCCTAGTAGGTCTCTGCTTCATCTAGTCTGCAGTTTATTAGTTACATACCTGCGATTTAACACTTGTGCTGCTCAAAGCAATATTTGAAGAAATGAGTGCCTTTATTTGTGGTGCCAGCACCACTTGTGGAAAAAGGGGTGCTGGATGTCAAACCAGACCTCCTGCATGTTGAGCATGCACTCTACTGCAGAAAGACATCCTCGGCCTCCTTCCGATGCCACCATGTTCCTAGGGTTTCAGGTACTTAAACAGAAATCTGTCTTTTAGATTCACTTTGTGTTCTTAGTTCTTTATAAGGTTGTTGGATGAATAAATGAAGGAAAGAATTTGCAGGTCTTTAATAGGCTCAAGTGGCTACTAGGTAGCGTTGGGAACTACATCAAAGGGCACTAACTCTTTCTGAGTCAGTGAGAATCTTTCCCAGGGCTGAGGAAGCAAAAGTAGTCTGAGGGGAAAGCTGGAGTGAGAAATCACTTCTGAGTCATTACCCTGTGACCCACTCTTCTCAGCTCTGTGGACCTTACTTGGATGGGAGAGATCCTCATGATTCCCCCACCAAAGGAGTCCCCAAGGCCTTTTCATACACTCAAAATATAGATCAGGAAGAGTGTCTTCCTGCAACAAATTGATTATGGACATTGTGATCTGTATACCAATCTGTTTAAAATTTGTTGGATGTGATACAAATAAGATTCTTGTTCTATATGTTTTATTCTCTGTCATTTTTCTAGAAGTCCTCTCTGGACTAACCTAACACCCCCCTCCTAACCCCTGCTTGCTTGTCAGCTTCTCCACTTGGGGAAGAGACGCCTCAGACTTGAAAAGTCTACTGAGTTTATATCACTGACCTTTTTTTGTTGTCTCCGCTTTCTCAATAAAAAAAAAAAAGCCATCTGGTATTTGACTTTATTTTAAAAAATATTTTATCTATCTGTTTGAGGATGGGGGAGCAGATGCATGAATGCCATAAGTATTTGTGGAGGTCAGAGGATAACTTTCAAAGTCAGGTTTCTCCTCCCAGCATGTGGGCTCCAGAGATCGAACTCAGGTCTCTAGGTTTGCACACAGGCGCCTTTACCTGCTGAGCTATCTCTTTGGTCCTGGTGTTCAACTTTCACTTTTAAGATAGTAGGGTTAATTTTCAAGCCACTTCCTGGGCTCAGAACAGGGTTAATGATAATTCCAAGGGTAGTGCTCCCCCATTCTTGGAAGAGTTTTAGGTTTGGTCTCACATTTTTTTCAGTGCATGACAGATTGGGTCTCAGTATTTTTGTTGTTTTGTTTTTTAGAGACAGGATCAGACTGTATACTCTGGACTGGATTGAAGCTCATTAGGTAGTATAGGCTGTCCTTGAACTTGTCCCATGCACTAGGACTTTAAAAGCATATGCCACCAGAGTCAGCTGATTAGATTGTAGTCTTTTGTGCTTCCCATAGCATGTGGCATTTAGTTAGTACTTTATGAAAATATTATTATATTTTCTAAGAAGTAGAGAAGGAAGTGAAGTTTTCTTGATGAGTATGTGTGCAAACTTTGTGCTTGTTTCTTCTAAAATTCAATGAAGATCATATATATTTCTTTCAAAAATTACTGGGTTGGTAAGTAGTTGATTGTCAGTGGTGTATTGTTAGGGAAGAAAGAGAGAGAGAGGTATGGACATGTAAGCCTGCGTCTACAAGTAGACAGGTCAGAGGACAACTTTTGGAAGTCACTTCTCTCCTTCCACCCACTTCCAGGGATCAAACTCAGGTCACCAGCCTAATGAGCAGATGTCTTTACCCACTGAGCTAACTTTTTGGCCCATGAATGTAAATGTATTCATCCCAGAGCCACTGATGGAAATGGGGAAATCTCATCTTTGCCATCTTATTTATCTTTGCACTTGCAATGACCATCAGATAGATCTTTAAATGGGATCTCCAACGAAGCTGGAGAGATGACTCTGGCGTTAAGTCTCTATCTTGCAAGCAGATGGTCCTGGGTTTAGATCCCAGATCCCATATAAAAACACCAGGCAGAAATGGCAGTTGCCTGTATTTCTGGTCCTGGAAAGTGGAGTCTGGGAAACTCCAGAGCAAAGTAAAGAGGAGATAACATAATACAAGGTGAGTGATTTTGGAACTCACCTTTGGGCTTCCATAGGCACACCCAATGCTCTCTGATACACACACACACACACACACACACTAACACTCACACACACACATGCACGCGCATGCACATAAAAAAAAGGGGGGGGACAACCAAGTGATTTCTTGCTTTCTTTAGAAGCCTTTGAGTCTATCTACATATGAATTCTTCATTTCAGACTCAAGGTCCCCTAGAAAGAAGGATATAGCATTTCCAGCCATCCATCATTTTCCATGTATCAATCTCTATATCCCTATCTCTATTATCCCTTTAGTATTTTTTTATCCCCCCAAATGCTGGTGCTTGAAATCCCTGACTTATTATGATGTTAAGACAGGCTTTACCACAGAACTATATATCTCCAGTTCTAACTCACCAGTTTTTAAAATTATTAATTTATTTATTTGAGAGAAAGAAGGTGCCTGTATATCATGGTGCAGAGCTCATGGGTGGTGGTCAGAGAACATTTTTCTGAATTCGGTCCTCTCCTACCATGTTGATTCCAGGGATAGAATTCAGGGCATAGAATTCAGGTTTCTAGGTTTGTGAGCAAGCATCTTGCCTTCTGAGTTATCTGGCTGCTCAGTCATTTGTTTGTGTTTTTTTGGGAGGGATTATATTGTTTTATTTCTTTGTCTTTTGAGAAGGGTTTCTTTGTGTAGCCCAGGCTGGCCTTGAACTTGCTCTGTTTCCCAAGTGTCCCAAGGCTAGTCTAGAACCTGTGATCCTCTTGCCTCAGTCTCCTGAGCACTCCTGACCTATCTGACTACTTTTATTTTTAGAGACAGAGTCGATACCCCTTAGCCATCTCTCCAGCTCTACTTTTATTTTTTGTGTGCACGCGTGCGTGCATGTGTTTGTGCATGCGTGTGTGTATGCGCGCGCACATTTGTATGTGTATCGGAGTGCACTGTGTGTGTCCCCGTGGAGGACCAAGGGTGAGATTGTTTCTGCCTCCTTATTGCTTTCCCTCTGGTATTTCCCAGGATCCTCCTTCCAGAGCTGGAAGTACAAACTGAAGGCATTTGTTTGTTTGTTTGTTTGTTTGTTTGTTTGTTTGTTTGTTTGTTTAATGTGAAAGCTAGGATCCTAACGCAGGACCTTCTGCTTTTGAAGCAGAAGTGAACCCCTGAGTCATCTCTTCAGCACCAGTCCATACTTTTTAAGTGGCAAGGCTACTATTGGTTTCTGTGAATAGAAATCTGGAGCTGAAACTCAGAGCAGGAGATAACAGCAGCTATAGAAGAGGACAGCGACAACATAGTCCCACAGAACTGTCTCTGAAGGGGTGGTGCACTAGTACAGGTTTAGCAGACATTGTTCTATGGCCAGGGCCAGACTATTTTTTTTATTTGTTTGTTTTGCGTTTTTTGTTTTGTTTTGTTTTTATGGTACGAATTGTACCATCAGGTCTGCTTTCCAGCTGCCAACATAGATTTGGGAAGAGACATACAGTAGTCAGTAAACAGGATTGCTCAAAAGATATGAGGAGGGAGACCAGATGGCACAATGGGTAAAGGCACCTGTGGACAAACCCAGAGTCCTAAGTTCTATCCCTGGAACCTGAATGGTGGACAACTTCCACAATTGTCCTCTGATTTCCACATGCAAGGTGTGGTACTTGCATGTCTGCTCTCTCTTGCTTAAAATACATAAATAACTTTTTTTTTTTTTTTTTTTTTAAAAAAGACATGTTTTGGGGTTGGGGATTTAGCTCAGTGGTAGAGCTTGCCTAGCAAGCGCGAGGTCCTGGGTTTGGTCCCCAGCACCGGAAAAAAAAAAAAAAGACATGTTTTACATAAATAACTTCAAGAATTTAAATAAGAGAAAAATATAACAAAAAAATAGGAAGTGATAGATTTTGAGTATTTCGACATAAATTTAATTTTTAGTAATGGCTGTGTTTAGCAACAAGTTTACAACTTTTCTTGAAAATTTAATAGTTAGCTCTCAGGAGCAAAAATGAGCAGCCTTTGACACACCAATGGAACCCAGGGTTTTCCTTGTAATGCACCAAGAGTTAAAGTGCAAAAAATTTCCTTGTGGAATTTAACATCAGATAATTGTTCCAGATATGTGTAAAGATTTACCCCTTGGTGGGCCATAATCCTTCAAGGAACCTAGTAAGAGGAAATAAAGCATGTGATTACCTGTAACATAGTATGGGGCAAAAAGTGTAATGAAATGCAGTGAGTGTCGGCATTTCCGAAAGGTATTCGCAGAGCTAGAAAGCTAGAAATTTGTGTGTGTGTGTGTGTGTGTGTGTGTGTGTATGTGTGTGTGTGAACCAGATTGGTTGTGTTTTTCTCCACCTCCAACATTCTAGGATGATGATATTTCAGGAGTCTTATGAAAGCACTGTGGCAGTTATCAATGAAGAATAGACCAGAGTGGACACTTGCTGTTCAGCTTCAGGAAACCTAGAGTTATTCAGGGCACCGTGGTATGTCTGAGATTTTACAGAGGAGGCATCCAAGACCCCGGGACAGGGGTCTTACCCAAGGCCACACAGTGAGCCTAAGACAGCCGTCCTGGTTTAACCTGGATTGAGAAGTTTCCTGTGGTCGCAAGGGACTTTCAGTGCTAAACCAGGACAGTCGAGCAAATCTGCACTCTCACTAATCTGCCAAATGTGTCCAATGTGTGGTTCCCCCACACTTCCTAAGATTCCTGTGGGGGCTCTGTGCTCACTGCAGCTGCTTAGACTGTGGAGCTATATTGAGACACGCTGGATGGGAGCTAGAGGGGTGTGAAATGACTGAGGAAAGCAAGAAGAAAGATAGGATTTCTGACTTTTTTTACACCTCTCTGCTAATTAGATAAGGAGGTGAGGAAGGGGGAGAGAATTGAGGCTCCATGAATATTCTCAGGACTGTGACACTGAGCAGAGCCCAGGGGTTTTCAATCTCTGGGCTCCACCTCTCTGCCCTGGAAGCTTGGCACCCCCAGGGGATACTTGACTTTCAGTCAAATTCCACAGCTCTGCTGGAGCACTGGATTCTCCCTTTGGCCTGGTCAAGGTAGCTTCAGCGACCTTCCACATTCCCAACAGGATACTCACAGAAGAAAGGGGATTATTTCAATCTTCCCTTTTAGACCCTGGATTCCAGTGTGGGTAGGAGTGAGTTGAGGGGTGTGTGTATAGGGGTGGGGGAGGGCTTTCTGTGTGGAAAATAGACTGGGCATCCTGCTGACCACATGTATGGACCTGTGTGCATTGAGGTGCATGTGAGGATCAATCTGCAAAGCATGACCACATTGCTTGCATGTTGGAAGGTATGTTTCCTTCACTAATCAGGAAGTTGCCTGGGCCTAGGGTCTTGCCAGTCCAAGCACACATGGATTTTCCCAAGGACAGCACAAATTTGTCCTAGCAAACTTTAACATTAGTCTAGGAAAGGTTAGAATTGCAAGAACTCATCCAAGGAGAGACTTCAAGTTGCAATTCTAAAACCTTTCATATTTCCAGTTGTCTCATGCTGTTAAGAAGGGGTCCCAAGCTCAGGCTGACCTGAACTCACTCTGTAGTTTAGAATGAAGTTTTCAACTGCCTGTCTCTATTTCCCAAGTTCTGGCATGTAGATCACCTTGCCAAATAGAAGACATAATAATATGCAGTTCTGGCAATAAAATCCAGGGCTCTATGCATGCTAGACAAGTACTTTATCAACTGAGCTATATTCTCTCTTGATTATTTTTAATTAGTCATCCATTTACTTATTTACTTACTTACTTATTGGGATTGGCTCTCCCCGGGTTGTCAAAGCTGGCTCAAATTCATACTTTTCCCTCCTAGCCTTTCTAAGTAGCTGGCATTTTGGGTACCTGCTATGGCATCTGGGCTCTGTTCCTTGATTCGTTTTTCAAGGAGGAAAATACCGGGATTTCGTTAGTCTGCAGAGAAATGTGCATGCAGGCATAACATCTATAAATTCCAATTTGCCGATGGTTCAGGTCAATACTCAACACTTATGGGTCCACAATGAATTAGAAGATATTATTATTAGGAGAAGCTGAGGTCTGAGAGAAGTTCATGATTTATTGCAACACAGTAAGCTGGAGTACTGATGGGTTGGAAGGATATGGGGATAAATGAGAAAATTCTACATAACTTTTGAGTAAGACCTGCCACCAGATGGCAGGTTATGGTATTACAGGTTCTTTGGGGCCAGATTATTGGGATTCAAATTACTGGAATGTTTGCCTTTATCGAGTACATATCTGATAATGGCCAGCCCAGTGGTCACACAGAGGCAGGGACAGAGGAAATCTTATAACAATGTGTCCCTGAAAACTTGTAGTGCATTTATAAGTAGAAGACATAATTTTAAATGTTATCTGTCAAACAAGCATCACATGTACACATGCAAATGTTTTTGTTTTATTACCAAATAATTAAATAAAGTAGAACAACGTAATAAAATAGGCGAAGAGCCTCTACACCCCATTCTCTCTTTTTTAAAAAATTATATATTTACTTTTGTGTGTGTGTGTGTGTGTAAGGTAACTTTAGGACTCATCCTCGATTGTTTATACCTCCTTTTTGCTTTGCTCTGGATTTTCCAGGCTCTGCCTTCCAGAGTTGAAAGCACAGGCTGCCACCATTTCCATTTCGCATTTTTACCTGGGATCTGGGATTCGAACTCAGGTCCTTCTGTTTTCGAGGCAGAGTCTTAACCCCTCAGTTATATCTCTACCGCATTCTCTGTCTCTATCTTTGTTGTTCTTTTTTTTGAGAGAGGATTTCATTATATAGTCCAGGCTACCCTCAAACTTGTAATCCTTCTGCTTTAGCTTGCAGAGTGCTAGGCTAATTTGGTTTGCACATATAAAAATTTAAACATGGAATCATGGTGTCATTCTTCTGGTTGATCGTGTGTGTGTGTGTGTGTAGGGGGGGTGCTGGTGCACATGTATCACAGAGTATGGAGGAGGGGAGTCAGAGAACAACCTTAAGGTGTTCGTCTTTGCTTTCTACCTGGTTTCCTCACCATCGTACTGGGTAAGGTGGGCTAGCTGTGTAATGCAGGCTAGCTTCCAGAAGTTCTCCTGTTTGGGCCTCCCCTTTCCTGTAGATAGGTTTGCTGCAATTGCCTGTGCTTGCTATAGTACCACATCTGGCTTCTTGTGTAGCTGTCTTTGAACTCACAGCAGCATTCCTGCATCAGCTTTGCAGGTGTTGGGATCCCAAGCATCGGCCACCATGCCCACAATTAATTTCCAGTTTTTTTTGTCCAGCGTCATTACTTTTTTGTTTTCCTCTTTTTTCTTTTTCTTTTTGTATGTGTATGTTGTGATTCTGGTGTGTGTGCAGCTGTGTGCACACGTATGAGTGCCATGCTCACATGTAGAGGCCAGAGTAGGGTGTCAGACATCCTTCCTATCACATCCCCTTGAGTTGGGGTGTTCCACTAAACTTGGAGCCAGGCTTGCCAACAAGTTCCATTCACCTTCCTCCTGTTCCATCCTCCACAGTGCTGGCATTACAGATGTGTGTGGCCACAACTGCTTTTATTTTATTTCAATTTTTTACTGTGAGCTCTGGGATCTAAACTCAGGTCCTTATACTTATTCAGCAAAACTCTTATCCACCAAATCATCCTCCCCGCTTCCTCTCCCACACCTCCAGCCCCAGATAGGGTCATACTATATATTTCAAACTGACCTTGAATGAACAAACATGCCACAGACTTTGATGTGCTAGAATTAAAAGCATGAACTGAAACACCTGCTTTACAGCCTGATTCCTACGAAAGGAATTGTGGAGATCTTAAGTCTTTTTCATTCTAAGTTGGCAGTGTTTCCCCTGATACAATTCTTTCAAAAACTAGTGGACTACAGCTGACCCCCATTTAGGTTCATTCCATCATTAGGCAAAAGTCACACTATACTTTTGAGAAAAGTGTGTTTCTGTTGAGCTACTTCAAGCCTCCCAGAGATGCTATTGTTTAATGGAAAGGATCTACGAAATACCTTTAATCTCATGAATGGACCTTTTGTGTGACTTAATAGTAATTGGAAGAGGATATTTTGGAGATTTTATTCTAACTTAAGTTTATCTATCTATGTATGTATCTATGTATATATTTTTCTATGTATCTAGCTATCTATCTACCTATCTAGCCATCCATCCATCCATTCATTCATAAGGTCTCTATATTGTCCTGGCCGGTCTTGAACTTTTCGTACAGCTCTGCCTCCCACATGCTGGGATCTGTCACCCAAACACTGGGGTTACAGGTGCTGTCCGTCACAGGTTTTTGCAGCAATGGACCCCAACCCAGCGCTTCCTGCAGGCTTGGCATGCACTTGGCTAACTGGACTACACCCCAGACCCACTTTCTGAAGTTTTTAACAAAAACTTTTGCCATCCCAACTTTAATGTTAAACCATATTTCCTGTTTGAGGGGCCAATGAGATAGCTCAGCAGTTAAGGCACCTGTTAATAAATCCAGCAATCTCAGTTTGATTCCTGGTGGAAGGAGAGTCTCACTTCCAAAAATTGTTCTGTAACCTCCATTCCTACACCATGGTATGCAATTGCCTCTCTCCTTCTTGTTTTCTCTCTGTTGTTTAAATAAAATAATATCTCTAGATTTATAGATCCCTTCATATTTCCTGTTTAGCCTTTACTCAGAAGCCAGTATTTTTTTCCAGTTCTAAGGATCAAAACCTAGGTTCTCCTGCGAGTCAGGCAAGTAATTATTATCATTATTATTTTTACTTCATCTCCAGTCCCTGGACTCCATCTCTCTCTCTCTCTCTCTCTCTCTCTCTCTCTGAAAGGGATTTGTGTTGTAGTAATCAAGAAGCTAAAAATTGGCTGCCAGCCAGTAAACAGGATGTCAGAAATATGCTGCTTGCAGAAACTGCTGATCTTAGCTTCTGAAAATCGCTTGCTGGCTTTTGTTCAAGATTGCAATTATGTGCCAGGATTGCTGCTACCACCAGGTGGCAGCCAGATATCCAGTTAACTTTAATGTGACTTGGTTTCTATTTTGTCCATATAAAGATGGCAATGTATGTGCCCAAAGATGAAGAGTACATGATACGGTTGTTGTAATCAACCAGGTGGACAGACCAAATGCCCAATTAGAATGTGATCTTTGCCTTTAAAAGCTCTGTATACCCACTACTCTGGGCTGCTGCCTCTGACTAGGATCCCAGCTCCCTGGCTCGTGGACACTGATCAGCTTCCACAAAGCCTCTCTATTTGATAAAGTTTCTGGTGTCAGTGTGAAGTCTTGAGTGGCCCTTTGACCCCTAACAGTGTAACTTCACGTGGCCGAAAATTCACTATGGTAGTAGAAAATTACCTCAAACTTCCTGGCCTGTCTCAGTCTCCCAAGTGTTGGGATTGCAGATTCGTACCTGCACATTGGCCGCAGTCTGGATTATCTTATGCTAGATGACAAATCACTCCATTATTCGATGAGTTAAAATGACAAAACTTTAAGTTCAGTTAGATGGCTCAGCAGTGCTTGCTGCATTGATGATCTGAATTTGATCCATGGAACCCAGGATAGGTAGGAGGGAACTGATGTCACAATTTCCAAGTCCAGAGTCTAGATGGCTTTAGTGGCATACTGTGAGTTCAAGGTCTTGGGGACTGCTGCTAGGCTCAACTGGTGTCGAGTTCTCATGTGCAGAGTCAGCAAGGGTGAGGCATGGCATGGCATGTATGAATTTCCCCCACCCAATAAATATAAAAAGCTTAAAGAATTCACTACCAGAGGGCTAGTGAGATAGCTCAGTGGATAAGGTGCCTGCTTACAAACCCTGTGACCTGAGTTTGATACCTAGAAGCCCACATGGTACACGCATCTCTCTCTTTTTTGTAAGAATAAATAAAATATTTTAAAAAATAAATAATTCACTTGCATGGCCGCTGGCAGTATTGCCTCTCACCCATTAGACTTCACTGCCTTTGAATTTTTACAGAAACAACAGCAAACCTTGAACCCTCCCACCATATGTCAGTTTTAAAAAGTTATATAAAGAATGCGGCTCAGTTGGTAGAGTGCTTGCCTAGCAGCACAATTGCACAAGGCTTTGACCCCAAGTGTTACCTACTGGAAAGGGGTGTGATGTCACGTGCTTGAAATCCTTCCAAGTGAAAGTGTAAAGGCTGGAGTATCGAAAGCTCCAGGTCATCTTTGGCTACCTTGTGAACTCAAGGCCTACCTCAAGTCTGAGGTAGATAATAAGTAATTAAGAAATAAGTAAATAAAAGCATTATTTAGGTGTAAGTTAATTTAGAAGAAAAGATCTCTACAGTTCTATAGTAGTTAGGCCAGAGGACAATCCTTTGGGCATATGTGCATCTGAGCATTCTCTTCCAACACTCAACACAGTATTTTCGGTTACAGTAGTTTCCATTTCTTATTAGCAAATTAGCTCTAAGGTAAGAGCTAATAGCTTTTACTTGAGTCCCGCCTTCTTTTCCCTGGGCTTTAATCATTCAGAACATATAATCTTTTGTTCTTGGTTCTACCAACACTCATTTTCACAACAAGAAAACAGCACTTTATTCATTGCAGGGTAAAAAGCATAACTTGGACTTTTGTTTGGTGATGATTACTTGTGTTTATAAAGATTAGGATGCCTTTTGGCAGTTCACATGAAACTGAGGCTATAGCTAAAAGGATATGCTAAAAAACAAAAATACAGACTTTGTTTCCTTTCAGACTTTCCCTGGGTGCTTTAATTTGTTGTTGTTGTTGTTCTTGTTGGTCTTTGTACCTTTGGCAATTCCACTGCAGGTTTAGAAAAGATTAGTAAAGAGCTAGGGAGATGGCTTAGGTAAGGGACTTGCTACACAAGTGTGAGGGAAGGGGGAGTTCTTTATTTGGGGTTCTTGTGTTGCCAAGCCAAAGAATGAAATCAACATGTTGAGAGATTAAAGCTGGGGTTTTACTGAAAATGAGAGAAAAGTGAAGAAACTCTTGGACAGTCAGTCAAAGGGAGGCAAGGAAGTAGCCATTCTTAAGGAGGGAGAGCATCGGAGCAGAGGAAATAGCTGAAGGTCAGAGAGATCAGGGAGGGCCGCTATAAGCACATGGCTAGAGCAGAGGACAGAGGTGCCCTGGAGTGTGTGCATGGTAAGGAGTGTCCTAGAGTTACTAGGGAAGTAAGGTAAAGACTGGGGGAAAGAGTGGGTGGGCCAGAGAGTCTTAACTACACTAGCTGTTCAGCAGAAATGTAATTATTTCTATTATGTGGAGCAGAGTTAGGTTCCCCAGAACCCACATAAAAAAAAAATCCAGTAGTTGGGAGACAAAGGGAGGAATCCCCAGATCAAGCTGGCTGCTAGCCTAGAGCTCTGGGTTCAAATGAGAGACCCTGATTTGATAATAAAAGTGGAGAGTCATGATGGCCAACTTCAGGTCTCCACATACACCAGAACACGTGTGTGCTCCCATATACATGTACATGCATACATATCCACGCCCCCCAACATCTAGAAGCCAAAAAGAATAATTCACTCTCTTTGCCTCTTCCAACCTAGTCCATATTCATCAATCTGATCAATCAGTCGTAGATGGTTTTCTTTTTAACTCAAAAGTCCCTACATAATTTTCTTTTTTTTAAATTTTTTTTTTATTATTTATTCAATTGTGCATGTGTATGTGTGTGTGTGTGTGCGCGTGTATAACCACGGACGAATTCGGGAACCACCATGGACCACCTCCTCCTTGTTTACTCTGCCCCGGGATTCACAGGCTCCGCCCTACCAGGACCAGAAACGCACGCCGCCCCCGCTTCCGCCTGGCGTCTATACGTGGGGTCTAGGATCGGAACTCAGGACCTTCCACCTGCAAGGCACAGGCTTAACCCCTGAGCCACCTCTCCAGCCCCTATTTTCTGAGATACAAACCTTACTACTAACTTCCAGTAAAACTAGGTATGCATTATAAAAAAAGGCTAGACAGGGGCTGGAGAGATGGTTCAGGGGTTAAGACTCTTGCTCACAAGTACGTTAAAAAAAAAAAACAAAAAAAAAAAAACCCGAGCAGAAAAGGCAGCCTGCACTTCTACCCAGGTAGAGCCTGGGAAATCCCAGAGTGAAGCAAGAAGGAAGTAGAAGCGATCCAGGATGATTCCCAAAGTCACCTTGAGTCCTCCACAGGGACACATAATGCCTTCTGATATACATACATGCACACACACATAAATAAAATACAAAATTAATATTTTTCTTTAAAAGCTAGACAAAGGTCTGTCGTTCCCCCAAATGCTCCTTTTCCTAATCTGAAAATTAGGGGAAGTTGGGGAAACAAGGGGTCTCACACTGGGTGTTCATTCCGGAAAGGGATGCCTCACCCGGAGTGTTCAGCCAATGCCAGCTCATGACAATGACGTCATGCCTTCATTGGCTGCTCTTCTCACTATTTGGCTGGAGTGCTGCAAGTGGTATAGGTATAGGGAAATGGGAGCTCTTTCTGCTAACCACTCACTAGCTCTTTGAGGCTTCCTTCGACAGACCTGGGTGGGTGAAGGTTTGTGGGGGGGCAGGGAATTGCTAGAAACAGGTGATGCTTTCAGAAATGCTTGAGGCGACAGGAGAAATTTTTTGTTTTCCTCTGTTTCTACGCCCTGCAGCCCAAGCCTGCTCTACTTGGGGCTGGAAGTATCAGGTCAGCTGCCAAGGTTCCCAGCAGTGAGAACGTGGTTGAAATGACAACCGCTGGCTGGCCAGTTCCTTGTGTTCTAGGACGTTGTCATTCCGTTACCCCCGAATCTCGCAGGGTTTCACTTCCCAGCCTTCTCAGAACCTGGGCAGCCGCCCTGGCCTTGAGTCAGACTGGTACCTTGATAGCGCTCCCCAAAACTGAGAACTGATGATTAGGGGAACTGGGAATTCTTTCCAGCCCACTTCAGCCCTGAGAAGATGTGTGCTCCTCATTGTAGCGGCAAACGGGTTTAAGGTTTGAACCCTGGGTCTAGCCCATGCCAAGTACATGCTCCATCACCACACTCTGAGCCCAAGACAGTTTTATCCTGCAAATCCATGCTTTTTTTCCCACACTGAGACAAGAAGGAGTGAGCAATTTCAGTATGGCTGAAGTGTATGCCACAGTTTTAAAATTAAAAAAAAAAATATTATGTATCTTCTATCTTTCTGTCTGTCTGTGGATATGCATTTGCATTTGTGCCGTGGGTAAATGTGGAGACATATCTTGTGGAATAAGTTCCAGAGAGAACAGAACTCAGGTTGTCAGGCTTGCATGGCAAGCTCCTTTACCCACCGAGCCAGTCCTGAAGATATTCTTTAGGGCTCACGGGGCTAGTTTGTAAGGAAGCACACTAGCTAGGTGTGCTTATAATCCAGCATCAGACCTGGCTGAATGACAGACACAGTAAGTTGGAGGTCAGCTTGTGTTCCATAATGACACCCTATCAAGAGGAGGAGATGCGTGGTACATATGGTATTCTGCAACCAAATGGGGGAAGTTGAATAGATGGGAGCTTCTAGAAGAAATGCTAATGCTTATAGAATTTGCTTCAGCAGCCTCTTTTTCCTATTTGATATTTTGATACCTCAGTGGGCAAGATGATTGCTTGCAAAACCTGCAACCCAAATTCCATCTCAGGAAGCCCACCTGGTCGAAAGAGAGAACTTACTTTTGAAAGTTGTCCTCTCTGACTTCTACCTGTGACCATAGCACCTTCTCTCTTTCTCTTTCGTAAATGAAATAAAACAAAAATAAATAAATAAAATATTAAAAACACAAAGCTTTAAAAAAGATTTATTTAAAAAAGGGGAGGATGACTGGGGAGATGGTTTAAAAAGGTTTAATGGTTTAAAAGCATTTGCCACATAAACATAAAGACCTGAGTTTGCATCCCTGGAACCCATGTAAATGCCAGACATATAGAATAAACATCTGCAATCCTAACACTCCTTCAGGATACAGGAGAATATCCAGAAGCTTACTGGGCCCAACATACACAGCAGAAAAACAACAAAGGAACCCTATCTTGAAAGAAGGACTGACACTAATTATCTTATTTCCTCCACAAAGACTGTGACATTCAACTCCCACATTCACACGTGCGTGTGCGCATGCACGCACACACGCACATACACGCATACACAGCTGAAGCAGGACAGAATCTGTGGCTCCTAAGACATAACAGTGATATTCAGATAAAATGATACATGCACAGCTCTTGGAATCAGGTCACAGAACTATTTTGAAAGGATGTAGCAGTAGGCGGCAGTTCTGCCCTTCACATTAAGCGTCACAGAATCAAGTCCTGAGCACGTAAGAGGAAGTTTTATTATATGATCCTAGGAATCAGAAAGTGGCTCTTTTCCTGTGACTTAGTTAAACTGTCTTGAAATAGGAATATCGTCCTGAATTCAAAAGTTATTATATAAGTGGAAGGGTACCCTAACTTCTTTTTTCAAACAAGGTTATCCCCTTATCTAAAGGTTTAAGGTTCTGCTAGGTGTGGTGGCTCATCATAGATTCCCTTTCCTCCATCCCCCATATTTAGAGCAGAAGTTTTGCTTGCTCCCCCATACCACACCAATTTGTTTTTTTTTTTTTTTTTTTTTTTTAATTTTTTTAATTATTATTTATTATTTTATATTATGCAACTGTGGTGTATGTGCGGCGCGCGTCGTGCTGTGTGTGTGTGTATGTGTGTGTAGAACCACGGACGAATTCGTGAAACCACCATGGACGCCTCCACCTCCTTCTGCCCCGGGCTTCACAGGCTCCGCCCTACCAGGACCAGAAAGCGCAGGCCCTGCCCCCGACTTCTGTCTGGCGTCTATACGTGGGATCTGGGATCCGAACTCGGGACCTTCCGCCTGCAAGGCGGAGGCTTAACCCCTGAGCCACCTCTCCAGCCCACCACACCAATTTGTAAAGCCCACTCTTACATGATTCTTAATCATGTATTTCACGGTAAGAGGGGCTGGGACAGGGGCTGATAGCTCATTCCCCTCTGTCCTTCACCCTTTCACAAAACCCAAAGACTGTAAAAGTTTCCTATCTCCTTCAGATAACTTTTTTCCCTCCTTTTGAGAATTAGCCCGGGTCACTATGTAATAATCAATAAAGTTCTTCCATCTCTTGTCCATGCATGTTTGGGCTTCTATTTTACAGAACACATATGTAAAATCCTAGAACTGTGGAGTTTGAGGCAGGAGAATAGACTGATCCAGGCCAGCTTAGGCTACATAGCCAGAGCTTCAAAAACAGCAACGACAACAAATTGGGAGCCCAAAGCAAAAGAAGGGTGGAAAAAAAAAAAAACAGATTCTGAAAATACTGAGTGTGATAGCACCCTGAAACTACCCCCCCCCCCACACCTCTGCCTGCTGGGTAAAGTTCTTAGCTCTCTACTCCTCCCACTTTAAACGGACAGAGATCCGGCCCTCCCCAGATTAAAGTATCACAGGGAACAATGAAAGACCAGGAAGAACAGGCATGATAAAACGTTGAAGGTTCAAGGGGCCTTTCCAGTGGCTCCAGGATGAATTTGTAATCATAATATGTGTTTACCAGATAAATCCTGATAATACCTTCCTGCAAGTGGTTCTGTTTGGAAAGTTGCTAGCAATTGTCTTTATTAGTGCTCAGTTCAGTGCCTGGCACTTTTTACTTTTTTCAGTTACTGGAAATACGTAATCATATGGTCAAAAAAATAGTTCAATGTATTTCCATGCATCTATCATCCAGTTTCCCTCTCTCCTCCCTCCTCCCTCCCTCCCTCCGTCCCTCCTTGCCTCTCTCTCTCTCTCTTAATTTTTTTAAAATTTATTATTTATTCAATTGTGCGCGAGTGTATGTATGTGTGTGTGCATGTGTGTGTAGAACCACGGATGAATTCGGGAACCACCATGGACGCCTTCACCTCCTTGTTTACTCTGCCAGGAGATTCACAGGCTCCGCCCCGGGATTCACAGGCTCCGCCCTACCAGGACCAGAAACGCAGGCCACCCCTGCTTCTGCCCAGCATCTATACGTGGGGTCTAGGATCCGAACTCAGGATCTTCCACCTGCAAGGCAGAGGCTTAACCCCTGAGCCACCTCTCCAGCCCCCTAGCTCTTTCTTTCTTTGCATGTGTGCATATGTATGTGTAGAAGAGGGCACTCTGTGTGCCCATGGAGGCCCAAGGATTTTTTTCAGGAATCATCCTTGATTGCTTTACCTCTTTTTTTTGCTTTACTCTGGGATTTCCCAGCATCTGCTTTCCAGGGTGGGAAGTGAAGATTGCCACCATTTCCACCCAGCATTTTTATATAGACTTCGGGATTCAAATTCAAGTCCTTCTGTCTTCAAGACAGAGGCTTAACCCTGAGCCATCTCTCCAGCCCACCCACCCAGTCTCTCTCTCTCTCTCTCCTCTCTCAATATTTTACTTATTTATAAGAGAGAGAAAGAAAAAAAAAATGGACGAGTGATGCGGTAACAGCCTTCTGGCTGTCCCTTCGTGGTCACCAAATGTTGCAGGAACAGTCTTTCCTCTGTTCAAATGTCCCTTCTGGGTTACCAAATCTTACAGGATAGTCCTATCTGGGTCGCCAAATATTAAGGGAACAGTCTTGCCAAAAGTTACAGGGTCCCTGTTTGGGAGGCAAACGTTACAGGAATGATAGTCCTAATGATGCAGGGTTCTTGTGTTTTGGAGTTGAAGATGGAAACCAGAACATGTGTAGAGGATTAAGGTAGAGTTTATTAGAGGAGAGAAAGGCTGGAACTCATGGACTCCAGGCGTGGAGTGCTATGAGGGGCTAGGGTGCCCTGGAGAACTCATTGAGCTAGAAACGGACTCATGGCACCCTGGGTGAACTCATGAGAAGCAGGCAGCTAGAAAGAACTATGGAAGCCTTGAGAAACAGGCAATGAACAGAACTCATACCAAGAGGGGCTAGGGCATCAAAGACGGCTTTCAGGGTCAGACATATTTATACACCTAGACAAGCTGGGCAAACCTGCCTTTTCTCATTGTTTAACCCCCATTGAGGCCCAATCCAGTAGCTTTTGGGCCCTCGTGGGCTAGAGATCAAGTTGTCTGATGGAAAGCTCAACTCCATAATCCCTTCATAGGGAAGTTGGCCATCTTATCTCTGGGAGAATTGGATTCGGTTCCTCAGCAGGGGTGTTCCTTCAGAGAGATTCTAGCAGTGGGGGATGACCTTCAGGAATTCCCAAGACCTTCAAAGAACTTGAGAGCCCCATCACAGCATGGCTGCTCTAATCCTGTTTTACAAGCACATGTATTATGTAGGCTTCCAGGATTTAAGCTCAGGTTGCCAGGTTTTCGAGCAGGTGTCTTATTTGCTGAACTATTTCACAGACCCCAATTACCCAGTTTCAAACTGTTTTGAACCTGTTATATAGGTGTTTCGTGTTCCTGAACAGATGAAGGGAACTTTGGTAGTTTCTCGGATGTAATTTGCCCTATATTCCTTTTTTTCTAGAAGACAATGGCTAATATGAACAATAGGCCAGAGAATTTCTAGTTATTCATACTAGGTTAATCAGATTTGAAGAAGGGGGGTGGAGAGAGAGTTGTACCATGTCTCTATGTGGGCTCCAGGAATATAACTCAGGTCTCCAAGTTTGCAAGTAGGCACCTTATCTGCTTGAGTTTTTTCACAGGCTCCAGAGGTGATATTCTTAAGAACATCTTTTTGTTGCGGACTATTTAATGAAAGGATTACAAAATAATCATTTTGAGCTCATAAAAAGCAGAAGTTAGATGAGATGGTTCAGTGGGCAAAGTCGCTTGGCGAGCCAGCCTACCGAGTTCAGTAACCAGAACCCATGTAAAACATGCAGGGAACCCACTCTGCAGAGTTGTCCTCTGACTTACAGGTGCACACAGCGGCATGTGACCCCAAACACACCACACACAGTAATAACAGAAGTTTATGTGAGTGACATGTGCCCTCAAACACACCGCACGCAATAATAACAGACTTTTAAAGAAAAGCAGACAGAGACTAAGACTCTTTCACATCCATGATTGAAAGTTCTCCAAAGGTTAACCGATTATGAACATCACTGCAGCTACTCAGACACTAAGGCAGGAAGAGAAAGTTCAAGGCCATCTTGGGCTACACAGTGAAATCTTGCCTGGAAACCAAAGATTAAAAAGAGCTGGACTGAAGTTTAGGAATAGAACAGATTACTTGCCTAGCATTCATAAGGCCCTGGATTCAACTCTCCAGTACTAAAAAAGAAAAGAAGAAAGAAAGAAAGAAAGAAAGAAAGAAAGAAAGAAAGAAAGAAAGAAAGAAAGAAAGAAAGAAAGAAAAGAAAACAAAGAAAAGAAAAGAAATCAAGTCTTTCAAGATTCAGCTTTTAAAAAGTCCACAGCCCACACAAAATGGGTGTGGGAGGCAAGTAGAAATCCAGGACTTATTGGGGGCCCTTGATTCACTGCTTTGACTATGATAAGTATGGAACAGGGCCAAGGTCTCTGTGGTTCTTGCTGTTCTTTTTTATTTATCTTCGACCCTTGTCCTGCTGGCTGGGTGTTTTTTTTTTTTTTTTTTTTTAAACACTAAGACGCAGATAATAGTGGACCCAGTTTGCTTGAGCCTTCGGGTAGCTTTCAACCTTGTTTTCTGTCTGGGAGAAGAACAGGGTGTTGAGAAGTCCTGCAGCTTCCAGGATGGAAATGGACAGCTAGAAAGCCGAGTGCTGAGGTGAGTCACTTTCCTCTGGGCTTTCAGTTTTTAAGTAAAATGCAGCTTTCCGAGAGACAGAGAAAATGCAGGGTAAAATTGACTTGGGTTTGAATATCAGCTCTATGTCTCTCAGATTTTTCACCTCCAAAATGAAATAATTTATTTTACTTTATTTCTTTTTGCATGTGTGTGTGTGTGTGTGTGTTGCACGTGGATAAGTATACGTGTGTGGGTGTATGTATAAGCTACAAGAGGGCACTTGAATGTGTGTGCCTGTAGAGGCTTAAGAGAATCACCAGGAGTCATTCTAGGATTGTTTTACTTCCTTATTGCTTTGCGCAGGGGTTTCCCAGGCTTTATCTTTTAGAATTACAGGCTGCAGGCATTTCCACCCAGAATATATTTTTTTTTAATATGGGATTTGGGGATTTGAACTCAGGTTCTTTTGCATTGCAAGGCAAAGAATTTAACCATTGAGTCATCTCTCCAGCCTGAATCATTTATTTTAGAGCACCAAGAAATTTAGTAGTGGCAATGCACACTTGTCATTCCACTATTCAGGCAGAAGGATTACTGGACATTCAAGGCCAGCTTGTGCTTTATAGTGACTTCCAGGTCAGCCTGAGCTATATACAGCATGAGATCTGGTCTGAAAAATCACCCAGAAAGGCTAAGGGTGTTGGCACATACCTGTAGTCATAGTGCCTGGCACATGCCTATAATCCTAGCACTTGGAAGGTGGAGGCAGAAGGATTATTAAATTGCCAGTCTGGGGAGGGAACTGGTAAAAAATTTTAAAATGTATAATTAAATTTTTAATAAAAAAAATAAATAAATTGCCAGTCTGGATTATATAACCAGATCCTGTTTTAAAACAAAAAAATGAAAATAAAACAAAACAAAGAAAGAAACTCAACTCACTGTAATGATACTTGTTCTTACCAGACCTGCAGACCTGGACATACCAACATGCCCCCATAGACTAGCATAGACATGCAGTGGAAACCTTGGGAGCTAGAGCTGGACAGGTGAAGGAGAGTGCACTTATTAATGGGGTGGCCTGAGGAGGGGCCACTTGGTATGCCACAGAGGCCTGAGCCCCACTAAAGCAGACAATCCAGAGGGAACCCTGGAGCCCATAGAAGTAGACAGGCCAGAGGGTAGGAGGGAATGGGATAAACTGATGAAGGGATTGGAGGGAAGAAGAGAAGGGGGAAAGGAAGGAGAAGGGGATGAGAAAGGCAGAGATAAGTACTCATTATGCTTGTAAAACTAGGAAAGTTATTTTTAAAGTATTATTTTTTAACTTTATTTATTCATTCATTTAGTGTGAATGTATCAGAGTGCACATGTGTCCTTGTGGAGGATCAAGGGGAATCATCCTGGATTACTTCTACCTTCTTGTTTCTGGGATTTCCTAGGTTCTGCCCACCAGGACTGGAAGTTCAGGCCACCACTGCCATTTCCACCTGGGGTTTTTTTATGTGGGATCTGGGATCCAAACTCAGAGCCTTCTGCTTGCAAGGCAAAGTCTTAACCTCTGAGCCATCTCTCAGCCCCTAAAAAATTATTAAAAAAACAACAAAACAAAAACCCAGAAGATTACCTGGTATAGTTACTGACTCACAAGCAGGCACTCGATATGTTTAGTAGCTATGCTTATGATCAAAATGAGGAAATCAAAATAAAAAAAATAAGCAGCAGAGATGAACAGGTAATTCAATGAATAAGTGACATGACTGACTGGGAAGCCCAGTGCTCAGAGTGAGTTTAACCATATACAAATAGGCCGCTGCTTTTGCTCATACAGTTGATTAGAGAATGAGACAATGCTAGGTAGAGTGGCTCACATCTGCATCTCAGAACTTGGGAGGCCGAGGCGAAGACTTGCTGTTAGTCAGCTTGGGCTGCGTAATGAGTTCTAGGCCAGCTTGACAGCGTGAAACCCAGACTCAAAAAAGAAAGAAAAAAATATAATGGCCATTATGAGTCAAAGTATGTTATACATTTTGATTTTTAAAAAAAGTTTTACATTTGCGTGTGTGTGGTTTTACTCCTGTGCCACAGGGCACACATGGAAGGCTGAGGACAGCTCCTTCCTCCATATGATTCCGGGAATCGAATGCAGGTTGTCAGACTTGTTGGCAAATGCATTTTCCTGCTAAACCACCTTGACAGTTGGTTGCTTTTCTTTTTTTGAGATTTAGTTGCAGATCGACCTCAGACTCTCTAAGTAGCCAAGGGTGACCTTGAATCCTGCTGTTTCTATCTCCCAAATGCTGGGATTATAGGTGTGTGCCGCTATGCCAGACCTCTATGCTACTTAAAAAAAAAACTTTACTTATCCATTTATTTTGTGTGTGTGTGTATGCGTGTGTGTGTGTGTGTGTGTGTGTGTGTGTGTGTATGCGTGTGTGTGTGTGTATCAAAGGGCACTCTGTGTCCCTGGAAGTGCAGGCCACTGCCATTTCTACTTGATATTTTTACATGGGACATAAATCCAAACCCAGGACCTTCTGCTTTTGAGGCATCTCTCCAACCCTTGTACGCAACTTTTTTGACCTCAGCGGTTTTGTTTGTAGGACTCTGTCCTACACAAACATGCATATGAGACTGGGAAGATAGCTCAGCATTTAAAGACTAAGGCTGTGTAGCTAGGCAAGTGCTCTACCACTGAGCTTCACTTCATCCCTCCCATCCTCTTTATTTTATTTGAGAGTGAGAGAGAAAAAGAGAGAGAAAGAGATTGAGAGAGGATGTATACATGCCATGGTGTACATATGGAAGTCAGAGGACAACTTTCAGAAGTCAGTTATCTCCTTCCATGTGGGCTTTGGGGAATTGAACTCAGGTCACCAGGTTTTTTATAGACATCTTATCTGATAAGCCACCTCAGCAGCCCTTAGTCTATTTTTTTATTATTCTTCTGAATCCTTCGAATTTATTTAATGATTGTTGTTACTGTTGATTCCTAAACATGGGATTGAATATATAAAATTTATGTATTTAAGAGAACAATGATGGGATGAATTAGACTGTCTCTAAGGCCCTCTGTAAGTACTTGCTTACATTTTAACTCCACAGTTGGATAAAGCTCTTTAATTCTTGAGAACTTGCAATCAAGTAGAAAACTTGAAGACCAAAGAACCAGATAGAAACAACAATAATAATAACTTAAAAAAAGGGGAGGGGGAGAAAGATGAAGTCAGGATAGTAGCACAGATCTGTAATCCCAGAACTTGAGTGGCAGAGGTAGAAGGGGAGTTCAGGGTTACTGGAGGGCTGTTCAAACTATATGAAACCCTGCCTTGAAAAAAGAAAAAGGGAGGGTGCTGGGGAGATGGCGCAGTCTTTAAAGTGCTTGCCGCCCAATCAAAGGGTAAGAGTTCACAACTCCAGACCCCGTGTAAAATGCTGGGTACAGCCTGGGAATCTCCAGAATAAGCTGGAGAGCCAAATGAGGTGGAAGAGTAATTAAGGATCATTCTCCTGTCTCCATATGCACATGCGCTTTTGTGCACCTACACACAGGTATTGACCCTCCCTCCCCCCAATTTATCTCAAAAGCAAAAGGACCTGAAATCTCATCCCAGATCCACATAAAAATGCCAGGGGAAATGGCAGCAGCCTGAAATTCCAGCCCTAGAAGGCAGATCCCGGGAAACCCCAGAGTAAAGCAATAAGGAGACAGAACAATCCAGGATGATTAGTCACCGCTGGACCTCCCCAGACACAAGCACTCAAGTGACCTCTCCCCACAAATAAATAAAACATTAAAAACATTATCCATGCAAACATGCACCCAATCTTTCCCACATACACAGGAATATGGAAATTTTAAAAATTAAAAAGAGGGTGGTAGTGAAATGGCTCAGAGGTAAAAGCAACTGCATTCAAACCTGAGACCTGAGTTAAATCTTCAAAGCCCACATAATAGAAGAGACTGACTTACAAAAGTTGTCTTCTGATTTTCACTCATGTGCTGTGGTACATGCATATCTCTCTCTCTGTCTTTCTCTCTCTCTCTCTCTCTCTCTCTCTCTCTCTCTCTCTCTCTCTCTCTCTCTCTCTCAAATAAATAGCATATTTTTAAATAAAGAGAAAGGAAGATTTCCTCTTCATGGTTTTTGGGCTTGTCTTAATGGGTACTAAGCAGCAGGGAGGCCTTCAGAAGATGTCAGGACTGCAAACTGTCCTATTTTGGAAAAAAGAAAGGAGAAGGGTTCTAGGCTTCTTCTGAAGAGACAAGTCAGTCTCTAATTTGCACATATCTTAGGATCCAAGGTACCTTAACTAGCCCAGAATCTTTCATGCTCTGTTGTCTCTTTGCTTCCTTTCAGGTCAGCATGTCAAATTTTTCAGACATACCATATTATAGGAAGCTTTCTTGTATTAAAGGTAATCACGAACATTTCTGTGATTTCACATTTAGCTTCTACCCCTGCAAGCAGTATCTGGGTAAGAAAACAGACAGAAACCTCTTATTTAAGACAGGAGCAAGACTGAAAGGAGGTCTTGTTTTCCTGTTCATGAATAACTCCAACTATGAAAAGAGTTAAGAAAAACATCACTCTACTATTGCTTGGGAGTCCCTGCTTTTTAGATTGTACACAGAGGGGGATTGGCATGAAAGAAGTAGCAAAGGTCTGCATGGGGTATGATGGGCCTGCATTTCATCATATTGCTATTTTCATCTTCTCTGAACAATTCACAAGAGCATAAGTAATGTATACATAAAATCTGAAGAATAAATATGAAAAAATATCTCATATGTCCTCTATTTGGCAAATAGGATATTATGAAAGCGCTGAAGGTCCTATGTGGAATGATACAGTGGGTACTGCACAAAGGTGCCTTGTTAGGGCAGAAGAATGCAGCTTCTGAAGAAAGGGATCTTTTCCTTGGGTACAAAGGCACCAGCTACTGCTAGGCTGTGGATTCACCTAGTGGAAATGGCAATTTCCTTTCTTTTTGATTTTAAAAATTTATTTATTTAGTGTGTGTGTGTGTGTGTGTGTGTGTGTGTGTGTGTGTGTGTAACAGAAGGTGCTGTGTAACCCTGTGGAGGATCAAGGGTGACTTCTGGAACCATCCTGGATTGCCTCTACCTCCTTTTGCTTAGCTCTTAGAACTCAGGTTCTGCTTGCCAGGCAGAAATAATTTTTTAAAAATTATTTACTCTTTCATATGTGTGTATATATATATATATGTCAAAATGTTTCTCTTATCTACCTGTCATCTATCTATCTATCTATCTATCATCTATTTATCTACCTATTTTTCTGTCTGTACTTTGATCACTCTGCCCTCATTGTCCTCTCTTATTCCTTTTCCCTTCTTCTCACCAAGTTCCCTCTTACTTTCATGTGTTTTTTCAATAAGTAAGGTTGCTTGCATGGGCAGCATATCAGTGCCTACACCATTGAGAAACATGATTCTATCTTCCCTAGCAACCATTAACACTAAAGCTCTCAGAGAGGGGCAGAGTCATATGGTTCCCCCCTCAAATCCATGTAAGTGTGAGGATGCATGTGTCAATGTGGAGGTCAGAGAAAGACAACCAAGTCTCCTCCCCACCCTTGCATGCCCATGCCGAGATTATAGACATGTGAAACTATGCCTGGTTTCTTACATGGGCACTGAGATTCAAACTCAGGTCTTCGTGCTTGCACAGGAAGTATTTCTTACCCACAGAGCAATCTCCTAAGCCCTATAGAGCAGTGTCCAAACCACTGCTCATGGTGAGTTCATAGGTGAAACAGTTATGCTATGCCAGAAATTTATACCATTTACATTCTTACATTATTTTATTCTTTCCACTCCTCTTCCAAAATGTTCCCTGAGACTCAGAGGGCTGACATAGATGCCCTGTTTAGGGCTGAGCACTCATCATTCATTCTTAGCATTGTGAGTTATGAGTCTCTGCATTAACCTTTCACCCACTGCAAACAGGAAGTTCTCTGGTCAAGACAGAGGGCAATACTAACCTATGGATATAAACAAATAGTCAGAAGGCAGTTTGACAACATGTCCACTTGGCAAAAACAGTAGTAGTAGTTCCCTGCTATGGCTTCAACTTTCCCAGTCATGAGTTTTGATGAAGTTTATGGCACACATACGCTCTAACTTCTCCTCTACAATGTCATGATGTCTGTTAGTTATTCTTACCTTTTTGTTTGTTTGCTTGTTTCTTTGAGACAGAGTATCTGTGGCCTATGCTGATCTGGAACTCACATTTGAGGCAATCCTCCTGTTTCAGCCTCTCAAGTTCTGAGATTACAGGTGTGTATTATCACACTTGTTTTTTAAAAAAATGTGTGTGTGTGGGGGGTGGGGTGAGTGGTTGTATTTCTATCAGGAGCAAAGTGTGCATGTATATGGAGGCCCAAGGCTGAACTTTGAAGAATCATCTTGGATCACTTTACCTCCTTATTGCTTTGCTCTGGGGTTCCCAGGCTCTGTCTTCCAGGACCAGAAATGCAGGTCACTGCTGCCATTTCTGTCTTGTGTTTTTCTGTGGGATCTGGGAATCTTTTGGTTATGAGGGAAAAGCTTTGGGGCTGGAGAGGTGGTTCAGGGGTTAAGCCTCCGCCTTGCAGGCGGAAGGTCCTGAGTTCGGATTCCAGATCCCACGTATAGACGCCAGGCAGAAGCGGGGGCGGCCTGCGCTTCTGGTCCTGGTAGGGCGGAGCTTGTGAATCCCGGGGCAGAAGGAGGTGGAGGCGTCCATGGTGGTTCAAGAATTCGTCCGTGGTTCTACACATACACAGACACACACGCGCGCACGCACATACACACGCACATGCACACAGTTGAATAAATAATAATAAAAAAAAATGAGGGAAAAGCTTTAACCCCTGAGCCATCTCCCCATCTCACACCTGACTTCTAAATAAGTGTTTCTTTTGTGATAGTAAAGAAAGCCTCAGGAGCGTTTGGTTTGGTTTTTGGTCCCCACCCTTAATGCCAGCTCAGGTTTGCCATTACATAGTAATAGCATTCTCCTGCCTCCCAATTTCACAGCCAGCTGCTGTGCTCACAAAAGAACTGCGAACTTCCTTGACACTCTTGTTTATTACAAAACGTCATTTTTTATTTGGTCCACAATAGAAGCTCAGGAGAGGATGTTTTGTTTTGTTTTTTGTTTTTTTTTTTCCCCTTGGCATCATTTTTAACTACCACAATTAGCCAGCCTACAGAACTATGAGCTATCAGAACATTCTGCCACTTGGTGAGGCTGTCTTGTACTGCAGATTTTGTATATTCGGTATCACAGCAGTCCATCTACAAATATGAATGATGGGGAAAGTGAATAGAGCTATTTCCTTCTTTGGGCAGCAACTTCTCTGCGAGTTGAACAAAGTTGAATTTTAGGTCAATCTTATTTGGCGCCCGGCCATAGGACCTTTTCCATTCATTCCCTTGCTTCTCTTGGAAGCTGCTGGAAAGTGTCTGATAAATATAGGTAAGCAAATCTGATCTCCAGCATAGAGAAGTAAAGCGAAATGAGAAAGATGAGCATGAACGTGCAGGGACACACAGCCTGTTCTGACAGATACTGGGTGAACTTAGGTTACTGAACTATAAATGGAAATGTGCTGTGCATAGTCATGACTAGACTGCATTCACATAGGCAAGAATCGTGTCCTGAAGGCTAGCATTCAAATGCAATGTTTATTGCTATGTTTCCACACCTAACAAAGGATCTAAGACATAGTAGGTGCTCAATTTTTTGGGGGGATGTATAAATGTTTCCAGGAGAAAAGCAAAGCAAATAAGAAACAAACAAACAAACAAACATATATATATAACCACACTATAAAGCAACATATCTGTTTAAAGTATGGGCTATTTTTTCTCTTATTTGCTTTTCCTTCTTCCTCCCTCCCTGCTTCCTCTTCCCTCCTCCCTTCCTCCTTCTTCCTCCCTCCTTCCTCCTCCCTTCCTCCCTCCCTCCTTCCTCCTCCCTTCCTCCCTCCTTCCTCCTCCCTCTCTCCCTCCTTCCCTCCCTCCTTCCCTCCCTCCTTCCCTCCCTCCTTCCCTTCCTTCTTTCCTTCCTTCCTTCCTTCCTTCTTTCTCCCCTCCTCTCTTTCTTTGTTCAAGACAAAGTTTGAGAGAGACACACTCCCCACATGTACCTCGTGGGCTTCCGGGCAGATTCTTGAGGCAGCATCTTACCCATGAGCTATTTTACCAGCCCCTGAGACAGGGTCTTATGCAGCCTAAGTGGTCTGTGAACTTACTATATAGCCATGTGTAACCTTGAACATTGACTCTTCTATCTCAGTGTCCAAACACTCCAGTGTTGCCACCATTACAATTACTTTTACTTCCTAATGACTGTTTCCTTTTATTAAATGACTGTTTTTAATAAACTATTTAAAAGGTTATTACATGTATGGTGAGTGTATGTGTGTGTGTTTGTGCTGTACGTGTGGTGCTGGCATGTGGAGGTCAGACAGTTAACTGCTTTGTGGTATTCGTTTTTTCCATCCATCTTTTGCATGGGTTCTGGAGATTGAACTAAGGTTGTCAGGTCTGCCATTCCCGCCATTCCTTAATGAGTGTCTTTTGTTTTTATTTACTTTTTATTTTTATTTTTGCATGTGTTGTCTGTGTGTATCAGAGGGCACTGTGTGTGTTTGTGGGGGCCCAAGGGTGACTTCAGGAATCACCCTGAATTGCACTACTTCTTCTTTGCTTTGCTCTGGAGTTTCCCAGGCTGCACCTTCTACGGAAGTACAGGCTGCTGCCATTGTCACCTGGCATTTTTTTTATGTGGGATCTGGGATCTGAATTCAGAATCTTCTGCTTGTGAGGCAGAGACTTAACCCCTGAGCCATCTCTCCAGCTCAATGAGTGTTTTTTTTTTTAATAAGTAAATTTATTTTTCTTTGTTTAGTATGTGTGTGTGTAGAGCACTGTGTATCCCTGTAGAGGACCAAGGGTGACTTTGGGAATAATTCTGGATTACTTCTACCTCCTCTTTCCTTGGCTCTGGGAGTTCCCAGGCTCCGACCATCAGGACTGGAAGTACAGGCTGCCTGGTATTTTTACTTGGGACCTGAGATCAAAACTCTAGACCTTCTGTTTGTGAGGCACAGTCTTAACCCCTGAGCCATCTCTCCATCCTTCAATGAGTTTTTTTTTTTTTTTTTTTACACCATGTAACAGTTACTCTTAACTATTGCTGTGAGAGAACACCCAAAGTCAAGCAACTTAAGGGAGAAAGGGAGGTTTATTCACCTCACGGTTCCACAGGGGAGGCAGTTTCTCACGGCAGAGGTGGCATGGCTGACTGGCTAAAGCTGCAGAAGTCTAAGTCACTGCAGACATCTTAGAAGCTGAGAGCTGCAGACTGCTTGCTACAAAGGCAGACTTCTCCTAGAGGTAGGGTGGGACTAATCCACCTCCAGGCCCACCCCTTGTGACTGCTTTCCTCCAGCAAGGCTCCACCTCTCAAGATGCCATGATCTTGCTAAACACATGAGACTGTGGGGGACACATTTCAAACAATGACACACCACTTGTTTTTAATCACACACTTGCAGAAAGATTGCAATCGCCAAACATTTGGGCTGTCAGTTTGCTACAGAAGGTGTAGTCCCAAAGAAAGACAGGTTAAAAAGTGGCTGGTGTCATCAAATGGAAGGAAGACCCAGGGCCTGTTAGGAAGAGATGTGTTATGTAGAATGCTAAATCCATCCTGCCTGGATCTCTGGCCTGGATCATTAATCTGTGAAGGTTACAGTGTTACTGAGCCTCTATGTACTTTTTCTTTTTTCTACGTTGATATAGAAAGAGAGAAAAAAAGGATATCTCTGTTCTTTGTAATTTACTTATGGTCCTAGGGAAAAAAAAGATCATAGTAATTTAATTAAGAAGCCAAAACAAATTAGTCTTATAGCTAATGATCACATTGGCTTACAATATCGTCATGTGCTGAATTCCAAGCTGGTAGACCAAAAAAATGTGAAGCTGGCAAACATTTGCGTTATTGTCAATTGTTATGGGTCCTTGAATGGGATGTGGTTGGTGCTAGGAGCTCTGGGAGTGAGCACAGGAACTGAAGCCGACATTATGTTGATTTTGGTTCTATTCCAAAAGCATTCTATTTCAGAGATATGGATGATGAAGCCTTTCAGGGCAGAGGCCATTACTATTATCCTCTAGCACATCACAATGGTTACTCAAGAAATATGTGTTAAGTAAATAAATGACACAAAGGTTAGTTTGGGTTGCAGAACAGTGTATGCCATTATTCTGGATATTGGCGTGGGATTTGTACACTCTGGAACAGTTTCTTCTCTTTGCAGCTAGAGATGTTTTTCTGTTTGTGAAGAATACATATTCTTGCACTGGTACAATGGTCCTAAACAAAGATTTCCAGTGCATTTCTCAGAAGAGCCAGCAATACCAGTCTCTAACGGTGAGTTGCTTCTCCTTTATGAGATTTTTTTTTTTCATTTTGATGGTTTTTTTGGTCCTTCCTTTCTTTACATTCGAGGCAGAGTGCTTCAAAGATGAGCAAATTGATTGAGAAAAGTTTGATTGTGTAGCATGTATAAACATGTTTCTAATTACAGAAGAGGTGGCTTTTTGTTTGTTTTTGATAGGGTCTTGTTATGTAATCCAGGTTGGTTTTGAATGTACAGTGGTCCTTTGGCTTTGGCCTTCCAAGTATTGTAGGTATGTACCATTATGTCTGTTAAAAAGAGTCCTTCTTGTATTTATTATAGCTTTTAAAAATTATAAGATCTTAAAATATGGCACCGAGGGCTAGAGAGATAGTTCAGTGGTTAAAGCCTTTGCTTTGCAAGCAAACAGACCTGAATTCACATCCCCAATTCCACATAAAAAATGCCAGGCCTATAATTCTAGCTCTGGAAGGTGTAGCTTGGGAAACCACAAAGAAACACAATGAGGAGGAAGAGCAATTCAGGATGATTCCTTATGTCACCTTTGGACATTCTCAGGTAAACACACTAAAGTACTCTCTGGTACAAATGCCCCCACACATGTACACACACATAAATACACACACACAGGCACACACACAGACACACTCACATGCATTCATCCAAAAACAAACAAACAAAAAACCCCAGCACCTAGTGTTTGGGGATTTTATTAATTTTTGTTTTTTATTTAAAAAAATCGACAAGGTAAAGTTTTAAGCTAAGTCCCCAGCATTAAATAAGCAGTCAGCCAAACAGATAGACAAGTATTTGCTAACTTCTGGGAAGAAAGGTTTCCACACAGCAACAAAAGTGCAGATAAATATTCCTTAGCAATAATAGAACAGATATAGCAACAAACTATTTCCAGAAATTTCTTTTTTTAAAAAATTTTTATTATTATTAATTCAATTGTGAGTGTGTGTGCGTGTGTATGTATGTATGTGTGCGTTGGTGTGTGTAGAACCACGGTGGAACTCCGGAACCACCATGGACGCCTCCACCTCCTCCTTGTCACTCTGCCCCGGGATTCACAGGCTCTGCCCTACCAGGACCGGAAACGCAGGCCGCCCCCGCTTCCGCCTGGCGTCTATATGTGGGATCTGGGATCCGAACTCAGGACCTTCTGCCTGGAAGGCAGAGGCTTAACCCCTGAGCCACCTCTCCAGCCCCAGTTTAACCCCTTTTTATACCTACCAATTCATATCAGTTTCCCTACTTTTCAAGAGAGATACCAAGGAACAATTAGTTAAGTACTTTACTAGAGTCACAAGGCTACTAACAGGTCTAGAACTTAAATGAAGTTTTTTTTAAGTTCCAAGTTCAATATTCATATGTACTAAATGGTTGTATATTTAACTTTTTACATGATAGAATTGGCAGGGATAGAATATGACTTTTCAGCACGTGTTGGTTACTGATTCTTATTAAAATTACATTAGCAAACATAATAGCAGTCTTAACTGAACAAAAACTAGTCATGTCTCATCCTGGTAACAATGATGATTCTAAGGAGGTGGATATGCCTGGCATCTACATTGTCTTGCCTGGCCGCTTCTCATCCTAGCTTTACAGCTATCTGTTTTGACCTTAGTAACTTATTAAGATGTGACTTGCAGGCTAGCATGGCGAATGCATCTGTAATCCCAACACTTAGCAGGTGGAGGCAGGATTAGGAATTCTACAGCATTCTCAGCTGTTCAATGAGTTAGGGGCCTGCCTGAGCTACATGGGACTCTGTCTCAACACAAAACATAGCAAAACATGACTTCTATGCCTAGAAGTAAAGCATTTGTAAGAAAAAAAGAGGTTATGTAACCTTAGGGTATTCTCTTAATTAAGATGCTAAATCAGAAGTTATATACCTTGCTGTGGCTGTCTTGTGACATTTAACAGCATCTTTACATGTTATACTAGCATCACTCCAGGGCTAACAACCAATATTTCTACACACTGTCCCCATATTTCACATTTGTCCTGGATGAGAACTTATTTATGAGAAAGGAGGAGAGGACAGGAGAGGAGAGGGGGGAGAGAGAGAGAGAGAGAGAGAGAGAGAATATGTATGCAAGCATATGCTCCAGGACACATAGAATTCCAGTGACAACTTTCTTCCATCATGTTAGCTATAGGAATTGAACTCAGGTTGCCAGATTTGTGCTTGGGCACCTTTATCCTTGGAACCATCTTGCCAATCCAAGAAGTAGATTTTTTTAACTGAAGTACCAAGACAATACAATTCTTCCCTAACTCCCCATCTGTCCAAAACCTCATCAAAATGAGTTTTGAGGTACATCCTTTCTAGAAATTCTAGACAAAAGCAGAAAGATATCTTTAAACAGTTATAAAAGGTCAGATAAGAATTATTGAAGATTTCTTTGCAGACTGTTGCTGGTATGCTGTGATTCTTGAATAAGAAGCAGGCCCCTATCCTGCCTTTTCCCTCAAACTATTGGGGGAGGGGCCCTCAGTGGAACCTCTCAGAATACTTGAGATGTGTCTTCTACAGTTAGAGGGTTCTGCAAAACACAAATCTCCCACAGTTGGCAACTGTTTTGGCTCCAGAGCAGAATGCTGAATCTGCCCTGAGGTTGTGTTTCCTCCCCAAGTTTAGACAGCAGCTCATGTGGGCTTCCTGTGGTCTAGTTGAGGGTCACCTAGCATTAGCCTTACATACATAGCCACCAGCCTAACACGGTGTCATTAGTTATATGCCCCTTTAGACACTTTGCTTCAATTGTATTATTAGTTACATTAATTTGGACAAAACCTTTACTGCCACCTGATGGAAAACTACCAAAAATTAATATATATGCGAATCTACAAGAAAGTTATGAATGATAGATACTCTTAGATTGTGGAGGACTGATCTTAATGCCAATGAGAGATGACCCGGGGTCACTTGTGGAGAATTTAAAAGGGGCTGGAGGAGGGAATAAAATGTGCCAGAATAGAATGTTTCTGCTCAGATCATGGGGATCATGAATAAAAGATGACAAGAAAAGGGACCTGGTGCTGGTCTCTGAACCATGAAAATATCAACCAGAAAACAGTTTATTATTTTTTAATATTTTATTTTGTAAGTGTGTGTGTGTGTGTGTGTGTGTGTGTGTGTGTATCAGAGGGCACTGTGTGTCCCTGTGGAGGACCAAGAGTGACTTTGGGAATCATTCTGGATTGCTTCTACCTCCTTCTTGCTTTCCCAGGCTCCGCCCACCAGGGCTGGAACACTGCCTGGTGTTTTTATGTGGGACCTGGGATCTGAACTCAGGACTTTCTGCTTACAGAAACAGTCTTTACACCTGAGCCGTCTCTCTAGCCCAATTACCAAAAAATGTTTTAAACATCTACTACTAAGCACAGGAAGAATTAAGTCACAACATGGAAGGAAAAGAATTTTCCTGTCTTTTCCTCTTTCTCTCTTCCCTCTGGCTAGTCAGTTGGGAGAAGAGGAAGAAGACAACGCAGGGTTAGAGATTATAGTCTTGACAGAGCTGGCTGTGATCCAGAAGCTGTCCACCCTCTGGAGAAGAGAGAAAAGTTTCAACTCTTCTTTGACTCTGTGACCACAGGGGTTTTCTATTCCCACAGGAAATCCCAAAATTTGAGGAACTCAATTGGGTTTTCGATTAGGTATATGCTACTCCCACAGTAATGATTTAAAGGGATGGCAAAAGATAAACAAAATTTTTTGTGTTTATATCTGTTTTTGTGAGGCCCATGTGCACTTGTGTGAGGTGCATGTTGAATTTCTTCCTCCACCTTTTCTTTTTTTTTTTAGTTTTACAAGCATATAGAGTACATATCTCTGCTTCTCTCCATCCCCTGTCCCTCCTATACTTTCCCTTCCCTTCATCAATCCATTCCACTCCCTCCCACCTTCCTGCCTCATGGCTTCAATGGACCCCAGGGTTTTCTCTGACTTGTCTGCTCTAGTGGGGGTTCAGGCCTCTGTGACATACCAAGTTGCCCCTCCTCAAGCCGCCCCACTGATAGTATTTCCCTTCACTCATCCAGTTCTAGTCCCCAAGGTTTCCACTGTATGTTCTTATTCCTCTACCTTTTTAAAAATTTTATTTATGGGATGGAGGAGTGGGAATGGGGCAGGGACTACCACTCATTATATTTGTATAAAGGAAAAATTCTTAATAAAAAAGACATTTCCACGTAAAAAAATTATTTATGGGGACTTGGGAAGACAGGCATATTGTGGCTAGATCTCTCCTTTTATCATGCAGGTGCCAAGAATTGAACTCAGGCCACCAGGTTTGTATGCAGGTGCTTTTACCCACTGAGCCATCTTGAGGGTCTATGTTCATGCTTTTGAAGTAATAATGCATGAGGTATATTGTTGTTTTTCACAGTCTTATGTAGTCTAAACCTGCCTCAAACTGACTACATAGTCTAAGATGACCTTGAACTTCTAATCTTCCCATCACTACCTCTGAAGTGATGAGACTACAGGACTGAGTTACCACACTTGCTTTACACAACTTGTATTGTATTGACATAAGCTTGACAGCATTTCTCTCTTAAATCAGTTAATATTTTTTCTCATTAAAAAGAAATGTTTAAAAAAAGACTATGAGGTATTAACTATACAGACTACATCTTGATTGGGCTGCAATGAAACCAGGCTTTTAATCATCAGTTTGGCAGGTTTGGAAACTTACATTTCACTTTGCTCATTTAACTAGGCTCTAAGAAACTTAACTTGGATAAAACAACTTCATAATTCAGCCCAGTGGGCAGAACCTGGTTTATAAATTATGCTGTGAATTTACTGAGACTGTAGCGCTAGTATAACTAGTCTCACTCATGCTCTTTTTTTTAACTAGTTTTGATTTAGTTGAGAGAACCCTTGAGTGATGAAAATGTGCTTGGTGAGTTTGGAATCAGTGGCCTTTATATATTTATCAAGTTTATATAGAATTTTTGTTTCCTGGAATAAACTCCCTAAAGACAGGGATCTTTTTTCTGCTGCTGTATCCTTAGAGGCAAGAACATACTTAAATGTTTAATAAGTATTAGTGGAATGAGTGTACATGAATTTTTTTTTTCTTGACTGTGGCATGGTACTTGGCTCATATCTGTAATTCCAACTCTTGGGGAGACAGAGACCTAAGGCTAAAAGTTCAGATAATCCTTGACTACAGAGTAAGACTTTATCTCATGAAACTAAAAATGAAAGCAATTTTTCTCTTAGTAACGATTAACTCTTAGTACTGAGGATTTTCCTTGTATCTGTTAAAGTGCTTCACACTGACATTAAGGTTTATTTGGTTCTAATCATTGGAACCAGTGAACAAGTTACCTCTTTCCTGAACACCATGAGACGCCCAATACAATATTTTTAATATTTTATTTATTATACATATAGAGAACACATGCATACCATGCATAAGGGTGGAGGTCAGAGGACAATTTTCAGTGAGGTCAGAAGTTTCTCCTTTCACCTTGTGGGATTCTGGGGATCAAACTCAGGACTCCGTGTTTAACATCGAGCACCTTACCCACTGAAATATCATACCACCCCAACAATACATTCTTAGAAAATCTTGTGGTTCTAGACTTGTGGACCCCGCCCTTCAGTTATGATGGCATCACCTGCCCATGTGACACTTAGGTTACAGAAAATTTTAGTCTCTCTTGATGAAAACTTCCACTTTGGTCTCTGTTAACAGTTACAGATCATTGCACAGGGTGACCTTTTATTTTTATACCTCTTTATGGTTCGCTTATTTGAGACAGGGGCTCATGTAGTCCAGACTAGCCTTAAATTTTTTACATAGCTCAGGCTGGCTTTGAACTCCTGATTTTCCAGCCTTCACTTCCCCAAATGCTGGATTACAGGTGTGGAGAAACTATGTCTCATTTTTAATATACCTTGTCCCAACGTCATGAGGATTCTTGTTTGGAATTTTCCAGGTTACTGCCTTCCAGATCAGGCAGGTAGGGAACGACCGAATTGTGGTGGTTTGTTTTTATTGTTTTTTGGGGGGGACAAGGTCTTTCAAAGTAGTCTAGACAGGCCTCGAATTTTCTGCTTCGGTTTTGCGAGTGCTGGCATTATAGGCGAATACCACCACACCCCACAGTGATTCATATTTTTAGAGTCACCCAGAGTTCATCGCGCAGGTGAGGATCTACCTGCCCTGAAGGCGTTCAAAGACTAAACACTGCGTTTTTCCGCAATGTGACACCTGGAAGCCCTTAACACCAGAGATGGGCTGGCTGTCCAGGCTAGGGAGAGTGGAGCTGCAGAGTTGGTCTAGGTGGCTGGACGAGCAAAGGCACCATCCAAGGCTCTTTCTGACATTCTACCCGCTGCCTCGGAGCTTCGGTTTAGAATAGGAAGTTCTTTGTGTGCTTGTCGCCTCGCGGCGCCGCGGCTCCATAAACTCTAGCTCAGACGCTAGGTACAGAGTCTGCAGCTAACCCGCGCCACGGGCAGCGGGAACGTGCGTAGCTCAGGGCAGCTTCCGGTGCAGGTTTATTTGTGACCCTCACCTAGTGAGGGCACCTCGGACTGTCGGGGCCTTCTGCCCGCGGAGGGCACAGCTTCCTCAGCCGAAACAAGGAGCGATCCCAGTTTTCCCTTTACCTCCTACGTTCCCAATCCCTCCCTCCCCCCGTTCCAGGCCCCTCAGACATCGCCCCCGCTCGGCACCCCCGGTCCTCGCCTCACAGTGGGCGGGGAGGCCGCCGCGGTCCAGCCGCCTAGCGACGGGTCGGCCGGGCCCGGCCCCTGCGCCGCGCCGGCCCCGCCCCTGCTCACGTCACATCCGGCCCGGTCTCCGCTCGCCCTCCGCCCTGCGCTGTCCTCCCGCTCGCCGTTAGGGAGGCTCTGCGCCTCAGCCGCTGCCTCCTCCACCGTTCCCGCCCCCTTTTCCGTGTCTCCGCTGCCGTCGCCGCCCGGGGTATCCGGGGGGGGGGTCGCTACCGGGCTGGCCCCGTGCCACAGCCGTCGCTTCAGCCTCGCGCTAGAGGCCGCTTCAGGAAGGGACTCGCCGGGCGTGGTGCCGCTTCAGGCCTCGGTTCTCGCCTTGTTGACGTCGCCAAGGGTTCTGCAGAAGCGGCCGAGGCCGGGGAACGGGGCTTCGCGGTTCCAACGGTGGGTAAACGGGCGGGGGCCCGGAGCTGCGCATGCGCGGGCTGCTGGGCGCTGCGGCCCTTCCCCCCTCCGCGGCCGCCCCACAGCGCCGGGTCTCACCCGCGCCCACTTAGGGGAGTTGCGTTTCGGGGTTTGGGAGACCAAGGGGTCCGGTAGCCGGAGGTGGGCACTCGACAGGGAGGGCTGCTCTGCTGCGGAGCAGGTTGAGCGTGGAGGCCGTGGCCCTGGCGGCTGGGGGGTGTGGCAGCTCTGGATTTGCAGCCGCTGCAGTGCGCGTGAGCTGGTGTGCACCCTCGTCTCACGGCCTCCCCGTAACAGAAGACACCACAGGCCCACGTTTCATTGCTAGCCTCTCATGCCCACGGGATGCTCCCTGAGCCACCGCCTTGCCCACTTCCTTCTAGTTGGGTCGTGAAGCTGTTGCCCCCGAGGGGGGGTAGAGTGTGGTTAATTCCCGGCGCAAGCTGCGCCCCTTTCTAAGGTCACGTGAGCTAAGTGGTTGCTGACTTCCTTAAATCGCTCAGAGAATATAGCCAAAATTGGGCTTTGGCGCACTGGGGCTTCATCTAGAATGTGCTCTGCAATAGCCAGGCCTGAGGGGGTCCTTGTGTGTTGTGTTGAGTTTCAGATGGAGTGCTTGGTTTCCCAGATTTAGGAAATGAACCAGTTGGCACATTTGCCTAGTGGGAAGTTAGATTCTGTAATCAATTAAAAACAAACTGCCTTAGAGAAAGAGTTGCACAATTTTGCCCCAGTACCCTTTCATGTCTTCTAATTAGTGAATAAGGTTGGCAACAGGAACTACAGTGTATGTGACTATTAACATTAAATAACTGATGTGCACCAGCTTGTAGGAAACATTGAAGAGTAGTTTTGAATATTTGTGGTTGAGGCAGTGTGCAGTGTATTAAGTGCCTTTTTGTAACCTTGAAATACTGTTGGTCTGCGTTTTCACAGATACTGTGCACATAATACTTGTTGAGTTTTAACAAACTGGTAATCATTATTTGTCCTTTAGTTGCCTCTTAATCTGTTTTAAAATTAGGGTAATATTTTCCTCAGTTTGTTTTACCAATTAGGCACCCAACTTAAGTCTTAGATATATGTAGATAAGTATATGTGTGTGTGCATATATATGTATGTGTCATTTTAGGACAGAAAGTGACTGAAATAAATATAGTGATTATTTTACTAGTGTTTCCCCACCAATAAAATGACAACTTTCATTTCGTTTACTTTTTTGAGACTGTCTCATGTAGTCCTGATTGGTCTTGAACTCATCATGTAGCTAAGAGTGACTGTGAACTCCTCATTCTCTAACTTCCCTCCCAAGTACTGGGTTTGTGGGCATGTGCCACACTGACAAGTCTTGACAACTGCTTTTTTGAAAATTACTTATGAATAACCTTAATCCACCTGTTCTCATAAGCCTTCTACCTAATTTTAAAATTGGTGACTGCAGTAGTATAAATTACAAATTACTTGAAAATCCTTTTGAAAATTAAAAAATATATTGGAGGTCAAACCTTAGGGCCTTATGCATGCTGGACAGATTTTCTGCCACTGAAGTATATCTCAGCGTGTCAAATTATTTTTAAAAACATATATACACACACTAAATTTTTCTATTTCATAGTTGGCACTTTTTTTTTGGAGATAGAAGGAAAAAGGTGTGCATATGCTTGCTATGGTGCACAAGTGGAGGGAAGTCAAAGGACAACTTTCAGAAGTGAGTTCTCTCCTTTTACTATGTGGACTTCTGTGGATAAAACTCTGGTCTCCAAGTTAATGAGCCGCTGTCTTACACAAACCATTTACAATGAATTCATGTTAGTTGAGAAAGAGCGCGAGCGTGCTACTGTGTGTTCATGAATGCAGCAGCCCTTTCATGACAGGGCCCTCCCCAACCATGTGTTGGTATGTGGTATGTGGGTGTACAAGAGGGCACTTATGTGGAGGCTCAAGGGTGGTTTCGGAAATCATCTTGGATTGCTCCTTCTTGTTACTTTGCTCTGGAGTTTCCCATCCTCTGTCCTCCAGGGTAGAATTGCAGGCTCCCTGCCTTTCTACCTGGTGTTTATGTGGGATCTGGGAATCCAAACTCTGGTCCTTCTTGCTTTTGAGGTAAAGTCTTAACCACTGAGCCAACTCTCCAGCACTTGACAAACTAATTTTTGAGACAAGGTCTCACTACGTAGCTCAGGCTGGGCTTAAACTCTTAAATCACTTGCTGAAGTGTCTGTGGAATTCACCTGTGGAATTACAGGTGTGCACCTGTGTTAATTGCAGAAGTTTATTAATATCAGGTAGTTGAGCTCAGGTGGTCAGGATTTTGTGCAAACACCTTTACCCACATCCTGCTGACCCCCCTAACCCCCCCCCCCAATTTTTTTTTAACTGCCAGACTCTACCCAGAGAATGTGTGCACACTCCATCCCTTACCTCTGAGTTTGGAAATTTGTGCTTGTGTTTGCTGTCAAGAGAAGCCTTAGGTCTTCTCAGCTATTGTTCTTCAGGAACCTTTTACCTTGTTTTTTTGTTTGTTTTGTTTTTGAGATAAGATCTCTCACTGGCTCAGAGCTCTCCAAGCAGGCTAAGCTGATTTGCCATAAAGTCCTAGGGATTTGCTTGTCATTGCTTCCCCAGTGCTGGGATTACAGGTAAGGCCTACCACATCCAGCTTTTTCAGGAGTGCTGACAGTCAATTTAAGTCCTCATGCTTGTATGGCAAAAACTCTCCCAATAGAGATCTTGACTTTGAACTTAATGATTCTGTTGCCTCTACTATCCCAGCACTGGTTTATGCAGTGCTGCGGATCCAACTCAGAGCTTTATGCATGCTTGGCAAGCACTCTACCAACTGAGTCACATCCTTATTCACTTCATGTATTTTTGGGCTACATATCCCTAAAAGCTAGTGGTAGACAGCTGTCATAGATATAAGGTGTCAACTTGATGGTTGAGGGTTTGATCTCTGGGCACATTTGTAGAGAATGTAATAGTTAATTCCGAGCAAACCTGCAGGAAATTGTCTAGTTGATGAGGGAAGGCCCAACTCATAGTAGATGGGACTAGGCCCTGGACAGGTGAATAAAGTACAGAGAGCTAGTTGAGAAAGTTGGCATCCTTCTGTATACTTGTCCAGACATGTTGGCCTGACAATTAAGGATTGCTCACCTTCTCTCAACTGTTATGTGGAGATGGTGTGGTCAGTTTCCTTGACCCTTGGTGTTGGTGTGAATTCTGCTGTCAAACTGGATAAGCAACTATAACCAGGAATTGTAAGAGAAAACTCAACTCCTGTTCCCTTAAACTGTTTTATCTATCAGCAATAATGCAGGCTAACTGCAACAACAATTTTTCATATATGCTTACTATTCATGATTTGAGAAGTGTTTTAATCTCAGTCTTTCCCATATTTTAATTGTATGGTTAGTATCTTCATTGTTGAATTGTAGTTGTAACTAATCTTTTTAAAAGTGTTTTTCATGAGTAAAATATTTATTTGAAAACCTAACATTTCTGAAAATGAATGAAATATTGAAAATTATTTTCAAGGTTCATTATTGTATGTGTACCTGATTTTGTGTGTGCATGTTGTGCACACACTCAGTAGCTACAGGTCAGAGTACAACTTTATGAAGTTAGTTCTCTCCTTATACCTTTACTTGGGTTCCAGAGACTGAACTCAAATAAAGTTTCTAGGTTGTCAGACTTGAGCACAAGGATCTTTATCCACTGAACCATCTTGCTGGCCCTGAAAATTAATCTTACAAAATGAAGAACATTATGCTTTACAGATAATGAAGAAGCTGATTTTATACTTGAAAAGGTTTCCAGTTAATATGTACCAGGGATATGTTTCCATCATGTCAGTAGTAAAAAGGTATACTTGTATCCATTGAATGAGGATCCTCTGAGAGACAGACAGACAGAGAGAGACATAGTGACTAATTTGTGCATAGCTGACTTTGACTAAAAATAGAAACACATAGAGGATATTTTGAATGTTGTGTAATATTATTATATACATCAGTTGATTTCACATGATACATTAAATAGATAATGAGTCACCCTTTGTGTGGCTTCATACAGTTCAAGAAAGTTTTAAATTGAAGTTTTAGTGAGAACTAAAAGATACAATTTAGAGTTCTAGTTTCTAACCCAGTAATTTTGAGCCAGTCTTTTTTTTTTCTTCCTAAATTTTTGGAACCAGTTTCTTTAGCTCTCTGAACCACCCCTATTCTCATAGGGAATTGCCACTTTATCTCATAGGGAATGGGTAGAGGGAATGAGTAGTGAACCAGCAAGTACTGGAAATTACAGTATCAATTCAAATACTTTGATTCTGTTATTGGTTAGTCTTAGAACCGTTAAAACAAACGTTTATATATTTTTCCTCAAAGTTCATAATCTAGTGAGGAAGACAGACAAATATAATCACTATCTCCCTGCTTCCCATTTTGTGGTGCTGAGTTTGAACCCAGGGTCTTGTGTAAGGCCACTACTTTTGTGTCAGTTTTTGTTGTTGTGTGTGTGTGTGTGTACATATAAGTATTTGTGTACTTGTGTGTCTGAGAAAGCCAGAAGATTAGCTTTCAGGAGCCATCCACATTGGTTTTTTTTTTTTTTTTAAGATATTGGGGCTTGATGACTGGGCTGGGCTGGGCTGGACTGGACTGGACTGGACTGGACTGGACTTAGGAGTTTCAGACACCCACCTGTCTCTGTCTCCCAGTCCTGGTGCCAGGATTTGTACATGGCTGTTGGGGATGGCGTTCAGCTTTCCATGCTTGCATGGCAAGTTCCTTACTGAGTAGTCTCTCTAGCTCCTCAGCACTTAGGAAACTGAGACAGGAGGAGGTACAGTTTTAGATTAGCCCAGTTTATGTACAAGACCCTGTTTTCTGGAAAAAGATGTGAGTTTACTTTTCAAAAAGATTTATTTATTGGGAAAAAGAGCAAGAAAGAGAGATGTGCACATACTGTGGTGCATGTGTAGTGGTCAAAGGGCAATTTTTAAAAATTGTTCTTTACTTCCATCATTTGTACTCCAGGGATGGGATTCAGGTCATCATAATTGTCCTCTGAGTCATCTCGTTGCCTCTAAAATGATGTTTCTAAGTTTTAGAGCCTTTTAAAAAAATCATATGTCTGTGTGAGCATGTGCTTATGAGTGTGTGTAGCCACTTATGTATGTGTGCACACATGCCACAGTGCACATGTGGAGATCAGAGGACAAATTGCAGGAGTAGCATCTGAAGTAAAAGTACTTGCCATGCTGGAATTCATGTGAAAAAACTCTATGCAATGGCTTGAATTTGTAATCTCAGCATTTTTAAAGGCCATGAGAGATGACTTGCATAGACTAAGGAGAAGCAGAAACTCTGCCTCAAAAACAAGGTAGAAGAACAATTGGAAAGCAGTGGCATGTGTATGCCCTTGTGCTAGAGCATACACCAAAAAAACCTTGAAAAAGAGTATAGTGGTAAATAATTCAGATGGACTATGAGAGGACTTAAGTATAGGAGATTTTTATCCCCTTGTATGACTTTATTATTTTTTAATGTTTATTTTTTGAGAGGTTTGGAAAGATGTTGTATACGTACATGCCATGGCACATATGTGGGGATCAGAAGACAACTTTCTGAAGTCAGTTCTCCCCTTCTTAACATAGGGGCTTTTGGACAAGTAGGCATCTTACCCTCTGAACTACCTTGCAGACCTGTGGTTTTATTTTTGTTCTGATTTAAATAGCTTGATATTGTGGTTAGAGGTTATAAAACGATACTGTTAAAACTAGCCAAGCAGAGCTGAAGAGGTGGCTCAAGGGGTTAAGAATTTGTCTTACAAGCAGAAAGCCCTGAGTTCAATCCCAGGTCCCATATAAAAATGCAAGGAAAAAATGGTGGTGGCCTGCTCTGGTGGGCAGAGCCTGGTAAATCCCAGAGCGAAGCAAGAAGGAGGTAGAGGTGATCCAGGATGATTCCCAAAGTCACCCTTGGTCCTCCACAGAGACATATGGTGTCCTCTGACACACACACACACACACACACACCACATACACACCACACACACACACAGTAAAAAACAACAAAAATTCCCAAGTAATTAACCAATGAGTTATTTCCAGTTTTTGTTTGAATACTTTAGGAGGGATGATGAACTTTCTATGTGTACTGTTTTACATTTAGTGTTACAATCTGAAAAATATGAACTGAGGAAATAGCTCAGTGGGTAATAGTATTTAGATGCTTGTAATTTCAGTGCTGTGCTGGCTGGCGATAGGAGGATCACTTGGCTTTGATGACTACTAGTTTAGCTCCAGATTCAGTGACAAGACCCTGTCTGAAGGGAATAAGGCAGTGCAATAGAGAGCAAGATATCTGATCTCTGCCTCGGACAGCACACCCATATACCACACTCAGGCACACCATAAAATTTAAAATTTTTTAAAAAAGTTAAAAAGGAAAATGTGTGAAATTAATGTGCTATATCTATAGTATCATGATTTGGCAATTATAGTATTACCATAGTTGTCATTTTGAGAAGTGATCATAGAAAATTATTCTTTTAAGCATTATATTTTACTCATATTTTACTTAACTTGAGACAGAGAAAAGTGTACATCCGTATGCCATGGTGCGTAGATGAAGGTCAGAGACATCTTTTGAAAGTCAGTTCTCTCCTTCTGCCATGTGGGTTTCCAGAGATTGAACTCAAGTCTCCAGTTTAAGAGGAGGCACCTTATCCACTGAATTATCTAACTTTAATATGTTAATATTAAATTTAATATGCATAGAAATAAGGCACACATTCCTTCCTCTTTCCCTTCCCCCTTTTCTTTCTTTCTTGTTCTCTCTTACTCTCTTTTTCCCTCTCACCCTGTCATACACATACCTTTAATGTAAAAAGTACATATAGATGAGAAAATTTTTAGGAAAAGTATACCAACCTTGATCCTTTTCTTGCTTTTAACTTCCAAGTACTGTGATTATGGGCATGTACCACCATACCCTCTCCCTTTTTAAGTCAGGATCTCACCAATAATTTACCCAGGTTCACCAATAATTTATTCTGTAGCTTAGATTTGAACTCAGGACAATCCTCTTACTTTACCTCTTGACCACTAGAATTAGAAGCATGAGCCACCATGCCTAGATTTTTTTTTTCTTATTTTTTGGTGTTGTACATGTGTACACCTACATGTATGTGTGTGGAAGCCAGATATTGATAACAGGTGTCTTTCTCTACTTCTTTAGGTTGGGTCTCTTATTGACCCAAGATTTGCCGACTTGCCAGTTTGCCCTGGGGTCACCAGTGTCTCTCTCCCTAATTTTACATGGGTGCTGTGGATCTGAATTCGGGTCCTTTTGTGCAGAAGTATTTTATCCACTGAGCCTTATCTCTGCACCCCCCTTTTTTAAATATTATTTTTGTTTTAAAATAGAACAATTCCCTGGCTTTTTAGTAAGAGTCTTTAATTAAAAAATGTCAGGTTCTGACATACAGTGCCCTCTGATACACACACACACACACACACACACACACACACACACACACAAATAAATTGTAATCAAATTTAAAAAATTCAAGTTATGATCTGTTTTGGTGGCTCAGTCCTCTAATCCTAGTGTTTGGAATGACAAAGGCAAGGGAATGGAGTTTCAAGGTCAGCTTTGACTACATAATTCAAGTCCAAAGTGGACTATTACGAGTTTGTCTCAAAGAACAAAAACATCTAATCTTGAATTCTGTTTATCATTTGGTATCTGATAAATTACTTAACACAGTCAATGATGTTTTCCTTTTATTAAAATGTTTTATTTACTTTTTTATTGAGAGAGAGAAAGAGAAGATACATGCATGTATTCCATGGTGCATGGTTTGAAGTCAGAAGGACAACTTTGAAAAGTTAGTTCTCTCCTTCTACCATTTGGGCTTCCAAGGATCAAACTCAAGTCACCAGGTTTGGGAGCATTGTCCTTACCTGCTGAGCTGTTGCACCAGCCTGATTTGATTCTAATCAAAATTATCTATGAACATTTGATTACTGTGTACCCAGGTCTGTCATTTTCTGCCCTAGCCTCCTGAGTGTTGGGATTATAGATATGTGCCACCATAGCAGATTTGACAGATAAATTTATGTGCTGTTGAGACATTTATTTAGTCTTTCTATTCAGTATTGCAGGCAACTTCTACTTATATGAGTAGAGCCACTCATTAGTATGTTGGCAACTTTCAAGTGAAAAAGGTGTCTTCCTTGCTGTAGTGCTTTTTAGAGCCTGAGCTAATGCAAAATTGAATGTAGAGCAGGAATAACTTTATTTTCAGAACTCTAAATCTTTCTGCCTTAGCCTCCTGAATGCTGGGATTAAATGTATGTTCTACCACTCTGATAAATTATGTAGTTTAGATATATTTGTTTTCAGGATTTCCATGAAGGACTACCACAATATAGATGATTCTAAAATAATAGGATGCTTTCTGTCACAGTTCAGGAGACCAGAAGTCTAAAATTAAGGTGTCAGTAGGGCCATGCTGTCTCTGAAGATTCTAGGAGAGAATCCTCCCTTGCCTATCTTAGTTTCTGATGTGTCCTGGGTATTTCTTGTCTTGTAGGGTAACCCTTTTCTTCCTCTGTCTTCGCATGGCCTTCTTTCTGTGTGGGTCTTCTGTCTTTTTAAGAGGACGGATACCTATTTTAAACTAGGGTGTTTTGAGATGCTTAAATATATCTAAAGAGACCTTCTAAAGAAGTCATATTCTGAGTTTCTGGGTAGATAGGAGTTTTGGGAGGATTATATTCAACCTGTAGGAGTGTGAAAGAATTAATTGTATGACTTAAGCTCTGGAAAAGAGAGCAAAACATAGCTAAGTGATGTCAAAAACTGTTTTTTGACAGAAGGTGAAGATCACTTTCATAACATTCAGTCTTGCTTCAGTCTGGAAAAAAAATCGTAAAACCTGTATGTGGTAATGTACACCTGTGATTGCAGCACTCAAAATTCAGAGGCAGGAGGATGCCAGAAGGTAGAGTCCAGCCCAATCTATATAATGAGTCCCATGCCTGCCAGAGTTATTCATCAACACTTTATCAAAAACAAAGCAAACAAAACTTTATAATTTACAGAATGTTATTTTGGGCCATTCTCCAGTTTGAGTGCTGTGCTTTAGATGGTACTCCCAAGTCCAATTAGCGGGAGTGCATGGCCTGTAACTTGTCTTTAAGCACTGGTCAGTAAGTTAGAATAAGTAACCTTCTAAATAATGTGTCTAAGACTCTGGACAGTCTGAGAACATGAGAGTCCATAAGTCTACAAATGGTAAGAATTTACATGGAAGAGCTAGTACAGTAATGATTAGCACTTTTTTTTTTTTTTTTTTGGCAGTGTTAGATGGCCTTTATATTTTGTTCAAGGGGCTGGAGAGATGGCTCAGGGGTTAAGACTGCCTCACAAGCAGAAGGTCCTGCCTTCAGATCCCAGGTCCTATTTAAAAACTGCCAGACAGAAACAGAGGCCTGCTGGTGGAGCCTGGGAAATTCGAGAGCAAAGCAAAAGGTAGAAGCAATCCAGGATGATTCCCAAAGTCACCCTTGGTCCTCCACAGAGACACACAGTGCCCTGTGATACACACACACACACATATACACACACACATACACACACACACATACGCACGCACACACACATACGCACGCACACACATGCAAAATAAAATACTTTTTGTTTGATGCCCTACCACCAAATTATATCCCTAAGTTCTAAAAATAAGAACTTTGTGAATCCCATTCTCTGGGTTTCACTACTTTTTATCTGGATGAACTATGAGAACTTTCTTGAAATGTCTTATTAAAATAAAGACAATATGTCTTTTTTTTCCCCCTTCTGCCTCCTTACTTCGCCTCCCCTGTGATTTTAATGTTGAAAAGTACACAGAACTACCTTGAACATAGTAACTGCCCATTTAACATTCTCACTTTTATCATTGATGTACATTAGGAGAGAGAAAAATTCATTACCTCAAAGACTTATGCCTTTGATTTTTTTTTTTTTTTGGAATTAAGGCTGATGATGAATTCATAGATTCTTATGTAATCTTACCATAGGAAAAGATACGTGCTTTTTAGGTTGTCTACTTAGAGTTTGGGGATAGTAAAAGACAGAAGATGAGGTAATTGTTGATTTCATCAACAAGGAAATATATATATATAGGAGTAGCTATTTTAGTGATATATGCAATTTACCTCTAACAGAACTTTAAAGACCCCTCCTTTTTGGGGTTTTGGGGATTGCATACTAAGAGTTAAAAGTGTATACTGGTTAGATGGCTCTGTGGGTAAGGCAAGTTCTCATAAACCTGGTAGCCTCAGTTTGATCCCCCAAAGACCACATGGTAGGAGAGGACTGACTTCCAAAAATTGGCCTCTGACCTTTTTATTAAAATATGGCATGCATATATGCACCGTCTCCCCTCTGTTCTCCCTTTTTCTTATTTTATAAATAGGTAAATAGATAAGTAAATATAATTTTAAAAAGAGCTAAGTGTGTACCACTGAGCTACATTCTTCCTACTGAAAGAATTTTCTAAATCTTCATTATATTTCAAGTTAAGTCCTTATCAGGTGTGATTTAATGCCTGTGATCCTAACACTGTAGAGACTGAGGTAGGAGGATTCCCCAAGTTAGCCTTTGCTACAGAATTGCACACTGTCACAACCAAAACCAAACTAAGAGAACCTCCTTTATGTTATGAAGGTATCAATTTGACTTATACAATGTAAGTTCATTAAAGTTAACTTTCCAAAAAGATCTTTCATATATCTCAGTTTTGAAGTTTTTAGATAAATTATGTGGTTTAACAGGCATTTCAGGATATTTTGGAAGTTAATCATCAACTAAAAGAGATGTAGGAATGTGGTTTTCTTTCCCTTCAAGTTTGATGTTGTAAAGCAGGACAGTGCTGCAGTGTAGTTTATTAAGCTTATTAAAAAGTTTGTTAATTATTTTGTTAATAGAATTCACAGAAGATGAATCCAAATATTAGATATTATTAAACAGGTTTATTTCACCAGCTTATTTGCCAATCTTTTGGCATTAGAAACAAAAAGAAACTGATTCTCTACTACATTGTCTTTTAACCATAACAGTTAAAAAAAAGTATTATGGGCCACAGTGAAGTAACTTGTGGGGTCAGAGTGTTTGTCATCTGATGGCCTGAGATGCATGCTGGAAGGAGAGAACTGACTCCCTTAAGTTGTCCTTTGCAAATCACATGCTGCAGTAGCATACCCACATGTGCACACCCGTGTACTGGCACACACAATAAATAAATGTAAGTAGGTGTGTGTGTGTGTGAGGAAACAGGCATAGGAACATGGAAGTTGTTTGGAGTCACGTAGCTACAGAAGGGTAAAATTAGTATTTGATTCTAAGTCTTCCTGGCTTTTTATTTTTCTTTCCTGTTCTGTTGCTTCTGAAAATCAGAAACTTCAGGTAGCCATTGTTCTGTTGACTCTCCGATGGGCTGAAAAGACTTTATGCTTAATTTTGAGTAGATGAGAAAGTGAGGAAAGAATTGGGTGGAGCATGTCTTAGGTTCACATGCAGTGTCTATTGATGGGATTATGTAATCTCTTTCAGAGATTCTTCCTTAAAATTCCTTTATGTTCAACAGAAAGATTCTTACCCATTTTGCCCAGCATAATTTGGAACCTTGGTGAGACTTTGCTTTTCCTAAGTGATAGATTTTTTTTTTTTAAGGGAGAAGGATGTATTTCTAAACAAATAACCTCCTAAGTGGACTTCACTGCTTATTTTAGTCTTCCCGAGCTAAAGATGTGAAAAATTGAAAGAATTGTTTGTTTTTCTTCTAGATTAACTGCTGAAGTACTGATCGAGTTCTGCGTTTCTTCAATGAGGAACTACAGGCTGATCTTTTGCCATAATCTCAAACAACCATAAATGACAAATGAATGCTTGCTCAGTGAGGGTAGCTGGTGCAGAAACCATTTTTTAAACTTAGGTGTTTAAGTACTCAAAGGTAAGTTTTCTGAGTGATAATTGTCCGTGCTCTATAAATCTGTGAAGATTTTTGAAGTTGGCTCTTTGTAGCGCTATTTGTTTTCTCTTTTAGTATTGGCTATTTTTGTAGCTACTATTTGATTAACTATGGAATTTTGTAGTTATTAGATGATACCAGGTATGTCATAGAATAGATGTTACTTATCTAAGACAGTGCATATACATGGCATTTTCTTGACACTAAGTTTATTTTATATTGTAAATTGTTTGGGTTATCTTCTAGTTAGGTTGTGAAGCTGTTGGTCAAGCTGAAGGGTATTTATTTGATCCAGTGAGCCTTATCTTTTAAACATTAAAATATTGAGTAGATTTATTTTTGTGATCTGGAGTTGGTGTCATTTTATTACCAATATTTGGAAAAAGTTTTTCTTTCTTTTTAAATACTCTTTTCCTACATAAATGTGTTTTTTTTTTTTTTTAGAGAGTAGGTTTTTCTTAAGACTATTTGCTGTTGGGGGGTGTTAATGACTATCTAATGCTTTAGATATTAGAGCTAGTCATTTCAGTTATTCTTTCTTTACCAATTCCTACAAAGTTTACACAATTTTTTTTTTGGAACTAACCTAGAGGTTTGGAATTTTTTCTTTTAAATAATTATGAGATAGTATTGATAAAGGACGTCTGTCACTAAAAGTTGAGTTTTAGAACTGAAAAATTTACTTAAAAACAAAGTGGTAGACTGGGGAGTTGGCTCAGTGATCAAAGTCTTTGCTTCACAAGCAAAAGGATCTGAGTTTGGATCCCAGATCCCATGTAATAATGCTGGACATCCAGACAATGCGGTTCCGTAATTACAGTCCTGGAAGTCAGAGCTTGGGAAGCCCCAAAGCAAAGCAATAATGTGGAGGAGCAATCCAGGATGATTCCTGATGTTACCCTTGGGTTACTACCAGCACACACATTCAAGTGCCTTCTTGAATACTCCCCTGCAGATATACATGTACATACACACACAAAGGAAAAAAATTAAAAAGGGGTATAGCTGCTCTTCTGCAAATAAGAACCAATGATTAATCTTGTTCTTATAGGCCATTGTTGTCAGAAGTGGTTATTAGCTGGGCATGATGATACATGGCTATAGTCATAGTATTGAGGAGACGGATACTGGAAGATTTCAAGTTCAGGTCATCCTGAGTTACTTATTGAAACCCTGACTCAAAAAAGGGGGGAGGGGACCTAGAAAATGGCTCAGGGATTAAGACTTTACCTCACAAGTGGAAGATCCTGAGTTTGGATCCCAGGTTCATTTAAAAATGCCAGGCAGAAATGGCGGAGGCCTGTATTTTCAGCCCTGGTGGGCGGAGCTTGGAAAATCCCAGAGTGAAGCAAAAAGGAGGTGGATGTAATCCAGGATAATTCTGAAAGTCATTCTTGGTCCTCCACAGGGACACACAGAACCCTCTGGCGTACGCACACAGACAGACACACACACACACACAAACACACTCATATGCAAAAATAAAGTTAAAAAATTAACTTTAAAAAATTATTGGTGCATTAGTTTATGAAAAAGTGATTCTTTACTGTTTTGGTATGTGTGAATTGAGGGGTTAGCAGAGTTCAGAGATGGTTTGGGTTTGGTTTGTTACTTAAAATTTGATGTTATTAATAAGCTTTTGGAGTAAAGGTCTTGGGGCCAAATTTGCCCCTTGTCTTTGGGATGTTAATATTATTTGCCAAGTATTGGATTATCAGTTATGGCACTGTTGAATATGCAGACGCTACAGAACATTGGGAACTAAATTTATAATAGAGCAATTTCTTAGATAATTGTATTGAGCTTTATTTGTAGACTACACCTTGGGCCTGATTACTGGAATGTATTTAAGCAGTTGAGAGAACACATTCAGGTGTAACGCATTTTTTCTTTAATGTATTCACTCATAATTGCCACCTGTTAATCATATAGTCTTTTTTTCTTTTTTCTTTTTTTTTTTTTTGTCTTTCATTTGGCAGAAAAGACAGCTTTGATTTCTGGCTGCACAAAAGATATGAGGAAGAGCTCCTCCCCTTCCTTGAGTAACTGCAACTCCGTTCTTGCTAACAAAATATTTGGAATTCCACTTGATGAGCTGCAGCAGGGAGGACATCCAGACAATGAGGTTCCGTTCATAGTCCGCCACGTTGTGGACTATATTGAGGAACATGGTATACATTTCCTTACTTCGAGGGCTAGCTTTTGCTTTAGTAAACAGAATTTATCCGTTTTTGATCTTGGACTCCTTTTTTTTCTATGAATAGTACAAAACATGAAAAATAATAGAAATCCTTTTTAAGGTTTTAAAATATTTTTTACTTAAATTCATATGCCCAGTCTAGAATGTTTTTTAGTTGGGGATAATAAGAATATTTTTTAATTGATATAAAGGGTGGGGAGAAATAGAATATCCCTCAGAGGTAGTATGTTGATAGATGACTAATTTGTTTATCTTTAGCCACATCTGGAAAGCCAAGAAGGCTTTGTGAAAGTATGAGTATTTTAAGTTGAGAATGAATATGTATATCCTAAGTTGAAAATGTAGCTTCACTTTTGCTTTGAATTGACGTAGGAGGTCTGGAGCAAGAGGGACTGTTTCAAGTCAATGGAAATGCTGAGACAGTGGAGTGGCTTCGGCAGAGATATGACAGTGGAGAAGAGGTGGATTTGGTTAAGGAAGCAGATGTTCCCTCAGCTATTAGTCTTCTTAGGTTTTTCCTTCAAGAACTTCCTGAACCTGTTATACCTGGCAGTTTGCATGTTCATTTGATCCAGCTTTCTCAAGGTAACAGCCTTTGATTCTTACCAGTTATTTGTTATTAATTTCAGCATGCTTATCTTTTAGAAATCTTGATGTAAAGTCAGTAAGTACAGCATTTCAGAGGTTAATTTCTTCTCACTTGTTCTTTTGGGCTGTATGGTATAACCAAGAGAAGGGCAACTTCTTTGATCCTTGAACTGCGGTTCACTTTTTTATGATTGGTTGTACTAAGCCAAAGACACAAGAAATATTGGAAAAGTATTTAACTCTATGGATACATAAGCTTTTATGAATTTATTGTAGATAAATCTGTTACTGTTTATTCATTCAGGTAACTCAATTATTTATTAATATTTGCTGTGTCCAAGGACTGATTTAGATTCTGGGAATGTAGCACTGACCAAAGTTAGTTAAAAATTTTTGCTTTCTTGGGTCAGAGAAATAGTTCAGGGGTTGAGTGTCTGCCTCGAGATCAGAAGGTCCTGAATTGAAGGTTCTGAGTTTGATTCCTGAATCCCAGTAGAAATACCAGGTGGAAAATGGTGGTGGCCTGTACTTCTGGTCCTGGAAGGCAAGCCTGGGATATTCCAGAGCAAGGCAAATTGGCGGTTGAAGCAATCTAGGATGATTCCTTAAAGCCACCCTTCATAGGTACACCCTGTGCCCTCTGACACACACACACACACACACACACACACACACACACAGACAAATAGGCAAAAACTCAAACAAACAAAAACCTTTGCCTTCTTAAAGCTAAAGTTTTATGGTAGGGAGAAAGCAGGAAGCACCAAGAGAGGAGGAGGGAAGGACAAAGGTTGAGAAAGAGAGAAGGAAAGTGGGAAGGCGGGGAAGTGCAATGGAGGACAACAGGTGGGTATCTATTGAGCTTGTATAATTAGGCAATAAAAATTAATAAAAAAATCAAAGAAACAAGGCTAAAGTTTTAAAGGAGATATAAAAGAAAAAAATGATAAATACGGGTTTGATAAATGATAAGTTCTACAAAACTAGAGAAGATGTTAGGTATAATTTGTCAGTATTAGTAAAGTCAAATTATTAATAGTATTAATTGGGTTTTGATTTTAGTTGATGTATGTGATTTTCTTAAATAATAATTTTCCACCAAATTCTTAGGTTTTTAAATTTAATTTTCCACCAGTTATAAAGAGGATGATTTAACAAATATTAATCTAGGGACTATCCATTTGATTATGAGATTAAAGTATTGATGCATTTGAATGGACAGCTGCTAATTTTACAAAATACAGAAAAGTTACTGATTGCATTTAATTTTAAGTAAAGCTCATATGACTTTATTTTTTCTTTTGTGTATGTGTTTACATGTATATACATGATAGAGAGAGAGAGAGAAAGAAGAAGACGGGAGAATTCTAAGGTTTGCTAATCAGATACTTTAGCTGAACTGGTGAGCTCCTGTTTTTATGAAAGACTGTCTCAAAAATAAGGAAGACACCCTGACATTGACCTTTAGCCATTTGCATAGGTACATGCATTGACTATCATGTATCTCTCTCTCTTTCTCCCTCTTTTTCTCTCTGAGAGCATACTATATACTTTGGGCCTGTGGATGCCCAAAGGTGACTTTGGGAATCACCCTAGATAGCTCTACCTTCTTTTTGCTTTCTGGGGTTTCTGAGGCTCTGTTTTCCAAACCTGGTAGTGCAGGCCACCACTATTTCCATCCGGCGTTTTTACTTGAAGTCTGGAATTTGAACTTAAGTCCTTCTTGCTTGTGAGGCAGAAGTTTAACCCTTAAGCCATTTCTCCAGCCCCCTATCTTGTTTTTCCATTACTGGTATTATAGTGTTGCACTGCTGCATCTGGCTTTTTACATGGATTCTGGGGATCAAAACACACACCCTCACTGAGTTGTTACCTAGCCTCTGGTACACTTTTTGAAAAAAAAAGTGTGTGTGCACACATGATGTACATGTGTGAGTGCACATGCCACCGTACAAGTGTGGAGGTCAGAGGGCAACCATCTGAGCCATTTTGCCTGCCCCCAAATTCACTTGTTTACTAAGAAAAGAAATGAAAGCCAGGTGTGGTTTTTCATGTCTGAAGAGTGTCCATGGGTTTGAGGCCAAACTTGGGTTATATACAATGTTTCTGTATGAGTCTAGGCTACAGAGTGAGACTGCATCTCAAAACAAACCATCAGTTTAGAGGACAAGACAAACATGGAGGGCTGTGTAATTCTACTAATACTATGTTACTTGTTGCTTTCAGACTATCAAAAAAAAGGAAATCCTCTGTCACATTGTTCATTGTTGGTTTTCTTATTCATCCATGTAGAAAATTTTACTGCTAATATTAGCTTGTTGAATTGTTTCTCTGTGTTGGTGTATTAGTTTATGTTGATTGATGTAGATCAATGTATTTTGACTTCTTACAGTTGGCACTAGTTTGGAAGTACAGGTACAGTCATGCAAGAAACAGTACAATAAGGATTAAAAAAGAAATTAGAGAATGGAGGCCCATGAGTAATAGATGAGGAAAACATCCTCCAGCAATTGAGAGTTTTGAGTTCCTTTTTCTCACCTCCTCCTTTTCAAATCTTCTGCTTAATAAATGAAATGCAATGCCCTAAGTCATTTAGTCTCTTCAGAGGAAGTGCAGAGGTTTTGAATTGTTACAGTAAAAAATGATGTGGGTGGAGTAATGTGAACTTGGCAAAATATCTAAGCTTTATTCTTTACTTCATTAAGGAAGCCTGTCATTATGTTTTATAGATTATAATAATGAAGATGAATTTGGAAGAAAGTTGAGGTTCCTCTTGCAACAGCTTCCACCTGTTAATTACAGTTTGTTAAAGTTTCTATGTAGGTTTTTAGCCAATGTAGCATCACATCATGAAGAAATTTGGTCTGCAAATTCTTTGGCTGCTGTCTTTGGTCCAGATGTCTTCCAGTAAGTCCTTTTACAATTTCTAATTTTTTGATTTTTTTGAAATAGAATCTTTGTTTTGTTTCTCAAGGATCATAGGATGGTTGATAAGCCATTATTTTTTTACAGTTATCTGATTAATCCTCACAGCATTACTGTGAACAGAGTACAAATAGGTTGGTTTTACAGATGGGAAAACTGAGGCACAGAATGATGACATAAATTGCTCAGTTTCATAAAGTGACTCATTGGTTTTCTTCCAATATTACCTGTAATTAATGTAAGAGCTCAATTTCATTTAAATTTTTATTCTTAGCATTTACACGGATGTGGAAGATATGAAAGAACAAGAAATTGTGAGCAGAATAATGGCAGGATTTCTGGAAAATTACTATGAATTTTTTGAGAATGAAGAGGAAGATTTTTCATCAAATGATTTGAGTTCAATTACTGAACAGGTGAGCATATCTGATTCTATTTGGAGAACATTTTTTGATTTTAAGAAAATGTTCTTATGGGCTTGACACAAATGCAGAATTTACTTATTAAACTTTTTCAACAGAATTTACTTACTAAATTATGTTACTCATTGGTGTGTGTGTTGATTTCTCTTATATATTCATTGAACATGCTTCTAAAATACAGTATATGGTTAGGTTCTACTCCCCCCCATCAACTTCCATTCTTAGTTAGGAAATAAGCAAAAAGTATGCTAGATAAGCATTCTAAACTAAGTTAAACTCCCATCTAGGAAAGGCATTTAAATCAGAATGTATGGTAGAGATCCCCCCCTCAATTTGGCATTTTAAATCAGAATGTATGGTAGAGATCCCCCCCTCAATTTGGCATTATCTATAACTCTAGTTCCTTCTGCTTCAGTCTTTTGAGTGTTGGGATTTCAGACTTTTCAACATATGTGGCTATCAGATAATTCTAATTCTGTAGCTATAGTAAATTACTCGTATTTATTATTTTTTGATAGATTTGTGGATTGATTTATTTTTTGTTCTTTTACTCATTTGTTTGTTTGAGACAGGGTCTTAACTATAGCTCAGGGTAGTCTGGACTTTGCTAGGTAGCTTTGACTGGTCTTGAACTCTCAGTAGTCCTCTTGAATTCCAGAGTACAGAGATTATAGGTAAGTGCCTATTAAAAATTAAAAAAAAATTGAGAGGGAAATCAAGTATACCACATGTGGTGGTTCAGAGAACAATTTTCAGAAATTGGTTTTTTCCTTTCACCATGTGGGCTCTGGAGAGCAACGCTGATCTCCAGGCACCTTTACCCTCTGAGCTTCATGCTGGTCCTACACTATGACTTTTCTTTTTCCTTTGTCTTTTCCTTTTCTGTTTTTTGAGGGAGGATTTAAGGTAGCCCAGGGTGCCCTCAGACTTGCTGTCTAATTAAAGATGACCTTCAGCTTCTGATCCTCATACCTTAAAGTACTGGAATTTCAGCCTTGTTCCATCAGACATGTTTTTAATCAGGGCTGGGAATCAAATCCAGACAGGGCTTTGTACTTGGTATGCAAGCACTCTACCAAGTGAGTTAACATCTCTGTTTTCTATATTAGTAGCTTTTGTTTAAAGGTCTTAATAGCCTTTCCCTTTATGATATACAAATATTAAAACTAAATAATTTCACTTATTTTGTAAACCCTTCAGTGATTGAGAATTCCTCAGGTTTAGAATTTAGAATTTTTAAAAATAGTAAAAACAAAACAAAACAGGAAAATGTCTTGCTCTCATAAATACTTGTTTTTTCCCTATCCTCTTATTGATTTTGTATGTTTTTTTAGGACTTTTTTTTTTTTTTTAATTTTTTTATTATTATTAATTCAACTGTGTGCATATGTGTGTGTATGTGCGCGCGTCTGTGTGTGTGTGTGTGTGTGTGTAGAACCACGGACGAATTCGTGAACCACCATGGACGCCTCCATCTCCTTCTGCCCCGGGATTCACAGGCTCCGCCCTACCAGGACCAGAAGCGCAGGCCGCCCCCGCTTCCGCCCGGCGTCTATACGTGGGATCTGGGATCCGAACTCGGGACCTTCCGCCTGCAAGGCGGAAGCTTAACCCCTGAGCCACCTCTCCAGCCCTTTTTTAGGACTTTTAAATTCAGATACAAATAAATATTTTCTAGAGACTTTCATTTAGAACAGGACCTTACTAGCCAAGGCTGGCTTTGAACTCTTTTTTTTTTCAATTTTTTTATTATTATTTATTCAAGTGTGTGTGTGTGTGTGTGTGTGTGTGTGTGTGTGTGTGTATGTGTGTGTATAGAATCACAGGCGAATTCGGGAATCATCGTAGACTGCTTCTATCTCCTCTTTCGCTCTGCCCCGGGATTCACAGGCTCTGCCCACTAGGACCAGAAACACAGGCCACCCCCGCTTCCACCTGGCATTTGTATGTGGGATCTGGGATCCGAACTCAGCACCTTCTGCTTGCAAGGCAGAGGCTTAACCCCTGAGCCATTTCTCCAGCCCTGGCTTTGAACTCTTAATCCTCTTGCCTCAGCCTCTCTCGTGTTAGGATTGCCGGCATGTGTCAACATATCTTGTTTTCTCAAGAGTTTTTCTTTTCTTCTTTTCTTTTCTTTTCTTTTTTCTTTCTTTTTTTTTTCTATTTTTGAGTGCATGTATGTGTGTGTGTGTATGCATCAGGGGGCACCGTGTGTGCCTGTGCAGGCCCACAGGTGACTTCAAGAATCACTGTGGATTCCACTACCTCCTCTTTGCTTTTTCTGGAGTTTCCCAGGCTCCTCCTTCCAGGGCCTGAATTACAGGCTACCATTTATGTGGGATCTGGACTTTGAACTCAGGACCTTCTACTTGTGAGACAGAAACTTAACCCCTTAATAGCATAGTTACTAATCTGTATCTTGTTTTATATCAGTTAATACTATATTTTAGTGATTTGTATTAGAATATTAAAAGTATGGCCTTTTATGTTTTATCTGTGAAGTTCCTATCTTATGAATAGAACCTTGAAAATTTATAGGATTTATAATATCAACTCTACCTTGAAAAAATGATATTTTCATTTTTGATCAGACACTACTGGTTTATATGTTTCTGGTATAGTGTTTAGACACTTCACCTATTCTAGCAAATGTCAAGGTTTCAATGATAAACTATATTATCATTTCAATAATAAACTACATCATCTATTGATGGACATTGATATTGCAAATCATACTGATTTTCAATAGTTCTAATGGTTGTTTTATTTCTGTGAATTAGGAATTTTTCAAAAGAGTTTCAATTTGTATTATGCTTTTCTTTTGAAACGGAGTTTTATGTAATATCAAGTCTCAAACTTGGTATGTAGATGACTTTAAATTCCCAGTCCTTCTGCTTGTACCTCCCCTATCATACTTTGCTTTATGTGGTGCAAGAGGTTGAACCCATGACTTTATACATGCTAGGTAGACACTCTACCAACTAAGCTACATCTCTGATCTTAGTTATGCTTTTTATTTCATTGATTCATTCATTCATGTATGTAATGTATATTTGTATGATGTGTACGCATTTGTGTGTGTGAGCAAGTGCAGGACACATGTGCAGGTCCTTGGGTGTTGGTCCTCACTTTCCACTTTGCTTGAGATAGGATGTTCTTACTGGTTGTTGCTGCATTTCATATGCTAGACTAATAGGCCTAGGAGCTTCTAGGAATTCACTTGTCTCCAACTCCTATCTTGCATTAGGGGCATTGAGATTAGCAGATGTGTGTTATCATGCCCAGCTTTATTTGGGTTCTTCAGAATTGAACTCAGATCCTCATACTTATTGAGCTATCTTTCCAGCCTCTATACACTTACTTTTTAATATTTGGGGTTTGTGTCTTATTCAGGCTTTTCCTTTTCCTTTTCTCTCTCTCTCTCCCCCTCTCCCCTTGAGACAGGGTCTCATGTAACCAAAAACTAGTGCTGAACTTACAGTCCTTCTACCTTTCTATCCTTCTACTTCAGTTATCTGAGTGCTGGGATTACTGGTATGCACTACTATGACTGGCTCCAAATTGTTTTCTTGTTAATAAATGATGACAAGTATGTCATCAACTCTTTTGTTGTTTTTTAGAGACAGGGCCTCATGTAAACCCAGACTGGTCTTGAACCGATTCTCCTGTCTCCTCCCCCTTTTTAGTGCTGAGATGATAAACATGTCACCTTAATTTTTTTTATGTTTGTAAATCTACCTATTAAGAAATTCTGTATATCTGTATGTCATCTGTCTCATTTAAATTATGTTTTAATTCAATAATTTTTTAAAGTAAAATTAATTAAAAACATTGTTACTTTTTACATTTCTAATGTGATTTGACTCGTAAGAACTTGTTAACTCCACCTAGTGTTTATAGCTTCACTACTAACATTTGGAAGGTATAACACTGGTTTGTTTTATCTTGTGTTACAATTTTCTGCTATTCATCTTGTCCTATGATTTCCTTATCTATGCTAGAATGTTTCTAGGTTTATGTGTATTATGTAAGTACTTTTGTATTTTGTAAACATTAGAAAAATTGACTTGAAGCATGTTTTACTTTACATTAAATAGAGTTATAGTTACACTGTCACTAATATAAACAATGCTGGATGATAATGTTGAATTCTATGGTTTGCCCATGAAGAGGATGACAGCATATTGAGCAGAATATAGGGTACATACGGTAGTGCAGTCCTCAGAGATAGTGATGTACATTTAATTAGCTGTTGCTCATTACTGTGATCTATTTTCTTATCAGTATTTAAAATAAACTTTTTTGTTTAAAGTGGTTACAAGTAACAAAAGTACAGATTGTGAAGTTTGTTTTTCTTTTTTTTTTTTTTTTTTTTTTTTTTTTTTTTTTTTTAGAGAATTAAGGTAGAGTTTATTAGAAAAGGGAAAGGTTGGAACTCACAGACTCCAGACATGGAGTGCCATGAGGAGCCAATGCGTTTCCATAAGAAGCAGAAATAAAACAGAGCTCATGGCAATAGAGTGCCATGAGGGGCTATGGAGCCCATGAGAACTCACAGTGCCTAGGCATGGAATTCATGAGGAGCAAGGAACAAGAAACAGACTCATGGTGCCATGAGGGACTAGATTGCCTCCAAGAGAAGTAGGCAGCTGGAAACGGACTTATGGCACTAAAGGTCCATGAGGGGCTAGATCGCCCGAAGTTTGTTTTTCTTAAAGCAGGTTTGATAAATTGCTTTATTTTTTAGTCAGGTGCCATAAGGCGTTTGAGTAAAGAATAAAATATTCTCATTCAGCACAATTTAGTTGCATTTAGATTTATCTAACTCATATGTTGCTTACATCTTATCCACATATTTTATGGTGTAGACAAGTTTGGCAATTCTGACAATACTTTGCCTTTTCCCTATAAGTTTAATATTTGGAAGAAACAAAGTTTATCCAGTACTTTCCTGTAGTCTTACCACTTTAATGCTAATATTTGGTTGTTAGATCCTTCTGAAGGTAGTAGATAATTTTATTAATTGTATGGGTTCAGAAGATGAATAGGGAATGTTAAGAAATGTCCCACAGTCAAGTGGACTTCGTAAGAGATCTTTAAATGAGTGAAAATCCAGTAGTGTGGTTTGGAGATGGAGGTGATAATTATGTTTCTTTATACATTTGAGAAGGCAGGTAGCAGCGTTCTCCACAAACTGGAGTCTGGAGAGCAGGCATTTCACGGGGCCCTAGAGAAGGGAATTACAACAGTCAAAGAAAGAAGAGATGTAAGTATGGATGAGGGTTTTCCTTAAGTGAAGTTGAGGCAGCTGCATATGCAGGGAAAGTTCAGAATAATTTGTGAACAGAATAGAATATTGATGAGCAAGAAGGTCAAGTTGACAAGGCACAGATCAAGAAGAACTTGAAGATGAGTATGCATTTGCTCTTGTTTTAATAATTGAATCAGTTCTTACTAGAGGTTATATTGGGATGTCTGGGAGTTGAGATTAAGGAAAAGAAAAACCTTTGCAAATATCAGAGAATGCCAATTAATTATGTAAAACTTATTGACTTGAATTTGATACATTCAGGATAGTATAAGATTTTCACAGTTCCTAAGAGCTTATTGAATATAGATTTTAAAATGTGATATATATAAAAATATCATTGTACTAAAAATAGGTGGGCTGAATAATTATTTATTCTCACTTTAAAAAAGTCTTGTTAAGTCAATCTTGGTGTAGGTTCATAATCCTAGCTATTCCAGAGACAGGCAGGAGGATCAAAAACTCAAGGCAAAGTGAGTTCTAAGGCAGCCCAGAAAACAGCCAGACCCTGCCTAATAATAATAATAATAATAATAATAATAATAATAATAATGCTGACTTAAAATATTTTTGATGCTCTACCAAAAGCCTTTATTAGTGAGCCACAATAATTCTTCCATTTTATACTTCTAAAAACTGTATGTGGGAGCTGGAGATAAAGCTCAGGGATCAAACTTTGCCTCAAAGTGTGGAAGGACCTGAGTTCAAATCCCATATCCCACATAAAACCTCCAGGTGGAAATGGTGGTGGTCTGTACTTTTGGAAGGTGAAGCTTGGGAAATCCTAGAGTAAAGCAAAAAGGAGGTACAGATAATCCAGAATACCCAAAATCACCCTTGGGGATCCATAGGCGCGCGCGCGCGCGCACACACACACACACACACACACACACACACACACACACACACAAAACAAAAAGTAATAAAAAAGTAAAAATGAAGACTAAATGTATTTGGAGATTGAAGCAAGGCTTTACACATGCTAGGCAAATGCTCTTTAATTTAGCCACATCCCCATCCATTCTTTCCCTTAATATTTTGAGACAGGTTCTCACTAAAATATTCTGTATCCCATTGAAGCCATGAACTTGGTACATTTGTAAGCCTTTTTCTTGTAAAGATTATTACTAATTAAGTAAATGAGTAGATGTGGAAGAAGAACCATTTTCAATTTGAGCCACTGACCTATTATTTCAATATTTTCACCTTTGTGTATAAATCTTACCTTTAATAATAACCTTTTAAGTCAGTGATCTCCAGGTTTTTTTAAATTTTGTTATTATTTATTCAATTGTGCGTGTATGTGTGTGTATGTGTATGTGTGTGTGTGTGTGTAGAACCAGGGACGAATTCGGGAATCACCATGGATGCCTCTACCTCCTCCTTGTTTACTCTGCCCCTGGATTCACAGGCTCTGCCCTACCAGGACCAGAAACACAGACCGCCTCCGCTTCTGCCCGGCGTCTATACATGGGGGTCTAGGATCCGAACTCAGGACCTTCCGCCTGCAAGGCAGAGGCTTAAGCCCTGAGCCACCTCTCCAGCCCCCAAGTTGTTTTTTTTTTAGCCACCTCTCCAGCCCCCAAGTTGTTTTTTTTTTTAATCACTATTTTATGGGATTACATTCAAGTACAGCAAATTAAATCTGCCATATATACTCACAAATTGAGGTCACTGATACTGTTTTTGGTAGTCCTGTGGATTGAACCTAGGGCCTTGTGCATGCTGAGCAGGCACTCTGCTACTGTGCTACATTCCCAGCAACTTGACTGTTGATAATGAATTTTCATCTAACAAGTGACTTTAATATACTATTTTGTACTTTTATTGGTATTCTTGTCATTTGTTACAAAAATAATTGCTTAATATGGAAAGCAGGATCTTTGCTGTAAAGAAGAGAGAGTAAGTCCAGTTATAGTATTAGCGCTACTTATTACTGAAAAGTTAATGTAATTATTTAGTCCTTCCAACCAGCTCTGTGATTTAAATGTTTTTAACATCTCCATTTTAAGTGTAACACTTGGAGAAGTGGCTTGAGTTAGGGGATAAAAAGGATATGTGAATGTAGGTCTTGATGCCTGTATAATCTTACCTTTTTAGCTATACTGTATTTTTAATTTCATTCTCCTATCTATCTATCTTATCTGTCTGTCTGTTTGTCTATCTAGTCTCTGTGTGTATCAGATGGCACCTGTGGAGGTGCAAGGATAACTTTGGGAATCATCCTGGATATTGCCTTTCTCTCTCTCTCTCTTTCTCTCTCTCTCCCTCTCTCTCTCTCCCTGCCTTCTCCTTCCTTCTCTCCCTCCCTTCCTCCCTCCCTCCCTTTTTCTTTTTCCCTCCCTTTTTCTTTCTCTCTGTTCTGTGATTTCCCAGGCTTTGCCTTTCAGGCTATTTTTGTCTGGTGTTTTTGTGTGGAATCCAGGATCTGAACTCAAGTCCTAACCCCTTAGCCATCTCTCCAGCCCCCTTCACCCAATTTTTTAAAAGACAGCTATAGGTAACTGCTGGCCTGGGTCTTCCTAGCTGTGCCTTCCAAGTGCTGGGATTACAGGCGTGATGTATCCTAGCCTGGCTTGCTGTATTATATTTTAAACTGGATAACCTGTATATACCGATTTTGTTTGAATTAACATTGCAGTGTAATTATTTTTCTTTTGATCACAGTTTTACTTTATGATAGTATTCTAGCAACTCATTTTGTATGTCTATTGTGAAAAACTAATGCACATAGTGATAAATATTTATTCTAGGTATTTCCATTGTATTTGACAAGAATGTTGAAAACTATACTGTTTTTGGTATAGTGTAATGGACCTAGGGCTTCCGTGCATGCTCAGCACATTCTCTTCTTCTGAGCTGCATACACAGTTCCCCAATATATATTTTTATTGCTCTGTATTTTTTTGTTTTTGTTTTGGAGGTAGGGTCTTCTTATGTAGTCTAGACTTAGTGTGGACTCAAGGTTCTTCTGCCTCAGCATTCTGGAGTTCTGGAATCATGTGCGTCACTGCACCAGCCTAATACTCAAGAGTTTTTAGTGACTAGTTTTAACTTAAAAAAGATATTAAGGTGATTTATAGATAACTTCTTTGGATTTTTTTCTTTGCATGCATTGTGTGCATGTGTGTTGTGTGTGCTTATATGGGCCCATGTGAGTGTGAGTGGATGGATTAAATGCATACATGATGCAGTGTGCATGTGAAGGTCAGAAGGTGATGTTGAGTGTCTTTCTCAATTGGTTGCCACTTTATGTTTCTCTCTTAAATACAGGTTTTCCTTCTCTAATTTTTACTTTTTTGTTGTTATAAGAGTGATTACCTGGGCTGGAGAGATGGGTTAGGGCTTAAGACTCAGTCTCACAAGCAGAATCCCATGTAAAATCTTCAGGTGGAAACAATGGTGGTCTGTACTTTCGGCCCTGATGGGTAGAGCCTGGAAAATCCCAGAGGGAAGTAAGAGGGGTAGAAGCAATCCAGGATGATTCTCAAAGTCACCCTTATTCCTCCACAGGGACACACACACACAGACACACAAAATAAAGAAATATATAAAGTTAAAAAAAATAAATCTATAAATATGTAAAGTTTAAAAAATAATAATAATAGAAAATATTTTATAGCTCCTGCCAGAAAGATAACTATAGCTTTGTGTTTAATAAGCTCTTCCTTGTTAGAGAATAGTTTTTTCTTTTGGGGTAGTGAACAGTGCTGGGGGATTGAACCAGGGCCTTGTGCATACCAGGCAAGCTCTGACCTATATTACCAGGTAAGGTTCCATTTCTTCATGAAAATTTTAATTTGATTTAGAATTTAGCTGACATTTTCTGAAACATAGTTAACACTTAAGATGAGCACTTTGGTGCCTTTTTTGTTTTTTTGAGACATGGTCTCATGTATCCTAGCCTGACTTCTTTTTTTTGTTTTTTAATCAATTGTGCGTGTGTGTATGTATGTGCACGCACGCACGTGTGTCTGTGTGTGTGTGTGTGTGTGTAGAACCATGGACGAATTCCGGAACCACCATGGACGCCTCCACCTCCTCCTTGTTTACTCTGCCCCGGGATTCACAGACTGCGCCCTACCAGGACCAGAAACGCAGGCCGACCCGCTTCCGCCCGGCGTCTATATGTGGGATCTGGGATCCGAACTCAGGACCTTCTGCCTGCAAAGCAGAAGCTTAACCCCTGAGCCACCTCTCCAACTCCCCTAGCCTGACTTCTGACATGCTGTTTAACTGCTGGTGATCTTGAACTTCTTTCCTGTTTCAGCCTGCCAAGTGCTTCTATTATCACATCTGACTTTTTCTTTTTTCCCTTAGTGGTTTTTTTATTTCACATTTTTTTAAATTTTATTATTATTTGTATGTGTGTGTGTGTGTGTGTGTGTGTGTACATGTATGTATTCAGAGGAATATATAAGAGGGCACTTGAGTGTGTATTCTGGTAGAGACATTGGAAATCATCCTGGATTGTTGTTCTACCTTACTGCATTGCTTTGGGCTTCCAAAGACTCTGACTTCCAGGGCCAGAATTATAGGCCACTGCTTTTCCTGTCTGGCGTTTTTACAGATCTGGAGTACAAAGTAGGTCCATTTGCTTGAGAGGCAGAGGCTTTAACAACCCTGTGCTATCTCCCCAGCTTCCACCTCTCAGTTTTTTTCCCTAGTTTTACAAGCATATCTAATACTTATCCCTGCTTCCCTCCATTCCTCCTCCCTCCCATTTATCTTTCCTTACCTTTATCAATCAATCCATCTCACTCCCTCCTAGCCTCCTGTCTGTCTGATTCTATGGAGCCCAGGGTTCTCTCTTGCGGGGGTTCAGGCCTCTGGCATACCAATTTGCCCCTCCTCAGGGCACACCTTTCATTCATCCAACTCCAATCCCCAAGATTTCCACATTATGTTCTTAACCTCTCTTGAGTTCCTGGATAGTCTGTGGGGACATGTTGGTATGTCAGTCATTATGCATATCTGATAAGGACAAGTCTCATTGCAGTGAGACTTACTTAGTTTTAAAATAGATTTTTAAAACTGGTTAGAAAACAAGATTTTTTTTGAGACAAGGTGGCCTTGAACTGCAGTGATCTTCCTGCCAGTGCCTAATGGGTGCTGGGAATACAAGTGTGTGCCACAATGCCTTTTTATTGTTCATAGCCTTATTCATATTCATATTATTCATATTAATATACTAATGTCCTGCATCTGAATGTTGTGTTGATAGTAAAAGTGATATTTCTCTTGATTATAATTTTATTTGCTTATTTTTATTTATTTGTTTTACAGTGCTGAGTATTGAACCTAGTGCTTTATGTATGTTGGGTGACTGCTATGCCACAAATTTATAAATTTTTATTTATTTATTATTTATTCAACTGTGAGTGTATGCGTGTGTGTGTGTATATGTATGTGTGTGTGTAGAACCATGGACGAATTCGGGAACCACCATGGACACCTCCGCCTCTTCTCCGCCTACTCTGCCCCAGGATTCACAGGCTCTGCCCTACCAGGACCAGAACTGCGTCTATACATGGGGTCTAGGATCCGAACTCAGGACCTTCTGCCTGCAAGGCAGAAGCTTAACCCCTGAGCCACCTCTCCAGCCCCAGTGTGTCACAAATTTATACTCCTGGTTCTATAATTTTATTTTGAGATTAAAGAATTGGCACTTTATATAAGAAATTAGTATTAGGAAGTGGAGTAAGAAAAAAATAACTTGTTTCATGTTTACAATTTCCTTAGGAGTAATAAGTCGTAGCTTCATTAAATTTTAATTCTGAATTCTTTTTATGTATATAGGTTAATGAACTTTCTGAAGAAGAAGAGGAAGATGAAAAGCTGGAACATATAGAGGAACTTCCAGAAGAGGGTACAGAAAAATCTGATGACATGCCAGAAGTGGTACAGCTAAGTGTGACTGAAAACATCTTAGAGTCAAATAGTGTTGCAGCGCCAACAAGGTAAATATTTTAGTTGAATGAACTTGAACTGTTTTTTTTTTTTCTTTTACTTTATGTAAATTTATTTAAATCACTAATTATAGAACTTTAACTTTTAAGTATTTCATTCTCAGTATAAGCTCACTGGAACATTAAGCACAAGTTAAAATTCTGAGATTGAACTGAGAGTACAGCGTAATGCTTAACTTGTGTAAGGCTCTAATTTTGGTCCCCAGTGCTAAATAAAGAAAGAAAGGGAAAGATTAGAGATAGAGGCAGAAGGGTTGCTGTAAGTTTGAGGCAAGCCTGGTGTATATACTCCGTTATAGACTAGCTAAGGTCATATAACATGTTATTTGTTTATTTAAGAGAGAGAGAGAAGATGCATACATGTATGCCATGGCACGGGGTGGAGGTAAAGGGACAACTTTCTGAGTTACTTCTCTCCTTCCATGTGAATTTCTGGAAATCAAACATGGGTTGCCTGGTATTCAGGCAGGACTTTACCCACAGAGCCATCTCACTAGCTCATATAACATGTTCAAAACTCGTGGTCTAACTAGTGATCTGTTACTTCTCATTTTTTTCTATTATGTGAAACTTAACAAGATTCAGAAAATACTTCATGCTTGATTTACAGCTGAATGCATGAAATTTAGTGTGTGGTGTCATAGTAATATCAAAGTGATATTAATGTAATTTTCAGTACATTTTGTAGTTATTTAATACTAAGAAAATATGTTAATTTCTCTTTGATTTCAGTGCTCATCTATCTCCCACCAGCATCTTACCAGCCTCTGCCAAGTAAGTAGTCTACTTATAGGAGACTATAATTTCAAGATACTACTAATCTATTGAGATAAAAGTCAATTATTGTGCTTACTACAGACGACAGACTGGGGGGCTGGAGAGGTGGCTCAGGGGTTAAGCCTCTGCCTTGCAGGCGGAAGGTCCTGAGTTCGAATCCTAGACCCCATGTATAGATGCCGGGCAGAAGCGGGGGCGGCCTGCATTTCTGGTCCTGATAGGGCAGAGCCTGTGAATCCCGGGGCAGAGTAAACAAGGAGGAGGTGAAGGTGGTCCATGGTGGTTCCCAAATTTGCCCTTGGTTCTACACACATACTTGCACACACGCACAATTGAATAAAAATAATAATAAAAAAATAGAGGACAGACTGTACTTAGGCAGTAAACTGCTTACTGTTTTATGTACTATACCTAGTAGGAACAAATGAAGGCAAAATCTTGCATTAATATGTAAAATAAAGATGAACTTTTTTTAAATTAAAATATTTTGTGTGGCATGCTGTACATGTGGAGGTTGGAAGACAACTTTTAGGAGTTCTCTTCATATGCCTTGTGAACTCTGGGAATCAAACTTAGTTTAATTGGCAGGTGTTTTAGTCTGCTGAGCCATCTTGCCAGCCCAAAGATGAGCTTTCTTTTCAGCTAATATTTATAATAATGATGAGAATTCTTTTTCTTTTCTCAAACTTCTTTCTCCTTTCTTTCTTTCTTTCTTTCTTTCTTTCTTTCTTTCTTTCTTTCTTTCTTTCTTCTTCTTTCTTTCTTTCTTCTTCTTCTTTCTTTCTTCTTCTTTCTTTCTTTCTTTCTTTCTTCTTCTTCTTTCTTCTTTCTTCTTTCTCTTTCTCTTTTTCTTTTTCTCTTTCCCCCCTCCCCCTTCTCTACCCCTTCTCTCCCCCTTCTTTCACCCCCCTTCCTCTCTCCCTCCCTCCCATCCATCCATCCATCTCAGACTTTCCTCAGACTGCTGATTTCTCTTCCATTAGCCTCCTTAAGTTATAGACATTTGCCTCCATGTCCAACTTAAGATGAGATGTCTTCAAGTGGATTTTTTTGTTGTTCTCCTGAAATAATTGAAGAATGTTCTTAGGTTTGCCTTTAATTTTCTTTAAAATTGTGGACGAAACAGCTAGTGCAGTACCTTACATCTTTAATGTCAGTGCTGAGGAAGATTGCCCTGAATTTGAGCTAGCCTAGGCTACAGAGTGAGATCCTATCTCAATAAAATCTCAACATTAAAAAACAAAAACAGAGTTATAAGCCTTCTCTCACAGGTTAAGCCTCTGCCTCACAAGCGGAAGGACCTGAGTTTGGATCCCAGATCCTACATAAAAACACCAGGTTGAAATGGCAGTGGCCTGCACTTCTGCACTTCTAACTCTGGAAGACAGAGCCTGGGAAAACCAAGAGTAAAGCAGAGAGGAGGTGGAGCAATCGAGGATGATTCCTAAAGTCACCCTTGGGCCTCTATAGGCATTCATAGTGTCCTCTGAGACACATACACATGCATGCAAAAAAAAACATACATATGTACATACATATTTATGTATATGTAGGGATGAGCCAAGTGTGGTGACAGCTGCCATTATCCCAGTGCTTGGGAGGTATAATACTCCTTACTTGCTTACTTTCTGCCCTTGGATCAGTTGTAGTTATATGTATTTACTAATTTTTATTGAGAGAAGTCTTGGATGCAGGATGAGAGCTACATTATTCTATGGATTTAGACATAAGTGTTTGAAAGGTGGAATGTTGTCCTGTCCGCATGGCAAGGCAATAGTTGTGAGTTCTCTAGAACCTGGGCCCTCCCCAATTAAATGTTCTTAGCTATGCTTACCAGCATGAATTTCTTCCTAATAAGTGAATCTTAAGTCCAATCAAAGATTTGTTCGTTGTTCCCATATTATTTATGCCACTGTTGCACTAAAATATACCTGGATTGTGTTGATGGTCATGTTGATGGTCACAGGATAAGTCTTTTCTCCTTTGGCAATTTACATATTGCCTTCCTGAAGTATGACAGCTAGTCTATAAAGAGTACATTTTCAGGTCACTTCCAGCTTGATTTCTTCATGTCCTGTGAGCAAAGTATATGTGATCTTTAATAAAATAGGGTCTTGTTGTCAGGTTCTGGTGAGCAGCCAATAGCTTTGGCAATAGCCTATATATTGTTTTGGGGGTTTCTGGGACCTCTGACTCCTACAAAAATGTGGCCATTTATGTCTTCTGAGAGGAGCATTTCTAGGTATTTCTGCTGTCTCCATCAAAGTCTTGATTTTTTGGTTATGAGTTTTTTATTATGATACTGATATTGTAGGTTTCTGTATATCTTTATTTCTTTCTTCCCCTAGCACCCATCCTTCCTTTCCCCTCTTCTCTTTAGCTTCAAACAGTTTTCCGACCTGGTTTGCTTGCCTTGATGCCCCTATTAGAATTTACCCAATCGGGGACCAAAAATATAGCTCAGTGATAGAATGCTTGTCAAGTATGCATGAGGCCTGTGTTCTATCCTTTGCACTTCAAAAAAATAAAAATTTATGTAACTGCTTCTGTAGGGAGTTTTACGACAGAATGAGAAGGGGGAAAATACCTAAAAGTTGGAAATACTGGAGAAACATTACAAAAGATAAAAATAATTTTCTTGGAGTTTGACCTTAGCTTAGCTTTGGAACCTGAAACTGTGCCCATTGCTCCTTATTTTTACCAGTGAAGATGACTCATGTTTTATTATTGGCAGTGCCATCTTTTCAGATAAAAAAAACTGTTAAGTAAGGTAGAAAATTTGCAATAGGAAGCTACTCCCATTGCATTCGATAAGGTATTGGACAATGTGTTGTCATCTATCTAGTATTAAGCTTGAATTTTATTAGGACATGTTAGAGATCACATTTGTAAAGAAATTTATTTTGGCATATAAGTTTTTTAATAAGCATTTCTTTAAAAAATTATTGTTTCGCACGCACGTGTGTGTGTGTGTGTGTGTGTGTGTGTCTGTATGTATCTGTATGTATATATGTATGTATGAGTGTATGTATCAGAGGATACTGTGTGTCCTTGTGGAGGACCAAGGGGGACTTTGGGAATCATTCTGGATTGTTTCTACCTCCTTTTTGCCTTGCTCTGTGATTTCCCAGGCCCAGCCCACCACAATTGGAAGTGCAGTCTGCTGTTTCCTCCTGGCATTTTTACGTGGAACCTGGGATCTGAACTCAGGACCTTCTGCTTGTGAGGCAGAGTCTTAATCCCTGAGCTATCTTTCCAGCCCAAGTCTTTTTTTTTTTAATGATAATTTTCACAAAGTCTCTTGCAACATCTAAGGAAGTATAAAAATAAGCATAGTAGTTTTAATCTGACTTAAGACAAGGGATAGATTTTTATGAGGACACATTTTCTTTAACAAGTAAGTTTTTTTTTAGCCAGCTTAAGTGCTATGTATTCATAATCCTAGCATCTGGGAGACTGAACTAGGAAAATTATCAGACTCTGTTTCATAATAAATAATTCCCCTAAATCATTTTTTAAAAATTTTTTTACTATTTATTCAATTGTGTGTGTGTGCGTATGTATGTGGTGGATTGCCTTCACCTCCTCCTTGTTTACTCTGCCCGGGGATTCACAGGCTCCGTCCTACCAGGACCAGAAACGCAGGCCGTCCCCCGCTTCCACCCAGCGTCTATACATGGGGTCTAGGATCCGAACTCAGGACCTTCTGCCTGCAAGGCAGAGGCTTAACCCCTGAGCCACCTCTCCAGCCCCAAGTTAACTTATTTCTATTTATTTTGATACCTAGTGTCATGTAGTCCAGGCTGACCTCAAACTCATGTAGCCAAGGATGGTGTTGAACTTCTGATCTTCCTGTTTCTTTCTTTCAAGTACTGGGATCACAGACATTTGCTACCAAGGCATGGATCATTATTGATACTTGTTTGTTTTAAAGGTGTTATGTGTTCTTTACTTGACCTGAACTGATTCTTCTTTTTTCTTGATTACTAGGGTTGATGCTGCTGATGATATTGCTAATGCCAGTGATAATAACATAGAGTGTTCAAAACTTGTGACTGGCACTAATGTAGACAATGAAGTTATGCAGCAAGATTATGTATTTGAGGATCAAAAGAATAACCAGGTAAGAAATGTGAGAAAAAAAAAATCTCTTAGGTAGTACCTTGGAAGCATCACCTGAGTGGTTTCATGTGTTGTTTGATACTAGAAATTATAACTTGAGTAATTTTGTTGACATATTATTTCAGTCATAAATCCTCCTAAATATGCATTCTCTCTGTAGAATTTAGGAAGTAGGTTGTATAAAGCACCTCGTTTTAATTTTTCTTTTCTTTTTTCTTTTTTTGGTGTGGGCATGCTTGTGTCATGACACATGTATGGAGAGTCAAAAAAACACCAAAGAAGTAGGTTCTTCCTACCACATGGGCTCCATGGATTGAACTCAGGTCACCAGTTTTGCATTCAGGCTCTCTTTCTCTTCTCTCTCTCTCACTCTCACACACAAAATTATTGTATTTTGGTGGGAATGATATAAAGTAGACTGACATAAACTATTAATTCAGGAAAGGCCAAGGGACAAATATATAAGCAAAAATTGAAACTCAAACTCATCTAATAGAGTAAATCAAATAAAGTGAAAGTAACACTAGCAGCTTAAGCTCCATTAAACATCGTCTAGGCAATGAAACAATTTTATAATTTTCTGTTAGGTATTGCATTTATTTCCTATAGGAAAGTAAAAGCAGCTCAGAAACCAGGTACATTAGCCAGCTACAAAACTATCAAGTAAAAATAGAGCAAGATGTGGTTGGTGAATGCATATAATCCTAAACACTGAAGGCTGAGGTAAGAGAATTGCTTCAAGACAGGTCAGGTCCAGTGTAGACACCTTAAATGGTGGTCTTACCTTGTAGTTAGTATTATTCATATACTAAAAATTCTGAGAAACTGCTAGAATGTAGTTATATAATTTCCAAATGAAAGTCAGAAGTGTTTTGGAAACTGACAGCCAGCCAAGAGGAAGAATTACCTATTATTTGACTTGTACCTTCATGAGACCTAATCAGTTTTGATCACATTAATTCAGTAGAAAAGAATAGGATAGATTGACCTCTTCTATTGTAAACTTTACTAAAGTTTTGTTGAGTGAAGTGTGCATGTACTTGAATATATAATGGTGGTGGCCAAGAGAAAACTTTGGGTGCTGTTACTCAGGAGCTGTCCACCTTGGTTTGAGGCAGACTCTCTCACCAGTCTGGAACTGACCAACTCAGGTCCTTTTTCTTCCCAGCCCTCATTTTTCTTTCATTGGCCTTCTCTTATCTTTTTGTTTAGTACTGTTCAGTATTTAAAAATCAGATTTAACACACACATATATGCACACACACACACGCACAATTGAATAAATAATAACATTTTTTTTTAAAAATCAGATTTAATAATTACATTGCCCAAATCCAGAAGAGTGGCTTATGCCTGTAACCTCAGATTGGGAAGTTGAGATGGGCTCCATGGATTGATCTCAGGTCACCAGTTTTGCATTCAGGCTCCTTTATCCACTGAGCTACCTTCCTACTCCAAACACCTTATATTAAAATATTTAAAGGCCAACGTGTTCCAAGTTTGAGGTCTCCAATGAAAATAAAGAGCTGTGGTGTGGCTCATTCCAAAGCACTTAACTAGCATTCAGAAGGACCTGGGTTCAGTATGCTCATGTAAAGATTGCACAGAACCAGACGTGGTGGCACATTCCTGTAACTGCAGCACTCTTGAGGCAGGAGAGTCTCAAGTTTGATGTCAGCCTCGGAGAGAACCTGTCTCAAAGAAAGAAACAAGATTATTTGTCCTAAATATGGCTAGTATTAATAGTCTTCATATATTGTGTTTTGTTTCTATAGTAAAAATTGGAGATGGAATAACTAGTATGTCTTTATAATATAGATTTGCAGATTTTCTTATAATCTACTTTTGATTTTTGTCATCATAACTAAGGCAGATGAATTAAAAGGTTTTTCAGTTATAAAGAAGTAGAGGTGGAACTTGAGTTTGGTTTTTAGTAGTACCAAGGTATATTTTAAATACTGGGTTTTGATAATAATTAAAAAAAAAACTTTTAGGGGCTGGTGAGATAGCTCAGTGGGTACCTGTTTGCAAACCTGACTGCAATTTGAGAGAATCCCTGAAAGCCTACATGGTAGAAAGGAAGAACTGACTCCTGAAATTTGCCCTTTAACCTCCATTCATGTATTTCGGCATGCATGGTCTCTCTTTCTCTTTGTCTCTCTCTCTCTGAAATGATATCTATCTATCTATCTATAAAACATATATATTTGTGTGTGTGTGTCACATGTGCAAGAACATATCCCATAGGGTGTATATGGAAGTAGAAGACAACTTTCAGGAATGGGTTCTCTTCCCTACACCATGTTGTCCAGAGCCACATGAAATTGCTGTGGTTACCAGCACAAAATCAAGCCAATTAGTATTCCAGCATGAATGGAGTAAGTGTTCAAGACACCACTCCTGAGGAGCCATTGACAGTTAGGGGGAACCAGTGCCATTTTTATGCTATAGATTATTTGATGAGCAGGACATAGTTCAGTTTCATGGAAACATGCATTTGGAAAAAGGAGTAGATTAGTAGATCAGTAGTTTTTCATACCAAAAAAACCTGAATAAATGGTTCCTCTAAAAAATCTAAGAAGAATTGAAGTTTTTGTTGATTTCAGAGATCATCAAAACTGAAAAACTTCAAGCATTTTATATTAATGTTCAGGGGATGTGTGTTAGACTTAGAGAAGATAGGTCCCACCTAATAGCTTTGCCATAGAACTCATTATGTTGCTCAGGATAGGGTAGAGAGAAATGCAGGGTACCAGCTACACTTAATGTGTTTCAGATTTTTGAAGGAAGATAAACTCTGTGTATAAGGAGTTGCCAGTTCTTACAGACTATTTTTTTGAACTTTATTTATTCATTCATATTGTGTGTGTGTGTGTGTGTCAGAGGGCATATGTGTCCCTGAAGAGGGCCAAGGGTGACTTCGGAAATCATCCTGGATTGCTTCTACCCCCTTTTTGCTTCTCTCTGGGACTTCCCATGCTACGGCCCTGTGGGCCGGAAGTGCAGCCTCCATGGTTTCTGACTGGTGTTTTTATGTGGGTCCTGGGATCCAAACAAGACTTTCTGCTTGCAAGGCAGTCTTAACTCCAGAGCCATCTCTCCAGCCCCTTACAGACTATTATAAGTTAAAAAACAGTATTTTAATTAACCTGTAATCTAATATCCTAATTTAGATTGACATCTCAGTTTCGTGTATGAGTGCTGGAATTCTAATAATACAGTAGTGTATTTTGTCAGTCTGTAGGCATACTGTTAGAGCCATGCAGTGACCATGGTGATAGTGAAGATGGCTGTCCAGAGAGGTAAGTGTTTGTTTTCTTGTTGCTGTTAATCATTTTGAGAATTGGAAGCTCTTTATAGATTATTTGGCTTAAATATTTAGAATTTAGCTCTATTACCCATTATAATACAGTTTAGGTAAGCTAAAAAAAATGCAAGATTCTTGTTTTAATGGTAAGCACAGAACATTAAATATTTGAAATATTCAGAATTTCACAGCTTCAGATAGACATTAGTTACAAGCATATTAGAAAACATTTAGAGAGAAAACAGTCTTTCTAGAGAAACCAAAAACTTTGATTAATAGAACATTTGGAAATTTATTGATTCTGTAAGTATATCTGTCAATTAATTCATGACCTGGGAACTAACTAACCAAAGGATTATATTTGCTTCAAAAAATAAATAAGGGAATTTGTTTTTCTTTTACTGTTTTTCTAGTATAAATCTTAGTATTTGGTGCTTGTTTACCTTCTTGGCCAGTTGTAAGATAAAGAGATGGCCAAGACAATCAAATTTCAACCAAACATAGAGTCTCAAGAATATAGTTCTTTTGAGTAGTAGTTTTCCTAGAATGTTTTGAGTCACTGGATAGAATTTTTTTTTCAGTCACTTGAATCTTGTGTCCCTTTGCATAATTCTTTCAGATGCTACCAAGAAGTATATTATAAAATTATTAGGGAACATGATTTGATATTCTAAAAGCACACAAGTAATGAAGTTGCAAACTTAGATTTTAAATATCGGAAAATCAAAAACAGTATTACAAGTTTTCTGATAGCCTGTTGGTTGGGACAAACTTTTGTTAATGATTTTGTCTCCTTTAATTGTGAGTAGGAAACCTGTTCTTGGAGGGTAAGTAAATTCTTTGGAGCCGTGTCTCTGGAGTGTCCTCATACTCTGAAGGTCCACAGATTTCCTGCTTACAGCAGTTCCTTTTGCTTCCTTTCAGGAGGCAGGACTGATCCTCTTCCAGCCCAGGGAGTTTTGGAGATATGGGCTGAAGATATAAGATTAACAGCAGTAACAGGCATCCCCAGAATGATGACATCTGGATATGGTAGAACAATAAGGATCCATTTAGTGAGGACCCAGTCTTTTTGGAAAAGCTCTTACCTCTACAACTTGTGTTTAGGTTAGCAAACTTGTTTTTAGATTCAGAGTATTGTGGTTAGGTGGACTACGTTTTGCATGTTTAACACTAATATTTTTCAAATTTAGGTGATACAGGTCTTTTAGTTACTAGGGTAGAATCTAACTCATCCTACCTTTTGTTTCCATCCTAAGATTAGGACCATTTGTATATGAGGAGGTGACTTCCCTTATTTAAATCAAGGCTTGTCTTTCAAGTGCACACAATTATTATAGTTAGAAGTATTACATATTTATTATAAATTGCCACTGAGGTCTTTGGAGAGAAGAATTTTCCCACATTGTACCTAGTGAAAACCTACAGTATTAGTAGCATATGCCCTGTGGACTAGCCAAATAAGTAGGATCTTTTGTGATAACTTATAACATTATTCTTAAATAGGGATTAGTTTTTCTGGGGAACTAAAAGGTAAACAAGTTTTTAAAAAAATATTGTTAGGTTTTTGTGGAGAGACAATATAAGAAGTAACCTTGGGTTGCAGTATAACCTTGTGATAGAATACAGACTTAAAAGGCAGAACTATACATCCTCACAAGTTTTTTAAGGGAGGAGACTAAAGGTAGTGGTTAAAATTTTTACTTCATAAACTTTTCCATTATGTATCCGTTCTTTTTGATTTCTATATTCTGGGTTTTCATTTTCTTTTGTAAAGATTTTTCTTTTGTGGGTGGTTTTGTGTTTGGAAGGGATGGTGGGGAGTGTTTCTTAATTTTTCTAAATCTGAAGTGATTCTGTGGATCTTTGCAGTATTGTGTGATTTTCAGATATAGGGCTCCAAAGAATGGGCATATGCCCCCTCGTTTTCTCCTCTCAAGTTTTAAATGATAACTATGTTGAAGAAGAGAGGAATCTAGGTAAGATAATATAATAAGCAATAATAACCTTTTAATACTTTATATACTAATAACTTTACTTGTGTTTGTAGGAAGGAATATTTATTATTTGATAAATTGCCACACTTGATTCTGGTAAGAACTATTTTTATGTTATGGTTCTTAAATATTGCTTAGAAGTAATGTGTCAGTTAATCATATCTGGCTTTTAACTTTTGCATTGGATATGGCAAATATGTAAATGTAAATACCGTTGTAGTTATTTTTATTGCTGTGAGACAGTACATTCTTAGGGGAGAAAGGGAGATTTATATTTGGCTTACAGTTCCAGAAGACAGATAATCCTTTAGGGCAGGAATTGCGTAGTAGAAGGCATGGCTATAGGCATAAGCAGTAGGCCAGTTCAGGTTACCATAGCCATCATAAAGCCATAGAGACTGGGAGGGCCACCAAACCTCAAGCCCTGCCTCTGTGACTTGCCTTCTTCTAACAAGACTCCACCTCTTAAAGGAGCCACAGCCTTCCCAAACATTAACACCAGCTAAGGATTCAAACATATGAGCCTGTGGGGAGGGGAATGCAGCTTGAATTCAAATTATGATGTATGTTATCAAATATGATACGGTTAAACAACAATTAGCCATTTTGGGGTATAATATTGTAGATTATGTAATGTTTTCCTGAATTTAGATCCAAACCTGGGCTTCCAGCCAGACATATTTATAAAACTGAATATAGTTTGGATAGTAAGAATGGGACAGTTGACTTTATAGGCACAGTAAACTGATAAAAACTATAAGCACGTGTATGCTGATTATCTTTAAACCAGAAATAAAAATCTTTTGAGATGCATTCTTTATTTTAAAATGCAGGATTCTAGTAGCAAGATACGTGATTTTAATGCCAACACTGAATCAGAAGTGCCAGAAGGTCAAAGTGTTGGTGTTCAAGGAGAAGCAACGTATGTCCAAATTCCACATTTAGATTTGAAGAATGTATCTGATGGTGACAAATGGGAAGGTAATTTTAATGAAGTACATTATTGTTGTCTGTAACTGAAATTACCCAAAAAAGTAATGAAACTACTGCCCCCTTCTGGACAATGTTTTTCATCCTAATCTTTAATTTTCTTTTTTATATGAGATGAGTGAATGATTTATTTTTGGTTTTATATTTTGATTTTTTTTTCAAATATACCAGCGAGGAAGCTGTCTCTTGAGAACTATAACTTACCTGTCTGACCCATTAGCTCAGAGAGTGAATGCTACAGCTGGGCATGGTGATAATCCCATGGTGAGCATGTCTGTAATCCTTGAGGCTGAGGTAGGAGGATCATGAGTTCAAAGCCAGCCTGTTCTAAATCACAAGACTCTTAACATCTTGTATCAAAGTGTTCCCTTTCCCCCAAGATGTTAGACTGGTTAAAAAAAAATTAAAATTGGGGACTGTGTAGTGGACTCAATTGGTAAGGTACTTGTCATGCAGTCACGAGAGAACCTGAGTTTGGATCACCAGCACCCACATTAAAAGCTGGGCAGGCAATTTGCAATTACACTAGTGCTTGGGCAGTGGAGACAGAAATGTTCCTGTTTGGGGGGAGGGGTGAAGGCATGAAGGCGTGAACCTGTTCCCTTGAGTCAGATGCATTGGCACGTGTCTGAGACAGACAATTGTAGGCAGAGACCTCTCCCATTATTGAGAGATGAACTACCTCTTGTTTTGTTTTTCTCATTCTTTTTTTTATTATTATTTATTCAATTGTGCGTGTGTGTATGTGTGTGTGTGTGTATGTGTGTGTAGAATCACGGGCGGATTCAGGAACCACCATGGACTGCCTCCACCTCCTCCTGTTTACTTTGCCCCAGGATTCACAGGCTCCGCCCTACCAGGACCAGAAACGCAGGCTGCCCCTGCTTCCGCCTGGCGTCTATACGTGGGGTCTAGAATCCGAACTTAGGACCTTCCGACTGCAAGGCAGAGGCTTAACCCCTGAGCCACCTCTCCAGCCCTGTTTTTCTCATTCTTGAAACCAGATTTGTATTTGTTTTGCTTGGGACCTGTGGGGCCAAGATGTTCTTTCTGCAGTTCCTTCCCTGTGCATCTTGAGCCCACTGAAAAATCTTATCTATGGATCACAAGATTATGTACATAAAGTTGCAGTGCATAAGTAACTCTTTGTGGAGACACCATGTTTGTCCCAATAAAGTAACCAGGGAATTCTGCCCGGAGAAACCCATGTCTGTCCCCATAAAACAACCAAATGTCACTTCTGCTTTACAATGTGTATGTTTAACATGATCCTGTAAAGATTTTAGTTGTGCTATTCCTTGTTTTTTTCCCTGGTTTTGGGATATAAATACTTGTGTTTGCTGTAAATACAGTTGGCTTGGATGATTTGGATCAAAGACATCCTTGCTCCCTCAAACCCAGCCTGATTTTCATTCCTACTGCTCCCACTCCTGCTTCCCACATATCACACAGATCCTTGAAGCTCTTTGGCCAGCTTAGCATAATTGATGAGTTGCTTCACATTCATTGAGAAACCCTGTCTCAGAAAATGAAGTTTGAGAAAGACACATTAGCAATCTCTGGTTTCTATACACATCAACACAAACCCATACCACAAACAACAACAATAACAAAATCACCCTAGAGTAGGTTTTTAATTGTTAAAGCGGATGCCATCTCTGAAAGTCTTTGAAAGTCCACTGGGTTAGGATTTTGAGAATTTTACTAGTTGAAACAAAAGTTGTCAGCCACCTTTTCTTAATAGTACCAGAAAAAGAAAGAGAAGAGAAAGAAGGAAAGGAAGGAAGGGAGGGAGGGAAAGAGAGAAAGAAAGAGAAACCCAGAGCAACAACAAAAAGCTTCAGAGACATATTTTTAAATTGTGTATGTATGTATATGTGTGTGTATGTGTGTGTGTATGTGTGTGTATTAGAGGGTACTGTGTGTTCCTGTGGAGGACCAAGGGTAATTTTGGGAATCATCCTGGATTGCTTCTATTTCCCTTTTGCTTTTCTCTGGGTGTTTCCAGATTCCGCCCACTAGGGCCAGAAGTTTAGGCTGCCACTGTTTCTGCCTGATGTTTTTATGTTGGACCTGGGATCCAAACTTAGGACCTTCTGTATGCGAGGCATATTCTTACCCCCTGAGCTATCTTTCCAGTCCAAGAACATCTCTGCAAAGATTGTACCATATCCACCGCTGTTAGGTTACAAAAATGTGATGGAGAAATTCTTAAAATTTGCACAAAGGAATGAAGTTTAAATTTAATTAGCAACATAGACATAAGCATTCTTTGAAACTCAGTAAACGTATACTGAGATTTTTGTATTTCTTTGTATATGAAGATTTTCCATTACCAAAATTTGTAAATAAATACTGAATGTTTGCATGTTTGTGGGGGAAAATGCCATTATCTGCAGTTATTTTGAGGTCCATGAACAAAAAAAGATGGTAATGAGCTTGATAAATATATAAAGCAAATATAGTAAAATATTAATGCTAGATTCCATGCCATTGGTATATCAGTATTAGCTGTAGAATTCTTTCATCTTTACAATATCTTTGTCAACTTTGAAGTACAGTGCTGGGAGAAAAGGGAAAAACAAGCACTTCAGTAATCTTAAGTCCAATGTGTATTTGTTACTTGGATAAAGATCCTTGTGTTGTCTTACTTGTCAAGTTACTTGATGACATAGAGTAGCAATTATAAAAGGAATTATAATGCCAATGTCATGAATTTTGTTTACCACCTAATCATAGGTTTAATATTTTGTTGTTTTAAGATCTAGTCATTTTTTAAAAGTTATTAGACTAAGTCAGGAAGTTATCTTTAATTGCTTTGGTCTGGGTTATTCAGGACTTTGGGACTTAAGGAAGGTCTCCCTTGAGTTAGCATTTTGGTGGGTGGCAGTGAATATCAAAGTCCTTTTTTGTTATTTCATGAGAAAGAGTCACTGAAAGGTGTAGTGGGCAATGGTTGACATGGCCCTGGAAGCCTTGGTAGGCAAGGAATTTCTGAAAGGTAAAGCTGGGATTATGATGAAACACTTTTGCTCCTGCTTCTAAGAAGATGCAGTTATATAACTACTAAATGATTTTGGCTTAGGGTGCAAAAGTGTTTTCCATTGTCTGGGTTGATTTCTCTCTTTAGCTTCAGCTTTCTAGGGTTCCCATAAAAGGACCTAATGTTATATTAGCTTTTTCCCCCTTTGAGAATCCTGCCCATCTAGCTTATCTGTAAGGAGTGGGGATTTTCTAATTTTTAGTACTTAAGCTGCTGTATGATCCACCTCCCTTAACAGTCATCACAAATTCATTTAGGCCTCTTTCAGTGATAGGAGATAGCTAAATTAACTTCCTAGCCCCTGGAAAAAGTGGTTGTCAGTAAGCCATATTGTCCCTTCCTACTTTGCTGTAAATGTGAACATAGATTTTCTACATTTAGATGTTGGAATATTCCAAATTAAAAAGTTTTAAGATAGGGTCCATAGATGACTCAACAGGTAAAGGCGCTTGCTGACATCTCAAGTTTGATATCTAGAATCCACATCTCAAGTTTGATATCTAGAATCCACAACATGGTAGAAGGAGAGAACATAATTCCTGCAAGTTGTCCTCTGAATCATTTGCAAGTATGTGTGGCACACATATGTCACACACAGACATACTCATGCACACAAATGTAAAAAAAAAAATTAGCCTTAACATAACAAAATTCTTTAGATTTTAGATATTTTAAAATTCATAGGCATATGTCAAGATGATTTTAGAAGAGAAATCGGGATATCCCCAAACTAAGAGCTATTCTTTACTATTTTTCAATATTCTTTAGTAAGTTTTTTTTTTGTGTGTGTATGTTTTGTTTTCCTTACAGAGTAGTCAGCAGAAAAAAAAATAATGCAATATGTAAGTTATGTTTGTCTATCACCAAGTGTGAATTAATTGTGACTCTTCAAAAAGTCATATTGGAAGTGAACTCCCTCAGATTCTGTCTTGCTAACCATGAAATGAAACACAGTAGTTTCTTTTCAAAGCATGAATTAAGGGAAATCTTTTTCATTTCTATTTTCTTTTTGGTCTTGAAGATTGAACCTAAGGCTATTATGGGTACTAAGCAAGCAAACCTCTCTCATTACTGAACAGCACCCTCAACCCTTAACTGCCACTGCCACTGCCACTGCTACTTTTTTTTTTTCCTTTTTTCTCCTTCCTCCTCCTCTTTTCTTTTCCCTTCTTCCTTTCTTTTTTTTATTTTTATTTTTTTCTAGGAAGGAATCAAGTGTGCAATGCACATGAGTAGAGACTCGAGGACAAGTTTCAGGGGCAGTTGTGTACTTCTAGCATGTGGGTTTCTAGGGATTAAACTTGAATCACCAGGTTAGTAGGTAGGCACCTCACCTGCTGAGCTATGAGGACAGTCTCTCAGCACTTAACTTCCTTACAAGGTTCTTCTTCCCCTTTCCCTTTCTTTCCTGTCATACTGAAAACTTACAAAGCACTACTTGGTTAAGAGTTTCCATTGTTTTGAATTTTATAATTTTTTTTTTTTTTGCCTTTGCCTTCCTTCTGAAATGGAAATGTGTGTTAAAGTTGTTTGGTTAGTAGTAATTTCTTTGAACAGTTTTTGAGCAGAATGTCTAATGGGTCTTAGGGAAATGTTTTGTTATCTTTGGCTTTGTGTTATGTGTATGGTTTGTTTTGACTGTGCTGCGTGTTCACTTTAGTATTTTTTTGCCATTTTTTCCATTTTATTAGCGTCATGCCTTATCACTTTCCCCCTCATTGATTTCAAAACAATGCATCTGCAGAGAGATGGGGAGGGTAAGTATGGTTTACCATAGTTTAGTTTTCTTGCTTTTATTTTTTTTAATGGCTTAATTTATCTTTTTACTAGTCCTTCTCCTGCTGTCCCCAAATCTTAGGAAGACGGTTTGGGGCAAAAAGCTTAAAAAAATTGTTTTTGTTATTTCCTTCTTTTCTTAAAACAGGCAATTTCTTATAGAATGTTTATTACGAGTTATATTTGCCGGGACACAGGTACAAGGATTGCTTTGAGATTAATGTATGACTAAGTTTATTATGGGATTACATGCTTTCTATTGGAGCTGCAGTTACAGATTGGTGGGCCTCAAAAATAAACTAAATTATTTTCTAAAAATCTTTAAAAAGTTATTCTTGAAATAGTTCATGTAGAGAATTGTCACTAAATTATTAAAGTGTCCATCTTAACTATAGTCTGAAGAAAAAATTAACTTTAAAATTTTGACACTAAATCATTTTTGATTCCTTTTTTTAATTGTTTTTTTTATTAAAAATTTAATTATACATTTTAAATCCTTTTTTTAATTGTTAACAAGATTATAAATTTTAGTTTTCAGTAAGTCTAATGCATAGATAGAAAATCCTCCCTCTCCCATATCCCAGTGATGCTTAAAATTAATTTTATATATGGGATGCATTTATAAATGGTGTATGTTACATATGTGATAAAATCTTACATGAACAGAAATATCAGTTATATTTAATATGTCTTCAAGAGTGTATAGGATGACTAATAAAATAAATGTGCATAAGAAGAACTAGTACTGTTAATTTTTCACTGGAAAACATTGTAGCTATTAAGTTATTAAAGTATATATTATACTTAGAAATTCCATAACAGAAATAACCATCCCAGTTTAATGTTAGATTTAGCATATTACCCCACATTGTTAGTTGTTGACAAGGATAATTGGTTCCTCTTTGGAAATACTAGAATTAAGGAGTCAGAGAGCTCCATTTCTTAGTGTTCTGTGTATCACAAGGAGGAATTTCTACATTTTAACATAACGAGCCATTTAATAGTGAGGAATAATATCTTACTAGTGTTCACTGTTTCCAAAAGACTTTTACTTGAGGGATATTTTTCTAACATTTAGAATACCAAGTTAGGGTTGTATTAAATACTATCTTTAGTATTAAATTTTGAAGAACTCAACAGTATTCTTTCTTGTTTTGCTACTGAGTTCAGAAATTTGAGGTTTAGCTCTGTATGTGAGTATAGAACTCTGGGCTGAAAAATGAAGCTATGATAATTGTAAACCACAATTACATAGACTTTAGTATCTTCATAAATTTTTTCAAATGTGATAAGTATACAAACCAGTACATAAGATTTAATGAATTTACAACTGATAATTTACGACTTTTTCATGTAAACTTGAGATACCCATGATACTATTCTTTGTGTTTGCTTTATAGAGCCATTTCCTGCTTTTAAGTCTTGGCAGGAGGACTGTGAGTGTGGAGAAGCTCAGCTGTCTCCACAAGCTGGAAGAATGAATCATCATCCTCTGGAAGAAGACTGCCCTCCAGTATTATCACATCGAAGCCTAGATTTTGGGCAAAGCCAGCGTTTCCTACATGATCCAGAAGCATTGGATTCCTCATCTAAAGCCCTTTCTTTTACTAGGTATATGACTTTACGTATTTATTAGAGGTGACTCCTGTTGTATACCCAGATCATTCTTTTGGGTCTGTGACTGAAAGCTGCCTTTCCTATTTCCTCAAGGATGTTCTTGTTCCAGTTTCATTGAGGTATATGTAGTGTATGCTCTCAAATAGGTATTTTCTTGGTTTAGTCCTCATTCATTGATTTATTCATGATTGAAACACAGGATTCTGAAAGGGTAAAAAACAAGTTAATATGTCTTAATATATTTGTTAAAGCTTAAAAAAAGGGTTTTTCTGCTGACTCCTGGCTGGAGTCCTTGGTCTTTTCCCTCAGTGTCTGTGGGCATCCCTAGGCAGCATTGCAGAAAGGACAGACTTACTGAAAGGAATGATCACACTTCTGAGTGGTGGTCATCATACTTAGCACTATAAACGCATATGATAGTAGCTGTAGGCAAGCCTGGATTGTGGAGAGGAGATGTCTAAGGAAAGGAGGAGGCACAGTCAGAAAGGCTCAAATGAAGCTTTCAAGGCAGCCAAGATATAGGGAAGTAATTGAAGAAGGAGATGCCACCTCAGCTGTGGAATCTCGTGCTTTCATTGGTTTGGCTGTTTAAAAATTCCAAGGCAAATTGATTTCTGTCTTAAAAAATCAGTTTATAATGCCTTTTTAGCTTCTGTAAACTGAGTAATTTTAGGACACCAGTTTCCTCAGAATGCCAATTCAAAGAAAACTTGAATAAGAGAAAACATCAGATCTGTACTTGAGTCTAGCCATGAGTCTAGCAGATATTCCTCACAAATGTGTTCATTATAGTAATATTTAACAGTTAATTTTACTGTTGACATGAATATTCTGATTCCTGATACTTACTTTTAGATTTAAGTTATTAGAGAGAGAGAGAGAGAGAGAGAGAAAATTTATAGCCACAGTTGTGTTGAGGACTACTTTTTGAAACTGGTTCTCTCCTTCTACTGTATGAACTCTGGGGATTGAATTCAGGTCACTAGCTTTATATGCAAGTACTTTTACCTGCAGAACCATCTTGCTTGTCAGGAATGCAGCCATTTGATCTCATTATTGAATTCTACAGATAAGAATACAACTGTGATCTCTTCCAAAGAATGACACAGAGTCAAGAGAGGGATGTGACTATGTTTTTAGAAACTTTTGACCATAAGGTCTGAAGATTTATCCCTTCCTCCTGGCTAGTTTATGAAGTTGACAATAAAAAGGAAGAAATATTATGTAGATGGTAATACTAACAACTCATTAGAGCCAACTTGTTAAGTGAATACTTACTCTGTATGGAAATGAGTTGAACTTGGCACCTATTATGTAGATCACACAAATAAAAAAGCTCAATCCAGGCATTCTTGAACTTCTGGATAGATCACTTTCTGAAGTAGGTATTCTTACAGCAGGCTCACCAAGATTACATCCCAGGGATGCTAGAAAAGAACTAGACTAGAGAGAGAGCTCAGGAGTTAAGCTTTTACTTCACAAGCAAAAGGACCTAAATTTGGAACCCAGATCCCATGTAAAATCACTTCCAGCCCTGGAGAGATGTCATCCTTTGGCTTCCACAGGTACACATAGCACCCTCTTCTACACACACCTCCACACCTCCACACACACACACACACACACATACACACACACACACACACAATCTTCATCTACACATGCAAAAATAAAAACCTGTAACAGATTACTAAACATGTGTGAAGCTTACAAACAGGCTCATCTCACTAAGTTGGAAACCTGCAAGCAGAGACAGCAGTGGTAGACTTAGCAACGTGGAAGAATTTTTAAAAATATTTATTTGAAAGATAGAGAGTGAGGATGTGTCTGTACGGGTGTGCGTGTGAAAACCAATAGACCACATGACTCCGGGGATTGAATACAGGTTGCCAGGTTTGTGCTCAGATGTCTTTACCCTTGAACTATCTCCCTGGTTCATGGTAAGAATTTTTTTTAAGTTAACTTTATAAAAACAAAATTCTAGGGCTGGAGAGATGGTTTAGGGGTTAAAACTGTCTTGCAAGCAGAAGGTCCTGAGTGGGATCCCATGTCCCATATAAAAAACACCAGGCGGAACCAGCGGTGGCCTGTGCTTTAGACCTCCCCAACCCCCTTCCTTGTGGACAGAGCCTGGGAAATCCCAGAGCGAAGCAAGGAGAAGGTAAAAGCAGTCCAGGATGATTACCCAAGTCACCCTTGGTCCTCCACAGAGATACACAGTGCTCCCCCAACACACACACAGTAAATATAAAAAAAATTCTAGTTTCATAAGTTTTAAAAATAAAATGACCATAAACAAGTACTTTGGTTAATAAACAAGTACTTTTAGCAATTAAAGAATTCTAATTTCACATGTATTTTATTACTAGAAAATTTGTTATTGAATAACAGCAAGGACAAAAATTTATCATTTTAAGAGCTTTCAAATGCTCTATATTAGGAAACAGCTTTGATAGAAAAGAATATAGTGCAAAAAATCATCATAATCAGATGTTAAATAGGAAATGATCACTTGGTAATTCAGAGTACCAGTACCTTTCTTTCAAAAGAAAAAAAATTGTGTAGTATTTTTTTAAAATTATTTACAGCTTTAAAGTGAAATATCTAGGATAAGAGGATTTAAATAATGCCACTGGTGGAGTTCAATATAAAACAGGATTTGGAACCTTTGTTATGATCTGTATGAGGTTGTTTTCTATCTTTCCTCCCTTCCATAGGAATTGCTTTTTGAAGCATATTGAGAAACTTTTTTAGAAATAAATTTAAACATAGATCTTTAGCTGTGTGGAAGAAGACATATACAGTACTTAATGTTGCTAGCACAATTAAGTCTTTCTTTGTGCTGCAGTTCTTTCTTAACTACATTTAGAAGCCTCTGTTAAAACATAATCTAGTATTCCTAATACTAGCACACTGCCTTCTGTCAGGCTGAGTTAAGTTGCCTTACAGGGATTCAGTAAGAATTCTTAATTTTATATAACCGAGAAGCATTTCTCAAAAACTATTTCTTTCCCTTCTTCACTTTTGGTTTATCTTTTTTTGCACATGTGCATGTGCGTGCGCATTTCAGGGAGGGCACTATGTGTGCTTGTGGAGGCCCAAGGATGACTTGGAGGAATTGTCCTGGATTACTTTACCTCCTTTTTGCTTTGCTCTAGGATTTCTCAGGCTCTGCCTTCCAGAGCTGAAAGTGCAAGTTATTGCCATTTCTACCTGGCAGTTTTTAAAATTGATTCTTTTTTTTTTTAGACAAAATGGGTTTCTGTCCATGTCTCTATCCCCCTTCCGTCCTCATCTCTCTCCTTCCTTCCTTTCACCAATCCTTTACAATCTCGCCCACCTGCATCTCTCTGCACTAGTAAGGCAGTATAAGTGGCCCTTCAGTAAGTAAGCCCACAGGTGGTTGTTTCCCTTCAGTGGGTAAGTCCACAGATGGTTATGTTTCCTTTCAGTGAGTAAGCCCACAGCTGGTTATGTTTCCCTTCAGTGGATAAGCCCACAGGTGGTTATGTTTCCTTTTACCTGTCTAGTATCTGCCCTTTAGGGTTCTACTGTGTGTAGTCATTTCTCCTGAGATCCTCGCCGGTGGGGGCGGGTATTGATGTGTGAGCCACTGTGTAGATCTGGTGAGGGTAAATCTTACTGCACATGCTTCTGGATGCAGCAGTGCTGTCATGACTACACTGTCCTGGCTGGCAGTATACCTCTCCATCTTTAGGTTCTTACAGTCTTAATACCTCTTCTTCCACAAGTTCTCCTGATCCTTGGGATAAGGAGAAATTTGGATAGCCTGATAAAGGCTGAGCATTCTAAGGTTCCCCATACTCTGCACTCTAGTCAGTTGTGGTTTTCTGCCTCACTGATCTTCCATTGCAATATGCTACAACTTGATCAATTGCTGTGATCTTTTTTTTTAAGCTAAGTTTTTATTATTATTTATTCAATTGTTATTTATTCAATTGTGCGTGTATGCGCGCGCGCGCGCGCGCGTGTGTGTGTGTGTGTGTGTGTGTGTGTGTGTGTGTGTGTGTGTGTAGAACCACGGACGAATTCAGGAACCACCATGGACACCTCCACCTCCTCCTCGTTTACTCTGCCCCAGAATTCACAGGCTCTGCCCTACCAGGACCAGAAACGCAGGCTGCCCCGATTCTGCTTCCGCCTGGCGTCTATACATGGGATCTAGGATCCGAACTCAGGACCTTCCTCCTGCAAGGCAGAGGCTTAACCCCTGAGCCACTTCTCCAGCCCCGTGCTGAGATCTTATCTATGGATATAATGAGAGTTGTTTCGATGATGGTTTACTGTCAGATATTTATAGTTAATACTAAGACTTCCTGTCTAGTGTCTATATTCTCTTTTGATGTTATTTGGACAGGTTTACAGCACCGGGCATGTGTTCTCTGGCATTAAGTGAATGGGTGGGGGTTAAAAGCCAATTAATGGGTAATATGTTACCCAAAGACTCCCCTACTCCTATGTTCTATCCCCTTTCTTCCCTCTTCTTTAAAACTATTGTTCCATAGATGCCTTATTCATCTATTTGCCCATGTTCTTTTGTCTCCACTCTTTTGGGATCTTTTTCTACCCCTCTGATAGTCTTTGTGCCACTCGTTATTCATACATGGGATCTAGGATCCAACTCACATCCTTGTTCTTGTGAAGCAGAGGGTTAATTTAACCCTTGAGTCATCTCTCCAGCCCCTTTTTTTGTTGTTGTTCATTTAATAGCTTATAATTAGTTTATCATAATTAGTTCAGAACATTTGATTATAGACAAATTTAGGATACCTCCAGGTTGTAATTTTTAGAATTCTGTTAATTTCATATCTCTAATTATACTTACATTGTTATAAACATGTAAATATGTTTTTAGTTTGGTTTTCTAAATTACTATCACTTCCAGTTGCATAGAAGTGAGTTTGAATTATTGATAAAATGCCATGCTTAATTTGATATAATAAGCTAACTAAACGTGGAAACTGAAGAAAAATGAAGATTGGTTCTGAATATAGTTTGAGCACTTAAAAAAAGCTTAGAACTGCTAGATACCTTTTTTCTTGCTGCTTTTGTTCAAACAAATTTCAAATGATTCTAGATTTTTTTTTTTATTATTGTATTAGCTAACTGCCCTTTAGTATTAATTTCACTTTCAAGATATTTTTACTAGTAATAACAATACCATCAGGGCAATTTACAATAGAGTGTTGATACTTAGAAATTTAACAGTGTTGGTCTGTCTTTTTAATTAAGGATTCGAAGGTCATCCTTTAGTTCAAAAGATGAAAAAAGAGACGACAGAACACCTTATCAGTTGGTCAAAAAACTTCAGAAAAAAATCAGACAATTCGAGGAACAGTTTGAAAGGGAAAGAAATAGCAAGGTAAGTTTTTTAGACTAAGCTCAATACAGTATTAGAACTGAGAATAGTCTTTGGAGAGAACCACTCTATTTTCTGCAAGAGATAAATCTGTTCTACCAGAGAAATAATCATATGTATAAATCTAAAAGTAAAAAGATCTTAATTCTTGATTTCTGGGCCAGTATTCTTAACCTCTTTATGTTTTTATCGACAAGCACTTTTTAGAATAAAAAAAATTTTTTTCTACACATTTATTGGTTTTGTGCGTGTGTCTGTGTTGGGGCCCATGCTTGCATACATGCCACACTGCACATATGGAAGTCTGAACACTTTAGGGATTTGGTTCTCACCACATGTCAGTTCCCTGAATCAAACTTAGGTCATCAGATTCAGCAGCATTTACCCACTGAGTTATCTCATTGGACCCACCTTTCATAATTTTAAATTCTTTACATGGACAAATCATATTTCTGCTCTTTCTGCTTTGACAAAAACCAGTACTGAAGGAAGAGGGAAGGAGGAAAGAACCTGGAAGTATCATAGTAATTGGAGCACAAATTGTAGAATCTAATACCTAGAAATAGAAGAACTGTGTTCAAATGTGACTCCTTCCAGTTGTCTATCCCTGCTTTGGAAGAGGTTTTACTTAATATCCTGTCTTATTAAATTAAAATGAAGTAAAATTTATGCGTAGGAATTATACGATACTATTGAGCATAAATTAACTATTATTGCTTACAACAAAAGTATCATTGAGACTGTCTCATTTTGCAGCCCTCCTACAGTGATATTGCAGCAAATCCAAAGGTATTGAAATGGATGACAGAGCTTACCAAACTTCGGAAGCAAATTAAAGGTATAGGATGTTGCATTTTGTAGAAAAACTGCATTTTAAAAATATTCCTTGTAATTCTATCAATATTATAGTTGTGACTTTTGATAATTTTAAGTCTTTAGACTTTTTTTTGGAAAAAGTAGTTTCCTTTATTAATTTAAAGCCAACATTGTGTATTATGAAATGGGAAATTTATCATACTGTGTTCTTTCAAATATCTTCATTTTTATTATTCTTTTGAAAGTTATCCTAGATACTGTGAGCTGATAATATGTAGTTGATTTGAAATATATTTTAAATATTAGTGGTTTGAACTTTTGGTAGGTATTTCATTAAGATTCTCTGTGAGAGGAAGTAAAAATTTTATACAAGACTACAGGTGGGGACTGAGAGTATAGTGATAGAGTGCTTGCCTATCATGCATCAGACCCCGAGTTTAGTTTCCAGTTCCTAAAAATACAAAAGAAATCGATTTTTAATGAATTTTTTACATTACAAAGACTAAATTGTTAATTCTTCCTAAACCATACACTGTAGGTGTCAGCTTAGTATAGCAGTTAAAGTGTATTTACTCTGTATGTATTCTTTAATTATAAGTACTTTAAAAATTACTTGTGCCAAAAAAGCATTTATAATACTGATCATTGCTAATTTATTCATTTGAATTTAACTTCATAAAAATTTTAGTATTAGATAATCATACATTGTTCATATTATGAAGTTCTTGATCTTATAGTTCCAGTAATTTTTTAAACTCTTTTTAAAGGCTTATTTTATAATATTCCCTTATAGTTCTGTAAAACATTTTCTTATTCCAGCTTCTATCAGTTATCATTGATTATCATCACCCTCATAATTTTCCTCCTTTCTTACTGTTCTATAGTTCATCATAACTTCCTTTAAAAAAAAAAAAAAAGAACATTGCTCTTTTGTTAAAACCTAGCAGCTACCCTTTCCTCTTAGAATTATTCCAAGTCCAAAATCTATAGCATGGCTTCTAAAGCATGTTTCACACTCTTCCCTTTGTAAACTTAAAAAAAAATATTAAATTTATTTTGCATGCATGTATGTTTGTATGTATGTGTGCATATGTATCAGAGGGCACTCTGCATCCTTGACCAAGGGTGATTTCGGGAATCATCCTGGATTGCTTCTGTCTTTTTGCTTTGCTCTGGGATTTCCCAGACTCTGCCCACTAAGACAGGAAGTGCAGATCGCTGCTGTTTCCACCTGTTTTTTACGTGGACCCGGGATCCAAACTCAGGACCTTCTCTTTTTTTTTTTTTTTAATTTTTTTATTATTTATTCAATTGTGCGTGTATGCATGTGTGCGCGTGTGTGTATGTATGTGTGGGTATGTATGTGTGTGTGTGTAGAACCACGGACGAATTCGGGAACCACCATGGATACCTCCACCTTCTCCTTGTTTACTCTGCCCAGGGATTCACAGGCTCCACCCTACCAGGACCGGAAACACAGCCCCCCCCCCCGCATCTATATGTGGGGTCTAGGATCCGAACTCAGGACCTTCTGCCTGCAAGGCAGAGGCTTAACCCCTGAGCCACCTCTCCAGCCCCCCAAACTCAGGACCTTCTGTTTGCAAGGCAAAGTCTTTAATTGTTGAGCCATCTCTTCAGCATTCCCCACTCCCCAGACTTTTCATTGTCTTTCCAAACATGCAAAATTTGGCCCTTTGCATAGGTTATTGCCTCTATTGGGGACAATTACTTTCCTCCTTAAATCTTTTATGCAATGTCAATTCCTCTGATTCGGTCCATATTTGACTATAATGACACTGTCAGAAAAGCTTTTTTTTTTTTTTTCAATCTCATGGAATATAGTTTTTCTTCCACACAGCACACTCCCTTTTAGAACTGACTCCATTTTTTTTTTGGCCTAGTATGTATATATGTGTTGTGTGCATGAGTATATAAAGTCCAGAGATCTAAGGCTGGGTGTTCCTCAATTATGCTGTACTGTATTCCTTTTTCTGTTATTAGTGTGCGCATGTGTACATGCATCCTTGTGCATGACTTAGTACATATGTAGAAATCAGAGATAACTTTTAGGAGCCATTTCTTTCCTAGCACCACGTTTGAGAAAGTGTTTCTGCCATTCCGCCTACTCCAGGCTGGGTGGTTTGTGAGCTTCTGAGCCTCCTGTCTTTACTTCCCATCTTACTATAGGAGTGTTGGGATTATAAATACTCTGTGTTTGGCTTTTTTTTTGGGTTCCAGGAATCAAACTCAGGTCTTCAGGGTTACATGGCAAGTGCTTTTACTGCAGAGTATCTTGCTGGCTCTCCACTTAACTTTTGACACAGGGTTTCTCATTGAATCTGGAGCTCACGGATGGGATATATTGGCTGGTCAGCAAATCCCAAGCATCATTCTGTTGCTTTCTCCCTAGTGCTTTGATTATATAACCATGCATTGGTATATTGGCTTGTTGGTGTTGCAGCTCTGAACTCAGGTTCTCATGTCTACACAGCAATCACTTTACTGACTGAGCCATCTGCCCAGGGTCCTCTTTTATTTTCTTTATAGCACTTAGCGTTCTTTGAAAATATTTCATTTACTAATCTAATTGCATAATTATTGTTTTTCCTACCTCACATATGTACTCCATGAGACTGTCTGTTTGCTATTGTATTTTCAGTGTGTACCAAAGTATCTTCTTTTATAACAGGCTCCTTATGAACATTGACTGAAAGAGTGAATAGACTAGTTCTCTTTCTGTATATATCATTTTAATGTATGACTTTGAAGTATCTAAGTCTTTGTACTACCAATTATTAATCTATCTTATTTCTGAAATTTAGATGCAAAACACAAAAGCTCTGATGGAGAATTTGTACCTCAGACACGTCCACGTAGTAACACTCTTCCAAAAAGTTTTGGCTCTTCTCTAGACCATGAAGACGAAGTGAATGAAGGTGAACCCAGAATCATTCAGAAGGAGAAGAAGCCATCTAAGGAAGCAACCCTTGAACTGATTATGAAAAGATTGAAAGAAAAACGTGTTGAGAGGTGTCTTCCAGAAGATATCAAGGTGATGCTGAGCTATGATTTCTCCCCAGGCAACCTTTAGAATTCCTGAAAAAACATATTTATCATAAAAAGAAATATCTAGGCAATTTAACTTGTCTATTCCTTAGATTTACTAATTCAAAACATGCTTTTGTCAGCATAGCAGAAGTACCAGATCTTTTAGGGAGTAAGTCATTGTAATGAAATTTAATAAAATTAGAATATTGATAGATTCATTCATATGTTGGAAACAGTTGGCAATATGAAACAGACCTGAGCTTGAATCTGGTAGCCATATGTATAGAGCTCTTAGTTTATGCCAGGCTTTGATGGATTACTATTATGTGCATGTTGCAACTTGGACTTTTTAATAATCTTATGAGGTGTTTGAAGTTATCCATTAGAAAACACTAACAAGAAAGCCAGGCTTGGCATCACACATTTGTAATAGGTAGAGGCAGCAAGATCAGTAGTTTCGAGCCCATCTTGGGCTACATGAGACACTGTCTCACAAAAACCAGAAATGCTGTACTGTACTGCTTTTCACTGTACTACTTCCTTAGTAGTGTAGGAGATGTGAGTTACAAACCTGTGCATGGGATCTGAGGATGTATCTAGTGGTTAAAGCACTGTGCAAACAAGAAGATCAGAGTTTGGGGGGGGGCTGGAGAGGTGGCTCAGGGGTTAAGCCTCTGCCTTGCAGGTAGAAGGTCCTGAGTTCAGATCCTAGACCCCACGTATAGACGCCAGGAGGAAGCGGGGGCGACCTGTGTTTCTGGTCCTGGTAGGGTGGAGCCTGTGAATCCCAGGGCAGAGTAAAGGAGGAAGTGGAGGCGGTCCATGGTGGTTCCCGAATTTGTCCGGGGTTCTACACACATATGCACAATTGAATTTAAAAAAAAAAAAGATGATGATCAGAGTTTGGAATCCCAGACCTATATAAATGGCAGGTGATGGCAGCCTGCCTATATGGAAGATAGAAATGAGATTTGAAAAGCAAGTTGACTAACCACACTGCTTACTATTAAGTTTCTGAGTTTGCTTGAGAGACCCTGCCTAAAAAGAATAAGGTGGAAGAACAGTTGAGGAAAATTCCCAACATCAACTTCAAACCTCTGTATATACACACATATGAAAACAGAAGCTTGCATACAGGTTGTATGTAGGATATATATGTTTGTATCTACTGGCCTTTTTGTTGTTTTGGTGCTTATTGAACCTGAGGCCTCACATAGGCTAGACATATATTCTGCCACTGAACTACATCAGCAGCCTTTGATTATTTGACAGTCTTATTTTGAAGGCCAAATTGGCCTCTGTCTCCTGAGTGCTGTAATTATAAACATATGCCTGATCTGCTTTCGCTGTTTTTAATGTTAACAAAAGACTACATGTGTCATATTTAGATACAGGCGTCAACTTACAGTTGAGGGTTTGAGTTCTGGGCACATTTGTAGAGAGTTTGCCCAGAACAAACTTGCAGGAGATTTAGTTGAGGGAGAAGGCCCAGCCCATGGTGAATAAAATGGTGGAAACTGAGAAAAGAGGGCATCCTCTTGTTTAATCAGTGAGACGCTGATTAGGCAACAAAGAGTGTACCTCTCTTTAGCTATTATGTGGATATGATGTGGCTAGTTACCTCTACCCCTGTTGTTAGTGTGAGCTCTCCTGCCTAGCTGGATAACCAACTGTAACCAGGAATCATAAGAGAAAATTTAAATCCCTTGTTTCCTTTAAGCTGTTTTGTCATGATTTTTATCAGCAACTCTAGAATATCTACAAGAACATGTGACATTATAAAATGACAGGCGTTGTACGTGTTTCTCATGTGCTGGGTAACACTGTTATAACTGCTTTATGTTTATTAATTTAGCTATCATTTGAGCCCTTTGAGGTAAAAGAACTATAACCATTTTGTAGATTAGGATATTAAATATGCAAAGCTTAAGTAAGTTAACCAACCCAGCATCATAATTCATTCAAATAAAACACAAATTAACCTGTGAAAGGTACTTTCTGTTAAAAGACCAGATTTGTATAGATTCTGTAAATTCAGAAGCATCTTCCCTTTCAATTTAATTCCTCTTTTCTCAACATTATAGGAGTGAGGAGAGTAATAATATTAGTGATTTTTTTTTAACCCGATTCTAGAAAATGACTAAAGATCATTTGATAGAAGAGAAAACGTCTCTCCAGAAGAGTCTTCTTTACTATGAAAGTCAGCATGGAAGGCCGGTAATACCTCTCTGCTAAAAAGAATTGATTTTTCTACCTTAAAAAGAGATAAATTACTTTTATGGTCTGTATTCAGAATGTTGTTTCCTATAGTTGGGACATCGCCTACTTATTTAAAAATTTAAATTTGGGGGAAGGGGAGTCATATTGCTTGTAGTTTTGGATATCTTAGGCTGCTACAATGCTACAATAAGGTTAATTCCTTTTTTTGGCTTCAGGTGACCAGGGAAGAAAGGCACATTGTTAAACCTCTCTATGATAGATACAGGCTTGTAAAACAGATGCTGACAAGAGCTAGCATTACTCCTGTCCTTGTAAGTAAAACAAGCAAATACTCCTTAAAACAAAACAAAAACAAACAGGGTCTCACTCTGTAGCCTAGGCCGTCTTGGAACTACTGTAACCCAGAATGGGTCATGATTATGACAATCCTTTGGCCAAGTGCTGCATTTACAGGCACAAATCACCATGCCTGGTGCAAATATTCCTTTAATTCATTTTGCCAAGATGTGTTTTGTCTTTTAAATTTTTAGTAGTATTTTGGAGAAATGCATAGCCAAGATTCAAAGGTTGAGGTTATCAGTTTTCAAGGGATAGGAAACTTCCAAGTGCCTATGAATGTTTTCTAGGCCCTTTTTAAAACATTTACATGCTTATACCATTAAATCCTAAAAACCAAATTTTAACAGTTAGGATAGTCCTTACATCCCAGACAATGATACCAAGAATTAGGCAGTGATGTGCCACCCAGAGTTACCTATGTATGTAGAAGTAGGACTTATATGTCAGACACCTTGCCTGTTTTTTTCTCAATTTCAGTTTATGTTTTGCAAATCATGAAGATTACTGGTTTTAAAGAACAAGTTAATCTTTTTAATAGAAAAGAGTATTAAAATAATGCTTATTGATATTGGTGTAATAAATTAATTATTTATTTTAAGATGCAATCTTACTATGTACATATCTGGTCCAGTATTAACCATCTGAGTATCTGGTATTAATGAATATATCAACACAAAGAAAAATGAGAACTATAATACTTAGATACAAAAAAAATCACATGCTGTTCTTAAATCAACTACTTAATATGACTGTAGAGATAAATTTTGTTGCGCTCAAATAGCCCATTCTATTTCTCACTGTGATTTGAAATTCAGAGGATTTAGGTAGCCCTGCTTTTAAAACATTTACAGACTTCTTACTGATTTGAAATTCGGAGGGTTCGGGTAACCCTGCCTCATGGCCTTGATGTTTGTAGCCACGTAGCCTGTCTCAGGCTGGCTCTTATTGTGTCAGGCAGATATTTTGCGTTCCTGATGTCTCCCAACATTCTGAGGTATCCATTGCAGTTTAGGCTCCACTCTCACAACTGTCATCCTTTTAAGGAATCTGTGCAAAGATTTCAACTCTGCTAGAAGCAACCAGCACTACCCATGACACAAACTGTCCTGAAATTTTCTCTTTCAGATTAATTAGATTGTTATTTTTAAATTCATTCTCTATGTTGTGGACACAAAGTGTGGACAAATTTTTTGCGAGAAGGTAGCAAGTATGACCTCTTGCCGAGTTTCCAGTAGAATTTTCATCTCTCTGAAATCTTACAAGCAAGTGTGTGCGCGTGTGTGCGTGTGTGTATGTGCGTATGTATGTGTGTGTGTGTATAAGACGGTATGTGAGTGTGTGCCTATGGAGGTTCAAGGTAACATTGGGAATCATCTTGTATTGCCCTTCTATCCTATTGCTTTGCTCTGGGGCTTCCCAGGACCAGAAATATAGGCCCAGCATTTTTTACATGGGATCTGGGATCTGAACTCGGTTCTTTTTGCTTGTGAGGCAAAGTCTTTAATCACAGAGTCATCTCCTTAGTCCATAAGCAAATTTCTATTACATTTCTGTCAATATTTTGATCTTCTAAGAGCTGCCCGCATTGCCTAGTAATCTCTGCTTACTACATTCTAAAACTTTGCTAGATTGCTTCTTCAAACTTTTACAAATTATTCTTACAAATCAGCTCCAAAGACTATTGAACCATGTAGTTGACTAATTCTTTCACAACAGTTTTCTGTATTTGTTTTATCTTTGCTGTGATCAAAATACTGAACATAAATGACTTATCAGCAGACAGATTGAATTTAGTTTAAAGAATCACAGATTCATGGGCTGGAGAGATGAGACAGAGTATTGAGTTCAGATCCCAGGTCCCATGTAAAAAAAGGAAGGCGGAAATGGCAGCGGCCTGTACTTCTGGCTCTAGTGGACGGAGCCTAGGAAATCCCAGAACGAAGCAAGGAGGAGGTAGAAGTAATCCAGGGTGATTCCTGAAGTCACCTTTGATCCTCCACAGGGACATGCAGTGCCCTCTGATACATACACACACTAAAATTAAAAAAACAAGCCGAGAGAATAAAGAGAACTATAAAAGATGTGGAAAATAACTAAATGAAGGGGATAGAAGCAATCCAGGATGATTCCTGGTCACCCTTGGTTCTCTACACACAGTGCCCTCTGATACACACATAAAACAAATAAAATATTAAAAAAAATCACAGATTCAGTCATTTTAAAAACATAGAGAAAGCATTGAGTACTTTTTTGAATTGCTCTCATAAACTCATTTGTGTGTGTGTGTGTGTGTGTGTGTGTGTGTGTGTGTGTGTGAGATCAGGTGCCATTCACCTTACATTTGAAGAGTTTCTCACTGACTTGGAACTCAAAGTTAGACTACTTTATCTGGCCAGTAACAGATGGTAACAGTTTTGCTGAAGATAAAAGATAAAAGCTGGAACAATCATTCATTGCTGATAGAGGTATAAAAAGGAGTATAAAATGGTATAGTTTGTTCCTTAAAAGTTTAAGTGTTGTCAGAGGAAATGATATTTGTCTATCATCCCAGCTGTTTAAGAGGTTGAAGGAAGAAGATCGAAAGTTTGCTGCTAGCCTGAGCAAGTTATCAAGACCCTGTCTCAAAAATTTTTAAAACAGGGAGGGCTGGGATGCAGTTCAGTGGTGTAGTAATAATCTAACTTTCATGAAGCCTAGGGTTTAATCCCTAACACCAGAAAAGAAAACAAAACAAGTTTTAAGTGTGGATTACTGTTGAATCACTGTTTCTTTTCCTGGATAAATATCCAAGAGAAATGAGGACATGTCGACACAAAATCTTGTACTTAGTAGTTCATTGTAATATTATTACTCATAATCCAAAAAAGTAGAAATAACTCAAATGTCCGTCAGATAAATAAAACATTTTTTGTTCAGCAGGAATATTTGCTGAACAAATATTGTTAAAAATGAAATGTTGATACGCTTCATCATGGATGAACTTTGAAAACATGCTGACTAAGAGGAGCAGGCACAAGGTGCCACATTTTGATTCTATGTATATGAAATATTAGCAGTTGGCAGATACAGAGAAATTGTAGGTATTCTCAAGAGTTTAGAAGATGGTTAAATAAACTCTAAAATTAGTGGTGATCGAATTGTGTATTTTTAAAATTTATTTTTAAACATGAATTTTTATGGTATGTAGTATTGTAGCTTTTTTCCTTTTACTGGTTCTGTTTTTTTGTTGTTATTTGCTTAAAAATCTATAAGGATACTTAGGTCAATAAATTAAATATTTGAACTGGGTGTGGTGGCTCATTCCTGTAATGGCAGTATTCAAAAGGAACATGCAGGAGGACATTAGCATGCACATATCCAGCTTGTGTTATGCTATATAGTGAGACCCTGTCTCAAAAAAAAGAAAAACAAATTATATGAAACACTTCACTTTATGTTTGAAGTATAGGGAGCATTTGAATGAATTTTATGACTTTTTTAAATGTAAATTATTTTTTATTCTTGTAAATAATAATACAAAGCAAAAGTAAATTTATGAGGCAATATCTTAAAAGATTAAAACATATGCCTAAGATTTTGAATATAAAGTTTGCTTGCTTGTTTTTTGCTGCTAGGGACTGAACCCCAGGGTCTTGGACATGTTAGCACATGCTAGAACATGTTCTATCATTGAGTTACAATTGGCACGCCAGTTGAAAATAGTTTATTATCTATAACAATAGTGAAGTTTCCCTAAATCCTCTCAATATTTAAAATATACAACTTTTTATTACTGATTGTTACAGGGCTCTCCCTCCACAAAGCGACGGGGGCAGATGTTACAGCCTATTATAGAAGGAGAAACTGCACATTTTTTTGAAGAAATCAAGGTAATCTTTTACAGAGGTCATTCTCTAATTTCTTTCCCAGCAGGAAAGTTGGAAGTCAGGCCTGTTTAATTCTATTTGGATATCGTTTTAGGAAGAAGAAGAAGATGGTGTTAGTCTGTCCTCTGAGTTAAATGATATCTTAAAAACAGCTGTACAGGCACAATCTTCATTGGAAAACTCGGAATCTGATGTTGAAGAGAATCAAGAAAAATTGGCTCGGGATCTTCGTTTATCAAGTACTCGAGCAGCTTCTATGTATGTTTGTATAATGACTTAAAATTTTAGCCTATTTTCTAATAAAATTTATGTGCCAAGAAATCCTATATTAAATCACTGAGCAGTTGGAGGGAATTAAGCAGAATATTAGTCAAGAATTATTTTGGATACACTTTTATAAGTGTGTTTACAAATTCTTGTTATGGTTCTCATTTTCTTTATTAAATGTTTAAAATTTTTTCCAGCTTATAATAAAGTATAGAATAATAGGATAAACCAAGAGTTTATCTGTTCTATGTTATTAGCTTGTTACTTTCAGACTATTTTATGATAATGGTTCTCAACTCTTTACAAAGCTAACACATGTATACACATGTGTGAGAGAGGGCAGTGTTGGGTGTTCTAAGGAGCTGTCCACTTTGGTGACTGGGTCTTGCCAATTAGGCTGGGGTGGCTAGCCAGCAGGCCCCAGAGATCAGCATGTATGTAATCCCCCCAACTTCAAATTAAAAGAAAAAAAATCTTGGGGCTGGGGGAATCATTCAGTAAAGTGTCTGTTGCATAAGCTATGAGGACCTAAATTCTATACCCAGAGCCCACATAAAAAATCCAATTACACCCCTGGAGGCAAGGGATTGACAGCCATAGTAGTGATCTTATGCTTAAGGGGAACAAGAGAAAGGGCTTATGGAAATGCCACTGGGTCCTTATATGTCATCGGAGAGGAGGACCCAGTGGAGAGTTAGGCGTACACAATAAAGGACTCTCTGGGAATTGGGGGGGAGGCACTGGGGGAAGGGGAGGGGGAGGAAGGGGGAGGGAGGGAACTGGTAAAAAATTTTAAAATGTATAATTAAATTTTTAATAAAAAAAAAAGAAAAAAAAAAGAACTAAGTAAGAATAAAAAAAAAAAATCCAATTACAGTGGTATGTACCTATAATCAAAGAATCAATAGGCAGAAACATGCTGATCTCTGGGGCTTCCAAGGAGCAAACTCAGGTTGCCAGTTTTTCGAGCCTTATCCACTGAGCTATCTTACTGATCCCCACAATAAATACTGAGTCTGAAGCTCAGCCTTCAACTATTCTGATTTAATTGCTTTATAGTAGAATATAGACATGTTCTAAAATTTCCCTAATTGATGTTATTTTGTACCCAGGGCTAGAACCACTGTTAAGGTATAACATAATGAAACATTTGTGCCCACTCAGTAATGTCTTCCTTTCATTAATTTTAGGCCTGAATTACTGGAACAACTTTGGAAAGCTAGAGCTGAGAAAAAGAAACTACGCAAAACATTACGGGAATTTGAAGATGCATTTTATCAACAAAATGGAAGGTTTGTTAAATATCACAAATAGTGGTATCTTTTTTTTTTATTAGCATGTTAACCTTAAAATTTCAGGATTAAGGATTTAGCTCATTGTGAGAATATTTGTCTGTCATGTACAAGGCATTGGGTTCAATCTCCATCACTGCAAAAAAATGCAAGAAAAAAAATTCCTGTATGCTCAAATACCTTCTATTACTAATGGCAAGGAAAAATCTTTTAGATATTTTAAGATTGTCTTCATGAGTCTTGACTGAGTTTCAACAGCTTTTGCTTACTTGTTTTTGTTTGCAGTGCTGGTGTTAAGGATTCAAACATGCTAGGCAAATACTCTGTCATTGTGCTGTATACCCAGTGTACAGTGGCTTCACCCACCGAGCCTTCTCATTGGTACCCTGAAAAGCCTTTTCTATGTGTCTCCTTTTCTTTATAAAAATTTCTTTAAAAAATTCTGGAAGAATTTTTTTTTTAAATTACAATTTGTGGGGCTGGAGAGGTGGCTCAGGGGTTAAGCCTCCGCCTTGCAGGCGGAAGGTCCTGAGTTCGGATCCCAAATCCCACGTATAGACGCTAGGCGGAAGTGGGGGCGGCCTGTGCTTCTGGTCCTGGTAGGGCAGAGCCTGTGAATCCCGGGGCAGAAGGAGGTGGAGGCGTCCATGGTGGTTCCCGAATTCGTCCATGGTTCTACACATACACAGACACACACATACACACAGAGATGCACACACACACGCGCGCGCGTGCACGTGCACATACATACGCACATGCGCACAGTTGAATTAAAAAAAAAAACTTACAATTTGTGATTTGATGTTCTGGTGATTAAACTAAAGTGCTAAACTGCTCTTTGCTTGCAAATTAAGATATTTTAATTCACTTGAGCCACTTTTATCTAAATTAATGAAATGACTCAGGATAGCTCTAACACCTAGATATGTGTTCCTGAAAGATACTGAATTCCCTTTATTATTTTTTTAGGGAGGGTTGGGGGGAACACATAAGTGTGTGGGTATGTATAGAAGCAGGCAGTTCATTGTGTGTCTGGAAGGCCTAAGGGTGATATCAGGAATCATCCTGGATTGCCCTATCTCCTTATTGCTTTGCTCTGGAGTTTCTCAGTCTCTGCCTTCCAGGGCTAGAATTACAAGCTGCTGCCATATCTTTCTAGCATTTTTACGTGGGATTTGGGGAGCTGAAATCAGGTCCTTTTGCTTGTGGAGCAAAGGTTTTATTTAACCCCCAAATCATCTCCAACCCTCCATTTATTTTTCTGCCGAGCTCTGTGTGTGTGTGTGTGTGTGTGTGTGTGTGTGTAAGTAATCGAGGAATATATCAAAAACAAGCCTTTCAGGAATATTGTGTGGGAGGAATGAGAGAAAAATATTAGCCTAATAACCTTTTGTTGGACAGAACAACTTTTTATTTCAACTTATAATTTGTGGATATATTTCACATTAGAACACTTCTGAGTGGTCTCTGGAGTATTATAGATTTTATTATCTCTTTTTAGGAATGCCCAGAAGGAGGATCGTGTTCCAGTGCTTGAGGAATATAAAGAATACAAGAAAATTAAAGCCAAGCTTAGGCTTCTTGAAGTTCTTATCAGCAAACAAGATTCTTCAAAATCCATATAAAATATGTTCCTTGAAAATTCACACCAGTTGTATTGGAGGTATCTTCATGTGTATGTGGCTGGTACTTGAGTTCATTTTGTCAGACATTCTGAGACTCATATGGTTGTGGTGCCACTAAGCAAAGGATGAGAGGGTTAGTAGCTCTCTAGAGAGAGTACGTGATGTTCCATACAAACAGACTCTCCTCTCCACCTTTAACAAACATGCAGTTTCCTTTATTGTTTTGGACTACAGATACATTCTATTAGTAGTAAAAGACTAGATTTTATTCTTTGAACTTCAAGAACTTTGGAAATACAAAGCTTTTTGTGGTTAGGGCTTGGGGATTTTTTTTTTTTTTAATCACTGAAGAAAATTGAGAAGAAAAATCTTCATACGTTGAGTTCTTCGGTTGCCTTTTTCTTACAGAATAACTGAAAAGCCTATAAAAGTGACATATGCAACTGTGTTCTGTGTTTTTCCTAAAAACAAAATCAAACTGAAATTTCAAGTCCTAATATGGAACACCTCTCCTAGTGTGGAACTCCTTTCTGTTAAATTAACCAAAGTGACATCTTTGCAGACAGTATGTTAGCCAAAATATGCAATTCAGTGGTAACACAGTTCTTGAATGAAGAAAACAATGTGTAGACAAAAAAAAAAGCAACTTTGTTTGGTCAGTTGAGAACACATACCACACTATTATTCACGGAACTGAATCGTATCACATGCTGCCTATGGGACTTAAGTTATGGTTTGTTCCTAAGTTACTGTTTGTTTATCAGTGGGCAATGCGGTGATTTCTCTGGATCAGATCCTGTGCTGTTCTCTCCCTTCCCCCTACCTCCAAATAATGTGAGAAAGTAGCCATGTCAGTATGTAGGAATTCTGGTGGTGCTCAGATTTGTGTAATTACTCAAATGGGCCTAAATTGGCAAAGTAACCATTATACCTAAGTAAATCTATTCTTAGCAAGGGCTATACCACTGCAGTTTTACGTGTACATTCAGGGGGTGTATTTTTTTTTTTTTTGTCTCTATTTTAATCAGAAAAGTAGGGATGGAAAAAAGCCCTCTAAAATAATCACCTCTTCCTCAATAACTTGCTGTTTAAAGCAGTCACTTTTAGGATATGTACTGGTATGTCCCTTGTCATTTACTCTTAGCATATCTATTTTGTTTGGCTTTGCATGGCTTTTTTTCAGGTACTCTTGTTAATACAATAGATTTGGGTCAGGCTTAAGCTAAATGTTAATCTTTTTTTTCTTGGTGCTTGTTTGGATAAATGTCTCCACTTTGTGCCCATGTTTTGCATGCAGACTCATGCATGATTTTCTTAACTAGCTAATGTTTAATATTAATAACAATGAAATTTCACAACATCTTTTAATAAGGTGAGGAATGCATGAACCTCAAACTGCTGGCACTATTACATAGAAACCACATGAAGTAGTTTGATAATAAATAGTATTTCTAGTACTTTGCATTTCATTTGTGTGTGCAATGCCTTTGGCTGGGGTGGTGTGGGGGGAATCCAGTGGTAGTGAACATAAGTTGGGGAATTTAAAAAAATTGCTAAATTCAGCCCTGTTTGTATGGTTTCCTTTTGAACAACCAGGTTATTCATAATGTATTCCTACAAAAGTAAAGTTAAAAATGCCAAAAAAGTGTCCTTTGATTTGAATCCATCATGTGGTGTATACCTTTGAGTTAATTTCTTTTGGTCTCCAGACAGGATTGTTACATCTAATTTTATGTGCACTGTATATTTTTATGAATGTTTTATTTTATATACCACATGCAAAAATGTTCATGTGCACTATTTAAATGTTTTAAATAATATATTGAGTACAATATTTTTATAAGTCAGTGACCTGACTGGTTTCATTGAATTAACAGCTGCTTCATATTGTCAGTTATTCAATTTTAGTTTTGGCTGAGAAGAATAGCTAAAATGGCATGGCAGCACTTATGCTGTGTGATAATATAGCATGTCATACATAGTTGCAGTAGGTGGTAGAATTAGGCTGTCTGCAATAGTTTTACTTTGGTACAAATAAAAATTATATCTATATACAAATATAGATATAAATATATATATATACATATATGTCCACCAATATAACTGCATTACTGTGTTTGGCACTTCATTGTACAAACTTTGTAATAAAAGAACTTTAATGTTCTAAGTTATTGTAAATGTATGTTTGTTTTTCCTGTAGGCATTAAAAAAGAAACAGTCAAAGAGATCTCAAATATTTCTTTCCCTTAATGGTCTTAGGTTTTATTTGAGTTACCCTGATCAATGATGATGTTAGGGATACCAGTGTTGCTAACAATTTGGTTGGCCACAGTTCTGGGGAGAGGTCCAGTGATTGCTTTCCTTTCTGGAGAAGCTGCAGAGAAAAATAATTTTTTTTTTAAAGCAGGGTTTTATTATGTAGTCCAAGCTGGCCCTGAATTTACTATGTAACCAAGTACCTTGATCTCCTGATCCTTCTGTCTACCTCCCAAGTGGCATGATTAGTCATCATTTCTTGTTGCAGTTAGTTTTCTTAATACTAACAAAACTGAATAACTTTTATAAGAGCTTGACTAAGGAGGAATTTGGGTAGTTGTGGAAAAAATTTATTAACTGGGTGCAGTGGGTTTTGCCTATTGTCCCAAGTACTCCAGATGCTGAGACCAAAAGTTCCCTTGAACCCAGAATTCAAGCTCAGCCTATACAACATAGTGACAATTTGCCTCAAAAACATACATAAATAAAATTTAATTCCTCTATTCATATTTTTTAAAAATACAGTGAGCATTAAAGTATGAGTTTAATACTGTGGTCAATGATGTTGCTTGAGTAAAGAGAGGATATAGGTACTCTGAAGGGGGTTTATGCATCTAAAGAAAATTAAAAAAAAAAAAAACGGGAAGGAAACTAAAAAAAAAAAAACGGGAAACGGAAATGTTTCTATCTTTTCCTCTTTGATTTATTTTAATTTTTTAACATTTTTTATTATTATTTCCGCTCATACAAACTTAATAGGTAGACCAGTTCCCTCCCCCCTCTTTTTAAAAAATTTTTTTTTATTATTTATTCAAGTGCGTGTATGTGTATGTATGCGTGTGTGCGTGTGTTGAATAGAACCACGGGCAAATTCGGGAACGACCATGGACCGCCTCCACCTCCTTGTTTACTCTGCCTGGGGATTCATAGGATCCGAACTCAGGACCTTCCGCTTGCAAGGCAGAGGCTTAATCCCTGAGCCACCTCTCCAGCCCCCCGTTTCTAAAATACCAGAAACATAATGTCAAATACCATTTAAGATACTACATCTTCATCTTTCAAGTATTATAATACTTCATCTTTCTAACCTTTACTAATCAGAAAGTTGTTAAAGCATCCTCACAATTTCCAAGCATAACTCTTACAGTCCTAATGTACTTATCCTCTCTATTTTATTTTTGAATAGTCTTAAATATTCTGTTTAGAAATCTATATAAATTTTCAGTTTTAAGATATTAGTAAAATTTCTGTATTTAGATGAGTTTGTCCTTTTATACTTGGCTTTTTGTGGAAATCCTTGAATTGTGAAAATTGGGAGCATTTTATGTGAATCATATGTAATGACTTCCCAGAACTTAATTAATACTTCAACCGTCAATCTTTATCTATTTATATAAGAACACAATACACAATGTGTTTGAAACTACCAATAGTTCTAATACATTGAGATTACTCTTTCTCGACCTCTTTTATTTTAACTATTATAGATCTGTCCACAAACTATAAGCAGTATTTTGTAATTTCTTTTCACATTCCTCTTTCTTAATAAAAATTCTATGCATGTGCCCATGTGTATGTGGGAAGTAATAAATGTGCATGGGTGATTGTACAGGGTGTTGTATTCAGCTACACTTAATTCTTTAAAATCATTGTTACTACAGTTGTTTAAAGTGTGTGCCTAGCATTTCCAGGTTTCATTCCTCAGCACCATTAAAAATTAATGAAGTATGTCTGAAACCATGCTTAAGAAATAGTTCTAGGGCTGGAGAGATGGCTCAGGGGTTAGGACTCTGACTCGAAAGCAGAAGATTTTGAGTTTGGATATCAAGTCCCAGGTAGAAACGCCCGGTGGAAGTGGTAGCGGCCTATTTTTCTGGCCCTGGTGGGAAATCCCAGAGCAAGGCAAGAAAGGAGGGAGAAGCAATCCAAGATGATTCCCGAAGTCACCCATCGCCCTCCACAGGGACACACATGCCTCTGATATACACACACACACACACACACACACACTTACACACATATAACTGAGTGAATGAACTTTAAAAAAAAAAAGTTCTATACCTAAATGTTTGAAAACACTATCAGATTCTTACCTTCACTTGTCTCAGTATTGCAAAGCTGAAAGCTTTCTCATCACTTGGTTTAGTTTTAAGCCAACGTAGTGCAATTCCTTCTCAAGCTCCACAGCATATAAGAAGAGTCTAGGAGATAATTTAGAAGTTAGTAGAGATACAAGTCAGTTCTGTAGTAGGCAGTAGGTTACTAGTCTCTTCTGGTGAAATATTTTGAGAAGAATAGTTTTTTGATGAGCTCCTAAAATATGCCTCATATGGCCAATTGTAGCTCTAACATTGTAGACCTGTAGACAATAGTATCTGCCATACTTACCAAACAGTGGTTTCTATCACTTAGATGTACAGTTAAAAACATTTGGTCTCACTTTTTAGCATGTGGAACTATAATTTTGAAATGATGTGGGAAATGGAAAAGGGAGGGCATTCTAGCACAGTAAGGTTCTAGATTCAGGAAATTAATACATGTAGCTAATGTCCTCAGTCCCCGCATGGTGTCCCATAATAGAATAAATGCTTACTCTCGAAATTCTTGTTGAGTGACAGGCTGGTAGTCATCTTGAATTTCTGTAGAGTAATACTTTTTCTCAAGTCTCTCCTTCCACGTTTTCATTTGCCCTGCCCTTCGAATATCCTGTCAATTTAGAAGACAAATGTAGGCTGCAATTTTGAGTTGTTTAGTTTGAATCTGTGGTACACAGATATCACAGGGTTTAGACTTTGAGCCTATTAACTTTAACTTTACTTCACAGCATGATGAATTTAGGTTCCTACATTAGCAAAGTCCCTTCAGAGGAGCTGTTTAGCATAATTAAGAATTATTTTTTAAAAAATAATTTCATTTCACTGTCTTTTGTAACTCTTGTTTCTTCGATTTTTCCCCCTTAATTTGGTCAGTTAATACTATTTTTATGGATCTTTTATTTTTAACAGTACTATTAAATTCAGAGCCACGTACATGTAGAGCAGTACTCCATCCTGAACAACATCCCCAACCACTGTGTATTTCTGTTCTTTAATATAGTACATGTATTTCAAAATGTATCTAATAAATATTCTTTGCTCTCCCAGCAACTTCTTAGTCAAACTTGTACAGACACCAGACTCAACTGAATCCTTTCTAAATATTTACCAGTTAGTCTTGCTTTACAATGCCATGATCCCTAACTGGTTCTAATACTAAACAATTTGTATCCTGCTCCCTTTTGCTGTTTGATCTTGTGAATTGTTCTTACACTTACACACTCACTTCTGTTCACATTGATTTTCCTCAATTTTTTGGGGAGTGGTAAGGAGTATTGCAGAAATTAGGAATAGTTCTAGGAAATGAGAAGGGAGTGCAACCCAGGTATGATTAAAAGCTCTTTAGTAAGTGGGCGTTATGATGCACACTGGTTAATTTCAGCACTCTGGAATTTAAGGCTTGTGGATGAAGAGTTTGACAGCCTGAGCTACATATTAGATTTAGATCCCTTGCACCCTACCTAAAAAGCCAGGTGTGGCAGAATGCATCTGTAATTTCAATACTAGGGAGGCAGAGACAGGAAGATATCTGGGTTTTCTGACCAGCCAATCTAGCCAAATTAGCAAACTCCAAGCTTAGTGAAAAAAAAATGGAGAGACTAAGGAAGACACCTGACCTTGACCTCTAGACTAGCACATATGTGTATGTGCAATGACATATATGCCACTCTAAATGAACAACTTGTTGAGTGTTTTTGAAACTGATAATGCTAGCCATGAGAGTGAATCCCTGTATAAAGTAATGACCTTTCTCATGATACTTGATTTCATTGTCTTTTCCTGTTTGCATGTGTCTCTCTGGTGGTGGTAGGGGTTAATACTTGTATTGCATTGTGTGTGGAGGTTCAAGGTTGATAACCAGGAATCTTTATTCCACCTTATTCTTTTTAAGACAGGGTCTGTAATCAATCCCAGAGCTCATTTGATAGGGCTAAGCTCTCCAACTTGCTTTAGGAGTCTAGAACAGAGGCTGCTACAGCAACCCAATGTTTTACTGGGGATCCAAACAATCCCTCACTGTTTTTCTGATAGGTAAGATAATAAATTCCACTGGCCAGTTAAGCTTGTTATGTAATGTCTCTCTTTAAAGTACTATATATGAAGTAGGAAAGGATGAATTTTGACATGCTACTCTATTAATGTATTTAAAATGGAAGACCCTAGAACTATTTCTGAATGATCAAACTGATTATAATGTGGGCACATTAGTATATGGGCTTCACTAATTTTGTGTGTGTGTGTGTGTGTGTCTGTGAATCAGAGGGCACTGTGTATGCCTGTGGAGGCCCAAGGGTGATTTTGGGAATCACCCTGGATTGTTCTATCTCATTTTTGCTTTGCTCTGGGATTTCCCAGACTCTGCCTCCCAGAGCCAGAAGTACAAATCACTGTCATTTCCACCTTTTTATGTGGGATCAAGGATCAGAACTAGGACCTTCTGCTTGTGAGACAGAGGCTTAACTCCTGAGTGATCTCACCAGCTCAAGCTTGATTAATTTTTTAAAAACTATCTGGGCCATCCCATTTACAGAAAATGGTGCCTTTCTACATGGGAGACTAGGAACTTGGTAAGTAGCCTAGATCTATACATTCTGTGTCTCTGATTGTTTCTTCCCTGCAAAAGTAGTACTACTTTGCATTTGTCTCTGAATTACCTCAGTGAGTAATGGTCCTCTGCTAGCTCTGAAAACATTCTCTGTACTGACCCCTGCATCTTAAACTACCTGTGTGCTTTTCTGACTGATCATACCTGATAAATACATTGTAGGTTAGAGTTACAGAGAAATAGACCCTTTAGATGGCCTGCTTCCATCAAGGGACACAACTGGCTTAAGAATTTGAGACTACCATTTGGCCATTTGGAATTCCTTATACTACAAAAACCAGCAAGAGAAAAGAGTGGTTACTTAACTGAAGTGATTGATTGCAATTACCAAGAACAACTGAGTTGCTGTTATAAAAGTGGCAGACAGAGGGCCTCTCATTAAACGCATGAGGACCACTGAGAATTCTGATTCTGATTCTAACAAGTCAGTTAAAACAATATCTGCTCTGCTTATATTCTCTTTAGCTCTTTTTCTCCTCTTCCCTCCCCCTCTTCCTCCACATGCCTGTACAAAATTCACAAAACACATAGGATGACCTGTTCTTTCACTTCACTTTATTCTGTTTAAAAGAGGGTCTCTCACTGAACGTAGACTTATCAGTTTTGTTTTTTTTTTGGTCAGGCTAGCAGTTAGCAGGAGTGATCATCTAGTATCTATTCCTCTCCAGTGCTAGGTTCATAGGTGTGCACACCCACACCTGGCATTTTATGTGGGTGCTAAACTCAGGTCCTGATTCTTGTGCAGCACACTTTCCCATCCACGTTCACTTTATTCAAGTTTGGGATCTTGACATTATACAAAGGGGATGGGTAGTAGAAGGAAATCATTAGCTATAATTATGTATTACAGAAACAAGGTTGGACAGTTTTGTATATTTTCTTTGCTTGTTACATGTGTATTTGCATTCTCTGGTTCTTTTGAGACAGGGTCTCATGTAGCTCAGGCTCCTGATCTATCTCCCAAGGGCTGTGTTACCACCAAGCCCAGCTCTTTTTCTTCTCAACTAAGAATGATGGTAGTCAATTTTGTAGTTTAAAATTTTTAAGTATTCTTACGGAATCATGATTCAATTAGGAGAGGTTTTAGCATTATCCCGTGATGGATACAATTACTGCCTTAGTCTCCCAAATGCTGAGATTACACATACCTGGCTCCTTCATTTGATTTAACCCTCTGTCTAATTTATTTTGACATATATTGGGTATTCTGATATCTTTTGTTTGCCAGTTATACTCATGCTTGGTGTTTAACATTTCTGATTCACTGTAAGGGTATTTTAAGATAAAACAAAGAGACTGAGTTTATTTTGTAATTCAATCTGAAAATATTTTCAGACAAAGTAAGTGTATTTACATGTTTTGCTTTATTAGCTATATCTGTTGCAGTGTATCCTATTGTTTTGTTACAATTACCATGTTTCTTTTTTGTTCGCTATCATTTTGATTTTTGTTCTGGCAGCTTGGTTTTGTTTTGTTTTGCAGTGCTGGGCATTAAATCTAAGGCCTCAAACATGTTAGGCAATGCTTTACAACAGAGCCATGTTGCAAGTCTGTGTGACTTGACTTGTCTTTGTTCAGGTATTTTATTTCTATAACCTTAGTTTTCTCTTTCTGCTTCCCTCTTATGATCAGCCAGGAAACTAATGAATTTCTTACTCTTTTTTCTCTCCTCTGCTACTCAGTTATATCTAATATTATCATTTTTTTATTCTTTATATCTGAGAAATGGTTGTCCAGGCAGTTTTCAAACTCCTTATCTTCCTACCTTTACCTCTCAAGTGTGGAGATTAGGGTATGCATTACCACACCCTGTCAATCCTGAGTTTATTTCTTATATGCAAAAGATTTCTTATATAACCTCCTAACTGTTCAGAATCAGAAAGATGAGGTTGACAGGTAATCACCATCTAATCTTTGGTGTCCTATCTATTTGAGTTCACTAGTGTCCCAGCAATACACTTACAGAAAATCATGTAACCCAGTCCTGGAGTATGCATCATTGTCATTATAATCCTACTTACACTGTGATGGTTCTGCAGCATTCCTTTACTTTCATGACTGTGACAGTTTGAAGAACACTACCCATTTATTTTATAGAGGGCCATTCAAATTAGTGTTTTTTTTTTAATTTTTAAAATTATTTATTTATTCAATTGTGCGTGTATGTGCGCATGCATGCGTGTGTGTGTGTGTGTGTGTGTGTGTGTGTAGAACCACGGACAAAGTCAGGAACCACCATGGACCGCCTCCACCTCCTCCTTGTTTACTCTGCCCCAGGATTCACAGGCTCCACCCTACCAGGACCAGAAACGCAGGCCGCCCCCTCTTCTGCCCGGCATCTAGGATCCGAACTCAGGACCTTCTGCCTGTAAGGCAGAGGCTTAACCCCTGAGCCACCTCTCCAGCCCCAGTGGTGTTTTTTTTTAAGGCGGGGTTCTCATTCAGCAGCCCAGGTTGACTTCAAACTTACATTAAGCCACCTCTTTTAGCCTCCCAAGTGCTGGGATAACAGATGAAAGCCACCATACCTGGTCCTGCACTCAGTGTTATGTGAAGTTTTATCAATTAGATTCTAGTTATCTCTGTTTGACAGGAATGTTCACATTAAGAGTCCTAATTTCATGGCATTCTATTAAGTGACTCACGATTTAAATTTGTTCCAGTACTATTGATCGTGACTTTGATTGTTTAAGGTGGTACGAATTTGTTTTCACCTTAACATTACTGCTTTTGTATTTGTAATTACTATGTAGTAAAGTGTACAAATGTCTCATCAGACTTCGATTAACTTGTCTGGTCAGATCAGTATGAACTCATTAAATCTTATTTTATTGAATGGATTATAAATTAATATTTATCATAGTGCTCATACTTGCTTTGCAATTCAGGGATCTGAGTTTGATCCCCAGAACCCATGTCTAAGTACCCAATGTGGTTGTGCATGCTTGTAATCCCAGTGCTGAGGTGTTGGAGACAAGAGAGTCCCTGGGCCCAGTCTAGTCTAACTGGTGAGCTTTTAGGCCAGTGAGAAAGACCCTGTCTCAAAGAAGATGAACAGCCTTCCCCAGAATGACAACTAAGGTTCTCCTCTCCTCCATGTGTGATACGTATGTATACATAGACATGCATGTGTATTTGCATACGTAAACACACATACATAAACATGAACATATAGACTCAAATACATAAAAATGTATTCCCAGGTTTATAAAAAATGATTCTCTGAACCTTTCAACAGATCTGCATTATTCTTTGGACAGTTTTACTATATGCCTCAATAAGATAGTCCAGACCCATCTGGACTTATTCCTGCCCAGTTGTGTGGGTCAAAAGGGTTCATTTTGGGTTCTCTGTTGTAGTGGGAGGTGGGGATCAGGCCTCTGAGGCAGTTTAAGTGGCCCTTCCTTGGGTAGACCCACTGATAAAGACATTTCCCTTAGAAGAATAGAAGCTAAGATTTAAGTATTAGTGTAGTCATTAGCACTAACTAGGATGCTGTTTCCTCTAGTGCTCTTGGCAAAGTTAGAAAACACATGGACATACATTGACTTCAACAATTCTAGTTCAACAGCACAAAATACTCATTTTAATTTTTAGTCTTTCCATTTTTGATGAGTCCTTCACAGGACAGCAAGACACTTAACACTTGTTTGCTTATTCATCTCCCAACCCTACTTATTTTCCAAGTCATTCATTCATTCATTACTTATTTTATGTGTGCACTTGTATGTGTCTGTGTATCAGAGGGCACTGTGTGTCCCTGTGAAAAATCAGGAGTGACTTGGGAATCATCCTGGATTGCTATTACCTCCTTTTTGCTTTTCTCTGGGATTTCCCAGACTCTACCCTCCAGGGCTGAGAAGTGCAGGCCACCACCATTTCTGCCTGGCGTTTTTAAAATGTGAGACTTGGGATCCAAACTCAGGACCATCTACTTGCGAGGCATTGTCTTAACCTCTGAGCCATCCCTCTGGCCCTTATTTTTCTTTTCAGTGGTAAGGAAGTAATCACAAACAGCAGTGATCTATCTCTTCTGAACTAAGTGGTAGGGACATCTTAATTCCTTAAGTTTACATTTGTTGAATACATTGTTTTAAAAAGAGTCACATGTAACCCAGTTTGGCCTGAACTGACTGTGTAACTGAAGACATTTTGTACTTCTATTTTTCCTGCCTTCCCCAAAGCTGGTATTTTGTGATGCTGGAGGTTGAATTCAGAGCTTTATGCATGCTGGGGAAGCAGTCTACTAACTGAGCAACATCCACAGCTCATTACATTAATAACTCATTACATTAATAATGCAAGAGCAAAATCATGTGAGTGAACACTTCCACAGTGAGTATATACCATAGAGAATTGGTTAATCTGCTGCTAGAAGAGAGGAAGCTTCTGGGAGCCAAATGCTTTGTCCTAGATGGGAAGGATCTTGAATTTGGGAGATGAAGTTGTAGGGGTGACAACTAGTGCTCTATATAAAGAAAATATTTCTATTATTAGAACTTTTGTATAAGCAGATTTCTAGTAAAGTTATCTCACTTGTATTCATGAAAATAACTTAAAATCTTACACTTTCATCAAAGCCTTCTCTTCTGGCTTGTTCAACCAACTCTTCATTGGTTTGAGTACTGGAAATGTAAAATTAAAAAATAGAAAGTGAGGAGAATGCCACCATAAATACAGTCAGAGCTATAGTGATGTTTTGACTTGTACTTTAGTTCTTTCTGATGCCAAATGCTGATTACTTAGAAAATGTAATCATTTATATATTCTGCTTTTATCTGTAGAAGAAAGTTTGCATTTTTGTTACTAATCTTTTATAAATATAAGCATTATATTAAGTACAAGTATATAAATATCATAAAATATTATTTTGATGGCTAAATGAGTTATGCACTAAATGTAGACTAGTGTGCTTTATATCTCTGCAGTGATACTATTAGCTCCCTGTCTAAGCTTTCTTTGAGTAGCATGACAAGCATTATATTTTATTTACTTTTAGTTATGTCAGGGATTGAACCCAGGCCCTCACATGTACTTGGCTCTGAGGCTACTGAGCTCCACGTCAGCCCTACATTTAGTTTTAAAATTATTTTAGAGTTATTTGACAGCCTCAGAAATTTGGAGACCTATTGGATGTGCTAATGATGTGTTTAGAATCACCACATTGGATGGTGATGGGTTTGTAAAACCTTAACTCTCTTGTTGTTTCCTTTATATAATACAGATCTTCCTGACTTCCAGCTTATGATTATCATTTCTGGCTTATAATGATGCCAAAGGAAAAACGTGCTTCCTAGAGTAGAAAGATGTGTTAAGTTATGTTCTGGCTGCTATGCGGCAGCAGGGAGCTACAGCTTCCCATTAGTCTACAGTGGGGGCCAGGACTCCTGCAGTCTGCAGTCAGAACAGTCAGTCCTAGACAATTTGCTACACTGACTGGTTTTTGGATACTGGACACCAGCAAAATATATTATATTGTATTATATCATATCATATATCATATCATATCAGCACTTAATTATCAAATAGGCTTCATGTTAGCCAATTTTGCTTTACCATAAATAAATGTGGTGAGCAGGTTAAACTATGATGTTTGATAAGTTAGGTGAAACTAAACATTGACATTTGCACTTACACTGTTTTTAACTTTTACAGGTGTACAGGTACGCAAGCCTGTGTTAAGTTGAAGAACGTCTATATATAACTTTTAAAATAGTAAATTAAAAATCTTAAAGTCATCTTACATTTTCTTGTCTTCATTTTGAACTTTCTTCAGTCTGAGTTTCTCAAGAACATTATGGTAACTCTGGGTGTAATTCAAGAGAGTTTGAGAATTCATCAAAATCATTGCCTACATTATTAATACTTAACCAAGGTAAAGGAAATATGGAGTGCTTGGCTCTGGGGATTGCTGACCCTAAACTTCCTAAAGAAATGTACAGGAAAGTACTGTGAACATTCTTTCACCCTGCTGTACTTTTCAGCCTTGTGAAAAGGCAAAAGAGTAATCTTGGAGGCATCACACTTGAACAGTCCTAATAAATATCAACATAGACTGCATTAAGGATGTTAATACTTATAATGCAAAAGCCAACACCATGCTTAAAATACAAAGGATAAAAAGACTACCATAAGCGCATTGTGGAAAGTCACCAGTTTTCCTTTTACAGATAAGGAAGACAAGTTCTTTTTAAAAATATTTGAGGGAGCACAACTTTTAGAAATCAGTTCTCACCTTCACCATGTGGGCTCTGGGGGGTTGAATTTAGATTCAATACCACAGCTATTAGCACCTTTGAAGTGTTCTAGAGTGTGCAAAGCTGGTGGGAGAAGTGAGGCTGCTACATGCATGGCAGCTATGACTCAAAAGTATCATAGCTGGATGCCCAGAGTACAGGGCACTGTCAAAGAGAAAAGAGCGAGAGAACTGTTGAGTGTCTTAGGGGAGAGACATGGCAGAGGAGAGGGAACCAGTGTGGTACATATGACAGAGTCAGAGGAGCAGCCAGATATAGTAGTGCACACCTGTAATCCCCATAGTTTGGAGGGAGGAGGATTACAGGTAATCCTGGTCTACACAGGGAGTTCCAGCCTGAACTGCACAGCGAGACCATGTCTAAAAAGGCCCAAAACAAACAGGTTACTTGGGACATACAATGTAATAAGTAAAGAAAAAAAAAGACACTGCAGCTAAATAAGAAAAGGTGCAATGGTACTGTAGTGTGTGAGGGGTACTTGAACTACTAGAGAAGTCAGCTAGGTTCAGACCTAGAACTGCTAAGAAACCACATCTAATCTAAAAGCCCTAATCTAATGGTGGCAGTGAGAATTCAGAGTCCTTAGGATTCCATGATTGTGGACAAACTGCATCTAGAGAGATTACACTTAGGCCCTGACAGCACACTCTGTGAGTGCCTAGGCAATAAAGATGCATTTTAATTGTTCACTTTTGTGCACACGTGTTATGTATGAGTTGAGGCACATGGCGCCTATGTGGAGGTTAGAGTTAGTTCTCTCCTTCCATCATGTGAGCTCTGGGAATCAGACTTGAGTAGTTAAGTGCCTTCACTTTCTAAGTCATCTCAATGGGCCAAATATCCTTGAGTTCAAGACCAGCTTGAGATACATGAAACCCTGTTTTGAAGAGAGGAGGGAGAGACAGAGACACTTGAGGCCTAATTTGAAGACTTAGGTGTTTTTGACCTATAAAATTCTGAACAATAAATTTAGTCCTAGAGGCCTACAAGACATCAAGTGAAGGCACTTGTGCGCAAAACTGGTGTCTTCCATTTGATCCCAAGTAACATGGTGGAAGGAGAGAACTGACTTCTGAAAGTTGTCCTCTGATCTCCACCTGTGTGTTCTGTCTCTCTCTAAAGTAAATAATTAAAAATAAATTTAATCTTAGAATTATACCGAGGAAAAGAATTTTATTTACCTGTTTTATTATTTTGCCGAGTTCAAAATCTGGTCTTCTGCCTATTGAATAATCAGCTTTTACTTCGGAATAGGTATCATTAATTATCGCCAAGAACATGTTCTGGGGGGAGATAATTATTTCAATAAAAATTACTTTAAGTGTGTAGTTGGGTGGTAGCTTTGTGGTAGAGTGCTTACCTAGATTGCTCAGTGTCCTGGATTTGATCCTTAGCACCCTGTATCTCCTTCCTCTACCCCCCCCACACACACTTTAAACCTGGGTGTGGCGTTGAGATGGCTCAGTAGGTGAATGAATTTGTGTTCAAGCCTAACAGCCTGAGTTCACTCCTTGGTATCCACAAGGCAGGTGGAGACCAATTCCTGAAAGTCCCCCCATTCAGGCTCTTACACTTTCACTGCACCCTCTTCCTTAAGTCTTGGGATACCAGATATCTTCATTGGCCTCTGCAAACGCACCCACGTAACCCTCCCCACACACACACATGTTAATGCCTTATAAAATGCTTGAATTTGTAGAATTCAATTTAAATTTCAAAAGTAGCTCATATTAAGGCAGGATTAGAACAGCTATGCTGCAAAGGTCTCTAAAGGTCTTTGAAAGTTTTTAAAATTCCCTAAAGCCATTCCCCACTGCTGGGTTCACCTGAAGGAACACCCCTGCTGAGGAATTGATTCCAATCTTCCCAGAGGTAAGATGGCCAACTTCCCTATGAAAGGATTGTGGAGATGAGCTCTCCATATCCAACAAACAACTCGATCTGTAGCCCACGTGGGAGTTGCCTAGGTGTATAAATATGTCTGACTCTGGCATCCATCTTTGGTGCCCTAGCCCCTCAGGGCACTGGGAATGCCATGAGTTCTTTTCCAGCTGCCTACTTGTGCATTCCGTACCTGGGATCCATGAGTTCTCCCGGGCACTGGCTCCTTCTAGCTCCATGCTTCTCGAATTCCATGAGTTCTCCAGTGCGCCCTGGCCCCTCATGGCCTCCGAGTGCCATGAGTTCTTTCTAGCTCCTTGTTTCTTGTGGATTCATGCCTAGAGTCTATGAGTTCTCCGGTGCACTTGCTCTTCATGGTGCCGTTTCTAGCTGCCTGCCTTTCATGGATTCCACGCCTGGAGTCCATGAGTTCCAGCCTTTCTCTCCTCTAATAAACTCTACCTTAATCCTCTACACTGCTCTGGTTTCAGTCTTTGACTCTGGAACGCAAGAACCCTGCAACATTGGGACAGTTGCTCCTGTAACATTTGGCCCCTGAACAGAGATCCTGTAACAATATGTTTAATGGTAAGTGGTTATGTAGAGTGTTTTCATGTATGAAATGGAAAGTAAATAGTCTGTGGATGTGAACACATATATTTAGGGTAAATGAGGTAAACAGAATGTAAAATGTTACATATAAACTTGTTACTAATAGACATACATTAGTTTATCAATGTTACATATCAAAAGGAACCTGATTATATGCTCTTTGGGATGCCTTTGTTTTTTCAGATTTGTGGAGCCTATTCTTTTTTTTTTTTTTTTTGGTTTTTTGTTTTGTTTTAATGTGGGACCTGGGATCCGAACTCAGAACCTTCTGCTTGTGAGACAGAGTCACAACCCCTGAGCCATCTCTCCAGGCCCTTGTGGAGCCTATTCTTAACCCAATCATAGTACAGCTCTAATTATCCTGAGAACTCCTGGCCATCATCAAGGATAGCCTTTTTTTAAAAAAAAATTGATTTAATTTTATAGTAGTTTTGTAAAGGGAAACAAATTTAAATCATTCTCACTCCATATTAATCTCACCTCCCTTTTTCCCCATAAAAGCCTTCTTTCCAATCTCTCTCTTGCCTGCATGTGTGGCCCACTGATTTTTATCTGGGTTGCTTTTTTATCTGAGTATACCGGTGACTTTGCTGGGTGTGTCACTGGAGGAAAGGAGATAGCTGTTGAGTTATGACAAAAGTGTTTGAATGGACTGGGAGGACAAAGTTCCTAGAAGCCCACATAGGCATTATGGGCACAACAGAGACCCATCTGAGTCTAGAAATCATCACGGGGGAGCTTTCAGACCGAAGGGTCCAAAGCTTTTGCAATATGGCTGAATTCATATCTTTGGTGTCCTAGTCTGAAGTGACTGTGGATAGACAAGTCATTTGGATTAGCACACTTATGGCTGAATACAATAATGTGAGCATATCTTCTATTGAAAAATTTGTAAACAGTAGTTACTGGACTAGAGAACCTGGAATCCATACTATTCTTATGTCAAGTAATCTGCTAGATAAACATCATACCACAATTTCTTCTAAATAGTTTCATTGTTCTGAGAAAATAAGCAAAAAGAAAAAAAGGTGAAGGTCATTCTTACCAGCAGGACAAAGAACACAAAAAAGATGAAAGTGATGAAGTAAATAGGTCCCAAGATCCAGTTGGCTTGCTGGATGCCAGCAAAATTAAAGTCTCCGAGAACAATTCGAAATTGTGCAAATCTGAGAAGGAAAAAGGACATTATAAATCATTGCACCCTTTCTTGTATACATGTGCCATGCTGGGGTTCCTAATGTCTCCTGCGGCATGTGGCATTTACTCATTTTTTTTCTTTCAGTGCTAGAGATCAATCCTAGGGCCTCACACAGGCTGGACAAGTTCTATACTGAGCTACAATCTAGCTTCTCCTCTGTGGCCTCAATAGTGCTATCACAGAGTTCTAGAAAGCAGATTTGACAGTTTGGAATGGTGGCATACACCTGCAATTTCAGCACTTGGGAGGTAGGAGGATCAGGACTTCAGGACTACCCACCACATCTGGCTTTATAAAACTATTTTTAAAATACATTTTCAGCAAAGGGCCATCAAGTTAACAGAAAAACCAAAGATTCTTAAGAGCTCCCCCTATCCTTCAAGAAATCACTTAAAATTTCTTTCATTAGAGAATAAACACTGCAGAAACATGGAAACTAATTTCTATTATCATAAATATTCTCATTTTCAGTGAAGAATTATTTTTCTGTTTTGATCTAATAATTAAAAAATAGATGCCACCGTCCATGGGATTCTCCAGTGCCAAACCTTGCTTTGAGTATGAAAGATGTGGAAATACACAACCAAGTTTTAATTAATCAAGGCTTATATTACTGTTCATTATAGGGTTTTTTTTCTTTTTATAAAGAACTTACATGGAATTTTGGAAAGTGGAAAAGTCATCAACCTGTGATCCAAAAATGAGAAATCCTAATTGGGCATAAGCAAAGAATATAATAAAAAACATGATGGCAAATCCCACTATGTCTTTCATACAGCGGGATAAAGTTGATGACAGCTGAGACATTGTTTTATTGAAGCTTATGAACTTGAATATCTGGAAAAGATCAAAGAATATTAAAGATTAAAGTAAGTTAATTTCAGAAGATTTCTTCAAATTAAAGGAGGCAGTGTTATTTCAGGGTGTTTGAAGATTTGTCATTAGCCATTACAAGGACAAATCACTTTAAAAATCATGTAATAGGGAGCAGAGAGACATCTCAGCAGATAAGGCACCTATTCTCAAACCTAGAGACCTGAGTTCAATCCCCAGAAACCCTCATGGTGGAAAGTTGTCCTCTGACTTCCATCCATGTTTCTGAATTCTCTCACTTTCTCCCTTCCTCCCTCTCAAATAATTTTTTAAAATATTTTTATTTATTATTTATTCAATTGTGTGTGTATGCATGTGTGCACATGTGTATGTATGTGCGTGTATGTATGTGTGTGTGCAGAACCACGGATGAATTCGGGAACCACCATGGACGCCTCCACCTCCTCCTTGTTTACTCTGTCCCGGGATTCCGCCCCCGCTTCTGCCCGGCATCTATATGTGGGGTCTAGGATCCGAACTCAGGACCTTCCACCTACAAGGCAGAGACTTAACTCCTGAGCCACCTCTCCAGCCCCTCAAATTTTCTAAATCTCTTAATAGTTGAGAAAAATGTTCTCCCCACAAACTAATCATATTTCTAACACCCTGTTGCATTATTATATTGTATAATATAATGAAATATAAATACCTTTATCCATGCAAAGAAGATAGTAACAGCAATTATGTCATTATAATAAGTTTGCCAGTATGCAAGAAGGTAGAAGTCTGGATATTCTTCAGTATTTTCCAGCAGTTGCTCAAGCATAAAAATATTTTGTATAGTACAATATATATAGAAGGAAACAGTCATAAAACACAGCTAAAAGGGAAAATAAGAAAGGTAAAATTGCAGATTAAGGAAAATAAGGGTAAAATTGCAGATTACTATCTCTACATTTTTGCAGCCTTTGAAGAAACACATAAAAAAAAGCAGCTATCCCAAGTTTAATAAAAAGGGAGAGAATGATTGGACATAGGCTTTTGTATACATGGACATCAACTTATAGAAACTTCCAGTAGCAAAATTCTTATAGAAGAGAGTATCAGTGCCTTGGGCATCCTAATGTGCCTGCTTCTTTTGAATCATCAAGTACAAGTGTGTAAAATGATTATGGCACTGACTATAAGGCATAAGGGTTCCCGTCCACATCATGCCTAAAAGCTTAATGTTTTCTTTATATCAAATGAGTAATGTGGTGACTTCATAACAAGGTTTGTCGGAAGCATATGTCACACAAAAACATGAAGACTCAATCATCACATTCACAAACTGGAAAAGGATCTACCACATGATACTAGAAGGAAGAGCTCACAATTACAATAAATAAACCTTTTCAGAAAGTCTTAACAATTTCAAAAGAGGATTTTAAATTCATGTTAACTCAGGCATCAGGGCTTCATTACAGTTATGAAATTTTTCCTTTGCCTTTCCTCATCAGAAATGCTTTGGTAGATTAACACATTGAGTACTCTGCCCTTTGTTAGACTAAAATATCAGAGAGGTAGATGGGACACTTTTAACTCTGAGAAACTTTCAATCCAGTTTTAGAAAGTGAGGCTTAACTACTGGATTGTTACAAAAAGCCAATAAGGATGAAAGTTCCTAAATCCAAGCTGGACACTGCCCCACCCTTTCTGCATCTCTGATTATTTTACTTCGTTCCAGCTCCAGGTCTAGTAGTCTCAGTGCTTCCTTCAGGACTGTTGCTGGAATCACAGCTGCGCTGTGTTCCTGCAAGGTGCTCTTGGTGAGAGCCTCCTCTTCACTTTCAGTCCTTGCCTTTTGCCTATTCTTTCCCAATTTAGTGTGGGAAGAAAAACAGATTAGGCAACATCAAACTACTTTTGTGTGTGTGTGGAGGTCAAAGGTCAACTTTGGGGAGTTGATTTTCTTCTTTTGCCTTGTGGTTTCCAGAGATCAAATTCAAGTCACCATTGCTTGACAGCAAGTGCTTTTATTCTCTTCAACCATCTTTCCAGCTCCAAAGAGTACATTTCAGAGAAAGTTGTTCAAAAAGCTACGTAATTGGTCAAAGAAGGTTTATTTATTGCTTGCTTGCCACCCTCCCATCATCCCCAGGAGGTGGGTCTCACTGTTGTTCAAGCTACCCTTGAACTTCTAGAGCCTCTTACCTGAGGCTCCCAAGTATCTGGACTACAAGTGTTCAGCATTAAGTCCCACAGAAGTACATTTTTTTTTTCAGTGAAGACAGGGAAACCTACTGTACAAATTAAGCCATAATATTTATGGAGTCACTTACTAGGTTTTTACTGATTCTTCTAAGGACCAAATTAGGGGGAAAATTTTTTTCTCTTTGGGGGGCAAATTAGTATACACTATGACATGTATGTAGCTTTGAGGATAAATCTTGAATAAATTGAACATTTTGTATTTACACATTCCTCATTAGGAAGGTCAGATGGGACCCTTTAATACATACTCACCATCAAAAGCAACAATTCTAGCCAGTTCCAAATGCTTTTGAAATAGGCAAACTTAAATTCAAGCATCTTTTTTATTTCTTGTGTCGTAAAGACAAAAAGAAAAATACAAAATATGATTTCGCAGGAAGCAATAAAATAATCATAGTAGCTAACATATCTGAGGAGCTTCACAGAGTAAAACTGCCACGAAGTAAGTATTCCTCCAGTTGCAGGGAATTCTGCTACCAATCTAGAAAATTAAGTTCATGAAAGATTTACGTATTTATACATCTTAAGTGTCTTAATTTTAGTGCCTAAATACTATAAACTTTCTATTCAGCAATAGCATATGCTTTGATAATTTATTTTATGCAAAAACATGCTTCCTTTGAGTCACAACTTCAATCTAAAACCTTTCTAGGTTTGCAGTGGCTTTTGCAGTGGCTTCCTCATGCCCCACACGTGGTAGCCACACCTAGAAGTTTGCTAAGAGAGCCTTGGTTGTCTGGCTAACAACTTATCTCAGGGCATCTTGGCCTCTGTAGCCCTTAGATCAGTGCTTCTAGAAGAATGTGCTTGAGGAACATCCTATGGTCTAGCTCTACTCTAGCCTTTTGCGACCATTTTATTATATGCTCCTGATACCACCCTGCACCAGCTCTATTTCATAGGCATAGCAGTTGTCAATGGGGAACTGAGTCTCAGTGACTTAAAGGAGAACCACTTGGTGCTAATTTCCTTCTGTTCTTCAAACCTTTGTGTGTCTGATGCAAATCGTTGTTCTTAATGACAAAGTCAATGAATTTCATGGTGTGACCTATGAACTTATGCAGTTTTGATGGATTCCACTTTAGGCATCCTGCATTGCTCAGTACATCAAGGAAGAATGATGACTTGGGCCACACAAACAGCATTCTTGTTGAATTTAACTTAATAGCTGTAACAGTAACTCTTAACTATTACTGTGAGAGAACACCCAAAATCAAGAAACTTAAGGGAGAAAGGGAGGTTTATTCAGCTTACGGTTCCAGAGGGGAGCTACATTCTCTCAAAGCAGAGGCGGCATGGCTGACTGGCCAAAGCTGGAAGAGGCTAAGTCACTGCAGACATCTTGGAAGCTGAGAGCTGCAGACTACTTGCAGCAAAGGCAGACTTCTCCTGGAGGTAGGGTGGGACTAATCCACCTCAAGACCCATCCCTTGTGACTGCCTTCCTCCAGCAAAGCTCCTCTTCTCAAGGTGCTATGACCTTGCCAAACACATGAGACTGTGGGGGCACACATTTCAAACCATGACATTCCCCCACATGGCCCCTGTTGCAGTTTGCCTGCATTGTTGCTGATAAATGACCATCACACAGCTTAAGGGAACAAGGAGTTTACTTTCTTACGATAGTCCGGTTACAGTTCATAGTCCAGCTTGACAGGAGAGCACACACCAACACCAGGGCCAAGGGAACTGGCCACCATAACGGCTGAGAGATGGACAATCCTTACTTGCCAGACCAGCATGTCTGGCCAAGTATACAGAAGGATACCAACTCTCTCAACCAGCTCTCTCTGATTTATCGAGGGCCTAATCCCACCCACCATGGGCTGGGTCTTCCCCAGCAGCTAGACAATCTCCTTCAGGTTTGCTCTGGGTTTAACTCAACCATCAACTCTCTACAACTGTGCCCAGAGCTCAAACCCTCAAGAGTCAAGTTGACACCTGTTCTTAACTATGACAGCCCCCACAGGCTCATTGCCATCTCATTATGCAAACTATACTCAGTCCAATTTTAAAAGTCTTCATAGACTACATCGGTAGTCTCAACACAGTCCAAAAGTCCAAAGCCTCTAGTAAAATCAAAATACAAGTTACATACTTCCAACATACAATGGCACAGAATAAACATTCCCATTCCAAAAGGAAGGAATGGGGGCATAACCAGGAAAGATTGGTCCATAAAAAGACCAAAAACCAGCAGGACAAACCTCTAATCTTGTAGCTCCAAGTCCAACAGGTGGTGAGCCTCTTGTTGAAATCATCTCAGTTACAAAGGGCTTTGATTCCAGAGGGGAGCTACATTCTCCCCTCCAATACAGCTGCTCATAGAATACATAGCTCTCTTGAGCTGACTCCTCCCAGGGTATACAGCTCTCCTTGGCAGGTGTCCCACGCTGTCTCTGCATTTCTAACATCTTTACTTCTCAATGGCAAACCAGGCTTTAATTTCACAGCACAAACTGCCCTTTTGGGCCTCTAAACTGCAGGCTTCTTGCCTCATGATGCCTGGATTCTGCCAATTTTTGAAATCTTGGAGGACAACTCCACGATCTCCTCTCTCTCGCATCACTGATGGCTCTAAAACCAGAACCATGTGGACGACTTTGCCAGGACTGGCCTCCTTGAATCACAGCTGATTCTGCTTCTGTATATTGACCATCTCTTTCACTCCTGGGCAGTTGCTTTGTAAGAGAAACCAGTTCTTGTTTTGGAACTCCACCCTTTAGCTCCAGTCTTCTGAAAGATTTGCATTTTTGTGAGTGGGAGCCTTCCCTACAGATCTTGCCCTCAAACTAGGGCCTCTCCTATTATTCAAATTGAGAGCAGGCTTTGATTTACAAATGGAGCTAATCTCTTTAACAGCCATTTTGTTCTCTGCTTCTTCCTGGTTCAACTCTTTTAAATTTGGCATTGTAACTTTCATCATCAGTTTTTGCTTCTTCCTGCCTGATTCTTTGCTCTTTTTCATAACTCTGAAGACAACTAAAAAGTAGCCATATCACATTGTCAAGATTATATTGCTTTGAAATTTCCTCCGCCAAGTACTCCAGCTTAACTTCAGACAAGCTTTCAGGACAAGGGCAAAACTTCACTAAACTCTCGGCCAACACATGGCTCCATATGTCACTCGTCCAGTTGCAAACACAGTCTCTGTTCCCCTCTGGACCATTACAAGCTGGGCTTCCATTGCCTGCATCTCTCACAGCTCTCATGAGAAAGGCCCATTTGGCCCCCTCGCCAAGATGCAAAGACTTTCCTAGCACAAAGTCCCAAAGTTCTCTATATTTCTCCCAACAAATAGTTCTAAAGGCACACTAGCCATATCACAGCATTAGCCATACTGCTAGGTAGCAACTTCTCTCAGCTTCACAAGCAACTTCAGCTGGTACCAGCTGTTCTTAATCTCACAGCAATACCCCACAACCCGGTACCAATTTCTGTAACAGTTAGTCTTAACTATTGCTGTGAGAGAACACCCAAAATCAAGAAACTTAAGGGAGAAAGGGAGGTTTATTCAGCTACGGTTCCAGAGGGGAGCTACATTCTCTCAAAGTAGAGGTGGCATAGTTGACTGGCCAAAGCTGGAAGAGGCTAAATCACTGCAGACATCTTGGAAGCTGAGAGCTGCAGACTACTTGCAGCAAAGGCAGACTTCTCCTGGAGGTAGGGTGGGACTAATCCACCTCAAGACCCACCCCTTGTAACTGCCTTCCTCCAGCAAGGCTCCGCCTCTCAAAGTGCCATGACCTTGCCAAACACATGAGACTGTGGGGGACACATTTCAAACCATGACAATAGCCAAGGACCTAGCTGATCTCACAGGATTCATCACACATCTGAATACCAATGATCTCAGTGGGCCATAGTGTGGAAGACCCATCTCTTGGGGAAGGCGGCAAGGGTATGGAGACCCGTGGGGAAGTCTTCCTGGCAAGCTAGATGTTAAAGTCCATTATGATTAAGCCTAGTCCAACAACTTCCACAAACTACCTCGAGAAGGTCCCTCGGCAGAGCCTCCTGCATCTCTTGTGCACTTTCACTTTCAGATGTTAAAAAAAGAGTCCCAGTTGAAATCCTGGTAGCATTTTGAAGACGACTTAAGAAAACACAATCATGTTTATATTTATAAATACTGACTACATGTTTTGCAGCATGTGCAAGAGGCTTGTTCCAGGTGACTAGCTGTTAACATAAGCATCCTTACTAGGAACACACCAATGGCTAGTGATGCCCAGTAGAATGCCTGGTCCTGTTTCTTAAATCATGTCTTCACAGGGTAGAGGAAACCCTCTCCTTAATCTTCTTGAACCCCAAGAGCACTAGCACTGAAAGCTTCAGATCAGGGTTCTTTCTGGAAAAATCCTTTTGACTTTCTTTGTATCAAATATCAAACTAAATTTTCCTTTAAGGTAACAAAGGTTTTATTATGTCATTAGCATCAGCAGTCTAGGTTAACTGTACAATGTGTATGTGTTGGAGGACACACATGAACCATATTATTAAAAACAATGATAAAGTGGCTTAACGATCACACATGACCTTGTCTTTGACATTTTTGGCTTACAGAGTTATCTTACTTATTTTATATAGAATTACAAGACTTAGTACCTATGCATATTCCTAGGTACTGTTAAATGAAAATATGAAGACTGTTTAATCCAGAAATTTCATTTTTAAATTGTAATCATTTTCTTTAACTGATTGTTGCAAAATATATCATAAAAATAAACATTTCACAATAAAAATTTCTAGATTTGCTTATTTATTGGTGCCACTTTTTCAGATAATTCACAGAGATCAAGGAGTTACATAAATAAAAAGATTTAGTCAGATATTCTATTCTTTGCTCAGGTTTCTCACTCTTAACTGGAACTATCAGTTAAGACTTAAGAAAACATTGTACTTCATCTACAGTGACTAAGGCTCTCTTTAAACCACAAAATTATCCAATATTTCAATGGAGGGACATAAGTTCTCCTTGGTAGCTTGTCAGAAAATCTTCTAAATGTCAAGATCATATGTTCTAAGACAATTATTTTCCCTTTACGTTCTGGTTATTGTACACAATGAGCTAGACAAATGGAAACATCATAGTTTATTTCCCTAACCTAAACATATACAGATTTCGTGGTTCTTCGTTATATTCTCATGTTTTTTGTATGACATTTCAGTACCAATTACTTTTCTGACAAAATCAACTTAAGGAAGAGTTTAACTGGCTTATAGTTCCAGGGGATTTCATCCCTCATGACAAGGGAAGGTATGGTGGCAAGAGCAATACATCACATTGCATCCATATTCAGAAGCAGGGAGCAATGAATTATAGTATTCAGCTAATTTTCTTTTGATTCAGATCTGGACACTAATCCATGGAATGGTGTCACTCATATTTCGGGTGACTTCTCACTTCAGTTTACTTACCCTATATAATTCTTGATAGACACGTCCAAAGAGCAATCTAACCTAGGTAACCTTTATAGGTTTGCTCAGAGACCTAAGCTAATTTATAGGTGATTCTAGATCCTGTTGATAATCAAAATTACACATCACACTCTCCATCCCACTGAACTTGGAAAGCTTGCCAATTCAGTTAGACTAACAGGCCAGAAAACTCCTAGGGTCCACTTGTCCCTGCACCCTGAGCTCTGGGATTACAGATCTGCACTGCTGCACTTGGCTTTTATATGGGTGTTGGGGATACAAACTCAGGTTCTCATGCTTTCCTGGCAAGCACTTGACAACTGTACCATCTCAGCCTGTAAACCAAAAGATTTTGATAATCTTATTATAGAAAAATTATCATGACTACTTGTTAAATCTATACAAATACAAAATGACAAGACTATATATCCTCCCATCATATTAAAGTAACATACTGTATGTGTCTCCATTTTCTTTTATTCCGAAGTAATAAAAACAATTTAATATGATATTTTCTTTACTCTTAATTATTGATAGTAAAACTACATTATATTTAATTTTTTTCTGATTTTAATCTTAGCGCAAGCTGGAAACTGCAATGACAGTTCTGCATCTTTTAAAAATTCAATACATTAACATAAAAAATTTGAGCCACTCACCTAATGATACAAAACAGATTTACATTAGCATTGTACAATGAAAAATCAATGAAAACAACTCTAGTGCCTCTAGTGATCCAGCTGTTCAGTTGAAGGTCAGTGAACTTCATTTTGGTCTTAGATTTTGATTTTGATAAAGTGAAAATATACCCTCCATCTCGGTAAACACCAACATATCCCCAGTGCCAAGGGGAATTGGCATTGAAGGTAGAGTACTTCCATCTGTTAGACATAAAATAATGGACAAATATAAAACTCCAATTAAAAAGTGCTCTAAAAATTTAATCTTTGATTCAAAAGTGATAGTTTTAAGATTGTTGTATTAGAAAGCTCATAATATGTTAAAGAGTAAGTTAAAAGGACCAATGCTTTAATGATCTAACTTTATTTATTTTATGTGCATGTGTATGTGTATCAGAAGACACTGTGTCGCCCTGTGGGGGACCAAGGGTGACTTTAGGAATCATGCTTCTTGCTTCACTCTGGGATTTCCCAGGCTCCAACCACCAGGGACAGACATAAAGGCCAGTGCTGTTCAGCTTGGTGTTTTTACATGGGACCAAGGATCCAACTCAGGACCTTCTGCTTGCAAGACAGAGTATTAACCCCTGAGCCATCTCTCTAGCCCACGATCTAACATTTTAGGACTTATTGTGAGCAGTATATTGTAATAAATGATAGGAGAAAAAAATTTCAAAAATCTGCTAACTCTTGAGAGTTGGAATTTAAAAATGACAGGATCTATTTTTTCTTTAATATGTGGTCTCTGTTGGTTTATAAACTGTTTGGTATCTGAGGAGATACTCACAAGTTTGAGATTCATCTGGTAACTTAACAAGATCATTGAAAAGAAAAAAGGGCCAGGGATGTAAGCTCAGCTCAGTAGTAATGCCCCTGCCCAGCATGTCTAAGACTCTGGGCTCAACTCCAGAACTGTAAATAAATAAAATTAAGAGTCTTGAATATAGAAATATCTGTATCAATATGAGGCAAAAGTTGCTTCCTAGTTGTATTGCAAATTTATGTATCATTATAGATGCTCAATAAGTAAACTTTGATACAATGTCTATAATATTTGTAACAGTTATTCTTAACCATTGCTGTGAGAGAGCACCCAAAGTCAAGAAACTTAAGGGAGAAAGGGAGGTTTATTCAGCTTACGGTTCCAGAGGGGAGCTACATTCTCTCAAAGCAGAGGCGGCATGGCTGTCTGGCCAAAGCTGGAAGAGGCTAAGTCACTGCAGACATCTTGGAAGCTGAGAGCTGCAGACTGCTTGCAGCAAAGGCAGACTTCTCCTGGAGGTAGGGTGGGACTAATCCACCTCAAGACCCACCCCTTGTGACTGCCTTCCTCCAGCAAAGCTCCACCTCTCTAGGTGCTATGACCTTGCTAAACACATGAGACTGTGGAGGACACATTTCAAGCCATAACAATATTACATGGCTTTCTTATTATAATTAAAACACATAAATAAAAGTAAAATGCAAATGACTAAACTTTATTTCCCTGCCATTTTGGCTTTTAACTTAACTATAAGAAAGTCAAAAGAAGAAAGCCCTGGTTCCTTATTTCATTCTCCCTATTCATTTCCCCCAAAATGAATTTAGAAGTAACTCAAAGAATATTGCTTAAAAACTTGACTTTCTATTAATAGTTCAAGAAGGGAGAAACTAACACCACTATGACTAGTATTATATTTTAATGATTATTTCATAGTTGTATTTTTGAGAGTTTTCTGTTTATAACTGTCAAAATGATACAGGAGAACTTGTTATATCCATTCCTTCCGGCCTCTGATTTTAATTAATTTAATTAAAGTTTAATTAATTTCAATAGGTAAGAAGATGTTTAATGATTCAAGTTCACTTTTTAGAGGAACATGTAAATTATTTCTTATTGTGGTTGTGAAGGAATAGAATCATCATGATTCCAAGTATGAGATAATAAATTAATCCTAACCCATAGTGTTAATTTAGTATTTGAAGAGAATGTAGAAAACTAAGATAGTTAAGAGATTGGTCTTGGGGGTCCAACCTAAATGTGTAAATAAATAATTGATTTATAATTTTGGGTTGAAAGGCCATGACGAGACTGTGTCATCATACTTGAGAAATTGTTACATTTATAAGAATTATACAAGTCTTCAAGAATACCCAAAACTCAGCCAGCCTGTGTTACATATCAAGACCTGTCTCAAAATAAAAAAAGAAAATCCAAAACTCAATGAAGTAAGTCACAGCAATTACTTCTTGGATTTCAGGGAAGTCATTCAAGAAAGGACCTACAGTCGAAATTTATAAGTCATAATATACACTAGTGGTCAAAAGCAATCACAGTATAACTAATAGTAAGAGTCTAAGAGGAAAAGAAGACCATGCATACAAGAAGTGGTATAAGAGAGCTGCTCAAAAAATGCCAAAGTGAAATAGCAGCAGCCTACATTTCCGGCCCTAGTGGGCAGAGCCTGGAAGTCCCAGCATGAAGCAAAAAGGAAGTAGAAGCAATCCAGGATGATTCCTGAAGTCATCCTTGGTCCTCCATAGAGACACACAGTGCCCTCTGATACACACACACACACACACACACACACACACACACACACACACACTAAATGAAAGTAAGTTTATATAAAAAAAAGAGAGAACTACATGACAGATCACTTCCAAGATAGAAAATACAGGTACATATGATTATAAAATCAAGTAATAGCAGTTTGAGGGTATTTACTTAGAAACAAGAAGTATATGCTTGAAGAAATAACTATAAGGGAAAGTATATCTGTTTCTGGAGAGTATTGTGAGTAGAAAAGGTAGATCCTTGTAAATGTTTATCACTTTAATAAATACTAAAAACAGAAAGGTTCTCCCAACATCATTTCCACTAGACAACTAAGGCACAGAGGGTAAACAGTGCTGATATCAGCAGCTTCTTGCTCAAGAGTAGCTGTTGCTAGTGGTCTTGAGCTTTCACATTTCCAACAGAAAACAGAAAGTGGAACATCTGTGTTGTGTTAACATTAGTTAGCATGCCAGAGAACAGTGGACATGGTATCATCACATTTAGTGTCTGCAGAGCATTATCTTTTAGCTTTTTTAGCACTGTCAGGCACAGACGATGTTGCTGAAATCATGCACAGTGAAGAGGGAGGATAGTAACAGAACATAGCTCAGACTTTCCCCAATGGTCTTGCAAAGTCTTGGGAGTTTGTTTGAGGAACTATGGCCACAGCCAATATTGCAGATTAGCTATTGCAGAGGCAAAAGTTTATGTTCTGGGGTGGAGGAGATGGCTCGGCAGTTAAGAACATCTGCTGCTCAAGCATGAGAACTTCAGTTCTAACCCCAGAATCCAAGTAAGGAGGCGGGTGTTGTTTCATGTGTACCTGTAACTCCAGAGTTGTAGAGGACAGTGAGAAGAGATCACTAGAGCTTGCTGGATGCCAGCCTAGCTACAGGTTTAGTGAGAGATCCTGTCTCAAAGGAATGAGGTGGAGAAGTGATAGAGTAGGATAACCGATGTCTCTTCCAGCATTTGTGTATTTACGCGCGTGCACAGAGAACTGATATTTTAAGGCTGGGGAGATGGTTCAGGTGGTAAAATGCCTGTGCGTAAGCACAATAACTTGAGTTTGGATCCCTAGACCCCAAGGGAAACCTGAGCACTTTGGCCTGCGCCTATAATCCTAGTGCTCAGAGAGCAGAGACAGGTGGACCCCTGGAGCTCATTGGCCACCCAATCTAGAAGAACAATGAGCTCCAGGTTCAGTGAGAGACCCTGTCAATAAAGTGGAGAAACCCATTATCAGCCTCTGGCTTCCACAAGCCTCTGGATACACCCATGTGAACATGTACACACACACGGAAGTGCTGCTCCTCACTTAACCTGGACCTGGAGGACCAGAAGAGGCCACAGTGGAGTGCAAAGGGCATGCCAAAAAAGGACCTACCTCTGTCTCTCCACATGCCAGAACCCCAAAGGACATGAGGCTTCAGTCTACTCCCCCAGCCCTTGTAGCAAAGCAGCACATGGAACGTGCTAGATCCAGAGGGAACTGAGAACTTTACCATTCAACTCAGTGCAGCTGGGTCAGCAGTTCACTCAGGAAGTATTCCTTTTCTTATTTTCTACTATTTAATTTCCACTCTTGCATATATGCCTCATGATGGTTTGTTTGCATATTGCTCAGTTAGGTTATAGGATTGATTTGTTTCTCCACCCAGTTTACTGTAAGGCACTCTTTATTCTTCATTTACCTCTTACATATCTACCTCTTATTCTTATATCCTTCTTCCTTCTCTCATCCTTACCCCGTTTTTTCTTAACTATACCTTCCATAACTTTAATGATCTCTAAAAACTGTAGATCCTAAAGTATTACAACTTTCCATTTTTAATTTCGCCCACCTTAGCTTTTTTCTTTTCAAAGTTGATGTAATATTTATCCTTATCCACTCTACTTGCCTTCCACTTTTAATCTTATTAACTAAAATCTGAGTATGCACCATAATAATATTCATTGTTGTTTATCCTCCAACAGTTATTAAAGTCAAAGGGGCACTGTTGTTAATTGACTAATATAACATTTGCATAATAGTAATATGCAGCAGCTGTGGCTGCTCTCACAGCTAATCTCCTACTCAGAGGATAATAGAGTTTGCACCAGGCACCCAGAGCTTCTGGACTGAATTACACACTCAGTCCCACATTTAAGACCCACTTGAATATTGAAAATAACTCAACAGAAAGAATATAGTTGATAAAGAAGCAACAAAATAACACTAGATGTATCAGTCCCAATGTAGTAACATAAGAAACATGAAAAACTAATAACATAATTCCCCCACATATTATTAACCCTACAGTAAAAGTGTTTAGTGACAGTAAACTAGATGAAATCCCAGAGAACTCATAAAAATGATCATATTATGCTAAAAGAAACCAAAGAAAAATAAGCTTCTTGTGGAGAACACAATCAGCTGATGAATAACAAAGGTGAAGCATAATATGAAAGAGGAATTTGACAAAGACACAGAGATATTAAAGAAACACTAATCTGAACTGCTAGAAATAAAAAACATAGTAAATCATAAAGCTCTGGAAAGCATCACCAATAGAATAGTCAGGGAGGGGACAGAATATATGAACTTAAAGTCAGGTGGAGAGGGGCTGGAGAGGTGGCTCAGGGGTTAAGCCTCCGCCTTGCAGGCGGAAGGTCCTGAGTTCGGATCCCAGATCCCACATATAGATGCCAGGCGGAAGCAGGGGGCGGCCTGCGTTTCCAGTCCTGGTAGGGCGGAGCCTGTGAATCCCGGGGCAGAAGGAGATGGAGGCATTCATGGTGGTTCGCGAATTCGTCCGTGGTTCTACACATACACAGACACACACACACACACACACACGAACATGCGCACAGTTGAATAAATAAAAAAAAAAAATTTTTAAAGTCAGGTGGAGAAACCAGCACAACTCAACAAAGACAAAGACAAAAGAACACCCAAGGCATACACGACACTTTGAAAATACAAAAATCTACAGACTATGGGCACAGAAGATTGTTGACCTAAAAACACAGGGACATTTCTGCTTTCTTTTTTCCATTTACATTCATATACATGTGTGGATGTGTGTATGTGTTTATGTATGTTTGCATGTGGGTGGGTGCATATGAATGCATGTGTGTGTAGAGGGTTTTCGGTGATATGGGGAATCATTTTTCATTACTCTTCCATTTTACTTTTTTAATTTTTTTATTTATTCAATTGTGCGTGCATGTGTGTGTAGAACCAGAGACGGGATTCACAGGCTCCGCCCTACCAGGACCAGAAACACAGGCCGCCCCTGCTTCCGCCTGGCGTCTATACGTGAGGTCTAGGATTTGAACTCAGGACCTTCCGCCTGCAAGGCAGAGGCTTAACCCCTGAGCCACTTCTCCAGCCCCCCATCTTACTTTTTTTTAAAAAAAAATTTATTATTATTTATTCAATTGTGCATGTATGCATGTGTGCGTGTGTGTGTAGAACCACGGGCGAATTCGGGAACCACCATGGACGCCTCCACCTCCTCCTTGTTTACTCTGCCCCGGGATTCACAGGCTCCACCTTACCAGGACCAGAAATGCAGGCCACCCCCGCTTCTACCTGGCGTCTATATGTGGGGTCTAGGATCCGAACTCAGGACCATCCGCCTGCAAGGCAGAGGCTTAACCCCTGAGCCACCTCTCCAGCCCCTTACTTTTTAAAAAATATATTTTATTTTGCATGTGTCTCTCTGTGATTATGTCTCTCTCTCTGTGCCTGTGTGCATCAGAGGGTACTGTGTGTATACCTCTGGAGGTCCACCGGTGACTTCAAGAATCATCCTGGATTATATACAATCTCCTCTTTGCTTTGCTCTGGAGTTTCCTAGGCTCTTCCTTCAAGGGCCTGAATTACAGCTGCTGCCATTTCTGTCTGATATTTTTACGTGGGATTGGGGATCAGAATTCAGGACTTTCTGCTTGTAGGCAGAAGCATAATCCCTGAGCCATCTCTCCAATTCCATTTTACTGTTTTAAGACAGGATCTCTAATCAAACCCAGAACTCACCAATAGGGCTTGTCTAGCTAGCCAACTTGTCTTCTGGGGCTGGAATTATAGGTGGGTTTCTATGCCTGCATTTTACATGGTGTCTGGTGATCAGAACTCTGGTCCTTTTGTTTGCATGGCAAATGTTTTAACTGCTGAGCCATCTCCCAAGCCCTAGAAAGTATTTGCAAAGAATTATGATACTTGAAATCTGGCTTAAAAAAGTATTGCTGTTGTTTAGCTAAATTGACAGTTTCAAGTTGTCTTCTAAACATTTATTACAACCACAGACAAACGCTACTCCCAGACTTAATCAAAGAAGTTTCTTTTTGAATGCAATGAATGCAGGGATTCACAGTTACTCAAGTTGCTGGGAATAAAATGGTCCACTGCTCAGCCAAAACAGGACATTTATACCACCCTTTTTAAGGCTGAAGAAAATCATAGAAGAGAGGTGGAAAGAATATTAAGAGCAGGAAGACAGAGAGAAGAGCTTAACTGTCATCTGGGCATGGCATAGACAATGTTCTCTTGGTCTCACATTTCTGAAGCTGCCTGCACTGGGCCTATCAACAGTCAAGCATGAACTGGGGAGGGGCTCATAGAGCCCTACCCCTCCCTGACAAACTACTGACTACTGATTGATTCTGAGGACAGGCAGTCATTGTTTCTAGCTGTGTATCCACTGTGGGGCCCATTGGTCTCCAATAGATAGTTCTAAATGTCACACAGATGACTCTGGTTAAACTCAATTGGTCTCAAAACAAAACAAAAAGACATGAATGTAGGAAGCAGTCATGCAGCGAGGAGGAAAAGACATGAATGTAGGAAGCAGTCATGCAGCGAGGAGGAAGATTAGAATGTGATCTGAATGCACTGTATACTGGTATGAAACTGTCAAAGAGTAAATTCAACAAAAACTATATAAAAGAGAATTATAACAGAAAATCTTCCCGAGTTAGGAAAAGAGATGACTAGATACAGGAGGTATTTGGGACACCAACTAGACAAGAACAGGAAAGGCCCTCCCCTCATCATATTATAATTAAGGCATTAAAATACAGACCAAAACAGAGAGAAAGAGAGAAGCACCAATTCACATGTAAAGGCAGATCAATCAGAAAAACAGCAGATTTGTTAACTAAAACTTTAAGCCAGCAGTGTATTTCAAGTTCTGAAAAGTAACAACTGCTAAACCAAACTACTATACCTAGTTAAAATATCATAATTGAAAGAAAAACAAGCTTTCTATGATAAAATAGAGCAGAGGAATTTGGTTACAGGACATAGAGAAATCAAGCTGGAACTGATCAGGAAGTTTCCTTTTGCTGGCTTAGCTTTCTTAGTGCCAGACTGTTGTGGGGGGTGAGGGTGGTAGAGAAAAGACATTTGTGGTCCTACCTAGTGCTAGAACCTTCATAACCACACTGATCTGCCAGGCAAAGTGTGCTCACTAGCATAATTGTGGGAGTAACTAACAACTTCCTGATTGGATTTGAGGCCTGCTTCACAAGAAGAAATTCTTTCCTGGTATTGTAAACATGGCTAAAAATCCACAGCTGGAGAGGTCACAGGCCCAAGGTGGGGAATCTATTACTGTTGCTTTGCTAAATGGACATGATGTCAATCTGCCTTCCAAATGCTTTAATAATCATGCACAACTTAGTGCTGCCTCTTGCTGCAGCAGGCAGCAGTTATTACAGAAACTAATAATTGCTTTAAGTCTTTAGAAGAACAAGAGACTGTGGTCCTCAGCCCTAAATGGAACATGTATGTCAACCCTATCCCCTATGGATCAGGGTAGATCAAGAAAAAGAGGCAGAAAGAGTACATGAACTGAGGATGGGGAGGAGTGCTGTAAAATGCCATTTTCTGGGCATGGCATGGTTGTTTCACTCATGAACTCATGGCAGCTGAGGTTACTCCACAAGACCAAGCCTGTCGATATTCTAGCACGGCTGAATGAAGGACTCATGAGGACCTACCCCCCAGCTAAATCTGTTTTGACAGGTGATGGCTGCTGGGTGATGAAAAGTCATTTTCTTAGGAAGTACAGTCATTGGTAGGTTACCCCACATCCATGCACATGGTGGCAGCACTAATTAGGTTCAGTGGGTTATAAAAACAAGAAGACATGAAAATGGGAGGGAGAATGTATTAAGGGAATTCTTGAGGGGAGTTGGAGGTGTGGTAGAAGGTAGAGATGATCTAGACACATTATTTGCATGCATAAATCTTCAAAGAATTTATTTAAAAATAGTATGTTTTCCCTACATCCAGTATAATGAATTGTATATACTATAGCCAAGTAAGCACATCCTAAGGTAAGAGGGCGAAGAAACAAAGATTCCAAACCAAAGAGGTTCACTCTTCTAAGTATTGTTATCCCCAAGTCTTCATTTGATACTGTTTGTGTAATAGCCATTGTACTTCCCAGTTCCCAGTCTGCCCTACTTAGAAAATATACAAAACTATAATTTCCAAAAGATAATCTGCTAAAAATGTTACCATATAATTTTATATAGCTTACTCTGTATCACTCATGAGGCCAAAATCAGAGACGTCTTCATTTTCAGAAGTATATTTGTCATAACATTCACTCATCAAAGATTGAAAGGATGAATAGACTTTGCATGTATTGTTACGGACTTTTAGTTGCCGGACTCTGGGGACTCCTAGAAGTATATTCTCATAGTAGATGCGACTGCTGTTCTTTAAATCATACAGCTGCTGGTTAGTGTACCATGAATCCCAGTACAGACCTTCCAAAAGGGGTCCTTCCATAAACTTCACATAGAAAGATAAATGTCATGGGAAAAAACAGTTTCATGTCAACAGAATCTGTATTCATAACATTATGCATGAGATTTTGAATATTAGAAGTATTTCCCAAGATATCATTAATGGTAATATTAAATGCTGCTATGGATGGCCCACATTTACTGAGCCCTCATTATGTTCTAGGCATACATTAAGCACAAATAGCAAATCACTTAATTCATAACCTTCCTTCTCTTCTGAGTAATATTAGAGTTGATTATATCTACACATTACTTCAGTCTCTACCCTTTTTCCCATTTCCCTTTCCAACCCTAGCCATGATGACCACCACTCTGACTCTGTCCCTGTCTACTCATTCATTTTTTTTTCTTTCCTTTTTCTTCTTTGCCACTAGTGCTCCATGTGTCTCAAGGTAGCACAATAAAAAAAGGAAGGATGGGCTTCTCTTCCCTTTTCCTATGACTACCTAGCTCTTTTCTCACACTTGTTTTCTTTCTCTATTAGACTTCTTCATAACTGTGGCGAAATACCCGACAAAACATCTTTTATTATTTATTCAAGTATGTGTGTGTATGTGTAGAATCAAGGGTGAATTCGGGAATCATCATGGACTGCTTCTACCTCTTATTTGTTCCGCCCCAGGATTCCGCCCACCAGGACCAGAAGCGCAGGCCGCGCCCGCCTCCACCCGGTGTTTGTACGTGGGATCTAGGATCTGAACACAGGCCCCTCTGCTTGCAAGGCAGAGGCTTAAGCCTCTCTCTAGCCCCCTGACAAAACATTTTTTTTTAACATTTTTTATTATTTCCGCTCATACAAACTTAATAGGTAGACCAGTTCCCTCCCCCCCTCCTCCTTACCCCGAACCCCCTGCTTCCCCTCCCTCCCTCCCTGTCTCCCAGTGCCTCCCCCCAATTCCCAGAGAGTCCTTTATTGTGTATGCCTAACTCTCCTCTTGGTCCTCCTTTCCGATGATGTACAAGGACCCAGTGGCATTTCCCTGAACCTTTCTCGTGTTCCCCTTAAGCATAGGAACACTACTGTGGCTCCTGACAAAACATCTTAAAGAAAGCAAAGGTTCGTTTTAGTTCATAGCTTCAAAAGGTTCAGTCCAGCTTAGTAGGTAGGGGGTGTCAGGGCAGAGCAGTTCACATTGTGGTGGCCAGGAAGTGGAGTGAAAAGTAGGATTTCTCTTTTTTCTTCCCATTTGTGTATGTTGCATATGTCTGGACACATCTGCATTTGAGTGTGCATGCTTGTGGAGGTCCAAGATGGACATGTGAAATCATCCTCAATTGCTCTTATTTTTTTTAATTATTTATTCAATTGTGCGTGTATGTGCGTGTTCGTGTGTGTGTGTAGAACTACAGACGAATTTGGGAACCACCATGGACGCCTCCACCTCCTTCTTGTTTACTCTGTCCCAGGATTCACAGGCTCCGCCCTACCAGGGCCAGAAACGCAGGCCACCCCCGCTTCCACCCGGCGTCTATACGTGGGGTCTAGGATCCGAACTCAGGACCTTCCGCCTGCAAGGCAGGGGCTTAACCCCTAAGCCACCTCTCCAGCCCCCTCTTCTAGCTTATTCTTTTGGGCTGGGTCTCAAACCTAGAGCTTGACGATAGGGGTAGTCTCTCATTGGTCTCTGCCTTCCAGGGCTGGAATTATAATAGTCTGCTACACCTACCTGGCATTTTTAAAAAAATATTTTATTTGAGGTTGAGATAGAAAGAGAGAAAGGAGAAAGGAGAGAAGGAGAGGGAGAAGGAGAGGGAGAGGGAGAGAGAGGGGAAGGGGAGGGTGAGGGGGAGGAGGAGAAAGAAGAGAGATGCACCATATGGGTTTCCAGGAATCAAACTCAAGTCGCCAGGTTTGCAAGCAGGTGCCTTATCCACTGAGCTATCTCACCTGCCTCTGCCTGGCATTTTAGATTTAGATGAGATCTGGGAATCAGAACTCAGGTCTTCTTGCTTGTGCATCAAGAACCCTAAATGCTAAGCTATCTTCCCAAGCTGCTCCTTTACTCTTTTATTTCATCTGGTCAGTCTATGGGATGATGCTGCCCCTATGCAGAGAGCAGCAGGTCTTCCTGCGTAGCTAATCCTCTCTGATAACATCCTCATGCACATCTAAAGGTGTGCTTTTACTGATTTTCTAACCATTTTTCTATCTCACTCTCAGAAAATGACCATGTGTCCTTGGTAAGTTTTGGTTGCTTAGCATGGTATTATGTGGCCTCTGTCCACTTCATAATTTGGCATTTTCTACTGTTCATGATGAGCTTATATGCCCACAATGCAGAATTACATATATCACCTATTCCTTATTCTTAGAATGTCTTTTCTTATTCATTAAAACTCTTGCACTGCATCACTTCTGGAGAGCTTTTCTAGACTGCCTCATTCTTTGTGTTTGAGACATAGGCCACCAGAAGCTGCTGTCCTTCAGTCGATCTTCCTTTATAACATGAACATCTTGCTCTGCTGAGTGAGATAGAAAACCCAAGTCGGATGCTGCAGGGATGATTCTCTTTATAACAAAAATCACTGTAAATTATACATATACCATTTTTTGTTATGTACTGTATGTTTTTGTAACACATAGAAGGTTGTATACAAAACCCAGGAACATTACACTCTGGGCAGCTAAAGAATTTTTAAGAGTAATTGTCATCATGTGTATTTTATATATAATATATATAATTATAAACTGAATTTAGATTCTAATCCTCTTATAAGATACAAATCTTGTATTTTCTAAGTTAAATGGCAATGCTTAATAAAATAAAAAGTTGAATTTATAATGATTGATTCTAATACAGAAATAAAATTAATTTCTATTAATTCCCTCAATAAATATGTCTTGAGTACTTACAACATATGGCAATGGCAAGGGTTAATAGAGTGTTTAAAGCTACTTCATCTTTAAAGAGATCTTACCTTCCAAAAATCAGTTATGCTTCGAATAGACTTGAAATTGGTCTTTTCATTGTCAGATGCAGAAGTATCCAAAAATAGAGACGACATAACCTTGTTTAAGTAATACATATGCGGGTTTACCATTCCGAAAGTCACTAAAGAGAAGAATTTGTTTAAAATTTTAGGTTTAAAACTCAGTTTATCCGGATTAAAAATATTGCTTCAGTTTTCAATTCTCTTTTATTACATTGAATCATATAATTTCAAAATCCAGGGCTGGAAAGGTGGCTCAGGGGTTAAGCCTCTGCCTTGCAGGCTGAAGGTCCTGAGTTTGGATCCTAGACCCCATGTATAGATGCCAGGCAGAAGTGGGGCGGCCTGCATTTCTGGTCCTGATAGGGTGGAGCCTGTGAATTCCTGGGCAGGGTAAACAAGGAGGTAGAGGTGGTCCATGGTGGTTCCCGAATTCATCCGTGGTTCTACACACACACGGCACACACACACACACACACACACACACACACACACACACACACGCATAATTGAATAATTAATAAAAAAATTTAAAATCCATAGGTAGAAGTATACAAACTTGTACTACTACTACTACTAAAAGTGGACAAGGATTCTGCAAGTTTTAGGCATATAAATATTAATATAGTCTTTAAAAGGTGATGTTGCATTATATACATGATTTTACGTTGGCTATTTTTCCACATTGAAAATAAGCAATTTCATGTAGTGATTGGTTAAAGGTATTGACCTCAAATTCAGTCAGACAAGTGTTATGAGTTTCATCATAGGGATGTGATCTCTTACTTCACAGTTTAGTTTTCTGAGAAATATAATGTGTATGCATGTGTGCATGTAGAGGGCACAGGTCAATATCAGGAGTTGGTCCACCTTGGATTTTTGTTTGTGCTGTTATTTGTTTGATTTGTTGAGAAAGGCCTGCACTGGCCTGAAATTATGGAGTGAGCTGGACTGGATAGCCAGTGAGCCCCAGGGATTTGTTTGACTCCATTTACTCAGTACTGGGATTACGAGTGCCCCATGCCCTACTTTTTTACATAAATTCTTAAGATTGAACTCAGGTGCTCGGTCTGCATGGCGCTTTACCAAATGAGCTATCTTTCCCATATCACGCATAGAACATTTAAAACCTTGGCATATAGTAAGAGTTTTTAAAATTAGCTTGTGTTATTTCTTTCTTTCCTTTTTTTGGGGGGGAGTAATGGATTTTTTTTTTTTTTTGACATGGAATTGTGATTTTTATACCATTAAGTGACCTCAAATCCAAGAGTGAACCATGCTTTTAATGCATAGTAGGATAATCCCATTCCATTATACTTTTAAAAACTAGCTTTAAAGCCAAAAAGGCAAGAGTCCAACAGAAAGTTAATTTTTGACAAATTAGTTTTTAAGAAAAATAAAGGGGGGCTGGAGAGGTGGCTCAGAGGTTAAGCCTCTGCCTTGCAGGCAGAAGGTCCTGAGTTCGGATCCTAGACCCCACGTATAGACGCCCAGGCGGAAGTGGGGGTGGCCTGTGTTTCTGGTCCAGGTAGGGCAGAGCCTGTGAATCCCTGCACAGAGTAAACAAGAAGGAGGTGGAGGCACTCCATGGTGGGTTCCCGAATTTGCCCGTGGTTCTACACACACACAATTGAATAAATAAATTAAAAAAAGAAAAAAAAATTAAAAAAAAAGAAAAATAAAGGAAAATTTGTATATTTGCAAAATTTAATTCCTTTGGGGCTTATGTCCATAACTTTCATTCATCTGAACGAAAAGGTCTGGGAATCAATGCAAACTTTCAATCATCAAAAAAAGTTACATTAAATTGCATTTCCAGCACATAAAATTCTTTCCCAAATGGAGCAAAATGTCTTTCTGACCCTTTCTGCCTCTAAAGTTATCGTGACCTTCTTGCTATGTGGTAATTAGGTCACTAATTTTCTTAACTATAATCCTGTCCCTCCTTTTTATTCATTATTGGTAATGGTAGTTTAAGGTTTTCTGTATGTAAAGCCTTTAGGGAATCAAGTCACAGGCCTACTTTGGGTTTTCCACAGAGGGGTGTAAGTTCATTTTAAAGAAGAATATAAACTTTTTTTTTTTGCCAGAAGCCCTTAATTTTAAAACCCAATGTGTATCACATCACTTCACTTTACTCTTGAGTCTGTTATTCTTTAATTATCGCATTTATTTCCTTCCACATGCTATAGTGTTAAATAAATGCCTATACTCGAAAGAGATTTAGGCTGTTTTCTTTTTTCCATTTTCATGTATATATATGGGATATATGTATGCATATTCACATGTGCGTGGGCCTGGGTTTATGTGGAGGCTCAGGATTGATTATTGGAAAAAAAAAGATTGATTATTGGAAATCATTCTCGATTGCTCTTCCACCTTACTCTTTTTGGGACAAGTTCTGTACTCAAATTTAGGGCTCAGAATTAGAGCAAGATTGGCTAGAAAGCTTGCTCTGGGGATTCCCAGTCTCTTTCCAGGCTGAAATTGCAGGCAGGGCCCTCATACTCACCTGGCATTTTACATGGAATTTAGAGATCAAAACACCAGTACTTGTGCTTACATGGCAAAAGCATGTTTTCTTTATTGAAAGAAAAGTGTTAAATATCTCTGAAAGATGGAATTGAAAGAAATATTTTCCTTATATTTTTCTACTTTCTAAATGTTTGTTAATAATGTGCTATCTTTATAACTAAATTTTTATAAACTAGTCTGACAGTTTATCAATTGGCTACAGTTGACTTTAATTAAGTCTCCCAAATGTACCTCTGTAACACTGATTAATTGGATAGTTGGTATAAAACGGCCAAGTGTATAGCACATGCTTACATGAGAGAAATCCTACAAGTTAGCTTATAGCTACTGTATGTTTGGCATCTAAAAAGGCAATACTCTTTAAGAAGAGCACGTTAAGCTGATGTCATTAACCCAGACAGAACATGTACACTAAGATGTTCTTCCAGGCCCCCTTAATTAAGAGTCTGTATTGTTTCAAAACAAGCATATTTCGATGCTCTAGGAATGGGGGGGAGGGACACTGGGAGAAAAGGAGGGGGGGAGGAAAAAAGGAGGAGGGAACAAGGGGATCCAGGGAGGGGTGGAGAGAGGGAGGGGAATAGGGTACTTATCAATTTTGTATGAGTGGAAGAAATAAATAAATAAATAAATATAAAGAAAAATGTATATTTCACTACTGTGCAATAACTTAGTAAAAAGAGCAAAACTAATGGCAGACACCAAATTTAAGCTTGTTCCCATTTGTACTTTTATTTATGAAACAGATAACATGTATATAACGCTGAAAGAAATCAAACTCGATGACCAATCCTAGGGATTATGTCTTAAATAGATCTGACAAATGAAAAGAAGTAATTATGTTTGGTGTCAATTATGGAATTTTCCATTTCCTCCCTGGTCTAGTTTTGTCCCTTAGAAAATGGAATAATGTCAGTCACTAGGACAATGATCTCTAAAATCTATTTTTTAATAGATTGGAAAAATGGCTCAGAAGTTAAGGCTTTGCCTCACAAGGAGTTCTGATCCCAGATCCCCCCTAAAAATGTAGAAATGGAGGCAGCTTACACTTCCAGCCTTGGAAGGCAGAGCCTGAAGTCATCCTTGGGTCTCCAGACGCATGCCGACACACACACACACACACACACACACACACACACACACACACACGCACAAACTTTAAAAAAAATTTAAAAATTACGTTTCATTTTTATCTCCGTATTTTAACTTGTAGTTCAACAATTAGCATCTTTACCTAGATTTGTGTACTTACATATACACAGGTTTATTAAAAAAATAAAGTACAGTAACAACTCCTCAATCGTGGTTGTAACCTCTGCTTCCCCTCTGTAAAACAGCTTAGGTTTCGAAGGCCCTGTGAAATGTAAAACAATTTTCTCTTTATGTCACTGTGTAACTGTAATGGGCACCAGTAACTAAGATGGATAAAATAAAACACAGCCTGTTTTTAGTTGTTAACATGAGGTGAAGGAAATTCTCATGACTTCTGGTCATTTTTAATTCTCACTTTTCTGAGGCAGAGGGATGATGGCTAAATTTTGCCACGAACATTTATTTATTGAAAGAAAAGTGCTAAAAAACCTCCGAATGGTGGGACTGTGAGCACTATTTTGCTAAGGCTTCCTGACTGCAGCTAACACTTTTACGACACAACTGTCTTCTCACCCATCCTGTTTGAAATAAAAGGGCTAAGAAACAAACGCCCGCGTCTGTCCTGGCTGCTCCTCGGGTCAGTACTGCTGCCGGGGAGACCCCGGCCCGGCCCGGCCCGGCCCCGGCCCGGCCCCGGCCCGGCCCGCCGAGCGGCGGCCCGCGTCAGTGCCGCGGTGACAGCACCCGGCCCGGCAGGCGGCGGGCGCGACTCCCTGGGGCCCCCGCGCTGGCCGCCAACGCCCGAGTGCACAGCTGGGGGCGAAGAGCTCCTTCCTGGGCTTGTGGAATTGCCCAACGGGCCCTGCTTCCCCCGCTGCCTAGGCACACCCTCACCTCTGTACCACCTGGAGGCCTCCGCCATGGCGGGCCCCGCCGCACGGTCCGTTCGTTTGCCCGCGTTACGCGCCGGCGCCTGCGCGCGTCCTGAGGCCCCGCCCCCGAGCAAACCCCCCTCTAGCAAACCCCGCCCCGAGCAAACCCCGCCCCGAGCACTCCCGGTCCCGGAGCACGCTCAGCAGCGGCGATCCTGTGTCAGCGCTTCTCCTGGGGCTGGTTGTGCATTGCAGCTGTTGTCTACCCAGAGTGCGTTTCTAGTTCACTTTTATGGACACAAAGAAGACGTTACCGCCTACAGCAACAACATAATTGGCCAAAGAAACTAAAAAGGAGGTTATTGTCACACACACACACTCGCACGCACGCACGCGCGCGCTTGGTGTGGCAGTTTGCTTGTCCTATTGTTGGATTTAACAGAAATAACTAAACTAATAACGTCACAAGTGCCAGGCCTGTATGAACTGCGTTAAGGAGACCCCGTCTCAGAAAACAAAATGAGAAAACTACCAGGTTCCCGATCATCAAGAAATTCTAATTGTATTCACAATTCATTTTGGATACATATACGTGGGTACAAATGTGAGTGCATATATAGGCGCACAGATATGATTTTATTTACAAGAAATGGTCTAGCAGGTTATAAACTGGTTTTAAGAGTAAGCAATGAGATGAAAGGTGAGTCAAGAGGTAAGGGGCGAATAGAGGAAACTGAATGCTTGTACTGCAGAGATTTGCATTATCCATTCTAAAAATGCAGAAATTAATGCACACTTTTTCTGTCAGCTAATATTTATGTGATCTGTATGTGTGGATTTGCAGTGAATTTGCAGTGGATTTGACTTAGAACCTCATGCACCTTTACCACTGACCTCCCACATGATTACTTTTAACTGTTTTATGCTACCATTATATCACTATATGGCTAGATTTAATTCATTGTCTTCTTAAAGTTTTTTGCTTTTATATATATATATATATTAACTGTTAATATATTAACAGTGTTTATAAGATATCCTTGTGTGGGACTGAGGAAATGGTTCAGTAGTTAAAACCCTTGCCTCCCCAGCAAAAGGTTCTGGGTTTGGATCCCCAGAGTCCAGATAAAAAAATGCAATATGGTGTGTGTATGTGTGTGTGTGTGTGGTGTCTATAATTCTGTCCCTGGAAGGCAGAACCTGGGGAAACACCAGAGAAATCCTCAGCTCCTGGTGTTGCTATGAACTCGCCTGCCAAGCTGGACAAAGAACTGTAACCAAGAATCATAAGAAAGAATAAAAACCCTTATTTTCCCTTAAGCTATTTGGTCATGAATTTATTGGCACACATTCTCAAGTGTGTCTTATACACACGTCCACACAAACATATGTATACCCCCCACATGAAAGCACACATATACAAAAAAAAGTCATTGCATGTTGTAGCAGTTAGCCTGCATTATTGCTAATAAAATCACCATCAAACGACTTCAGGGAACATGGAGTTTATTCTCTTAGGATTCCTAATCATAGTTCTTAGTCCAGTTTGGCAGAAGAGCATGCACCATCACCAAAGGGGCAAGGGAACTGGCCAGGCCTATCTGTGTAACAGCCGAGAGAGGGGCAAACCAGCATGTCTGGCCAAGTATACACAAGGGTGCCTCTTTCTGAAACAGTTCCCTCCATTTTATTTACCTGCTTGGGGACTAGGTCCACCCACCATGGGCTGGGCCTTCCCCATCAGTTAGACAGTTTCATGCAGGTTTGCTCTGGGCTTAGCTACTAATTCTCTACAAATGTATCCAGAGCTCGAACCCTCAGCCATGAAGTTGACACCTGTACCTAACTATAACATGTCTCAGGCATTCTTTCAACAGCTCTAGGTATTATCAATTTTACTATTTTTTCACCTGCCAGCCCCATATACTACCTCATTGCTTTAATCAGAAGTTTTTTTTTTTTTAGTTACAAGTAAAATTGAACATTTCTTACACTGGTGCTGAGATTGGATTAAAAAAAATAGGAAAAATTAAAAGGTCCTGAGAAAGGTAAGAAGCCTCTTTCCTTGGAGTCTAATTTTCCTTTCCAGCTGAGACTCAAGGAACTTCAACCAAAAAAATAAAAATAAAAAAAGAAACTTCAACATAATTGATAAAGACAAATTGCTTACTGAGATAATATTAGAGGCATCTGAAACAAGGATGTTAAAAACAAATAAGCACTGTCAGAAAAACTCACCAGATAAAGGTACTTGCCACTCAAGTTTGGCAATCTTGGTTTGAGCTCCCAAACCCTCAAAAAGGTGAAATAAGAAAGTTGACTTTTTCTTTCTTTTGTGCTTTTCCATTGGCATAACTAAGTAAGGGTCTGGTAATAATGAGGGTTTGAGACTCTGTCAAATAGAGAAAGAGAGATGCAAGAAAGAAAAAGAAAGAAAGAGAAGAAGGGAGGGAGGGAGGAAGGAAGGAAGGAAGGAAGAAAGGAAGGAAGGAAGGAAGGAAGGAAGGAAGAAGGAAGGAAGGAAGGAAGGAAGGATAGAAGGAAAGAAGGAAGAAAAAGAAACTGGATATCAATATGCATTAATTTAAAAAGTAGATAAAATTTTTTCTATACAATACTTTTTTCTGGGCTGACATCTAAGTATAATGAGCATCGTTTTAAATTTTTTTTTTTTTACTTTTGAGTATTTATTTTTCCCTTGGGTAAGACAAAGAGAAAAAGTCATTTTTTCTTTAGGAGCAATTTCTCTCTCAGTCTTATTCTTGTGAATGAACTTGATTCCTAACCTCCAACCCTTCCACTTCCAATCGCCAAGAACATCATCACATAATTATTTTTTTTTCATCACATAATTATTTAATAGATCAGTTGGATAGCCAAGTCAGGCTACAAAACACCTAATGCTGGGGTGTTTTCTGGACTAAAAGAAAAATATGTTTTTTCTTTTAGCTGGGCTTGTTCCAGGGCTAGGAATATCAGCCTGGGGAAGTGGGCGTCTTCTCTGCTATCATTCAAGAAAGCCTTCAAAAGAATGAAGCCAGAATATGGGAGAACAGGAACAAGAGATAAGAGAAGCCTACATACACACATGCACGCATGCATGCACATGCATGAATAAATAAAAAAAAAAAGAGACGCCAACTTTTTTAATGCATGTACATACATATGTGTGTGTGCAGGTATGCATCCACGCATTTGCACATGCATGTGGTGGTCAGAGTACAACTTTGGTTGGCATCCTCAGAACATCCACCTCCTTTTAGACAGGGTATTTTATTGGCCTAGAACGCACCAATTGGGTAGACTCTCCCCTTTCCAAAAGGTTCTCCTGTCTCTGCCTCTCCAGTGTAATCAAGGTCACCATGCTCAGCATTCTTAACAGCATTTTTACTGTCTCCAAAAGTCTATAAATCTTAAAGATTAGCTATGTCTAGCTTTTGTATATTATTTCTTCGGATATGTCTGTTTGGGAAAGAATGATAAGTAATGATCAATAGGCAGACTGCCAGATTTCAAAATGAGGAACTCAGTTCCTCATTTTTGTGAGGCAAACACATTAGTGACTGAATCATATTGTTTGAGCCCCAGAACTTAACTACAATACAATTCTTGAATTTTTTAATTCTATTAGCTTGCAAATTCCCTCTCTCTGACCTTCTTTTGGATCATGATCAGTATTTCTCTTAAAACTTATTGAGTTTCTGTCTCTTGAAACTGTGAGTCAGGACTAACTGACCTTACTGTGTACTGGGGAACTTAAGAGTGTATGTTGCTTTTGGATATGTTTTTCCTGTTGAGGTTCATATATTGGAAATGAGTGGTAAGAAATGGCATGGAACCTTTACAAAATAGGGCCTAGTGGGAAATCCTTGGGTAATTAGTTGCCCAACCTCAAAAGGGATTTATGGTATTTCCTCCATGAGATCTCTTGGCCTCTAAGAGCCCATTCCGATATGTCTGTGGCCTCTTCTCTTGCTCCCTCCCTCATTTCAACTTCTGCTATTCATCATGAGTGATGCAGGCAAAAGGGCCTTCACCAAGCAAAGTAAATGCCAGTGCTATGCTGTGCCAGATTTGCATGCAAGCGCCTTTACCTGCTGGGCCCTTATGTGCTTTTCTGCTAGCACAACTAAACAAGGGCCTTGCAACAAGGAGAGAGAGTCTAGATCAAAACTCCTCACCAAGAGAACAGAGAGTTGAGCAGCAGGCCATGTCTAGGTGGTCCTAAACAGAATCAGATTTGGGGTAATAAGTATGGAAACCTAAAGGGAGAGTGTTCGATGAGAAGACCATACTTTCCAAGTCAGAGAGTAATAAAAAATGAAGTTGGGAATAAACAAAAAGATTGGGGCAGTTCTTCTAATCAAACTGAGAGGGTCTTTTCAAACTAGGAGGATGGAGCTGGCCTGCCAGGAAAAGCCAAGTAGATAGGAATAGAACCTCCTTCTCTACTGTTTATTTGCATGTAGAAGGATCCCTGCTGACTGGGGACCAAGTCTTTATTGAAAATATCATCTCAGAACATCATTCCTTGTCCTGAGGTTTCTTTCCCATACAGAAATGTAATTCCTACAAAGAGAGTTAATACATCAACTTTATCTCTCATATAACAGTCTAATCAAGAAATTTCATTTTTAAGCAAAGCTGAGTGCCCTCTATTTTACTGTGCAAAAAGCCTCATTATTATTTTTTTAGCAGTCAATGACTTTCTAGAAGTTAATTTTCCTAACTTTGTGCATGAAAAATTAATGCAAATTAATAAAGGAACTTAGCCTGAGAATAAATAATGCAGGTAAAATTCATGGGAAGTCTAAGCCACAATATTATTATTATGCAAAAGTAGGTGACTAAGTTTCAAACATTTGCTCATATGTCCCATTATAATCATGACAGCAGGGTTATGTAAGCCAGAAGATTACTGTCTCCAAAAGTCTATAAATCTTAAAGATTAGCTTTGTCTAGCTTTTGTATATTATTTCTTCATATATGTCTGTTTGGGAAAGAATGATAAGTAATGATCAATAGGCAGACTGCCAGGTTTCATAAGAACTGATGGTTTGGCCTTGTTTCAGTACCTACATTAAAATCTGTTCATATTTGTTTTTTTACAGAAAAGAATTTGTAGTACTAAGCTTGGATAATACAACATGCATTTCTACTTTAAATAAAACATTCAGTCAACCAGAGCCCTATAATTAGAAAACAACCCAAAAAAGCTATGCAAAAATATATGCAAACTTTTGCAAATTTAAATTTTCATTTGCAGAACATCAGCCTACTCTATAGGTGCTATGAGTGTAATGATTGACTGGTTGGATGCTCACTTTTCCCTACGTTCACCGTGACTCTTACAGCTCCATTCCTCCTCTTCTAGAAATGCAAATAGCCTAGTGTAAATTCTCACATGATTCTTTCTTCATACTCTTTGGTTGTCAAGCTTGCCTGCTTGACAGGCCCTCAGAACTCTTTTAACCAAATAGATGTACATACGGGGAGATTTTTCTCAATGTTTTACAAAACATAATAATAGATTACAATTTCTTTGTAAAAATTCACAGTGGAAATCTAACTTAAGTGAATTTGCCTATTCTTTTGAGTAGCAAATGTCCTGTGTTGCTTGATATTCTATTATGTGGTTATATTTTAAATTATTGATGGACACACTTTGGTTCATTTCCTGCCACTTTAAAAGTATTGTAATGAAAGTGCATGTGTGTGTGTGTGCATGTTATTAGGTACAATTGCATTTATTTCTAAGGACTAGGGGACTGAAATAGCCAGTGTAGATGTATGCATGTTTTTAATTTTAAGAGTTAACTGCCAGGGGCTGGAGAGGTGGCTCAGAGGTTAATCCTCTGCCTTGCAGGCGGAGGGTCCTGAGTTCGGATCCTAGACCCCACGTATAGACAGACGCCAGGCGGAAGCGGGGCGGCCTGCATTTCTGGTCCTGGTAGGGCGCAGTCTGTGAATCCCCGGGCAGAGTAAACAAGGAGGAGGCGGAGGTGGTCCATGGTGGTTCCCGAATTTGCCCGTGGTTCTACACACACACACACACACACACACACACGCACGCACAACTGAATTTAAAAAAAATAAAAAAAAAAGTTACTACCAGATGGTATTCTTCATGGTCTCTGCTGGATTCATAGCCTCAAATGTCACGCATTAGCATGTCTGCTCCTGAAACCACCTGCTACCACTAGCTATAGAAAATAGTTCTTGGGATTGAAGAGATGAAGCACTTGCTGGACAAGCAAAAGAATCTAAGTTCAGATCCCAAGATCCCACATAAAAATGCTGGATGGATGTTGTTGCTCGTCTGTGATTCCAGCCCTTGAAGCAGAGCCTGGGAATCCCCAGAGCAAGCTGGCTAGCTAGACTACTCCTAATGGTGAGCCCTGAGTTTAATTAGAGACCTAAGCTCAAAATAGTAAGGTGGAAGTGATTGAGGATGGTTCCTTGGACTTCCACATCTACACACACTCAAGTGTACATACACACACACATGTGCATGATCCCATGCATATACATGAAAAGAAAAGAAGAAATTAACAATTCTTTTCAATCACTGAATTTTAGTTAAAGTGATGGTTGAATTTTTATCTTTGCTCATCTTTACTGATTCATTTTATACTTTTACTTTGAATATACACACAAGGAATTCAGTGTTTTTTTTTTTTTTTTTTGGTGGTGCTGGGGGAGGAAGGAGACAGGGTATCTTATGGAGCCCAGAGTGGCTTGCGTGATGAGCAGAAGCAGATCTCCTCTAATAGCAGGTGAGAGTACTGGTCCTCCTTGCCCAGATCTGACCCAGTAGCTATGTGCAGCATCTCTACAGTCCTTCTGTGATGCATTCTCTAAATCTTTGTAGTTACACAGATCTTTCCTTTGCTCTAACAAATGAGCATTCTCTCAAATGGGAAGGATTCTCTTAAAGGATTGTTTGGGCTGCTTTTCCTTTTAGTAGACTACAGGTTTTATTCTCTCTTTTCTAAGCTTCAATTTTTTGGTTCCAGTCCTGATTTTGAAACAGATTTTCACTATATAGTCCAGGCTGAATTCAAACTCACGATCCTCCTGTTTCAGTCTCCCAGATGATCTGATTACAGGTGTACACTCATGCCCAGCCTCGAGCTCCAGGTTTTTAATGAGAAATGATGTCGTTAGGATTTTTCAAAATAACATTTATCTATTTACTTATTTATTTATTATTTATGTGTGAGTTATGTATCAGAGAACACTGTGCCCCTGTGGAGGAACAAGGGTGACTTCAGGAGTCATCCTAGATTGTTTCTATATCCTTTATGCTTCACTCTGGAAATTACCAAGCTCCACTTTCAAGAGCCAGAAGCACAGGTCACCACCATTTCCACCTGATGTTTTAATATGGAATCCTGGATCTGAATTCAGGTCCTGCTCAGGAGGCAGAGCCTTAACCCCTGAGCCATCTCTCCAGACCCCCCTCCTCCAATGTATATTTAGAATCTAATGACTGCTAATGTCATTATTTTAAATTCTTGGAATTTCCCAGATTTACGTTAGTGTAAGCAAGTATATGTTTGGGTCTTGTTGTTAACACTATCTTTTAACCATTCCCTTTGGAATTCAATAAGGCCTTTAGTATTCACATTTAAGATATTCTTTAGCTTAGACAATTTTTCTTCTATATTTTAATTATTGCATTTCCCCCATTTCTTTTCTCCTTCAGGTAATCTTGTTAGTTGTATGTTGCGTGGCCTCTGTTTATCCTCCACATCTTATTTTTCACCCCATCTAATACCATTTGCTTTCTATATTTTGAAATATTTCTTCCTGTGGAGGCCAAGAGTGACTTTGGGATCATCCTGGATTGCTTCTACCTCCTTATTGCTTTGCTTTAGGGTCTCCCAGGCATCACTCAGGGCCAGAAGTGCAGGTCGCCATTTCCACCAGGTTTTTTTTTTTTAATGTGGGATTTGGGATCTGAACTCAGGTCCATTTGCCTGTGCGCCATCTCTCCAGCCTTCTACTTGCTTTTCCAGGCTGCCAAACCAGGGTTTTCCATTACTACCTTTTATTTAAATGTACCCACTAATGTTTAAAGTCAGAAAATTATGCTATTTTTCTAGAAGTAATATTTCCTGCTGTAAGTGAATGCTGATAACTTATTTTACTTTTTGGGATGTGTGTGGTCTGGGTGCATCTTTCTCAGCAATGGTTTCTGTTTTACTAGGAGCCATCTTTGTGCACTTGTTATCTAAAACAAAATATCACAAAATGTCATATTGTCTGAAAACAGCAACTACCAAAAGGCACTCAAGGAAAAATAGAACTCTCCCTTCTGTCCTGAGCACCCATCCCATCTATCCATATATTTACATAGAGATAACTTTATAGCTTCAAAAATATCTCTCATAGCATACAGACATATTCATATTTTTAGATTTTTTAAAAATAATTTTAGACTTAGAGAAAAATTATAAAAATAACACAGAATACCACATCCAAACTCCCCAAATATTAGCATTTTACCACATTTGATATGTTATCGTCTTTTTGTTTTTAGTGAGCAATTTGAAATTAGATTGAAAATATATTATTAGAAAATATGTCAGTGTATGCTTTCTAAACAATAGGTTTGGTTTTAGTTTTCATTTATTTGTTTTTATTCAGTTGTGCATGTATGCATGTGTGCATGTGTGTGTATGTATGTGTGTGTGTGTGTATGTATGTGTGTGTGTAGAACCACGGACAAATTCGGGAACCACCAAGGACCACCTCCACCTCCTCCTCGTTTACTCCGCCCCGGGATTCACAGGCTCCCCCTACCAGGACCAGAAATGCAGGCCACCCCCGCTTCGACGGGGGTCTATACGCGGGGTCTAGGATACCAATTTAGGACCTTCTGCTTGCAAGGCAGAGGCTTAAACCATGAGCCACCTCTTCAGTCCCTTGGTTTTAGTTTCTTAAAACCAAACATTTTAGTTTAGAACCAAGTACAATTAGGAAAGTCAAAAAATTAACATCAGTATAATAGTATTATCTAAAGACCTTATTCAAATTTCATGCATTATCTTATTGAAGCATTTTTTTTCTTTTCTTTCTTCCTTTTTGTTACTTCAGCACTGAGGATCAAACTTGGTGCCTTGAGCATGTCAAGTAAGAGCTCCACCTTTGAACTTCACCCTTAATCCCCTATCAATGCCTTTTACAGTAAAAGTAAAAAGTTTTTTTTTCTCCTAGCATGACATCCGATCTAAGCTCTACATTAAGTTGTAAAATCTCTGTATTGCTTTTTAATCTGGAAGAATTCCTCAGTTTTTCTCTTTCCGCAGAGAATTTAAAATCACAAATATATGATTGCATATATGGTATGTCCCTTGTTTTTTCCACTTACTATATACAGGACGTGTGGTATTTCAGAACATACATTCCTTATTCATTTTATTGGTCGTACCGGATCATGTGTCAGTCAAGAGCATTCCAAGCTATGTCATAATAGCAAATACCACGTTCATACAAAGCAAGTCTATGCCTCATGCATGTGAAGCTGCTGCCCTTCTTGTGAGAGCACTTATTCTTAATGACTTTTATTCCTCTTAAAGATGCTATATCTCTCTACCCTGCTAAATTCATAAGTTAATAAGCACCTAATTCTGTCAATATATTATGGGCTTTTCCACTTCAAATTTTTTATTATTTTTCTCCTCTTTTTCAATTTAACTGCTATCCTATTAATTGGGGGGAGGAGAAGAAAAAGAAATAGAGAAATGAAAAGCAAGACCATGCAGAACAGAGAGCAATAGCCAGAGATATAAAAACCATCATATCCTTGTGGTTTTTATGGAAACAAAAACTTTTACAACAACTTCAAAAAGACTTCACACAAGTCTTCAGTCGTATCATCAAGATCTGAAGATCGTCTCAGATTTAATCATTCTAGATTCAACTTCGTGTCAAGCTTTGTCCCCTATTTAAATACAAATACTCTTGGCCAAGATGACATTGTATGAGTGTATTTCAGACCTTTTTTTCTCCTGGCAACAGATTTTTCTAAGGGTAGAAAAATCTTCAGAGAAAAAGGAAGCAGGAAAAAGGCTGTGGAGATGTCTAGGCAAATTCCCGAATTTAGGCAGGGATTGAATCTGCATCTCAGCCAGGCTGCTCTGCCTACAGTACAACAGCGTTAGAAAATGGACGTCAACGAGTGTGGAAGGACGCCTGCGGCAAGATGTTCTCAGTGTGTTCACCTTGGGAGGCTCTTATACAGCTAGCTCACTGCTCTAGATGCAAAAGGGAAATCGATTTCATGCTCAACAGTAATAACAGAAATGGAAGAGAAAAAGATTGTGGTTCACATCTTCCTCTCTGGAAGCTTCAGTTGTCTTCTCATTGCTGGATTTATTAAAAATAGCTAAGACACTAAAACCACAAAACAAACTTGATTTCATCTAGAAATAAAAAATGTACTTTAATTACACACAATTCATGTAGCTCATGTTCCAGGTACAAATAGGAGCAACAACCCCCTTTTGTCAGTGTGACCTTAACCAAATGTTATCTCATACTTCCTAGTGCTATTGATTTTTTTTCTTTATGGCACAAAGATTATAGTTATGAAAAAATATAGCCAAGTAATGCATACTATTTTTAACAGTTTAACAATTCATTATTAAAACAGTTTATCATTGTAAACAGTTTGAACAATAGAAAATGAATATAGAAAAAATTAAAATTGGGGCTGGAGAGGTGGCTCAGGGGTTAGGTGTCTGCCTTGCAGGCAGAAGGTCCTGAGTTCGGATTCTAGAGTTTCTGGTCCTGGTAGGGTAGAGCCTATGAATCTTGGGGCAGAGTAAACAAGGAGGAGGTGGAGGCAGTCCATGGTGGTTCCCGAATTCGTCTGTGGTTCTACACATACATATACACACATACATACACACACACACACACACGTATACACGCACAATTGAATAAATAATAAATAATAAAAAATTTTAAAAAAAAGAAAAAATTAAAATCATCTGTATTCTCTCCAAGGAGAAACATACTTGCCCAAGACGTTTAACTTTTATCTCTCCCTCTACTTTACAAAGTAGGTTCACTTAATACATTGTTTTAAAATTTCTTGCTTAAGATATTGTAGACATTCTCTACATGTCATAAAATGAAGAAGGAAGTTGCTGAGTGATATATGCACATATAAATACTCAGGTTTATCATTTTTATCTACTGAGAAATAAACTGGCGTCTTTTTTTTTTCTTTGTGATAGCATCTTACTTTAAAGCCCAGGCTGTCCTTGAACTCCACATCTTCCTGTTTCAGCCTCCCAAACTCCTCCTTCCCCCCTCCTCCTTCCCCTCCCTTCACATGTATTGAGTAACTGATATGATACAGCTTGGAATTACTGAATTCCAAGTAAATATATTTCACATTTTGAACGTTTGATCTTGAACTTTTTAGCACCTATTGAACACCAAGTGCTATTCTCTTCTTCCATGACCACCTAACCTCCTTCTATCCATCCAACCTGGGCAGTCCCACTGGCGATGGTGAGAGCCACGGAGCAGTCTGATCCGCTAGAGAAACAATTTTCAGCATGGAAGTCTGGTCTATTTCCAGGCTTTTTCTACACACTTGTCCCAACCAAGCTCCATGAAGTGATGCTCTCTCTGGCCACTAGGTGCTGGAACCAGTTCTGATACCCTTCACCCCACAGGTCTCTGTGTCGACATTTTGATCAAGCATGTGTTTGCATGAGTGACAGGAGCATGCAGCCCCTGCGAGCTTATTCTCACTGAAGAATTTAGTATTATTTCATCAGATCTCAGATGTTGAAATTCATCAATGGAGAATTAACATATTGTTGAATATGTCCTTGATTTATTAGCCAGGTTCTACAGTTTTCTTCAACTGTATCTGCCATATGTATCAAATTTCTCTCTCTCTCTCTCTCTCTCTCTCTCTCTCTCTCTCTCTCTCTCTCTCTCTCTCTCCTGCCATTCTGACATTTTGGCCTGGAATTTTTATGTATGTTATAGAATCTAAACTCAGGTCTTTTTGCTTATGAGGCAAAGATTTAACCCCTGAGCCATTTCTCCAGCTCTCAAATTTATTTTTACCTGTTTTAATGTTTTGTGGGCTGCCCTTCATAGCACATACATATAATCTCAGCATTAGGAGGGAGGCTGAAGCAGGAGAATTGTGAGTGAAAAGCCAACCTGGACTACTTAGGAAGACTTTTATCTTAAAAAAAAAAAAAAAGGAGAATCATTTCTTGCCCTTTCAAATAAGACTGAGTGTGTTTTGTGTTTGGTTATTAATGCCAATAGAAAAAAATTTGATAATGTGATTAACATAGCATTCAATAAATATTGATTGGATTAAAAAGCAGTGTAATGTATTTTGGAAGCCATGAATTTATTAATTATAGATGGAAAAAAGAAAAGGATCCTAAAGCTTGAATATTTTTGTCTAATTATATGGCAACAAAAAGGTACAATTAGGTTGGTTTGCTATTAACTTATATCTAACAGTAATTTTAAAAATTTGAGAAATTACATATACTCAGAAAAAAATGTCTCCACTATGTCTAGAGGTTTACCACTAGTTTCATTGCTTCAAAGTGAAAGAGTTCTTTCTCTAAATGCAAACACCACTGAAAAATAATACTATGCTTAAGATATTATAGGTTTCTTTAACTCACTATGAATTAGCTATTGCTTTCTTCTCAGCTTAACAGCTAATTAAGAAGAATTTTTGACATAAGAAATCAAGAGGACAATGGGCAAGGCTACCAGCCATATGGTAATGTGTAAAGATAAAAAGTGAAAAGAAGTAAGATAACTAAAACTTCTGAATTTCCTTGGGCAGGAACTTTTATACTGTATGGCACATCATAGTACCTATACGGATGAGGACAAGACATATAAGTTAATGGATGGACATTCTTACATAGCTTTGCTTGTGAACTGCTCTGCTTAAAGCTGCAGTCTCAGTGCTATTTTGTTAGGACCACTAAATTAACTCTGATCACTTTTCCTCAGAATTATTCATGTGGGATGGCATACCAGAATCTGATTGCCAACAGATGCTACAACAATTGCGAACACATTTTGCAGTAAAGTAGAACAACTAAGTATCTATTTATACATTTTTAACTATCTGCCTATAGATCATGGCCAGTAGATGCTTGGCCAGGTGTCAATGAGGTCTGTCTCCTAGTCCTCATGGGTCTGACAATTGACTGTAGGAAAGTCCTGGGAGACTGGAAAGTGAGAAATGACAGTGAGTTCCCTCACCCCACTCACTGTTCATTTTTTCCACTGTTATTATTTTGTGAATTTGTCAGATGTCATAAAATGATGACTCACCCTGAGGTCTCTACTTTTTCAACTCCTACTGGCTTTGGAGAAAAGGGAAAAAGAAAGCTGAGTGGAAAAGGATTTGCTGCTAGCAGAACTGAGAAATCGAATGAAAGGAATCTAACAACACACACAAAAAAATCATAACTGGGGGCTGGAAAACCAGCTTAGTTGTCGAAGTGTTTGTGGACCTGAGTTCAATCCCTAGAACCCACAATAAAAGTTGAGAATGGTGACAAGCTTCTAATTCCAGCTCTGGGGAGGCAGAGATAAGCAGTTATCTAGGGCTTGCTGGTGGGCCCCAGGCAATGGGAAACCTTGTCTTCAACAAAAACTAAACCCAAGATGGATGTCTTGTGAGAAACAACATCTGAACCTGACTTCTGGTGCACACACATGCATGCGCGCATGCATGCACACACACACACTCATGAATACATAAACATGCACCTGTATGCACACACATACATGCATGCACCTGTAACTACATACATAGGCATGCATGCATGCACTTATGTACACCATACACACATGTTCATGTACCTGTGCATACACATACACTCACCCATACATGTACACCTGTCAAGTTGAGGAATTTTTACTGACAACTGTTATTTTCTTAGTGATAAGAAAAATACAAGCTATGGGTGATTAAAGTTTCCTTTGGTCCTCCAAATAACAGGTATGAAATATTGTGGTCATTATTTGCTGTGGGACTCGTGAACTTGGATCTTACCTCTTGATTCCTGTGTCTCTCAGTGCCTGACAGATAGCAATTTCTCAGTAAATAGCTGTTCAACGAGTAACATCGAGTACATAAAGCTCATTTGCTTTCAACTGTTGGCTAAAATCAAGTGCAAGTCATTAACTTTCTAACAATATTGTAAAATCTTTGACAAATTTAATCTAAATAGGTCGCTCAAAGGTGGAGGAGTGCTTTCTGGACGCTATATCGTATATGGCAAAAGCATCACTGGCTATTCTTTGGCTTTAAACTAAGTGTCCTGAAATATATCCATATTTAACTGTCCTCTAGGCTTTTTGCACCAAGTTTTGGTAAAATCCCAAAGTAACTAACTGCTCAATTCTCATTTTCCTCTGTTACTGTAGATGCAATCTAAGCCAAATGAAATCACATTAACTAAACCGATACTGGTCTTCAGTCCAAGGTAACTTTTTACAGTTTTTTTTTTTCCTGGATTAAAACAAATTGGAAAAGGTTTGAGATAATCATAAAGAAAACTTATTTAAAAGTAATGCTCCGAGCTACATAGGATGACTCAAGCATGTGATTCCCAGCTCTTAAGAAGTTGGGGCCCCAGTATCACCATGAGATCCTGGTCAGCTCACGCTACAGCTACAGAGCGTGGTGACCCTATCTCAAAGCAAACAAGCAGACAAATAAACTTTAAAAACCAAGTTGCTCTGAAACTGAGTCAGTGTTGATTTCTGTTTTATTTGATCAAGATAACTGTCTTCCACTTAAATTTACACAAGTCTTTTGTAGCTTATTTAGGACATTTGTATCTGAAATTCATGACATTGCTTAATACAAATATCAAAGCTGTGACATTGATATCAGGTAATAACTGTTAAAAATATCTCCAGAGAATTCAGAAACAGAGATCTTCCCACTGATCCATTTCACTTGCCAGTATGTGTGTCATAAACATTACCATTATACAGACATACTGTATTAAACATCAATTTGCATATTACTGCACACAATTAACAGTTATTGTTCTAATAGTTGAAGTTTCTAAGTCCAAATTATAGTGTAAAAGAATGATCATCAAATTAGAGGATCACTTGTGACTTTCAGTAAGTTTTATAAAGGTGATTAAGATGACAAAACAGCAGTATGTATCATGGCTTTTTAGGCTAATGAATTCTTACTTTTAGCAGGCTTTGCTTGTTTCTTTTTTGTTTTAGAATCAGGATCTTATTATGTAGGCCAGAGGCATTCCTCCTGCTTCAGCCTCTCAAGCGTGACTTACTATGCTGTGTGTGTGTGTGTGTGTGCATGTGTGCATGTGTGTGTGCATGTACGTATGCGCATGTGTGTATATTATGGTGGTGTTGCAGTCAGCCTGCATAATTTGCTGACATATGACCATCAAACGGCTTACGGGAACAAAGGGTTTATTTTTTCTTATGATTATCTGGTTACAGTTCTCAGTCTGGGTTGACAAGAGAACATGTACCAACACCAAGGCCAAAGGAACTAGCCACACCATCTCTACGTAATGGCTGAGAGAGGGATAATCCTTACTTGCCAGAACAGCATGTCTGGCCAAGTGTACAAAAGGATGCCAACTCTCTCAACCAGCTGTCTGTATTTTATTGCAGGGCCTAATCCCACCTACCATGGGCTGGGTCTTCCCCATCAGCTACACAATCTCCTGCAGGTTTGTTTTGGGCCTAACTCAACCATTAATTCTCTACAAATATGCCCAGAGCTCAAATCCTCAACTGTCAAGTTGACAGCTGTGCCTAACTATGATAGGTGGTAAACGGATAAAGAGTTGTTAGGGGGAAAAAAAAGTAAGGGTGGGATGGGGTGGGGAATCAAGCCTGTCACCACAGAACCTCTCCCAGTCCTTCCAATTTCAGAGATACTGTCAAGTATCAGTTTTAGAGAGACTGTCTTGGGTAAAAGATCAAAAACTGTGTGGTCTAGTCATCCTTGAGCAACTGTGTAGCAGAGATTATTGCAGACAAATGTTCTGCATTCAAAGGAAGAAGCATGTCCTGTGTCAGCCAGCACGGTCACAGGATAAATTATGTCAAAGAGCTCAAGAAGAGTGAGCCAGAACACCTCCAAAAAAGGCTGCAAGTCAGAGACCAAGGAGAGACAGGAAACGTTTAGGGACTGCTAAGTGATACAGAACTGCATCACTCACCAAGCAGTCAGAGAACAGCCCCAGCTTGTGGCTGCAGGTCAGGGTCCTTTACCACATCTGGCAGGCCTGGGTGCACCATCCCCCCAGGGCACAGGTAAATCTCTGGAATAGAAAAAGCAGGAGTTAGATACCTCTGTTTGACTTCTTTTCACCTAGGGAAAGCTGCTTTGATCTTCAGGCTCCTGACACTTTCTGCTCATTAACATGTTCCTTTTGAAATGCAAATCAAAACTTCCCTGAGATATCATCTCACCCCCGGTCAGGATGGCAAAAATCCACAATACTAACAACGACAAATGCTGGAGAGGATGTGGAGAGAGGGGAACTCTCCTACATTGCTGGTGGGAATGCAGGCTCATACAGCCACTCTGGCGAGCCGTCTGGAGATTCTTAAAGAAATTAAAGATTGAAATGCCATATGACCCTGCTATTCCACTTTTGGGAATAACCCCCCATACAGCAGAGGTTCGCCTCGATAGCACAAGCACGACCATGTTCATAGCAGCACTGTTTACAATAGCAAAGTCATGGAATCAGCCCAAATGTCCAACAGTTGACGAGTGGATAAGGAAACTGTGGTACATCTATACAATGGAGTACTACTCAGCCATCAAAAATGATGAATTACTGGAATTTGCCGGGAAATGGATGTCATTAGAAACAATTATATTAAGTGAAGTATCCCAGACCCAGAAAATTAAGCGCCGTATGTACTCCCTAATAGGTGGCTCCTAGTACCAAACCCACCCAGCCCACCTAGAGACAGTAATTCCAAGGATTATGAACAGGAGGGATGGGGTAGGAGGGCCACACCAGAAAGGAGAGAAGGGACCATGTTACAGCAGGGAAAATAGGCCTCCACCAAGGACCCAAATAAGTAATGAGACATCTGATTAAGTTCACAGACTTTTGTTCCTGATCATTTACTACTGAGGGGGAGTGATCTCACCAGAAGAGGAGGGCATATAGTCTGGCAGATAAAAAGTAACAATTTTGCAAATGGGTGATAGACCCCTCCCTCACTGTGGTTTCCCACTTTTATTACATCTACCTTTGAATGTGCTTTTATCACAAGACTCTAACAGCTTTTTGTCTCTGGCCAGGGGGTAACATACAATGCCCACCAGGATGGAGTGAAGGGCATTGCAGGAGCAGCAAAACTGCAAAAGAAAATCAACAAACCACAATCCAGAACTTCAGAGACTCTATATCAACCACCTAGAACTAGGCCAGCTTAGTTTCTCCCCATCTTGAAGCTCAGGGAAATTTGCGGAAGAGGGGGCGGTAAGAGTGTAAGAGCATAAGGATGGGAGGAACAATGATATGTAAGATACTCTATACTAGTTAGGGCTGAAGCAATCATAATTGGACTTTGCATGCCCTGCGCATTGTCCAACACACTGTTGACCTCACAAAGTCTAGCATCTGCTAAAGGCATCAAGATCCTTGGAGGCAAAGGATTGGCAGCCACAGCAGTGTTCCTATACCTAAGGGGAACACGGGAAAGGGTTTGGGAAAGGCCACTGGGTCCTTGTACGTCATCGGAGAGGAGGGCCCAGAGGAAAATCAGACATGCACAAGAAAGGACTCTCTGGGAATTGGGGTGGGAGGCACTGGGGGATGGGGAGGGAGAGGAGTGGGGAGGGAGAGCAGGGGGTACGGGGGGAGGAGGAGGGAGGGAGGGAACTGGTGTACCTAATAAGTTTGTATGAGCTGAAATAAAAAAAAAACAAAAACAAAAAAACAAAAAAACATGTTCCTTTTAAGTCCCCCATACACACAAATTTTTTTAGGACAAAATGGATTTTTGGTATTTTATTGGTTTTGAAGCAGGGTCAAACTGATGAAGCCTAAACTGGACTCAAACTCAAAACTTTCCTGCTTTCCTCCTGAATGCTGGGAATCCAGGTTCATCCCAACATATCTGATCTTTTGAATATGTACTCATTTCTTCTCCAGTAGTTTGATTTCCACAGATAATGAATCCATGACTTGAAAGAACCATACGAGGGGTTTGGGATGTAGCTCAGCTGTAGAGTGCTTACCTAGTGTTCATGAAGTCTTGTTTGGATTCTCTAGCTCTACATAAACTGAGTAGAAGTTTATGCCTGTAATTCCAGCATTTGGAAGGTGGAGGCCAAAAGATCAGAAAGTCAAGATTTGGATTGGTGAAATGGCTCAGTGAATAAATGGGCTTGCTATGGAGCCTGGTGACCTGAGTTTGATTCCCTGGGTCTACATGATGGAGGGAGAGAACCGACTGCTGTGAATTGTCCTCTGACCTCCGAGTGCACACCATGGTATACACACACATGCACACACATACCTAGGTAGGTATGTAGGTAGGTAGGTAGATAGATAGATAGATAGATAGATAGATAGATAGATAGATAGATAGATAGATGTAAGAAGTCTGGAGTCATTGTGGGCTACATAGTGAGTTCAAGACCAGCCTTGAATACATAGGACTCCATGTCAATAAACGAAAACTAAAACAAGCAAAATATCCAGGCAAGATGTCGGTGTTTCATGCACCAGCTCTTGTGACTGTTTCATTTATGTGTCATTTGGATATAGCTAACACTTGGTCAATGCTTCTCCAGACTAGACCTTCTATAAGTGCTTTTTATAGTGTCTCTTATTCCAACAACCTCTAAGATAGATATTAACATTATCCTCGTCTTACATAGTAAGAAAAATTGAACTCGTGGAGGTTAAGCACTTTCCCAGGAGTGCCCAAATAACAAGTAATGGTGTGGGAGTGGGGGGGTGTCTCTGATCCAGGGTCTACCCTACAGGCCATGCATGCCCTGGGCTGGCTCACTGATATAAATAAAAGAACTCAAGCAGCTGTCTGATCTTACTGTGTTTATGCTTTCCTGGAAGCTAGAAGTTACATATGGGTCCCCATGTCAGACCTTTGTGATAGGCAGAAAATAAATTCTTCCTCAAAAATGTCCATGTCCAAATATTTGGAGCCTATGAATGTATTTCCTTATATGGTCTGTTAGCCAGTGTTCCATCACGTAACAAACACTAGAGATAACTTAAAAAGAGTAAAGATGTAATTTAGGTCACAGTTTTGGAGGTTTCAATCCATGCTCAGGTTGTACCTGTTACTTTTTGGCCTGTGGCAAGTCAGTGCATAAGAGAGTGAGTACATGGTGGAGCAAAGCTGCTCACCCTGTGGCAGCCTGAGAGAGAGAGAGATAGAGAGAAAGAGAGAGAGAGAGTGCACACCATGGTATACACACACAAACACACACATACATGCACACACATACCTAAGTAGGTATGTAGGTAGGTATGTAGGTAGGTAGATAAATAGATAGATAGATGATAGATAGATAGATAGATAGATAGATAGATAGACAGACAGACAGATAGATGTAAGAAGTCTGGAGTCATTGTGGGCTACATAGTGAGTTCAAGACCAGCCTTGAATACATAGGACTCCATGTCAATAAACGAAAACTAAAACAAGCAAAATATCCAGGCAAGATGTTGAAAAATGGTGAAACTAAAGCTGAAGAGGCATAGAGAACTGAATCTATAGATAATGAGGGAGAATGAATTATGATGGAAAGCTGGGGTTGATTTTACATACCTCTTGGGACAACTTTTAAAAGCTATTTTTTTTACCAAGTATTTTGTAAATGCTAATTTTTTAGGACTCTACTACAACTTTATATATATATATATATAGAGAGAGAGAGAAATAAACATGGCCATTTTACCCTCTTTTTTATTTTATTTATTTATTTATTTATTTATTTTATTTAATTGTGCATGTATGTGTGTGTGTATGTGTATGTGTGTGTGTGTATGGACGCCTCCACCTTCTCCTTGTTTACTCCGCCCCAGGATTAACAGGCTCTGCCCTACCAAGACCAGAAACGCAGCCCCGCCCACCCCCGCTTCCGCCCGGCGTCTATACGTGGGGTCTAGGATCCGAACTCAGGACCTTCCACCTGCAAGGCAGAGGCTTAACCCCTGAGCCACTCTCCAGCCCCCATTTTACCCTTTTATTAGTAATGTTTTTTGGAGCTCCAATGTCCTCAAGTAAAATAAATACCAGTTTAATACTGGAAGCTGTGTGTAAAGTGGTTCTGCATTCCATGATGCCCTTGTTTTAAGGAGTTAGTCCTGTGCATATCTGAATTTTTCATGCAGTTTTTCTAGAGCAATAACCAGTGGTGTTTTTGCATCTAGGTTTTATGTGATTTTAATGAAACACAGATAGTTGTGGCCACCTGCTGAGTATTAATGGTTTAAAATAGAAGGTTTTCTTGTCTGCAGGAAAAAAAAGGAAAAGAAAAGAAAAAGAAAAAGAAATTTGGAACTTTTCTGAGATCTTCTGACAAGATTTTTTTAGTCTTAAAATGCTTTCTCTTCAGTGAAGCCATCTTTGGAGTTAGTCATTACTTTCATCTTGACTCCAAACCTGATCTTTTTTGGCCCAGGCCCTCAGATTTTAAAAGTAGCTTCAAATTAAGGAAAGACCATTTTTCCAACAGTTCAATTCTTTGAAAAACTTCCATCTCCCACTGAAAATCACAGTCCAGAAGTGAAGCAATCACATGCTAGAACTTCAGGGCCAATCGGAATGTCATTATGAACATTCACGTTGGTCGATCTTATTTATCACAACAAACCTGAAAATGCACAGTCCTGAAAAAAGCAGCTTCTCTGTGCACATGTGAAATCATTAAAAGCAGAGGATATGAAGGGGCTGAGGTCTGATTACCAAAAATCAGAACAATGAAAACAACAGATAATGAATATCAAACACTAGAATTCAAATGACCAGATGTTTTAACGAGGTGGAGTGCCAGTATTCAGTTTTCATTTTGAATGCCACATTACAAAAGAAGTTTTTAAAAATTAAAAAAAAGGATTGAGGGAATAGAGAAAAAAATAAAAAGACTATCTAAACCATTGAATGACCCCATTTGTTCCTGATAAACTTCAATCACGTCTTCTTCCTCCATTCCCAGTTCAATTGATCATATGATTATCACCAATTCTCTACCTTCAAAAGAAACTATAGTGAATTCATTGGAACTCCCTGTCTTTGACAGCATGATTCTTTTAAGTTTCTTGAGATGTGTTGTCATTTTCACCTTGAAGTGAATCTCACTGCTGTCCTGTCCCGTGACTGAGTTTAATGAATACTCCTTCCTTCTTATCCCTAAGTCCTCAGTGGAAGGTTTCGCCTCCTGGTCAGACGTGGTGACGGTAGCTTCCATCTGGACTGGGGTTCCCTATTTTTGATACTTACTCATTGTGCTTGCTAATTTTATTAAATAATAAAAATAGAAAAGAGAAAGTTCCACACCTTAAGATAGGGAGAGTTATATGGGATTATTAGAATGGGTTCCATTTAATCACAGGATCCCTTAAAACTGGAAGTAGAAAGTAGATGGGTCAAAGGAGAAGACAGCAGAAAAACGAAGAGACTTGAAGTAGGAGAGAGACTCCCTGCTGCCAAGTGTGAGAATGAGGAAGGAAATGAGGATCTCAGTCTGAGTACCACACACACTGAACCACGCACATTGAGCCACCCAAACCAACAAAGAAACCATGTTCCCTTGAGCCTCCAAGAAGGACGAGTCCATTAACACTTGAGTGGGGCTTCTGCCATTGATTCTAAGATAACATATTCAGCAACTTTAAACTACCATGTTACAGGACAGCACAGGAATTCTAAAAGAGCGCTTCTGTACCACTCTGACGATAAGAGGAAAGGACCCTGAGAATTTGGAATTTCCCAGGATTCTCTTGCTGGGAAACACAGAGAGACTTCACAGAGTACTGAAAATGTGCCCAAACTGGTGCCAACTAGAGGAGAAATTGTCTTCCAAAGGAGATCTTGCACAGTTCTGACAATTTGTCAGACCATCTTACAGGATAGACCTGGAGCAGAACTAATGAGACAGTAATGAGATCACATCTTGAACAGAACTGCATAACTCCTTTCCCTATAAAGCCCAGATCATCAAAAGTCTGGACTCTGAGATGGACTCAGCAGTTGGATACTCTCTCCCAATGTGGTAATATTGAATAAATTTCCCCTTTCTGCCTTTCACTGTTAATTCGACTATAACAGTTACTCTTAACTGTTGCTGTGAGAGAACACCCAAAGTCAAACAACTTAAGGGAGAAAGGGAGATTTATTCAGCTTACAGTTCCAGAGGGGAGAAACAATTTTTCAGGGCGGAGGCGACATGGCTGGTGGCTGATGCTAGAGGCAGGCTAACATCCTGGAGGCTGAGAGCTTCGGAGAGTCTCTCTTCTCAATCTTCTGTCCTGTGGTTCCTTTTATCTGGTCCACTGCTGGGAGGTTCCAATCAGATCTAGGGCTAGTCTTTGTATTGTAAATGTATTGATCCAGATAATCTCTTCAGGTGGTCTTCCAGCTGATCTTAGTTAATTTCAGGTGTAGTCAAATTGTAGACAACCAGATTAACTATCACATTGATTTTTGTGTTTTATTTATTAAGAATGGGTGGTCTGACCCAGGCAACAGACCAGGCCACAGATGCAGTTAAGTTCACAATGATTTGGTGCAGCAGCAATAGAAAACAAAGACAGTCAGTCAGTGTCTTTGTTCAAGTTGATTTAATTTCCTTGATAAACTCCTCTGGGTTTTTACATGAAAGAAAAGGGGTGCTGGGAGATGCTTCGATAGGAAACAGCCTTGACTGCATGGCATGAGGAAGTTCCCACACTTTAAAAAGTTGGGTGTGTCCCCTTGCCGAGCGCTAGAGAACGGGGTGCAGTTGCAGGGAGAGGGGAGGAGGGGCCAGAAACAGAAGGATAACTAGGGCTCATTGGCTGCCAGTCTAACTTCAGAGTCATGAGAGATCTTGTCTCAAAGAGAATGAGTGACAGAGTAGGGTGCTTGCAGTCCTCTTCTGACTGTCCTATGGGCACTGTACACACACACACACACACACACACACACACACACACACACATACACACACAGGAGAGAGCGGAGAGGCAGAGAGAGACGACAGAGACAGGGGGGACAAATAGAGACAAAGAGAGAGAGGAGAGCAAGAGAGACAGAAAGAGAGAGAGCCAGCAAGCGTGCCCCAGGGTTTGTTCAAAACTAGACTAACTAGAGAAACGACCTGCTGCAAACTTGTTTTTACTGGCTTTCTCTGAACCTGCATTCAATGAGAGACAGGCACAGGTGAAATGAAGGGCACTGTTGTGCCTGGTGAAAATCTCTAGATTTGGGAGCAGGAGCAATGACATGGAGCATTTCATTTCAGAATAAAAACACTCTGGCTAGATTAAAGACTATTCCCAGGTTGGTTTATTCTTAATTGTTGTGATTTTCTAAATCCAACTTCCTATTTGATAAATGGGAAAATAGAGAACAACCATATTTTCAGGAGAAAAATGTTTAAAAGATAAATGAAGGAAAAATGTTATTAAAAATATATCCAATGAAACATGATTTTAAAAAATATTTTGTGTGTGTGTGTGTATCAGAGGCTACTATGTATACCTGGGGAGGACCAAGGATGACTTTGAGAATCATCCTGGATTGCTTCTACCTCCTCCTTGCTTCACTCTGTCATTTCCCAGGCTCTTCCCACCAGGGCTAGAAGTCCAGGGTGCCACCCTTCCTCCTGGCATTTTTACGTGGTACTTAGGATTTGAACTCAGTACCTTCTGCTTGCTAGACAAAGTCTTAACTCCTAAGTTATCTCTCCAGCCCCAATTATTTATTTTACTTATTTTATTTTTTTAAGACAGGTGTAGTCCAGGCTGGCCTCAAATTTGCTACCATCTTGGTGTAGTCCAGGCTGGCCTCAAATTTGCTACCATCTTGGTGTAGTCCAGGCTGGCCTCAAATTTGCTACCATCTTGAGTTTCCATATCTTCTGCCTTCAACTTCCAAGTGGGGACTACAACCATATGTCACATTTTATACACTTCATATCTTCATGTTCCTGTGGAGAAACAGGAGAACTATGACTACATTTTATTTCTTTTAACATTGTTTCATAAATTACATTCTGCCGCTAAGTTTTCCTTCAGTCTCCTGGCAAGTCTGAATCTCAGGTTTGTTTACATGTTTTTCTTCTTGTCTTTAGATGCATGTCATCCTAAATGTCCTCAGGCACAGTGAGGAGGCATGTACTGGCAGGTATCTGTAGGCACTGGTTGCTTCCTGGCTGCCATGTGAGAGTAAAAGCCAGGCTACCTTACAAATTTGAGTGAAGGGGGAGATTAACAGACAGTATCCAGTAAATTATGTTCTACCTCTTCCTAGCTTTGAGTGATCTACCCTGAACCAAAAATAGTTTATTCAAAAGAAAAATGATTCAATCACAATTCTCTTGTGGAATCCTCTTCTCTAGTCCGTGGAAGGTGTAGTAACAGCATTTCATCATCCCTTGTGAGTCAGCTGTCTTCTTAGGCAACCTGCTAGCCTTCTCAAGGCATAGTTTAAGACAGGGCACCTGCCTATCTTTTGCATCTTTTATGTTTTCTTTTCCTTTCTCCTCTCCCCTTCCACAGGGCATTACAGAGAGGACAACCTTAGCTGCTAGTCCTTGCCTTTTACCTCGCTTGAGACAGGGTCTCTTATGTTGCTTTATTCCACTCTGTAGCAGGCTTGTTGGTCTGTGAGCTTCCAGGGTTCTCGTTTCTCCACAGGAACATGAAGATTACAGATGCTTATTCCACACATCTGGCTTTTATGTGGGTTCTACAGACTTGAATTCAGATCCTCACTTTTGTACAGCAAGTGGTTTTACACACTGAGTCATCTCCCTGATCCTTGCATCTACCTGCTTAACCATGAAAGAGTCTAAAGTTTGTTGTGATGACTGCATGAGATAGAGGTCCCACATTCCTCTAATCTGACTGATTAACTAAAGAACTATATAATATTATTCCATTTCAATTTTAGCTTCTGTGTTTTTTCCCTGAAATTATTTGGCAAATGCTAACTTTGCATCAAACACTCTTTGAAAAACCTTACAATCCATGATCCATTTAATCATCATGAGAGCCTTGTGATCGAGGTGCTGCTATGGAATCCCTATTTTACAGATAAAATTCAAAAGAGACAGAGAGTTTGTCAAAGTCACACAACGAAGTGGCGAGCTGGAATCTAGCCATAGGAAAGGATCCAGAGTGCCTCACTATGTCATCTTGCCTTAACATTGCTTGAATAATGAAGAGGAAAAAATGTAATCTGTCATCGTTGGATATTCGTGTCAACTTGGCAACTGAAGGCTTTGAGCTCTGGGCACAGCTGTGAGAAATTAGGAGTTGAGTTAAGCCCTGGGCAAGCCTGCAAGAGATTGTCTAATTGATGAGGAAGCCCCAGCCCATGGTGGACAGGGCTGGTCCCTGGCAAGCGAATAAGATGGAGAGAGCTATTCAGAGAAGTTGGCATCCTTGGTATACTTGGCCAGACATGTGGTCTGGCAAGTAGGGATTGTCCCTCTCTCAGCAGTCCTGTGGATGTATGAAGATGGTGTGGCCAGTTCCCTCAGCCCCTGATATTGGTATGAACTCTCCTGCCAACCTGAACCATAACTGTACTATTGTAAGCCAAGAATAAAGTCCCTTTTTCCCCCTTAAGTGGTTTCATGCATTTTTCAGCAGCAATGCATGTGGAGGTTAGAGGTTGATGTCCACTTCCGGGGTCAGGTATCTTTCTCAGTGGTTCCTGCACTTGGTTTTTGAGGCAGCATCTCTCGCTAAGCCTGGAGCTGGCTGATCGTTGAGTGCCAGTTTTCCACTTATCTCTGCTTCCTAGTGTTGGGATTGTATCCATGTGCCACCACACGAAGTTTCTTATATGAATGCTGGGAGCCTCCTGCATGTGCCACAAACACGTTTCTGATTGACTCAGCCTAAGGTCTTTCTTTTTTTAAAATTTATTTTTTATTTTTTTATTTATTCAATTGTGCGTGTGTGTGTGTGTGTGTGTGTAGAACTATGGGTGAATTCGGGAACCACCATGGACCGCCTCCACCTCCTCCTTGTTTACTCTGCCCGGGGATTCACAGGCTCCGCCCTATCAGGACCAGAAACACAGGCCGCCCCCGCTTCTGCCTGGCTTCTCTATATGGGGGTCTAGGATCCGAACTCAGGACCTTCCGCCTGCAAGGCAGAAGCTTAACCCCTGAGCCACCTCTCCAGCCCCTTACACACTCATGCTTGTGTGTGTGTGTGTGTGTGTGTGTGTGTGTGTACCAGAGGACATGTGAATGTGTGTGCCTGTTGAGGCTTAGGATGAATTGGAAATCATCCTGTATTATCGTCTTGTTGCTTTGCTCTGGGGTTTCCTGAGCTCCACCTTCCAAGGCTAGAATTACAGGCTGCTACCATATCTGCTTGGCATTTTTATGTGGGATCTGGGAATCCAAACTCAGATGCTTTTGTTGCAGATACCAGTTAGGTGGAAGAGATGAGCTTTATTCACCAGTGGCCTACAGCCAAGATCACTTTCCAAGGACTCTAGCCCTGAGTTTAGCTTGTACTTTCATTGTATACTAAAGCAGGGGCAGAGGTGGAGTAAACCAAGCAGGACTTTCCAGAAGCAAAAGCAAAGGTTTTACTAAGTCAACACCATAGGCTGACTGCAGACAGCCCTTTACTTTGACTGTTATCAGAAAACAGTGTAGATGCAGGCGTGGCGTTTGGGTGGTATCTCTCAGACTCAGTAACTTTCCATAGTAACTTATGCTTAGCAGTAATTTGATAATTTGCTCTCACTTTCTCTCTCTCTCTCTCTTTCTTTCCAGAACACAGATCTGGCTCCCTTGTGTTTTTCTTTGTTTGTTTGTTTTTTTAAACTTCGTGTGTGTGTGTGTGTGTGTGTGTGTGTGTGTGTGTGTGTATCATTCGGAAGGACCAAGAGTGACTTTAGAAATCATCTACCTCCTTGGGCTGGAGAGGTGGCTCAGGGGTTAAGCCTCCGCCTTACAGGCGGAAGGTCCCGAGTTTGGATCCCAGATCCCATGTATAGACGCCAGGTGGAAGCGGGGGCGGCCTGTGCTTCCGGTCCTAGTAGGGCGGAGCCTGTGAATCCCGGGGCAGAAGGAGGTGGAGGCGTCCATGGTGGTTCGCGAATTCGTCCGTGGTTCTACACGTACACAGACACACACACACACACACACACACACACGCACACACACAGATGCGCGCGCACATACACACATGCGCACAGTTTAATAAATAATAATAATAATAAAAAAAAATTTTAAAAAAAGAAATCATCTACCTCCTTTTTGCTTTGTGCTGGGATTTCCCAGGCTCTGCCCACCAAGGACGGAAGTGCAGGCTGCTGCCATTTCTGCCTGCCGGTTTTATGTGGCGTGGGATCTGAACTCAGGACCTTCTGCTTGCAAGGCAGAGTCCTAACCCCTGAGCCATCTCTCCAGCCCCGTTTGTATTTTTCTACCTCACTTTTGCTTGCCAGGCTTCAACCACTGAATCATCTCCTTACCTGTTTTTATTTTTTTTTTTTTGTTTGTTTGAGACAGAACTCATGTAGGGCCAGCTGGTCTCAAGCTCCCTATGTAGTTGAGGCTGTTTTTGAACTCTGGATCTTCCTTTGACTTTGACTTTGACCAACATGTTGACCTTCTGACTGTCACATTGGGAATTAATTGTAAGTGGAGGCACATTTGGATGTGGAAACCATCATAATAATCCCATAAACTTTTTATATGATTTGTCTGAATGTGGTGGGAGCTGCTGTGAAAATTGTTTAAGACCCTCTGAAGAAGGAAAAAGAATGTAGAATTTTCATATAAGGAAGAAAGTGTAAATAAGATTATTATTCCCAGTCCATGGAAGGCAGTCTGGTAATTAGATCAGCTTATACATGGAGGGTTGGGTAGGACTAAGAAGGAACTTTCAGGGCCTGTTTGGGCATGGTCTCCTATGACCTCGAATGCCTTACTGAGAAATGGATTTTAGACTGCAGTAGTGGGGAAATGTAATGAGAAAAAACTTGGCAAGAGAGGACAAGAGTCAGAAAGTAATTCAAAAGGAGTGCCTGGAATATGGGTGAGAGATCAGTGGAGCTTAGGGGTTAAGTGGAGGAAAAGGATAGACACCATACACTGGAGAAACCAAAGGAAGGCCTCGCCCAAAGGACTGAGGATGTCCTTCTTTGGGGGATTTTATTGGCAGGGGTTTGCTGCCTCCCCTGACATTGGCTTGGGAACAAAGCCTGACCACCAAAAGACTTAAGAAGTGCAATACTTGGAAAAGGTGTGCTTGTTAGGTCTCTCCTAGAGCAGTCTATTTGTGAGAAAAATGGTGCAGAGTCCGGCCCAGGGAGAAAGGAGACCTGCACCTGGAGTTCATTCAGGATGCCGCACATGTACATCTTCAGGTTAGACGTACTTGTGCGGGTTTGGCACAGCCACCGTGTTCACCAAACCGGTCCGACTCAGCTTCAGCTGGAGCAACGAGCTTCTTTCTTTTTGCCCCAAGTACAAAAGACACAAAATTCACCTGTCCCCGCCTCGGACAAGGGCTCCCGCTACGACACAACTCGGCCTTGCAGCAGCTGCCCGGAGAGACCGCGACCCGGGCGTGGCCCTGGCGGTGCAGCGGCGGGTGGGGCGGGGCCCGCGCCAGGAGGGTGGGGCGAGTAGAGCGCGCGCGCACCGGGGACGCGTGCACGCGCCGCGGTCCCAGCCCGCCGCCCCCGCCCCGGTCAGTCCGGTTCCGCGTCCACCCCGCACTCCGAGCATCCCGGGCGGCGGCGCGAGGTCCCCGCCATGTCTGCAGCCATGAGGGAGAGGTTCGACCGGTTCTTGCACGAGAAGAATTGCATGACCGACCTCCTGGCCAAGCTCGAGGCCAAGACCGGAGTGAACCGGAGCTTCATCGCGCTCGGTGGGTGGCCGCGGCTCGCCGAGGGGCGCAGCGTCGGCTCGTCGATCTCCCGAAACTGTTGCAGCAGCTGTTAGGAAAGGAGGCTCGGGGAGGGCTCGGAAGACGGCGCGGGCGGCGGACGGGGCGAGCATCCGGTCCCCGGAGGAGCGCCCGGGGCTGCGGGGTCGCGGTGCGGGAGGGCGGCGGCTGCGCCCGGCCGAGGAGCCGGGCAAGGCCGGCGCTGACGTGTCTGCCCCGCCGCGGGCGGGCGCGGGTGTCCCGGGAGGGCGCGGGCTCGGCGGAAAGCCCCGGGCCGCCGGGTAGCCGAGGCGTGGGGTCCCACCCAGGCCTTCCCGAGGCCTCTGTGGACAAGCTGGCCTCGGGTCGGGAGGGCGGGCCTGCGGGCAGGTGCGGAGCCGGGCGCGGCCCCAGCCCGCGTGGAGCGGCCCGGGGGCGAGCGGAGAGGCCGGCGGGGTGTCCCCACTCGGGCAGCGCTCCACCTGTGCGCGGTTTGTTTCTCGACTTTCAACGAGGCGGGAGGAGAACGCCCAGCACAGACCGAGCCTCGGAGTGTGGGTGGGGGCTGCCCAGCTCCGACGTCTCCGGTGCCACCCGACCCACTTCTCTCCTCGTGTCTCCACCAGGTGTGATCGGGCTGGTGGCCTTGTACTTGGTGTTCGGTTATGGAGCCTCTCTTCTCTGCAACTTGATAGGATTTGGATACCCAGCCTACATCTCGTAAGTGACTTTCCTGCGCCGCACCTTCCCCTCCGCAGCTGTCTCCTTCCCAGGCTGCTGTAGTAGACTGGCTCCCACTCAGCAGTAACTGCACAGGTTACATATTTTGGAGCCTTCACTTGGTCTCCCATTTCCTGGCAACTAGCCGGTGGTATCTTATTTTTCATCAGATGCTATTGGGTGTTGATGTACAAATAGTGGTAGAGCTCAGTCCTATTCTGGCAGGGAGAGCTCAGCAGTTGTGGGTTGTGAACTGCCCCTTTGATTGCTTTAATGGGTGTTTCACCATATGTATCTGTCTGTAGCTGGTAAAACCCTATCAATTCGAATTCCTTTGATTGAGAATTATGTTAATTCGGACAAGAGGGGAGAATTTTGACACATATACATCTCTCAATTTCTTTCTTTTTCTCCAATTTCTTTCTTTGTCTCTATTCTTTTCCTTTCTTCAGGGTCTCTCACTGTAGCCCAGGCTGGCCTGGAACTTGTTTTGTAATCCAGACTGGTCTGGAACTGGTTAGTGACAGTCCTGTTTTAGTCTACTAATGCTGGGATTACAAACATGAACGACCACATGTGGCTTAATTTTATTTAAATAAAATAAATAAAAATTTATTTTAATTAATTAATTATTCTTGTGTGTGGGTGTGTGTTTGTATTCACGTGTGATGTGGGAGCATATGTATGTATGTGAATGTGAGTGCATCTTTGGTAATAGAGGACAACTTTGGGTTATTGTTTCTCCCTTTTCAACGGTGTTTTGACCTTGGTTCCCATCAGAGCTGCTGCATAATCCAGGTTGGCTGGACCCCAGCTTCTAGAGATTCTTGGACCTTGTCTTCCATTTCCCCTAGCTGCATTTCCATGGTATCTGGGAAGCACCCATTTGTGTGTGTTGTGTGTGGGGGGGTGTTGCTGAGCTCTAGATACTTGTACTACAAACATTTTATACTAAGCCATTTCCCCTACTAAGCCATTTCCCCAATCCTCCCTTTTGATTTTTAAAAAGGCCAGTTATTAGAAAACCTTCATAAGACTTATAAAGTTATCCACAATATAGCTCCAGGCCATATAAATTATTCTTTCATATAATTAAGCTAAATTTAAGATGAATCATAACAGTATGTAATGAGGTTTTTATTTTATGTGTTTTTCAAAGCATTTTAGAATTGGTTATTTCTATGTTCAAATCAGAATTATTCCTCTCCATATAAGAATTTTGTTAAACAAAACAGGTGGATTTTATCTTCATCCATGATTTCTAAAACTATTTTCAGCCATATGGATAGAATAAAGGGGTTCTAGGCTGGTGAGATGACTCAGCTGGCAAAGACACTTTCTGCACAAACTTACTGACCTGTGATCCCTGGAACCCACATGGTGGAATGAGAGAATCCGCATCTAAAAGTTGTCCTTTGACCTCCACAAGAATTGAAAGAGCACTCCCCCCCATACACATACACATGTATCTAATAAAATAAAAAGGAGTAAAAACATTTCAGCTGGAAAACTAAGATATATGCCTGAAAGGGAGGAAATTTTAAAAATATATATTTATTTTTGTGTGTCTGTGTGTGTTGCCTGTGTGTGGTGTGCCTATATGTGTGCTACAAAGCACATGTGGAAGTCAAGATAACACAGGAGTCAGTTCTCTCCTGTGGGTTCTGTTGTGCAGCAAGTGCTTTCAATTGCTGAGCCATCTCCCTAGCCTTTTGAGATGGTCTCATGTAGTAGCTTACGCTAGGCTCAGACTCACTGTGAGGTAAGGATGACCTTCTGATGCTTCTACCTCCATCTCCCCAGTGCTTTGGATTTCGGACGTGCACCATGATAGAAGTCAGTGTCGCCCTATTGGTATGCTGTAGACCTAACCTACACTAGATAAGGTCCAGCTACCTATATGTTAATACCCACTGGTGAAATCAGAGATCTTAGTCTTTAGTTTGAGAAGGGTTCTTTACCCTGTCATTTATTACACCTGTGTTTTTTTTTTTTTTTTTGTGTACCAAAATATTTCCGATGCAGACTAGAAGTGGTTTAGTTTTCAGACTAGGTAAATGTGCAAGAGTAGTGTTTTTTTTTTTTTTTTTTTTCCATTGTATGTGTGTGTGTGTATACAGAGGCTTAAGTGTATGATGGAAGCCCAGGGGTGATATTAGGAATCATCCTGCTCTGCTTTAATTCCTTATTGCTTTGCTCAACTTTGTTTGTAATTAGTCTTTCCTTCATTCATTATACCCAGAATCAACTGGATACTGTTTCTTTTTTACTTAGATACTATTTCTATCTGTTATCTAGTAATTTTGTCAAACAGCTGGTCATTTCAAAGTTGTATAGGTAGGTGGATTTTCCACCTTTTAGAATTACTTTCTTCAACAATCCCACTATATTTATTCATATGAGGTGTCCTTTTATATGTAGGATTTCTTCCTTTCAATTTTTAAAAATACTTTATTTTATTCTGTGTGTGTGTCAGGGGGCACTGTGTGTCCCTGTGGAAAACCAAGGGTGACTTAAGGAATCATCTGGGATGGCTTCTACCTCCTCCTTATTTCTCTCTGGAATTTCCCAGGCTCCACCCACCAAGGTTAGAAGTGTAGGCCGCCAGTTTCCACCTGGTGTTTTTACGTGGGACCTGGGATCCGCACTTAAGACCTTCTGCTTTCGAGGTAGAGTTTTAACTCCTGAATCATCTCTCCAGCCCTCAATTTTTGGGTTCTGTGGCCATAAGGGAATTAAGTCAAAGTTTATCCTTTCATATTTGGACTTTTCCCTAAAATAATGGTTTTCAGACTTGTTTATCCACTGGAGTCATTTAAGAACTTAAAAAAAATATTGATGGCTATTTGGATCACTACCCATAGATTCTGATATAATTGGTTTGAGCTACATCCTGGGTCTGGAGATTTTGAAAGCCTCATTAATCTTTCACATATATATTTCTTATATATAAATACTTCATATATATATTAAACATATATATACACATATATAAAATATATGTATGCTTTTTGTTTTGCGTGTGTGTGTACAGGCATGTGTTTAAGAGGGCACTCAAGTGTATATGCTTGTGAAGGCCCAAGGGAATCACCCTGGATTGCTCTTGTTTCTTTGCTCTGGAGTTTCCCAGGTGCCATCTTCCAGAGCCAGAAGTGTAGGCCACTGCCATTTCTACCCTGAGTTTTTTTGTGGGATCTGGGATCTGAACTTAGGTCCTTTTGCTTTTGAGACAAAGACTTTAGCCCCTGAGCTGTCTCTCTAGCCATACTTTTATAATTTAAATTAAAAATTTTTTAGAGAGAGAGAGGGGGACAGAGAATGAATGAACGCGAGTACCCGAGTGCCATAGCACACAGTTAGAGGTCAGAGGACAACTTTCAGAAGTCAGTTCTCCTTCCACGCTTCTGGGGATCAAACTCAGGTCTTCAGGTTTGTTAGCAGGCACCTCACCAGCTATGCAATTGCCCCAGGATTCTAATGTGTAGTCAGTATTGAGAACCCCTGGGAGAGAGTGGCAGTAATAACCATTACACAGATAGTGCGTTTTTCTTTGAGCAAGAGGGAAGGAAAATGGCCTGCTGGAATAGTCAGATGCCTACTCCGTGCTCTGCTCTGAGAGAAGGTTCAGGGAAAACTAGGATTGTGTCCAGGTTAAAGTATACAGCCCCCAGTTAGTAAGTATCCAGACAGTCAATATCATGTAACTTAATCAAGTCTATTCTGTATTTAGCCATTATTATTGTATGATTGTCAAAAAAGATAAGTCCTTAAAAATGGTGTGTTTCAGTTATGCTTAAATAGTTGTTTTTGAAAGTGTGACTTGTAATAATAGGTCCAGTGGGTTTCTATAATAAAATACCTTAGATTAGATGCTTTATTAGTGAAAGTCTTTTGATCTTGCTTCTAAAGGCTGGGAAATCCAAGATTATTATAGTTGTTTTGGCGACTGGTGACTTCTCTGCTTCAAAGAGAAGTTCTTCCATGTGTTATTGTCTAAGAGACCCCATTAATACTGTCACCTTGGGTGTTGTATTGCAGTAAGCAAAAGGAGGAAGGTACCAGAATTCAGATCACAGCAGTTCTTTTCACTTATTCTCTTTTTTAAAAATTTATTTTGTGTGTGTTTGTGTGTGTGTATCAAAGGCATTGTGTGTGCCTGTGGAGGACCAAGGGTGACTTTGGGAATCATCCTGGATTGCTTCTACCTCCTTTTTACTTAGTTATTCTCCACATCTCTTGCAGTTCTCTTTATTCTCTCAGTTTGTTTTTTAATTTGTGTGTGTGTGTGTGTGTGTGTGTATTAGAGGGCACTGTGTGTCTCTGTGAAGGACCAAGGATAACTTCAGGAATAATCCTGGATTGCTCTTACCTCTTTTTTGCTTCGTTCTAGGATTTCCCAGGCTCCACCCACAAGGGCAGGAAATTTAGGCTATTGCCATTTCTGCCTGGAATTTTTTACGTGGGACCTGTGATCCAAATTCAGGACTTTCTGCTGGGGGAGGCAGAGTCTTAATGCTTGAGGCATCTCTCCAGCCCCCCAGCTTGTTAGTTTTAAAAACAAAGATCCATCTGTGTATCACATGTCAAATTCTAGCCCTAAGGCAGGCTCTGTAGTTGCACTCTGGATGTGGCATGGCACAGGTGCACATGCTCTGTCTTCCTTTTGAATCAGTAGCCTGCTTGTGTGAACAGGCAAGAGATAGGAAAGCAGTGACAACCCTAAAAGAAAGTAAACAGGGAATTGTGTGGTAAGAATGACAGGAATGACTCTTTGGATGTTTACCTGTGGTGCTGTTTAAGCTGAGACCTGAGGAATGACAAGAGGCCAGCTGGGCAGAGGAAGCAGAGTGGACCAGGCCTAGAGTTACAGACTGCTTGACTCTGTGACAGAAGAGTGAGGAGCAGGGTTCCAAGGGTTTCTTCCACTGACAGGAAGGGAGGGAGGGTACTTTTCCCTTTAAATGATTATAAAGGAGTTTGCATTTTTTTAAATGATTGCTTCAGTTGGGTTTTAATAAGGGGTCACACAATAGGACTTCCCAGGTAAAATTTGAATGGCTGCTGTGACCTTTGGAAGGAACTGGGAATCCTGCCAAATGCTCACCGTGAATTTCTTTCCTCTTAGTTTTTATTCTTGCTGTTCTCTTTCCTTGGACTGTCATTGGGAGGGGGACAAGGAGTGTATATAAAGGGCAGGAGTGGTCACTAGTGGCTTAGAGCCTGCAGGATGTGGAAATGAAATTTGGAAAAGCTTATTTGGCCTCTTGCCTTTTTCCATTACTCACCGGCTTGGGAAATCTATGGGCGAGGTTCAGGTGGATCTGGCCCAGGTTGGACTCACTGGGGTATGAGATGGGGGAAGGCTTGGCTAGTGATCAGTGCAGAGCCAGTGCCTCGTGGTGTGGCCCCTTCCCATGCGCCTATTTTCTCCACGGACATTTTTGAGCTCCTTAACAGAAATCCCTGACCTTTGTGCTTCTGGACTTTTTTTGCCAGCCTGTACAGGTAATCAGGAATCTAATTCAGGTCCCCTTGTTATCAAGAACTGTTGACAGTTACCCCAGTCTTTTCCGTGTTACTGATAGAAAAAGTCAAACTACTGGATAATAATAGAAACCTCTTTAAAGACATACTTGCTTGCCATTTCTCTCCCACCCAAGCGTACAGTTGAGTGGCCAGTAAAGTGTAAACGTCACCCCTGTCTATCTGAAATATTTCTGTCACTCCAAAAGGAAATCATTAGCACCATTCTTTCTATCTCAAGGCTGGGAGTCAGTAATTTCTGTTCTGTTCTGTCTCTATGGGTCTGTTCTGGGCATTTCATGTGAGTAGAATCACATACTTTGTGGCTTTTGTGACTGGTGCAGGCCTGTTAATAGTGGTGCTCAGCTAAGGTTCTGAGGGTACAGGGGGGAGTGATGATCTCCCTTTGTACCCAGAGCCCATTCCCTGACCCAAGATGACCTGTCCACTGTGGTCCTAATGTGGTGCTGGTTCATCTGGGACAAGAGTCCTGCCCCATTTCTGTGTACACATGGAATTGTGAGTCAAAGTCTAATGACTTGACTTTCTACTTTAATTTTTGCCCTGAATAGAGGAGAAGGGAGATAGCTGATTTTAAAATTCTGTAAAAATATCTGTCCTTTTCTTCTTTTTATATTTTTCCTAAGAGTCAGGCTGCCACCTTCCTAGGATGTTAGAATTGGACCTCAGAGGTCAAATGTATTTCACATTCCTTTAGTTTTTCTTTTCTATAATGCTGGAGTTGAACCTAGGGGCTTCCACATGCTAGTCAGGTACTCTATATCAAGCCACATCCACAACTTCTTTTAGTTTTGAAATGATAGTCTAGGATCTGGCATGGTGGCTCATGCCTTATAGTCCCAACACTTAGGAGGTGGAGGCAGGAGGATCAAGGATATTCTCAGCTACATTGCAAGTCATAGGCCAGCCTAAGCTACATAAGACCCTGTGTGAACCACCCCATCCTCCCCACCATCCAAAATAGTAGAAATGACAGGGTAAGGAGAGAGTTGTGAAATGATTTTGCAAGGTTCCCTGAGGCCAGACTGATCTGGAACTCTCTGTTACTATACAAGAATGTAACCTCACCTTAGGCATGATAGTGCCAATCTGAAATGATTAAATATGTATAGAGTCCCAATACCGTGGAATCTATATTTAATTCAATGTTTGACATCACTTCTGAAACCTCATACCCAGCCCATTTTAAACTTCAAGCCCCAGTATAAGGAATTTTATTTTTTCTTTCTTCATGACCGACAGACACTTGTGCAGCATTTTATTTGGTGAAAGTCACATGTATCTCTGCCTAAGGCATTTACACACATGGCTTATTTAATGTTAATAACAAACCTTTTATGTAAATGCTGTGGTTATTTCCATTTTTACAGATGAGAAAACCAAACTAAAAGCAACCTGATCAAGATCTTGCAGTTAGTAGGTGGTAAAACCAGTTCGTGTTTTTTATATTATGCTTCTTGCCCTGTGACCATTGTGTGTCCTGTAGATTTATGTAATAGCCTTGCATAGAGAAGAAAATAGAACTTTCCTGTCATGTTCTCTTTTATCAAACTGGCTGTTGACACATTACTTTTGTACTGTATATTTTACCTTCTGGGGTACAGTGCTGATACTGTAAGCTATAAATCTGCACATGGACATTTGCTGAATTTGTGAGCATGAGTTAGATTACTAGTCATTTGTCTCTTGTTACCTACTTTGTTGATTTAATGTATGATGTCATCAATATATGTAGTTATTTGCAGAGCCTTGCTCTGTTTTACCAGTGCAAGCCCTTTTGAAATGAAGATCACACACAGAATTCTCTCTCTCTCTCTCTCTCTCTCTCTCTCTCTCTCTCTCTCTCTCTGTTGTGCTAGTACACATGTGTGCATTGCACGTAGGCCAGAACACAACCATTGGCGCTATCCTTAGACATGCATTCTTCCTTTTTTAAGTCAGGCTCACCACATAGGCTAGACTGTCTGGCCAGTGAGCCCCAGGGGTCCTTTCTCTGCCTTGTTTATAAGACTGTGCCACTGCTGCTGGAGTTTTTCTGTTCTGGGATCTGACTCAGGTCCTTATGCTGGCGAGACAAAGCATGACTGAGCCATCTCTCCAGCCCAGAGTTGGGTTTACTAAAAGGATGTACCCTTGCCTTTATTTCTGTGTGGGGAGTGAAGGAATCTCAAGGAGTGATGTTTGGTCAGATCAGAAACGCTTTGTGAGGGATAATCTAAAAGAAGCCAGGATGTTTACATGAAGTATAACCTAATTAACCACGAATGAAAAGTACAGCACTATTTTAGCTAGAGGTACGCAGGAGACAGAGAACATGAGTTAAAAGAATTGCAATCAATTGTGTAAGTTTTGCAATGACAGACTCCTAAGGGACTCACGTTCTCTCTCTGTATGCTGCTTGTTACCACTCAAGAGAAGAGCAAAGCCTTCCTGGGTATTAGGAAGCACAAACCAGTGTGACTCTTTGGTTGCCTATGCACTTGGATCAGAAGTATAATTGATATTCTCTAAATTGTGCATCTTATATAGTGACTTGATACTGAAATCTTAAAACATTTAAATATTTTTCTTTTGTACTCGTCTTTTAATTTTACTTTTAACATTGCTGAAATACTTTAAGATAAAGATGTGGAGAAAGCTAAGATGTATTAAAATAGCCTGCCAGTAATTTGACCATTTTTGTAGGTTTGTTAATTGTTTGTTAGTTAACTAGTAGTTAGCTAGTGGTTTGGGTTTTTTCTTCACCCTGTGTCATAAAAAATAGAAGTTTCGAGAGACAAATAAGATGGTTATTTATTCATGATCCCTGTTCCTGGACTCTAAAGTAGCTGTAGAAGGGGCCCTGTTTCTACTACTTTACACTAGAATGTTTCCTGTGAAACATGTTTTTCCTTGCAAACTTCCAGTGAATCACTTTGCTGTCCTACCTGTGAAGGTCCTGGATACCTGGCTTACTTCTTTTTTTTTTTTTTAACTTTATTTATTCATTTTGTGTGTGTGTGTGTGTGGTGTGTGTGTGTATATGTATCAGAGGGCACTGTGTGTCCTGTGGAAGACCAAGAGTAACTTTAGCGAATCATCTTGGGCTGTTTCTACTTCCTTTTGGCTTTGCTGTGGAATTTCCCAAGCTCCATCCACCAAATCGGAAGTGCAGGTTGCCTCTGTCGTTTCCACCTGGTGTTTTTTGTATGGGACCTGGGATGCAAACTCAGGATCTTCTGCTTTTGATGCAGAGTCTTGATCCTTGAGCCATCTTTCCAGCCCTGGTCTATTTTTTATCCAGGTGCCCTCTCCTCTCTTTTCATTCTGACTTTGAATAAGAACTTGGTTTTCCACTGAATCTGATCATACAATGTCTAAAACAAATATCAGTGCAAGTATAACATAAATTTAGACTACGAATAACATCAATTTGAAGGAATAACAAATTATTCTAGTCAAAGTTTAAAAATATATCCAAAATTGCATGGAATTACTTTTTGTAAAAACAGTCAGAGTGTAAGTGGGATTGTGGAAACCTACCCTGAGTTTATTCTCTCTTTGCTTCCTCTTCTGACTCCTGGACATAGAGCTTCAGTCAGTCCTTTCATCACACGGCTGCTATATATATATATATCCTGCTCTTGGGAGTTTGGCCAGGTGATCCAGTTAAGGATCACTTACAAGTCTGAGGTAACTCAACACTGCTGTCTGCTTCTTGATGCAGCCCTCTTTTCTCTAGGAAAGAGCACTTGAGGTTGTTTCCGCATCTAAGTTGTGGAGTACTTGAGCTTAAGTTAAATGGCAGTGCTAAAGGGAACCTAGCGTCTCATGGGTGCTAGACAAGTGCTATACCACAGAGAGACATACCACTCCCTGGCTTTAAAAAATATTTATTTATTTATTTTTAGTTTTACAATCATATTGAGTACTTATCCCTGCTTCCTTTGATCCCTCCTCTCTCCCATCTCTCTCCCTTCCCTTTTTCAATCCATTCCACTCCTTCCCACCCTCCTGCCTGGTGGCTTCTACTGGCTTGTCTACTCTTGTCGGGGTTCAGGCCTCTGTAGTATACCAAGTTGCCCCTCCTTGGGCCACTCCACTGATAGATGCATTTCCCTTCATTCTCTAGCTCTAGTGTTCTTATCTCTCGAGTTCCTCAATAGTCTATGGGGGCATGTTGGTATGTCAGTCATTATGCAAGTGTGGTAAGGACAAGTCTCACGGCAGTGAGTTCCTAGATGCAGTAATCCTGTCCTGAGTGGAATGTCTTATCCAGCTGTGACCTTCCCATCTTTAGGTTCTTACAATCTCATCTCCCCCTTTTCTGCAAGGTTCCCTAAGCCTTAGGATGGGGCAGTCCTTGGTTTTTTGAGACGTATCTCAATAAGTAGCTCAGGCAGATCTGGAACTCAAAATTTGCTGCTTCCACCTTCCTGATGTTAGAATTACATGGAATCGTGCAACCACACTTTGCTTGTGTCAAACTTTATGACTTTTTTTATGACAAACTTAATTAACATCTGTGTTGTTTTTATAGAGCCATTCATTTTATTGACAAAGGATTGCCTCATAGGTTTTGCCTATCAATTTGACTTATTGTACATTATGCATGCCATTAAATTGTTCATTTGACATTTGAAGACAATTTTGTATTTATATTAACAACCCTCTTTTCTCTGGTGTGTGATAAGCTAAATAAGTAAAGTAGTTGTTCTGTGGAACCCATGTTCTGTCATTAATCTTTATTCTTTATTAATGATATTTCTTGCTTTGAAAGCACACATACTCTTCAGTAGAAAAAGTAGAAAAGTATAACTTCCTGGTCATCCATAGTTTTTTCCTTTTTTTTTCCTTATTGGCTTCAGAATGAACTAGTACATATTCTTAAAGTGTCTTATTACTCAGAGTCCTGGTAATAAGAAGACCAATTTAAGTTATCAGAAATTCCTGTATCATTCTGTGATAAATTCAGTCCCAAGCACTTTTGTGGTGATTTTGCTGTGAAAAGAAAAATAGTTAACATGTTGGTCCAGATTTCTCAAAGTCAAGCTTCTCTCCCCCCCCCCCCTTGGGTATGGGTGTAGAAGTGAGCACTTGAAGATATGTGTCTTTGGAGACACAAGGTGATTTTAGGAATCATCTGGATTGCCCGACATCCTTATTGCTTTGTTCTGTCTTCCAGGGCTGGAATTACAGGCCTCCACCATTTCTGCCTGGCATTTTTATGTAGAATCTGGGAATCTAAACTTAGGTCCTTTTGCTTGAGAGGCAGAGGCTTTAACCCCGAGCCATCTCTTTAACCTTCATAGTCAAGCTTTTAAGATTGCCTTTAATTAAGGAATATTTTCTATGAAGTGTTACTTATCCTACTGAAAATAAAATAGCAGATAGCCCAGAAGCTGATTTTTTTGTGTTGAACTTTTTTTGGACTGTTAGTCTGGTTGTAATAATTGGACTTATAATTGAGTTTACTAGTGACGCCAATATTTTGAAGACATACTGTTACTTAATTTTATGTGACTTGTAATAAACAAATTACTTATGAACCACGTAAAGTGGTGTGTGTCTGAGTGTCTTGCATATGAGTTTCGGAGGCATATATACTAGAGCTATAATTACTAGGTGTGTGATCTCTTGAACAATCACTTTTTTTTTCTTAGTTTTAAAACATAATGAGTGGTTGTCCCTGTCTCTCCCCTCTACCTCCCTCTCTTTCCCACCCTCCTCACTGTTCACCAGTCCCTCCCACTATCTCCCACCCTCCTGTCTGTCTGCTTCTGTGGGCCCCAGGATTCCCTTTGGATTTTCTACTCCAGTGAGAGCTTAGGCCTCTGTGGCAAACTAAGTGGCCCTTCTTTGGGTAGACTCACTGATAAAGGCACACCTTTTACCTGTCTAGCCCTATCCCCTAAGGTTACCACTGCATGTAATTGTTCTTCCTGAGATCCTTGCTTGTTGGTATGTCAGCCATTGTGCAGGGCTGGTGAGGACAAGTCTCATTGCAGTGAGTTCCTGGATGCAGCAACCCTGGTTTGAGTTGAATTTCTTGGCCAGCAGTGGACCTCTCCATCTTTAGGCTCTTACAATCTTAACGCCCCCCCTTCCAAAAGATTCCCTGAACCTTAGGATGGGAAGAGATTTGATTGGTTTGATTCTGGCTAAGCGTTTCAAGGGTCTCTGGTACTCTGCATTCTGGTTGGTTGCTGTTGTCTATTTCGGTGTTCTGCCAGTGCACTAGACTGCCTCTTGTTTGGGTGTTGAGATCTTTTCTTATCTAAAGATAAAATGAGAGATGTTTAAATGGAAGTTTACTTTCAGGTGTCTATGATTAGGATTGAGACATCTGATTCTGTCTACTGCCAATTTTCACCTCTTCCTTGTTTAGACTGTTTCATAGTGCTGTTCTCTGTCATGGGGGGCGGGTGTTAGAGGCTAGAAAGTGGGTGGTTAGTTACTTGGAGGCTAACCGACACTCCCCACTGTGTCCTATTCCTGTTCTTCCCTCTCCTTTAACACTTTTCTTACATAAAAGCTTTTTTTAATTGCTTACCCATGATCTTTTGTTTCTACTCTCTTGGGATCTTCTTCTACCCCCTCTGGTTTGTGTTCCTTCCCATTAGTGGATATTGTAAGAGTTTTTGCTTGATTCCATCAAACTGAGGGTTTAATGCTAGGATCCATTTATAAGAGAGAACATGTGACATCTTTCTGCATTTGGGACGTTTCATTCAGTATGATTTTCTCCAGTTCCATCCATTTAGTGCCAGATTTCATTAGTTCATCTTTCCTGATAGCTGAGTAGTAGTCCATTGTATATATGTACCACATTTTTATTAATCATTTGTCACCTGTTGGACATCTAGATTGGTTCCATTTCTTTGCAGTTATGAAAGGGCTGCTAAGCACATAGTTGTACACATGTCTCTGGTGCTGGTGTTCTTTGGGAATATTCCCAGGAGTGGTATAGCTAGGTCATATGGGATTTCTATTTTGAACTTTTTTAGGTGCCTCCAAATTGATCTCCAAAAGGGTTGTATGAGTTTACAATCCCAGTGGCAATGTATTAGGGTCCCTTTCTCCCCACATTTATGCCAGCATTCTGTTGTTTGTGTTTTGAATCTTAGCCATTCTGACTGGTGTGAGGTGGTGTCTCAGGGTGGTTTTAATTTGCATTTCCCTAATGACTAGTGAGATAGAACATTTTCAAATATGTTTGTTAGACATATTCATCTTGTGAGAATTTTCTTTTCAGTTCTATAGCCCATTTTTTTAATGGGGTGTTTACTTCGTTGGTATTTAATTTTTGAAGTTCTTTGTGAACTATGGATATTAGTCCTCTATCAATTTAATTTTTATAAAACTAAATTTTATAAAAGAGAGAAGAGAACAGGTCCTACAGTATAGAATCAGACATTCTGTAAATGCTGAATACGGATGGCTACTTTTATAACATAAAAGGCAAAAGTGGCTTCAGACAATTTTAGGAAAATTACTAGTCTTGCCAAATGTTTATTATATTTCATTTTTTTGGGTTTATATTTTTAACTCTTAAGATATCCAGAACAGGAACAAAATTAGAACTTAATATTTTTTGTAAGCCATATTAAAGTGATTCTCAGTATCAGTTCCAAAGAGAAGAAAAGGAAGTTATTGATTTCTTTCTTTCTCTTTTGTTGTTATCATTTCTTTTCCCGTACTGAAATTAGCTGCTAAAGATACCATTAGTCAGTGAGCAATAAACAAAATTATAAGGATGTTGTTTGGCTTGTGGTTTTTTCAGTTTTGGTTCAGTGGAATATATGTCCCTAAGCACTGGACAACTAACTCTGAATAACAGTATATGAATTTTAGTCCACTTTGATGTAGTTTATTTCCATTCACGCTGTAGTTTTTCTTAACTTTGCACCTGTAACTCTGTCTTAGACCCTCCTAAGTGCATGTGCAAGCTCTTTAGGAGAACTCTATATATAATGTTTTTTTTTTCTTTTGGATTTAGGATTTTGCTGCATAGTCCAGGTTGGCTTCAAACTCAAGATTCTACCACCTCAGCCTCCCTGAGTGCTGGAGTCACCACACTAGCTTTGACACTTTTTTTTTCTTGATTTTAGGTCTTTGATGATTATAGGTCCTTGGCCCTAGGGGTGTATGTAAGTGCTAGTGTTCATTGTAACATTTTCTGTGGTTACTCCAGGCGGAGTTCCAGTTCCTCTTTGGGAGTTCACTTTGCCCATTTCACATCATCCTGTCAGTAAAAATTAGAACAACATGTGTTTATCACCGGAGTCCTTAGAAGACTGGCAGCTTGGTCACACCTGGATCTGGGAGTGTCTTAAACTTTCTGAATAAAGATACTTGTTTGGGAAGGAGGAGTGACTGGAAGCCCAGGACCATCTCTGTTCCACCACGTTTTCTTCACTTGTGCTTAATGCTATGTGTCCTTGGTTCAAACAAGTAGACTGACCTACAAGGGTGGAGTCAGCCAGTATCAGTTCAGAGGACTGGAAAGGTTTGCCAGTGAGTTTCGTGCATATCAGTAGCAAAGAAAAGAAGTTTTGCTGGTGTATCTTCAGGATCCAAATTTTATCAGTGCCCACTTTTTCCTGCTAATCTGTAGATAGGACTTCTGAATTTCAGCAAACTCTTTACTGTTGGAGCATTTGGGATTTGGGATGTGATTAAAATCCATCTGTAATTCTCTAATCTCCTTTCAGCCTTGCTGACTGATTGATAATTTCTCTACCAGCTCTTCTTGGCCAGAAGGACTGGAGTCTTCTTTTTTCTTTCTATTTAATCTCTTACCTCTCTATAAATAATATTAAATTCTGTTTATGCTGCAGTTATTACCCTTCACAGCCATGTTTTCCCATGTATTACTCAGTGTTTCCAAGCTCTTTACATGTATTAATGACTTTAATCTTCGCAGCAACACAGGCTTATCTTGCTACTTGATAGATGAGACGCTAAGGCTGGGAGAGGATGAGCTGATGCCTAGTTAGTGGTGGGCTGTGATGGAGAGCTGCCAGCTGAGGGTGGCAAAATGGCGAGAAGCCAGACACACACTGAGAAAAAATGAGGGGAACGGCCAGCTGCCTCATTCCTCAGTATAATTACATTTTTTAATACTTGTCTTGTTTAAATAGAAAGTTCAAACAAGTCCATCTCACCGGATGGGCTGTGTGGCTTGCTCTTCTCCTTGACTCTCTCTCTCTCTATCTCTGTATATTTACTGACAGTCTTCTAATGTCTGAAAACACAACAGCCTGTGTCAGTTGTTAAAAAAAAGTTTGCGTATAGGAAAGCTATTAGCTATTTTCTCAACAGAGAAGTTAAGTGAATGTTCACTTTAGTATCTGTTTTTAACAAAGCCCTAGAGGGTATTAGTCTCATAGGAAGAATTAGTTATAGAATATTTGGTACCTAGTTCTCCAAATGAAAATCTTTCTTTCCCTTTCATTATTAAAAAAAATAGTATATGTTCATTGTAAAGTCATCAAAAAGATAAATTCTCTTACCCCAGTACCCAGTATTAATTCTGTACTGTTTGAAATTAATCTTTTCTAGGTACCATTTTTGTTTTATCACACACAAACATGTGACTGTCTTTTGTTTGCTTTATTGTCTCTTTTAACCCAGATAAAAACATGCTTTTTACAATCAAAGTTGTATCTTGGGCATCTTTCCCTGTTATGTCATATAGGTTTCAGAATATTTAATATGTATTTAAGTAGTCCATTGCCCTTTGAAAAAAGCAAAAGCATAGGATTTCTATGCTCTTTAGTTTAATGAGTTGAAATCTGTGTTGACACTACTCTGTCCTCTGGCCAACTCAGAACTTCATTTTCTTTGTAAATAAGAGACTTTATAAATAAACGTATATACACACACACATATATGGGTATATACATATACACATGTATATACATGTACATAAATACACATTATTTATGTATGTACATATATACATCTATATATGTTATATATATATACCCACACACACACATATATATAAAAAGAGAGGGAAAGAGAGTCTTTGATGGTAGATATGGTGGTACATGCCTATAACCCCAACACTAGGGAAGCAGAGGCAGGAGGATCAGGAGTTAAAATCCAGTCTCAACTATATATTGAGACTGCCCCACAGAACGGCTAACCATCTTTTCCGTGCTAGCTCTGTCTCTGCTGCTTACCCCACTCAGTTTCTCTCTTGCCACCTGCTTTGAGGAAGTGGAGTCTTGTCCCTGGAACATGATAGGTAGCTCAGGAGAGAGAATATGGAAGCCACAGCACTGAGTGATCTTCGGTTTGGGTCAGTGGTAGAAATGTGGCAGGGTGAGTCTGCAGAGTGACAGGCTTGTGGACTGTGGTGTCTGTCTAGAGAAGCTATGTGTGGGTGTTTTCCCTTGAGTTCTGAGCTCATGATCAGTATCTACCCTTTGAAGTTGAAGTGGAACCTTACAACTTGGCCCTAATAATGGTTGTAGTCATTGCTAGCAGCTGGAGTTTAGCTAGGAACTGAATGGAGTTGGAAAGGTTGATGGTCCAGCAAAGTATATATAAGACTTTGAGGTATATATGTTAAACTCTTAGTGCACAGTTTTGTTTAAGTGCTTTATCTTACATTGTTTTACAAATTGAGAGTGTTTAGGTGAGCATTCTGGTTTATTCTGATTGTAGCTAGTATTCAGTTTGCCTTCTATATGCATCTTTTTTCTCATGGCCTCTGTCTCACTGCTGGGAATATGTAGTGTATCCTTTAGCTATGCCCATTGAACTCATGTTGGTCATTTGAATTTTCTTTCTTAGAAGTGAGTGGTGCAGTTAAGATTGGAAATTTGAGGGCTGGAGAGGTGGCTCAGGGGTTAAGCCTCCGCCTTGCAGGCGGAAGGTCCTGAGTTCGGATCCCAGATCCCACGTATAGATGTCAGACGGAAGCGGGGGCGGCCTGCGCTTCTGGTCCTGGTAGAGCGGAGCCTGTGAATCCCTGGGCAGAAGGAGGTGGAGGCGTCCATGGTGGTTCGCGAATTCGTCCGTGGTTCTACACATACACGGGGACACACACGCGCGCGGGCACATACACACGCACATGCGTACAGTTGAATAAAAAAAAAAAAAGATTGGAAATTTGAGATTGTGGTGACAGGGTTGTTCTGCATTGGGATCACCTGCACAACTCACGTTTTCCTCCCTCCATGACAGTCTTACTATGCACGTCAGGCTGACTCAGAACTTGAGACCTTGCTTTGCTTCCTGAGTTGCTGGGTTACAGGTGCGTGCCAGCACCTGGCTTCTGTCCAGCTTTCTAAGAGCATGTGGCTGGGCTCTACTCACTGGAGTGTGTATCAGGAAGTCTCAAAGAGACCCAGATGTATATGTTTGCACTCACTTCCCTCAGCAGATGCACCTTCTAAGTTTGAAAGCCAGCAGACTAGGACACCAATTCAGACCATCTTCCTATTCACGTCTAATACTGTTCTCCTTCCAACTCCAAAGTCCAAGAAAGGATGGCAGGTAGAATGGATCTCTGGAGATCTGGAACTTGAAGGCATGACTTTTCCTTCTCTTTTTCTGTTGTATTTATATAAATTCAGTAAATACCAAATGCCCATTTTGTATTAGACTTTGCTAAGTGCTGTCTGTTCTGGTGGTGAATTGTCTTTTTAATTTAGAAAACAGCATGAGATAATGAAATAGCCCAGACTTTAGAGATAGTCTTAGGTATCAAACTGCATATTTACTGCTTACTTGTAGCTAGGTGCTTTACACTTGTTTTTCTCTTATCTAAACTAAAGGAAGAAAGTTTCTTCCTTTCAAAGATACGTGTGCCATAGGACATTACAAAGGTTTAATGATAGACTCCTGCCCCTCCCTTAAACTTTGTTGGGGTGTAAGGACCTAAAGACATAGTTTGTGCTTTGAGGTTTCTTGGATTCCTGTTGCTTGCCAAGTTGCCACAACCTCTTTCTAATACACTTAGTGGCAATATTCAGTATCTGTACAAAGTACTGGAGTGTATCAGAGGACAGTTACTGATGTCCACTCACTTGGACAAGGAAGCCTCAGTGGTAAGATCTCATCAGTTGCTTTGACTTGATAGGAGTACCTCACCTTTTTGAGTCTCAGGTTCCTGTAAGGGCTAGACTGTTTTTTGGTCTTTCTTGTTTGAATGCTGTATTAGTTAAGGTTCTCTAGAAGAGCAGAACCAATAGAATGATAAATATTAAAAGGGCATTTATTAGGTTGACTTACACAATGTGCTCTGGACAGTCCAACAATGGCTGCCTTCACACTGGGGAGCCCGAGAGCCTGGTTGCTGCTCAGTTCATGAGGTCAGATGCCTCGGCAGTCCCAGTCTAGCGCTGGAGGCCTGGAGGATGCAGTTCCTGTCTTATGGCTGAAGAAGCTGGGTTCTGAGGTCAATGAAGAATGAGCACCAGTGAAGGTGGCACCAGCAGCAACAGGTGACTCAACAGCTAGACACAAACAGGATGGCTTGCCCGCAGGATTCAAAAGGAGTGTGAACTTTCCAGCACAACCTGACTTCCTTTATGTGGGCTGCCATGGGAACCACATCAGGTGGGTCTTCACACTGCAGTTAAACCAATGGAGAAAATTCATTCTAGTGCGCACAGGGTTAGCTTTATGATGAATCATCACGGATAGCTTACGATGCTACATTATTATAGATATATGTTTAAAAATGTAAGCATTTCATTTCAAAAGTTAAAGCAATAATTAAATGTTCCATTTTTTAATTTTCATTAAAAAGTCCTTTTCAGTTTAACACATTCTTTTGGCTTTGCCTGACTTTTGCTTGGGGTGGACATTTTATAGCTCATGTATGTAGACTTGGGGTGTGGGCCAGGCTGACCTTTGACTTGGGACCCTCCCTGCGTCTGCTCTGTGTGAGTTCTTTATTTCTATTTTGTGGTATTATGATGTAGCATTCTAATGTAGTAACATAAAAGCTTTCTTTTCTCACTTAGTCAAGTCTGGCTTCAAACTTACTGGGTAGCCAAAAATGGGTTTGAATTGATTCACCTGCTCCTCCTCAGTGTGGGGATTACAGCTATCACCATCATACTGATATACAATAAATACTTCAGTTCACAAAATTAGCATCTAAGGGGAGCTTAGCTAGTATATACCTAGTCTGCCTGGAACAAATGTGTAAGAAACCAATTTTACTTTACTAGTAACCTTAAAACCCATTTAACTGTAAGCAAATAGGCTACACTGAAAATCAATTAAATTACTGAGGAAAAAAAACCTTAGGTATAAAGAGTTTGATGTGTTTCTTTTGCTAAACATGTGTACCTACATTTTTCTTTGTCTTCTGTTTAGCTGGCTTCTTTCTGCAGAGAGCGATAGACTTAGTCCACGTTACATACCATTAATCTTTAATTAGTGTTCTTAAATTTATTACTATGATTGTTATATTTAAAGTTCCAAGTTTTTGCCCAGTCTTTTAAAAAATAATATCTTTTTTTGCATGTAGTGTGTGTGTACCAGAGGGCATTTGAATGTGTGTGCTTGTGGAAGTCCAAGGGTGACATTAGGAATCATTCTGGATTGCTCTACCTCTTTATTACTTTGCTCTGGGCTTCCTAAGTTCCATCTTCTAAGGCTAGAATTGCTGGCCACCGCCATTTCTGCCTGGCTTTTTTTTTTTTTGGATCTAGGTTCTGAATTCATGTTCTTTTGCATGTGAGATAGTCTTTAACCTTTGAGCCATCTATCTGTCCAATCCTTAAAAAAAATATTTGTTTGTTTGTTTATGTGAGGCGTGTGGGGGGGAGGCATGGCATCATCCATGTTGCACTGGTGGTCAGAGAACAACTTTCAAAAGTCACCTTTCTCCTCCCATCATGTGGGCTTCTGGAGCTTGAACTTGTGTTGTCAGGTTTGAGAGCAGATGTTCTCTGCTGGGCTGTCTTCCAGCCCTTTTGCCCAGTCTTGACTTCAGTAGCAATCTCATTCAGCTCTAACTTCCCCCTATGGTTGTTTCCTTAACACAGGCACATGCACAGACACATGCACACATGGCTGCTTTTAATTAACTTTACAAGCCTTTCTTAGAGAATCATCATGATTCACTAGTCTGTAATTTTTCCTTTTTTGGGGGGGAGCCAGGTTGAACCAGGGACTCACTATATAACCCTGGCAGAACTTGCTGTGTAGATTGGGCTGGATTTGAATTTGCAGAGATCCACCTGCTTCTACCTTCAAATGATGATATTTTAGGTATGGAACTACACCTAGTTAAAAATAACCAACCTCCCTCCCTCATTTTCTCTCTCTCTCCCTCCCTCCCTCACTTCCTGTTTTTTGAGGCAGGGTTTCCTGTAGCTCAGGCTGGTCTCAAACTCTCTGTGTAGCAGAGAATTATTTTAAACGTCTGATCCTCTTGCCTCCACCTCCCAAATGCTCTCATGTGTGGTTGGAGAGATGATTTTACAGAGTAACCAATGTATTTTCAGCAATTAATCTATTGTAGAGACTGAAAACAATCCGTTTTATTCTCATCTATTCTAGTGCAGCTTAATTAGGTCTTTCTCTTTCCTTCCTTGACTTCCTCCTTCCTTTCCTCCCTCCTTCCTTCCCTCCTTCCCTCCTTCCCTCCTTCCCTCCTTTCCTCCTTTCCTCCTTTCCTCCTTTCCTCCCCCTCCCTCCCTCCCTCCCTCCCTCCCTCCCTCCTCCTCTCTCCTTCCTCCTCTTTCTTCTTTCTCTTCTTTTTCTTTCTTTCTTTCTTTCTTTCTTTCTTTCTTTCTTTCTTTTCTTTCTCTTTCTTTCTTTCTTTCTTTTCTTTCTTTCTTTCGTTTCTTTCTTTCTTTCTTTCTTTCTTTTTCTTTCTTTCTTCCTTTTTCTTTCTTTCTTCTTTTCTTTCTTTCTTTCTTCTTTCGTCTTTTTCTTTTCTTTCTTTCTTCTTCTTTCTTTCTTTCTTTTTTCTTTTTTCTTTCTCTTTTCTTCTCTTTTCTTCTTTCTTTTTCTTCTTTTTCTTGCTTTTTCTTTCTTTTTTCTTTCTTCTTTCTAGTTCTTTTGCTTTTTCGTTCTCTTCGTTTTTTTCGTTGCTTTTTTTTTTTTCTTTCCTTCTTTCTTGTCTCTTCGTTCTTTTCTTTCTTTCTTTCCCTTTTCTTGTCTCTTTCTTTTCTTTCTTTTCTTTCTTTTTCCATCTCCCTTCTCTCCTTGTTTTTCTTTTTCCTTTCTTTTCTTATTCTTTTTTCTTTCTTTTTTTTTGTTTGTTTTTCCTCCCTTTCCTTTTTCGGTTTTCCTCTTCCTATTCTTTCTTTCTTTTTTGTTCTTTTCCTTTCTCTTGTTTTTTTTTTCCTTTTTCCTTCTTTTCCTTTTTCTTCTTCTTTTTCTTTTTCTTTCTTTTCATTTTCGATTCCTCGTTTTCCTTTCTTTTCTTTTATTTTCTTTTCTTCTTTCGTTTTCCCCTCCTCCTTTTCTTTTTCTTTCTCTTGGTGTGTCTTTCCGTGTTGTCGTCTTTTCTTTCTTGGACGGCCGCCCCCCCCTTTCTTTCTGTCTTCGTGCTTTCTTTTCGCTTGCGTTCTTCTTTCTTTCCTGTTCTTTCCGTTTTCATTGTTCCTTTCGGTTCTCGCTTGGGTTCTGGGGTTCTTCTGTCGGTTTCCTTTCTTTTCTTTCGTTCTTCTGTCTTTCTTTTCCTTTCGATTCCTTTCCTTTTCTTTCTGTTCTGTCTTTCTTTCTTTCTTTTTCTTTTCTTTCTTTTCCTTTCTTTCTTTCGTTTTCTTTCTTTCTTTCTTTTCTCTTTCGCTTTTCTTTTCTTCTTTCTTTTCTTTTCTCCCCTTTCTTTCTTTCTTTCTCTTTCTTTCTTTCTTTCCTTTCCTTTTCTTGCGTTCTTTTCTTTCTTTCTTCTTTCTTTCGTTCTTTCTTGTCTTTTCTTTCTTTCTCTTCTTTCTTGATCCTTTCTTTCTTTCCTTTCTTCTTTCTTCTTTCTTTCTTTCTTCCTTTCTTTCTTTCTTTCTTTTTCTTCTTTTCTTCGTTTCTTTCTTTCTTCTTTTCTTTTTTCTTCTTTCTTTTCTTTCTCTTTCGTCATTCCTTATTCGTTCTTCTGTTTCTTTTCCTTTCTTTCTCTTGCTCTTTCTTTCTGTTCTTCTTTTTTCTATCTTGTCTTTCTTTCTTTCGCTTTCCTTTCCTCTTTTCTTTTCTTTCTTTCTTTGTTCTTTCCTTTTTCTTTTTTTTTCTTCTTTTTTCTTGTCTTTTCTTTCTTCGTTTCTTTCTTTTTCTATCTTTCTTTCTTTCTTCTTTCTCTTTCTTTCTTTTTTCTTTCTTTTTCTTTATGTTTTTTTGTGTTTCCTTCTTTCTTTCTTTTCTTTTTTTTGTTTTTCTGTTTCTTTCCTATTTTTTTCTTTTCTTCTTCTTTCTCATCTTTTTCTTCTTCTTTTTTCTTTCTCTTTCTTACTTTAGTTCTTTCTTTTTTTTTTTCTTTTGCTTTTCTTTTTTCTTTCTGTCTTTCCTTTCTTTCGTTCTTTCTTTCTTTTCTTTCTTTCTATTCTTTCTTTCGCTTTGCTTTCTTCTTCGTTATCGTTCTTTTCTTTTCTTTTTCTTCTTTCTTATGCTTTCTTTTCTTCATTTCTTTACTTTCTTTGTCTTTCTCTTTTTCTTTCGTATTCTTTCTTTGTATTACTTTTTTCTTCTTTCTTTGCTTTATTCTTTCTTTCGCATTTCTCTTTTTCTCTTTCTTTTCTGTTTCCTCTTCTTTCTTTCTTTTCTTTTTCTTTCTTTCTTGCTTCTTTTCTTGCTTTTCTTATTTCTTCGGTATCTTCTTCTTCTTTTCTTTCTTTCTGTTCTTCTTTTTCTTCTTTCTTTCTTCTTTTCTTTATTGATCTTGTTACTTTCTTTTCTTTCTTTCTTCTTTTCTTTCTTTCTTTCTTTCTTTTCGTTTCTTTTCTTTCTTTCTTTTCTTCTTCTTTTTCTTCTCTCTCTCTCTTGTCTCTTCTTCTTCCATCTCTCTCTCTCCTGCCTCTGCTCAAGGAGGAGGGAAGTTTTCCCTCTTTCTTCTCTCTTTCGTCTTCTCTTCTCTCTTTCTCTTTCTTCCCCTCTTTCCTTCCTCCTCTCCTCTCTCGCCTCTCTCCTCTCTCTCCCTTTTCCCCTCCCCCTCCCCGTTCCCCCTCCCCCCTCCGCCCCTTTCCCCCTCCCTCCCTCCTTTTTCTTCCCTCCCCCTACTTACGCTCTCTACTTTACTAATTACTACGCTCTCCCCTCCCTTCCTTTACTCTTCCCTCTTTCTTCCTTTCTTTCAGCAGGGTCTCAATGTTACTTGGTCAGGCCAGGAATTTGCTGTGTAGCCCAGGCTGGCCTTGAACTTGACAAGATGCTCTTGCCTCAATCTCATGAATTCTGGGATAGCTTAAGTTACTATAAATATATGGATATATCTTAGATTACTTTTATTTATTCAAATGTAAGAAGTGATTTAGAATAAAAAGATTCCTAAACCCGAAGGAAATTTAGTGATTCAGAAGTAAAAAATTAGGGGCTGGAGAGGTGACTCAGGAGTTAAGCCTCTGCCTTGCAGGCAGAAGATCCTGAATTCGGATCCTAGACCCCATGTATAGACACTGGGCGGAAGCGGAGGTGGCCTGTGTTTCTGGTCCTGGTAGGGCGGAGCCTGTGAATCCTGGGCGGGGCAGAGTAAATGAGGAGGAGGTGGAGGTGGGCCATGGTGGTTCCTGAATTCGTCTGTGGTTCCACACACACACACACAACACACCACACACCACACACAGAGGCACAGGCACACACACAGGCACACACACACATACACGCACAATTGAATAAATAATAAAAAAAGAAGTAAAAGATTAATTAAAGTTTATTTCCATTATTTTGTAGAAGAAGTTTTGTCTCAGCAGTGGGTCTGGCTTGGGAATGTCATGTCGTTAGCTGCTGTGGGGAGGATTGTCAACTGCTCGAGGCTCACACAAGACGTCTAAGCTAAATGGACACTGCGAGGCTGGCTTCCTTTGTTAGTCTCTCACTATGTTACAGATGTTAGGTAGCCCGACCCATGAAAAGTTCCTTTATGAGAAACTACTCATCCACGATATGTTCCAGCCATTAAAAGTGTACAAGTTGTCAGGAGAGAATCTTCCTCATATATTCCTGGAGGCAGGACCTGGCCTGGGAGCAGGGTTTGCTCCAGTCCCCAGTCACTGGTGATATGTGCCAGGACCTGACTGGAGGCTCTGCAAGGCTGGACATCCCTGGGGAGTACTAGCTAGTGCCGGATTCACTGGTCCCCGAGTAGGGACAGGTGGTGGTGAGAGCCTGTTCTGACGTCTCTGTATATTGCATCTTTCTCTCTAGTGATGTGGTACAGATTTTGCTTGAGTTTTTTGGTATTGAGGACATACTGTGAAAGAGTAGGGACTGAAAATGTTGCACTGGCATTTTAAATGACACGCTTTCTTTTGTACTATTTTTTCAGAATGAAAGCCATAGAGAGTCCCAACAAAGACGACGACACCCAGTGGCTGACATACTGGGTGGTGTACGGAGTGTTCAGCATTGCCGAGTTCTTCTCTGATCTCTTCCTGTCGTGGTTCCCCTTCTACTATATGCTGAAGGTACAGAGACTTCTACTTCCTTTCATTTGCATTTGTCTTGCTGTCTACTATTGCAGCTCCATCTCAGGACCTGTGACTAGGAACAGGAGTAAGTCCTTGAGTGTTGTATGTCAGTGGCTCTTGTCTGACTTCTTTTAAATAAGGTCTTGGGAACAGTTAAGGTAATTATATGTCAAAGATATACTCAAAACACCATATCCTGCACAAGTCTTGGTGTTAGTGGTGTGTGCGTGTGATGGAGAACCTCACAGTGCAGCACATTGTCAGTTATTCACAGTGGTGAGCTGGAGGAAACACTCCTTCCAGGACAAAAGTACCCCTAGTAGGTTCAAAGGACAATTACAATTGACTTTCTGAGAAAGTCCCCTCTATGGCTTTGTCCTGTCAGCTAGTCAAGGATCTGCCCTTCAAGTCTTGTGTTTGGCAAGAATCAGCCTTAGTTACCAACATTTGGGGAAGAAGGGACTGACAAGATAGTTCAGCAGGTAAGGCACCTACTTACAAACCCAACAACCAGAATTTAGTTCCACAGCCCACATGATGGAAGGAGAGAAATGGCACCTTTGCCCACTGAGCCATTTCTCTGACTTGCAGCTTAATTTTTTTTGATTCCCAGGTAGTGATTTGGCCCTTTTTTCTCCCTAATCCCCACCCAAACAGATACATGTACCTTTCTGTCATCCCTGTCCAGATGAGTCATGTATTATAATTTCAGAAACTCATGTTTACAGAATTATGACTTCAAAAATGCAGTTCAGTGTGTCCAGATAGAGTACAGCTCTTTACTGCATGAAGTTTCCTTTTTGTTTCTGCTGGACTGGAAGGTGAATCAGCTTTACACTAGGCAAGTGCTTGATCACTGAGCTACATTTCCAGTTCCTTTATCTCCATTTTTAATTATATATAATTTATATAGATTTAGTTTTCCTTTGCTTTGGTTTCAGCAGTTTAAAAAAATGGTTTGCATGTTCCTTTTTCCTTTCAATCTGACCTTCCAATTTTTACATTTGTTCTTGGTTATATTATAACCATTCTGTAATTAATGCCACATGTTGTGATTTTTATTTCAAGTATTGTATTTTTTTTATATTTAGCTATTTTTGCTTGGCTTTTTGGCCTTTTTTTGTTTCTATTTCATGTATTTCCCCTTCTTTTCTGTGCTTAGCATTTTTTTTCTAAAATTCTAGGTCAGTCAGTTCTTTTTTTTTTTTCTTTTCTCCTGGTAGAATCTGTAGTTGATTATACTATTTTCCTTTAAACAGTTGTTTGTATTCATCAAATGTCTTACAAATGTCTGGAAATCAGTTTTCCTCCAGAGGTTTCAAAATCTCTGTCAGGCAGTGGGATGGAGCTAATCTTAGTTCTGGGTGGACAAGACCTAGGAAGTCCCAAGCAGCAGTGGGTGACTCCACCACAAAATGGTTCCTTCCCCCACTTTCCCAACTAATGATGCCTAGTTATTCAGCTGGAGCCTGAGGGGTGGTCACATAACAGCTTTGATTAGTTAGTGCAGCACAAGAACAGATCTGTGCTCAGATCTTTGCTGTTTGATTATTTGATACAGAAAGAGAGAGAGGAGAGAAGGGTAGTCAAGAGACAACTTTCTGAAGAGGTTCTTCCTTGCATTCTGTGGGCTGCTGGGATCCAGTCAGGTCTCCAGGTTTGCCTGCAGGTGTCTTTACCCTCAGTGTCGTCTCATCAGCCTGTCTGTTTTTTGCTTTTGCTTTGTTTTGGTTTGGTATCCTAAATCTTCCCTTTAAAAGATTTCACCCTAACCATTGCTTCCCACCTTCCCACTCACTGGTTCCTTTCTAATTTTCTGGCTCTTACAGAGTAATTCCAAGCCAAATACATTGCCAAAGATATCAGTGCTAGCATCCACATATAAGAGAGAACATTCAGTGGTATCTGAGATACCACACTCAGTACTAAAGTTCCCAGTTCCATCCATTTACCAGCAAATTCCATATTCTCATCCTTTCTGATGGCTGAGAAATATTCTACTGTGTATACCATTCCATTTCTGATTTTTAATGCCAACAGTAAGAAATGTAATTCAGTTTCTGAGTTAGCACATATTACATAAATTTACATTAACTCTCTTAATGTTTGTACATTTAAATGATTATTTAGGTAATTATATGTAGCTAAATTATACATGTGCAGTTCAGTTGGCTCACTTGATACCCACCAGGCTTTCTACAGTTCAACTCTTATTGCTTCATGTTTTCTTGCCGCTAGAAAAGAATTTAATTATATCACGGGTTCCATTAGCTTGGGAGCTTTACTTCTAGCTTTTGAGTGTGTCTTGTTGGAGTAGGAAGACCCACTCTCCACTGTGTCAACCCACATCCTGCATCTCTGCCAGCATGAGGCCGTCTCTCTCCTCCAGGTCCACAGTGTGCTGTGCTTTGAGTGTCTCTCTGTACTTGTGACCCCAAGAAGCCACCTGGCTTCCTGTCTACTGATGTGTTATCTACTAGGCTGGACATTGGGTCTTACTTTATCAAGTCTCAGCTTAACCAACCGTAGTGAGTCAACCCTCCACCATCAGGTCAAAGCCATCCATCGCTCATTGTTCTTGCTTCGTATTTGGGAAAGTCTTTAACTTAAAATTCAATTCAGTATTTGCTGTGATTCAGGAACAATTTGTGTTCCCACCCAAAAGAAAACTTATGAGTAATTAACTGCCTTTTAAAAAATGTTTATTTATATGAGAGAGGAGGTTGGGAGGTACACATGCATGGTGCATATGTGGAGGTCAGAGAACAACTTTGGGAAGTCAGTTTTCTCTTCCTGTATTTGGACTTTGGAAATTGAAATCAGGTGTCATGTTTGCAAGCAGGTGCCTTACCAGTTGAATTATCTCGTCAGCCCAATAACTACCTTTTTAAGTAGACAAATTTTTAGAAGTTATTTTTAAAGCTAAACAAATAATTTAAACATTACTTCAAAAAACTTAATGTGCCTTAAATATCGAATGATAAAATGAGGTATGTAACTTCAATTCTGAAAAATTACAATTGAAAGTTAGGAAAGCAGCCTCTGTCTAATGTCCTTCATCCTCTCTTGTCCTTCCTTCCCTTTCCTCCCTCTCTGTACCTCCCTGCCTCTCTGCTTCCTTGTCTGCCTCCATCCCTTCCTTTCTCCCTCCCTCCATTCTTTTTTCCTTCCTTTCTTTTCTTCCTCCTACTGCCCTCCATCTCTTCCTCCCTTTTTTAGCAACATCTACATTTCCATCTTACATATTTTAATAGTAGTGTTGATAGAGCTTTTTGATATCTGAAGAACTGTGAAGGATCGATATGTTTCTCTTACTTGTAATTTAACAAGTTAGCTGGCTAGAGTTTCATAAATGCCATTAGGAGTGAGGAGACTTTTGCATCAAGACAAAAGACTACTAGCATAACAGGTCATCTGACTTCATGTTCCCACTAAATCTCATTGGGGTGTTGCTTGTGGATTCAATTGGCATTGAACATATTTATTTATTTATTTATTTTTCTTTTTGAGACAAGATTTTATTCTCAATCCCAGGCTGGTCTAGAATTCTTTGTATAGCCCAGATTTGTTACATAAAGCCTTCTTGTCTCAGCTTCCCAAGTGTTGGGATCCAGTTGTGTGTTCCAAGCCCACCTGATTATTTTTATTTTAGATGATACCACCACAAAAAGTCTTATAAAGCAATTGAAAAATTTCCCTTTGAAACAAACAAAAAAGAGTTTGTAGGAGAGTTAAGATTTCAAAGATTGCTAGATTTTTTGCTTTTGTTATTTACATATACTTAGCATTTGTAAAAATATTTTCATCATCTTTAGCTTAGATGTGACATCAATGAGATCATTTTGAAACCTTTAATAAGATTTTTGTGTTTGTGTGTGTGTGTGTGTGTGCGTGTGTGTGTGTGTGTGTGTGTGCGCGTGCGTGTGTGTGTGCGTGTGTGTGTGTGTGCGTGTGTGTGTGTGTGTGTGTGTGTGTGTTTATCAGAGGGCACTGTGTGCCTATGGAGACCCAAGAAATCATCCTGGATTGATACACCTCCATTTTGCTTTGCTCTCGAGTTTCCCAGACTCTGCCTTCCTGAACCAGAAGTGCAGGCTACCACCATTTTTCTTTTGGCATTTTATGTGGGGTCTGGGATTTGAACAGAGATCTTTTTGCTTGTATGGCAAAGGCTTAACCCCTGAGCCATCTCTCCAGCCTAGCTTTAATAAGATCAATTTAATGGTAGTGACCTCACAGTATAGTGTTTAACAGAAACATAGTTTTTTGCTGTACACAGTTACCTGTCAACAGGACTGCTGCCTCCAACATCTGACCTTAAATCTAATGTCTGACTTGTTCCTCATCACTTTTGTTACAGGGACCTCCGAGAGTACTGTATAAGAAACAATCACCAGGGCATTTGTATTTGGCTGGAAGTCTGTTTAAAAGCTTGTTTTGCATCAGATTTTCTTCCCTAATAGTAAAAAGCATGTGCTTCCATTAGTATTCCCAGCTGCAGGGCATGGGCATGTCAGTTAGTGAATTTACTGAGTTCCAATAGATAAACATCTCAAGATGTCTAAAAATTGATCCAGACAATCAAAATGCGTTCTTTCTGCATTTGTGAGTCATCTGATTGGAGTGGCTTCAGGGAGTTGCAAAGACTACAGAAGTTTTAGGAGAATTTTGCATTTTTTAAGTGCTAATACAGGTTTTATGTATGCTCTGTGCAGTTACATAAGGGTTGGAAGGAGTGAATGTGAAAAACAGACCTGCAAGTAAGGTTTTAATACTTTATCTCTTACAGAATTAATAGTGTTGTCTTTTCTTCATTTCTAAAAGTGGCCTATAATGAAAATAAATTGAAGCAATGACTAAGCATTGAGGCTTTTCAGGAGCTAATACACAGTGCATTTAGCTAGAAGTGGTTCCCAGTGTCCTGAATGTCATATGAGATTTGTCCTTGAGCAGGAGCGTGAACAGAAAAAAAACTGTGTAATGACAGCATCTCACCCTGCTGTGAAGACTGCCTTGGACTATGTCAGTCCTCCTGCCTCCGCCCTCGAGGCACAAGCCACTGTGCTCAACTGAAAAATAGATTTTAAATTCTTTTTTTTCCTCCCCCTGGAAGTGGGGACATACAACTGTAATCCCAACATGTAGGAAACAGAGGCAGAAAGAGTGCAAATTTTAAGCCAGGCTGAATATATAGCAAGACCCTGATATAAAAAATTAAGGGTGGGGGATATAGCTCACTGGTAGAGTGCTCACATTACATGCAACAGGACCTGGGTTCAATCGTTAGCACGATAAAATGAGTAAGTCTAGAAATATATTAATATACAGGCATTATTTTCTCTGATTATAAAATTCATGTGCATTTTTAAATATATACATATTTACTTAGAACACTTACGTTCCACATCCTGTTCTAAGTCTAGAAGTCTCTGGTGGGTGAAACATAGTCTTTGCTGTTAATACTGTCTATATTGGAACTGTCTATATTGGAGGACATGTCTCATAGAGTAAATAAAATAATGTTTGTAATCCCAACACGTCTTGTCTTGACATCATCATCTATTTCTTTCTTTTGGTGTGCAAATACTTTGGGATATATACATATATAGTTGGGATATATATATATATATACACATACACACACATATATGCATCTGAATGCACACACAATATATGCAATCCTGTATCACTTCTCAGTTAGCACAGTGAATATTTGCTATTATAAATATTTGCCTTGTTGTTATAAATAATGTCACAGTGACTATCCTTGTGCTTATCATCACTTAAGTGATTCCTCGTTTACTTCTGGTTTGAGTAAGTTGTGGCAGATTAGGTCTTTTTTTTTTTTATTAAAAATTTAATTATACATTTAAAAATTTTTTTACCAGTTCCCTCCCTCCCCCCTCCTCCCCCTGAACCCCCTCCTCTCCCTCCTCTCCCTCCCCATCCCCCAGTGCCTCCCCCCCAATTCCCAGAGAGTCCTTTATTGTGTACGCCTAACTCTCCACTGGGTCTTCCTCTCCAATGACATAAAAGGACCCAGTGGCATTTCCATAAGCCCTTTCTCTTGTTCCCCTTAAGCATAGGATCACTACTATGGCTGTCAATCCCTTGCCTCCAGGGGTCTCGGTGCCCTTAACAGCAGATTAGGTCTTGATCCATATTGTTACTGTGTTTCTTTGGCAAAGAGCTAACATTTATTTTTCTTTTTGATCTTTGTAAAAGGCACCCCCCCCAAAAAAAGGAAGTCTTCCCCTTAACCATATTCCTTTTCAACTTTCATAAATGCAGGGTGAGCAAGCTCTTTTTCTTCATTTTTTTCCCCTTGAAATAGGGGTCTTACTTTCTACTTAGGTGACCTCAATTTACTGTGCACTCCTTGAATAATTGATTGGAAATCTAGCTTTTGACTATTCTGTGGTTACATTGCAAAGGCTTTGTAAGACTTAGATCTCTCTCTCTCTCTCTGTTATACAGGGTTACATAGGCCATTGTTATGGAAGTATATGATGTACTTTTAGCATACCTCTCCCCCTTTTTTTCCCTCCCCCTCTCCTTCATTCCCTAGTTTTCCTTCTACTTTCATGACAACAATGCATGTATAATGCTATGTATCTAAGGTTTAAATTTCTATTTATTTATTTGTTTGTTTGTTTATTTAGTGTATGTGTATTAGAGGGCATTGTTTGTGTCTGTGGAGGACCAAGGATGACTTCGGGAATCATCTTGGATTGCTTCTACCTCCTTTTCACTTCACTTTGGGATTTTCCAGGGTCCTCCCACTAGGGCCAGAAGTGTAGGCCACTGCCATTTCTTCCTGGCGTTTTTTTTTTTTTTTTTTTTTAACTTGATACCTGGAATCTAAACTTGGGACCTTCTGCTTGTGAGGCAGAGTCTTAACTCCTGGGCGATCTCTCCAGCCCCATCCTCTAGCTCTTTTATTCTTTCTGTCCCTATTCCCCTCTTGGGTTGGGGATTGATATAGATGTTGAATTTAGAACTAAGCACTCACTAGCCACGTATCCTCGGCACTCTGACCAGTTTTGAGTCTCTCAATTAGCTACTGTCTATATTTTTTCCCAGTATTTTTATTTAAAAATTTGCAAAGCCAAAAGAGAGATCTTATCACTTGTTCTGAGGTTCTCACAGTTTATGTCTGGCCATCTCAGCTTTGTGTTGAATAATAACAGAAGAGGATATTTCCATTCAAGACCCTCACTTCAGCAGGCTGAGTCAGTGCTTGGCATCGTCATAGGGTGATGTCCTGTTGTGAAGCTCAAGGCCCAACGGAGCACTGACTCTCCTCAGGGACATACGAGTGCCTACATTTTAGAGTTGGGAGAAATGTGAAAGTATTCCTTAACTCATCACCTGTAGCAAATCCAGCCACCTGTTTATGTTTAAGAATTATGAGTATAAAGTATACTTAAAGTCTGGTAGTCTCTGACAAGGTGAACAGAACATCTCTAAAGACAGTTTGACAGTCTTAGATATAGATTCTGACCAAGTCATTGCAGCATATTAAGAAGTATTGATATATAAAATATATATATTTTGTGGTTCTGGGAATTGAATCCTAGGACTGGTGTGTGCTAGGCAAACCCTCTGCTACTGAACCCAAACTTGAAGTAGATATATATATATATTTAAATTCTCAATTCTTACCAAGATAGTTTCCTAATTATATGTATCTATTATATCATTCCTCTGGAGATCCCATTTTAGTGAAAAATTGGATTGAGAGAGCATTGAAGCCATAGGTAGAATGTCTAGCCTGCTGTAGGCCATGGATTCATCATGTCTGTATGAATGGGCACAGGTTTCCAGAAATCATGCACACTGAGTAAACCGCTGATAGGAGTGAGCTTGTGGTTGCCCTTGGGAGAATTGTCAGCTGGCATTTTGAGGGCAGCTTGACAAAAAACACGCCACATCTGTGTGAGCAACTTTAATAAACTTGGTGCTGTACTTGCTCCTCTGTTGTGAGAAAATGCTCTGATGCAGGCAACATAAGGGACAAAGGGTTCTTATTATTTGGATTTCGGTTCCAGTGGGGATATGGTCCAATTATAGTAGAAATGCATAGCAGAAAAGCATGTGGCTGAAGCAAGAGGCCGGTGTACATTACTGCAGCCTCAAGAGCAGAGAGAACAAGAAAGAGGAAGTGGGGCCTGGCTATGAAACCTCAAGACCACCCCAGTGACATGCTTCCTCCAGCAAGGTTCCACCTCCTAGGCGACATTTCCTTCCCATACAGGGCCACTGTCTGGGGACCAAATATTCAAACACATAAGCCTGTGTGGGATAGTTCACATTCAGACAATCATATTTGGTATTTCTAGGCTATAGCATAGTTGCCCAATCCTCAAAGCTGACTGCTGCATGGTGCCCTGAGAGTTGAACAGTAATTAACTTTATTTTTAAATATAAGAAAGTGATTTCCTCTGAGAACTGGAAAATGCTGAGGATGTAGGTAAAGAGCAGTAATTATTTTACTGTCTCAAGACATTAGCTAGAGGATTCTAGAAAGTACTAAGCAGATAGTCTGTCATGTAGATGCTCGACTCTGGCCTGACTCTTCATCTGTCTTAATTCATCTACAAAAGATAATCAGCTGGCTGGGTTGCTGGAGTTAGCATCTGCATAGATATTTCCAACAGTAGCTACTGCTATCTAATGTACTTGATTAAAATAGATTAACTTGTGACTTTCCTAAAACCATAGAGAAGAGAAAATTAACTTGGGGTGACTCTCCTAAGCTCATGGAACAACAGTCCCCTCCTATTTCTTAATCTAGCAAGTCATTTTCACTTCCCCATCCTACCTTTGCTGTAGCCATCTGTCCCATGAATCACTGATTTCATCCTGAAAACCAGGCATTTCATGTAAGAATACCAACCAGAAACCTGCTTTTCTTTTCTCTCTCCCCCCACCCCCCATGTTGTCTCACTGTATTGTCCAGGCTTGTCTCAAACTTCTGGGTTAAAGTGATCTTCCTGCCTCAGGACAGCTGGCCTATGAACACAAACCACTGTGTTTGGCTGCATTATATGTGTGTATGTTTGTGTTTGTTTATTTCGTGTGTATGTATCTACATTCTTCATGCTTGTGTAGAGGACCGAGGTAGGCTTCTGTATTTTCCTCTATTGTTCTCCACCTTATTTCTCAAGACTTGGATTTTCAGGTTCAGTTAGACCAGCTAGCCAACAAGCCCTCAGGATCCTCCTTTCTGCCCACTCAGCTTTAACATGGATGGTGGGATCCAAACTGAGAATCCTATGCTTGTTCTGCAAGCACTGCCCACTGCACCATCTCCCTGGACCCTCAGTGTTTTTTATTAGTATATATTCGTTTTCTAAAAATAGGTCTTATGGCACATTCATATTTCCTTTATCTCTCTTTCTTGCCTTTCCTTCCTCCTTTGTTTAATATTTTTTTATTATTTATTCAATTGTGTGTGTGTGCATGTGTGTGTGTGTGTGTGTGTGTGTGTGTGTGTGTGTGTGTGTAGAACCACGGGCGAATTCGGGAACCACCATGGACGCCTCCACCTCCTTGTTTACTCTGCCCCGGGATTCACAGGCTCCGCCCTACCAGGACCGGAAACGCAGGCCGCCCCCGCTTCTGCCTGGCGTCTATATATGGGGTCTAGGCTCTGAACTCAGGACCTTCCGCCTGCAAGGCAGAGGCTTAATCCCTGAGCCACCTCTCCAGCCCCATTTGTTTAATATATTTTTGACGGGGTCTCATGTATCCAAGCCTGACCTTGAATTCCCTGTAGCTGAGGATGACTTTGAACTTCAGATCTGCTTTCTACCTCCAGAGTATTGAGATTACAGGCATCACCACCACATCTAGTTTATGTGATCCTGGAGGGTGGAACCCAGGATTCTGGGATGCTAGGCAAGCACTGTAACGACTGAACTACATCCTCCACCTTGTCTGTCTTCCTTTTTCCCTCCTCTTTCTTTTGAGACAAGGCTCAAGTCTTACTATATAGCTCAGATTGACCTTGAACTCTCTGATCTTTCTGTGTTGGCCTTCTTAGTGCTGGGATTATAGCTATGCCACCACGGCTGGCTGTGTAGGACTTCATAAACACAGATGAGTCATTTCCTTAAATTTATTTATTTTGCTCCTGTGTGTGTGTGTGTACGCGAGTGTGTGTGTAAGAAGACTTGGAGTGGGTTTTCCCGTGGAAGCCCAAGAGGTAACATCAGGATTCACTGTGGATTGCTCTACCTCCTTATTCCTTTGTTCTGGAGTTTCCCAGAGTTGGAAGTGTAGACTGCCCCCATTTCTGCCGAACATTTTTATGTGGAATCTAGTGATCTGACCTCAGATCATTTTGCTTTCAAGGCAAAGACTTTAATGCCTGACCCCTCTCTCAACGCTAAGTTGATTTTTTTTAAAGTTATGTGATAAAAGCTGTATTGCCATATTTCAAAAAGCTGTGTGTTCTGCCCCGCTTTTCTAGTTTAGCTTCTTCTGAATAGCTCATTACTGGCAATAGTTTTCTTTCCATCTAAGAACATTACCTGCAGAAAATATTGGAAATGCCACTGGAGAAAGTGCCAGAGGCAGTGCCTGTCCCCAGAAGTGCGGGACAGGAGGGAGTCACCAGAGTGGTGAACAGGAAGTTCTTGATGCCCTGTGCTCTGCTGACCCATATTCTGTTCCGTGCAGTGTGGCTTCCTGCTGTGGTGCATGGCCCCGAGCCCATCCAATGGGGCTGAACTGCTCTACAAGCGCATTATCCGTCCTATCTTCCTGAAGCACGAGTCTCAGGTGGACAGTGTGGTCAAGGACCTGAAAGACAAAGCCAAAGAGACTGCAGATGCCATCACTAAAGAAGGTGAGACTCGGGAACCTCTTGGCTCGACACGTGCTCGTGTGGTTCCTGAGACTTAAACAGGGCTTCTGGTCTCCTGTCGGCCCAGCTGTCATCAGCTGAGTGCAGGGCCACGAGTACATTAATTGCCTGTTGCTCTTCGCCTTTCCTAAGAGTTCTCTGTGACACATTTAGTACAGCATTCAGCCACTGTATTAGGAAAAATGACTTCTCAACTATAGGCAGAAATCTTAGAGAATCACGTACAGTTAAACATAATATAATTAATTCAGTTCAAGTTGACCTATTTAGTATGGCATTCAGATTGTTTTCGTTGCTGGGTAGTGGTGGCACATGCCTGTAATTGTAGACTTGGTAGGCAGAGGCAGGAGGTTCAGAAGTTCAAGGTCATCCTCAGTCACAAAGTGAATCTGAGGCCATCCTGGGCTACATGAACCAAAAGAAGTATCTCAAAGAGAAAGAATGAAATTAAAATGTATTTTGAAACCTAGAAACTAGGAAAACCTCATGAAGAAGGAAGGCTATACTGAGTCAGACTTGAAATAGTAACGCAGGACTTGTGGAAGGTGCTCTGGAAGCTGCATGCGCAGAAACCCCGAGGTAGAAGCAGCAAACATGAGATGTAGAGGATAGCAGGGGAGTGGAGGGGGTGGATCACGTGATGCCAACTAGGCCATTGGAAAGACTTGATTTTAACTTGGTGTGAGAAAGGTTGTGGTCGAGAACTCAGTATAGGAGCACTGGTTGGTGCCCTAGTGATAAGAATGGACTGAGGGAAGAAAGAAGGACACTGGGAATCTAGTTAAAGTGTGGCTAGAAGTGATTGTAGTACTTGTGGTTAATAGTGGCCATGAGAAGCAATAATAAATGCAATATTCTAGAGTATTTTCAAGTGAAAGCCAGTTTGATTTGCTCGTGGATTCAGCTCGAAGTTTAATAGAGAAAGAAGTCAAGCCAAGGCCAAGCTTTTCAGGCTGAATGGTTAGAAGGATGAAACTGCTGTTGCGATAGGAAGACTGGTAGAACGCATTTAGGTAGGGAGATAGGAAATTCAGTCATGGACATGTATGTGCTTGCAGTGCCTATTAGATAGCTGTGGGCAGTAGTTGAGAGTTCATGCGGATCTGGGTTGATGCTACAAGAAATGAGAAGCAGGTTCACTGACAGGGAGAAACCACAGAATTTGGTGTTCTCAGGCCAAGTGAAGAAAGTGCCTTGGTTTCAGGCAGGTTAAATAAGAGGCTTAGAGATGACCATCAGATAGAGCAAAAGGGAAGGCACAAATGAGCTGAGGGAAGGTTCCTGCAAAGGAGGGTGGAATGGGGCTGTGTAACTGGAGGAAAAACCAATAGCATCCCGAGAATTTTTAGACTTTTTCCCCCCTCAAGGTTGGAGAAACGAAGCCATGTTCTGAAACAAGTGAGGATGATTGGGCAGGGAACACAACAGCGCGAGGATGAGCTGCCGTCCTTGGGAGCACAGCTCTGTCCTTGAGCAGAGGCAGGCTCCGGTGCACCAACAGGAGGAAGTCAAGGTGTGTGCAGAGGTGCAGGTAGGGGAGGACACACCACCGAGGGCTTCAAACTCTTGTAAAATAGTAAGAAAGGTCAGGTACGGAGATGATGGAGAAGGAGCAGTATGAATGGAGCCTGGCCTGACTCTCTTGACTTGTGAGGACCTTGGAAACCTTTCAGGTGTCCTGTGCCATATGGTCTCCACTAACTACTCAGCTCTAGCATTGGTGGGTTCATGAAATCCGAGACAGAGATTTAGAGCTAGATACAAGTGGCCAACTGGTGTTATTCACAGATTTTTAAAGAGCTCTGTGATGAGAATGTGACAGAGGTGGCCTGACCATTGGGAAAGTGAGACCCCACCCAGACAGTCCTCCTATAGCCCCAGTGCCCTTAGCAAGGGCATCCAGCCCTTTTCTCTTGGGATGCAACGTGATCTGCAGATGTGTTGGGCTGCATCATAGCTGTCCGAGAACACTGTGACCTGTTGTCTGCAGACTGGACCCATCTGTACAACTGGAGATGTGTTTCATGAAGACTTCCCTCGGAATGCTTTTTCTGGACATGTAATCCAATCAATTTCAGTATCTCCCTGTAACCTGAAGTATGTTCTGTCTTGTAGCTTTCATGTTCCCAACTTCAGGACCACCAAGTTTTTAAGAGCTCTCTTTACCATTTGTCCTTGTCCATAACCTAGCAACCATTTCTGTCTACGCACATTTTATGGGCTCTCAGTTCTTGAACATATCAATACCCTGATAATCTAATTTGATATGATGCATCCTGAACTAGGAACAAAAGAATGAAAATATACTAAGAGCTCACATGCTAACATGTCTCAGACTTTTGAGCTTCCAGTTTCACTAGGGATTTTTACACAAGGCTAGTTGAGAAAGCAAGGCCACTGTCCCTTTTCTGTTAAGCCGGTAATTATCCCCAAGTCAAGGGAGAGCAGCTGGCAGGCTGTCGATGGATAGAGATTCCTTGGCTCTCCTCACAGTTTCTGGGATCCACTGAACACAGCTGCCACCTGTACACTGTCACTGGAGTCTCTCAGACGGCTGCCCTACTGTGCACCACACATACCACCTCAGTTCTTACTCTCCAGCAACGTCCTGCCTTAGGAGGGAATGGTCGCACAGTGAGCATACATCAGGGCACTTCTTCCCCTCATTTTTTGCCACCATGGGCATCTCTGCTGCTTTTGATGATTTTTAGGAGGGCAGAGGACAGATAGTTCAGGTGACACCGTCACACAAGAGGCCAGGCTAGATGATCTTCAAGAATTCTGCTCTGGCCTTGAGAGGCGCCTGGCCCATTTCCTAAGCTCTGACCACAGGCCTCAGGGCACTGTCATCCCCAGTGACTCAGCCGCCTTTAGTTATCTGATGGCGGTGTTAGGCAGGAACTTCTATTATGAAAGGCTCTGACGTAGTTTTCTTTTCTCCTAACAGCCAAGAAAGCCACAGTGAATCTACTTGGTGAGGAAAAGAAGAGCACCTAGGCGGCTACCGAGCGCTCCACATTCTGCGCCTTAGAGCTCAGTGGCATACGAGGGACTGCGGCTTAATCATGTACTAAAGTCACCTGGGAAACATTTTTGATATATTAAAAAATGAGATGTGTTGTATATCATTTTGCTTACTTTCAACTGTCTGTATACATAGGGAACATTTTAATTTAAATCTAGTGTAGTAGACAGTTAAATTTTGAAAAATTTGAAAATGTGCTGCCTCTGAGTAGGAAAAAAATGTGTCAGTATCCTATAGGAAATATAAACTAAAAATAGAATTCTGTCTCCCAAAGCTCTGGGGGCGCACTCTGTCTGCATGCATTTTCTCGGTACTTATGTCGTTCTACTTTATGTAGTGGATGATTTATATAATTCTTAAAATGTTTGTATTTGTGCATATATATAAAAAAGGAAACGTTACTTGGCTGTAACATGTATAATGCTTGTAGGGAATGGTCGCATATACTGCTTGTAACTTCCGTACAGTAAGACCATCTACTAAGAGCTAACTGTAGCATTCTGCTGGTGTGAGCTGCTGAATAATACTTCAGAAAATTAATACAAACGAATAATGTCCAAAAGAACATAGTGAGAAGTGAGATTGAAGGAAGATGGCTTTTTATTTTCTAACATTGTAGACGGAATACCAGGACACCTTAAAGTAGCCACTGTGGTGATGAATGGAGACGTTTACACGAACTAGTGATCTATGGCCTTGTAATAATCCTGTCCTACCTTCTTCAGATTTGCGTCTTTAAGATGCTGAAATGTAAACCATTCCTGTTTTACTCCAAAGCCAAGTAACATGGTAGCTTATTCTTGTCCATGCTCCCTGCCACCTTCCAAGACCTACCAACCTTTGATGACGTGTATAGGCTTTTTGCATTGTTTTGTTTGAAACTGGATCTCATGTAGCCAAGGCTGGTCTCAAACTGACTGTATCTGAGGATGACCTTGAACTCCTGATCGTCTTGCCCTCACACACTGCCTGGCCTCCATGCCGCTCTCGTTTAGGCCATTACCAGCAACATGCCCTTGGTAACATCTAGCTCTGTGCGCAGCTCTGGGAGAACGAGAAAGGAAGTATAAGACAGCCTGTAATCAACTTGGCAGTGCTTAAAGTCCAACTGCTGTCTCCTTTTTCTCTGATCTGTAAGGCCCAATTCAAGAGGTCTCTTTAGTTTACAAGCAAGAATTGTTTGTATTCCATTTAAATATTTTCATCTTTACTCTTTGTGTAAGCAAACAGAATTTAGAAGTTTAAATGAATGCCCTGCACTTGATTGATCAAGACAGCTGGCTGGACCTGCAAATCTGAACTTTGCATCATACTATTAAGATTCTTTTGGATTGATTAAAGTATACTAAAACAATTATCTTAAATATTTACACGATAAAATACTTTTAAGGTTGATAGACAATAGTGAGCTCTTGTTCAGATAAGATCATAATGGTATCTCATGATGTAATAGTACCAAAGATAAAAAATAAGAGATTATCACAGTAGTTATTTTCCCTAGAGAAAAATAGTAACTGGGCTGGTAAGATGCTTAGCAGGTGAAGGAACCTGTGCATAAATCTGACTACCAGAATTTGATCTCAGAGCTTCATGGTTGAACAAAGTTGCTCTTGACCTCCATGTGAGTGTCCTGGCACACGTGCACCTGCCTGTGCCCTCTGTGCTCTTCCCCGAATAAATAAAAATTAAGATGAAAAACACAGTAATTATTAAGCATCATGTAAAGAAATCACAACTTTTTAAAAATAGAATTATTATTTGGAGGAAATCAATTGTTAGATTAAAATTTTTTCTTAAATTGTGTAAGTCCTTTCCCCATAAAAAAAGTATATTTTTCTTGGTGGCAGATAAAGATTAACAACTGACTTCTATATTCAATAATATATGATCAGATTGTTGATCTGCAAAATTTGTTCTCTGACACAATGGGAGGCATAAATTGTTAACTCATAATGACTTAAAGATCACTAGTATAAAAAAGCTATAGTAAAATATATTCTAAAGTGCAATTTTTTTGTTGCTTTGTACAGCTTCTATAGTGCATTCTGTAAGAAATGTGTAATGTTAATGGTGGAAGTTAGTAATTGAATTTTTGTCTGTTTCCCAAATAAAAATCTTGACTAGAGTGTTTGAAACATGAATTGAGCCTGTGTCTGACTACATACAAGGCATTTATTTCCAGGGAGATATTTCCAGGCTATATCAAGTTAAAGGATGTCTTACTAATCATTTGAATTCTCCAGAGAGTTCATGCTACAATGATTTCCCTACTTGGAAGTTTTAGTCATTCAAATCAATAAAATTACTGCTGTTTAGGGAGAGTTCAATGTCCAAGCCTGCACAAAGTGACCATAGCCTTTAAGTAAATCATTGCCCGTCCCAGAGATGTACTATGCTGGACAGCAATGCTGTGCAGTATTATCCGAGGGGCATCTGTCTGTTCCAAGACCCCCAATGAATTCCTCAAAGTAGGTAGTTCTCAACCCTGTACAATATAGCTATTTCTTCCACACACATACCTAGGGCAAAGTTTATCAACTGAGCAAAGTGAGATTATATAATTATAAAATAGGACAATGTAATAGAAGTTACGTGAATGTGGTTTCTCCAACAGGTGTGTGTGTGTGTGTGTGTGTGTGCGTGTGTATGAGTGGGATGTGACTTAGTAAACAACTATGTTTACTGTCCATTTATTGTGTTTACTTAAAATTTTGTTCAAGTGAGGGACAGGGAAAACAAATCCCACAAAATGAAATGTAGTTAAACAAAAACCAAGTTTTATTAGCCTCATTCCTCCCTAGCTTGTCATTTTCCCGTGGTAGTTTCAGTCTGTCAAAAGAAGCCTTCCCAAAGAAAGCATACCAACCAACTTCTTTTATACCAGTAATTAACACCAGATTTTTTTAATTTTTAATTTTTCTACTTTTCCAAGCATATTAAGTACTCATCCCTGCTTCTTTCCATCCCCGCTCTCTCATATCCCCTCCTTTCCCTTCATCAATCCCTCCCGCTCCCTCTGACCCTCCTGCCTGGATGCTTCTGTGGATCCCAGGGTTCACTCTGGTTTGTCTACTCTTGGGGTGGGAATTCAGGCCTCTGTGGTATATCAAGTTGCCTCTCCAGGCACCCCACTAATGGGGACATTTCCCTTCACTTATTTTTATCCAGCCTTAGTTCCCAAGGGTTCCACCACCCACTTCTGTGAGGTTTCCAAAGTCTTAGAACAGAGAGAGATTCTGTGAGTCGTGCTGAGTCGCTGGTACTCTGCATAGTGCTAGGCCGATGCTGTCCACTTCACTGCTCTTCTACTGCCCTAGGCTACATCCTGTCAGGATGTTGAGATCCTCTATCTCTGTTGTGGAAGACTTCTAGGCTGAATGTTAAATGTTCTTCCAATCTATAGGTATAATAACTATTAAGAGTGGTTTGATGTACTCTAACACCAGATTTAAAGAAAACCCAAACGACTGCTTTCTGTTATGCATATTGCCTAGTATGTGGTGTGAGCGTTCTAGGATGGGCTCATACATCCTCCCGCCTCGCCTCCCTAGTGCCACACCGTGGTGAGTGCAGCACCACACCTGACCCAGCACTTCCCTTCAGGTGCCTTAAGTATTCTGCACCTTCTGTTTCAAGAGACCAAGAATGAAACGATGTCATGTGCAGCACCTACTTGCTGGGATTGGAGCTGTGTGGGAAGACTGGTGCTTAGCACTGTGTGGCCTTGCATTTCACCCCCGCACAACCCCCCCCCCCAAAGAAAGTGTTCTCATAAACGGCTTCTTGCATCTGCTTTTCTTTGTATGTCATAATCATGGTACTCAACAGGTACAATTCAAAACCTCAGCTAATGGGAGTTCTATACAGCTTGGCAAGGAAGTAACACTTGAAAATAACCTTTAGAGTTTTTTGGCTCCTAATTTTGACTCGAAGTCTCTCATAATATGTGTCACTCAAGGAGTGAGAACAAGATGGCTTGGCTGAGTTCCACATATGAAAGTTGTCCTTTGACCTCTACATACATGAGTCAGTATAGGTGTCAACTTGACAATTGAAGGCTGAGCTCTGGGCACACCTATGAAGTAGTAGTTGAGGCAACTCATGGTATACTGTCCTGCCAAGCTGGACTACAAAGGGTAATGAGATTGTAAGAAATAAGACTTCTTGTTCCCTTGTTTGGTCGTGTGTTTATGAGCAAAGTAACAAGAAACGGCAACACCACGGTGTTCACTCCCTACTTCCCCCCCCTCAAAAAAAAAACTTTTAAAAAAGAAAATAAACAAAAAGCGCTGGTGAGGATGAAGTGAAAGGGAACACTTCTTCAATGTTGGGGGGGGGGTCTGTAAACTGGTGCAGCAGCTTTGGAAGTCAGTCCAGAAGCTTCTCAAAAAAAAAAAAAACAAACTAATAGCTCAAAATCAGCACTTCTGGGAAATACTTGCAAGTGAACTCAGAGGGATCTTTCCAGTTCTGTTTCTTCAAAGAAAGTGTCTTCCAGGTGCTAAAGCACAGGCAATTTTTAGAATTCCAATGGAGACAATGTTGTTTTGTTTTGAGATAGTGTTTCAAGTAGCCCAGGCTGGTCTTTTACCAGGATATTTAGCTGAAGCTGGCCTTGAATTTCAGTCTCCTGCTTCCACATCCAGACAGGACTACAAAACCTTCACTGCTGAACTAACTTGGAAAGTGTTTTGTTCGTTTTTCCCTTCTCTGGGTGTTGTATGCATGTATGCTCATGTGTGGAAGCCTGAAGCCTCTGGGTATCTTCCATTGCTCTCCATTTTCATGTTTTTGTATGTATGGAGTCTTCAGTATGTATTTGCATGTGTGGGTATGCATGTGGAGGCCCCATGCTGATACCAGGAATCAACCTTGGTCACTCTTCCAGCGTACAATCTTGAGATTGGGCTCTAGTTAAACTCAGAGCTCACTAGTGCTAGTCTGGCCAGCCAGCTTGCTCCGAGGATTCCCAGGCTTCAAGGTCTGTGGGCATTTTATGTGATGTCATAGTTAAGCACAGGTGTCAACTTGACTGTCGAGGGTTTGAACTCTGGGCATAGTTGATGGTTGAGTTAAGCCCAGAGCAAACCTGAAGGAGATTGTCTAGCTGATGGTGAAGACCCAGCCCATGGTGGGTGGGATTAGGCCCTGGATAAATCACAGAGAGCTGGTTGAGAGTTGGCATCCTTCTGTTCACTTGGCCAGACATGCTGGTCTGGCAAGTAAGGATTGTCCATCTCTCAGCAGTGATGCAGTGATGGTGTGGCCAGTTCCCTCGGCCCTGGTGTTGGTGCGTGCTCTCCCATCAAACTGGACTGAGAACTGTAACCAGAAATTTTAAGAGAATAAACCCCTTGTTCCCTTAAGCCCTTTGATGGTCATTTATCAGCAATGTTGCAGGCTGACTGCAACATGGATCTAGAAATCCCAACTGCTCCTTTTGCTTACGTCGACAGCCCCAAATATTGCTGCAAGAAGAGACATTCCTATGGGACTCGATGTAGGAGGGAGGCTTGCCAGGAAGAAAGGGGCTGGGGGAGAAAACAAAAATCCATCGTAAATTTTAAATTTTTTAATTTTTAAAAATTATTTATTCAATTTTGTGTGTGCGTGTGTGTATGTATGTGTGTGTATGTAGAACCACAGACGAATTCGGGAACCACCATGGACCGCCTCCACCTCCTCCTGTTTACTCTGTCCCGGGATTCACAGGCTCCGTCCTACCAGGACTAGAAACGCAGGCCGCCCCTGCTTCCGCCTGGCATCTATACGTGGGGTCTAGAATCCGAACTCAGGACCTTCCGCCTGCAAGGCAGAGGCTTAATCCCTGAGCCACCTCTCCAGCCCCCCATTGTAAATTTTAAATGACACAAGTTAAAAAAAAAAAAAAAACTGGAAAAAAAAAAAAACAAAAAACCTCTACTGGCATCACTTCATGAGCAAAATACAAGTCAGTTTTAAGATTTTTATTTTATTAACTTAAAAAGTGAAGAAAGGTCTATTTTTTTAATGAAACCTATTTACCCAAAATATATGTTTACAAGGACAGAGGTTTCAAGTAACTTACAAGACTATCCATTACAATATTCTTCCATAAGAACTCACCAGAAAACAAAAAGGGGGGGGGGAGAAAGAGAGGGAAAGAGGGAGTGAGAGAGAGAGAGGGAGAGAGAGAGATTGAGATTCCTTTATCCTGTATAAAACGAGATCCAAACCTCTGGAGTAAATGTACTTATTTACTTCACTGTTAACGCTGATGTAGACGACTGGAACGTGAATGTTCGCAGTTGGGTGACAGATACAAAGCTCTGTTCTCCTTGGTACAAAGCAGCCTCCATTCATGTCTCTGAGAATTGGACCATGTGCCTGAGGCTCAACCAGATCACTTCTTCTTCTTTCCTTTCCCCTTTTTACTTCCTTCTCCTTGCTGAAGGTTTGGGTCACCACCTCCTGCTTTTTGTGTCCTTGTTTTTAGTTTGGGGATCATTTCTGCTGCATACAACATTACTGACTTACCTAGAAATCAGAAGTTAGGCTTAGTGTAATAATCTAAGCAACAAGACATAAAAGATCATTAACTTGAAAATCACAATCACATTGAGAAAATTTCAAAAATCAAATGAGGGTGAAGACAGTGACCTGCCCAATTAATTGTACCTCTCTGAAGTTGACGTAACCAAGTGAGAGCAAAGTAAATGAATAAAATTATAATAATGTAAGACACCAAGTTTGAGACAAGAAATTTCATTTGGTTCTAGTAACTGGCTTGAATATCAATGGAAACCACATCTAATTACATAACTAATAACCTGGAAACAGAGTACTCCCTGGATCCTAAGCGTTCGGAACCGAGTTCTCTCAGCAGTGAGCTGCAGCAGATCTTACTGGATGCCCAGATGACCTACATACCCTGCTCTGTCGCCCACAGCCTCCTGTCTTCCTCGCTCCGACATACAAGCTCCTAGGCTTCGCTGCTTGCTGCCTTATTAGACATAGGAAGTGTTAGTTTTCAACAACAAATTTCAGCTGTTTTTCAAATTAAAGTATTTTTGTGTATTTTTTAGTCAAGACAGTATAAGAATTTTTTTTTTAATTTTTTTTTAATTTATTCAACTGTGTGCATGTTCGTGTGTATGTGCGTGCATGTGTGTGTCTGTGTGTGTGTGTGTGTGTGTCTGTGTATGTGTAGAACCATGGACGAATTCGCGAACCACCATGGACGCCTCCACCTCCTTCTGCCCCGGGATTCACAGGCTCCGCCCTACCAGGACCGGAAACGCAGGCCGCCCCCTGCTTCCGCCTGGCGTCTATACGTGGGATCTGGGATCCGAACTCAGGACCTTCCGCCTGCAAGGCGGAGGCTTAACCCCTGAGCCACCTCTCCAGCCCAAGAATTGTTTAAGAGGAGAAAAGCACATGTGTTTTTGTGTGTGGTACTGGAACTTGAATCCAGGGCCTTTTGCACACTAGGTGAGTGTCCTTGCTGAGCTACTTTCCCAGCCCTACAACATTCTTGAGTCAGAATTTTCAGTTTTGGGCAACGCCCTTTCAATCTTAATAGGACTTTACACATAAAACCATTCTTTCTAAATGCTGTCAGCTTTCCCAACAATGCAATTGTTTTTGGTTTAATAAAATGAAAGTGTCTAAACCAAAGGAAAAAATTACGTGAATGGCTCTAGTTCTTAAAATTAAAAAAAAAAAATTAGATACTTATCCTCCCAATATCCCAAGTGGACATTTTTATTATACTGGTGTCTACCTTTGTTCCATTGTTGCTTTTCAAGAAATAAAATATTAGAGATGATGCTACAGTGCTTCTGACCATCTGTCCTGAGATCTCCCAGCAATTCATCACTAGGTAACTACTGTCTGAAAAGTGGGCATAAAACCGTCTGGTCTATTTCAAAAACATTTCTATTAATGAACAGTATTGTATAATGTTTATCAATAAGCAGCAGAATTTTAAGTGTACATGAGTGATATCACACTATGGCTTATTTCTTGTTTTTTCCCCACTTAATATTGCTCTTTAGATACGTTAAGTATGTATACATGTATTTTGAAATAATGAGGACTGAACCTAGGTTCTTATGCATGCTAAGCAAGTGTTCTACTACTGCGTTATATCCCAGCTCTTTTTACTTTTTAAAAAAAATTATTTATTCAATTGTGCGTGTATGTGTGTGTGCACGTATGTATGTATGTAGGTGTGTGTAGAATCATGGACGAATTCGTGTATGCGTGTGTGCACGTATGTATGTATGTAGGTGTGTGTAGAATCATGGACGAATTCGGGAACCACCATGGACTGCCTCCGCCTCCACCTCCACCTCCACCTCCTCATTTACTCTGCCCCGGGATTCACAGGCTCCACCCTATCAGGACCAGAAACGAAGGCCACCTCCGCTTCCGCCCGGCGTCTATATGTGGGGGTCTAGGATACGAACTCAGGACCTTCTGCCTGCAAGGCAGAGGCTTAACCCCTGAGCCATCTCTCCAGCCCCTCTTTTTACTTTTTGAGACAAGGTCTCATTAAATTGCTTGAGATGGCTTTGAACTTAATCTATAGCCACCTGGACCTGAGGTTGATCCTTCTGCTCCAGCTTCCCAAGCAGCAAGGATTACAAGTCTGTACTACCACACCTGACCTATTCAGATTTATTAATGAGAGAAACGATAGAGACTTCAAGGGTTTCTAGGACCTGATATAATAAATTATTATCTTCCCATTTAATACTTTTATATTCTTAATCTGGAAGCAATAATAGCCTTCCAAAGATTTATAAAATGTTCACAGACCTTATTTATTTATTTTCCCAATCATACAAACTTAATAAGTACTCCAAGTCCCTCCCTCCACCCCTCCCTGGTCCCCTTTTCCCTTCCTTTCACTTCCCTCTCCCCCTTTCTCCCAGTGCTCCCCTTTCCCCCCAAATCCCTGGAGCATCCTTTAGTGTGAATGTCAAACTTTCCTCTGCGTCCTCCACTCTAATGAGGTGTAAGGACTCAGTAGTATTATCTAGACCATTTCTTGTGCTCCCCTTTAGTATGGGAACACTATTTGACTGTTAATCCCTTGCCTGTAAGGATCCTACTGCCTGTGATGCATACATGCTAGACTTTGGGGGGGGGGGTCGCTGATATGTCAGTCACTGACCTTTTTTTGAGAATTAGTAGGTTTATATTATCAAAAAACCTCAAATAAAGCAAAACCAACCATCCGTCAACAGCTGTCCTTTCTCTTAAATTAATCTATACAATTTAAATTTATGTATTCACTTGTTTTGTTGACATAGGGTCTTGCTATATAGCTCAGGCAAGATTAAACTCACCCAATCCTCCTACCTCACTTTCCCAAATACTGGGTTTACAGTTGTGTACCACCATGCCTAGCTATTTATGCTTTTCAAGGTCAGTTTTGGACTTGTGTGGTGTACAGAACAAATTATCCCTGCTTTTTTCTTTTTTCCCCAGGCAAAAGCAGGGATTGAACTGGTGACCCCTTGAATACTACCTACCTATCACTGAGCCACCATCCCTATTCCTGAATCCTATGTATTCATTTAAAAACTTACGTGATGGAAACTGTACAAGACAGAGGCTGCCATCTTCCTGTTTTAGCTGTACCCGGACTCTGCCTCTGTATTGAATGTCACGATTCCATTCTCTGGAATACATTTTATTTTTCTAACACAAATAAAATAAAAACAGGCTTTAGGAAAGTTATTATGACAATAAGGTGAGTATAGAATATGGTGAAGAAAATCACATCATACCTCAAGAAATACATTAAGTCCAACTGCTGTACATACATCTTGAATCTCTGTAGCTGTAGGATTTTCAACAGCCTGAATAGTTAAAAAAAAAAAAAAAACTAAATAGCTGAGTTTTAAGTAGATATTGCTATATGGCTATATAAATAGTTTTCAATATTATGATAAAAACAAACACTAAATCCTATGTTTCTTTTTGCCCCACATACAGGTGCTTCAATTCTAATTCTTAAATTCCTTGGAATAACCCTGATGTGTAGCTGCTGTCTATATCTTTTCCAATATAACATAAACTTTACAAGGGAAAGTATTCTTCCTAACATCCACCATGGTACTTTGCTCAATGCAAATTGCTTGGTTAAACATATAAGCTCCGTTAACATACTGATATGTCTGCTAGTGGTAAACATATGATTTCCTATGGCACTGCAATTTAGTTAAATACACTCGACAGAAATGAAAAGGCTCTCTTCCAAAAAAACAAGTTCAAGAGTTCCTAGGAGCACTATATAAAATAGCCTCTAACTAGAAACAACCTAATTAGCCATCAATAGAACACACAACACTGTAACATGGGGAAACTTATCCCCCAATCCGCAAACATTTGGGAATGTTTGGAAACACTTTTGTTTGGGGAAGTTGGGAACACTATTATCTAACCAGGCATGCTGTGAATATCTTTTAATGCACACAACAATCTCCTACAATAGAGAATGCTCTCGCTCAAAATATTAATAGTACATGGATAAGAAACTCGTGTTACAGAGTAATTAGAATTAAACTACATGCAAAGGAGTGGGAACTCAGTCACAGAGCATCTGTGTGGCATATCCAAGGCCCTGCATTCAATCTCAAGAATCAAAACATTCAAAGCAATCTACAGTGTTGAAATCAGCACAATGGTCATCTTCCTGCGAGTAAGCATGTGTGAAGTGACTAAGAGGAGATAAAGGAATCTTTCTGCATGTTGCTTAGTGGTCTTGATTTGGGTGCTATCCAATTATGTTTCCTTCATGAAAGTTAATTAACCTATTCATTGAAAACCAGGTAAGTTTATGTTTATGTTTGCTGTACATCAGTAAAGCTAAAAAAGACTCATTTTCCAGAAAGAAACAGAGTTTGTGACCTGAAGCCCCTGCCACGGGAGTTTGGTATGGGACATTATTTTGAACAAGCACTTTGATATTTTTGTTTTACTGGGAGGTAGCAAAGGAGATTTACTCCTTGGCGTAATTGTCAAATTAAGAAATATTAATATAAAACAGCTAATTCTTTGTTTCAGACCTCATCCAATCATAAAATGACTATTTTTTTATTTTCTTAAGTATTTTATTTATTTTATGTGTGTTTATCAGAGGGCACTGTATGTCCCTGTGGAGGCCCAAGGGTGACTTTGGGAATCATTCTGGATTGCTTCTACCTCCTCCCTGCTTGGCTTTGAGATTTTCCCAGGCTCTGCCCACCAGGCCTGGAAGTGCAGGCTGCCACTGTTTCTGCCTTGGCGTTTTTACGTGGGATCTGGAATCTGAACTCAGGACCTTCTGCTAGCAATGCAGTCTTAATCCCTGAGCTATCTCTGCAGCCCTAAAATGACTCTTTAAAACTAGAATATGATCAATTTAAAAAACTACTATGAAACCTTTCACTTAAACACTTTTTAAACTTACATCATCAGATGATCAAAAACTTATTTTCCTACTGAAAAAGAACAAAGATAGAAGATGGAACCACACCTTTCAGAACTGTAACACCCCCCCCCCCCACATACTGTGAGGGCTTTAAACCTGGGGCCTCGTATATTGGGAAATGGTGCTACTGCTGATCTATACCCCACTCCCTACTTTAGACTTTTATTTGTGCTTGTACAACTGCAAGTGCGTGTGTCGGAGGGCACTGTGTGTCCTTGTGAAGGGCCAAGGGTAACTTTTGGGAATTACCCTGGATTGCTTCTACCCCTTTTCTGCTTTGCTCTGGGATTTCCCAGACTTCACCCACTAGGGCCAGTAGTGCAGACTGCTTGCTGCTTTTTCAGCTCTGTGTTTTTTATGTGGGATCTGGGATCCGAACTAAAGAGTTTCTGGTTGTGATGCAGTCTTAAACCCTGAGCCATCTCTCCAGCCCTACTTTATACTTTTCAAAAATATTTTTACAGTGATTTCAACCCTTTTGAAAAATTAAAGATAATGAAGTAAAACTCAGTATAACTGCACTTTCTGAAATTCTGTATTCATATAATTAAAAAAACCTCAACTGCACTCTGGACACTATGTACAATGCCATAACTGGTTCTTTTATTAAGGAGAAAAATGTCATAACTTACAATGGCTTTAAAAAGTGTAAACGCTACAGACACCTCTTCTTTTTTTTTTTTTTTGCAAAAGCAATCCAGCATGCTGGGGTCCACCACTGAACCAAGAAAATGTCGATCCCGAACAAAGGGAACTTATAATTTATATAGCCCTAAAAGGGAGCTCTTCTCATGGTTTGTTGTCTCCCTGAGATGACTGGCCCAGGTATAGTCATGTATACCTGGAGAAACCTCATTGGTCCCATCTGCCTATACGTGCTGATCGTGCGGAATGTATGTCATGGTTACTTTAGTATGTTCTTTTTTTTTTTATTTCTGCTCATACAAACTTGACAGGTACACCAGTCTCCTCCCTTCCTCCACCTCCCCCGACCGTCTTGTTCCCCCCTCTCCCATCCCCCAGTGCCTCCCCCCCAAATCCCCGGAGCATCCTTTAATGTGCATGCCAAACTCTCCTCTGGGTCCTCCTCTCCAATGAGGTGCAAGGACCCAGAGGTATTTCCCAGAACCCTTTCCTGTGTTTCCCTTAAGCTTAGGAACACTACTGTGACTGTCAGTCCCTAGTCTCCAACGATCCTAGTGCCTTTAGTCCATGCTAGACTTTGTGGGGTCAATAATACAGATGCCTCTTCTTAACAAAGACACACTCACTAAGTTGTACAAACACACACACACACACAAAATTTCAGTTACACCATTCTCCTTTCACCATTACTAAGGGAAGCACTCTAGAGGCTGAGAAGATGCCCCAGTGGTTTAAGCACTTGGCACATACAAGCAAAGGAGAGTCTGGATTTCCCCCAGAACCCACATAAAAATGAGGTGTTGGTCCATCCGTAATTCCAGTCCCAGTAGACAGAGCCTGGCAATTCCCAGAGCAAGCTGACTAGCCAGAGGAGCCCTATAGGGGAGCTCTGGGTTCAATCAGAGGCTTATCCAAAAGGAATGAAATGGAAGACTGAACAGGGATGATTTCAGATACCAAGTTCTCAACCCTAGGTACATCACACCAGTAACCTGGTTATGGGTCAGCACACGGTGCAAAACATGCACACCCCCCTCCAGATATACATGAACATTAAAAAAAAAAGTATTAGCTGCTGCTTTCCCAAGAGTTCAAAGAAACGTATGAAAAACAGCAGTTGTGGCCATAACAACCTTCCCCAACTCCTCAAAAGTCTAGGTTCCCCCACATTGCTCACCTTATTTATGGGAATTCGCCTCCCCTCCGCGATGGTCTTCTTATTATTTAAATAAGCAGGATAGATACAAATAAATCTGTCACAGAAAAAGCACATCTGTATGACCACAGGTATTATAAACACGACTGTCACTGCAGGACCGCCTATGCTTACTGCTTGTTTTTCTTGTAAAGTTGTCTGCTGCGCCTAACTCACTTTAAAAACGGAAAGTATTCGCTAGTGGAACAAACATCGCTGGTCGGATCTAAAGATGACGGACACGCCGGCCGGGCACAGTCCCACGTCCAGGAACAGCGGGGCCCGAGGTGGGACGCACCGGCCAGGCCCGAGCGCTTTGCGGAAGGCGGCGGCAACCGAAAAAACACTTGTCGCGGCTTCCTAAGCGTGGCGTCTCCGGGCCCGGGCCCCGCGGGTGCATCGCGGCCGGGAGGACGAGCGGCAGCCCAGCTCCCCGGCGCGGCCCCCAAGACGCGGCAGCCAGCGAGCCCCTCCTCACCTGTCCTGGTCGGCCGGGGAGCGCGCGGCGGCGCAAGCCATCGCCACCAGAGCCCACGCAGCTCCGGAGCCAGACCCGCCGGCAGAGGCAAACAGGCCGGAAGTTGACTCCGAAAGCCAGGACCGCCCGCTCTTCCGGCGGAAGTCCCACCCACTTTCTATCCCACCGCTTTCTATCGCCGGCTGGTGCTAGGTCCGGAGCTTCGCGCAGGATTAGCCTGACGTGGCCCGGCTCCTCTCCTCTCGCGAGATCGCCGAGGCGGCCTTCGGCTCTCGCCGCCGGCGCTGTGAGGCGCGTGCGCCCTCCTTTCTTTCGCTTACTCCCCTCACCGCAGCGCGCCTCGGCTTTGACGCTCTTTCCGCTCGCCCAGCTGCGGTGCGCCGAGGCGTCTGTGTAGTTTGAAGCAAAATACAAGTTAGAACGGGCAGGGAAATACTCATCTGTTCTTGGGATCCGCAGCTTGCTTTCAGTTTAGTAAAGTTTAATTTTTAAAAATATATTTATTTTTAAATTGTATTAACCATGAATCTATGTGTTTTTATCGCCCATTCCCTCCTAAAAGTGAATTTTTGTAGCCTGCAGTTAGCAAGTTTTTTGGGGTCATTGTTTCAACGTGCCATGTAAATTGTAAAAATTACCTGTCTTTTTAAATTTCTGAAGGACACCCTGCCCTGAAATTAATATTTTTGCTTACGTTGACGGGGAAAAACTCCAAGATAATGTTTGGAGGGGACAAATAACAGTTGCAGAAAAAGAAAAACAACTAAATTATGTGAGAAGGCTTAAAAGATGTTATCTTTGGAGCCGTGATATGGCTCAGTCGTTAAAAGTACCTGTGAACAAAACCTAGAATCCGAGTTTAATCCCATTAGCTCACAGTGATGGAAGAATGACTTCAGGAAACTGTCATTTGGTAAGAGTGACAAACCTTAGCCAAATTAACAGAATTAGAGATGAAAAGGAAGATATATCAGGTGCCAGTGAAATTCAGAAAACCATTAGGACACAATTTAATAATTTATATTCTACTAAATTGGAAAATCTGAAGCAATGATTTTCTAGATGCCTCTGACAAAATCAAATCAAAATGAGTGAAGCAATTTAAACACATCTGTAATAAGCAACAAAATTGAAACAGTAATAAAAAGTTCCAATTTAAAAGAATTCTGTTAAATTCTTCAGACCTTTAAAAAGTAATGTTTCTGGAACTATTTGTAAAATTGAAAAAGAAAAAAATGCTACCAAACTTTTTTTTTTTTTTTTTAGCAAAGGCAGTATTACCTTAATAACTAAAAGTAGAGACCCAGCAAAAGAAAATAGTAATGCAAGTTCTCATTAAAATACTTGTAAATTGAGCACATCAAAAAGATTATTCACTATAGTCAAGTTGGTTTCATTCCATTGATATAGGGATGGTTAAACATATGCAAATCAACAAATGTAAGGCATTGTATAAATGGATTTGAGGACAGAAATCACATGATTACCTCTTGAGACATAAAAAGTTTTGCAGAAAAATCTAGAATCTCTTCATGACAAAAATCCTAGAGAGACTACAGAGGGAACATATCTAACAGAATAAAGGTTATATATGAGAAATCTGTAGCCGATATCATACTAAATGGAGAAATCTTCAAACATTTCCATTAAAATAAGGAACAAGATACTTGTCCACTTTTATTAGGCACAATGCTTGGAGTCTTATCTAGACCAATAAGACAAAAGGAAAGTAAAAGTGAAAATATCCTTATTTGTAGATGACATGATTCTATACATAAGGGACCCTGAATACTCTACCAGAGGACTTTTAGATACAAGTGATATAAACATACAAAATTAACATGTAAGATTAGGACTCTTACCTGCATGTCAATAACAAACGTGTTAAGGAATAAATCAGGGAACAGTCCCATTTACAAATTAACTCAAAGCAAGCAAGCAAACAAACCTTGGAATAAACCAAACCAAGGAAGCAAAAGACTTCTACAAAGAAAACTTTACTGGGAAAGTAGCTTAGTTAGAAGAGTGCTTCTCTAGCATGCACAAGGTCCTGGTATAGCTAGTACCACTCAATTACAGATTGTGCAGGCCTGTAATATCATTACTCTGGAATACAGGCTAGAGGATCAGAAGCTCAAGGTTAGGGGACTGGTTTTTGTAGATGGCTAAGTCAATGTGGTTAGTCTGTAGTCAATTGAATCACCTGTGAAATGAGGACTCTGGGCACACTTGTAGATTGTCTTGCTTATTTGAGGTGGAAAGAACTACCCATTGTTGTGTGTATGGGACCCAAGACTGTATCAAGCTGAAGAGTTAGCTGAACACTAGTATGCAATACGTGCATCTATTCATTGCTTTCTGCTCTTGTCTGTGGGTGTGATGTAACCAGTTTTTCAAACTCCTCCTGCTGCTGTTTTTCTGCTAAAATGGATGATAACCTGGGATAGTGAACAAAAGTAAACTTTTTTTCCCCTTTGAATTTGCTTGCTTGGTGTTTCATCACAGCAATGCAACAAGTAATTAGGATATCAGTGGTGTTTGCCACACAAGGATGAGGATGTGTTTGATCCCCAGCACCCACATAATAAGCTGTATCACAGCTAGATATTGGTGCCAATTTGCAAATGAGGGATCTAAGCTCTGGACACAATTGTGAGAAGCTAGTAGTTGAGTTAAGCCCCAAGCAAGCCTGCAGGAGATTGTGTAATTGATGGGGAAGACCCAGTCCATGGTGGGTGGAAATAGGCCCTGTGCAGGTTGAATAAGATGGAGGAACCTGGTTGAGGAATTCAGCATCTGTCTGTGTATATTTGGCGAGACATGCTAGCCTGGTAAGGCATGATTGTCCCTCTCAGGAGTCCTGTAGATTTGGTGTGGATAGTTCCCTTGGCCCTTGGTTTTGTGTAGATTCTCCTGCCGAGCTGGACAAGGAACTGTAAATGGACAATTGTAAGCCAAAATCAAACCCCCTGTTCCTTTAAGCCGTTTGGTTGTGAGTTTATTGGCAACAATGGAGAGTAACTGCAACAGCTAGCTGGGTGCTGGGGCTGAGAAGGTGGCCGAGTGGATAAGGCATTCACCCCAGAAGCCTACAGAATGAAGTATGGATCCCTAGAAGTCACCTAAAAGCCAGGCAGGGAAGGTGGTCACCTGTAATCTCTGAATTCAGGATGTAGACAGGGAATTCCCAGGATAAGCTGGCTAGCTAGACTAGTCAACTGGTAAACTCTGGGTTTAACTGAGAGCTTGCTTTAATAGTAAAAGTGGGGAGCAACCAAACAAGACATCCCACACCAGGCTTTTACGTGCCTTTATGTTATGTATACATACATACATTCGCATGCACCCCCATACATACAAACATTCACATATACATGCATGCAGTCCCCCCCTACTCTAATCCTAAAGTTAGAGAAGCAATGGGGGGGGCACCCAATGTTGACCTCTGGCTTGCACATACACATAAACCATGTACATGTTAACATCTGAATTTGTATACATATAAACACATGAAATGAAGTGCAAGGCCATCATATGTATTGTTTGAACCCAGTGTCTCAAAATGAAAAACAAGAAAGGACTCTAGAAGATGGAAAGCACTCCCATGCTCATGGATTGGAAAAAGTGAAAATAGTTAAATTATAGAAAACAAGCTATAGATTTAACCTAATTCCCATGAAAATTCCAATGAGATTTAGGAAAAAAGGAACTAGAACAGCAAAAACAATCCTGAGAAAAAAAGAATAATGCTGAAAGTATTTACTATACTTCATTTCAGGTCGTATTTCAGTTGAAGTAACAAAACCCCAGCATAACTCTAGCAAAAAAACAGACGTATCAGTGGACTTGAACAGGGGCTCCAGATACAGAGACACACAGCTCCAGCCACAATCATGATTTTGCACTGAGATCTCAAAAACTTACATTGGAAAAAGTTGGCCTGTTTAACAAACGGTGCTCGAAAAACTGGATTTCCATATGTAGAAGATTGAAACCAGATCACTATTTCTCACTCCAAAGGTTCAGGAATTTCTGAGAAACTTTATTTTAAACGGAAGATGTAATTTTAGAATCTTTCTGTTTTGTTTTAGGCCGAACATAGCCAACTTAATTGATCTCACCGGTCCCATTATTTTTGATAGGATCTACATCTTCTAGATCGTGTTGGTGTCGTCTTGTGAATCTCCTATCTCAGCCTCCTGAGTTCTGGGATAGTGAATGTGCTCCATCATGACAAAGTCAGCTTCTCTTCCTATATGTGGAGCTGTATTACTTGATACAGGCTTCACAGCTGGTTTGTTTGTTTTTTACCATATTCAATGCATTTTCTCTACAACCACACCTTGACATACTATGTCATTTACCTTGTGCCTGCCTGTGTACAGGGGTCGGCTCCTGGCCGCAAGGAAGGAGAGAGGTGAGCGTGCTGCTTGCCCCTCCCCCTTCCAGGTCCTGGGAGACAATCAGGCACCGCAGGGAGTTAAGTTGCAGCATGAACTCATTCTATTGTACCCAGCGCAGCAGTTTATAAAGGGAAAAACCCCGAGGCACAAAACGGGCAGCCAATCATATTAAAGGCCAGTGCTGCATGCAGGCTTCACGGGCTAGGGTCAGCATTATGGAACTCTTACGAATCAATCAGGGTTCCCTGTGATGCAAACAGGGTTCCGCCCTGCACACTAGCTCCCAGCACCATCTTAGGCTCCATGTGCTTTGCTTCGCCTTGTTCACTTCCTCCCAGCGCCATCTTGCCTGGGCCGGCCTAACACCCGTGTGTTGTAGTTTTAGTCTTGTTTTGTGCCATTTAAAGTCTTTTGTTAATGGAGGATTTTATCACTTAATATACTAGTTATTGTTATACGCCTAATACATTTACTTGGTATTTTCTTGAATTTTATGCTTTCATTTCTCCTTAGTTGATATCTTTAGTGATTTACTGACAGATGGGAAAATTTACTTATTTTTAGCACTGATTTGAAATTCAGTATGTTTATCTCCTCTGACCCTTGGTTCCAAGTTTAGCCAGAATAATCTGGAAATTATTAAAATTAAACATTTTATCTTTTATTCGGATGTTCACATTGAGATCCACTATCAGATTAATCAAAATTATGTTTACTCAAGTTTAAGAGTTTGTATTGTTCAAACTGTTACTGTAATATTCATCCACTTCCTAATTGCTCGGGCAGTTGGGATGTTGTAGTAGTGTTGTCATGTCTTCTGGTTGCCCAGTACTCTTGAAATGTCTCTGGATTTGGGTAATTTATGTTTTATGAATACAGACTCCTCAATGGAGAGAACAAAATCAACCAACCAACCGAAGCTTTCCCAGATCTCACAGGATGTGATGCAATGTATCATGCCAATTATACCAATCAAAGGAAGAATTAAGTTCAAGGGTCACATGCAATCTTATGATAATGGGGTCAGAGGGCTTCCTTATTTAGAGTCTGTACTGCATGCCTCAGTCTAGTTTGGCTATTATGGTTTCTGCTGTGTAGTTCCCAAGACTTAATTTGAGTCCCTAGACAGACTCTGAGAACCAATTGTCTAAACAAACACGTTGTCCTTGTTTTTAATTACTTGGCACTTGAGATAAATGAATGCCAAGTCTGTTTTCAAATTCTTTTTATTATTATTTATTCAATTGTGCGTGTGTGTGTGTGTGTGTGTGTGTGTGTGTGTGTGTAGAACCACGGGCGAATTCGGGAACCACAATGGACGCCTCAACCTCCTCTTTGTTTACTCTGCCCCGGGATTCACAGGCTCCGCCCTACTAGGACTGGAAATGCGGGCCGCCCCTGCTTCCGCCTGGCGTCTATACGTGGGGTCTAGGATCCGAACTCAGGACCTTCCGCCTGCAAGGCAGAAGCTTAGCCCGTGAGCCACCTCTCCAGCCCGTTTTCAAATTCTTATATCCTCTTGCAAATGCTAACTGTCTTGCTCCATTGTGTGTTTTGGTGGTCTTGCCATTCAGTACTGCAGAGACCTGAGGCCAGCCAGTGTTTTCAGAGTCACCTATTTCTCTTTTCCTATTAATGCTCTTATAGTTTTCCTGTTTTTTGAAATTAAGAACTCATGCAGGGAGTGTGGCGCAGGGACAGTGCTTGGATTTGATCCCTTGTACTGTAAAACATAACCAAAGAGTTTCGAATTGTGGTTTTGTTAGCTTCCAGTTACTTCAAGAATAAACTGAGGTTAGCGCACAAATGCCCCAAAGGAAAGATGAACTAGTGACTGAGGTGACTGCAGTGACGAGTGACTTGTCTTTAGTTGTGTCTTCCTTTTGAATCTGTTCCCTTTTTCTTCCTTCCCTGGCTGGCTGTTAGGCTGTTATGCCAATCACAGTAACCAGTTTTAAAACTACACGAGCATAGCACTCAATGGCCAGCGTTTACTTTTTAAGCCCAGGCTGTCCTTCCACTTGCTATGTAGCTGAGGATGACCTTAACTTCCAATCCTCTCACCTCCCCCCCTGGCGCTAGGATTACACATGCGTGCCACCACACTGGGCTAGTTTTTCTGTTTCTGTCAGGCCACATAGACCTTCTGTAACTAACTTACTTCTAGGACAGAATTCCAACTCTGATGTAAACAGTTAGATGCAGGGGCAAAGACAGAGTACATGGTCCAGTGACTCACCAGAACGGTAGTGTAAGAGAGCAGGTAATATTTGGCATTTCTTTCCACAGTTGTTACTAGTGCTGCTTTGTATTCAATGGCGATTCTTCACTAATACACAAGTATTTTTAATTAAAACAGTAACAATCAGATAACTTCAAGAAAACAAGCAAACAGTAGTAATAAATTTAAGAGAAAAAGTATCCTGAATGTCAGAAGAAAGTATATTTAGCACCAAGAACAGTATTTTACATATAGAACATACAGAGTGCAAGAAGCAGCAATGACCTAACAGAAAGTAGAACAGAACAGCAGAAGATGACTTGGGTGAACAGTAGTCACAGTTCATAGATCACAATATCACAAAGCAGTATTTTAGCATGAGAGAAAAATGCTTAATAGAAAATGAAGAAAATAATTTATACTCTCAGCCACTGTGACTTTGTAAAAAACTGCTTGGTAAATTTTATCTGACTTTGAATCTTTCTATACAGTCGGGCAATTTTTGCACTTCTGATACTGTCCTTAGCTACAAGGAAACCTTGTTATCTCACGAATTCAGGATAATCCAACTGGCTCACATTTTCAGCAACAAATTCAACCTTTCAATTAACTGTAGGAACATACATTTTATACATAATTAGGGAAATCTGACTTTACTTATATACTGCTATTTGGTTCTTTACAGAGTTTATCTTTACTTTAGTTATTAATCTCTCATCCACTTTTTAGTGCCGATAATTTGTAGTTTATCCTCAAATTCTGATTTATGAGTTAATCACTTATACTGCATATTAACGTATTATATTTTCCTTTCTTCTGAAACCAATCTTCTCTCATCAAAGTTCCTTTCTCAATCTATTTTAATGTTACTGAAAACCCAAATTAGGTGCTTGTGGAGTTCTTGCCTTTTACAGTAACAGTTTCAAAGGAAATATTGACTAATTCTTAAGCCACAATGGAATTATTTGTACATTCAAGCAAGTTTGCGCCCTCCTGGGATTTGAGATGGGCTATACCAGATTGCTCAATATTCAAGTCTTTCATGCCTAGAGGAAAGAGTGTTGGCAGACTAAAGGTCTAGTTAGAGCTGACAGTCATCATTTAAAGAGTTTTACTGTGGTAATTTAGGATACTAACTCCCAAAACACCATCCCTAGATCAGAAGCATTAGCATCACCTTTGAACTTGCTAGAATGCAAATTCTTGCAGCTCTTTGCAAGTCTAGGGAGATAGGTACGTGACCCAGCAGTGATTCAAATGCACCTCTTTGAAAAGTACTGCCTCAGGATTTCTTGGTTGCTCTTCCTCCTTTAATAGGCACCATTAACTATCAACTAATCTCCAACATTGGCCTTAGCATGCCATGTGTGACAAGGCTGAACTGCCATTGTTCAGTGAACTTCTCAAAGTAGAACTGACACTTACACTTTCATTAATTCTAAGCCAATATCTCTAGCCAGAGGGTTTTACCCAGTAACCTTTTTCCAAGCGACAATACAGAATGGCCTTCTTCCAGTAGTGTTGCCAGCAGTGATAAAGTAGGTGGAATGAACTTGTCTTTTATTTTTAACATTGATTTGAACTTGAATTAAATGACAATTTTACTCTAATTTACTGGTACCTCATCTCCATAAAAATTCTTTAAGTGGCGTATTAAAAACTGGCATGCGACAATTCCAATAGAGAACCAGAAGTCAAAGAAAAACTTATTACCTATATTCATTATCTCCCCATTGTTTACAGCAGTCTTGGAGAACATTACAAAATATTCAGAAGAAATTCATATAAAATTTGACAAAAAATTAAAATTCTTTGCTAGTAAGTGTATTCTTCATGAGGAAGATCTCCTCTTCATGTGAGAAATGGGAAATTAAATATACCCCATCACTGCACCCATCAAAAATAAAGTTTTGTTTAACAGGTAGGGATTTTAAAATATCTTTTTGAATGTCTTAGTGACATTAACCCTACCTTTGAATTTCTATGTGATTTACATTTTTTTTGTGTATGGTATTGATTATACTTGCCTACAAAAAATGCACCCTAACACATGTGATAACAGGTGCTTATTTCAGACCCAGTAGCAACAGGGAGAAATGAAGAGTTGAGACAGCTACGATGTAAAGATTGGAACCAAGCAATATTCAACTAGCTTTTTTTTTTTTTCCAACTATACAATTCTGTTAAGAATAAAGAAATATTCTATGTGGCTTACATGCTCGATGCCCAATCCTGTGCTATTATATGCATGTTTTAACCAAACTACAGTACGGTAAGAAAAAAAAGTGGAAAATACTGAACATCAAGAAGTGTTAACTACATAAAAATAAATTTTAGGAATGGTTAAATGTCAACAGAATTCTTCAATTGTTTTTACTACAGTTAAGAGGAATTTAACTCTTAATGCATAGAATCTGAAGAAAAAAATTATAGAAGCTTTTAAAAGAGGCTTTTGACAGTTAATACAAATGTGAAATAAGACCCTTCAAACAAATACCAATTTCAGTAACAGTTTACATATAGCAATAATTTATTCTGAAATGTTCATTTAGTTTGAGACACAATTCGTGTCTCATTAATAAAAGAGCAGCCATCTCACCTCAAATACCAGAATATACAACAGGTACAGCATAGCAAAAATTCTACCTACTTTCAGATAAAATCTAGTTCAGGTAAAATAGCTTCATTCAATGCTTTACAGTTACACAGATTTTTTTTTTTGGAGCACAAAATAGTGTGAATTGTTACACTGTAGCTACCTCTATGCATACCATGTGACCACAGAACTGTTAATCATTACTTCTGAAATTGAACCATCAGTTTCATTCATGCAGTAAAGCGAAGCAGGCTGGGTAAATTTATTCATAGGGAACCATATTACTGTGAATTTCACAGCCACATGATTAATTATGACATTAGATGGATTCACAAGGACTAAAACTTTTTTTGCATAAATACCAATTTCTCCCTGATGTAAGTTTAGTTTATAATCTAGAAATAACTGTTAACAGTAATACATCATATTTTCTATCTGTAGTGTCCATTATTTTAAGACAAGAGATAATTAAAGGATGATGGGATGGATGTTACTTAAATACATGTAGTACGTACTTTACAAATATACTTGGCTTTACCATTTTTCCTACTTATCTATCAAGAGTGCCTCCCAAAATATGACCAGTGATGGAAAGTATACTATCAAATATGGCTTCCAGAACAAAATCCCTCTAATGACAATCAAACTTATTTACAAAAATTTTCAATCTTTTGAAATAAAATCTACATAGCAGTTGTAATTAACACCAAATTTCCTAGCTTTGTCCTTCCACCTTTCAAACAGATGTCACAAGGTAAGACCCAGAATGGCGCTTGGGACTCTGTGTCCCACTGGATTCTGTGCTGTCGGTTTTTGAATCTCGTTTCTTTGTGTTGTTACTCACTGGTGTGGGGATTTGAGAGGGCCGGGCTGAAGTGCTGTCTGCACTGCTTTTCCTAGGGCTTGGGTTGTAGTTAAAAGGAGTCACCCTGGCAGCAACAGTCCCGCTAGGTGAACTGTGTTTGCTGGAGCTACTTGAACTGAACGGGGTACGTTCTGCTATGGAGCTTTCACTAGTCTCTGTGGTGGGGGCAGTATTGCCCTGTCCTGGCTTTGTCTCGGTTCCTTTTTGGTCTGGGGCATCTACTTGAATAAAGGAGTTCAGGCGGTTTTCCAAACCCACGGCGTGCACGGCAGGACTGCCATTACTCATGCTCTGCTTTCCCTGATTATCTTTTGAATCTTTAGCGTTTGGATTTCCCTTTTCTGAAACACTGTCAATCACTGGAGGAGTATTACCTGTGGGAGATCTTCCCGACCTAGGGTTGTTGATGGGGCAGTCCTCGATTCTCACCCACACATCCTCTGTTTTAGAAACAGCAGGTGCCATCTGATAAATTAGAGTCTTTGATTCAGCACCATTTGTAGCACCTGAGGAAGTGGTCTGAGAAGTAATATTTGTAGGAGAAATTTCACTTTCTTTTATTTTTCTCCATGTTCCTTTCATGGACACTTGGTTTTCTTTAGCTTGTTTGGGTCCTGAAATAGAACTTACATGTTTCTCATCCTCACTTTTTGCTTTTTCACTGGACTCGGATGAAGCAGAAAGAATCGAGGATGAACTTCCAGTTCTTCTCCAAGTGCTCACTCGAGGAAGGGATGACGAATGCTTGCTGTGCTCACGTTTCCAAGTTCCTGACCTGTTGATTGGAAGTCTGGAAGGACTTTCAGAATGGGAACGCGCTATATCATGACGCTTTGCTGGCCTCCCATCATTATACTCGATAGTGGGACTAAGATTAGGTGGGAGTTTTCGCCACCCACCAGCCTGAACAGAAGGATGTGTGGACAGAGACATGTCAGGAAGTGAAGGACTTAAGACTGGTGTTTGTGCCTGGGACCGAGTGGGTGAATCTGGTCTAGAAGAAGGAGAGAGGGATTCAAATGAAGCAGATTCCTCCAATTTCCTCCGTAGCGTTGGGCTTGGGGCTTCTTTGATGAAAGTAGACTGGCGTACCAATACAGGTCTTTCTGATCTATCTGATTCACTTCCACTTGACTTAGTTGAAGACATTCTAGAAAGTTCTACTTTTTTATTGGACCCATTGCTGTTATTCATTTGATTTAGTCCTTTAGAGGCAGACTCACTTCTTGGAATACTACTGGCATTCTTGGCTAAGCCTGTTTGTTTGGTAAGGTTTTGTTGGCTCATCTGTCTGCCAGGGGATGTATATGACATTTTCCCAGAACCTGAGGACTTGGTTGAAGCAGTACTAGGGGATGATGTTCTGGGCAGCTGAGATAATTTGTTGGGAGGACTTATTCCATTTCTGCCAGGGGAAATTGAATTTCGCCCTGGAGACTGCATAGGTCTACTTAGTGGCTGCTGTGCAGGTCTTGAAGGAGTGGAATCTCTAGATCCTGACCTAGAAGAGCCTTTATTTGACCCACTTGCTTGGGAAGGCTGCCTTGGAACAGGGCTTAGCTCTGACTTCACTGATGGCTTGGCTCCTCTAGGAGAAGTGCTGGCTGCTTGCCCTTCACTAGGGCTTTTGCAGGCTGGAGTCTTAAGAGGTGGGCCTTTTTTAGAAACTGGACTTGTACTTGAGGAGCTATTTCGAACTCCTGGAATATGAATCATCGTTCTACCTCGTGAGATGGAAGGCATGCTGGTCTGAAGGGGCTGTTTCATTTGGCTTGAAATTTCTGAATTTGACCGAACTTTCCCAGTAATCAAACTTTTATAAACTTTTTTCCCACCTTTGATTCCTTTATTTTCAGATTCTATCTTTTTAGTTTCTAATGTACTTTTCTCCCCGGGCTTGAGAATTCGTGGGCCTTTGTTATTTGTGAAGGGTTTTTCTTCTTGATCAGGTGTAAGATGAAAAGGTGATCCTAGAGAAATTCCTGATTTCAGTGACAGAATGGAGTCTGAATCAGATGAAGCTTGTCTAGATAAACATGCTGCAGCAGCGGCTTGATGCAAACTACTCACTATGGAATTTGCACCTTCCTGAATAGCTTTCCAATCAAAATTTTCTGAATCAGGGGATAAGCCATGTTCTGACTCTGGTCTCTGTATGTCTTTCAAATCAAGTGTCAGATCTTCAGCTGATAAGCCACCCATATTTCTGGGACTGTGCTTTTCAATATCACCCTTGAGTCTTGAAGGCCTTTTCTTTTTTGGCATTGCTGAACTTATACACTCCTGCAAAAGGTCATCTTCAGAATCAATGCTAAGAGAACTGAGAGAACTGTTCCGTGAGAAACAAACAGGGGTATCTTCAACGTGAAATGACTTAGGAGCATAACCTGATGCCTGAGGTTTACTTGGCTCTCCTTGGGAATCAGGAGGCTCTGTTTCTTTGACTGGTTCATTTTCTTTGTTGTTGTTGTTTTCTTGGTCAATATCACTAAGAGAACTCAGAGAAGAATTACGAGAAAAGCAAACTGGAGTATTTTCAATAGCAAAATTTTGTAATTTTTCATCAGTTGCTGCCCCTCTATCTGTTATGTCTTTCGATGACTGAGGGAAGGTGGGTTGTTTCTGTAGTGCTGGTTTAGACTGTCCTCTATTTGCTGGATGTTTGCTAACAATTTGAGACTTACTAGCTGATGGCTGGCTTGAAGCTAGTTCTGAGTGGCAGGCAACTTTAGCTTCTGAGTCCTTATTTTCTTTCCCTTTTCTTAACTCAGCCTTTTCCTTAGAAAGGTCAACATCATCATCATCAAAGTCTAGAGAACTCAAGGAATCATTTCGTGAGAAACAGTAAGGCGTTCCTTCGATAGGGGTGTAATGATGAGGTGAATCAAAAGTAAAACTTCCTCTGACTCTATCTTCATTATTTGGAAGCTTATCATTGAAGTCCTTGGAATTATTTTTCAAGTTCTGTTTCTTTGAATCTTTGTTGTCTGAGAAAGTTTGTTCAGCACTTAGGTTACTTTTTGAGTCTGGACTCTTTCTTATGCGTGCCCTATATTCAGTACTTTGTGGCATAGGCTTGACTGGTGAAGTAGGTTTCTTTTTCTTACTCTCTATTTGAGTTTTATTAGTTCCAGATGAAGAAACAGATGCTTGCTGAACCTGGTCCATGATCTTCTTCACTCGGAAAGGCTTGTGGCTTTTTCCTTTGGGCATAGCAGAACTGATGCATTCTGCTAGAATATCTCCTTCCTCTGTTTTATTGTCGTCCAGCTCAGGCATAGCTACAGCTGACGCTTTTCCTCTTTGGGTCTCATCGGTACATCTGCCTTCTGTAGGAATGGTATCTCGTTTTTCAAATTCACCAGACTGTGCCCCTGCTCTAACCCCTTCTCCAGCAGCTAACTCATTTGGAGGGGATTCTATAGTTAGGTCACTCAGAGAAGTAGCCGTGGAAAAGTTTATTGGTGTTCCTTCTACACAATACACCCGAGGCATATCGTCTCCTGGTGTAAAACTAACATGCTTTTGTGCCTGCAACCTGTTTTGTGAGGGTAGAAGTTTGTACACAGGCAGCTGACTTGGCTTTCTTGCTACAGGTGGAGGTAATTTTGAAGCAGTCTGGGCTAGCTTTTTGGCTTTACGTGATGACTTAGTTGGCATGGCAGAAATAATACATTCTTCTAGTATTTCAATATCATCATCATCTGAATCATCTAATAGGTCTTTTTCAGAATCAACAGGTTTTTCCACCTCCTTTTCTAGGTTTTCATTGGATTCTTCAGGCTGCTCTGGTTCTGTTTCATTTCCATTGTCATTTTCCTGAACTGGAGGCATTATTCTTAACTCTACATCTTTCTGTATAAATGGTTCATCGAGGCTTAGAGCACTTAGGCTAGATGAACAAGAAAACCCATCTGGGGTGCTTTCTGTGGCAAAATGTAATAAGGTATCAGCATCTGGAGGAACCTGGACTCTCTGGACCGCAGCACTCACTGTAGCCTGCTTAGGACCACTCTCTCTCTTCTCAGCAGTAGGTACTTTATTTTTTGGTACCTCTCGCTTCATTTGGACTGTTTGAGGAGGAGGTGGAGGGGTTTTGCTTCTGCTTGGTGGCATGGTTTGTCCAGGGCTATCTGGAAGGTCGCTTGGGCTTATGATGCCACTCACCATTCCACTACACGGTTCACTCTGGACAGAGCTGGCAATAGAACGACTCTCAAAACTATCAAGTGAACTGACAGAAGTACATCTGCTGAACATGAGTGGAGTCTCCTGAACATAGTGCTCTGGTGGACTTTTGGGTGTCTGAGCACCACTTTTAGAAGGAGATTTGGCCCCTGAAGAAAATTCAACGGCTTTGTGCCTGGTTGACTCTGAAGATAAACCAGAACCCTGGAGCCTGCTGGATTTGGTTCTAACATGCTGTGAGGCTGCTGGAACTTCAGGTACAGGATCTTCAGTTGATCTAGGTACGCTGTTTTCTTTTATTTCTGCTATTTGCAGAGTGCTAGCAGAATCTGCTTCCTGTGTTGATTGATCACAACCTATTTCATCCTCAGCTGATGACAAAGATGATAACGAACTACACCTTGAAAAACATATTGGGGTGTCTTCCACACAGTAAGTCTGTATTGTTTCTTGATTAATTGAGGGAACTTTGCAAGCAGTACTTTTTTGAGTTTGACCACTTCTCTGTGCTGAACTTGGATGCAGCTGATTTTGTCTTTTGGCATTAGATGAAGGTGTGGATGCATTTTCATTGCTTGAAGAGATGTGTTCAGTTTTAGTGCTTTGCGCTGATGGACTTTTTGAGAATGAAAATGACGGTTTCTGTGAGGATGAAATGTCAGCAGCATATTTTAAACTATAGTCAATAGGCTGATCTACATGATGCTTTTCTTCATTGTATTTTATACTATAATTCGTTGGTCTCTCCTCTTCTTCATGATGTTCTTCCTCAGAGTAACGTTCACTATAGTTGGTAGGCTTATCATCTTCATAGTCATCTTCCTGACATAAAGACTGGGTTACATTTTGATTAATTCCATGACTAGAACCCACACGATTTGTTTCTGAAGCACTGGTTCCCCTTGACCTATATGGAGAAACACATTCCTGCTGTCCAAAATGTGGTTGGAACTTGAGGTGTTTATCATCAGTGTTCTCAGAATATACAGGGTAAGTGGTGTTCTGATTTCTTGACTGTCTCTGTTCATTCTGCTTTATTTCATCTTCTATCACATGCTTGGGTCTTGCCCATCTTTCACTCTGTGAAGGACTCTGCCTTCCAGAGTTCAACTGCTCATCTGAATACTTAAGACTATAATTTATTGGTGTATCCAGTTCTCCATCATTATCATCCATATGATTTGCACTATGTATTTTATGAGCTAGGTCAGCTGGATATTGGCCATAACTGCAAAATTTACTTTCATCATCTTCAGAATAGGATTCAATAGAGGGTTTCATCTGACCTCTTTTGCCATAACCATCACTACTACTGACACTATTTAAACTATCATTTGAAGATCGCTTATATTCTACTTTGGCATAAGGCATAGAGCATGTCCTATTTGAATTTTCTGACTTAGTGAAACTATATGTATTTGAATGTGTGTGGGCAGCAGAGCTTCTTCTTACTGCACTTCTTTCATCTGTTGCACAATGTAATTCAGTGGTAGAACCAGAACTCCTGTCTTCTTGGGAAGTGTGAATGGCTGAAACCTCTTCCATGACTTTGGCAATCTGGGCTGCTGTGGTAGAGATCTGCAAGCCTCGTTTGGAAGAAGTTCCAGGATTTTCGGTTGCTGGAAGGTAGGCACTTAGGCCTATTCCTCGTTCCCTCTCCAAACTTCTATCTTTTTCAGAACGAGAACTATCTAGACTGCCTCTTGATGAAGAGGAGCTGGGCAACACTGTAGTATTCAAATAAGGTGAAAGAACAGTCACGTTTCCAGTATTAAAATTATCTGACCTATTATCATCATGTCGATTGGTGTCAAAAACATAGTCACCATAAAGATTCTGTTTGTGTCTCTGCTTACTACGATGAGATGTCTTGGGACTTAGATTGTCAATATTGTCAAAAGTTTCTGATAAATGTTGAGCATCTAATTCTGCTTCTAGGGCTTTTTGTTTCCTAACATGAAGAGATGGCAAACTTGAACCAGGAGACATAATATTGGCATCCTTATACTTTGCAGGTCTATTTGCCATGAGATTCCTTAGAGCAGCAGCACTTCCCATAGCAATCATTTTGTGCTTTGAATGAATGAGGTTCTTGAGCATGCTAACTGCTCCCATATCCCATAATGCTTCCTGGTCTTTAGGATTTCTTGCTGAGAGATTCCACAAAGTTCCACATGCATTACTGACTATTGTCAAACTGTGAGATTTCAAATGCTGCAATAAGGTTTGTAAGCAGTTGTTCTCTCTTAGGATTTGTCTAAAAAAAACACACACACACACATACACAGAAGAAATTGTAAGGTTAAAAAAACACATTAACAACAACAAATAAAACAGAAAACAATTTGAACTCTAAAGGTAATGATTAAAAAAGAAATATGATTGTATCAATTATCTTCTAAAGTCTAAACAATCCCTACCTTCTTTTTTTTTTTTTGATTAATGTTTATTGTTTGAAAGTACCCCAAAGTAGAAGTGTCCCTCTTTGTTAATTGCCCCAATAGGGGCAAATACTTTTTTTTTTAAATTAAGATATATTTACTCTATTCACATAGTAATAGTTTTCTAATTTAATAACTATAAAATACATCATGTAATCTTTAGTGACTTTGTGGTAATTTAATGTATAGTGGATGCAATAATGTCAACTACTGAGATATACTAGACATGTAAGACAAACTGACTGGCAGATCTTTATGTAGTCAGGGCACACACTTGTGGGCTCCTAAAGCAGCAAATTTATTTTCTACTGTAATCTTCAACTCTCTGATATTGCCATCTCCCTTACAAATGCACTCTGGAACCACTTAAAAACATGAATCAGAGGTTCTTAAAAACATTAAAAACATAAATATAAGTACTTACAGTCAATACAATGAACTCTGATACTTTGAAAGATTCATTACTTATTTAACACAGGGTAAACTGACGTTCACTGACAGTATATTCTACTATAATGGATTTGAAAATTACTGTGGACAATAGGGAAGGAAGAACTAAAGAGGGTAAATGTGATCAAGTATATATATGCATGGGGTATCATAATGAAGTCCAGTATTTCATATATTATACGATAATAAAAAATGAATGGAAACAAATAAAAATGCCTGGTGGACTTTTCTCAGTAGTCAAATTGTCAACTGAGAACTAAGGACTGAGTTCAAGAAAAAAAAAATTTTTTTTTTTTTGCAAAGCATAAAGTGACATAAAGCTTCTAGTTTATGCATCAAAAACTTAAAGAAAAAATATGTTTATATTCTTATAGGCTCTTTTGCTAAAAGAACCTCATATTCTTTTTTGAAAACAATAGGAACAATACTGTATAAATTTGAAAACAACAATTAAACTGGGAAAGAAACGCTTTTTTTCCCCCCATAATACAGTACATATGTATCTTTACAGAAGCAATACTTCAGGATGACAGAAATGCATGCCCTAATATGAACTGACTTCTTAAGTTACACAGGTCTAATAGATTGGATGAATATTGCTGGTTAAGGAATTTGGTTACTGATGTTAAGACACTATTAGGAAAATGTAGTCCTTTATACTTTCTGGGGGGAGGGAGAGACCCTCAGTTTTGAGTTTGTTTTAAAATAGGGCTTTATAGTCCTTTTTACCATCTTAATAAACAGGGAAGGATTTAAAAAATATTTTGACTTTTATCCTTTTTTATGGAGGGCTATACCTCTCAAATCACAGAATCCTATGAGTAAAAACTTTATTAGAAAATGCAAATGAGTTAAATTAGGATCCAGTAGTTTTCTTTTCACTATAATAAGGACATTTTTGCTTAGAACTTTCATAATTCCATAAAATGCTACTTATAATTAGGTCTTTTCAAGGAAATAGATTCTATAATATTTCACTTAAAATAATATAAAACTTGGTATATACCTGTGGTCTTCATTTGTAGCTATCAAGCTGGATACATTTCGTAATATCCCACCTCCACTTTCAATAATGGCTAGCGTATTTGTCTGGCTCCTGTAAGTGAGAGTGCCAACCAAAAATGCAAGTGCACCATCTACAGCACATATATCAGCTTTATTTTCAGTGCAATGTGCTGATAAATTCCATAAGGCACTCAATACACTTTTGAGAGTTGATTCCTATTAAAAGAAACAGAGTATTTATCATCCAATTACAATGGGATTTTTTTCTTTTATATTTCTTACTGTCTATCTCTCCCTGGCAAATTGGTTTGTTCTTCATTTATAAAAACTTTTATGAAACACCAAATGGAATTTGATTCAGTGGTACTTTATAAAGCACAATATTAACCTAAAATAGCATATTTATCTTTTAAGAACCTATATTATGAAGCAGAACTGATTAAACACACAGCACTCGGGTATGTGGAGATAGCTAAGTAATAATTAACAAGAACTAATTGAAGACTACATTCTATTCTATTTGTATTAAAAACAAATATACGTTTTTAATGTTGATTAAAAAACAACAATAGGGGGCTGGAGAGGTGGCTAAGGGGTTAAGCCTCTGCCTTGCAGGCGGAAGGTCCTGAGTTCTGATCCTAGGCCCACATACAGACGCCAGGCGGAAGTGGAGGCGGCCTGGGTTTCTGGTCCTGGTAGGGCGGAGCCTGTGAATCCCAAGGCAGAGTAAACAAGGAGAAGGTGGAGGCGTCCATGGTGGTTCCCGAATTCATCAGTGGTTCTACACACACACACACACACACACACACACGCACACACATACATCGATGCACACACACGCATACACGCACAATTTAATAAAAAAAAAATAAACAAAACAAAACAAACAAACAAAAAACAACAATAGGGCTGGAGAGATGGCTCAGGGGTTAAGTCTGCCTCACAAGCAGAAGGATGTGAATTTGGATTCTAGATCCCACTTTAAAAAAAAACAAAAAATCCCTGACAGGCAGAAATGGCTGCGGTCAACACACTGTGGCTCTGGAAGGCAGAAGCTGGGAAACCCAGAGCAAAGCAAAAAGGATGATTCCCGAAGTCACCCTTGGATCTCCACAGGAACACATAGTGTCCTCTGATATACACAGACATATACACAACACGTATATGTGCATATGCAAAAACAGTAATAATAAAAAAAGTAACTTCTGAAAAGAAAGATACTAGAAAAAGTACAAAATTTTAAAATTCTCAAAGAAACAAACTAATTACAAAAGCCTAAATTCCTTAATATATAATATAGTATATTATCAAGCTGCAATTGTCATAGAAACACTCTGGTATATAATTAAATATATTTGGTCACCATTTGCCATGATCCAGAAGTCAGTGCTTCTTCTTATTACATAATCAAGAAGTTTTCATTAGAGGGCTACAGAGCTATCTTAGGAATTAGCCTCTGCCTTGAGGGCAGAAGGACCACAGTTTGTATCCCAAATCCCACATATGCCCAGAGGAAATGTCAGGGGCCTGAACTTTCCGGGAGGGGAAGGAACCTGGGAAACCTCAAAGCAAAGCCGAAAGGAGGTAGAAGCAATTAATCCAGGATGATTCCTAAAGTCACCCTTGATCCTCTACAGTGCCCTCTAACACACACCACACACACACACACACACACACACACACACACACACACACACACACACACACACACACACGAAATTTTCATTAGAAATAAACTTTAGTTCTATCATAATAATAGACAGTCCGCATAATACAGACAAAACACAGGAAAGGTTACTGCAGTCCTGATTTAATAAAAGGTAAACAATACTCAAATATTTCATGGAGGAGACAGTGCTATAAGAGGAAAAGGTAGAGATGAAAGACAAAAACCAAAAACCAGATCACCACTACTTGAAGCCCGACCCCTAGCGATCTATGATATCTTAAACAGACATGTAGAGCCTGTTTGCCAGCCAGCAGTGCATGGCAAACATGCACTGTGGCATATGCGCTGGCTCACACATATAATCGCAACATTCAGGAGGCTAGAACAGGAGATTGATTACATACAGCACGATCAAGGCAAGTCTAGGCTACATGAGCTTCTTTTTGAAAAACAAAAACAAAAATGAGAAACAAAACAAAAACAAAAAACCACTAAGACAAACCAACCACAGAACACAATGAAGGTGGAACTGTCAGTGAGAAATGCCAAAACTTGGTAAAGTGAGCTAAACTACATGTCAAGGGTCAAGAGCTTTTTTTTTTTTTAATACTTTATTTATTTACTCTGTGTGTGTTTTGTATTGTCAGAAGGTACTGTGGGGGACCAAGGGTGATTTCGGAAATCATCCTCCATTGGTTCTATTTCTTGCTTTGCTCTGGCATTTCTCAGGCCACCACTGTTTCCTCTTGGCGTTTTTTTTTTTTTTAACGTGGGACCTGGGATCTGAACTCAGGACCTTCTGCTTATGAGGCAAAGTCTTAACCCCTGAGCCATCTCTCCAGCCCGAGCCTTTTTTTTTTTTTTTTTTTTAAAGAAGTTTATAGTTCAGTTACAGAAGAGAGGAAATATGTGCTGAGTAATCCTTCTACCACAGTCTGCCTGAGTAGCTGTGACTACAGGCATGTAATACAACACTTAGGTCAGTTCACTCTTTTTTTTATAGCGATGAAGAATTGCATTGCACGTATACTTTATAGGCTGCTTACCATTCATCTGCTGATAGACCTTAGAGTTACTTTGAATTTTTAACTATCACCAGTTTGCTATGAACATTCATGCGTAAGTCTTTGTGTGAACATTCATTTTTGTTCTTTTAGTAAAACTTAGGAGAATGACTGAGTTGTATGACAGGTATATGTCTAATTTGAAAACTCTGCCAAATGCTTTCCAAAGTGGTTATACCATTTCACACTCCTACCAGCAGTAAAATTTCCAACTGTTTAACAACCTTGATAATCCTTGGCTAAACTATAAAATTTTAACTAGTATAATATGTGTCATGATATCTCATTATATGCCCCTTATAACTAATGTGTCATGTACCTTTAACAGTGCTTAGTGGCTATGTACATATTCTTTTCTGAAGTGTCAATACTAGTCTTTTGCCCAATCAGTAGTTTCAAAGTTATCTTCGAATAAAACTTATGTACATGAATTCTAATTATTTTAATTTTTATGACTGGCAATTCAGTTGGATAGTTTCCCCCTAATAAATTCTCAAGGGGTTTCCTGATATAAGATGTCATAATTTATTTTACAAAAAGTGTTTAATGGACAATAAAAAAATTTAAAAACTTCTGTTGTTTCTGAAAGTTTATTTTTTCCTTTCTTTAATGTTGAGGATTGAAACCAAGGACTCATACATGCTAGGCAAGTACTCTACCACTGAGCAGGGAGGGTTTTGAACTGAAGAAATGTTGACTATGTAAGGGTCATGAATTGGCTGGGAAAGGATCCAGACTAGCTAACATGACTTGCTTGATCCCTCTTAAGTTTTGTTATTTTTTTTTTTAAATTATAAAATCCAACTGGAGGTATTTCTTTCTACAAATTATTACTTGGGGAATTTTCCATACTTGGGTCTGATCACTTCTTGATAAACTGATTATTAAACTTTGAGGCCTGAGGGGAGGATGATTGAGATTTGAATACTTTTGCAGGTACACCCCAGTAACTCTTAGCCAGGAATGACTTTGTCTCTCTTGTCTACATAACTATTGCTGGAAACATAAAAGCGAGAAATTCTGCTAAACATGATAGATAGACAGCCAGGCTTTGAAACAAACAATTATCTGTCCAAAATGTTGATAGTGCTGAGGTTGGGAAGCCCTGACAAAGTCTCTTTGTAGTCTTTTCTCCCCTACTGCTTTGCAAGTTTGTACTAAAGTAATGGGCTGGTGAGATAAGTGGTCAAGTACTAGAAAATCTTCTGGGTGGAAGGAGGTAGCAAACAAACAGCTGCACATGACTTTGTATTCCACTCTGAGTATTTTCAGTTACCTTTTTAACTTCTAAAGCACATTCCATCAATGCTTTCACACTTCCAACTTCCCGCAACGTCTTTTTGCTATTTACGTCTGCTCTCCAAGACAAATTCCTCAAGACACTTGCAATAACCTATAAATAAATTAATTGTAGAATGATTTGTATACAAAATGATTCATACTAGGTACCTTTTTGTTTCTAATGCTAAAAGAGTCAAAATTGATTATAGGTTGAGTTAATTATGTCCAAATGCTTGATATCATTAAATATTCTGGGTTTCAAATTTTTGTTTCTTCAATATTTGTATGTAGACAATAGGATATATGGAATATGAGACCCAAGTCTAAATATCAAAGTCAGTTATGCTTCATATGTACATAACCTGAAGGTAATTTTATATATTTTAATGACTTTGAAATAGTTTCATAGTATCAGAATTTTCTACATAGTGTCAGGTTGATGTTCAAATAGCTCCAGATTTTGGAGCATTTTGGATTAGGAATAGTCACCTCTGTGATCAAAATACCATATACACATATGGAAATGTCACGGTGAAACTCATTGATTTGTACAATCAGTATGATTGATTATAGTATGGTATAGTAATAGAAATGTTCTGTTATAATAAAGTAATTCCTCATGTGTGCTACAAGGGTGTCAAAAGAGTATTTAAATAGAATTAACTTCCTTTTTTCTAATGTGAATGGGATCATTATCTTAAATATGAGATACTAAATGTTGAGTTATGGCTTACTATAAATTCAATACATCAACCTTCTAGCATCCAAGAAGAACATTTGAAGTTCTACGCAGTACCTGCTGTAAGTCTTCACTTTCAGATTTGAGTTGGGCTACAAGTGCTCTCATGCAGCCTTTCATAGAACACAAGGTAGCCTGGAATAGATGTGAAACAGAGGATCATTAGTGAGTCAACCTGAAATTACTTTATTTTTGACTACTAAATTTCAAACCTAATTTTCACTTTAATGATAAATGATATTTCACTTTCAAAAGACCCATACGAGATTACCTAAATTAAAGATAAATGTCTCCTAACTTTATTATATTCTTTCCTTACTAAATTGGAAAATAAAGCAAAATCATAAATAATAAGCCAAATGGTCTGAGAATATATATATTTTAATCTGGTATCGTTATTTGTATACTATTTACCAAGATCTTAACATTTGTTCCTAGGAAAAACGGTAAAAGTATTCCCTGCCTAATGCTGGGGACTGAGTCCAGAACCTTATTACTTTTTTTATTTTTGAGAGAGGAAAGAGGAGAGAGGGGAGAGGAGAGAGAGAGAGAGAGAGAGAGAGAGAGAGAGAGAGAGAGAGAGAGAAACGGGGGGGGGTATCTTTGTGTATCACAAGGCTGACTTTGGAAATCACCCTGATAACACTACCTCCTCTTTGCTTTGCTCTGGACTTCCCCAGGCTCCGCCTTCCAGGGCTGGAAGTACAGGCAGCTGCCATTTCCATTTGGCATCTTTTTTTTTAAATGTGGGATCTGGGATCCAAAATCAGAATCTTCTGCTTCCAAGGCAGAGGCTTAACCCTTGAGCCATCTTTCCAGCCCCAAGGCCTTATTACTGAGGTACATCTCTAACTCCAGAAATAATGTAATTAATGCAGTTACATGAATTTACTACTATCTTCCACCTTGACATGTACTTTTGCTTTGTTTAGTCAAAACACAACCAATGAGTAAGATATGTAGCAGTGAAAAGTATAGTTTTAATTAATCATTGTTCAACTAGGGGAGAAACAAAAAACAGAATTAGTTAAAAGAAGTCGTTTTCTATTTTGCAAAGTAGTTTTCATGAAAGCAAATTAACATATACCTAAACTATTTTAAGAAGTGGATCTTAGAAAAACCATACCTTGTTTGCTACATCTCCAAAGGTCAAGTTGGTCAAAGCCATTCCAGCATATCGTCTTAAAGTAATACTGTAGTGGTCGTTAGTAAGCCCATACATCTCACAGTCCACTTGCAATAATTCTGCAATGGCCTGTAATCCCCCTAATTTAAAAAGGATAAGAAGAAAAACATCTAAAATTAAGCAAATTTTCATAAACTGGTAACTTATATTAGGGGGAAATCTCAGAGATTTTATGGTTTGATTTTTAACTTTAGAATTACAAGCCACAAAAGCTATTAAAAGGATTTCTGTTTACATGTTTATAAAGTATAACTTACAACCATTCCATTTTCTACCAGTTTCTCCACCCTCTTGTTTACTGAGTGAAACGAACAAATCATTTTCTATTTACTGCACATACACTATGCCTTGCCAATAATGAAGAGTATTTTTTTATGACTAGGTCTTCCAAAAATCTAAGCAGAAAAAACAACTTTTCTTATAAGGCTTTATAAATACTTTTCACTGTCACACACTGTAGCCTAACTACTTAAAACTTTTTAAAATGTGTCAAATAATTACCTTAAAAACAGCAAACTTTTAAATGAAACTGCTTAAGGCAAAACTTATTTTGTTTCATGAAAAAGAAATTACCTGTTTGATTGACTACCGAGTTCTAGAAAACTAATTAAAAATTTTTTCTTCCTCTTCTTTGACAGTATCAAATACCAGGACTCAGTATTTTTCTTCCCCTTAGTTCTTACTACTGGATTATGTTCACCAATGCCCACAGTGGTCAACACAAGTAGGGAAGAAACACAAAAGTAAAGGAGACAATAAAGGAAGGGTTTAAAAAAAACTGAGCACAAATAGTGAGGCAGTGAGGAAAAGAAAGATAACAAATGTGTATGAAGCTATCAAATGACTCTTGACTACCAAAACTAACCATCATGGGACTTGAAATACTGTTTTGTTGAAAAGGCTCAGACATTAAAAGATTTATACTATAAATTTCAGGCCATTAATCTGAAAGAAGATGAGCATGTTAATATTTTTAGGAATGACCTGAAAGGATCAGCAAATAGAAGACACTACAAGTTTGCAGATCAAAGTTCTATGTTGAAGCAGGAATCCTAGATAAGACTAGACTGGACTAGAAGAAATGACAGACAATTCTGAACATGGATAAGAAAAAACTGACTTGTTTATAGAGAAAAATCTCACCACATTTAGGAATGTCTTCCTGAATTCATCTGTGATAATGGAAAAATATGGTTAGTTACCTTACATTCAGTAACTGTCTTCATGATACTTATAGACTAGAGAAAAACTAAAGACAAAAAAAGTGGGATGAATTATATGAGGCACAAAGTTAAGATGACCTGGTGGATTAAATTCAGATCGAGAGTGGACAACAATGAGAAAGAATTACTCTAAGTGGAGAAAACAGTATGTGGAATGGTACTTGACTTAAAATATAAATCACCAAGGAAAGGGCCAGCCATAAGGTGAAGCTACAAAAATGGACAGATAGCAAATCACAGAAGACTTTCTGTGGCACATTAAGATTTAAGGCATAGGAAAGAAAAGATGTGTATCCTGATCAGATTATGATGGATGCCAATGTGCAGACTGGATTGTGACAGTAAGCAGAGAAGTATGACAAGATATGCACAACCAGATAGATATGTTACTTTGCACTTGGGATGAAAAGCACAGCACTATGAGAAATACTTAACTAAATGAGCGAAAGTTCTCAATTTTAGAAATCTGTAGAAATTAAGGATGGAGTCATAGACAACCTCCTAAGATTTGGGTTTGAGCAAATAGTTTAATGAGAGTGTCAAAAGGATCCCTGGAAGAAACAGACTTTGGAAACGGAAGAGATAATTTTGGCTTGTGAAAGTTGAGTCAGAAGTATCTATCAGCTCAGCAGTATAAAAATGTGGCTAAGGACTATGGATAAAAGTCAGTGGTTAGAATGCTTATCTAGTTTTAATTGCCAGTACCACAAAAATAATAGCAATAATAAGAGGTAAAAACCAAGGAGATAGAACTTAGATTACGAATTTAATACATGCTGACCAAATCCTGATCTACCACGGTAACTGAAGCTTAGGAGTGATTGATGCTTCACAGAGCCAGAAAAAGACAGCTGAAGGCCATGCTTTAAGGAACACTATTTTATATTCAAGTAAAGTTTGAGAAGTATTTGTTAACATATTCTGACTTGAATTATTAACAAGGGAGTCACTACAGATTTGAAGGCTGTGACTCAGGATATTGATGAGACACTTAAAATGTCAAGTATTATGAAGCAGAGTCCCAATTTTGAAATAAAACAATGTTTTGTTTTGCATGAAATCCTACCTGATATTTGGAATACTTTCTTAAGAAAGATCGAAATGTCCAAAGAAAGTTTCAAGAAAACAATTATCCAAGTACTTATGTATTGAGAAACTGAAAAATTTAGGATCTCATTCAGAAAACACAGGTTCAAGAAAGATATAGAGTATTGAACAACATAATGAAGACTACAGTTAATGAAAGAAAATTCAACAGATTTAATTAGATTTGTAGGCATTGGATACAAGAGGGACCCTTTTAAATTTCAGGCAAGCAAAAAGTGAATTCTGAAGCACAGAATATAATTTATACTTTAAAATTGCAAGAAGTGGATTCCCTGAAAAATGATGCATATTCTTGGGTTACAGAATAAAAAAATTACCAAGAAAAATTTCCAATGCAAAGATATGTCCATTTACACTTTTCTTGGCGTCTATGTTAGAAAGCTGTGGTCTAAGTGAATTTATTATTGATACGGTATCTCATAATCTTATAGGCAATGGAAGACAAATGCTTCAAATGACAATAAATAATTTGAACTCTTAGTTAAAAAAGGTAATGGAGAGATTTTAAAAGTCTCTAATTTTTGTTTTATGTGTCTAAGATAGCCATCATTAACATGAAACACCTTCTGTTAAAAGACATAACAGGGGCCCAATATCAATATTCTGTAGATGGAAGCTCCACAAAGTTTCATGTTCATAAGCATTGCTTAGGCTGCTCATACAAAGTGTGATCTTGAGGGCCCTTCTGGGGATTGTTTGCCTAGGCAGAGAATCTGAATGTCCTGACAAGAGCCTCCAGTAATTGTTATGATCCAGAACCCGTGTTCCTTGGAAGCCAGGACCAAGTCTTACGCATTAAAAAAATCCCAATACCTAGTAGTTTCTGAGACAGATTTGGGAACTGATGATTATATATCATTGATGATACAATCTAAAGCTTCTGATACTAATGGGGCAAACTTCAATGACCCTGATAGTTCCAGATTTTCATATATTACAAACGACTATGGCTGACCAGCCTTAACAATACCCTTTACCTAACCAGGACTCATGCCTTTTTTATTCCACACTTTCAAACATATGTGCTTATACTATCTCTATTGACTCAAAAACCGTACCCATCCTTTTGCCCCATTTGGAGGTTAGGAGTGACAGGAAGATAACCCCTGTGGCTTGCCCCAGCAGCCACACCCCCAAGAGGCCCCATCCTGCTCCTCACCTGAAAGCCCCTGCCCTAGCTCCTGTGATGCAATGCCCCGGGTAGCCTTCCTACCTGAAGAAGAAGAGGAACAAATACTGAGTCTAGGTTTGATTCTGAAATCAGATAATTAATGTGTCAGTCCTAATCTACAGTCCACTGGAACATAAGAACATACATAGAAAAAAAAATCTTTGAAATATTTTAAAACTGAGTTTTCCTTCCTTTTCATAATTATTGGCACTAGAAAATTTTCAAAAACGCTGACATTGTACTGAAATGGGGGAAATCTGTAAGATTTCACTGAGATTTTGCAGACCAGAAAGAGAATCAGGTGGGACTGTGGAAAGAAAAGCCCGGTTGGAGGGCCGGCCTTAAACCTTGAAGCACGGCTCTGAAGGAGACAACATTCAGTTTCACTGTGCAGGTTCTCTATGCTCGGAGTCTCATAACTACCACTTTTATGGTAGGTGGTGAATGACAATGATGAGTGTGAAAGGAATGTAATGCAATAACACAAAAACAAGGGCACAGCACCACCAAGATGGAAGCTCAGTGCGCTTTTTGCTTGTGACATGACTACAGATCCATGAAGTGGCGCAGCATGATGCAACATACAGATACCACAAGCAAAATGAACCTAGAAATCAAAGAAAAACCATCATATGAAAAATAGTGTACACAAATGGTTGTACAACGTTTAAAGTATATAATAGTACCAAAAGAAGTAGCAATTCTGAAATTAATGAAATGTTTTTAACTTACAGCATAATGTCTTTCTAAATTCGTTATCTTCAAAAAACTGTAACAAAAGTCTAATAAAATACTAATAATCATGAAGATAAATCTTAATAATCTTTTCTGGTATTCATCTAACTGACTGAAAGAGCGCAAGGACAATGAAATAGCTCTATTTTTCAAAAATAACTTAAATTTGCCTCTCCATCAAAAGTTACATGGATCTGCCTTGGCAACAGGGAAGACAGTATTCCATTTGCTAATTTTTTAACCTCTGGCTAAGATTTTGAAAATCTAAGTTTAATTTATAACAGGGTAGCAACTTCTTGACTCAGGACCATTGTTCCCATATAAACTAGGGTAGAGCTTCCCCAGACCCCAAGGAAGAAGCAGCTGAACAGAAGTTAGTGGCTTCATATTACCTCATCAATCTCACTTTATGGTTATAACTTATGTCTATCATGATTTAAAAATTCAAAAGTATCTCCTTGTGTCATTAAGAAAATTTTTTTAATCTTACCGAGTTCATTCATTGCATGTCTATGCTCTTCATCAAATGAAAGTTTCATCAGAACACACACTGCAGGACAGATCTGATGCTCAACAGGAGCTGGCACTAAAAAACAAAATTAACTAAGCCATAATGTTTTGTTTTTTTAAAAACATTGATGATAATATATTTTAAGATATTCAGGAGTTGTTAACATATCCCTAATGTATAGAAGGTTAGTAGATCAACAAATATTTGCTGAATGGATGAATAAATTCTACAAAAATGGAACAGAAACTGTGTGAAGGGCTTTTCTTAGTTCCATAGAAATGTTTATCACTTGTCTCATCTTACCTAAGTCTGTCATTTAAGTCTCTTATAGGTTATACTATAACTCATGAATGATGTTGGCTATATGAAAGAACAAAAGCATTTTGGGATAAAACTATCAGATTTTATATATAATTTCAATTTAAGCCACTGCAATGATTGTAGGTTAAAAGCATACCACTGTATACAAATGTGATATCTAATAGAAAATTTACTACATAGATATACTAGATATTGAAAATTCACCAACTATATGTGAGGTTTCGAAAGTAATTATTTGACACAAAATATTTTTATAAGAAAGAATGTAGGTCATTAATACTAATCAGAAATAACTAACTACAAAATAATCCAGAAAGACAGTTTTCTCCAAATAAAGTTTTTACTAGCTCTTGCTGATAGCACTCATTAAGTAGATAAAAAGATCATTTTGACTTTATTCTTATTTTTTTAAATTTCCAGATTTGAAGTCACCTTTATATTTAAGCCTAAAAAAATTAAGTTTAAGTTCTTTAAGTTCTGAGGCCATTTACAAGTTTTTTTTTTAACTTGAATCTCATTTATAAGACTCATTTATAAAACAGAGATAAAAAGACCTTTTCCTTCTACTTCATAAAGTTATTGTGAGGAGCAAAACATTAACAGTGAGAATGTGTCCACTGAATATTGTCATGCAAATGCAAAAGATTATGGCTTGCTCAGTAACAGTCAGGAGAATAGCAGCCTAACTGCTCATTTTTATTTTGAGACAGGATCTCACATAACGTAGGCTGGACCTGGACTCTATGAAGTTGAGAATGATCTTGGTTGTCTGACCCTTCGACCCCCATCTCCCAAGTGCTGAGATTAAGATGTGAGCCATCAAGTCAAGCCAGCTTTACTAAGTTTTAACCATAATTTTTTTTGGTTTTGATTTGTTCTTAAGAGTTTGCCTGGAGGTTCTAACAGTAGATCACTGCTACTCATCTACCTCTGACCAAAAAAAAAAAAAAGTTGGCAAAACTAAGTAATCCTCTTTGACTGAGTACTCAACTTTGGAAGCACATGGATCAGTGAGAAAGGAAGAGAAGACATGTCTAGCCAGCCAGATCAGCCAAATTAATTCTGGTTATCACTGAGGTGACAGAGGCTGCAGTTAGATCACTCTCATATCCGACTGCTCTTTTCTGGTTGAACAGCAGTGCATATAACAGTTTCCTTGGTTAAACTTTTCTGGGGAAAAGTCTTTAGACTTAAGCTTTAAAAATATTTTAGCATCAGAAATAGCAATTATGAATTTCTTCTTCCATTAACAAAGATAACATATTAATTTAAAAAAACAACCTTCTAAAACTTTCACGTTTGCTCTGGAAGCATGCATTGTGATGTACACTACAGAGAACATACTTGGATTTTTGTCCTGGTCCATGCCTTGTTCATGGGCTTCCTGCCACTCCCAACAGGTTTCACAGTAAGCTCGGATCTGTTCCAAAAGATGAAGGACTCGGATTTCACGCCTGCCTCTCTTGTCATCAGGCTGTGAGTGAATGATGTTGTGGAGTGCTGCACTGGCCCTGGCCCGAGCCTCTTTACTGCCCCGGGAATTTCCCAACAATACAGAGTCTTTGTCATTGCCATGTAAAAGCTGGATGAGGAGAGGAAGACATCCAGACTGCCGCATGGATATACAGCTGTCCTGGGAGCTAGACATAGCTAGCAAAGTTCGTGACATATCATCCTTATCATGAGTACCCAGCATTGACAACAATGAATACACCATTTCCACCTGTGGGCCAAATGAGTTTAGAAACAAAATTATGACTTTAATATCCAAAAGTCAGAGTTAATGAAGTGATGAATGGGATCATACTTTATCTCATTGAAAATAAAAACAAAACCAAGGCAAAACAAAAAGCCTTTTCTAGAGGAAGTAATAAATTATTTCAAAATAACATCATAGTCTGTTGATGTGAATAGATGATAATGATGGTATTACAGAATGCTGAAAACACAAGTTCTTGCATACTTAAGTTGCTATTTTTGACTCATTAGAGTGAAAAAAATTATTTTCTCGTTCTCACACATATATACATATTCTGTCTCCCTGGAATGTGTTTTATTTAAACTCTTTACATAACTTAGCTTAAAATTATATTTTACTTCTTTAATCTATCATCAACAGAAAACACTTCATAACAATTATAACATACCATATATTAATTCTCAGCAATCATTAATTTTCATTAGATTATAACATTCAAAATCACATGATTTCTCCCTTATATGAAAATATTTTTTATGAAAGGAAAATGGCATGACCATCCAGAAAATGGCGGCAGTGAGGCAGTATAGTCACTTTCCTTTTTAAAAAGCAAGTGTTGTAAGCATTAGCTACTTTGACAATAAACTCTTAAGAATCAACTTTGAATCAATTTAGAAACAGGCAAACAGCACCCAGTTAACTTGGATCATCATCATTCTTCATTTCAAAGTTAGAAGTTATTACATAAAATAGAAGGTATTATGTAAAGAATGCATCGTCTCTACAAACCGGTGGTCTCAGTCAGGGTTGGTTTTGTTCCCACAAGGACACATTAGGCAGTATCTCAGAGGCATTTTTAGTTTTACTAATCATGTGAGAGTGTTAGGAACATTTTGTGGGTAGAGGCCATGGATGCTTTAGACAGAGAAAAATGTAGGACAACTCTTGTCTCACTCATGGGCATACAATAATTTTCAAATAGAAAACTATTGTGAATTATTATTAATTACTCTAAAATTCGTTGTTTTTTTTTTTTTTTTTTTTCAGTGCTGGGAATTGAACCCAAGCCTTGAGCGTGTTAGACAAGCACTCCACCATTAATCTACATCTCAAGGACTAAAATTCACTTCTTAAAACAACCTTTTTTATGTCCATATTTGCTAAAAGCCATTAGATATTTACAGAGTAAACAGTAAGCTGTGAAGATAATGGGATTCTTCAGATTTAACTGAAAATGCACTGCTTAGTAACATTAGAATTCCATCTGTTGATATAATATTAAAGCCTCTGGTTTTAAAACAATAATGAAATTTTTAAGCATTTTTCCTCTAATCCTAAACTATTTACTAACAGTTAAAGAACCCTAAGATAGCTCACTTATTAGTATGCCTAACATTCAATTTCCATGATTTTTCCATCCATTTCAATAAATATTTATTAAACATTCATATGCAGACACTGCAAGATGCTGGAAGATACATAGAGAAACCATCCCTGTTTTCTAAAAAGAAGCTTCATGCAAATTGTTAATTTGAGATTCAAAGGAGGTAAATGGATCATGTGGGAAGTATAAGACGACCCTAGGAATTAAAAATAAACGTTTCGTGAGGAAGCAAAGCTTAGAGTTCTGGGGCTGAATTAAACACTGTGACAGCCATTCGTGGGCAAGAAATGGTGCAGGCTGCGCAGGCAGGGCATGGAGGCAGAAAGTCACAGCTGTTGTTTAGGAAGCTAGTTCTGCTGGAGATTAGAACCCTTGCAGAAAAGGGTATAAAGAGTGAAAAGAAATAAATTCAATGTGTGTGTGTGTAAATAAAGTTTTCATTTTCTCTTTATGTATACTTCTTTGTATAAAAAGAAGTCTTTTTTTTTTAAGAGCATAAATCAAAATTTGTTAGAAAAAGGTTCATCAAGAATGTTGTAGCATTAGCAAGCAGAGGGTATAACTTCCCATACCTTGGTTCCTAGATGACTTGTGAGCCTTCGAGGGGCAGAGTGTGTGCTGCCAGAACTCAAAACACTTGCTGTTTCATGGTCCACTCGTGCAGCTGAGGTCTGGAAATTAAGCAAATCACAAATAGTATCATTAAGATTACACATACAGGTAACTTCTAAGTTCTTAGTTTAGAAAAGGTTCACTAGAACTTTTATTAGAAAAAGAGATGAAAAAATAATTACATGTAAGGACATAGTATAAGAATATACAAAATACTCAGGGGAAACAGAAAGAGGCAGGCAACTTCCTGCTTGAGGATTATGAAAGCCACATAAAGAAATATTCAAAAAAGCTCTTCAATTTGAGATGGGAGACAAGTGATGGAGAGTACGGAGTGCTCTACTGGAAACAGAAGACAAGGTGGGATATAAGGTTATATTAAATCAAGTGTCTGAGGGGGCATTTTAAAAATTGTACTTTTAAACTGTGGAATCACTGACTGAAATTTACATGTAACAAATTGGCAATATCAGAACTACATAAACATTTTATTTATTTATTTATCTTACAGAGAATGAGATGGAGGAAGGGAAAGAGAAAGGGAGAGTGCACACAGACTCTTGCTTCCCATAGTATACATGTCAGAGGACAACTTTTGGAAGTTGGTTCTTTCCTTCCAACACGAGGATCAAACTTAGGTTGCCAGTTTTTATGTGGATACCTTTACCACCTGAGGCATCTTGTTAGTACAGAATTATCTGTATTTTCAAAAGAGAAGAGGACAAGGATGAAAACAAACACAAGACAGAAAAGAAATTGGATTTCAGAGATAAAGCAATAAATCCTTGTTTATAAGGGCCCCAAGTCAAAACATGAAAAGATAATTTAGAAGCCATTATAAATTTGAATAAAGATTAGATATCTGATGCAATTAGTTTCTTTGGAGATGTAATTATGTACTAATTTTGGAAAGTATTCTTATCTTTTGGAAGTACCTGCTGACATATTTAAGGAACAAATGATGATGTCTAGAATCTTTCAAAAATAAAACAGGAGGACAAAGAGGATGAAATACATATGGTCAATCACTGCCTTATTCTGCCTTTTTATATGGCTTGAAATTTCCCATTTTGGCAATTTTTAGAGATTTAGTTTTCAATTTTAAATAGAAAAACTTTCTGCCTTTTTATATGGCTTGAAATTTCCCATTTTGGAAATTTTAAGAGATTTAGTTTTCAATTTTAAATAGAAAAACTGATAACCATTATGAGTTACATACTTCATCTAGCTTTGTAACTTCTAGCCTTGTCTACTAATTAACTTCTTGGGGGAGGGGTTAAAATCATAGATCAAAAAATCCACTTATTATCAAGGATGTCAGTCCTCCCTTCTAGCCATCATCTATTTATTCACTCAATTATTTAATCATAAAATATTTATCAAGGACTATGGCACATGAACATGAATGAAGTCACTTAGAGAGATTCTCATTTTTGAGATATAATCTTGCTATTCAGCCCAGATTGGCCTCAAACTCACGGTCCTACTGTTTTGGTCTTCCTAGGACTGGGATTACAGGGTATGCCCCCACTTCTGGCCTGACAGAATTCTTGAATTTCTGGGACCTGCAGTCTGGTGAAGGGAGTACAGGTAGTAACCAAATTAATTACACAGACAAATGTGGAACTAGAACATGACAGCTTTTATGACAGCTTCCCTATAACAGCGAGGCACCATCTATTCCAGCTCATCTAAGATAAATGAACTAAGTCTAACAAGAACAGCACTGTATGGAACAGACATAAAGGTACACAACCTACAGAAAAATGAAGCACATTACCTATGAGATGTTCGGGGAGGGCCACTGTGGCCCTAGTGGTAAGAGTAAGTAAGATATATCCTAAAACTAACAAGATGGACAGAAGTGGATTGTAAAGGTCATAGTAAAAAGACTACCTTTGTTCAAGGAACCAAGGCTATTACAAAGAAATAAAAATTCAATAAAGGTTTTTATGAAAAGTCTTTTTTTACATTTTGTTTTAAAATTTTTTTTATTTATTCAATTGTGTGTGTGTGTGTGTGTGTGTGTGTGTGTGTGTGTGTGTGTGTAGAACCACGGGTGAATTTGGAAACCACCATGGACCACCTCCACCTCCTTATTTACTCTGCCCAGGATTCACAGGCTCTGCCCTATCAGGACCAGAAACGCAGGCTGTCCCCCCCTTCCGTCCGGTGTCTGTACGTAGGATCTGGGATCCGAACTCAGGACCTTCTGCCTGCAAGGCAGAGGCTTAACCCCTGAGCCACCTCTCCAGCCCATTTTTTACATTTTATAAAGATCATTCTGCGAGTAGATGTAAGGCAGGAAACTGGTGAGCAAATTTGGTCTGCGAAAGGGATGAATGAATGTGCATGTGGTCATGTGGTGATAGAGATGTAACATGATGGGTGTTCTGGTAGAGTGAGCTACTGTGATCCTAAATGTCACTTTTATTTGGAATAAAAAAAAAAGAAATAAAATAAAAGCCTAAAGATGTTTCTCTATGTATAGGCAAATTAAGGAATCTCTTCTCTCCCACTTTTTGAGCCAAGATCTCACTAATGTTGCCTAGGCTATTCTCAAAATGTAGACTCAAGTGAACTGTTTTCACCAACTCTTCAAGTAGCTAGAGCTAAGGTTAAAGGAATCTTGGCAGAAAAAAAAAAACAAAAAAACTAAAACATAGCTCTTCTGATGTAGACTGATCTTCTGTATTAAGAATTGAGAGTAACTATAGTGTTTTAAAGCAGTGACAATCAAATACAGAGTTTTGGTGAAATTAATGAAAAACAATTCATTATTTGAAGGAGGAACAAATACTGAGCTCTGATTACTTTTAAAAATTACTATTTTTGAGACAGTCTTACTTATGGCCTCAAACTCACTACACAGCCCAGCTTGAACTTAGGCTCACAATCATTCTGCTTCAGTTTTTAATGCTGTGATTACGGGCACACGTTACCATGACTGACTTGATTCACTGCTTTCCTTTGTCATTCTCATACTAAATTAAGGATTAATGCTTTAAATAGGATTCTGGAGACAATCTACATGACCAAACAATGGAAATCAAGACACTTTCTTCTATTTTCCCCAAGGAAAATGGCTATTTAGTTGTGATACAATGTAAGATCTTCTCATTTATTTTTATTTTTTATTTTATTCTTTTACTTTTGTGTGTCTGTATCACAGGATAATGTGTGCACCTGTGGGGACCCAAGGGTGACTTCAGGAATCACCATGGATTATGTTCTTTGCTCTGCTCTGGAGTTTCCTAGGCTCCACCTTCCAGGGCTTGAAGTGGCTGATGCCATTTCTGCCCAGTGTTTTTAATGTGAGATCTGGGATCCGAACTCAGAACCTTCTGCTTGTGAGGAGACATATCTTCTGATCCATCTTTTCAGCCCAAGATCTTCTCATTTATTAAAAAAAAAACAAACAAAACATTTTAGAGCTGGGAAGATGGTTCAATAAGTAAAGGTGTCTACATACATACTTTGACTTTTGGAGCTCAGTTGTGGAAGAGAACCAACTTCCAGAAGTTGTCCTCTGACCTTCACATGTGTGTGATGGTTCTCTCTCTCTCAGGTAAATAAAACATTAAAAAAGAAGTACATAAAATATTTTAACCAATACATAAATATATAAGCAAGAAAGTAAAATCCTCAAAACTCCATCATATGGTGATAAATACTGGTAACTTTTCTCTATGAAAGTACAGACACATGTATAATGAAACTCAGAGCAGACCAAAAAGCATGCTTTTAATCAAAACTTTACAGTTATTTTTCTAACTTAGTATTTATTAATAAATATTCACAATCACCAAGCACTTATTGCTCTTTATCCTGTCAGGTACTGTGTGATTATCTGGAAAACAATGGTGAGCAAGAACAATAAAGAAAAGTATAAAAGATTTAAAAATTAAAGGCAGGGTCAGCAAGACAGCTCAATGGGGAGAGGCATTTGTTACCAAGCCAGATGACCTGAGGTCAAACCCCAGAATCCAGGTGGTAAAGAAACTAATTCCTGCAAGCTCTTCTCTGACTACCACATGAGCACTGTGGCATGTCTATATATACATATGTGCACATGTGCTCATGTATATATAAATGCCAAAAATTATTTTAAAAATAAAGGCATACAGTTAAATCAATTAGAGACTGCATCAAGCACTATGAGAAAGGAAATATTGAGACATTTTTCTATTCCAGGGAAATGGGGACAGAGAAAATATCTAGAAGAACAAACTGAGAAGAGGGATGAATGAAACCTACAAAGTGAACTGAAGGAAAAGATATTCCTGGAAAAGAGATATCATGATATGAAGAAGGTCTGCACATACAAGAACTAAAGAAATTCTAGATCTCAAGTTGAAAGGCTGGTGAGACACAAGCAAACAGAGAGATCCTGGAAGAGAAAACCAAACGGAAAATCTATTCCATTCCTTGGAGTTTGAGCAAAAAATAAAGTTTGAAAAGTGGTCAGCTGTGTATTTGGGAAGATTAGATTAGATTAGGAGGATTTGATTAGACTGTGGAGGATATACTTGAGGAAGAAAGTCTACAGGCTGAAACAAAGTTAAATTTTTTATATAAACAATGACGTAATTTATCATTTTAAACATTTTATGGAGTAACATGTTGGCTCCATTAGAACAGACACTGTCCTTTCCAATTCTAGATTTCTAAAATACAACACAGTACCTGGCACATAATAAATACCTGCTAACTTACAAATAATCATCAACAACTTTAACACTGAACACTATTTACTACATGAAACGAACTAGTTCTTACAACTATTCCATCAGGCAAGTGTTACTGCTGTATTTACTTAATAGAAAATACTAAAGCTCATATAATTTGTTACTACGTCATGGCTAGGGCTCAGTTGCTCATTTAGTAGAGCATTGTCTGGCCTGGACAAAGACTTGAGGTTTGATACCCGTGTGCAATTAATCCTGGTATGGTGGTACACCTGTAATACTAGCACTAGAGAGGTGGAGCATGAGGATCAGGGTTCAAGGTCTACACTGGGAATTTGAAGTCAGCCTTTATCTCAATACACTCCTGCTGTCTCCCCACCAAATTCTAAACTCCTTAGCAGAGTAAGATTTTCCTGGTCTAAAATCACTTGGCTATTACAGGTAACTAACGATTTAAATAACTACTGATCAACGTACATTAAGACTTCTACATTTTTGCTGTACAGATATGAATCACCTCAATGTGTCTGAATAATCTTAAACTGGTGACCTTAGCAACAGTCTTAGCTTTGCAATGGTATGCCACATAGCAGGCATATAATAAACTTTATTACATTTTGAAAAGCTGTTCTCCAGAAAGGTTGCTTTACTCAGTAGAATTAAAAGCAACATGAGACTGCTTACTTACCATCTATCTTACTATTAGCAAACTGAGTTGCTGTTTATTTCTGGAAATCTAAAGATGCCTCCCTGTCTCATGTTGGTTGCAATTTATAGTTATATAGCATTACTAGTAGAGATTATCATCTTTCTATGAGTTTATCACTGAATTTTTTCCTTTTAATTTCCTATTCATGTTCTCTACCCATTTTAAAAGATCTTTAAATAGTTGACTTGTAAATATTTTATGTATTTTGAGTTCTAATTTTTTGTTTGTCATGAATGTCATCTTGACCTTCATTTATTTATTTTTTTTGACAGGAGCTCATATAGATCAAGTTGGCTTCAAATTCACTCTGGAGCTGAGAATAGCCTTGAATTCTTCATTATACTGCCTCTGCCTCCCAACTGCTAGGATTACAAGTGAGCACCTCCATGCCTGGCTTGATGTTGACTTTGCCTTGTAATTTATTTTGAATTTTTATGTGAAACCTGGCTCATTTTTCATTTGCGGTTTCCCATCTACTTCATTAATAAAACTTTTTTGTCGATATTTTTTTACTTGCAACAGTCTTCATTTTTGTTATTTGAATATAATTGACTTAAAATTAAGACATAGTATCAAATAGATGTAATTACTACAGACAACTTACTGCATATATACACGTTTCAAAGTGCATGACAATTAGAATATGACCTAAACCAATAAATAATTTTATTCCTGTCAAACAGAACTGAATTGTTCTGTCTCTTATAATGTATAGGAATACATACACTTTTCAAATAACTCTCTAAACAAAAAAATAACAAGTATGATTATTTCTCATCTTAATTTATCATTTATGAGTTTTCATATATAATATCAAACTGTGCTATTGCATGTATCTTTGTTTCAATTCAGTAAAAGGATTTAAATACTAAGTAAGAGAGATAAGAACTTACATCTTAGTGATAATAGAAGCATATATTTTTAATGAACAGTACTATTGAAGGTAATCTAGAAAGACTAAATCTTTTATAATGACAGTAGAAAAATTACTTTAAAGTGAAATTCCATTAAAAAATTCACTTACAACATAAAAATATTTATTGAAGAAAATATGGAGAATATAGGATACTCAAAAGAAAAGTTCTGTTTTGTTAGACTTTATTTCAATAAACTACTAATAGAAAACTGGTAACACTTTCTACTGATGGCAAAAGAACATGGTGATCATTATTAAACTCCACAACTAAACTGCAGCTCTTTTATGTACAAGCAGTAGATGCATCTTGTTAAGAGGTTTGGATGTTTGGATTTATGTAACCTTAAAATACAGCAGAAAGTAACAACTACAAAAAAAAGTCTGTGATAATTTTTAAAAAAATTTAAACAAGTCCTTGTATTGAATGTCTTAGAGAAAGAGAAAATCCATTTCAATGCAAGTAAGTAGGTCCATCACATACATACAACTGAACTACTTTTCAAAAACAGTGCACTCACATAATCAGAAATAGAAAAATAATCTGAAGCTATAAAATATTCCTACAAATTTGTAAGGCATCACTGTTAAATGTGATAGGAAAAATGATTTTACTTTGATGAGTGCTTTTCAAAATAGTCACTCTAAGGAAACAGGAAAGAATTACTGATCTTTCTGCACCACACTCCTTTCTAAATATTTAAATTAAAATTTAAAGTTGATCTGAAGAGATGATAGAGCAATTTATTTACCTGACCACTACCAGAAGTTGCCATGTTGCTGTCTGCCACTCCTTGACCTTCATTCTGCCGTTCAGCTTCATGAGAGCCAGCTTCATGCTTGCTCTGAGATGACTTCTGTTAACATGGAGTTAACATCATTACATACGAAAATGGTGTATGCTTTTACAGCCAATAGCTCCGGTTTTGTTTCAGGGCTCTGAATGAATCAGTTATATAGGCTGCAGAAGCCAGGGAGCTGCATGCTACATTGAAGCCTGAAGCATGGCCAGCAGCTGACAATCTCACGAAGGGGAAAGTGAAGTGAGTCCCTGGAGCATTAGAGCTGCAGACAAAGGATTTTCTGAGATTCACAGAAGCACCATCCTCCACCAACTGAGCTCACATCACTATTAGAAATATAATCCAACTAGAGCAAAAAATACTTTTCTACAAGGTCACATGATTCTGGCATTTAATGGGGCTTTAGATATGGCAGCTAAATTATCACCTGAGCTTACAAATAAATAATTCTCATGTAGGCATATTTATACAGAAATACAGACACATTTTCTGCTGGCAAGTCATGTGAACCAAACAATAAGCTCTAGACACTGACAATGAATAAGAAGGAAGTCCAAGGTAACCACCATGAATCCTATGAAAGAAAGTGACAGATCATATGCAGCTAAACTAGTCATTTCAAAATAGGTTATATTTGGTACAAAACAGCTGCTTTATGAAAATACCAATGCAGAGACAAAGAAATAATAAAATAATTGCCTACTATCTTTTATAGAGATTGCAATTTGCTTGCTTTAGGAAAATGAAATGTTAAAATAAAATTTATCTTTAGCATATATAAACATATAAATGGCTTCCCTGAAAGTTTTCTTAAACTTAAGGCCCTGCATTTAAACATAGGACTTAAAAACTTAACTTAGATGCAACATTTCCATCAATAAACTAAGCTACATTAAGGAAAAAGAGGCACTAACTAGTTAACTCAGAAGCAGAAGATACAAACAAATAAAAAAAGTACCATATGAAACTCACACCACACAATTCAACAAAACTAACTAAATAGATGAAGTTAACCTACAGATAGGATGAACCAGAGATCTGTGACACTAGAGTAAGTGCAGATGTGTTCACAGAAAAGTATTGCTAATTGCTTTGCTGCATGCTCTTCTAAAATGAGAGTTAGCATTCAGAGAGTACCTAAATTCATAAGAGAAAAGTGAAACTGCATAAGGGAGAGAAGATGGAGAGGAAAAAAAAGATGTAAAGCCTTGAGAACTGCCTGTATTTAATATTATAGAGAAAGATAAGCTTATAAAGACTGAAGAGGTGAAAACAAACCAAAAAAGATGGTGATGAATATGATGAAAGTTTAGAAAATCCAATGGCTATTAAGCAATAATCAGCACTTACTTATTTAAATCTTCAGAGCATCTCTTTGAATCACTATTATCTCATTACAAAAAACAGAGGCACAGAGTCCAAAGTGGAATTACAGCTATGGCAGCCTGACTCCAAAGTTCAATCTATTTAACTTGTAACACTTTTATTTCTTTTCTCTTTAATTATTTCTTTTACTTTTCCACTGATTGTAGACCATACTTGCACTCTTGAATCACTACCCAAAACAATCACTAATATAAAGAGGTTGTTGTTGATTCCATATATATACCTATATACATACATATATATACATATACATACATATATACATATACACACACATACATACCTATATATACCTGTATACATACCTATATATACCTATATATACATACATATATACCTGTATATATATACATATATATATATAAAATCCCAACAGTCTCTACATTTCTATACCTGCTGTAATACAACCAAGGTTTTCTACTTTTAGGTTAAAGAGGAAAGAAAAATGTTCGAACTTCTGATCCTCCCAATTCCACCTCCTCAGTGTTGGATTGCAGGAACGTACCACTCACCTGGCTAAAAAAAATTTTTAAAGCAGTTTTGTTGAGGTATGGCACAAAATCTATCCTTTAAACATATAATAATAAGCAGTTAAAATTTCCAAGAATCACTATAATTCAGTTTAGAATATTTTTATTATTCCATAAGACACTTCCTGATCATTTACAGTTAACTCTTATTTCCACTCATTTCTTTTGCAGACACGATCTTACTGTGGCCAGGCCAGTCTCGAAACTCTTCATCTTCCTGCCTCCATCTTTGAATTGCTGAGACTATATGTATGTGCTACTACACACAGCCTATGTTTTGTTCTATAATTTCCCTTTTCTGGTACTTTACATATATACGATATATGTGTGGCTTATTTTACTTAGTACAAGTGTGTTTGCATGTGGGTGAGTACATGTATGTGCAGGCAAATAACAAAAGGATATGTAAGTGTGTGCCTGTAGAGGCCCAAGGGTGACATTAGGAATCATCCCAGACTGTACTACCTCCTTTAATTGTTTTACTCTGTGATTTCCCAGGCTTCACCTTCTAAGACCAGAATTACAGGCCACCTCCATATCTAACCAGCATTTTTACATGAGATCTGGGGCTCCAAACTCAGGTCCTTTTCCTTGTGGGGCAAAGACTATGACCCCCGAGCCATCTATCCAACGTACTCAGTAGTTTTTAATGTTCCTCTATGTTCTATGTCATCAAGAATTGCATAACAATTACCTGTTACTGCAAAACAGAGTCCAACTGTAAGTGCAGGGCATGATGGTCTTGTGTGTTTTGTTTCTATTGTAGTGTTACAATAAGTAAGGCTGCTAGAGCATCCAAATCAAAACATCTTTATATAGATAATATGGCTTCATTTTTCTCAGATCCCTGGAATAAGACTGTTGGGTTACATGGCCACTTTGTATTTAACTTTGAGGTGACATTCTAATACAAACGAAACCCCACAAGTTTCCAATACAAAATAAATCTGTAACATACTGGAAAGTGATTACATGCACAGATTCCACAAAGAAAGAACATACAATCTCTGCACATCCGCTGACATAAGCCCTGGACTGCATCCTTTGTCTTCTCAACTGGCTGTTGCTACCCTTAAAACAGAATCCAAAGCATAGATCTTTCAATAGGTTCTGAGTCATTACAATGAGTTATCTGAGGGAAGGCCTGAATTTGTAAATTAGTAGACACAAGTGTGGATGGCTTTGGGACATCCAAAATTGAAGTGGCAGCAGGTTAATTTGTAAGGTCTGGGAATGCCAGAATGGAAATGTAGGGCAATATCTGTCTGGGTGGTGGGGTCACTCAAGACTTATGGCTAATGTCTGAAGTGGGGCTAGTCTTCAAAACTACAATCCTACTTCATGCTTCTGGTGTTAGCTGCTTATAAGTCTTTTAAAGGCATTTATAGTTTGTTCATTTGTGTGAAATTAATTTCCTTCCTCCCTCCCTCCCTCCCTCCCTCCCTCCCTCCCTCCCTCCCTCATTCAGGTTTTCACTATACAGATCTCTCATATTGTCATGGTTAGGCACTGGTGTCAACTTGACAGTTAAGGATTTGAGCTCTGGGCACATTTGCAGAAAATTAGTAGTTAAGCCCAGAGCAAACCTGAAGGAGACTGTCTAGCTGATGGGGAAGGTAGAACCTATGGAGGGTGGGATTATGCCCTGGAATAAATCACAAAGAGCTGATTGAGATAGAGCTGATTGGCATCTTTGTTATACTTGGCTAGACATTGATCTGGCAAGTAAGGATCATCCCTCTCTCAGCCATTACGTAGAGATGTGTGGCCAGTTCCCTAGGCCCTGGTGTTAGTGCATACTCTCCCATCAAGCTGGACTATGAACTGTAACCAGACTATCAGTAAGAAAATCCCTTGTTCCCTTAAGCTGTTTGATGGTCATTTATCAGCAACCATGTAGGCTGACTGCCACACATATCCTTGGTTAGATTTATACCAAGGTTTTTCATTTTTTTAGGGGTTCTGGTCAATAGAATTGTTTCTCTTAGGACTTTCTCACTTTTTTTCATCTTTGTTGTATAAGAAAGCCACTGATTTTTTAACATTAATTTTGTAAATTGCCATTCTACTGAACCTATTTATTAGGGTATAGAATTGTGTCATCTGCAAACAGAGGTATCTTGACTTCTTTTCCTATTTGTATCCCTTTTATCTCCCTCTCGTCTTATGCCTCTAGCTAAGACTTCAAACACAATATTGAACAGAAGTGGTAAGAGTGGACAGCCTTGCCTAGGTTCTGACCAAAGTGGGAATGCCTCACCATTTAGAATGATCCTTGCTATAGGCTTGTTGTATATGGCCTTTATTATGTTGATATGAGTTCCTTCCATTCCTGTTGTCTCCAGGACTTTAATCATAAAGAGATGTTGGATTTTGTCAAAAGGCTTTTCTGAGTCTTATCGAGAGAATCATGTGGTTTTAGCCCTTGAATTTTTTCATATGATGAATTACATTTATTGATTTGCGTATGTTGAACAAACCTTGTGTGTCTGGAATAAATCCTATTTGGTTATAGTGAATGATCTTTTTGATATGTTTTTGAATCCAGTTTGCTGAAATTTTGTAAAGGATCTTTGGAGCAAAGCAAAAAGCAATCCAGGATGATTCCCGAAGTCACTCTTGGTCCTCCACAGGGACTGTATAGTGCCCCCCAGCAAAATAAATTAAGTTTAAATGGTTTTATTTGATACTTGAAACCTCTTAGAATGGTTTTATCTATTTCTATCTCACTTTGTTATCCTTTATCAAAAATTATCCTTTAACTTTTCTACTGAGCATGTATGTGAAGTCAGAAGACAACTTGAGGCAATTGGTTCTCTCTTTCCACCTGTCGGTTTCAGAGATTGAACTCAGGTAAGCAGACTTGTTGGAAAGCACTTTTACCCACTGAGTACTTCACTATACCATTTCTATTATAATTTTAATTCCCATGCAATTGTTCTTTTACTTCTCTAAGTGTTCTGTTTGTATGTCATCTTTTTCTTGAGAAATTTTAATTAATTAATTAATTAATTAATTAATTAAGGATCTCATGTAGCTCAGGCTGATCATTTTGCCTGCATCTCTCAAGTGCTAAGATTACATGTATGCAATGTCATACAGACTCCTGTTGAGGATATTAATGTCACTTCTACTTTTGAAGTCTTCTTCTGCAAGAAGAAATGGTCTACTTCCATAATCTTTCTTAGCAGAACATTAAAATGTCTAGCAATCATTACTGTCTACAATATTTAAGAGTAGGCTAGTTATGAAAAAGACAAAATATGTCTGAGGGGATAGACTTAGTCAACCACAACAATTCTGTGGGTGTTGGTGAATCTTCTATCTTAAGTATTATTAGATCTTTTTTCGATTTTTTTTAATCTACTATATGAGATCAGCACAGCCAGTCTGGAAGTTGTAAGGACTTCACGGAACACATCGACTGAACTGCTTCATGACTTTCCATATTCCTTATAACATGTTATAATAGTTGCCATTTGTTGGTTACTTTCCAGGTCCTCAGATTTCCTTCCTGTGGCCACCCCTGATCTTTGTGACTTTCATTTAATCTTTTCACTATTACTTTAATACAAGGTGTGCAGAAAGCGCAAGAAAGAGTGTCAACCAATATTCTTACAATGGATTATACACAAAAGTTTATCTCTGGGTTGATGATGACCAAATTAGCTACTGAAAAATTTTGCAGAAATCAAAACAATCAAGGATTCTGATAATTTAACTTCATAAAACATTATTAGTAGGGTTGGGGAGATAGTTCAGCAGATAGAGTGAATGCTCTCTAAGTATGAGACTAGAGTTCAGATCCTCATGTGTGGTGGCTGCCTGTAATTCCAACAAGGCAGAGACCAAGCTGGCTAGTTAGCATAGTTGACTGGAAAGGTCTGAGCTCAATATATGGAACAGTGGAAGTGTACAGCAACCAAAGAAGACAGTTGTCGTCAACTCTGGGGCTTTACACCTACGTTTTACAAACTCATGTACATCTACACACATGTAAATACACATACACACATGCACATTCGCTACCCCCAAATTGTCTATTTCTGTAAGATATACATGTTTTAATCATGTCACATTAGTTATGTATTTTTCTTTTCTAGGAATAATTACCTATGTCTATACATAAACAAAAATGGCAACTTACTAACCTCTGTTTCGGTCGCTTGGGATTGTAAAAGCTGTCGTATACGAAGTATGTCCTTTTCTATTTGCTGAATTCTGGCTATTCTTCGCTAAAATAAAGTAAAAGGTCAAATTAAATATGTTTTCATAAATAATCATACCATAGCTATCCTTTTATAGCCCAGTTTTATCAAAGTCTTTATTTAAGCAGTTAAATATATATACATACATATATATTTACATATGCATGTATATTATACACGTACACATATTTGTATATATGTATACACACACACACATTAATGACAAATTTAGGGTCAGTTCAAGTTTTTAATATAACGATCTTTATGTAACCTATCTAGACCTCTAGATATATTTAATACAGCTAAAAATACAGGTCATATAAGTCAAATTATAAAAATTTTTTCTCAAAAAAATGGATTCAAGAAAGGGCTGGAGGGGCTGGAGAGGTGGCTCAGGGGTTAAGCCTCTGCCTTGCAGGCAGAAGGTCCTGAGTTCGGATCCTATATCCCATGTATAGACGCCGGGTAGATGCGGGGGTGGCCTGAGTTTCTGGTCCTGGTACGGTGGAGCCTGTGAATCCCGGGGCAGAGTAAACAAGGAGGAGGTGGAGGCGTCCATGGTGGTTCCCGAATTCGTCCGTGGTTCTACACACACACACACACACACACACACACACACACACACACACACACAATTGAATAAAATAATTTTAAAAATTAAAAAAAAAAAAGGGCTGGAGAGATGGCTCAGGGGTTAAGACTCTGCCTCAAAAGCAGAAGGTCTTGAGTTTAGATTCCAGGTCTCACTGTAAAAATGGCAGGCAGAAACAATGATGGCCTGCACTTCTACCCTGGTGGGCAAAGCCTGAGAAATCCCAGAGTGAAGCAATAAAGAGGTAGAAGCAATCCAGGATGATTTCCAAAGACACTCTTGGTTGTCCACAGGGACACACAGTGCCCTCTGACACAAACACACACACTTGCAAGATAAAGTTAAAAAAAAAATACTTCAAGAAAATTATACCTACTTTTTTTTTTTTAGAAAGGGTCTTAAGTTTAAGGGTTTAAGATGACTTTAAATAAAAAGTTTTTCTTCCTGCTTCAGCCTACTGAGTGTTAGGATTACAGATATGAGCCACTATTCCTGGGTGTTGAATTTAATCTTTCATATTAATCTAGAATTTGTATAATAGAATGAATTTATTCAAAGTAAAATATAACTGCAAAGGAAGAAAACATCTTGTTTCAATGAAAACCAGGGTTTATTTAAACAGAGCTAATACTCCTCAAAGTTATTAAATCAGTATTTCTGGGCTTTCCAAGTAAGCATTACTGTGTTTTAACTTAGGGTTTCTTTACCTAGCCTGCCTAACCTGGTCTTGAACTTGTATCCATCCTCTCTCTTCTTCCCAACTAAGCACTGCTTTTATTTGTAACTCCGAGATCACAAAGATGGTATGGTTTTACATTTTTGCTATCAAGAGATCCTCAAATAGCCACAAAGCAATAAATAAAGATTGATTCACATGGGATAAAAAATGCAGAAAAGGTATTTTTAAAAAATGCAAATTTTTTCCAGGTGTGGAAGCTCGTGCTTGTAATTCTAGTGCTCAGGAAGTCAAGGCAGAAGAACTGCCATGAGTTAGAGGCCAGCCTGGGCTATAATGGCCAGCATCAGCTACCGACACTGTCTTCAAAACAAACACTACTTTTTATATTTTATTTTAATGACTTTTAAATTAATGACTATTAGCACATATCTGAACAGAATGGTCAAGAAAGAACTCAAGTTAATCTCTTCTCTGAACTATAGATTTAAATTTTAGATTATATCTGTTTATATTTGTGTAACAATAATCTTCACATCTATCATTTCATCATGTCCTTTAACAGACCCAGAAAAATTACCTTCTGTATATAGTCACCTACAGTTATACTCTAAGAATGCAAATTCACAAAAAAGCAAATTAATATTTTTCAAAGTTTTTCCGGAAACAAATCTGTTTGACATTTTAAAATAATTGTTTGAAATTCTCAAATCCAAATCTAAATGTAAGATGGAATATATTTTTAGAAAATTTCTACTATTTCCTAATTTTAAATTTATAATGACAGTAAATTATTTTCTTCTAATGACTTCATTTTCCACTTTCTTTAAATATTTTATTTATTTATGGGAATGGGAGGAATATCATGCCATGGAGTGAGTATGAAGTTGAGAGAACAACTTTCGGAAGTTGGTTTTGTTTCTTTCCTTCCATTGTGTGGGCTCAGGGAATTAGAACTCAGGTCATCAGACTTGTGCAAAGGTGCCTTTATTTACTGAGCCATTTACTTACTGAGACCTTCAGTCTTTTTTATTTTATAATTTGTCTTAAGACATTATCTCCTACTCAATATTACTTAGAAATGTATTTATGTATATTTTTTACTTTTGACATTTAAGTCATTAATCTTTCGCATGAGATGAGAGCCAGAGGATGTCAAGAAAAAGTAACGTTTTTTTTTTTTTAAATTATTATTTTTATTATTATTATTTATTCAACTGTGTACATGTGCTCTCGTGCGCGTGTGTCTGTGTGTGTGTGTGTGTCTGTGTGTGTGTCTGTGTATGTGTAGAACCACGGACGAATTCGCGAACCACCATGGACGCCTCCACCTCCTTCTGCCCTGGGATTCACAGGCTCCGCCCTACCAGGACCAGAAGCGCAGGCCACCCCCGCTTCCGCCTGGCGTCTATACGTGGGATCTGGGATCCGAACTCGGGACCTTCCGCCTGCAAAGCGGAGGCTTAACCCCTGAGCCACCTCTCCAGCCCCAAGAAAGAGTAACGTTTTTATGAACATAAATTGTATGATAGCAAAATTAACACATAGGCATGTATGTATATTCAGAGTTCTTCCCCTAATCAGTTGTGAAACTAACAGGGACTAGGAAATGTTGAGGTGCTAGTGTTAAAAATCACCTTAGTTTACAAACATTCTAATATATGCAGAATGTATTTAATGCTACTACAGAAAAGATAAAGCCAGTACTTGGGGAAAATGTAAAAGGACTATTCTAGTGATTTTAAAATGATAGGTATTAAGATATAAGATTATAAGATACAAAATATAAGATACAAAAATGTATTTATACCACTTGTACAAATTACATTTGTCCTTTTAGTTGCTATTTACTTAAGCAAAAGTCTTTAAGTGTTCTATGTCCTAAAAGTTAAAAAAAAAAAAAAAAAGTAAATATAAAAAAAGTCTCCACTTTTGGCAAGCGAGATGATTCAGTGGGATAGGGTGCTTGCTGCCAAACTTGACGACTGAAGTTTGATTCCCGGAACCTACATGGTGGAGAGAACAAATTCCTGCAAGTTATCCTCTGATCTCCAATGTGTGCTGTGAAACACACACACACACACACACACACACACACATAGATAAATAAAAAAGAAAAATCCCCATGCTTATTTTGGGACAGGGCAATCATCAAAACTTATGAGCATTTGTCAGTCACACATAGTCACATTATGTTCTTTTTCTTGCTATTAGTACCACTTAGAATGTGAGAAAGGTCTCCATCTAACTCATCTCATTTTCCCTTAAATCTTCTTAATGCTTCCTTGCTTTTTTGAGTGGTGTTTCTCATCCTTCTCTACTTCCTCTCTTTTTTTTTGTTAAATGTGAAGAAGAGCAATGATACAGTCTGAATGTCATTACATATACTTAGATTATAAAATGTCGAAGTCTCAAAGGAAAGAAGAAGCAAACCATCAACTGCCAATTATTGATCTGCTCTTTTATGATTGCAAGGCAGAATAGAGTAGTATCAAGGGAAATGAAATATGGTAGAGGCAGAAATATGTAAATATCGGCTACACTGGTCAGCGGCCAGGATCAACTGTTACCTTGAAACAGTGCCAACACAAGACTAATTTTTCTTCATGTTCCTGGAGGTTGAATCCAGGTCCTTGCACACATGAGACAAGTGCTCTATCCCTGAGCTATACTCCAGACCCACAAATATCTATAAAGTTTTACACATATTGACAGAGCTGTGATTTGTACAGTATAGAAACAAGTAGGTTACCTGTGCCCGCTTTTCCATATCCTGGCAAGTTCCTAGTTGTTCTTCCATTGCAACTCTGATTTGTCTTGCTTCATATTCCAACTGCCTTCTGGTCATATCTGTTTGTAAGGAAAACTAAAACCACAACCAATATAAAATTATTATGTCACTGTATTTATAAGCAAATTCAAAAACCCATGCAAGTATCAACAAATAAAATGAGTTAGCAAATATGTAAGTTATAGTATGTGGGAGTCAGATTTTTTTTTCTCTAAGAAATCCTAAGACTTTATGGGTAAAAAGCTCAGTTAGGGTCCTTAAAGTGATTAGGAATTAAAATATTGCCTCTAAGTCACAAATAGTTTCAATTAAGTCAGACTGTATTTAAATATATAATGGTTCAGTTCTCTTATGATTTTTATTTGCTGAAGGGGTACTTAACTGTGCTGCTAGTAATCAAACCCAGAACTTAGTGCATGCTACACAAGCATTTTTTATTTAAAATCACTGGGCTACAATCTAGTTCTGAGGTACTATTTATAATTATTAAAAGCTGGCATATTGGACTGGAGACATAGTGTTTGCCAAGCATGCACCCCACAAAACTGGGCTTTGGTGGCACATGCCTATAGCCTCAGCAAGCAGGAGTATCAGAGGTTCATGATCATCCTCAGCAACACAGGAAGTTCAAGGTCAGCCTGGACTACATGAAGACCTTGTCTTATAAAAAGCCAAAAACAAAAGCAAAAACAGTACATTAACAGTACATGAAAAAAAAAAGTCAAGAAAAGGCCCATTACCTTAAGTTTTTCATTTTAAGTTAATTGTGATGGTTAGTTCCAGTTGTCAATTTGACACAACCTAGAATCACATGGAAGAAGGACTCTGGACATGCCTGTTTTGACTACAATAATTAATTGATATGAGGGAACCCAGGATCAAAGTTACAGCAATCCCTGGGTCTGAGGTCTCAGATTGTCTAAAATGGTGAAAGTGAACTGAGCGAGCACTAGCAAGCAAGCACACATTCCTCTATTTTCTGTGACTTCCTGTGATGAACCGTCACTGAGAAATCTAAGCTGAATAAATCCTTTCTTCTTTAACTTGTTTTTATCAGGATATTTTATTGTACCAACAGTAAGAATTACCTATGTATACGGACTAAAAGAAAGAAATAGACTTGTAAAATAAAAAAAATGGGAAAATGAAAATCCTATACATGTATATGCATAAATAAACCAAAATTAGCACAGACTTTTGCAAAAACCTCAAAATGAGGCAAAGATGAAAAAGTTACTTTTAACAAGGTATGTATTAAGTCATACCTTAATTTAAATACCAGGCACTGAGACAATTATCAAGGCACACAAAGAAATGAAAAGGATAAATATGATTATACAAAATGTTCTGTAGCAAAGCTACATTACACCATGAAGAGAATCAAGAAGTGCTGCAGATTTTTCATATTTTGTATGTCTATAGAAAACTGTATGTGCATGTCTGGCCTCAGTACTCCAAATTATGCTTTTTAAATTACAGTAGATTTTGCCCTTTGCCTTTACATAAGACACTCATATGCACAATGTATTCCTGTAGATATACCCAAATGAGGGCTACAATCTACATGGATCATGCTATTTCTTATTCTCATTACATCTGTTACTTCTTTCATTTGTTCTCCTGTTTCCAACTACCACCTGCAAAAATAAAAATGTTGAATGTGACACAGCATTCTGTAATAATGAGGTTTGGAGTTGATATTAGTACTGCTTAATACCTTCATAAGCAGATATTTCCATATGGAAATGTTAATTTGTTTTCCTAATGTGAAAGCAAAATTTGTGTAGCAAATGAATACAAAAAACAAGCAAGTTTAAACTTGTTAATATTGTCAATGCCTCGTAATGCCTTATGTGACATATTAAATAAACTTTTTTTAGTAAATAAGGAATAATTCACTTATTTGACAATTTATCTTTAACTCAGATAGCAACTGATTTTGGGTTGTCATATTTCCCAAAGCCCTTTCTTGAGCCTGACAACATAGAAACAAGAGGACTTGATTTTACAAATGTTCTAATTACCTAAACAAGAGCAAACAATACTATATTGTGCTGCTTTTCACAAAACCAAAACCTCAACAAACCCGAGTTCCTAATCTTCATCTATTAGAAACTCTACCTAAATATTTTTTCCTATTTTTTTTAACTTGAGAGAGAAAAGGGGGGAAGGAGAAGAGAAAGAGGATGTTGCATGCCTGATGCCCATCAGAGGGCAGTTTAAGAAGATGGATTTCTCTCTCTGCCACATGGGCTCCGGTGATCAAACTCAGGTAGTCAGATTCCTGTGCAAGTGCCCTTATCCACTGAGCCATCTCACCAGCCCATGATTTAATTAAGTACACTGTCAGGAAAAAGAGACTCTTTCTTTTCCTCTTTAGTGTTTGTTCTAGGAAGAAAGTCTTTGGTTCTGGCTCCTGCCAGCCAACCCGCACTTAGGAAATCCAGTTAACTACATTCTAGAAAAGTTGCTTCCCCTCTTTTTATTTCAACCTTTTTTTTGTTGTGTAGGAGGGGGGGTACATGTTCTCTTAAAATTGCACTTAGAAATGAAAAATACAAGAAAGCAACTGTTGCAGTTTCATTACAAGCTGCTACAACAAAATAACTGATCCCAGGAACTTAAGAGGAAAGGGGGTTCAATTGTCTCATAATTCCAGGTTACACTACATCATAACAGGGAAGTCACAGTGACAGGATCCCAAGAAAACTAGTGAAGAAGCAGCAAAAGAATAAATGCATTTATACTTTCATTCTCTCTCTTTTTACAGTTCCCAATCTCTACGCAACCTAATGGTGTAATCTACTTTTCAGCTGGATCTTCCCATATCAATTAATGCAGTCAAGTCAGTTCTTCACAGGTATGCCCAGAGGTCAACCCTCATCTAGAGAATCTCTCTCAGGTAGATCTGGAGGCCTGACTCCTTCATGTCAAGTTGACAGTTAATATGAGCCATTACAGCAGGTTACATTCTAATTATTCTTTCTTCCAGTTACTCTGATTTTTTGAGACAGCCTCTTACTACGTAATGTAGGCTAGCCTTCAACTTGCAGCATCCTCTTGCCTTTGCCTCCAAGAGTGCTGGGATTGATTATAGGCATGAGTCACCACACCTGGCTTGCTTATTTTTAAAATATTACTTGGATGACAGTTGAAACATAGCCTTGAGATTATTAATATATTTAAGAAACTTTCAAGATTATTAATGTATTTCTGAAGTTTTCTATCTTCTTTTTAAAGATCATGCCTCATTTTCAGAATGACCTTGAACTTGCTATGTAGCTGAAGATGACCTTTGAACTTCTGATGCTCCAGCATGTCCTAAGTGTTAGGATTACATACAATAGGTATGTCACCATACCTATTCAAGTTGGTGCTAGGGCTTGAACTCAAAGTTGTGTGTACACTCTAGAGCTACAACCCCAGCCCTGGGAAACTTTTCTAGCATGTGCTATCACATGAACAAAAGTTAACAAAGAAGCTGGAGAGAATAGCACGACGTGTATGTGTGTGTGGTATGTGCATGCGTCTGTGCAAGTGTGCTTACACCTATGTGACTATGTATGTGTAGGTCCAAAGATGATGTTGGCTATCTTTCTCATTGTTCTCCACTTAATTTACTGAAACAAGGTCTGGAATTCACTAATTGCAGCATTGTAGCTTGCTAGTTTGCCTTGGGGATTTCTCAGTGCTAGGATTACAAGTGGTTGCCACATCTATCTGGCTTTTACATGGATTCAGGAATATTAACTCTGGTCCTTATGCTTATGTGGCAATTCCTTTATTTACTGAGCCATGTTCCAGTCTTGCCCCCACCCTTTATACAAAATGAACTGCAGAGTTCAGAAATACAGTTAGATCGATGCCTACATCTATTCTCATTTATACTTTGAATGAGATTCAAATATCTTCAAAGATATTTTAATTGTAAACCATTTGGCATGATTCTTGTAACACTCTATTCCCCACCCCCCCAGAAAAAAAAAACCCAAGCAGATGGTGACAAATATTTCTACAGAGTATGCTTGGAAATTTAATAAAGAATTAAAAACAGCTGCCTAATACAATCCTGATTCAAACTTAACAGATTTTTCTCAATTGAGAGTTTAAAATGGATATTTCCTGGCACACATTGAACTTTCATCTTCTATTAACTAAAAATGTATTACTCAGGCATGGGATGCACACCTGCAATCCTAGTACTGGGAGTTGGCAGGAGGAGGATCAGGAGTTCAAGGTCATCCTTGGCCACTCATTCAGTTTGAAGCCAACTACTTGATACCTTGTCCCCCCAAAGAACTCAACCCCCCCCAAAAACAAAACAAACCCAAAAAATTCATTAACTGTTACGTTTTCAGATTAAAATTGATTAAGACACATTGTAGTTTATAAATTATTATAAATTCAATTATCATGAAACATTAGTAAATAACTTAAATACTTTTAAAGATCAAATTATTGAAGTTTAAAATAAATTGTACTGATGAGTTACTTACATTTTCAGTTAAAGGAAGGCTATCAATTCTTTTAGTGAGATTCTGAAGTTGAGCATAATACCAGTCTTTTTCCTTTTCTTCTTTGTCAAGATCAGCAAGGAGTAATGATCTATTTGTAAAAGAAAGGTAAATTTATACAATATATAATGCTAATATACACTGCAGAAGATCAATGTTTGCCAGCTGTTACTGTGAAATTTTTTACTTAAAATATAATGAATTAGTGACAAATACTTATTTGGACTTTGTTGAAGTTAGAAGTTACAGATTATAATCATTAAAATTTGAATATTGCAAAATTTGCTACATTTCCTCCATAAATAAGATGGTATAGTCCTTAATTAGTTATATTTACATTTAGATCAAGGGTTTTCTTGTGTACTCGAAGCTTAAAAATATAATAACAAGTAAACAGAATGGACATAATAAAACTTAAAACTAATACAAGAATTAATTATACACTTATGGAGTAAGAAAAGTAATAATGAAGTTAGAACACAAAACAAGAACACTGGAAGCTAGGCTCTGAAGACGGCTCATCAGCTAAAGCGCTTGCTTGCTGTACAAGCAAAAGGAATGGAGTTTGGATCCCTGGATCCCATGTAAAATTCCAGGTGGTAATTCCATCCCAGAGAAGGCAGAGACTGGGAATCCTCAGAATAGATTGGCTAGTCAGACTAGCCCTAATGGATTTGACTGGAGATGCTTTCTCAAAAAGAATAATGTGCAAGAACCACCTAGATTGATTCATGATATTGACCTTAGGCATCCACATGAATTTGCATTTATGTGTGCACATACCTCCATATACACATGTGATCATGTGAACATTCACATGCACCTTCCCCTTAAATACACATGAAAATGGAAATGAAAAAATGAGTAATAGAAGCTACTACCTTGGACACAATGTGACTTTTGGCTTTTTAGTTGTAAAATTATAAGAAACACATTATTTCTGTGTAATGAGAAAAAATATTTTGAGATAGAGATCAAAAGAAGAATTTATATAATTCTTGAACATCCCAACTGATAGCATCCTCAGTAGCAACCTGTATCAAGTTAACATATAGTTGGTCATTTTAAACATAAACATAAAAATTTGTTTATCTCTGTATAAGGGATTTGGTAAATATGAAATAAGTTAATAAAACAATAACTAACATTTATTGAATGACCTCTGTACCAGTCATACTTCTGAAAATTTTTTAAAAATTCTAATCCCCGTATCTCTTAAAGCTGTTGCTCATTCTCAGACTGAAAAACAGAAGTTCAAAAGGGTTATAAAATTGTAACCTAGATTTAAGTATTGACTTAACCACTTTCTAGCACTCATTTGGGCAACACAAAAAAATAGGGGAAAGTTAAACCTATGACTTCTAGAAAGAAAAGGAAAAGCAAAGAGGAGAAAAGAATCCTCAAAAAAGTAACATAGTAAAAGATGTAATCCTTTTAAAAAAAGTAAACAACTTGCCAAGTTAAAAAGGGAATAGTATATAACCAGTGTGACAGATGAAAATGCGAAATCAAGGTAAAGCTTCCAAAGAGGAAGAATGATTGCCTAACTCAGGAGCAATCTTAATAATAATCTAAACATTTGTTTATTGACAGTCTTACTATATATGTCCTGGGCTGGTCTTGAACGCTTGATCCTCCTGCCTCTGACTTCTGAATACTGGTATTACAGACATGAACCACAAAACTCAGTCAGCAAGCAGTTAGAACTTTGTTGCAAGAAAGGCAGAAAAGATCTGTGGGGTAAGCCCTAAAAATGCAGGCTATAATGCCAGCTACGGTAGCACGTCATCAGGCAGAAAGTATGCTATGGATAATTGTATCAGGATTACCATGTTCAATACAGTGGTAATGATGTCCTGAGAAACAAAATATAAATCTTTTACAACATATAAAGTTAGATCCATACCTTCTGTCAGCAGGACAAATTCTAAATCTATCACAGAATTAAGTGTGAATACTTTATTTAAATGAACACACTGGAGAAGTTTAATCTTGAAGTAGAAAATACGTTTCCAATTACAACAAAACCCTGAACTGAAACAATGCCTACTGGGGGGCAGTGAGGAAGGGACTCCTAAGAAGAGGGAAGTTCAGCAAGTTATAAGATTCACGAACTCCTTCCCCAAGATTTTTTAGTAACAATAAATAATGGTACAGGAGAGGACATCCTCTGATGGCGGTCCTTGTAGTTGGACCTGCCTCTCTGTGGCGCAGGCATCTTTCAGTCACAAGTGTTCTACTAAATAATCTCTTACTCATGCTGATGTAAGTAATCCAAATAAATTCACTAGTTCATGATGCCAGAATTGTTTGGAACGTTTCTTTTGTCTGCCCATCAGTACCCAACCTGGAGTGAATAGATACTTCTGCATATTCCCAGAAAAAATTGAGCAATAATACAGGAAATAGTTATAAGTATCACTAAAATGAAATTAACCACACAGTTGCTATACCTTATACAGTACAGTCTCAACAAAGTAGAATACATAAATAAGAATGCTGGCTTAATTTACACATATAAGAACTAATAAAAGTAAAAAATACCAGAATATAGATACATTTATTTGCTTGTGTGTCTATGTAAACAAATTCAACAACAATTTTGGTAGAAAATAGAAAACAGCATATTGGTTAAATGAATTTAATGTGTTCTCTTTGAAAGTTAATGGGTTGATAAGTCATATACAAAGTCAGTAAGTCAAGAATGACCGCAAGGAAAGGTAAAGAGGGTATGATCAAAGAATGATACATGTATGTAGGGAAATGTCACAGTGAAACCTATCAATTTACCCAATCATGATAATTAAAGACAAAATTCTGAATATTAAACAAGAAACCTAGTGATAGTAATAATCGGTTTGTCAGGGTGAGAACCTTTAAATAAAACCATACTAATATATCTTTTTCTTGAGTTAAATCAACTTTTTTGTTATTAGAAGTTAGGTTCTATAGCCTAAGAGAATTAGGATTAGAAGTTGGGTTCTATATTCTAAGATAGAAAAAAGGTTTTATCTGCAGTAACATTACAAAGGACCAAAGCACCTACAAATATTTTAGGTGGAAATGTACTCTTCACTTGAAGGCACGATACTGAAGCAATTTAGAATGGTATTATATAATAAGATAAATAAAAATTATTGCATTTGAGTTTTTAAACAGAGAAATAAGCTTTTTATGTCCTTTGCCTCTTAATAGAACAGAAGGGACAAAGCTGGAAGATCAGGACTTCAAAGCAGGAACTAAAGACTATTACAGCTAAGAGATGAAGAAAAGCATAACGCCACTTCTAGATCAGATGACTTTTTACAGATGAGCACACCTCTGAAAGTCTATTATTATAAATGAGCATTCCCTCTCCCCAAGTAAAATATGTCTCCCAGTGAAATATGCTAGATTATTTTCTATATCTAGTCTTATTTAGATTTTATAATAACCACATCACTTTTTAAAAAACAGAACTGGACATAAAAATTTGATGACTTGACCAAGGTCACAGAGCTATTATGTAACAAATAAATAGATATAGATATATGTAACAAATAAAAAGATAAGGAACCATTGGGGCATGCAGAATCAATAGTATACTTGGAAATACTGTTGATAATCATTTATATTCTAGTGTTTGTAATGAGAATTCAATTAAGAAAAAGAATAAACCTTATAAATTATAAATTAAGTATAAATTATAATTATAAATTATTAAAAAATTTAGCTCTACGAAATTTGAATATATCCCATATACTAAGCAATGTTTTTAGACATAGAAACTGACTGCATTTGTGGTCACTTGTAATAGGCCATCCATAATGGAAAGAACTGCTTTACACTGGATCTACTATTTAGTTTAGTTCAAGAGATAACCAGAAATTCTTCTGGTAAAGATAACTGACCCACTTTAATGAGATACAAATGTTGTGATTATGAGTATTACTCAATGTATATAGAATATTTGAAATATTTTACTAAGATACACATATTTTGAATTCTAAGAAAATTTCTTCTTTCCACTTTTAGATTTTAGATTTAAACACAACCAGTAACATATTGCCTTTGTGTTTAAAAACATCAAATCATAATCTGTATCTTGTATTACACAACAGCCATCAATAAATCTGAAATACACAAGTCAGTTATTTACTACATCATGATCAGGTTACCTTTCTTTCTCAAGCTCTTCTAAATATCCAGTACTTTCTCTGCTTCCATTTACAAAACCTCTCCTCGGAAATGACCCCATGGGAACTGGACTGCACTCTCCTGAACGACTTGATACAGATCCTTCCCTGCTTCCATAAGAGCGGAGAGACATTTTTGACCGTAGTTTCACTCCCGGAAAGTTGCTGCTGTCTAAGTTAAGTTCTAAATAGAAACAAATTTTTATGTAACAATTGTTTTATGCCATGTAAAATATTCCTAAAACTATTAGATTATTTAAAGTGAAATCTTAGGTTTATTTTCTAACTCCAAATGTATTTCAATTATTACTAAGTAATGTTCCTACCAGACATTGAAATGTTTGTTTTTACATGTGTGTGTGGATGTATGTGTGTGTGGGGTGTGTGTGTGTGTGTGTGTATGTATGTGCGTTTGTACAAGAAGGCACTTGAGGCCCAAAGCTGACATTGGAAACCATCTGGGATTGTTCTACCTCCATGTTGCTTTGCTCTGGGGTTTCCTAGGTACTGCCTTCCAGGGCAGGAATTGCAGGCCACTGCCATACCCACCCAGCATTTTTATGTGGGATCTTGGGATCCAAACTTAGGCTTTTTGCTTGGGAGGCAAAGGTTTTAATCCATGAGAATTTATCTCCCCAGTTGGACATTGGAATTTTTAAACAAAAAAACGAGAAGGATATATTTTTTTAAAATTCTACTAAAGGACTAGGAATTTGGCTCAATGGGTAAGTTGCTTGCTATGCAAGTGTGAAGATCAGAGTTTGAGTTCCTAGAATCCACAAAAAGCTAGGTTGGAGTGGCAACAGCCTGTAAATCTCAGCATTTGGAAGAAGAGACAGGGAATCTCCAGGGCAAGCTGGCTATCTGGACTAATCAATCAGTAAGTTCTGGATTCAATTGGGGGATTCTGTCTCAATAAAAAAAGTAGAGTGAATGAAGAAGGCACTTGACATTAACTTTGAGTCTCTGCATGTATATATGTGAACTCTCACAAACACCTGCTCACATACATGCTAATTCACATATGCACAAAAATGGAAAAGCATTCCACTAAAAATGGCATGTAATCAGTTTATGTGAGACAAAATATCTCTATCCCAAATGGAACACAGAAAGACAATACTCCTTCAAATGGATCTGCACTTTGTGGCACATGGTGTACTGAAGTTCTATTTAGTGATTGATAGAATAATAGTGAATTTTAAAAAGAGCTTGGCATTTTTTTATTACTATATTTATTTATTTTTTCGCAATCATACAAGCTTAATAGGTAACCCAGTTCTGTCCGTCCCTCCACCCTTCCCCAGTCCCCCTTGCACCCTCCTCCCCTTCCTTTTACTCCCCTCCCTCCTCTTCTCCCAGTGTCCCCCTTTCTCCCCTTCCTAATTCCCTGGAGCATCCTTTTGTATGAATGAAAGCTTGGCATTTTCCAGGAAAAAAAAAAACCCACATATTTAAAGCCCCTTAAAAATACTTGCACTTTAGCAACTATAGCTCAATGGGTAAGACTGATAGAGAAAATTGTTATCGATATCCACATCCAAATCAAGAAAAACAGTACTTGGATCTATATATTTAAAGTTGTCAACTTGAGCCAAAAATTGTTTGAAAACACCTTTTTAAAAAAATCTACCTTTAAGACGCTCTAGTAAGTCAATCTGTCCAGAAGTCATAGCTTCATCTTCAATACTTCCTTGTAGTTGTTTAAGTACTTCCTATGAAAAAACACACAATATATTAACGATAAAATTCTTAAAAATTTCTTGAAAATATGACTCAGTATTTCTAGGCATTTAGGAGTGATGAGGAAAAAGTTATTACAGTTCATTCTGAAAAACTCGTATAAAACACACCCATTATTTTACATAATATATGCTAATGAAAAGGATATCCCTTGTGTCGGTGAGATGACTCAGTGGGTAAAGTACCTGAATGCAAACCTGGAGACCTGAGTTGATATCCAGAGCTCATGTGGTGGAAGGAGAGAAATGACTTCTGAAAGTGTTCTCTGACTCTTACTTTCTCTCCTGCTCTCATAAATAAAATATAAAAAAAGGATATCCCTTAACTCTTAAGGTGGGTTATCGCTATTTTTAATCAATCAACATTCACAGACTTAAGGTGCAAAATGTTTTTTTTTTTTCAAAAAAAGTTATTTATTGCTGAATATTAGAACTTCTACAGTTTCCCCTTCATCATCTGCTGTTTTGTTCTTAGAATTCACCTGAAGCATTAAATTTCTCAACTTCAGGATTAAATCCTCTGAATGATATTCTTCCACAGAGAAGTTCTTCACATAACAGGAAACTCTGCTCTTCTATTATGAGATGCTCTTTCACTTTAAGCTCTAGCAAATCCAAGTACCAGTGCTTGTCACTAATGATCTTCTTTTCTTTCTTTTCTACTTGCTTCTTGGTTTCCAAGTCCATCCCACTTTGCATGAACTTCATGTGCAGGAGATTTTTGGACAGAACAAACCTAGAGACAGCTTGTCTTGTGCTCGGATACCATGCTGGCAGGAGGTTTCTACAAAATGTTTTATGTGCCTAGAATCTGTATCTCTTAAACTTGTATCATCATGAACATATGACAAATGAACGTATTATGACCTACTATTTATATTTAGGAGATATCCACATAACTATCTTTGCTGTTTCTTGTTTTTGATACCACTGTTTTCTTTTTCATACAGTTTCTTGATAAGTTTTTCTGAAAGGACACTGGAAGGCAATTTCTAGCCAGTTTTTCTGTTCTTTTATTTGTGAATATTGTCTTAAAATTCAAAGCAATATAGTTATCATTTTCCACCTTATAACTAAATAAAGATAGTATTTGCCTATAGGAAAAAGGATCCATAAATGCACTATAAAGGTATCTGTGACAAAGCAAGTGAATGCAGGATGGGCAACTTTACTGGTCTACCTTGATACTGTCACTATAAGCATTAAAGCAACATGTGAGAACAATAAACAGCAAGGAATCACAAGTTTTGTTCTTCAAATAGCAGGTAGGCAGGTGTGGAACATGAAGATGCATGCTCAAAGTCTCTCCAGAGCATGACATCCACATAGGGATTCCTTTCAATTAATGTAGAACATCCCCAAAGGTCTATTATGAAATTCAAGTTACTTCACCTCTTCCATAAAATTTGAGAACTATCATTGTAGATTCTAATTCTCTTTCCATTCACTGCTACTACTTGTACTATGCCCTCAATAACCCAATTATTTTATCCATACTCAGATTCCCTGGTCTCATAATTCAACAACTGCCTTTTGTGTGGGTTAATTTCTAATTATACCTCTAATTATACCTTCATATGCAAACTTTGGACACTGCTCCCAATCGGTTATCGACTTCTATTGGTGGCTCTATTACTTAATTAGTATATTCTTGTTTTATTCTTCTGGGTTAAGCTTATTCTTACTGTCATTATTCTGGCAATAACTCCATCTAAACTATTAAGATGATCTCCTAAGTAACCCAACCTTGTACAGAGCTGTCAGATTAATCCCTTTTAGGTACAGCTCTGACAGTTTCCTTTTACAAGATTCTTCTTCGCAGTCTTTTAGCAGGAGTCAGTCCATGAGTTGGAATCCCCCAAAGAACTTGTTAAAATGCAAACCACTGATCAATTATCTGGAGTAGAAGTTAAGCTGCTTTTATTTTTGCTTGTATATGTGCAAGTGCGTGTGTGTGTGTAGGTCAATAGCCAAGGCTAGGTCATCCCTCATCACTTACTACTTTTTCCATTGTAGCAGTGTCTCTGAACTCAGAGCTAACTGATTTGGGTAGTCTAGCTAGCCAGCTTGCTCCAGATGTCCCTTATTTCTGCCTCCCGAGTGCTGAGATTACAGAAAAGTCGTCTCAGCCACTAGCATTTACATGGGAATGGATTCTGGAGATCTATCCCCTGTCCTTACACTAGGAGAGGCATGCACTTTCTTTACCCACCAACCATCCTTTCAGGCCCAGGGATCTCCATTTTGAATAAGTCCTTAGGGAATACTGATGCTGAATACAGAATCATCATGATTTTAGCAGTACTATCTCAATCACAATTTCTTTTTCTGCTTATTTCCCAATTTTAAAACAATATACATTAAAAAATAACTGTTCTTAGTGAAGATACAGATTTTTTTTATATCTTTTATCTTGCATGTGTGTATGTACATGCAGGCTTGCCAAGGTGCACATGTAGAATTCAGAGGACAACTGGTAGGAATGGGTTCTCTCCTTCCAACAATGGGGTGTTATGGATTAAACTCAGTTCCAAAGACCTAGCAGCAAGTGTCTTAATCTGCCAAGCCATCTTGCTGACCCCAAAGTACAAACATTTAAAAATTTAAAAACCAAGATTTTTTATTATTTATTAAAAACCAAGGATTTTTTAATCCTCAGTGTATTATTGATCATAACTAATTTTGAAAACTATTATCCATGGTCTTAAAAATTAAGAATAAAGAAAAATTAAGATAACACTAAAAGAGAAAAAAAAGGTAGGTGAGGTATATAGTGACTTATATCAATAATTCTAGCACTTGGCTGAGAAATGGCTATCAATAAAATCTTGTCTCACAACAAAACAAATGTCTAAAAAAGAGATTTCAGATATGGTAGCTTTTAAAATACATATGTCGTTTTGAAGAAAGGAGCATTTATTTGTAAATTCTGAAAGCTCTGTTTAGAAAACCAAGTTAATGACAGGATAACGAACACTGTTTTTAAAAACATTTTAAGATTTTTTTTTAAGAAATAAGCATTACTCATTAAAAAATAAACCATGCTGGTTTTTATCAACAATACCATTTATCAATAAACAACTGCCATTTTGGAGAGGTGTTTCTTAACCTGCTTGTTTTCTCCATGCATCACAGTTACAGGCTCTTTTCATTGCCATCTATATGTATACTTAGTCACTGAATCTTTAAAATAAATCATGAAATGCACCAATCTGATCTTTTAATTTTTTTGTCCTTATAGTTTTACAATATAGTTTTACAGTTTATAAAGAACTTAAAAAGAGTTCATGTTGTTAAAATGCAGCGAAGATGTATTTCATTAATAATTTGTTACAGATAGTTCTTCCTATATCATCTCTTAGTTTAGATGTCTCATATCTTTACCATATTACTTTGCTGTTAGTTCAGCATTTAAAGTCAATTAATTGAGTTCTAACCCTGAAGTAAAAAAACCTAGGATACAGACACACTGTTTTATGCGTATAGTGCATCTTACTTGAGAGACTGAAGTAGGAGATCACTAAACCTACACTATGCTGCGCAACATAGTTAAGATCTTGATTCAAAGCAAACAGATTAAAAAAAAATCCCTATAATTTTTCTTTTTCACTTTGCATGTATCTGATTTCAGGGTACCTAAATTCCAAATGATCTGTTATTTTATTTTTATTATAAAAAAATTTCACGTATAAGTTTGGAGACTATTGTAACGGATTCTCATGTATCTTCAATAGCATCAATCTCATTTAATTTATACCCATAGCTTCTCAATTTATAGATTTTTAAAACAAATCATATATGTGTGTATATATATATATATATATAAAATTTGATTTTTTTTCCTGTGATACTTGCTAGGCAAATGTTCTACTATAAAGTCTCTGTAGAGCAATTATATTACTTTTGTTTGGCTTATTTGTTTATTGTTGTTTTTATGGTGCTAAAAATTAAACCTTGGGCCTTGTCATATATCCTTTCTTTTACAATAACTTGATAGGCATATTTAAATAGTTATCCTTTCTAAATATAGTTACAAAGCAGTAATTAAACTTTTTAAAAAAGTGGTCCAATCGTATTTCCCTAAATCTGAGGTATAGTCTAGCTATCACTGGATTTTTTTTTTTCTTACAATTTGTGATATACAACCAACAGAAAGGCAATGTTCTCTTTTGCCAGTAGGTGGTACTAGTGCATAAATTTTAGACTTCTCTAGTTTAAATAACTTAGATGAAAGAGACATGCCTTGCCTTTCTTTGTGGAAAGTTGGTTAATGATCAAGAAACACGATTCAGTACTATTTAATGGAGTCCAAAGTCTACAAGTTTTTTTTTTCCTTTGGAAAATAACCACTATATTGCATTAACTTTAACCCAAAGGTAGGATGTACTTAACCATGTGCATAATATTAAAAGATCTTTTACAAAAGAAAAAATAGGCCACGGTTCTTGCTCTTAATACCATAAAGCCTTTTAGGTAAAAGATACATAAATGATTTCATCTAAGACTGCAATTGCTATATCATATGCCTAATCTGCTGAAATACATAGATGGATCTGTAAGGATGCCTGCAGAAAGAAACATGATGAGCAACAAATCATCACTGAATCTGACACATCTGAAGCTTAATGTTCCTGATGAGTATTATACCAGCAGATTAAGATTGACAAGGTATTTCACTGTAGAGACACTGACCTAAAGGTAGGTTAAAGTGTCTCCCCACCAAAATGATTTTTTTAAAACAAATTTGGATTTACTCAAGTAGCTAGACAAAAGCTTAAGGAGATTCCAGAGTTCTGCATTACAAGTCAAATATTATATAGATAAACCTATCAAGTAATTCTCTGAAAAAGTACCACAGTGAGCAAGACAAAAAAGTATTTTTATGCTGGAACTTTAAACTTTTCAAACATGTCATGCATAACACGTGATGTACGCTGAGTTGATAACTGTTAAGATTACAAATAACTTTTAAAAAATCTATTAGGTAATTGACTCCAGGGTTTTTAAGGTCATGATACACAGTTTGTGGTAAGAAAAAAATGTTTGAGAAATTATTTTCTGAGAAGTATTACCACAGAAATTGGTAATTATAGTAGAAATAAGATCATTAGAAAGACAGGAAGAATAGCATAAAAAGCAAAGACTTAATTGTTATGATACTGAATGTAAAGGGTAAAAAGGAACAAGAGTTTTAGTAATGTGCAAAAGCCTAGAGAATAAGAAATCTTGGAATGCATAGAAAAGAACTAGATAGATTAGGAAATAATAAGGAAATAGAAAAATAGAGAGCTGAGAGAAAAAACAGTCAGGAATTAAGATGTTAAAATAACCCAGCAGCAGAAAGGATATTTTCAAAAGGAAGAAAGGTCTTGTTGATGATCACCAATTTTACAAAGCTACTATCTTCAGTGAAAAGAGAAGTGCCCAACTGGAAACTTAATTTTGGTTATTTTCAGAGTAGAATATGTTTCCCCACAGAATAAATGAACACTTTTTAATTTTTCTTGCTATTTAGCAAACCAATTTAGAACTTTGAGGTGCCATGGAAAATCAACCAGATCTGAATGATATCTGTGGTTTTCAAATAAGACAATTTAAGTGTTAACCAAGGGTCATGTGACTCAGATTGGCAAAATCAGAATCAGGAGCAGGTCTTGACTCAGGATTCAGTTCAGGATTCTTCCCACAAGGCACCTGGATTTCTTGATTACTTATCACTGCAATACTTAGAGGTTGACAAAGATCTGAGGCATTTGAAGAGGATGGCTGTATTTAAAATCTGAGGGATACTCTAAAATGAAGCTGTTTTTATGAACTACATATAAAACCTTGATGTTCAACTGGAGAAGTGATGCTGAAAATGGACTATTTTTAAGCTTAAACAATGACAATGAATTACTCAGATGCTAATTTATTTTCTTTATATGCTTCATGAGATAGATTTAGTACATTATTAAGAATGCTAACTTTTGTGAGAAAGTTTACACATTATTTTAATCTTAAAATATACTTCAGAGTAAGTAAAATGTCTTACCTACCCCTGAACAAAAATGGATAAGCTACAATTAAAAGTCACAGTCTTGATACCTTCATATTAGATGCCTCAGTTTCCAGTTTTGTAAGGTGATTGGAATTATCTTCTAGCTCTTGTCGAAGATTTGAGTTCTCCATCTTCAGTGCCTCAACTTGCTTTAACAACTGATCATATGAAGCTGCAGCCATCCTTGGCTACCCTTGTACCTACAAGGTTAAAAAGGATTTTGAAATTCACTACTAAAAAAAATAATGGCTGCTTGTTTAAAAGAAAGGGAAAAAGGAAGCAAAATTCTTGAGACATGTACTAAGAAGAACTGTGTGTATGTGCTGGTTTGGTCTCAAAACAATATCCAAGCAATAGTATCTAAAAGAATGAAAATCTGCCACCTCAGTTGAACAGAGTGTTAAATGAAGACAGAATTTCAATAGAGTTTGACAATATTTTGCCTTTCCACAGGTTGCTACTATTTCTATCATGAAAGATTTTTTCATTATTTTAAAGACATTTTAAGTTTTATATGAAAAACTTAAGAAATGTAATCATAGATAAGAAATTTAAACCAGTAAGCCCATTTTATTATTGGATTTGGGCATAGTTTATAGGATTTTAGAACTAGCATGGATTAATAAGATTATACAGTCTATTCTACCACTTTTATTCAATGAAAAGGTTTATCTTAAACATCATCCATGATATAGTAGTTATGAAGATATAAACTTTCATGAAAATGAGAGCCAGTTACAAAGTGGCCACCACCAAGGGATCAAGAAGACCTCAAGTATTTTTTGATAGAATGACCCATTCTATGGCAAAAGTGGTTTTAGAGCCTACTATATTCAAATAGAGGCCAAAAGATACTTCAAGAAAATGAACGACTTAAGAAGTAAAGACTGTCAAAGTGAAGTGAAGAATCTAGCAGCTAATGTATGCCTGTGGATGAAGAAGGGAGACAAAAAAAAAAAAAAAAAGTTGGATATAAGAGGAACTTGCAATGACCAAATACAGAATTTAAAAGGTATATCAGGATTAACGAAGAGAGATCTGGGAGACCCGAACTCCTTTTTAATTTAATAGAATAAGCTCATCTTGGAATAAACAATTCTGAATTATGAAACACACAAAAAGCATTATATACTTAGAACATACATTTGAAGATTTTGCTGTAAAATGCTTCTATAAAAATTTATCCTAAACAAATTAAAAAATACAAAACAATGCAAGCTGCTTATAACAATACTGGAGTTATACAATTCTAAGACACTAACAGATGATCAAGGAACTTGGGTCCCATCAGTTCAATTAGGCCAAGAATCACTGAGGAACTTGAGATAATTCAATAATGCCTAAGATCTAGGGATAGGGACTACCTACAAAAGTTTTTATGGTTAAAACAATAGGTACTTTAATTTGGAAATCTGTGTTTTAAGTCCATTCTTGGTCAACATTCAGTCTTTGATCCTTTATTTTAATTAACTTCACAATTTAAGTAGGCTTTTATTACCTTCTTTAGCTTTTAGAAATATTGCTAGGATTTAAGTTACAAAATGTAGGGAGTACCCTCTGACAGACACACACACACACACACACACACACAAACACACAAATATAAAATAATTAAAAAAAAAAAAAGAACTAAGGTCTTACAGTTAAAATTTTCCTTCCCTTAAACTAAGGGACAAGAGGACAGGTAAACCAACCTCATGAAGATAGAGGAGATATCTTAAAAATGAAGAAATTAATTTTTCTGTTTTGTATAGATCAGTAACAAGCAAAACTGAAAATACACAGCACACTGAAAATCTACACATAACACAGTGGTTCTCTGACAACTATAATTAAGGCTATAAGCTCTTTATTTCCATACAATTATAGGTAATCTTATACTAAAATATAAACCAAGAAAAAAGTTACAGGGAAAAACATATAGGGGTACTGTCATAGTTAGCACTGGTGTCAACTTGATAGTTGAGGGTTTGAGCTCTGGACACATTTGTAGAGAATTAGTACTTGAGGTAAGCTCAGAACAAACCTGCAGGAGAGTGTCTAGTTGATGGGGAAAGCCCAACCCATGGTGGTGGAATTAGCCCTTGGAGAGAGAAATAAAATACAGAAAGATGGCTTCTTTGCATATATTTGGCCAGACATGATAGTTTGGCAAGTAAGGATTGTCCCTCTCTCAGCTGTTACATGGATATGGTGTGGCCAGTTCCCTCAGCCCTGGTGTTGGGGTGAGTTCTCCTATCAAGCTGGACCAATAATTGTAACTGGACTAGTATATGAAAATAAACCCCTTGTTCCTTTAAGCCATTTCATGGTGATTTTATCAGCAACCATAGAGTCTAACTGCAACTAACGGATTATAACTTTACAGAATCACAAAAAGAACAAGATGTACAAAGTGGACAGAAATAGTGAATTTATTCAGATGAAGATCAGTTTTGGTAAATTATACTTTCTAGTACATGTTTCATTCAAACTTTCATATTTGTTTGAATAGTGATCTGTCAGAGTTTTTACAATCCTCATTCCTCTCTAGATCTTAACCCTTAGAGTTCTGCTTCAGAAACAGGGCTTTCATTTAATTTTATGGAAAACCAAGATGCTTCATGGAGATATATTTTATCTTATGATCCTTTTAAGAAGGTTGTATCCATTTTTCCCTAACTTTAAAACTACTTCATATAAAATGTGTTAAACCATAAATTTACTTTGGAATACCTTTTATGCAATCATAAGAGTTTATACCAAATATATCTTAACTAGAAGTCATTCAACTGAATTTATCTGGGGGTGGGGCTGAATATGTAGTTTGGTGGTACAGTGCATGCTTAGAATGTTAATGAATGTGCATGGCTCCCAACTCAATTTCTAGCACCACAAACAAACAAACTTGTAGGATCACACAATGACTCGGTGTCTTGTGATATGAGGGAGGGGGAAAAATCTCTAACTTTTCTGGGAGCATACAAACATCTTAAATTACATGTATCACTTGACACAGAGATTTACATAAAAAAGCATGATCATGTTGAAGATGTTAAAAAGACATTTTTTACAATTCAATAGTTATCTGTTAAAAACAATAAAAAAGAACACTTTTTGGATTAGGGATATTGATTAGTGATATAATGCATGTTTAACATGCATGAAGCTCTGGGTTCAATTCTTAGCACCAAATAATCTCCAACCATCTAAGTTATTTAACATGATATTTACTAGCCCTAAATACAACATATCTTAAATGGTAACATTAGATCAAGTCCTAAAGTCAGTCTCTTTACTATCTATGGTTTACAGGCTTAGTTAACTCAATTGAATTAATAAATGAAATTAGAAGGCAAACATTAAATGAAATAACTACACGACTGGAATATCAGACAAATATTACAATAATTTTCTAAAATACTGTATTTCTAACAAATATTTCCTTTGTATGTACAAATAGAAGCCAGATAGAAAATGAAATATAAGAAAAAAATCCCATTTACAATAAAAATATATAGTCATAAGCTTATACAAGATAATTCTCAAAGGCAGAAAAGTCAATTTTAAATGAAAGGACACCTGCACAGGAATATTCAGCATCAAAACATGGTATTTTTCCATAACTTATAAACCTTACAACTCCAATAAAAATACTATTGGCTTTTGTTTCTGAAGCCACTTTTTTTTTTAAGCCTAGCAATACAGGAAAATACAAAGCAATGGAAGAGACCCAGCCAAAATCTTATAATGTGTAGGTGGCCACGGTGTACTAATAGGTTCCTTTATTTATTTTACCAGAGTTTCATTCTGTGGCCCAAGGTGGCCTCAAACTTACTATCTAAGCCCAAGCTAACCTCCGACTTGTAGCAATCCTATTTCAGGGTCTTCAGGGACAGAATTACAGACATGTACCACAACACCTGGCTTCCAATGGGTTAGTATTTTTCTTTCTTCTATTTTTGTGTGTGAGTATGTGTATGTGTATATGTGTGTTTGCATATATATGTGCAAGTGTGCAAATCCAAGGATGACATTAGGAGTTATCCTCAATTGAGGTTGGGTATTTGTTCAAATCTACCTTCTTTTTATCAGGCTAGTCTGGCTAGCCAGCTTTCTCTGGGGATTCCCAAACTACACTTTCAAGAGATAGAATTATGGGCAGGCTGCCACATTAATCTGACATTTTATGTAGGATCTAGGGATCTGAACTCTGATCCTTTTGCTTGTGTGGCAAGAGTTTGACCACTGAACCATCTCTCTTAACAACCCCCATGGGGTAAAATTGTTTTGTTAATTTCTAAAGTTGTGCTAAGATGTTAACATTAGGAAAAACTGAATATTGAATAAAGGCTACATGGGAAATATTTCTCTGTAGTATTTTTTCCTAGTCTTCTGTAAATCTAAAGTTTTCTTTAAAATAGATTTTTAAAAAGCAATACTGACATTTGAGGGGGCTGGAGAGGTGGTTCAGGGATTAAGCCTCTGCCTTGCAGACGGAAAGTTCTGAGTTCGGATCCTAGACCCCACGGAAGTGGGGCCGCCTGCGTTTCTGGTAGGGCGGAGCCTGTGAATCCCAGGGCAGAGTAAACAAGGAGGAGGCGGAGGCGGTCCATGGTGGTTCCTGAATTTGCCTGTGGTTCTATACACACACACACACACACACACACACACACACACACACTTGAATAAATAAAAAAAAAGTAATATTGACATTTGAATAGATCAATCAATCACTGGAACACAGTTTTTAAATCCTGAAAATAAAGACAGAAATTTAGTATGTGATAATGACAGCATCTCAAAAACTTGCCAAAAAAAAAAAAAAAGACTTCAAATGAGTAACTGCTGGAACAAAAAAGACATCCATGAGGGATGTGTTCCTCATGATATTTGCTAGAAAGCCACAAAAAGAACAGAGGAGGTTTCTGTGTTGAATCCTAAACCTTGAAAGCATGTTCAACCACTGGTATATTCCTAGTCCCACGAACACAGATTTCAAGCATTTTACAAACACTTACTGCATTATGAAAGGGTTATAAATGTTCAATTTAAAGGCATTTAAATGGCATACACTCTCTTCCAAGGAGAGTGTTATGTTGTTGTGGAAGATTATTTTAATTAATTGTTAATTTGATGAAAGGTTCATGGAGGGTCAATGTAGTTCTCTGATGTGAGGATGTCTGTTTATTAATTTAGAACAGATTTCAATTCTGAAACTAACTTGAATAGTAAAGTTTCTATTCAGTACAGCAGCATTACCACACTAGCATCAGAAATACTTGAAGATTGGGGTTGCAAATGTAGATGTGTGGCCCAGCCTTGGAGTCAATTCCTAGTAATTAAAAAATTAAAAAGGCATAAACAAAAAATATGGATCACTACAGTCTTATATGGCATCCATCCTATTCTGCTAAAGATAAAAGATTTATTGCATAGATAAGAAATGTCACCAACAGAACACACACAGAGTCACTGCTTCTAGAAAGAAGGTATGAGGCATGCTGAAAGGAGGCCTTCCTTTTCCTGTTTTGTCCTTTTACAGAGCCTGAAGAGCAAAATAAAAAGTTCATTTTAAAAATATTCAGTGAGGGGCTGGGGCTGTAGCTAAATTATCAGTGTATATGCACAAAGTCCTCTGCTATGATATACAATGAGGAGTGATGGCACATGCCTGTGAGCTGCAGCATTAGAAAGGTAGAGGCAGGAAGACCAGTCCTAGTCATCCTTAACCACAGCAAGTATAAGGTCAGCCAAGACAGTATGAATTTCTACCTTAAAAACAAAATAAACCAAAGACTATTAATGTGATGACAGAGACAAAAGATTCTAGGCCAGAGAAACTGGTTCAGAAAGAAATGGAAGGGGGGAATTTTAATAGTTCTACAAAGCTAAAAAACAAAAACTCTGAAGCAGTGGTTAAATAATCTTACTTTCTTCTCAGAATCCCTAAACATGTAAGTATCTCAATGGTTCTACATCTTTCACCAAATTTTAAGGAATAAATCATTCGACCTTAAACTCTTTCAAGAACAGAAAAACAGTAACATTCAATACATTATACAGAATCAATATATTATAATAAAAATAGCAAAGATTGAGTGGATAGAAATAATATAGGTTATTCATGCAAAAAATGTTATTCATGAACACTGATTCAAAAGTCCTAAATCAAACATCAGAAAATAGTAAAGAAGGTACATAAGAACCAAACTTTTTTTTAATCTAGGAATGTAAATATATTAAAATGATTCACTGCAATAAAAAATATTAATGTAAAAACCCACGTGATTTTATTAAAATAGTCAAAGAGAACATGCCTAATAAAAGTCAATATTTAGTCATGATTAACAACTTTTAAAGGGGCTGGGGAGATGGCCAGCATGGGGAACGAATTTGGATCCCTTGTACCCACATAAAAGCCAGAGTGGTGGTATAACTATAGTACAGTACTAGGGTGTAGAGAAGGAGGAACCTTAGGGCAAGTTGGCTAGAGTAGCTGAATTGTCAAGCTTTGGATTAAAGTGAGAGACCCTGCCTCAATATATAAAGTGGACAGCACAAAAACAATCCTGAGTAACAAAAACACAGCTGGAGGTATTACCATACCAAACCTAAGTCTATACTACAAATCCATAGTTATAAAGACAGCCTGGTACTGGCTCCAAAATAGACACACAGATCAATGGATAAGGATTGAAGACCCAGATATAAGCCCACAGAGTTACAGCCATTTGGTCTTTGACAAAGGGGCCCAAAGAATCCAATGGAAAAAGAACAGCATCTTCAACAAATGGTGCTGGCAAAACTGGATCTCCACATGCAGAAGATTAAAGCTGGACCCGTACTTGTCACCATGTACAAGACTTAATTCCAAATGGATCAAGGACCTTGATATCAGGCCAGAGACTTTAAAAACCATAGTTGAAAGGATAGGGAACTCCCTCGAGCTGATTGGGCTAGGCCAACACTTCCTAAACAGACATCCAATGGCACAATCACTGCTACCAACTCTCAACAGTTGGGATCTTGTGAAATTAAAGAGCTTCTGTTCAGATAAAGAGATTGTCACACGAGCTCAAAGGCAACCCACAGAATGGGAGAAAATCTTCACTAACCACATATCTGACAGAGCTCTACTGTCCAGAGTGCACAAAGAACTTAGAAAATTAAACTCCAAGGAAAACACTGGCCCAATTAAAAAATGGGCCTGGAACTTCAAAGAAACTTTACCAGGGATGAAATTAAAATGTCTAACAATTATCTTAAAAAATGCTCCACTTCCTTCGCCATCAGGGAAATGCAAATCAAAACTTCCCTGAGATATCATCTCACCCCGGTCAGGATGGCAAAAATCCACAATACAAACAACGACAAATGCTGGAGAGGATGTGGAGAGAGGGGAACTCTCCTACATTGTTGGTGGGAATGCAGGCTCATACAGCCACTCTGGCGAGCCGTCTGGAGATTCTTAAAGAAATTAAAGATTGAAATGCCATATGACCCTGCTATCCCACTTTTGGGAATAACCCCCCATGCAGCAGAGGTTCGCCTCGATAGCACAAGCTCGACCATGTTCATAGCAGCACTGTTTACAATAGCAAAGTCATGGAATCAACCTAAATGTCCAACAGTTGACTGTGGTACATCTATACAATGGAGTACTACTCAGCCATCAAAAATGATGAATTACTGGAATTTGCTGGGAAATGGATGTCATTAGAAAGAATTATATTAAGTGAAGTATCCCAACCCAGAAAATTAAGCGCCGTATGTACTCCCTAATAGGTGGCTCCTAGTACCAAACTCACCCAGCCCACATTGAGACACTCAAAAGTAAACCTATGTAACACAGTAACTGCAAGGATTATGAACAAGAGAGATGGGTTAGGAGGGCCACACCAGAAACAAGGAGAGAGGAGACCATGTTACAGCAGAGAAAATAGGCCTCCATCAAGGTCTGCAAGTAAGTAATGAGAAAGCTGGTTAAGTTCACAGACGTTCTTTCCTGATCTCACCAGAAGGGGAGGGCATATAGTCTAGCAGATAAAAAGTAATCATTTTGCAAATGGGTGATGGACCCCTCCCTCAGTGAGGTTTCCTACTCTTATTACATCTACCCTTGAATGTGCTATTACAACAAGACTCCAGTTTAACAGCTTTTTGTCTCTGGCCAGGGGGTGACATACAGTGCCCAGCAGAATGGAGTGAAGGGAATTGCAGGAGCAGCAAAACTGCAAAAGAAAATCAACAAACCACAATCCAGAACTTCAGAGACTATATCAATCACATAGAACTAGGACAGCCTAATCTCTCCCCATCCTGGAGCTCAGGGACATTTGCGGAAGAGGGGGCGGTAAGACTGTAAGAGCAAAAGGATGGGAGGAGCAACGATTTGCAAGATTCTCAACAATAGTTGGGGCCAAAGCAATCGTAATGGGACTTTGCATGCCCTGCGCAATGTCCAGCGCACTGTTGCCCTCATAAAGTCTAGCATCTGTTAAGGGCACCGAGACCCCTGGAGGCAAGGGATTGACAGCCATAGTAGTGATCTTATGCTTAAGGGGAACAAGAGAAAGGGCTTATGGAAATGCCACTGGGTCCTTATATGTCATCGGAGAGGAGGACCCAGTGGAGAGTTAGGCGTACACAATAAAGGACTCTCTGGGAATTGGGGGGGAGGCACTGGGGGAAGGGGAGGGGGAGTAGGGGGGAGGGAGGGAACTGGTAAAAAATTTTAAAATGTACAATTAAATTTTTAATAATAAAAATAAATAAATAAATAAATAAATAAATAAATAAATAATGTATATATTAAAAAAAAATAAAGTGGACAGCAACTGAAGAACCCGGTGTCAACCTCTGGCTTCCAAATGCGTGTGCATCCATGTATACACGTGCACCCGTGTATATATGTGATCACACATATGCAAACATGCACCTGTACACTGTGCACATAAAAATATAAAAAAATTTTTTGAACAAACTAGAAATAGAAAGGAAACTGTCAAATTCTAAATAATAAACTTTTCATTTTGTTTTGCAATGCTGAGGTTGAACTCAGGGCATCATACATACTAGAGAAGAACTTTACCACTGAGTCACACCTCCAACTCCTATATAACTTTTTGCTTGATTGCTTATTTGCTTTGAGACAGACTATCATTCTATAGTCCAGGCTAGCTGGAAACTCACAGCAATCCTTCTCTATTGCTAAGATTTCAGTGTGTGCTACAATGTCTGTCATCCCTAATATGAAACGCTGGAACTGGAGAGAAAGCTCATATGATATGGTGTTTACTGTGTAAGCATGAGGTCTTAAGTTTTAATCCCCAAAACCAAAGTAAAACAAAGGCAATTATACTTGCAATTCTAGTTTAGGAGAGGCTAAGATAAGCAGATTAGTGGAGTTTGTTGGCTGATCAACTAATTTAGCCTTATTAACTAAGCCCCAAACCATCGAGTCACCCTGTCTCAAAAAAAAAAAGGGTAGAAAAACCCTGGAAGAGTAATGGCATTTGAAGCTGACCTCTGGCCTGCACATACGTGCAAGCAATGCCCACACATAAATTGATATTATCAATGGTACTCTCTTTAAAATAGAAATCAGGGGATTGAAGAGATGGCTTAGTGGTTAAAGCCTTTGCCTTGAAAGAAAAAGAACCTAAAGTTAGATTCTTAGATCCCACAAAAAATGCCAGGTTGTTATGACAGCCCGCCTGTAATTTAGTCCTGGAAGTTGGAACCTGAGAATTCCCAGAGCAAGCTGGCTAGCCAGACTAATTTTAATGGCGTACTCAGGGGTTTAAGTATTGACACCCAGGTTCACAACATTAAGAAAGAGAATGATTCCCGATATCACTCTTTTGCCTCCACAGCTACATACACTCAAATACACTTGTGTACACGTGTACCCCACCACATGCAAACACAAACACATATGTGTACACACTCCATACACATATACATGAAAGAAAAAAAATAAAATAGAAATCATATGTCTACAATTGCCACTTTTACTCATTATAGCCCTAAGAGGTCCTAATAAGCACTGTAAATCTTAAAAATGGAAATAATAATGTTTGGAAAAGGAAGAAACAAAACAGAGATGCCTAAAGAAACAGAAAAATTGAGCCAACTTGTTAGGTTCCAAATAAATATAGTAATTTAATAAAGATTTTAATTTCAAGAATACACTTTTTCTTCTTTGCAACCTATGCAAGACCGCACACTTGCTACATTCTTTTTACTCCTTCCTTTCTTTACATATGATAAATGGCTACATATGTTGCCTAGACCCATTCAAGCCTGCCTATACCAAATGTGGGCAAGTTTTAAGATGGCCATCAAAATTACCAGTAGCAGGGGATCACAAATATTTTCTGTGGGCGATAAATAACAAATACTGTAAATCTTTGTGGGCCACAGGTGATTTTCTGCTTCTTGCCTTTGTGGCTAAAGCAAAAAGTAGCTCCAGTAAATACATAAGGACAGGCACAACTCTCTTCAAATAAAATCAGCAACTTGCTTCAAATAAAATCAGCAACTTGTCAAAACCTGGACACGAATCTGGCCATCCAAGGGTGGCCTAAATAACTTCAAAGGCCACTGAGAAAATTTCTGAAATTAGTATTCTAAATAAAGGGTAACCTATTGTATTGAAAAGAAAACTAGGAAGATTAAAAGTCTTGATTTTTTTTTCTTCAACAGCCACTTAATTTTCAGATCTTCCAGAAATTCCTTACAATTTCAATTTGGCTGTTTCTTAATTTTGGCACTTGTAAGCTCCCATTTTCAAAAATTTTTTTCTTTAATTATTATCAGTGTAATGGTGTCTTAGGAGACAGCAGATTGAAAAGACTAGTTAAATTAAAGCATCAGTGAGTGAGATTTATTTCAGGGATGGAGGACAGGCCAACATTACAAAAACTTATGGACTGTATCAACAATTCTGAAAAGAAAAAACATGATTATACTAAAAAACAATATAAAGCATAACATCAGGCACTCTTTAAAAACTTTCAAATCAAAGGAAAATGCTTAAAAGTGAGTGGTTAATTTATTAGCTTGAGTTGGAAATTGTATTTTCATTAATTTCATATCAACTCATGCAGAAATGTTATTTTTATATGAGTATAGTGGTCTAATGATACTGTCTTTCATATGGTAAACCAGTTTCACAATATAAAACTATTCTTTTCCACTGATCATAAATGCAAACTTAAAACTGATGTTTTATTATATTTATATTAATTTGAGATTTACATTTCTCCAATACTAAATCTTACCATGTATTGAACGCTTAATAGGTCAAGTCTTTGAATGAACTTTAAAAAACTATTTATTCATTCATTTATTTTTGCATGTGTTTTGTGTGTGTATGTATGTGTGTGTGTGTGAATATTAAAGGACACTGTGTGTGTGTTATGTCTCTGTGGAGGACCAAAGGTGACTTCGGGAATCATCCTGGATTGCTTCTATCTCTTTTTTTTTTTTTTTTTGGCTTCTCTCTGGGATTTCCTAGGTTATGCCTATCAGGGCCAGAAGTGAGGGCCACCGCTGTTTTTGCCTGGCATTTTTTACATGGCACCTGGGATCTAAACTCAGAACTTTCTATGTTTGAGGCAGTTTTAATTCCTAAGGCATCTCTCTAGACTTCAATAAATTTTTCTAATCTTCCCTCTTCAAGAAAGGACCTATGTATGTCTTTCATTCCCCAATTGAAATTACTGTGAATAAAACAGTACCACCCCACACCAAATCTTGCTAGTACAGCATACAGATAAATACTACTGATTTTATGGAACAAATACATCTCCTTTATACAGTCAACTTTTTCAAATTATCAATACTATGAATTCTAACAGCTTCTCTGGTAGACTTATTGGGTATCCAACTGTATAATATATTATTAAAGGTATGTTGCCTCTTTCCCCCAATATTTATATCTTATTTTTTTATTTTATTATTAGCTTCAAACTATGAAATGGTATCTTATTCATAATTTTACTAGGAATAGCTTAATAGTTTACCATTCAGAGTTCTTACTCTTAGACTTCATAGTAAGTATCTTGGCATGTTTAGGGATTTTCTTCCACATACAAACCTCACTGGAGTGATTGTTGAGTATTTTCTACAGCACTCTTCATTATAATCACATTTTCCTTTCTGAATTTACTGATGAAGTTGATTTTAAGTTTTTCTAACATTGGTTATCCTCCATCCCTGAAGTAAGTTCCATTTGCTCATGCTTCAGTCTTTTGAATTTTCAATATGTCACTACTTTTTTTTTAGAAACTGGCATATAAATTTTAAATTTTATAGTATTTTTAGAAGAAAGTCTGTTTATCTTAATAGATCAACAGTACATTCTCCATTTTTTCCAGCTTTCTAAGGTACTAACAGTGATGCATACATCCTCTTTTTAAAATTCTTTATTTGAACATACCCTTCGTTCTTTTCTTTTCTTTGTTTTTTTTTTAAATTTATTATTATTATTTATTCAATTGTGCGCGTGTATGTGTGTGTGTGTGCGTGTATGTGTGTATGTCTGTGTAGAACCACGGACGAATTTGGGAACCACCATGGACCGCCTCCTCCTTGTTTACTCTGCCCGGGGATTCACAGGCTCCGCCCTACCAGGACCAGAAACGCAGGCCGCCCCCGCTTCCGCCCGGCGTCTATACGTGGGGTCTAGGATCCGAACTCAGGACCTTCCGCCTTCAAGGCAGAGGCTTAACCCCTGAGACACCTCTCCAGCCCCTCTTTTCTTTGTTTATCTTTTGCTTTTAACTTCTAGAGTTTCATCAATTTTATTGATTCTTAGCAAAAATCAATTTTAGTGCTATTCTTTCTACTACTTTTTAGCTTTGTCAACGTCTGCATTTTTTATTAATCATAACCTCGTGTTTTCCATTGGTTTATGTTTTCTGTTATTTAAAATGAATATTTATTTACTTTTATTAATATATTCATTAATTAGTTTCCTTAATAATATAATTGGGCTGGAGAGATGTCTCAGTGGTTAAAGTCTTTATCTTGAAAGTAAAGGAACCTGAGTTCAGATCCCTAGATTCTACATTAAAAAATGCCTATCTACTTATCTACTGTGTATCTATCTGTGTGTGTGTGTGTGTGTGTGTGTGTGTGTGTGTGTGTGTGTGTGTAACAGAGGGCACTGTGTGTTCCTGTGGAGGACCAAAAGGTGACTTTGAGAATCATTCTGGATTGCTTCTACCTCCTTTTTGCTTCACTCTGACTGACATTTTTACATGGGACCTGGGATCTCAATAGACCTTTTGCTTGTGAGGCACAGTCTTAACCTGTCTCTAGTCTTCAGTTATCTTTTTCTTGTGAACAATATGCTACTTATTAGATTGATAGTAGTCTGTTGAAATTATTTGGACTAAAAAAATTTTTAAGGTGTACCTGGTAATCAAGGCATGACTAATTTTTATAAATATTCACTTGAATATTTTTAAAAGCATACAAAATTTCTCAATATTCAACACCTTGTTTATTGACTATGGCACTATTATTTAGGTCCTCTACATAGAAGCAGGCACCTATAAATATGGCACTTTTTTGGAGACAGGGTCTGTGCATAAGTAAACAAGTATGGTCCTGCTGTATTACAGTAGTCCCTAAATCCAATTACTGGTACCTGTAGAAGCCCATGTGAATACATGATCAGAAAGACATTGAAAGCAGGGAAAGAAGTGATACACCTGCAAACCAATGTATGTCAACAATCACTAAAAACTAGGAGAGAATCAACAGATGGCTTCATTGACTCTCCTGAAGGAACTAACATGAGCGAACTCTTTATGAGGCACCACTCACTGGTCAATGAGAACTGGTTTAGTATGAAGTTCTTTCCACTGGGAGAACAAGAAGCTTAGTCCTCAGTAAGTCCTGGAAGATCACACATCGTAGTTGTCCCATAACTTGAGAACTTATGCCTATAAGCACTGTCCTTCTTTCCCAGCTTCACTCTTGCCAGAATTACACTTACATTCCTTGGATCAACTTTCAGTATAAAGTATATACATAAGGTCCTCTCTCAATTCTGTTTTCAAGACAACACGCATTACTTAAGAGTTCAAGGACAAATATGGGTCCAAAAGTGCTGACATGGTTCTACAGGAGTCATACCCTGTTGAAAAACTGAAGAGAGTATATAGAGTATAAGTAATTTCATTTCATTTTGATTATTTACTGGTTTGTTCATAACAGTTCATAACAGGATGTTGCTATAGAACTTCTTACCTCAGCCTCCATAGTTTTAGAATTACAGGTGTGTACTAGCACATTGAACTTTCAAATGCAATTATAAAAGACAACACTTGAGAGATAACATGATTGACATCAACACAAAAGCGAAAGGATTGGTGGCAGGAACACCAAGATCAAGGCTCAGAGTTGAAAAACAATGACACACAGCAGGGTAACACATGGTTTAAACAAGCTATTAAAACAACATGGAAGAATCAGTGAAAACACAGACAAAGGTATAAATATTAATAGGTGTTTGCAACATTGTACTTAGCTGACCAGACAGTGTACGAAGGTTGGGGTTTAAATAGCATACCCAAAAACAATGCTATAAAAGTCTAAAAGTCCCAAAAGGGAAATTTCACAGGACATATTGCTTTAACATTTCTGTTTCCACTAAACTATTCCACAAGTATTGACATAAGTTTAGGAGATAATAAAACCAATAATCTTAAAATGTGTAGAAAATATACTTTAATTTTTTTAAATAAAGTTATTCATTATCTTAGTTAACTGTTGTATACTTTAAGCAAATCTTGTGAAGACTTGAACTTAACCTCTAAAAAAGTAACACTCACTTCAAAAGGTAGAATTTTCAAAAATAATGCTTCCAAATGTTTCAGCATAAATAGAAAAAACTGTGTTTATATATCTATGGTAAACAGAATAACATCTCTAGAAAGATATCTACAGTCTCACATCCCAAATCCATGAATGCCTTTCCTTACTTTACTAAAGGTTTTGCATATGTGATTAGTGAGGCTCTCGAAATATATTTTCCTAGATTATGTGGGTAGATCTGCTGTAACCATAAGAATTCTTAAAAGGAGTCCAAAGAGCCAATCAGAAAAGAGTATGTGACAATCGAAGTAGAGTGTTAGATTCAGAAAGAGACTTAGCATCCTGCTGACAGAAGATGATGAATGGGATCATGAGCCAAGAAATGAAACTGACTAGAAACTAGAAGGTGGAGGAGGAAGGAAGGAGAGAGGGAGAGGGAAGGAAAGGAGGGAAGGAAGGGAAGGAAGGAAAGGCGGGAGTGAGGGAGTGAGGAAGGAAGGAAGGAAGGAAGGAAGGAAGGAAGGAAGGAGGGAGGGAGGGAAGGAAGGAAGGAAGGAAGGAAGGAAGGAAGGAAGGAAGGAAGGAAGGAAGGAAGGAAGGAAGGAAGCAGAAAGTCTTCCCTAGTTTATTGTTACTGGTATCTTTAAAGCCCAGGAAAAACCATTTTGAACTTCTGAACTCCAAGAAAGCATGACAGTAAATCTGCTGTTTTAAACTACTGGAGATGTAGCTTGGTTGGTAGAGTACTTGCCTGGCATGCACAAAAAAGCCCTAGGTCTTATCCTGAGAACCACATAAAACTTGACCTGGGTGCCTGAAGACATGGCTCAGGGGTTAAGATTGCCTTGAGAGCAGAAGAACCTAAATTCAGATCCCAGATTCCATGCAAAAATGCCAGGCAGAAATGGTGGCAGCTTGTACTAGTCCTAGAAATCCCAGAGCAAAGCAAACAAGTCATCCTTGGGCCTCCACAAACCCTTTGATATACACATGCATACCAACAAAACAAAACAAACACCTTGGTTGAAGGTGCATGTTTACAATCCCAGCATATGAAAGGTGGTAGTAGGAGGATTGAAATAGTTCAGGGACTCCAAATAAAGACAATAGAGAAGAATAGTGTGCAAATTCTTTTTGAACTACTCTCTCTTACTGGATTCATTGTCAAAAAGTCAGTTGCCATGTCATAAAGACAGATGTGCACAGAGAGGCCCGTAAATCAAGGATCTAAGGCCTTCTGCTAAAGGTCAGTAGAAGCAGACTATATGAGTGAGCTATCTTAGCTATCTTATTCAAACCTTTCAGACCTATCTATCTTGACCTCAATTTCCTGAGAGATCTGAGATAGATCATTCAAGTAAGACACTTCTGAATTCAGGCTTCAAAAGAACTCTGAAATAATAAATGATTATTTAAATCACAGTTTTGGTGTGACGTATAACTAACACTATTAAAGGAAGAGTCATGACAGGACTCCATTGCAGTGTTTGTGGTAAGAATCTGGGAAAACACTAGGACCTTCTCTACTTCCAGCAGTGAAGATTGAGGAATGAGACTATGACTAATAATGGAATTATCAGTAATAAATACTATGGGGCGCTATATAGTAATGTTACCACCACAAACTCAATGGGCATAAAATAGATGGAAAGATTTATTTAAAAAAATAGCATTGTACTAAAAAATACTAAAGAATTAGATGAATTAAAAATAATGTTTTTCCATATTTTAAGTGGTGGTATAGACAGGCTTTCATTCAAAAAAACTTAAGGTGAGATCAAAATTAGATCATTTAAAGACACAAAAGTGTGGAAGATTGGTTAAATTATAAAACAAGAGAAAAATGGCAAACTAAAAATCTACAATATAATTCATGCAAATAAAAACTAAGTAGCTTTAATTTAGTATATAAAGCATATATATTCAATGTTTGAATTCCTTAATATCTAAATTCTAGCTGTATCAATTAATAAATTATTTCAAGGCCATTAAAACTGTAAAAAATTTTATATTAAGAGGAATAAAAAGGGGCTGGAGAGGTGGCTCAGGGGTTAAGCCTCTGCCTTGCAGGTGGAAGGTCCGAAGTTCAGATCCTAGACCCCATGTATAGACGCCAGGCAGAAGCGGGGTCGGCCTGGGTTTCTGGTCCTGGTAGGGCAGAGCCTGTGAATCCCGAGCCAGAGTAAACAAGGAGGTGGAGGTGTCCATGGTGGTTCCCGAATTCGCCCGTGGTTCTACACATACATGCACACACATACATACACACATGCACAATTGAATAAATAATAAAAAAAATTAAAAAGAGGAATAAAAAGCTTTAACTTTCTTATTTCATTTGGAAAAATACTAAAATATGAACATTTGTATATTACATCTTAGTACTTATGAATATTTCTATATTACAAGATCATTAAGACAATCTTTAAAAATGTCTATGAATGAATATCATTATGAAAATTGCTGCATCTCCATTGCTTAGCTACAACTACTTTATAAAGCACTCTGGTTTCTTGTTCACATGAATGATGTTTCAGTGACATGCTGCTTTTCCAATCCCCTCAGCTATAAATCATTTTGTAAACTATATGCTAAGTTATTAGGTAATGATTTTACAGAATTGAAACAGAACTCAGGTCTTTATATCCTTTTTACACTAGATGACCTTGGATAAAGTCACACCACCTTTGAATAAGAGGACTCTAAAGCATGAGTTAAAAAAAAAGAAAAAATTCATGTAAAATATGAATTTATAAACTCAAGAACTACACTGAGACTTAAAAGGCTGAATAATATTAGTTATTACATTTAATTTGGCATTTCAATGTGACATTTTTAATGCTAGATATAGCTTCAATCAAATTTAAAAGATATCCTATAAGTCTTTAATCCACAATCACATAATTTTTAAAGCATTACAAAAGTAAAGAATAAGGTAGGTATATTGACATATGTCTATAATCCCAGCACAACGAAGGCTGATGCAGGAGGATCTCAGGAATTTACAAGGAGAGTTCAGGTGAGATCCTGTCTCAAAAAAAAGAAAAAGAAAAAGAAAAAGAAAAAGAAACAACAAAACAAAACAATAAAATTGTCCTAAATAAATTAAAAATTTGTGTAATATTTCCTCATGTCCTGAAAAAAACTATGAGTTCTCCTATGACAATCACATAAACACTGCTTAAAGGATATGGTCACTGATCTCTGAGGATTTTATAGTCTAGTTCAGGCGGTGACGTATGGTGGGTCTGCAAACATAAATATATGTAAGACTAGGGCATTTAAAACTGTACTACTATTTGAAGACAAATGTTTTCAGACAAGGCAAAATTAGTGCATATTCGCTACACAGAAATATATCTAAAAGCAAAGTCATACTTTGAAATATTTGTTTGTACACTTTAACTGTATTAAAAGTGACAAAAGATAGAAAATTACTTATATAGATTTTATGTATCAAGTCTACACAATTGATTGCCATAATTCTTCATAAAGTAATTTACATTATAAAGTGATTTGCTTTTGAATGACCTAGTTAATTTAACAAAGGAAAAGACCCAGTTTCATATATATTAACATTTCCTATAGGATCAAAGAGTTTGAGAATATCTTTTGTTATATTGAGGTGTTATGATACATTTCACAGTAAGAACATTCATAGTCTGATATTTTTCCTACTTTAAAAAAGCAACATTATATATATTTTTTTCTTCTACTCGGTGCAATTATAAACTGTGGCTTCTTTTAAAATGTACTGCTGCTACCTCTACCATTTGCCGTAAGCGTCCTTAACCCTCTGCATTCCCCATTTCTAACACAGAGTTAAGCACTGCTGCAGTCATCTGCAAAAAGCCACTACCATTGCATTTTGTAACTAACAAAGACACTGCTAGCTTTTCGCCATCCTATTCTCCAGGAGTTTGCTTAGAGGTGGTACAAAAGCAGGCATATTAGTGACCAATGCTTCACCAGTCAACGACCACTCAGGCTCTGCGGTACCTGATTTCTCTTTCCTTCTGCCCTCTCTAGTCCTTTCTGCTCCAACCCACATCAGACATCAGCAGTAGCTTTGTATGCTCTCTCTTGGCTACTACTGCTTGTGTCCTTGTGGGCAGGGAGGAAAATCAGCCTTTCAACGGACTAGAGCTTTTGCTCTTCGCCATGAATATGCTCCATTCTTTGTTGTCCTCTACCCGTTTCCTTAGATACTGTTATTCCATTCCACTGTCAACAGGCATTTGAAAAACAAAACCCCTTCCAGCTTCTTTCTCCTCAGTCTCCCCTGAACACTTCTACCCTCCCCCTTTCTTCCTCTTCTGTCAAAAACCAGGATCTGAAGCACAGGAAATCCATCTCCCCTGCTGCAGTGGGGGGTGGGGGAGAGGGACGACGCCCCTGCCTCTTTGGCTTGGCATGTGGCAATGGACTCTGTGCCAAGGAAAGGCCACAGGTTTAAGGCAGTCCGTGGGAAAATCACCTCCTCCTCCCCTCCCCCCCTGCAGCAAGCCTGGCCATTGCTGCTCCAGCACCTACCCCATTTCCGAGCCCGGCAGCACCTCCATTCTGTCTCCAGTGACACCCGGGCAGGCTGCGCCAATACAGCCACATGTCGGTCACGTGTGCCTACGCCCAGCCAATCAGCAAGCTCCGGGGCGGAATGGGGAGCGCCCTGGTCCGCATCCAGGGGATTACACAGCTGCTGCACGCTTGCAGCTTCATGCTCGATCGGCTTCCGGATGCACTCCACAGCAGGGCACAGAATCGTCTGCACAGCCTAGCCTGCACAGAGCCGCGCCCCAGATGCCCCTATCCCACCATCCCTAAATCCTGGAGATCAGGGCAGTCAAAGGAGGTCCTAGCAGAGACCAGGCTGGGATACAGGAGCCTGGAATGCTGCGGAGAGGGGGCTAATACTTTACATCTCATTCGCTGTGACCTACATGCTTCAGCAAGCAGACACAATTCTACCAAATGTGTTGCAATGGATAATTTGGCACTACAAATAAATGACTCGTTCGGTAAATCATTCGAAAACTGTCTGAATTCTAAGACCGTTAAGAGAAAAGCCATGATGGCAGAACAGCAGAATGATATAATTGAGCTGTGAAGGTAGTCTCAGCCAGGACTGGAGCAGTTTGCTCCTCCCCAACTAGGCATTCTCTAAGCACTTCAGTTTTCTCTCATAAAATGAAAACTTAAGTACAGAACAGATGGATTAATATATAAAGAGCTGTACTTACAGTGCTCCCTGGCACACATTATAGAAAGTGCTGTTAATTACTACTAACCTGAAGCTTAAATATACTGTTTTAATGCATATTCTACATTGCATTTAAATCTAACCAAATGAAGCTTAAATCACTAATTTTACGAGTTAAAGATATAAGAAGACCCACACTGCCAAGAATAAGGGAAGGGCAGAATTTCCATTGCCTACTAATTTTCTTTTTCCACACAGGAGGATCTCATGGATTCCCAGGCTGGTTCCAACTTACTAATAAGGATGACCTTGATGTCTGCTATTCCTGTCTACCCTCACACTGGTCCTGCTGACACTGGTACCCAGGGCTCTGCATGTACTAGAAAAACACTTGATACATTTAAATTTAAATATCCAGCTCCTATCAATTTAAATTTTAAAAATACTAAATGCTAGATTGTGTGCGTGCATGTGTATACAAAAGGGCATTTGAGTGTGTGTGCCTGAGGAGGTCCAAGGGTGGCACTGGGAATCATCCTGGATTGCCTCTTTCGTCTTATTGCTTTGCTCTGGTGATTCCCAAGCACTGCCTCCCAAGGATGGAATTATAAACCAGCATCATATTCACTGCTTTTTTTTTTTTAATGTGGGAGATCTGGGGATCTGAACTCAGGTCTTTTTGTTTGTGAGATAAAAGCTTTAACTACTGAACCATTTCTCTAGCCCCTTACATTTTTGAAATGTATTTACCATTTTTTTTGTAATTTTTAAAACTTTGACAGAAAACTATTAAATCAGCGCTATTTGAGGCAATTCTATTTTACTGAAAATTACATATATTAGAAAAATGACATACAACATAACAGGATTATCTTTCTGAACGTAAGATTTGGAGTAATTTCTGCTGTTCCATAGTACTTTGGATTTTATTAGTCTCTGTGTTATGTCTAATATGCTCTATATATTTAATGAATTAAGAAAACTATATACTGAACATATATTTCTGTAATTAGAATTGTATCATAAAAGTTTAAACAAACCAAGAAAAATTTCCCCTCATATCTAAACAAAGGAAATATGAATCAATTAAACTCTACCCTAAATAACTTTTATGAAACAATCTGGTTTTATAAAAGGCTTTTAAGTTCCTATTACTGGAAGTGCATGATTCAGTGGGATGTGTTATAGAGTCATCATTTGTGACAAATTCAGAATTTCTCATATGGCCTTTAACTTCCAGAAAGGAAAATATCTTTCATAATAAAAATGCATTTTGAAAGCTCCCCCAATAACTTAATAACCAATGAAACAAGCTTTCTTCTTTTGACTCACATTGAGCCAACAATTTTAGTCATTATTTATAATATCAGTTTGTAACCAAAATTTGTCTCAAATTTTAGTACATGTACTATAGAAATGAGTCAGCTTTTTTAATAAAAAGCTATTTGTTCATTAACTTATGCTTCAATTTTGCAATACTGACAACTGAATTATACAATGAAATATTTTTGAACCAATTTCCTTAGCACTAAATTTTATTTAGAAACATTTCACTATTTTATTTTTAAAATTAACACTTATTCAAATTGCAATATGGAAACCAATTTTACACTTAGGCTGCCTTAAGACTGATTTCAAGTACCTGTTCATTTTGACTAGCTTTTTGTTTTCAGTAAATGACTTCATCTATAAATATTATAAATGGGAATGCAGAATTCATCTTTGCAAGTTTGGAAGCTTAAAGAAATTAATGACCAAAGAAGATTAATAGGCCTCTTAATGTGTTAAACCTTATGTTCTGCTTTTACATATGCATAAAGTCTATTTTATAACTCATGGTTTAAAGAACTGACATGAATAATATTAGCAATAAAATTAGCTAGTGTGAAGAGTTAGTACTTTTTCAATCACTTTAGTTAACATTTACTTTAATTGATAAACCCAACTCTTTTCTTTACTGAAGACTTCAGACAAAGATTCAATTTGAGTCTATAAAGAAATAAAAAGTTTTCTCTTTAAAAAGTGTGCACTGGGGCTGGAGAGGTGGCTCAGGGGTTAAGCCTCTGCCTTGCAGGTGGAAGGTCCTGAGTTCGGATCCCAGATCCCACGTACAGACGCCGGGCAGAAGCGGGGGCGGCCTGCGTTTCTGGTCCTGGTAGGTTGGAGCCTGTGAATGCTGGGGCAGAGTAAACAAGGAGGAGGTGGAGGCGTCCATGGTGGTTCCAGAATTCACCGGTGGTTCTACACACACACATACATACATACATACACACACACACACACACACGCATGTACGCACGCACAACTGAATAAATAAAAAAAAATTAAATAAAAAGTGTACACTGAGGATGGGGAGATGGTTCAGGGGCTAAAGCCTTTGCCTTACAAACTAAAGGATCTAAGTTCAGCTCTTCGGATCCCATGTTAAAATACCAGCAGAAATGGTGGCACCCTGCAATTATAGCTCTGGAAGGCGGAGCATGGGAAATTCCAGAACAAAGCAATAAGGAGGTAAAATAATCTAGGCTGATTCCTGGTATCACCCTTGGACCTCCAAGGGTACACGCGTGCACGTGCACACACATACACACACACACGTCCTCTTGTACACACACACACATGCGCTCTCACATACAAACACAATGAATTGAAAAGCAGTTGCTAGTTTAAATATAACTTCTACAAATAATGCTCAGGTTCATGTGGAAGCTTCTTGGTCTTTGGATTTATAATTGGTTATGAATACTGGTAATGGAAAAACATAATAATAAGAAAATAGAGATTTTCCAGGAACAAATGGTTTTAAGGACTTTCTAAATTTTTCATTGGTTAAAAGAACAGCATCTTCAACAAATGGTGTTGGCAAAACTGGATCTCCACATGCAGAAGATTAAAGCTGGACCCGTACTTGTCACCATGTACAAGACTTAATTCCAAATGGATCAAGGACCTTGATATCAGGCCAGAGACTTTAAAAGCCATAGTTGAAAGGATAGGGAACTCCCTCGAGCTGATTGGGCTAGGCCAACACTTCCTAAACAGACATCCAATGGCACAGTCACTGCTACCAACTCTCAACAGTTGGGATCTTGTGAAATTAAAGAGCTTCTGTTCAGATAAAGAGATTGTCGCACGAGCTCAAAGGCAACCCACAGAATGGGAGAAAATCTTCACTAACCACATATCTGACAGAGCTCTACTGTCCAGAGTGCACAAAGAACTTAGAAAATTAAACTCCAAGGAAAACACTGGCCCAATTAAAAAATGGGCCCTGGAACTTCAAAGAAACTTTACCAGGGATGAAATTAAAATGTCTAACAATTATCTTAAAAAATGCTCCACTTCCTTCGCCATCAGGGAAATGCAAATCAAAACTTCCCTGAGATATCATCTCACCCCGGTCAGGATGGCAAAAATCCACAGTACAAACAACGACAAATGCTGGAGAGGATGTGGGGAGAGGGGAACTCTCCTACATTGTTGGTGGGAATGCAGGCTCATACAGCCACTCTGGCGAGCCGTCTGGAGATTCTTAAAGAAATTAAAGATTGAAATGCCGTATGACCCTGCTATCCCACTTTTGGGAATAACCCCCCAAGCAGCAGAGGTTCGCCTCGATAGCACAAGCTCGACCATGTTCATAGCAGCACTGTTTACAATAGCAAAGTCATGGAATCAACCTAAATGTCCAACAGTTGACGAGTGGATAAGGAAACTGTGGTACATCTATACAATGGAGTACTACTCAGCCATCAAAAATGATGAATTACTGGAATTTGCTGGGAAATGGATGTCATTAGAAAGAATTATATTAAGTGAAGTATCCCAAACCCAGAAAATTAAGCGCCGTATGTACTCCCTAATAGGTGGCTCCTAGTACCAAACTCGCCCAGCCCACATTGGGACACTCAAAAGTAAACCTATGTAACACAGTAATTGCAAGGATTATGAACAAGAGAGATGGGTTAGGAGGGCCACACCAGAAACAAGGAGAGAGGAGACCATGTTACAGCAGAGAAAATAGGCCTCCATCAAGGTCTGCAAGGGGTGACATACAGTGCCCAGCAGAATGGAGTGAAGGGAATTGCAGGAGCAGAAAAACTGCAAAAGAAAATCAACAAACCACAATCCAGAACTTCAGAGACTCTATATCAATCACATAGAACTAGGACAGCCTAATCTCTCCCCATCCTGGAGCTCAGGGACATTTGCGGAAGAGGGGGCGGTAAGATTGTAAGAGCAAAAGGATGGGAGGAGCAACGATTTGCAAGATTCTCAACAATAGTTGGGGCCAAAGCAATCATAATGGAACTTTGCATGCCCTGCGCAATGTCCAGCGCACTGTTGCCCTCATAAAGTCTAGCATCTGTTAAGGGCACCGAGACCCCTGGAGGCAAGGGATTGACAGCCATAGTAGTAATCTTATGATTAAGGGGAACAAGAGAAAGGGCTTATGGAAATGCCACTGGGTCCTTATATGTCATCAGAGAGGAGGACCCAGTGGAGAGTTAGGCGCACACAATAAAGGACTCTCTGGGAATTGGGGGGGAGACACTGGGGGAAGGGGAGGGGGGAGGGAGGGAACTGGTAAAAAATTTTAAAATGTATAATTAAATTTTTAATAAAAAAAAAAAAATAAATAAATTTTTCATTGGTTATGGGAAGGAGATGAAATGCAGTGCCAACTGGATTTGTGGTGATGGAGGTCCTTTAGGTGGGAGGTATATTCAGTTTTCTACAAGCCAGACAGATCTGTTAAAATTTGCTTAAAAGGTGAAGTCTTATTGAATTTTTAAAGTATTCTTAACCCCACTTATAATCTTAGTTGGTTTTTCTCCCTCCAATCTCTCTTTTCTCTAGTTGCAACATGCTTAAGAATATTCATGGCTTTCCATAACTAACAGTGAAATTGAGATAGTTTGGAGTTAATCATGCCAAAAAGGGTATGTTCTTCAGTCTTCCTTCCCACATTGAGTGTTTCCTAAGTGAATTAAATTTCCTATGATTGTCATGGCAAATTACCACAAATTCGGTTGCTGTAAACACTATGAATTTAATATGTAATGTTTTAAAATTCAGAAGTCTAAAAAGGGTCTCAGTGAGTAAACTCAAGGGGTTTCTGGAGGCTGTAAGTTGTCTTTTCAAGCTGTTAGAAATCTGCTGCCTTCTTTGGTTCATACTGTCAATCCTCCATCTTTGTTTGTTGGTACTTGTGTTTGTGTGTCTGTCTGTGTGTACAAGAGGGCATTTGAGTGTGTGTGACTATGGAGGCATATGGATGATTCTGGGAGTCATCCTGGATTGCTCTACCTCCTTATTGTTTTGCTCTGGGGTTTTCCAGGCTCCACCTTCCAGACAAGAATTACAGGCCTCCCCCATTTCCTCCTGGAATTTTTACATAGGATCTGGGGATCCAAATTCAGGTCCTTTTGCTTGTGGGGCAAAGGCTTAAATCCCTGAGCCATCTCCCTAGCCCCGATTCTTCATTTTTTAAAGTCAAATTTAATTTATTTCTTGTGTCTGCACACGCACGCATGCCTGAGGCCCAAGAGTGATATTAGGAATTGTCCTGGATTGCTCTACCTCCTTTTTGTTATGCCCTGATATTTCCCTGACTTTGCTTTCCAAAGTTGGAAGTGCAGGCCACTGTCATTTCCACCTGGAATTTTTACATGGGATCTGCTTTCGAAGCAGTCTAAACCCTTGAGCCATCTCTCCATCCCCCATTCCTCCATCTTTAAAGCCAGCAAATGCAGGCTGAGTCCTTCTTACTTCCTAGGACTCTTTGTTTCCATTGTCATATCATCTCTCTTATTTTTTCCTGCCAGTTCCTGTTACTCTTAATAATCCACTAAAAAACAAGCAAACCTTATATTGAACCCACTTCAATAATCCAGGAAAATCTGATATCATAGAACCTAGCATAATCACAGGTTTGGAGCATTATAAAGTGGACATCTTTTGGGAGGTTGTTACTCTGCCTGCCGTAAAGTTTCATTTTAAAACTTGAACCTAATAACTAATCTGAACAATTAGTCATTTCTAAAATATACAGTTTGCCACAGCTCTTTGTTACTGTAATGTGATAATTCAGATGGCTTTAGTACATAGAGACTGAATTCTTTAGGATCAAGGTTTGAATCTCATAGCTCTGTGGCTCTGAAACAAGTCACAGCTCTTCTAAGAGATGATTACTTCTTTATGTGTGTTTTGTTTTATACAACTGTGCTAAGGATCAAAGGTGCAATTGTGAACAAGCTTTAAAATGGTGACATACTGACTAAAAATATTTTTAAATACCACAAGTCCAAATCAAAGTCCATCTGAAACATATACTTCCATGAAGCACTCAACCATCTAGCTTGAACTCATCTTTTATTCTTCCATCATCTCTATCTTACAAATGGCACAAAAACACATTTCATAACTCAATGTACCACTGTTATCCTATTCTTGACTTTAAAACTCTCAATGAAAGATCCCTTATGCATATCACCATATTTTATACACATTTTCATTAAATACAAGCTTGAATGATTTTAAGTTAACGTTCAGAGAATGGCTAATGAGGAAGTCTGTATGAAATGACAATAGGACAACTGTTAATTAATCAATATTACTGTAAAACATGACCTTTGATGAAGGAAATAAAGTATTTCAGATTAAAATCTTAGTCCCCAGAGGTGAGAACAATGCTGACTCATCCATGAAAGTAGGTTTATAAGCCTAAAGGGTTACACTGTAGATCCCTTTCCACAGCTTAAGTCACAATCTGTGAGTGTATGGCTCATACATAAGCACGTATTACACTGGGGCTTTACATTATGTTGTCAAGGCTCCTCACTGTCCCACAGAGCCTAAACAGCCTTAGGCCTGCTTATTGGGAAGGGGGAAAAAAATCAAAAATAAAAACAGATGTACAACCCCAGATGTTCAAAAGATGAGGCAGAAGAATCACAAGGCTTGCTTGGGCTACACTAAGTGAGTTCAAGGTCATCCTGGGCAACTTGGAGTGACCATGTTTCAAAAATAGAAAACAAAGAGTTAGGGATATAGTTTCGTGGTAAAGTGCTAGTTTACCACAAGCAAGGGTCTAGGTTACTCTCCCATTATAAAACAAACAACGTCTGCTTTCAATTATTCTTATCCTTCAGACCTTGACATATATGCCACATCTTTAAAGACATCTTCCATTATAATCTTGTTACCATTGTTTTGCTCCTTAAATTTTCTATCATATTATGAGGTTTTAGCCTCAAAACATCTGAAATTGAAAAAGTTTTATCTAGGCAATTAAGCATTTATCTAGTTGTCTTTCTCTCATCATTTCCCACACTAGAATACAAAATTTTGCAAGGTCAGGAACCTAGATTTTCCCACCTTACAGAATACAGATAAAGACACTCTTGGATCTAGAACAATCAGAACTTCACAGACTGTTCAATATATGAAGATAGATGATATAATGGTATATACAGCATGAATTTATGAACTAGGAGTGGACTACGACATGTACAACTTAAGTTTGTAAGTTCTACATTGTTAAAAGATGACAGATCAGTTCATTTCAAGGTAATCAAGACTTTAGAGAGAAAAGAATGACACACAATCAGTCTTGAAGGATATTGAGGAAATTAAGGAAAAAACTAAGGAAAAGATTTGTCTGTCTATAAGATCTATACAATGAAAACTCTAAAACACTGAAGAGAACACTAACAGAAAGACCTTTAGTGCTCACAGATCAGCAGAACCAATATTATGAAAAGAACTATATGACTGAAAAGTGACCTACACATTCACTGCAATAATCATTTAAATACCAATGAAATTTTCCACAGAAAAGGAAAAACAATACTATAATTCACATGGAAGCAGAAAAGATCTCAAACACAAAAAGCAATCTTAAGCAGAAAAGCAATGGTGGAGGAATCACATTACCTGATTACAAAACATACTTCAAAACCACAGTAACAAAAATAGAAAAACAGCAGAATGCTGTCAAAAAAATCCACAAAGGTGGATTCATGGAATAAAGGAGAAAAAAATTCTGATTTTCATCAAAGATACAGAAAAAGGTAAAACAGAGAGGCTTCTTTGGCAAAGGGTTTGGGAAAAGTAGAAATACACTGTGAAAGAATCAAACTAGATCCTTATCCCTCACCTGGTACAAAAATCAATTTAAAATAGATCAAAAACCTGAATTAACACTTGGAACTACTATGAAGAAAAGAAAGAAAACACTTTCCAGATATAGGCAAAGGGAAGGACTTTCTAAAAGGACTCCAATAACTCAGGAAATAATAACAAGAACTAATAAATATAGTTTCATGAAATTAAAAAAAGCTTTCACATAACAAAGGAAACAGCTTATAAAATGGGGAAAAGGTCTTTGTCAGCTATATAGTAGTCAGAGGCTTAATATCTAGAAAACAAAGAATTAAAAAACACACAAACAAGTAGGCTGGCAAGATTGCTCAATGGATAAAGGCACCTGTGTACACATCTGGTGATCTGAGCTCAATATTTGGAGTCCACATGGTAGAGGGAGAGAAATGACTTCTGAAATCTGTCTTTTGATCTTTACTGTGTGCCAACACACAAGTATACCCACTCACCTGCTTTTCTTCCTCCTCTCTCCCTCCTCTCTACCCCTTCATCTTATATGGGTTTCTTTGAAGGGTGGAGAGATGGCTCAGTGGGTAAAGTGCTTGCTGTGCAAGCATGAATCCCCAGATCGTATCCCTGATACCCATGAAAAAAGTTGGCTTTTGGTGACATGAACCTGTAATCCCAGTACTGGAAGGCAGAGACAGATCCCAAAGGCTTGCTAAACCAGTCAATTTAACTGATTCAGTGAACTTCTAGTTTAGTAAGAGACTCTGTCTCTAAACAAACAAACAAACAAATGCAATGGAGGAAAATATCTGATGTTGAACTTCAAGTTTAGTAAGAGACTCTGTCCCTAATAAATAAAAGCATTCACGCATGCAATAGAAGAAAATATCCAATGTTGACCTTTAGCCTCTACATGTTCATGAGCACAAATACACATCATGCATGTACAAACTATAATGAGATTCAATCTCACCTTAGTCAGAATGGTTGTCATCAAGAAAGTAAACAATAAAAGTTTGTGAAGAAATGTGTGTCTGTGTGTTTGTGCGCGCGCGTGTGTGCACGTGCGGTGAATGCACGTGCAGTGTATTGCACATGACACTCAGACCCTTAGACACTGCTGATGGGAATATAACTTAAATTAGTACAGCCACTGGGGAATCAACATGGAGGCTTTTCAAAAAATATTTGGCTATACATTCTTGGAATGTGATTAGCATATCATCAAGATATCTGAACTTCCATGCTTATTGTGAAGATATTCTTGAGAGATATGGAATCAGCAAACCTAATATCTATCAAAAGAGGCATTAAAAAATGTGGTAAACATATCCAGTGGAAATATACCTAAATTCTTACCTTGAAAGAAAACACATTTTTTCAATACCCTTTATATCATTTGGAGGTGGCAATATCTAGTACTAAATCACTTTCTACCTTTGTAAATATCTTTCCTTGTTTTATGCTGAACTCTAAACATCCAAAATAATGTACAACATATAAATTATTTCACTTCTGTATGTCTGAAGATAAGTTTTTGCTATTATAAGCTAAATAATCAAATTTGCTAAGTAAAAACAAGCAAACCAAGTATACAGTTACTTAACATCATTAGACTTGTTTAATTAAATCAGAAATCTCAGCCAGCTGGACAACTATGACAACTACAGGAATTTAATACACAGATTCACTTTAGGGATAAAGAGAAATGTGTCGCTTAACATCTTTGTTACTTTTCCTGATGTTATGATAAAATGTCCACACAAGAGTGCAAAAGGAGGAAAGGGTTATTCTGGCTCATCAAGTCAAGGCAGTGGGAGCCTGTAGTAACTGGTCACATTGTATCCACAATCAGAAAGCAGAAAGTGGAATGCTTTCTCCACTTTATACAGTCTGGGATGGCCATTTGGGGGATGATGCCACCCATAGTGAATGAGTCTTCCCCATCTCCATTAATGTAATCAAAACCATCCACACATCTTCCAGATGATTCTAGAGTCACCAAGTTGACAAGTAAGATTAAACATGGAACCTAATAAGTTTATAGTGAATAGTTAATATTATACTGAGAGAGAAGACAAAGAAAGGAAAATCAAGGTAACCTAATAAATATAATTCCCTCAAAAATAGATGATTTTTTTTGTGTGTGTGTATGCTAGGGACTGAATGCCAAGCATGTTAGATTCCCAGCCCAAATTGTTTTTAAGATCAAAACTTGATGCCTATTTTTAAGTCTTTTAAAACTTTCTTTGCCATGTATTTCAGAGTTAGGTAGAATTACCTGATGTACCAAATAGCTTTTACAGAAGCAAAAGGAAAGATTTAAGAACTAGACTAAATTTTACACTCAAATGCCTTTCTCAATTGACAACAACTATTAATAAACATCTTGATCCTAAAACAGTCTACATTTCGTACAGTATGATAAAGGTTTTCCTTAACAAATGTCTGCTTAATTCAAACAAAAATATTTGCTCCATAAATATTGGAACTTTCACAGAAAGGGAATCTTTTTGATACGTGAGTTCTTTTATGACTGAGGACAGAGAATTCTTTTTTAAAAAAGAAAATAAATGGGGCTCCACTGCAAAGACAACCTGGATTAATTTGATAACTACTTCATAAAACTGACCTTATGAAATTAACAGCCTACAAACAAGAGGGTTGGCACTTTTCCCTCTATTTTTTGAAATGGAGGAAATGATAAACAAACAAATAATACAAGATGTTCTGGTCTATAGAACATCTTATGTTACTTGAAAAATTCTAAAAAATATTCAGGAAGCTTGGTTCTACTGGAAAGTAGAATAGAGTGGCACATTCTTCCTGTTCAAATATTTAACAGTTGTCTGGACAATACTACTTTTCTATTAACTACAATTAAAAATACACAACTGCCAGCTACTAGATTGGAAAGAATCTTCAAAATTAGTTTCTTCAGCTGAATATTTAATTCCAGAAAGGTATTGAGGATCACCAAACGCAAATCGATCTGGGCTGTCTTAGCTCAAAAATAGCATGGGCAACTTAAGATTCTGTAGCAAAGTAAAAAAATAAAAAGTGAAGAGCTAGAAATATAGCTCAAGGGTAGAGTGCTTGTTACAAGGCCCTAGGTTTAATCACCAGTACCATTTTTAAAATTTTTTTCTATCTTTTATAGTAAGTAAAACTTTCTACCTTTTATAGTACATAAAACACTGGAACCACATGTAAGGTCCTTTATGATTTGGTCTATCATACTTCTCTGTTTTTATAGTCACTAACTACTCTAGCCACACTTCAGCCAGCTGAGCTCCACCACCTTACTATAGTCATCATTGTTTCATCTACTAGAATTTCAGCTCTTATTCATGTTACTTTCACCTGGCTATTATTTGCTGCCCCTCTTTTTAGGACCCAGTTAAACTGATATATTGGTTAATTTTTATTGTCAACTTGGCTGGATTTAGAATCACTCAGGAGCCCAAACTATTGTAGTAGTGAAGTGTTTCTAGAGATTTAATGAAGGAAGCAAGACTCATTCCATGGGCTGGAGTCCCAGACTGAATAAAAAAGGAGAAATGAACAACAACAACAAAAAGGCTAGTTCAGCATGGTATTCCTCTCTCTGTTTCCTTCCTGTTTGGATATGAATAAGCAGTTGCCATGCCTTCCTTGCCATGACGGATTATACTCTTAAACATAAATTTTTTGTTCCTATTTTTTTTACAGCAACAAGAAACACAGTTTACAGAGAAATCTGGTAGTGAGAAGTAAGGTTGTCATTGTAATCATCTGACCATAGCATTGTAGGCCTTGGACTGATTTGCATGAGCAGTATGGAAGAGTCTGGAACTGCAGGGCAGAAAAGTCACAGACTGCTATGAACAGAGCTAATGGGCCTTCTATTGGCAGTTTGGAAGACCATAATGCTGAGAGAAATGCAGAAAATGAAGGATGTGTCTACGAGACTACAGAAAAGGAAAAGTTTTCCCAGGTTATTCACAAAGGCCATTCATGTTACAACTGCAGCAAAGAATTTGTGTTCTGCCCATGTTTGTCAATTTTAAGAGATACAGAAATCAAAAGTAATGAATTAAGTGGTTTGGCAGAAGAAATTTCAAGACAGTATTAGTCTATGGCATGGTTATCGGTCCTTGCATTTACTCAGGTTTTCATGAAAGGAGAAATAGTGAAAAGTGTACAGCGTGGCAAAGCAAGGGACATGAACCCACTTAAAAATTGGAGACAGAAATATGCATTGGCAAGGAAAGGAGTTAGAACCAGACTAAGTTGGGGCAGTGGCCTGTAATTATTAATGAGATTGTTACTAAGCCACAAGAACCAGGTTTGTGCGTCCAGTTTGGCCACCTGCCCTCATTAAATTAGTGTCATAGTTAGGTACAGGTGTTAACTTGATTGTTGAGGGTTTGAGCTCTGGGCACATTTGTGGAGAATTAGTGGTTAGGTTAAGCCCAGAGCAAACCTGCAGGAGATTGTCTATCTGATGGGGAGGACCCAGCCTATGGTGGGTGGGACTAGACCCTGAACAGGTGAATAAAATACTGAGAGCTGGTTAAGGCAGGCAGCATCCTTCTGTTCACTTGGCCAGACATGCTAGTCTGGTAAGTAAGAATCGTCCCTCTCTGAGCTGTGTGTAGAGATGGTGTGGCAGTTCCCTCAGCCTTGGTATTGGCGTGAGCTCTCCTGTCAAGCTGGACTGAGAACTGGAACCAAGAATCCTAAGAGAGAATAAACCCTTGTTCCCTTAGGCCGTTTGATGGTCATTTATCAGCAACCATGCAGGCAGACTGCAACAATTAGTAAGAATTTATATTTCTGAAAAACAGAAAAAGGAAATTTATTTGATATGGTCATATTGGGAAGAGACTTATTTTAATCTAACCGTTTCCTCTTCGAGGATCATTACCACTGTACTAGAAGGGAACCACATCTTAGGCCAACAGCAGACTTGGCATCACCCTTATGAACAGTTTTTAAAGCACATAAGATGCAAAAACAAGGGGGTCACAGAAGCTTGCACTAAGGTTCTAGAAATTCACTAAAGTCAGGCAATGTATAGCAAGGTCAGACTGTCTACATGGAACTCCTTGGCTGAGTGTGAAGCCTGAGTTATAGTAGAGTCCCCAGGACCCTGGAGAAGCCAAAAACACAGGATCTGATGTCCAGTGAGGAAAGCTGTGGGCACAAATGGAGATGACCCTAGAAATGGGCCACATGTGCCACAAGCAGTGGGTAAAAGGGTGGTCTACACAAGTCTTGTGGGGGTTCAGGTAATGCTACCACGAGCCCTAGATGCCTAAAAGGCATTTACCTTGCTTGGCTTTGGTTTTTCTTTTGTTTGATCTTCTCTTGCTATCCTGTTCCTCTCTCAGGGAATGAGAATACTTACTCTGTGCCACTGTATATTGAAAGTATACAACTTAAAAAAAAAAAAAAAACCAGGGGCTCATAATAAAGAGATTACACTGACTTCAGACTTTAAACTTGAACTTTTAAACAATGTTAGAACTGTTAAGACTTTGATAACTCTTAGCAAAGGACTAAATACATTCTGCATGTGAGATTGACATGAAACTTTAGTAGCCTGGGAGGGAATGTTGTAGTTGAAAATGGTGTGTCTTGCTATCAAGTTGAAAGGGGGTGGACCTCCAATGACTGATTTCATTGTCAACTTCAATGGATTTAGAGTCATTTAGACACACCTCTGGACAACTGAGTAACACTGTTTCCAGAAAGGAAGACTCACCCTGAAATGTGGGCAGCTTATCCAATGGGCCAGGGTCCCAGAACCAAATTAAAATGGAAAAGGAGAAAGTCATTTGTGATGACAAGTGCTGTTAACTTGACACAATCTAGAGGTCTGTGAGGAGTTATTGTAATTGAATTAATCAATGTGGAAAAACCCACCTACTATGAGTAGAACTATTTTCCTGGGCAGGGCACTAAAATTGCATTTTTTAAAAATGAAGAAACCAAGCTGAGCTGTATTAATTGCTCTCTGCTTCTTTGACTATGGGTGGATATGACCAGCTGCTTCAAGTTCCTGCTGCCTTGATTTCCCTACTACAATGGATGGTACCCAAGAACTGTGAGCTGGAAAAATCCTTTTTTCCCTCAAACTGCTTTCATTAGGCCATTATATCATAGTAACACAAGAAAAACTTCTCTCTTTCTCTGCTTCCTGATAGGTCCAGATATGAGCAAGCAGCCATATGTTCTTAACTTCTAACCAAAATAAATGAGCCAAAATAAACCTTTTCTTCCTTGTTTTATGTCAGGTATTTGATCATACCAATGAGAAAAGTAGCTGACACATGTAACAACTCTCCAAAGCCTTCTCTAAGTCCCCTTGCCAGAGTTTAGATTTTCTCTAATAATAATGGTGTTTCTTTACACAAAACCAATACATTTCTAGGACAGTTTACCACCACACACTTAGGATTACCTATTTATGAATCTTTCTCATTGTACTCAAGATCAAGATTGTTCTCTTATATGTCACTTTAGACAAGATCATACACATGCAAGGTAGTATGGCAGTAGAACATGCACTTGATAACCATATTTACTTCTTACTCTTTTTTTCATCTTTACTAATTATGAAACTGTGCCAGTTAGACAAAAGTATCAATTTGGCAACTGAAGGCTGAGCCTTTGGACACAATACAACAAAATGAAGACTTGGTAGTTAGGAAAAGCCTTGCATAAGCCTATGGGAGATTATCTAATTGAGGTGGGAAAACTCAACCCATGGTGAGTGGGACCATCCCCTGGGCAGGTAAAAAATTTCCAGACACTAATCCATACATCGATGACTGTCAAAAAACTAAATCACAGCACAGTAAAACAACAAAAAACAAAGATAAAGGTCAAAAAGTGTTCTTCCCTTAAAAAAAAAAGGATTATCTCAAAAGGAAAAAGAAACACTAAGGGCTATGGTGTCAATAACAAAGGACCTGCTAACTCAGAATTCTGTATCTAGCAAAAATACCCTTCAAAAATGGATAAAATAAAGATCTTTCAGGCAGAAGGGTAATTCCAAAGAATGTTTCAGATTCTTCAAGATCAATTAAAATGATCCTACATGGAAGAACATGTATTAGTCTAACCAGAATACTGATGGCAAAAAAACCAGAAATGGGTTGCAGAGATGGGCTCAGTTGGCAAAGACCTGACTTGGAGCCCTAGAACCCACATAAAAACCAGGTACTGAGAGTTATGTCTGAATTCCAGGCATTGGGAAGGCAGGCCCAGGGGGATGCCTAAGGCTTTTTGATCTAGCACTTTAGCCTACTCGGCAAGTTTCAGGTCCAGTGAGACTCTGCTTTAAAATAGAAGGTGGAAAGCTGTGGAAGAAGATCCCTAATGGTAACCTACACACAAAACAACACATGCCATGGGCACCCCACACACGAAACAGTAATAATGGCAACAATGAAGGAATAGGTTATCTAGAGCTGTGAGTAAGCAGAATTAAGTGTATCAACCCAAAAGAGGACAAAAGTATTAGCAGTTTTCTTTATTATATGTATGCTGTAATTTCCATAGTCACTAATAAAAGAGGAGAAAAAGGTAACCACATCCAAACGAGGAGAAAAATCTGAATGATGAAGTAGCTAATTATTCTAAATTGACTAGAAAAGTAAAAAAAGAAAAACTAACCAATTATGCAAACAAAGTATATAATAAGGCGGGAGATTTGAAGCCATGCCATGTAAGATACGACTAAAATATTAGAATATAGAAAGGAAGTAAATGGAAAAAGACTTATCATACAACTGGTAATAAAAAAGAAAGCCGAAGCTATTCCATTAATTCTAAACAGACCAGACTCTACTGTTAAAAAAATAGTACTACCACGATAAAAAAAAGGAACATTTCACAATGCTAAGCCACAGAGAAGATGTAACACACTCCTTCCTATACAATGACTTGCATAGCCTCTAATATATAAAGTAAAAGTTGAAAGAAGTTGAAAGAACTGTAAAGAGAAATCAAACCCTCAACAAACTATCTCAGTAAGTGACAGAAGGAAACAAAACCACTAACGATACTTCAGATTTGAAATACAGACTTTAGGTGGCTCTGCAAGTAAAAGCCTGACAACCTGAATCCAACCTAGGGAACTCACATGAAAGTAGGACAGAATCAACTCCATGAGGATGTCCTGTTACCTCACACTTACACTTACACACACACACACACACACACACACACACACCATACACATAATAATACCCAATTAAAAACATTTGAAATATGGGAGTAACAAACACGACTTAATGAAAAACTATAAACACTCAGTAGTTACAGAGAAGGCTGAGAGTGATGGTGCATGCCTATAATCCCAGCAGTCTGAGAAAGTACAAGGAGTATCAAGAGTTCAAGGTGATCATCCAGAGGGAGTTTGAATCCAGCCTAGACTATAGGAAGCCCTATCTTAAAACTCAAACAATAATCAAAAAAAAAAAAAAAACCACACTACAGAGAAAGAAAAAATATATAGTCATTCTTCCACAGATTGTGCATTCCATATATCAAAAATATATGGTTTTATTTTCTTTTGACAGCACTGGGAACTAAACCAATGACCCCTCATGTGCTAGGCAAAAAATATATTTTAAAAAAATTGTGTCGATACTAACCTTTATGGACTTTTCCCCAATCACCACACTACAATGACCAAGTACACCTAACATTAAAGTCTAATTAATAAATATTCTAAATAATCTACAGATAAAGTATACAGTTTGATATACCTAGGTTACAGACTACTTCTACTCCATTTTATAAAAAGAACTTAAGCACATGTAGATTTGGGGATCTGTGGGAAGTCCCTGGGTCAATCCCCTATAGATACCTAGGAATGATGTAGTTGTCTTGGAACCAACATTAGACAGATTTCCAAGTCTGAAATAATAAGCCTTTTGAAACAAATTGTGTTCCTGGATTATGCTGTAATGATATTGTCAAATAGAGATAATAGATATAAATAACGGCAACTAGAAAAATCTCATATATTTAGAAATTGAGGATACACTTCTAAATTGGCATAATTCAAAGTAGGTGGGGCTGTAAAGGTGGCTCAGGAGTTAAGCCTCTCCTTGCAGGTGGGAGGTCCTGAGTTAGGATCCTAGACCCCACGTATAGATGCCGGGCGGAAGCAGGGGCGGCCTGCGTTTCTGGTCCTTGTAGGGCGGAGCCTATGAATCCCGGGAGAGAGTAAACAAGGAGGAGGTGAAGGCGGTCCATGGTGGTTCCCGAATTTGTCCGTGGTTCTGCATACACATACATACACACACACATACGATTGAATTTTTAAAAAAAAGTTAAAAAAAAAAGAAGGTATAAAGAAAAACCAAGTAAACTCTCAAAAAGGAGAAGGAAGGAAATGAAGAAACTAATGCAAGAAAAAGGGGATAGCCACCTGCCAGCAAACCTGGCAACCTGAGTTCAAACCCCAGAGGCCCACATGGTGTAAGTAAAAAAGTGTTTTCAAAAGCCATCCTTTGGGGGCTGGAGAGGTGGTTCAGGGGTTAAGCCTCTGCCTTGCAGGCGGAAGGTCCTGAGTTCGGATCCTAGGCCCCACGTATAGACGTCGGGTGGAAGCGGGGGGTGCAGCTGTGTTTCTGGTCCTGGTAGGGCGGAGCCTGTGAATGCCGGGGCAAAGTAAACAAGGAGGTGGAGGCGTCCATGGTGGTTCCCGAATTCGCCCGTAGTTCTACACACACACACATACACACATGCGCACACACGCACAATTGAATAAATAATAATAATAATAAAAAGCCATCCTTTGGCTTCTATCTGTGCACCATGACATATATTTGTGTATCCAACCTCCCAATAAAGTATTAAAAATTAAAACCAAATACAATAGAAAGGGTTGACCAAATTCAAATCTGGTTCTTTGGAAAACCTCAATGTCTGCTAAGACCAGTAAAAGAAAAAGGACAAATAATCTATGCTAGACTGAAAAATAATTTTTCCCCTGTAAATGTTTAAAAAATAGAGTATTTATTATAAGCAACATTATACAAATAAGTTTAAAAGCTGAAAAGTTAATTTCCTAGAAGTGTAAACAAAATAGGAACATAACAGAAAACTCATATAAACTTAAAAACGGGTATCAGGGCTAGGAAAATAGCTTGATGGTAAGCACTTACCACATAAACATAAAGATCCAAGTTTGATCTTGAGCACTCACATGAAGTGGCAGCATGGCACTGTACACTTGAAATCACATCAGAGGAAGAGAGAGGAGGCTCCCTGGAGCTCATCAGCTAGCTGGTCTAGCCTAACTGAAGAGTCCTAGGTCCCAGTGAAACCCTGTCTCAAACAAATACAAGAAACCCCCAAAAACCCAAGGTGACAGCTCCTGAGTTGATCTCTGACCTCTTCACTCACCCACAGACACATGTATGTACATGTACATACGTACGTATACGTATACACACACACACACACACACACACACAGATGAGAAATCAAGAATCGGGGGGCAGAGGGTGTAGCAGTAGTAGAGAGCTTGTCTAGCTTGTTTGTTGAAGCACTGGGGTCTATTAGTGAAGAAGGGAAAGGAAAAACAAGGGAAGCAGAGGGAGAGAAAGAAGAAGCAAAGAAAACTTCCAGTATATATGCTTTCTCTGTTCGATTATAACATTTAAGGAAGAACTAATTCCAAGTGATTGTACACAAAGTGTCCTCAAAACCAAGACCAATTGTTTTGTAAAGCTGGCATGTTGTTTTATGATGGTGATGGGCACATTCTGACGGACTGTCCCGATGAGGACAGCATAGGTTATTTCACCAAGTACATCTCTGTTCATGACTTACTCCATTATTTCACTCATTCCAGTCCTTTCCCAACCTAGCCAAATGCTTCATCATCTGCTAGTTTATTTCTTTAAAGTCTAACGATGGTATCTGTGTATAGATACAATGGGCATTTTTTATGTCTTCTACTGAAATTTAAACTCAAAGAAAGTACTTCTCTGTTTTGTTCACTATTTGTGCCACTTTATGCAGCAGGCCTTCAAAAATAAATAGTTTTTATTTGGCAAAGGGTCAAATCTAGTAAAGCAGTAAGCTATACCCCCTAAAATATCTGATAAATATTTGTAATCAGTTTTGCTAAATGAGTAAATACAGTCAACCCTATATATTCACAAGTTCTACATTTCTGAATTCAACCAATAGTCAATTAAAAGTACTTGGTGAAAACAGTAAAATTTAACTACCATTTACATCGCATCAAATATATATTGAGTATCTCGTGTGTGTGTGTGTGTGTGTGTGTGTGTGTGTGTGTGTGTGAGAAGAGGGCACTTGAGTCTGTGTACTTATGGAGGCCTAAGGGTGATATCAGGAATTGTCCTACATTTTATTGCTTTGTGTTTCCCAGATTCTGCCCTGAGGGAGGGAATTACAAGATGCAGTGATGTCTGCCTTGCATTTTTCTGAGGGATCTGGAGATTAAACTCAGATTCTTTTGCTTGGGAGGCAAAGGTTTTAGTCCAAGTAATCATTTTTATTGTGTGTGTTCATGTATGTTTATGTCTGGACACATATAGAGGTTAGAGATTGACATTGGGTATGTTCCTTAATTGCTCTCCAGTCCCGTCCTAACCCCTCACTGTCATGTGTCGTGGATACAGGATATGTACAGGCATGTTTGCATGTGGGTTAGTACAAATGTGTTTACAGGTAACTATGAACATGAGTCTGCGTGCATGAAGAGTCCTGACGGTGGTATTGGGAATCATCTTTGCTCGAAACCATGCTGTTTTGACGATGGATCTCTAAACTCAGAGATTGTCCACAGGACTACCCTTGCTAGCCAGCTTGCTTTGGGGATTCCTGGGCTCTGCCATCTGGAGCTGGAATTACAGCCAGGATGTCATTCACCAGGCATTTTGTGGAATCTAGGCATCTAGTTCTTTTGTGTATGTGACAAAGTGCTTTAACCTCCAAGCCATGTCTCCAACCCCATTTTCAGTATCTTTTATCCAAAATGCTTTAGGATCAAAAATAGTTCAGATTTCAGGCTTTGGAATATTTGCATATGCATCAGCTACTATAAGGATGCAATTTATGTCTAAATATAAAACCTTATACACCTAGCCTAAGGTAGCACATATAATATATACATATATAATATATATAGCATATATGCATACATAGAATATGTATTTACTTTTATATGCTTTTAATGTACCCACCTTGAGAAGGATTTGTCACATGAGGTCAGAATTGGAATTTTTTCATTCATGTGGTACTCAAAATGTTACAGATTTTGGAGCATTTCACATTTCAGATGTTTGTATTAGGGCTGAATTATAAGGGATCTAGAAATTACTTAAAGTATTTAGGAGGATGTACAGAGATTATATATAAATACTATGCCATTTAAATAAGAGACTTGGTCATCCATGAAGGTCCAGAACAAATTACTCTTATATACCAAAGGAAGTCTATAATGACAAAGTTACTACCAGAAATCAGAAAGTTTTTCATAGAAACTCATATTTATTCATTATAAGAATATTATATAATATGTTTTGGTGGCAGGACTACAATGTACAAACATCAGGACTCAAAAGAAGCTGTTAAAAGAACAGAAGCAGGAAATTCTATCTCTTTGCTTTTTTCACAACCTTCCTTTCTGTGTTAGGCACAAATCATCAATTCTTTCCATATCTGGCCATACCACTACTAAACCATAGACTAGGCCAGATATTTAGACTGTAAGAACACAAGGATAAAGAAGACAAGGTACAGTACCAGAGGAGACACAGAAAACAATATCCATAGAGGCTGATATATAATCCAGACTCTGAGGACAGAGGAGCTGTAAACTTTTTAGGGAGAGGTTCTTAAGGAAAGCTTCAGCACAGGCGAAACTCAACTAGTATTTGCAAAACATTCTTCACTTTACTTGGTATGCAAAATGACAATATTAAGTCTGAAAGTGTTACAGTAATCTGCTACTACAAGATAGGCTGAGAATGAAACCAAAATAAGGAGAATGACAGCAGAACCAATCAGAGAAATGAGTCAAGTCTGTGATGACTTCATGTGAACTACTGGATGATGCCTTAGCGAATGTTTTAACATAAGATCTAATTATTTGCTTTTTAAAAGTTGAATTTTATTTTATGTGATTTCCATTACAGAAATACAAATGAATTACTGAATTCGTCCAAGAGGCAAGGCACTTGCCTGCTTGGATGTGTTTTATGGGACATTCCAAATATCATAAGCTACTTAGTATATTTGACTTCTACTTGTTAATTGTCAATGGGATTTGACAGTAACTGTGTCAACCAAAAATGTTCCTGGGTATTTCCAAATGTCTTCTTCCAAAGGGAACTATAACTACATCTCATAACTGTTCTTTTTAAAATAATAATTGCCATGTAACCAATTCTTACAGTGACTCTACACTAGTTATGTCTAAAAAGTACCTATCAATTTTAAAAGAATCCATGATTTTTATGCCACTTAAACATTCTAATTTTATATAGTAATGCATTATAAATACTAATCTATGATTATCTAAATGTTTCAACAAAATCTTACGTACAGTTTACATTAAGTTATGAGTAAACAGTGCCTGAAGTTTGCTATTACTGCTTGAAAACTAGAAAGGTCTACCACTGACACTATTTGTTACTTTTTCTTCAGTTTCTTCCTACATTTAATACCATACTGGTTTTCCCAGCATCCCTGCAATTAGGGTGTGGACATGCCAGAATGGATACCTAATATATACAGGCCCTCTGTGGTTTATTTGCTTAATTAAGAAATGAGAAGGCATACTTCCACTTCTCTTTGGTAGCTGTGTGAGGATGTGATACTTGGAGCAGAAAGAGCCACCTGAAACCATGATAGGATATGTCTAAGTCCAAAGGCTAGCACACTAAGAACAGTAAAGCTAAAATGGAAAGCACTTGGATCCTTGATAACGTCACTGTGCAGACGAATTGAGTATCCATGGAATTCTCCAACTTTGACCTCTTTTTATGTGATACTGTTAAAATCTGTAACTTGGGTCTAACTTATATAAGATATTTAAGTTCTGAAAACTAATTGACAGTGGAAGAAGATCTAAGATGACTATAAGTCTCAATACTGGGTGGTTGAGAGCAAAAAAGAAATCAAGAGGAACAGAACATACACACAAACTGAGACGTATACAAACACACAGACAAGGGTAAGGTAGATGTGGATCAGAATGATGCAGTTTGATTTAAGTTAAATTTTGGCAGTACATTTTAAGATAAAGATATACAGTGAACAATGGAAGCAGGAAATAGCTTCAGAAGTTAGAAATAGTCACACAGAAATGATAGCTATCAAAGAAAAAATGATCTGATCACTGAGAAAACAAAGAGTATGTAGAGCCTTGAGGACACTGGCTATCTTCCTGGGATCTGGTTCACCTTTCTTGCTTGTGTAGTTCTTATTTTTAGACAGGACCCACTCTGTTGACCATGGTCTCTCTGGACAAAGACACTGCTCCAGACTTGGCAGCATGATTTTTCTTACTGGCTCAATCATGGTAGAACTGAGGACTTAGGAGAAAGGCTAGAAGAGAAGCCCTCCCTTTCCTTTGGAAGTAAATGAAGGCCATAACATCAACACTGTTGATGGCAAGCTCTTCATTTCTCTCCTTCCACTTTGATAAAGGTTCAGGGGATTGAACCCAGGTCATTGGCCTTGAGGAGTAAATGCCTTCATCATTTGAGTCATCTGGCCAGTCCACAGTAACTTTTAAAGCCAATAGCCTTAGTGTTAAAATGGCAAAGGATGTCATAGTGAAAATTAAAATTGAACTTATTAAGAACTTCACAATGTGGGAGGATGATGGCGGGCGCCGGCGGAGGATGCGCGCGTTGTTTGTGGCCGGCGTCCGCGCCGTGCTGGACGCCTGGCCCGCGCTGCAGATCGTGGTGGAGAACAGCTTCGGGGGCGTGCACAACCAGGAGAAGGCCGAGTGGCTGGGAGGAGTGGTGGAGAACTACTTCATCAACAACGCTGACTTGGAGCTAGAAGAGGTGGAAGACTTCCTTGCAGAGCTGATGAACAATGAATTTAATACAATTGTGGAGGATGGGAGTCTGCCCCAGGTGAGCCAGCAGCTGCAGACCCTGTTCTCCCATTTCCAGAGGGGCGATGAAGCTGCGATAAGGGAGATGGCCTCCCACATCACTGAGAAGTGCAAAGCCGCAGCTTCCATGCTTAAGACAAGCAAAGAGATCAACGTGGATGCAGATGGCGCAGACTGGCATGGAGGAGATGGAGGTCACAGCTACAAATGATGGAGCTGCTGTGGATGGGACTGGTTCCCAGCCTGCGCCCTCTGACCCAGACTCCCATAACATAAAAGAAGAGGACATAGTAGAGGATGGTTGGACCATTGTCCGCCGAAAGAAGTGAATGGGGCTGGAAATGGGTTGGGCCCTTGTTTCTTGGCTATACTGAGAGTTTTTTACAGGGGCTGTTTTGGAGTGTGTGTACTGGTTACCATATCCCATCCTGTTCCCCTGTCAGGTTCCCTCTAGAGGAAGAAAAGCCTGAGGATGTTTGATTTTGGGGCCGATGGAACCTTAGTGTGGGTAATAAGGTTACAACATCTGGGTGGTGAGGTAGTTTCTCAGCATAGTGCCTCTTGGATGTGGTCAATGTTGAATGGACAATGTTGAATGTGGTCATGGTTAGAGAAGCCCAGAAACTGCTGGACAGTGGGCGGGTACATTTGCAGAGAGAACCAGAATTCCACACTGGGTGACCGAGTTAGGAATAGTAAGAACATACAGGTGAAAAGACAGCAGTTGAAGATGTAAATAAAAGTAGTCTGTGGTACTTCTCCCCTATCCACCCCCAGCTTCCCGAAGAGCAAATCCCATGTCTTGGAAGAACTTGGCCTCCTTCAGGGGTGTCCTCACCTGGAGGGATAAGGCTGTACTAGGCAGTGGGGCTGGGAAAGTTAAGGCTCTTCCTTACTTTCTCCCGTCCCTTTTATGTCCAAGGATAAGGTTTAGACCTTGATAATAACGGAACACTGGCTTGTTTTTGTGATTTGACCTTGAAATAAGCTTCTGGAAGTCGAACTTCAGGGTTAAGCGAAGGAGTGGTTTCTGGGCCTGCCTTTCATAGCCTGGGATTTTGGACAAACACATCAATGTACCACAGTAGTACTCTGAAAGTTACTGTAAGCCTGAAATAAACTGTATTTTTCTTTAAAAAAAAAAAAAAAAAAGAACTTCACAATGTGCCAAACACTTGAATTTACATTTAAGAGATATCCATTCCCTCAATATCCATCTTAGAAGACATGTATTACATCTTACCTTGTAGATACATAATGGTCCAAGTAGGAATGTGACCACAGCCACTACTAAGTTTTAACTTCAACCCAAGGCTGAAAGATCCATTTGGCTCAAAGCCAATGTTTTCTAACTACCCTGGGCTCTTGAGATAGAAGAGTCTTTAAGGAAAAATAAAAATACAATCTGCAGCAGACTCGAAATTTAGAATGGCCTCTTAGAGGTGAGCAGCACACATCACTTGTCTTTAGTAGCCCTAAAGAAAACACAGGAATGTAGGTAAACTACAGAAGTAGAGAACAGTAATGAATGATAAGGGATGGTTCTGAAGAAAAGAGATGGAAGGACGTATCTAGAGGTGGCTCCTCTGGAAAAAGAAAGGACATTTCTTCCTCTAAAATACAAGTAAATAAGAGATAAGATTAAGAAGAAAACTGGAAAAAAAAAAGAAGGAATACATCTCTGATGGATGAGATTTTCCTGTCATTGGAGCTTTTCTAAGCTCCAACTTTCTTATTGTGCCTTTAAATTGAAAGCAGAGAACTGACAGACAAGGTGTAAAGAACAGTCTCTGGCTGTAGAAAATGAAGGTAACTATCAAGAAAATAAAATACAAGATCGAAAATACTTCTTTTAAAGTGGGCAATCCCAGTGCTAAACCCTATTTTATGATTGTTATTCATTGCAGTGCTAGACAGTGAACTCAGGGACTCAGCACTTTCTAAAACTTACCTTCAAAGCACTACCCACTTACAATCTAAAGGACATTATTAATACTTTTAACCTAGTGGTTCTCATTCAAATACTAAGAAAGGTAGGACAATTAGTACAACTTCTTCCAAGGTACCATGTTAATCAGGGCAAGTTTTTGTATCAATAATTGTGATTACCCCGTCACAGTAATCAAGGAGAGAGAGAGAGCTAAGACTGGCACAAGCTACATGTTACAGACACTACCAAGCACTATACGAGTGGTGAGATATTGGTAACAATTGAGAACACAAGAAATGTGAGACGTTTTTAACTTTAAAAGCTTTTATCTATTAGCCTTTTGTAAATAAAAAAGGCTTGTGCGACCTGGGATTCTGGAGCTTCGCTCTGCGATGTAAGCTAACACTGAGTCAAAGAATACATCACTTATCCTTTCTTGTGCCATTGTGTGATATCTCGCATTTATAAGATCTTTCTTTTTTTTAAGGAACATAACACTTTCCAATTCGATCACTGGATCTATAAAACTCAGGTCTCCTCCTCAAAAGCTGAGACCAAAGACTTGCTATGGCCAAAAAGGTTAATGATTTGGAAATGAACAATCATTCGCCCTCACAGGTACCACTCTGCTCGGCAAGGGTACGCAGGGTTGACCGGGAACAGAATCCACCAGCCTCTGGATAACAAGCCCTTTTCTTTGTAATTCCAAGCAGGGCTCGGATCATCTCCCTAAACACTCCGAAGGGAGCAAGAAGGGCGAAACGAGGAAGCTGGAGAAACACAGAAAGGGGGCGGGCGACCCACCCACCTAATGCGACTGGGGGGGAAACCCGCTCGCAGGGACCAGGCTGCCTCCGAGCAAGGAAATGAGCTTGGGCGGCGACCGTCACGACCCCCATCCGCGGCGAGAGCCCGGGGGTACCTGCGAGCCGGGGCTCAAGAAGAGGCCGGGAGGGGAGGCGATAGCCTTGGCGGGCTGAGCCACGCAGCCTCACTCACCTGCCAGCCGCTCGCTCCGCTGCCGCGAGCTTGGGCGTCGCCGGGGCGCCTCCCCTCCCGCTGGCCACGGCCCCGGCCGCCGCCGGAGCGCCAGGACTCGAGCGTCGAGGACCGCGCCGAGGCGGGCAAAGCGGCGACCGGCCCCGAGCGCAGGGAGGCGAACATAGGGCGCGCCGGGGCCCGGGACAGGCCACTCCGCGCTTCGCCTTCCTCACCGGGAGCCGACAACGTCTCCCGGGAACAGCATCCCGCCGGCTTCGGTCTGCTGCTCCCGGGTCTTCGCCCGAAACTCCCCCCCCACCCCCGAAGCAGCGGCCGGGCTTCCGGCAGCCACACTCCGCCCCCTGGCTACTCAGTTTCCGCCATATTGTTGGAGGCGGGAAGGGCGTGGTGCGCAGGCGCGAGTGGCCTCCCGCGGCGTGGGGGCGGAGGGGGCTGCACTGCGCAGGCGCGTCGTCCCGCGCGCCCGCCGCGGCGCCGCGTCGGCTGTTCTTGGGCAGCAGACCGCGTCTCGGGCTCTGCTCTCCTCTCACTGGTGCCGCAGCCAAATTAATAGACTTTTCTGCGCACATTACGGTTATTCTGCAAGCATCCATGGGGCGCGCCCACACCGGCCAAGCCCAGGCGCTAAATTGAGTAAATCCGAGCTTCACGCAAGGAGCTTCATATCATGGGAGAACAGAGCCATGCAACAGTCCTTTTGTAGCTGTTCTTACAAGGACCTCCCGCCGGTTTGAATTCCTGTCTCCTCCAGAAGTCTTCCCAGCAACCAGTTCTTTATTTTACATTCCTCTCCATCTTTACATTCAGTATCCACGAAGATTCAACTGATCTGTCCATGTACTTGAGAGTGTTCCCTGCTCAAGAATTTAAGCAACGAGGAATACGAACTCATGAAACCTACATTCTAGTGTGAAAGAATAGGCAAAAGGCTAGATAAGATAATGGTGATGGGAAAGGATGGGAAAAGAGCAAGTTAAGGAAAAAGATGGCCAGCTAGGGACGCTAATTCCAGTTAGGGCCAGTTCACATTTGACCTAAGGCCCGATTGACCAGATAGATCAGATGCCTCCGGCCTATCCTGGAGTCCAGCCTTTCAGAGCAAACCAGGGCTTCCGGTGGGAAAGAGTTCCTCGGAAAGTGGGACAGGAAAGTAAACTACATGGAATATGACAGGAAGTGTGGAGAGGATGTAAGGGTCAGATCAAATAGTGTCTTCAGACTGTGGTAAGAAGCGAGATTTAATTAACTTGACATTGTCCCCCTTACCGCTCTAATTCAAACACTTTTAGCTCCTGGCTGCCTTACTGCTTTTTTTTTAAAATTTATTATCTTTTACCTAGTTATACAAGCTCGAAGGGTAAGTACTCCCCTCCTTCCCTCTCTCTCTCCCACCCTTTCCTCCCTCCTCCTCTATTGGTGTTCCCAATTTCCCTCAGAGTTATCTACATTAGTGAGGGTTCAGGATTCAGTGACATCTTGGGGCCCCTTCTTGGGCTGCCCACTAATATGGGAACTGTTATATTCATCTAACCCCCTGTCTGTAAGGATCCTTCAGCCTGAAGCCTTCTCCCCTGAGATCAGTGCTAGTCTTTGAGGGCTTGAGATGAGTGCTAGTCTTTGAGGGCTTGTTCACCTGTCAGACGTTGTGCAGATCAGGCAAGGTCAAATCACATGTAGCAATATGTAGCCTAGGCTTGAGTGGAGTATCTTGTCAATGGGTGGTCCTCCCCATCTTTAGGCTCTTACAATCTTTTTTTTTTCTGTTTTATTTTTTTATTTTTTTATTATTTATTCAACTGTGCGCATGTGCGTGTGTATGTGCGCGCCTGTGTATGTCTGTATGTGCGTGTGTCAGTGTATGTGTAGAACCACGGACGAATTCGCGAACCACCATGGATGCCTCCACCTCCTGCCCTGGGATTCACAGGCTCCACCCTACCAGGACCAGAAGTGCAGGCCGCCCCCACTTCCGCCTGGCGTCTATACGTGGGATCTGGGATCCGAACTCAGGACCTTCCTCCTGCAAGGCGGAGGCTTAACCCCTGAGCCACCTCTCCAGCCCTTTTCTGTTTTTTTTTAATACATTTTTTTATTATTATTTCAGCTCATACAAACTTAGTAGGTACACCAGTTCCCTCTCTCCCTCCTCCTCCCCCCATCCCCCTGCTCCCCCTTCCCTCACCCCTCCTTCCCCATCCCCCAGTGCCTCCTGCCCCAATTCCCAGAGAGTCCTTTCTTGTGCATGCCTGACTCTCCTCTGGGCCCTCCTCTCCGATGACAATGACTACAAGGACCCAGTGGCATTTCCCTGAACCCTTTCCCGTGTTCCCCTTAAGCATAGGAACACTACTGTGGCTGCCAATTCCTTGCCTCCAAGGATCTTATCTTGGTGCCTTTAGCAGATGCTAGACTTTGTGAGGTCGATAGTGTGTTGAACATTGCGCAGGGCATGCAAAGTCCAATTATGATTGTTTCGGCCCTAACTTGTGTGGAGTATCTTGCAAATCATTGCTCCTCCCATCCTTTTGCTCTTACACTCTTACCGCCCCCTCTTCCGCAAATGTCCCTGAGCTTCAGGATGGGGAGAGGTTAATCTGGCCTAGTTCTAGGTGGTTGATATAGAGTCTTTGAAGTTCTGGATTGTGGTTTGTTGATTTTCTTTTGCAGTTTTGCTGCTCCTGCAATGCCCTTCACTCCATCCTGCTGGGCACTGTATGTCACCCTCTGGCCAGAGATCAAAAGCTGTTAAACTGGAGTCTTATTATAAGAGCACATTCAAGGGTAGATGTAATAAAAGTAGGAAACCTCAGTGAGGGAGGGGTCAATCACCCATTTGCAAAATGGTTACTTTTTATCTGCCTAGGCTCTTACAATCTTGCCACCCCTTCTTCTGCAAGGTTCCTTGAGCTTTGGGACTGGGAGAGATTTGACTGGTCTGGTTCCAGGTGAACACTGTAGGGTCTTTGGTGTTCTGAATTATGGTTGATTGTCGTTTTCTGATTTGACTACCTTTTGTCTTTCCAGTGTGTAACTTCTCATTATTCTTCCAGGTTCAGTCTGAATGTCACCACAGAGAGACTATGGGGTTATTCTTTCTAAGTAAATCTCCCTCCTGCTCTACCCATGATTCACCATTATTATACATTATCTTTCCTTCCATGACTGTCAATATATTTTGAACATCATCTCCTTTGTTGGTTTTGAGACAAGGGCTTACTATGAAATCCAGGTTGATCTCAAGATAGTCATATTCTTGGTACTGGTGGTTAGGATCTCAATCTGGTTTTTTTGGGGGGGGTCATCCCACAACAGATAGTAAACAAGAGGCCTGCTTCAGCCTCTCCTATACTGGAATTATAGGTGTGTGTCACCATACTTGGCTCTTTGTGTGCCTGCATGTGTATGTGGGGGGGAGGGGCGTCATATGTAACACATGCTTCAAACTCATGATATAGTTGAGGTTGGTCTTGAACTTCTGATTATTGTGCCTCCAATTCTAAAGTGCTGGGATTATAGGAAGATTACAGGTATGAACTATGCCCAGCTCTATTTTGAAATTAAAGTCCATAAGAGAGAAGATACTTGGTTTTCAGCACCATTCCTGGCAAGGGTGGTTACTCAGTAAATTCGGTTGAACTAATGAATGTGGACATTTGTATGCATCTAAGTAGTTAATGATGTATTACTTTATTTTCTAACTTGATGGCTTTTGAAATTAATGCAAATCATTCTCTGTATATGTCTTCACAATCAGAGGGAGGGAGAATAGGTGGGGCAGTAGACAGAGATTATACTGGATATATTTGTAGGGTTGGGCAAAGGAAAGCTTTAGGTTAATGGACTATCTCTTTTGCGAAGTGTGTATTATAGTAGATACTTAATCCTCACATCCTCATTTGTACATGAGCAAATAAATTATTTGCTCAAGGAATACTTTCAGAGATAGTGCTGACCTTAAAGCCCATGAATGTTCTTCTCCTTTAAAGATTTGTAGACAGGCTTATTTGGCCATTTGACTTTGTGTAATTAACAGGCTTTCTTTAGTCAGTTAAGCTACTGCTATTTAAGCATTCCAGTCATATTGCTGTTCTTGCATGGAATACCATCAAAGTCTGATTGAGAGCACAGTCTTTCTTTTAGAGATTTTTCTTTTGCTCCTTTCCTTTCAATTAATTTCTGTTGTTAAAAACTTACATATATTTTTAGTGTAGTAAAATGAAATACCTGAGAAATGGATACTTATCTTAAAGGCTAGTTGAATTCTTTGTTTAAGCTTTATTGTGTTTAGACTAGCTCTTCCATCTCATCTCCCAATTTGTTCCCTAGATTCCAAAGCAGTCTTCTAAGGCTGCTTACAGGCTCACTAGAGCAACCTTTTTTTTTATTGATGTTTCATAATTATATGTTGTCATCGTCCATAAAAATATCAAGATGGCTGAAGAGCTCTGTTAGCAAGTATAGGGCTACTATCTTATTTGTGGGGGCCATTCAGGCCTTTGTAGGAGGTAAGAGACACACTAAGCTTATGATGCCATATATTTACCAATCAGTTCCTCTCACTAATATACAAGTCAAGTAGTAGGAAACACCCATTTATCAAAACTCACCTTGACTTTCTATCTTGCTATACTGTTGTCCTTGAAACCAGTCTTGGAAACACAACTGTATCTTCAGTTTCTATTGTATGTTTACTATCTGTTGTGGGTTGACCCCCCACACACACACAAAAAAAGAAACCAGATTGAGATCCTAACCACCAGTACCAAGAATATGATCATTGCAGATACAATGGAGTTAACCCAAGGGCACAATGCAGTGGGAAAGATAACTCAATGTGACTGTTGTTTATATGGGAAGATGTTCATGTGAAGCAGAGGCAGAGAGATCTTCAAGTGAGGATAATGGAGAGATCTGAAGTTTGTGCACCTGTTTCCAAACAATGCCAAACATTGTCAGCAAACTGTTAGAAGCTTAGAAAAAGACAAACAAGGATTCACTTTATAGGTTTCAGAAGAAACATAGCTCTGGTGACACTCCAATTTTGGATTGTACCCTTCTGAACCACAGATATATCAGTTTGTTGTTTTTAAGCCACCCTTTCTGTGGTTGTTTGTTACAGGAGCCCTAGGAAATTATTAATATGTGGCTGAGCCTGAAACAAAGGGAAGAAGTAGAATAAGCAGTGAGGAAGCCTAGGCTACTGCTCCACCTTGACAACAAATCAGCTGCAAAACCTCAGGCCAGTCAATGAGCAACAGTTCCTTCACCCACCAACTAGGATAATGATAGATGCCCTGCCTACTTCAGAGATCTGCAGTGATAGTTAACAAGTATTTTTCCAGTGATGCTGTCACCGAAAGGGATGACAGGTACTAAAAACAATTACATGAGACATGGGGTTTTTGCCACAGGAAATTCTATAGTCTGTCTGAGAAGACATGTTATTATGAAAAGGTCACTGACAGAAGCCAAGGTGGCATTTGTCTGGCTTAGATTTTGTTCATTATTGATAATGAAAGGAAGAAGGGTTCTGTGGACTGGGGTGAAGAGAGTGACTTCAGGAAGGGCCTTTGCAGAAAAAGAATTTATTAGAAAGTTCTTGGATGCCTATAGGAGCTCCAGGAGCAACACTAAATATAAGACTTACAACTGATTCATGAAAAGTATCTCTGAAGCCACCATTGGATGCAGATATCAAAACTAAGACTGCCGACATCACTGGACTTAGATGATGAGTAATGCCCTATCTGCCTCAGTAAATTAGATATAGCCTCTATCATTGCCACAGCTCTCAATAGGATAATTAGAACTGTGGATGGAAGGTCACTTTATCTTCAAACACTAACTTTGAACCTCAAACCTGGAGTAGGGATAGAGTGACATATACAGTCATGTATTAATACACTAGCTGCATACTATCCAGACCAATTAATATATATAATTTAAAATATTTTTTCAGTCACATTAAGGACATTTTTAAAAAATAAAAAGTGAAATTAATTCTAATATGCATTCTCACTTATATATATATAATTTTTTCACAGACACTATCCACATTTCAAGTGTGAGCAGTGGACAATATATTTAGTAACATAACTAATTGATAGGCTAGGAAATTGAATATAGTACTACTTTTTGACTACTTTCAGTTTCAGTGGTGAGAATTGGGTTTTGCTTTATCAGTGGAGAAACTTCCTAAACATAGGAAGAGGTCGAGATGTGGTCTTGTAAACTGAATACAAAACTGAAGTAAAACTAACACTATACTGTAGGTGGTGGAAAATGACAGACTAAAGACTTTTTTTTAATCCTTACTTTTATCTAGTTGATGTACTAGGAAAGTACTTTGAAATTTTAAGACGAGAGTCAAGCAGATGTAGGCAGTGAGAACATTTGAATTACTTGATTTATCTGTGTCTTCCATTGGACAGCCTTAGCCAAGTTGCCTTTCTTCATCTCATTTTCATGTTAAGAAATGGGTTGGCACTATCTGTCTGAGACTTGTTTCAAGGATTACGTAAAATAGTGCATTTGAAAGTGCCTTACACCTGGTATTCAGAGGTCTCCAGAGAGACACAAGTATGTGTGTGTGTGTGTGTGTGTGTGTGTGTGTTTATCATAGGCATTGACTTGTAGAGGCCCAAGAAGTTCTAAGATCTGCTATCTGCAAGTGGGAAATAAATAAATAATTAAATAAATAAGCCAGCTTATTTATTGAGTGAAAAAATACACAGGAAAACTAGTGTAATTCATTGAGTCCAGAAGTCTAAGAATTGAAGCGTTCATGGTATAAGTCCTGGTCTGAGTCTGAAAGCTCAAAGAACCAGGAACACTCATGTCCAAAAGCAGGGAAGATGGCTGTAGCAGTCTGCCTGCATGGTTGCTGATAAATGACCATCAAACAGCTTAAAGGAACAAGGGGTTTATTTCCTTACGACAGTCTGGTTACAGTTCACAGTCCAGCTTGAAGGTAGAGCACGCACCAACAACAGGGCCGAGGGAACTGGCCACACCATCTAAGAGATGGACAATCTTTACTTGCCAGGCCAACATGTCTGGCCAAGCGAACGGAAGGATGCCAACTCTCTCAACCAGCTCTCTGTGATTTATCCAGGGCCTAATCCCACCCACCATGGGCTGGGTCTTCCCCATCAGCTAGAAAATCTCCTTCAGGTTTGATCTGGGCTTAACTCAACCATCAACTCTCTACAACTGTGCCCAGAGCTCAAACCCTCAAGAGTCAAGTTGACACCTGTGCTTAACTATGACAATGGCCATTTGCATTGGTGAGGCCGTCTTTTTCACTCAATGCGCCAATTCAGGTGTAAATGTCCTCAGGGGACAGCCTTACAGATACAAGCAGAAATGAGTCTAGGGTTGGAGAGATGACTAGGGTCAAGATTCTGCCTCATAAACAGAAGGAAAATTCAAACAGCCCATTGTGTGACTTTCTTAACATAACACAGAGATGAGCCTATGTATAAACATATGTAGAGAGGAAGAAGTTAGTTTGTAGAAAATTGTTTTAAATTTTATAGTTCTTTTGGAAAAGAAATCCTATAGAACTTTCACTAAATGAAACTGCATTCTTAAACACACACACACACAAGTTACACACACATAAGTTACTTTGAAGTGGTGACTTACACCTGTGTAATCCCAGCATTCTAGATAAAATGGGAAATAAAATGTATTTTATTTTTTCAAGCATCCATAATAGACCATTTCTGGGGCCAGAAAGCAAACCATGAAGAATGTATTCCCTCTGACTTTAAGGTAATTGAAAAAGTAAATCAATGAGAAAAATGCAACAAGAAAACCTTTGACATTTGGAAATTAAACAACATGCTTCTAAATAATATATTGTCGAAGAGGAAGTCTCAAAGGAAGCTTTTTAAAGAATACAAACTGAATGAAAATATAAATAAAACATTAAAGTTTATGGGTCAAAGCTAAGGCATAGTCTAACAGGAAAATTTATAGCACCGTGAGGCTAGAAAAAAGCATATGAGAAAGTCTCAAATTAATAATCTATGTTCCTGTTTGAAAGCTGTAGGAAAAACAAGAGCAAAAGAAACACAAAACAAGCAGAAGGAAGGAAATAATAAAGATAAAGGCAGAAACCAATGAAATTGGAAAGGAAAATAACAGGGAAAGTTGATGAAACAAAGCCTGAGGAATAAAGACAAGATAAAATAGGATAGTCTATACACATTAGACTTTATGAATTTGTCATAAAAATGCACTTGAAGAATTTGCAAATATAGATGGTTTCAACATGGAACTCCGCATTACAGAACACCAGCAAACATTTAACATCAACTTTTTACAGTCTGTTCCAGAGAGCAAAAAAAGGATACTTCTCATTTTATTAGGTCAGTATTATTTTGATACCACAGCTAGACGTGTAGTAAAAGAAAGCCAAAGATGAACATTTCTCATAAACTTAACAAAACGCTAGAAAGCCAAATCCAAGAACCTATTAAAAAAAAAACTGCAGAATAAGTCTATCCCAGCTATGCATGACTGGTCCTATACTTAATCAACGTAATCCACATTATAATCAACATATCAACAGACTAAAGGGAAAAAAAAACCTCATACAGCATCGTATCAATTGACAGAAAGCATTTGACGAGATCTAACCCTCATTTACAGTACAATCTTGATTTATTTCCTGGACAGTAAGTGTACATAAAAGAGAGTAAATTCACGACTTTTGAGAAAAAAAGACTGGCCATTAATTGAGCGAATTTGAAGACAAAGTGAGTGAACCAAGGCAGAAGAAAGAATCCAGAGCGTGGAGTGGTCCTGTCTTTTAATACTGATAAGGCATTCTTATTATATTGATTCTCATCTCTATATTCACAGCAGCCTTCCCTCCACTTCACAGAAGAGAAGCGTGTCTGACACATTGACACTTTCTTACCTTACGATTCATTGCTCTGCATGTCAAACTGAGCAGCAATTTAACATTAATCAATGTCTTTGATCCATCTCATTAAGACGCTGGCTTTTAAGTGTTACTTTTGATGTTCTAAAATTATTGTTAAATGAAATGTATTCATGTTGTTGATTTACTCATGTACTACTGCTAACTTTTATATTCAGTAAGTAAGAATAACTTTAACATGCACTGTCTTATAAAATAAAATGAAATTAATGTAACTGGTTTCTAGCAAAGAGCCATGCTGAGATTATTGGTAAAAAACTTTCATAGTCTTTCATCTCCAGACAAGCTGGAGAAGAAATACTCTGTACACCTTAATGCTTTAAACAGTAAGAAATGAACAAAACATGTCTAAAATTTTTTGAACAAGTGGACAACTGGCAATGAAGAATAGGTAGCCTGGAGAGACAGAAACAAATGTTTTGAGTTCTTCTTACTTTTTGTTCTTAGAGAGACCAGTTGCCATGCTGTGAACTGTCCTGTGGAGAAGCCTGTATCATATGGAAATGAGGAAGGCCTCTTCCCAAAAGGCACTGAGATGGGGGGGGGGAGAAGGCACTGAGAGACTAAAGGTCTTAGATCAGAGCTCATGAGGATCCGAATCATATGGGAGGAGCTCAGAAGCACATTCTCCTCCTTGCTTTCAGCCATCACAGCTCCATGACACACTTGGGACAGAGGTTTCCGATGAAACCAGGTTCAAAGAAACAGTGAAATAAGTATTTCTTGTTCTAAGTTGCTATGCCTTGCATAATTTGTCACAATTTGTAGGAAGGCAGAGAAAAGGAGATCTGAATTGTTTTCAACTGGGATGCTCATGAAGCAGACTTGAAAAACTTTATCATGAAGTCAATGAGTATTTTTATTCTTTTTCTTCTTTCTCTTATACCAGTATCAATGTATATGTTTGTGTGTGTGTGATTGCACTCGACTTCTCATTCCTTATATAATAAATCATCCTTGTAAGTTTCATCTATTTCAAAATGTTTTCCAAAGTAAGCAGCTAAATGTAACAAAGTAAGCAGCCAGAGACACTGTGGTTCTCTATTTAATGATAGAAAAATAGAAAACACTCCATCTGGATAGAAACTGATAATTAGCTCTATCCAATTCCTGGATATCTGGTCTTTAAATGAAACAGCATGGTAATGTTTATTTCCTTCAGTTTTCTTTTAGTGGAAATGCTATTTATCCTTCTAGTCTTTAAAGGGATAATACAAATGCAGTTTGAATACCAGTTACTAAAGAGTCATCTTGGTTTTATTTTATACTACCAAATGTAATGTATTTTTAGGACAAAATACCAGAAAACCACCAAAAAGAAAGGAAAAAACCCTCTCCATTTAATTAGTAACATTTTGGTGAATTTTTTCCAGATTTATTTTTTAAATAAAATGAGTTTCAAAACTTTCTAATTAACAATAAATCTGTTTTAAAAAGCTAGAATACTTTTTTCTTCTACAGACTATCTAAGCTCATTTCAGATGATCATTTTTCTTCATATACATCTTAGATGTATATTGCCAGAAAATTAGAATATTTTAATGAATAAAACTTAGCCATTTATTTCACTGAAATCCACATCCATTTTTTTTTCCCAGTGTTTTGACTGATGGCATTGATAAATCACCCTAACGAGCAGTCTGATTATTTCAGGGGACAACCCATTCAACCAAAGAAACCCCAGCAGTGTCTTGAGAGTAGCATGGGGCTCCAGGGAAACAGCAGATGTCTACGTCCCTCTCCTTCATGCAGTCACTTCTGCCCTAGATCTGGGACAAAGGAGGGGATCTGTAGAGATGCATCAGGACCTTTAGTGAGTGGGCTGGAACCAACTCAAATAAGAGAGCTGATTGTGAAATGCTAGAGATTTTATGAGCTGGCTATTAAACACTGTCATCATTAAATATTAAATTATATAAATTATAATTCAATAAATTATATTGAAAACAAAGCTAATAATTACTCAAACCCATCACTTTTAAGTCGGCTTCTTACCGTTTGCCATTTCCCCATGCATCTGTTGTACTGCTCCTATTGTATTGATTTCTGTACAAGAGAAATGCTGCATAGTATATTAGGGCATATCTTTTCATGACCATACCCAGGGATGCCAAATTGGTTATGAAATACGAGTACCAAGATTTAAAAAATCTTAGAAAAGAAATAAAAAAAAAAACAGGAAAAAGGGACTTGACAAGGGAGGAAATTAAGAAAATGTAGCTGAAAATATTTGTGTTTGGTCCATTCCAATGCAGTTTATACAGTGCTCTCTCTTCTCCATAGCAGACAGACTCCTAGACAGCTGGGAAACCCGAGGCTACAGGAGACCTGTGACTGACTTCTCCCAAGCTCTGAGTGGAAACCACCTATCAAAGTGCAATTCAGCAGCATGAAGTAGCTTTCCAACAGGTCCAGGAGTAGGCGTGACAGACACTGTCTGATTTTGGAGCACAGCGACTGTGGCCCAAGCTTTACAGTGGGCAGCCTAAAAATGAAGATGGTATTCAGTTGACTCAGGGGCTGGATGTAAGTGCAGACCACAAGTTAGATTTTTCAGCTGCAGAATGTAGGCTGCAGCGAGGACAGAAGCATTTGAGGGCGCAACTGAATGTGACCCCTCTGTTCTTTTCTTGCACCCAGATACATTATTGAGGGGGAGAGCAGAGGAAATTCCTTAGGAGTGGAGAGCACCTCTCTTGTTAAACTTGTTGAACTGAGTTTGTCTTTAACAGACTGAATATTTACTCCAAAAGATTAACTTTGAGACTGCAAATATATAGCTTTCTTGAGAGTGACAAGAGAGAGAGAGAGACTATGCATTCTCCCATCATTGAAAATTGGGATTTTAGTGTTAGATAGAATTCCATTACAGAGAAATAAATGGAAATACCTTTTTTCCATTTGAGTTGTACATTCTAAGTTTTGACTCTATTTTGTGATCATATTCTCTCTTCAAAGTCTTAAGTCACGCGTGATAGGGACAGCAACCTTGCTTGGATGAGACATCTTCCAGCAACAATGATGACACAGCTTTTCAAAGTCTAGGACAAGTTGTACATCCCTTTTGTCTTAATATGACCCCCCCCAAAAAAACATTTATTAAGCATGCATAGTAGGTTAAATGCTGGTCTGTAAATAATATGTTGGAAAATAGAAGCTTATTCAAGGAGCTCACTGAGATAAGAAACTAGACTGATAAATACGACTTAATAAAAGCGTTTGCTGAATAATCCAGGTTAAGTCCCTCAAATAATAGACTGCTTTTCCTTCTTCTTTGATGACCCAGAGGATGATGACAAAGGACAGTGAAGAGGCAGAGTGCAAAGTCAGGCGCAAGCATAGAAGGACGAGTAAAAGTGGTAGGTAGCATCAAGAAAGGAACAAAGTAAAAGAAACCTATCGTCCAAAGAAAGCTCTGTGACAGAGACTTTCCTTGTCAATGTGTCGTCCTCCTTAACCATCAGTTAAAGTCCATGGTATTGCCATTGACAAGTCTCCTTTCCTGACTCAAGACCTTCTCTTGTCCCGTGGGATAGTGCACTGAGGTGAAAGCACCACAGTCATTGCACGAGGGAAAGGTCTGCTGTAGTAGCATGGGGCAAAAAGTGGGAGCTGGGAGCTGAGAACCTGGAAAGTCAGGGAGATGGGAAGGTCTTTATTTCCTCTCTTTCTAGTGATAGGATTAAAAGGCTTCAAGGTTCGAGGACAAGTGTCTTTACCCATTGTTTCCATGCATTTGTTTATTAGGTTGTTTAATTTTTTGATTAAAATTGTGGTGTGTGTGTGCATGCACAAGGCAACACTTGAATATGTGTGCTGTGGAGGTTCAAGGAAGACATCAGGAATCATCCTGGATTGTTTTACTTTCTTATTGCTTTGCTCTGCCTTCCAGAGCTGGAATTGCAGGATGCTACCATCTCTGGCTAGAATTTTTACCTGGGATCTGGGAGTCTAATCTCAGGTCCTTTTGTTGTGAGGCAAAAGCTTTAACCTCTGAGATATCTCTCCAGCCCCAGGTTGTTTAAATTCTATTTTAAGATGTAAAACATCGCGGAAGACCCTGACCATTCAGACCTGACCTCTCTGGAATCCCAGTGACACATGGAAAGCATGAAAGCCAAGATCCAGGCTAAGGAAAGCACCCCATCTCTGACCAGCAGAGGCTCATCATTGCAGCTGGAAAATGGCCTCAGTTTTTTCTGATTACAACATCCAGAAAGAGTCGACCCTGCACCTGGTGCAGTCAGTGTGTGAGGGTGGCTATTAATTCTTCAGTCTGCATTCCCTGTGGGCAGTGAAGCCATTACTCGCACTGCAGTCATTTGCTCCAGTTAGCTTAGAAATTGCAAGTTTCAGCAATAGCTGAACCTCTGTTCAGAATGTTAATAAAGGCTTTGTTGTATGGTAAGCAAAAAAAGTAGCTTTAGGAGTTGCTATTTAAGATAGAAGAGTATTCTACTATTGGAATTTATCTTTCCTTCTTATCAATTATCACACACACCCTGTATTTCCAAGGAAAGAGAAAGGTCAATTACCTTTATGCTGGGACAGGCAACTAAGGTAACTTTCATGTAAAAATTCTCTTCATTTTTATATCCTTTCATTTTTCAAGTGATAGCTGTTTTCAGATGGAATTCGCTTTGGCCTAATCCTTTAAAATATACTTTCACTTGAGCAATATGTAAGTACAAAGGCAAGCATGTATTAACTCTGAAACTGGTTCTAGTTCTTAGATGTTTTATTTTAAAGGGTACAACTGCAAATATTTGGGGAAATATTATCTGTAGTTAACATGCACACTCTTTTGATCCTTATTCCCCGAGTAATTTAGCATAACAACTATTTGTGTTATAAGTAAACTTTGGATGATTTAGAGTATATAAGAAGATATCTGCAGCTTATATGCATGCAAGCTTATTATAGCATAAGACTCATGATTCATATCCTTTCTGATCCATGCTATCTCTGGAAAACCTTGGTAGTTTGTCATTAAATTAATTTCCACGGTAACTAATATCTTAACACTGGATTATGGCTCTGTTACAAACTATAGCAGATGGGAGAAAGAAGAGGAAAACAAAGCACTCTCCAAAATGTGATATTTAAAAACAGTTATTAAAACTGTTAGGGAAAGGAATACAGAGCAGTAGCTTCAGAATAATTTGCACGATACTTACTGAAATTTGTAAGGGGCCAACATTTTATTTCACACATCACTCTTAGGAGTTATACCAGAATAAAATTAGACAAAATGTTCCCATAAAACTACTCTGATACATTGTTTCTAGTTAGGTTATGCAATAATACTAATTGTAGACCTGTGTTTTAGGTGCCAGGCAAAGATGATGTGGGGGCCAAAGCTTCTAGAGGAAAAGGCAGCAGCATGGCCTTTTGCTCATCAGCTGGAAGTGTTTATTTTGGAGTGAAAGAACCAAAGATGTCTGGGTCATGAAGGTCCTATGGGGCTAGTCATCAAGAGCCACATTGGCCGCAGCTATCAGTGTCACTGGATAAAAGTTATTTTGGAAGTTGAGGCAAATAATCTAGTTATTTATTCTATCAAAACGTACTTTTGTTCAAAGACATATATGGATGACATGAAAGTTGCCATTTTTACTTATTACAGATAACAATAACAGTTATTTGCATCATTTTATAGTTGTTAAAATATAGTTTTTGGGAAAAAGTAAACTAATGTAAATGAGATCACTAAAATACAGCTTCTAATAGCATTTGTTGGGAGCAAATAATAATGTTTAAAAGTTTTTGAAGCCAAGGCTGGAGGGGTGGCTCAGGGGTTAAGCCTCTGCCTTGCAGGCGAAGGTCCTGAGTTGGGATCCTACACCCCACGTATAGACGCTGGGCAGAAGTGGGGCGGTTCTGTTTCTGGTCCTGGTAGGGCGGAGCCTGTGAATCCCGGGGCGGGAAGACGTGGAGGCGGTCCATGGTGGTTCCCGAATTCGTCCGTGGTTCTACACACGCGCACACACGCATACACACACAATTGAATAAAATAATAATAATAAAAAAGTTTTTGAAGCCAAAAATCATAGAATCAAGTCCAAAATTTGCAAAATATAATATTACTCTCGTAAGTGATTGTTATAATACTGACCTTTCCAACTCGGTTATTAGGAGACACATAATAGTCAACAAGGACTCTTCACTGAATAGTGTGCCCAACTTTCCCAAATCTCACAATATCTTTCTTTAAATTTTTCTTGGTGTATCTAGCTGTAATTAATCCTAAAATAAGATATTAGACCTTTATATCCATGGGCTCGATAAACTGCAAATATTTAGGAAAATATTATCTGTACTTAGCATGCACAGTCTTTATCTTGATTATTTCCTGAAAGATACAGCATAACAATTATTTGTATTATAAGTAATATACAGATGATTTAGAGTTTATGGGAAGATATTTGTGGGTTATATGCATGTATAATGCCATTTTATACAACATATTTTAGTATCTTCAAGTTCTGGCATCTGGGGTGCTTAGAATCAATCTCTTGCAGCTATTGATCAGCACTTTCAATATTAGGTTTAGATTATATTCTAATCTTTATCAAACAAGTCAGGAACTCATAAAGGGTGGTTGCCTGCAATGGGCTTGTACAAAGCTGAACAGTCAATTATGGATCCAAGAGGGCTCCTATAGTGTCTGGGCCCACGAACCAGTGTAAACCCAGACTTACATGCAGGAAACAGAAGTGGGAGCAGTGGGAATTGATTGGGCATCAGATCAGAGGGAGCCTAGGATGTCCATCATCCAAGCCAACTTTATTGTAACATACATAGTATTTATAGGAAAACAATCAAAGAGCAGGGCCAAATTCAAGAAAACATCAAAGAAGAGCAGGATCAAATTCTTTACAGGATTATGTAAAACATATACATTCCAGTTAACAAAGAAAAGTCAGGAGTGACATCTACTTGCTTTGGGATCAGACATAATGTCGCCAGGTAAGCAAGTATGGCACTTTGTTGCTAGAAGGGAATGGACAATGTTTGCCTCAAAACAAGAGTTACTTGGTCCATGCATTAGCATATCTCAGATAAGCAGGAAAGAACTGTTGGGGGAGGAATAGCCCAGCCAGTTTCTAAGACAAACAAAAGAGATCCAAGAACAGACTGGAAGCAAACTCTACCTCCAAGGGAAGGAGTTAGGCCTGCCATTGTCTTGCAGACAAGAGGCAAACTCAACCTCCCAGGGAAGGAGTACCTGGCGACAGCCTGTTTCAGATGCTGATGTATCATCCAGAGAGCAGGCTTTGTGCCTAACAACCCCCACACTGTAGGATCCGCCCTTCCCTGCTGAACTATTGACTACTGATGGGTTCTGGGAAAGGCCAGTCATTGTGTTTAGCTGTGCATCCCCTTAGTAGTCCACCAGACTCTGGTAGACAATTCCGAACCTATGAGGCCAAATTTGCTGGACCTCAGGACAAAATAAAAAAACATGAATATGGGACAGAGAGGAAGGGGTTGTAGAGGTGGGAGGGTGAAAGAGAGGGTGGGGGAAATGTGATAATCAGCATGCATTGTATACATATATGAAATTGTTCAAGAACAGATTCAATAAAAGTTATTAGAAATTACTAAACCCATGAGTTTAGAACTCGTGCTAATGCAAATTATTCCCTTGCTTCTTGTATCATTCCATTAAGGGCTGAAATAAGAGGGGCTGTGCATTATACAACCAAAGGCTTGGAATGGTTGGTAATGTAGTTCACCTGCAACGGAATTTGGTACCAGGGAAGTGGGGTGTTGCTAACAAATCTGGCTATGTGGATTTTGTGAATTCTAAACAGTTTTGTTGGAGAAACTTTAAAATGTTTGAAGCTTTTGAGTTTGTGGATTACAAATACAGTTTTGCAGAGTTTAATGGGTCATTTGGAAAATGAAAATGCTTAGAGAGTTGTGGAAACAAGGACTTGGGTAAAGATGAATTTAAAGATGATGAACTGTTTGCTTGATATTGGAGAGCTATGTTGATGGCTGTGAAACTTTGGATGTGGAAAGCGCAGGCAGCAGGATAGCTGCTGCTGTTGGAGAAATGACTATCAGTGAAGGAAAACCTAGTGATTTGCACAGGGACAGTGGAAGACATAAATTCCCCCTGGGCGTGCCGGGAACCGCCCAGGGCGAGGTTATCGGCCAGAACATCTGTGAACCGACTCAACTTCCCTGTGTGTAGTGGAAATTTTTGCAGAATGTATTTGCTCAATGCAGTTGCTTTCCTATAAAAACCTTGCCCCAAATCCAGTCGGGGCCGTTCTCTTTTGCCTGAGCAGGGAGACGATCCTAGCGCGCTAGATTAATAAAGCTTGCCTCTTGTCTTTACAGCAACCCGGTGGTTCTCGTGTCTCCTTCGGGGTCTGGGTAAGGGGCCCAAAGGGAACTTCGGTTCCAACAATTTGAGTAGAACAAGCTGCATTTCACACACTGCAGAGTTTATCAGCATTACCCAGAAAGTACTGGTTTTGATGCACAATTAAGGGATTCATGGAGAGTGGCAGAAGCTTGGCACCAAGTGGCAGGTGTAGAGTTCCTGCAAGGGAAAGTGAGGCTTTTAGCTGCAGAGGTGAACCCAGAGTGGTGTTAGAGATATCAGAACCGTGGAATGAATGTATGCTGAAGATGACTGCAAGTGGAGATTCAACCTGGTCCACAGAAATTCTGCTTGTACAATTTTGAGCTGCAAAGAAGGAGATAGCCTATAATCTTTGAGCCACTACGACTACATGATGAGCAATAGAGCAATGAACATTAAAGTACAGGATGTGGTATTTGATTTGCTGGATTTGATTCTAATCTGGTGTTTTCTTATTGTGTCATGATACTTTTATTTTGATGTTTTATCTGTATTGAAGTATTTAATTTACTTTGACTGGATAGACTCTTATGGTTAGAAGATTTGGGACTTTTTAAAAAAAAACACTTTCAGTTTCAACATTTTAATAACAACTTTTAATGATTTTAATTTTAAAATTGGATTGTGAAAACTTTTAATTTCAGAACTTCAGAATTTAAAAATTAAATGTATTTATATTATAAAATAAATTTAACATCTGTGGGGACAAGGCGAAACTTCATACACACACACACACACACACACACACACACACATGGGATGGAGTGTCATAGTTAGGTGTTAACTTGATGGTTGAGGGTTCAAGCTCCGGGTACATTTATAGATAATTAGTAGTTGAGTTAAGCACAGAGGAAACCTGAAAGAGATTGTCTACTTGATAGGGAAGGCCCAGCCCATGGTGGGTGGGACTAAGCCCTGGTCAGGAGAATAAAACACAGAAAACTAATTGAAAAAGTAGGCATCCTTGTGTATACGTGGCCAGACATGCTGGTCTGGCAAATTAGGATAGTCCCTCTCTCAGCTGTTACATGGATATGGCATGGCCGGTTCCCTCCACCCTTTGGTGATGGCAAATGCTTTCCTGCCAAGTGGACTGAGAACTGTAACCAGACTGTTGTAAGAGAATAAACCCCTTGTTCCCTTAAATTGTTTCGTCATGATTTTATCCGCAACCCGCAGAATAACTGCGACAGTTGGCAAGAAAGTAAAAGATCTTTCCCAAAGCCTGTTCTGCTCAGGCTCCATGGAGGACAAATTCTTCAGGGGAGCACTTTGACTGCCACAGAGAAACAGGACAGAGTCCAAGTCAACATGCTGGGAACTCATACTGCTCCTACTTGAAAGTGTATTGTTATTTACCAAAGGCTCCTTGTAGGTCTGGCTGTGGCCAGGTTCTCACAGTGATGGAGAAATGGTGTTTTTCATCAGAAAACAAATATTTATAATAAATATACTTCTAAAATGTTTTTTTTTCCTGGTGACTTTTCAAAAGAAGAGTGATATGCTAGATGAATTTATATACCTTTAAAATGAGCTTCCTCATTGTGCATTCAGTGACTCCAGCTGATTTTCCCACAAACTGTCATATAATCAAATATTCCTACCAAGCTAAGAATAGGAGCAAGCTGTTAGTAAGAGGAATGACGGGTAAGAAATAGACCTGCCAAGACTAAATGATTAAAAATGATCCTACATTGAAAACGAAAGAGAGATTCCCCCCATATGTTACAATATCTTACAGCAGTCTTGCTTGTGCTTCTGTGGTTTACAACAAAAGTAGCAGAATTCCTCAGCCCAGAGACTTCAAATACAAATTTTTGCCTTGTCTCCATAGTAGAGTGACTGCGGCTGTCTTGCCTCATGGCTTTTCAGAAACAAATTGATTGCTTTGTATTTGCCATGCTTTTCCTGTTTCTGATAAAACAAAAATAAAAGCATCTTGCTAAAAGGAATGTGTTGCATACTTCCCTCTCTAGTGAGGATGGAGAGCTCAGATTGGGTTTTGACTTCAGCAGGAGGAGTTTGGCGTGAACACAGAAAGAATTGTCTACATGAAGGGATTATGAGGTTCAGATTAGGTATTGATGACTGAGTTCTATCCCCAGGGGACATCCAGAAGGTGATGCAGTTATAGGAATCAGGGTGGGGTGAGGTTGTGAGTGGAGTAATGGGATTTGGAATGCGAAATATGAGTTATGGAATAACAGATTCTTTCGGTTACCAAGGAGTCCTAAAAATAGGGTAGAGATGGCTGAGAGGGGCTAGAGAAGCGAATGGTTTTCCAGAGAGTTTGTTGAGTGTCGTCAGCCTGACAAAGGGACTGCAGAAGTGTTATTTGCAGCAGCAGACATGGAGCAACAAGTCATATCTGAACCCACTCATCTTGCACATCTATTCTTGACAATAGCCTAGCTTTCAGTGCACTCCAACATCCCCTCACCCCACCCACAACATCCACAACCCTCCAACTCACAATAAAAACTCAAAGTTCCTGAGGGGTGAGATGTGAGTCTCCAGTGTCTTCAGCAAATCATCTGCAAATCTCCCTTCTTATTCTCATCCACTTTTCAAAATAAGTTCCCAGCTGAGTCAACGCTTGACTGACTAGCAGAGGCTCACCCATTGCATGGTACAAGTTGGATCTTTGCACAGTGATAGGAGGAATCTAAGTGGTAAGGGAAAAGTGGATGGTTTTATTTCAGAGCAAAGTTTTGCAATTTTTTTTTTTCCTTCTTTCTGGACAAACTGACTTCTGTGGAACTTTTTAGTAAGAGGATTCCCTAAAAATATTTTGAAACTTCACCGCTTATCAAATAAACATAGTCCCTTGGGGAATAACATGTTGGAAAACTTGCCCGCCTACTTGCCGCACCCTCTGTCTGACAGTCTGACAGCTTATCAATGTCATACTGTTTGTTTGCCCCATGAGAGGTCCATCAGGAGTGGTGACTGTCATGTGTTATTGCATAAAATATTTCTGATGTAATAACAAAGGCCTTTGCTCACCAGTTTATTTTTCTTTTGGTTGATAGGTAAAGCATGGTATAAAGATATTTGGTTGCCATGTAGACACTGGGCAGATGACAGGAAAGTGGAGAGAGGAAAGGAGACATAGAGCGGGCCATCAGTTGAGGAATAGAATGACCCCTCGCTGTCTTCCACTGAGCATGCCTATTGCTTAGGACACGCCAATTTGAGTTCATGTTCTCTAAGGCTCTTTGATGTTTTTTCTTTATTCATTAAAAAATGTTCACAATAACGGAATCACTTTTTGGTCAGAGAAGTCTCAGAGCCCCCCCCCCAAAAAAAAGAATATAGGCTTTTGCCATTGCTCTTAATTGCTCGCCAGAACCTGATGGTAAGACTCTATTGCTGAAGACACTATATATTGATCACAGAATACAGAGAAATCAAGCTGGACTGATCTGGAAGCTTCCTTCTTGATGGGCAGCTTTTGTAGTTCCAAAAAGTATTTTGAAGGCTGCTGGGAAGAAAAGCCATTGACAGTCTCACCCAGTGTGACTTCTGTGAGCTTCAATAACAACCACCTTGGCAAGAAGTACCCATGGGTGGAATAATAGCATGAATGTTTTGAGGTAACAAACTGCCTTCTAATTGGAATGAAGGCCTACTTTTTAGTAGGGAACACATGCTTGGTACTGTAAGCAAAGCCAAGAACCTATGGAAAGGAAGGTCAAAGGCTCTAGTGCAGAATGAAGTACTATTGTTTTGCTATATGGATGTGTTATCAAACTGTCGTCTAATATCCATAGATTAGAGCAATTCTTAGCTTTCATCAAGAACCTTCCTTTTGCAATGGAAGGTGTTTGATACAGTGAATCACACCTAGCCAAAGTGCAGACAATAAATGACTGGACTGCTCATCCCTGAACAGGACATCTAAATCTGCTTTTTCCATAAGACACAGGCGATATGATGGAGGAAGGGGTGGTAAGAATGTAAGAGCCAGAGGGTTGGAAGATGTGTTGCCAATAATGTCTTCAGGACATGACAGACCTGCTGTGCTCATGAACTCACTACTGCTTCCATAAGCCCGTCGTCACAAGTTGGGCCTGTCAACATTTCATCATGGAAGGGAAAGATCCCACGAGGTACCATACTTCCCTGAGAGACTATTGGGAGTTGACACTGGCTGTGGGAAGGGGGGCTGCTTTTGTCAGTGGTATACTTACTGATATCTCATCCATGCTCTAGCAAGTGCTCAGACATATGCCAGTATAGGCAACCCAGACGAAGCTCAGTGGACCACATACACAAGGGGGAGAAGGGAACCCATTAAAGTAAAAAGGAGACTTACTGGGAAGAAGAAATATATTCCAATGGGAAGATGGGATAAAAAAAAATATAAATTCATTGGATTCATGTATGAAACTGTTGAAGAATTTTAAATTAAAAACATTTAATTTTAATTACATTATTAATTAAATATTAACTTAAAATTAATAAAAAAACTTTAAAAGGGAAAATAAAAGTAAGGAAGCAAAGGACTGTGTTTCTAAATATTTTATTTCACCTGTATTAGCATTATTATTAATTCATGGGCTTGGAGGCTTAATCTGTGACCTTCCTTTCTTAGGATCACATTAAGAATATTCTAACTCAAGAGGAAAAAAAAGGGCTGGAGAGGTGGCTCTGGGGTTAAGCCTCTGCCTTGCGGGCGGAAGGTCCTGAGTTCGGATCCCAGATCCCACATATAGACGCCAGGCAGAAGCGGGGGCGGCCTGCGTTTCTGGTCCTGGTAGGGCGGAGCCTGTGAATCCCGGGGCAAAGTAAACAAGGAGGAGGTGAAGGTGTCCATGGTGGTTCCCGAATTCGTCCGTGGTTCTACACACACACAGACACACACACGCGCGCGCGCGCACATACATACGCACACATGCACAGTTGAATAAATAATAAAAAAATAAAAAATTAAATTAAAAAAAAGAGGAAAAAAAAACTTTCTCTAGGGATCTGTGGAAATGGCTCAGTGGGTGAAGTGCTTAATGGGCAATCATGAGGACCTGCATTTGGATTCCAATACTGATGTAAAAGCTGGGCTCAGCAGGTCATATGTGTAACCCCAATGTAGGTGAGCTGGATATAGAATGTTCAAGGGGGCTTGCTAGTCAGGCCAGTCTAGTCTAAAGGATGAGCTACATTACACTCATGAGTAAATGCGTGCATGCGTACACACACACACACACACACACACACACACAGAATAAATACCTGGGATAAGAGGTGTAGTTTAGTAGCAAAATACTTGCCTAGTTCAATCATACAGTAGTACCTAAATAAATGAATAAATTAATGAATAAATAAATAAATAAATGTCATGGATAATGAGCCACTTCCTATATACAGTGTCCATCATGGATCTTCTGCTGCTCTCTGGTGAGTTAGAGACACAAATGCATTCAAAGAAGTGAGGAATCACAGCTGGAGCACGAGGGTTCATCTCATGACAGAGGAAAACTGAAGAAAAATCAGGATGTGATGAGAATATAAGATAATACAGCAATGCTAAGTGCTTTTATTTTTGTGTACGTGTGAGAGTAGTTCTGTTGAAGATAATTTAACAAAATGTGCTGGTTAGATACAGGTGTCATTTTGACAATTAATGATTGAGACTTGGGGCACATCTGTGAAGAGTTGGTAGTTAAAGCCAGCCTTGAGCAAGCAGACTGTCTTATTGAAAAGGGAAGATCCAGTTCATAGTGGGTGGAACCAATTCCTGGTCAGATGGATAAGATGGAGAGAAGTGCTTCAGTAGGTTGGCATACTTTAAGCATACTTTGGCATGCTTTGGTGGACTCGCAGACTGGTGGGTAGAGACATTTGCCCCTGTCTCAGTGGTTTCTGTGGACGTGGTGTGGTCAGTTCCCTCGGCTCCTAGTGGGGGTATAGATTCTCCTGCCAAGCTGGGTTGTGAACTGTAATTAGAATCATAAGCAAGAATAAACTTCCTCTTCTCTTATTTGGTCATGTGTTTATCAACAACGTGAAGAAAACTGGAAATATAGAATTAATGCTCCCTTCTTTCCTTCAAGGGGGAGAAAAGAACTTAAAAATGTTCACTTCCTTCTACCAAGCAAGGAGTAGAATAGAACTCAGCCCCTCAAAGAGGACCTTTAAAAGTATTCATAGACGAAAAATGTCAAAGAATGGGGCCATCTTCTGAGAAGTTTGCTAAAATGAGGTTCCTGGCCCCTGTGGAGAAGCTCTAATATCTACAGCTTTCATATGTCAGGTAATTCTTTTGTGTGTGTGTGTGTGTGTGTGTGTGTGTGTGTGTGTGTGTGTGTATTGTGTGAGACTTGGTGGCAAGTGCCTTTACTCCACTCTCCTGACCTCAAAGTCAGGTAATTGTGATGCAGATAGTCCTAAGATTTCACTTAAAAACAAACAAACATAGTTGCTTACAGATATTTAACTTCTCTCCACCAATATCAACCAAAATTTGAAATATAGGCGGGGCTTGAGAGATAACTCAGTCTGTAAAGTGCTTGCCACACAAGCATGATGTCATAGTTAGATATAGGTGTCAACTTGACAGTTGAGGATTCGAACTCTGGGTACTTTTGTAGAGAATTAGTAGTGAAGTTAAACTTAGAGCAAACCTGCAGGAGATTGTCTAATTGATGGGGATGGCTCAGCTCATGGCAGACGGGACTAGTCTCTAGGCAGGTGAATAAAATGAAAGGAACTGGTTGAAAAGTTGGAATCTTCTGGTCAACAATCAACTATGAAAAATGAATGTTTCAGAATTTCTGAATAGTCTGTTCAATGACTTGGACAGCAGTAAGGATTATCTCTCTCTCAGTCATTACAGGGATATGGTATGGCCAGTTCCTTCAGCCTTTTGTGTTGGTGTGGGTTCTCCTGTCAAGCCAGATGAGGAACTGTAACTGGACTGTCATAAGAGAGAATAAAATCTCTTGCTCCCATCAGCTGTGTTGTCATGATTTTATCAGGAACCATGGAGGCAAACTGCTACCACAAGGACCTGAGTTCAATTCCCTGAATCCACATAAGAAAAAGCCTGCAAGGCGATATAGTCTTGTAATCCTAACTCTAGGAAGTTGGACCCAAGTGGCTACCTGAGGCTTATTGGTCAGCCAACCTAGTCAAATCTGTAAGCCCCAGACCAATGAAAGACCCTGTCTTTTTTTAAATTTTTTTTTTTTTTTTCTCGGTGCTGGGGACCGAACCCAGGGCCTCGCGCTTGCTAGGCAAGCGCTCTACCACTGAGCTAAATCCCCAACCCCGAAAGACCCTGTCTTAAAAAAGTAAAGTGGATAGTTCCCAAGAAATGTTTCCTCAGTTGTCCTGTGATCTCTACATCCACACACAAATGTGTTCCCTAAAACATATACATACATGCATACATATGCACTTGCAAACATATGAAACATACACTCTAAGATAAAATATACTGTGACTTAGATTCAGATCTTACCTCTTGGATATATGATGCGCATGTATTAACATGGTACATTTATACATGTAAAATACAGACTGTGATCATCTATTTCAGTGTATCCATGCAAAGAAAGTCAGATGAAGTTGATTTTTCTGAGAAACATGCACCTGAAGATAATTGCTTGCCTTTCCTGAATCTATGGGTTTTTGTTTGTTTGTTTGTTTTGCATAAAATACTTCAGTCAAATTCTAGACATCAGGGCTGCTAAATGAACATCTTTTCATACCTTTTAGTAGGTTGAACCCTGAAGAATGTTCCTGTGGGCATCACCATGGGACGTCAGAGAAAGATAATTGTCCCTGACTTCTGGTCAACAATTCACAATGAAAAAATGAATGCTTCAGTATTTCTGAATAGTCTGCTCAAAACTTGGACAGAATGCATCTTTCTGATGCTAAGCATTTTTGGCAAGTAACTTGGGGACATTTATTTTCTGTAACATTGCCTGATATAGTTATCTATGTCCCTGGACCACGTTGAAAGTGATTGGCTATAATATGCACATTCTGCACTTTGCAGAAAGGGGTGTGTTTCCCAAGGATCGAGGCAGCCCGCTCTGGGCATTCTGCATAAGAAGTTAAGCTAGGAGTTCTGCAGTAGTTGTTCAGTGGAGGTGCTTGCTGTTTTAACTGCCGAAATCTGAGATATTGGAGTTACTTACAGGATAGGATGAGGGTTTCTTTCAGGAGCAGGGATGACTTAAAGGCAGCAGCATCACTAGAAGACCCACCTCACTATGGTGGATAGCTTTCCCATGGATTCATAGATGGAATTCCTTCAGTTAACCTTGCTTAGCCTATGTACTCTAAATGCCCCTCCCAGACCTTAAAGCCCCAGGGGCATGTGTGAGGACATGTGTAATTAGGGCAGAATCACATACTAATGGCTGGGAGATGCTCCAAGTGAAGCGAGAATCTCATGGGAGAGTCCAGGGACCCTCTCTACTCCCTCTGTCTCTGAGGAAGTGTCCATGGACAACGGGTGCCATCTTGATGGTCTCAGACAAAGATGGTGGCTGTTTATTAGAAGGAAAATGCCATACAACAATGCCTAACATTCAGATGGCAATAACTCCAGTGACTTGTCATCTGACCACTGAGGGACCAATCAACATGCAGAGAATTCTCAACTGTCCTGGGGACTACAGTTCAGCTCAGTCCCCCCCTGCTGATGTGGCCTCCTAAAATGGCCGTCCATCTGTCCATCTATTCATCCATCCATCCATTCATCCATCCATCCTGCACCCTGTCCTGTTCCTCACCTCTACAGCCCGTACAGTTGTGGACCTCGTCTCTACAGCTCAACTGGCAGCTCTACAACTCTCTAAAATATAGCACCAAACCATTTGGATTTGGAATTCATCTTGAAAGACAAGGTCTCCACAGCATCAAAAACTTTCATTTGTTACACTTTTCATGGTAGATGACCGCTCTATTTATATCCATCTGTAACTTTGAGTTACTCAGGGTTTTCAATAGCTGTTCAGAAATTCTATAAAATTTAACCAAATGCAGACAGGTCTTTGTACAAACAGCCATCTAAGTGATATTTGATTGTGTCTTCGCTTTCTAAAATGAAAAGCCAAGTTGACAGTGTTGGAGGTTGAACTGGGAGGCACAAATTGGTAGAGACAGGTATAGAGAAGGCTTTCCTGCGCCAGGGTTTATAATCAGAAGCGTGAACATGCATGCCCCTGCAGCAAAAGCAATCTGTCTCCTAGAATTATTCTCCTCAAGTGGTTAGAAGGAGTCTGTGTGTTTTTGACTACACTAGTGAGGGACTTTGCCTTTCCTTTACAAAATTTGCTATTTTGTGAGTAAAATTAAGGCCTTATGGCATGTAAGTTTGGGTCTTGGATTCACTTACTCTCATTCATTCATTCATTCATTTTCTAGCTGCCCTTCCCTTTCCTTAATGTGGAGACCATGTTTTTCTAATCAGACATTCTTAAGATATCACAGATAAAAATAAATCATATTTTTTTCTCCTTTTCCATCTCTGTAATCATCATCATAAGATCTTGTTCTAACTTTAAAGCTGTTTGTAAAATGTCTCAGTAAGACACAATGCCCTGTGGTCCTCACTTTCCTCGGGTTCAGGAATTGAAACATGGGTAAAGTATATGCAATAGTTTTTTTAAATAGCTTCTGTTTGCTTTACCACTCTTTTTAAAATGGGAATATTAAAAAAAAAAAAAAGACTGCATTTAACAAAGTTGATTAAAACTACTTAAAAAAATTCCAGAATTCAACCCTAAAAGATTTGGTTCATCAAATTAAACCTGGGCATAATCTTTACTTTGACTGTCATTGAATTCTTATCTGGGGCGGATGGGTGGTGGTACTGGTGGTGCGGTGTCATTCCATGAAAAGTGTTTATACAACAGGCATCTTCATCCTTTTGGGGTCAAAGTAAGGGTGCTGCACTCTTTTCAGTCTGGTGTATTTAATAAATTCTCAGGCCTGGTATGATTTTAAGATTAATATATTCATGTATCATATGGTCCCAATCTACTTCGAGTAGTTTATAACGTAGTAGTATTTTTTTAACTTTTAGGAATAAACTATCAGTCTGTGCCCAGTGGATAATGCTGGAGATAAGGTGATATTTAGGTACATAACAAGATGGAGTGTCATTGTACTTCTGTATTCAAACTCAAAGCAGGCCAGGTACTATATGTTAAATGGAACCAGTCAGGGCAAGTCACGCTCTGAAAACTGTGTTACGCAATATGGACTATTTAGGATAGGGCACAGCCTGATCAAGCATCCAGCAAGGAGAAAAGTAACTAATCCAACAGGTGGCATCATTGTCTGGATATGTTGCTCTGTCTCCCGTGGGATCTAGCATCCATGACTCTTGTCTGGAGTTTCAATTGAGGAAGGTGAAGATTTTCTGGAGAAGGATGGTGGTGATAACTGCACAACAACCTAAATGTGCTAAATACCATAGGACTGTGCACTTAAAAATGGCTATGATGGTAAAATTTATATTTTGTATATTTTATTTCAATGAAAAAGAATCTATTTTTCAATATTTTTTCTTATCACAAGTACATTTTAATGTCCTCATCCTTTCCTTTCTTAATATTATTACTTTGTGTGTGTGTATGTTTGTGTGTTGCATGTGTGTAGATGTATACAGTGGAGGCCAGAGGTTGATGCTGGGTATCTTCTATCTTTTTCCATCTTATCTTTTTTTGGTGGGGGAGGAGGAACTTGTGTGCATGCCTGTTTTGCATGTAGATGTGTATACAACAGGGCACTTGAATGTGTATGCCTGTGGAGGCCCGCAGGTAAATCTAGGAATCATCCTGGATTGCTTTTACCTGTGGAGGTTTCCCAGACTCTGCCTTCCAGGACTGAAATTGCAAGCCACTCCCATATCTGCCTAGCATTTTTACATGACATCTGGGAATTCAAACTCAGTCCTTTTGCTTATGAGACTTGTGAGTAATTTTCCCAGCTCTTTTCACCTTATCTCTGAGACACACTATCTCACCAAACCCAGAGCTTACTGATTGTCTAGACTGGCCATCTAGTTCTAGAGATTTACCTGTTTCTGTGACCCCCCCCTGCTATGGTGGCAGATGACATTCCACCCCCACCTGAAAACCGCAGATATAGGGAACCTTGTCTCTGGGTCAAGAAAGATTTTGATTTGATCAGAGCTGAGAGTGTCTTTTGGTCTCTTCACATATGAATGGTTTTTAAGTTTCTAGTTCATTTCTTTTCAAATGCTCCTATGAAAAAGCAAATCTTAACCTTTTGAAACAGCGTGATGCTACCCAACAACTACTGGGAGTGCTTGTCTAGCATCATAGCTGTGACACCATGCAAAGCTGCACATACAGTTAAAGTTAGAAGTAACTTTATATAATGAAGGAAGCATTTTTTCAACTTAAAAAATGTGAAAGGGAGCGCCTACAAACACTTGAGCCATTTAGGAAACTGTTGTAGTATTTCAGAAAAGAGCTATAAAGGCTTAAACCAAGGCAGTAATATATGAACTAGGAAGGGGATGGAAGCTTGAATTTGTGTGGAGGATTACGAAAAGAACTCAGAGCCACAAGCAGTGCATCATGGACAAGCTGGGTCAGATGACAGGAGGATCCCTGATCTTATTGACAAGCTGAGAAATCAGTGTAAATGCCTCTAAATAGATAACTGAGGGTTGTGTTGAACCGTTATTATCTCAAATCATGAGACCCATGTGAAGCAGAACATGGCGTTTGTAATTTAGGAGATATAGAAGAAAGTAGGTTCTCATTGGTTTTCTCACAAAAGGATGAAACATATTAAAAGGGAAGAGAAAAACTCCACAAACTTTGCCTCCTTCCCTCCTCTCCCCCCAACATGGTTTTATTGTCTTTGCTCAGTAACATCCTTTGTGATGTAAAGAAGGATAGTCTCTGATTTGAGATTCTGAAATCTGCATGGGCAGTTTGGCAGGTCCCTTTAAAAGCCCCAGGAGAATAAAATACTTCCTTCTTTAAACATTTTAAGCCATCTCTCATTTTCATGGTGGAGATTCAGACAAAGCAAGGGCAAATTTCCGTGTGAGGACCTCCCCCTTCCCCTATCTCCTCCCATTTCGGCTAAACTGGTGACATCCTATTGTCACTGGAGAAAGCCAGCTGCACAGCTAGATAGAGTGAGCCTTGCTTTTCTACTCCAAGACTGTAATTATGCTAAAACGGGATCTTGCTGCAGCGAATATAAAGAGAAGCCTTGGAATATCTCTCCTACACTAAACAACTTTATGGTTGAAAGGAAGCAATTACTGAGAACAAGATGAAGCTAAGTAAAAACAGCCTAACTTTCAACTTTTCCAGCTTGGGGACTGACAGTATTGTGCTGACCTCACATAGTCTGTTGTCCCCTCTCTAAAGCCACAACCACTCCCGTTTCCTGCCTGACTTTTAGATCAACTGGCAGCAATTTTTTTTAAAATTAATTCCTCCTGGGGCTGGGGAGATAGCTGGGGAAGATACTTGTCATGGACCTGGGTTTCATCCTCAACATCCACTTGAAGAGCCGGATGTGATAGGGTGCTCACATGTGCACCCAGTGAGCCCAATGCTGGGGAAGTGGTGACAGATGGACCCCTGGAGCCTGCTGGTTGGTCAGCATAGCCTAAGTGGGCTGTAACTAAGGAAGAACGATGCCCAAAGTTGTTTTCAGGTCTACACACACACACACACACACACACACACACAATTAACTCCTCCCTACTGAATATAAAACCACTTCTTAACTTCTTAGTTTGGCTTAATAGTATCAGTAATTCTGATGAGATTAAGCAATGTTCAGGGTATAACGCTGAACACAAGCACTAATGAGTATACCAAAGATTTTATGTAGTTATTTCTGCCTCTAAAACTTGGTTAGAATTAACATTCAAGGAAGTCCTTTGGTACTTAATCAATTTGCAATTTGCTCTACCTTTTTCTTAAAAGAAGTTCATATGTATATTTAATATACATATGCTCAGGGTAAAACCCAGGGCCTCACGCATGCTAGGTAACTGTTAACCTTACCATCTCAGATTGCTGCCATTCATCTGGGAGTATGGATATGTAGCTATAAAGAAGGGATGAAGATAGAAGAGGTCCCAATTCTTTTTCTTCTCCCACGAGAGAAAGTGGCAGAAGTAGGATGCAGGATTATATCTCAGATGGAAAACTGAAAATGAGTACCACCCGTAAGTGTACCACCACCTTCTCATTCTGATGAGTTGTTCTCAATTAAAGAATGTTTGCCTTGCAAAGAACTCAGCAGATCTCCAGATTCCATGTGGAAAAATGATGGGTGATATGGTAGTAGTTCATAATTCTGGCCCTGGAAGGCAGATCCTGGAAAACCCAGAGTAAAGCAATAAAGAAGTAGAGCAATCCAGAATGATTCTTGATGTCACCCTTGGGCATCCACAAACACAAGTCTCCTCTTATATGCACACCCATACACACATGTATACTCACATGCAAAACATATACATACACAGATGAAAACAAAATGAAATAAATAAAAATTAAATGTGCACCCTGAAACCTCTATCATGCTGGCTTGACAAAGCAATTAGATGGAGCAACTCTCTCAATCATTCAATAACCCCAAAGATCAACATTTACCTAAATCAGGCATATAGTCCTGCTGCCCTTTCTCATCTCTGTGCTTACATACACAGAAGAAAGAGTGTGGGAGGAGGAAATGTTTATTTCAGTTCACAGTTTCAGTCTGTGGTTGGCTGACTCCATTGTTTCCGGGAGTGATGAAGCAGGCAGAGTAACATAAGACTATGTAGCAGAGCAAAGACTCGCTGCAGGGAGACAGAAAGCAGGGAGCGTTAGAGGAAAGGCCCAGGGACAAAACATGCCCTTCAAAGACGTATCTTCTACGGCATACTTCTTTCAACCGATCCCTACTTCCTTTTTTTTTTTTTAATTTTTTATTATTTATAATCAATTGTGCACGTATGCGTGCGTGCGTGCGTGCGTGCGTGCGTGTGTGTGTGTGTGTGTGTGTGTGTAGAACCACGGACGAATTTGGGAACCACCATGGACGCCTCCACCTTCTCCTTGTTTACTCTGTCCTGGGATTCACAGGCTCCGCCCTACCAGGACCAGAAACGCAGGCCGTCCCCTCTTCTGCCCGGCGTCTATACGTGAGGTCTAGGATCCGAACTCAGGACCTTCTGCCTGCAAGGCAGAGGCTTAACCCCTGAGCCACCTCTCCAGCTCCCGATCCCTACTTCCTAACACACGCATTCATGGATGAATCCATTGATGATCTTGGTTCCCTCAGGATCCAACCACCTCTCAAAAGCCCATCATCTGACAGCCAAGCCTTTGACATATGAACCGTCAGGTAACATTTTGAAATTTAAAATTTAAATCCTAACAGATTTATCTCTATCAGATGTTGATCACTCACTTTTCTGAAAGGCTTAGCCAACACAAGGAAACAGAATGGGGAATCCTGAGAAGAAAGAATAAAAATTGTGCAGGTTGGGCTGGCAAGGTGGCCCACTGGGTAAAGTGGTGAAGGTCTGAGTTCAGATTCCAAGAACCCATGTAAAGTGGGGTGCAGTTGTATGTTCTTGTAATTTCTTTTTTTAAAATTATTATTTATTATTATTTATTCAATTGTGCATGTATGCGTATGTATGCGTGTGTGTATGTGTGTGTATGTGTGTGTAGAACCACGGACGATTTCGGGAACCACCATGGACCACCTCCACCTCCTCCTTGTTTACTCTGCCCAGCGTCTATACGTGGGATCTAGGATCTGAACTCAGGGCCTCCCGCCTGTAAGGCAGAGGTTTAATCCCTGAGCCACCTCTCAAGCCCCTGTTCTTGTAATTTCAATGCTCCCATAATTCTTAGAAGTTCACAGCAGATAACCTGGCATTTCTAGTGGTGAACAACAAGAGACGCAAATATGGTAGAAGGTAAGGACAGACATCCGAAGTTGTCCTCTGACCTTCAAATGTGTACAGTGGCATGTGTGCCCCCCACGCATACACACACAGAGATTTAAAAGCACATGCTCTTTATTTTTTTTTAATTTTTATTTATTTATTTTGTGTGTGTGTGTGTCAGAGGGCACTATGTGTTCCTGTGGAGGACCTGGGGTGACTTTGGGAATCATCCTGGATTGCTTCTACCTTCTTCTTGTTTGGCTCTGGGATTTTACAGGGTCCACCCATCAGGGCCAGAAGTAAGAGCCTCTGTCTGGCACTTTTTAGGTGGGACCTGGGATCCAAATTCAGGACCTTCTACCTGCAACAGTCTTAACCCCTGAGCCATCTCCCCGGCTCAGAACATGATCTTTAAATAAGATGGCTATTATAAAAAGTTTAAGACAAAGAAAGAACAATGATGTCAAATGAGGACTATCAGCAAGCATGTCAGGAATGATTATAACATTTTTAAGTCAATAGATTTCTGATATATCGACAATAATCAGCTATAAAATATGATGTATACATGAAAGGAGTTCTTTAACTCAAGAAGTTTCCATCCAATGTAATCTGTATAATCATAAAAATAAAGCAGAGATCTATACAACTTGGAAAGCTATCTATTTGGTAAGAAAAGATAGGTAAAAAATAGTAAAGTATTAAAATGAACAAAATCATGTATTATTTATATAAGTATGAGAAAACATATAAGAGGAAGAACTACAATTATGGTTACTTTTCCAATATTCTGTATTTCTCTAATATTTTTACATGACAATTAAGTTTTATATTTGATATTCATAAAAAGCTTAACAACTCTCAGGGTTTTTTTTTAAATAAAAATCTAAGGGAAAACAATATTTGGGTCAGAGATGAATTGGTAGAGTGCTTGCCTAGTATAGACAAGGCCCTGGGCTCAGTCCCCAACACCACAAAAATTGGGTTTGGTAGTACAAGCTATTAATTCCAAGTCATTCATCTCTGGAGATAGAAGTAGGAGGATCAGAAAGTCAAAGTTGTCTTTGGCCAGCATGAGACTCTGTCTTAAAAAATAAATTAAAAAATTAAGAATCTTCTTGAATTCTCTTTCATAGAAAAATTTGAAAGCTCAATTCCTTAAGATTAAAATTAAAAATAAATAGCTACCAAAATTAGATAGATCAGGACTGACCTTAACTATGTGCTAATACTTTTAAATTAAAACATATTTTTAAAGATAGACATAACATTGGAAATTTATCCTGGCGTTTGGAGTAATCTTTTTAAACATTATATTTTCTTCTGACTTTGTTATTACTAATTCATGTTTATCCTTGGGCTTTAACAAATACCTAAAGGAACCCAGAATTAGACAGAAATAATATAATTATGTTATATAGAGAGAACCAAAGTTAATGTTTTTTGGTACATATTTTTCTTCAGTCTTTTTTATCAGTGCATGTGTATATTTTAAAAGCTGGATCACAGGGGCTGGCAAGTTAGCTTAGCAAGTAGTCAGGGTCACTTGATTGCAAAACTGGTGACCTGAGTTTGACCCCCAGAAGACCACATGGTAAAAGGAGAAAGCTGTCTTCTGATCCTCACGGGTGTGCCTTGTAGTTCATATACAGTCTCTCTCTCTATCTGTCTCTCTCTCTTTCTCTCTCTCTCTTCCTTTCTCTTCCTCTCTCCCTTAAATAAAAATTTTTATATTTTATTTAATGTGTGTTTATGTGTGTGTGTGTGTGTGTGTGTGTGTGTGTGTGTGTGTGTGTGTGTATTGTGTCAGAGGACATTGTGTATCCTTGTGGAGGATCAAGGATAACTTCAGGAATCATCCTGGATTACTTCTACTTCCTTCTTGCTTGGATCTGGGATTTCCCAGGCTCTGTCCACTAGAGTCGGAAGTGCAGGCCGCAGCCATTTCTGCCTGGCATATTGGACCTAGGATCCAAACTCAGGATCTCCTGCTTGGGAGACAGAGTGTTAACCCCTAAGCCATCTCTCCAGCCCCAAATTAAAAAAAAAAAAAACCCAAAACCACCAAGACCTTCTGTGTTATTTTTATGGGTGTGTGTGTCTCCAGTGCAGAGAACAGAGCCCGATCCTTGCCAGGGACCAACAGTAATGATTGAATCTCTCATTTCCCTCAGGCCTGTGTGGAGATTAAGCTTGAGTGTATATGAGAATTATCAGGAGAACTTGTTAATGCTCGCTCCCAGCCCCAAAGATATTGATTCAGCTGTCTGTGCAAGAGCCAGATGATTCTGGTGCAAGAACCGATCTTTGAAAACATGCCTTAGGCTAATACACAATACAGAAGCAAAAGAACAGCGATTTTGACAGTCTCTGTTTTATAATGTTAGTTTTCTGCCTTCCCAAAAGGTTTTGCTAACTCACTTTTTAAAGTGTTTTTCTCTTCCCCTTGTAATATGTAAACTGTGTATTTTGCTTTTATCAATATTATGTTTTACTGCCCCCAAATTCCTGGTTTGATATGAAGAACAGAAAACAATATTTCATTGAAATGCAAAAAGTTATAACAGAAAATCATATTTATATTCCATTCCACCCAAATGAATTTGCTAATCCACTTATTGACATAGGAGTTTCTAATCTCTGCTTTTTTATAGTAATCTTATGTGTGTGTCCATGTATATGTGTGCTTTTGTGTATATGTGTACATATGCATGCATGTGTATGTGAGTGTGTGTACCATCCTATGTATATGAAAGTCAGAGGTTGTTTTTTACCTCCTACTATGTGAGTTCAGAGGACTGAATTCAGGTAATAAGACTTGATGGTGAGCCATCTCACTGACTTAGCTTTTTGCTTTTTATTTTGTGTTTGCTTGTTTATTTATACTTATTGATGCATTATATATTTTATTGGCAAGATTAGTGTGTATTTGAAGTATACATTATGACGATTGATATATATGTTGCAGTTACTCTTCCTTATGCTGCTTGAGAGACAACACTCAGACACAATGCAAGGGGAGGAAAGGGGATTTATTTGGCTTATAGTTCCAGAGGGGATGTAGTCTATTATGGCAGAAAGGCATTGTTAAAAGAGCCAACATGGCTGACCAAAGGCTAATCATGCAGGATGACAAAGTCTTAGGCTGGAAAGTCCCCAGAAGCCCAAGATACTGAAAACAATCTTCTCACTCGCCCCACCCCCTAGTGTTCTCTCCTATAGCTGTGGTTACTAAAAACATAATCTCTCTTTTCCTCACCTTTAAGGTCAACTAATCAAGAGATGCTACAATAACTGCCAACAGTCTTGCTCTGTAATTCTGCTTCACGCTTGTGCCACAATGTTTGTCTTCATAACCTGGCTCTGCAACTAAGGGCTGTAAAAACCCACTCTGGTTTTCATTCTGGGCTGTACTTCAGGATCCTGATTCCTGGAGTGCAGTCACTGATCAGTTTCAAAAAAGCTCCATTGGATAGTTTCTCGTGTCAGTGTGGTGAAGTCCTGGGTGGCCCCTGACCATTACAGCATGGCAGTCGGCAGAAGCTGGAGGAGACTCAGGTTCTATCAGTCATCCAGAAGACAGATAGAGCAAAAGACAAACTGCAAGACAGACTGTTAGCGGCTGCCAACCTGTTACATGCCTTTCTCCAGCAAGGCTCTACCTCTTAAAGTTTCCACAACCTTCTTGAACATTACCATCAGCCAAGGATTCAAGCACGTGAGTCCATGGGGGACAACTCATATTCAAACCATGACAATGGGCGTAGTGCAAAATAATGTTCACAATCAGGATAATAAACATATTTATCGCTTCACATGGTTATTGTTGCAGCTATTTTTTCTGTTGCTGTGAGATAACATAGGTTAAGGGGAGAAAGGAAGATTGATTTGGCTTACAATACCAGAGGGGACATAGTCTATTTTGGCAGTAAAGGCATGTTAGGTGTGGGAGTTTAGTGACCTGCACACTTACCTCGAATTCCTGAGAGGTGTACCAGAGTAGAATCAGCAGGAATTGAATCAGTCTGGGTCAAGAAGGGATCTTGGAAAAGCTGAAACCAAAACAAGTTTATTATGGAATCTAATCCCTTATATGCCATGAAACCGGCTGATGTCTATACACTGCACAGAGGGATGTAGGTCAATAACAGGTAGGACCACCACCAACAATATAGCTGCACCGATCCTTAGACATGTTAATATGCCTTAATGGCCCCATTCATTGTGGGGAAAGAACAGGTTGCTAAAATGTCAGGAACACAGAGATAAAGCTCTGTGCCCATCCTTTAGATGTGCTAATTAATGTCTAGATGGCTTCCAAAGAACAGGAAAAAATATGTAAAAAACACCTCTGTCCTTGATCTCAATTCGAGACAGGACAAGATCCATCTCTTGCCCTTTAGAAAATGTCAACAGGAGTCAGCCTGCAACTATGCTGGCATAGAAGGCACACTACAACGAGACCCCAAGGAATGCTTCTGTCTTCAAGAAGTGGAGATCTGAAAAAAAAAAAAAAGTGGAGATCTGGAACTTGGGTGTTCCCTACTTTAGGCGGCAGAGAGGCAGCTCAGGTCACCGTAGACATCATCATAGAGGCCAAAAGAGAACAAGCAGCAGTCGGCTGCCAGAGCAGACTACTAGTGGGAAGCAAGGTGCCAGAGCAGACTACTAGTGGAAGCAAGGTAGGGCTAACAGTCTTTGAGGCTCGCCTCTTGTGACCTCCTCTCCTCCAGTAAGGCTCCTCCTCTTAAAGGTTCCAGGATTTTCCCAAATATCAATAGCAGGAAAGGATGCAAACATGTGAACTTGTGGGATACAACTCACATTCAAAGCATGACAGTTACCTTTTCTGGTCATGAAAATACTGAAGATGAAGATGTCTTCCTTGTAAATTTTAATTATGCAACACACTATTATTAAATATAGTCATCAGGCTGTCTCCAGAGCTTGTTCATCAAATAACAATAAGTGTGTTGTCATAGACCAATATCTTGCCATTTTTAAACATCTTTAATTTTATAGGAAAGATCATCACTATCGTTTTGTAAAAATCATAAATACTTATTGTAAAGAATTTTCACAGTAGAAATATAGGAATAGATAAATGTAATGTTAAAAGCAACCAAATCATACCATGCATACATAATTAGGCCTAACATTGGAAATGACTTTAGGTTTCTTTGATAGTGTGGCAGTTTCTTTGGCATTAAGAGGGAAGGAAAGAAAGCCAGTTGAGGGTAGCTACTGAGTAGGTTACTCTTGTAGGGAGTAAAAGCACATCCAACAAGATCAGGAAACTCAAGGAACATCACAAAAACGCATCAAGCATGCCACACCCAGGAGTAGAGGAATTGGGCATTTATTTCACCTAACCAGTCATTGGGTGAACCTTGTTGGGAGGAGCCATCAACTCTCCAGTTCTTTCTGGCTACTGCCAAAGATGTTGAGCACCTAAAGAATGTTCAGATGACTGTAGGTGACTGCAGACATGGGAACTGTGAAAGCTAAGATGGATGGGAAGAGCCCCAGAGTGTTGGTTGGCATTACTCTGGACTTTTCTCATCAGACCCTTGGACCTTTCATGCTTTTCTAGAGGGTCAGTTCATTGCTTCCTTCCTCTTTCTGTCCAGCATCTATTCCATTATTCCTAGTTGTCATGCCTGTGTCACTTTGGAAAAGTGATGAAATCTTCAGTCATTGAGTGTAAAGGAAGTAGATAACTGGGAAAATGTACTTGAAGGAGATGTTGGGAACCTTCTTCTTTGCTTGAAGGCTGCCAACCTGCCCTGTCTGCCATGATGTTCTTCCTTACCCTAGACACAAACGGTTAAATGACTGTGGACTGATATCTCTGATACCATGAGTCAAAAAAATCTTTTTCTTATCTTTGTATTAAAAAAATTTTTTTTGAGACAGGGTTTAGTTCAGGCTGGCCTGAACTCACTAGATAGCCCAGGCTGGCTTCAAACTCAAGACTCTCCTTCCCTTACCCCCAAGCATTAAGATTACAGGCATGTGTCACCATACCCAACCTGTTTCCGCCTTTAAGCAGACTTTCTCAGGCATCTTGTCACAGTGATGAAAAACTAACATACTCCGGATTTTGAAATACTGGCAAGAGGATTTTATCATCTCTCTTGCACAGTTTCTGGGATGTCAGTGAGACAAGGAGCTGAGCTTTCCTTGTTTTTCTGTTCTGTTCTAGAAACGGGTGCCCTCTTTTCCCTTCTGGGGCCCTGGTGTCTCCCTTCAGTGTTTGAATCTTTTTTTTTTTAATTTTTTTTATTATTTATTCAATTGTCCGTGTGTGTGTGTGTGTGTGTGTGTGTGTGTGTGTGTGTGTGTGTGTATGTGTGTGTAGAACCACGGGCGAATTCGGGAACCACTATGGACGTCTCCACCTCCTCCGTGTTCACTCTGCCCCGGGATTCACAGGCTCCGCCCAACCAGGACCAGAAACGCAGGCCGCCCCGGCTTCCGACAGGCGTCTAGACATGGGGTCTAGAATCCGAACTCAGGACCTTCTGCCTGCAAGGCAGAGGCTAACCCCTGAGCCACCTCTCCAGCCCCCAGTGTTTGAATCTTGTTCTGCAGTTTAAAAATGTATTATAAGTTGTTTGACATCCTCCCTCCAAAAGACAGGTTGATGCCCCTTCTCTTGGGCATTGACTGGATTTGGTGGGGCTTCCTCGAATGTGGAGAAGATGATGGAAACAAAGACGTGTTACCAGAACATAAAAGCCATCATGACTCTCCCAAGTCTCTTGCTCTTGTGCCCAATGACTCTACATGAATCCTTTTACTCCCCATGAGGATACTTACCAGCACAGGGAGATCACAGAAGCTGTTGCCCGAGGGCTCCAGCTGAAGCCCTCGGGCAAGGGCCTTGCAGGAGTTTGGAAGAAATCCTGTAGGGCCTGTCAAGTCTTTAAATTAACCCCCCCCCCAAGCCAGAACCACCCAGTTAAGCTGCTCCCAGATTCTTGCCTCACTAGACCTGTATAATGTATATGTAGGGGAGTGTGTATGTATATATTTGTATGTGTATAAGGGGGGATTGATGCTTAAAGCTACCAAGTCTAGAATAATTTGTTAAAATGCAGTTAGTAGATTTAAAAATTGCATTACTTTTTTTTCCATTCTGTAGTTTCATTCATTTTGGCAAATTTAAGTTTTTGAGCCCTATTTTATGTGTTTTAATGATGTAGTTTAGCATCTTTTGAAGTAAAATTGGAATTTATTAAGAAGAGATTTTTAAATTAAAATTTATTTTAATTACAAATATATATTTTTAATTTTTTATTTTATTCCTTGATAGTTTCATATAAGTATATGATAAATTTTAATAATTTTGTTCCATATTCTCCTACCCCATCCCCCCTCCTCCTCCTACTGAAATCTTCTTCCCAGTAAGCCTTTTTTTTTACTTTTATGTCTTTGTGTGTGTTGTGTGTGTGTGTGAGAGAGAGAGAGAAAGAGAGAGAGAGATGATTGCTTTTTTGTGTTGCTGTGAGAGAGCATTCAAAGTCAAACAATTTAAGGGAGAAAGGGAGATTTATTGAGCTTAGAGGAAGAGATACAGTCTTTCATGGCAGACTTGACATGGCTGGCTGGCAGAAACTGGAGGAGGTCTAGGTCACTGCAAACATCTTGACGGCTGAGAGCTGCAAGACTGCTGCTGTAAAGACAGACTTCATCCAGAGGTAGGGTGGGACTAATCTACCTCAAGGCCCACCCCCTGAGACCACCTTCCTCCAGCAAGACTCCACCTTGCAAAGGTGTCATGATTTTCCTAAACACATGAGACTGTGGAGGACACATTTCAAACCATGACAGTGTGTGTATGTGTGTGTGTGTGTGTGTGTGTGTGTGTGTGTCCTACCGAGTTTAACAAAAGTTGCCTGTATTAGCATGTGCCTGGGTGCATACTGGAACATGGACAACTTATTAGTGGCTACACAACTGAAGAAAATGGCTCTCCTTTTTCCAGTCAACATTAATGATCAGTAGTCTCTCAGGGAAGAGTAGGGCCTCATGAGCTTTTATGGCTTCCATGATGGAATATTGATAGGTCCAATCTTGTGCAGGTAAACCAGCTGTTGCCATATCACATTCAGAAAACACTTTTTGGAGGCCCTCCTTATGGCTGTTACATTCTTTCTGCCTCCTATTCCTCGATGTTGCTGGAGTCTTGTGTGGTGGGTAGGATGTGGGGGTTAGGGAGGGTAGGGAAATTAGGTTGGAACACTCTACAGTCATTTATTCTCTGTGCTTTGACCACTTGTGATCCTTTGTGTTATCTGCTATCCACATTAATAAGAGGCTTCCCTGATGAAGGCCAGATCTGCAATAATCAAAAGGTTTAAAGAAAAGTATGTAGAAGACAGTTTGCTACCATGTCTACTTAGCACAACAATAATACTATCTCCTCCTCTAGGGCCTATGACTTCCCCATTCATGGGTTCTTGACCTTACATGCCTGTTACAGTAACAGGCATGATCTTCCTGAGGATCCTACTTTAAGTCCAATCAGAAAGTGGACATTTGTTTGAATAACATTTGTGCCACTATTTCATCAATGAGTGCATCTTGTTAGACTGATTGTTATTGTAGCTCAAGGGATCTGCAACTGGGTAAAACTATTGATAATGTTTCTCTCCCAGCAGCTTTCATAGTACCTTTTAATACTATGAAAACTAACCAGCATGGAGGACGCTTCCACATCTGACCCAGCTTGGTTTTTCCATGTCCTGTGACTTAAGCATGTGGTGCCTTCAGCAATAGGGTCTTACCATCAGGTTCATGTGGGAAACCAAGAGCAACTGAAATAGTCTATATGGTTTTAGAGGCCTCCAGAATCTCCTGACTAAAATTTTGAAGGAAGGGTTCCTACACCTGGTACTGGGAGTTTTGTTTAATCTACTGTGGAAGAGCAGTCCAAGGAGGTTTCTGCTGTCCCTTTTCTCCCCCTGTCTGTGCACCACTGTACAGGATACTTCCATCAAAACTTTTTTTAAAATTGAATTTTAATAAGTTTATATATAAAACAGTAGATTTCCATACAGTTCTGTCATGAATCTTTTTTCAGAAGTTATTATACACTTTAGTGCTAACCCTCTTCTACCTTATCCACTAATCCCTTCCCTATAGGCCCTTCTTCTATCATTCTCCTTTCTACCATCATAACTACAAATTTGACTTTACATTAAACCAGGACTTTGGTAGCAACTCTTTGTCTTGAAGATGACATGATATCACCTTTTGCTTTTTTCCCCTTCTGTTGTCATAGAGTCAGTCGAGATAGATGGCACCTGTTATTGTTTTATTGTTCAGACAGCACTGAAAAGGAAAAGATAATTTAGTTCAATAACTTCTTCCTTCTCACACTTTACCTATAAAGAGAACACTGATGGGATAGGAATGCTTTCACTTGATAGAGATTAACAAACTTTAGACAAAGAACAATGCTACCTCCATGAACTTTTCCATCTTAATTGCTTAAGTCTCTATCTTCTTCTAAAAGTCCCTTTAGACCCTCAACATTACCATCACTACTGCCAATACCATTATCACTACTGCTGATATCATTATCACTACTGTCAATACTAATTCTACTACTGCAACTCCTGGTTCGTTCGGATTGAAAGCATCTGGATTCCTTTGTATCTGGGTTCATCGTCAGTTTCATCTATGAGAAATCTCTCAAGTAATACTTTTTTTCTTATAAATTTACATGGACAGGGCTGGAGAGATAGCTCAGGTGTTAAGCCTCCACCACAGAAGCAGAAGGTCCTGAGTTCAGATCCCAGATCTCATATAAAAATGCCAGATAAAAATGGTGACAGCCTGTACTTTCAGCTCTGGAAGTCAAAGCCTGGGAAACCTCAAAGCAAAGTAAGAAGGAGGTAGAGCAATCCAGGATGATCCCCAGAGTCACACTTGGGCCTCCACAGGCACTCTCTAATACACACACACACACACACACACACACACACACACACACACAGCATTTAATAATTAAAAAAATAAATTTGCATTGGTATTTTGTTTTTAGAAATATTTAGAAATACTGCATGAAGAAAATAGAACAGAACATACTATCAAATGGCTGGGCAGATGGAGCTCATGAAGTTGGAGTTTCAAACACAGAAACCAGGAAAAGAAGATATTCCACTTGAGTCGACTCTTGCAGCTCAGTTTTTATGACAATTTAACCACTATAAGTAAAACGGTCTTCTATTTTGAAATGTAAGCATTAGCAAACAAAGTCTCAAGTCATAATTGACTTGAGAAAATAGATCTCCCATAGAAACGCACAGAATGAAGAAACAGAAAACTCCGGTAGAGGCTGACAAGAAAGTTTAGCAGCTAAAGAGAGTAGCTGTGCAAGCCTGATGACCTGAGTTTGATCCCTGGAACCTGCAGGATAGAAAGGGAGAACTGACCCCTGAAAGTTGTCCTCTGCGACATGGATAGCCTCCCTGGGCCAGGTTCCACACCGTGGCAGCCTACCTTAGGCAGTTCCATGCACTCACAGCATAGGCTCAGCCTCACAGGAGACTCACAGAACTGTCTTTCTTTAGCTTTATGATGGATTCTTCACTGTGGCGATATCAGTTATAACAACTCCATCCTACCTATGTTTTCTTTTCTTGCTCATGTACTATTTTATGTTCTACTTCTGCTTTTGAAAAACAAAAAGAGGACATGAAGACGGAAGAAGATATGTTGGGGGATGTCCAGAGAATATGGGATGGCGAAGAGGTAGATATGATCAAAATGCATTAAATACATACATGAGATTGTTAAAGAGCAAGATACAAATTTTATTAAAGAAATCATTGGGGCTGGAGAGATGGCTCAGGGGTTAAGACTCTACCTCACAAGCAGAAGGTCCTGAGTTCGGATCCAAGGTCCCACATAAAAATGCCAGGTGAAAATGGCAATGGCTTATGCTTCTGAATCTGGTGAGTAAAGCCTGGGAAATCCAGATTGAAGCAAGAAGAAAGTAGAAGCAATCCAGGATGATTCCCCCCAGTAAATAAATAAAATATTTAAAATAAATCATTTAAAAAAAACTGTTTTCTGACTCCTCCACATGGGTGCCATAGAAAGAGTACATGTGCACACACACACACACACACACACACACACAAATAAAATTTTAATAAAAGAAAATCTTGCATACTCCATGTCATAGTTAAGTACAGGTATGTCAACTTGACTATTGAGGGTTTGAGCTCTGGGCACAGTTGTAGAGAGTTGATAGTTTTAGTTAAGCCCAGAGCAAACCTGAGAGAGATTGTCTAGCTGATGGGAAAGACCTAGCCCATGGTGGGTGGGATTAGGCCCTGGATAAATCACAGAGAGCTGGTTGAGAGAGTTGGCATCTTTCTGTTCACTTGGCCAGACATGCTGGTCTGGCAAGTAAAGATTGTCCATCTCTCAGCCGTTATGCAGTGATGGTGTGGCCAGTTCCCTCAGGCCTGGTGTTGGTGCGTGCTCTTCTGTCAAGCTGGACTGAGAACTGTAACCGGACTATGGTAAGGAAATAAACCCCTTGTTTCCTTAAGCCATTTGATGGTCATTTATCAGCAACGTTTCAGGCTGACTGCAACACTCCATGATAATAATCATGAGAAAGTCAGGGCATACATGGAAAAAGATTAAGAAAACTGAAAAATGTGAATATTTAGGTCTAGCCATCATAGACATAGTTCTTAAAACCATAAATTCAAACCTTTCTGGGAAAAATAAATGTGTCTGCGGCTGGGTGACTTTCTATAAACACATCAAGCTGTAGCGATTTAAAGGCAACTGGGCTCAGTTATGGAGGACAGAGGAAGAACTCTCTTTGCTTCAGGTCCAGGGGAGGCTTCGGATCTAAGGCTTCACTCGCGTTGGCTAAGGAGCTTTCCCAGACTGCTATATTCTTTTCTTCTCTCTTAAGAGTTTCCAGAATTGTTTTATGGTCCATTATTTTTGCCCAAGCAAAAGTAATGATCATGAAACAGCTACAAATTGGAGGATGATAGGTTCCAATTTTAAAAATCACATCTAAAAGGTGGTGTCTCTGGAGCACAGCCTAATGTGTTCTTTGGCTCCTGACACAGGGCCTCCTGCCGCAGCCACCTGCATTTGTTACTCTCTGAATGTGGAGCCGACTCTAAGCTAGGGCAGCAAAGAGAGCTGAAGAGTCCTGCACTGAGAAAAATGAGTAGGTCTGCGCATTCGTTCTTTCTATAAAACTATTTATGATCTGTTATGCTCCATTCGTTAGGTAACATAATAAGCAGCACCGGTTACATTACAGATGTACTTGTGGTTAACTTTAAAATGTGGCATCTCCAGGAGGAATTGCACTTGGAGCAGGGCCAGCCATACTGCAGTGTCAAACAGTCTCCATCTGCCCTGTGGCTGGTTGATCATTTATGCCTGCTCCTAGCATCAGGCTTGCCAAGGTCATTTTCCTGTCTTGGCAAGCAGAGAAGGGAGTGGAAGTGAACCTCAGGCCAAGGTAGAGCGGCTCTACAGAGAAGACCCCAGACCTCACTCGCCTGCCTGGGGAGAGGTGACCTTGTAGAAGGTCAGGGAGGATGTTCAAGAACCCACATCCAGTCTACTGAAGGAATTGGTGAAAGCAAAGACCGGTGTCCAGGATGTTTTCACTCTACAAAGGTGCTTTTAGGGCATGTCACTTCCCAGCTTCACGTCTTTAGAAAGGGTGAAGTCTTTTGTGTTCTTTAGAAGGCCCCATTTCATCTGTGACTCAACTTCACACTACATGGATATCTTAATCTGTTTTCTGTATTTACGGCAGAATGTCTGAGATGAGGTAATTTATACAGAGATTTATTTCTTACAGTTGTGGAATCTGTGAGCTAACGTATCCATGCTGTGTTCAAAATGAAAAGTTACTGTCAAGAGCATGGCACTGGTACCTGGCAAGGCTTTCTTGCTGCCTCATAACATGGCAGAGGGCATCTCGGGGTGAGGATGTGTGCAGGACAGATAGACGGAAGGAGACTGGCAGCCTTCATCTTTTCCTCAGAAGTCCTCTTGTGCAATAACCAGTTCTCACGATGATGGCCTTAATCAAGGGTATTATCCTTATGACCTAATCACCTTTTAAAGGTCTCATCTCTTAATAGTGTTATGATGGTAACTGTAACGATTACATTATTTTTTAAAAAATCTTATTCATAAATTATTTTTAAAAATATTTTATTCATTTATTTTCGAGAAAGAGGGAGAGAGAAAGGCATCTTTCCTGCTGTGATCCACAGACTCAGGTGGAGGTTAGAGATCAACTTTCAAAAGTCAGTTCTCTCTAGGGATCAAACTCATATCACTAGGGTTGTGAACAGACATCTTACTTGTTAAGCTATCTCTCTGGCCCTGTACAACAAATTTTAACTCAAGTTTTGGAGGAAAAACTCAAACCATAGCAATAGATCAAAAACATGTATCTTCAAAATTCATATGATTTCCTTAAAGTGATTCTCATGTCAAAGTTTGTTAAAGTTTGTGGAGTTTGCCTAAAGCATAAATTCACGTGTTTTCTTCTTTCGTTGATTTTTTTTGCATTCTTTTATTCTACATTTTTCGTTTATGTATTTCTCAGCTTTAAATTTCAAGGTTTTGGAAAACTTACCTCATTACCATTAAATATTCTGTTTCTTATCTCAAAATCTCCCCACCTTGGGATCTGTAGGCATGCTTTCTGTTTCTTCTCACATGTTAACTTTGCAAGATGAGAGACTTGAGGGTAAGATCATTGTAGGTGGTTTTTATTTTCTTGGTATTCTCATTTTTCCTAAATGTTCAATAATAAACATTTATTAGTTTAACTTATACTTTTAATAAATGAACTATTTATAATAAGCACTCTTTGATTTCTTTCATAAACCCACCACTATAGATGCACTATTTTATATAAATACTTTTTGAAGTTACACGTTTTACCTTTTTTATGAATTAAAAAAACATTTTTTAAAATTTTTTTTTATTTATTCAACTGTGCGCATGTTCGTGTGTATGTGTGCGCGCGCGCGTGTGTGTCTGTGTGTGTGTGTGTCTGTGTATGTGTAGAACCACGGACGAATTCGCGAACCACCATGGACGCCTCCACCTCCTTCTGCCCTGGGATTCACAGGCTCCGCCCTACCAGGACCGGAAACGCAGGCCGCCCCCGCTTCCGCCTGGTGTCTATACGTGGGATCTGGGATCCGAACTCAGGACCTTCCGCCTGCAAGGCGGAGGCTTAACCCCTGAGCCACCTCTCCAGCCCCGAATTAAAAAACATTTTAAGCTCACTATGAAGAAGTAATACATACTTTGGCTTATTAAAGGCAGATGTCTAAAGTTTGTCATTTTTTCTCCATTCTTTTATTTATCTTTTAAATGTTACATACATGACTATAGTAAATTCTTAATATTTTCAATTTTCACTCCTTAATCTCAAGTCCCACTCCCCTTCCATTTCCCCTTAAAATCCTTCATCTCCCTTGCCAGACTCTTTCCTATTTTCAAATCTTTTTACTTGTGCAGCCCACTGTGTTTCAGCTAGTTTGCCTTTAATAACATATGCCCGACATGCTTTATATTCCAGCAAGTATTGTAGTTCAGTGGGCATACCATTAAGGAAAGCATCCTCCTTTTCTTCCTCATCAGCTTTAGTCCTCATCATTCTCTAAGGGCTATTTTACTTTAATTTCGGTGCAAATGGTAAAATGAATTATAGTACAATAGTTTTCATGTGGAAGATGCTTATTAGGTGTGTCTGGAGACCTACCATCTGCTTTGGTATAGGGTCTTGGAGTCAGTGATAGCTGGTTTATGTCTTGTTTCCTATGTTACATTAAGAAAAAATTTTTTACTCTTCTGAGGCACATTTTTTCTGACCTACAAAATAAGGGCCTACAAAGTAATATTATCTACATTATAAGACTTGTAATAACTGTTAGGAAGACTATATTAGCAAGAAAACCCAGAATTGGGGTGAACTTGAAAACCCAGAATTGGGGTGAACTTCAAGAATGTCCCAATTTCTGGGGCTGGAGAGATGGTTTAGTGGTTAAAGCACTTGACATCAAGGCACCTGAGGTTGATCCCCACAATTCACATGGTGGAAGAAAAGAACTGATTCCAGGAAGTTGTTTCTGATCGTCACATGTACACCCTGGCATGTCGCTCATACACATACACGCACACATGCAAGATAAATAAATATAAAAACCCTAAGAATTCCCCAGTATCTTCAACTAATAAACTGAAAGGAATATAAAGATGCTTTGGTCCGGAGGAAAAAGGAGAAAAACCAGGAGAGACTGAATGTACAAACATTTAGTATGAACTCTAACAATTAAAAATTGTAACTATCGCTATTATGTGTCTTCCTAATTAAGCTACTGCACATTTATTTAAATCAAATACATGTTCATGACATCGTATTAGGTGCACCTCTCGGTCTTAGTGTCATTTAGTGACTGTTAACATTGCTCCTGCCAGGCCAGTGAGGGTTAACAGAGAAGGTAATAGACAGACCTCACTTTTGTCCTAGTTTGGATGTAGATGTGACATCTTGGGCAAATAATTTCTGTTTCTCCATTTCCTCAGTTATAAAACTTGGATGAACACCTGTCTCACGAGGGTGTTGTGTAAAATGCCTGGCATCCAATAAGTATCTCATAAATATGCTTCCTATAGCCGTCAGCACAATAGTAGCCATTTTTTTCTCCCCTAAGAAGTTTGCTATTCAACAACACAGGAAACATCTGAAATCTCCATGGAGAACTATAAATTGAGATCTGAAATGAAGAATGCAGCTAGATCCATAAAGGTGTGTTAGAAGCCCAGGGGATAGGAAAGAGACTTGAATGAAGAAGTTGGGAAGGCAGGCTAGTGTTTAAACCACAGAGAGATTTCTTAGGAGCCACCTCTGCAGGTAGGAGCCACAGTCACTGGACGCCAAGCCCTCTCTTCAGAGAGCTACAGGAGAGGCTGCTGTGGGTGTAAACTCAAGATTCTTTCAGCTAGTACCTATCATGGGCTGGTTGTTGGTTCTGATGCTCTTGACCACCCTTCCTGCCCAGTACTTCCAGTTACTGCCATGTACAGCTATTAGATGCAAGTGTTGGAGGAGAGGAGAACCCTGCTAAGGATACAGCAGGCAGATACAGATACAGCTCTCCTAGGTCTGAATGGAGCCAAGGGCACTGTGGAAAAGGGAAATTGAGTGTTCCTAAGCAGAGGGGCTGCTGCATAGTCAGGGGGAGACTCGAAGTTGCAGTCAAGTTCTCTGAGGCATCTGATCTCTTTGTCTTGCCTTCTTATATTTCTTAGGCAGCCTTGGTGTGTCAGCTGCAGTACTCACAGTGTCAGGGCTGAAAGGTGTCTGGGTGAGTGGGAGAGGCCATAAATTTGAATCAAAGGATCTCTTGGAGTCCTAGTTCCATCACTTACAGAGTGGCCTAGGACAAGTTGCACAACCTCACTGGACTGCAATTTCCTCAGTCATAAAACAGAGTTAGTAATGCCTGCCCTGAGTATCTCATGGGAGGACTGAGTGAATTCGTGTGTGTGAAACATGTGCTATTATTGTCAGTGACTTGGCTCCTTTTACCTTTGACTTTGGACACGTCTTGAGTTTCTTGAAATGAACTAATCACTTAAGTGAGTATCTCTACTGCTACCCTTGACCAGGACATAGAAACAGGAGGCTTGCTTCTGTAAAGATCTTCTATATTTGGTATATTTTATAAATAGTCTTCATTTTGTTTTTCCCCTTAGGGAAATCTCTGCTTTGTGCATAATAGAATTCTTAGTCATCTTGCTATAATCCAACATAAATACTGTACTCACTTTAAAGTTACTGGTAGGAAAAGCAGGTTCCTTCAAGACTACACCATTTGCTATAAAAGGTAAAGGATGACCTTGTCTGAATACAGGATGTAATTATTTCAGGTTTTGAGAAAAACTGTTCTTTCATCAGACCATGCTTTTCCTTTGCGAAATTCTTAAAAAAATCTGCAAACTTTAGCAAGAAAAGATACCCCAAAAATAGAGACACCAATCTCTGAAGATCTTAAGACACTTTTGAAATGATGAATTATTTATTTTCCAGCATTCCCTAATGTTACTAATTTTATTTTAGATATGAGGCAGAGAGACAGGAGACATTTTGGGACCTGCCCAAGGTTACAAGCAGCCACAAGAGGCCCTGTATTTGAGTCTTAACACCACAAAATAAATAAATAGAGTAGAAATCAGGTTGGAACTCACTTCTTTTAGTGAGATTCTTAGTTTATTGCATTAAAAAATTTGAATTGTGGGGCTGGAGAGGTGGCTCAGGGGTTAAGCCTCTGCCTTGCAGTCAGAAGGTCCTGAGTTCGGATCCTAGACCCCATGTATACGTGGGCGGCCTGCACTTCTGGTCCTGGTAGGGCGGAGCCTGTGAATCCCGGAGCAGAGTAAACGACGAGGTGGAGGCGGTCCATGGGGGTTCCCGAATTTGTCCATGGTTCTACACACACACACGCACGCACACACGCACACGCACACACACACGCACACACGCACAATTGAATAAATAATAAAAAAAATTTGAGTTGTATCATATGTGCTGAGGAAGCCTTATCATCTGGGCATCTAGGCAAGCAATTGTGATATACTGGGAATCTCTCTCTCTTACTTTCTCTTCCTCTCTCTCATATGCACACATGTGGACACATTCTCCTAATACAGCAAACAGCAATGAGAACTATAATGAGATATCAAAAGATTATAAAAGTAGAGGAGGAGAGGAGGAAATTTGGGAGCATTTCATAGAGAAGTCATGATATGAGTGGAGCTTTAGCTCATGGGCTACAGGAATGACAGAAGTGAGTACCAAGGCTATATCCTGCCAGACAGAATGTTCTGATTAGAGTCACTCACTAGATTTGAGATGCAAGACATATAAAGAACCAGTAGATCTGTTGTGCATAGATTATGGTTCAGATTGTCAAGGACCTTGAATGCTGAATTGAAGAAGTTAGATTTTGTTGACCAGGTCCAACCATCGGCAACAAGATACTGATAGGAAGGTTACAAATTTAGAAGGAGAGACAAGAAGCAGGAAACTAATAACTCATGAATTCATTCAATCTCTTTACAAATATGTGTAAAATATTTTATTATTATTACTATTATTATTATTCACCAGTTACAAAGGTAGCCAGTAGAATATCAGTACAAAAACTGCAGAGCTTCCTTTCCTGAAGTGAATGAACTCTTAGCAATCAGAAGTGAAGAGAATAATATGCTTTGGAGACACAAGCAAAGGCATTTAGACTGGGGAAGACTTTCTAGAGGAGGCCTTGCTCTACTTAAGTCTAGGGAATGAATAGGATCAGCTAGGTAAATATGTCATGAAAGTGTTCCAATAATGTTACAGGTATGCGACATATGAAAAGTTATATGACAGGTATGAAAAGTACAGGGAGAAAGGGATCCAAGTTGAGAAGTGAAAAGGTGTGAGGTAGAGGACTTGCTTAACATATATGAGGCCCTGTATTTGATCCTCAACATCACAAAATAAATAAATAGATGACCAAGTTACACAGATGGCCAAAGAAAAAGAACAGTGAGTGCAGATAAAGGATGAGAGATGAAGCTAGAAGTTTTAATGGGTTGGAGAAGGAGCAGCTGTATGTGTTAGCTATGAAAATGAGCATAAACTTATATAGGCTCTAAATAAAACATACAGTATATGAAACCAGGCAAGTGTTATTAAAATCATTCTGGTGAGAGGAACAGGTCTAAGTGGATGACAGACAATGAGATTACAAAAAGATCTTCTATTTGTATGAATAGTTCAGAGTAACACAGAATGGGATTCAAATTAAGGTAAAGTCAAACCTACATTATGGGTGGATGCCAAGAGATTTTGAAGAGAGGGAATGTGAAGGCTGAGTTACAGGAAAGTAGGGATGCGGCTTGTATAAGAAGAACATTCTGAGTAAAGTCTAAGTGCAGATGGAAAGAGGCAAGGGTAAATTCTATGGCTAGGAGGAGAAAGAACTGCATCAGTGGATAGAGAAATGGAAGTCTCGTGGAAGACTCTAAAAGAGCAAGAGAGACACCAGAAACTTTTGAGCAGAGACTAGATATTTGTTCATAAAATGACATTCTCAAGGCTGCTTTATCGCAAGAATTTTGGGTAGTTTAGAAGATGGAGACTGTCTCTGATTATTCTGAAAAAACAATTTGTCTGTTAGATGTGGGTTCTTTCAAGTTCTCCAAATGTGAAATAAGTGAGTCCCCTTCCCCCACTACTCAATCAGAGTATTTGCTATCATTAGTTAATTTAACAACTTAAAGTTGTTGAAGAAGGATTATTTGTAGAAAGCAAACCTCCCACAACACAGGATGCTGGGCAGTTCTGCAGGTGATACAAGTGAAGATAAGCCCTATATATCTCCATGAACTTTCCTGAAACTAGGCTGAGTGTCCCTTGATGGCTTACTATGTACTAACTGTATGGATACATCAGACCCCTATGGTTGTACTAAGGATCTCGTATGAAATCAACAGTGAAACAAGGAAAGCCCAAAGGATGCATGGAGGAGAAGCACAAAGATTGGAAGAAAAAAAATATGGTCAAGGAGTGTATAGAAATAAGCAACTCTAGAGTTCTGTGACCTCGAGACCCAGGGAAGATAAATCTGTGATGGTGAGGTTCTTAAAATATGGTTAGGGCTTTCTGGTATGGCATTATTCTTCTGGTATCATATGATGCCATTCTGGATTTGCCCCAAGTAGTGGAATTCAAGCCAGGCCTTGAATGCTCACAGAAGAGAGGCTGGGCTCTGAATCAGCTGTGCACCAATCTGAAACATTCCATCTGGGAGTGAGACTCATTAAGGTTGAAGAGGCCCTAAATGAAACATTCCATCTTGGAGGGAGACTTGTGGAGTCTCAAGAAGCTCTTAAAACTAACAAGATTCAAGGGGCTTTCTCACCCAAGGTAAAGAAAGCAGTAAACAACTGTTAGGGGAGGAGACTACAGAGCTGAGCTGCAGCAAGTCATGTAGAGAACTCCAGGATTGCAGCTCCTGTGAGTTGACCCCCACGTTGTGGTTAGCTTTCTATAAGTAAACCCTCACCCATGCTTCTGTAAGTAGCCCCACTAAACTCACTGGTTTGCCAAGTTGGACTTTGGTGCAATGGTTAATTGGTCAGTTGTTGGATCCCTCTCTGGGTGAACAGGTGTTCTTGTGGCATCTCCCTAGGGAAAGTGCCACAAAAGAAGCCTGAGAAAAGAATAATGTGCAAGTACTGCCTTTTAGGGCTGGAAAAGCTCCATATAAGGCAACAGAAAGTGAACACAGACTTGAAAGGTAGAAAGAGATTATTGCAAAGGGAGGACCAGAGATCCAAGGATTCCTAATGAGAGGTATCCTGGGCCAGGCCAATATTTAGTGATTTCCTCAAGCCATCTGTGTGGTTTTGGGAATAGCTGAGTTAGACTCAGGATGTCCGGCTAGGTAGAAGGTGTCTTATATGATTTAATGTTAAAGAAAGAGATGAGAGATGATGAATAGCTCAAATTATTCTGTCTCTGAACAGTATTCAAATGGTCAGCTGATCTCCCTGCCTTTTTTTTTTTAAAAGCACTCTCTCTTCTGAACTGTGTGATACCACCAATCTTTTGTGTTTCCAGAGGTTCCTCACCTCTAAATGTGGGTGTTCATTGGAGCTTAGTCACAGGTCCTTGTCTCTGCTCCAGCTATCTCATTTCCATAGCTTCATTCATCTAGCCCTTGGCTTAAGCAACACACACATACACACACACACACACACACACACACACACACTCCAAACTATAGTTCTGCCCATTCCATTGAGTTCTAACTCATATATCTAAATGCATACTCAATGTTACCATTTGTATATCATACAGACATCCCAAAGGTTATAAAGACAAAGTTAACTCCCGACTTCTCTGCTCAATCTTGCTCCTTTCGTTCTCAGCTAAATGTTACCATCATTCACCCAGGGGCTCAAAGAAAAACATTTTTGATCCCTTCCTTTTTTCCAGCCGTTAATAAGCAAGCATCAGGCATCTTACTTTTAAAATATCCTAACCTGTTTGCTTCCTTCTGTCATCTCTGCTAATCTTACAGGATGAACCTGTACCTTCTGCTGCCTAGACTACTACAGCATCACTTGCTGTGAGCATCTGCCTGCTGTCCAAGGAGCCGAGTACACATTCTCATGCTGGCCTGCAGCAAATCCAATCCAGTCTTGCTTTCCTCTCCCACTCACTTACTCACTCAATTTCAAACCTTTTGTCAGTTCCTCTGACACATGCATCCTGGAATCCCTCTAATGACATAGGTGAAAATTGGGTAATGATCCAGAAGAGAAGGCAGAAGAGAAGGCAAGAACAGAAGAGAAAAGCAGCAAAACAGATACATTTCGGGATTGTTATTCTCCCAATGATGTTAACTTAAAAGATGGGAGGCTGGCCCATTTGGCTACCAACTCCTTTCCTGCAAATTAAAGGCTGTCTGGAGAACATAAATAGCCACTTTTTTGCTGTACTGATACATTAGAAAATACAGAAAGATGCTCAGACGCTTAAGGGAGGTTGAAGCTGCAGGCGTACTGTAACTCCCTGGGAACTTTGCAACAACAGTGGCTGAATACAGAAGATGACTGAGGGGTGGTACCGGCAACGAGGCAGATAGGAGTTCAAGTGTGTTTCTGTCACAACCTTTTTCTTGTCTTGGAGTCTTTGCATATGCTGTTCCTTGTCCTCGGTTTCTCCTCTGCCTTGTTCTTCAAGTAGCTGGATACCTTTTGCCCTTTGCCGCTGCACTCAGATTGCACTTCTTGGAGATGCTTTTTCTGATCTCCCGATCTGAATTACACTTTCCTTGGTACTCTTCATCACTGTACTTTCAAGTGTACCCAGCAGGGCTTGTGATTATGTGTCTCTGTACTCCATGTTGTTTCTGTCATCCACATGAGATGATAACTTGTCCTCTTTTGCTAATCTCTGTATAATCAGTATTATGTCTGGCTTATACCAGGTGTACAACTGATGAGTGAATGAATGAAAGAAGCTGTAGACCTAAATATGTAGCTCAGAAATCTGCCTCAAGTCTTTCTTTTGGCAGGAAACAGAGGAGACCTGGTTCTTCAGCAAGCCTTTCTGGTACTAGAAGAGTGTGGTGTCCTGGGAAATTATGAGCATAATGGCAGGGGCATAATATGAATGGGAAGATTGGCAGGCATTTGTGGTGCTTCCACTGTGGGCGAGAACCTATCAAGGTGAAGGTGATACAGACATTGTGAAGAATAATCCCTGCTCTCATGGGAATGAAAGATCATTTTTTAAAATTAATTTATATGCGTGTGTGCGTGTGCATGCACACGCATCAGAGAGCACTATGTGTCCCTATGAAGGACCAAGGTGACTTTGGGAATCATCTTGGATTGCGTCTACATCTTTTTTGCTTTGCTCTGCGATTTTCCAGGCTCTGCCCACCAGAGCCAGAAGTGCAGGCTCCTATCATTTCTGCCTGGTGTTTTTTACATGGACCTGGAATCCAAACTCAGGACCTTCTGCTTGTGAGGCAGAGTATTAACCCCTGAGTCATCTCCCCAGCCCAGTTCAAGAACATTTTAAGTAACAAAGTGATCCTAAGACCATCAAGTCTGAGACAATGAAAGGCCTTGTGATAGTGAAGGTGGGCTAGATAGTCCTCTGCTCTTTTAATCTAAGGCATTTGTATCAAATGAGGCATGGGTGAGAGGTATGTTGGAGGTCTGAAGGAGATTCTTGGACTATTTAAACCAAAGTGATGCTTGAAAATAGTTTTGTTCACAACTCTCAAGAGCGTCCAATTTCAGATATGGAGTGCAGCTGTGCAATTCCCTAGGGCGGGGGAGGATGCTGGCACTGGGCCACTTTAGGGTAAATGAGTAGTTATGTAGGATTAAATCTGGCATACTTTAAACCTTTCAGTTCATGACTGCTACAGTTTTCTATGGGGTATCTGCCAAAAAATGAGTAGTAACATTGAATACATTCTGATGTAATTTATCTCTAAACTTTCAGCTCTCAAAATATATTTTTATTTGAAAGCTACTTTATGGTAACATCTGCTTTAGCATCATTATTTATTAGTGCACAAGCTGAGGATTAGAAAGGTCCTGAGAAATCAACTCATTTATTGCTCTCTGTCTCCCCATTGCTCCCCATCCACGTCTAAAGTCTTCAATATGAGTGGAATTTCTCTGGGACTCGAAGAGATGACATTCCTAAGGCATTGGAATGAGCGAGGTCTGAGAGTAGAGGTCATGTGATGTCCTGTTTCGCCTAACCACTACCTTCTATGCAGTCATAGGTCACCAATGCCTTTGGGTTCAGTTTCTTCAGATGCAAAGAGCTGCCTTACTTAACTTTTCAAATCTCAGTCATAGAAAACAGAGAGGCAGGCAGTAGGTATTTGAAGAGCTTGCGTCTAACAGCCAGACTGCGCTCAAGTGTACCTATTAGCTGGCTGAATTTGGGTAACTTATTTAACCTCTTTCTACGTATTTTCTCATCATGTTAGCTTCTACCTCAGGGACAATCATGAGATTACGTGAATTCGTGCATGTGAAAAATACTGTGTTATGTGTTTGCTAATATTCTGTAAGTGTACTCTAGTATTGCTTATAGTAGAAAAGTCTAGAAATAATCTGGACTATCTCCTTGACTAGGAGACTGGCTAGTTTGATAAAGCATTGAACATGCAATGACAGCCCAGTCTTCTTCCTCAGGCCGGGGAGAAAGGCATCTTTTCTCATCCATTCCTGGTCCACGACAGAGGCTCCTATAACAAAGATGGAATAAGTAGAGAGCAGCACTTTCATTTATTTAGTATGGGCTTTGACATTTGGGTCCTCATAAGGAAATGAAGAGTGGTGGACTTTAATGATTTAATGAAGAGCTGTGAAAAAGTGTGATTGGGCCAAGAGGATACTGCAATGGTTATGTAGTATAGAATGACTAGGGAACTTTCAAGTCCTCATTTCTAGACTCTTTCTGTGTGTTTATGTTCTCAGAGCTCTCACTATCATAGAATACCTGAGACAAACAACTTAAAATGAAAAAGAAAGTCTTAACTTTGGGCTGTCAGTCAATGGTTGCTTGGCTGGTCATTTTGGTCCTGGGATGACGTACATGATGGTAGAAGCGTGAGGTAGATGAGACGTGTTCATTACAGAACAAAGAAACAAAGATGGTGCTTCCACACAGGAAGGTATTGGGGTGCCAGTGCTTCAATTGCCCACCACGAACAATCTAAATATTTTTTCCATGGGGTCCCATTTCCTAAAGGTTTCACCTACTTCTCAAAAATCTTTGGACTAGAGATACATGGGCCTTTGAGGGATATTCCAGACCTCCTCTTTACCATCCTTTTCCTCTGGGTATAGGAAGGGCACCTCTTACATGGCCGGGGAGAGTCTTTCTTCTTGCTTCAGAGGAAGGTCTAATCCTAAGACAGAAAACCTGGGACAGGAGGAGAGTGGCCCTCCTAGGCTGTATGGCTTGCTTTAGGGCACAAGGGCTGGAAATATTAGAGAGATCTTTCTGCTTCACTGTTTTCTTTAATACCAGGATACCCTATTTTGGAGTCATACTAAATTCATCACTCATTTCCCACATATGAGGAAACTTTGAACTAACTTTAATGAAATTCTGCCTAGTGGATTCTATAGTGGTTCCTATAACTTTGTTTGATTACAAATAGCATATAAAAGATGATCTCCAAGATTACTATCTACAGCAGGATGCCTAGTCCTTTTCATTCGGGCTTTCTTGCACAGTCAGATATGCAGCAGCCCCCAGACAGGGCCTAGAATACAGAAATGGGCCTTACTTTTCCCTGTACATTTCTTCAAGCATGCTATCTCCAGCCCTGCTTGCCTTCATCCAACGCATCTGTTTCCTGGTTTCTAACCATCCCTTGGGGTCTTGTCAAATCAGTTTCCGTTTCCTCAGCCACAGATCCTCACTGATAAAGTCGCATGTCATTGAGTATTGCGGCATCTCCTCAGCCCCAGTGTCCAGCCTCAGGGCCCAGCCATCTTGAGGCACGTTGGCGATCTCAGCATCTTTCCTGTCTCTTCCTGCATCCCACACTAACATAAGCGTCTAGGATGAGTCCTCCACCCTTCTCCCCACTTCTGATCCTCTAGGCTGAGTTGAAAAGAGCTGCTTTCTCACCCCCTCCCTGCAGGGAACTCTGCCTGTCATCCTAATGTATTCAGCTGCCTGAAGAGTGAAACGCTGCGTGGTTGACAGCGCAGCTACCCTTCTCTGCTTGTCTGGGAGAAGCTTTCTGCCCAGCAGCAGCTGGTGGGTGCGGCGGCCCTGGCCTCCAAGCTGCACTGGGCAGCTCCTCACTTCTTATCACCTATGCTTTGACCATCTTTTCTTTCTAGTTGCATACTGAAGAAATCACATCTCTCCCCAGACATAGAAAGGAAACATATGATTCTTGTTTTATTTTGTTGAGACGGGGTTTTCATGTGTGTGTGTGTGTGTGTGTGTGTGTGTGTGTGTGTCAGAGAGAGAGAGAGAGAGAGAGAGAGAGAGAGAGAGAGAGAGAGAGAGAGAGAAGCACTTGAATGTGTATGTCTGCCCATGAAGGCTCAAGGATAATCATTCTGGATTGCTCTACCTCCTTATTGCTTTGCTCTGGAGTTCCCCCCAGGCTTGGTCTTTCACAGCCAGAATTGCAGGCTGTTGCCATTTATACCCCACAATTTTACTTGGGATCGAAAGATCTAAACTCAGGTCCTTTTGCTTGTGAGGCAAAGATTTTAATTCCTGAGCCGTATTCCCAGTCTGAGACAGGTTTTACCTAGATAACCTAGGTTGACCTTGAACTACTGGCAAGTTGTCTGCTTTAGTCAGTTTCCTTTTTTTCTAGAGACACAGGAGTTCAACCCCAGGACTGTTTTGAAGGATAGCTTTAGGAGAAAAGAATTCTTGCAGTGATACCTTTTGTGCACACTGACTGCCTCTTCCCTGATTCAAGGAAATACGTGAGGCCATGGTTGCCTGAAGGCTGAGAAGGAGATAAAGGAATATCTGCCTTTACATAGCACCTAGCCTTTGAGAGCCTCTGATTTCAACTGAGTCTTTTCTCCCTTTGCTATACTGCTACTGCAGTCTATTCCTGCAGTCTAGAACAAAGATCCCTGCAGTCTGGCGAGCTGCCAAAGAACAGTGCCAAATAACAGACAGAGGTCTGAAGCTGAGTTCTTTTGCCCACATTTGGGGTTCAAACCGTGAATCAGTTGTAAAAATATAATGAAGTACATGCGTAGGTTTTGTGGTCACTGAAATAATAGGCACCAATATTTTACAGTGTTCATGTACCAGCCACCGTATGAAGGAAGTGCCTTCCTTACATTATTTTATTATATAATAATAACCCTTTGAGGTGGCTGGTTTTATTATTATCTTCATTTGACAATGGAGGAAGCCATAGCTTGGAGGGCTAAAACAATCACAAGTAGGATCACACTGTCAGTAAGTTACCATTCAGACTCACCCAGGATGTCGCTCCAGTTATGGTACTCTTCTTCTAAAGATATTTTAAAATTAATTTTCTATTTAGCATACAAAGTTGTGAGTTTCATCACAGCATTGACTACAAATGTGTCAAATACTTGTCTACATTCCCTCCACTTATCCATCCCAGGACCCTTCCCAGCTTCCAATTGGTCCCTCCCCTTCAGGTATACGTGTGTGAGTGTGTGTGTGTGTGTTTGTGTGTATGTGTGTATGTAGGGTATAGCATATCTACGTATATGTGCATGTGCAGGTGTATATGCATGTGTATGTGCATATTTGTGGAGGCCAGAAGTGAACATATGTTGTCTTGTTCATTCATTCTCTACATCAAAAAATTATTTATTTTGAACATGTGAGAGTGCAGATGCCTATGTGCTGCAGAACATATGTGGAGATCATTGGACAACTTGTAGAAGTTGGTTCTCTTCTTCTACTATGTGGATTCTGGAGACTGAATTCAGGTTGTTGGGCTTACATGGCTAATTCTTTTATCAACTGAGTCATTTCACTATCCTTCCACCTTCATTTCTGAACCTGGAACTCACTGATTTGGCTAGGGTAGCTGGCCACAGCCTACAGGTCTCTGTCTCCACTCCCATCACACATACTCAGAACTGGGGTTATAAACACATGCTGCCATTCTTGATCTTTATATGGGGACTGGGGATTTGAACCTAGACCCTCTTTATCCACTTTATTTACTGAGCCATCTGCCCATTGCCTAGTGACTATATTCTTAATCATAGCTCTGTCTATATTCCATAATGTTCCAGAATTTTAAATATGCAATGTAGAGCTGCCCTGCTCTTTTCATTCTTATTCTTCTGACATGGTGGAAAGTTCTAGACCCCAAAATTGTTTCAGGCATAGACAGTTAAGCTATAACATGAAATTATGTTCAGAGTATGTATACAAGCTCTATGAGAAGCATAAATGATTATGTGCTTAACTGGAGTCTCCTTCCCATTTTACCTCATTATGTATATGTAAATATTCCAAAATCTAAAAAACAAGCTGAAGTTGGAAACACTTCTAGTGTCTAGCTTTTTGGGTGGTGTTAGTTTAGAGATCTCTAAGGTCCCAATCTTTGTTTCATGAGTAGAGACACAAGAAGTTTTAGTAGGATGCAGGGTTGTTGATCAGAAGAATCTATCTAGCAAAGAGTTGGGATAAATTTTAATTTTGACTTAAAATAATACAGAGGAAAGCAAGAAGAAGATATTGAATAGGAAAGGAAAAGAAAAAGGGGCTGGAGAGGTGGCTCAGGGGTTAATCCTCTGCCTTGCAGGTGGAAGGTCCTGAGTTCGGATCCTAGACCTCACGTATAGACACCAGGCGGAAGGGGGGGCCAAGGGGGCTTGGGGGGGGGCCTGCGTTTCTGGTCCTGGTAGGGCGGAGCCTGTGAATCCCAGGGCAGAGTAAATGAGGAGGTGGAGGCAGTCCATTGGTGGTTCCCGAATTTGTCCGTGGTTCTACACACACACACACATACACACACACACATGCACACACACAAAACTGAATAAAAAACAGTTATTAGAAAGGAAAAGGAAAAGAAGAAGAGTAAGTTATACCCATTTAGTGATTTAAAAGATGTTCTAAGCAACGGCCCAGTGTTGCATCCTAGAAACCAATGACTTGTATAAAACAAGAAAACACAGCTCTCTTACCGGGAAATTTTAGTTTTTAATTTAGTCTTTAATCTTCAGCAGAAAACCGTATGTGACAGTCTCAGCTGTCAGCTTGACAGGAGATTGGCCTTGGGCATACCTATGAAGAGCTAATTACTAAAGTAGGCCTCTAGGCAAGCCTGTAAGAGACTGTCTTGAATACAGAACTGACCAGAAGACCAAGCCCACAGTGAGCAGGACCATTCCCTGAGCAGGTGGATATGACAGAGAGAGCTGGTTAGCATCTTGGGCAGACTGGCAAGTTGGAAAGCAGTATGCAGTATGGATTCTTGCTTTTTGCACTGGTTTATCCTCTCATTTGTGGATGCGATGCAATCAGTTCCCTCGGCTCCTAATGCTAGCATGACTTCTCCTGCCTTGATGAACTGTATAACCTGGAATTGTGAGCCAAAAATCCCCTTGTTCTCCTGGGTTGTTTGGGTCAGGTATTTATTACAGCAATGGAAGAAGAAACTAAGACATTATATATGCATGTTTCAAATGATACCTTCTATGTAGTGCTAGGGAGACAAAATTCACAGAGTGATTCTTTGGGAAAGAGATCTGACTCAGTCTACCTCCTGAGTAAGTCAAATGGAGCAGAGGTTTGGTGAAAGCAGAGTTGATCTTGATTTTCTTGAGTAAAATTTGTAGACTAGATAGTCACCTTAACATCCATCGGAAGAAACTAAGAACATTTAAACTTGCCTCGTCTCTACTACGTGTCCTAATTTTAATGCATCATTAGCCTGGTCCAGTGCCTCTTTCTCTACAATCACTGTCACTTACCACTTCAGTAACAATTTTTCATGAGCCACTTGTCTGCTCCAGGGTTCATCTTGCCAGTCCTTCTGGCAAAAAACATCTGGGAGCCATTTAGCTAGCTTTAATTTCCCTTCAGCTTTTTGTTACTCCTAGAAGGTTTACCTGAACCAAAGGCTGCAATAGCTTTACCATCCACTAGATTCCCTCTCTTTTTAGATTTATAGGTGATTTTTGACATTATTTTTATTATACTCAGAATATATAGTTTGTTAAATAAAGGAAAGCATATAACAAATCCTTTCATTTTTTCCCTTACTCTACAACAGGAGCGAATGGGAACATTTACAATTCCAAGATAATGACACCAGGCGAGTAATTGCACAACAGTCCAGGGTGTTTTATGCTATGGTTAATGATGATTTTGCATGTGGTGAGTAGTATTGATTTTCAAACTGTTTTTTTTTTTAAGGTAGAAAACATCTAATCAGCTTCTAGTTTTTCAGTCTTTAGGAGTTATCTTTAGTTGAAAATTGAGGTTTTTACCACAAATTGACTATAACTGGTCTTTGCCAAAGATAGTCTTCATACAGACAGTAAATGGGATACAAAGTGTTGGCTTCTTGTGTTTGGGTTGCAGGATTTATAGCCTCTGTGAGAGTCTATAGTCAGCAAGAAGAAAAACACGCACATTCCCAAACATATTCCCATTTTCTTCCTTCCCACTAAAGTAACAGCACACAGTTAGGACATAAAAATTGACATCAGGATGGGAGAGAGTAGGATGGGTGGAAGAAGGGAAGGAAAGGGGAATAGGTGGAAGGGGGGTGGAGAGAAACAGGGATAAATACGCAACATGCTTGTAAAAGTAGAAAAATAATTTAAATTTAAAAAGAGAAAAAAAATTGACATCAGAAGCCTGACTATTCCTTTGTAGGATGTGCTGGAAATTAGTGACATTGTTGATGGAAGGAATTGTCTTCCTCATCATCTCAGGGCATTGAGCCCAGCAGCTGTTCCATATACCAAATGTCTCATTTTCAAAAGAATGAGCCCCCCTCCTTCTGTGTGGCTCTGAGAATTCTTTCAAAAATCACCTGCTTAAAGTCCTTGAAATGGACTTTAGGTAACCTCCTTTCCTGACACTTTTCAGCCTGAGCTTTTCCTTCCAGGTGATCCCTGAAAATTTCAATCTCTCTCTCTCTCTCTCTCTCTCTCTCTCTCTCTCTCTCTTTCTCTCTTACTTTCTCTCAATAACTTTCACTAATGATAAAGGCCAAGTGGAAACTATTACTCAGGTAGAAAATGATATTTCCCAAAGGGTCTAGGTCAAAGTAAGAAACAAGCATTCATTCATTCATTCATTCAGGCAACATCAAAGAAGAAACACCGTTCATCAGTCCTGGGCTAGGTCTGGTGCAAACCCTGGGCCCTGACTTAGCAGATGAACACCCTGTCTACTAGGAGACAGACACTGATCAAAGCAATCACACAAATATATGATTACAACAGTGAGAAGTGCTGAGTGCAATGGATGGAAGTCAGGAGGGTAGAGATGATCTTGGCAAGCTGACACCTGAAAGGCTTTGCCCTTCTTGCTCCCTGGATTTGGCTATACCCTTGCCATCTGCTCTAGAACTCACAGGCAACACGGTGATAGGGAGCAACCCAGTCCACAGTGGTCCCTGCTGAAGTGAGAGCTTGTGTCTGCAATGCTTGAGTTTTGTCTTTTCTTGCAACGTTTGATTCTTTTCAATAAGGTATTGGTCTAGGAGCCATAACTAAGGATCATTATGCTTTTTTCTTTCATGTATGTGTGTGTATGTGTATGTATGGGGTGTATTTGTGCATGTATGTGTTTTGCATGTGGGTGGGCATGTGGATAGCTATATGTACATGAATGCATTTGACTGTATGGGTCTGTGGAGGCTCAAGAATAATATCAAGATCATCCTCAACTTCTCTGTTACCTTATTGTGAGCCTGGGTCTCTAATCAAACCTAGAGCATACCATTAGGACTAGTCTGGCTAGCCAACTTACTCTGGAAATTCCCAGACTCCACCTTTCAGGGCTAGAATTACAGGCAGGCCACTGCATTTGCCAAATATTTTTACATGGGATCTGGGGATCAAATCCAGGTTCCTTTGCTTGCTAGGCAAGTGCTTTAGCCACTAGACATCTTTCCAGCCTAAGGGTCATTATGTTTAAAAAAACATTTTAATTACATAATTTTATCTGATCCATAAGGAAGCTCATCCCCGCTTTTTAAAATCACTCCCAGGTGAGCAGTAGGCAAATTTGGTGTTTTAACTTTTCAACTCTTTGTTTCCTTTAGTGTAATTCTTAATATGTATTAGCATAACTTAATTCTATACTTTCTCTATTGCAAATTTTAGGAAGGCATATCTCCACACCTAGCAAATGCCAGTTTATACGAATAATTGTTTGCTAAATGAATAAATGAGTGAATAAATACATTGATACAAAGAAAATTTGTATTCTTTTTTTTTTAAATTTGTATTCTTATAGCCAAAAAAAATGACACTAATTTTTCTAGTGACATGTAACAAAACAAGACTACTTCTTCTCTGACAGGCTGGAATGCAAGGCAACAATAAATGTAAGAGTAGACCCAACATTTCACATGCCTAAACAGAACATCTATAAAAGACGTGTGAAAACACATAACGCTTATCTTAAGCCTCTCCTACCAAATTACTACCTCCATTTCTGACTTGTCAGCTCTGCTGCCAAAATACCCAGCAAGAACCCCTCCTCCACTTCCCGCTTCAGTCTCAGACTCTGCCTCATGTCAGGGTAATCTTTAACTATGGTTCTTTTATGTATTGGAGCTGAAACCAGAATCATCTGTGGCTGGAGTAGAATGCTGACATCATCAAGATGGAGGTGAAATGAGATGGATACCAGTTACACTGTACCCACAGCGCAATCTCTGCTTCCTTTCTCTGCTGTCTACCAACTTCTGCAACTCTTGCTTTATCCAGCTACTGCGGATGTTCCAGTCTCCTGCTTGACAACAGTTCTCCTTTTCCAGTTCTTCACTGGCATAGGCAAGACTTTCGGGCCTGGAGGATTTTGCAAATCACGTGACCTTAGAGGTCCTTTGGCTGTCATACATGGACTGGGAAGATCACTTCTGTGAGTTTCACATTGAATCAGGTGTTCTTATTCTGAGCTCTTGTTTCTGGATTCAAACCAGAGCAAGGAAAACTTGATACTTGGAACCATATCTCATCAGGCCTTGGCTTCCAGTTGTTACCCCATCCATATCTGTGGTCACTATTCTGGGATTGTTGAGTTTCACTTGAGTAAATTGTGTGCAGATATTTTACAATTGCTGAGGTGGAAGATTTGGGGTTGGGGTGCGTCCAGTACATTTGACATTACATTGCAACACAAAGAGGTTAGCATTCCAGGCCTCACTGCTCCTGACCCCACTTTCAAATTCTATGTGAATAGGAGCGTTGTCTGGATAAGGCTATGAATGTAGAGATTCATATAAGGTTTTCTAATTTTGCGAGGCAGAGTCTTAACCCCTGAACCATCTCTCTAGCCCTCCATTTTCTAATTTTGAATAATGAATACTGAGGAGAAAAAGTCGGAGCCAGTGTGGAAGGATCTTGAACTTAAGTAATGATGTCAGTGTTTTAACACTGTTTACTCCATATTATTGTTCCAGAAATGGAATCACTCCAGAAGCAATGATAATGTTGGGGGTGGAGGGCTGTTGTTTTTACAGGGCTGGGATTGAATTTAGGCAATCGCTGTCCTGCTCAGATACACCCTTACTGTTGCCAAGTACCTGAACGGACTGGGAGTCAGCAAAGCAGTCATTAGTTTCATTTGTGCCTCTTTATTACTTGTGTAACTTTAGGCAAGTCAACTTTTCTCTCTTAAGCCTCATTTTTACTTGAAAAATGATGGCCTGAATAATCTTTAGAGTATTCTTAAGACCAATACATTTTTTTGGTTGGACAAAGCTTTGTATACATCCAAAGGAAGCTAGAGCAACCTGCCATTTTCAGTGGACTTCTGAGCTGTCACCTAGAGGGGATTTTTTAAGCCACAGGCCAGGACAAGTGGCAATTCCAAGGACACAATCTGAACCTGAATTTAGATTACATTTTAAAAAGTCAAATCCTACCAAATTTGTTTAATTCATTGACTATTTTGACACAATTTTAAAAAAGCAAAGGGATCGATGATAATGTTTGTCACAATTTGCCTGAACGGTTGCTGATAAATGACTATCAAATGGCTTAAGGAAACATGGGGTTTATTTTCTCTTATGATTACTGGTTATAGTACAGCTTGACGGGAGCGCATGCACCAACACCAGGACTGAGGGAACTGGCCACACCATCACTATATAAAGCTGAGAGAGTGATGATCCTTACTTGCCACACCAGCATGTCTGACCAAGTGTACACAAGGATGCCAACTTTCTCAACCAGCTCTCTGTATTTTATTCCTGGCCTAATCCCATCCACCTGGGCCTTCTGCATCAACCAGATGATCTCCTGTAGGTTTGCTCTAGGCTTAACCCAACCATTAATTCTCCACAAATGTGCCCAGAGCTCAAACCCTCAACTGTCAAGTTGACACCTATGCCTAACTATGACAGTGTTTAAAGGATTATTTCTGGATTGAGCAAATAGCTTGACTGATAAAGTGCTTGCCCACTAGCATGAGGGGATGGAGAAGGAGACATCTATAATCTCAGCACTAGAGAGGACACAGGAGGATCTTGGGGTTTGCTGGTCAGACAGCTGAATCTAATCAGTGAATTCTAGATGGTGAGAGATCCAGTCTCAAAAGTAAGTTGGAGCTAGTAAGATGTCAAAAAAAATCTTTAAGAAAGGAACAAGAATGAGTAGTACCAATGCAGAGGTGCACAGAGTGATGAAAACGGGGAGGGGGGGACCCTGAGCTGATCACTTAGAACCTAGTGACAATTAGAAATATACTAGAAGTAACAGGAATGTGACTCTTCCTGATAAAATGTTTGTCAAAGACCCCCAAACATTAGAAGCTTTTGCCATTGCTCTTGGTTGCTCTCCAAAGAAAACTGTCAGTAAGACCCTGTTACTAAAGATGCAACACATATGGATCACAGAATGTGGGTAAAATACATCAACCAGAACTGGTCTGAGAACTTTCTCCTTGCCGGATAGCTTACAGAGTACCAAGCAATACTGTAGAAGCTATTGGGGGAGAGAAATAATCACAGGCCTCATCAGCTCATCAAATCTGCAAATGGCAATAAAAATTACCATGGCAGCAGGTGACCAGCAGTATAATAGTGTCATGAACATCAAGGAGACAACCAGCAGCTTTCTGATTTGACTCAAGACCCACTTGTTGGAATATAACACATTCCTGTTAATGTGAACTAGAACAAAAACCTGAAAAAAGGGAAGGAAACAGATTAATAGGGAAAAATAGTCAATGAACCTATAGATAGGAAAACAGTACACCAAACTGCTCTGTAAATAGCTATTATTAACATTCAGCCTAGAAATCTTCTTCTACAATAGAAGTAGAGGATCTTAACACCCTAACAAGATGTGGCCTCGGCAGTAGAAGAGCAGCGAAGTGGACAACAATGGCCAGCCATAATGTAGTGTACCAGAAACCTTAGCAAGGTTCACCCAGAATCAGGGCAACCTGACCTCTCCCCATCCTAAAGCTCTGAGAGCCTTGCAGAAGAAGAGGTGGTGAGACTGTAAGAACCTAAAGATGGGAAGGTTCACAGTTGGATAAGACATTCCATTCAAGGCAGGGCTGCTTCATCTAGGAACTCATTGCAGTGAGATTTGTTCTTACCAGACCTGCATAATAACTGACATACCAGCCTGCACCCATAGACTACAGAAGAATTCAAGAGAGATAATATACAGTGGAAATCTTGGGTACTAAAGTTGGATGAGTGAAGGGAATTGCTCCTATCAGTGGGGTAGCCTTAAGAGAGGCAACTTTCTATTCCACAAAAGGCCTGAACTCCCACAAGAATAGACAAGCCAGAGGGAACCCTGGGGTCCATAGAAGAAGGTGGACAAGAGGATAGGAGGGTCTCTATACTCATGTTCATACATGTGTAGGTGTTTCTGTATATGCATGAAAACGTAATTATATATCACACACACAACTAGCAGTATTACTGTATAGGAAAATACAATCACTGATTATTTTTGAGGAATTAAGTTATTATTTTAAATACCATAGCAAAACATGTATAGTTAGGGTAAAGGCATCTCCAAATCATTACTAAGATTAAGGTATTAGGAAAATTGGGAGTATGGAGACCACAGATCAGTGTCAGGTATATTGTTCAATCTCTCTCCAACTTACTTTTAAAAATTATTTTACTTTTCTAGTTTTAAAAACATATTGAGTACTCATCCCTGCTTCCTTCCATCCCCTTCCCTCCCATTCCCCTTCCTTCCCTTTATCAAGTACTATGCCTGAAGATGCACAAGTCAAGTGCTTTCCCCTAATTGCATAAAAAAGAGTATTTCTCAGGTTAGAAAAAAAATGCATACTTTTCAGCACCCTGGGAAACCCTCTAGACAGAGGGAATCTGGAAGTTGGACATAAGTATATGACTGTAGGAAAAGACGTGAGAAACAGAAATCTAGAAATTCACTGAGGAGAAAAATATTTGTAGTGACACAGAGACTTCAGAAGGAAGAGAACAATCTTTAGTGTTCCTACAGATGAAAAAGGATTTTTGTTGTTGTTGTTAATTTACCAGCATCCAGTTAGGCATACTAGGCCTTTGATTTCTTCACTGGAATGAAAGGGGCTGTTGCCATGACTTTCTTCTTTTGTCACTGTGAGATGATATTCATTTGGCTTATGGTTCCAAAGGGCACAAAATCCACTATGACAGGAATCACATAGCAGAAGGCTTGGCTCCACGTAAAAGGCACAGAGAGCAACAGCAAACTGAAGAAACAGGGCCCAGCTACAAACTTCAATATCTGCCTCTTGTAATGTGCCTTCCTCTAGCAAAGCTCTGCCTCTCAAAGGTGCCACAATCTTTCCAAACATTAATACCAGCTAAAGATTCAAACACATGAACCTGGGACAGGGACAACTCACATTCAGACCAAGACAGGGACACTGGCCTGGTGACTGCCTTGAGCCTGGCATGGCAGAGGACAGAGTTGAGAGTGATAGCATTGGCTCACAAGTTAGGCTTGGTCCTACAGTGTTTAATTCTAGGCAACCAGTGCCTATTTTTATCATCTATACACATAACTGCACCACGTGATAGTATTCCTGTATATCATGGTGAAAGAGACTTTGCAAATTTGACTAAGGTGATCTAGATGGCAGGATTATCATAATGCTCCATGTCTATTTTGGATGTCTATATTAGTTCCCTATTACTATATGACTACAGTGTCTAACCCAACACATATTGGTTTATACATTTTTCTTATACTTCTAGAGATTGGAAGTTGTGTTAATCATCTTTCCACTGAATACCCAAGGAAATTAACTTAAAAGGCAGAAAGATTTCCTTTGGGACTAGAGAGATAGCTCAAGGATTAGGACTCTGCCTTGCAAGCAGAAGGTCTTGAGTTCAGATCCCAGGTGCCACGCAAAAATGCCAGGCTGAAATGACAGCGGCCTGTACTACTGTTCCTGGTGGACAGAGCCTGGGAAATTCCAGAGGGAAGCAAAAATGAGGTAGAAGCAATCCAGGATGATTCCTGAAACCACCATTGGTCCTCCACAGTGATTCACAGTGCCCTCAACATATACACACAAACACACACCCCAAACAAATAAAACTTTGAAAAAAGGAAATCATTCCTAAAAGAATGATTTACTCTGGTTCATAGTTCTCCAGTTCGTCTTGCTTGACCCATGACTTTGGATGTGTGGCAAGGCAGGTCACAATGATTGGGAGCATTCATTGAATGAAGATGCTTAACTCAGATGAGAAATTAAAGAGAGACTTTTTAGAACAAAGCCCCTCCCTCTAAGCCTGTGAAGAGATGAATACACAAGTCAGAGTACCCATGCACCAATCACTTCCCCAAGACCCAGCTCTGAACACTGCTGGGTTTTCAACCCATGGAGTTTAGAGAGATACTAAGAGCCAAACCATACAGAAGTCTGAAAGGAGTCTTCAAGACTCTGTCCCTTCTACAGTCTCTAGGGGAGAATCTATTTCCTCATTTGTCTAGCTCCTGGAGGCCGCCTGCATTTCTTGGCTCTTTGCTCCTCCCAACTTCAAAGCTTAAATCTCTGACTTAAATCTTAAATCTTAAATCTCTGACTTTCCAGTTCTCTGCACATTTCCTCTTCCAGCCTTCGGCATTTCTCTTATCAAGTGATTGTGGTTACAGGTCTGTCTCAATTGTCTTAGTCATATTTACAAATCTTCTTTTGCCATATAAGGCAACCATATCCACAGGTTCTTAGGATGCAGGCATTTGTTTGGGGGTGGGGGGGAAAGAAGACTGGTAAACATTTTATTCTATTTTCAACTAAAAAGGTTTTTTAAAAATTATTTTTATTATTTATTCAATTGTGCGTGTATGTGTATGTATGTGTGTGTGTGTAGAACCACGGACGAATTTGGGAACCACCATGGACGCCTCCACCTCCTCCTTGCTTACTCTGCTCGGTGATTCACAGGCTCTGCCCTACCAGGACCAGAAACGCAGGTCGCCCCCGCTTCCGCCTGGTATTTATATGTGGGGTCTAGGATCCGAACTCAGGACTTTCTGCCTGGAAGGCGGAGGCTTAACCCCTGAGCCACCTCTCCAGCCCGAAAGGTTTTTTTTTTTTTTAAAGTGTCTAAGTCTTTGGTTTCTCCATTGTACAATGGAGTTTTTATAAGGATAAAATGGAAGAATAACTATAACTGCAAAATGAAGCTTTCTTTTTTATTATTGTGTCTTTTTAAAAATTTATTCAATTGTGCGTGTGTGCGTATGTATGTGTGCGTGCGCGTGTGTGTCTGTGTGTGTGTAGAACCACTGACGAATTCGGGAACCACCATGGACGCCTCCACTTCCTCCGCCCCGGGATTCACAGGCTCCGCCCTACCAGGACCAGAAACGCAGGCCGCCCCCGCCTCTGCCTGGCGTCTATACATGGGATCTGGGATCCGAACTCAGGACCTTCCGCCTGCAAAGCAGAGGCTTAACCCCTGAGCCACCTCTCCAGCCCTATTGTGTCTTTTAATTATTGTAGAATTAAGCGATTCATAGAGAAGCAGCTTACATAGACTATAGTCCTTTTATTTCTATTCTTTCTATTTTTATGTTCACACATGTGAGGATGTACATGCACAGGTACATGTGTAAGCATCACCAACCCTGATATTGACAATCATCCTCGATCATTTTTGCCCTCTTATTCTTTTGAGACAAGGTCTCCTCTCCAACTCAAAATTTGCCCATAGGTTTAGTCTGGCTGGTCAGTTTGCTCTGAGAACTCCCAATTTCTTCCTACTAAGGCTGAGGCTGGAATTACAAGTGGGCTAGCATTTTATTTGGGATCTGGTGATCTGATCTTAGGTCCTCATGTGGGCAAACACTTTCTCAGGCCTCCTTTCTGCTAATACACCCTGGTGCTTCACTACCAGGAGTGCAGATTGAAATTTAGGGCGTCTCAGTATCAGCTCCTGTATCAATCAGGGTTTAATGATGGAAGCACAGCAACTCTAGATATTTTAAGCACACAAGAATTTAATATAAGTTGTAGATACTTGTAAAATCATTGGGAACGTTTGGAGGTACAGGGAATAGCAGTGGCCATGTCTATGTTGATTAGCAATTTGTAGAGATCTGGGATGTAGAAGCCACCATCATACTAAGCAAAATGGTTTCTTCACTCCTGTAAAGATGGGGATGAAAAGTTGGAAGCCTGCATCTGTATTGCTGTCTTTGAGACCTTGTTAGTATGCAAAGATCATTCTGTCTTTGCTCCTGTGGGGGTTCTTGGGAGAGCCCTGCTACCTCAGAATGATTGGGGATACAAAGTCACACCAAAATCAGCACATAATATATAAAGGAGATTTATTGTCAAGCAAGCGGGAAGACAAAACGGGCAAACAGCATGCAGCAGCGTTTCAGAAACAGACAGAGAAGCAGAGAGGCAGAGAGAGAGAGAGAGGGGCAGAAAGAGAGAGAGAGAGAGAGAGAGAGAACTAGTTTTACTGAGTTCTCAATAGTTTCCTAATACGTGCCTTGACAGTCTATTTTCTGTTAGGCATGTGAAGAGTTTGATGAATGAGTTAAAAATGCAAATGGTGACTTTAAGTAGCAAGACAATTTTTAAGGCAAAGTATGGTAGGGATCAATAACAATCAAATATGTACTTTCTGTCAATGGGTTTTTAGCTTTTCAGGAATTCTTTGCTTTCCATTCCCCACATATCTGTTGCCTTCTAAAGGCAAAAATGCAGAGAGCTTTTGGCTTCAGACTGTCTAAGACCCTATATCCATGTGTCAGGTTCAACGAACCTTCCCACCCTGCTCTGCTTTGAGCATGTTCAGCCACTCTTTTGGTATGATCTTTGACATAGTGCACAAGTTCTGAACTATTTAGCTTGGGGAGATATCATGATGAAATAAAATGACAGAAGAAAGAATTATGACAAGGTATCTCGAGTTTGCTTTTTCAAAGAAAAGGATCATTTTGAAAATAAAGGCAGAAATTGTATTGTGTGGGGTGGGAATCAGCTACTTTCTGTAAATACAGAGCACCTTTTTTAGTCCCTAAAAGCATATGTAGAGCATCGTGTCTACAGACAAGCCACGGCTCTTTTTTCTTGCTTTAGATTAGGAACATTACATTCTTTTCTATTACACCCAGTTGACATAGGTCAGCATCGCCTCAAATATCATGTAAGTATAACTTCTAGTTAATCATTTCCAGTGTTCTGTTTATTTAAATATGTAAAGATGTCTTCTTAATCCCACGTGTTAGAAAAGTCTCATTACTGAACACAAAGTAGTCATGTTTTTAGCAGAAAATAAAGTCCAAGTTCAGAACACTGCACTACACTGGCAGAGCTCCCAACAGAACATCTGAGTGGGAATGGATCAGCGACATGAGCATTTTTCGGGGCTTCTCCCCCACAGCGAGGTGTTTGGAAAGTCCTAGCAAATTTGGCTTTTGGCCAAGCAATTGAGTGGGGCATTTTTTTTTTCTTGTAAATTGAATGAAACACCCCATAGCAGACCCACCCATGGAAGGCCCCAGGAACAGCTGGGTGGAATTAAATGGCATTTATTCCTGTATTGGTTCTGGCCAGGAGCCAGGAGTTCTCCAAGCAAGACCCTCACAGCCTACAGCACACGAATGGTGGTATTGATTGTGGCTGGAGCTCCATGCTCTCTGTGGACAGGATGTGAATTATTAATTTTTTTCTATTAAAAATCCTGAAGAATGTGGAGAGACTCTTCATTTTCTCCCACTCCAGGGCTCAATTTTCCTAACAACCGTGTAATTCTCACATGTCTACACAAGAAAAAGAAGAGTTAGAAAATTCCGTCATAGATTTCACCAGCTAATCCAGTGAAAAATGTCCGCAGAGATCTGTCCCCAGACTTTCAGACTAGTCACTTGGTGTTTCATGTGACATTTGTTTATTCGTGGTTTATATATTTACTTTTTATTTTTGAAACAGAGTCTCAAGCTAGTTGCAAATTCATAATATGCCCTCCCCAGCCTCGAGGGCAGCTGGAGCTACAGGCTGCACCACCCAGCCCAGTTTTTGAGCCCTGGATTTAGCATTATCTAAGGCTTGCTGTTACAAAGACAGCGTTTCTTTCCTTCAAGTAAGTAGGTGAATACATGTGCTGAAGCAATGGAGACTGTTTTGGCCAGTGGCCTTATGGGGTGAGGACTAGATACGTCAGATGAAAAGCTGAATGCATTGTGTGACAAGAGCTAAGGAACAGAGTGGCCACAGCCAGACCCGGATGTCTATAGGGATTTAGCACACAATAAATATGAAATTCAAGTTAGAGAAAAAGAACAGATTTTTTTTCAGGAAGTTGTGGGACAATTTAGAAAGAATTTAATGGTGATGATATTTCTCAGGATCCACACTTCTGCCTCCATCCAGATGGGCTAAAAGATTTAAATCTTTAAAATCTGCAATAGAATAGAAGATATCAATGATAATCTTTGCATATGTACCATCTGGAAGAGAATGAGCCTTTCTAAATGAAGCCCTAAACCCCAAGGTCAAAATTAAAAAACAAAACAAAACAAAACAGTGGCTTCATTTGAGTCTACAAAACTAGAATAAGGAGGTCATAGAAAAGAAACTGAATTCTCATATACAGATAAAAAATGCTCTTTTTTATAATTAGGGAAATGTCACATGAATGTAGAAAGCTGCCTAACAGGAAACTCTTAAAATTTCAAAATCAGTATTGGTAAGGAGTGAGGGGGGTTTGAATGTGAGCTGCTTCCCATAGGCTCATGTGCTTGAATCCTCCGTTGGTGCTAATGTTTGGGAAGGTTGTGGCATCTTTAAGAGCTGGAGCCTTGCTGGAGGACCACAATTACTTGAGGTTTGGTGGCCAGGCCCTGCTTCCTCTTTAGCTGTTGCTCCCCCTGCCTCATGATGGCTGTAGTGACCCACCTTCCTGCTTCAGCCTTGCCTTCTGTGGGACAAGCCAAATAAATAGCCTCTTTCTCCCCTGCGTTGCTGAGTCTGAGCACTGTCTCATAGCAACAAAAGAAGGGTAGCTATAGCAATACTTCCTTAAGGAGAGTATTTGAACAAAGCCTAGTAACACTTGTGAATGCAACTTGATACTCTCAATGAAAATTTTAAGTGAAGGTAAGATTTGCTCAATGATTCCATTTTGACATTATAGTGAAACTATGCTAAGAAATTGACTATCGTATTATGTGTACCACACAAACTGCTAAAAGTATCAGACATACTGATATACGCCTGCAATTCCACTTGTAAAGTGGAAGCAGAAAGATTGGTGTGAATGCTGGTCCCAGCTACATGGTGAGTTCAAAATCAGTCTGGGCTACAGAGGATTCTGTCTCAAGAAAAGAAAAAAACTTACAAAATCTAATAGAAGTGATCTAATATTCATCATGAGAAATAACAAGTTAAGTAAAATTATATTATGTTAATGTGATAGAACACAAACACGCAGCCTTTGAAAATACCAAGTATGTACTCCACCATTGAGCCACACCCAAAGCCCTCATGTGGAATATTGAGTAGTCATGAATTCATATATTAAAAAAAAATCACAAAATATATAGATAAGTAGATAAGATTCATGACACCAAAAATTCTTTTTTTAAATTTTTTTATTATTTATTCAATTGTGTGTGTATGTGTGTGTGTGTGTGTGTGTGTGTGTGTGTGTGTAAAACCACGGACGAATTCGGGAACCACCATGGACTGCTTCCACCTCCTCAATTAGTCTGCCCTGGGATTCACAGGCTCCGCCCTACCAGGACCAGAAACGCAGGCCACCACACTTCCGCCCAGCGTCTATACGTGGGGTCTAGGATCCGAACTCAGGACCTTCCGCCTGCAAGGCAGAAGCTTAACCCCTGAGCCACCTCTCCAGCCCCCAAAAATTCTTTTAGATGTATAACAAGTGACAAATTATCAATGTATTAAAATTTTTAAATGTCATACAAGTGTGATAAAAGCATATATATGCAAATCATTTTTTCTGAAGTGAAAATGGTCCGTAGTGATTATTCTTAGGTTCCAGGGACAGAGAATGGTTGTCAGGGACTGTGTAAAGGGTGATATGAGGCAAATTGTAATTTGCTTTTCAATGCTAAGTCAAAGATTCAGAATGTAGTAGACCACTATAGATTTTAAATAAATTTTATTTATTTTGAATAAGTATATTGATATAGTTCAAAACCTAAAGAAACCCTTTTTTCCTGTCTTTTATCCTCCATGTTTTATCCTCCCATTGTTCCTAACATAAACCTTCACAATTGAAGAATGGTTTCATAAGAAACTGTTAATTATGGAGTTTTGTTTTTTTCTTTCTTTCTATAGAGAGTTGGAATATTTCTGTACACTGATCTTCATTTCCTTAAAACCTAATTTTTGGTCTCAGAGATTTTTCCATATACATATAAATCTGTGCTGGTCGAAATGTTTGTGCCTCCCCAAATTCATATATTGATGCTCATCCCCAAGGTCAGAAGTGAGGCCTTTGCTAGTGCGTTGGGGATAGGGCACTCGCAGAGAGGAGAGTCCTTATGAAAGAGGCATCAGAGAAAACATGGCCTTCTATAGGAAGCTGCCACACCAAACTCTCACATCTGCTGGTGACTGGATCTTGGGCTTTTCAGCCTCCAGAACAGTGAGGAATAAATTTCTAATGCTTATAAGCCATTCCCTTTTATGAAATTTTGATATAGCAATCCAAAAATAACAAGATATCACTCTTCTGTGCAGCAGCATATTATTCCATTGGAAGGATCATCAGAATGTGTTTCGCTAGTGCATATTTAGATTAGCTCCAACCAAGATCAACTACAAAAATCCCTTCTGCACGGTACTTTTCAATTAAATATATTGTGAATTTTTGAGAATTGTTAGAAAATGTTTGTGGAATTGCGAAGAAATAACACCACTCAGAGGATCTCAGCAAGGTCAATTCTTTTAATCAAAAAGGCTGCTCACAATGAGGTTAAGCTGAGTCACATCTACCCAGGTACCTGAAGCCCTTGTAATACCCAATGTAAAAAGGAGAGTCGGAAGTGTTCCCTATTGGCTGAGGTTCAGTCTTGTAATCTAAATCATGATAGTCTAATTTGGATTTGGAGAGAAAAGGAGAATGGAAAAGGGATTAAGATCTAGGTTTGGATAGTGTCCCTTGATGCCTGGAATAAAGATGTAATTCCTATAGTCTTTGAATCTGGACTTAAAAGTGTGCAAGCAAATGTTTTCCATATTTTTATAGGGATTAGATCTTTTTAGTGTCTGATACTGGTACTTTATTCCTTCTGTGAAAAAAAAAAAAACTTATGGAACTGGGGAGATGGCTCAGTAGTTAAAATCTTTGCTCGGAAAGCAAAAGAACCTGAGTTCAGATCTCAGATCCCATATAAAAAACATGGGGCAGAAATGGCAGCAACCTGTATTTCTGGTCTGGGAAGGAGGAGCCTGGGAAACCATAGAGCAAAACAATAAGGAGGTAGAACAATCTAGGGTGATTCTAGATATACGCACATACACACAAAGAATGAAAACTTATGTTTTACCTTGGAATGATGCAAAAACTCTGACAGAAAAGCCAAATAATTCTCAGTGTTTCTAAGAGCATGAATACTGGCCATGAAATAACCAGTTGTTTCTTTTGTATTTTGGTTAATATTGATCTGGAAAAGTCTTTTTCATATAACCGAATACATCTGTGGAACATGCATGGTCTCAGAAACATAACTGCTAGAATGTATGGTTTGGGCAGCTGGTATATACTGAAAACTTGTCCTCCACAGGAACTGCATTTCTTCTTTTTGGTTCTTTATGTGTGATCATCTTTCCAGAACTATACCAAAGTTCTGAAATTTTGGCATTTAGATGAAAATGGTGTTTTGAGATAATTTTTTTTAAATGAAATCTTTTTTAAAAATTTTTTTTATTATTATTATTTATTCAACTGTGTGCATGTGCGTGTGTATGTGCGCGCGTGTGTGTGTATCTGTGTGTGCGTGTGTCTGTGTATGTGTAGAACCACGGACGAATTCGGGAACCACCATGGACTCCTCCATCTCCTTCTGCCCCGGGATTCACAGGCTCCGCCCTACCAGGACCAGAAGCACAGGCCGCCCTGCTTCCGCCTGGCGTCTATACGTGGGATCTGGGATCCGAACTCGGGACCTTCCGCCTGCAAGGCGGAGGCTTAAACCCCTGAGCCACCTCTCCAGCCCCATTGAGATAATTTTTAAAAATATTTTTATTTTATTTAAGCGTGTGTGTGTGTGTGTGTGTGTGTGTGTGTGTGTGTGTGTGTGTGTATCAGAGGGCACTGTGCGTCTCTGTGGAGGACCTAGGGTGTCTTTGGGAATTATCCTGGATTGCTTCTACCTACTTTGCTTCCTTCTGGGATTTCCCAGACTCTGTCCACCAGGGCCAGAAGTGTAGGTCACTGCTGTTCCCTGCCTGGCGTTTTTATGTGGGATCTGAGATCCAAACTCAGAACCTTCTGCTTCTGAGTCAGAGTCTTAACCAGTGAGCCATCTTTCCGGCCCTGTTTTGGGATAATTTTAACATTCACTTTTCAGCTACACCCCAGCTCAATGTATTACATGTATGGCCATCATTTTGGTTTGCCTATTGTTTGTTTATTTTGAGACAGAAATAATATAATCTTTTAAAAACTTTATTATTTTATTAACAAATGCAAATTATATTCATTTATTATATACAACATGTTTAAAGTATTTATTTATGTGTTGTGGAATGGTGTTAACCATTCTACAAAATGGAACTAACCAACGTTTCTTGTGAAGACACTTAAAATCTACATTCTTAGCACTTTTCAAAGTTATAGTAAGTTGTACACCATGCTGTACACTAGCTCTCTTGGGTTTATCCTCATAGCTGATGTTCGATTAAATCTCCAGAGTCCTTGGTAACTACCGTGTTTACACTTCGCATTTAAGTGAGACTCTATGGCATTTGTCTTTCTGTGCCTGATTCATTTCTATTAGCATGACATCTTCAAAGTTTGTGCACATTGTTTCAAATGACAGGATTTCTTTTTTGAAACTATTCCATTATGTATCAATACCACGTTTGCCTTATCCATTCTTCCATTGATAGATATTTAGGTTGGCGCTATGTGTTGGCTGCTGTGAGAAATGCTACAATGAACATGTGAGTGGAGATACATCTTTGACATATTAATTTCACTTGTTTTGGGCAAATACACAGCACCTGGGTTACTTTATGCTTAAGTTTTCATGTTAATTTCTTTACTGATTTCTGTTACGACTATACTAATTTACAATCCTGCCAACAGTATGTAAATGCTCCCTTTTGCGCACATCCTTTTCAACATTTGTTATCTCCAGTCTTCTTTTTGATAGTAGCCATCCCATCAGGAAGGAAGTGATGTCTCATCATGGGTTTAGCGTGCACATCTCATGATCTGTGACGTTGAGTGTTCTCTCACATAGCTGTCATCAGTATGTTTCATTTTGAGAAACATCCATTGAAGTACTTTACTTGCTTAAAAAATTTGCATTGTTTTCTTTCTGTTGAGTTTCTTGAGTTGCTGATATATTGTGGACAACGACCCCTTTGAGATGTATAACTTACAGACTTTCTCCCATTCTGCAAGTTGTCTTTTTAGTTTGACAGCATCCCATCTGTTTCCTTATATATATATTTTTTTGGGGGGGGTCAGTCACACTAAAAATAATTGTGTATACTGATACCTAAGTGTTTACCCCATGTTTTCTTCTAATAGCTTCATGTTAAGGCATTTAGGTCTTTGATACATGTTGAGTTCATTTTTAACTTTATTTATATATTCAGTGAGTGTGTGTGTGTGTGTGTGTGTGTGTGTGTGTGTGTGTGTGTGTGTGTATCAGAGGACACTGTGTTCCTGTGGAGGCCCAAAGGTGACTTCGGGAATCATCCTGGATTGCTTCTACCTCCTTGTTGCTTCATTCTGGGATTTCCCAAGCTCCACCTACCAAGGCCAGAAGTGCTGGCTGCCACTGTTTCTGCCTGGCATTTTTTACATGAGACCTGGGATCCAAACTCAAGACCTTCTGTTTGTGAGGCAGAATCTTAACCCTGAGCCATCTCTTCAGCCCTCGAGTTGATTTTTGAATATGGTATCATATTAGATTCTACTTTTATTCTCTGCAGGCAGTTATCTCTTTATGTGTTCCTGGCATCTTTATTAAAAAACAGCTTGTCCTAATGCAAGAATTTACTTGTGCTCTCTTCTATCTCATTGATCCATGTGCCTGCATTGATGTCAATACCGTTTTGTTCCAACGATTGTGGCCTTTAATATATCTTGAAATCAGCAAAAGAAGGAATCTTGTAGAGAAGGAAATGTGCCTCAAGAGGATAAAGAGCTATGACACACTCATAGCTCACACGATGCTCCATAGCAGAAAGAAAGAAAGATCCACGATATTCTAGGATCAGAGATAAGACAAAGATGTTCACTCTTGTCATTGTTATTTCACATAGCACTGAAAGTCTTAGACCATACGAGGCAAAGGAAAGAAAAGACACCTGACTGAAAAGGAAAATGTTCAGTTGCCCCTATTTACAATCAAATCATTCTATGTATAAAAAACTCTGAAGACTCCAACATGAAACTGTTAGTGATAAAAGAATTTAATAATGTTTTGGGATACAAAATCAGCACACAAAATTCAGTAGCTTTTTCATACATGATGAACCATCATATAAAGAAAAAAAAAAGAAAGTTATCCTATATAAAATAGCTACCAAAAATTACTTAGGAATAAATTTAATGGACACCTATACACTGAAAGCTCTAAAATGCTGATGAGGCTAGGGGTGTATTTTAATGGGAGAAGGCTCATGCAGCTTGTGGCTCTGGGCTCAAGCCCTAGCAGTGCAATATAAAGGTTGGTGAAAGAAATAAAATAAGATATAAGCAAATAAACATTATGTGCTCATCATGAATAAGAAAATTAATATTGCTAAAATGTCCTTGTCACACAAAGCAGTTTAGAGTCAGGATTACCTCTGTGAAAATTCCAAAGATATTCTTTACAGATATCCAAGAAATTATGTGTGGTTAAAGCCATCCCAATCAAAAAACAACTGGAGACATTTCTCCATCTGACTTTTACATTAATTTAGATTTTCTTCTTTTTTTGTGCGTGCATGTGTATGCATGCTTGTGTGTGTGTGTGTGTGTGTGTTTCATGTGGATGGTATATGTTGCAGTTCACTTGCATGGTTGCTGATAAGTGACCATCAAACGGCTTAAGGGAAAAAGGGTTTATTCTTTCTTACAATTCCTGGTTACTGTTCTCAATCCAGCTTGATGGGAGAGCATGCACCAACACCAAGACTGAGGGAACTGGCCACACCATCACCACATAACGGCTGAGAGATGGACAATCCTTACTTGCCAGACCAGCATGTCTGGCCAAGTGAACAGAAGGATGCCAACTCTCTAAACCAGCTCTCTGTGATTTATCCAGGGCCTAATCCCACCCACCATAGGCTGGGCCTTCCCCATCAGCCAGACAATCTCTTTCAGGTTCACTCTGGGCTCAACTCAACCACTAATTCTCCACAAATGTGCCCAGAGCTCAAACCCGAAACAGTCAGGTTGATACCTTGCCTTACTACGACAGTGTACGTGTGTATGGAATGTATACAAGAAAGCACTTGAGTATATGTGCCTGTGGAGTCTCAAAGGTGACATCAGATATCATCCTGGATTATTTTACCTCCTTTTAAATTGCTCTGTGGATTTCCAGGCTCCATCTTCCAGGATCAAAATTACAGGCCTCTATCATATTTTCCAGCATTTATTTATTTATTTTTGATGAGAACTGGGGATCTCAACTCAGGTCCTTTTGCTTGGGAAGCAAAGGCTTTAACCCTTGAGCCATCTCCCTAACCCCTTGTCATAGTTAGGCATAGGTGTCGACTTGACAGTTGAGGGTTTGAGCTCTGGGCACATTTGTAGAGAATTAGTGGTTGAGTTAAGCCCAGAGCAAACCTGCAGGAGATTGTCTAGCTGATGGGGAAGGCCCAGCCCATGGTGGGTGGGATTAGGCCCTGGAATAAAATACAGAGAGCTGGTTGAGAGAGTTGTCATCCTTGTGTATACTTGACCAGATATGCTGGTCTGGCAAATAAGGATCTCCCTCTCTCATCCATTATGCAGAGATAGTGTGGCCAGTTCCCTAGGCCCTGGTGTTGATGCATGCTCTCCCATCAAGCTGGACTATGAACTGTAACCAGACTTTTGTAAGGAAATAAACCCCTTTTTCCCTTAAGCCTTTTGATGATCATTTATCAGCAACCATGCAGGTGAACTGCAATATACCTAATTTTTAAAAACATTGGAGGTATGAGCCAGAACAACGTATAATGATAATAAAATGATGGTATGTTGATTTCCACTGCTTTGAAAGTTAACTTCAGAAATAAATTTTAAAAAAGAAAAAAGAAAAAAACTGCATACAGACAGTGTCATTCTAATTACTTTGCATTTTGAACCAGAGGCAGAATACTCAACTTGCCTCTTTTGAACGCCTCATTACCTTGCCCTTGGGGTATGCGGCACACCTGTGTAGGGGTTCTGGATGATGGGCCTGGAGTCACTCCTGTTACACTTGGGGGACATAAAGCTCCCAATTCCAAAGATGACCATCTTCCCAGAGAGCCTCTGAGTCTCTCACTCTATTTTCCTCCTTGACTTGCTTTGCTTTTCTGCAGAGAAAAAAAGTGTTCCCCACCACCAAAAACTTCCCTGCAAATAATCCTTGCAACAATTTGCATGTGGAACTTTTGAGATATGATTTGAAAATACAAAAGCCACTTGTTAGTTTTAGATCAAGTCAGCAGATTGTCAAGCCTACAGCAATATATGTGAAAAGCTCTTTGGAAGTTAAATCTGTCTTATTATAATAATAGCAAGTGTTTTTATCATTTCTAACCCGGGGCAGTTAAAGGGTTTTTCTGCAGTCAGGTTGGGGCAGGAAACACTTTCAGATAAATTATCTCTTACTGCACTCTTGAGACGCCTGCATGCTGTACAGAGGAACTTAGCAGAGGCTATATGATTCTTAAAGGGGACAGAAAAGAAAGTTGATGGAGGGGGGCTTCTAGTACAGTGATCATATATTTAGTAGTTAAAAAGTAGAGTGAAGTGTTTTTTGCATTCAGAACCAAGATATCTTCTTTTTCAACATGGGCTTTAAATAGATTGGTGAACAATGTGGAGGAACTAAAAATCTGAAATCAGTGGAATGTTAATTTCTCAATTAACAACAGTTAAGCAGGAGGCTTAACATGTATCCATTCTACCACAGCTTGTATAGCTGCAAGACAACCCACTGCCCAGCTGAGATTTTGGGCTTTAGTGTTTAGTTTTTGCTCTGCTGTCAGACTACCAACTCATTAGTATTTAAATCAGCTCATAAATATTTCCTGGAAATTCACAGTTGCTTAAGCTTTACTGCTATTCATCTTACTGTCCTTTAGTCTTCCTCATGTCTTTGTTTCCCAGGCCCAGGGAATTGTGAGAGGGTAGATTTCATTACATATTAATCATAGTGGTCTATGATAATGAAAAAAGAAGGGAGGAAATCCTGTTACAGGATGAAGATGAGAAATGAAGGAGGTAGAAGGAAATTTGACTCCATTTCCTTTGTACAAATAAAATTATCTAATGATGGACCAAGGAAATCTGCACAAAATAAAAAGATCTCAAAAACCATGTCAAGGTAATTCAACCTTCTTTCACATGCTCATTGAAATCTTTGAAACAAATGAAACATTTCATTGCAGGGCAGATCTTGAATGTTCCCACTGGGGAGATGGTTGCATGGTTACAAAACCTCTTCTGTTTGACATAAGAGCCATAATTCTAATTATAATAAAATAATGATGACAGAGAGGCTGTTTCCATCATAAGACACTAGTTCTTAGCATTTTGTCAGCGTTCAACATTCATATTCACACTCAATATCAATAGCCAGTTCTCTCAAGTGACTAACGGTTAACTGATAATGATGAAAAAAATATTCTTTTTCACTTAATTTAAGATATCATTGATTAGGGCCGAATAGATGGCTCAGGGGTTAAGACTGACTCACAAGCAAAAGGTCCTGAGTTTGGATTCCAGGTGCTATGTAAAAATACCAGGCAAAAAGGGCAATGGCCTGCGCTTCTGGCCCTGGTGGACAGAGTCTGTGAAATCCCAGAGGGGAAAAAAAAGGAAGTAGAAGCAACTTAGGATGATTCCTGAAGTCACTCTTGGGCCTTCACAGGGACACACAGCCCACCCCTCCCACATACATGAATGAATAAATAAATTTAAAAAAGATATAGTTGTGCCATTATCTTATAATCCCTCAGAGTTTTTTAAAAAGTACTACTAGTTAAGCTGTGATACACTGAATTTAAGTACATCTTAATTGTAACCATGAAGAAACGGGAATCTGAAATAGGTTAAATTTTTAAGGTTTTATTTTTGTGTATGGGCGCATGCATGTGTGCATGCTGCTATATGTGCTGTTGCATGTGTGCAAGTGTATGTGCCTGCACACATGTGCGGAGGCCAAAGGACGACCTTGGGTTGCTCAGGAATGAGACTCTTTCCTTTGAGATTCATCAATAGGCTAGACAGTCTGGTTAGTGAGCCCTCAACACTGGAATTACAAGCATGCACTACCATGCCTAGCAATTTTACCTGGTTCTTGGAACTGAACTCAGGTTCTTGAGTTCTATGGTAAGCACTTTACCAACTGAACCATCTCTTTGGTCCTAAAATATACTAATCCTGAAAATAGACTATTCTAGAAAGAATAAAGATTATTTGGCTTTATGATTTGAAAGCATATTGAAAACGGTGCTAATTTCTTTGCCAGGAGCAAAGCTATAAGAAGTACAGAGAAGCAACACTTTGGCACAGTGTGCGCAGGGTGGGGGACTGACAGGGCCTTGTCAATTGTCAGTCTCCATGTTATATGACTACAAGCTCTTGAGGTTAGAGTTCTGCTACAAGTCATCTCTGGAATATATACAGAGACCTTCCAGGTTAGAGATAATCCTACTATAGGCAGTCTAGAACACTTAACTTGGCATTTAAGGACCTATAAAATCTGACCTGATATTTTTTTCTTTCTCTTTTATTTTCTCTCTCTTTTTCCTCTCTCTCCTCTCTCATCCTTCTTTCCTTCTCTTCTTTCTTTCTTTTCCACTTTTCTAATTTAATCCATACTTCCGTCAAATTTAATTATTTCTTCAACCTACATTGTTATCTCAATCCCTAACTTTGCTTACAGTAGAATTTCTCAGCCTTAGCACTATTGATGTTTTAGGTTGAATAATACTTTTGTGTTGTAAGAGTGTTAGCAGCTTCTCTGGATACTTTCTATTAACATTATCTAGCACTAACAGCTATGGACACTTAGAGCAACAAGGTAGGAAAAAATGTCATATCTAAAGAGCAAAAGCATTTTATGATGCAGATTTGAGGATGGGAGGCCTAACCTGTCTACGTTGAGCTGCTACTGGCTAGGGAAGACAGGGGCGGGATTATAGGAGGCAGAGAAAGCTTTGGCCCAGAAGGAAGACCCACAGGAAGAAGTAAATCATTGCTGCTTCTGGATTGGTGGGGTCATAAGCAGGGTGTGTGGCAGCACCTAGGATCAATTGATGGTGGTCTGGGTTCTTTGAGAGTTGGGGAGACTTCCATTCTTGGTGAGCTGAACTTGTGGGAATAGGGTACCACTCCTGCAAGTCACCAAAGGCATCCTGAGTCAGTTTCTGAGCTTGTCGCATACCCAAGAAGAATAAAAACATGCAGATAAGGTATAAACGAGTCAAGAAAAGGTAAGAAAGAATTCCGGAGAGTGTTTTCTGGGTTTTTATGGTGGGAAGGATTGGAGGCTGGGGTAATCTTTACTAGTTGGCCAACACCAGTGGAATGCTATATGAGAGGGTCTTAAGTGCTCTGTGAATCACCTCATGTTCTCGCTGCACTATCAGGACCAAGTGCAAGCCCCCCCTGACTGCCTGGGGAGCTATCTCCTGTCTCTATCGGGTTTGATTGAAGTTCACATTCAAAAGTGTGAACTGGCCTCCTGTTCTTTGAGGTTTATAACCATTAGCGGATTAATTTACCCTTCTCTCTTTTCCATCCTCTCTGGCCCTTTGTAATGAAACACAGACTATCTGTGAATGTTTTTCACAGGATTAACAGGCCCGTATTATTTTCCGTTGCTTCATCTGCAAACACACTGCTGTTGACAAGTGCATTTTTTTTAAGTTTCTTCACACTTCCATACCTCTGTTTCTCTCCTGAAAATTGAAAGATAGAAGCCATTTATCTTTCATTCTTGCAAAAGAGAGGCACATGACTGTCTCTACAACTCATCTGACCTTCTGGCTAGGTCCTGTAAGAAGTACTGGAGGTGGCTGGAATACTGCCTCCATTGTTCTCATTCAGCTGGTTCCTTCCTCTGACAAAATGCACGTCAGGACTCAGACAACAAAACAAAGGGAAAAAAAAAAAAAACATTTTGAGTGGAAACAGTCCTGGCAGGTCAAACAGCATTGTCTGAAATTAGCTTTTATCCTCAGCACGCCTCCAACCCAACTCCTTTGCTAATGGCCTGTCTTGGTCTTTCGCAAACAGAGAGCTGCGTTGAGAGGGAAGTGCTTTTCTGCATTCATCACTCTGGACCCCCAGCCTGGCTCCTGCTGTTGAAGTGTCTGTGTCTGAGGCACTGCTAGTTTAGCAGCAGGAGCAAATAAGAATTCCCTGTCAGCGTTTTCTGTTGCACATCTGACAGACAATGCCAGGTATGTCTTTGAATAATCAGGTTCCAGTCAGCTGTCCAACACAAAGAGACAAAGAGGGGAGTGTTCCAGAAAGACGGGCAGCAACGAGGCATCAGGTGAGTTTAAATTTTCAGCCTTTGTTGTGGGGGAGGGAAGTTCCCCCCTTCCATCCCCAGGCCTCCCCCTCTTCAGGATCTTGGTGAAAGGCTCTTTTGTCCCCCATGGTGCCTCCTGCTGAAGTGCCAGGTGCAGAACTCGGTTCCCAGGGTATGGGGGCATTGTGGTCATCGTGACTGGTGGCCGCCAGTCCTGATTTCCTGCGTTTGTTATGGTCATAGGCTCCAAGCCTTGAAGCACATGGAAGAGAAAGGTGTGCAAGCAGATGCAGAGACAATGCTCTGTATTTTGGGCACAAGCAGAGATCTCTGCGAGCTGAGATTTCAGCCAGATAGGTTCCTGGTGGTTCTGTGTCTCCCCACAGCAACCCTCTTCCAGGCCAGTCCAGTACTCCTGTAGGTGGAATACAGCCTGTGTTCCAAATACCTCCATGTATACCTTTTCTTTCTTTCTTTTTTTTCCTCTGTGTGTACGTGTGTGTATAAGAAGGTACTTGAGTGAGTGTGCCTGTTAAGGCCAAGGATAACATTGGGAGTCATTCTGAATTGCTTTACGTCTTTATGCTTTGTTCTGGAGTTTTCCAGGCTCTGCCTTCCAGGGCCAGAAGTGCAGAACACTATCATATTTGGTTGGCTTTTCTACATGGAATCTGAGGATCTGAATTCAGGTTCTTTTGTTTATGAGGCAAAGGTTTTAACCATTGAATTATCTCTCCAGCCCTAAACCTTCTGGTTTTAATACTCCAGAGAGTAAAAACTGTAGTCTCTTTGTAACAAATTTCATTATGCCATTCTAGCTAATGAGACAAGAAAATAGAATGTGTTGGAGGAAGTTGGATAACTTGAAATCTTAGAATCTGGGACAAAAATCACACCTTTTGGGCTGCTCCTTCTTTGGTAAGATACTAAGCACTCAAAATCCTTTGTGACTTTTTTTTCTCTCCTTTTAATATGTGCCCAATGAAATATTGGAAACATTCCCTGGGCAGAGAAAGTCAACTTCAATTCAGACCCCATTGCCATTGGGCATCTTTACCTGCATGCCCCAAAGTGCCTTCAAAATTATCACCTCTACAGATGATCTCAGCCTTCACTCAGCCTCTTTGTCACGCCTGCCTGTCTTGGGGAACTGCATTGCTGTCTAGTGTAATCACCTGTCTGTTTGCCTGGGATTCAGCTCAGCTCCTTTTCCCCTCTGCACTCTGCTCGCCTAAGATTTCGGAGTTCAACAGCCCTTCATAGCTGTCATCTGCTCCTTTGCCCTCTTGTCAGCCCATCGCTTCAAGGCTCTAGTTTGGGGATTTCTAGTGAGGGGAGAAAGCAGCCTCCATAATGTAGCTAGAGCCCAAGTCACTTTTCATAGTACCTTATCCCCAAATCCTGGAGTCCCCTCCCCAAGGCTACTATTGCTAGGGGTTCAGTATATATATACTGGATTTCATTTGCATTTATGTGCATTTTCAGATATGAAAATGTATACACAGAAATACAAAATTTCTTGACACAAATATCCTATATAAAACAGTATGCATAATCTTTATCTTTCGAATATCTTGAAGGATTTCCACGTCAGCATGAATCAGTCTTCCTTTTTAAGCATGTATAATGTTCTAGGAAGGAGAACATCTATTCTTTGAGAAGTGTCATGATTTCCCCATGGAAACTGCCTCCCTTGGTTTCTTCATGGGGATCAGTCAATACCTTACCTCCTCCCTTCAAGACTGTGAAGCAAAGTGTGTCACAAGAATGATCTAAGGCTGGATAAGTGTTCCAGATTGGGCCGATAAAAGTCATGGCTAAGACTTCTGGTTGCTAAACTGAAGTTTCCCAAGGCTTTATGCTATTCTCCCATCTACAACCTGTGAGTCTAGAATGTTCCAGGATTCACTTCCATCCTGGAAAATTATCTTTAGTGACTGCCCAGAACTTGCTTTCATTTATAATCTGATTGTTATGCATCTCATATTTTAAGGATTCCTTATCATTCCTGGCTCACAGAATCCCTGGTTCTGTTTTAAATTTTTAAAAAATTTTTTTTATTTATTCAATTGTGTGTGTGTGTGTGTGTGTGTGTGTGTGTGTAGAACCATGGGCGAATTCGGGAATCACCATGGACCGCCTCCACCTTCTCCTTGTTTACTCTGCCCTGGGATTCACAGACTCGGCCCTACCAGGACCAGAAACGCAGGCTGCCCCGCTTCCGCCAGGCATCTATACATGGGGTCTAGGATCCGAACTCAGGACCTTCCGCCTGCAAGGCAGAGGCTTAACCCCTGAGCCACTTCTCCAGCCCCCTGTTTTAAATTTTTAACAATACCTCTTATATCACTTCTATTACAGGCAATCTTGCACATGGCCTTGTAATTATTTTTTATTTATCTCCTCTTGATGGGACTCTTTACAGACAGATGATTATTATTTATCTGTCTCTCTGGCATTTGGTAGTCACTCAAAATTGTTTATTGTACAACTAAATAAAAAATGAACTTCAATTCACCTTCTCTGATGGCTCAAGAGACACTAATGTTTTTCAGAGTGCAGTTTTTGTGCTACTGTATAATGAATTGAATTGCTATTCAGCAAATATTTATCTCTTCTTCAGAATTTCATAGAAGTGTATTTTTCCTCCACTGACTTTATATTAGACCATAATACCTTCTTAGACTAATGTAATAAGAGAGGGCAAGTGAAGTTTGGCCTGTGCCTGAGTGCTTGGACTTGCCTGTCCTCCGTGAGAGCCACCTGTCACAGAAAGATGTCGCTTCAGGGACAAGGACAAGAGAGACAAAAGCAATTGATCTGGACTCAATCATCAATTTAGAGACAAATCCAGTCTGCACTAGCTGAACCTTATCAGCAGAAATGTGAGTGAGAAGATTATATTATTCCTGCCACTGAGATTTAGAGGTGAGGTTCTGACATGCCACAGTTGTGTTTAAAGGCCAACTGAAACACATCCACATCACAACCACCTGGGGCACTTATTATGAATGAAGCATCTGAGCCCCGCCCTAGGCCCCAAATCTGATAGTCTCTGGGGGGCCTTTAGAAATTTTTATTATGGCAATACCCTCAGGAGATTCTTTGGCTCACTGCTGGGCTGCAGACATTCATCACCACGCTACTTTCCAGGACATGGAAAGAACAGTAGATTAGCACCCTGGGAGCTGCCACGTGTATTTACAAAAAACTGTTCTCAGAGATTTGGAGCTGTAAAAAAGCCAGGAAGCAAGATTTTCCTCATGAAATCATTTAATTAAAGAAGTGAGAGTTAAGAAATTGAAAGGGTGGGGGGGAGGTGGGGGGAGACCTGGGGAATTGGCTCAGCATTTAAAGCTTTTGCCTTCCAAGCAAAAGGATCTGAGTTCAGATCCCAAGATCTCACGTAAAAATGCTGAAGGATAGGATAAGTGACTTATAATTCTGGTTGCAGAAGGCAGAGCCTGGGAAACCCCAGAACAAAGTAATAAGGAGGTAGAACAATCCATGATGGTTCCTGATACCACCCTTAGGCCTTCACAGGCACATATACTCAGGTGCCTTCTTGTACACATGCCCTGTCGCATACATATACACCCACCCACATGCAAACACATATAAACACACACACACACACACACACACAAGAAGCTGAAAGGATTTCTTTTTTTTAATTTTTTAATTTTTTTTTATCATTTATTCAATTGTGCGTGTGTGCGTGCGTGCGTGTGTGTGTGTGTGTGTGTGTGTGTGTGTGTGTGCGCGTGTGTAGAACCACGATGAATTCGGGAACCACCATGGACTGCCTCCACCTCCTCCTTGTTTGCTCTGCCCCCAGATTCACAGGCTCCTCCTACCAGGATCAGAAACGCAGGCCACCCTCGCTTTCGCCCGGCATCTATATGTGGGGTCTAGGATCCGAACTCAGGACCTTCCTCCCGCAAGGCAGAGGCTTAACCCCTGAGCCACCTCTCCACCCCCTGAAAGGATTTCTTGAAGAGATTTATAAACACAGCATTGCTCAAAAAACTATCCTTTCTTGTAGGTGTCCAGTTAATAATTGCTTGATTGCATTTGAATAAACTAAAACTAACTAGCTTGTAAAATACCAATGGCAACACAATATTAATTAATTAAACTGGTATTTATTTTGTGCTTGCTAAATACTAGGAATTTTAGAAGGCACTGGAAATATATATGCCTAAATGTTCTCCTTATTCAAAGAATTTCCAGGCTAATTAGTCATGTTCCTTCTACGTGCAGATTTGGTGATGGTTTACATCAAAGTTTATTCTGCATGTTGCCAATAAATTTATGACTAAACACCTTAAGGAGTACAAGGGATTTTATTTTGGTTGTGAGTATCTGGTTACAGTTCTCAATCCAGCTTGGCAGAAGAACTCACAGCAATACCAGGGGCCAAGGAACTGTCCACACCATATCCACAGAACTTCGAAGAGAGGGGCAAACTTCCTTTGTTTGTCTAGGCATGCAAATGATGCCAACTTACTTAACCAGCTCCCTCTGTTTTATCCCCCTGCCTTGAGAGTGATCTACCTACTATGGGCCAGGTCTCCTCCTCAATTAGACAATCTCCTGCGGGTTTGCTTAGGACTTAACTCAACCACCGATTCTTTACAACTGTGCCTAGAGCTCAAACCTTCAATTGCAAGTTGACACCTATATGCCAACTACCATAAATGGTTCAGGTTTGGTGTTTCTGAACAGGATCTCACCCTGTACTGCATAGAGCCCTGGCTGGCCTTATACTCAGGATAATCCTTGCGCCCTGGCCTCCCGAGTACTGGGGTTGCTGGTATGAGCCATCAAACCTGGCTGGTGGTGTGCTTTTGGCCTTCCAATGCTTCCTTTTTTATATTTCTCTTTTTTTCAAATGATTTCGTGGTATTCTTTTATCACTTTTTCAAGTGTTTGTTCTCTTCAAAACCCATGTAACGTCTTGTCTTATGGAAAGAATTCTTGTAGGTAAATGACAATACAAATCATTTCTGTCCTCTACCTTGAATTATTTCAGCACCCTTGTCTCACTCTTCTTCCCAAGTACACCACATCCTCTCAGGAAATGGGGCCGCTCAGCTGCTGTGTAGGAGGTCAGGACTCCTGAACTTAGGCTCTGCAGATCTGCTTATTGTGCCAGCCCTGCCTGGGCATGAGATAAGTGAACAAAGGTGCTGTAATAGAATGCAGGTGAAGTTGCCCTTTCAGATCATGAAATCCACACCTTAAGACATTTTCAGCAGTAGACAAAGAAATCAGAGGATTAAAATCTGCAGGAGCCTTGCTCTATCATTAATATGCAGAAGAAAAGTATTGATTTCTGTATTTAGTTCTCAGAAGTTCATTGGCTAATGGGAGAGAACGGATGCTGAAGCAACTCTTGACACCCGGACAACAAAGGGCACATGATGCACTTACTTATCTTTTCCCTAACAGTATAGTGTTATGCATCTATAAATTGCCCTGTAACTTTTTCACACTATTCATCCAAGCCAAGACTTTGTCCTATGACTTGACTTCTAAAAAAAGACTAGATTTCTGTAATGATGCCTTCTTTATCTCTTATATGGATACTATCCAATGGTGGCAAATGTTGCAAACATGTTCTAGAACATGAATGGTGTTCTGATGTTATTTTCTACCTGGAGTGATCTAACATAATTTCTGACAATGGCTATATAGGAGAACAGAAGCAGGAACCTTATGGTCTGCTTTTCTTTGTCATTTCAGCTCCCTGATCAGTTGCTACAACTTGGCATCTCTCAGAGTGCTATTTTCATCACTGAGTAACTCATAGCTATGAGTTACATGTGGGAGCTGCCAGTGGTGGTCCAGATGTTATGGCTTAAGGAAGCTGATACCCTTGCTTCTGTAGGATATTGTAGGATTGGCATCACCAGAGCCATTTGTTTTCTGAGGCAGATACTATAATGCAATGGTTACTTGTATGTCAACATGTCTGGACTGAAGGCAAAACTTTATTGTTAGGAGTGTCTGTGAGGGGGCTGGAGAGGTGGCTCAGGGGTTAAGCCTCTGCCTTGTAGGCAGAAGGTCCTGAGTTCGGATCCTAGACCCCACGTATAGACGACAGGCAGAAGCGGGGGCAGCTTGTGTTTCTGGTCCTGGTAGGGCGGAGCCTGTGAATCCTGGGGGAGAGTAAAGGAGAAGGTGGAGGCGGTCCATGGTGGTTCCCAAATTCGCCACACACACACACACACACACACACACACGCACAACTGAATAAAAAGAAAAAAAATAAAGGTTTTTTTTCAAGAATACATAAATATTTAATTGTGGCAGCTATCTGGTTCTTTGAGGGCCATCACAAAATGATAAACAAAGGCTGAATTCCTTTTCTTCACTTGAGTGGAGACATCCATCTTCTCCTAACCTTGTCTATAGTTTCTCCTGATTCTCAGGCATTCAGACATAGACAAAATCATACCTCCAGTTTTCCTGGTTTGCTAGGTTGCATGCAGTGCATTGTGGGCCATCTTGTTTCTGTAACAGCATGAGACAATTCCCAGGAGATATTTGTTTTTATGTGTTATCTCTATGTATTCTAGTGGCTTTTTGTCTCCTGCAACCCAGACAAGACTGAGCCTAAAAGTACAGAATTTTAAAAAATTATTATTGTGCGTGCACGTGTGTGTGTGTGTGTGTGTGTGTGTGTGTGTGTGTGTGTGTGTGTATCAGAGGTAACTTTGTGTGCCTGTAGAGGCCCAGGGGTGACTTTTGGAATCATCCTGGATTACTCTACCTCCTCTTTGCTTTGCTCCAGAGTTTCCCAGACTCCGCCTTCCAGGATCAGAAGTACAGGATACAGCCATTTCTTCCTGGCATTTTTACTGGGATCTGGGATCTGAACTTTTGAGGCATCTCTCCAGCCCCTAAAAGTACAGAGTTTAAAAGATGCGTCTTTTTAATGGTTCTAGAGTGTCTGGAATTGTTTCTAGAACTGGACTAGATTTAAAAGATGATAGTGACTGTATTTCCAGCAGGGGAAAACATTCCTCATGGCATGAGTTGTGTAGAAAGATATACAAAATATCTATATAGATTATTCCTAGTCGATCATGTGACTAGGAATGTGTGTAGTAAGTGAATATTATCAAAGTACAATATACACATATTTTAAAATGTTAAAATATGTAAAAAAAAAGAACAAGTCTTTATGAGACACAGGTATTTGGGAAAACTAAAAAACTATATAATGACGCAGATTGGTTGCCCCATAACCACTGATGAAAGAGTGAAAGGAAAAATGAACTCAATGATTTAGATTCCCAGTTGGATCATTGCATGAGTGACCTTGAGCTTCTAGGTGCATCTTGAGGGACTGTCCTCTCTCTGTAGCCACAGGACTGAGACTGCTGAAAATCAAGCACAGAACTTCATCCTGTCTGTCGGAATTACAAAACAAGTCAATCCTCAGCTTCATGGGGGTGTCTCCTGTGACAGACATTAAGGACATTGAATGAGAAAGAAGACACTTCCATAAATAGAGATGGGAACATGTGTGAAGTTCCTGGGGAATCAGGGGCGATTGAACCCTAAATTCTTAAGCATTTTCTTTGCCAGTGGAAGAGGTCTGTCCAACCTCAGTGGCAATGGACTCCTAATCACAGTGATGTCAACCTCTCCATTTCTGTCTGTGTGTCTTAACCCTATATTTCCTGAGGAACATTTAGGGAATGTATATTGAGGGTGTGGGGTAATGGTTGGAATATAAACTGGACTAGGATGAATTTATTGATGTGAATCCACTAAGTAGAGATTTCATTTAATGCAGTAGCTTGGGGAGTGAGAATGTTAGGTTAAAAGGGGGAAGGAGAATCTAGAGTGATCCCAACAATGTGTCAGGTACTACGTGGAGGTTCATGAATAAATAGAAACTAATATGAGAGAGACGTTTAGGAAATATGGGTTTTATTAGAGTTAAGGGCCTGAAGAGAGAGCATTAGAACAGAAGAGAGGGCTCGAAGTCAGAGGAGATGGTGAGAGTGGTCATGATCAGTTTGGCCGAGGAGCGGGTCCCAGAGAGGGCAGAGCAGAGAGCTGGCAGCCAGAGAAAACAGGCAGGGGCGGGGGGGTGGGGGGGAGCGCTCTAGGTTGGGCTTTTATTGCTGATGTTAAGGTGCTGCCTATGTTAGAGGTGTCACACAGTAGAGCAGTAGGGGTGGAAAAAAGACTCCATCTTGGAGATGAAGCTAAACATTTCTCATTGCCATCAAGAAAAGGCCTGGCTGGCTAGTTGATTGAAACATGAATCAAAAGGTGGCCCACCGTGAGCAAATTGAAACTGCCTGACTTCCCCTGGTTCTGTGCAATGGAAAGGATTGAAAGGTTAGAATGAAAGGGGAACACAAGAAAGAACTCTAGGCAATGCTACTGAGTCCTTACACCTAATCAGAGAGTAGGACCCAGAGGGAAGTTTGACATGCACACTAAAGGATGCTCCAGGGATGGGGGGGACTGAGAAAAAGGGAGGGGGGAAGGAAGGGGAAAAGGGGAGAGGGAACAAGGGGATCCAGGGAGGGGTGGAAGGAGGGAGGGGACCGGAGTACCTATTAAGTTTGTATGAGTGGAAAAAAAAAATAAATAAATAAGAAATTTAAAAAAAAAAAAAGAAAGGTTAGAATGGAACTGCTCATCCAGGCTGGGAGGGTCTAGAATCCTTTCTTTTACCAGTGGTTTGGGAAAGAAGTTTATGTGTGAGCCCCAATATTCATGAATTGTTCCATACTCTGGCATTGGAAACTGTGCTATTCAATCAAAAAAACCTAAACATATAACAAGGTGGTCACACTAAATGATGAAGGCAAGGCAGATGTAGTCACCACAATGCACAGCAGAAACAAAGCAACACAGTAATCTGATTCTCACAGACCCATGGCATTACCTTACTAATTGTGGTGTTCCTAAAAGGGAAACAGACAGAATCCTGCTGTGTTCCTACTTGATCTTTATAAGCAGAAAAATCTTAGCTCAGCTGAGCATGATAATACATAGCTGTAATCCCAGCACCTGGGAGACAGAGGGAAGAGCAACATGAATTTGAAAGCAACCAGGGCCATATAGAGAGATCCTTTCTCTAAACCTCCCTCCACATATGCATCATATGATTGTACCCAAGCAGACCCTCCAGTCTTCATCTAGGATCTCATGGGGAGGTCACTGTGAGTTCCCTTGACCAGTTCACAGGTAAAGAGGACACTCATTTTGGTTTACACTTGTTTACTTGGTTTATACTTGGTTGTGCACCAGGTGACCACCATCTGAAAGTAGATAGCTGCAGCATTAAGCCCTCTGCTGGGATGTCTTTGAGAGACAGGGCTGAACTCTATAGAGTGTGCACCTTTCTTAGAAGGTGAAATGACCAGATATGTGATCACATACTTATCCATGGTTTTTAGTCAATGGTTTGCCTGGATGGTTAGAGACTTGGAAGGAATGTGTCCACAAAACTGATGACAGAGAATCCTGGGCAAGAGATATTAGGCAGATCTCAGTGAATGGACAAAAATCATGGTGACAATTGTGTCCTATATACTGGTCACCAATAGGTGACCTCAGTGGAGGAGGATTTTAATAATCAGATAAAATGACCCTTTCTGTGACTACCAGTCATTCTCTTCCCAGAAACCCTTGTTATTGCCCAGTGGACACATAAATAGCCATGATGGCAGCTGGTGATAGGTAACCTAGGACCATTTCCTAGTATTCAGTCTACCAGTAGCAGGAATTAGCCAGAGCTGCTGATATGGAACAATTCCCCAGGGTGATCTATCAGCATTCTGGTGGAAAATTGGTTACTTCAGATTGCTTCCATCCCAGAACAGACAGCGTTTCATCCTTTTGGAAAAGATACTGGGGCTATGAAATTTACCTTTATGCCCAGGACTCTGTCAAAGCCTTGCTCAGCATTGATGCCACGTCCTGCCAGAACAACAGTCTGCCTAGAACAACTCTTCTTTTGAGAATATTCTTTTTAAAAAGCATTATTTACTTTGGGGCTGGAGAGGTGGCTCAGGGGTTAAGACTCTGCCTTGCAGGCAGAAGATCCTGAGTTCAGATCCTAGACGCTACATATAGACGCCGGGCGGAAACGGAAGCAGCCTGCGTTTCTGGTCCTGGTAGGGCGGAGCCTGTGAATCTGGGGGCAGAGTAAACAAGGAGGAGGTGGAGGCGGTCCATGGTGGTTCCCGAATTTGCCTGTGGTTCTACACACACACATGCACAATTGAATAAATAATAAAAAAAGTATTTATTTACTTTTAGGTATGTGTATGTTGTGTGTATATGTTTACATGGGTGTATATGTTGTATGTTGTGTGTATATGTTTACATGTGTGTATATGTTGTGTGTATATGTTTGATTGTGAGGACACGTGTGTACCATAAAGCAGTGCTTCTCACCAAGAATCTTCACTACAGAAGTGTGGCAATGGGCCCATACTTAGCATCTGTCATGCCATAGCAGCTGGCTGGATGAAATGGTGGAATGGTCTTTAGAAGACTCTGTCAATTTTAGGTTTCAGTGCCTTCAAGAGCTGAGGCAAAGTTCTACCAAGGTTGTGTATACTCCCAATGAGTGTCCAGGACAGACTGTTTCTCCCATAGCCTTGAGTCATGATTCCAGGAATCAGATGGTAGACATGGGAGAAGTACCACTCACTGTTCATCTAGTGACCACTAGTGACATGTTTGTTTTCTCTTCCCAAGAATCTATGTACTGACAGCCTGCAGCTATTACTTCTACCAGGAAATATAGCAATGATACCACTGAATTGGAAATGAAGACATATTGGTTCTTTATTGCTTCTGAATCAATGGTCAAAAAAGTAAGTTATGATGTCACCATTCCCCACAATGGAAGCACGGAAGAATATACCTAGGATATAGAGATCTCTTTGGGTGTTTCTAAATATCTCCGTGCACTGTGATTAAGGTCCAAGGACAACTGCAGCACAGAAGACTACTCATGATCTCAATCTTTGAGGAATGCAGCTTTGTGTCACACCTTGGGTAAACAGCCATAATGACCAAGAGGATTGCTGAAGGCAAAGGAAACACAGAATGAGTAAGAGAAGGTGGATAGAAATACCGGCTGTGATCATGTGCACTGTAACTGTCATAAGTACTTCCTCTTCCTATTTTGCTATGAAAATATTTGTGTGCATATATATATATACTTTTGTTTGCTTTCATTCATCATGAGTCACAAGATATACTGAATTTACATCTGTATTTAAGTATTGTTAATTTTACACTATACTATATAAGCTGTGGGTTATAATGGGAAGTGTAAACATCACTCAGGAACTTTATAGCTTCTTCTGTTGCAGGGGTTAGTGCATTTGAGTTATTCACTGGATAGTTATATTATGATCTTATTTTTATTTGAAGTCTGGTTTAAAGAAATGAATATAGGTGCCAAACTCACAAGAAGTGAATATATGATGGTTAATTTTGCATAGCAACATGACTAGGGTGAGGGGTGTCTGGAAATCTGGTAAAACATCAGTCCTAGGCAGGGTTGAAGTTTCAGAAGAGAGTAGCATTTGACTTGATGAAATTTCCAAAGTTGATTGCCTTTCCCAGTGTGGGCAAGGTCTGCTCCATTGTGGGCCTGAATTTAAAAAGATGGAGAAAAAGCCGTTTTTCATTCTCTACTGAGTGAGGACATTTATATTTTCCTGCCAGCAGGCGTTGGCATTTCTAATTCTTGAGCCTTCAGACTCACAGCAGGACTTAGTCATCAGCCTCTGTTAGATTTTTGGACTGATGCTGTCATGATATCATCATGGGCTTTCTTGGTTTTTCCAACTTGTACATGGTAGAGTCTGAGATTTTTTGGCTTCTCTAATCTCATGAATTAATTCATAGCATATGTGTCATATATGCTCTATAGATCCTATTGTTTCTGTTTTTCCGAATAGTTCTAACTAATATAGTGCTCCAACCAGACCCTCTCTTTCTGGAGTAGAGTACCCCATGTTCCATCTATCACTCAGTGATGGCAGGCAACTGCAACATTTCTGGGCAAAGCTGCCCTTTGCCAATAGGAATCATTTTGACCAGAGAAACCAGGGGAATAAAATAGAATCCTAGCCTTCTGCCTGAAGTAGAACATACCACAGCATAACTCATACTGCAGAGTCTGTTGTGACACCAGGCTAAGTCTTCCTGTCTGAATCTGCTTCAGTTCTTCCTCTCCTACAGTCTGTTTCCCTCACTCCTCTACAGACTTCATCCTGAGAGCACTCCCTTCAACAGATGCTTGCCCAATTATTCCCATCTCAGGTTTCACTCCTAAAGAACTTGTTTTAAGGTACTGTTCCAATTAGAATGAAAGCAGTCTCTCCCAAGAATATAATGACTTGACTTTTGAGAGCAAGGTGGCTAAGTCTCAGGCATTAATCTGAAACTCTTAAGGCAGATACCAGCACCACCTAGGAATCTGTCAACTCCTGAAGCAGTTAGAATAGGATTACATAAAATCAACCACTGGAGAGTTCATCTGTAATATTAGTTTGGGAAAGAATGTTGTCTAATGTTGTACTCAAATATTGAGTTGTCAACAAAATAAGAGTAGAATTTGAGAACATTGAACAACATGAATTATAGGAACAACTGGCATTTAATATTTACCATAGTCAGGATACTGGACACTTTATTTACACTATTCATTTATTCACTATTTATTTTTTATTTTATTGTGTGTGTGTGTGTGTGTGTGTGTGTGTGGACACTATGTGTCCCTGTGGAGGACTAAGGGTGACTTCGGGAATCATCCTGTATTACTTCTACTCTTGTTTTTCTCTGGCATTTCCCAGGCTCTGTCCACCAGGACTGGAAGCAAAGGCCGCCCTCATTTCCACCTGACTGTTTTTCCATGGGACCTGGGATCTGAATTCAAGACGTTGTGCTTAGGAGAGAGTCTTAACCTCTGAGCCCATGTTTCTCTATTTCTTTATCTCTGTAGTCCATGTGTTCACTATTTAACTCTATGGCTCATCCACTTAAATATCAATGGCCACATTCATATGTAATTCTTCAAAAGTACTGCTTTCCCAAATATAAAATTGGGTTGGTAGATAGTGAAAAATCAGTATCATGACTGGATCACCTCCTTCTGAGTGAGGATGAGTTTTTTCCTTTTTTTTTATTATTTATTCAATTGTGTGTGTGTGCGCGTGTGTATGTATGTGTGTGTATGTATGTATGTGTGTATGTGTGTGTGTGTGTGTAGAACCACCAGACGAATTTGGGAACCACCATGGACGCCTCTACCTCCTCCTTATTGCCTCGGGATTCACAGGCTCTGCCCTACCAGGACCAGAAGCTCAGCCCCCCCCCCCTTCCACCCGGTGTCTATAAGTGTGGTCTTGGATCCGAACTCAGGACCTTCTGCCTACAAGGCACAGACTTAACCCCTGAGCCACCTCTCCAGACCTAAGTTTTTTCTTTTTTTGAAAGAAGCATTCTTAAGGCTTTTTTACTTTCACATTTCAAACACCTTTAGTTTTTATTTTGTGTTTCAATTTCATGTAGCACCTACTCAGTAGGAGCAATGCTTTCAGCTGAGTTACTAAACACAAGGATGTATTAATTAAACAGTAGCATTTTTGAAGTCAAATATAATCTAGAAGTGGCAGACAGCGAAACTTTGAAACATAATTACTACCAACTTCCTTTTGGAACTCATTTGTCTGGAATATTTACATGAGTTGATACGGTCTCTTCTCTGTGGATGGAATCCTGAGTTTCTAGGTGCATTATTTTGGCTTCTTTAAAGATACTGAAAATTTCTAGAGATTTTTTTGGTCACAGGTTACATGTCTTGGAGAGAAGCTATCGAGTACATTCTGTGTTGAGAACAACGTTGAGATATTGACAATGAGCTTTTGTAGGGCAGGAGATGGCAGTACTTTGTGTGTTGGAATCCACCTTGCACATCTATGTCTTGGAGCCTCAGAAACTTCTACTGGGGAAACTGTCCTTCCTGGCAGCAGCAGCCTCCTGTGTGGTTTAGAAGCATTCTCAAGGACAAGGCTCTGGCCTTCATTTTCCTCTTCAATATCAGCTCTCGCTCTCCTCTTATCAGCGCATTCTCCATGGGCATACACACTGCTTCCATTCTTCTCAAGGCACATGCGTGCCCATGGTCTCAAATCAGCAACTCACTGTTTTTACAGCAAAACTTGCTGGGAGAGTTAGCCTCCAGTTCCTACTCCTTCCCTTTTCCTGTCTCTTTTCTCCAGGGAGTTTTCTATTCCCTCCTCTCTAGTCAAACTGCCCCTGCTGAATCTCTAGTGACCTCTGACCATGACACCATTCAGTCCTTGCCACATTTGACTTCCCAGTAGCATTTAATGCTGTCAGACACTGGTCCTGTAGTACCTTCTCAGATTTTCCCTGTCCTGAGTTCTCTGCAGCCAGGTGCTGGTACTGGCTCTGGGTGTGAGAGGGAAACCCCTGATCTGTGACATTTTCCACGGTCCATTGTATCGCTGTCCTGGTTTGAACCTGAAATGGCCCCCAGAAACCTACACTTTGAATGCTTTTCCCTAGTAGGTGACAGTGTTTTAGAAAGCTGTGGAACCTTTAGAAGGTAGGGTCTGATTGGCAGAAGCAGATCATTAGGGGAGTAGCCATTGAAGGCTACTTGCCTGGTCCCCAGTCCTTTCCATTCTCTGAGGGTCACCAAGTTGTGAACTGCTAGTCATGTGCTTGCTGCCAAGGATGGGGACCCTTTGCCATACTTTTTATAGGGTGGTGCAGAAGGACCTAAATGGTGTCTGTCCCTGTACTAGGTCATGTTATAGGAGATTCATTTTTGATATTACCAGTTAAACAGAAACCAGTAAGGAAGACTATCAGGAATACATTTGTGGCAGTAAAAAAGGAACACATTCTCCCATAACCATGGTTCTACATTTTCTTAGATGTTCTCAGTTTCATTTATTTCTTTGCCTATTTTCAAAAATTCAGTCAGTAGCTTATCAGTCAGTATCAAAGGGCTACTTCTTTCTTTCTTACCAAAACTCAATTTGGGGTGAGGCATATGCAAAGCATGTGAGGCAGGGATAGCATGTCTCTGTCTTCTTCACAGATGTGTGGTCATATGACTCAGGTGTTCAGGTGACATGTAACCCCCAAGTCAGTGAGGAGCTCCAGAGAGCCAGTTGGCCAGTTAGTGTGTGTCCTTCCGCACATTGCTCTTCCTTTCTTTCTAGCTGCAACACAGATAGTGTAATGAGGACAGAGCAAGCAGTGACCACTGAAGGCTGGTCATGGACATCACAAACTTCTTGACCTTGACGTCTGACCAACTGTTACCAACTATCCTCCTCCAGATTTCTCATTACTAAATAGAAAAAAAATAAATTTTCTACTTTAAGTCACTTTTCTAGGGTTTTCTGCTATTTGCAGTTGAACTTAATCTGTAATGGATGTAATGGGGGAAATAAAAAAAGAAAAATCTCAATTGGCTCAGCAGGTAAAAGTGTTGCTGTACAAGTGTGATGATTTGGGTTCAATCCCTGGAACCTATGTGAAGATGCAAAGAGAGAATGGACTCCACAGAGTCCTTCTCTGATCTCCATGTGCATGTCACATGTGATTATTATAAAAAACATTATACATCAGACACACACTAAAAACCCTATAAAGGAAAATATTTTTTCACATTACACAAAATAATATATGTACAAGAGATGAGATTTTCTAGTTGCATTCTTAGATTCTATTAGGGACAATTTGTCAAATAACTGTTAGCCTTCATTCTCTCAATGTACTATCAAAAAAGCAGAGCAGATAGGCTCTTTCTGGTTGGCCAGTAGCAGATACTGGGCAAAAGAAACTGATCCACCATCACAGCTATGCCCCTGCCCCGAGAGCCTGAGATGTTAGCCCATGTGGCAAGATGGATACAGCATTGAACTTCAAGGGCAGAGCTATATGTATTATTCATGTACTAACAGCTTTCTTTCTGATGGAGAGACTTAGGTTAATCTGGAGTTAATGCTTGTGAGGCAGAGGCTTAATCCCTGAGCCTTTTCTTCAGCTCCACCTTCATTTATGTTTTCATTATTACTAATTGTTAATACTGTTTTCTTTTATTTTCATCTTTTTCAGGAGCACTTTTTCTGTCACATTTGTGAAACGTGATCATCTATCATTTTGCTTATAGTATTTTTGACTTACTTAAATTATATTTGGTTATTTAGTAAGACACATTGTCTTCTCTTGAATGTCTTCTCTTTCAGCAGAGATTTAATGGAAATTTTGTGATTGTTATTATAAAAAACATAAAGCAGAAAAGTTCACGGTGGAAATTTGAAAGATGTGGAGAGGCTACATTAAAGAAAAGGAGCATTCATATTCTTGCTGTTAAAATAAAAGCCCTGAGCTAGAGAGATGGCTCAGAATTTAAGGCTCTGTCTCATAAGCAGATCCCATGGAAAAATACCCAGTGGAAATGGTGACTATCTGCAGTTCTGGCCACGGTGGGCAGAGCCTGGGAAATCCCAGAGTGAATCAAGAAGGAAGTAGAAGTAATACAGAATGATTACTGAAGTCACCCTTGGTCCTTCACAGGGACACATAGTGTCCTCTGATACACACACTCCCACACACAAACATGTAAAAATAAATAAAAAATTAAAAGCCCTGTTTTGGGGACCTGGTTTCTTATGTCATTTTCTAGCTTTGATAATAATGAGTGATTTGGAGGCAGACTTCCCAGGTCAACAAGGGAGTATGGTAGAGTAATATTTTTGAAATGCTAATGCACTTTAAGGGTTTGATATATTAATAGACTTAATACAACTTTAACTAATCAATCTATGGGTGTGTATTAAAGCCTTATTCATTTTTGCCCCTATGCTGTCCCAACCTATGTGGCTAGCTAGCATCTTTCCTGCTTGTCTGACTAGAGATGCTGAGAGCTGGAAGTGAGGGAGGAGAGGGAACGCTCTGCTGAGGCTCTCCATGGGGCCACCCTGAGCAGCTCCTTTCTAGGCTGGTGGAGATGGTATGGCAGGAAGAATACTTGAAAGCAAGGAGGATGTTCTTCCCAGGGGGTCCCCTAAAGCAATGAACATGAGGGATCTTCTTGACTAGGCAAGAGGAGATGAAATCTTAGTATGGCAGAACAAGGCAGAGTGGCCCAAGGTATTCCCCTGAGTTTTCCCGAGCTCTGAGTAACCAGGGCACACTCGTTCTTGCCGTAACTTGGAACAGAAGTTTCCAAAGGGGTCTGGAAGACACAGAGATGCTCCTTGCCAAGAAGATGTAACCCAAGAGCAGATGTCAGCTCTGTCCTTGCCGCAGAAGCCAGATGGGAACGCAGTTGTCCTGGTGAATGCCAGCAGAGATAGGCACTGACAACTGGTGACTCCTGGTGACCAGGCATGGCAGAGGGTGCCAGCGTGGACAGGTGACAACTAAGGACCAGATGAGCTCTCTCCATGTCCAGACGTCCCACTGGCTTGCTCTTACCTCTCAGGATTAAAGGGGCAGAAAGAAAAACCTTGAATGGATCAAATTTATTTGAAATTGACTTGTTCCCACTTTTCCTAGTAAACTGAATGGGGTTTGCTATAGAAATTTAAGTCACATAGGACTGAGTGGCACAGGTCTATAAAACTCCAGCATTTGGGAGGCTAAGATAGGAACTTGCTGAGTTTGAGGCCAGCCTGTGTTACATAGTGAGTTCTAGGTAGCTTGGACAACAGAGTGTGCGAAGCTTTATTATTAGATTTTTCTTGATGAATGTATGTGTATGTGTGTGTGTGTGTGTGTGTGTTGTCGCATGTGAGCAGGTGTCTGTGTGTATACAAGAGTGCATTTGAGTGTGTGTACCCATGGAGGCCCAAAGGTAACATGGGGAATCATATTGAATTGTTTTTCCCACCTTAATGTTTTGCTTACTTTCCAGGGCCAAAATTACAGGGCACAGCCTTATCTGCCCAGCATTTTTATGTGGGATCTGGTGATCTGAACTCGGATCCCTTTGCTTTTGAGGCAAATGCTTAATCCCTGAGCCATCTCCCCAGCCTGAGTAAAGCTGCTTTAAACTGCCCCTAACAAAAACAAAACAAAACAAATTAGAGTCAGCATGAAAAAATATAGATTTTTACACACCTGAGTTTTGTGACCAGAAATGTCATGGCTACTGCAGTAATAAGATTGAATTGAGCTGCGTGCAGTGGGATCGTGTGGTCGTATCAGCTTGAGGCAGGAAAATAATGAATTTGAAGTTAGCCTGGGTTACACAGTGAGTTCCCAGCCAGCCTGAGCTACCTAGAGAGACCTTTCAAAAAAAAAATAAGTAATGTGCTGACAAAAGATGACATTGGAATTATTTTTCTTTGCATGTAGGTGGGAACTTTTTATGTCATTTATACTGAAATGACATAAAATATGAAACATGTAATTGAATGGCTGTGATGCTCAGAGTATCTTGTTCTAGAAAGCTCAATCTGGGGTTTCTATTCTAGATTCATGGTATCACAGGGAGTCTCCCTGAGAGAGGAGATATTTTGCCTTCTTAATGTCTCCTGGTCCTACCACTGCTTGGCGATTCTGATGGATGCATTTAGAATCGGGAAGGGTAACCATGTTCATATGCCTAGTACACATTGTTAAAAGTAGTTTCTGAAGTCTTATAACATTAGATTTATCTAAGGAACTTTAAAAAAAGCATTAAACTTGGAACTTCCGATGTTCACAATTCTAGTTTGGTCTGTCTGGTTTGTCACTGTGAGATTCCAGAGAAGACAGGAGACTTCATGAGTTTATCCTGGAACTATTAACTAGCCTGCTCACTGTCCCTTTATATTAGTGAAACTTCCTTATTTTCAGTTAGCATATGACCACCTAAAAGAAAGGCCCAGTGCCTTTTGCAATGAGATTTGGCCACTCAGTTAGTAATGCAAGGTGCATTTGGTATAATTAGCAGAAAAAAACCAGTTTGCGGTGGTTTAATTAACAATAGAGATTCATTTTTCTCCCATAACAACAGATCTGGAGCTACACAGTTCAAGGTTGAAACAGCAACTCAGAGATGTGGTCAAGTCCCAGGCTCTTCCTGCCCCCCACTTTGCCATTCTCGATTCAGTGGCTTCGCACATCATGCTGCTAACACAGTGCTGTCTCAGTTCTGAGAACTAATTTCTTGCTTGGAGGCCAGAGGAACAGCCCCAGCTGTTCAAAAACTTCTACCAAATCTCCCTCACAGACCTCTGCATATAACTCACTAGCAAGAACCATGACCTACAATTGCCTTTAGCCTTGGGAGAAACTACCAAAGAGCATTTAGGTCTTTCCCAGCATATCCAGGGAAAAGGGGATGGAAAAGATGTTTGGTCAGCTACCCACAATGCCCATCATATTTACCTGCTATGTTTCTCTATATTATGCTTTGTGGAGTATCCTTCTAATCTGTGTAGCCACATCCCTAACTTAAACTATATCACATAGGATATGTATATAAAAAAAACTTTCAGGGGTGGAAAGATGGCTCAGGGGTTAAGACTCTGCCTTACAAGCAGAAGGTTCTGAGTTCAGAAGCCAGGTCCCATGGAAAAATGCCATTCAGAAATGGGGGTGGCCTGCACTTCTGATTCGGGTTGGAGGAGCCTGGGAAATTCCAGAGTGAAGCAAGAAGGAGGTAAAAGCAATCGAGGATGATTCTCAAAGTCACCCTTGGTCCTCCACAGGGACACAAGTGCCCTCTGATACACACACATACTAAATGAGTGAATAAATAAAATAAAAAGCTAAAGAAAATCTTTCAAAGTGACCTCTATTTGTAATGTACATTTTGTGACATATTTGAGAATATTTAATTCTGCTATAAAAGGTAAAACAAGTAGGGTGTCCACAACTCATAAAAAGTATGGAACATTGATAATAAGTAAATGAGAAACAAGTGAAACTCATAAAATAGATATCAATAGTAGTGAAATAAGTAGTATATAAGGCAGAAGTAGAATTCATAAATTGTGTTAATTTTAGACAGAAGTTAGAAGCTATGAGGCCTGTTAAGCATTTGTAGAATAACAGAAAACATGATATAACAAGTGAGAGGGTTACCATTATAGTGTCAACTTGATGGTCGAGGGTCCAAACTCTGGGCACATTTGTAGAGAATTAGTAGTTGAGTTAATCCCAGAGTGAACCTGCAGGAGATTGTCTAGCTAATGGGGAAAGTCCAGCCCATAGTGGGTGGGGTTAATCCCTGGGCAGATGAATAAGCTAGAAAGAACTGATTAAGGAACTTGGCATCCTTTTGTATACTTGGCCAGATATGCTGGTCTGGTAGTGAGGATTGTCCTTCTCTCAGATGTTATGTTGATATGGTGTGGCCAGTTCCCTTGGCCCTGGCGTTGGTGTGGGCTCTCCTGCCAGGCTGAACAAAGAACTGCAACTGAACTGCCATAAGACAGTGTGAAACCTCTTTTTTTCTCTACAAGGATGTTTTGTCACGAATTTATCAGCAACAACACAGAGTAACTGCAACATTTACAGATAGAAAGAGATGAGCGTGCTTTTGCTAAGCAGTTATGTCACCCCTGAATTGACCATCCAGTGGTGATGCCCAATATGAATGATTCCTTGTGTTCCTAGATGTGTTCTGCCCAAGAACTGCAGAAAAAACTTGTAGCATGTTACAGTTTGCCTGCATGTTATGGATAAATTCATGACCAAATAGCTTAGGAGAACAAGGAAGTTTTATTCTTTCTCTTCTGTTACAGTTCATAATTCAGCTTGGTAAAAGAGCTCATATCTATACCAGGGGCCAAGGGAATTGGCTGTATTATACCTCCAGGGATTGCTGAGAGGGGCAAACCTCACTCGCCAAGATAACAAAACTGCTAAAGTATATTGAGGTATGCCAGATTCCTGAACCAGCTCCATCTTATTCTCAGTCCAGGAAATGGTGCCACTCACCTTGGGCTAGGTCTTCTCCTGCAGGCTTGCTCAGGGCTTGCCTCAACTACTAATTCTACACTGACATGCTCAGAACTCAGCCTTCAATTGTCAAGTTGATGCCTACATATCTAACTAACACACATAGGTCTTTGGAAAGCTATAGCCGTGACCAAGTGAAATGGACAAAAAAAATGTGTCTTTGACCTTGGGTGCTTCTATCTGTGACATCCTTGTCCTCATAACCATACTGTCAGTAGAGAAAGGTATTAGGGAGAAGTATGGGAGTAAATGAGAGAGAGAGAGAGAGAGAGAGAGAGCATAAGAACAGAATCTTTTCACCTGCTGCTGCCCAGAGTGGCTGGAGAATCTCTGCATGGGTATTGGGGAACATCAGCCTTCCAATGTGGTGCTACAAGTGGGGCTCCTTGAGACATAGATGGAGGTGCAAATTAGCACATAAACAATATTCTGGAGAATATTCTTTGCAGCACTCACTCCCCTCCCCCACTTCTACACAGACAGTCAATGAGTGCAGGCTGCTTGCTCTTGGGTGTGACCCTGGATGAGGCAGTTCTCTGCAGCTGAGGGAAATTCCTACAGCGCAGCAGCTGTGGCAGGAGTCCTGTCCTGCAGGGTGACCTGAGCAGCGCCATGAGGGGCCTTCAAGGTGTCCCAGATGCTTGCTATTCACACCGCCTCATCTCTTGCTATTTCTTTAATAAGGCAAAGCCATTGAAAACCAATTGCCATTATCCAAGACCCCCCCTCCCCTCTTTTATCCTTACTGGTTCACATTGCTTGTCCTGTTCTAACGTCCTCTCAACCCACTGTTTCCACCAATCCAGATCCATCATAGTTTCCAGACCCACCCTTTCACACAAACAACCCACTCCTGCTGCTGAGTGCGCTGGGCCTGTTCTCTTCACCTCTCATCAACTGGGTTGGTGGAAAAGAGGCTGAACTCCTGCATAAGACCCAGATAATGAATGCCTGAACAGCAGGGCATCAAAGGATACTCTACATTCTGAACCATCTCTCAGAACCGCTCCCTTCCCTTCCATCCTATCCCATCACCCCAAAGCCTAGTGCAATTTGTAACAGAAGACTTCATGCTGCAGCTCTAAATTGTGTTTTAAAGCTTGAGTAGCAGGCAAAATTGAAAAAACACACAGGGAGCATTTTGAGGATGCCCCGCAGCTGGATTCGTTTGATGCCAGAGCAGCTTTGCTGCCTGGCTGGCTGCTTCCTGCTGAGCAGAGGGAGCTGAGATGCGGTCACTGCAGATGGAACTAGATCTGCAGAAGCCTCCCTCTTGCTCTGACAGTTCTGCCTTGCAGATCGCTGGCAGTGGTGTTGCTTGACAGGCCAGTGCTAGGAAGCAAATAGAAGGAATCCCCCTTATACCAGCTTGCAAAATTTTAGCACTGGAATGGACATTAGAAATCATCTAATGGAGCTCCACTAACTAACTAGTCATTGTGGAGACTAGGACCAGGGATGGGTCATAATCAAGACACTAGAGCACTAAAAATATAAAAAGTGAATGAATGCAGCTTAAATGAACACCCAGATTTCTTGGTGCCTAGGCTAATTTTTGTTTTACTGTATGTAACTGCATTCAAATTTCATTACTTTACCTTTATACTTGTATATTTGCCATTGTGCATTGCAGAGGCTCCTGTGTGATCCCCCAAATCAAAGTTACTAAAATAACTAACTGCATGCAGAATGCTGCTGGTTTCATCAAAAATTCGGTCATAGGACTGTCGTGCTTATTTCTCTTCTTAAGGCTCGATACTTGAGGTGTTCTTCCTTGATCATGAAGCTATCACATAAAATATTGAATGAAGTCTGACGCATGTAGGGAACACTTTCACTGGAACTTACGACAGCTGTTAATGATGGATTAGTACTGAGGTAACCTTCAATAGAATCGAATTTATGAATTTGACAGTTATGCTCTATTTTATGTGTTGGTTAGCACATGTATGGAAACCCAGAAGGGAATAATAGAATTGTTTGTGAAAGTCGTGATTTACTCTTTCCTTATGCTTCCTATTTTTTCTTTCATAAAGTTAATTTTATTTTTGTGCACGTGCACGGGTGCGTGCGTGTGCATGTGCGTGTGCGTGTGTGTGTGTGTGTGTGTGTGTGTGTGTGTGTGTGTGTGTGTGTATCAGAGGGCATTGTGTGCCTGTGAAGGCCCAAAGGTGACATTGGGAATCATTCTGGATTGCTTCTACCTTATTTTAGCTTCACATTGGGATTTTCCAGACTCTGCCTTCGAGAGCAGGAAGTGCAGGCTGATGCCATTTCTGTCCAGTAATTTTGCATGGGATCCAGGGGCTGAACTCAGGTCCATCTGCTTGCAAAGCAGAGTTTTAACTCCTGACCCATCTCTAGCAAAACTTAGTTTTTTAAAGTTATTTTATTATTATTATTAGTGTGTGTGTGTGTGTGTGTGTGTGTGTATAAGTGTGTTTGGGTATGTGTAGAAGAGGGAACTTTGTGTGTCTGTGAAGACCCAATGATGTCATTATGGATCATCCTGGATTGCTCTACTTTCTTATTGCTTTTCTCTGGGGTTTCCCAGGCTCTGCCTTCCAGTGTGAGAAATACACGCCGCCTGGCATTTTTATGTGGAACTGGGATCTGAGATCTGAACTCAGTCCTTTTGCTTGCAAAGCAAAGACTTAGCCTCTGAGCCATCTCTTTAACCTCCTTGTACTTTCCTGGTGAGGGTTCCAACAGGATGAGTCAAGCAACTAGTTTGTTATTTCATACTTTGTTGTAACTCCTCTGACATCGTTTCCTCTCAGCTCAGAGTACTGAAGGCCTATTAATTCACTACAAGAAAGCCAGTGAGTATAAATGGTTCATGAAGCCTAGAGCCTGCTGTGCATCAACCCACATGCTGATGCATCCTCACAGAATTTTCTGCTATGCATGAACATTGTTACCTAATCTGCGTGCAGCTGTATGTGCTTTTCAGTTGAGGAAAGAGGAATTGATAACAATACTGGTGTACTGCTGAGCTCAGAAACATGGGCCTACAGACAATATATGGTCACTTTTCTTCGGATGTTCTTGTCTATAGCAAAAAAAAAAAAAAGGTAACAAATAAATAAATAAGTAAATCACCCCAAACCAAGAGCAAACAAACAAAAGATCAGAAGGATTGTTTATAGAGAATAACAAGTATGATTGTGATTTAATGAGCTTCTATTCAACATCACCTTCCCACCAGGTGTCTTACATGTGTTTCTCAATCTTCACACCAATTTGTAAGTCAGACACTGGTCCTCTTTTTACAGAACAGAAAGGTAGCATCATGAGAATTTAAGGCACTTGATTGGGAATGGAGGCTCTAATTAAGGCTCCTCTAAGCCAAATTCTCTATTCAAAAACATTCTTCCCCTCCCTCATAATTTTCTGTCTCATACCAGTAGGATCCCACCTGAGCTTGGTGATGGGTCATAATCAAGACACTAGAGCACTAAAAATATTATAAAAAGTTACCTTCAGGTTGTGTATGGGCTGGACACCCAACCCTATGATTTTATATGCACAAATACTGAAACATGAAATCTAAAGCACTTCTGATCCCAAGTATTTGGAATTGAGCACAGATTCTCCGTCTTCATGAAACTCCCCTTTGATTCATAGCTCACGGCCTGGATTTCTTCATGGAAAGAATGAGAAGCAAAAGGGATTATTAGCTATGAGATGATGAATCAGGACAAAGAAACCCAAGGGAGCATAGAAAAAAGAGATCATATGACCAAAGTTGATTCCTGAGCTGGAAAATGTTAGATTTTTGTGCTTTTGACCTTTGTGACTTGATGTTATTCTCCCAGGTGTTAAGCCCAACACTGAGCACCACATGGTGGAAGTAAGTAAACTGGCTGAGAGTCAGTGCAGTCTACTGAGGAATCTTGGGTAAGTATTTGGGACTACTTCAAGTCTCAGGATGCTGACTGTTAGTTGGTGTTCGATCAGTATGTCCCGCTTATCCTAATATTTTTTGTTAGCCCACAACTCCCTCATTGTCAGCTTATCTCGGTTCTCTGGGCCTCTACCTTCTTGGAAACTGTTGAATTGTCTTTTCCTCTGACTCAGACCCACCTGGATCCTCCAAACTGTGACCTCATTTAGAAACAGGATCCTTGCAGATACAATCAGGGTAAGGACTGACCTTTTGGATTTAGAATGGGCCCTGAATTTTGTAAGAGTTTTCCCATATGAAACACACACAGAGAAGGAAGACACACTTAAGGAAGATGGTTGCGTAAGAGAGTCCCAAAGACTGGAGTGACACGATCACAAATCACCCATTATAATTACTTTCTGACAATCCTGGGGAAGGGGGGTAGGGAGAGAGAGAGAGATTGAGATTTACTTGGAATGCAGCTCCAGGGCAGATATAATCCATTCTTGGTGGGAATTGTATAGTAGAAGGCGTGGTTGATGACAGACACAGGAGACTGGTTCAGGTCACCACGGCCATCAGGAAGGCAGAGAGAGCAAGAGCAAGCCAGGCTGGACTGGGCCACCAACTTCCAGGCCCACTCCCTGCTACATGCCTTCCTCCAGCAAGGCTCCACTTCTTAAAGTTGCCACAGCCTTCCCAGACGTTAGCACCAGCAAAGGAAGTTAAGCACGGGAGCCCGTGGGCACAATCCACATTCACACCATGACATCCTTGGAATCAGGAACCACCAGGAGATGAAGAAAGTGATGAAAAATGATGCTGTTGAGGCTTCTGAAGGGCCACGGTGCTGCCAGGCACTCCCAGAGAAAGTGTTTTTCATCATTTGAAAGCACCAAGCTCATGGCCATCTGGTGCAGCGGCCCTGGGAAACTGAAGCATGCTTGCCTGCTGCTCGGTCTCCTGCGGCTCAGTGATGCTCCTGATTCCTGCCGTCCCCACCCTGCTCGCTCTGACAGGGAGGCAGAATTTCTATTGGAGGAGGGGGCTAGGATGTGGCTACAGGGAGCTTTGGGTACTTATTATGAAGCTGTATGAACATACTGTTTCTCTTTATAATGGCTGTATTCAGGACAGTGGAGCATATAGGGAACTCTGTTCATAAACATTTCAACCACCAGGGGTGGGTGAACCAGTAGCTAATTTTTTTATTATTATTATTATTTTGTGTGTGTGTATTTCTGTATACAAGAGGGCACTTGAGTGTGTGTGCCTGTAGAGGCCCAAGGGTAACTTTGGGAGTCATCCTGGATTGTTTTACCATCTTATAGCTTTGCTCTGGGATTCCCCAGACTCTGCCTTCCAGGGGCAGAAGTGTAGGCCACTGTCACATCTGCCCAACATTTTTACATGGGATCTGGGGATCTGAACTCAGGTCCTTTTGCTTGTGAGACAAAGGCTTTAGCTACTGAGCCATCTTTCTAAACCAGTGGTGAGGTTTTTGAGTGCTTGACCCTTCACTTCAAAGGCACAGCACCCCATTACTCATTCCTTCTCACCTGCTCCCCACCGTTTGCCACAGGAATGTGGATGATCTTTCCGGAAACACTGTCTGTTAATTCTATCTTGGGAAAGTTGTCAGTTTTGTGTGGGTGGAGAACCAGTTTAACCCATAACCTTGGCCAACATGGGCCCCACCTCCACCTGCATCTTCTTGTTTTGAGATGTTTGGTTCTCTACCAAACACAAAGGACTAAGACTCCCAGCAGCTTTTGCTATTGATGCCCACCCCCATCAAAGTCTAATCTTCAATTACAGTTGGCTCATTGGTTGACAGTTTTAGGCCCATCCTTGAGTAGCTGAGCTGCATTGGCCTGACCATTTCTTTGTAAACCTTTATAATCTTGATTATTCTACTTTTACAGTGCCACTTCTAGCCTTCCTCTTTCCTACAAAATCCTGTTTCCCACCTTATTTGCTCAAGAACTCACTTTAACCACCCTCCAAATTCATTTTGTCTGGCAATTTAGCCTTGAGCCTTTATCAAAACTTGTTGTAAGTGGGCTTGTTCAAAGGTGGCAGAGGCTGCAAGATTCACTCAGTGTATAGTGCTACTTTATAAGCTAAAACAATGGCTTAAAAATAGCTCAGGACTAGACAAAGAAAAGAATGCATAGCTGAAGGACTCTAGCATCTTTTCTGTCAGTTGGATGGGGTGACTGGTTTCTCAAAGTAGGTCTCGCTTCCCAGAAGGTTTAGAATAGATCTGTCCAAGCGTTTAATCAGATGCTGCTCTTCCTCCCAGGAGAAAACCAAGTTCTGTAGAGATGGAGAGGAATGGTCCCACATTTTAAACCTCTTCTGTTTGAAACACCGATCAACTTCAGCCACCAGTGAGAGCCTTAGTTCTTTGCTGAGCTGAGGGTTTCCGAGTACCCACTAATAGCAGGTGGAAGACTTGGGAGTGATGAGATAGCCAAGAAATTCCAAACCAAATAAACAAAAAACCTGTGCTGGGGGTGAAGCACAATGGCAAAGCATTTGCCCAGCACTGATCACCAACACCCCAAAGAGAAAAACAAAATCAAAATAACCCCTCCCCCCAAAAAAAGTCTGATTTCTGAATTAATGGTTCTCGAAATGTAGTCCCAAGATACCCCAGCATTGAGACCTTGCTGGAAATGTGAATTCTCAGGCTTTCGACCGAACGAGGATCTGCGGGTGGCAGCCCGCGATCTGCAGCTCCGCAAACCATTTGGGTAATTCTAATTCATGCTGAGAATCTAAAAACCTCTGGCTGAGTTAAAGCCTCCTCATGTTGAAAGATTCTAATTTGGAATTCCTGATTCAGGAGAATGCTGGGGCAGTGGAATGGAGGGTCCACATGTGCTTCACGTGGGAGACAGAGCTCACCATGTCTCCTGGACAAGGCGGAGAAGAAAGACTGGGAACTGAAGTCAAAGTGCCCTGGTGGCTCCTTTAGGATTCAAAGGAGGGCTTGCGAGCAGAGCTACTGAAGACTTTGCAGTTACATTAATTAGTCTCCAGCAATTTCCTGTTAAACCCTGGAAAGGCTGAGATGGAAACTAGCAAGCAATTATCTTGATGAGGCAGGGGGAAAGGGGTCCACAGCCCTGTGAAAGTCCTGCAAAAGCAGCTGCTCTCTAGCAGGGGCTGGAGGCCAGCTTCTCTCTGGGATTAGTGAAAAGACATTCCTTTGCTTGGCTGGGAACTGGACACAAGATTTCCTTGCCAGAGGAGCTGAGTGAAAAAATCAACAAATGCCAGGTCGTGTCCAAAGCTCTGAAATGGTTGGCCAACTAGCCTGCCAGCTTGTGGGCTGTGCTTCCTACAGGGTCCTGTCTTTTTTCCTGGGTCTTTTCCTCCATGGCGACCCCAGGCCTTGGCTATAGCAGCTCGTTTCTGCTCACAGATTCAAGAGTCTAGGAGTCTAGAAACCATTTTATGCTTTCAAGACTGAAGTAAATACTACCTAATGTTTCTTCTGGTTTTCACAGGGATGTTGAGAGAGAGAGAGAGAGAGAGAGAGAAAGTGGAGTTCTAAGATCTGGCTTCTGCCTTTCACAAACTTGCCAGCCCAGCAGCTGCCCCATCGGATGCCATGTTGTGTGCTTAGATCAGCTCTCAGGACCGGCCCCATCTTAGCATCGCTGTTTTCTCCTCTAGATCCCTTCATTCATACATGTACTTTCTGAGCATGAAGTGGTGTGGGGTTTGGATCCTTGGCAGAATCAGTGCTGAACAGCATCTCCTCTACCCATGTGTTCATGGAACCTCTGCTCTCTATCTATAATTCCCCTTTTCTTGTGTGATGTGACTGCTTACTTCCCCTTCATATTTATTCATAAGCTAATTGCCATCTCCTCTCTCTTTTTTTCTCCCTAGGGTTCTAAGGACTTTTCCCCCTTGTACTTCCATACACACATACACACTCGTGCACACACACACACCCTTATTCCACATATACATTTTCTTTTACTCAACAGGCTATGAAATGTGATTTTTCTTCCATCAATGTTTCCATCGGCTTACCACATACTTGATATGTGATGATGAATTGAAAATACTGATATAAATATTCTTATTTGGATCCATAAGATAGCTCAGTGGACGTGGAGTCTGCTTACAAATCTGGTGACCTGAGTTTGATCTCTAGAAGCCCATGTGGTAGATAGAAGGAGAGAACTGACTTTTGAAAATTGTCTTCTGTTCTCCACTTGTGTGCCAGGGCATCAAAGTATTTAATTTCTCTATCTGTCCATCTGCCTGCCTGTCTCTCTCATAAATAAATAAATAGATAGATAGATAGATAGATAAATAAATAAATAAATATCTTTTAAAGGGAGGTTCAGCATCCACATAAACAGATGCTCTGGGGAATGGCAGGGAAGAAGTGGTAGGCTCCTGGAGAGAAGGAGGAAGACGGGGGTGAGAGGAAGGGGAGAAGGGGGGAGTGCAATGGGAGTCGATGAGGGAGAGAGAGAGAAGGTGATTACCTATTGAACTTATATAATTAGGCAAAAATAAAATGTGTAATAAAAAATAGAGATCTTGTCTCAAAAGAATAAGGAAGAAGAGAAATCAAGGGATGATTCAACCTTGGACCTCCACATGTATGCACACATACATACACCTACACACATTTGAACACATACACAGACACACATGAAAATGGAAAAATAAATTTTAAAAAGTATATAGATATATTTTAGCATAAATAATTTAAATCTACTTTTCTAACTTAATCACAGGTATTTACTTTTAATTGTAACAGTTTTGGTAGGGGTGAATGATAAATCTGAATAGTTCCCAGAGAAAATAGATCATAATAAGGTATGGAAAGCAATCCAAGAGATCTTGGAACACCATTCTCAAAAGAAATACATGACATCTGGGCTGGAGAGGTGGCTCAGGGGTTAAGCCTCCGCCTTGCAGGCAGAAGGTCCCGAGTTCGGATCCCAGATCCCACGTATAGACGCCAGGCGGAAGCGAGGGCGGCCTGCGCTTCTGGTCCTGGTAGGGCGGAGCCTGTGAACCCCGGGACAGAAGGAGGTGGAGGCGTCCATGGTGGTTCGAGAATTCGTCCGTGGTTCTACACATACACAGACACACACAGACACGCACATATACACGCACATGCGCACAGTTGAATAAATAATAATAAAAAAAATTTAATTAAAAAGAAATACATGACATCTAAATCACCTCCCACCCTAATACTCAGGAATGTCAAGGAAGAGGAGTAGTAAGAATGTAAGAGCCAAAGGGTAGGAAGGGTGTGGCTGGGCAGTATCTTCTGAACATGACAGGGCTGTTGCATTCAAGAACTCACTGCACCGACTTCTGCAAGACTTGCACAATATTTCACCTGTTAACATTTCACCATGGAAAGGGGGTGATGATTGCGGAGAGACGATTGAAGGTCAATGCTGGACCAAGAGAAGGTGAGTTGTCTTCTTCAATGATATATTCTCTGATATATTATCCAGACTCTAGCAAGTGTTCAGGCTTATTCCAGTACCTGCATCCCATACAAAACCCAGTGGGGTACACATGGAAAAAGACATAAAAGAAGGAAGGAGACTAACTGGGAGGAAGGTTTACACTGGAAAAATGAGAGGGGATGGGATTGGTCAATAAGGGGGCGAATGTGGAATAATTCATTGTATTGATGCATGATGATACCAACGAATAAAAAATGCCTTGAGCCAATAACAATGTATGAGTCAACTATAGGTGGACCATTTTTTACATATTTGGACATCATGAGTTATAAATTGTGAGGGGTGGGGAATAGATTAAAAATAGGTTTTTGGTTCATGAAGTATTTGTTCCTGACAAAATTGACACGTGTGCATTTATAAAACTCTGATAAGAGACTATGTTCTCTGAAATTTCATTAATAGGGTATACTGAAAAGAAATGTGCATACACACAAATGTGAAAACCAGGAAAATAAATTAGTGTTATTTATTAACGTACTAAAGCTTGATGCCTCAAATCTAAGAACAGCTCATCTCTACCTTGCAAAGTTAGTCCATAATTTGACTTCCTACACGGTCATGGCACCTTTAAAAACTGTCAACTAAGGCTGTCTAGCAAGGGCCTGAAAAGAGATATTTTCTTGCTGTTAAAGCACATGCTTTCTGTGCTAGGCCTCACAGTGAATTGGTGCCTGTCAGAGTCTTTGAAAACATTAAGTGCTATACAAGTGCCCAGCAGGGCTCCTTCTAGCATTGTTTTATTGTTCTACCAAATAACTATGGCGATATCACACCATCCCCTAACAGGAGTTTAACATCTCATTTGCATTTAGAGTGTAAAGTTGTTATTAAAAGCAGGATATTTTTACAAGTGCAAACATCTTCTCTCTTCTCTCTCCTAGAGTGCTGCAGCATTTAAGAACCTGCTGCTCAACCACCTGTTCATATTTATTCATGGGAGAACCACCTTTCTGTCATGCTGGTTTCTTTAGTCGCGGTATTCTCCCAGTGCATCTAGGATGATAGCTTCAGAGGCAGCGTAGTACTGGGCCCAAGGATCTTGGGACATATGTACCTTTGGCTTTGCCTGAGCTGGGAAGGGTGAGCCCCACAGGGCCACATATGTGCTTGCTTCTTCTTGCCAAGATCTTTAGGTAAAGGCCACACTTGTGGTTCTCGAGTTTGGACCACGGGCTTTTTTAAATTGCCCATGGGTCATGGTTGGAATGTGAGTGGTCCCCCATAGGCTCATGCGTTTGAATTCTTAGTTGATGCTGATGTTTGGGAAGGTTGTGGCACCTTTAGGAGGTAGAGCCTTGCTGGAGGAAGCACGTGATAGGGGGCGGGTCTGAAAGTTTAGGTAGTCCTACTTGTAGTTTTGTATTTGCTTTCTCTGCCTCCATGATATTGGCTGTGACCTGAGCCACCCTCAGCTGTGCCTCCCACCTTGCCTTGTCTGCTATGATGGACTATATCTTCCCTTCGAAACTGTAAACCAAATAACCTCCCTATCTCTTAAGTTGTCCATGAGTATTGTCTCACAGCAGCAAAAAGGAAAGTAACTGTAATGCTACATGACCATGCATGTGCACAACTTCTAGAACTTTCCTTCTCTGGCTCATGTCATCCCAAATATTTATTGAGTAAATAAGTCTCTGCTTACAAACTAACCAATGAGCATGCTGATAAGAGGATCTCCTATGGCCTGTTGTCAGTTCCCAAAGTGTTTTCAGTGAGGAGAAGGATGTAAAGAAATAAAATTATTTAGGCTTCATTTTCAATATGATTCATTTGGGTGAAGAGCAGGTACTGTGCAGTACTTTGGTTTTATTATAATAAAAATATTAAGGGCTGGAAAGATGGCTCAAGGGTTAAGACTCTGCCTCACAAGCGAAGGTCCTGAGTTTAGACCCCAGGCGTCATGTAAAAAATGCCAGGTAGAAAAAGTGGCCTCGACGCCCAGCCCTTGTGGGTAGAGCCTGGGAAATCCAGAACGAAGCAAGAAGTAGGTCGAAGCAATCCAGGATGATTCCTGAAGTCACCCTTGGTCCTCCACAGGGACACACAGTGCCCTTTGATACACACACACACACACACACACACACACACACACACTAAACAAAATAAAAAATGTTAATACATAGACTATGAGACATGAGCTAGAGAAAAATAGACAAGAATGCTTCCTGCTGTTGCATTTTAATCTACATATTTGTCTATCACTGTGTTTAGCAGGAGGAAAGGGCTAGAGGAAAGAGTGAGAGAAGAGGAAGGAAAAAAGATTGTTCAAAGCAAGAGATAATGAAGAGGTATCAGTACAGTGGTCTTGTGGAGTTATATGTGATACAGATTGCTCTAGAACATTAACTAACAGGAAACTAGACCTTTGGTCTAGCATGCTTCCTAAACTAGCAGAAAAAAAGAAGTAGATTGAAAGGATCTAGTCTCCATTTACACTCCAGCCACCTTGTGCTGCCAGACTGCTTGGGAGACACTTGGAAAGGACATGTTGCTTTTGATCACCAGGACTGAGACACTGTAGTGAAGGAGGGAGGTTGAGTTGTTCCTGGAAAAGGAAGCCGAAGACATCCCCTGGGATGAAGAACATGAAGGCTAACGTGGGGTCTTGTTCAGGAGAGAGAACTGGTCACCCAAGAAGTGTGGGCACCAGATCTGTTCAGGGTCACAGGGACCTGGTCTAAGCGTCTTTTACTAACAAAATGGAACTTTCACTCGAAAGAGCAAATGTTGGAAGTTTCTGGTGATAAAAGGAAAATAAAAACTCTCTAAAAGGAAGAAAAACTACTAAATCCAGTAAAAATTAAATGAGTAGAAAAAAATTAGAAAACGTTTGTAATTTAAAAGAGAAAATAGATGGCCAAGATTCATAGAAAGTGCTCTTAGGAATTAAGAAACTTGTGACCAGAGGTTCAGAACAATGGGGAACAAGCCCCAAGGGTGTACACTGAAGTCTACTAATAGGCATTGCTGCCCAGAAGAAAGCTTAGATGAAGATAGGAAAGAAACTTGCTTTTTTGGCTTCCTATGTCAGTTGACCTATAGCTGAAGCAATTTGATTTTGGCAGTCTCTTTCTCTCTCTCTCTCTCACTCTCTCCTTATCATCAGTCAGAAGGTTGATTCAGCATGACACAGGCAAACTACTGTTTCAGGGCCAAATCCCCCCTGTTGCCTGTTTTTTTTTTTAATAAAGTTTTATTGAAACACAACTTCACCCAACCTTTGGTAGTTCTCCAAGGAAACAAGGTAATTTAAACAAATGAACTGGGATCATCGTGACATTGTATACTCCCTATAGCTGCTTTCACAGTACAACAACAGGTCTGAGTAATTGCAACAGGACTCTCTGAACCACAAAACTGAAAATATTTATAGAATATTTAAATAATAAATTTTACGGAAATGCATTCCAATCTCTGGCTTAGACTTATCCACAGCCAATCCCCCCCCCCCACACACACCCCGAAACTACCACCAGGATTTTCCACACACACAACCACCGGGATCACCTCCTATGAACATGTGGCAGGATGAAGTATCTTCAACAAAGCTTGGGGAGTGTCATGCCTACAGGGATAAAGGGTCAGGAGGTGGTGGCTACTATTAGACAGACAAGCCCCTGCCAGAGGGGCTTTACAAGGGTGAAGTTTAGAGATAGCTAAGCCGAGGGGGCCTGTGTGTTCCCTTCCTCCTAGTCTCTCTCTCTCTCTCTCTTCCCTCTCCCTCTTTCTGTCTCCTCCTTCTCTAAAGTTTTGCTGTATAGTCCAGACTAGCTTCAAATCTTCCTGCCTTACCCTTAGAAGTGCTAGGATTGCAGGCATATGTCACCAAGTCTGAATGAGGTTTTGGATTGTAGTTTATTCTCCTGATGTCCTTTTGGTAAATTTATATGAAATATAATTAAATCCATTAATGGTGAACAATCCTCAGTTAAATTTTCTTTCCACAGCCTTATCCTACTAAGTCAATTAAGATCTAGACATAAACTCCTTAAATAGCCAACTATAAAATATTTTAGTTATAAAAATATATTACCAAAGTTGCCTTTTATTGGTATAGTTAGAAGGAGCCTCAATTCCTTTTGGACATATGAAAAAATAAAAGGGGCATTTATGATTCTCTGGGCACTGGCCATTTTATTTAATCCAGCAGTTGTTTAGCAGTGATTGAGCGTCTGTACGGCTGGAGACACCATGACGGTCCTGCAGCTATGGCAACACTCCAAAGAGTGATAACACAGCATATTGACCACTGTGGAAACTGAGGTGACAGGAGGTGTCACAAGCAAGAAAGTCTCTCTGACCTCCTCCCCTCCTGACTCCTGCCTCTCCTTATTCTATGAAGCAAGCCAAACCCTAGAAAGATTATTATCCTGACCTAACCAAAGTAAGTCACAAGATCCTCATATGATGTATGTCCTTTCTATACCCAGAGGAAGGGACTACTATTCAGAAAGGTCAAGAAGTGTTTGAAGGTTTGAAGGTTAAACCTCTGCCTCACAGGCATAAGGATCTGAGTTCAGATCCCAGATCACATGTAAAAATGCCAGGCAGAAATTGTGGTGGCCTGCACTTCTGGTCTTAAAAGGCAAAGACTGAGAAACACCAGAGAAAAGCAAGAGAAGGTAGAACAATCCAGGATGTTTCCCGAAGTCACCCTTGGGCCTCTGCAGGCACACACAATGCCCTCTGACACACGTGTGCACACACGCACACACTCAGGCACATACATATATGCTCGAGTAAAAAAAAAGTTTAAACAAATGGGCCTCATGATATTTCCCCCTTAGTTTATTTCTACTAGATAACAAATACCTTATCATAATTCTCCTTTATGCTTTTATCAAGCTCAGCATAAAAATACATCTTTTCCTGGGTCTTTGGGTCTTTGTTTCATAAGGCTTCCGTATCCCCTTTATTTGTTTGAATTGTGTTTTTGATTCAAGGATGGGAACCAGCATGTGTTCTACCATTGAGTTACACTCCTAGCTCGGTCACATAATATCAACTTTCCTAGATAAATGTGAATATATCTTTGACCTCAGTCATTGCCCTTGTGATGGAAAAGAGGAAATCACTTTTTCTCCCCTATAGCAATCACTGTGGAATCAAGTGGGAAGCCACACCCCTTCCCTCAGAACGTGCAGAGGTCAGTTAGGGAAACAGAAAAGGGGTCTTTAAGGAAGAGTCTCAGAGATCCCCTTCTTAAGAGTCCTGGCTAACCTTTTTTAAGTCAAGTGAGGATCTCATTCCTAGAGCAGAAAATCTGTTAGGAAAGAGGCAGAAAACTTGTCCTCAGAGTCTTTTTCTGCCTTCCAATTCAAAGGGAAAACAGGGAGCAGGTGGTTTAGAGGCTCCAGAGAACAAAAGAAGCGGAGTTCAGCTCTTCTGTGGATTTCAGTGTGGGAAGGCTCTCAGGAGTCTCATGTTTCTTGGAGGATTTTTTTTTTTTTTTTTTGTCTTTACAGTTGGAAAGACAGGGACAGGGTTTTCTTTTCTTTTTAAAATTCAACAACAGCTATGTGATTTTCGTTCAAGCTTTTTTTCAGATGTTATAAAAGAATTTTCACAAACTCAGGCTCGGATTTTTCCAGCTAATAAATATATTTATTTGTCCACTATTTTGTGCCTATTTAAATGATTGTGATATTTTTGTTATGGTAAAGAACAAGTTGTGCTATCTGGAGACATGGGACAGAAATATAACAGAGACTTTAAGGGCTTTTATAAAAAATTGTTCTGCATTTCATACTATGCAAATTACTAACAAATTATAAATTATCTATGCAAATAAAAATTTCTACTTTGTGAGGCAAAGGCTTTAAGCCCTGAACCATCTCTCCAGCCTTGAGATATTTATTTTGATATTAAATTATTATTTTTTCCTTTTTTGTGTGAATGTGCTCATGTGCGTACGCATGCGTGGATGTGAGTGAATGTCACAGTCAGAAGTTGATGTCAAGGGTTTTTCTTCATTGCTCTCCATCTTATTTCTGAGACAAAAATCTAAGCCGTGAGCTGGCTAGAATGGCTAGTCAGTAGGCCCAGGTCTCTCTTACCTCTGCCTTTCCAGTGCTAATTTCAGGCGTGTGTTGCCATGCTCTGCTTTTCACATGGGTCCTGGGGATTCAAACTCAGGTCTTCATGTTTGTGTGGCAAGCACTTTACCATCTCCCCAGGGTTGTAATGTGACCATTCCCTAAACAGACCATGCCTCCTCAATCCCTGACAGTCTTCACGCCCCATCCCTGCTGCCCTACTTCTATAGCAATTCCCTAGTAACTCCTTAGCATCCTTAGCAACATTTGAAGCCATAAAAGATTGCAGATGCACAGAGGTCTCGATTATTCTTTCTGCTCTCTCTGCCCTCGGCCCCCGTCTTCAGGCTTCTTCCCCTGCCATGCTGTCCATGTGGCTTCTTCTCTCTCCCTGCCCTCTCTGACTTTAAGCTGTCTCTTCTGCTTCAATGCCCTCCCATCTGAAAGCTAAACTATGGTTTCCTTAGCCTTCAACTCTAATAAACTCGTGTTTTTCAATCTCTCCCTCCACCTGGAGGGACCTCCACGTGGCCCCTATACATTCTCTCGTTCCTTTTCCCTCCTTAAACCTAAGACTCTTATATCAGATTACTGATCAGTAATATTTATTGAGAATTCACACTGAGCCCAGTTCTAAGAGTGATGGCCAGGTCTAGTTCATGACTGATCCTTTCACACAAACAGAAGCTAAGGGAACTGGCCACACCATACCCGTATATCCATAGGACTGCTGGAGGGACAATCCTCACTTGCCAGACCAGCATATTTGACCAAGTATACCAAAAACTCTACCATGTTTGGGTCTCTATAAGCATCCACCTCTGACTGTGACATTCACTCACATACACCCCTGCATACACACATGTGCACATACACACAACTAGCCCTCTTGTACACATTGTCTAAACATGTACACTCACCTGAATATAAACCCAAACATGCAAAAAAAAATTTACCAAGAAGCTGGACAGATGGCCCAGGGAACACACAGAGGGATACGTGATGGCTCTGTGCATTTGGGTAGCTTGTTCCTGAAGAACAATGCTTGGCTGAGCCAGTCTGTAATGGCACGAGACCCATGACCAAGGGAAGTAAGTGTCTGGGGGCAGATTCCGCCTTGAGCATGGTGGCCTTTAAGCCTGGACTCTCCCTACATTACATTCTGTATTCTGTCTCCTGGCGTAGGAACGCTGCTTAAACACAGAACTCCTTCCTACATTGGGCTTCTCTCTTGTGTCTTTTATCCTTATAAGTGGTATTAGCTGGCTTTTGAAATTATTTTTAAATGGCTGCACATTAGCATACAAAGTAATGAGTTTCATTAAATCACACATAGTGCTATAAAGATGAAGCAGGTTCATAGAAAAGGAAGTAGAAAGGAAATTACCCTTAGTGGAACTTTATTAGGTGAGTTAGAGGCTCATGACCATAGGTGGCCATGGCGAGTTCCTGAACTGGGAGAGACAGTTGTCAGCACAGCATGATCCGGGTTATGAAGGTAAAGAGACTGACCCCTCAATCCCACACGACAAAAGGAGTTTCTGATTCTTACAGGTTTTGGAGGAAAGATCCAGGCCAACTGACCTACATGCCTCCTGGCATAGAGAAGGCACTGGGTGAGGGAACAAAGTCATAATGCAGAATTAGCTTTGGTCTAGACATCAGGGGTTTGGGCTTGCTCACAGCTGCAAGGGAGCTGGAGAGAAGCAAGGCCATCACCCAACATGCTTACTTTTCAACTGTCTATCCAAGGAGAGAGACTGTAGGGCTGTGGCCTGATTCAGAGAAAGCAGGAGGCAGCTGGGGTCTGTATCTAACACATATATGTCATTACACTTTGTGCTTATTTGTTCCTCTCCCCCATTGCCTTTCTTAGTTTTCCCTTCAGCTTTCATGCACTGATAGCTGAATAAAATTCCATTATGTGTATGTACCTCATTTTCTTTATCTATTTATCTGTTGGCAGACCTCTGGGCTGGTTCCATATCTTGGTTTTATGAACAGTACAGTAATAACTGTGGATGTGGAAACATTTCTGGGGTATGCTAACTTAAGATCCTTTGGGTATACACCCAGGAGGGGTACAGCCAGATCCTACAACTACTGTTTTTATCCTTTGGAAGGACTTCTGCAGCCGCTGCACTAGTTTGCATCCCTGCCAGTGGCAGCTGTTGTCATGAGCCTTCTTGATGACAGCCATTCTGATGGGGTGAGATGGAAGTAGTAGCTTTAATTGGACTTCCCTGGTGACTAAATATATTCAACAATGTCGCATTTTTTTCTGGCTTTAAAATGATGATTTATTACATGTCATTTGACAATGCTGAGTGGAAACTCAGAGAGCTGATTCCAGTCTGGCTTCTACTGATTACAAATTTAGGTCATTTAAAAAATTATTCTATTTGTTTGTTTGTTTGTTTATTTGTTAGCTTTTCAAGCATATTGAGTTCTTATCCCTGCTTGTCTCCACCTGCCCTCCCAAACTCTTCGCTTTCCTTTGTCTCAAATATTTACTGACTATTTGTACATCTTTAGGGACTTGTCTATTTTGCTAATTAGCCTATCTATCAGATGACTAATATCCACACTCAAGTTTCAAATAAGAATGATATTTTAGGTTAAGAAGTGGAGCTGAAATAAGTGCTATTTTTTTATGCATGCGTGCATGCATGCGTGCATGCGTGCCTGTGTGTGTGTGTGTGTGTGTGTGTGTGTGTGTGTGTGTGTATACAAGAAGGCACTTGAGTGTGTATGCCTGTGGAGGCCTAAGTATTGGAAATCTTCCTGGATTGTTTTACCTCCTTATTGGTTTGCTCTAGGGTTTCCCAGGCTCTGCCTTCTAGGGCTGAAAGTGCGGGCTGTTATCATTCCTGCCAGGTGTTTTTACATGGGGATCCGAAGGTTCTTCTGCTTGGGAAGCCAAGATTTAACCACTGAGCCATCTCTCCAGTTCCCAATTGGGTGGCTTTAAGTGAGTTACTCACTCTGTTTACAAATAGTCTTGATATTTCAGTCTATAGAATGATAAAAATCTTGGTGTACTCTCTAGGGTCAATGCTGCAAAAGCAGGACAGTCACTCTCACTTTTCCGTCCTTCTCCCCTGTAGCAGACCATGAAATGTCTGACCCGTGACTTGGGGAAGTGGATCATAAGGCCGTTATTCTGCACAGGTCCTGTCCTAATATCAGAGGACAGGAAAGGTCCAAACAGAGGCTTTACTAAAAACTCCTGAATTTATTGCCATCAGATGATACTTTTTTGTACTCTGATCAGTGACAATATAGAAGAGAACTTTCCCAGGGTCTTTGTTTCTGAAGGTTCCCATGTCACGTAAAACTTTAATGAATAGTCCGTTAGATTTGATATGCTTTTCTTTTGCTAGCCTGTATTTTGTTATTGAGGTTTTAACCCAGAGCCCAAATATTGGGCACAGAACAGAATTTCTCTTCCCTGCCACAAGCTGGCGGATGCTCCCTATGGACCGCTGTGATCACTATGCATTAGACATCAAAGGCCTCAGTGGGGGAGTGGCCAGGAGCATGAATGAAGAAGGCTGAGGCTGGAGCAGATCAGAGTCTACAAGAGCTCTAATCTAGAGTGCTGTGTTTCAACCGGTTAGTGGCCAGGCGAGCCTTGCAACTTATCATTTTTATTCCCTACTATAGATTAATATTTCTAGTACCCACTCTCCCTGAGGGAGTGAATACAGAACAGAATACAAGAAAAGTAAACACCAGAATGCTTTGTGCAAGCACTTTTGTTCTAGTCACAAACATGAATTTATTTATGCATGAGTACACCAGTTGTAGTTTGAAAGTAAAGCGTCCCGCTGACTTCTCCATCCCTGTCCCCTGCAATGTCTGAACTGTGACTTCATGCTCTTGTATGTTTGAATACCACTTGGTTCTGCGCTAGTGGTTGTTTTGAGAGGTGGCAGAACCTTTAAGAGGTGGGGTTTGGCTGGAGGAAGTGGGTCACTGGGGGCCGTCATAGTTAGATACAGGTGTCAGCTTTACAATTAAAGGTTCAAGCTCTGGGCACATTTGTAAAGAATCTGTAGCTAAGGACTGGAGAAATGGCTCAGGGGTTAAATATTTGCCTCACAAGCAGAAGGATCTGAATTTGGATCCCAGAAACCACATAAAAACTCTAGGCAGAAATGGTGACAGCCTGTGCTTCCTCCTCTGGAAGGCAGAATCTGGGAAATCCCAGAGCAAAGCAATAAGGAAGTAGAACAATCCAAGATGATTCCTATAGTCACTCGAGCCTCCACAGGTACACGGTGCTCTCTTCTACACACACACACACACACACACACACACACACACACACACACACACACATATGCACACACATATATGCATACACACAAGCAAAAAAGAAAGAGAGAGAGAATAAGTGGTTGAATTAGGAGGTTGTCTAGTTAATGCGGAAGACTCAGTCCATGGTGGGTAGGGCTAGTCCTTGGGCAGATGAATAAGATGGAGGGAACTCATTAAGGAAGTTGGCATTCTTCTGTACACTTGGCCAGATATGCTGGTCTGGCAAGTAAGGATTGTCTTTCTCTCAGCAGTCCTGTAGATATATGTCTGTCTGTATATGTGTATCACAGGGCATATGTCTCTGGAGGCTTAAGAAGGATGGGAATCATCCAGGATTGTGCTACCTGCTCTTTGCTTTGCTCTGCAGTTTCCCAGGCTCCACCTTCCAGGTCCAGAAGTACAGGCTGCAGCCATTTCTGCCTGGCGTTTTTACATGGGATCCAAAATCTAGTCCTTCTGCTTGTAAGACAGAGGTTTAACCTTTAAGCCATCTCTCTAGCCCTTGTATCAAGACTTTCTAAACTCCCCAGTTGATTGTAATATGTGGTCGAATTTGGGAATCCTGACTTGAAGCAAGGACAGTTGGGATTCTAAGCCAAAGCTCCGCAGTCTTGTCAAACAATTTCCTGTCTGATGAGGCTTAGCAGGATAGGTTACACTGAGGATTTCCAGGTATTATATGCTTCTTGTAGACAAATATTTGCACATCTGTCACTTAGTCCATTTTATTCCATGATATCTTAAGGTATATCTTAAGCCACAAATGTTTCCAAGTAGTGTATAACTGATAAAACCCTCTTTATTTTCTTAAAGCAATGTTTGAGGCATCAGCGTATGAATGGGGAGAGCTTTTGCTCCTCTCTCTCTCTCTTTCTCTCCCCCCCCCCCGTTTTGGGTGAAACTTTCAAACCACTTTTTGCAACTGCTAGATAATTCATACTAATGAAATATGGATGTGGGCTAGATTGGGTGATGGAAATAAAATAATACAAAAGTCATTATAGATTAAAAGAAATAAAACAAGCAACCAAGCAAACAAAACTCTGAAATAGCACAACAACAAAAATAGTAAATTTGGTAGGGGCCTGACTCTGTTATTACTAATCTAATATTAATGAGACATTTGTTTTGACTTTAAAAATGGAGTAAATAATGAGATGAAAACTCCAAAAATATAAAAGTGATAGACAAGTAAATATTTAAGGCTACTTTCAGTTTTAAAAAGGATAAATTATTCATTATTCAAATAATTGTAAACATAGCATAATATAAACATATAAAATCATAAATAATGTGGAAGAAATAAGCAAATATGTAGAGGAAACTAAATATTTTCCTCTGCTCTGAAAAATAATCCAAACCCTATATAAAAGGTGTATTAGGGGCTGGAAAGATGGCTCAGGGGTTAAGACTGTGACTTATAAGCAGAAGGTCCTGAGTTCAGATCCCAGGTTCCACACAAAAACACCAGGCAGAAATGGCAGCAACCAGTACTTCCAACCCTTGTGGGCAGAGCCTGTGAAAATCCAGAGCAAAGCTAAAAGGAGGTAGAAGCAATCCAAGATGATTCTCAAAGTCACCTTGGTCCTCCACAGGGACACACAGTGCCCTTTCTCACACACACACACACACACACACACACACACACACACACACGCTCGTATGCAAAAATAATTTTTAAAAAAAGGTGTATTAGTCTATTTTCTATCACTCTATAGTGAAACAGGTATCTGAGGCTTGGTTAAAAAAATTAAATGAAATAAGAGCTCACATAGACTTGCAAAAGTAGTGAAGAAAGTTTTTATTCAGAGCAAAGCCACAGGAAAGTCAGGATACACTGCAAAGGAACAGCAGTCACATAAGTGAGGGACTCAAGTTCGGGGTCCCACTTTATGGCATCTGAAGGAAGGAGGGGCTAGTTACTAAGGGACAAAGTTTGTGTGATTCTTTATTTTGATTAATAAGTTAGGTCATCTAGTTCTTTTTCCTATGGTGCATGTACCGTCCCACAATGCATCTGATTTTAATCATGAACATCCAGTTTTGTGTAGGCATCAGACGGACAATAGAGTATTTTCCCTAAAAGGTTACTTAAGGGTACATTTTAGCCTTATCACACACATACCCAAAACAGTTCAGATCAGATCAACTTCTCTATTCTTTACACCAGAATGTGCTGGGAATATATTTGAATAGAAACTGTCTGACTTTAATATTTACTAAGGGAGGAGAACTATATTCCATTATCTAAAGAGGACTATAATTTCCAGTGCCCACTCCCCTAGGGGAGTAAGTAAGGCATTCAGGCTTCTTGGATGCATTGCTTGGAGAAGGGCACGTAGGCATTGTACATATATGTGAAGGATTTAAACTCTACTTCCCTTTTGTGAAATCTTTAACAGGTGCAATACAAGTAGAAGTCTGGGGTGGTTAGCCCATGTGGGGATTCAGGTTCCTAAGTTATTCCCTGTGCCTGTCTGCCTCAGGTATCTATCTATCTATCTATCTATCTATCTATCTATCTATCTATCTATCTATCTATCTATCACCTACCTACCTACCTGTCAAGAGATTTATTTTGGCTCAAGGGACCTGCATCTGGTGATGATCTTCCTGTTTGCATGAACATCACACTGGAGAGATGGAGTGCAAGTGTGTGTCTCTTCTGGTCTCTTTTTTCTTATAAAGTTAACAACACTCAGTTTTGGGGGTTCTACCTTGACGTCCTCATCTAATAATGACCTAATCATCTCCCAAAGACTCTAAATACTGTTGTTTGGTTTTTACCCTCAGAAATCTCACAATAGAGATTAAATTTACACACGTGAACTCTTGCGGCATTCACTCAAACCGTAGCAAAAACCATCCCTTTTGCTCCTAAGCAAACATGAATGACCAACCATGATCCTAGGAGAAACAAATTGATAAAGTTGCTAAATAGTCTAAGAGAACTACAGGGACTCCAAATTTTAATAGTTTAGAAAGAAAATGTTCAAATTGGTTAGCCATCACACTGTTGAAGAATGCAAGGTAAGCAGCAAACTGTTTTGTAAACATGGACTGGGGTTGGTGATAGAACCTGTTAAAGATCTCACAAAGGGGAAGTAGAGAACACAAGCATGTTTCATATGAACACAAGCATGTTTCTAATGGAATCCTTTAGAACCATAAAAGAATAGGCACTTGGTGAGGCTGAAGCAGCAGGATCAGGTCAGACTGAGCTTTATAGCAAGAGCCTTTCTCAAAAGACCAGCAAAACAACTTCAAAGAATTCAGCCTTTGGGAATGTAGTGATGTATTTCCCCTATGCTCAAAGGAGTAAAAAAAAAAAAAACATTCAGTCATCTCTATTGGTGCTGCTGAAGAGTTTAATGGAGTGTCATGTATATTGAAAAGTGTTCAATATTAATTGAAAAGTGTTCCTATCAACTAGACATAGATAATTTTGCTATGTCAGAAACATTTAAAGTCAATATCATATTTACTGGTGAGACACAAGAGTTCTTGATAGGCTTGAAATCGTCTAACAAGAAAGCTGACTACTACTTAACACTGTTTTATGTATTTGTTTGTCAGTGCAAATGCAAGAAAAGGAAATGAAGAGTAAAATAACAATCAGCTATAGATTTCACTCCATAGGTTCATGAGAATGAATTGTTGTGTGATTTGAGAAAAATAAGGAAATTCAGCAAAGTTAGTTAGCACTATGAATATGAGAAAATGAATGACTTTCTGTGTATAAAAAGTTAATTTTAAAATTCATTCTAATAACAATGAGCAAAGTACTCAGGAAGTTATCAAAAAGATATATGAAGAGGCAAAACTCTGATGAACATTTAAAAAAGACTCAAATGGAATACTGTGCCTTAAGCCCCAGATGCATTAAATATCAATTTCCTCAGTAAATCTTTAATGTTATGCCAATAAGACTAAGAAGGCTAATTAGTTTTGTGTTGTAAAAGGAGAGAGGAGTGGGAAGAGAAACTCTATACTAGCTTATTCTGAAGTTCATGTGAAATGATAAAATCCATTCAGGAATGGTTATGAAATCAAAAAGAAGCTATTACACAGGATGTGTATATTCTATGTGTTGTGTAGCTATTTCCTCTGAATGGAAACATACCTTCCTGGAGGAAGTTGGCCTGTGAGACTCAGGAAACTTACAATACCCAGGAAGCTCTGAAAGCTCAAGCTTCATAAGACTGACACTCCCCACCCCCATCCAGTCCCTCCCCGACTCTGTCCAACAAGGTTAGCTAGGCCGTGAACAATTGTTTGGGGAGAGGACACTCTGGTGGGGCTGCTAGGCGCAACTTTTGTAGCTGTGACTCATGCTGGTGTAGGCCTTTCAGTAATGTAGCTGCATTTGAATCACACACACACACACACACACACACTCTTTACAGACAGTCCAATAAACTCTTTGGTTTGCCAAGCTAAATTTGGATGGAATCATTGGTTTGTCGTGGTGTACTATCTGAGCTGAATAGACATTTGTTCACATCTCCCCAGGAAGTCACACAACAGAAGGTTTGTTAAAAAATCAGATCACTTTGCATTGAAATGTAACCAAACAGAGCAAGAGAATAGAACAAAGAAAACTAGAAATAGAACCAGTAGTGGTCAGATGACAATGGGAACTCGGCCCAAAATGAGGAGACAGTTGGGACAGTTGGAAAGCTAAGCCCAAAAAAGATTTTTTTTTGGGGGGGAGGAAGAGTTCTATCTCTTTTTGTCACTAGAATTTTAAAAAAAAAATCCAGAATGGTAGGTACTGAATATATGTGTGTGTGTGTGTGTGTGTGTGTGTATGTATATATATGTATATATACATACACACACATGCATATATGTGTATATACACATAACACTATAAGTATAGTAGAAGAAAACAGAGAACTACTTTAATAATTTCATGATGAGGAAAAGGAATTTCAGCTTGACCATGAAACCACAAAGGTAATAAAACACCCCCATGTATTAGCATATGCATTTTTGCATGGCAAAGATGCCAAACAAAAGACAGGTAAAAGAGTTCACCAATCTTATAAAAAAGCAAAAAATATAGGAGAAAAACATGAACAACTTGGAAACTTAGGAAACTCCATCACATTCATTGTAACTGAAATGCAACATAAGTAGAATTTCTCTAAGTGTCAAGCTTCACCAATCTGATTTTCACGGATCAGAGATTTGGGGAATAATTTGTGTTGGCAGAGTTGAGAGAAATGAACATTCCTATAGAATTTTGGGCAGTATAAACTGTATAATCTCAGTGGAGAACATTTGACAATATTCTCAGAATTAAAAATGTCTGCACTCTTCAGTCAGCAATTCTGCTTTAGAAATGAATTGCTTGACCTGCACATATAAAATTCATTGTACTAACACATTGTGAAAGAGAAAAAACGACTGTCTACTAATACAGGCTTGCTCATGCAGATCCTTATTTTCTATGCAATGGAAGAGCAACATGTTTTATGTTGAAAAGAGAGATGGAATTGCATGTCATGACATCACTTTATCTCTAGACTATATTAAATTTTAAAAAGTGAGAAGACTTATCATTGTATGTGACATGTTAGAATTTGTTATAAAAGCAATACAGACTCTGATATAAAAACATGTATTGATTATCTCTAGAAGGTCATGGAAGAAACAATCTGTGTGAGGAAGACAGCCTGGCAAGAAAGACCAGGAGTAGATGGGAGCTCACTGTTTTTTTTTTCCAGCATGTCTTCTTGAATCTTTTGATTTTATTTTTCACAATGCTCTACATTGGCCTGCATACATATTATATGGATTTATATTTAAATGGCTGATTCTCAATTAAAAATAAACTCATCTAAATAAAGCTGAGAGTAATAGAAAAATACCTTCAGAAAATGAATAAATTAGAACGGTGTCCTTCTTCTTATCATGGTTCCCCTGAACTTGGAAATATGTGGTAAGACTGCAAGTCAGGAAGTTCAGTCCTCCAGAGGAGCAGGCTGGATCCAGTGGTGGCTTCAGAAAAGAAAAGGAAGCAGAAACGTGAACATCTAAGCCCTTCACAATGCTGTGGATGCATGTGTATAGAAAGCCTAGCTCTTGGGCTGGAGAGGTGGCTCAGGGGTTAAGCCTCCGCCTTGCAGGCGGAAGGTCCTGAGTTCGGATCCCAGATCCCACGTATAGACGCCAGGCGGAAGCGGGGCGGCCTGCGCTTCTGATCCTGGTAGGGCGGAGCCTGTGAATCCCGGGGCAGAAGGAGGTGGAGGTGTCCATGGTGGTTTGCGAATTCGTCCGTGGTTCTACACACACGCGCGCGCGCACATACACACGCACATGCGCACAGTTGAATAAATAATAATAAAAAAAAAAAAAAGAAAAAAAAAAAAAAAAAAAAGAAAGCCTAGCTCTTTGGCTATGTACTAAAAATAAGTTTCCAGAATTTGCTCGTCTTGGGACTGTGTGGTAAGGCTATCTGGGACCCAGCCCATGTTTTTTCCCTGTCGATGGACAGCTCCCTCACAATAGCTAGGTCCTTTTCCATTGGCAATGGCAAAGGTTCCTTCTTCTTTCTGAGATGCTGCCCATCACCTTGTCACACAAAATCTACGCCATTGAGCACAAAGGACGAGCAATAGAAGTTGGCAGAGCACTGCCAGCCTCCTGATGGTGAGTGGGCCTGTCCACCCAGGAATCAACTCACAGCCCACGAAGAGCAAGGCGCTGCTGAGGGCTCACATCATCAGGCTGTGTTGGGTCTGATGGGTGGTGATATGGTACAGTTCACCCTCTTTGTCTATCTGATGAAATGAACATATAAACACCTCCCTTAATCTTTCAGAACAGTTTTGTGATTTTTATTCTACAGGAAGGCTAACATGTAAATCTTGAAGTAGAAGTGAATTGCTTGGAGTTACCCTGGTCTTTTGCCACACCCTTCTGGAAGGGAGAGAGCGTTTACATGAGAATGTGAAACCAGAGACCTGATTTGCTCACTGTTGACTGTGGGATCTGGTCTTCAGTGTCCTTGGGGTTGACGAAATGCATGACCAGATGTGCTAAATTAAATGTGAACTGGAGCTCACAAATGTGCTCTATGAGATGTGCTGTAAATGAACCACAATTAGCTGTTCAAGTGGGGACCTTCGCATCCCCATCTGCCTGCTCAGCTTCTGACAAAACACTTACTCTGGTCTTGGGGTGGGGGGGTGCTTGCCTACTGGATAATCAGCTGCAGCTGCAAAGGCTGCTGCCCCTTCTCTCAGACTCGTTTCTGCAGAAGGACCCCACCCTTCCACCGCCATCAAGGATCGGCAGCCTGGTTATTTACCTGATCTGCTGACCTTGCAAATAAAATATTTGGTTGCCTCCCTTAGTCATTCTGTAATTTTTTTTTTAACCTTTTACAATTTAATGATTCTAAAGTTTGGTCTGGCTGATGGTCCAGAAAATGTATTCCTTTTTCCTACTGCTTAAAAGCCTGGGCATTTTGAGGGAATGTGGGTGTAGTCAGCCCTGGTCGGATGCTCTTCTTTTTTCTTTTTTCCATTAGCTTGCAGCAGAGGATCCTTGGTTGCCATGGTGATTCCCTTCCCGTAATGATACACTGCTCCTGATCAGGGAATGTAATTCTCTCAGAGCTCAGTGGAAAGCTGTGGTAGGTATGGAAGCTTCCTCTCCCCTCCGTCCCTCAGGTGAGCCTCAGCTGCCATAAAGGACTGGATTCGGCTGCTGATCAATCTCGCCAGACAACCCAACCTGAAAGCTGCTGTCAGGATTAAAATTCCTTCCCCCCCAATCCCAGTGCCCTGGGGGAACCCTGAGAAAGGCTATTTTGAGCAGACAAAAGTGTGCTGTATTGGGTCTCCTGGGACTTAATTAAAATAATCAGTTTCCACAGGCGAGGCTTTCCACTCTCACGTCTCTCAGGTCTCCAAACCTTCACGGGGCACTCTTTGTGCAGATAGGCTCTCCTCTCACACCCAGAGCCAGCAAGTCCTTCACCTGCTCTTCTTCCTCACAGCACACAGGGTGGCTGGAGACAATTCAAATCCTATTACCTGGCTCAGACCTTCCAGATCTCGGTTCTGGGGAGTCCAAAGCTCTTAGTGTATCCAGGTCAATGGAGACTGCATGCTTCTGGATCCTCGGCCCATGCCCTGAAGTCTCACGTGGAGAGACAGACTGGAATTGCCCACACCACCCAGTTTACCAGGGCTCTGAAATCCCAGATTCTAAGGGCCCTTATTTTATTTATTTGCTTAGGGATTTTTTTTTCAACAGGGTTTCACCCCATAGTCTAGGTTGGCTTCAAACTCCCAAGCCTTCTGCCTCTGAGTGCTGACATTATAGACTTGCTCTACTACATCTAGCAACTACATTTTTAGATTATTTGTGCGTCATGTGTTCAAATATGTATGCATGTAGGTGCACAGGTACATGTATAAACATGTGTGCACATGTATGTGCAGGTCAAATGTCAGCAGCAGGAATCTTCCTCAGTTACTTTTGGAGCTTACTGGTTTGGTTAGACTGACTGGCTCACAGTTCTAGGGATCTGCTTATATCTGCTCCCTGCTCCTCCCAGCTCTGGGGTTACAGACATGCACTGCCCTGTCTGACTTTTATGTGGGTGTTGGGATTCAAACTCAGGCTCCCACGTTTGTGCAGCAAGCACTTTACTGGTTGAGCCATTACCACAGCCCCAGGGTACAGTTTTGAATGTTATCCAAAACTAGACCAGGCAAATGGAAACAGATGAACTTCTAGAAATGCTCCAGAGTCCTCCACAGGACTTCCCCTTTTCTTCACCCTTTCTTGCTCTTTCAAATTCCCATAGAGTTAAACATTTAACTGGAATAAGTACCTGAATGGATTTGCAAGAAAGTGGAGTGGAATCTAGGCCATATGTACACAGAGGTATGCGTTTCACAATTATTTCAACTTCTCTATGGATTTGAAATTTTTGTGACAAATGTTAGAAGCTAAATGACTAAGGCAGAGTCCAAAAGGGAGTGGATTTCACATGCAAATCTGGATTTCAGCCAGGCACAATAGAGGAGGAGGCCAGGAGAATTGTGAATCTGAGATTAGCCTAGCTATATAGTGAGAACCTATCCCAAACACAAACTTGCATATAGTACATATGCATGTACATAAAAGTAAATAAACTTTTAAAATCTCAGCTTTTAGTTTTAGGAGATTGGAGAATATCGAGCTCTGCATTATTGAAAGGGAGCAGTTGTCTAGGGCTGGGTGAATGTTTACTAGGCATGTTCTCTCCACAAGGTATTCATTCCTCATTTATATTACTTGAATGAACCAGCTTCTCAGTTGACAAAAGGAGGCAAATGCCCTGAGAAGGACAGCTAAAGTCTGCATGGGTGTCACATGCATACACATCGAATTGCTCAGGAGAAAGCAGTCTTGTGGCTTAGACTTTGTATTGTGTGGTAGAGAGCCCGACTGCCACCTCCTCCCTCTGGTCCCAACCTGAGATGCTGCACCATGCCCCCAGGCCAAGTGAGCAGAGCAGCTCATGAACAGCTCTGGGCACAGCTGTATCCAAAATCCTGGGGCTGGCTGAAGTCCGATTACAAAGACTGTAAAACACTGAATGCCTCAAGCAGTGCAATGAGACTGACCAGGTCTTCCATCAAATCACAGCCACTGTAATCAAGCTTTGTTGTTGGTGCCAGACAGAGTCTGAGTCAACTCAGGTGTCTTAGAAACTAAATTTGGTCTGTGCCTATCATGATGAGAAAATCCAATCTCTTTTGTTTTTCTTCCTGGCATCAAGAAGATTTGTGGATTAAAGGGGAGAGAGAGAGAGAGAATATAATATTTGCCACTGGGCTTAGCACTTCCAAAAAAAAAAATCGTTTTTCTCTCTGCTTATGCCTTTACCCAGTACAGATCTGCACTCTAAAAGATTCCTGGACTGGGGTGACCATGCCATAGAGATCTAGAAGCTGCATCTACTAGCTTTAGCCATCAGTGCCCCGTGGGTGCTGCTAGGAGCAGGACACGTTCTCCTGGTGATCATGAGGGTGAATTCAGGTCTCTTCGCCGCCTGACTCTTCCTGCTGTGTTTTCTGTCGGCCTGGAATACAATCCCCATGTACTTCCCTAGCCAGCAAGACCTCACATGGTCTGGCCCTAGCTTATCTTCCAACCTCATTTCCCTTTCCTCCCCGTGCTCCAGCCATGGGGGTTTCTTTCCACTTCTCCCTCAGAGTTTGTCTGGTCTTGGGGCTGCCGCACTTGCTTCACCAGTCCCTCTGTCTGGGCTGCTCTTATCCAGCTCTAGGCCTTCACATTCAGGCTTTGGGGCTCAAGCCAGTTCCTTAGGGGCACTTTCTGACCACCACTCTTCCACTTACATTCTGTTACACTGCAGTGTTATGTTTTATTACAGTTGTTATCTAAAATTATTCTGTTACTTGGTCAATGTCTCTTTTTCTTCAGTGTAAGCTCAACAAAAGCAAAGGTTATGTCCCTTGTTCAAGACAGAAATCCCCAATCCAGGAATAAGTATTTTCCCTCAAATGCCACATCCTGAAAGGAAGGAAGACCTAACAATGAGGCTGCTGGAATTCAGGCAAATACATGAATTTCACAACATACATGTGAAATACTCCCCTAATCTGGGGCTTCCTCAAAGAATAGTTTGTCTATTTAATGAATATGGATATTAATATTAAAATAAAGCTGGGAGTAAGGAAGGTTGAGAGTTGACTCAGCTCATATTCTTAAATATTGGTTTTTCCAGAATGGCTGTGACTGATGACACAAAAGGCAAGGTTGCCACCTAGTGTTTAGAATGTGGATGCATGTACGACACTAACAACGCCTTTTTAAAAAAAAAAATTGTGATCTACAAAAAGCCAAGCTTCCACAGCCTCTTGTAGCACAGAGCAGAATTTTCCAAGGCAACATAATTCCCCCAAAGTATCGCTTAAGAGGCTCCGTGTGAATTCTCTTTTCGTGATCTTCTGCCAAGAGTTGAGATACTGTCTTTGTTAGCTACTAAAAAAATCCTAACCAACCTAGAGACGTCTAGCTCAGTTTCACAAGGCAGCACATTCTCCAGACTTTGTGGTTTTAAATTTCACCTGTTCCCAGGTCCCACTGAGATGCCTTGATTAGAAAATAGGTGAAATCAGTGTTAGCAAAAACTCCAACCATCTCAATTGCTTTTTTCTCTGCAGGGCTGCATAAGAATCTCTCCCTAAAGCTTAGGTACTTATGAAAGCATTCAGGTTCAGAAGGGCTTGCAACCAAGCTCAGCTACATTTGTCACAACCTTGGGCTGAATATTTTCCACTCCTGAGCCATGTTGAAGATTGGCAAGACAAATGTAAGCTTGAAACTGCCAGGAAGAGGGTGGCCCCGAAGGAAACGACTTCCTAAGAAGTGGGGGGCGGCTGCGATGACTTAGGGTTGGAGGAAATACCTTTAGCATGAGTCAGCCATGCCATAAGCAGATTCTAGATTGTCAAAGTTCTATCTGCCTTGTTCTCCATATAAAAGTTGTTTATACTTGGTTGATTCTCCTACAGAGAACATTGCATACTGCAAGAAATGCACAGTCTCCTCGTTCCCATGTCCAGTTCCATGCAATGTTGCTATTAGTTTACTTATAAAATAAATACACTTGGACCTAGTAGTTGTTGCTGTACTCTATCCAAGCCAGTAGCCCACTTGATCCCAGCTTTTCTGTTTGGGTCTTGTCTATTTCTCATTCTCAGATTACCCCAGCAGAGCAAGACCGTGGTAATAAGGGAAGCCAAGATAACACTCAGGAAACAGGGTTATGTGAAATGATAGAAAATGGGCGATGAGGTTAGCTGGTGGGTGGGAATAAGCATGGCAACCAGACATTCATTTTTTTATTTCACTTTCCTTAAGTCTCAAAGTAGATGGAACATGGTACTTCGCAAAAAAAAAAAAAAAAAAAAAAAAAAAAGCCAAGCAACTGCTGACATCTGCAGTAGCCCTTGTTAGTTTTTTCATGGGCATATGAAGAAATGTTTTCCCACCTTTAAAAATACATTATTATACCTTTTGTGTTTTGTGTTGATCATCGTGTGTGTGTGTGTGTGTGTGTGTGTGTGTGTGTGTGTGTGTGTTTAATGCAGAATCTTACTCTGTAGCTTGGGCTGGCCTGCTAGCCACAATTTTACTCACCTTCCACAATTAACTTTTAAAGATGTAACAGGAGTGGCGCCCTGTGATGTTGACTTCTGTTCCTTGCTTATGCCACTATGACATAATAATCTCTCATTCTATCCATGCTTCTTTCTTTTTTATTTTTAAAAGTATTTTTTGTTTTTGTGTATGTGAGTGTGTGTGCATTCACATGCATTCATGTGGCACAGCACATATGTAGAGGTCAGAGGACTACTTTCAGTTCTCTTTCCACTATGCAGGTTCTAGGGATTAAATTCAGGTTATCAGTCTTCAAGGCAAGTACTTTTATCTTGCAAGTGACTAGATTTCATTACTTTTATGGCTGAATAGTATTCCATTCCATATATGTACATTTATATTTATTTTACTTTATTGTTTACACAGAGAGAGAGAGAGAGAGAAACAGACACAGACAGACAATGTCATGACACACATGTGGAGGTCAGAGGACAATTTTTGACAGTCATTTCTCTCCTTCCACCATGGGGGCTGGCTTTAAGGATCAACTCAGGTCTCCAGGATTGCACACAGGCATCTTTACGCATTGAGTCATCCTGCCAGCCTTGGTTGTTAAATATCTGGGTTGTTTCCATCTGTCGTTTTTTTTATGAATCACACTGGACTGAACAATGCAGCTATCTCTTTAAATTCTGATTTCATTTGCATTGGACACCTGATAGGAGAATTGCTAAGTCACATGGTTTCTCTGTATGTGATTTTCTGGAAAGCCTCCATGGTGCTCCATAGTGGTTGCTCTAATGTATGTCCCACTGTGTGAAAATGTTCTTTTTGCTCTTGGCAGCATTTATTATCTTTAGCCTTTGGGGGAGGAATAAAAAAGCTCTTCTTATTAAAGTAATAACTCCGAGTTTTTAATATATGTTTTCCCAATGATTCGCAATTTTGAACATTTTTTTCTTATACCTATTAGTTCTTCATAGGTTTAAATTTACTTTTCGTTTTTAAGTCAGGGTCTAGATGGACTGACCAGCAATCTTGATCTCCAAGTATGTACCAGTCTCTGCCTCTCCAAAAATTGGGATTACCTGCATGTGCTGCCATATCTGGCTTGTACACAGGTGCTGAGGTTCTGAACTCAGGTCCTCATGCTTTGCTGCAGCCTCTTAGAGACTAAGCCATCTCGCTGGTCCTGGAGTGAATGCCAACTCTTTGTCAGGGGTATAGTTTGCAAATACTCTCTCATCTTCTGTGTGTCTCTTCACTGTCCAAATGGTTGTTTGCTTTGCTGTGTAGAAATAACCCCAATCTATTTTTGGCTTCATTTACTGTGCTTTGGGGATCCTTTCCAGAAGCATTTTGCCCACTCCAATATGTCAGAAGATTTCCCCCGTTTCCAACCAGTAGTTTCATAGTTTTAAGTCTTACATTCAAATCTTTAATCTATCGTGACTTGATTTTTGTAATCAGTGAGAAATAGGGGTTTAATCTCATTCATTTGCATATGAATGTTCAGTTTTCCTATCATCATTTATTGAAAAGATGGTCTTTGGAGGACTTTATAGTTCTCTATAAACTTTAAGATTTTTTTTTCTAGTTCTGTGAAGAATGCTATTGGTATTTTACTAGGAAATACACCTTTCCCTATTATTTTGCCTGTTGTCTCTGTCAGACTGACTAGTTGCAAAAGTGTCTATTTGATTTTCAAAGCTTAGCATATTTAATTTGCCTGTTTAAAAGAAAAATTTTAAGCCTGTCATGGTGTTGCATCCGAGAATTCCAACACTCAGAAGACTGAGTGAAGTAGGATCACCATGAATTTAGGCCTGGACTAAAGAGTGAGATCTCATTTCAAACAGACAGAAATGAAACACAAAGCAAACACATTTATTCTTGCTACACACACACATACATACACACATGTATGCATACTGCTACACACACACATACATACACACATGTATGCATACTGCTATACACATACATACACACATGTATGCATACATGCACTATGTGTATGCGCGCACGCGTGTGCACGCACACGCACACACACTACTCCATTCCAAGTTCTTTGTTTTCAGTCACACTCTTAGCTGATCTGTGTACTTATCAAGTGAGGTAACCCAAATATTGATTTCTGAATGAACTTAGAATGCATTCAGAAGTGTCTAATTCTTTAGTGATTCTGTTTTTCTCTATTACTGTAGTTTTCTATCAACTTTACAGGTCATGGAAGTACTAAGACACATCCCAGATCCCCTTACTAGGTGATATGGTCCTCATTGGTAATCAGCCTCATTCATCTCAGCCAGTACAGACATCTCTTTCTTTGTTTAGGGATTCAGGTGTGACTCACAGCAACCTGTTTCTCATTCAATGGAACTACTGTTAGGTCCTGAAAGGAAGCATTCTTCCCTTTAGAGGAAGAACTTAAAGTCAATATAGGCGGCTACTACAGAACAGAAGCAGAAACTCTGCAAGAAACTTATCCAGTGCACAAGGGGATAACGCTCACGTCCACCCATGTATTCCAATTGCTTGTCCTACACAAATGCTGTATGCTGTAAGACAGAACATTGATTTGTGAGATAACTCCCTCATTTTGAAATGGCCACCTCAACCTTTCTATTTTTAGGCAACCTACTTCTGGGTGATGAGATCACGGTCAGACAGACAGGTGTCTTGCATGCAGTGTCTTCTATACTACCCAGGTCCAAAAGGAGGCAGAGCCAGAAATAGGCTTGACATCTAAATCAGAGGCAGTGTGATGTCTGAGGAGACAACTGGAGGTCAGCTCAGCCAGCATCCATAGAGTGCACTTTCTGGGATGTCCTCGTATGTCTTGCCATTCTTTTCTTCTGGAAACTGTTCTCATAGATACTGTCTTTGGGGCATTTCACTGCTGCTGTCAAAGACTGTCAGAAGAGTTCTTCTGCTAGAATCTGGGAGGCTTTCAGACTATAGAGCTGTCTATCTGCTTTCTGCACCTTGAGACTAGCTGCATCCTTCTTGCCATATATAATTCTCCATGGTCGCAGGGCCACAGTTCTGTTGGTCTGGAAGACCAGTCACTTGTTCCTCTTGGGCACAGCTACACCATATCAGGCTGAGGCCACCAAGTATACCGGGTCCCTGGGCCATGTTTCGATTCAACCACACCAGCTTTATGGCCACTGCCCATCCCTTTCTTCAGTTTTTAATGTTGAACAGTTGAATCAAATCTAATTTTGTTTTGGTTATTTGTAAAAGTCAGCCTAGTACATGATTACTGAGGGCAGTGCCAGGATTCACTAGCCCTGCATTGTATTTTGGTCATTGTAAAAAAGGTAAAGGCAAGATCCTGGTAAGATTTCTTCACATCCATCTGTTGCTAAATATCTGGACTGTTTCCACTTCCTGGATACTGTGAATAGTGCAACAATAAGCGTGAATGTGCGAAGATCTTTGTGGTAAGATTTAGAGCCCTTCAGGTGTACATACACTCAAGAGTGGTACAACTGGTCATAGGGTAGGTTAATCTTTACATTTTAGAGAATTGTCCATATTAACTTCCATAGTGGCTGTTCACGCGTATAGTTGTAGAAGAAGTGAGAGAGGAATCCTCTTTTTGCCACATCCTTATCAGCATTTGTTATTTGTTTTCTTAAAGATAGCCATTCTGACTGGAGAGAGATGGAATCTTTGAGCAGTTTCAGTTTGCATTTCCTGGATAGCTAAGGATGTTGAACACTTTTGTAACTATTCATTGTCCATTTGAAATTCTTCCTTTGAGAACCATCTGTTCAGTTCTTTAGAACAGTTATTGATCAGATGGATTTTTTGGCGTTTGATTTTTGCCATTCTCTCATCCTCTAGTGTAGTCAGTTGTTGTGCACCTTTATATTGGTGCGTTGAGGCCATTAACACTTAAAGTTACAGGGTCCAGTGAGATAGCTCAGCAGATAAGATGCCTGCTTGCAAACCTGGCTACTTATATTCAATCCCCGAAAGCCCACATGGTGGAAGAAGAGAATACATAAAGTCATTGTTGAGAAATGTTACTCATTCCTGTAAATTTGTCAGGTGTTTTTCTGTTTGGTTAGAATATTATTTGTTTTTCCCTCCCATTACATTAAATGTTTGAGGGCTTCCTGTATGGGACAGCGTAAATATTCCTTTCCATCACCTTCTCGTTCACTTACTTATTCCTCTCAGGAAATATATTCTTTTCTCATGAGAGTACAGTTCTTCTGTAGTGCTGGCTTGATGGAGACAAATTGCCTTACTTTGTGCCTTGAAATGTCCTTATTTCTCTATCAATCGTAAAAGATGGCCAGTCTTTGTTGGCAATTATTTCCTTCTAGGTTTTGAGAAATAGGTCTTGGCTAGCTTTTAGCACTGCTAACAGATCCAACACTATTCTAGTGTTCCAGTCTTTGTGTACATCTCGGAGTTTTTCTTTAACAGTTTTTTTTTTTTTTTTATTCAATTGTGCATGTGCCCGTGTGTGTATAGAACCACGGGCAAATTCAGGAACCACCACGGACGCCTCCACCTCCTCCTTATTTACTCTGCCCTGGGATTCACAGGCTCCGCCCTACCAGGACCAGAAACGCAGGCCGATCCCTCTTCGTCTATACATGGGGTCTAGGATCCAAACTCAGGACCTTCTGCCTGCAAGGCAAAGGCTTAACCCCTGAGCCCCCTCTCCAGCCCCCTTTAACAGGTTTTAATATTGCTTCTTAGCATTGCATTTCTGACATTTTGACTACAATTTCACGGAGACGTTCTTCAACGTCTATTTGGGGTTCTAAATATCCCTTAAATTTGGATATTGTGAGAGTTAATCTTGGTTGTCAATTTACTAACAGATTAACCACCAGAAAGAGATTACCTGGATCAATATGTTTGCAACACAAAATCTGGATAGAACCTCATAGTAACAGACCAGATAAAAGGAACCATAAAACAGAGAGCTCTGGGAGAGGTTCTTGCTTTGTCCTGCTGCCACCACAACCTGGCTTCTTTGACCTTCCATGATAGACATGACCTGAGCTGCCTCTGGCTTCTGCCACCTGCCATGCCTTTTCTGTCCTAATGGTCTGCATCTCAACATTTGAACCATGAGCCAAATAAATCTCCTTTTCTTCCCCTAAGTTGCTGGAGTTTGAGTGTTGTCTCATAGCAACAGAGAAGAGTAACTGCCAATGTGTATTCCTTTAGATTTATGAAGTTTTCTGCTACGATTTCATTGAACAGATTCTCTGTACTTTTAAACATGTCTATTTTAGCTGATTCTTCTGTCTTGTGGACAGATTTGGTCTTGATTGTATCCTACAGTTTATATGTGGCATTTTCATTTTTTTTCCCTATAGATATCTGAATGTAGTATTTTTTTGACATCAACGTCCATCATTCATTTTCTCTTCTGGTTGGCCGAGTTTATTGGTGGCCCTTTCCACAATGTTTTTATTTGATTCATTGATTTTTTTTTTTATTTCCAACACTTCAATTTTTTTTCAAAGTCTCCATTTCTTTGATGAATTTTTCTTTTAATATTGTAACATTTCACATCTACTTTGCTGACTTTTCCTTCTGTTTATGACTTTGCTGCAGCTCCTGGGTTGAATTCATTTGTTTGTTTGCATTCTTTTTCAGGCCACTGATCACATTTACTCAAAAACTGGAAATCCTCATCTGATGTTTTGCCTGTTTTGATGTCTTTGAGTTCAGCAGCTGAGGAGTTTTGGAGTCAGCCTACTTCACCTTTTTGTGTTTAGCATGGTTCTGGTTTGCAATTTATGCATCGGTCGGTTTGGATACCTCTGTTTTTCAGAGATCTTGCTATTGGGCAGTCTGCTCCTGAAGCCTTGGTGGTCACTCAGTGTCCCCCAGTGAAAAGAAAACAAGCTACTTTGCTCCTTTCCCACAGCAGCAGCTGCAAGCTGACTCAGCACACAGTTGCTTCTCTATTTTGCTGTTTTTCTCTCTGCTCTTTCCAGGCTTCCTTTTCCTTCCTTTGTGGATTTCTAAAGTTCTTCCTCGCTTTCTTTTTTTGAAATCTAGTCTATTTTTTTTTTATTCTGACTCTCTTTCAATGGCCCATGGAAAGGCAGCTTCTCTTCTGCAGTTTTACTTGGAAGTTGATTTATTAGGTCTTTTTTAAATTTTGAAATTATGGTATGAAATGATACCAAGTAATATATGATTTCCTGCCATATGATTAATCAAAGGAGTCTCTGAGACAGTCAGTGGGTAAGGCACCCGCTCACAAACCTGGTGACCTGAGTTCAATCCCTGGAAGCTCGCATAGTAGAAGAGAACTTTACTTCAGAGAGTTATTCCTTAACCACCAACCATGAACCATCGCAAGCATGTGTGCCTCCCCCTCTTCTCTCTCTGTGTGTATTTCTCTCCCTATAAATAAATACTTAAATACTTTTTTTAGTTAATAAAAGGATAAGATCAGGATTGGATTTGCTTATAAGGAAACAGCTTCTTTCACATCTAAATTCAAGTGTCAATGCTCAAGACAAGGCAAGGCAATTACTAATTCATGTGGATTTAAGTCTGGTTTATCTGATTTGTGTGTATCTTGTTTTTATTTTTCCAGACAAATGGAAAAAATTTCTCCAGGATTTATGGATAGCAGAGAAATTCAATCTAGATACTTGCAATAGAAGCATATAGTTGGTCACTATCAGATCTGTATAGCCTACTCACAAGACTCCAAAGAGTGTTGCAATAGGTCTTATCTAATTCCTTGTCTTGTCATGACTGGGTCAGACTTGAAACAAAAGTAGGAGGGTGGAGACCTAGAAGGAAAAGAAGAGGGGGAACTGGATGAAGAATTGCTGATAGTTTTATGTGGATATTGGGATCTAACTTCAAACTTTTAAAAGTTCAGTCATGTGGTGATGACTCTGGATTGGGAAGCAGAAACTCACTGAGAAAAAAACATGTGCTGTGTTGAGTCGTTTGTTAATATTCATTTGTGCATCCTAGGCAAGAAGACAGCGTGAAGCGAGAGGAAGGAGGTGCCTCATGGGACTCTGTCATGAGTTTAGAGCTCTAAGAGCCTCCCTCGAGGCTCTGAGCATGTATATGACACGCTGTAATCAGGGCCTGTGCTTTGTGAACATGAACCAGTGTAAGTGGCCAAATATGAATCCAACATATCATGGCAAATCATTTCATGGTGTGTGTTTGCATCTCCAGTTACCTCTGGGTATCTACCTAAAACATTAAATCAGAAAAAAAAAATGAAAGCCAAAGTGAAAGACCCTGAGAAGGGACTTGAGAGATGGCTCAGTGGATAAAAATTATTGCCACACAAGCGAAGACCTTAGTTCAAATCCCCAGAAACCACATTAAAGCTAGATGCATAGTGTGAACATGTGTAATTGGGAGGTAGAGATGGAAGAATCTCCTGAAACTCACGAGTCAGATAGCCTGATATATACAGTGAAAAAAAGACAGATAAATAGATAAAGCTGAAGGACAGACCCCATGCATTCATACATGAATGCAGAAGATTACACACACACACACACACACACAGAGCACACAGGCATTCTCTCATCTTACTAGGTTGGGCCTCCTTAGTCACACACATGTGGACAATCAATACAAGCCATTGCTCCCAATAGTGAGGCTGGGACCCGAGGCAGTAAATCTTCTCCGCTGGGGCCGCCAGAATCTTGCAGCAATCATTTGCACAGAGCCCCCAAGTCATGCTGAGTCAGGAAAGAGGTGCAAATAATGCCTGACACCATTGCTTATTTTTAACAAAGTAGAATTTAATTAAATTCAATTCATGCCCTTAATTTATTCTTCTGAAGTCTTTAAATTACAGGTTAGAGGGAGGGCATTTTTAAACTATATTTTGAAACAGACTTATCAGGATGGCAGGGTAAGCAGGAAGAATTTGAAAGAAAGCAACATCTGGTCCATCTGCTGCTTTCAATTTGTAATTACTTAACAAGTACTCATCATAGAGTGCTTGCTATTGTATTGGGCATTATTCCAAGTGCTTACAAATACCAATTAATTCAGCAGTTATAATAATCTGGGCAGATTTATACAGTAGGCATAATGTCTAGGATCCTTCCCAAAAGTTGTCATTCTTTTTCAAAAGCGGAAGAAAAAAATGAATATAATAATCAAAGTGAATGTGCCATGATGATTCCAGCTAGACTGCTCACTAATATAATGCAGCTGTAATGTAGAATTTGTAATATTTTGTGGGGGAAAAGGACTCACAAAGGCAAGTGTATCTAGGGCCCATGAGAGTCCTGGCATAGTATGGATAACAGGTCTACTGTGATCTTAATTTTGGGGATGAGAAAACTGAAGTATGGTAAGCCACTTGCTCAGTCTACACATCTGAGGATTGCCAGAACTCAGAGACTCAGGTCACAGCAGTCTGTTTTCAGTGCTCACAGACTCCATGTTGTGCTGGAAGGGCATGTTCATCGATGAAGTGTTTTGTGTGAGTTTTCTAGAAGACACTTGTGGTGCTTAGTTTTACATGTTGATGTGACTATGGAGAATTGAGCTTTTAGGCACACCTGTGGAGAATTAGTTAAGGCAAGCCTCTAAGCAAACCTGTAGATTAATTAATATGGGACGATCCAATCCATAACGGGTTGTACCATTCCCTGGGAGGGTGGACAAGATAGAGAACTGATTGACTTTGTCAGATCAGCAGGCTAGAAAGTACGTCTCTCTCTCAGCTCTTCTTGTAGATATGGTTCCCTTGGTCCTTGCCAGTAATTCTCCTATCATAAAGATTAACTGTAATTTTGAGCCCTGAGCATGAATAATCCCTTTGCTCTCTAAATCATTTGGATCATGTGTTTTTATCAGCAACTGAAGAGTAACTAAGATGAATTTTGGTACCAGAAGAGTAGTTGCTGCTATGGAATTAAGACACCATTGCAAAGCCACAGCAAAACTACTTAGACTTTAATAAGCTTGGGAGAGTGCTGGGACGATTCTCCCAGGCACACACTGTGGCGGCTCCAGGCCCTTGAGGCGGAGAAAGGCGAATATGCTGCAGGCCCTTTACCCCCACCCAAATCCAGGGCCTCCAGACACAGCAGGGAGTCTGTCAAGGCGACACTCCGTCACTCACTCATACACACAGCTCCTGGCTGTAACATACACACAGCTCCCGGCTGTAACGACCTGACCGCCCGCACCTCCGCCTCAGCCCTCCAGAGACTCGGCAATGGACGGGGAGTTTGTCAAAGCAAAATCTCAGTTTATTGGGGGTAACAAATCAGCTTATATACACAAAGAATCCAAGCGCGCGAAACACCAGCCAATTACCTTGATGGTCAGTATAGCACATACTCTGCATAGGTCAGACTAAACATAAATCTATGTTGGCTCCTATAAGCCAATTAGGACTCTGTAATGTGATCAGGGTCACGCCTAGGACACCAGCTCCCAGCGCCATCTTTGGCCCCATGTGCTAAGCCATGCCCTGCTCACTCCCTCCCAGACCGTTATCTCTGGGTGGGCCCAACAGGAGAGTCTTCTGTGTGAATAGATTTCTCTTTACTTCCCAGCCTTCTTATTTAGATGATTCTGAGCTTTGTTGTGATGATACTGTCTTTGTCCATTGCTGTACTTCATGGAGTGCTTCTTAATTCCCTTCAAGATCTCTACATGTAACCTACTGAATTCGCACAGCCCTATATAGATAAGGAAACCAGAATGATTAAGCTTTTTGCTAAGTGCTTCTAGCTAGTGAGTGGCATGTACGCCAGGCATCCTGACCTGGAAGCTGACTCTCTCTTCAGGGTGTGGCTCCGCTTCACGTGGTTCTGCACAGAGAGGCCCTGAGGAGCTGATGCCCACATTGCTGTTCTCAGCATGACATGCTAGCAGGAGTCATGTCAACTTTTCATAACATCTGTCTTTCTTCCCTGTTTGGCCATGAGCTAACAATTTTAACTGTGATCTGTTTCCAGTATTCAAATTTATTCCCTTGAGAAACTATTGAATGTCTGGTAACTGCCAGGCTGTGTGCTTCTCTGCTGCTTCCAAAGGACCTTAGCTGAAGAACGAAAGCCCATGCATATCTTAGGGTTGAATGTGTCTGGTTTGTGGATACACACTGGGTGGAAGGGCCTCCCTGCAATTAACCTTATTGTCCTTATGACTTAACTTTCTGAGGGTGATTCTGGATGCTTTGAGGGTCATTTTCATCTTAATTTACAGCTGAGGTTTGTTTAAATTTATTTACTCTGTGTGTGTGTGTGTGTCTGTCTGTCTGTATGTCTGAGTGCAGGTGTATACATGCCATGATGCACGTTTGGAGGCAAGATAACAACTTGCAGTAACGTGTTTTCTCCTTCTATCTTGTGGGTTCTGAGGATTGAATGCAGGTTGCCAGACTTGTATGGCAAGTGCCTCTCTCTGGCCCCCAAATACTATCATCATAGTAATCACAAGGACTTACAAATAATATATCAGACTAGGAAGCTAAGTTGGAATTAAGTCATTAAAGGTTTCAAAGAATTCAGCCACACTTGCTCTGTCACAACACATTCTGAGTCTCACAGCTGAGCAGCTGATGGGTGACTGTGAATAATCCACACGGAGTCTGGATGACAGGACCCTATAGTTGTGTGTGTGTGCATGTGTGCATTTGTGTGTGCAAGCATATGTACAAGAAGACCTTGAGTGTGCGTGCCTGTGGAAGCCCAAGGGTGGTTTCAAGAATCATCATCTTGGATTGTTCTACCTCCTTATTTCTTTGCTCGGGGGGTTTCTTAGGCTCTGCCTTCCAGGGCCAGAACTGTAAGCGGCTGGCATTTCTGCATGATATTTTTATTTGGATCTGGGATTGTGAGGCAATCTATCTCCCCAGCCTACAAGAGTAGTTTTGATGAAATAAAAGCAATAACTGATTTTGCTTTGATCATGAACATGGGGACTATAGCTGCCAATTGCTCCTAGCATTGTTCAGAACTAAGCCCTTGTGACTTTCTACTTACTTGTTCTACCACTTGCTAAGGCTAGTGTCTGACTCTGTGATTATAATTTCTTCGGGTTTGCTTTGCATGCTTTTTATTTCTTATTAGAGGCATAGACATTTAAGATTATTATGTACTTTTGGGACAATGACCTTGTTATCTTATCATTCTGAAATATTTGTCTCTGGTCATATTCCTTGTTCTAATCTTTCTTTCTTTCTTTCTTTCTTTCTTTTCTTTCTTTCTTTCTTTCTTTCTTTTTTCTTTCTCTCTTTCTTTCTTTCTCTCTTTCTCTCTTTTTCTTTCTTTATATCTCTTTTTCTCTTTCTCTCTTTTTCTCTTTTTCCCTCCCTCCCTCCCTCCTTCCTTCCTTCCTTCCTTCCTTCCTTCCTTCCTTCCTTCCTTCCTTCCTTCCTTCCTTCCTTCCTTCCTTCCTTCCTTCCTTCTTCTTTTGTAAATCTTGTTTTTTAATTTGTGAGACAGAAAGGAAGAAAAGGGGGGAAGGGAGAGAGAGAGAGAGAAAGAGAGAGAGAGAGAGCACTGTGTGGAGGTCAAAGAGCAACTTTTTGTAAGTCCCTTTTCTCCTTCCACCATGTGGGCTTTGGGGATTAGACTCAGGTCACCAGATTTGTACACAGGTGTCTTTCTCCTCTGAACCATCTTGCCATTCATATTTCTAAAGCCAATTTTACTTGGGTATTATATTATTTTCAGGTACATTTTCTAAATGATTCATGAACAAAAAGGCCTTTGATCAGGAGAGAATGTATTAAAAAAAAAAACCCTAAAACAAAATCCCAGACAGACACTCAAGCCCTTATATGAGTTACTATAAACATAGATTAAGTTTAGGTTTGTGATAAGAAGGCATTAAGGATTATATAGCACCTATTAGCCAGTAAAATACAAAATATTCTGCAGACTCTCCTTTCATGGGAGGAAAAAATTTTTTAAGAATTGTTTATTTACTGAACTGGGGCATATTAGATACACAACAAATTTTAAATTTTCATCTTTTAATTCAATTCAGAAGTGTTTTCACACACACATACACACAACAAAATTGGCAACAGTTGTGCTAAGATGAGACGGTTGCCTTACAATGAACTGCCGCAAGCATAGTCTACCAAGGCTGAAAAATTATGTCCTGAACATGAAAACTTATAACAAATTTAAATTAATTCTATAAAATTATATATATGTTAATTGTAGTTCTCCTTTTCTCAAGCCAATCAGATGTCAAGTTTTCACTCTGACTTTCCATCCACGTTCCCCCCGACATCTATTAATCACAAAGAAACATGAATGTACAGTTCGGAAAATAAAAATGTTGAAACTAAGGACATTATTAGGCCCAAGGTGTTTGGTAAACAAGAGAAACTTGAGTTTAGAGTCATAGGGAAAATGCCTTGCAAACAACTCTCTGGACTTCAAAAAATCTCTTCGGGTAGTAGATCTGTTCCTATGTCATGATGACTAGAACAAGAGCTTCAAAGAAAGACCGAAGGACCACTCTGCTGTTCGTGTCCTCATTGATGGCTCTGGTATCCTCCCACAGACTTCCATGTATTCTTGCTCTTGCTTCACGGCGGTCATGGCCACTGTCAACTGGTTAAATCATCTCTTCTAGCTTGTTCTGATGAGCTTCTGTGTCCATGTCCTGTCACTTCGGAGCCTCTCCGATGTCGACAGTTAACGTCACGATCTCCGGAATCATGATGGGCATCTTGTTGCTGACACAGAATTTGCAGGTGCGGTCCATGCCAGCAGCAAACGCGTATTTCCCGCGGGACTCTCCATCTCCTTTGCAAATTCCTTTGTTATCGGGGCCTGTGATCTCCACATTGATGTCCAGGAAGTTGACCTCTGCAACCTTGAAGATCAGGCCCATCTCGGTGCCCGAGGTGACCCGCTCCAAGGAGCACTCCTCGGTGTGCCTCGATGCTGACGAAATAGCCCGAGGCCGTGGCCGGCAGTGCGACCAGCAGCTCGCCGCGTTACCATGGTGTGGCAGGGGCCGAAGCCAGGACAGCCGCCTAGGAGGAAATTTTAAAAAACATCACTACACAGGCCTTCAGGAACCTCAGGTGCTGGGCAGGGCCAGGAAATTAGCATTTAGTTTCTTGCCATTTCTAGCACAAGCGCCAGTACTGAGCGCCTTTTGCATAGGAGGGTCCTTGGACTTCCTCCTTGAGTGCCGTTCGGTCCAATCTAGTCCTCAACTGCTACATGACCACTGTCATACCAGACAAAATGAATTTCCCTCTTGGATGTGCTAAATTAAGCAAGTCAAAATGGAGAGGAATTGTAGGCTTGAGTTCCTAGATAATACCCATGTGGTCGATGTGTCAACTGGCAACTCTGGGTACATTTGTAAAGAGTTAGTAGTTAAATTGTAAGCAGGAGATTGTCTAATTTATGGGGAGGGAGGGTGAAGAGACCATCATGGTGGGTAGGATCACTCCCTGGGTACATGGATAAAAAAAATTAGAGAGAGAGAGAGAGAGAGGATGTGCATGCCTGCCATGGTGCATGGGTGGAGGTCAGAAGACAACTTTCAGAAGTCAGTTCTCTCCTTCTACCATGTGGGCTTCCAGGGATGAAACTCAGGATTCCAGGTTTGTGAGCAGGTACCTTATCTACTGAGCTATCTCTCCAATTCCCAACTAAAAATCTTAAGGATTGGTCATTTCTCTGTGCTCTCCCCTATAAAAGTGGTCCTATTGGCCAGAATGCATTTGTCCCTGATTACTGATCTTTTGGCCTGAAGCCATTCTGTCACACCGTCATGCTAGGTAAGGCACACATACACTGCCATTCTATTTCTGTACTAAGAAGGTTCCTCACCTCTGCCTTAACCTGGTGTGAGCATTTCTTACCTCATTCCCAATTCCTAGTTTCTTCTCCAGTTTGGATCTTCACACCCTTTCCTGAACTTGCTGCTCTGTTTCCCAGGGACAGCATCATAAACAGTGGATGGAACAACATTAATTTGCTCACAGTTCTGGAGGCCAGAAGTCAGGAGGACAAATCCCTTTGAAGGCTCTTGGGAAGAGTCCTTTATGGCAAGTTTCTGCTGGTTGCTGATAGCCTTCAAAACATAGTAATGTGCAGATATATCTGCTCCTGGCTTCACCTGGCTTCTCTTCTGGGTCTTTAATTGTCCAAATTTCCCTCTTATGAAAAGAACACTAGTCATTGGATTTAGGGTACATTGTAATGCAATATGACATTTCTTAAGTTTATGATGTCTACCAAAGCTGTCTTCCAAATATAGTTACAATCAGGCTATGAGTAGACATGAACTTTTGAAAATATTATTTAATTTAGGACTTTTAAAAAAAAATCATGTGGCCTTTTGTGATTGGTGGCTTTATCTCTGACTCACACTCTGGCTTTCTGTGCTTAACAGTCTTGGGCAAGATTACCAATCAAATTTAGTTTCCAAGCAACCAAAAGTCAACATCCAATGGCTGGTCATTTATGTAGCCCATGATTTTTAGGACCCAGTTATTCAGTCAAATGCTAGTATATATTTTGCTATGAAAATTTTTGTAGATATAGTTAACGCCTGCAATCAAGAGACTTTAAATAAAGGGAATTGTTTTCAATATCTTGATAGGACTGATCTAATCAGTTGAAAGTCAAATTGAAGTATTCCTATAAAAGAAAATTTTCCTCTACTTTGCAGCCCCTTCTCTCTCTCTCTCTCTCTCTCTCTCTCTCTCTCTCTCTCTCTCTCTCGTAACTCTCTCTCTGTGTCATGGTTTAAATGTGAATTGTCTCCCACAGGCTCATTTGTTTGCAACCTCAGCTGATGTTAATGCTTGGGAAGGTCATGCACCTTTAGGAGATGGAGCCTTGTTGGAGGAAGGCATGTTATGGGGTGAGGGGGGAGGCTTGAGGTTTGATAGCACAACCCTGCATCTGCTAGGAGTCTGCTCCTGCAGCTTGCTGCTTGCGCTCTCTGCCTCTATAATGGTGGCAGCAGTGACTTGAGCTGCCTCCAGCTTCTGCCACCTGCCATGTCTTATCTACCATAGAGGACCTATGCTCTCTTGGAACTGTAAGCCATATAATCTCCCCTTTCTCCCTTAAATTGTGTCTGAATGTTGTCTCACAACAACAGAGAAGAGTAACTGTGATAGACTCTTATTGGCTCTGTTTCTTTAGTGGAACTTAAGCCAATATACTTTGCAGCAAGCTTGTGATAAATGCATGAGTTAAATGCACAAAGGGAAGAACTACTGAGGAGTAGCTAGGCACCGATATCATCTTCCTTACAAGGTTGCTCTTCCTTTAACATGCAGCTTGCTAATTTATTCATCTTCTAAGAAACTGATTTTAACCTCATATTTGTAGAAGGTCATAATTTGAGTTCTTATCTTTTTCTGCAGTATGATCTTCTGGTTAAAAATGCAATCTGTGATAGAAAAAAGACCCTAATTTAATCCAGGCTTCATTACATATTAAGATACAATCTGGATCTATTAGGCTTTTTTTCTAAGCTTTGATATCCTTACCTATAAAATGCCAGGACTTATTCAAAGGACTACATAAGGTACATAAATCACTTTGTTTCAAGGTCTTAACTGAATGCTTGACAGAGATTCAGACTTAAGCACAAGATTCTCACATTATAGTCTCCGTTCTAGTTATGTGGTCGCACAGGTCTGGAGATTCAGCCCAACATCCATGTCTTCTCAGAAGTTAGATCTTTTCTTTCTGTCCTTTCTTCTCTTCCATAGTCCCCTCATTTACAAATTCAACACATGTTTAAGGGCAGGACTCAGAACTACTTCTACCTCACCAATGTTCACTGACCCACACTTGTATCCTCATAGATAACATTAATTTTAAATTGCAGATGGACTTTCAGGGAGACAGAGTTCATCTGCTTTCCTATTCTTACCCATTAAAAACAACTAAAACTCTACTTGTAACATATAAAGCAAATATAGGAAGATTCTTAAAATTAGAGAGAAAAGGTAGAGGATCTGGGAACTTCGGAACATAATTAAGAACACAATGGTAGGTTCACTAGATTTTCTTTTATTGTACATACTCCAGATTTGAAAATGAAAAAGCAGGTCAACTTTGGAAATGCAAAACAGAGAACAAAATTTGCCCCCAAACAAATGTCATATTCAAGGGGATCTTTTTTAAAAATATTTTATTTATTTATTTAGTGTGTGAGTGTGTGTGTATGTGTGTGTGCGTGTGTGTGTTTGCCTGCCATACCTGACATCTGCTACAGTTACTCCGCATATTGCTGATAGTTTCATGACCAAATGACTTATGGGGACAAGGGATTATACTTTGGTTTATGATTGTCGGGTTACATTTCTTAGTCCAGTTTGGCAGGAAAGTTGATACCAGCTGAGGGCCAAGGAGCTGCCCATATTATATCTGCAGAGAGAGATAATCTGAGATAATTCTGAGAGAGGGGTAATCCTCATTGCCAGATCAGAATGTCTGTCTAAGTATATTGAAGAATGCCAACTTCCTTAACCAGCATCCTCCATGTTATTCACCTGCCCAGGGACTAGTCCCACCCACCATGGGCTGGGCCTTCCCCATCAATTAGACAGACTCCTTCAGGCTTGCCCAGGGCTTAAATCAGAGCGTAATACTTTAAACTGTTCTCATGGTTCGAGGCTTTAACTGTCAAGTTAACACCTGTATCTAACTATGACAACAACCTTACTTATGTGTTTGTCTAGTGAAACGTGCACAATCATGAACATAGTATGAAGATACAATATAAGAAATATCTATTCTCTCTTATTGATTAACAGATATATAATTCCTGTCAACATTTGAGCAAGATTTCTTTTGTAGACTTAGACAAATTTACTTTTGTGATGTAAAGGAATTAGAATAACTGAAACAGTTTTGAAAAAGAAAATAATAGGAATAGGTCTGCTTAACGTCAAGCCTTATTATATGACTGCAGAAATCAAGACTGCAATATTAGAGACAGAAATGTACAGACTAATGGAACAGGTGTAGAACCTAGAATGAGGGCTACAAAACATGCCTATCATTGTGGTTTTGACAGATGGTAATCTGTGTTAATGAAGAAAAATTCCACAAATGGTGTTGGAACAACTGGACGTACATAGAGAAAGAAGGAAGGAGCGAGAGAGAGACAGAGAGGCAGAGAGAGAGACAGAGAGACGGAGAGAAAGAGAGAAACAGAGACAGAGAAGAGGAGAGGAAGGAAAGGAAGAAGGCAGGGAGAAAGAAAGAAGGAATTTTTGATGTAAATTTTATACCACATGCAGAAAAGTTACTCTGAATGGATCAAGACTTAAGTATAAAATGAAAAACTCAAGCAGGAGAAAACCTTGACAAAGATTTCTCAGACTTAATACTAGAAACAAGATCAATGAAACAAGTCGTTAGATTAGACTTCAACAAAGTAAAACATTTTGCTACATGAAAGACTGAAGAAGATGACAGATATGACATAGATGAAGGGAAGATGCTCACAAACCACATAACACTAACATATGGGCTATGCAAAGAATTCTTTTTTTGTGTGCACACACATGCTTGTGTGTGTGTGTGTGTGTGTGTGTGTGTGTGTGTATCAGAAGACACTTGAGTTTGTGTACCTGTGGAAGCCCAAGGGTGAGTTCAGGAACCATCCAGAATTAGTTTACCTCCTTGTTGCTTTGTTCTGAGGTCTCCCAGGCTCTGCTTTGCAGGGCTGGAAGTGCAGGCCACTACTATTTCCATGTGTGGATCTGGGGAGCTGAATTCAGGTCCTTTTCTTTTTTTTATTTTTATTTTTATTTTTTTATTTTTTATTATTATTTATTCAATTGTGTGTGTGTTGTGTGTGTGTGTGTGTGTGTGTATGTGTGTAGAACCACGGACAAATTTGGGAACCACCATGGACTGCCTCCTCCTTGTTTACTCTGCCCCAGGATTCACAGGCTCTGCCCTACCAGGACCAGAAGCGCAGGCTGCCCCCGCTTCCGCCTGGCGTCTATACGTGGAATCTGGGATCCGAACTCAGGACCTTCCACCTACAAGGCAGAGGCTTAACCCCTGAGCCACCTCTCCAGCCCTAGGTCCTTTTCTTTTTGAGGCAAATGTTTTAATCCCTGAGACATTCCCCAAGTCCACAGAAAGAATTCTTAAGTTATGAAAGTAAAGACAAGACAGCCCAAAGAACGCATACACATGGCAAGTAAGCATGCAGAAAGATGTTTCAGCATCATTAGCCATTAGGGAATGCAAATTCAAACCATGAGGAACAGTTGCCAGGGGTTGAGGGAAGGGAGGGATGAATAGAAAGGACACAGGATTTTTATTTTAATGATTTACTTTTCTTTTTTGAGCATTTCTAGGTCCCAGACAAATGGAAAGTTGAGATGTTCTATATACACTCTGCTCCCATATATGCATAGTGTCTCCTATTTCCCTTATTGTCTGGTAAAAGATTTTTTAGGCAGTGATGGAGGGTGCCTGCCTTCTCCTTTGTCCTAACCCATGGATTGTCCAACACTGGCAGCAAGCTCTAATGAGACCACAGACTGGGAGATCATGGCAAGATAATGTCAGTTCAGCAGTTACAACATGCCCCATTCAGGCAGAGGATGTTGGTCACAGTAGAGGTTTCGCTCACATAAAGAAAAGTCTGTGCAATTTCTACTCAGTTTTGCTGTGAAAGCACAACTTCTCTACAAGTTTATTTAATAACTTAATGAGATATATGTACACATATATTGAAATGACTAGAATAAAAAAAACTAGTGGCAGATCAACTGCTGGTAAAGACATAGGATAGTCAGATCACTCATGGGCATATGCAATGGTACATATATTTTGGAAAGATTTGGCAATTTCTCATGAGAGTTAAATCTCATGAGAATCCAAACCCTCAGGAATTTATCATAGATGAATGAAAAATATGTCCACACAACAATACCTACATATGAACTTTTACAGAGAATTGTACCGAGTTACACAAGGCAATCCTGATACATCCAATGATTCCATAGAAACAGAGAGTAGATTGGGGGGGTCAGTGATAGAAGAAAGTGGGTCTGTTCATACAAGGACAGTTGAAGGAACTTCATGTTTATGGAAACAGTGGAAACACTGCATAAATTATAACTGTATTGATATCAAAATCATGTTTGTGAGTATGTATGTGTGTGAGTGTGGTGTTTGCATGTATGGTGTATGTGTATGTGTGTGGGTGTGTCAGCCTGAACATGCATGTGCAATTGCCAGAGGAGCACACTGGGCATCCTGCTCTATTACTCTCTACCTTATTCTTTTGAGATGGGGTATATCACTGAAGAACTAGATGAGTCAGCAAGCCTCAGTAACTCTCCCATTGTCCCCCATCCCCATCACCCCCACACTAAGCTCAGTCTAGGAAAACTATGTTTTGGTTTCTTTTTTGTTATTTATTGTTATTTTTTTCTCTTGATGCCAAGCTTTTGTAAATATTTGCATTAAATCTTAATATTTGTCTCAGTATTAATAAGAGTACGTATATCCCTACAATGTGTAATGTTCATAGTGTAAACCTAACAGATATTTACTTATATTGTGGCTCTCTGGAAGATTAAATTAAGATGTGGTCAAGTGGGTATTTATAGATCAGAGGTTAATTGGTCTTTGATTAAATGACTCTTATTATAGAGCATTAACAATGATGAATAAGACGTAATTTCTTTTCTTTGAAGGACTCACATACCAGAAGAAAGCAGGCACGTTAAAACAATTATGACATTGTAATGGATGCTCTATAGAGCTGTGTTCATCGTGTTAGGGAAACAGAGGAACTAACTCAACCTGTAAGCAGTGGCTAGATCTAGGAGTCATGTGATCCTGTAGTTTTCAAAAGATCTGAGCTTCTTTCTCTGCTCCAAGACTGTCTCTTTATTTAACTATGAGAAATCACAGAACACTCTTGTTTTGTATTTTAGCATTTGAGGTTTGAAATACTTGTGCTATCTCTGACCAATTTGTCTAAAACCCAACTCGTTCCAAGGAGCTGCTCAAAGGGTCAGTGGGTAGAGGTGAGAGTTCAGGCTTTGGAGCTAGACTTCTTGAATCTTAGACCTGTTGCTTATTGTTTAGGCAGTGTGAAGTTACTTAATCTTCCTGGACCTCACAATCCTCATCTGTAAAATGGAAGAAATAATAATATGTCAATATCTAATTTTTCCTTCCCTTCCCTCCTTTTTCTTTTTTCCTTCCTTCCTTCCTTCCTTCCTTCCTTCCTTCCTTTCTTTTTCTTTCTTTCTTTTTCTCTTTCTTTCTTTCTTTCTTTCTTTCTTTCTTTCTTTCTTTCTTTCTTTCTTTCTTTCTTCCTTCCTTCCTTTCTTTCTTTCTTCCTTCCTTCCTCTCTCTCTCTTCCTTCCTTCCTCTCTCTCTCTCTCTCCCTTCCTTCCTTCCTTCCTTCCTTCCTTCCTTCCTTCCTTCCTTCCTTCCTTCCTTCCTCTCTCTTTCTTTCTCTCTCTTTCTTTCTTTTCTTTCTCTCTTTCTTTCTCTGTCTTGTTATGTAATCAAACTTACCCTCAAATTTATGCTTTTCCTGCCTCAGCACCCCCTATGCTGGAGTTACAGGTGTGCACTGCACCCCACGCCCAGCTTATCTTTTATCGTTTTAAAACCACTCATGAATTTGAATGGGATGCCATCATTTCATTACATCATTGATATGACTTTTATCGCATGATAATGATACATTTGGCTATATAATAATTACAACCTTCAAGTAATTTGATTATCCATCTGCTGCAGAAGACAAATTCCACGCTTCTCAAATAGCTCATGCAACTTTTCATGATATCATGTAATATCCCTGAATGCACATATCTAAATGTATATTTGACTAGAGACAAACGAATTGTTTGTTGTAGCAGACAGGATACAGGCAGGAAATAGAATCCTAATACACGTGATCTCAAGAGGGCTTTTAAAGGCAACTGTTGATAGGAATATCATAGGAGGCAGTACAGCATCATAGGCAAGGAAAGAAGTGACAGGGAAAAATTGCCATTCCTGGACCCAAAGAGAGGAGCTATTGGACTTCAGAGAGAGTTGGTGGTCAGGCGCTGTTATGTCTTGTAGCCCAGGATAACTGTCAGATAACTGAGGTGAAAGACACTCTGACCTCACTGTTTTACCGATCACTTTTAGGTTTAAACTAACAGAAAGTTGGAGGGCAAGAGAATCATCGAAGTCATGCCCAGGACAACTTTTCAAAGGCCAGAACAGGGCTGGTGATATAAAGTACTTCTGAAGGGGTCAGTGGAAGAAAACCAATACAGAAGCCCGGGAAGGGGTGCGGGGAACAACAGCAAAGCAAAAGAAGCACAGCAGTGAAATGAAACAAACTCAAGGAAACTTGTCACTAGCAAACTTCCAAGACTGAACTGAAACCTACAGAGAGACGACCATCAAAGCTTACGTATCTAGGCAGAATATTCTGCTAACTGCACAGCTCAGATGTGGCCATGTGAGATGACTCACAAGGAATGCCTCCTCCATGATATATAACCAGAAGACAAAAGAAAATAAATGAGGAGGGTTTTCCTGGAGGCAAAGCCAGGGTCTGAGGAAAGAAACTCCACGGCCTTAGAGCAGAGCCTCATTCCGACTGTCCTGCAGAATGAAATGTGGGCTGTGCGGTTCCCATCTGTGCCTTTCCAATGGGAGGTGTTTCTTCCTCTGCCTTTGTATGGCGAGTGTATCTGGAGCAGATGTCTTTACTTTTAAACAAGGACACAGAACTGGAGACCTGGCCTTTGATCTGCATGTAGAAACTAGATGACATCTTAGGGTTATTTCTGCGGGAGAAGGGATGATTGTGTTTCATGTGAAATGAAACAAGGCAGCTGTGAATGTTGTGGAGTCAAAGGGATGAACTGAAGTGGACATTGTTGCTGGCCCCTTTCCTTTGCTTTTCTCTATTAAGGAGACTGAAAAGTTCAAACACACCTTCCCAGATGCCCCTGTGGCAACGCAGCTGTGGATACTGAGGTATACAAAGAATGCTCTAAGTTTAGCCTTCGAGCTATCTTTCTCCCAAGAACTGAAATATGATACCTGAAATTGGAGCAGTCATCTGGCCATGATGATAAATTCCACGTACTATGGATAAGAAAGCAAAAAGATAGATGAGCCCTTTCCTGAGTATTATACAGTCAGCACAATCACACTCTATACAGATGGAAATCATACAGCGGTCATTTGCTTGTCAACTTCTTATCAGAATAACTTTTTTAAAAACCGTACTTTTCTTTGGTAATGACTCCTTTTGCTCTTTTCATGACTTTTCACCTCTAAACACACTAAATGGGTATATTACAAGAAGTGACATTTACCAGTCCTAGGTAATAACACAGTAATGATAAATCTTGACCAAAGAGGTCTAGTCAGAAAGAGACATAGAGACCAAATGTGAATGGTGTGCTATGTTGAAAGAGTTAAATTCATCACAATATAGAAAGTATCAAGAAAAGTAATTGCATATGGCAGGCTTCAAGGATATGGAACCTGTGCTGACACGTGGGGCCCAGTGTTTAAAAAGCCCTGAGCTCAGTTTAATGTCTCCGTTGCTGCCATCTTGAAATTCTTAATAACTAAGAATTTGCTGGAATAGTGGAGCACACATGTGCATGAAGGAAATAATATGCAACAATGCCTGCTATGCCCGTAAGCACAGAATTCTGGAGGCACAAGACGAAAGCAAGAACAAGTTTAGCACAGTATATCCACAGCTAAGAAAATGATGGTATTGACAACCCTGGTAGCCATGTTTTCTAATTTAAATCAATGTTGTTTTGCATGCAGAAATAAGGCAATAGAATTCAAAGAAACATAAACAACTGATATACTGCTTCCTAGAATCTGAACCTGTACCTAACAAATTGTAATTTCTAAGACCCCAAATAAAATTCTCTTAAAATTTATCAAAAGAAAGAGATATGAATAACTAAGAAAGCTTACTCTATGGATTTTTTTGGTGTGTGTGTGTCTGAGTGTGTGTGTGTGTATGTATATATATATATATACATACACACACAGACACATACCAGGGGGCACTGTGTGTGCTTGTGGAGATCCCAGGATGATGTCAGGAATCATTCTGGATTGTTCTTCTTCCTCTTGCTTTGCTCTGGGGTTTCTGCCTGGCATTTTTTACATGGGATCCGAGGATTCAAACTCAGGTCCTTCTGCTTTTGAGGCAGAGGCTTCGATCCCTGAGCCATCTCTCCAGCCTCTTATCCTATGTTTTTATTTGTATTAGTTTTTGGCATTAGCTAGAAGTTTACATTGAAAATTACGACAGAGATGGAAAAGGAAAGGAGGGAGACCCCATGGTTTCTTTGTCTTCAAGTAATTTTCCTCCCTTGCCAAAAAGGTAAAGGCAGAGTATTGGTAGAATACACATGTGTCAAGAAATAAACAAAAACCTCTAAGTGTGCAGTACTTCCACTGTTTTGATAAGAACAAAACTCATTCATATATGAACTATGAAATATGAAGTTCAACGAGTATACCTGCAAGTTAAATTTTCATCTGTTTGCAATTGAAGCTGGCCTTGCACAACGGAAAAATGAATGGTAATTGCTAGGCATGATGGGTCATGCCCACAGCCCCTGCTTGGGAGAGGTTGAGGAAGTGGATCCTTGAGGCAGGAGCTGGGCGGTGCAGGGAGACCCAGGACAGCCAAGGAACAGAGCCTTTGCTATTCCTGCCCGACAGGAGAGAATACATGCAATGATTCAATGACTGCTGTGTTTGTTTTTCTCTAAATGGGAGTTGTTACTGAAGCTGTTCTGTTTTCTCTCCATGACTTTATATAGAGTTGTTTGACTTGTTTAAACATGACGATTACATTGGAAGGGAAACTGAACATCCGCCAGAGAACCTAGACTCAGAGCCCATCAAAGCACACAGAAGGTACTTGAGCTAATTCCCTTTGGGGAGTTGGCCAGGCCCTGCTTTATATAAATAATCCATCAACACCATCACAAAGGTCTACAGAGACTGTGCTGATGTTCTTGTCACAGGTACTGCCTTTACACCCCCCAAAGCTGCAAGTCCAAATAAATTTCTGTTTTTGGAATTCTTAGTGTTCCAAAGGCATGGGGGAGGGGGGCACTCTTCATTTACCTGACTAGAAGTCCTTTCTTTATCAAGGCACAGAAGCAGTATATTGGTATCACCTTGTCTCACAATTCAGAGTCTCTTATGCAAACAGCCCCTTGGGTGTCTCTTTGCAGACGTTCTGTCCATAGGACTCAAACTCAAATCTTGGGCCAAGGGAAACATCATTCAGACTCAACTCTGTTCCCTCTCATCAATTTCCCTTCAGTATGTGGGCACCTGCCGTTCTTTGCTTCAACCACTAAAACGAAGCAAACCATCCTGGCAAGCCTGTCCTACCAGTTCAACATACAAGCCCGGTTCTGTCTGAATCCCAGTTAGGAGTAACTGAAGAAAGCAGACTGATGAGCATTCTTACGGTCTATTTAAAAGCCTCTGTGATCTTGCAGTGATTGAGAAAGTCAAAAGTACTTAAAATGATCTGCCATTGATTTTCAGGGTGATTCACCAGAGTCAGGCAAAGTAGAGGATAAGAGGTATCTTTTTTGTGTGTGCGTATATATGTGTGTGTGTGTGTGTGTGTGTGTGTGTACAAGAGGACACTTGGGTGTGTTAGTGCATGCCCAAATGGGCCTTCGGGCATCATCCTGGATTGCTCTACCTCCCTATTGCTTTGCTCTGGGGTTTCCCAGGCTCTGCCTTTCAGGGCCAGATGTAGCCATGAATCATTTTCTACCAGGCATTTTTTTTACTTCGGATCTGGAGATCTGAATTCAGGTCCTTTTGCTTTCAAGGCAAAGACTTTAACTCCTGAGCCATTGTCCTGGTTTGAATATGACTTGTTTCCCACAGGAACCTTAGGAGGTGGAAGCTTGCTGGAGGAAGGCACATGGCAGGGGGCTGGGCTTGGATAGCAGTTCCCTGCTTCCACTAGCAGTCTGCTCTTAGGGTTTGCTGCTGGTTCTCTCTTGGCCTCCATGATTATGTTTACTGTGATCTGAGCTGCCTCTCTGCTGCCTGCTATGCCTCTTCTGCCATAATGGACTATATCCTTTCTGAGACTATAAGCCAAATAAATCTCCCTTTTTCCCTTAAGCTAGTTGTGTGAGCCTTGCCCCATGGTGGCATAAAGACTAACTGACAGTCATCTTCTCAAATCCAAAGGGATTTTGTAATGCGTAAGGGGTACAATGAAGAGCAGGGGAGCAGGATTTTTCTTTAGTGTCAACTGAGGCCAGAAAGTTAAGCAGAACCCATGTTCTGAAGAGAGATACTAGCAGACAGGTAGAGACAGGGAAGATTACAATGGCATGACAGGGAAAACTGAGAAAGATGATCTCTGGTTTGTCAGTCTTGCTGACAGAGTGAAAAAACTGCAGATACAGCTCAAATATCCTGTCATGGTTTGAAATGTGTCCCCCAAAGTCTCATGTGTTTGGGAAGGTCATGGCACCTTTAGGAGGTAGAGTCTTGCTGCAGGAAGGCAGTCACAGGGGGTGGATCTTAAGGTAGATTAGTTCTACCCTACTTCCGGGAGAGGTCTGCTCTTGCAAATGGCAGTCTTGCAGCTCTCAGCCTCCCAGATGTCTGTAGTGACTTAGGCTGCCTCCAGTTTCTGCAAGCCCACCATGCCTTTTCTGCCATGAAAGTACTGTTTCTCCCCTCTGGATCCATAAGCTGAACACATCTCCCCTTTCTCCTTTAAGTTGTTTGACTTGTTGAATATTGTCTCATGGCAACACAAAGATAATTAGAACATTGTCCATGGAGACAACATATATATTTATTTAGAAATACAACCCATCTTATCAAGATCAGTAAATAAACCTTGATTCCTAAAGGCCAAAATGATGCATAACCTGGAGATTCTAGCATTTCCCTCATTCCTGAATCTAAACCAATAATATTCAGAAATCTACCTTAAAACTTTGCTTAGAAAAGAAAATCCTTTATTTTGTTTACTGGTTAGATTCTTTTTTTTTTAAGTTGATCTTTAATAATTCCACTCACGTCTTTAAGGAATCCTCATTACTCACTTCCCATTCTCTTTCACTTTCCCTCTTTGTCCAACAAACAGGTCCCTTTCTCAGGTTCGTGTCTTTTTTGTTTTGTTTCGTGGTCCACTGGGTTGAATCAGTTTGTAGGACTATCAGTTTGGAACTATCCATTGGAGCCTTTTCCTGACTCTATCAATAGTAATGGTTCAGCAGTGAGGGTAGGTCCCAGTCCTTCCCAAGTCAGTTGATGTGCTTACTCTTGTGTAGGTCCAGTAAAGGCAACTACAGCAGGAGGGAGTCTGGCAGGAGAGATGAAAGGTTGAAAAGAAAAAGGAAGGGGGATGGGATTGGGTACTAAGGGATGAAAATATCATAAATTCACTATATTCATTATGCAACATTTAAAAAAGAGAATATATTAAAACAGAAAGACTCACATTTGATGCCTCCTGGTGCATTGCCACAATTCTCAAAGCAAAACAGATAGCATGGCAAACATCACTTCTCATCCCCCACCCCCATCTTTTGGCTCATATAGTCTTTCTTTTCCCTTTTCTGAGATGTTCCCTGAGCCTCAGCTGAGGTGGTCCAGATAACTTGTTTACACTCAACACGTTGAGCAAGCACTAGTCTCCGCACTCACTTTATTTCTCTGATTAAGGCTAAGATTAGCATTTGTCTATAAACATAAATATATAAATATATAACATTTATATATAAAAATGTTTATTGTCTAATAAACATAAATATTGTCTATAAACATAAATTTCTGTTTAAGGCTAAGAGTAGTATTTGTTTATAAACATAAATATTTAGGAGTCAGTTTGACACTGTGTCAATTCAGCTAAGCAATATTAAGTTCCCTCTAGAGACCATGACTTCCCAAGCCATGATGGTTTTTTGACTTGGTATTGCTTATAGTCCCAGACATGGATTTTCTCCTATGTAGCAAGCCTTGAATTCAATCTGAGAGTGGTTGGCTACCCCCACAACAGTCATGCCACTATTTCACATGCGTGCACATCTTGCTTATCAGGTTGGCATTTGCAGTTCGTAGGGTTCTTCCCCCATGTGCTCCAACCATGATGAACTCTGCCGTCATAAGCCCAGAGAGAAGAGAACAGTTGAAAGAAACCTGAAAGTATAAATAAGTCCTTTCTCCTTTAAGAGCTTCTCTTGGGCATTTGGTTACAGTGATAGAATGTTGGCTGCCATGCCTCTTGCCCATCCTTTCTGCTACCTGATCTGCCCTTGAAAGTGGATGGTGAATGGGAGGAAAAATGGATGCATCTAGTTGGAGAGCTGTGAGGACACAGAACTTATAACAGGCCACCCGTTCCCCACTTCTGGCCTTGAGAAGTGATAGAGAGATGCTGTGGAGATGAAAATTTTCATTGTTATCACCCTAGACTCATTAAGACTGTGCCCCCCACCACCAAAAAAAAACTTTTAAAACCTGAAAGGGATTGAAAATCTTTGGGATATGTTTAAGCAATCATTCCTGGGCAGAGACGGGAGATCTGACAGAAGATATCAAAAGATCAAAGTATGAGAAAAATGAAGGTGCTTCCTGTCTGCATCCCGCTGAACCAGCTCATTCAACAGGCCTGTTCACTCAGGAATCCTGGGGTTCAGTTAGCACATATAGAGTATAGGCAAATGCTATGCAGGAGAGGATGAGAAGTGATGTTTGCCATGCTATCTGTTTTGCTTTGAGAATTGTGGCAATGCACCAGGAGGCATCAAATGTGAGTCTTTCTGTTTTAATATATTCTCTTTTTTAAATGTTGCATAATGAATATAGTGAATTTATGATATTTTCATCCCTTAGTACCCAATCCCATCCCCCTTCCTTTTCCTTTTCAACCTTTCATCTCTCCTGCCAGACTCCCTCCTATTTTCAAATCTTTTCATTTATGTGGCCCACTGTAATTCATCTAGTTTGTCTTTGATGAAATTTGTCTGATTCATGCTCCAGTAAATATCATAGAACAATGGGTGTATCAGTGAGGAAAACATCTTCCTTTTTTTCCTTATCAACATTAGTTCTTATCAGTCTTAGGAGAACAAGGAGCTTCTTGAGATTTTTCTGCTTTCATAGTGAGATATTGATAGGACCATTTCCATGCAATTCTTGTGAAAATATATTTACCTGTCATGAAATTGTGTATATACCACAGCCCTGTCATGTCTAGGAGATAATGCTGGCCCACTGCTGGACCACTGAAGTGGGAATTCCAGGCTCTACGAGTCTTACTACTCCCTCTTCTGAGATGTTCTCAGCCCTGGGATGGGAGTGAATGTGGGTTTTTCTTGAGACTTCCATCCATGATAATCAGAGTTATTTTCCCATCTCAGTAAGTCATTGTTTTAGGAGGAAAATTGCTAATGATTTACTTTTATCATAACTATTATCCATGGTATTTAATATTCTTTTTTTTTCTATTTCCATTTCATGTATGTGGGGGGTGGTACACACATGTATATAGATGCATGTTAGCATGTGTGTGAGTGCACATATGTGGAGACCCAAGACTGATATCAGGATTCATCCTCAATCACTCTTCCATCTTATTCTTTTTGAGACAGGGTCTCTAATCAAACCCAGAACTTGCTGATAGAACTAGCTCTAGGCATTCCCAGTCTCAGCCTTCAGAGGCTGGAATTACAGATGGGCTTCTACATACTCACATGGAATTTATGTGGGTTCTGAGGATCCAAACTCTGGTGCTTTGCTGGCTCAGCAAGTGTTTTAATCACTGAACTTTCTGCCCAGCCTTTGAAAGTCTTCATAACCACGCCCCTTCTAAAGAGTGTGGTTCCTGAAGTTTTTCTCCCTTATAAGTAGCAATAAAACATGTCAAAATTTCTTTTAAGTGCTTTAATGTTCATCTATTTTATTTATATCTCAAGACCACCTGAACTTTTAGAAGCCTTTTTATTTAATTTTGAATTTATGGTAACTCAAGGTATAATTAATTTTCATTAATTATTACTTACAATAAGTTTTTGCTCTGCTAATTCCAGGATCTTATTGCTTAGAGGAGACAGTTTTACCCAAAATTTTGATTTTAAAATCAAGAGCTTAATAGAATAATTTTACTATGATGATATTTTTGCTAAAAGACATGAGCTAATTGTTCAAGCGATGTAAATTCATTTCACTACTTATTTCTCTATTAGATGTCATGTAACAGTTCATTGCACTTAGATTTACTTTTAATTCAGAATTCTCACACTAAATAGTTATTTTCTTTTGTTGGCAGTGTGTGAGATTTTATTATAACATGCTTATATCACTACATTGAAAGTTGTTTTGCAAATTTGTGGTAATTTTAATCCATTGCCTAAACGTTTTTATGGCAATAGTCATTTATGCAACTGATAAAAAAACTTTGAATAGCAAAATGATCACTTGGTAAAATTTTCAAATAGTTAATCATGAAATTTTGAATAAGTCACCAACAGATTGAAGCATTTTTCACATTATTTTGCTCATAAATATAAACTTTATTAGAGAAAAAAGAATAGTTAAAGTAACAAATGAGTTAAAGTAACAAATGGTGCTTTGTCTTAATCAATACTATGTAATTATTAAACAATGTTCAAGCAGGAGGCCCATGTTTAAGGAGCTGTGTTTGACTCCATTATTTTTAATGTGTACAGGATAACATGGAAAAAAGGGATCACAACCTTAAAGTTTAATTTGAATTTTTGGCATTATGTCTTGCAGAAAAGAAAGCTGGACTCTTCTCCATTGCCTTTGGCAATGAACCCCACAGTGACTGATCTCCATGACCTCACCCTGGAATTTGGCTCGAGTGACCAGTTTTAATCAACCTGAAAATAATACCTCTTTGTCTCTTGGAAAACAAATGGCGGCAGATTGGCTCTTTCTACTATAACCGTAGCTCATCTGTCAAGCTTTGCCCGTGAAATTCTTAGAAAAGTATGGGATATAATTTGAGGAGTTAGTTGTGTGTGAAAATCTTAATGAACTCAGTCACCTTGTAATGCAATGGCCGAGAAGCAGCTGTCAGAACAGATTAGCCATTAAATCCCAGAGGTGGAGCTGCTTGACCTTAATTAGCATATTTTAAAAACCAGAATTTTCAGAACGTAATCAGGCTCTGAGCCGAGCAAGGATTCAGAATCTTCCTCTGTTTTGTTAGGCTACAAGGTAGGTGACAAAGCAGCTGCTAAGTAGTTATCCACAGCTGCAAAGACAGGGTAGCACTGCTTGCTGCCCTCCTCCTCTTCTTCTTCCTCCTACTTCTCCTCTAACTAGCTTATTAGGTTAAATCTACTTTATATAATTGTGTTAACTTATTGGTCACTTTTGGTTTCCAGGATGCTAAATCAACATTTCATTTGCAAACTCTAGGAAGACTTGTAGGTGAGAATGAACAGACAAGTTTATGTTCATCTTTATGATTGTTTCTGAATATACATATGATGGTGGTGCTGAGATTCAGAAAACTTTGAATAACACAGATAGTAAAGTGGTGTTGCCAAAAGAAATGCTGAAAAGGGCCCACAAGATGGCTCAGCAGGCTTGCTGCATAAGCCTACTGACTTGAGTTTGATCCCTGGAACCTACATGGTAGAAGGGGAGAACCAACTCCAGAGAGTAGTTCTTTTATCTCTAAGTGCTCTCTGTGGCAGGCAAACACCTGCACCCTCCTGCATACTCACAAAACAAACAAACAAACAAACAAACAAACAAACAAACAATAAAATATAATAAAATGCTAAGAAGAAGTTGGTAAAGACTTCATGGACTTCACATCATGATAATTCATGCTGGCTTCCCAGGTTTCCTTGCAACTAGGAAAGACCAGTGAGATGTTTGCAGAAATGATGTGCATAGTCTGGTTGGGTCATTACAGGGAATGGGCAAACCTTTCCCTTCTTCTCTCTCAACAGCTATAATCCATGTGGTAAGGAAGTGAGCTACCTTGGACCACCCATATGAGGACAATGCGTTATAGACAGGGGACAACAACATGGCAGAAGCCTGACTCTTTTCCATATGGATCCTTTATGCTTATAGTCCGATTATTATGTGACTGACAAATTCCTATTTTGTTTAAGTCACAGTTAACTTTGAAAAGTTGTCATAATAACAGAATCTACTCCTTAGCATCTTGTATAGTTATAACCGCCAGATGTGGTTAAAGACCTAAATGTATCACATCCAGTTTTTAGATATGATGGCAGGCAAAGCCAAAGCTTACGATAGACGGAACTCATTTACAACTGTGGCCTACAGTTTTTCATTCTTTTTCCTAAAATCTAGGCTCTAGAAGCACTGGAAAACTGCCACATACCACACATTCATTCCTGTCCATTTCAGTTTGTTAAAGCATCCCCTGGCCATTGCCCAGTGAAGGTAACCCTGCCTGCCAGGCCTTGCCAAGTCTAGACCTGGGGGTGGGAGTGGGAGCACAAATTAAGTTTTCATTGTTGAATGGATGGATAGTTATGAAAATAGGAAACCATGAGATTATGAGGTATCAGAATAAGAGATTGAAGGATAAAATGAAGTTTCACAATAAAATTGGGGGACTTCCCTTTTCAGAACTGCAAACTATGGCCATTCTAGACTCACATTCCCTCAGAAGGGTACAGTAGTGTGGAGGTTAATCTTGACAGCCCACTTGGTTGGATTTAAAATTACCCAGGAGACTTCATCCTGGCTGTGTCTGTGTGAACATTTCCTGGGGGTGCTGAACAAAGGGAAGAAGACCCACCCCAAATGCTGGCGGCACCATCCCATGGGCACAGGTCTTGGACTAAACAGAAAGAAAAAGGAAAAAAGAGAAAACAAGCAAGCATTGGTCTCTCTCTGTTTCCTGCTTGCAGACATCACGTGACTATCTCTGTTCCCGCTGCTGTGCCTTCCTCCCCATGACTGTGTCTTCAAACCATGAGTAGCCAAAAAAAAAAAAAAAAAAAAACACCCTTAAGTTGCTTTTGTTGAATATTTTGCCACAACAACAAGAAGAGTAATACACGCAGCCTTTGCTGACTGTTATTTTGCCTTCCAAGGTTTTCAGCTACCTGCAATTAATGGAGCTTTGCTAAGATTAAAAGAAATTTGTATGAGGCAATAATTCATGATTTTTAATTGTTCAGTGTTCTTAGTAGCATGATGAAATTTCACAGCATTCCTTTTCATTTTCTCCGGCAGGTGAATCATCCCATTGTCCAGCACATCTGTGCTGGATGTACCTGCTTGTGAGTCACTTAGTAGCCATCTTAGCTATTTGCAGTCTGTCACAGGGCAGATGCTCGAGTCACCAGTCTTACTTCATGATGTTCCCAAAGTGCAAGGGCAGTGGTGCTGATGCTGGCCATTGAATCACCTAGGAGATGTTGTAAAAGGCTTCCTTTAAGCAAATGTGTGTATGTGTGTGTGTGTGTGTGTGTATGTGAGAGAAAGAGAGAGAGAGAGAGAGAGAGAGAGGGAGATTTCATTTACATAACTTTTTAAAAAATTTTATTTATTATTTATTCAATTGTGCATGTGTGCGTGTGTGTGTGTGCATGCGCGTGTGTGTATGTATGTGTGTGTGTGTGTGTAGAACCACGGACAGATTCGGGAACCACCATGGACCCTCCACCTCCTCCTTGTTTACTCTCCCATGATTCACAGGCTCTGCCCTACCAGGACCAGAAACGCAGGCCGCCCCAGCTTCTGCCCGGGGTCTATACGTGGGGTCTAGGATCCGAACTCAGGACCTTCCGCCTGCAAGGCAGAGGCTTAACCCCTGAGCCACCTCTCCAGCCCCTCATTTACATAACTTTTATTACAGTATCTCATTATAACCATTCTATCAGTAACATCTATTTATTTTACTATATCTGATACATTTCATTGCAGGTGTCAATGTACAGTATCTGAAAGAACATTATGTATAGGTCTGCTGCTTCCTTGGTGCCAAGTGTCCACTGGGGGTCTCGGAGCAGTCCCCTCATCTTGTACAGGAGAGCACTATTGTGATCAATGGGTCTGAACAAAGGCAACTTCCGCTCATACCATAATTCCCAGCATGCTCCTGGCTCACTTCATGTATGTGACCTTCCTGGTTTCTGTGGGATTTCACACTGCTACCCTTGCTAGGTTCAGAGAAACTTTTCTCTAAGAGGATGTCTATTGCTGGTCATGCATATGTCTCATAAACACTTGCTGAAGAATAAATGAATGAATGAATGAGTCAATGAATTGACTTTGCCTAAGGTTCACCAAAGTCTGGTGTCAATGATCAGCCTGATTCAGTCTATGGCCCAGGGTTTTGCTCTGCCTCTAGCCAGGAGACAGGCAGAGTCTTTCATTTCCAGGGACGTGGGCTCTGGAGTCCTTGCCAATGACTTTGCTGAAGCAGCCTGTGCTCTTTATGTGTGCCTAAAACCTTCATTTTCCCACTCATTGCCCACAGCCTAGTATTCAGTAACTAACCAAAGTGACTTCTGGACCTAGGCCTTTCTTTTCATGGCCCTTTGTATAGTCGCTTTAGATCCTTTGTTCAAGAAAAGATAACTTTTTCTGGTGGCCTGATTTGGTTTATCAGCTTTTTCAACAACTTTGTGATTTCAGTTATTTCCTCAGGAAACCATGCTTGATTCTAAGTGAACTGCTTAAGCGTTTTATCTTCACATCACCCACAAAGTGTCCCATATGCACAGACTTTATTTATGATTCACTTATGAGAACAGACCATGAAAGGGGAACCTTGGGGAAAGGCCATCATGTGGGGGCAGTTGGGGTAGTTTCACAGCCTAAACATTTTAGAGTGTATCTTTGATTGAACCTTAAGTGTTACAGGTTATGATTTCATGGCTATGCAATCATGTGGCCTTAATGGAAGGAATGGGGCAGGTGTCTTGTGAGAATAATCTAATCTTGATTTATATTGGCACGGTTGAGCTTGAATTTAAATGGCAAACTCTTTTAAAGTGAAAAGAAAATCTTCCAATTCAGGCTTTTGGGGAGAAGTTCTTTGATTCTGATTTAACTTTTTTTTCTATCATTTTTTCTTTGCCCAACTGTGATTCTGCCTTTTGTGTGTGTGGAAGCTGTAGATAAAAAGTATAGGAGGAATAAATTGAGGATTATATATATATATATATAAAGGTACAGGTGGGTTTGTATCATGGAATAGCCATTGACCAAAAAGTAGTCACTAATGAAAGATAAAATTTACATAATTCATTCGGTCACTTCATTTTCTCATTTATCCATCATTCATAAATCATTGATCAACTTACATTAAGAGGAAACTGTACATGAACATAATCAAAGATTGGGGAATAATACCTTGTTGTATATTAAGACATTTAGTATTTTTTGGCTATTGTGTTTATTAAAAAGCAAAAAAAGATATTATCACAGAGAGCAATTAAAAATTAATAAGGAGAGAAAAATAATGGTGGAAAACTAAGCAAGAATTAAGAAAAAAAATTCTATATAGGACAACCCTAATTGTCAGTAATGATAAAATATGCTCAGTTTATTAGAGCTCAGGGAGCAATGTTAGTTGAAACATTGAAATATGATTGTTAGTATATCAGGCTTCTGACATTAAAAAGAACTAATAAAGCTTGAAAAATGTAGTTGTCATAACCTGGGGAAAAGAAATTGATGGTAGGTTTTAAAAACAGAACTATTCATATTTAAGTCAGACTAAGTGGTTCATATGGCTGGAATTCAAATCTTGAAAGGCCATCTTGCTGGCTATTTTTAGGGGCAGTTTAGGATGTAGATGATAGCAAACTAGCAGATACTTTGTTTTTATTTGTGTGTGTGTGTGTGTGTGTGTGTGTGTGTGTGTGTTTGTGTGTGTATGTACAAGAGGTTCCTGCATTGTGCATGCCTTGTAGAGGCCCAAGGCTGATTGAGGAATCATCCTGGATCATTCTGCCTCCTTATCACTTTGCTTTGTGTTTTTCCAGGCTCTGCCTTTTAGGGCCAGAACTATACGCCACTGCCATTTCCTCCCAGTATTTTTACATAGGAACTGGTGATGGGAACTCTGGTCCTTTTGCTTGCAAGGTGAAAGTTTTAACCCCTAAAACATCTCCCCAACTCCATGCACTTTCTTACAGGGAGAGATGTGTGGCTCTGTGTGCTACATCTGCTTCTCTAGTCACCTGGTCATGAGATGCTATTCAGTTCTGAAATCTCAAAAACAAAGGTCATCCTTCCCTGAGCGCTCCCATTCACTGAATAGTTTGTCCATGCGCAGTTCCTGACAAATTATACCATGGAGAAATCGCCACCTACAGCCCTCTCACTTGTCACTAAAATAAAAAATAATGAAGAAAACATGCATGAGTGCTAGAAAGACAAGGACCAGGTTGTGTGCACAGGGTGAGAATAGCACATGTGCTACAGAGGTTTCATATGCAGGGAAACCTTGGCAGGATTTCATTCAGGGTGTCAAGGGATGAGAAATAGATGGGAAAGAGCAGAGTTAGGGCTTGGGAAGCACATTTTGGCTGTAGTGTAATGGATGTGTGTGGAGTGTATAGTCACGGGCTGGAGGCAGTGGATAAACAGGTGTCAGGAGAAGGGCCTGGCATTGGGGCAGCAGGGTTAGAAGAAGGGGCTCTATGGAGAGAGAAGGGAAGTTCAAAAGATATCTACACAAATACCCAAGATTGGGATGATAGCATGTGGAGTCATGATTTTTAGAATGAACTGGAAAAGTCTAGGGAACAAATTAAATAGCTAAAACTCATGCTAAGCTCTTTCTGTTACCTTTGGTCATTAAATCCCTGAACCCTCATGCTCTCCTGAATTCCCCACATCTACAAGGCCAGTGCTGCCGGCTCAGAAGTTTCCCAGCAGGCAGCTGGGGGCCACAGGAGGGAGGGATTGTCCTGCTCCTTACGGTTTGGGTCCCAGCCGCTGGCCTCATGCCTGTCAAACAGTAGGTACGGAGTATTTGCTTAGTCCACACTTCCATCTGGTTATGAAAAAGATAATTAACTAGATGCCACCCAAATGGAAAACACATGGCTTTCCTAGAGTGAAATGTTAACCCAAAGGATTGTATCAGTGATGGTGAGATTCTGAAAGATGAAAAGCTTTCAGAAAACAGTTCTTCAGTTCTGTCAAATTGCATAGCACACATGAACATCCAGCTAAACTGTACTAATCTAGAATGGCAAGGAAAAAATGGCCTGGAGCAGCATGTTTGGGTACAAGAATCTGATGAAATAATCTAGCTAAAAATGTTCAGGAGAGTATAAAGAAGAACAGAAATTCAAGTTTTATAACAATACTATTTCTGCCATACAGAAGTCAAATCATTATATGGAACTTAAAAGCTCTTTTATTATATTAATTCATATATGGTACTTTTTCAGCTGAGTTTATATTCTCAATATTTTATACTGCTGCTGCTCCTGGCCTTCCATAACCCAAACTTGCTCGGGAATGATGATGAATTACCCATCTGATTTCATTGACTGTCTTTCCCTCATCCTTCTGTGTGCTCCCTGTCCCATGGGGGTTACCCCTTGCTTTTATATGTACCAAGTGTGCGTTGGCCCCAAGGGACTCTTTCCCTGTACGAATTGGAGCTAAGCCCCTGGAGGAGCGAATGGCTGCCTCATTACTGTGCTCTCTACAAGGCTTTTTATTTAGTGAATAGTGGGAGTTAGTTTAATGTCTGCTGATTTCAACCAGAAGAAACTACAGGAAAGGGGAAGACTTCTCAGGGTGTTTTGATTAGGTCGAGAGGAAACTGTTGAGAGGTGAGAAGCTGATTCTGAAAATCACACATTACTGGTCCTCAGAGAGCCCAGTCTCTTGCCTGCATACAGAACTCATTTATAACACATGCTCAGAAACAAGAGATTCTCCCAGCTCAGAAGGAGGGATGATTATTCTCGTATAATCACTGAGATGGCCTTAAAGAGGTTACTTGGCTTAGCCAACATTGCTGGGCTAGTAGGTGGAGTGCTTTGATCTCCGCCATTAGAACTTTAGTCAGCAGGAAGTACATTTTGCTGGCTTCCTTTCACCCTGCTCCATCCATCATGGACCAGTTGACAGGCACTGTTCCACTGCAGAATATAAAGAAGCCTACTGAAGCATGCAAAGCGTGCCTGTACTCTGGTTGAAGGATGCAGAAAGTGCTGTGGAAAATGAAGAGGGAGATCTAAATCAAACCGAGGACCAGATGGGTCCTATGGAAGGAGTTCAGAATGCAGTTTTGCAAATAATAAGAGTGTTACATGTAGAGAAGGGGGAGAATGCTTGCCTGAGGAAATGGAATTGCTCAGCAACTTAAATTTAAATCTTGTTTTAGTTACATACTGGTCATAGAAAGGTTATATACAGTCTTCGAGCCTCAATTTTCTCATTTTAAATGAGTGATAGTTCGTATTATTCAGAAAGGCTGTGAAGGCAAACAGGGAGGATGTGTACAAGCTAAGAATGCAGAAGGTATTCGTAAGTGCCCATACTGGTAAATTGTGGTCATGGAGTTGTTGTTTTCACTGTGGCTGAGGAAGGTAGTTGTCAAAGTTGGGGGCTGGTCTCAGTATTATTGAAGAGAGGTGGTTATTTATGGACTGAAAGAAGGGAGGTTGTCTTCTCTATGCTGATAGAAGGAGCATGGTTGTTCTCTCCATGACTGAAGGATGTGGCTGTTCCTCATCCTGGTGGAAAGTGAGGCGGTTGTTACCACCATGAGAGAAGTGCAGGTCATTGTTGTCATCATGACTGAGGGGTAGTTTGACTAGAGCCCCTGAAACATGGAAGACTAGTGAGGAGCCACCAAGTAATCTGAAGTGGCAATGATGAAGCCTGGACTCAAAGCAATAGCTGAGGGGAAGGATAGGTGGGACTACTGGAAAGATATTTTTAAGATTTTAGGATCAATTGATGAAGCTTGTATAGCTCATGAACTCAAGGAGAGGGAATTGTCTTTCCAAGTTTCTGGCTGGTGTGCTGAAGGAACAAAGTGGCTCCTGTGGAAGGAGGAGAGACTTAACTCTGGCCAGTGGATCTGACTTGGTGACTAGGGAATGGGGCTTAACTTGGCCCATAGAGGCAGAAGGAAAATAGAACTTTTGCAATCTTGATGAAATGTCAGCTTACTAAGACAAAAACCTCCAAATCATTGATACAGCATATTTTCCTTGGTTTTTAAACACCTTAAATCTTTGAAAGATTTTGAGTTAAGTATAGAAACACACAGGGAATTAATGTTTTTTGGGTTAAGGAACCTGTGTTTGGTACATTTAAGTATTTGCAATATTGAAGACAATTGAATCTAGCAGAATAAACAAATAGTTTTTTTCCAAGATAGATTGATAAGTGAATATTAATTTAAGCTTGTGACGATGTCCAAATATCAAATATCTTACCAGGCTTAAAAAAGACAGAATTAGAAGCCATAAAAGAATGTGTGTATATATTTATGTACAAAAGATTTCAATTCTTAAAAAGGATTTTTAAAAATCTTTTTTATTTTCAGTGCTGAGGATCAATTGCAGGGGCTTTGCACATGCCAACAAGTATATCCCCTGTCTTTTTTCTTTTTTTTGGAGGAGGACATGGATGGGGGATGGATCTTTCCACGTGGCCCAGGCTGGCCTCAAACTCACCATCTTCTTTCCTGAGTCTCTGGAAGGTTGGAATAGAAGCATACTCTACAACACCCATCTAAAAAGTAATTTTATAAACTGACTAAAAGTTTCATATAAGGTCTGATGAGATAGCTAAGCAGTTAAGGCTCCTATTTGCTCCTGGCAACCTGAGTTTGATCCTTGGAGGGCCACATGGTGGGATGAGAGAACTGATTTCTGAAAGTTGTCCTCAGACCTCTACCTGTGGCCATGGCATGCATATGAATGTTTTCTCTCTCTCTCTCATAAATAAATATTTTAAATTTTGTATTAATCGTGTATTAAGTGTGTGTTCTTTAGATAAGTTAAATGCTCAAGGAAATAAACTATATACATTTTCAATGTTTAAAGTTATATTTATTAATTATATTATATAATTTATTAATCAAAGCTTCCTTAAAAGTGATGTTAAAATCTCTTAGTTTTGAGAATATGATATTTGTGAGTGCATTAAGTGCTCAAAAATTCAGAATTTTCATTTTAACTTCAGTACATCACTTAAAGAACTTTATTTATTTACTTGTGTGTGTGTGTGTATGTGTGTGTGTGTGTTTCCCTCCCTGTAGAGGACCAAGGGTGGCTTTAGGAATCATACTGGATTTCTTCTTCCTCCCTTTTCCTTTACTCTGGGATTTCCCAGGTTCTGCCCACTAGGAAGTGCAGGGCTGCCACTTTTTCTGCCTAAGATCTGAACTCAGGACTTTCTGCTTGTAAGGCAGTCTTAATCTCTGAGCCATCTCTCCATCCCCAGTATATCATTTACTTCAAAGGCATTAAAAAATCATATTCATAGGGTGTGTGATAAAACTAAAAATAATATGATTCAATATTTGTCAAATGATGTATATGACGCATTTTAATCTACCTATGAATACACATTATTGTATATATTTCTGATATATATAATTGTGTACGTATCTATATGTGTGTATTCCTTTTTCCTTCATAGAGGAAGCAACTGTAGACAAGCCACACACACACACACACACACACACACACACACACACACACACACACACACACACACGGAGGCTTGGATAGGCTTGTCTGAAAGCTCTTTCCACAGCTCTGATATTCAGTAACCCATGTAGAGAAGAAAGGGATTTTGCTCTCTGAAGTCTAATTGCCTGTGGAGTAAACAAACAGACAGAGCTCCACATGCATTAAATGAAGGTAAATATTGATCCTAACACCATATGTTTGCTGGGTTCCAGAGGGAGTGAGCTAGAAGGTTCCTTCAGTCAGGGGCACTTAGTCCAGTCAGCAGGGCCTCTGACACACAGAAGCAGTCCGGGCAGACATGGAAGTGATGCTTGTGCTTCAAGTCTTTAACCAAAGTCAACCCACAGAATCAAAGTCCTCTAAAGGTAGAAGGAATAAAATTCTGGAGGCCTTTGGGAGTCAGACTCTGGAGAGTCTGCTCACCTTTCGTTGATTGTTCCTTTGAGAGTCACTTTGTCATGATCTGGCAGAGAAAACAGACCTCTTTTCAATCCACCTGTCACTTGTCCTTTCACCTCTCGGTGCCTCAGTTTGCCAGTTTTCACCAAGAGTATGCTAAGATTGGAGAGGCCTTTGCCATAGATGTTAGATGCTCAAGTGAGGTTAATTACATAAGTTGGCTTGGAGAAAAGGGCTATGGATACAAGCAAGGTAACAACAATGACTCTTAAGAACCATCAAGTTATTCCCTTGCTCTTGTTTTCGTTCTCTTTTTTCTCTTTTATTTTTTAATGTTACATACATGAATATAATGTATTTATGATATTTTCACCCCTTAGTCCCCAATCCCATTACCCTCCTTTTCGCCTTATAACCCTCATCTCCCCTGCCAGATTCCCTCCTAGTTTCAAATCTTTCCAACTATGTGGCCCACTGGGTTTCATCTGGTTTGTCTTTGATGACATTTACCTGACATGATTCATGTTCCAGCAAGTACCATTAATCAGTGGGTACACACTGAGGAAAACATCCTTTTTTTCTTCTCTATCAATATTAGTTCTCATCAGTCTCTCAGAGAGATGCGGAGCTTCTTTGAGATCTTTGATTTCATGATGAGATGTTGACAGCACAGTTCTCATGCAGTTTTCATGAAAGTATACATATATGCTATGAAACTATATATATTACAGCCCTGTCATATCCAGGAGATAACGTCTAGTCTACCTCTGTCCTACTTCAGATTCTTACAACCTTGCCTCTCCCTCTTTGGAGATGTTCCCTGAGATGTTGGGGTGGAAGTGAGTGAAGCATGTATGTTCTGTTCAGGGACAAGTGTCTGTAGTCAGTTATTTTCTGCACTTTGGCAAGTTGTGCTTTTCTGTAGTAAACACCTTCTGTTGCAGAATAAGGTTGAGTGCTGAGTGCTCTTCCTATCTATGGGTAAAATAACAGCTGTTTGAAAAGCAGTAGTGTCTTCATAGTTAAACATTCATATCCTGACCTTCCCCAGAGACCTATGCCCTTCTATTTCATAGGCTCTTGTTCTAGTTTACGGTACCAGGAATGTGTTCCATTCTGACAAGCAGGCCTTAAATCCCGTCAGAAAGCTATTGGTTACCTCCACGTTATTCATGCTGTTATTACACTGATAGTTACCTGTTGCCATGGTGATTGCTATTGCTACTTGCAGATTTCACAGATTGATGAGACCTTCAATTTTTTTTTTCTCCCCGAGTAGCTTCCACAGAACACTAAAGCTTTCAGACCGGTTCCAAATGGTAATTTTTATCCATGTTCTTTTATCCATGCCTGTTGCATCTTCAGTAATAGGTCTTACTGTCAGTTCCTGGAGGGCAACCAAGAGCAATGGCTATATTATTTGGGAGACCTTTGAGACCTCTTTGACCAACAGCTTATCAGTAAGTACCACATACCTATTACTTTTATCATGTTTAACTGCCTCTCAATTCGATGTGGAGTATCACAACGCATTTTATTCCTTTGTTCTATCTTTCTCTCTTTGTGCTCTTTTGCACAAGGACTGTCCATTCTTGTTTCTTTTTAAAAAAAATAATTTTTTGACATGTTAATAACACAGGATGCTCTTATCTGGTTGTACCCTTCAATTTTAGGATTTTTAAAGAAGTCTATCAGCCCGTCCTACATCACATCCTTTTATCTCCCCCTATATATTTTCTCCCAATATTCTTACCCTCACACTGCCACCTGTGATATCCTATATCTCCTCCATCAAAGTCTTCACCTAACTTTTCCTTCTCATTGGTTGCTTTCAAGTTTTCTGACTTTAAAGGAATTCCAAGCCAAATACTTCAATTGGGAGTATAATGCTAGCATCCACAAATAAGAGAGAAAGAACATGAGGCATTTGTCTATGTCTATAACACCTCACTCAATATTATATTTTCCAGTTCCAGCCATTTACCAGCAAATTCCATAATCTCATTCTTCCTTATGGCTGAATGATATTCCATTGTGTATATGTACCACATTTTTATTGCCCATTCCTGATTCTTGATTCCATTTTCTTGCTATTGTGAACAGAGTTATAAGGAACATGGATGAACAAATGTCTTTTAATAAAATATTGACCCCTTTGGGAATATTCCCAGAAGTGTTATAGCTGGGTCATATGGTAGTTCAATTTTCAGCTTACTGAGGAACCTCCACATTGATTTTCAAAATGGCTGTACCTGTTTACACTCCCACCAACAATGAATACGTCTTCCCTTTTCTCCACATCTTTGCCAACATTCATTGGTGTTTGTGTTCTTAATCTTAGCTATTCTGACTGGCTAAAATGGTATCTCAGGGTAGCTTTAATTTGCATTTCTCTGATAAGCAGGGAAGCTGAGCATTTTTAAAGATATTTGTTTGATATTTGAATTTCTTTTTGTGAGAAGTCCCTATTTAGTTCCAGGGCCCATTTTTTAATTGGGCTGTTTGCTTTCTTTGTTTTTAGATTTTTGAAGTCTTTGTATACTCTGGAGATTAATCCTTTGTTAGAGTCATAGCTAGCAAAGATTTTCTCTCATTCTGTGGGTGTCTTTTTACCTAATTAACAGTTTCTTTTGCAGAATAGATTTTTAATTTCATGAAGTCCCACATTGATTATTGCTCTTAGTTCCTGGGCATTTGGGGTCTTGTTAAGAAAATCTTTACGTAGGTGTATCAATTCAAATGTACTTCCTATTCTTTCTTCTAACATTTTCAGAATTTCAGGTTTAATATCAAGGTCTTTGATCCACTTGTATCAATTTTTATGTAAGGCGATGGCATTCATTTTTTATTCCACATGTAGAATTTTCCCAGACCACTTATTGAAGATACTCTTTTTATGTTTAGCACCTCTGTAGCTGTATGTGTGGGAGCTTATATCTGGGTTCTCTGTTCTAACCTATTGATTGATAAATCTGTTTTTGTGCTAATACTATTATTGCCCAAGATTATTTCTGGCTAATCAGGGTCTTTTATCTTCTATATAAATTTTGAAATTGTTTTTTCCTATTCTGCAAAGAATAAATTGTATGTTGATGGGATGGTCATTTTCACAATATACCAATCCATGAGCATGGAGGGTGTTTCCACCTTTTAATGTCCTCTTTAATTTCTTTCAGTAATGTTTTCAAGTTCTTTGTAGTAACCAAAGGAGAGGCCGACAAGAGAGCCAGCCACAATGCTGACCTCTACAGTGGAAGTTTTGCTTCTCATCTCCAACTCCCAATGTGGCATCCCAACACTTGTGAACTTCTTGACCTGATTTTCCATTTAGTTTAAAGAATTTTTTGAAAAATGAATTCAAAGAGGAATGAAAAAGACCTGTGTAATCAATCATCCCAGCAGTTTGTGGTATTCAATTATTCATTACATTATTGGTGTCAAATGACTACTGCTGCTACTGCTGCTGCTGCTGCTGCTACTACTACTGCTGCTGCTACATTTTATCTGATAGTTTTGTGGTCTCAGATTTCTTCAGTAATCATGTCTGCATTCATCTTTTATAAACAGGCCTGAAATAAATAATATCTTTAAACATTTTTTATTTATGTTATTTAAAGTCACAACAGTTTTTTTTTGTTGTTGTTGCTTTTTATCCTGCATTATCCTACCTCATCCTCCCTCCACTCACTGAGAGATCACTTCTTCCCAGTGAGCTTTCCTCTTACCCCATTGTCTCTTTTTGTGTATGTGACCTAGTGAGTCCCATAAGGAATGCCTTTGGGTACCTGCTGTGGCATAGGTGGTACTTTATTAGGTGTAACCTTGATGCATAAGGGATGCCATCTTGTGACTAGCTTGACAATCGGTGATCACCCTTGAAGGAGTGGAGTTGCTTGATTTCTCCCTGATTTGTTGTGCACGGTATTGGGCCTAATCTTGTATAGGTCTTGTGCAGGTAAGTTTGGTTGCAGTGTGTTCATGGTCATATTGGTTTTATGTCTAGAAGGTATTGCATCTGGTTCTTCCTCTCCCAATCTGGTTCTCACCTTCTTTCAGTCCCATCCTCCATGGTGCACCCTGCCTGACTTTTGATGTGGGGAGGATGGTGGGACTTTGATGTCCTTCAATGGTTTGCTTTCTGCCCTTAGATCAGTTATGGTTCTCTTTATTGAGCAATTTCAATTGAGAGAATTCTTCATGGGTGCAGGATGAGAACCTCATTATTCTATTGGCTTAAAGGTACGTGTATGAAAAGTGGTAAAAGTATTGTTGTATCAAAATACTCTTCTTGTCTGACAGGATCACGTTGGAGCTCATAGGATTCTTAATTGAGTAAAACTATTGATGGCTTTTCTCCTTTAACAGCATGCATATTACCTTCCAGCAGTATGTCAGCTAGACTGAAACAGGCTATCTATGAGGTCACGTCCAGCTTGCTTTCTTCATGTCTTATGTCCATTTTGTATGTTTCTTTAGTAATAAGATCTTGCTGTATGATTGTCGTGGGAAACCAAAAGCTTTGTTCCTAGGACCCTTGTGACCAATGGCTCATTCAGGAGTATCTCATACCTGGAACTGGGGTTTTGGTGTGGCCATCTATATCTTGTGAGTGTAACATCTCTAGGAAGTTACTGTTGTCTCTGTTTTCCACCTCCTCTTTCTGTATCCCTGTATAGGATGTCCCAAAATAAAAAATATCTTTAAAATAAGTTTTAATTACTAATTCCAAATACAAACTCATAAAACACTCTCAGAAGGAAAGAAAAACAGACACAAGATCTCAAATATATCATCTATGATATTCTCATATGAATGACATTAAAGGATAATTGAGGTGAAATTCATATAACATAAGGCTAACCATGCACAGGGAATGATTGATTCAGTGGTGTTTAGTGTATTTCCAATGTTGCATAACCACTACAACTATCTAGTTTCAAAATACTTCCCATATTCTCAAGTGCCCTGATGTACATACCTGGTTAGCTCACTTGGTTTGAGTGTGATGCCAAGTATTCTTACTCATTAAACATTTTCTTCTGTCTCCCCACAACTCTGACAATCACTAATATGCATTCCATCTTTTGGGTTGATCTACCTGGGATATTTTTTATAAATGGAACCATGAGATATATGATATTTTGAGTCTGACTTCTTCATGTGACATAATATCCATGTTGTAGCATGTATCGATACCCCACTATTTATATGGTGAAATAATACTGCACCTATATAATATATAATGATAATAACATACATAAGTATTCTACAATTTTTTATCCATTTATCTGTTAATAGACATTTGGGCTATTTCTCAGACTTTCAGTTCCTTTGGAGCTGATACTGGGAATGAAATTGCAAGGTCACATGGGAGTTCTATGTGTAAATTTTTGAGGAACAAGTGGTTGTTTTCCATAGCAGTTGAACAATTTTACATTTTTGCTGACAGAGAGAATGGAGTGTTTTAAGTTAATTGATTTCCATTACTAATCTTTTGTTTTTTCTGTCTCTGACAACTGTTTCTGACTTTAAAGCTATTAGCATAGCCATTCCAGCTCTCTTCTAGTTACCATGTGCATGGAATGTTTTCTGTCATTTACCCGTGTCTTCTGACTTCAAGTGAGTCTCTTGTGGATACTGCATAGTTGGATCACTTTTCATTTGTTGTACCAACCTCCTGTCTTCAGGGAGGAGTTTAATCCATTTATATCTAAGTAATTAGATATAATTATATCTGCTTTGTTGCTATTTATTTTCTCTATGCTTTATATGTTTTATTTCCCACTTTCTCCCATCAGTGCCCAGTCATATGTAGTTTGTTTTTATATCCTACTCTTGATTACCTTCTTGCTATAGTTTATTTACATTTCAGATATTTATCAGTGGACACATTAGAGATTACAATTAACATCTCAGGGGGCTGGAGAGATGGCTCAATTGGTAAAATGCTTACTGTGCAAGCATGAAAACCCAAGTTCAGATCCCTAGAGCCCATGCAAAAGCTGGGTGCAGTGGTGCATGCCTGTAAACTCAGCACTGGGACAGTAGAGATGGGAGGATCTTCCAAAATGAAGCATTAGAATGATGAGGAAGAAACCAGACATCCACTTTTGGCTTCCATATAATTTGACTGCATATGCACATATATGAACATATGACTCAGGAGATTAATTAGCATCTCAAATCTAGAAAAATCTAATTTAGTAGATAACAATATTGGTTCAATAACATATAAAAACCATTTTTAGATAGCTCCATAACCTTTATGCTATTGTCACAGGTTGCATCTTTTGTGTGTGTGCGTGTGTTTTGTATGTGGGTGGGTATATATATGTGTGTGAGCATGTGTACAAGAAGGTGTGCACATGTGCTTATGGAGGCCCAAGGGTAACAATGGGAGTCATTTTGGATTGCTTTACTTCTTTATTGTTTTGTCTGGGGTTTCTCAGCTCCACTTTCTTGGGCTCCTGATATTTTTACCTGGGATCTGGGGATTGGAACTCAGGCCACTGCTTGTGAGGCAGTGACTGTAACCACTGAGCCATCTCCATGTCCCAAAATTGCATCTTTATTTTTTTTTAATATATAAAAAGGGAATTATTGAGTTGGCTTATGAGATATGGCCGAGGTAGTCCAACAATGGCTGCCAGTAGCTGCTCACTCCAGTAGTCCAGTGGGTGACAACTGAAGGCTGGAAGATTCCTGGAGAATCTTTAGTCATGTTGAGGACTTGGAGGGTTAGAAGGCTGGAGGGTCAAAGAAGTGAAGAAGCCAGACAGGAGGAGGGAAGGGAGTTTTCTAGCACAGAGTCTTCCAAATTGCATCTTTATGTGTTGTGTATCCGGTAACAGATTTATAATCATTCCTCATGCATGCATCTTTGCAATCATAGGGAATGGAAAGTGGAGTTATGAATAAAAAAACATGCTTTTGTTTATATTTATGCATTCAGTTGCCTGTATTGGAGAACTGTATTTCTTCATTAGCATCAAGTTTACGCTCTAGCATCCTTCCATTTCAATTCAGAGAAGTCTTTCTGCGTTTCTTGTAAGGCCAGGTGTACAAGTGAAATATTTTTGTCGGTTTGATTTATCTAGCCATCTTTCCATTTCTATTCTGTTTCTGAACGATGCTTTGCCAGATACAGAATTCTTGCTTGACAATGTTTTTCTCTGAGCACTTTGAATGCCGTCCGTCTCCATGGTTTCTAATGAACGCAGGTGGTACTCTTACTGAGGATCACTCACATCTGCCGAGTCGCATTTTCCTCCATGCTGTCAAGGTTTTCTTTGCCTTTTTTTTCTCCTCTTTTGAGATGAGGTCTCACTGTGTAACAGGCTGGCCTGTGCTGGCCTGGAGCTTGCTACAGAGCCCAGGCTGACTTCAAACTTGCAATCCCTATCTTTCAACCTCTCAGGTATTGGGATTATAGGCACTTGCCACCACACCCAGCCTTCTCTTTGCCTTTTAACAGCCTGATTATAGTGTGACTTAGTGTGGAGGTTTATCCTCATTTTAGTGTATTTGGCTTATGGGTGTGTAAATTCCAATTTGGGAAGCTCTGGCCACTAATTTTTTTCAATTTCTTCACTCTCTACTTCTTAGACTCAGTGACTGGCCAAAGTCCCATGTCTGCATATTCTTCTTTCTGCCTTTCAAATCTGTTGAGACACGTTCCTGAACTCTGCCCCAATAACAACGCCCCAATAAAGATTAATACAAGAAAAATGATCTGCAACATAGAATTGATCCTCTTGTAAGGGCTAAAGTGTCTTGTCATAGTAAATGTATAACAAGAAACATGCTGATTTAACATTCACTGAAGTTCATTCCACTTAAAGAAGAGAAAAACAACTTCTTGCTTTCGAATAATTAAATCAGCATGTAACTATAATAGAATAAAAAGAGACGCTTAGGTAAAATGTTAAGTTGATATGATAGAATGAAGTCTTTTGGTTGGCTGATTGTAATCCAATTTCCATATTTTTAAAAAAATGCGGGGCTGGAGAGGTGGCTCAGGGGTTAAGCCTCCGCCTTGCAGGCGGAAGGTCCCGAGTTCGGATCCCAGATCCCACGTATAGACGCCAGGCGGAAGCGGGGGCGGCCTGCGCTTCTGGTCCTGGTAGGGCGGAGCCTGTGAATCCCGGGGCAGAAGGAGGTGGAGGCGTCCATGGTGGTTCGCGAATTCGTCCGTGGTTCTACACAGACACACACACACACACACACACACACGCACACGCACACGCACACGCGCACGCGCACGCGCACGCACAAGCACATACACACACATGTACGCAGTTGAATAAATAATAATAAAAAAAATTTAAAAAAAATGCTTTGATTTGAAAAGTAGTATAATAATTTCGGTTTTTTTTCACAAGCCTTGTATTGTGGAAGGAAAAATAGTACTAGATGAGAGAAAACTCACTTAAAATTCAAATTTCTAACAAGTAGTAGAAATAATCTATGTAAATATTCTTTTCTGCTTCTATAACAAATAGAAATAACTTCCCTGAACTACTTTATTTCATACCATGAAACAATAACTTATAAAACTTAAGGTAGTCTGAAAGATGTCTCAGAGGTTAAGACTCTGCCTTGCAAGCAGAAGGTTCTCAGTTCAGATCCTAAGTCCCATGTAAAAACGCCAGACTGAAATGGGGGCAGCCTCCACTTCCTGACCCTGGTGGGCAGAGCCTGGGAAATCCCAGAGTGAAGCAAAAATGAGGCAGAAACAATCCAGGATGATCCTAAAGTCACCCTTGGTCCTCTGCAAGCCCACACAGTGTCCTCTGATACACATGTACACGTGTACATGCACGCACACACACACAAATACTAATTAAAAAAAACAACTTAAGGTCTTAGCCAAAGATTCTTTAAAATATGAGGATAAAATATAGTAAGATAAATATAGTAAGAAATGAAAATCTGTGTTGGGAAATTAAGTCTTATTCCAGCATTTTTCAGGAGCATTTAGAATTCAGTATGTTATCAAGTCAAATGAATATAAACCTAGGTAAGTAAAACTATAGTTTAAAGCTGACCATGGTGGTAATGCCTATTATCCCAGGAGCTGAAAAATAAAGGCAGAAAGATTGCTTCACGTTTGAGACCAGACTTGGCTACCTGGTGAATTCCAGGCTAACAAAGTCTACATAGCATGGTCTTTTCTCAAAATGCCCCAAATAAATAAGTAAATAAACAATCAAATAAAATATATAAATACACTTATATAGTGGAATGCTATTCAGTGCTATAAAGAATGGTTTAGCAGCCTGGAGATGTAGATTAGTTGGTAGAGTATTTGCCTGGCATGCCCGAATGCCTGGATTCAGTATCATATAAGCTGGGCCTAACCGCATCCTTCAGTTTCAGCGATTCTAGAACTTTGGGGGTGAAGATCGAAGGATCAGAAACTCGAGGTCATACTTTCTTACATAGTAAGTCAGCCTAGGCCACAAGAAACTCTGTGCTTCCACACACAGCCCCTCACAAAGAAATGATATGTCAAGCCATGAAAATACATGAAAGAAACTTAAATGTATACTCTAGAAGAAAGAAGCTGGACTGGAAAAAGTACCTGCTACATGATTCTAACTGCAAGGCACTGTGGAAAAGACAAACCTGTAGAGGAAGTAGAGAGATCAGCAGTCACCATGATTTCAGGGAAAGCGAGGGGCAAACAGTCAGAGCACAAGGACAGTGATGCTACTCTGTAAGATTCTTTAATGGCCGAGTCATGGCATGGAGCATTTGCCCAGACCCTTAGAATGCCTGAAACCACAAGTGAGCCCTGCTGTATAGTATACCTTGGATGAGGATGAGCCAAAGCAGTTTTATCAGTTGCAATTAATGTGAGGGGGCACTGATGTAGGGAGAGGCTGGGCAGGTGTGTGGGGCATATGGGAAATCTCTATATAGTCTGTTCAGTTTTGCTAGGAATTTAGAATTGGCCTGAAAAATGAAGCCCATTAAAAATTGCATGTTCACAGCCAGGCATAGCGCTACATGTCTGCTAGCTCAGGACTCGGGATGAGGAGACAGGAAGATCAGTAGTTCAAGGCCTGCTAAGGCTTTTACAGTGAATTTGAAGCCAGCCTGTCTCAAAAATCCAAAAACCAAAACTCCCCAAAATAACATATCTATAATGACAACATTAAAATATGAGGAATGTATTTACATTTATCATTGAGCAATAAATTTTTCTTTTACTAAATCGTAATTTATTGCACCATGTGTTATTCAGTAGCACTACACAATCCCAAGCATTTAACAGTCGTTTCTTCTTCACTGGAAGAGGTATGTTGTTTTCCCAAAGATGGGAGGTCTACAGACACACTGGTGTGCCCACCTCAATGTTCCACACTGAAGGTAAGGCAGGCACACATTATCACAACAATCGGTCCCCTTTTTGCTTGAGTGCCAGGAACTTGTGTCTTTATGCTCACTTGTAAGTTATATTTAACTCCAGCCTCAGGGCTGGAGAGAGGGCTCAATGGTGTCAAGACTCTAGCAAGCAGCCTGGCAAGCAGAAGGTCCCGAGTTCGGACCCCAGGCCCCAGGTGAAAACACCAGGCAGAAATGGCAGCAGCCTGCACTTCTGACCCTGTTGGGCAGAGCCTGGGAAATCCCAGAGCTAAACAAAAAGGAGGAAGAAGCAATCCAGGATGATTCCTGAAGTCATCATTGGCACTATACAAGGACACAGTGCTTTCTGACACACACACAAATACATCAATTAAAAAAAAGTGTGCCTCAACTGGCCAAGGCAAAGCCCCTTAAGCTTATAACTTAAAAGATTACCACACCATCAAACATTTCATCTTCTTCAAAGGAGTCATAGTCAAGTTGCACACCGTCAGGCAAACCTTTTGTGGGAGCTTGTTCCCTTTGAACTGAGGTGTCCATAGTTTATCCTTCTGAACACAAAGGTTCAGACACTTGGTGACCATTGACTCCTGGCTTCCTGTCTACTTAAGACCCTAAGTCACAACTAGACAACTAGACTGCCTTGTCAGCACTATTGCTCTGGGCCAGTTGAGTGGAAGGGGCATCCATGTTGGCCTGCATTCCTGCCTGCTGCTCTCCATAGGTAGGTTCCTTAGCCACAGGGATTTCCCCACTGGCATTGCTTTCCCTTCAGCATATCCCAAGAATGTGGCATGCTCTTCTGTAGAGCTTATCATTGTGGAGAATCTTACAGCCCCCACCGACTCTAACCTATGAAAAATTGCATATCTCATATACCTCATCCTCATACACATTCTCAGGAAACAAAGTGACCAACTCGACACGGCCTTGCAATAAAGATGTGATCAGAACACATTTCACAGACTAGCTCCACATCTTCTAAATACACATCTTCAGCTTCTACTTCTTCACACTGGGTTGCTGGATTGGGCCCTGCGTCTTTAGCTAACTCAGAATTACAAGGCACATCTCCTATTGCATGTGGCTTTTCAATGCAATTTAGGTCACTTTGGACCTCTGCATTGACCTCCCTTTCATCTTCTGCCTTCCTGTCTACCTTAGGCCCCCAGTCAGAGCAGAGAATCTGGACTGCTTTGTCCACTTCACTGCACTGGGACAACCGAATGGGAGGGGCAGCCAATCCTGCCTTCCTCTCTACTTTGGGTTCCAAAGCACAACTGGGAACCTGGACTGCTTTGTCTGCACTGCGCTGGGGCAGAGTGGGAGGGGCACGGTGGTTCTTAGAGTCTACATTTCTCTCCTGGTCACTAAGTTTCCCATCTTCTGCAGAAGATTCAGTGTCCTTCTCAGTAGCCCTAAAGGGGCCACTAATCTTACTGTGCAGGGCACAGCCAGAAGCTTGCGAAAAGATGTCTTCTTTGGTGTGTAGATTTTCAGCATCCTCAAGATTTGAGTCTCTTTTGATTCATTCCTTTTCACAAAGCCATAAAAACAGACACATCCTGACTGGTTACAAAAAGGAAGTGCCAGTGACTGGTTAAGTGCGAAAAATGGTGATCCCGGCCCTGGGAAGGCAGGGTTTTGATACCAGGGCGCTGGAAAACACAGACTTCCATTGCCCAAACCTGGTCCTGCAGGGAAGAATGGACTATAGACTGTGTTCTGAAATGTAGGGCCTGAGAATGGCCGTTCATTGCTGCTGTCCTGCCCATTGTTGCAGCGCCTGTTCATTTTTCAGGAAGTCTTTGAGGCTCAACCCCTGGTGGTGGAGGTGGAAGAGAATACGCAGCGCCTCCTGGAGTGACCACCAGCGACTTGCACAGGTAGAGAGCTGAATAGCCTCTGATTCCACCCAGCTTGAACTCCTGCTTTTATGTAGATCTATCACGCGATGCCGGAACCTTCGGTCTCCAGCTCATGCTCAGCCTTGCCTCTGCCCTAAGCCTCCAAGCAATAATTTTTAACATAATTAAAATTTATTTTAATTTCATAAAATTATGCTATTAGATTTTAGAGGTAAAAGATGTTGGTATATTAAGCATTACACAAAGTAGGCAATCTTGCTCAGGAAGGTTCATTAGGTCTTTTTTTTTTTTTTGATACAGGATATCACCGTGTTGACCAGGTTGGCCTTGAACTCCTGGGCTTAAACAATCCCCATGTCTCAACCTTTCCAGTAGCTGATCAACAAGTTGTACCGCCTCGCCTGGCTCCAACTCAGGGTTTTCTCACACTGCGGTACTGTAGTGACTTTGTACTTGTCTTGAGCACCGTAGTATATTTTTCAGCATTTCTGGTCTCTAACCATTTGATAGAAGTAGCACATACTAGCTGTGATGACCAAATATTCCTTCAGACACGTGTACTCTGGGACAAGGGGTTAAATGAGGTAGGAATTGTCATCTCTATTGAAGAAGTGAAGATATCAGGTGATTTTACTGACTAAACTGTTTTCTTTCGTCATTTACTTCATTATCTTTTATCTAGCTGAAAGCCTTTTTGTAGATAAAATATGCCAGAGATGTTATCTTAGTTTCTAGCTTTGTTGTTGGAATAGAGATCTGATGCGAAACAGTGTAGGGGAACAAAGGATTGTTCATGCTGATGATTCAGATTGCAGTTCATCATGGGAGAAGATATCAAACCAGCAGGAGCCAAGGTAACTGGACACATCACATCGACATCAGGAGCAGAGTGGGTAAGGTCCAGTGCGCCATACTTGCTTGCTAGCTTTCTAGTTTGTCCTAAGGCTAACCAGCTCCTTCCATCTTATCCACCTGCCCAGGAGTGGACCCCCCCCACACCATAGACTGGATCTTTGCACATCAGTCAGAACTAAGACCATTTCTTACAGCCTTGTCCAAAGATCTCTTTAACTAAATAGCTCTTCAGTGGTGTGTCCAGGGACTACATCTCAAGGGTCAAGTTGACAGCTGAAACTACCTGGCAGAAACTGTTTACAGGGGTGTCCTTCAGATTTATGGTGGCTAGAGAAACAGCATAATTAAAGCTAGTTTCCTTCTTAAATATTATTCTACCTTATATATTATTTAGATTTTTAAAATTTTTTAAATTATTATTTATTCAATTGTGCATGTGTGGGTATGTATGTGCGCACGCATGTGTGTGTCTGCGTGTGTGTAGAACCACGGACGAATTCGGGAGCCACCATGGACCGCCTCCACCTCCTTCTTGTTTACTTTGCGCCGGGATTCACAGGCTCCGCCGCACCAGGACCAGAAGTGTAGGCCACCCCTACTTCCACCTGGCGTCTATACGTGGGATCTGGGATCCGAACTCAGGACCTTCTGCCTGCAAGGCAGAGGCTTAACCCCTGAGCCCCCTCTCCAGCCCCAACATATTAATATATGTGTGTGCACACACACTTTGAATTAATTTCATACTTTTTTAGAGTTTGACAGGGTTGTTTATAAGTAGTGACTTCTGAACGAGGAAAATCATTAAGTAAATATCTAAGGGCAGGAGTCTTATGATCGAATCCAATTTTGCCAAGAGCTAGACTCTGTGTCTTTGTGCCTCCACAACCTTATGCAAAATATAATTAAGGGATGGTTTTCAAGTTAATCTCATATTTCACACGATATGGGTCCTCTGTAATTTTATTACCTATCACTGATTTATTTATCATCAGCAACAACTATAATCAGCCTGTCAGTAAAGCATGCCGTATAATAGAATAAATTATTAAAGATAGGTTCTTACACAGGGCAACTTAACCATGCTTTCTAAAGGGACAGAACATTAAGGTTCTTTTATTAGTATCCTCTGGAACATCAGCCCAAGTATCATCTCCAGTAGCATCCAGCATTTTTTCAGCATGCTGTGAGTGTGGACTTTGGTCTGTAGCTTACAGAAAGAAGATCTGAAGTGTTTACCATTGTCCTGACTGCTTTTTTAGCTAATCTTCAAAGAAGAAAAGGGACCATCTCATGTTCAAATGCCAGTCAAACACACTAACACACAAGGCCATGAGAGACCTCAGAAAAAAAGCACATGCTTCTGTCTACAGAGGTGGGTTGCATACTGATCCTGTTCTTTGTGCTGTTCCTGTATTTGTTTGTTTGTTTATTTATTTTTGTGACTCTAGGATTGAACCCAAATTCTTGCACAAACTAAGCATGCACATTACTACTAAGCTATATCTCTTATCCTTTTTTTTTTTTTTTTTTTTTCAGACAGGCAGGGACTTTGTGTTCCAGGTTGGCATTGAACTCACGCTGTAGTCTTGGAAGCTTTAAACTTGTGTTGAATCTCCTTCCTCAGCCTGCTTAGTGCTGTTATTGTAGTGGTGAGCCACCAAGTCCATGCAACAGTATCTTGCTATGCCTTGCTGGCCTCAAATGTTTGTGTGTGTGTGTGTGTGTGTGTGTGTGTGTGTGTGTGTGTAGTGGTATTTATATGTGCCCATGTACACACATGCTGAGGTCAGAGGAGGAGGATAAGTGCTTTGTTTGATAGAACAGATAATTGTTCTTATTACCTTGAGACAAGGCTTCTCACTGAACCTAGAGGTAGGCTGGCAGCCAGCAAGGCCCAATGATCCCCTGTCTCTATCCCCCATAGTTCTGAGGTTACAGGTATGTGAGGTCACACCCAGGTTTTTCGTGGGTGCTGAGGATTCAGACTTAGATCCTTCTGCTTGAAGAGCAAGCCCACTTACTCACTGAATGATCTCCTGAGCCTCAGATTCTTGGTCCTTTTCCCTCAGCTTTCTGAGTGCTGGGATTACAGGCATGTGCCATCAATCCTGGCAAGGTAAGAGAAGGAGAGAACTCTCAGTCAGAGAGTTCCACTGAGAAGGCCTAAAGGCAATTTGCAGCTATCATGCTGGAGGTACAGTTTGTACAATGTTCATTCAACATGTGTTTATTGAGCATAATATCCACTGAGCATGGAGCCAGGGGCTTGAAACCTGAGAGATAACATGGAACTAGTTTTATAGAACAGCAGTGTAGTAAAGGATAGAAATTATGCAGGTGCTTTATACAAGGAACCACAGACTTATGTCAGAAGAGTTTTTTGGAGGAGGGAGGATAAATCAGGTATCAAGGCAGCAAGTGGAATTTAGCAAGATGAAAACAGAGCAGTGAAGGTTTGGCCCGAGAGAGAGAGAGAGAGAAGAGAGAGAGAGAGAGAGAGAGAACACATATATGCCATGGCCTATGGGTAGACATCAAGGGCTAATTCTCTCCTTCCACCTTGTGGGCTTCTCAGAAGACTGAACTCAGGTTGCCCAAGCTGAGCGAGCAGGCACCTTACCCGCTGAGCTGTCTCCCCTTGCCACAGTTTCAGGGTGTTTTAAGCAGCTCACAGAATGAGAGGGACACCAGGGAACGTGGTTTCTAATGGAGAAGTGCCTGGATCTTCCCTACATTTGTGTTTTTTTGGCCTCCTTAAAGTCTTTATTTTACATTTTATTTTTGTAAAGTTAATGATGTTTACCCAGCCATAGGAGTGATATTTGGAAAATAAAATTCATAAGACCAAAATTATAGAAACAGAATTCCTGTACAGTTGCTCCAATCACTGTTGATTTTGCCACATTTGTCAGTCCTTTCTCTACATGCACTCATTTAAGGCAATATCATAGACCAAACTTTGTTGTCCTCCAAATGATTTAAAATCATCTTTTTCCTGCAATGACTAAGTAATATATATGTGAAATGAAGGATACAATAGTCTAACACCTTGTCTCTGTTCTCTTCCACCTGCCCAGTCACACTCCTCTCTCCACAGGAATGGCTGTTTTCAGTTTTTCTTGGCCACGTCTTGATCCAATGGCTAGATATGTGTTTATTTGCTCCAGATGTTTCCTTGCCAGATATTACACCAGGTTGCTCTTATCTCAGGATATCATTTTTGAGGAAGAAAAATGTATCATTACAAGAAAAACACAGGAAATCAACAGGTTGAACACACTCCAGAGGCCCCTCAACACACATCCCAGGCTCCTTATGACATAGATGGGCAGGCAGAGATGCACAGAGATGATGAGACATCCAAGATCTCATGCTCTCACTTAAAAGAAACGTGACTGTAGGCTAACTAAAGCCCGATTCCCCTGTGATTTTCCTCAAGAGTTTATGGAGGGAATAATACTCATTTGGTAAAGTTAGTGTTAAGTCGATATACTTTATTCTGATATACCCAGAACAGCAACCCAGAAAATAACAGGTAGGTAAAATAGTAGTGAACTTAGTGAAGGGGCCCCTTCTAACTGAGGTTCAGTTTTCATTAACAGTTGGCAGCTTTCATTTGTTGAATGTAACTTGAAGTTTAAATTCTTCAACGCTTATTGTAAAAGCTTCGAACTTTCTTAAAAACAAAACAAAAATAAAAACAACCAAAAACAACAACAACAACAAAAAGAATGGCAGCGAATGGGTCTGCAGACCTCAGGAGTAAGCGCTGACATCCTCTCTTTCATTTACTGTTGCACCATGAAAACACACAAAAATGGACCTTCCTATTTTACATTATTGTGTAAAGTGTTCTTTTTTAAAAATCTCATTGTCAATGAATCATATATCTATGTAATCTTTGTGTGTGTGTGTTCTGGATGAAGATGTACATCATGTGTGTGTGTGCATGCCTACACTCACAGGTGGAGGACAGAGGTCAAGAATATGGGGTCTCTTCCTAAATCAGTCTCCATCCTTGTTCTGAAGCAGGGTCTCTCACTGAACCTGTTGCTTACTCATTCAGCTGGGCTAGCTGGTCTATGAGCTCTAGGGGATCTGCCTGTCTCTGTTCTTCCCAACATAGTAGATACAGACTTGTACCACTGTGCCCAGCTTTTTACATCACTGCTAGAGATATGAATTCAGGTCCTCACTTAAGTGAACAACACTCAGAGCAATAAAGAGGTTGAGCAATCCAGGGTGATTTCTGAAGTCACCCTTGAGCATCCACTGGTACACACTATGCCCTTTGATACACGTGAACACACCAACACACACCCTCACACAAGTACACACTGGCACTTGCACACGCACACGTGCACGTACACACACGCGCGCACACATGCAAAAAAAAAAAAGAAAAAAATTAGTAATAGGCACTTTACCTAAGCCGTCTCCTCAGCCTTTTATTTAGTCTTCCCTCTTCCCCGCGCCCCCTCTTCTATTATAGGCACACGCTAGAATTTATTTTAAACTCCTTAGTACTGGGCGTTTATATTGTTCAAAAATCTCAAAATAATTAAACCCAGCATAGTAAATATCTTTTCATATATGTCTATGTCTGCTACTGGATAAAGATAAATTCCTACATTTCTGAATTATATGCATCTTCAATGTCAAAGTACTTTCCAGGAAGCTGGAATCAATTTACCTGCCAACAGTGTATCAAAACGCCCATTTTTGGGTGATAGACCCCTCCCTCACTGTGGTTTCCCACTTTTATTACATCTACCTTTGAATGTGCTTTTATCACAAGACTCTAACAGCTTTTTGTCTCTGGCCAGGGGGTAACATACAATGCCCACCAGGATGGAGTGAAGGGCATTGCAGGAGCAGCAAAACTGCAAAAGAAAATCAACAAACCACAATCCAGAACTTCAGAGACTCTATATCAACCACCTAGAACTAGGCCAGCTTAGTCTCTCCCCATCTTGAAGCTCAGGGAAATTTGCGGAAGAGGGGGCGGTAAGAGTGTAAGAGCAAAAGGATGGGAGGAGCAATGATATGTAAGATACTCTATACTAGTTAGGGCTGAAGCAATCATAATTGGACTTTGCATGCCCTGCGCATTGTCCAACACACTGTTGACCTCACAAAGTCTAGCATCTGCTAAAGGCACCAAGATCCTTGGAGGCAAAGGATTGGCAGCCACAGCAGTGTTCCTATACCTAAGGGGAACACGGGAAAGGGTTCGGGAAAGGCCACTGGGTCCTTGTACGTCATCGGAGAGGAGGGCCCAGAGGAAAATCAGACATGCACAAGAAAGGACTCTCTGGGAATTGGGGTGGGAAGCACTGGGGGATGGGGAGGGAGAGAGGTGGGGAGGGGGAGCAGGGGGTACGGGGGGAGGAGGAGGGAGGGAGGGAACTGGTGTACCTAATAAGTTTGTATGAGCTGAAATAAAAAAAAAATTGACCAAGATTAAAGCTACCTATCAAACCAAAAAAAAAAAAAAAAAAAAAAGAACATGTTAATCATCTCAGATTCCAGGAACATTTCCTTTGAAGGTTTCTGAATTATTGCGTTGATTTCTATGCACCTGTTTAAAATAATTGGGTTTTTCATATAGCAAATTTTTTGGTTTGACTTTTTTTTGTTGTTGACACTTTTGTAGGTTAAATAAAAGCTTTATATCCACAAAAAAAAAGAAAAAAAAAACGCCCATTTTTTCCCCTACTTTTGTCAATCTTTGGAATCTCAATAGAACAGGCAAAAGATATGGATTTGTTGTTCAGAAAACAGAAGGACTAGAATGCTAGCATAGCTCCTTAATCCCTGCTTTTGCTAAAGTGAATTTGAACAGAGAATGGAAACTGAATTGTATGGTGGTTTTACTTGATATTTGTGAAAGAAGCCTCTGGGCATGCCTATAAGGAATCACTAGTTAAGATCTCTGGAAAAGCCTGTAGGAAAAGTCTCTATATCTTCATTGCATAATTGATGGAGAGAGACCCAGCCCATTGTGAGTGGCACCACTCTCTGGGCAAGTGGATAGAGGTAGAGAACTAGTTGGCATTTGGTAAGCTAGAAAGCAAGTATGCAATGTGCTCCTTGTGCCCTTCTGCTCTTGACTTTTGGATGTGGTGTAGCCAGTTCCCTCGACTCTTGCTGGTAATTCTCCTGCCACGATGGATTGTAACCTGAAATCGTGACCCAAAATTCCCTTGTTCCCCTAAATTGTTTGATCCAGATATTTATTACAGCATCAAAATTGAAGAACTAAGGGTTTTAATGTACTCATGAACAGAAGTTTTGTTCAAAATCTGCGTAAAATAAGAAGTCTCAGTAACCCCAAAGGATGTTGACTTGGAGATCACATGGAGGAAAAAACAGTTTAGACGACTGAGCAGTGAGTTTCTGTGCAGCATGGATAATGGCTTTGAGGCATGTCAGTAAATGTCCTTTTAGCCTCAGTACTGAGAGGAGTGGAGAGCTGATAAATTATATATATGTGAAATGAGTCAGAAGGCAGCTGTGCCCAGGCACATACTACATTAGAAAGAAAATTAAATGAGGTGTCCAAATAGACCAGGTGATAATGTAATGAGGCCCCCAAAAGGGATAGTTTCCTTCCTTAAAAGCTATTCTTTTGGGGCTGGAGAGATGGCTCAGGGTTAAGCATCTGCCTGGCAAGCAGAAACACCTGAGTTCAGATCCTGGGTCCCACATTAAAAAACAAACAAACAAACAAACAAAAAAACCAAAAATAACCCACCAGGCAAAATGGTATCAGCCTGCACCCTGGAAGACGAACTTGGGAAACTCCAGAGCAAAAGCAAAAAAGGAGATAGAGCAATCTAGGATGATTCCCTAAATCATAATTGAGCTTCCACAGGCACGCACAGTTCCTTCTGCTACACACACACACACACACACACACACACACACACACACACACATACACACACACACACAGAGGATGTATTTGCTGTGGTCTTCATTATTCTTACTCCATAGGCATTAATTTCATGGATGGGGTAGAGAGGATACCAGCAAAAAATGAATTGTCCTCCAAATTATTCGTAGTAATTTTTTTTTTTTTTTGAAATATAGTCACTGGTGGGTTGCAAAGTTTACCTGAAACATTTCAGGCTCCACCCCAGACCTACTGAGTCAGGAAATCTGGGGGTGGGACCGAGAATTGGTACTGCTAACAAGTCCTCCAGGAATTGTTACCCATTATTATTTTCTCGCTTATTATCAATGTTTTCAAACTCGATTTCCTCTTCCTTTTTCAAATGTCTGTTAAGTTTCAGAGGCTGGAACAAGTGAAGTTAATCAAAAGATGTCAGAGGACTCCGGTTGTTGAAATACATTTTCTAATGAGAATATGGTGCTTGAAAAAGAATTCTGTATCTGGCATTTCCAGAGTGTGTTTCAGCCAGGGCAGGGCATGGGACGTGGGGGAGAATGTTTTATGTAAAGTGAAATCGCTTCCTGCAGGATCAGAGTTCCCAAGCCCTTCACAGGTGGCTTGAATATTTCTATGCAATTACATCTACTCTGAATTAGGTTGATTGTGAAAAAAACTCACCTTGCCCCCCCAAAATATTTTTAAAAATATTATGACGCAAGCAAGATCAAAGATTTTGATACAAAGCTTAAAAATAGGGAGTACCACATTGCTTAATGTTGAAAAATGATTTTTCTGGGTTGGTGAGTTAGTTCAGCAAATAAGATGCCTGCTTGTAAGACAGGTGACCTGAGTTCTGTCTCTGGAAACTCACGTGGTAGGAGAGAACTGACTTTAGAACCTTATCTTTTGATCTCTATCCATGAGCCATGACATGCTTGTTCTCTCTCTTTCTCTCTCTCTCTCTCTAATAAATGAGTAAAATATTTTAAAAATGAAAAACAATTTTTTTCTGTAAAAAGTTTCCATAGTACCTTGTTAGTTTAAAGTTTTAAGAAAGTGCCAAACTGTGACTTCACTTTTTACATACACAACAGCATTCTCACTGTCATTCAGTATGATAGCTTGGTATGAGAGCCATCCCATTAGGTCTGTAGAAGTACCTTATGATGATTTAAAAAAATTAATCTTTGTGTGTGTGTGTGCGCATGATGCATGTGTGAGGGGACAGAGGACAACCTCAGGTGTCAGTCTCTTTTTTCCACCATGTCAGGCACTGGGTCTCTTGTTGCTTTCCACTCTACATTCCAGGTTAGTTGACCTGTAAGTTTCCCAGGATTTGCCTTCTCACCTTAAGAACATTGAAGCCTTATATGGGTTCTAGGATTTGAACTTAGGCCCTCATGCTTGTGTGGCAAGTACTTCACCCACTTAGACATCTCCCCAGTCCCTATGTCTTCTGGTGATTTTAATTTTGTTTTCTTTTTTTTTTTATTAAAAATTTAATTATACATTTTAAAATTTTTTACCAGTTCCCTCCCTCCCCCCTCCTCCCCCTCCCTTTCCCCCAGTGTCTCCCCCCCAATTCCCAGAGAGTCCTTTATTGTATACGCCTAACTCTCCATTGGGTCCTCCTCTCCGATGACATATAAGGACCCAGTGGCATTTCCATAAGCCCTTTCTCTTGTTCCCCTTAAGCATAAGATCACTACTATGGCTGTCAATCCCTTGCCTCCAGGGGTCTCGGTGCCCTTAACAGATGCTAGACTTTATGAGGACAACAGTGCGCTGGACATTGCGCAGGGCATGCAAAGTCCCATTACGATTGCTTTGGCCCCAACTATTGTTGAGAATCTTGCAAATCGTTGCTCCTCCCATCCTTTTGCTCTTACAATCTTACCGCCCCCTCTTCCGCAAATGTCCCTGAGCTCCAGGATGGGGAGAGATTAGGCTGTCCTAGTTCTATGTGATTGATATAGTCTCTGAAGTTCTGGATCGTGGTTTGTTGATTTTCTTTTGCAGTTTTGCTGCTCCTGCAATTCCCTTCACTCCATTCTGCTGGGCACTGTATGTCACCCCCTGGCCAGAGACAAAAAGCTGTTAAACTGGAGTCTTGTTGTAATAGCACATTCAAGGGTAGATGTAATAAGAGTAGGAAACCTCCCTGAGGGAGGGGTCCATCACCCATTTGCAAAATGATTACTTTTTATCTGCTAGACTATATGCCCTCCCCTTCTGGTGAGATCAGGAAAGAACGTCTGTGAACTTAACCAGGTTTCTCATTACTTACTTGCAGACCTTGATGGAGGCCTATTTTCTCTGCTGTAACATGGTCTTCTCTCTCCTTGTTTCTGGTGTGGCCCTCCTAACCCATCTCTCTTGTTCATAATCCTTGCAATTACTGTGTTTCATAGGTTTACTTTTGAGTGTCTCAATGTGGGCTGGGTGAGTTTGGTACTAGGAGCCACCTATTAGGGAGTACATACGGCGCTTAATTTTCTGGGTTTGGGATACTTCACTTAATATAATTCTTTCTAATGACATCCATTTCCCAGCAAATTCCAGTAATTCATCATTTTTGATGGCTGAGTAGTACTCCATTGTATAGATGTACCACAGTTTCCTTATCCACTCGTCAACTGTTGGACATTTAGGTTGATTCCATGACTTTGCTATTGTAAACAGTGCTGCTATGAACATGGTCGAGCTTGTGCTATCGAGGCGAACCTCTGCTGCATGGGGGGTTATTCCCAAAAGTGGGATAGCAGGGTCATATGGCATTTCAATCTTTAATTTCTTTAATAATCTCCAGACGGCTCGTCAGAGTGGCTGTATGAGCCTGCATTCCCACCAACAATGTAGGAGAGTTCCCCTCTCTCCACATCCTCTCCAGCATTTGTCGTTGTTTGTATTGTGGATTTTTGCCATCCTGACCGGGGTGAGATGATATCTCAGGGAAGTTTTGATTTGCATTTCCCTGATGGCGGAGGAAGTGGAGCATTTTTTAAGATAATTGTTAGACATTTTAATTTCATCCCTGGTAAAGTTTCTTTGAAGTTCCAGGGCCCATGTTTTAATTGGGCCAGTGTTTTCCTTGGAGTTTAATTTTCTAAGTTCTTTGTGCACTCTGGACAGTAGAGCTCTGTCAGATATGTGGTTAGTGAAGATTTTCTCCCATTCTGTGGGTTGCCTTTGAGCTCGTGTGACAATCTCTTTATCTGAACAGAAGCTCTTTAATTTCACAAGATCCCAACTGTTGAGAGTTGGTAGCAGTGATTGTGCCATTGGATGTCTGTTTAGGAAGTGTTGGCCTAGCCCAATCAGCTCGAGGGAGTTCCCTATCCTTTCAACTATGGTTTTTAAAGTCTCTGGCCTGATATCAAGGTCCTTGATCCATTTGGAATTAAGTCTTGTACATGGTGACAAGTACGGGTCCAGCTTTAATCTTCTGCATGTGGAGATCCAGTTTTGCCAGCACCATTTGTTGAAGATGCTGTTCTTTTTCCATTGGATTCTTTGGGCCCCTTTGTCAAAGACCAAATGGCTGTAACTTTGTGGGCTTATATCTGGGTCTTCAATCCTTATCCATTGATCTGTGTGTCTATTTTGGAGCCAGTACCAGGCTGTCTTTATAACTATGGATTTGTAGTATAGACTTAGGTTTGGTATGGTAATACCTCCAGCTGTGTTTTTGTTACTCAGGATTGTTTTTGCTATCCTGGGTCTTTTGTGTCTCCATATGAACTTTGAGATTATTTGGTCAACTTCTTTGAAGAATTGCTTTGGGATTTTGATTGGTATAGCATTGAATCTGTATATTGCCTTTGGTAGGATGGTCATTTTTACAATGTTGATTCTGCCAATCCAGGAACAAGGGAGGTCTTTCCACCTTCTGGTGTCTTCTGCAATTTCTTTCTTTAGGGTTTTAAAGTTTTCATTGTAAAGGTCTTTTACCTCCTTAGTTAGGTTTATACCAAGGTATTTCATTTTTTTAGGGGCTATAGTAAATGGTATTGTTTCTCTCAAGGCTTTTTCACTTCTTTCATTCTGGGCATATAGGAAGGCCTCTGATTTTTGCACATTTATTTTGTATCCTGCCACCCTGCTGAACTTCTCAATTAGTTCCAGGAGCTTCCTGGTGGAGTTTTTGGGATCACTCAGGTATAAGATCATGTCATCTGCAAATAGGGATAGCTTGACTTCTTCCTTGCCGATTTGAATCCCTCTTATGTCCCTTTCTTGTCTTATGGCTTCAGCTAAGACTTCAAGTACAATATTGAATAGAAGTGGTGAGAGTGGACAGCCTTGTCTAGTTCCTGATCGAAGTGGGAATGCTTCCAATTGTTCCCCATGGAGCATAATCCTTGCTGTGGGCTTGTTGTATACAGCTTTTATTATATTGATAAAGGTTCCTTCCATTCCTACTGTCTCTAGCGTTTTGATCATAAAAGGCTGTTGGATCTTGTCAAAAGCTTTTTCTGCATCTATCGAGAGTATCATGCGGTCTTGGACTTTGGACTGGTTTACATGATGAATTACATTTATTGATTTGGGTATGTTGAACCAACCTTGTGTGCCGGGGATGAAGCCTACTTGGTCCCCATGAATGATCTTTTTAATATGTTTTTGAATCCGATTTGCTAAGACTTTGTTGAGAATCTTTGCGTCTGTGTTCATCAGGGAGATCGGCCTATAGTTTTCTTTTTTAAGTGAATCTTTATTAGGTTTTGGGATTAAAACGATATTAGCTTCATAGAAGGAATTTGGTAGTGTTCCTTCCTTTGCTATTTGATGGAACAGTTTAAGGAGTATTGGTGTTATTAACTCCTTAAATGTCTGGTAGAACTCTGTGCTGAATCCATCTGGTCCAGGACATTTTTTGGTGGGAAGATTCGAGATTACTTCCTCAATTTCCTTATATGTTATAGGACTATTTAAATAATTCACAACTTCCTGATTCAATTTAGGTAAGTTGTGTTTACTTAGAAATTCATCCATCTCTTTTGTGTTGTCAAACTTCACAGAGTATAAGTTTTTGAAATATGATGTTATAATTCTCTGGATTTCTTGGGTATCAGTAGTGATAACTCCATGTTCATTTCTAATTTTGTTAATTTGGGTTTTCTCTCTCTTGCTTTTGGTTAGTTTAGCTAGGGGTGTATCAATCTTGTTGATTTTTTCAAAGAACCAGCTTTTTGATTGGTTGATTTTTTCTATCGTTTTCTTAGTCTCGATTTCAGATATTTCTCCCCTTATTTTGCTAATCTCTTCTCTTCTACTGCTTTTGGGATCAGATTGCTCTAGTTTCTCTAAAGCTTTAAGCTGCATTGTTAAGTTGTTTATTTCTGATGTTTCCATTTTTTTGATGTGGGCATTAAGAGCTATGAACTTACCTCTTAGAACAGCTTTCATTGTGTCCCAGAGATTTTGGTAAGTTGTATTTTCGTTATCATTCTCTTTCAGGAAATCTTGAATTTCCTTTTTAATTTCTTCCTGAATCCAGTTCTCATTCAGCATCATAGTGTTAAGTTTCCAGGAGTTAGTGTATTTTCTCTTGTTTGATGTGTTGTGGATGTCCAGCTTTAGGCCGTTGTGGTCTGATAGGGCACAGGTTAGAATTTCAACTTTCTTGTATATGTGTAGATTCATTTTGTGGCCCAGTATGTGATCTATTTTGGAGAAAGTTCCGTGTGCTGCTGAGAAAAATGTGTATTCTTTGGTGCGTGGGTGAAAAGTTCGATAGAGATCTGTGAGGTCCATTTCTTTCAGGGTTTGATTAAGTTCCAAAGTGTCTCTGTTAAGCTTTTGACCTGTTGATCTATCCCATGTAGAGAGGGCGGTGTTGAAGTCCCCAAGAATTATCGTTTGGGGGTTGATTTCATGCTTTAGACGCTGTAGGGTTTTCTTAATGAATGTGGAGGGGCTCGTATTGGGTGCATATATGTTCAGTATTGTGAAATCTTCCTGGTGAATTGTACCTGTGACTAAAATGTAGTATCCATCCGTGTCTCTTATAATATTTTTTGGTTTGAAATCCACTTTGTCTGATAGCATAATGGCTACCCCTGCCTGTTTTCTGCTTCCATTTGCTTGTAGAATTGTTGACCAGCCTTTTATTTTTAGAGCGTGCCTATCTTTTGTGGTGAGATGGGTTTCCTGCAGGCAACAGATTGATGGATTGTGATTTTTAATCCAAGTTTGTAATCTGTGTCTCTTGATCGGTGAATTAAGTCCATTAACATTTAGTGTTATAATGGAGAAACTATTGTTAATTCCAGACATTTATTATGTTTAGTAGCTTTTATAAGTATATTGCTTCGCTTTTAATGGTGTTATATTTGCCTTCTGTTCTCCTGGATATGCCTGTTTTTTTCTTCACGCTTGAGTATCATTTCTAGCAGCTTTTGAAGGCCTGGTTTGGTGGCCATGTATCCCTTAAAGTTGTCTTTGTGCTGGAAAATTTTTCTTTCTCCCTCGATCATGACTGATAGTTTTGCAGGGTAAATCAGCCTGGGTTGACATTTTTGCTCATTCAATACTTGAAGTATGTCTCTCCAAGCTCTTCTTGCTTTTACTGTTTCGACTGAGAAGTCATTTGTTATTTTAATAGGTTTGCCTTTAAAAGTGACTTGTTTTTTCTCCCTTGAAGCTCTCAGCACCAGTTCTTTATCTTGAATGTGGAGTGTTTTAACTATTATTTGCCGCAGTGTGGTTCTATTTTGGTCGTATCTGTTTGGGTTGCGGAATGCCTCTTGTATATGACTGGGCCTCTCTTTTTTTAGATGAGGAAAGTTTTCCTTGATGATCGTTTGAAAAATTTCCTCAGGGGTGGTATTTTGAGATTCTTGCTCTGGTATTCCATGAATATGCATGTTAGGCTTCTTCAGGGTGTCCCATATCTCTTGGATATTTCTCTCAAGTATCTTTTTGGCTTTAACAACCTCTTCCATTGAGCTGGTTAGTACTCCCACTTTATCTTCAAGGTCTGAAATTCTGTTTTCTGCTTCATTAGTTCTGTTGATAAGACTCTCTGTGGCGTTCTGGGTTGAAGATAACTTGTCTTTTAGCTCAGTCTTAAACTCTGCTTGAGTTTGTTTTAACTGCTCTATGCCACTTTTTGTTTCTTGCACTGTTTTTCTCAACTCCTCCAGATGTCTGTTGTGTTCCTCTTCAAAGCGATTGATTCAATTATGTAATTCCTCCCGGATTTCCTCTTTCATAGTATTGAACATGGTAATGATCATATTTTGAAAGTCGTTATCCTGGGTCAGGCTTTCTTGGCCTTTTTCCGCGGGTTTGTTCTTGTTGGAATCTAACATTATGGGATTAATTTCTTCAGTGGGAAATTTGTTTACTTGAGTGTTGCTTCTCATGGATTTGCACTTTGACTTTGGCATTGTCATTTTAACTCTTAAGATCTCTCAATTTCACTAAACTGAATTATTTGGCCTGGGGTACTGGTGGGCGGGGCCCGAACGGGGACTCACCTAGGGCGTGGGGTGAGGCCCGGGTGGACCGCGCGCGCGCGTGTCCCGACCGGCGGAGCGGGGGTGGGGTGAAAAGGGAAGATGGGCGCGGCGGCGTGGAGCTATTTAACCCGAGGGCAGCTGGGGCGGGGCCCGGGCGCAGGGGGAGGTCCTCCTCGTCCCTCGGCCCCCGCGAGGCTCCGGCTGGATGGCCGGAGTCGGAGCCGGGTCCCTGTGGGCTGACCTGGGGTCCTAGAGTGCGCGGTGAGAGCCCGGCTGGATCTCGCGTACGCGTCCCGACCGGCGGAGCGGGGGGTGTGGCGAAAGGGGACGATGGGCGCGTCGGCGTGGAGCTATTTAACCCGAGGGCAGCTGGGGCGGGGCCCGGGCGCAGGGGGAGGTCCTCCTCGTCCCTCGGCCCCCGCGCGGCTCCGGCTGGATGGCGGGAGTCGGGCCGGGTCCCTGTGGGCTGACCTGGGGGTCCTAGAGCGCGCGGTGAGAGCCCGGCTGGATCTCGCGTACGCGTCCCGACCGGCGGAGCGGGGGGGGGGGGGGGGGGGGGGGGGGGGATGTGGCGAAAGGGGACCTTTAATTTTGGTTTCTTTACTAACTAATGATGTTGGACATCTTTCCATGTACTTATTTACCACTCCTATATCTTCTGATCTAGTCATTCCATTTTTTTTTAATCTAAAAGACAAACTCACACACCATATAAAATCATGGATTTTTAGTGTGGAATGAGCTGAGTTTCCTCAAAATTCTTGTGCTGAAGTCCTGACTGTATTTAGAGCTTGGTTTTACAAGAAGGCAATTAAGATTAATGAGATCATAAGGGTGGTGCCTACCACTAAAGGATTTGTGTTCTTAAAATAGATAGCTAAAGTGCTTCATCAAACTCTCTCACACACTTTTTGTTTCCATGAACATACAAAAAAGAGGTCAAATGAGCATACAGAATGAGCATACAGAAAGACAGAAGGAGGTAGCCTTCATGCTGGAAAGAGGACTTCCTAGAAATGAACCACACTGGCACAATAACCTTGGACTTCTAGTCTCCAGAAGTGTTTGTTATGCAAACCACCTAATCTACGGTGTTTTGTTATTCTAGCCTGAGCTGACTAATGCAATCTGCACTGAAGCTTTCTTTGCAATAGTCAAAACTGGAAAACACCCAAATGAATGGAAAATAAATTTATATACCCACAATGGAATACTATTAACTAATAAAATCAAATGAGCATGGGTAAAAATCTCAGTGTAATTGTATTGAGTGAAACAAACCAGACTAAAAAAAGTGGACACTGTATGATTCCATTTATATAATCTAGAGTGATAGAAAGCAGACCTGTGGTTTTTTGGGAAGGGAGGTATGGTGAAGTATGTGATGGAAGCTATTACAGGCTTGCTGGAGGAAACTTTAGGGGGCAATGGCTGGCTTGTCATTCACTGATTTCATGGATGTATAGTTATTGAGCTATTCACTTTAAAAATAAGCAATTTATGATATGCCACTGTACTTAAGAATGCTATTGAAAAGCCATGGAACCTCTTTATCTCTAGAAAATTTCAGTTTTGTATTAAATAGATTTTCAATCTTATATTTAATCGGTGGTAAGGAAATGGAAAAGAAAATGCCTACTCAACAGAGACTGTCATAGATAAGGAAAGTCATGGCCTTGTCACAGATTTCCCACCCCCAAATTAGCCTTTCCATCATCAGGAAAGCTAGCAAACAAACAAGCAAAGGAGCAAAAAAACAAAGTGCCATAAAACAGGTGGCAACAAAATCTCAAAACTGGAAAACAAAAGATTACACTTATGCCTTTTCTTTTTTGCCTTTGCAAGTTTGGGTGACTTTTGTAGATACTGTGGTAAAGAAAGAAAATTTATGAAGACATCTTTCAGTCATATCTGATAATTATTGACAGGAAGACTTACAGAAAAGCTCCACAAGCAAGATGTTAAAAGTCCAGAGGTCCTAAGTTGAGTAAAACCTTGATAATAAAACCCAAAGCTGCATCCAGAATTTGATCAAAGTCTGCTTCAATTTCACAGACACCTTGGAAGATAAGGTGTAACTGAAAGTTGTGCTTAAATCCAGTGGGACGGCAAGAGCAAAAAAGGATGAGGTTTCTTTTTTAAAAAAGTCCTTTGCAAAAATCACTACGCTGACATTGTCTAATTGCTGCACAACTATTTCTATTGGATTGCAGATACCAGTCTTTTAATTGCTAGCTTTCTAGCTTTTAAGCATTGAATTTGTATTTGACTATCAAGCTAACAAGTGATGGAAGAGGGAACTGATGCCAAAGTTCTTTTTCTTCTGCAGCTGAATAGAAAGCAGAGCTCCCTGTAGATCACTCCGACATGCGACCTCCCCTGTACAGCCTCCTCTGACTTCCAGTCCTTTATTCGTGTTTATTCCTTGCTTGTTCTCAACTAGCGAGTTCTGATTGCACCTGCTCCCAGGGTTTGCCTAGACCACAGCTCTGCCTCGGCTGCCTGTGCACGAACCTGAGGACCCACCAGGGGTCACTGCAGCCTTGGAGCTATTGTGCCCGCCAGTCCTGGCTGTGGCCGGCCGCGCGGAGGGCGTGGGACCGCAGCGGCGGAACGCAGGGGTCTGAGCAGCCCGGCGCCCTGCCTCCTGGAGCCCCCCTCGCCGTCTCCCAGGGAAACCGACCTAACGACCTCGCGACGGCTGGTGCGCAGCGCCCCGCGTCCTCGCTAGGTTCTGCGCACACCTAGCCATTCGAACCACCCCCGTACCGCCCACCGTCCCCAGCTGTGACCCCGCCCGGAAGGGGTGCGCCTGTCGCGGCCCTGGGGTTCAGCTTCGCTATGGAGCACCCTGCGGACGCCCAGGCCCAGCGTAGTTGCACCTGGGTTGCTCCCGCCTAAGGCGCCACCCCTCGAGCTGCCAAAATAACTTTCCCCGGAGTCCCGGCGGCCTGGAGCACCCCGGGTGCACCCCCCCGTCCGGCACCCGCAGGTCTCCCCGGCTCCCGGCTTTTCCGAACGTTCCGCCGGACCGGCGCTCAGGCACGGCGGCGGCTTTCTGGAAGGGAGAGCGCGTCCCCCTGGACCGAGCTCGGGGATCACCAGACAGAAGCCGCGCCCCGCGAGGAGCTGACCTCCCCTCGCTGGTTTCGGTAAGTAGCCCGCTGTCCTTCCCCGTCCTACTTCGGCTTCCAGGCGCAGGCGGGTGTGGCGTGGGATTAGCCGAGGGGTGACGACCCTTCCCCCGCTCCCCGCTTCCTGGGGCCGCGGATCTTGGCACCCCTCACACAAAAGAGCAGCCGAGCGCGGTCCCGGCCGCCTCCGGGTCGGGGACTGCGGGGCCGAGTGGGCGCCCGAAGTGCGGCGCCCGAGGGGACTCTGGAGGGGTGGTCGGTGGCGAGGTACCCCGGGGCGTGCAAGTCGGGGGAGGGTCTGGAGCGCTTGTCCCGCCCGTCGCGTGTGTCTTGCGCCCATTGCCTGGCAACTCTGTGGTCCCCAGGTCGGCTGGAGGGGAGCGGCCGCGCCGCCGCCTTCGGAAGAGGAGCCGCAGCCGCAGCCGCTGCTGGAGCCCCAGGATGCGCGGGGACGCGCCGCCGCCCTCCGCTCCCAGCTCTGCCCGCGCTTCCCCGGCGGCTCCCGGGCGCTGACTCTCCGGCCTCCTCCGCCCTCGGTGCTGCGCGGCGTGCCCGGCCCCATCGGGCGACCCGGAGCTTCGGACCCGAATCCCGGATCCCTGATCCCGGATCCGGGACCTGGACCCCGGCTCGTCTGCGCTCGGTCTCGCCACGCCACGGACGATAAATTAATGATCGGTGCTTGAGGGGAGGTGGCGGCTCGGCGCCTGGGTCGCAGTTTTCTCGCCTGGCTGAAGACGGAGACAGCCGACATGGGCTGTTTCTGCGCTGTTCCGGAAGAATTTTACTGCGAAGTTTTGCTCCTGGATGAATCCAAGTTAACCCTCACTACGCAACAGCAGGGCATCAAGGTAGCCGCGGCCGGGGCGTGTTCGCGGGGGTCCCCGGCTTTGTCTGAAGGGTTGTCTCGGGTCAGCGCCGAGGGAAGGCGACGGTGGACGGGTCAGGCTGGGTTAAGCATGGGTTCCTTAGTAAAGTTTTGATGTCTGTCGCAGAGGGTACTCGACGCCCCGGCTTCCCGCGGTAATTCACCGTCCACCCTGGGAGACCAAACTGCCCACCACCTATTTCTTCCAGAAGCATTTTGGCCCTGCGAGCTCCCAGGGGCGCAGATCCAAATCTGCAGGCTGCACCCCACCCCAGCGTCGACTGCGTGCTTCTCCCCTGCTTCCCTGAAGCCTTTTTTGTCTTTTTTCCTTGCTAGTGTTGTTGGGGAGATAAAATAGTTGACTCGCTGAAACACGTGAAATCCTGTATTTGTGATCGTCACCCTGGGTTTGTAGTTGGGTCAGTGGGTTACGTTGGCACTGAAAGTAATTTCCCTTTCCGCAGGCGAGCTGGTTTTATTCCCACACTTAAATACACCTCTCTCAAGGCGGCTCCATGATAACTTTGGGTCTGTTTGTAGTTATCAGACTTGCAAGGCTGCTGCTGACCTGGAGCCGAGCGCAAGCTGGCGAAGGAGCCCCACTTCCTTAATTTTGGGGAGTGCTTGTGTTTAGACCTGACAACCTGAGGATGCGCCTGCGCGCTGGCTTGCTTCGCTCAGCCAGCAATTTAACTACCCAGAAGATCTAAATCTCCCGGCGTGGTTTGGTTTTGTTTCCCTTTCCCCTTCAGTTTTAAATCGCCAAAGCATTTTTTTAGATAAGAGTCTGGTGAAAGGAAAGCTCACCCCCTCTGAGATAGCAGGCAGTTCAGAGATCCTGTTCCAGCTGCCAGATACCCTCTGTTAGTGTTGTCATTTCAGAAGTTAATGTGGGCAGGCCTTGGGCATTTCCTTGCGCGAGTCTGTTTTTCCATACTCTTTGCCCACTAGACTACCTGTTCCTTCTGGCTAGAAGTTTCAATGTTGATGTTGCCAGTTTGAGTGTACGGAATTGAGTTTCACAGGTGTAAGCCTCTTGGCAGGGGGAAGGGGCAAAGAGTGAACAATTAAAATTGTAATTTTAACTCTTTGGGGAAGGAAGTGTTTTGAAATATTGTTTTCCCAGTAATGATAAGCAATATTCAATCAAATTCTCATGTTGTGTTTTCTCACCAAAGATCAGTAAGACAGAATCTTTTGGGAGGGAGTACGCATTTTATAGTTTTACTTTTTATTTATGACCTCAGGCACCCCTCACCCATTCAAAGAAATTGAGGAGGGGTGAACCTTACTTTTCAAATGATGGAACATTTTGTGGTGGTGTATCATGTGAACGGAATAAGCAAAAAAGAAAAAAAAGAACTCAAGATATCCAAAATTTCTGGTAATACTTTAGATTTCTTGGTGTGAGGTGTGTGAGTAGAAACTATCAGAAAAAGATAAGTGATGATCTGACACAAAAACAACAAAGAAATCTTTATGATGTATGAAATCTAAAGTCATCTGGAGTCTAAAGTTGTCTGTATCAAGAATTCCTATTTAATCATGAAAGCCATTCTTCTGTCAGCTGTGGAGTGTGTATATTATTCTGTCAAGAGAGCAGTCAAGACTTGGAAGAGATTTGTGAAAGAAAAATGAATCAAAAGCCCCAATCCACGATTATTTTTAATAACACCATGGTGCTTATCTTGCTTTACAAAAAGTTGAAAATTGCTGAGTGATTCAAGGCAACAGCAACTTTAGAATACTGTTAATTTTGGCTGTGTGCCATGTAGCTCAATAATATTGTAAGCAGACTTTGGTTGGAAGTAATCACTTCACAACAGACTTGGCCTCTTTTGGTGTCACAGAAGCATGCCATGATTATTTTGATAGCCATGTGTGTAACACAGATGTTGTCTGCTAAAACTAACCACGTTATCTGAAACTACTCTGCTTCCATAAAAATGCATGTGGTAAGCACTACCTACCTATGATGTGTGCTGAAATAAGCATTTATGTATTTATCAATGGCACAGGGCATGAAAAAGTATGTCACATATACATGATACTCAAATATCATGTATGCTATTTTGTATATACTTGACCTTTGAATAATCTTTTTCCTAGCTTTCCTAAATTATGTCATATAGGCACTACTGTGTTTTTTATCAATTAAAATTAGTTCTTACTTTAGTTTGTAATTGGACAAGTGAGCAATTACTTCAAAAGTAATAATAGCTATGGGATAGTATGCTTGAAGAATTGAGTCATTATTAATTAAGTACAAAATTATACAAGGCTAAAATATTTCTAAGGTAGATGAGACCTATGAAAGCCATAAGTGCCTGCAACTTCAGATCTTAGAAAATGAGGTAATTGGGTAGAGAAAGAAAAACAACAGCAACAAAACTCAGGAGTCTCTGAATATTCAGGAAGAGTGAGAAAAATTAACTCAGAATTTTTAAGGCAGTATCCTTGAAATTTAATGTGGAAAGCTACTTCTAGAGTTTTAAAGTTTAAAAATTTCATAAAACATTCATTCTAGATCATGCTATTATACTGGGAAATCCACCTTTTCTAACTTCTTGAAGTGAAATGAAAAATCAACTGGTGGAAAAATGGAAACTTAGTTGCTTGATAGGCAAAAATTGACTCCCAACTTTATATCTTTTACATTATTTATTTATTTATTTTTATTCAATTGTGTGTGTGTGTGTGTCTGTGTGTGTTGAACCACCGGCGAATTCGGGAACCACCATAGACCGGCGAATTCGGGAACCACCATAGACCGCCTCCACCTCCTTCTTTTTACTCTGCCCCAGGGATTCACAGGTTCTGCCCTACCAGGACCAGAAACACAGGTCGCCCCCGCTTCCACCCGGCTTCTATGTGGGGTCTAGGATACGAACTCAGGACCTTCCACCTGCAAGGCAGAGGCTTAACCCCTGAGCCACCTCTCTAGCCCCTATCTTTTACATTATTAAAGACACATTTTGCAAATACTTGAAATATATATTCATTACTTCTATAACTTTATAATCACACATTACTTGAAGGTCTTAGTTTTTAATTTTATGTGCTTGATGTAATTGTTTTTCTTTTTATATTTTTATTACATTAACAATATGTTTTTGAAAAATTAAAAATAATGGGAATGGGGATTAAGGAGTGAAACTATTATAGATTCACTGTAATCATGGATGAAACAAAAGAATAATGAAAAAATTAAAAATAAAAACAAAGTTAAGCAAGCAACACCAATTAGATGTTAGAACCCTATTTTTTATTCTTCAAAAATACTTTTTAATTATCTCATGGTGAATTTTTCCTATTGTCAAATGAAACGGAGACCCCCTAACTTTACATTTAAATTATTAATTTTTTTTTGAGACAGGATTTCAGAAAGGAATAGGTTGGTCTCTTCTTCATGGTAGTCCTACTGTTTTAGTGCTGGGGATAACACGCTCAAGCCACACTCAGCTTGTCTTAACAGAAGGAATTTTACTGATTCCTAAATGGTTGCTTAAGAATTTTCTTGTAGAGCTGGTGAGAAGCTCAGCAGGTAGAGGGTCACCTGCTGGAAAATTTGGTCGTCTGAATTTGCTCCTTGAAAGCCCATATCATATAGTGGAAGGAGAGAAGAAACTTCTAAAAGTTGATCTCTGACCTCTAATTCTTCCCCACAGCATACAAGTGAGTGCTTTCTCTCTCTCTCTCCCCCCCTCAAATAAATAAATAAGTTTTCATATAAAAATAAAAGAACCACAAAAGAGAATATATTGTGTATATTGCTACTATAATGATACATTATAAATTATAATTGTAATAAAAGTAGAAGTATGAGAGAAACTTGGTAAAACACTTTTTATGTGGGCCATTTGAAAAATATTCCTTGGATTTATCTAAGTACCAAATTACAAATTGAAAAGTTAGTTGAGAAATTCTGTCCCATAACTTAGATAAAAATTTTTTGTTTCAAAAACTTGTGGCATTTCATCCTTAAGAACGTTAATTACACATCTTGTGTCTTCAAATAAGTATTACTTAGATGAGAAAAATAGTTAGAGAGATGAAAGAATTTTTTTGCATCCATTCTAAGGTTACATAGGTATTTACATTCTTAACTTGCCTTAGAGGTAATCTCACTTACCAGCGGGAGATCTTTTTCATTCAGTTCCCTGTTTGAACCTTATCCAAGATTTAAAGTTTATATAAGCTAACTGCTATTGGGTGTGGGTTCAACCCCCACAATAGCTTTTAGCTATTTGTTTTCTGCTGCTATCTCTATTGTTTATTCAAGTAAGAATTTCTGCTATGATTGGTCTCTTGTTTTGAACACTGTTTGTTCTGGGAAACTTCTGTCAGGCCCTTTTCTCTGTGCCTGGGAGGTGGGGCTTTTTTTGTTCTTTTACAGAGAAAAAAAAAAAAAAAAAGGCTGGGATGTGGCTCAAACTCTTTTTACAGTTGCTACTTGGGTAACAAAAGATCTTCAGGGAGGAAAAACCCAAAGTTTGATTGTGAATTTAATTCTTAGAATTGCTGTTATAAATACGAAATATTTTCTTTTCAGAAAATATTTCTTTTCAGAGCACTAAGGTGCTCATTTTTCCTAGATAGGATAACTAATTAATTAATGAAACTAATATAACAAGTGGGACTCTAGTAACTTTCTTAACGCCTCTAAGTTGGATCATGCGGTTTATAGGGTTTAACACAGACGGTTCATCTAATTACTGTTAAATAACCTTACCTTCTCTGCATCCCGAGATTCCTGTGTGACTACGGTGGGTGAGGTGAGTCAGATTGGTCCCTTGTTCAGAAGCTTTCTAATGAGCCAGAAAAAAAAAAAAAAAAAAAAAGCGAGGTAGGTTTTAAGTCTTAAATTCATTTGAACTGATAATACACCTCAGAAGATTGGGAAAAAGTTACAAAGAAATAGCTTTCATAAGCTTTTGTAAGCAGATGTGGAAGTACCTAGTCATCTGACATACAAAGTCAGATTGAAGGAAGTGGGCATATTTGTTATGTAAGGTGGCTGTGGGTCTCAGAAACATACGTATCATTTCAGAACCTGTGTCATTTGCAGTGAAAAAAGACAAATCCTAGTAGTCACCTTGAACATTCTTGGGGCTTTGCGTGTGGTGAGCACCAGAAGTGGTTGGCTTCATCTTTCCGGTTTCAAACCTTCACTTCTTGTCATGGCTTCCTGCAGACATCCAAACTTTACTTTCTGACTCTGTGCCCTGTGTGCCAGGTGTAGCGCTGCCCGCCCAGTGGCTTGCTGTCTACAAGCGTAGAATTGCTCTTGGCTTTCCAGATATCCCGTAATACCTGAGACTTTCCACCTGGAATTCCTTTCCCTAATCATCCCTGATTCCCACCACAGGAACCATCCTGTAGTTCTTGAATCCAGTGTCTCACTGCTGAACCCAACCAGGTAGAATCAAGTGGCGTCTGTGCTTTGCACAAGTCCTGGTCCCAGCACCTGACTCATGCAAGCGTGGCTTCTGGGCTCTGTCTGTCTCCTATAGTCGCTTGCGAGCCTCTGCCTGTGATTCCTGGCAACTTAAGCTACATGCCTCATGTAATAGATGCTTATTAACTGTAATTTGAATAGAGGAAAGAATGGAGGGCTCTGGTTGGAATAGGCTCTCTTGACAGTCTTTAGCATGGATAATGACACTCCTTTGCCATTTTATTTTTTTTTTTATTTATTTTTTTTTTTACTAGAAAAGGTTCTGGAACAAAGTGAGTTTCACTGTGAAAAAAAAATCTGTTGTAAAGATACTCTAATTTTTATATTGATTATGGGTAGGAAAAGGAAATGGTTCTGTGGGCTGAATGCACGCAACACACTAAAGAGCCCACTGGCAGCTGTGGTAGAAAAGCACGAGTCTCACCATCTTTGTCTTGTTAGAGGAGAGGGGAGGGTTGAGATGGGGTCTTGTGTAGTAGCTACATAACTGAGGATGTCCTTGAACTCCCGATCCTTAATGGAGAAGGGAGGAATTATATAATTGGGGACCACTACTGTATTCTGATTTTAGTTTTCTATTCATTTTACTTTTGAAGCTGCATAAGGTTTTTTTGTTTCTGGTAGCACTGGGGATCGAACCCAGGGACCCTGCATGTTAGGCAAGCCACTGAGCCACAGCCCACACCCTGGATAAACCTGACACTGCTCTTAGCCTTGATAGAAAGATAGAGTGAATAAGTTAGATACTGAGTTTTTATGAAAAAAGTATGTTTTTCAACCTGATTTTGGAGGGGGGGCATTTATCTGTCAGCTATACATGCATGTGAAGGCAGAGGTTGCAAAGCTGGTGCTTGTCACTTCTGGTCGGCCTGCTTTGGGACGCAGTGACTGCCATTCGCTTCTGTACCATGAGTTTAGTTCACAAGTCTTGCACATTAAAGTTAAATAGACACCTGTTATCACATGTCTTAGACATAGACAAGGTGTGTTAAGTTCAGGAACCAGTCAGTTTACTTTGTGACTAGAGAAGCTTGTAGCTACAATTCCGAGAGTCTGTATGCGTCCCCAGAAAAATGTGGATTGCATTCCTATGACCCCTGAGCTGTGCGTGTATTTCCTGTTTTTTTTTTTGTTTTTTTTTTTAAGTGAAACAGCTATTCTTCTGAATGATGCTATTGTTAATGTCTTTCTCTGTAACTAAATGCTCTCTTGAAGAGATCCCCAGGGGCTCCTCCAGAGGATCTCCTAATAATTGCTGAAGATGACAGCGCTGGCTGCTCTTCCAAATTCTGTGCTGTCCCCTTTCTAGGACAGGAGATTGACATGGCTAAAGGGGCTCAGAACAAGAGAGATGGGGCAGGAGTGGAAGTCCAGCAAGCCTGTCCTAGCGCATTGAGACAATAGCACAATAGCCCAAAGGTCAGATGGCCAGGGAGTGGTCAGCAGAGCGAGACCGAAGACTGAAGAGTGAATCAAGCCACATTCTGCCGCATGCTGTTTAGAACTGATGCATTTTGAGCGCTGCATAAAGCACTCAGTGACTCCGAGTTCTGAGGTTTGAAGGGATGGTGTTCTGAAAGGTGGTGAGAGGGGCTTTGTTTAGAGTTAGCTTTCAACTGGATATAGTGGTGCATGCCCACAAGCCTAGGACTGAAGAGGCACAAGGCAGGAGGCTGAGGTCAATTTGGTCTCAAATAGTGAGTTTCTGGTCAGTCGGGTGAGACTGTGTTTCAAAAAAGAAACAAAACAAGAAAGCATGAGTCCAGTTTTCCACACACATGGTAGCCTGATGACATGTTGACCAGGATCCTGAACTGGCCACAGAGATGGTTTGGGTGCCTTGGTTCTTCTGGTCTATCTTTGCCTCTTATTCAGTTGGAGAAAGTCTTGAGCCTCTGCCACATTAGATGCTACTTACCAAGACTGGATCTGAGTGTGGCTTCAAACCTGATGCCTGGGCCAGCTTCCAAACAGGGGTGTTGTCTAGACATCATCAGTCCTGTCCCTCTGTGCTTCCTGCCTGTGTTTATGTCCCTATCTGCCACATAATTACTAGCTTCAACACTAGACAACTGATTTTTCTGGAGTCACCTTCAGCTTCCTTTTAAGGAAAAGACATCATACCTGCCTCATGGAAAGAGTGTGAGGATTTGGAAAATGAATATTAGACATATAAGATCAGATGTACTCAGTAAACTGTGGCTATTGGTATGTATAATATATTATTTTTAAATACTTTTTTCTCCTCCTTAATTCCAATTTGGAAATCTTAATGCCTTCTACCCCTACCCACAGGACATAGGTTTTTAATGGATATGGCACCAAGGGATGTGGCTCCCAGCCTGCTATACCTCTCAGATGACAAGTCTAAACCTAAGCACCGAAGTTGCCTTGCCAGTGAAGTGTGGCATACCTAGATGCAAATAGAAGAGGTTACCAGGGGCAGTGATTTGAAGGGTACTGAAGAGTGTTTAGTCAAGAACAAAGAAAGGCCTGGATTAAAGTAATGGCAAGGCAAGAGGGGAGAGGAAAATAAAATTCAGGAGATGTGAAGGAGGCGGGAACTCCAAGACCTGGAAGAACGTGATTATTTAAGGATCTGACCACAGGGTATGTCATGGTTAGGCACAGGTATCAACTTGACAGTTGAAGGTTTTAGCTCTGGGCACATTTGTGGAGAATTAGTGGTTGGGTTAAGCCCAGAGCAAGCCTGCAAGAGATTGGCTGATGGGAAAGGCCCAGATGAGTGGGATTAGACCCTGGAATAAAACACAGAGAGCTGGTTGAGAGAGTCAGCATCCTTGTGTATGCTTGGCCACACATGCTGGTCTGGCAAGTAAGGATCATCCCTCTCTCAGCTGTTATGTGGTGATGGTGTGGCTAGTTCCCTTAGCCCTGGTGTTGGTGCATGCTCTCCTGTCAAGTTGGACTGAGAACTGTAACCAGGAATCATAAGAGAAAATAAACCCCTGTTCCCTTAAGCCGTTTGATGGTGATTTATCATCAGCCATGCAGGTGAACTGCAACAGGGTAGAAAATCCATTATTGGTAGTGCCTCTGTCAGTGCCCACAAGTTCCCTCTTTGCTGACACAGCTGCCCTCCCAGCAGTGGTTGGCCCTGAGAAAAATTGATCTGAGACCCATCTAGCTTCAGGGATGATTGTCCTAGTGGGATCCCATTGCTGTGGTGACTCAAGAAAGACTAGGAGACTCATTTTGCCCAAAGGACACATGGGAATGCCAGCTGGGTGGTTTCTGGAGAAAGTGAAAGACTGTTTCCTGGCTAGCTCATCGCCATGTGTGCATGTCCCTCCTTGTTTCCAGAATCACTGGGCCATCCAGTCACAGACTCCATATTGCGGTGGTCTGTAAGGTGGCTGAAGACATAGAAGTAGAGAGTCTTCATGTCTCTGACCTATCCTGAGCCTATAGGCAAGCTAATCCTTCCATTGAGGCAGTGGGAGCTTTGTAGCTGGGGACTAAAGCATCTTAATGGATGATAGAGCATGGGTTCATTTTGTAAGCTTGGGGCCCAGGAGGAAAAGTGGATTTGGAGGGGACAGAAGAGTGGCCACGAGGGCATAGGTATCCACTGTGGTGTGGAGCAGTCATCAGAAATGTAGGGCAGACAGTAAAGGAAGTTGGGTGTGTTAGTTTTGTCTTCCCATTGCTGAGTGAATACAGGACCCAAACAACAGGGGGACAAGGAGTTTATTCCAGCTTACGAGTCTCAGTTACAGTTCATGAGCATGGCAGGAGAGTTCATACCAATCCCAGGAGCTGAGGGAACAGGGAACACCATATCCATGGGAATTTCTGAAAGGGGACATAACCTTCTTGTCAGTCTGCCACAATACCGAGACACTTTCTCTATCCCATATACTGCTTAGAGAATGGTCCCACTCACTGTGGGTTGGGAAGCTACATCAATTAGATAGTCCTCCATAGGCTTGTTCAGAGATTTTCTTAGTGAACCAACTCTTCTCAGATGTGACCAAAGGATCAGCCTCCAATTGTCAAGTTAGCATCTGAGGCTAACTGCCATATTGGAATTTAAGAAGTAGATTTAGAGGTGTAGTCTATGTGTAAGGGTTTTGATGTAAAGTTTCACCATTCCAGGGGTAGCCAAGACAATATAAGCGATGCTCAGACAGAATGTGGTACTATTTCTCTTTCAAATGTAAAGATCCCATAGGTCATCAATATCTGTGACAATCTAACCACTGTATATCCCTTAGTGTTCATGATGCACATACTTTCTCTTCTGTTCCCCATTACTTCTTTTTTGGTGTCCGGCCAAACTTATCTGCTTTCAGCACAACCCTCTTATTAAAATGGACATCTTTAGACATTTTATTTTGTTATTTGGCCTTATATTTGTAATTTTTATTCTTTGACAATTTCACACATGAAATTGTGTGTTATGAATTTATGTTATTTTCACCCCTTATTACCCAATCATATTTTCTCCTTTTGTCCAGTGTAAACCTTCCCAACCAGTCTCCCTCTTACTTTCCTCTGTGTGTGTGTGTGTGTGTGTGTGTATGTGTCCTAGTAAGTTTCATCTGGGTTGCCTGTACTGGTATGTGCCTGAGCACTTGCTAGAACATGGATGATATGTCAGTGGGTATACCATCTCGGAAAATAACTCCTTTGCTCCATTCAGTATTAACTCTTAACAGTCTGTCAGGGAGGTGTGGAGCCTCTTGAGATCTTGACCTTTCAGTGGTAAAATATTGATAGACCAAATCTTGTGCAGGTCTAGGGGAAGTACACATAGCTGTAGTGAGTTCCTGGGTGCAGCAGCCCTGTCGTGACACACGATACTGTCTGGCCACACCCCTTCCCACCTTCTGGCTCTTAACATCCTTACTGTCCTCTCTTCTTTGCTGTTCCCTGGGCCTTGGGGTAGGTGGTGATTTAGATAGTCCGTTTTAGGGCCAAGTTGTTCAATTACTTATTTTTTGCATTTTGGCCAATTGTGATTCTCTGTATCACACACCTTCCATTGCAAGTAGAAACTTTTCATTCAAGGGCTGAGAGTTGCTCTAATCTATGGGTATAATGGTAAGTGTTTAGATGGCACTTTGATATCATGTCCTATGGCCAAACCTTGGTACTTTGCTAACCCCTAGAGAACCATCCAAGGTTCTTGGCTTAGTTTACAGCACCAGGTATGTGTTCCTTTCCTGTGCCCAGATGGCCCCAGCCCTGCCTTGCTTGAGAGGCTCTCAGCCCTCACTCAGCAGATCTTTGCTCAGGAACCACCCTTTCCGAAGACTTCTTGGTGGAAAACCGAGAGACCTCTTCTGACCCAAATCAGTTTGCATTTCCTTGCATTGGTTTCTGTTTTGTTCTGCCTGCCTTGCCTGCAAAGGAATATATGAAGAGGGGATATTTAGATGCAGACAATCTGGTGTTTAGTCCTTTTTCCATTTGTGAAATGAGGACCAGCATCTTTACCTTATCCTGAAGTTTTACACATGAAACATTAGCTCTATGTGTCTTGCTTGAGAAGCTAGTGTTGTAGTCACTGGGTCATCTTTCCAAACCTCTAGTGTGTTATATCTAGGATTCATTCATAGTATAGCATGTAGTACTTCTTATCTTTTTATTGTCAAATGAGATGCCATTCTATGGTAATGCTGCATGTTATTTATACTTTTACCACTTGATGGACTTTTGGCTTGGGTTTTCTTTGGCCTATTTTTTTTAAGATTTTTATTATTATTATTTATTCAATTGTACTTGTGTGCGTGTGTTTATGTATCTGTGTGTGTGTGTGTGTGTGTGTGTGTGTGCGTGTGCGTGTGCACAGCATCTATACATGGGGTCTAGGATCCGAACTCAGGACCTTCCGCCTGCAAGGCAGAGGCTTAACTCCTGAGCCACCTCTCCAGCCCTTCTTTGGCCTATTATAGATATTACTATTATGCAGATTCATGTATAGATTTTTGTGTGGATGTGTCTAAATGCCTCTTGCATGTATCTAGGAGTGGTGGCTTAAAGCAGCACCATTGTTCACAAATGGCTGTATTATCTCACTCCTAGTAGTGGTGTAAGGTCCCAATGCCTCCACATTCTCATCAGCATTTTTTATGACAAGACTTTTTTTTTTTTTATATTACAACTAACCTTTGAGTGTGAAGTGGTATTTCACAGTTGTTTTGACTTGCATTTTTTTTTCATTGATGATTGACCAAGTGAGCATCATTTCATGTGCTTAAATGCCATTTGAATATCTTTTATAGAGCAATGCCTTGTTAGGATTCTTTGACAAAAATATGTATTTTATACACATCTCTTATTAGAGATTTCATTTGCAAATGTTTTCTCCCATTTCATGGATAGGCTTAGTTTCTTAAGTATGTCTTTTCAAGCATAGAATCTTTTAATTTTGATGATAGCCGTTTGGTGTCTTGTGTTGTGTCATATTTTAGAAAACATTGCTTAACCCAAGGCATGAGAATTTATTCATATGTTTCCTTTATGAAGTGTAAAGCCAAAAATCATACATTTAAGTCTGTGATCCATTGTTCGTACTTTTGTTTGTGCCTGACCTTTTGTTCAAATGATTTTTCTCTTCTTTGATTGTCCTGGCATCATTATAAATAATTCAGCTGACATTAACTCCAAGAACTTTCAATTCTCTCCCATTGGTCTACACGACTGTGCAACTTGACTATTTTTACTAGTTCTTTGTCAAGGTTGGGTGTGCCATTTACTAGAAAAACACTGATAGTTAAAAGCATTTATTATTAATTTTTGCTTTATTAAATTTTTTTTTGAGCTGTGTCTCTATAATTCTGACTGGCTTGGAATTCAGCTAGACTGACCTTGAACTGGCAGAAATCTTTCTGCCTCTGCTTCCCCAGGTGTTGGGATTTCATGTGCTACTATGCTCACCAGAAATATTTAGTATTTAAGAAACTGATTCCCCTCAATTTCCTGGGGGCGGTGATAATTGTGTGTTGTATCCACTGCTGAACCCTGAAGAAGCTTGAGAAATGCCTGGTACGTGGTGGTGCTGAACAGATATTTGTAGGTGTATATATGTGTGTGTGGGGGCAGTACAGGAATTTGCTGAGTCACTGTTCACTGTTTGGTGCATGCTGCAGCCATTGCTTTAATGACTTCAAACTGTGGTTGAATTTCTCAAAATTTCCTGAACCAGTTTGGGTATTACTGTTTCCGTTCCTTAAAGGGTTGGCCTTTGGTTCTTTCTGTAAGTCACTTGGAGAAGATTGATAAAGGGTCATTTGCATGTGTTTTATGAGCCACTTTTCTTTGGTAATTTTTGTGGGTGAAGATGTTAGAAAAGTTATTACTTTATGCCATTGATTGCTTCGAAACATGTTGAGATTTTTTCCAAGCAAGGTAACGTATTATTTTCAATGACTCCAATAAAATGATACTGATGGTTGGAAGATTTCTGAGCACACATTCTCCAGCATCACTTTCAACCCTGGACTTCAGGGATTTCTAGTGGGATTATAGGTTAAAACCCAGGGAGCAGCCATGGCTTTGTGGAATTGGGCTGAAATCCCCTGTGACTGAGGGAAATCGTCTTAAATCCTAGTGGTCTCGAAACTGGCATAATGTAAGCTTTATGGTCTTGTCTGGATTGCACATTTTAAAAGTATTTCATAGTTATTTAAACACTTGAAAACTCCCAGGAGCTTTGCAGGCTGCAGCGGCTTTCCTTATGAAGAGATTATCGTGAGTCCAGAATCTCGACGGAGCCATCGCCTTTCAGCATCTTGCACACAGCCATGTTTCTTCCTGGCATTGATGTTTGTTCTCGGTCACTGGTTCTTTGAACTTGTAATTCAACTGTTTGAGCCTCTCATCAAACCTGTGCATGCTCGTTTATCCTCAGTTAATTCAGCCACATGATACACTCTGAAAAGGCATTGGAGAGTGAGTGGAAAAGGCTAGATTTCATGCAAAATACAGCAGGTGAGGGAGCAAGGGGCCCCTCAAAAGGCACAAGTGGGCTAGAGCCCAGTTTGTTAGACTCTTGTCTCTCTGTCCCTGCTAGTTCTTTACTTGGAGCTTGCTCAGCCTTTCTTTGCAGTGGGGAAGGTAGGAGGGATTTGAGAGCTGATCACAGAGGCCTGGGCCAGAATTTACGGAGAAACCTAAGTTTGCTGCCAATCCCAGTCCCTGGGCTCCCAACACCTTCAAGCCACGTCTCTAAAATGAGAACTTCTAACTCTGGGGTCTGTTTTGATTACCTGTGAAGTCTTGGTTTGGATTTGGGGACTCTTTGTAATTAGGCCATTTTTAGCAAATTTATGTAAGAGATGGCTCATGTGGAGTTTCTTTTCAGAATGACAGGACTTGCAGTGCATTAAGATTTTTTGGGTTGTTTTTTGGAAATGCTTTTTTTTTTTTTTTAAATTTAAGAAGTCAAGAATCATTTATTTCATGGTCTGGTTTTAGAGCTTGTACCACTTGGACTTTTTCCTGGGTCATTATTTTGTAAAGCCTTTTCCGCCTCTGCCTGGTTCCTGCGGCTTTGTGTTGACTGTCTCTCCAGGAAAGAAAATTAAACATGAGTTAGTGACCCATTTTATCGCCCGAGGGCGGGTGCAGAGAGAGAGAGAAAGGTAAAACTGTTCTTCCTTGGAAAGATCCACATGGGCCAGTCATCAGGAGGCTAATCGATGTTTTCCCCTGGTAACCATTACTGTCGATTATTTCAGATTACAGCCTCTCAGCTGCTGTTTACAAGGGCACTTGGAGGATATGTAGATCTCTTCCCAGAATTCCTCTGAGAACCCCCCTTTTCTTTTAAACACTGTTTTTACACCATCTTCTGGAAGCACTATTTGAAAACAAGTAGGTTTTGATTGTAAGGGAATTTTGGGATCTAGACTAATGCTATATGTCTGTAATTGAATATAAAAATTTGTGAACTCAATTGCATAGGAATTTATTTAGAGCTTATTGTGTGGACCCAGCAGCATCAGGATTTCTGGTTGCCATAGTGGCAAAATAAAAGGAGGATTCTAATGTGTCTTAACTATTCCATGGAGAGACAACATTTACTTATAAAACAAAAATATGTAATTCATGACAGTTTGTAATCAAGTATTATGTACTGGAGATCCTAATATAGGAAACTTTTTTATATGCCAGGATGAAATTAATCAAAATTGGTGTTTTAGAAAAAGTGGATTCAGGTTCACAGTACTTTATGAGAAACTCTTGAGCCCAAAGTATTTCAAGATCCAAAATTTTCCAGATTCCTGTAAAATAACATGACCTATATATTTATTTATCAATTTCATCTTTACCGACAAGTCTGGGAGTGGTACTTCAGAAATTCTAAATAGTTGATGTTTCTGTTAACATAAGGGTAGAGACTGTAAGAATCTTTAAAACGATTTCTAACAGGTCTTGTTTCATTCGTGTCATTTGCTATTATGTATGTAATTATAAAGAACCACCATTTGTCTAGAGTTTCTATGCATCAGGAATCCAGCAGCTGCCTAGCTGGATGATCTGGTTTAAGGTCTCTCATGAGGTTATAATGCCCTGGGACTTAGGTATTGGGCATCTGGAGATGGTGGATCTGCTTCCAAGCTCCCACGTTCCTTAGGGGCTGTTGACAGTCTTGATCTTTCAGCATGATGGGCCTCTCCACAGGCACTTGTGGATTCTGGCACCATGGCAGCAGGCTTCCCTCCCAAGCAAGAGGAGAGGGAGGGTGGGAAAGGTCTTCTATTACATCCTTCTGTCCTATTTTATTGATGACTACAAGTCGACCTTGATATGGGAGGATTCTGAAGACTGGGAGATAGGAATCATGGGAATTTTGTATTAAAAACAGAACTCTCAGTTTTCATAGGGAGACATGATTTACTTTGCTGTCCTGCAAGAGATGACTTGTGGAGCTGGTCTGTGGTCTTCTGAAGACTGTTTGAAATAAAGAGGCAGTCAGAAGACTAGGGAGATGGTTCAGTGGTTAAAGCACAGCATGAGAACTGGAGTTCTTATCTCTAGATCCCACGTAAAATGCTGGGTGGGTGTTGTAGACCACCTTCAATTCCAGACCTGGAAGACAGAACCTGGGAATCCCCAGAACAAACTAGCTAGCCAGACTGATCCTAATGAATGCTATGGGTTTAGCGACGCAGCCTCAAAACAGTTGAGAGCGATCTCAGATGATTCTGGATATCATTCACCTTTAGGCCTCCACACTCACAGTTACTTATGGGCATGCACATCTGCACACACCCACTTGCAAGCAATCACACATGCACATCTAAGTATATGCACCCCATGCACACATTAAAAGACAGCGTGAACATAAACAAAAAAATGAATTTGCCGGAGGAAAGGCCAGGAGTATCTGGGGATTATCAGACTGGCGGTTTTTGTGTCAGGTCCAGCATTCGACATTGGGCATTGCTAATTTTTAACAACTTGGATCTTAAGTCTAGAATTATACTTTAAAGAAACAATACTTTCATCAACACATGATAAAGCCACTTTTAACGGGTGTCTACTGTAGGAAAGACAATGGGAAGGGAGAAGGAAAGAATGAAGATGTGGGATGTCTTGGTTTTTCTTCCAGGGCCTTCATTCTCTAGTTTGGAAAAGTTACTCCATGTTGGAGTTTTAATTTCTCTATTTGCAAAGTGAAGTGGAGGCTAAGGTTTTCCTCTTAATGTGACGTGTCTTGGGAGGCTCAAAGATGGGAAGAACTGAAAAACTTAAAATTTTCAAGTCTATAATGTTGTTATTCTGTGACTCTGTCGCTTACTCACTAGTGACCTCTGGCAGTTTTTTTTTTTTTTTTTTTTTGACTCTGTGCCTGAGTTCTAGCATTAGCGAACCAAAAATAATGATATTGTCTACTTCATAGATTGTTATGAGGGTTGAGTGAAATAATACAAAGCTTAGGACAGAGGTTAGTAAGGGTGAGGTGATTAATACTAAATAGAGGTGAGCTTCCATGACTATGTAGACATGCAGTGCTAAGCCTTAAAACTAAGTGAAAATATGACTTACAACATCATTAGGCAAGTGTAAACATCGAATCAAACTTTTCTCAGATACCTGTTTGTAATTTGCATTTGCTAGTTAGAAAACTGATTTTGGGGGGCCAGTGAGAAAGATCAGTGGTCAAAAGAGATAAGTAATTTCCAAAAATTGTCCTTTGACCTCTACCATGTGCCATGATATGCTTGTGCATATTCTTTCTCTCTCGTTCTTCCCCCTTATTTATTCCTGCCATCTCTTTCTATCAAATTATAATAGATATAGATTCTATCTATCTATCTATCTATCTATCTATCTATCTACCTACCTACCTACCTATCTATCTATGTATCATCTATCTCTCGCTCTCTCTATCTGAATACTGATTTGTTGAGTTGGGCAGAACTTACTTTAGAAAATAATCAGCTTCCTCTCTATTTGTTTTGTGGTATTTATGTGCATGCACATACATGTTTGTGTGGTGCACATGTGTGTGCAGATGTGTATGTAGGTGTGTGTATATGATGAAAGACAATACAGAAGTCAGCCTTGCGTAGGTAGGTATTGTTCTTCAGATGATGTCCGCCTTTTTAAATTAAATTAATTTATTTTTTGAGATAGGGTCTCTCATTGGCTCCGAATTCTGGAATTTACCAAGTAGGCTAGCTAGATTGGGTGACCAGCAAGTCCCAAAAGGTCACAAGGTTTCATCTCCATAGTGTACATAGTATACTATCATGTACTTTTTTTAAATATGGTTTCTGGGGATGGAATGTAGGTCCTTGTGCTTGTACGACAAGCATTTTACCATCTGAGCTCCTCCCCACTCCGAGCTCCACTCTTTCTCCTCTGTCTCTTATGTTGACCCTTAGGTACAACTTTTCAAATTTTTGCAGGTCATAGCTGAGAATAAACCTCTCCTCCCCCCCCTTTTTAAAAAAATTTCTGAGAGACTGGTAGTTAAGAATGGCTTGATAATTATCTGCTAAGTATAAATAGGCCCATTCAATTTAGATAATTTTGATCACTTGATGAGGATGTTTCAAAAAAGGAGCTTAAAATTCCTTGTAGAAGTAAATTATTAATCAAAAGAGAAGACGTGCACTTCTTTTTATACTTTCAGTTATAACAATATTAGCATAAGTTATGATTTAGCCTTTATGATAAGTTGAATTACTTCTGTTCGAGGATCATGGGAACTTTGATAAGCTGTTATTGTCTAGAATCTTTGTCCAGCAAACCTTGAAGGCCTTTCCTGTGGGCTGCTTTGAAACCAGAGAGGCAGCCCGTGACCGTGCCATGGAAACAACAGTGTGGACACAGGCACAGTGGGACACCAAGAGCACAGAGGTAAAGGAAACCAGACCCCAGGCTGACAGCAGATCAATCCTCTCCGGTCACTGGTTATGTGGTAATGATGGTGAAGAAACCTGGGGCCCCTGGTATATTTTCATGTTAAAAACCTTGAATTTTCATCCAAATTGAAAATGCTGTCCTTTTTTTCCTTCCTCCACATCTACCTTCCTTCCTTTCTTCCTCCCTTCTTTTCCCTCTCCCTTTCTCTTATCCCTTCTTCTCTCCCCCTTTTTTCTCCCTCCCTCCCTCCTTCCCAACCCTCTTTCCTGTCTTTCTTTTCCAGTGAGCCAGAGCGAGAAAGGTGAGTGACCTAACATTTAAATAGAATTTTTAAATATTGGGCGAGTCGTGTTTAAGAGTAAACACATGACTAACTGTTCTCTGAAAAACCCTTCATCTTCCTTTTGATTACTGTTTTCAAAGGATGAGAAAGATTTTTGTCTTGGAACAACGAAACTAAGAGCTACTGAAAACAGATGTGCACATCCACCAAACACACCTAGCCTTACTTAGAAAACAGTTGGGCTTTGAGAAATTCTGTGGTAGTTGGTTTGGTTTTAAAATGCTTCCTATTTAGTGCCGTAGAGAAGCTGAAGAGGAGGCAGGGTTTAGTTGAATGGGGGAGGGGAGGATTCTGGGTGTTGGGTGGCTTGCTGCTTGCTCAGCTCTGTGCTCTGCTTTACTTGCTGTGGTGACTGCTCAATAGAACAAAGCTGTGAACCTGACAAAGGCCCCTGCGGGTTCTCAGCACTAGGCGCAGACAAGCACACCTCTGCTTGGACTTCATCCACAAGTGAAGTTAGGTAATTTGATGCCTTATGCCTGAGGTTGAGTGCAAAGTGATAATAAAATCCCTTCCAACACAGCAAATTCTCCTGCCCTGAACAGAATCTGTAGCTTGTTAGATATGCTGAGCTGATAATTTTCCAAGCTTGCTTAACTGAAAATGATCAGAAATTGCCTGGGGGGCTAGGGAATTTGGCTTAAGTGTTAGAGAACTTGTCTACAATGCGCAAGGCCTTGGGTTCAATCCCAGCAACACACACACACACACACACACACACACACACACACACACACACACATACACACACACACACATACACACACACGAACACATCTCTTAGAAATCACAGGATATCTTAAGCTTCTTTTACTTGCAATCCCTTTTTGCCTAGGAAATTTTTATGTGACTCCAGATATATAAGTGTACAAAATAGGCATACGAGTCAACATTTACTAATAATCATAAAAATATTTTAAAAGAATTCTTTGGCATGCATATAATTTTGCCATCTATTAAATGCAAAAGCAAATTTGAATGCTAGGGAGATGGACTTGTTTATTTTAAAATAAAGAATAAGGGCTGGAAAGATGACAAAGCAGAAGGACCTGAGTTTGTGGTCCTAGATCCACATAAAAATGCCAGGTGGAGGGGCTGGAGAGGTGGCTCAGGAGTTAAGCCTCTGCCTTGCAGGCGGAAGGTCCTGAGTTCGGATCCTAGACCCCATGTATAGATGCCGGGCGGAAGCGGGGGCGGCCTGCGCTTCTGGTCCTGGTAGGGCGGAGACTGTGAATCCCGGGGCAGAGTAAACAAGGAGGAGGTGGCGGTCCATGGTGGTTCCCGAATTCATCCATGGTTCTACACACACACACACACACACACACACACACACACACACACACACACAATTGAATAAATTTAAAAAAAAAAAAAATGCCAGGTGGAAATGGTGATGGTCTGCACTTCCAACCCTAGAAGGCAGAGCTTGGGAAACCCAGAGCAAAAGCAAAAAGGAGGTCGAACAATCCAGGATGATTTCTAAAATCATTCTTGGTCTTCCACAGGCACACACAGTTACATACACTCTGTTATGCACAGACACACACATTAAATAAATAAATAGATAAAGAAGAAAGAAAGAATTAAATTTTGTTTGAATATTTAATACTACAGAATTTAGAGCATCTTGAAAGCTTTTCAGAGCTAATTGATATTTTGATTTTATAATTGTCAATGCTGGTAATTTTGCATGACAAATCATGCAAAAATACATAGTACCATATGACAGAAGTAAGTTAAGAACTACTTCAGAAACTGTTGGATATTCTGCCCTAATCTAAAGCCAAAATTCATTTAATGATTTTTTTGATGAAACTTAAGTCAGCAACATAAACAGCAGCTATTGAAATCAAGCATTCCAACACAATACAATCCAAAGAAGTGTTAATTTGAAACTTGCATGCTGAAGAATGATGGTGAGAAAATATTCAAAACCTATATTTTTGCATAATTAAACCATGTGTTTCTGCGAGTGACAAACTTTGTAGACCGGTAAGTAAATTTCACTGACCCTCAGCATACAGTGGTTGTGCATCTGAGCTAAGGTGGTTCAGCCAGTGTTCTTTGGTGTTTTGTGGTGGGGAGTGGAGTGCACAATGCTGTGGAGGGCACGTGTGGTACAGAGGAAGCACATTTGGTGTAGAGGGGGTGAGTGCAGTGCAAAGGGCACACGTTGGTGGCAGAGCCAAAGCTGCAGTGGCCATACACGCTGCGGCCAGGGCAGACTAGTGCTGATGCAGACATTCCGGCTGCATTACTTTTTGATTTTGAATTAGTTTTTGGTGGTTGCATGTTCAGAGACCTTTTACTGTTGGCAAATGTTTGGACCAAACTGCCTGATTGACAGAGGAGCTTTGCATGTGCATTTCATCAGAGTTCAGCATTGATTTTTTTTTTTGACTGATATTCACAAAAGATGTATCAATACCACTTGGGCCATCTTGCTTTATTTGAGTTGTATTGCTTGATTTAGATATGGTTAGATTCCTTTTATTTATTTTACTTTTATTTATTTATTTGACACTGTGACTCAGGAAGCCTAGGTTGGCCTTGAGGTCTCTGTGGGACTGAGGATGACCTTGAACTCCTGATCCTCCAAGTGCTGTAGTTACAGCCGAGTACCACAGGGCCTGGGATTTGATTCCTTTTATAGTCAGAAAAAGGAACAAATAACCACAAGAGCCCAATTATTTATGCAGTCTTTTTTCTAGAGGTAAGGGATTTTAGGGGTCTGAGCTGAGTTTAGACAAGGGCCTGTGTAATCCCCATATATACTTGGGTTTTGGATTGCATGTAGGGCTAAACATTGAGAAACTCTTCAAAATTAAACTGTAGTTTTCCTTCTATTCAGGAAACCTTAGTTCTTAATTGAGTAAAGGGTGAGGATGCTGGGTAGTGACTATGTTAAATGTATTTTCTGTCCCGATGTTTAACTATTAGGACCAATAGCCAGTTTCATGTAGCTGCTGAGGTGTGGGAGGGTGGTAAGGAGGCAGTGGGGACAGAACCTCGTTTGAAGTCTGAAGATGAGGTCCGCGGTTTGTCACCTTTTCCTTACTCTGCTTCCATAGGTGCTTGTGGCCTCTTTATTTCTTCTTGGAGACCAGACAGGGAGGATCCAGAAAAATCAATTAGGTTTCTTGCTTCCAACAACTGCCGTGTTTGGTCTGGATAGAAAGAAGAGTGAAGCTGAGGATTTGATTTTTAAGTGGCTGTGTTTTTAAAAGGTTATTTTCTTCTTCAAGGCTACTTCATATGCAACTAAAAGCTGCCCTTGGAGAAGAGGGAGTGAGGCCATCTGGGTCAATGGAAACTCCGACAGTGCTTGTGGGGCACCCAGTCACTGTGTCTCCTGCAATGTCTGGCACTCAGTGGTGTTCAGGAAGTGTTAGCACCTTTCTTGCCACTCAGCAGGCTGCTGCGGAGGATATGCATGAAATTACAGGAAAGTTGTTAAATGTAGAACGGAATGGAAGCGATTGTGAGTGGGAGAAGAGAAGTGAAAGTCTTGTGGAGAAGTATGTCTTTTATCTGACCATCAAGGACAGGGGGTTTTACGTCTGTAAAAGGTGAGGGATTGTAGCAAGAAACTCCTGGGATAGGAAGTTGACTAAATCCAGAGGTAAAGGGGCTAAATTAGCTTCCTTCCCACTGATGGTCAGGTGAGAGGGAGAAGGACTTGAAATCTACAAAGAAGGTGTAGTAAACTTGATTGCAGAGAAGTATTTTAGGAAATGATCTGGAAGTTGATAGCATTGGAATTGGGGATTCTGGAATCTGGGAAATGACAGGGCTTCAGGATGTTAGGGGGCATAAAGGCAGGAAGGATGTCTTGGTCAGTCATTCACTGAACAGATGCATGCTGGGAGTGAGTGACGCTTTGGATGTCACTGGGAAGCAGAACCAGCAGAGTCCCTGCAGGTTGGAGTGTGGAGCCAGGGAGCAGGACCGTGATCGTGAGAGGCCAAGGAGGGAATGTTGGTGGTGTTATGAGAATGCACAGCAGGGATCTGAGGGACACAGTGAAACCGCTGGAGGAAGGGGTGCTGGGCTGAACGCTCCTGACACAGAGATGAGGAGGCAGCAGAACAGCCTGTGCAAAGACCCTGAAGCAGAAGCATGGGACCCAGCGTAGCAGCCGGAGTGTGCCATCTCGAGATGGAGGGAAAGCAGCCCAGTGACTTGGGCAGCGGAGACTCAGCCAGAATTCCGTTCTGTGTCTTCTCTCCTCACACCTCTGTACCTGTGTGTCACCTACAATTCAGGCTTCGTCCCAAGGATGGTTCATTCATCGGATCATAATTACCTGTAGCCATGACTGTTTAATTAGAGTCACCCCAAATAGAGTCACAGCAATTTCATGTAGGCGTGCCCATTTTGTAGAGAAATACATCTTCAGACACAGAATTTTCTGTCTTGACCGTCTACGTGCATTAAAGACTTTGTATTTACTTGTTTGTTTACTTACTTATTTGAGACAGGGACATGCCATTGTCCTAGCTGGCCTGGCATTCACTTTGTAGACTAGGCTGGCCTTGAATGTAATGGTGGTCTTCCTGTGTTGGATTATAAACATGTGTCATGTCTAGTAACTTTGCTATTTTTAAAGATGCTTCTTAAGAGACAGTAGAAGTTTCAGTCTTAGAGACCCTGAATTCTCTAAAATTTCAGGCTCATGGAATTGTCTGGAACAAAACTTGTGTCTCGTTCGGCCTATTTTTGCATTAGTGGTTTAATTATTGTTGTTCCTTCTACTTAGAACATTCTTTAACATTTTTTTCCCAGAATTCTGCATGGTTTGCCTTCACCTTCATAGTCTCTCAGGCCTTTCCTCTGGAAGTCTCTTTGGATTCCCTTTGCAGTGGGCTTGCATACATAATTATTTCATGAATACCACTTTTTTTTTTTTTTTTTAAATATGGAGCTGAACTCTATTTTTTCCAAGTGGCTCTAATCAAGGCAGTCTAATCTAAGCAAAGAAGGCAAATTCTAAGATGGATCTTTGTTGTTTTAGGTCATTATATTTTGGAGTAATTTGGCATACAGAAATTATGCCCTGTAGTTGTCCTTTAGTGGCTTATAGATTTTGACTAAAACAAAAATAAAACTCAACATGGCATTTTAAAATGGTGTGTATCTAGAAGAAACTGCTTGTTGTTACAGTGCAGACATGTCCTTGCATGAAAGTATGATGCGGTTTTCTTCTTGTGATATTCTTTCACATGGTCAAAGCATCTATAGATTAGAGCTTACTGTCCAGAACTCAGTTACCCAACGTTGGAATCAGACCTGCTTTTTGCATATAGACTCTTATCTTTTCCTTACTGCTTGAGGCCCACTGTTTTAGTACTGAGGTGGTGGTATTGCTTACTTACTACTCCTTTTAGTATAGTTGTGGGATCAAATGAGAGAATAGACATTAAATGCTTATTAGTATAGTCTCGGCAATAAAAAACCATGATATATATTTTCCTAATATAGAGAAGTAAAACATTGTAAACTAAATAGTTTTTTCATATTTGAAGATACTAGAGAACTGACTTTTTTTTGATTCATTTTTTTGAGATAGGGCCTCACACTGAAGCTTAGAAACTCAAAGCATAGCCTTGCTGACAAGTGCATCATAATCTTCTTGCCTTGGCTTCCTGAGTATTGTGGTTACAGGTGTGAGCGAGATTTACTTTTTAGATGATTATATTTTTAAATTGGGCTGGATGGATGACTCAGGAGTTAAGACTACCTTGCAGGCAGAAGATCCTGAGTTCAGGTCATAAGTTCCATGTAAAAATGCCAGTGAAAATGGAGGTCTGCACTTAAGCCAGAATGAAGCAAAAAGGCAGAATCCAGGATGATTTCCCCCAAGTCACCCTTGGTCCTCCATATGGACACACAGTGCCCTCTGACACAGACACACACAGACACATACACTCTAAATAAATAAATAAAATTTAAGTGATTAAATGATTATATTTTAAAAATTTGCTCCTACACTTGTTCTCCAGGCCTCTTGCTAAGTGCCGTGTGTGTGTGTGTGTGTGTGTGTGTGTGTGTGTGTGTGTGTGTGTGTGTGTATGTGTGTGTGTCCATCAGTTCCTCTCCTGGGATAAGAAATTACTTTAGCATAAGTTTACAGCTCATTAAATTAAGAACCAACTGCTTCAGAAGGCTTCAGACCAATAATTTACTCTTAAGTGTGTGTTTCCATCTGGGGGCTCACAACAGGGGGCTGAGGAAGAAAGTAATGGGCCTGTCTAGCTGATGTGGAGGCCGTCCACCACCCAGCTGGCTCACAAGACCAGCCGCCCAACCCAGTTGCCATTTTGAAATTAAAGACAGCTGTTGTGCATAGCGCATGATGACAGACAGCAGGGAGAGAGCAAGAGCCGCTCAGCTGCTCCTGTGCTTACTAACTGAGCCAGTAGAGATGCTTCAGCAGCTCTGTTCCGGGCGGGTTACTACAAAGTGAGGCTGGAGCACTGGACTGGAGAAGAACTTTGAGGGTTCAGTGTCTTATAATTTCTTGTGCTATTGTCACATGAGCAAAGAGCCTTTTGCCTGGTAACAATGATACCATTTTCAGTTTTCACCCTCCCCACTTACAAACTTGACTTTTAATAATGATAATATAGACATAAGGAAGTGTGGCATCTCAGTCTTACACAAATATAGAAGGACTGGTCACAAGAAATTATAAGACACTGAACCCTCAAAGTTCTTCTCCAGGGGCTCGATGTAAAGGAAGACTCAGAATTTCAACATTTCCGAGGAAATCCATAGATCATGAAATTAATTCAAAACCTGACAAAGCAGCAGAGTAACAAATCTTATCAGTACCTAGACACAGCCTGTGATTTCTCTCAAAGATAAATCTTCCTACCTACTACTTAAAAGGGCACACACTTGAAGGTCACAGTTTAAAAGTGCAATGGAGACAGTTGATGCCGGAGAGTCAGGCTTTAATAACATACTCAGATTTTAAGGGGAAGTGGGGTGAGGTGAAGGGGATGCCTGGAATTCACAAGCAGTAGCCCCAGGTCACTGGCTCTCAGGCCTCTCTGTGCATCTGGTTTTTGTTTTTGTTGTTGTTGTTGTTTTGTTTTCACCATCTCAACCACCACTCAGGCAACTCAAATCAAAATCTCTAGGTGGTTGCTAGGCTATGCTCAAAGCTCCCCCAGGAAACTGTAATGTGCATTCTTGCATTCGGGACTTGGCACCACTGGGCTGGGAAAGGGAGGAGAATGGGAAGGTCAAGGTTCAGAACAAGGGCTGTACACAGAAATTCTCCAGTCCAGTGCTCCAGAGGAATGATATGGTCTTGCTTCTTTGTCTCTCCTCTGGATTGCTTTTGCTTGTCTGCAAGGAGACTTGCTCTTCATTTCCTCCAGTCACTCATCTGTCTACATCTGGATCTGGAGACTCTCCCAGACATGATGCCCAGTCAAAGTGATTGAATCAGAAGCTTGAGGTGTGAGATATGTCCCATATTTATGATGTGGTGTGGGCTGAAGAAGACAGTTGGTATCAGGGATTGACTTAAAAACTTTCTGCAGCGTGTCCTGAAGAATTTAATGCTCATGCCAATCTTATATCTTAGACAGATCAGCATCTGACAGTTAAATCTAGATTGTTAGATTGGATTAAAATAAACACATCTTTTTAAATTGCGATTGGACTATACCAGATAAAACCAGACATTTCTGTCCTCAAATTCTTGTCATGTGCAAGCCTTTTAAAATCTCTCAAAAATCAACATTTATTCTCATGCTCATAAAATTTACTGCTGAACGTTTGGTGTCCTATTAGAAATAATTTAGGACCCGACAGAAGTAATTTGCTGTAAGAATATTTTATGTCAAGTTTGAGTGATTTTTATGGGCTGAGTTTATGAGGCAAATGCTTCTGAGGTTGTTTCTTCCCTGTATATTTTTCCAGAGTGTACCATACGATGCCCGTCTGTGGGTGAGTGCCTTTGTGGTGTCTTGGTGCAAACATCTGTGCTAATTACTATGATGACTAACAGACTGAAAAGAGGTGGAGACTCACCTCACCCCATTGAGCCTCTTGAGAATATGAAGCACTAACTAGCATCTGCATTAAAGTATCTAGAAATAAGTGGAGTTGGAAGGACTAATTAAGCCATTTAGAAACTTAATTATTTGACCCAAAATGAGCGCACAACTGTATTTCTGCAAAATAAAGCTAGAGTGAGAACAACCATTAACATCCTGGCTTTGGAGAATTTGTTACCAAATTCTTGAATATTTTCCAGTCTTCCAGTTTGAATATCCACCAGGAGCTGGAGATGAAAATGTCATCATGTCTGAATATCTATCAGATTTGACAGATGTAGATTTTCATCTAAAAAAATACATAAGCAAGATTATATGTGGTTGGTTTCTGTTTCCCTCTTTTGTATTTCCCTTATAATTGATATCCTCATGTATTTTCACATAAATCTAGCCATTGGCTAAAGGATTCTCAAGGACTGTCATTATGGATCAGATGCTCTAAAGACAATTCCTGTCTTGAGAGTTATTTTGCACAATGCCAGGGGTACAATAGTAATAATAAGTTAAGACTTGTTTTGATAGAAACAGCTTAATAAAATGATAGTTTTGATGAAATAAGAGGGGGAGAGAGCCATGTATTTGGCTCTACAAAGGAGATGCCTTGGGGTACTGTCCTCATCATTGTCTCTAGTCCTCTGCTAATCTGTCTCTGGCCATACTGGGGGAGAGGATTTACAGTATTTGAATTTCCTAATTCGGTGTGTAGTTCTTTTAGCTGCCGCTCCTGGCCCTTCATTCCTGCTGCTGTTGTCTGACTGAGCAGGCCTGAGATCTCCACAAAGAGGGAGGCTTTCCCAGGTAATGATCTTGACTCTAAATATTATGCTCCTCTCGAAGCTCATAAAACAGAGAAATGGTATGTCTTTCAGTTTCTTTAAAATAGTCTTCTTTTTGGAAATCAACATGGAAGTTCCTCAAAAAGCTAAAAATGGAACTACCTCGTAACCCAGCTCAATACCACCTCTAGGAATATTTCCAAAAGACTCTGCATTTTACTACAAAGGTATTTGTTCTTCATGTTCATTGCGGCTTTATTTACATTGGCAAGAAAATGGAACCAGTCAACATGCCCATCCACAGAGGAATGGGTAAGGAAAATGAGGTTCATTTACACAGTGGAATACTATTCAAAAAGGATGAGATTATAGAATTTGCTGGTAAATGGATGGAAGTAGAAAACATAATGTTAATCGAGGTTTCACAGACACAGAAAGAACATCACATGTTCTTTCTATATGTAAATGTTAACATTCAACCCTTGACTAAAGTATTTGACTTGGAATCCCAATGTGATTTTGGAACTTACTGTATTTGTGCAGTTTATTATGGCTTCTTAAGGGCCTGAGATGCTTGGGTCAGTTGACAAATTCCGAGGAATGGGATTTGTGGGCATGTTGGTGTGATCCCAGCAGAGATGGTGGTAGAGAATGATAGTATACATAGTTGGTTGAGGGATGCTGTCTACTATTTGGAAAATTTGTGTGGTGATGTGGTCCTTATAGCCAGGGTGGTGGATTTAGTTGGTTTTTTTGGATGGAGTGGGGATCCTTTGTATCTCTGCCTTTGCGTGTTGTAGAATACTCTTGTGATGTTGCATTTCTGTTTATGGCTTGGGAATTTTGTTTCCTGCACAACTTTTGGGAAGTGGCCTCCTGTTTTAATTTTTTTTTTGAAGTAATGAAGTTATAAAAATAATTTCTAAATGGAAAAACAAAAAAAAAAAACCCTTCTTAATTCGGAGTAGGTCAGTGCTATGAGTACAAAGCAACCAAAATTGCCCTTCTTAGGCCTCATAGAATTAGAGTAAAAACTAATCATAGCAGGGGGGGAGGGGGGATTGATTTAGATTTGTGCTTGTTTCACCTTGCTGGCTTTCATGTGAACTACCAAGAAGGTTTGCGCCTTTGAGGGAGACCTGGGATCAAGGTCTCTCTAAGTGTGGTACTTGCTGACCATAACTTTTCAGAATGGCTGGACTTTGTGAAGAAGTTTGGTGTCTTTTCATGCAGTTAATAAGAACTCTTCTCTTTATGGGCGGGAAAGGAGACAGGATTAGCGCACGCTGTTGCCCTAACTCAGTGTCCTGCTAACAGTCCTGCCTCCTCCCAGCCATCCCTTCTGCTGGGCTTTATGTTTTCATTTATTTTACGAAAACTGACTTTCAGGCCAGCAAGATAGCTCAGGAAGTAAGGTGTCTACTTGTAACCTGGGGACTTCAGTTCGATTTCTGGAAGTCCACAGGGTGGAAGGAGAAAAATGACTTCTGAAAGTTGTCTTCTGATCTCCACATGTGAGTCATGTATGAATGTTCTCTCTCTCTCTGTCTCTCTCTTTATATTAAATATTTAATTACATTAACTATAAACATCTTATAAATAATGAATTGATAAATTAGTTCATAAATTATAAGTAAACAGTATAAATAAGTTAAATATTTGAAAACCCCTGACTTTTGTGAAGAAAAATAATTTTAGACCTTTACTCTTTCCAAAAGTATTTTGAAGTTAGCTTCTAACTTTATTTGCACAACACAAATACAGATGTAATTATAATAAAGGAAATTTCGATGCTTAGTAGATTTGGGGGATTTTTTAGGGATAACTCCTGTTTTACAAGTTGGTCGTGTAAAAGGAAGTACTCAATAAACTTCTGATTATTAACTTTAAGATTAAAAACTAAATCTTTAAAGGTTGATGTACAAGCTCTTGCCTCCGCTGGGACCCACTGAAAACCAGTGGCTTGGTGTCTCCAGTGTGCCTGTCCCTCAGAGGATCTCCAGGGAGAAGGAAGTGGTGCTTACCCAGTGTGCCCTGCTTCCTTTGTGAAAGTATCTGTGTGTATGCATCTTCGTGTGGACCTGTACACGTCAGTACACTCCCATATAACTTGACTTATCAGCAAGTAAAGGAGAAAAGGTATAAACTAGTGGGGAACATGTCACTGTGGAATGATTTCTAACTTTCTTCTGGATATAAAAATACTGCTGGTTGGAACCAGTGAAACCGTTTGTGGAGGTTCTACCACGGAAGCCAGGCTACCAGGCATTTAAATAAGCTGTATTTCTTTCTTTCTTTCTTTTTTTTTTTTTTTTTGTGTGTGTGTTTTGTGCGTGCGTGCGTGCGTGCGTGGTGTGTGTGTGTGGTGTGTGTGTGTGTGTGTGTGTGTGTGTGTGTGTAAGCTGTATTTCTTGATGCATTGGAATGGTTGTTTTGTTCATCTGAGCATATGATTAAGATGGTGACTCGTATATACAGGACATGTTCCAAAATGCAGTTGATTCTTGGGGAGCTGACTCAGTGACAGACTGCTTCAGAGTCACCCGGAAGGCACAACGGAGCAGAGACAGAGTAGGCAAAGGGCCTATCCTCCCCAGCTTCCTTCTCAAGTGGCTGGGATGACTCAGTATTAAAGTCTTTACCTCTCAAGCAAATGCGGAGGTTGGATTTCCTCCTATGTGAAAATGCTGGGCAAATATGGTTGCAGTCTTTAATTCCAGCCCTGGAAGGCAGAGCCTGAGAAACCCAGAGCAATGCAATGAGGAGGTAGAGCAATCCAGGATGATTACCGGAGTCACTCTTGGGGCTCCCTACTGACACACACACACTCAAGTGCCCTCTTGTATACACACATACACACACACACACATACCATGTGGGCATGCAAAAAAAAATGGCTGCAATCTAGTTTGTTAAAGTTCTTGTAAAATCATTCCCTGAGTTACAAATCATTTTGCTAATTTATCCAGGAAATAGTATTTGGGAAACTCCTTATAGTTTACTTATTGCTATGAATTTGCATTGTTAATATATAATTTATTTCTTGGTAGCCTCGGACTGTTGCATTTTTAGATTTTTATAACCACTGCACTCCTGAGTTCTGACACATAAAAACTTATCAATGAAAGAGCAGACTGCACAGCTAGAGAAACTACTTTCTAACCCAGGCCACTGGCATTTTTAGGAGTGACTAAAGCTTAGTAAGCTTTGTAAATCAATCTGCATAATCATGACAAGTGGTTTTTACCAAGGTAGAATGCAGAAAGGGCGTGGCCAGTGAGGACTGTGAAGAGCAGAGGAAATGTCAGGTAGAGTGGGGATTTTTTCCCATAACAGAGAGCTTTTCCATTAAGAGCAGTAAAGCAATCTGTCGAAATCATTTCTTGAGCACAAATTCTGTGAACCACTCTGTGTGGGGTCCTTGAAAAGGCTGACAAATTTTTTTTGGTGTTGTGTGTGTGTGTGTGTGTGTGTGTGTGTGTGTGTGTGTATTTGCATGTGGATGATGTATGTACATATATATGTGTGAGACTGTATATGAGAGGGCACTTGAGTGTATGGGTCTATAGAGGGTCTAATGGGATTTCCCAGGCTCTGCCTTCCAGAGCCTAAATTGCCTACAGCTGCCTTATCTGCTGGCCTTCCTTCCTTCCTTCCTTCCTTCCTTCCTTCCTTCCTTCCTTCCTTCCTTCCTTCCTTCCTTCCTCCTTCCTCTTTCCTCCCCCCCCTCCCTCCTCCCTCCTTCCTTCCTTCCTTCCTTCCTTCCTTCCTCTTCCTTCCTCCCTCCTTCCCTCCTTCCTTCCTTCTTTCCTTCCTTCCTTCTTCCTTCTCTCTCTTTTTCTTTTTCTTTCTTTCTTTCTCTCTTTCTCTTTCTTTTGCTTTCTTTCTTTCTTTTGCTTTCTTTCGCTTTCTTTCTTTCTCTTTTTCTTTCTCTTTCTTTCTTTCTTTCTTTCTTTCTTTCTTTCTTTCTTTCTTTCTTTCTTTCTTTCTTTCTTTCTTTCTTTCTTTCTTTCTTTCTTTCTCTTTCCTTCTCTTTCTTTCTCTTTCTTCCCTTCCTTCCTTCTTCCCTTCTTCTTCCTTCCTTTTTCTTCCTTCTTCCCTTCCTTCCTTCCTTCCTTCCTTCCTTCCTTCCTTCCTTCCTTCCTTCCTTCCTTCCTCCTCCTCCCTCCCTCCCTCCCTCCCTCCCTCCCTCCCTCCCTCCCTTCCTTTCTTCCTTTGGGTGAGAAGACACTGTGTGTCCCTGTGGAGGACAAAGGGTGACTAAGGGAATCAATAATTTTGGATTGCTTCTATTTCCTTTTTGCTTCCCTCTAGGATTTTCCAAGCTCCAGCCACCAGGGCTGGATGTGTAGTTTTCTACCAGTGCTGCCTGGCCTTTTTATGTGGGACTTAGGATCCAAACTCAGGACCTTCTGGTTGTGAGGCATTTTAACATGGGATCTGGGGATCTGAACTCAGGTCTTTTTGCTTACCAGCCAAAGATTTTAACTACTGAACCATCTTCCCAGGCCAATAATTGTTTTTTTTTTTGTTTTTTTTTTTAATTTTGGTTCCTGATCATGGCTTTAAAAATCTAACAAATGAACTGCATTTTTTTTTTTTTGGATTCTTTTTGTCTATCTGTAAATGCACTGCAGTGTTTCCCTGAGTAAGTTTTGGTGCAGCTTGAGGGGTTAGCATCAGTGGTCCTTCTCTCACCCGGTCCATAAAATGGCATTAGTTTCTGACAGAAAGGATCATAGTGGGCAGAGTGACGTGTGAACATTTGAGTATTGTTCCTGGAAATTGCAGTCCAGAAACTGAAGGAGTCTGTGGCGTGTTGCAGGTTTGATATCTAATAAAAAATGTTGAGCGTCTCCATGGAAGCAGTTGGTCTTGTCAAGGTTACAGAGTGCCCCTTCCTTATTGAATAGAATTAGTGAGATTGCTGGGATTCATGAATCATGGATGAAATGCTGGAGCTACAAATGACCATTAAGTAAAAATCTGGAACACATGTAAAGGTCACTTCTGAGTACTTGCTGTTGCTGTGGTCAGAGTTTAGCGGGCCAATAACCTATTTTTTTTTCCTTTTTAAAAATTTACCTTTTATTTTTAACTCATTCATGTGCAGTTTAAAGAAACAAATCCGAGGTCCTTTGTGCTTTTACTACTGTTTTCCCAACAGTAAAATCTTTTCTTATATTTTCTAAAAATCCAGATGTATTGTGTGTGAATGGTCTGTGTGTGTGCTGTGTGCCTGTGTGAACACAAGGGAAAGGCCAGAAGGTGACCCACATCCTCTGTCACTCTCCCCCATTCCTCTGAGGGAGGGTCTCTCCTGAACCTGGGGCTCATATCTTGGGTAGGCTGGAAGCCAGCAAGTCTCTTGGGGTTCCTCCTTTTTCTGCTCACTTCAGAAATGGGGTTGCAAGCATTTGTGGGGACACCAGGCTCGTTATGAGATGCTAGGATCTGATAACTTTTTCTTTCATAACTTCATAACTGCAGAGCAAGTACCCTTAACCTCTCCCATCTCTGTAGTCCCCTGTCCCCATGGCAACTTCTTAAAAAGCTAAACCATAGAAAGCAGGCTATTGGTGAGAAATTGAACATTTGAATTTCTTCAGTGATTCATCATCAGCTGATTTACAGCCACACCCTTACATTCCACCTTCCTGTCTTTAAAAAAAAAGAAAGAAAATTTAATTATTTTTATTCTTTTAATATTTCATACATGAATATAGTGAATTTATGATATCTTCACACCTTAGTTCCCAATTCCATTCTCTCCTCCCCTTCCCATTACAACCCTTCTTCTCCCCTACCACACTACCAACTACTTTTACTTTTTTTTAATATGTGGCCACTGAGTTTCATCTGGTTTGCCTTTGATGACTTGCACCTAAATACTTGCTGGAGCATGAATCATTTATCAGTCGTTATACCTTTGAGGAAAGTATCTTCTGTTTCCTTCCCCATTAGCGTTAACCCTCTCAGTCTCAAGGAGGTGTTATCTTTCTCCTTTTGTGGTGAGGTGTTGATAGTACAATTTCCATGCAGGTCTTGTGGAAATATATGTAGTTGCTATGATATCATTGATGCAAGAGCTTTGTCATGTCCAGAAGACAATGTCTGGGTCACACCCCTGCACCCCTTCAGTATCTTACAATCTTACTACCACTCCCCCTTTTTCAATGCTCCCTGAGGTTTTGGGGTAGGGTTGAGAGTGGCTTAGGTGTCTTGTTTCAGGCAAAGCAGTTTGAAGTCACTGATTTTCTGGCTATAGCCAGTTGTGCTTTTCTGTCATAAACATGTTTCATTGCAGTTGGTTCTAGGTTGAGTGGTGAGTGCTCCTCCAGTGTGAGAGTATAATGACAGTTGCCTAAAAGGCAGTTTGATGTGTGTCTTTATAGCTAAGCTTCATAGCCTGCACCCCTTCTAAGGGCTCTGTCCTCCCCTTTCATAGATTCTTGTAGTTTACAGTACCAGGAATGCCATCCCTGCTGGAAAAGTGGGCTTTAAATCTGATCAGAATGTTGTCTGTTGCCCCCTTGACATTCGTACCACTTTTACTCATTATCATTATTTTAATTGTTATTATAGCTTGCAGTTTTCACTGATTGATGAGACCTTTATTTGCTTTTCTCCCCCAGTAGCTTCTGTAGTACTCTCTGGTACTGTGTGAGCTGTCCAGCAGGGAGGAAGCTTCCAGGCCAGTTCCAGCTGGTGTTTTTTTTTTTGTCCATGTCCTATGGCCACATGTGCATCTTCAGTAATAGGGTCTTACTGTCAGTTGTTGTAGGGCAACCAAGAACAATGGCAAAAGTCAATACTGTTTAGGGGTACTTTGAGACCTCTCTGAACAACAAGTTATCATAATATAATACTAAGTGAGGTATCTCAGACATAGAAAGACAAATGCTGTGTGTTTTTTCCTATATGTGGATGCACTCATTAAGACTTCTGACTGATGTAGTTGGTTTGGAATTCCTGTAATAGCTATAAAACTTAAAAAGGACCAATTGGAGGAGGAGATAAAGGAGGGTTAGGGTGAATACTTTGGAGGAAGAGATATATGATACCACAGGTAGCAGAGCAGGGAGAGTAATGGGGAGATATGCTTGGGGGGATTAGTGAATAGTGTATAGGAAGGACTGAGGGAGGAATAGAAAACAAGAATGTGGGATGCAACCAGATAGAAACTGCCTATATTATTAATATGTCAAAAGCATTTTAGTTTAAAAAAAAGGACAGAAATGGATATTCTTTGTACAGAGAAGCACAGAGAGAGGAAGACAGGACAGTATAAAAAATGCCCTGGGATGCTCTAGGTAGAAACCAGAGGCAATTAAACAATACTAGAAGTAACATTTTCTTTTTTAAGCTCTGGCAGCTACCACCTTGTTCTCTATCTCCACAAATACATTGTTTCAAGAACATCACAGCTAATGAAATTTTACCTTTGGGGCTTTTTTTCCCCACAGCATAATTCCCAGAAGATTTATGTGGGTCTTTGCATAAGTTGAAGTCTAGAGCTGAACAGTTGGCTATGGTGTTGACATATCAAAAAAAATTTATCATTCACTTGCTCAAGATCATCTGGATTATTTACGATTTGGTGCTTGATAAATAAAACTTTTGTGAATGTTTGTGACCAGCTTTAATTATTTCTATTATAACTACAGGATTCCATATAGCCAAAGTTGGCTTCAAACTCACTTTGTAGCCAAAGATGACCTTTAGCTTTTGATCCTCCTGAATGTAGCTTCCAAATGCAGCGATAACAGTCCTAAGTCACCATACCTGATTCCAAAGATTTGAAGAATAAAAGTAAAGTTTTATTTTTCATATGCAAATGTCTGAAGGTGAAGGCGCATGCTTAATATTTAAACAAACTGCCAGAAGGGAAACAAAGAATTCTAAGGGGAAAAGAAGGGGGCATGAGTCTAGGACTAAGGGTTGAAAATAATATAAAGTCACTATATTCATGTATACAACATTACATTAAAAAAATGCCATTCATTTTCTAAAGCAGTCTACCATTTCACAGCCCCACAGGTAATGTCGGCATGATGGCATGATTCAGTGTCTTTGTGACATCATCTGAACAGGACGGCTGTGAACCTATGTCAAGGGCCTGAGAACCACATGGCATTTCTCACTTTGTTTATCATTTTCTTATTGCTGTATTAAGATATTTTGAAAAGTAATTCAAACATCTTTGTCATCCGATCTGGCTGTTAGAGTGTGTTCATGATCTCCTTCAGGTAGATACAGTTCTTTTTTCCTGTTTTCAGTGTGATAGTTTATAGAATCACACAGGTTTGGGTTATGCTTGAGGTTCTGGACCTCATTTAGATCTTCTGTTGTAGAAGACTTTTTTTTTTTTTTTTTTAAACACTGCTCCTGCAAGGAAAGAGTGTATGTGTGTGTCATCATTTTGTTCCTTTTTTTTTTTTTTTTTAATGTGACAGAGTCTCCTAATGCAACCACGTGGCTTCACACTTGTGGTACTCCTTCCCGCCTCAGCCTCTCAAGCTCCGGGGTCACAGACGTGTACCATGCCTGTCGTGCCTTCTGAGTACTGTCTGTTTCTGAAACAGAGCTGGGTTTCCTGGGCAGGGGCAGGGGATCCGTTGCAGGTGTTGACCTCACTATTCCGACATCGCCCTGGGGATTTCATATTCTTGGCAGATCCTCAAATCTCTGGTTCTCTGGCAAGTCACCGAGTGAAACTGAAAGCAGCAGAACACAGTGGTCTCCCCCCTCCACTGCAATTCTGACTCAGTTGCCCGGGTGGAGGGTATGCGCTGGTGTTGCTGAAGTTTTTCAGGTGGTTGGAATGCACAGCAAGGTTTGAGAGCTGCTCTGCAGACAGCCTGCATGCTGAGTGGTCCCCTGTGGCTTCTGACACTCTTTTAAAGTCTTGGTCTCCGTCATAGAAAGATACAGGTGTCGAGGGTTTGAGCTCTGAGCACATTTGAGGAGAATTAGTAGTTGAGTTAAATCCTAAGTAAGCCTGCAGAAGATTGTCTAGTTGATGGAGGAGAACCCAGCCCATGATTGGTGGAACTAACTAGTGCCTGAGCAGGTAGATAAGATGGAGGGAACTGGATAAGGAAATTTACATCCTTTTACATACTTGGGCAGACATGATGGTCTGGCAAGTGAGGATTGTCCCTCTCAGCAGTCCTGTGGGTTTGTTTGGCCCCTGCTGTTGTGGGCTCTCTTGCTAAGCTGGACAAGGAGATGTAACTGGACAATTGTAAGCAAGAATAAAATCTCTTGTTTCCTTAAGCCATTTAGTTGTGAGTTTTTCAGGAACCATGCAGGGTACCTGCAACAGTGTCAAAGCCAGTTTTCTCTATCAGTTTTTAATGATGGTGGGGAGGTTTGAAAGGCCACATGATTCCCCTGCCTGTGAATTCTGACATTTGATCCACTGGCAATTTTGCTTGATATTTTAAATGATTTTACCCACTACTTGAAGCAAAAAATCAAGTACCTTTTATGGACCAGAATGAAGTATTTCCATGTATTTTTTTCCCTTTTTTCCCCTTCAGATGGATATTGTTGTGTAGCTCATGTTGGTCTTAAACTCCTGCCTCAGCGGCTCAGGGCTGAGATCACAGATACATGTCATGCGCCTTGCTTGTCTGCATTGTTGTTTTTGCAGAAGGGCCTTGCTGTGCATTGTATCTGGCCTTGAACTCCTAGTTCTTCTGCCTTAGTCTCTGGAGTGCTGGGTGCATCTCATTTAATGAAGCAAAGGCCAGGTTAGGATACTAGAGAAAGCTCACATCTGTAGCAAGCTGGAGTTGGGGATGACGTTTTGTTGGGGTGACTCGGTAGGTGTTTGGAGAGGCCCTGTGAAGATCCGTGAGGTAAAGCACTCTTGAGCAATGTTTATAACATACTGTTATGTAACCTAGGTGACTAGACTAATGTGATCTTTCATGGTATATGAATCATTTTTATTTAGAAGACTACATGTTTTTATCATTCAGCCATTTTCAACAACATCAAAGCATTTCTTTCTTATATAGGTTGCTTACTTTCTCCTCTCCTTCCTTTCTGTCCCTTCCCTTCCTCTCCTTTTCCTTCTCTGCTTCCCTTCCCCCCCCCCCCCTCTTTTTTCCCTTCTAACACTCTTCCTTCCTTTCCCCTTCCCGCCTCTTTGGTTTTTTTTTGTTTTGTTTTGTTTTGTTTTGCCTATAACTTAGGGCAGTGAAACTCCCACAGTTCTGAATTCTGAACTTTCTTAGGAAATGCCCTGCTCATTCTTAGAAGGTTGAATGAGGAATTTGTTGGATGCTGAGAATATTCACAGTCTCTTTGTTTCCACTCATCACCGTCGGCTTCTTTCTTCATGGCTGCAGTTTGTGTCGTCAGCTGAAGCGTCTGGCTGGGGGCCTGGATTATTCTGTGGAGATGCTTCTGACATTTGAAGAATGCCATTTATTTCTGAGTTGTGTGCTCAGTCCAGGCAGGAATTCTCCTAGTGGGAAGTTCTCCCAGAGGTGGATGCTTCCTACTCTGACAGAACTAAACAACTGTGTGCATGAGCTGCTGTCCTCACACTCACACAGAGGAGTGAAAAATGAGCATTTCCCCTCCTTTACTTATTGATCTGACTTTCTGGAATTGATTAAAGACACAAGGAGAACAGACTGTTGTCATTTCAGCACTGTACGAACCATGAGAACAATCATCTGGACATCCTCCTCTAAGATACATGGCAGTCCTATGTGATCACAGGACTGTCCTATGCTTGGTCTCAGTCATTTTATTCTCTTGTTGGAGAGCTTGACTTTGAAGTCAGGCTTTGGAGCAGCCAGAATGCCCAGACTTTGGCATTTGCTGGCTGAACAGGTCACTTCGGATTCCCCTTCTTTAAAACAGGGTTAGGGTTTTTATGAAGATGGAATGAATGAATACACTGAGCACTCAAAAGTAGTGCCTGACGTATGGCAAGTGCTCAGTAAAATGAGCTGTTATTACAATGGGAAGAAAATGCAGGTGACATCTGATTTCTACATGCTCGAAGTCTATGTGAACATTCTGGATTGGGCAACGGGGGAAAAGAAAACCTCATCAGAGCCACTGGTGGTCAGAGAGGAAAGGAAAGGGAGGAGAGGCAGGGAGCCGACTTCAGGAGAGTCTGACTATGGGCAGTGAGGATCCTGGGGCTTGTCAGTGTCCTACCCCTCGCCATGTCCTGCATGATGTTGGCCTCGGGTCAGGGAATTAAATGGACAGGTCAGATGGTATAGGGCTTTGTGGTCAGTTTGCACTGTGGGGATCTATATTCCTAGATCCTGCAGTTATATAGGAATACTTTTTTTTTTTTTTTTGGTTACAGAACAGAAACCATTATTCCTGCTTGTTAAATCTTTTAGTGTTTCCTTTTATCAAGGGATAGTATAAAATATTTGCTATCATTGTTAGGGTCCAATTTCTTCTCAAAGACCACCTGAGACATGTATGCAAAAGCAAGAGTGTTTATTGAATGTAGCATGCTGGGATACACCACAGGATAAACAAAATGGTGAAGATGAACAAAGGGAGCTTGCAGTTTATATAGCCATATAGGGAAGCTCTTCTCCCAGTGTGCCATCTCCCCGAGATGACTGGCTCAAGTATAGTCACATATACTTGGAAAAACCCTATTGGTCCCACCCACTAGTCTGTGCGGAATGTGTGTACATGCCGAATGTGTCGTGATTTCTATCTCAATTCCCTGATTGGTTGGCACCAGCCCAGGGACTTAATATGATCCATCCCTGGCGAGCCTGAGTGGATCCTGGGAGCTTGGGTGGAGCCTGTCATGGCATAAGGCTAGTCCTCTAAGCCAGGTGCCTTCATCTGTGGTCACTTCTAGCCAATAACATCACTATAGTGACCTTGTAGGTCACTTGTAGCATGGTCAGATGCTGTCACCTTTCACTTAAGTTGCTACAGTAGTCTCCTCTATTTTCCCTACTTAACTACTTTTTTTTTTATTATTTATTCAATTGTGCATGTGTGTGTATGTATGTGCACGCACGCGTGTGTGTGTGTGTGTCTGTGTGTGTTAGAACCACGGACCAATTCGGGAACCATCATGGACCACCTCCACTTCCTTCTTGTTTACTCTGCCTCGGGATTCACAGACTCTGCCCGACCAGGACCAGAAGCGCAGGCCGCCTCCGCTTCTGCCTGGCGTCTATACGGGGGATCTGGGATCCTAACTCAGGACCTTCTACCTGCAAGGCAGAGGCTTAACCCCTGAGCCACCTCTCCAGCCCCTATTTTCCCTACTTAACTTCTTGATCACACAGCAACTGCACAGGCTTCTTCCTTTTCCCACCTTCACCCATCTAGGCCCCCAGCACACTGGATGGTGCGTCTCTCATCCGGGTGCTCTCTTTCCCTTCAGTTATTGTTATACATGTCAGTCCTATGGAAATGATCTCAGGCACATCTAGAGGTGAGCTTTTTCCATCTTTTAGGTACACGAACTCACAATAAATATAACACCTAAAATCCACAAATCTCCTCATTAACATCTAATCCAAAGTGGATTTTTACAAATCACCAGTGTTTGATTTAGTTAGAAGGGCCTTTTGCAACTAGATAAATGGGTTGCACCACTACTGCTGAGATCTTTTAGAATGTTGCAAGTCAGAATTACAGAAAAATATATTTTGAGGAGAAATTCTTTGAAAAATCCAGGAAAACAAATAATAAAGCCTTCAAGAGTCAAGACTCTTGAGTAGTTCCTGAAAGACGGAGAAGTTACCCATTCTGCAGAAACATGAAAGTTAGTAAAGGCAGGAGGAGAAGGCTGCTGCAGAGGTGACTCGGTCCTGGGGCCCCGCTACTCAGTCTGGGGAACCAGAGGTAGGTGGGGACTCTGGTGTTCATCCCATGGCTGCAGAGCTCTGACCAACGAGTCTCCTCTGAGCAGCACTGGCTTTTGTTCCAGGTGGAATTGCGTAAGGCTGGGTCTCGCAGGCGGTAGATTAGTCCCCCTCACTCACAGTCGGCCACAAACTGGTCATTTCCAAATATGTTTTCATTTGGGGAGATAAAAATGACCATATTAGGAGTTTTGTAACAGTAAAGAAGTGAATAAAATAAAACCGCAGCCTAACATGTGGTGCACATTATTATAAAACAAGTGCCATTGAATCCCAGCTTTGTAAGTGCTCTGTAGTAAGTGCTGTGCAGGTGCCAATAACTAGTGTGCTGCCTTGGCTTATCTGTAAATAGTAAAACGTATGTGAATTGATGTAGTTTCTTTGATTGTCATTTCTGTTAGTAGTAAGGGAGGTAAAGACAGAAGACAAACCTCCCCTGTAACCGTCAGCAATCTGGGGGAGTTTCCTAGCCTCTTAGGGACCTCAATTTAGGTCAAACTAGGATTCATGGCTTTGACCCAGGAAAAAAGTTTCAGGGACCAGAGAGACGGCTCAATGGGTAAGGCACCTGTACTCAAACACAGCAACTTAACCTGGAGCCCACGTGGTAGAAAAGAATTATCTTCTGAAAAGTGTCCTCTTTAGGCAGTTTTAGAGCAACCATGCTGGGAAATCCTCTGAAGGTCTTTGAAGGTCATTCCCCCCCCACTGCTGGGATTACCCTAAAGGAACACACCCTATTGATCTGAAGGAACTGACTCTGATCCTTCACAGAGAAAGTTGTCAACTTCCCCCAACCCTCTGTTCTTAAAAGGATATGGAGATTAGTTCTCCATTGTAGTTAAACCTTACCTTGAGGTCATTCGAGAGCAACTAGGTTAGGCCCCAGTATGAGCAGACCAGTGAGATGTAGAGGACCAAAAGTTCTAATCAAATTTGCAGAAATGGGATCTAACCAATGAAGAAAAGCCATTTTTTCCCTGCATCTGTGTAGGCCTATAAATAATCCTGAGCTGGCAGCCATCTTTGACTCCCTAGCCCCTCATGGTACTCCACATGTGGGGTCCAGTGAGTTTGGGCTCCCTTGCTCCTCATGGGATTCCATGTCTGGAGTCCATGAGTTCTCCAGGGCTTTCTTTTTTTTTTTTTTTTTTTAAACATTTCTTTTTTTATTATTATTATTTATTCAACTGTGCACATGTGCATGTGTATGTGCATGCGTGTGTGATGTCTGTGCGTGTGTGTGTGTGTGTGTGTGTGTGTGTGTGTGTATGTGTATGTGTAGAACCACGGACGAATTCGCGAACCACCATGGACGCCTCCACCTCCTTCTGTCTCCAGGGCTTTCTTGCCCCTCATGGATTAACATCTTTGAGTTCTCTTCTCTAATAAACTTTGTCTGTTAATCCTTGAGGAGTGTTCTGGAGACACAAAAACTTTCCCTCTATCTGCATCATTTGGTGACCAGAGTCAGGAGATCAACCCTTTATCACTGAGCTCCACATATACACTGTGGTACATGTGTGCCAGCTTTCTCTCTGTCTCTGAAGTAAATAAAACTTTAAAAATGAAAAAAGAATTTCAGGGAATAACAGTATGAAGTAAACTTGAGGCTTAATAAAGACACTTATATAGACTTACACATGAGGGTAAAGAGAGAAAAGAGGCTCAGAAGAAGGACACGTGGGTGTGGGCCTCAGAGCCATACTTTATTGTTTTTACAATACCGGTTAGGAGTGGTTTGAAGCTATTATCTTCAAAGGCAACCTAATGAGCTCATAGAGTGAGTTCTTTATAATTGATAAAGTAAAATTCTAGATTTTGGGATGTGGAAAGCTAGGATTTTTTTATTCAATTGTTCGTGTGTGTGTGTGTGTGTGTGTGTGTGTGTTGTGTGTGTGTAGAACCACAGATGAATTTGGGAACCACCAGGGACACCTCCACCTCCTCGTTTACTCTGCCCTGGGATTCACAGGCTCCGCCCCACCAGGACCAGAAACACAGGCCGCTCCCGCTTCTGCCTGGCTTCTCTATAGGGGGGTCTAGGATCTGAACTCAGGACCTTCCACCTGCAAGGCAGAGGCTTAACCCCTGAGCCACCTCTCCAGCCCCAAGCTAGGATATTTTTATGTAAAGAAAGTTAACAGTCTTGTTCATGATTCCTAGAAAATGAGGCCTTACACAAGGTTATATACCTGTGGGCCTTATGCCTAGGTCATTGCTATTTTAACACAAAATAATCTGTATAGGAAAGGCATAGTGTCTCTTTGTAGGCAACCTTTCACAGCAAAAGTTAATTCTTTCTTTAACCAGATTTGGGGTGAGAGACTCCTTTCCCTCCTTATGTCCCCATAACTTTATCTGTGTATCTATTCTGCCTTGATTTTGTGAGTCGCATTTCGGACATTAAATTAAAATCGGGTTATCCCAAATCATTTAACATAATAGCATTTCAAATAAGTCACAAGATATATGACCTTGTCCTATGTCTCTCTCAGTAGATAAGATTTCCCATTCATTAAAGAATTACCAGGCAGCTGTTTGGTCTTGTGCTTGAACAGGAAATCGTGATAAGAGGAACAACCTTCATCCAAAAGTCTGCTGTAAGCGGATTTTTTGTGATAAAGAATGAGGGAATTCTCACGTTTGCTGAGGCTGCTTGCTGCTTCAAGAATTTCTTAGGTTCTTCCTTTTTTATTTACTTATCTGCTTTTACAAGCATAATGAGTATTCATCCCTGCTTCCCTCCATTCCCCCTTCTCTTATTCCCTCCTTTCCCTTTATCAATCCCTCTCACTCTCTCCCACCCTCCTCCTGCCTGTATGCTTCTATGGACCCCAGGATTCACTCTGGCTAGTTTACTCCTGTGAGGGCTCGGGCCTCCGTGGTGTATCAAGTTACCTCTCTTCAGGGCACTCCACTGATATGATTTTCCTTCACTCATCCAGCTTTAGACCCAAAAGTTTCCATCTTTCTTGAGTTCCTAGGTAGTCAGTCTGTTGCAGGGAAATGGTCTCGACCGTCCCAGTGTCGTAGGGTTCTTATGTTCCGGAGTTGAAGATTGAAACCAGAACACGTGTACAGGATTAAGGTAGAGTTTATTAGAGAAGAGAAAGGTTGGAACTCATGGACTCCAGACGTGGAGTGCCATGAGGGGCTAGGGCGCCTCCATGAAAAGCAGGCAGCTAGAAAAGAATCCATGGCACTGGAGTGCCATGGGGGGCTAGATTGCCAAAGATGGCTGCCCTGGCTAGGTATATTTATACACCTAGACAAGCCCTGAAAACTGGCTTTTTCTCATTGGTTAATACCCATTGGGGCCCAACCCAGTTGCTCTTGGGCCCCAGTGGGCTAGAGGTCAAGTTGTTTGATATGGAGAGCTCATCTCCATAATCCCTACACAGGGAAGTTGGTCATCTTATCTCTGGGAAGAGTCAGTTCCTCAGTAGCAGTGTTCCTTCAGGGTGATTCCAGCAGTGGGGGATGACCTTCAGGAATTCCAAAGACCTTGAGAGACTCATCCCATCTTGGCTGCTCTAATCCTACCTTAAGTCTATGGTGGCATGTTGGCATGTCAGTTATGCCGCTCTGAGAAGGACAAGTCCCATTGCAGTGAGCTCTCAGATACAGAGATCCTGCCTTGAATGGAATGTTTTCTTTAGGTTCTTACAATCTTGCTGTCCCCTCCCAACCGCCTCTCCCCCACCCCCAAAGCCTTGATTTCCTTAGGTTCTTTATTTACCATTAGTTTGATCTAACTCTAAAGGGTACTCCACATACCCCTGACATGATTTTTTACTCCATTATTGTAACCAGTTCCAGTTTTGTCTTTTTCAAAGATTTTTTTTTTTTTTTTGACTCAGTGACTGTTGCAGTTCACTTGCTAATAAATGGCCATCAGATGGCTTAAGAGAACAAAGGGTTTATTTCCTTACAACAGTCTGGTTACAGTTCTCAGTCCAGCTTGACAGGAGAGTATGCACCAACATCAATCAGGGCTGAGGGAACTGGCCACATCATCTCTACATGATGGCTGAGAGAGGCACTATCCTTACTTGCCAGACCAGCATGTCTGGCCAAGTATACAAAAAGATTTTGACTCTCTCACCCAGCTTTCTGTATTTTATTCCAGGGCCCAATCCTACCCACTATGGGCTGGGCCTTCCCCATCAGCTAGACAATCTCTTTCAGGTTCTCTCTGGGCTTAACTACTAATTCTCCACAAATGTGCCCAGAGCCCAAACCCTCAACTGTCAAGTTGACACCTGTGACAACTGTGGTTAGAATTGTGGCAGTGGACAAGGCTGAGTGCTCCCAGGAGAGCTGGCACAGGGTAAGAATGGAACCAGAGCTGAAGGCAAAGACAGTAACAAAATATAGGTCTCCTAGTGAGATTTCTGTATAAGGACCTGGCAGAAAAAAATCCTAGCAAAGGACAGCAGGCAGGAAAGGTCATAGCACCAGAATTAGGAAAGCAAATAACATATTTGGTGTGGGAAGGAGAGTTCAGCAAAACCCAACGTGGCAGAGATGTGCAGGACATCGGCTGGAAGGTGCCCAGTAGACAAAGCAATTGGAAGCCAGCCAGTGACCTTTGGGAAAGCAAGCATAGTAGAATTGTGCTGTCAGCCCTGCAGTGTTAGGAAAGAAGAGGTGCAGGGAATTAAAGATGGAGAGGGTGGAACACCTCCTGTCTTCTACAAGTGGAAAACAGGGAAGCCATGTGGTGATAGCTTATAAGGAAAAGCAAGTCGTGAGGTCAAGATGAGATGGAGAGGCATCATGAGGTAGAGCTGATAGCAGGGGAGAAGGGGGGGAGGGGTACCATCAGTCCCACAGTGGAAAGGAATGGCCCCAAGAAGAGCATGCATACTCTAAGACGCCAGTGAAGAGGGACTATTTGGCATGCAGTGACAAAGAGATGAAGTAGCACAAAGATGCATCAAAAGACACTGTGGCAGTTTAGGTTTGTAATCCCGGCACCTGGGAGGCAGAGACAGGAAGCCCTCCTCACTCCCCAAAGAGACAATCTGTTTGCAAGATTTTCTCCTTGCATCTTTACAGGTAAATTGAGAAAGAGGATTGGTTTAGTTTGAATGTATGTCCATTGGTACTATAAGCTTTATAAGCTGTTTTTTTCCCCCAGACTAGTCTCTACATACTCATTTCACCAAATAAAATAAAATCATTGACATTTTTTCCTAAACAATATATATCACCTGCATATCACTGGTCAGCATACTAACTCACTGCCATGCTACTGAGGAGATTTGATTTAGGTATTTCTATGAAACAGTCCATCCGCTGTTTGTTAAATTCGATGCTTGGCATATTACTGGCAGCACAGTTGTAATGGAATTTAAATGTCACTCTAGCGATCCTTCAGCCTTTCCTATTTTGATTCTATTTCTGAAAAGAGAAATGGATGTTTTATTAAATGCAAAGGCACCTGCACATAGCTTAGTTGGTTCATGAATTTATACACCACTTGCTGTGCTGCTCCCTATCCTAAGGTGCTGGTCATGGAGTCCTGCCTAGCAGGGGACAGGCATGGTGAGTTCCATAGAGAACCATAGCAGAGGCACCAAGTGAGAGAGAAGGGCCCTGTGGGGATGTTCAGGATGCTGTCTAGAGACTTATGTCAAGGATGATATGCAGGTGTTTCCATAACCCCAGAGGTACTGCACCTCATCAGAGGTCTTAAGAATCAAGAACTTTGCAGGCAAATGAAATTATTGGAAGATGTGTCGTCAATGGAGTTTTGTTTTCTCAAACAGAATCAGATTCCGTGATCCAGCTCTGGAGCCCAGAACTGGAGTGGGTCTTCCCACTTGTTCAGTTATGGGCTCTTCCTTATGCGTGGGCTCTGCCCTGCCTTGATGTGGGTGTGTTGGGCGAGCCAAGTGAATTATTTGATTATTTAAAGAGCTCTTGAAGCCTATTTGTACTTCTGGGACAGTCATTGATTGGTGCTTTGTATAATGTGGTGAGGACTAGCCTTCCTCTCTCCTGCTTCTGGATGCATGGACAGGATCAGACTCAAAGGTGTACCCTGTGTGTCTTGTTCCTCCAAGGGGATCCTGTTGTGATAATCCAAGTCCAACCTGTCCATAGCATATATCATCTTTTCTTTCAGATGTACCAGGAGTGTGTTGTCCAGGAGGTTTGTGAGCAACCTTTTTTTTTTTTCTTCTGAAAACTACTATCCCTTTTTTAGGAAAGTTTACAGTATAGCATGGTAAGCCATACAACTATATTCTCAAGATGCTAATAGCAGTTGGGCGTGGTAGTACATACACATCTGTAACACCATTACTTGTTAATTGATACTGAGAGAATATCAGGTTTGAGGTTGGGGCTATGTTGTGAGCTTCTGTTACCCCCACAAAAAGTGCATTGATATTAAATCAGAAAAACTTTATTACTGAAACATTTGCATGAAATATTCTTTTTATGTCTAATATTTAAGGAATACATAATATTTAGACTCAAAGTGAGATGAAAAATTCATGATATTTTCTTTGTAATTCAGATTTATTGAAATTCCACATGTTTTCCTGGAATTTTCATTCATAATTTAGTAAACATTTATTTAGCACTGGATTATTGCTAGGAACCGAACTAGACTTTGGAAATATAGACGACAACAAGACAGACACATTTCTTTGTAACTAAAATATAGATATGCTTTATTATTTCTGGTTATTAATCTTAATATTTTTCAGATTTATTTTACCCAATGAATAATATTATACACTCATTTAGTACTAAAAGTTCTATAAATATAGGGACTGGAGAAATGGCTCAGGAGTTAAACTTCTGCCTTACAAGCCGGCAGTCCTAAGTAAAATGCCAGATGGAAAGGTAGTGACGTATACTTCCAGCTCTGGAAGGCAGAGCCTGGGAAACTCTAGAACAAAGCAAAGAAGAGGTAGCACAATCCAGGGAGATTCCTGAAGTCACCCTTGGACCTCCACAGGCACCACTGTGTCCTCTGATACACACAGACAGATGAAAAAAAACAAAAAAAATTCTATAAATGTAGGATATGGGCAACGAATTCTATTTAGGCCTAAAATACATTTGTTGCAGTTTTATTTACAGTTTCTATTCAATTTAAGAAACCTAGATTTAGAGGTTATTTTGAACTTTAAACAGATTGAAATTATGAATTGGAATCTAGTGATTAATCTAAAGTGTGTAACAGTTACTCTTAACTATTGCTGTGCGAGAACACCCAAAATCAAGAAACTTAAGGGAGAAAGGGAGGTTTATTCAGCTTACGGTTCCAGAGGGGAGGTACGGTCTCTCAAAGCAGAGGCGGGATGGCTGTCTGGCCAAAGCTGGAGGAGGCTAAGTCACTGCAGACATCTTGGAAGCCGAGAGCTGCAGACTCCTTGCAGCAAAGGCAGACTTCTCCTGGAGGTAGGGTGGGATTAATCCACCTCAAGACCCACCCCTTGTGACTGCCTTCCTCCAGCAAGGCTCCACCTCTCAAGGTGCCATGACCTTCCTAAACACATGAGACTGTGGGGGACACATTTCAAACCATGACAAAGTGCTTGAGGTCTGAAAGAAGTCACGTGTTTTTGCAGAATCAGCATATAGAGAGAAGGCCTTTTCAACTAAAGTTTCTAGCTGGATGTGCCTGTAATTCTGATACTTGAGAGGCTGAGGCCGGAGGATTGCTGTAAGTTCTAGGTTAGCCTGGGCTACATAGTGAATTTTAAGCCAGACTGAATCACACACTGAGCTCCTATCTCCAAACAGAAAAAGAAGCCTCTTGATTCTTTTTCTATTTACTACGTCACTGATGACAAGAGAGGCAGCCTTATCCCCCATGGAGTTTCTCTTTGGTGAGAATGTGCTTGTGTCGTGGTGTCTACTCATGGAGGAATTTGACATTAACACCAGGGTTACCGGTGAAGATGAAGTGATATGGGCAGTAGGGAAGATCAAGAGGGTAAAGCTGACATTTAAGCATCGGAACTGCTCTGTGGATGCTGGTGCATGCTTTCTGAATAGTAAGCAGATGGATGAAAATATTGCCACAGGCACATGAAGTCCATGCTGATTTTACATTTTGAAAAGTAAGCTTCACTTTTACCATGTTTTTGAAAGACATGCTCTGTAAACATATGAAAATGTGTCTTGAGTGGTCTCTGTGATGATTGCAGTGGGACTAGAGTGGGCATTAATACAAAATGCTGGCTGTGTGTAGCTCAAGCGCAGTGTAACTGCTTAACCTTACACTATAAACTTTGTACTTCAAAAATTAAACCATAAGAATTTTCTAAGATGCTGAAGCAGTCATCTGCTACCGTTAGAAAATATCACAATGCATTAGAGCAGATAGGGATGAATGGTCAGACTTGATATCATTTGTACTATATTTTATTGCTATTTTAAAATATTTTTTCTTAAGGATGCTAATGTGTTTAAGGGAAGGGTAAAGACCATCATTTATGATCAAAGATGTTACGCTGAACTGAAAACATAATCTGTTTCCTCTGAGATGTCATTTTGACATTTGACATGTACTTTTATGGGTAAATACTGATGGTAAACTGAGGTCCATGTCTAGGATAACTTCTAAAATTAAGGTTCTGATTTTCTCATAATCTGTAAACTGGATTTTTAATGGGAGAGTAGCCAGTTTGTCTGGTATTGCAAACATGCTCAAGAACTTAAAATAACTTACCTTCATGGTTTCTTTTATTGAGAAAGAAGAAAAAAATTCCGGTATAATAAATTATTTCAAGAATGAATTCTTTTTCCTTTGTCTGACTACATCTATAATTATCCAGCTTTCACACGCCTGTGGTGGCCTGTGCTTGTGATATTGGCACTCAACACCAAGGCAGGAGGACCAAGTGTCTGGGGCCAGCCCGGATTATATTGTGAAGCTGTCCGAGAATGTAAAACAACAACAGAAACCAACTCAAACAAATATATTGGTCCTCTTGCTTGGTAGAGACAGTTTATTTTTAAAGTAGCTATTGATAATTATAGAATTCTAGTGGATATTTTGAATTTTGAACCTGATACTTTGGGATGGGAAGTGAAATATGATGTCATGAACCTAAGGATAACACCAGACTCATGACTGACATACAAAATAAACTCGAGGTTTTCAGGCACATTTTGTCCACTTTTCCTTGGACCTGAAGTATGAATAAATCATTCTCATTCCAATCAAATTATAGTCTGAGAATGTAAGGGCATGAAAGGTTTTGAAATCACCTGTCAGATAATTGGGCAACTCTGGCTAAGAAGAATGGAGTTTCTCTCTTTCCTAACAAGGAATTTCTGTAAACAAATACTCAGCTGTGGAATTTCTGAAACACTTATTGGTATTCTTTACCTTTGTTGTATTACAGACCCATTAGAGGGCCTGAGGTTGAGGAAACTACCTTAGTTTCTCTTCTAGGAAATATGCACACACGCGTAACATTATTGAAGAATAACATGCAGTGAAGTACAGAAATCATAAATCTTTAGTTGAATGAATGCAAGAGAGTCTTCAGTGTCTCTGAATGGTCCCATTTTCTCTGTTCAAATGGGACCCCCAGTCACAAGCCAGCACTGTAACTCTTACCTGACTTTAACGCTGCAGAAACAGGAGGATACACACTCTTTGGTATCTTTTTTTTTTTTTTTTAGTTGGCACTATGATTGGGATTACTTTAGATTGCTGTCTGTAGCAGGGTCCTTTGTCTTTCTAAAAAAAAAATTCTGTATAATATATAAGTGTACTATAATTTATGCATTTCTACTGTTTATGTTGAGTAAGACTGTTCTGAAATGCTTATAAATTTTACTGAGCATTTGTATTTCTCATTCTATTCCTAGAAGTGGCATTCCAGGAGTGTAGGGTAGGTCTGTGTGCTAGTTAGATACAGGTGGCAACCTGACTATTGGGTACATCTTTGAAAAGTCCATAGTTAAGGAAAGCCCTAAGCATGAATGCAATAGAGTATCTAATTGATGTGGGCACACCCAGCCCATGGGGGATTAGGACCATTCTCCAAGAGGGTGGATAAGATGGAGGGAGCTGGTTCAATATTTTGGCATATGTTATCATACTTTGGAAAATTTGCAGTTTGTGGACATGATGTGGTCTGTTCCCTTAGCTCCTGATGTTGGTATGAATTCTCCTGCCAAGCTGGACTATGAACTGTAACAGAGAATCACGAACCAGAATAAAACCCCTTGTTCCCATAAGCAGTTCGGTTGTAATTTATCAGCAACATGCAGAGTAACTTCGACAGTAGGTCTTATATTCAGCTTCAGAAGATACTGATCGTTTTCCAAAGTGATTATGCCAGTGTATCCTCTAGTAAACAACAGATGAGAATTCTAGTCACTCTGTATCCTTGCCAACACCCAGTATTATCAGTCTACTAACTTTTCGTTATTCTGGTAAATTATTTTTTCTCTACATTATTGCAAGAAGATTCTCATCATCCATTGTGAACTTGTATCAGGACCTTGGATGAATAAATTCATTTCTGGGTGATGACAGTTATGGTTTTTGTCTCTGGGTGAAATCCTCATGTCTTTCAACTTTATTCAGAGCGCTATGAAACTATTCTGTTCGGTATAAGTGAAACTGTAAAGTTCCCCATGCAAGGAAGCCTTGAGAGGGATGAAGTAAGGAGGAAAAATAATTGTGTGTGTGCATACATAATGTGTGCATGTAAGTTCACAGTTGAACGTGCCCAGTGAGAACAGATCATTATTACCCTTGACCCAGTGGCATCAACTGTGTGTCTTGTCTGATCTTCCAGGGAATGTTGCTGTCTTGAAGCCTGGGGCTTTGCTTCCACTACGCACGCAGTGCAGGGGCCAGGTCAGTTTTCATGAGAAACCTGTCTGTTGAGCTCCCAAAGACCTCTGCTCTTGCCACCATGGTTACTTATACTCGATCTTTCCACTGGAATGACTGGTGAGAGAAGCTGCCAGGTATCCAGAGGCTTGCAGTTTTGTCCACCTGATAACTGAGAAGTCCCTCTGGTGGGCCTCCTTTGGTGTACATTCACATGGGTCAAAAAATATTTTTCACAGCACGTGCTCATTTTCAGAGGTCTGTTTCAATAGGTTAGAGAAGCTAGCCACACCTGAGACTTCTGCTCGTGTTTTTTTTTTTTTTTTTTTTTTTTCTTTTGCTTTACAGACTTGCTTGTTCTGGGCCTCTTCCATACCATTGCCTTTTGATAGCCTGCTGTGTATCAGGCCTGACTTGGTGGCTCAGTGGGTAGCAACATTCAGATGATTATGGGCAGCTCAGCCATGTGGCCATTTCATGTCTTTTTTTCAAGCCAGAAGCCATCTCTGCAGAGGACAGCTATTATCTGCAGAAGAAGCTTTGCTTCAAGAACTGTGATTCTCACTATCCTATTGGTTTTATTGATTGGATCTGTTATACCCCAAGACCCAGTGAAACAGGAGTTGGGGCTGTAGTCCAGACTTGCTGCAGGATTATTCATTACTCTGGGACCTGGTTGACACTAGAATTCTCTAAGGTTAATAAGTCAAAGAGTCTGAGTAGTTTTTTAAGACATGGCCTCACATAGTTTAAAAGGTTAGGCTTGAACTCTGGATCTTCCCGCCTCTACTTGGTGAATTCTGGGATGTGCTGCAAGAGCAGCATATTTAAACTTGCTGTGCATTTCCATTTACAGTCAGAGAAGCCTGTGAATTGTTACCCTCCCCCACTAGTGAACATTTCAGGAACTGAACTGCACTTGTACTTTTCTTTGGAGGGAATATTTCAACAATTTTTCAGACCACGGGATCCCCATAAATGTTATGGGTTGCAATCTATTGTTCATCACCCCCCCCCATTATCCTCCTGCTATTGAGCCTGTACATGTCTTGCTAAGACAGGGAATTGTTATTCCCTGATCATCAGGTCCTGTAGGTATGGTGCAAGCAGTGGAGTGGGTTGTAGGATGTCAGAACAATCCACATCTCTGTAGGCTAGACTGCAGCAGGGGGACAGAAATTCAAAGTATATTCTTGACCTTAAAAAAAAAAGAAAATGGCTTCTTGTATTCTTTACATATCAGTAAAACATTTTCCTTTTTAATATCTTCATATCAAATCCAGGGGCTAGATGTGCCCCAGGAAGAACACTTCATTGGCAAATGAATTGTATTAATCTGCCTGGTAGTCATTCTTTAATCTGTCAGTTTTAATCTCTCCCTCCCTTTTTCCTTCCCCCTTTCCCTCCCTCCCTCCCTCCCTCCCTCCCTCCCTCCCTCCCTCCCTCCCTCCCTCCCTCCCTCCTCCTTCCTTCCTTCCTTCCTTCCTTCCTTCCTTCCTTCCTTCCTTCCTTCCTTCCTTCCTTCCTTCCTTCCTTTCTTCCTTCCTTCTCTCATCATCTTCCCTTCCCCCTTCCTCCTCCTCTCTTTCTCTTCCTTTTCCTTTTACTGTCCTGGTAGGGAGAGGCAGTTTAGTTTTCTGCTTGGTCACTGCTGTCATACTTCTCATGTTTCATGGTGAAGGAGTCCGTATGAGAATTCTATCAATGGTTGATTATATACACATTAGTAACATGTTTGAAAACTGGCAACCATAGAGTAAGCCCATGACTCTTTCAGGACTGCAATGGAGTGGAAGAGGTCAAACTTTCATGAATCACTTGACTGCACGCCCTTTACTTTGGTGGACAGTAGCATTTTAAAGTCCTAGGATGTTGTAGAACCGTATCTTTTAAAAACAGGAAAGGTAACATGTTGTGTGGGAGAGGCGAGATCAGATAGAATGTGTATTTCTTTCCAGCTACCAGATCTCTCAGAATGCTGTGAAGAAGAGCATTCAAAGGGCCCTGGAGGTGGTATTCCTCACGGGTGCAAGTCCTGAAGAGATTGTGGTGTGAGTGGTTGTTCTCACACCTTCCTAATGCCTTTGGACCTGTCTCCTTAACGAGGAGCCAGAAGCCAATGGCATCGTGCTGCAAATTGTTTCAACTGTGAAACTCAACTACACTGATACAGAATCACATTTAGTGCTCCAAAAACTTGTGAAACATCATTTTGAAGTGCGAAACATACACGGGAAAAAAGGTTGTGGGTGTTTGGTCTTGCTTTCTCTCTTGAGAACTGTTTTAGTCTAAGTAATTTCAGAATCGTTATTTAGGTAAAAAACAAAACAAAACTGTATGCAGAGCCATAGTAATCACAACCACACGCACAGAAGCAGACATACAGAATAAAGAAAGACAATGGAGGACCCAGAAGTAAACTCATGCAGCTTCTCAGACTTAATTTTCAACAAAGATGTCAGGAGTGTACTTTGGAAAAATGACTGCTTCTTCCACAACTGGTGCTAGGAAAACTGGATATCCATATACAGAAAAAAATGAAATAAGGTTCTTTATCTTTCACTCTGTGCAAAAAACTCAAAATCAAAATGGATGAAAGGCCCATTGTAGGATGTGAAACTTTGAAACCACTAGAACAAAACCAAGGGCAAACACTTTCAGGACTTATCAAAAAGGACTGCTATAGCACAAGAAATGGTGGGCAAATGGGATTATATGAAATTGAAAAGCTTTTGCAAAGCAAAGGAAACAATGACCAGAACAAAGAATCAGTCTACACAATGGGGAAAAAAAATCTTTGCTAACTTTACATCTGGCAACAGATTGATATTTAGAACATAGAAAGAGCTACAAAAATTATACAAAAATATCTCCAAACCAGCAAGTATGCTAATGAATAGACAGTTCTCATAAATATAAATGGCTAATAAATATTTGAAAAATAAGTTCACTATCCTAAGCTATCAGGGAAAGGCAAATTAAAACTGCTTTGAGATTCTGTTTCACTTCAGTCGGAATGGCTGTCATCAAGAGACGAGGATGGGTGGAGAGAGGACCCCCTTATTGCACTGTTAGCAAGGAGCAAGCTAGTAAAGCCACTGTGGAAATTAGTATGGAAGTTCCTCAAAGAACTACCATGTGACCCACTTGTGCCATTCCTGTCACACACCACAGAGACACCTGCATATCCATGTTCATTTGCAGTATTAGTCACAATTGCTAAGAAATGGAACTAGCTCCGGTGTCCAGCAACAAACAAATGGATAAATAAAATGTGGTGTTGCTGTTGCTCCTTCAGTTCGCTGATGGCTCTCTGTGTGTGCCTTTGCTCTCCAGTTACCTCCCAGAATCCCTCTGTACACCGTACTTCTCAGAACTGTCCTTATGGCAAATCGCGTTTGTTTATTAAATGTGGATTTTGTCTTGGTCACATCTCCCTTCTTTCTCCTCAGCATCACATGTAGTGATTGATGTGAACATTATCAAACATTATCTCTTTATGGTCTGTGCAAGGGATAATGGCTTGCTTGGGAATGCCTGGAAACACACCTTTGCTTTGAGCATCTGTGGTTTGGAGCAGACAGATGGAATCCTGAGCTCGCAAATGGGAGTTCTCTGAAGTTAAAACAGAAGTCTCTCCACCAAACACCTGGACACTTCCTCAGCATCGCTGTCATTCACCATCACACAGTTTCTTTGCACGCTTGTCCCTCTTCCCACCTGCTTCTCACTGACATCCCGTTTTTCCCTACTGAGTGACACTTGGAACTAACCAGCTGCTGTGGCTTTTGTGGGCAGCCGAGAAACACTCAGAGCTACTGTATTTGTAATCGCACTTACTTTTTGCTTTCATATGTGTGTGTACATGTGTGCTGGTGTAAGCACATAAGCCCACCTTGAGGGCTAGAATTACAGGCGGTTGCCACACTGCTTGGGTTTTTTATGTGAATTCTGGGGACCTGAACTCAGGCCCTTTGCTTGCAATGCAAGATCTTCAACCACTAAGCCATTTCCCTAGGCTCCATACTTACTTTCAATAATGACTTTCTGTAAAGAGAATTTAGATAATTATTACTTATTTGTATCTAAAAATGATTGAGTTACTTTGAAATTTCTTTTTTTTTTTTTCTTTTTTTTTAACGTGGGACCTGGGATCCGAACTCAGAACCTTCTGCTTGTGAGACAGAGTCACAACCCCTGAGCCATCTCTCCAGCCCCTTACTTTGAAATTTCTGAGGACTGTGCCCTTGGTGATACAAAGAGAAATAGAACATGAGAGCCATGGTTTTTGAAGAAAACCTAGAAAAAGGCCCCCTGCATGGGCTTCTTAATTAGAATGCAGCAAGATGTGGTATAGGGACAGAGGTGGAAGATTTTCATACAGTCTGGTGAAAGAGATGCAGGAGGAGGAGCTAGAGAGATGCCCAAGATTTCCATCGGCCGAACCAACCGTAAGGATGTGCGGTTCAGGTGGAAGTAGTAACGTGGACAAAGGAAGTTAAAGAGCATGGGGTGTCCTGGCTTCAGTCGAATGCTTGAGTTGGATGGTGCAAGGGCATATTGGGAGAGAGACATGGAAGAGGGAGCCAAGCCACGTAACAAGAACCTCAGACACTAACCCAAGCAGTGCAGGTTCTGTAAGTGGAGGGAGCTTTTGAATGGGAAGGTGTGAGGATGGAGCACTCACTGTCACATTCATCAGGCAGGAATGATCACCTGGAGGCCTTTGTGGTCTGGAGGAGAGAGGGAATGATGTAGGGTTCTCCTCAGAGAGCTGGGGTGCTGGATACCCCATTTCTCAGTCACAGTGCTCCACTCTGATCTGAGGTCATGGCCTTTGGCTGCTCAGATTCTTAGATGCAAGCTCTTCTCTGAATTTCTGCTTGTTCATCATCTTCTCACTGCTCAGCTGTTCCGAATGGCCAGAGAATGGGCAGTGCAAGGCAGGAAGAGCATAAGTCACTTAGGTAAAGAATGAGCAAAATCTGCTGAAGGTTCAAAAGCACCAAGTGTTTTCAGGTGAGTCTGTGTATGACTGGCTCTGAGATGCTTAGCAAGTCATGCTTGCAGGGCATGAACTGGATGGGGAGGGGAAACAAGTGCTAGGCTAAAGTCTGTATTTTAATAAGCAGGTACAAATCTTCTGCATTGCCTGGAGAATTGCTGGATATTCCTCAGTTCTTTAAAACTCAGCTCATTCTGTTAGCCTGATCCTCATCCTTTTGTCAATCAGAAAACAAAGAGTTTTTCCACCTTCAGTGGCAAATGCCAGCACTGTGAAATAGGCAAATGACATCTGTGTGTGTGTGTATGTATGTGTGTGTGTGTGTCCATCCATCTGTCCACTGGCTATTCTAGTCCATTTAGTGGCTAGATGATATTAACTACTTATCCAGTGCTTTGCTCTTTAGTTTCCTTATCAAACCATGTGTGGATCTTAACACTGGGACTTCTGTCATTACAGTGCAGACCAGGACATAGTTGGTTTACTGGCTTGTGCTGTTACTTTTGTCATTTTAGTGTAGTTCAGGATATAGTTGTTTCGAGTTTGTCCCCAATCATGGTGTGGGGTTAGCGTCAAGAGATATAGCTGGCTATTTGGACATAGCCATTAAATTGGCAAATATTGGGCAGTTACTCACACATCTTCCTCCTCAATGTTCAGATCGTATAAAATGTACTGGGGACTTAAGACTTGTGTAAATAGATGTCTTCTTTCAAAGGCATAGTTAGGGAAGCCTAAGAAGGGATTTCTATTGCTAAAATTTGTGTAGATTAATAAAACAGACACATAGAACTCAGGCCTTCACACTTGCGTGGCAAGCATTTTACTGACTGATCTGTTTCTCTTGCCTCCTGATGTTGTGAACTCTCCTGGCATCGTAAGGGACTGTAACCAAGAACCATGAAGGTGAATCAACACTTTGTTCCCCAAAGCTCTTCATTCAGCAACAGGAAAATGGGAGTAGCACATGCAGTGATATCAGTGAAGGCAGTGGCGGCAACAACATAGCTAACCCTGAGTCTTTGTTCTCTGTCTCTGTCACATTCTTTTTAAAATGATCTGCATGTATGAGTCCACATCTTCCCACAAGGGCTCTATTACATAGTTTTTTTTTATGCATGTATACTTGTATAAGTGTGTGTACGCGCGCGTGTGTGTTGTGTGTGTGTGTGTGAGTGTATCAGAGAGTACTGTGTGTGCCTGTGGAAGCTCAAGGGTGACTTCATGTATCATCCTAGGATTCTCTCTCTCCTTTTTGCTTTGCTCTGGGATATCCCATGTTCCAGGCTCCACCTTCCAGGGCTGGAATTGCAGGCCACTGCCATTTCTGCCTGGCGTTTTTACATGGAACGTGGGATCTGAACTCAAGTCCTTTTGCTTTTGAGGCCAAGGCTTAATCCCTAGGCCATCTCTATAGCCCCAATGTAGTGTGTTTTTTCCCATCATCTTCTTAACTATTCCAGTGACTTCCCTATAGCTAGTAAGTATCAGAATTAAGATTCAGACCCAGTAGCCTGGCTCCAGTCTGTTTTTTTTTTTTGATTAGGTAGATAATCATATTGGCTTTTTCTGACACAAATACGGACTAGACTGCCCAGGTAAGGATCTTTCTGTGGTTGCAGCTAGTTCCCTTGGGATTGTATCAGCCTCAGCCAAATGAGCCGTCTGGTTCCCAGAGCTGATGACCCAAGGAAGACTGTTGTTCAGTCTGTGTCCTTCGCCAGTACACCACGATGTCTCCTATCTGTTTTCTCTCATCACATGTGAATAGGAAATTACTGTGTGGCTCACTCCTAGAAACCTGGACATGTTTGAAATTCTGAAGCTAAATTTGATCAAGTGGTTTTGCAGGGCCACTGAGGGAACAGAATCCATTAATGCATCAAAGCACTTGAGACACCTTCATGTAAAAGATGCAATAGAAAGTGTTTATTGCCTGAACACATCTGCTTGCTACTCCTGGTTCTTATTCCTGCTCTGTAAGACAGTCCTTTCCAGGTGGATCCAATCCTGCAGCCACATTCCCAGTACAGCACTTTTATGTAAAGCCACGTATGCATTGTAGGAATCCACTAAGAAGCCTGGTGCTTAGAAATGGTTCTGTCCCAGCACTTCTTGCCATTGCTAGATGATTTTTCATATCCAGGTTGTGAGGGATTTGCTTGTGCTACCCAGCCAGATGGTTGGCTGAGCTTGGTGGTTGCTGGTGATGCCACGTGCCAGAGAACTTAGTATCCATGTATTGGACTTTTTCTACTTAATCATTGAGGTGGAAAACTAAAAGTTCTCCTGCTGAGTTCAGGGAGTTGCAACCTCCATGCTGCCCCAACTTGGGGAGTCCTCCTGCTGACCCAGGAAGAGTAGACTTGTCCGTCCCTGTGTTCTCAGGTATTGAGTTAAACCGTAACTAAGGCTACACATGCAGAACTCTAGTCTGGCTGAGAAAACTGCCTGGAGACCCATGTTGGATTGTGTTGAGCATAGCTCTTTCGAATACCTAGCAGCAAATGGGATAGACCACGATAGACCAGAGGTTAGGTGTGAGACGATGACTCCAGCTCTGTGGAAAGTGAGAAGAGAAAGACCAGAGAGAGGACAACTCGGAAGGCAGAGCTGCTGAGCCCCTATCCAGCTTGGGGTGCAATGTTTCCCTGTCAATCCTGTGCCTCTCATGTAAATAATAACTTGTTAATTTCTTTTAAAAATGAAATTTTAAATAGTGTTAAAGTTAAAACATCTTCCAAATCCACTTCTTTTACAGAGTTTTGTAGTTTTTAATTGCCCAGTTTTAGTTTCAGTAATTGTCATGGTCAGTCTGTTGGGTGACTTTACATCTAGATGTTTGAAGGAATTGTCTCCCTGTGTGTGTGTGTGTGTGTGTGTGTGTGTGTGTATGTGTGCACGCGTGCAGGTGTATGAGGGTGTATGTAGAAGAGGGCATGTGCACTCGCCTATGGAGACCCAAGGGTGGTATTAAGAATCATCCCGGATTGCTCTGCTTTGCTCTGCTCTGGGGTTTCCCAGGCAGACTTCCAGGGCCAGAAATGCAGGGTCCACCATTTTCTGCTGGGTGCTTTTACATGGGATCTGGGCTCCGAACTCAGATCCTTTTGCTTTGGAGGCAAAGATATATTCCCTGAGTCATCTCTCCAGCCCTTTGTCTTGCTCTTTTACTCTTTTAATATTGTTATACTGTCTTTACTTAAGCCATGACTCTACGTAGAATTTTAGAATTTTAGACTAATGTGTGAAAAAATTTGCCAAGGTTTTTGGATATAAGAACCCTTTGTAGAGTGTAGTAGCTAAGAGTAAACATTTAAAACTATTTCCTCCAGGATGTTTGCGTGTTGTCCATAAGATGAGTGTTCCTGATAGTTTATCTGTTTTGCTCATTAGTGAGGTTATAAATCGTAACTAGGGAAATCCCGTTCATGTGATCTCTCGGTTGATGACTATAGTCTTGAATGCTTTCAAGTTGCATTTGTTCACCTCTGCTGCTAAAACAAAGTTTTAGACTGACAGTGTCAGATACACAGTGTTTTTATAGGTGTGCACGCCTGTGCATACACATGTGATTTTGGAGAAGAATAAATTGGGAAGGAAGAAGGCATTAAGCATTAAGCATCAAGCATTAAGATCAATGTATCATAATTGAGTACGGTGAATCTATAGTTAGGATTGAGGGATCTGATAAGTTTTACGCACCAAATTAAGATTTATTGAGTGTTTTGTGAAGCAGACTCAGGGGACACAACAATAAACTAAAATAAAGAACCTGGTTCCATGAAGCTTACATTTTGATGGGAGGAAACAAACAGTGAAAAAACGACATATGATAAATATCAAGAAAGATGAAATAGGGCTTTTTACCTTACAAAGCACGGATGAACAATGAGGCAACTTGCACATTTGGGAACTGGTGGGGGGGGAGGAACAAGAAAGGGGGGAAGTATCCAGTTCTGAATCTACCATGATGGAATCTAGGGAGTCCTACCTAGGTCCCTATAGATAGTCCCAAAAATCACACAGAAGACACCTGGTTTAACCCAGAAGGACACAAAAGAATAGTACATGGATATGGGAGGGAGACTTGTAAGTAAGGTGTGTGTGTGTGGGGGGGGTGATGGTGGGAGGGAGCTAAGAGGAGCCAGAGGGGAAAGTATACATGTATGAAATTGTCAAAGAGCAAAATTCATCAATAAAGTAAAGGAAGGATAAAGTAGAGTAAAAGAAAAAAAAAAGTAGGGTAAAGAAGAGAAAAATGATGAGATATAGGGGAAGATTTTTATTTTAGAGCGATAGTTGAGAAAAGTAACATTTTTGAATAGAAACCTGAATGAAATAAAGAAATTTGATGGAAGAAAAGAAAAAAATGCTTGCAACCACACATAGCAGATTCAAAGTCCCCGGGGAATGTACAAATGGGTATTTACATATGAATACAATTTAAAATGTATTCATTGAGCTAGCTATATTTATACTTCATCTTTATGCTGTAAGTAGGTATATGAAAAAGGTATACCATAGTTTTAATTGATCATTTGCAAATAAAATTCCTATCACAAAATGAAATTGGCAGAAGCACATATGCAGTTATTTTACAACTACTATGAATAAAACTAAAAATAAAACCATATTATGTTGTGATCTATCTTTTTAAAAATTAATGCTATACTCTACAGAGTGGGATCTGTTACGGTTTAATCTACACAGAAACTGGAAAATAGTTTCTCCTTGAAGGATTCACCTACATGAGACTTCCTGTTTGTCCCAAACAGGTGCCCCAGGGGATGTTGGGCAGGAGGGTGGAGAGCAGGAGAAGCAGAGAGGACCATGGGGAATGCTCTGACAGTGGTTCTCAAAACGTGGCCTCTGCATATATCACCAGGGAACCCTTTTAGCAGGCGTGCTGAGCCTCACTCTTGGCACCTGAATTCAGAACTGGAGGTGGTGGCACAGTCTGTTTGAAGGAGGCGACCAGAGCTGTTATATCAGCTATAAATCCCCACAAAGGTTCCCCAGAGACTCCTTATTGGGTAGATCTTCATCTCATTCCATTATTTGTGTGTGTGTGTGTGTGTGTGTGTGTGTGTGTGTGTGTGTGTGTGCGTGTGCATGTTGTGACAGTGTGGAGGCCAGAAAACAATGTCATTCCTCAGATGCCAACCCACCTTTTTCTACTGGCTGGCCAATAAACCCCAAAGAGCCATCCATCTGCACCTCCTCATGTACCCAGCATTTTTGTGTGGATCCAGGGAGCAAACTCAGTTCATCATGCATATATTGCACTTCACCAAAAGATCTGTCTCCAGCCTACTCCTTCATTCTTTGTAGTCTTGCTGCCGTCCCCTGGCTGGCAGGCTTTTGACTTTCTTTCGCTGCTGTGAGCATTAGCTGTGTGGGAAGTCCACAGGCCCCCATCTATAGTTCTGTGTTCAGTTTCACCTTCTCCCTTATTCAGCCTGTCAGCCATCATGACCTGTCAACAATCATGAAGACTTAACCAGGCTAGACCTCGGTGGGTGTTCTTACCTGTCAGCCTAGAGAACAAATCTTGCTGAATCAGTAAAATGTTCCTTCTACCAGGTTTAACATTATTCTATGTGCTGTGGTATGTGTGCATTGCAAATATACATATTGGCTCTCCTGAACTCATTTGTTACTCTTGTTGGCCACTGAGATTTACATGTTGTTAATAGCCAGCTGTGGTTAGTTTCACTCTCCAGTGCATGCTTTTATCCCATAACAATAGAGCCAGTTTATTTCTGGACAGGGGACAGTGCTGACTAGCATTGGCTGACATTTGCTGAGGTGTGGGACATACTGTTTTAAGCTCACCTGTGGTGTGACCGCCAGCCCTGATGGTAAAGTCATGTGTGATGATTAGAAGAACATTCTCTAGCCAAGGAACACCTAGCCACGAATATTTCTGTGGAGTGACTCTTACTTGCTGGCATTTAAGCTCAGTCATGAGGGTTGCTGATCTGTCCCTCTGTTGTTTCTTGAATCTGCTCTCCTTATTCATCTATCTCTTGCTCCATCCCCCAGCTACTTTCTTCGATGACATAAATGCCTTCTGGGTGCTATCTGCGTGCTGGGGAGCACACTGAGGTAGGGTGGGAAGTGACACCTGGTGAGGGTTAGGTGTGGAGGTTCAGGGGGAGTGGGTGGGAAAGTCTCTGTTGGTAATCTTGCCACGGTGCCAGCCAGCACTAGGCAGAGTGAGAGCTTAGGCAGCTGGCCAGCTGTGGCCCCTGCTCTGTGCTTTCCCAATCCTGACTGGAGGACGAGGCAGACCACACACAATTAATAGTCATTGCCTGGGCGTCAAGTCCTGATAAATGTATTGTTGAAACAAGACAGCTTGGGGAGCTATGTAAGGATATGGCGTGTGTATGTTGGGGGGGTGCTTTCTTTTGGACATCAACTGATCAAAGGAAGTGTCTCTTATCTCAAGTGGGAGGGGGATTAATGAGGCCTCTTCTGAGGGAGTTCTGTGGCCAGCAGAACTGCCCTGGGCTTTCAGGCCCAGCGGGGAGGCAAGAAGGGCTTGAAGTGGCCAGAACAGAGGGAGCAGCAGGCAGCACTGGTGCCAAGAGCAGGGTGGGCAGGATCAGTGCATCAGCAGCGGGAGAAGCCTCTCCAGGCAGGGGGCACCTGGGAGAAGCTGGAGGGGCCGAGAGGCCTGGGCTGGAAGGATGCCTTCCTTGGCTGTGGCTTGGTTGGCAGGAGGAGGAATTGGTTGGGGTTGGCAGGAGGGTGAGGAATCCTGGTTGCTAAAACTTGCCTTTGATGCTGCCTAGGGGTTTGGACTTTTTTTTTTTTTTTTTTTTTTTAACGGGTAGAGTTTTAGGGACAGGAACACAGTTTGGGTTTTTGAAAAAAGTGCCAGATGGCATGTAGAGGTAGGGCAGGGGGAGGAAGGAGGGAGAAGAAGTCTGATCAGAGGCTGGGGGGATGGAAACAGGCCATGGATTGGGGCGTTCAGGAGAGATACTAGCTCACACCAACCAGCTGGGGTTCTCCCTGGTCTCCCCCTGTCTGCGCTTCCCTCTCCAGGGAAGCCTTCTAGCTTCCTCCTTGGAGGAACCTGTTCTGCTCACTTCTCCTCCCAATTTTCACGTCTCCTTCTAACACGAGTTAGGTGGGGCTCGGAGCCCTTTGCACTTTCTAGATTTTGTAACACTCAGGACTGGGGTGCTTTAGTGATGGTGAATCTTAGTATTGAGCCTGGTAGGGTTGAGTCGCTCCTGAGCTGACTCCGTGACCTTAGGTCAGTCAGTGACTACTTCTCCTAGCTTGCATTTCCTTATCAGCAGAAGGAGATGGAGTGGTAAGCTTCCCACAGCACTGGAGATGACCTGAGATTATGTCTGCAAACGTTTCAGGTAGTGCCTGCTTATTTTAAAGGCTCCATATACATATAGTAGCAGTATTGTTGCATTGTAGAATCTGCTAAATAGCAGATGCCATCAACATTGACTGACATACAATGGATTTACAATAGATGGATGCAGACCAGCCCAGATTGTAGTAAAGCTGGCTGTAACCAATGGATTTGAAGGACCTTGTGAGGACCAAATTATAGGGTTTCTGATAAATTTACATATAGCTCGAATTTTTTAAAAAGTTAATTTTAGGAGAAAAACTGATAAAATATCACTTATGCGGATGGAAATGTCAGCATGCATGCATTATATTATACTAAGGATCAAATGTTCTAGCATTTTCACATGACAAAATTTTCACATGACAAGCTCAAAAGACAAACACTGAATGATAGTAATTAATGTCTACCACACACCCTGATTCCAGACAGAGCAAGAGCTGCCTCAGTGTTTGGGCTCTCAGTGTCCCTGTGAGATAACTGCAGGCAGTAGTCATTGTCCCATGAGCAAGGTGTGTGCATCGACTACAAAAGGGAACACTCATGAAAACATGCTGTGGGCCTAGAGATCAGAAACATTTTTAGGCATGACCTTGAAAAATGTGAAACATACAACTCGATCCCATATACCTCTAGGACTTGATCAGCTCATCAGTCCTGCCACTCGACTTTTTTTTTTTTTTAAAGATATTTTTCTGATATTAAAGATATTTGTCATGTTCTTGGTTCTGTAGTGACCTGGTCACCAGTCTGGACATTTCAGTCATGTCCTTCTATATGTTTGCTTTTCCCACCTTGCCTGACTTTCTAATCTTACACTGTAACAGTTCTGTGGAAGCTCAATCGTGGGGACCCACTTAACCACAGGGTCCAGAAGTGCCGTCCTCCCATTGGGAGTAGTTGGGGGAACAGTTAAATGGGTATCATGGTAATATGTGTGAGGTAAAGAACATCACACTATTTGGGGGCTTGGTCTGGGCTGTAAGGTCGGTTAGACAGTAGTGTAGAAGACGGAAGAAATGAGCCCGTATTCTTAGAAGGGGAGAACCAGACAATTTATCTTATACTTAGTGTGAAACATGTGGAGAGACTGGAAAGGTAGAAGACCCTTTATGGCTCCTGGCCCACTCTGAAACCTTTCGATGAATAGTTTCTAGATCTGCATAATCCCGAGTCCCTGAGTAATTAATTGACAATCATGCCCTTTGTTTGCATTTCTGTTACTTGGTTTTCGAGCACATTACTTAGCACGTTGGAGATTCTAGCCTGAATTCTACCAGCACCAGGTTTACACAAGGATTTCCAGTCCCTTCCATTTTGCCCTTAGCTTCACCAGGGCTCCTTGAACTACTTTCCTTGCCTTCTTGTCCTCTTGTGTGTCTTCGCTTATGTCTTCTACTTACTCGGATGACCCGCCTTCCCTTCTTCCCCCTCATCCAAGTCCTCCTTTATGAAGAATCACCTGTTGGGAAAGCCTTTCCTCATGAGCACAGGCACTCACAAAACACGACACCATGGGTTATAAAGATAGGAGGGCACTGTCCCAAGCACAGGAGAGCAGGTGCCAAGGATCAGTGCACTGCATTCAATGGGAGGGGGGAGGGAAAAGAATGATGGAATACACATGACAAAGAGGCAGAGGAGGGAGGTAGAGGGGACCAGCAGGATGGGTCACGGGAGATGGGACAAAAAGAGATGTTGAACAGAACAAAGCATAGTGACATATGTTTGAAAATAGAATCCACTCCTTTTTATGCTAACATCAATTTTTTTTAAAAAATCAGTGACAGTCTAGGGGGTAGACAATGTGGATGGAGAGTCACAGACAGACTTGTGCCCAGAAATCTTGTCACAGTAATCAGACCATCTGGCTGGTGTGGTGTGACTGAGTCAGATGAAGAATCTAGAGAATTCTTTCATGTACAGGATGAGCAGGTGAAAAATCTAGAAGCATTCTGCTGGAGGGCCTTTCTTTATATTCCTTTATGTTATTTTCTTTATATTGTAGAAGCAGTAAGTGATCTTTTCTGCTTTCAGATCTACTGGGTTTTTCCATTTCCTACTGAAACGTGACAGATACTGTTTCTTTTCCCTGGTGTTCAAGCAGGTTCCTCTGTACCAAGCTTCAGTGTTGGAAGTGTGGGTGGGTGCAGACACCCTGGCTTTGAGCTGTGTTGGGATGCCTTGCTCAGTCTTGACCGAGGTAATGCTCAGTCACTGTGAAGCCTCGGGGTTCCTTTATTCTTGGACCACATTAGCTTCATGGAAAAGATAATGGTTTGAGGCAAGTGAGATTTTTACCGCAGTCTGAGCCAGTGTGTGTTGAAAGATTTCTTTTTTCTTTTTTTTCCTTTTTTTTTTTGTGCGCACGTGCACGTGCGTGTGTTTGTGTGTGTGTGTGTGTGTGTGTGTGTATCAGAGGACATCATGTATCCCAGTGGAGGACCAAGGGTGACTTGGGGAATCATCCTGGACTGCTTCTACCTCTTCTTGCTTTGCTCTGGGATTTCCCAGGCTCTGCTCACCAGGGCTGGAAGTACAGGCTACCCCCATTTCTGCCTGGCATTTTTATGTGGGATCTGGGATCCAAACTCAGGACCTTCTGCTTGAGGCTGAGTCTTAACCCCTGAGCTATCTCTCCAGCCTGAAAGATTTCTTAATGTTATTTTCTCAACTGAAACTACCATTGGACTTTGGCAGGACATTGGCAAAACAACCAGTCCTATGTCTCCTTTTTCTTAAACTTGCTGTTCCTGACACGTCACAGCCCATAGGTGACCTGAAGCGAGGAAGTGCTGAGCAAATAGTTTCCTGACATTCACAGGGAAATTGAAAGTAACAACACAGAGTGATTAGATGTCATGTCCTTTTTGGCTAATCAGAGGCCTCACAGACTGCTGGATTTCCAGAGAGGCATTTATGCAAAGAGAAAGCTGGGGAATGTGTGTTTTAAGAAAGTGACTTCTGATCTGCTGTCAGTATATAGCAGTGCATGCTGGGGCGGGGGTGGGGGATGAATAGAGACTTGAAATGGAGGAGAAGGTAATTTCAGGAAGACACATGACAGTCTCCCCTCCTGGTTGAGCAAAGGCAGGCTCCTGTTTTCCCTATTTCTGTCAGTGTGTGCGCTTGCTTTCATATTCATCTACACCCCATCTCCCAGGGCTTGATGTCACAAGCATTATCCTTCTGTTGCGGCTGCCTGCAGCGTTTCATGGAGACTAGTTGTGTGTCTCCTTAATTGACTGGTAGGGTCACAGCATATTGACATATATGTTCCTACTTCTTGATGCCCTCCCCCACCCCCATTCTACCCCGACTTCATGTCGCTTCTAGAAGGAAGAGTCCAACAGAGTCAGAAGAAATGAGTCTTGCTGAAAAACAAAACCAGCCCAGAGTAAAGCCTCTTGGCTGGGGCTCCTTCCCAAAGAATGTTGTCTTCTGAGCCTTTTGAGGGGGGTCTGTATTTTAACTGATGGAGAAAGAAAATAGTCCTGCCATCGGGGAGCTTAGTCCTCTAGTACTTCTAGCATGCTTAACTTCCATAGGTTTGGGAACCAGAATATCTTAAAGGAGTTGTGCTTATCAATCAAATCCCATCATACCCTGTTCTCCCTGCAGCACGTGCGGTGTGTGAGCCGAGTCTCTCACCTGGTAGCCCAGGCTGGTGTGGAGCCTATGACTCTCCTGCATTTGTCGTCTGATGCTGGGATCACAGCAGCCATAGCGCCTAACATGTCTGTTCTCCCAGAGTTTCCTTATGGGCTTGTGAAAATAAAAACTGACAGGTAATTATTTCATGGTAGATCTCTTCATACTCTAAATTGTCTTCAACTGTGACAAATACCAAAGAAGAGTCAAGGTTTCTGAGGCAGACCATCGGTTGACGACATAGTGCAAGCAGCCCTGCCGTGGGGCATATCCAGGTATCATGTGCTCAGCTTGGACTGTGTTTCAGCAAGAATGGCTTAAACAAGGAGAATGAGTGGGATAGGCGAAGTCAGCAGACCATGTGGCACAGAGAGTCAGCAGCAGCAGGTTCACACTCACTTCTCTTGCTCGCTTGTGGTTCTGGAGTCAACTCCAGAGGGCTTTACAGCTATGCTGGAACTGCCCTCTGAGCCTGCAGTAGAGGGCAAGACCCCTGCCACATTCCTCACACACCCTCAGCTTCATAGATGTACATGGTTTGAGGAGCTGTGTGGCAGCCCTCCTGTTCCTTTGCCAGACACAGTGCATGTGATGCTCACCTCTGGATGCCCTTGAAAAGTTCCTGGAGAGCCCGAAGTGGAAGAGATTAGTGTTTTGACACGGTCTAGATAGGGGAAGGTGCTTGCTGTGCAAGCTTGATGATCTGAGTTTGATCCCTGGAACCCCCTGGAAGAGAATCTCTGACCACACACATGCCATAATACCACTTATTCCCCATCTCAGTCCTTCTCTTTTTCTGTTTCTCTCTCTTTCTTTCTTACACACACACACACACACACACACACTCTCCAGGGAGTCCTCGCATGTCTACTGACAGTGCACCCTTATCAGGCGATCCCCAAAGAGTAGAGTGCTCTCATCTACTGCCGCTCTTGTGAATGGCGGGGTAGGGGGCGAGTGAGGAGGTAGGGAGTGGGGAGAGCTTGTGTTTGTTCACTTCCGGTTGTGGAGATCTCTGCCTCTGAGATACCTCCCTGTAGTCTGAGGATCTGACATCCTGCTAAGCAGGTGAAGGGAGGGGCCAGGACTTTGCTCTGTCACCCCGTGTACAGTAGCACCATCTCCTCCTCCACCCCCAGAAGACTCCTCTTATCCCAGCTTGGTGCTCTGGCCTTAGACACCCAGTGGGTGTTTCGGTCCCAATGAGAAGCAGGGTATTCTAACCCCAGGGCCCTCATCACTCCCATGTTGGGGGATGCCTAGGGGCTGGGCATGCTCATTACCATGGCTGGTATGGAACACTTATCCTTTGTGCGTCGTTGATCTGGTGGTTCAAGGTCAAAACTTCTCCACTGGTTTATGTGTAAATACAGCAGATCCAGTTTTGGCAGGTGCTTTAATGTATCCGAGTGATGGCAAGACACCCATCTGAGACTAGGTTCATGCATCTATCTTCAAAATAACCTATAAAATACACCTTTAGGAACAATTTTTTTGCATGCTTGCTGCGCGCGCGCATGTGTGTGTGTGAGTGTGTGTGTGTACAAGAGGGCAATTGAATATGTCTATGAAAGCCCAAGGATGACATTGGGAATCATCCTGGATTGGTTTGCCTCCTTATTGCTTTGCTCTGGGGCTTCTCAGGCTCTGCCTTCCAGTGCCAGAATTACAAGCCACCACCATTTGTACTTGGTATTTTCACATGGGCTCTGATGATCTGAACTTGGGTCCTTCTGTTTGCAAGGTAAAGGCTTTTAACTTCTGAGCCATCGCTTCAGCACAAGGAACTTTTCTTGTATACATGAATCTTTAGTGGGAACTTGGGTTTAATTGACACAGAGTTATCTCTACTGTGTTGGTTTGGTTTGTAAAAATAAAGCTTAGTTCCATGGCCTATAGGAAGCATGGCTTCCTTAAAATGACCTGTTTGCCTAAGGAAGACACACAAGAACAGGAAATCAAAATAGTTGAGAATTTTACAGAGTGAAACACAGAAATCCTTGGCTCGGTCTGCACCTTTTTTTAAAGGTAATTATATTGATCATTTTGTAAATGTTCATAGATCTATGTATGTGTTAATATATTAATACAATCCGAAGGTATATACTTGTTTATGTCTTAAAGAGACTTTGCACATATAGAGACAGGCTACCCAGTTGCAAGCTTGGGTTCCAGAACCAGAGGGCTTGGGTTCAAATCCTGTCTCTTCTACTTATTGTGTTTAAAGCAATCTAGTTAATCTGTGTGTATCAGCTTCCTTCTAACTGAATATGATAATGGTAAGAATTTAGAGCAATGTTTGCTACTTAATAAATAAGCATGGAATGAACGTGGGCTATAGGTAATAGTCTACACTCTTGATTTTTTTTTTTAATTTAAAAGCCTTTTAGTGCCTTAAAAGTTATTTTAGCCCTTACCTTTCAGTTTAATACGCAACAGAGACTGTGACTGTGTGCCTCCAGGTAGGTTCTATAAGGCAGCCTGTGATGTGGGTTGGGCAGGTGCTATTAATTCCTTTTGTGAATTAGGACACTGAGTTTGCAAGTGATTCACAGACTTGCCTACGGTCATGCAGCCTTGCACAGACCTGTGAAGGACAGTCCCAGGGACTAGGAATGTTTTTGGGGCTATGAACAATAAATGCCAGGAATTCAGGCTCCCTTTTGATATGACAGGTGATCCCATGGACCGCCCACCTGGGGAAGGTTCTGGTGCCTTTTGCCGACCAGAGGGCAGGGATGCTGGAACAATGCTTCCCTGGAAATGGGTTTGGCTTGTCCATACTCACATGACCTTTTTTTCTTCTTTCCTTTCCTTTTTTTTTTTTTCGTGTATGTGTGTGTGTGTGTGTGTGTGTGTGTGTGTGTGTGTGTGTGTGTGTACAGGAGGGCCCTTGAATGTATGAATCATTGTGGATTGCTTTACCTTCTTCTTATTGTTTTGCTCTGGGGTTTTCTAGGCTCTGCTTTCCAGGATTGAAACTGCAGGAAGCTGCCAGGCATTTTTACATGGACTCTGGGATCTGATTCTTTTGCTTTCGAGGCAAAGGTTTTGAGCCATCTTCCCAGCTTTCACACAACCTTTTCTGTTAAGAATGGCATAGATTGGATCTGTAGGACAGTCCCGAGACGTGGGATGGATTGGGGGCTACTGAACAGATAATGTCAGAAAGGGTGGGAATTGCTGCAGCTGTGCAGTGACCCGGGGAGTGGATCAGAATGTGAGAAATGTGCATCTCAGGATCTGTCATTCAGAATGGTGACTTGGACTTAGATACTCTGTAGGGTTATAGATGAGGATTGAGCTAGAAAAAACAGTGGCTGTTCAAGTTCGCCCAGCTAGTTAACTGCAGATCCTGAACCAAATAGGAAAGATTTGTGATAGAATAATAATCAGGGCTAGCAGCATCCTTTTTCTAACTCAGGAATATTTAGGATTTTATAAAACTTGCAATTTTGGAGTTGGTAATTCATATTATGAAATAGCTCTGTGTGTATATATGCTTTAAATTCTTTGAGTGTTTTCTTTCAATGTATTAACCATTTAATGGAAGATTATAAGGAATTAGCCAGTTTGTGTGTGTGTGTGTGTGTGTGTGTGTGTGTGTGTGGTGTGCACCACTCTGCCTCTCAACAATGGGATTATATCTTCACACTACCATGGGCAGCCTTAGTGTGGGTGCTAGGAATTTGAATTCAGGTCCTCAGACTTTCAGAGCAAGCACTTTTCTGCACTGAGCCATTTCCCTAGCCCCAGGAATTAACCAGCTTTATTAGGTGTTTTGCTATTTGAAGATTTAATGATTACCTTTACACTTTACACATTTCAGGTGTGAAAAAGTCAGTGAATTGTAAAATAAGTTGCAGTTATATAGTTTACAACTTTGCAGCTGAGGGTCGATTGCTGACAAAGGTTTAACCTGAATGGCATCTTGCAGCCCTGGGCCAGAGGAGCACTGACCAGTGGGCAGAAATGAGTTCTGGTCTGGTCATTTCTCAAATGACTGGGAGCAAGTTTAGGTTAAATGCATTTCATTTCATTGATTACATAGCAATCAATATCCACAATCATTTCATTTAAAAAAAAAAAGGTTCAGATATAACTATTGGAAAATGGTTATCTGGTGTACAGCCCTTGCTGCTCAGGAATCCCCCCGCTTTTATGACCTTGTTTCTTTGGGAATGTCAGATTCTACTGAGAATATTCTACCTCTATTTTTCTCTTTATTTTATAGCATTGTTATAAAGGGCTATAACTTGCATAAATATTAGAAACAGTGAAAAGATGCAAAGCAAAAGACAAAGTAAATTCATAACGGAGAGGGCATACTAGTTAGTTACAGACATCAATGGAGGCTAAACCTTCATGTGCACTTATGGAAAAATATTTAGTGCGGCAGGCCTCTGCACAAATCTGAAGATTAATTGATTAGGAAGACCCAGCATATGGTAGGTAAGAGCATTCCCTGGGCAGGTGGATAAAGATGGAGAGAGAATTGGTTGACTTTGGCATACTTGCAAGTTGGAAAATATGTCCCTGTCTTAGTTTTTCCAGTGGATATTGTGTATATAATTTCCTTGGCTCTTGATGTTGGTGTGGGTTCTTCTAAGGCAAGAATAAATCCTTTATTGTCCTAAGTTGTTTGGGTCTGTAGTCAGTCATTCAGCAATGGGAAGATGAAACAACACAGACAGTAGAACTGTGGGGGATGAGAAGGGTAGAATTCTGGACAACCAGATCCCATGGTCAGTGGACAGCCAGATCCCATAGCCAGTTAGATCTTGGTTGGCCCACTGCCTTCTTCTCTCCTTCTCTTCCCTTCTGTTGTCCAAGGTAACTTATTGAATGCTTACTCTGTACAAGGTATTTGTATTAATAGCTAATGTTTGTGGTTTGCAATTCTTACCACAAGAGAAGTGAATGTGTTATTGTATATAGTAATTCTGATATTCTACATCCTTAGCAAGTGTGTTAGAGGATGTTTCTTAGAATCATTGAATTGAAAGATGAGGCATTTCTTATTTCTAACAGCTTTGTTTGAATACATGATATCAGTTTCTTTTGGATGTGAGTGTGCCTCTGTGTGTGTGTGTGTGTGTGTGCGTGTGTGTGTGTGTGTGTGTGTGTGTGTGTGTGCATGTGTATGCATATTTGGGGTATACATGCAGGTCAGAGGACAGCCTTCAAGTGTTGGTCCTTGCTTTAAATCTTGCTTGAGACAGGATCTCTGCTGTTTTTCTGCAGTGTTTGCCAGACTATCTGCCCAAAAGCTTCTTGGGATGCTTCTGTCTATCTCCCATTTCTTCATAAGAGTGCTGGGCTATGCATTCAGGTTTAAGTGGATTCTGGGGATTTGAACTTAGTTCCTCAAGCTTATTGTCAGTTGCTTGACAATTGAGGGTTTGAGCTCTGGGCACATTTGTAGAGAATTAGTGGTTGAGTTAGGCCCAAAGGAAACCTTCATCTAGCTGATGAAGAAGGCCCAGCCCATGGTGGATGGGATTAGGCCCTGGAATAAAATACAGACAGCTAGTTGACAGAGATGATATCCTTGTGTACACTTGGCCAGACATGCTGATCTGGCAAGTAAGGATTGTCCCTTTCTCAGCTATTACATAGAGATGGTGTGGCCAGTTCTCTTGGGCCTTGGTGTTGGCATGAGCTCTCCTGTCAGGCTGGACTGAGAACTGTAACTAAGTAATTGTAAGAGACAATAAATCTCTTGTTCCCTTAAGCCATTTGATGGTCATTTATCAGCAATTATGCAGGTGAACTGCAACACTTGCGCAGCAAGCACTTTGCCCACTAATTCATATCCCCAGTATAGTATCTTCTAATTTCTTTTCTTTATTCAAGTCTGTCATTATTCTTGTAGGAGACACTGTTCTTCTGAGTCTTAGAGATTTCGCATCATGTTCAGGAAGGAGGGAGCCGGGAGACCAGGGCTTGCTTCTGCATGTCAGTGCTTCCTAGTTCTGTGGCTCTGCCAGGTCACTTAGCAAACTCTCCTGAGTCTTGGTTTCCTTCCTCAAAAATCTGACTGCACTGCTGCCCTGTCAGGCACAACCGCGAGGGTTAAATATAAAAGTCAGCACTGTATGCCATAGCTGTTTGTGCATGGTTGTGGGATGAATCAGTAGCACTTGTGGCAACTGCCAGTGCCTCTGGAGAGTTTTGGTTGAGTGTAGAATTTATTTGGCATTGTGTGTAAGCGGCTTTAATCATTGCCTGATTTTTAGGAGTAGGAGCAGAGAAAGAAGTAAGGGAAGTAAGTGTGAAAGCAGAGGTGGGTGGGTGAGTGCAGTGCCTTGAACCGCCACACTCCATGTCTTTTCCAGGAGGACTGATGTAAGAAGCAGTAAATGCACAGGTTGTATGGACTAAATATGAGCAGGCAAGAGTGGCAGAGACAAAACCCATGTGTAAAAGCTCTTGTTCTGATAGTAGTCTTTCTTTTTTATGCCTTTGCAGAAATTCATAAGGTTATTTGGATTCACAGCTTGTGCCATCATCCTCTAGGGTATCTACTGCTTTTCCATGAAGCTTGGAGGCTGCGGTTGACAAGGGGCTCCAGTGAGCATTTGCGTGTTGGGGGGGTCTCCGTGGCCTAGCAGTCCCTTCTCAGTGTTGTGAAGGGATTCCATCCTGGGTACAGGGATGGCATGCCTTCAGGGTGGCTTGCGTGGGCTCTTGTGGACTGACCAGATGACCAGAGGGTGCTAATGTTTGCCAGAAGGGAAATAGGGGAGATTTCAAAACGTCTGCTATATAGTTTTCTTCATACTCACAGCCGATTGCCTCAGTTACCTATTTCACAAGAGTAGATCTGGAGACCTGAGTAGTGAGGTTTTGCCCCTCACTACTAGTAGTGACTAATAGTCTAGTAGGCACTAATAGTGACTTTCTTGCCCCTGCAGAGAGTCAGGGGCAAGCTGGAAAGATCCAGGTCCCCAACTTGTCCTTCAACTGCCTTGGAACAGAGGTCTGTGCTGTTCTGCTCAGAGTGCCTTGCAGACCACCTTCTCCTTTCTTGTCTTTTCTTTATGAAAGAAGCTTTTGAAATTAAAAAACACACTCTCGTGATAAGTTAAAAATATAGATGTGGATCAGGTTCATGTTTCACTGTAGCCCATTGACAACACTGATCTGCTTTGTAATAAAAGTCTCTCATGGGTACTACTTGAGTTCAACAAGTATGCATGTAACTATTTTTAGGTTTGCAGTTTCTCATAGCTTGGCTCACTGTAGTTTATTAAACAAGTCTCTTAGTAATAAGCAACCAAGTAGAGGTTTGTCACAGATAAGTGATCATAGTCACAGGCATCCCAGTAACTAGATTCCCCCAAGTGAGAAAGCTGTTAAGGGAATGTCATAGTTAGGTATAGGTGTCAACTTGACAATTGATGGATTGAGCTCTGGGCACATTTGTAGAGAATTAGTGGTTGAGTTAAGCCCAGAGCAAACCTGAAGGAGATTGTGTAACTCATGTCCAGCCTATGTGGGTGGGATTAGGCCCTGAAAGGATGAATAAAATACTGAGAGCCGGTTGAAGAAGTTGGCATCCTTGTGTATACTTGGCCAGACATGCTGGTCTGGCAAGTAAGGATCGTCCCTTTCTCAGCCATTATGTGGTGATAGTGTGGCCAGTTCCCTTGGCTCTTCTTTTAAGCTGGAGTAAGAACTGTTACCAGTCATTTGGTGATTATTTATCAGTAACCATGCAGGCTAACTGCAACAGGGAACATGTCAAAGTTATTGTTCAATTAACTTTTCTAAAGGATAGTAGGTCCTCCCTGCTCTTTGTCATTATATTGTGCGTGTATTCTCTGTCTCTCTCTCTGTGTGTGTGTGTGTGTGTGTGTGTGTGTGTGTGTGTGTGTGTGTGAGTGAATGTAGAAGAGGACACTGTAGAAGTCCAAGGGTGACTTCAGGAATCAACCTGGATTGCTCTATTGCTTTGCTCTGGGATTTCCCAGGCTTCATCTGTGAGGGCCAGAATCGCAGGCCATCACCAATTCCACCTGGTATTTTTACATAGGATCTGGGATCTGAACTCATGTCCTTTTGCTTGGGAGGCAAAGGCTTAACTCCTGCACCATCTCTCTAGCCTCATGTTTTTATTCTCATCATCTGTTTTATTTACTATTTATGATGCTTTGTTACTTTATGTCTTTTTGTCCTTTTCCCTTATGATCAGATTTCTTTCCATTTCTCTGTCCATTCATTTGCATAATGAGATCCCTAGTGATTGCTTTCTAATTGACAAGACACTTTCACAGCAGCTGTTATTAAAAAGTCTGCATCAGTATGTGTAAAACTCATATTCCCTCCTTATTCTTTACTGGGATCCTTAAGAATTTTTTCTTATTTGCAAAGAATTTTCTTACTGTGCATCTCTTTATTTCATGCACAGTTAAGTGTTAAGCTCCTGGCCTCCACCTTTCTTACCCAGTGTTACCCTTTCTTCTCTTGTTGATGCTCCTCTCTGACTACAGCAATTTTCAAAGATTTTTATCAGATTGGAGTCATTGGTTAAATAAATTCTTAGTTCTTATTTGTCCCCCAAAGATCTATGGGCTTTTGTTTGTTTATTTGGATTTTTCTTTATTTGCTTTGGTGAATAATACTTTGGCTAAGGGTGATTCCTGAAATCACTTTTGTGTCCTTGGGCCTCCCACAGGCACACACAGTGCCCTCTAATATACCCCCCAGGGGGGGGCAACATATACCAAAATTAAAAAAAATACCTCAGCTAGAGTTTTCTTTCAGTAGTCATTGTTTAACTGAGTGCTACTTTCCAGTTGTGCAATAGAGAAATCTGAAGCTACTCTGATTTTTTTCTCTACAAATCTGTTCATTTGTTTGTCTGATTCTGATTTCCTTCTAATCTTCAGAGTTTCTGACTCCTGTCTCTCTAAAGCCTGAAGGACTTCCAGTGGTTAAAGCAAAGCTTATTGCTCATAGCAATAGAAGAGATGACTATATTGAGCATTTTGGAGCAGGGAGGTTAAAGGCAGGAGAAGAGGAGGAATTTAGTGTTTGGTGTAAGATAGGTTGTAGGGCTATATGGTTAGACAAGGTTTTCAATAAGGTTTAAGACTTATGAAGCTGGGACTGGAGATTAAGGCAGAGACCATGGCTGCCAGAGGCTGAGAACAAGTGCAGCTTCAGGCATCACCCCCAGAACATCACCCCAGCACCTCATCTCCCGTGCATCACCCCAGAACATCACCCCAGGCCTCACCCCCAGTGCATCACCCCCAGAACATTACTCCAGCGCATCAACCCCCCCAAAAATCACCCCCAGAACATCACCCCAGCACCTCACCCCCAGTGCATCACTTTTGGTACATCACCCCCAGCTCATTAGCCCCGGCACATCACTCCCAGCATATCACCCTCAGCAAGGCATGTGTGCTACCCCAAAAAGTTCAGGAAAAGGGACCAGAAAGATTGGAAGAGCCAGAAGACAGGGAAGAGAATGAAACACCATTATCTCAAACACAACTATGGCAACCACGAACCCAGGAGAGAGGCAGGCCACTGACACTGAGCCTTTGGTGGACGTGCCTCTTCTGTGGTCAGTTATGAACAGAGGATAAACCTGTGGGTCTTTATAAAGGACCGATTCGGGAATGTATACCAACATGGGAGTCTACTAGGTTCCAAGAGACAGTCCCAAGCCTATGATCACACAAAAAGGCATGAACATGGGAGAAAGATTTGAAGGAAGCAGGCAGCGGGGAGGAGATAAGGATAGGTAGAGGAGAAGCTAATTAGAATGTATTATATATGTGTATGAACTTCTCAAAGAGCACAATCCATCGATAAGGAAAAGTGAAGGGAAAAGTTATATACTCACTCACTGAAAATGACTTGTAAGGCTGTATAGAGAGTGTTTATATCCTTCCTTGTTTGCTGACTTCATTCTTGGGATTTTGAGGTGTTTCTGAAACAATCAAATCATTTGTAAGTTCATATTTCTGAGTGAGTTTCTTGAAATAGAAAAGTTGTATCAGTGTAGACGTTAGCTAGTCAGGCTGCTGCTGGGTGAAAAGGTGTGTGTGGTTGTGAAAGATTTGGGTTCTCACTTTAAGCCTAAGCCCATCTTCCTCCACCTTGTGAATGCTGCCTGAGCTTGTGTAGCCCTTCAGGTGTAGAAATTAATCGGCTTGAAACCGGTGTACCTATTAAGTTTGTTTGAGCGGAAATAACATTAAAAATGTTAAAAAAAAAGAGATTAATAGGCTCAGTTCTCCTCCAAAAGGTTTCCTTTTGTACTCATCCTCACTGCCTTCCCTCCTTCTTTCTTGCTTGTTCCTGTTTCTCCTCAGTAGACTCTGTTATCTGCTTCTGATCCTTGTCTTCAGGTTACATTTAATATATCTGATACTTGTACTTGTAATGCTTGTTTGATCTTTCATAACCAAATGGGTGATTATGTCCTTTTCCTTTTGTTCAGTTTTTAATTTTAGAAACCAAATACTTTGGTTTTAGGAAGGCTGTATGCGTGTGTCCCCTTATTTTCTTTGGTTTGTTCTTATAGATAATGTTTATTCTGGTTATTGTTCTTAGTCTCTCTCTCATCGGGTAGCTGAAACACCTTACAAGGAGTATAATTTTTGCTTGTCTTTTGATGAGCTTCCTATTTCTCAGATAAGCTGAATGCTCTTGGACAGTACCAGGTCCTCAAATACAATAAAATAGTTGTGTGTGTGTGTGTGTGTGTGTGTGTGTGTGTGTGTGTGTGTGTGTGTGTAGTATAGTGGATAATTATAAGCCATCAAACTGAAACCTGTCAGCTGAGGAATCTACATGGTTTTTATAACTAATTGAGAACACCAGGGCAATGATCATTGAAGATTTCTGGGACCAGTAGGATTAAATGTTCCTCCAGTGACCAGCCACACTCTCTTTAAATACAGCCAACTCAGATTTCTGGCCAGGTTGAGACAGGTTGGGTTTTTCTTGTCTTCCATCCAAAAATAGAGCCGGCAGGCCGAAGGCTAACAAAATATGGGAGACTTCCATTCACTAGGCAGGAGAGGAGTGAAATTGCTGCAGGAAAACAGTGTCACCACGTGGGAGTGACAATCCAAACAGGGAAATAGACGGAGTGCACTTCCAGGCTAGCAGGATACCCATGGAGCAGTTGCTGGTGAGCGTGACAGCTAGAGGTTCTAAGCTGACTAAGCATAGGAGTTCTCTGAAGAGCAAGTCTGTGGAAAGCAAGGCTCAGATGCAGTGGGTCTCAGGACTGGGTATGAACAGTTCTATCCTGCTGGTGACTCCTTGCCATAATGAACTATATATACCCTGGAATTGTGACTGAAATTCCTTTGTCTCGCTAAATTGTTTAGATCATGTATTTTTTACAACAACAACATTATGAAACAAACATGGTGTCTGAACTGTTGCAAAAATACTAATTTTGAAGCATTCCATCATCTTTTAATTCTCGCATATTAAAGAAATTATTTAACAGCCACAATAGTATTTCTATACTAAAGGGGAACAAAAAAAGAGCTCTAGGCAATGCCACCGAGTCCTTATACCTCATCAGAAAGGAGGACCCAGAGGGAAGTTTGACATGCACACTAAGTTTGACATGCACACTAAGTTTGACATGCACACTGGGAGAAAGGGGGGGAGGGAACAAGAGGGTCCAGGGAGGGGTGAAGGGAGGGAGGGGAATGGGGTACTTATCAACTTCGTATGTATGGAAGAAATAAAAAAGAAAAAAATAAAAGCAGAACTAATCATAAAAAAAGCACATAATTTTAAAGTTTGAAGACTTAACAGGATTAAGCAACCCTGTTCACTGAAACTTCTGCAGCACACTTTAGCATCTACTGTGCTATTTTAACATGTTAATATATATATAATATAAAATAAAAATATATCATGTATAAATACATAAAATACAAATATATATACTTTTTTTTATGGAGCTGGGTGGAGATCAAATCTGGGGTCTTGTGCACACTAGCTAAATATTCTGCCACTGATCTGTGTTCCAAACTCTTCTACTGTTTTTCAAAGTTCTTTTTATTGGCTGGGGGCGAGGTGGGGAGGAATACCTTCCAAGTATTCCTCTGGTTATGGTATATTACGGCAGGAATACGTCCCAATTAAGCAACTGGAAGCAGAAGGTCTATGTTGTAAATGTTAAAATGTCTGAACAATGGCTATGGTGGGCTGCGCTGTTCAGTTAGGAGACGGCCTTTTGCCAATTACGTAGGTAATGCAGCACTATTTTTTATAACAAATCAGAAAGGCAATCGGAGATTTGTATGTCCCAAGAATGCTAGCATCTTCTGATTTTCTTTTATTCCAGTGCAGAAATGAGTTTTATGAAGTGCCAAAAGGAATGAATCTTTGAATGAAATCCCCAGTCACGATGTTACTTTATTGATGGGGAAGAAGAGAGGGTGGGAGGACTCCTGTGTGTCTTCCTCATGACCTTCTTTCTTTCAGCCCATTTGTAGCTGCCCAGTGCCGGTCATTCTTCTGCCCAGAGTTGAGAGCATCTCTTTAGTATCCATTTTGACTCCTCTGGTCTTACTATTTTCTTGTGATCCCAGACTTAGTAAACCATCCCTCCATTTAACGCCATACAATGATTATGTCTCAGAGGCATGGATGTCCTGCTTCTAGGAAAGACTATGAACACCTTGTGGTCTCTACAACCTGGAGTCTTTATGGCTCATTTTCTCTTTTCAGTCTGTGTTACTGTGGGTGACATCTCTACTGAGTGAAGTAGCAAGCAGATGCTTCAAGCTACGGGAGGAGGCAGAAGATTCATGCTCTGCTGTGGGCCACTGAACAACACATGAACTTACATTTATGAAGTGTTTGTGTATGTGTGTGTGTTTCTGAGTGCATACATGTATGCACATGTGAGTGTGCATGTGTGGGTCTTTGTGTGTGTGTATGCACATGCGCACATTCTGCAGCTGGAATTCAGGTTCTTGTGCATGCTAAGCAGATGCCTTGTCTTACATACATCATTGGGAATGAAGATTGAGAAAGCAACTGTGTTATCACAGCCCTCTTCTGCTTCACTGTCTGGGAGACTCTTCCCTTGCTCTAGGGTCACCTGCCTGTGCAGGCTGCGTTAAGGAACAGTCAGAGGAAAAACAAGTCAGTCTCTTTTCTGGCTGACACAGTTTTAGAGTGTTATCCTTTTGTATAAAGGGTGGTTGTTAGGATGACTTGAGTGAAATGTTTCTTCAGTCCCTTTGGGGTGCAAAATATTCAGGGGGAAACAATAATGTGCCAGGGAACATAGAATTTCAGTGGAGTCCTGTGTTACATTGTGAGATAGAATATAATAATCCATGTGTGTGGTCCACTCCCTTACCACACAGCTCTTCTCCTCTCACTGACCCCAAAGAAAGGACAAAGGCCTAAGGTTGGGCAGGGGTGAGAAGAAGTAGCCATGCTATTTATTCTGACTGAGACCTTGTAATGTAGAAATACAAATACCAAGTTCACATACCTTTTGTGAAAATGAAATGCAGGGAAATATATAAAAGCATCTAACATCCTTTCTTAAGTACAGATGACTGAAATAATTTACTTAGGTGGATTCTCTGTTTTATTTGTAATTTAAAATATTAGAGAGATGACGATTGGATAAAGATAAACATCATGCAGAATAGAACCAGACTGGCAAGTAAGCAAACCAAAACTGAGGTGGATTGTTTGCAAAGATGGCAACCTCTGATCTCTCCAATCATACACTGGAGACCACCATGGAGGGTGAGAGACTGAGAGAAAGGCCAGACAGACCAGCACCTCATTCCACTCACTTCAGGTGACATGTCGGCATGTGAGTGAAGTCACATGAGGTGCTACAGTCCAGGTGAATAAATACCAGGTAGAACAAGCAGCAGCTGTCTTCCTAAGGTCTGGTCAGATCTAAATCATGAACAAGATTTTGTTGCTGTGAGCCACTAAGTTTTGAGGTTGGCACATAGCAGTAAATAGCAAGAGCCTTGAAGACGGAAAACTATTTATTTCAAGCTTATCAGTGAGCACAAACTTGTTTCTATGAATTACATATAGCACCGTGAGATATCAACATGCTTTTCATCTTTCTTCCTTGCAGCTGAGGCAACTCTTAGTTAAAAGGCCAGGTGGTTAATGTTGCCTGTTTGAGAGTGAATTCCCATGGTTCCCAGCAATCTTTGCTCCAAGCCCCCACTTTACCTTACCATGGGCCTGAGCTAAAAAGCTTGCTGTGATTTATGCTTCCCAAGAGAACATGGGATCTTTTAGTTCAAAATACTGAATATAGAATGGGTTTTTAAGAGCGTAACAGTAAAGCATTTTTCCGCAGAGTTCATTTTCCCTTTGTGAAGGAGTAAGCTGTTTTCTCAGACCCAGTAGTTATCATTCTGTGCAGCTGGCAAAAACCTGCCTTTCTGGTTTGTAACATCATGTTAATTGGCCAAGGTGTTATTATTCATTTGAGGTATTCTTTGTTCTGGTTGAAAAACCCACTGATGGTATTTCCAAATAAACTTGTCCCACTTGGGAGTTATTCTCTAAGACTACAATTCTCTAGAAACTGTTCTTTCCAGAAAATTTCCAGTACAAGAGCAATTTATCTGCATTTGCTGAGTTCCATGACACATAATTCACAATGCAGAATTATGTCATGAGCAGCTATTCACCGTCATTTCAAAAGTGAGTGGGTATGTGGTAATGTTTAAATGAAGTTGTTCTGAAGAGAGTAATGAAGGGTCTTCTCATTTCTTAACTGTCTCCTACCCAGTATTTTCTGTTGTTTTCTTAATCATGGGAAACTAAATTCCTGTCAAATTTATTTTATTGCATAGAGAAGATTTTACTTTTCTACATAAGTTTATATACCTATAATTTAATAATATTATCCTCTACTTTTTAGTATCTTACACATTTCAATCATATAAGCTACTGATTGTTTATTCTGTCTTCAGAATATACTAAATCTGTGGAAGTTAAGTCATTGAAACAAAGGTAGAATATTTAGTTAAAAGTGAACTTGAAGGCCGGAGAGATGGCTCAGGGGTCAAGACTGCCTCACAAGCAGAAGGTCCTAAGTTTGGATCTGAGAGTCCATGTAAAAATGCCAGATTGAAATGGCAATGACCTGCATTTCCAACTCTTGTGGGTGGAGCCTAGAAAATCCCAGAGTGAAGCAGAAAAGAGGTAGAAGCAATCCAGGATAATTCCTGAAGTCACCCTTGATATCTGCAGGGACACATAGTGCCCTCTGACATACACACACACACACACACACACACACACACACCCCTAGCCCCCACAACCCTTCTACGCGTGCATACACATATACAGATACACTAAATAAATAAATAAATAAATAAATAAATAAATTTTTTTGAAAAGTGAACTTGAACTGCATCACTTTGGACCAACTGGTATAATTATAGATAATATAATAAGTAATATAAATATAATAAGCTAATGAGTTCATTTACTTTTTCTGTACCATGATATATCTGACTGGCCTAGAAACATGATGACCTTGAGAGGGTATAGGAAGTTATGTCACTTCTTCAATTGTTCATTGGCTCTTAGTATTTATTTAATGAACTTTTAAAGAGTTAATGGGTATCAATCAATTGATTAATCACAAAAGAAGTGGCATATAATATTCAACAATTGCTTTCAGACTGCCTAACATTGCTTTTTGGTTTAAATGTTCGTAGGAAAGAGTAGCAATAAATGGTGTTAATAGAAGGTAGAAAAGAATAAGTCTGCAGATAGGCAAAAATAAGAAACTTCGTGTGTCTAGTGTGTGGAGAGGTCATGATGAGGGTTGAGTGGATGGAGTCTTTCTTGCATGAGCTTCAATCAGGCAGCTTGGACACAGATGATCATGGTCTCAAAGCCACCCTAAACCTGAGGTTTCCAAGTTTGTTGTCTCATGCGTGAGAATAATAAGGTCACATAGACAAGGAGTAAAGTGAGTGTAGATTTATTAAGAGACAGTGATGAATGCTTATGAGTGTGAGGGGTTCCAGAGGAATAATACCAATGCCCTTCCCAGCAAAATGGCTTTTTGAGGGCTGCAGGTGGGAACTGGATAGAGACGGAGGTCATCTTCATTGGGATTTGCTATTTTTGAGCTCATCACTAGCCAAACCATTGAGTCCATGTACCTTATGCATACTCTCTGTAGCAGTTTCTCTTCTTTTGTTGGTGTAAGAAAATACTTAGTCTAGGTTGAAAAGGTTATTTATTTGGCTTATGGCTCCAGAGAGGATACAGTCCATGATGGGGAGCATTGCATAGCAAAGCGCAAGGCCAGAGGCAGAAGCAGGAAGCTGCTTCACTGCAGCCATCAGCAGGTAGGGAGAGCTAGAGAGTGAGAGGAAGCAGGGCCAGGCTGCCAAACCTCAAGATCTACTCCCCTGTATTGTGCCTTCCTCCAGCAAGGTCCTAGCCTGTTAAAGGCACCACACAACTTTCCCAGCTCTGATGTTGGCTAAGGATTCAAACACATGAACCGTTGGAGGGCAACTCACACTCAAGCCATGCACTCCATTTCCTGACCATTTCCAACCAGAAGAAATTAGTGCCCAGATAGAGAAGTCATCGAGAAGTCATGGAGAGGTTTCACCCAACTAAAGAGGAGATCCTTGGAATCAGAAATAGTCACATGTAATGAGCTCATGATCCATCATGGGCTCTTTGCTCTTAAGTTCCCATAGGACATTAGTTCCTGTTTCAATCACAAGATTAGTGAAGAGTCTTCCAGAAGATGGAAACATCTGCCAGGTGATGGGAATAGTATCATCATCAATGAACCAAACCCAGGGAGACATCATGAAAATGAGAAGCAAAGAACTTTCCTGATATTGTAACTGCTGCCAAACATCTTGTCTCAAAAGCCTCATTAGTGCTAGTCAATTATTTGATGTAAAATTTTACTTTATCTATTTCAGGAAATCCTTGGGCATGTTTCTAAGTGCTGTGGTTGTAGTTAAGGTTTTCATGGCTTCTTGATGGCTTCCTCATTTTGGCACATTTCCTTTGGAAATGGTTAGAAAAACTAGAATAAACTCTAGATAAGCATTTAAACACATGGAGTGGCGTATTTCTCTCATAATGTCCTGAATGGTACCTACTTGTTTTTTCTTTGGGTATAAAGTCCTGGCCCTGATCCAGTATAATTTAGCTCCTCCTTTGCCTCTATGTTAATTCTCTATCTATTCTTACAGTCTTTCCTTCCTTCTTTCTTCCTTTATCTTTTGCTGGGGATGGAACCCCAGACTTTCAGCATGCTAGGAAGCTCTGTATCACTAACCTTCACCCGCAGTTTCCAATTTTCAATTTCTTTTTGAAGTTGATTTTCTATGAACACAGATTTTACCCCTGAACTGTAAAATATGATGGCACCAGTGGCTTCCATGAAGAACTTACATGGAAGGGTCTTGGAGTGGGACTGGCAGAAATGGCTGTACACTTTGCCTCAGTGGCAAATTCTCTGCTGGAATCCTGTTTTCTGCGTTGTATCTTACTACAGTGTGACCGACGAGGAGTGCATTTTTGTTTGAAGGGTTGTAGGACTAGGGTACTGTGGTGCTGTCTTGTCCATTCTCCCAGGGCATGTGTAGGAACACCTGTGCTGTCTAGAATGCTGCAGAGGGAGGCATGAGACATTTAGTTCTTTCTTGGATCAGAATGGGATTCTTCCCCTAGCATTGGAGGATCTCCTTGCGGCTTCCCCATAGAGGATAAACTATGCTAAAGAAAAATATTTCTACACTATTTTTGACATCAGATTCTACATAAATGCAAAGCTGTCACAGAGGATTGATGGATTATAGTCTGGTATTTTTGGAATGACAGTTTTAGAAAATGATTTTCTCTTATGGAGTTTTTTTTTTTTCCACAATTTCCATCCTGAGGTGGTCCTCCCCTTTCTTGTTTTTGAGACAGGGTCTCATTCTGTAGCCTGGGGTCTCATTCAGTCCTCAAATTCATGGCAGTCTGCTTTTCTTGGCCTCCCTAGGGCCTTGATTGCAGAGTGAGCCACCACGCCCCAGTCGAGTTGGTTTTCTAAGCTTGCTTTTTCATACATTCTTTATGACTAAGCGTATTAGATCATTTTTATGCTTTATAAGTAGATTATACCTATGAAAGAATGCCTAATGTTCCTAGTGTATGTAGGAATAGGAAAACAGTTTTCATAAAGAAGTCTTGACTCACATATTTTTAGAAAATCACCAGGATTTTGTTCATAATTCTTTACTCTTTTGCTCATGAGTTGCTTCTTGTTTGTTTTTTGGGACAGAAAAATCAGATGGAACTATGTGCCATACCTGCTCTAGCTTCTCTACAGTTTTGTGTGCCCCAACTCTAGAAGGGCCCAAAGGAAAGGTGAGTCAGGATGAGAAATTAGCCTTATATTCCAGTTTCCCATAGCCATTTTGAAGTATTAGGAAAGGTGTTTGCAAATTTTCCATGGCACATGGGAAAGTAAGAAAATGTAATTTCATTTGCCAGAGGGATTTTTTTTTAAAATTTCTGAACGACAGGAAGCAATTGATAGTGGACAGAATTAGGGATTATTCTGAGTTAAGTGACTGTGGGTGTGTGACTTTAGGCCAAGTCTGGGTAACCACTCATCAGGCTCATGTGGAGTCTGTGAGATATTATTTTCCAACAAATTCTTTTCATGATGACATTAGCAAGAATCAGCTTTAAAAAGTTATAGTTTCTATACGGAAGTATTATTATATCATTATAAATTACATTTATGTGATACTTTAAATATACTATTGGATCCAGGATACTCTGACTCAGGACTCTTGGGCCAAACATAGAGCCAGGAATGGCACATATTAGATTGCCTGAATGTCCTTGTTGACCACCTTAGGAACGATGGAAAATGAGACTCAGGAATCTGTCCCTGCTCCTGATTGTCATCACTGAATCCACAACTAGATGCTCTGTTGTTAAATGTGTCTGCCCTTGGACAACTCCAAACTTTTCCTGAGTTGTTGCATCACCTGTCAGGAGACCAAAAATCTTTGCTCAAGACCAAGTCATGAGTCTATGACCTGTCTGCCTTGCACTGGGGAATCTGCTTTCTGTCTCCACCAGTAGACAGTGGGGGTTCTCTCCAATAGAGAGGATATTTCACATCATGTATAAAGCATAGAAAACTAGCATGGGTACTTCTCTATTAGGAAGGTTTGAAATTAGACTCTTTCATTATAACTTGTAGATCGAAAGACAAAAATCCTATAATCCTTTCAGATTGCTAAAGAGAAGTTGATAGACTTATTGCTCATTCTTGATTAAAGTCCAAACCAAACCATACCAAAACAGAAAGAACAAAAATGCAGAGCAGGAGAGAGCTTCTGTTTGAGAAAAGGCATGTACTAAGCCCGTGCAGCATCCATCTTATTTAAGGCAGAGATTTTGGAAGTGAAATATATAAAGGCAACCAAAGAAGGAAGTGTGCTGTCACACTGCTGCCTGTGCTCTTTGGGCCAAAGTCACGGTGCAGTCAGAATAGAGAAATAAGGAAGTAGAAATAAGGAAAGTAGAAATAAGGAAAGTAGAAATAAGGCAGTGTGTAAAGAAAGAACCAGGACTCTTGTCATTTGTTTGTAGAAAGCTTGGTTATCTGGAAAGACAGGCTCATCAAATGTTTTTATGTGCACAGGTGTGTGGTATATGCATGTGGTATTTGCACATGCGTGTGTCTGCACGTTGGGTGTCCTGTTCCGTCATTCTTCACATTATTTCCTGAAACAGGTCTCCCACTACACCTGGAGCTAGGCTTTCTCTGCACTCCACAGCGTTGGCTTTACAGGTGTATGTAATTACACTTGGCTTTTTTCACATAGATCTGGGACTTGAATTCAGGTCCTCATGCTTGTGTAGCAAGAGTTTTTACACTCTGAACCGTCTCCCCACCTTCTAAATTTATTTAGACTTTAGTGAGATGCTGGGAATAAGACTAATGTTAAAGAATCAGTTGCTTTTCAGTATATTAACAATAGCCATTTGGAAAGTATAACAGCAATAAATTATAAAATACCTGAAAGTAATTCCATGCTAGTTTTCTATTTCTTCATAACAAATTAGCACATCCATGGTGGCTTACACTCATATCTACTCACTAACTTCAATTCTGTAGGTCGGAAATCCAGGATGACAGGGCTGGGTTCTCTGCTGCTGAGGGATGACCTAATGATTAGGTGATCCATTCAGATTGATCGTCTGTTATCCCAAGACTCTGGGCAGCATCTGCTCCTGATTTTTTTCAGGTTGTTGGCAGAAGCCCTTTCTTGCTACTGTGGAACTCAGTTCTCCTTTCCTTGCTGGCTTCCATATGGGGGCGGCTATAGCTCCTTGAGGATGGGTAGAGATACTTTGCTTGTGTTGTGACAAAATACCTGACAAAAAGCTTGAAGAGGGAGAGGTTTGCTTGGGCTCCTGATGTAAGTGGGTATGTAGTTCTCCTGGGCAGGGAATGCATGCACAAAGCGACTGTCACATTGAGTTCTCTGTCAGGAGGAGAGAGAGACAGAGAGAGAGAGAGAGAGAGAGAGAGAGAGAGAGAGAGAGAGAGAGAGGAATGCTGGTGTTCAGCTCACTAGCTGCTTTTCATTCAGTTTGAAACCCTAGCTCTGAATATGTGCGTGTTCCTCACTCAGTCACACCTTCGTGGCCACACCCTCATAGACATGCCCAGAGGTGTGCTTCCGTGGCGATTTCAAATCCAGTTGGCACATAGTTTCTCAGACAATGTTCTCCATCTTTCAGGTGACAGAGACACTTGGAGTCCATCTCAAGCTTTCAACTTCTCAATGATTCTTCTTCCCCTGCTTCTACTAGTGCCTTAGGTGTTGGAGCCTGGGTGGTTAGATCAGGCCCATGGATCATCTCCCTGTCTTAGATCACCATGCCATTCAGTGCAGCATATTCCATGGTGCTAAAGTCATAGTTTCCAGAGGGGATAACAGACTGTCTTTAATCAGTGCTATAGTTTCTCTGCATGTTTCCTGGGGGCTAGTCCTGCACACTATGGGTTGATCCTTCCTCATCAACTAAACAATCTCTTGTAGATTTGCCCAGGACTTAACTCAACTACTAATTCTCTGCTAATGTCCCCAGAGCTAGACCCCTCAGCCATCAAGTTGACACCTATATATAACCATGACAGTCAGAGAGAGGATTTCCTAAATTTTGCCCGCCACAAAGCTAAGTAGCATTTTACAAGACCTGCATGGAAAAAAAGAATAAAAATTTCTTGACATATATGAAAGAAAACCACATAGATTTTGCTAAGTAAATATTGTATCACTTCCTTTCCCCAATCCTCCAGGCTGTCTTTCAATTTAATTCTAAAGTCCCAACAGAATTTTTTTTTTATCAAATTGACAAGGTGACTCTGAACTTGTCTTGGAGAAAAGTATCTGAGAACTGTCAAAGAAAATTTTGCAAAAGAATGTTAGATGTTAAACAGATTATATTAAACTAAGTTCATTAAAATATTGGTGATATTGTTTCTGGAATAATCTATGGGATAGAATTAGAGCTTAGGCTATGATAAAGGTGTTTCACATCCAAGCAGAAATGATGGCCTTTCAGTAAACAGTTTTCTACCCATTGGAAACCAAGTTAAGCACCGTCCCAATCACAAAAAATCATTTCCAAACAGAGTGAAGAGTTCAGTATACTAAGTAATTATGCAAAGTATTCAAAGGTACCAGAGGAATGTACTCATAGGTTTGGGGAGAAATTGCCTAGTCTGGTGTATGGTCATACCACTGTGAATGCACCTGATCTAGTCAGAAATTGCCTAGCTCAAATGCTAAGATATACAGTTGGTTAGTAAGTACATGAAAGAGTGCTTGGGAGTAAAGAACATATGACTAATGATAGTTCTCCTTAGCTGCTCTTCTGTCTCAGTACAAGTTTTGCAAGGACAGGAGAGTGGATTGAATAAATTGAAATGGGTCTTCTTGGCAGTGCCCGTTCTATTTTTAAATATGTGCAATCTTCCAGAGCGTGGCTCATTTTGACATTTTTATTACAAGGAAGCACACGGAGACAAGAACGCTAAAAGGATGTGGCACTGTTGTTATAGCAGAAAATATCCAGCAGTTTAAGTCCACTGCAGAAGGACTTTTTCTTTTTGCATGTGTATTATGTGTGCAATGCATGTGTGTGTATGTACACTGCATTCACGTGTATGGGTGCACATGTGTGTGTGGGTACATGAACACATATGTACATGTGGAGGCCTGAAATTGGTGTTGAGTGTCTTTTGCAATTGTTCTTCACATTTTATTATTAAGACAGGGTCTCACGTTGAACCCAGAGCTTGTCAGTGGGTGAAGTTAGCCAACTTGCCTGTGGAATTCCAAGACTGCCTCTGGAATGATGGGACTGCCATTGGCTTTTGTGTGGGTTCTGGGGATCTGAACTCTGATCCTTATGCTTGTGGGACAAACGTTTTGCCCACTGAGTCATTTCCCCAGCTCTGGCTTTTGGTTTTAAATAAGTTGTTTAGTAGTTTTCAAAAGGAGGTCAACCAGTGTAATTTAAAAGAAAACAAAGTACCTATGGGATTTCTAACAAGGACTATCTTCCAAGTATGTAATTTTATTACTTCACATCATCCATTTTATAGTACATCTAATTAAAACATATCCCGTAGGTTAATAGTCTGTTTTCTAAAAGCAGAGTAATATATAACTCATCCTATATGAATAAGCACCTAACTAATTGTCCAGAGGAAGTTTCAGTTCAACAAAAGCCTTGTTTTATTGTTCAATGAATGACTTGAGGGTTTCTTTTGCTGCTCAATTATACTTGCCAGTGATGGGGAAAAGAAAGGGAAAGTCTGACAGGTTCCATTCTCAGCCTATTGTAATCAATCATTTAAACATCAATATGGAGTGCTACTTCACTGTTTTGTGTTTTGTGTAGCTCTGAATAATTGTTTAATATTTCATGTGATAAGAATCTTTTTGTTTTTGATGCTGGGGAATTGAACACAGCTTAGCATAAGTGAGAATCTTAATTTTAAAACTATGTATGTAATAGGAGGGAGAGAAGAGAGATGAGTATTTTTAGATAAATGACAGTATTTAAAATGGAGCAAAAGAAATGTTTACTTTTTGCCCATGCATATGTGATCAAGTAAGAGATCTCCACAAGGGGTTTTCAGACATTAGTAACAGCTCTAACTTATGGAATTATTATTTTAGGGTTGAGAAAAGTAAAATCTTGAGCTATTATTTCTGTTTTATGTATCCTGTATACTAACCATCTGTTTGAATAAGGTGCATTTGGAAATGAAAATGTGGGGAGGAGAGTTAGGCATACACAATAAAGGACTCTCTGGGAATTGGGGGGGAGGCACTGGGAGATGGGGAGGGAGGGAGGAGGAGCAGGGGGTTCGGGGGGAGGAGGAGGGGGGAGGGAACTGGTCTACCTATTAAGTGTGTATGAGCGGAAATAATAATAAAAATGTTAAAAAAAGAATAAAATTCTGAAATTTGAAAAAAAAAATAAAAAAGAAAGCTATCTTAGAAAAAAAAAAAAAGAAAATGTGGGACTTTATACCACTGTGATGTTTGATGAATTTATTAGATGTTCTTTATGGAAAGGATTATCTTTAAAGAATTTTGTTCCCAAGATAATTTAACATTCTATAAGGAAAAGAGCTAATATTAATGTAAGGTCCCTTCGGCTTAGACCATTTTCCAAAGCAGGTTCTTTAACACTCTGTACTTTATATCACATTTGCTTTTATGATTGAGGCAAAACCCAAAGAGAGTATCATGGTCTTATTCACATGCTTGCCTGTGAAGGAAAGTAATCTAAAAAGAGGACTTGATTGTGTCCTACTGAGACAGAGGAGGCACTTTGTTAAAAAACAATCCATGAATTTTTTTTGCAGAAGTCAACAAAAGGTTCCGTTGTCCTTGATCATGTATTCCGACACATAAACCTCGTGGAGATCGATTATTTTGGGCTGCGTTACTGTGACAGAAGCCATCAGACAGTGAGTACAAAGACTCTGTTAAATTTTTCTGGTTATAAATTTCATCTTATCTCTGACCCTTCTGGATGTGATTCTAGGTAATTAGGCTTTTTTTTTTCAACTGAAAATGATTTGGAAAGCCTCCGATCTGTTTTCCTGTAATTTATTGTTTTGCACTTCTCTCTGCTCTCCTCACTTCTCTCTCCTCTCCTCATGGATTTATGGGGGAGACTTTTATTCATGCTTGCTAGGTGAGATATAAAATGCTGAGTTCTTCGCACTCTGCAGGGTCCTTGAGTACTGTTACTCACCTTGGGCGTTAATATCATGTCTTCTCTGCCGCAGGTGAGCAGGATTGCCTTGTGATTGGAAGTACTTGCATTCCCCAGAGCTGATGGGGAGATTGTGGGTGGGATGCTGGGCTGGGATCGCCACACAGACATCTGTGATTTTGGATAAACAATGAATTTAAGACTGGGCTGAGGATAGGACTTGAGCCATTTTAGGAGTTTTCAGAGGCTTTTTAAAAGTGGAGAATGATGTAGTGGGATACAGCTGACTTTGGAGTCACAAGAGAGTTGAATCCAACAGCTCTTAATAAATGGACAAGTCACTTGATTTTTCTAAATCTTGGCATCTGTATTCATCTGTTTTCTGGTATTATAATGAAATACCTATTGGGTAATGAGTAAGAAAAGAGGTTAATTTAACTCACAATTTTGGAAGTTTGAGGACTGGCATGTGTTCAGCTCTGTGTAGCCATCGCTGGGCAAGAGGAGAGAATAAGAGACAAGGAGGGGCCATGTGCTTCTGTAATAACTCTTGAGAGTGCCAACAGTGGAGCATCAGTTCCTCCCAAGGACAACACCTTCAATTACTTCCTGCTCAGTCTTATTTGTTGATGGTTCTACGTCACCTCCCAGTACTGCCACTCTGAAGAGCAAGTTTTCCACACATGAACACTTGGGTGATACTGAGCGGAAACCATAGCTATAGGCTTATCTGTAACCTGAAAACGAAATAAAATGTTTAAGCTAGAATGAGAGACAGTAGTGCCCCTTCCTTCCTTCCTTCCTTCCTTCCTTCCTTCCTTCCTTCCTTCCTTCCTTCCTTCCTTCCTTCCTTCCTTCCTTCCTTCCTTCCTTCCTTCCTTCCTTCCTTCCTTCCTTCCTTCCTTCTTCCTCCCTCCCTCCCTCTCTCCCTCCCTCCCTCCCAAAAGTAGATTTAGATCAAGAGTGCACAGTGGAGCAACAAAGAGAGAAAATCAGCTAAAGATGCATTTTGATGACACTGAAACAGGATGAAAGTGGCAGCACAATACTACTCCTGGTTTTAGTGGTAGTATAGTGGTTATAATACATTACTCTTGTACAGTACTCTTCCAAAGTCATGCATTTTGAGAATTTTTCTCAAACTGACTCAGAGACTCAGCTGTCCTTTGACTTCAGACATTAAGGAAAGGGCAAAAGATGAAGCACACAGAGAAAAGTAGCAGCACATGGGTATCACCTTTAGTGCTGTGAACTGGTCCTAGGACAATGAAGACAACAGGACAAAACCTCCCACCTACTGGATCACCCTGCCCTCAAGGGGCATACTAAGTTGCTTCCTACCTTTCCTTCTTCTTTCATAGAGCCCCAAGGCCTCTGACATGAATCTTCCTATTGCTCCCTCCTTCTCCAGCTCTCCTTCTGTACCCCTTCTTAGTGTGGGGCATGCTTAAACATCTCTCATTGAGAACTGACCCTTTCCTACTCTCACAACCTTGTCTGTCACCTGGCTACATGTGTTAGCATGTGACCGTCCACATGTTGTACCTAAGCAACAGAAATCTCTTTCTAAATTCAGTATTCCCACTCCTGAGGTCCTGTTTGTCCCTAAACTCACAGATTATCTTTGATGCCTAGTTCACACTGAAGCTACCCTTCCCTGCTTCCCCGCAGGTTGCTAGCTGCTAAATCTGAGAAGCACTCTGAACTCCTGTTGTACTTGCGCTTTCTTGAAATTGTATTTCTTTTCTAATGATAGTGCATTCTCTTTGTCTCCATTTCAAGTTTTCTTCTAGTTACTCATCCGTTTACCCTACCTCTGTCACCCCCTTCCCTCCTGGGCACTGAATATAGGGCCTCACACATGCTAGCGAAGCACTTGACCACTGAATGTTGTGATTTATCAAGGGCTTTATTCAGAGACCATTCTATAAGTCTGCAGTAACGCACACATAAAATGCCCCCTCTAGATGCTCTGCATATTGCAGAGCGAAGGTGACTCTTACCTGTGAGCAGGCTCTGCATTCTGCCACGAGTAACCATGCTGTTCTTTTGCATGCAGACACTTTATTTTGCAATAAACCTCACTTTCTGTGGGCACATGCTCTGACCAGTGCCTGTACTGACTGGAGCTGTGTCTTGGATAAAATGAGTTCTTTGCAAAGAAAGGAGGATCACTGGGCTTAGTTATTATCAAATGGGAACTTTACTGAGTGTGGCATCTTTAGGCACTTGGTAAGGAACAGAAGGCAAAGGCAAAGCAGAAGGGAGTTTTCTACTATCCTGTTGACTTCAGAGCAGTACTTGAGGTCAGTCAGTGGTCTGGGAAAACCCAAAGTCATATGCGAAGTGTGATGCTTAGCTCCTATGAAGGCAGCAACAGAAGCATCCTCGCAGGGATTTGCATTGGGGAGACTCTCATTTTCCTGAGGATAAATATATAGTGCCTGGGTAGTACCGTCTGCTTCATAGCTTAAATTACTGCTTGAAGACTAGTGACTCCCCCATTCCAAATTAGTATTTCCAACCCTGGTATCTCAAGAGATATTATACTGTATAAAGAGTAGAGACACTGGGTCCAGGTTGTCTGGGCTTAAGTCTACCACCTGGGAGAGCTGTGCGGTGTTGGGTGAGAGTCTCCCGAACTCCTGTGCTTCGATTTCTCCAGTTATAAAGTGACATATTGATAACAAGCCTTCATGGGGTGGTGGTGGGAAGGGCATGAATCTGCATGTAAGTCTAGGCTGGTAGGTTGACTTGTGCGTCCACCTCCCAGGTCAGCTCTTTCTTATCTACTGCCTGCCTGGGTGGTCCTCCATGTCTTCACGACCGAAATCTTCATCCTTCCCTCCATATCGGCTGTCTTTTGATCTTTCCTTCACTTTTAAAAACTTTATTTGTTTTAGATTGAGGGCAAAAAATTTTTTCTACTTTTGGTAGATAGAAATCTTGGTCGATCCTAAATAGTGACAAAAGCAAAAACTGCCACATCATTCTTCAGTGTAACCAGTGAATCTCTAATTCTAATAACATATAACAAGCTCTACAATAAAATTCCAAATTTTCTTCATCCCTTTTGTCCTTAAATTTATATATCTTTTCCACTTTGTCCTAAAGTTTTCATTCATTCATTCATTCATTCATTCATTCATTCATTCATTCACGTGGGATGGCTCAGACTGGCCTCAAACTTGCTGTAACTAAAGTAGCCTCAAATGCCTGAGCCTCTTGCCTCTATCTCTTGAGTTCTGGCATGTGCCATAGTAGGCCTTCTTACAGTTTTCTCAACAAAATCTATTTATCTCTAAAAATGTCACATATTTAGAATGAAAAATTTAAGTTTGTGGATTGAGAGCTTAAGACTCCAATTCAAAAAAATTCTATCCATCCATCTATCTATTCATTCATGCATTCATTTTACGTGTATGTGTGGGTACACACATGTCACAGTGTATGTGTGGAAATTAGAGGAAACTTTATAGGAGTTGGTTCTCTGCTTACCCCATGGGTTCAGTCACTGGGCTTGTGCTGTTAGCACTTTTATTTGCTGAGCTATCTCGCTGGCCCACAGTATTTTGCTTTGTTTTGGATATTTTTGTTTTTAAGAAAGAGTTTCATGTAGCCTGGGTTACCTGAGTTTGTTATGTTAGCTGAAGGTGACTAGAACCTCTGGTCTTCTTGCATCTGTGCTTAGATTACAAGCCTGTACCCACCACACCCAGTTTATTGAAGCACTGGAGATCGAACCTAGGGCTTCATGTATGACAAGCAAGCATTCTACCAACTAAGCCACAGCTCCAGTCCTTTAAGTCCCTGATTGTTAAGCCTAAGTGTGATTATTGTCAGGTAATTCAAACAGCATGATATTATTTTACTAATTACTCATCATAAAAATTAAGCATTTATTGAAACTAAATCCTTTATAGAAGTGCATGGAACATTTTCTCACTTAGAGCTTACATTCTGGGATGATCATACTCCTGTAGTGAGACCAGGCTTACCCACAGTCTTACAAATATTTTTTACTTTTATAGTTATAAGCATTAATAACCTTATTTGTTTGAAAGAAAAAGTTTTAAAAAAAGAAACATTATTCAACTCCTTGAATTCTTTTGTGTTAACTGCCAAGAAATATGGATTGATTTGTCATCTAAAACCATTCTTTTAGCCACCTTACACACAGCATAGTCTCACACAGTAATCCTCCCTTTACATCTATTGTTCTTTTCATGTTCCTAAGGGCACAGATTGTTCAGATCACTCAACTGATTTGTCTTTCAGCTGCATTGAAATCACTGTATTCATAATCACCCACAGGTTGTTAATTAATTATTTTAATCCAACGTCCCAATTTTGGGGAAAAGTAAAATGTTTTACTGACACTTATCAAAATATTAATTATTCTATTTTATTTAAAGGCATCTGATTGAATAAGTTATCATTAGAAAAGAGGAAAAGTTTAAAATGATTAGTTTTGGAGGTGAAGATGTGGCTTTATGGTACAGCATGTGTGTGGAAATGATTAGTTTCAAACTGAATTCAGCAGTATAAGATGATTAATATAATGCATTTATGTGATTACACGCTTCGTACTTCTATTAGACTCTTGGAGCTGCAGACTTTGTTCTTTTAATTTGTGGGAAGATGTCAAATATATTAGTAATTCTTTGGCAAAACCAGTCATTATTAGACCACTTAACTAAACCAGGATTCTTTCTGATATTTGTCAATTTGAATAAAAGTTTTAATTGTATTCTATGAAAAATCTTTGAAATTCTAGTCCAAAGATTTATAGAAAGACAAGGCCCAATGTTTTGTAACCCAGATGCGTTAGGTCTGCCTTCACAGAAGTCTTCCAGACACTTGGATTTGTTTTATTGTTATGGGACTCTTCCTTATGACTCATGTATAGTTTGGTCATAGCTGCAGGATGGAAATTGCATGATCGTAAAACATATCACCCTGCGCCTACCCTATTCTACAATGTATGTGATTTCAGAATACCCCAAATATGGGCCAAAATACCATGTATTTAGCTTCTAACACACTAGTCTTTATCATAAATACATAAAGTGTTTTCTCTCTCTTTCTCCCTCCCCATTATTGTATCTTTATTATAGGCATTTTGGTTAATACTAGTATTTCCAAGTGTTCTTAAGGTTTTTCGATACTGTGGGGACACTGTGCCATAACAGATACCTTCTGCAGTAAATTGGGAAAGAAAGAATTTGGAAGGGAAGTGCAATGGGAGAAGATCTCTCAGGTCTTCATTCAGGCAGCTCCACTTTAGGAAGGCAGCTAGAGGCAAGCACCTCGAAACAGTCTATTATCAGAACAGCCTGTGAGAAGTCCCCTATGCATGCATCCTTAGGGGGTCTGTGCCTGTGTTTGAATGGCCTAGTAAGGGCCACCAACATCCACCTGATCATTACTCAAAGGTAGTGTCTTGGGTGTTATTCCTCCATTGTCATCTTCCTTCCTTATCACTACCTCAAGTCCTGTCAGTTCTGTTCCTTAGTACCACCATCCAAGCCAGGGTGCTTCTCAGGGTGAAGGGGTACCATTAATAACTAAGCCAGGACAACAGATGCAAAGAGGATCATTAGCTTGTCTTCAACTCTGCTCAAGGTGCCACTGGATTGACTTGGATCAGATAAGCCATCTTGTCTTTAATCTTGCCTCTTCTCCCCATCTTGACTGCAGTTTTCTCTCAGAAATGCAGCTTTCGTGTCTCACTGTAACTCTTTTGTAGATCCCTAAAGGAATAAGTCCTAATTTTAAAACATGGTTTACAAGATCCTGCAAGATGCCCAGCCCTCGGTTATTCTTGAGCCCCTTTGCTTGTGCTGCGACTCTGTGGCACCCATCTAGACCTGCTGCAGACAAGGGCAGCTGTACCCCAACACCCTGGTGTCTCAGTGTCCTGTGCTGCTTCCCTGCCTCTCCACCCTCCATTTTTCTTTCCCTCCATTTTTTACCTGGTTGAATCCTGTTTTCCTTGTCACCCAAGGGTGTCTCTGATAACCTTTTCTTGAAGCTTTCCCCCCTCCCTGGGTCTGGACCATTTCACCCCACATATTAGGAGAACCTTCTATTTGTCCCTACATAGGATCGCTTAATTGGTAGCATTTTGAGAGAAGGGATTCTTTCTCATCCCTCTTACCACACAGTAAGCCAACTGCACTGGTTTAAAGTGAAAGAACTCTCCAGTGGTCAGCATGGGTGGGTCTGGTGGTAGTGAGGGCTTTCACAGAGAGTTTCAATCTCCTCCCCTTCTTTCCTTTCCGTGTTTTCTGCTCTCTGCACTTCTTTGACTCCAGCACTTTGTTTCTTTTATCTAAAGCATAATTTCTTCTTACTGAAAGCAGATTGCTCCTATATATCTAACAAAAGAAAAAGCTTGACTGGGATGTTGGGAAATTAGCTTGAAAATTGATGCCATTACATGGAGTGGCATTCACAATGTCCTAGTAGCCTCTAGGTGCCATTTAAAATTGCTTTCTAGCAAATTTAGCAAAGGGTACAAAGCCAAGTCATTTATAACAGTATGGCTTTGGATCCTGATCTTCACAGATGCTTATAATAAATAAAGCTTGTGATAAAAGAGCAAAATTTCCTATTGCTCTACAGTCGACACACAGTGCTTAATAGCAAAGGAACAGGTGGAGTTTTTCTGGAATGTTTAGTGTTTGGAGACGGTCTTATTTCTCCAGAGAAGTCTTAGGCATCATGACCGGTTTGAAAGGACTCTGGGAAGTGGTGGGGAGCTGCCAGATGGCCCCCCGCAGAGCTGCCCAGGGGACTTCATTCTTCCCTCATTGTTGCACCTGCGAGAAACAGGAGACACCTTGATATTGTTTCTCGGTTGTTGTGTGTATTGATTTTGACATAGATGAGAACATTTGAGTATGGCAGTTCGGGCACCATGGCTCTTGCTTCCTTCAGTTGTAGTTGACTCTTGCGTGGTAGGGTTGCTCTGAGTGGCTCCTCTCTGGCTTTGTGACCCTCTGTCCTATCCCTCCTTGTGGCTGGGGCTTCCGGCCTCTTGGTCCTCTGCTCTGTCTGTAGCAATTGCCCTGATTATTCCCACAGAGATCCTGTGAGGCTCTACATTGTACCAGCTGGCTCGGCTGTAACCATCTTTCTGGTCTAGTGTCCTTCTGTATCCTTTGAATTGCCAGTCATTTCTCTGTCGTTCATTGTCTCTTTGAACCATACAGCTAGCTGCTCAGAAGCCCAGACAATCTCATGGACACCCCCTGGAACCTCTCTGCAATTTACTCCAGTCTCTTCCTGGGTGAATCTGCCTTGTGGTGTCTGGTCATAATCCCCCAGGTTGTGTGGTGAAAGTCCAAAGCCACACCATATAAGCCTTGAGAGAGCACTGACCTGGGGCGAGGTTCCAAGACAGATGCTCTGGTTGGGACCTGCCTGTCTCGTTCTTGGAGAATCACCGGAGCATGTTCCATAGCCCTAAATTCCATGCCCAGGTGCCTGCAATCCTCTTGTCCTGTTTATGCAAGGAGCCTGAGTTTTCCCTATATGAAGGAACATTAAACAGGCCCACTTCTACCTTTCTTCCTATAACATTTTTTTGCACCAAAATATTTTGTTGCTTTCTTTTAAAAAATAAGCCTGAATATGCATTTGTCTCAAATCAGTTCCGTGAATGCTTTGAGACTTAACCCTTGTTAAGCTGATATTTCTTCTCTGAGTCATGTATAGTGAAATACATTATCATGGGATTGTTCCAAACTTCTATTTTCTTTTTTTTAAAACTTTATTTATTTTGCGTGTGTGTGTGCATGTGTGTGTGTGTGTGTGTGTGTGTGTGTGTGTGTGTGTGTATCAGAGGACACTGTGTGTCCCCATGGAGGACCAAGGGTGACTTTGGGAATCATCTTACATTGCTTCCCCCTCTAAACACTGTTTACTACATTTAGGGAGGTGAGGCACTGAATTCTTGAAATTTATTTCTTTTTAAATAAGACTCAGTCCCTTCAAAATTTTTTAATCAAAAATATACTAAAATGATAAAGTTAAAATGATAAAGGTACAATACTTGAAGCAAAACTGTCAGAGCTGGTTGAAACATCAACTCATATACATACATTTGTGTGTGGAAGTTAAAAAGGTATGCAGGTATGGTAAGTATTCTTGTCAATGAAACAGAGTCCTAGGGAATTCCTAAGATATAAAAGTGATATTGCTGGTCTTCTTACAATGAGAGTTTTATTAAATTAGACTATCGTCCCTAGCTAAATCAGAATGAGCTGTAAAAGGACAGAATTTCAGACAGTTGTTTGATTGATAACTACCATGAAAGCAGCAGTTTAAAAGCTAATGATTCCAGAACTAGGGAGATGGCCTCATGGTTAAAGCCTTGGAACCTAAGCAGAAGAATCTGAGTTCTAATATCCAGGTTTCATATAAAGTGCCAAGAAGGTAGGGAGCTGGCACAGTGGATGAGTTACTTGCCCCCACAAATATGACAGAACTCAGATTTGCACTAACACTCATGAAAGCTGGGTAGACATAGTGGGTAGACAAATATGCATCACCCACATACACATGCAAAAAAAAAAAAAAAAAAGGAAAAAAGAAAAAAAATATCAGCTGCACGTGGTGACCCATTTGTAATTTAGTGTCTGAAGGCAGAGATTGGAGATGCCTAGAGCAAGCTGACTAGCCAGACCAGTCCTCAGAAATAATAAGGTGGATGGACAGCCTCTTATGGGTCAGGAGCCGTGGGCTCACACAATGGACAGCCTTCCTTGGGTTGGGCTCAGTGCACTCACACGGTGTATAGCCTTCCCTGGACCCACGTCTGTGTGCTTACTCTGTGGACAGCTTCCTGTGGCCTGGAATCCATGAGCTCAGCTGTGGATGGCCATTCTTGCATGGCCTCCCCGTGCTTACACTGTGGAGGGCCTCACACAGGCCTGACTGTGCACTCACACCATGGACTGACTCAGCCTCACTCACTACACCTTTCTTTACCTTTATTATGGGTTCTTGAGCACATGGAGCTGGAAGCACAGTCATAACTATCTATATCTATATGTATCTTCTCTTATTGCTCATATATTATTTTGTATTACAGTTTTATCATTGGGGGAAAAGAGTTCATGAAGATGGGAGAGAGATGTATTGGTGTGATGTCTAGGGGAAGAGGGCAGATAATCAAAATGTATGAAATTTTAAATAAAGACAAAAAAATTAAAAGTAAATAAATAGAAATTTAAAAAATAAGTGTAGAGCCTGAATTTGGATTTCAGATCCCACGTAAAAATGCCAGATGTAAATGGCAGCAGCTCGCACTTTTGGCCCTGCAACGTGGAGCCTGGGAAATCCCAGACCAAAGAGATAAGGAGGTAGAATCATCCAGAATGATTCCCAGTGTCACCCTCAGGCTTCCACAGGCGCACATAGTGCCTCTGATATACAGAGATACACACAGACATACACAGACACAGACACACAGGCAGGCACACACACACACACACACACACACACACACACACACACACACACAAGAATCCTTAAGAATGATTGCAAATATTAATCTCAGACTTCCACATGTATGTGCACATATACACACCTGCACTCACATTTGTTCGGACACACACACACACTCCCCATATACACATGAAAATAGAAAAAGAAAATAAAACACCTCCATTCTTCCCCCTTCTCCTCCTTCTTCCCACCTCACTTGTTCTCTCCCTCCCTTTATTTGTTCTTCCTTTCCCAACCTTTTGTGAGTCTGGGTCTCACTATATAAACTAAGGCTGGCCTCAGAGCTTCTCCTGTCTAACTGCATGAACACTTGGCCTAGATGTATTCTTGATTATTATTAGAAACTAGTTTTATTTTAATATATACAATTTTGATAGAAATCTCTGACAAATTAGCTTTGATCTGACCTTCAGAGAATTTTCTCTGTGAACATAAGTGATTTGATTGGAATATGCCAGCAGCTGACTAATACATATTTTATGGACTATTTGTTTTATTATAGTATCTTAAATTATACAAAAATTCAAATATGTTGCAAGTACTTAGAGCTAAGGTGACTTGTGTATTATTTATAGGATCAGACTTACTCTAGGAATTGTTTGCAATCAGGCAGTTGCTGTTTTGGTTGGTTGGGTTGGGGCGACAGACACCCACTTGCCTTTATGGTTGGTAAAGGTTAAAATTTGTATTATGAATTAAAGCTCATAACTTTTTTATAAGTGTTTATTTCTTTCAAGATGCCATCAGTGTTTGCAGTAGGGGAGGACAGGGGTAGTTGAAGGGTATATTTCAGAGGCTATTGTTTTTGAGCCAGTGAGATGGCTCAGAGGGTAATGACACTTGCTGTGAGAGCTGAGTTTTATATAATTTTTTTCTTTTTTCTGCGACAGTTTCTCATGTAGCCAATATGTGACTCCAGCAGTCATTAAGGAGCTAAGGATGACCTTGAACAAGCTCTTCCTGCCTCCACCTCTGGAGCGCTGAGATTACAGATGTGCACCACATACCTGGTTTCTAGGGTGCTAGGGATCAAACCCAGTACCTATATCCTCTAGGCAAGCACTCTACCAAATGTGCTACAACCCAGGTCCTGTTGACCTTTGTGTAAAGTGTTTTTCTTTGTCCCTGTGGTAACAGCTTCTGCAGGCTTCTCCTCTGCAACCCAGCTCATCCAGCTGCAGCAGGGACCCTAAGCCACCTGTGAAGGGAAGGGGTTGGGCCTGCTTGGATAAGAATTCTGTAGGCCAGAAAGTTACACAGTATAAGAGGCAAGTGAAATAAAGAACAGTATCCAGTTTTCGGAGATAGAAATTCTGGGCCATGCTGGTATACAAATAAACTTTTCTATTCTATATTCTCCGTTTGTCATTTTTCTGTAACACGGGGTTGGCTAAAACATGTTCTAAAGCATGGATTTATAACCTTTAGCCAAAACCTGTTTTCTTCCTAAATGTAAAATATATGCGTTGCTCCCATGGCCTATTCAAATTCTTATCACTATGACACTGAACTCAAGCTTGAGGTGCGTAATCTCATTGAATCAGACCCTGGGAATTCTTCTTGTTCACCTCCTTGAGGACATGTGTTAGGCATGTTAGTGCATCGTGGGCAAATGGTGTAGCACTGAGCTGGATCACTATCCTCAGGATAGGTCCTCTGGTCCTGGAGAATGTGTATGACGGTGATGAGAAAGATAGTGAATCACCTTCCAATTTGTTTACACACAGGCATGTAAATACATACCTTCAGAAATGGGGAGCAGTCCCGGTAGCTGAGAGAGCAGATCACGTGGGAGCGGGAGAGTCCCAGAGCACTCTGCTCCTCTGGGCCTCAGTCGGTGTTTGGTCACCAGGAGTCCGAGGTCTGGAATATCAGGCACTGTGTTGAATGTGCTCGTAGGCCAGATGCACATCCCAGGTAGTGGTGGGAAATCAGATCCGATGAGTTCTCTTTTATCCCCCTTTGGCCTAGACATGTGCCACTTTACCAATCACATCACTCAGAGAATACATCACTCAGAGAACTCAGAGCACACATATATTCACATTGATAAGGGTCACAAGCTCAGATTGCCATGGTTATAGTCAATGCCAAGACACTTCTCGCACCAATGTGTTTATCAGTGCAAAGTTTCACAGCACACACAAAGTTGCTTTACGTCAACTTCTCTATCCCTCTGCTATGCTTTCCCTGCACTCTCCATAGTCACAGTAATTTTGTTCACATTCCGGGCATTCACATTCTTGTCTGGTGTCTGGCTCCACATTTTCCCTGTGCTCACCACACAGTTCAACAATAGTGATGGTGTGCATGTGATGACTGGCTCAGATGTTTTCATTTAACTTCTTGTTTATAAATTTTTATTTATATATATTTGATACACAATATTACTCTGTAGCCCAGGTTAGCCTTCAATTTATGGCAATCCTGCCTCAGCCTCCAAGTATTGGGATTGCAAGTGTGAGCCGTCATATTTGGACTCCAGCACTTTCATTTACAAAGGAGGAGGAGTTATCAGAGTGAGCTTTCCGTACCTATATAGAAAGGAGGGGGAGACAAGAAGGAGGAGATTAAGAAAACAAGAAATCAAGGAGGGAAGCAGGAGGCAGCTACCAGTCTGTACAATTTTTAATTTTCTTTTACATTTTGCTTTTGAAATTCAGAGGTAATATTTGCATATACATATAGGATTCAGTATGACATTTTTGAGTTTTGAAATCTAATCATACACATGTAGCTTTCTAGTTATTTCTACCTAGTTTTTATTTCTAGTTTTTGCTACCTGGGAATTGCTCATTGTGGTGGATGGCTTTCCTGTCTCGACTCTTGGTTCTTTCTCTGGATTTTCCTTCTGTTTCCATACAAAAGAGCTCATACTTGCACTGTAATACTTTTCTTAACCTACCTGATGAAGGCAGGGACTGTTATTTTTCAACCGAAGCTGGTATCATTCTTTTTTGGGGAGGGGTTGGAGCATGGCAGGCATGGAGGGGATGGGAAGGCAGAGAGAAAACCACTATGATACTCAAGCTGGCCCTGAACTTGGGGTTAGTTTCCCAAGTGCTGGCTGGGATGATTCGTATAAAAAGAAAAACTTGTTAAATTTCTCATGAGTTGATTTTTATCAATGTCAGTAGGCAAAGGCAACACTTAACAAATTGTTTTTATGTACGTGTTCCTCTAATTTACATTATCCCGGTAAGGTTGTTGAGGAGCCATGCCCTTAGGATTCTTAGAGGAACTTTTGTTAATTTGAAAGGATCTGTGAGACTTAGTATTATATCTTTCTGAGGATGTAATCAAGGTTTTTGCAATTACAACTTGTTTTCCTGACAGTCTCTGGATTCAGTCTTTGCCTGGAAGCCGTTTATTTCTTAATTGTAGCACTGTTTGCATTCTGATAAGACAAGGAATTAGAGTTTTACTTCTAAACCCAGGAAGTCTAGGCTCCTGTACATTTTAATAGAATTTTTAAAGTCTCTCTCTCTCTTTCCTCTCTCTCTCTCTCTGTCTCTCTCTCCTTTCTCTCTCTTTCATCTCTCTTTCCTCTCTCTCTCTCCTCTCTCTCTCTCTCTCTCTCTCTCACCTTTTATTCCAGGCAGCAAATGAAACCAAAGGCTTGGAAATCTCCCCATCTGGATCATTCATTAGGTGCTTAAAAAAAAAAAAAAAAAAAAACCCACGTTGCCAGAGGCAACAGCATTGTCAAACTGGCTGCATCTGTGTAATTAGGTCCTCCTCCTCCCTGCTTTCAATGGCTTCTTCTTTGCTTTCCTGCAGGCTCTGGGGAAAGCCTTCTTGAGGCCTTCAGGCTGCCACTGATACTCTGCTGCTTCCTCCTGCTGCTTCATCCCCCAAAGATAGAGGGCAAGGGAAAAGGGAGTGGGCTCAGATGCTGGGGGGCCTCCTAGACCACCCTAAGGAGTTTGGCTTTGCTGATTGCAAGAACCGACTTGGGCGTTAAATGACCTTCTTCACTGCAGTGTCGACTGTGAGATCCATGACAGGAGCTCCTATTTTGCAAATCCAGGCAAGGCTGGCGCTGCTGAGACCTGACAGTGTTGAGAAAATTGTGATTCTGTCTCTCCTTTGAACTGAGAGCCAACCGGATTTGCAGATGGCAAGAAGAGATAGTAGATAAAGTTGCACTAAGCTATCAGAAAAGTCTATCATTTACAGAAACAGGATGAGGCAAGAGGACAGATTTTGTTGTTGCTGAGAAGATAGAAAAATCTTTTCCTTTTTGGATAACATGAGGAAGGGTTGAGATTCCAGTGAGCATGGAAGCAGAGATGTGAATAGGCAGGTAGATTAAGAGGACTCATGTCAGGAAGCTGCCTGCATGTAGATGGCGTGTTCAGTCTTGGGCTTCCATGGAACACACCAGCCCCAGGCCGTCTAGCTTTTCCTGGTTAGGGAGATCAGGAAAAACCTGAATAAGGGTTGTACGTGTGGCAAGTGAGACAGGAGAGGATTCTGTATCCATAATATTCTGGGAACACCTTTGTGCTGAATCGTTAACACTGAACATGTCATTTTTCATAGTATTAATGACATGTCCCATTGTCAAGTGCTTGTATGTGTCAAGTGTATGAAGAGCGTATGCAAAGTCTGTATAAATTCAGACTGGGAGATATCAGTGGTACCAAACAACAGCACTGGTCCCCTGCTTCCCCCTCTGTCTAAAATAGTCATACTCTTTCTTTTTGATGCCTCCATGTTAGGTGTATGAAGTTATTTAAAGTATTGTAAAGTTACCTTTAGATTACATGTGTAAAACATAACAGAGTTTTGTGTTTAGACCTGGGTTCCATCCCCCATTTTTTTTTGAATTCTCTCTCCCAAATCTGAAAGCATTTCTGGTCTTAAACATTTTGGCATATAGAATAGATTTTGTTTTGATTTTCTAGAGTCTGTTTGAAGTATGCAAATGAAGTGGGCAGGTATGGGAGAAAAAAACTTCCTATTAACCAGGTGTGCTGTTCGTGCCTGTAATCCCAGCATTCAGGAGGCTGAGGTAGAGGAATCAGAAGGATAGTGCTAACCTAGGCTGTGTAGTGAGACCCAGGCTCCAAAAACAGAGGGCTAGGAAAGTAGCTCAATGGTAGAATTTTGTCTAGCAAGCACAAGGCCCTGGCCTTTATAACCTTAGCACTAAAATAAAACTCACATTAAAAAAAATTGATATGGAGGAAATGTAGTGTACATTTGGCCGGGAGTGATTTTGTAGAAAGGGGAACTTTGATGTTACAAGCAGAAAATTGCTCTATCATGTTCCTGGTGAGCGTAAGTGAGCATGGCTGTTCCTGCAGGGTAAAGGAGACAGGGCGAAACACACAGGGACATAGGTGGGTGGACAGGTGGCATGAGAATATGCGATAACCAAGGCTGTCAGCTCAGAGCAAGAAAGGGAGAAGAGATGTTGACGTTTGAAGGGTGGTGGAGAATCTGGAGAGAGAGAGAGAGAGAGAGAAAGAGAGAGAGAGAGAGAGAGAGAGAGAGAGATTTTGTAGGATTCCAGTTGATGTTATGGGCAATAAAGAATTTAAAATGATTCTACTAATTGGTTTAGATATGAAGTATTCCCTTGAAGCCCCCTAGGCCACATGCTTGGTCTCTAGCTGGTGGGGCTATCAGAGGTGACTGCATCATGAGGGTGTTTTGCCTCAATAAAGAATGACTCACCAGTGAGTTCATACTGTGGTGGAGTAATCATTAGAGAAGTAGGTCTCTAGGGGGATTTACCTTTGAAGGACAGATCTTATCTATGATTCCATCCTGTCTCTGCTGCCTGGCTGCCCTAAGGGGAACAACTTGCTCCAACATGATACTTTGCCATAGCTCTGTGACATGGGGCAAGCTGACTGTGGATGGAAACCTCTGAAACTGTGAGCCAAGATAAGTCCTTCTTTCCTTTGTTTTTTATCATTTTTGGGTCTTTTCTCCAAGTGACATCAGTTGCTATGGTTTGAATGTTGAATGGCCCCACAGGCTCTTGTGTTCAAGCAAACACTTGGTTCCCAGTTAGTGGCTCTGTTTTAGGAGGTTGTGGAACCTTTAGGAAGTGGGTCACAGCTAGAAAGGACTTAGCTGGAGAGTAGACCTTCCTTTCATCTTCTAGCCTGTTTAACTGAGTTGCAATGAACAGTTGTGGGATGGTCCCACCACCGCAGACCTGAGCCACCGTGTCTTTTCCTCCAGATTGAACCAAATCTAGATCTCTCCCTGCTTAAGTTGCTTCTGTCAGGTATTTTTGGTTGCAAGGACAAGAAAAGTAATTAATACAGAAAATTAACAAATATGCCAATGGGTGTGCAATCTGAGCCTTCAGTTACATAGGTAACCTTTGGATAGCTGTGTGAAGAAGCCGGGAGTCACCAGTAGTCATGTGTTTACCAGTCGATCTAATGGAGAGGACGATGTGTGAGCTGGGGATCTGCTTACACATTCAGACAAAATTCTAAAGTGAATGTTTTGGATTTGCTATTCTATGTTTTCTGGCAGGTTGTTTAACTGCTCAGTGCTTTTTCTTCCACTTTAAATCGTAATTGAGGTAGTTCCTCTGTCATTGAGATATTAAGAATGTTAAATGAGTAAGCAACTATAATGTGTTTAATAGTGCCTGGCATATGGCAAGATTTTAAAAGATGCTAAACCACCGCCATTGTTATTTCTTTAATCCTTACAGTGGTGCCAGGGTCCATTGGCAAAAGAAATGAAGGAAAAAAAAAAAAAAAAAAAGAAGCTGTGATACTTTATGAGCCAGCTGTGATTTGTTGAAAAATGTGGCCTATTTCCAGTCTCCCCGCCACCCATCCAGTGTAGATGGCTTCAATGACTGGGTTTTAAAATGTATTATTGTTTGTGCTATGTGTATGTGTGTGTGTGTGCACGTACGTGTGTGTGTCTGTATACATGTATGCCATGGCATGTATGTAAAGGTCCTAGGACAACTTTGGGAATCAGTTCTTGCATTCTGCCTTGTGGAGGCACAGTCTTTCTTCTTCTGCTTCTGGGCAAGCTGGCCAGTGAGCTTCGGAGTGGTTTCTTGTCTCTTCTTCTCATCTCACCATAGGAGTTCTCTGATTGCAGATGAATGCTACCACATCTGGCTTATCATGGGGTTTTCAAAGACTGAACTCAGGTCATGAGGTTTACTTACATGGTGTTAGAATTTGTCTACATATCACTGATAAATTTACAATCAAACAGCTTAGCCAAACAAGGGATTGTTTTCTTGTTTATAGTTATGGTTTTAACTCACAGTTCAGCTTGGCAAGAGAGCTCATACCAACATTAGAAGCTAAGGGAACTGGCCGCACCATATCCGCAGGAGTTGCCGAGAGAGGGCGAAACCTCATTTCTCAGACTGCAAGTTTGTTAAAGAATCCTAAACTCCCAAACCAGCTTCTTCCATCCTGTCACCTGCCCAGGGGGATGGGATCAAAAATTAAAATCAATCAAAAATGATGTGTGTTCCATTTCTTTGGTTTATAGAAAACACATTATTAAGCCTGTCTGTTGTATTAAGCCTGTCTGTTGATGTAGATATGTGACCCCAACGTTTTGAGAGGCTAAGGCAGGGAAAGCACAAGTTCAAGACCAGATTTGACTACTTGAATGAGTTTAAGATCAAGCTATAAACTCAGTGAGAACCTGCCTCAAAATAAAAAGTAGAGAGAGTGTTGCTGATATAGTTTAGCTTAAGTGGTATGCCTGAGGGCCTGGATTCAAACCTCAGTAGGAAGGAAAAAAAAAAAAAGTAAAAACTATTCATGCCACTGTAGCACGGGATACAGTAAAAAATTTTTAATCATTCATGCGGTCTAGTTTTTATATTGTTTCTGAAGATTCATTTTGCTGTTAGAACTCTAGGAACTCTTGGGGCTGGAGAGGTGGCTCAGGGGTTAAGCCTCTGCCTTGGAGGCGGAAGGTCCTGAGTTCAGATCCTAGACCCCACGTATAAATGCCGGGCGGAAGCGGGGGGTGGCCTGCGTTTCTGGTCCTGGTAGGGCAGAGCCCGTGAATCCTGGGGCAGAGTAAACAAGGAGGAGGTGGAGGGGGTCCATGGTAGTTCCCGAATTTGTCCGTGGTTCTACACACACATACATACACGCGCACATATGCACACACGCACAATTGAATAAAAAAAAAAAAAAAGAAAGAACTCTAGGAACTCCTGAAGAACAGTTAGTAACTGAATGGTTAGACCTTGAATTTAATACATGTTTGTAAAGGTTAGGGTATTGATTTACTGGACAGTGTTAGAGTTTAAAAATCTAATTCTGAGACTGTTACCTAGGAAATTGATGAAAGTGAGACGTTATCAGCCAAGGCGGATGAGTGAAGCCCAGAGCGTTTAGTCAGGACCCGAAGAGAGTGTGAAGGGCTGGTCATTTCTCTCCTGATTGCATCAGTGCTGTTAGTAAGTCTGAGGAGCTAGAACAGAAAGAGAACTAGCTGCTTGTTAGTATAGTGGCGTGTGTCCTTGGTGAATGGGTGTTTGGGAAGGGTGTGTTGATGTGTTCATGTTAGGAAGCAGGCTGTATGAAACGGAGTGAGGTAAAAGGGTCTGTTTTGATTTACTGTTACTTTTCTATAGACCAGGATCTAGTCCAGTTTGTGAACATGTGCAACCCTCAGAAGATTGATTAAAATAGATAGGAGCAGGGAAAAGAAGGTGCATGACTGACTGAGAGCTTTTCTTAGATACTGAGTATCTTGAATATTGATGGAGATGAAGCTGTCTCTTCTCAAAACTGTCTGGATCAACAAGATGGCTGCGCACTCAAACATCATCCAGAAATGCTATTCTTTGGTGGGGCTTATTCCATGACATGCTGCTGGGGTCTGCATTTATCATTTTCCCTTTACTCTGCATAGATGAAAATAATGGAAAAGCGATTTCTCTTTCTAGAAATCACCTCTTACTCTGCTCTTTGTTGCTACGATAAATCACCTGAGAGTTGACGAATTATTAAAAAAATAAAGATTTGATTTCATTCATGATTCTAGGGGTTTAAGATCAGTCCAGTGAATATAACTTAGGGCTTGTGCTATGTTACAACATGTGGTCAGTGTGTGCTGGAGACAGTGCAGGAGTAGTCGCCTGCTCTATTACAACCCACGGGAGCAGTATTAATCTGTTGATGAGGGTGGCCCCTTGTGAACAAATCATGTCTTGAAGGCTGCCTATTCTCTCAGTTCTGTTACACTGAGGACCAGATTTAAACTGGAGTTTGGGAGGGGACAAGTCATAGCATTCTTCATGAATATTGATTCGTAGCTGAGTATGTGTGCTGCAGGGCAGCACTGAGTCCAGCAGAATCCTTGAGTACAGAGGACCTGGGCTCTTACATTCCATGTTGACACTGAGCAACACACGCACTGGCTTTCAGAGACGTTGAGGCAATTCACATATGTATTATAGAAATCCATAGTTCTTTTCTTGCCGTTTATTAATTTTGGGTAATGCTTCATAAATATATCATTCAGTGATTTTTCTTTTACCTTCCCTTCCACATTTCTTCTTACAATTTTAATATCTTGCATGCACTCATTTCATGTACACAATTGCACTTACACTGTATTGTAATTCTGTATCTGTGCGTCTCTTGCTAGGCTACGTGTATTTTAAGGTTAGGGTACATTTTGGCTGCCAGACAATGCCTGGTTTGACACACACATCTTCTACATTACAAATAGGTTTAGAGTCTACCTTCTGCTACCCCATGGCCAGTGTTCTGGATGTAGTTCTTGAAGCTGGGATATTGCAGTCGGCAGCAAATCTTGGGTTATGGAGCAGCAGCCTGATGCGTTTCACGTGATCAGATGTGTGTGTGTGTGTGTGTGTGTGTGTGTGTGTGTGTGTGTGTGTGTGTGTTGATAATGAGTGGTGACAAGTGCTGCCCCAGAACTGCTGCTTTGGTCACAAGGTCATATCTTTCTCTTGGTTGAACATAAGTGGATTTTGCATTTTGGGGTGTTGGCTTATGAAACCTGGTAGCTTGTGTTTATTGTTTATGTTCTGCAGCATTTATCACTGTCTGACCTCTGTCACCCCTAGCTTCCATTTCGATCAAATGAGATTTGTGCCTGGCAAGCTGTGGATTGATGTTTAGCATAGCTAATGCTCAGTGAGTCGATCCAATGGCCTTCTATGAAGTCTTTTTTTTTTTTCTTTTCCTTGATGCAAAATTGTTATTTCTAACTCATTTCAGAAATTTCATTATGATTTCTCACCTCAAAAATTTAATCATACTCTTAAAGAGAAATTGAAATCGTACAGATTATTGTTACTGTGCTTTGTTTGCTGTAATAATTGGTCTTTCCTCTCCTCTGGGCCGAAAGCTTCCTTCCTATTTTCTTTCTTTTTTTTTTTTTTTTTTTTTAATTCAATTGTGCGCGTGTATGTGTGTGTGTGCGTGTATGTGTGTATGTGTGTGTAGAACCACGGGCAAATTTGGGAACCACCATGGACCGCCTCCAGCTCCTTCTTGTTTACTCTGCCCGGGGATTCACAGGCTCTGCCCTACCAGGACCAGAAACACAGGCCGCCCCGGCTTCCGCCTGACATCTATCTATACATGGGGTCTAGGATCCGAACTCAGGACCTTCTGCCTGCAAGGCAGAAGCCTAACCCCTGAGCCTCTATACATGGGGTCTAGGATCTGAACTCAGGACCTTCTGCCTGCAAGGCAGAGGCCTAACCCCTGAGCCACCTCTCCAGCCCCCCTTCCTATTTTCTTTACTTGGATTTTTGTGTTTGAAGCCATCCTGGAGACAGAAAAATGGAAAATGACAGTGTGTACATTTTGTGTTACCCCATCCCCCATATTTATATATACCCCTATATACCATATATAGATACCATAAAATCTATATCTATATATAGATATAGGTAGATATTTATAGATATGATATAGCATATAGTTAAAGATAAGTTAATCATTGAAAAACATTTTATTTCCAAAAATACTTGAATTGAGGGCTCCATAAAATATGATGTCTTGGAGTGATGATGTTAGGAAGAAAAATTAAAAACTTTTCTCTAAATTTGTTCTATACTTATTTCAATTCCCTCTTTTCTTGCTACTGCACTTTTGGATTCTAGAGTATGTAGAGTCAGGCCTGAAGTTAAGATCCCAATTCTGAATGCCTTGGCATCTGGGAAAGACTGGGAGAGCTAATGGCCCATCTGCCTACAAGTCCCCTCTCTCATTTGCTCTTGTAGACAAGGCCCCTGGCCAAATAACCTCCCAGACCATAGCTAGCTGCATGCTAATCTCAACCTCCCAAGACCCAGTGCATATGGCCTGAATTCTGGGATAATAAATGGGTGCTGTTTTGAGCATTACTTTTTCTTTTGGCAATTATGAAACAACAGAAACCTGACAATGTGCCTTTTTTAATATTCATATTTTTGGTTCTTATCTGAGAAATACAGGAAGAGTCAAACCTTTTAATTTAAACAAATTGAAAAGAACAGTCCATTTGCTTCATGGTTCTGCTCCATGAGAAATATCCATAGCTTTATATACAAAGAAGAAAGAGTTTGTTTTGTGTCCAAAATACAGCTTCCCATGTGGATTGATTTTACTCTATATGGATGAACCAGAGTTTCCCTGGTGTCTTAACCCCAAAGTCACATCTTCAGTCATTGTGGGCTCCAAAAGCACTTCTCTGGTTATGGGATATGCTTCAAGTACCTTTTTTGTTGTTTTAATTTTTTTCATTTTAAACAAGAAGTTTATTTAAACAACAAGATGCTTGAGTTGAAGGGGAAACTATCTAGGATTCATTTTTTTTAAGAGTAATTTACCCCTACTTAAAGTCAGATTGCCCTACATGTAACAGCTATGTACAAAAAAGTTATAAACTTGTTCTTGGTTTTACAATGATAATGAAAAACATTAAAATTCTCCAATCGAACAAGGTATGCAACAATTTTTATATTTTTTTTGTTAAGATAATGAGCAAAATAAGTTACTGGAATATAAAGATAAGAGCTAAATGAGCATGGAGAGGGTATTTTCATAAAGCCAGTACTTTCCCCATATCGTCTCCATTTGATGTCAACCAAAATATAACATTGGCCATTTATATATTTTTTAAAAAAGCTCAATATGCTCGTGCACATGCACCAGTTACTTTATGTATGATAAAGGAAAGGGGAAGGGGAAATGAAAGAATAGAGAAAACTATACTGTAATAATCAGGATGTGGTGGAACCAAATTGTAGCTTTTAATTGCAAATGTATTTTTGGTCTATAACAAAGTTCTGGAGTAAAGTAGCACGTTCCTTTTGTAGTAGACATCTTCTGTGTATTGCTGGAGCACATCAATTGTGTCTTCACCCTTCATCTCCAACTGGGTCAGTATATCTATTTCATCGATTGGTTGCCCATCAAATCGGAATCTGATCTACCTCATTGACAAACCGTGTCGCTCACAATAGACTTTCAGTCGTTGACTTGGTGGTGTATGCCTCTTTATCTCAAACTGCACCACAGAACCACCCTGCCTGGCCACCTTCAAATTAATGCAATCCTTGTTCTCAGTCTTGACTCCTTCCTTGGGTTTCTCCTCAGCCATAGTGATCACCCCACTCTCCTCAGCTGTCGCTTCACAAAAGAGGTACCAGGTCAGCACTGATGGAGCACACAAGCTGCATCAGGACCCAGCTGCCATTGCTTCTTTCCCTCTTCTCTAAGAAATGCCCCCCTTTTTCTCTTTCTTTAACACTTCTATTTCTGAAAGCCCTTGTGCATGTTTGTGGATGTGATATGATAGAGTAATTGCTGTGTTTGGCTTTTCAAGTATTTAGATGCTGTTTAAGTGATGTTTTGTGTATATTCTTGAAGACAAGGTCAATGCAATGCAACTGATTCTTATAATTACCCTTTTTCTGCCTCACACAGTACTGGCTGGATCCTGCAAAAACCCTTGCTGAGCATAAAGAGCTGATCAACAGTGAGTATGTAGTGTCAGATCCATAGGGAATGGCTGACAGTGGGAACTGCTGGGTGGTGGGAGAAGATGGGTAAAGAAATAGCTTCAGTGCTGGTCTGCAGTGAACCTCCCAGCCTCCCAGAGGGGTGGGAGAGGTGTTCAGCCTTGGGCTTTCTCTAAACAGAGTGTGTTTCAGTTTGGTCAGACACCTATGGATTTTATTTTATTTTTTTATTCAATTGCGCGCGCGCGCATGTATGTGTGTGTGTGTGTAGAACCACGGGCGAATTCGGGAACCACCATGGACCGCCTCACCTCCTCCTTGTTTACTCTGCCCAGGGATTCACAGGCTCTGCACTACCAGGACCGGAAACGCACGTGGAAGCTTAACCCTTGAGCCACCTCTCCGCCCCACACCTATGGATTTTAATGCTGTGTTGAATTCGCCCCAGGGGTGCACCATCTCTCGATTTTACTTGCCATTTTTCCGTGTGCTTGTCTTTCAACAGGACCTTAAATGGAAAAGACAGAGGCATTGATTTGATGTAAAAAGAAAAACACCGGTATCTCCTAGGTTTTACAGTTGTGTTTCCTAGGTTATGGAGTATTTTTAGTATTTGTACCCTTCACTTAGTAATTAGAGTGCCTTTGTGACCTGAAAAGTGACTGTGGTTTCAGAGGGAGGCTATTCATTGTCAGGAGTTATCCTTTAGCTTTACCCATGTGTTTATTAGGAGGTTCAATGTAACCGAGTGTATTTCCTCAATCTTAATATCTACACTCTAGGTTTCTTTCTCTTTTTATATTTTCATGTTCATGAGTATATATGTGCCTATGCATGCATGTGAGTGTGTGTGTGTGTGTGTGTGTGTGTGTGTGTGTGTGTGTATGTGTAAGTAAACTCAGACCTCCCAATAGGGCTAATATGGCTAACCATCTTACTCTGGGAATTCAGTCTCTTCCTTTCTGGAATAGAATTATAGGTGGTCACTGTGCCCAGGCAGCATTTGAAGTGGGACCTGGGGATCTGAACTGGTTCCTTTTATTTGCACAGAGCGTACTTTGGCTTCTGAGTCATCTTCACAGCCCCCCAAACCCTATTTATAAAATTAAAAAAATTAAGTGTACAAAAGATTAATTCTTTACAACCTGTTTCATTGTGGTAAAATATCTGTAAAGTAAACTTCACCATTTTAGCCATTTTTCTGTATAATCCAGTGACATTGAGTATGTTCACATTGCTGGAACCATTGTCCGGCTGCAGTTCTTTTTTTACAACATACCAAAGTAGAGACCCTGCATTCATCATGGGTCCCCTCTAAGTTTCTTCATGACCCCATCCCGGGTCTGTCTTTCACATGTGTGCTGGTGCTTTCTCAGTGGTGATACTCTGGTTGTATGAATCTTACGGATTCAAGGACAAGAATGTAACTATAACTATGCCTCAGAAAGGAACTGCAAGGCTGGAGAGATGACTTCAAAAGCAAAAGGACCTGAGTTCAGGTCTCAGATCACACACGCACAAAACAAATGCTAAGCAGAAATGGCAGCATCTTTTACTTCCAGCTCTGTAAGGCAGAACCTAGGGAACCCCAGATCAAAGCAAAAAGGAGGTAAAGCAATCCAGGAATCCAGGATGAATCCTGAAGTTACCCTTGGGCCTCCACAGACACAGTTTTCTCTTATACAACCCCTGCATACATACACACCCATACCTATACGTGTAAATAAATAAATGAATAAATCTTTTCTAAAAAGAGAAAGAAACTGCACCTAAGACATGTCAGATTCATTGCTTTGGCTTCTCTGTAGTGGGCAGCCCTGGACTTCACAGATTACAGCTCCAGCCCATTCCAAGCAGTTTTAAAAAAAAAGTTTGAGAATTTCAAGAATAATTATTTTAAAATAAACTTATAGGTTTCTTCTATTAGAAAAAATTATAAATAATTTTAGTAGTACATGGTGGTTCAAGCTTGTAATCCCAGTCCTTAGGAGGCTGAAGCAGGAGGACTGTTATGAATTTGAGGCTTGCCCTGGCTTTGTAGTAAATTCAAGGTCATCCTGAGCTCTATAATGGAGACATTCCTTGTCTCCAACAAAACAAAGTTATTTTAATGTGAATCATTAAAGTGTTCTTGAGACCATTTAAATTCTCTGTTTACTTGGGATAAAATATTCTATTTGAGCACACTGTAAAAAGCAATCATTTTTTGTTCTCCAAATGTAATAATACCATCAGTCCAATGGTTAAAAATTTTATATGCAGTAAATATAAAACACTATAAAAATGAAGCAATGTGATGCATTCAACACGTGAAATAGTTTGGATATTAGTGAAGAAATATATCATTGGAGGACTGGAAATTAGAAAAGTAGGATAAGAGTAAGTGGTTTGGCTGTCCAGGAAAAGTGCTTGCTGTGTCAGCCTACTGACATTCATCCTCAGGACCCAGGAAAGGGTAGAAGGAGAAGACTCCTCTACATATGTGCCATGACATGCATGTACCTGCCCATCCCATTCCCTCTTCACACAAATAATAAAATAAAAAGTTATTTTTTGAAAAAGGTAGTTTAGAGAATCCCCAGTGCGTGCTAAAGCAAAATATTAGCCCTACTTTAAGAGTTTTTAAATGCTGAATCTGTGGAGTGGCATAATTTTTTAGTGATGTCTCTCATCAGTGCCTGATCTTTCTGGTTAATCAGTATAGAAGCGAAAAAATGTCTGTCTAGACATGATCTTGTCTAAAACCATAATTCTTGTAGACTTTGACCTCTCCGTGTGGGCCATGAGCTTAGACATGTGTTCACTGAACAGGTGCCCCAATCTGCTTTCCTGAGGCTGTTAGAAGAGGCAGAGAGAGCAACTAAACACTGGGTGGGGTCTGCACGGCTGGTGGTCGGTCTGTGCTTTCAGCCAACTTGCTTTCCTGCTTGAAGCTGCACCTGCTTATATTGACCATCAGACTGGCAGGAACCAAATGTTCATTGGACATTCTTGTACGTTATTGTTCCGGTCCCTATTCTGCTGCTCTCATGAATATATGACCCAAACAACGTAGAGGAATAGAGGGTTTATTCTTGGTTTACAGCGTCTGGTTATACAGTTCATTGTAGCAACACAGTACATGTCAACATCAGGAGCAGAGGGAACTGACACAACATATCCACAGAGAGATGGGCAGACTTTTCAAGTAGCAAGTATGTCAGTTCTCCCCATCTTAATTCACCTGCCCATGGAATGGTTACACTCATCTTGGGCTTGGTCTTTCTATATCAGTTGCATAATCTCCCAGAGGTTTGTTCAGGAATTGTTTTAACCACATAATTATTCATCAGTGTGCCTAAGGTTCACTTCTCAGTTGTCAAATTGGCACCTATATCTAATGGCACAGTTACCCAATGCAATGTAGAGTGGACACAAGTCACTTTGTATGTCAGTTTTTAAAAAAAAGGGCTACTTTGGTTCAAAAGTCCTTAAAATCAGCTCAAATCAAATGTTTCCCATTGTGTATTTTCAAATTTCTACTTCAATGTTTATGTCTAGACAGTTGAATTGGCTATGCTGGCAGATGGGGATAATCTATTGTATTACACAAAATTAAAGTTGCTGTGTGTTTGGGGGGTGGGATTCTGTTCTCTCTGTGCATCTCCCATCTCTGTTCCCTCCCCTCTAGATACAAAGACCAGCCCCTCCAGGCACAGCACACCCATCTGCTCAGGAGCAGAGTTTGACTGACACCTACCATCAGCTGTCAGAGGACGTCCTGCTTTCTAAATATTTAATAGCCTTCCTTCCCTGGTATCTGTGGGCCAGGATAGTGTTTTGTGTGTCTGAAACACAAACACCATGGCTGAGTAAACATATAGGCCAAACATACAGAGAAGTGATAGCAAATTACAATGAAGTTTTAAAAAACTTATTTTAATATTAAATATTTATGTAAGAAGGACCTTACATGGGATAGCATAAATGGAGAAAGAGAGGTGGACTTAGGCTTGATGGTCATCTGTTTGTAGGGAGTGGGACTTTGGGGGATTACAGACGTCAGTGTGTGTGTGTGTGTGTGTGTGTGTGTGATCAATAACATTGTTTGCACGTTATAGATTAATTATATCTTTATTTCTTGCTCTGATTTGTCTTTTCAGCTTCTAAATTTGTGACTTCCTTTATTTAACTGAAAATGAAAATAAAAGTATCAGAGTTACTTTATGTCTGTTAGGCAGTTACCACTACCCTTATTAAGGGACACTTCACTTGTTTGGGACAGATTTTGTGGAAAACAAATTGAAACTATGTCTTTTATGGGGAGTAACAACAAAAAAAGTTCCTTTTAAATCAAAAAAGCCAGCATTTGAGAGGTGGAGACAGCAGAATTGGAAAGTTCAAAATCATCCTCCACTACAGATTGAGTTTGAAGTTAGCAGATGAGACCTTGTTGCAAAGACCAAAAACAAAGCTTATTAGATCTGGTTGCTATAGCTTGGAAGTACGGTTTTGAGAGCAGCACAGGCCACAGCATCCCCTCTGAAATAGAAATATTTTTTGGGAAAAGATGTAATACAGGCTTTTATACTCCTGTACTAGATTTGCCTTTGAGTGTACCCCTCTAAGCTTCGTTTCTGAACTTGTAAATCTTGTTATTTATGAACTTGGTTCCTCTGTGCATGGTAAATGAGTGAGATGAGAAGTGTCTTCTCATATCTGTAACAATATATTTTTAGATTTAAAAAACTTTAAGAATGAAACAGATATTACACCTAATGCTATTGTACAACCTCTGATTATTTGTTCTTAAAAGTATTAATAAAATGCTGGTGACTTAAAGAACCTTATTCATTCCTCTTTCCAAAGTTTGCCGCTGTTTATTAATCCAGATATATTATTATAAGAATAGCAGCAACATATAATAACTTTACTTTTCTACCCAAGGGATGATAGTCCTGTCCCCAGAACTGTGGACTGGTGGTCTCCATGCCAGCATGTCCAAAGCTCCCTTTGAGTAACAGACTTTGGTTCGCCCTGGGGCTGGTGGCTGTGGCTGACTTCAGTACTTTTCCACCTGCGGAAAATCTATATAATTTAAACAGTTAGTGGATGGCCTTTAAAAAAAAAAAACCCTTGCTTTGTCGTTACTCTGCTCTTTATGAAAAGAAATTTAGTAGGGGCCAGAGAGGTGGCTCAGGGGTTAAGCCTCTGCCTTGCAGGAGGAAGGTCCTGAGTTCGGATCCTAGACCACACTTAATAGACGCTGGGAGGAAGGGGGGCGGCCTGCGTTTCTAGTCCTGGTAGGGCGGAGCCTGTGAATCCTGGGTCAGAGTATACAAGGAGGAGATGGAGGCATCCATGGTGGTTCCCGAATTTGTCCGTGGTTCTACACACACACATACATACACATGTGCGGACACATGCATACATGCACAGTTGAATAAATAATAAAAAAAATAAAAAAAGAAAAGAAATATAGTAATACTTAGTCCCTAAATAGTGAATGATAGGAAAATGTAAATTAATAAAAATTATGTGTAGACTCTCTGACCAGATGTAAGAACCAATAACATTGTGATATATTTGCCTTTAGGTGTTTTCTATGTTTGCTTGTATACACACACACACACACACACACACACACACACACACACACAGATGACTTTTTACTGTCAATAGTTTTGAATCATGTTTTTTAAATTTTGTTTTCTTGTGTCTTTAGAAATTTTTTATCTCATTCTTTTTTTTTTTTTTTGAAGGGGTAGGTGAACAACCTTTAATTTTAGGAAAAAGTTAAAATGAGGACAATTGAGTTTTTAAAATATAGATAAATTATGTCAATGATACATAATATACCTGTAGGAAAATTATTATATTAATATTATTTGATGTGAGAATATAAGTATATTAAAACTTTACAGTGGCAAATCATGAGATAAATATCACCTAATAGTGGGGCTGGAGAGGTGGCTCAGGGGTTAAGCCTCCGCCTTGCAGGCGGAAGGTCCTGAGTTCGGATCCCAGATCCCACGTATAGACGCCAGGCGGAAGCGGGGGTGGCCTGCGCTTCTGGTCCTGGTAGGGCGGAGCCTGTGAATCCCGGGGCAGAAGGAGGTGGAGGCGTCCATGGTGGTTCGCGAATTCGTCCGTGGTTCTACACACACACACACACACACACACACACACACACACACACGCACGCGCGCGCACGCACATGCGCACAGTTGAATAAATAATAATAATAATAAAAAAAATTTAAAAAAAAATATCACCTAATAGTATAAAGATTAAAGTATAATTTATGTGCATGTCAAAAGCTTGAAATTGATGTTTTTCAAGTTATTTAAACAATCTCCATTCTGTGTGAATATTATTCTTAGTAGTTATGTAATATGCTAATACAACTTTGACTATAATGTGAAACTTAACTAATTCTATTTTATTTTTAGCTGGACCTCCATATACTTTGTATTTTGGCATTAAATTTTATGCCGAAGATCCTTGTAAACTCAAAGAAGAAATAACTAGGTATAGTATTGACTTTGTTTTTCACCAAATACGTGTGGTTGGATTTATGTGTCATGAACAGCCCTGTAATACTTAACATTATGGCCATCCTCAAGTCTTATGCCAGGTCACGTAGAATCAGATGACATAATTGGCATACAAATAGTGGCTATAGCTATTTGTTTTATGCCTAATATATGTAGTTGAGCTTAGGTAAGTTAAATGTACATTAATGTGATGTGTGGCCCTGAAGCTTTCCAGATTTAAATCAGCCCATTAATCAGAATTTTGTAGGTACAAGTGTTCAGTGAACTGTGACTCAGTCTGCCTGTGACCACTAGCCTGTGTTTCTAGAGTCTGTGTGCTCAGACAGCATTCAGTAACCACATGGAAAGAACATCATCTTCCACAGGATCAGTGAGAGGCCCAAGACAGATCTTGGTTCCATCTATCTCAAGAGAGAATTGTTGCATATCTAACAGCTCTTTGAAAGATAGAAAAAAAGGTCATGTTTCAAATGACTTATTCATAATAGATAGTTTTTAGTTTAAAAAGTGGCATTTGATTTTTACAGTTTTAAATATCTTACATTTAAATATTAAGCCCACTTATTTTTATTACCTTTCTTGTGTAAAATCTCCTTTTGTGAAGGAGCTAGATTTAGCCTCTTTATTAGCAGAGTGATGTTTAGTCACGCTCCTTTCCTCAAGATCATGGCCCTTATCTACTTCAGAGCTCAGGATAAGGTCACATGCGTTTATGGGTGCAGAGGCCCTGTGGACTTTCAGAAGCTTCTAGGATATGAGATATTATTGCTGATTGTGCCCAATCAATCATCAGTTTATAATTGCAGAGGCAAAACTGTTGTTCTTCATCTTTCTTATTTTCTCTTGGGAATTTCTATATATTTTTCTACTGTTTTTTCATGTATACATGCCTGCCATTCTCCTCATCATTCAGGAGTATGGAGCTCTTTAAACATTTCCCTCTGCCTTCTGGAAGTCTCATCGGGACTGCTCCGACTCAGCTCTCACACACTGGTTGTGTCCCATGTAGGCAAGCACTCTCCTCCTGAGGTCTTGCAAGGAACTGACGTGAGAAAACTTAATTTTTACCTGCCCCCATCTTCTGGTCTTGGGCATTTGCAAGGTACACAGCAAGCCTTCTTGTTGTGAGCTTCCATGGCTCATGTTTGCATATTTGGCCTCAGGCTCTCATGGGGGTCTCATTTGGGGAGCTTCTGGAAGAACACATTGTCTTTACCCCTTTTAAAGCATGTCCTCTTTGCTCATTCCTCTTGATCATTGTTAAATTATTAATGCTTCTCAGCAACTTGTACAAGCTTGATTTCCTTTCTGCTCCTTTCAGTATGCATCACAGAGATGGAAAACAGGTTAATACTCCTATGTGCTGGCTATGGCCTTGTAAATTTGGAAAATATAGAAGACCAGATATTCTCTTTCCCTACCTTCCAAGCCTTTAATTTGGAAGACAGAGCATGCACATTAATATATTGGTATTTGTGAAAAAGCAAACAGAAATTGTTATATGAAGCCCCTGTTTGACAGGACACTGGTTATGGAAAATCCCTTGTTAGGTAGAGCTACTTCACCTGGCTAGGTAGATCATTTTTAATTCACATTTCTTTTTCAATAAAGGTACAATGTAACTAGAATTACAATATAACTTTATTTATTTATTTATTTTGTGCGCGCGCGCGCGCGCGCGTGCGTGCGTGTGCGCGCGCGCGCGCGTGCGTGCGTGCGTGTGTGTGTGTGTGTGTGTGTGTGTGTGTGTATCAGAGGGCACTGTATGTCCCTGTATAGGACCAAGGGTAACTTCTGGAATCATCCTGGATTGTTTCTACTTCCTTTTTGTTTTGCTCTGGGATTTCTCAGGCTCCGCGCATCAGGGCTAGAAGTACAGGCCACTACCATTTCTTCCTGGCGGTTTTACGTGGGACCTAGGATCTGAACTCAGGATTTCTGGTTTTGAGACAGAATCTGAACCCTTGAGCTATCTCTCCAGCCCCCTCTGACACTTCTGATGCTTTAAACAGTAGAATTATTAATAAGTATACTTCCCTAATAGGCTTAAACTAGGTAACACTGTTCTAGGCAAATCAGGGTGTATAGTGGGTTTATTCTAATTAAAATTAGAGGAGGATTGGAACATTCATTCAGAGTGCTAATCACAGGGCACAGAAGGAAACACCTAACACTTTTAAATCTTTGCAATTTGAATGAAATACTAGATTTCATTGATAGTCCCATAAAATATACAAAACAAGTTATATGTAGTTAATTTATAGTCAGCAACATGTCTTAGTGGTTAAAAGCATTTTTCATGCAAGTCTGACATCCTAAATTTGATCCTCAGAACCACATAAAGGTGGAATGAGATAACCAACTCCTGAAAGCTGTTCTTGGATCTCCATGATACACACACACACACAACCCCCCCCCAAATAGTATTAATGGAATAAAAATAACTTTCCTGTGCATGTGCGCAAGTTTGTTTGTGTGTGTGTGGTTGCACATGTGCTTGGAGGCCTGAGGTCAGCCTTGAATGCTTCCTCAGGCACCATCCACTACATTGGCCTGGAACTCCCTCAGGCTGGTTGGCTGGTTGGTTGGGGAACCCCAGGGATCCTCCTTCTTGTGTCTCTCCAGTGTTAGGGTTGCCACCACACTTTTTTATGTGGGTTCTAGGGATTGCACTTAGGTCCTTATGCTGGGTGGGCAGCACTTTAGTGACTGAGCTATCCCCTGTACGACACATAACCACTCTGATTGAGAGAGTTCTGAGGCCCTATTGCTTGGGTTATAGTTCTGGCTGTGCTGTCGAATCAGATGTGAGAACTTGGACGAGTTACCTTACCTGCAGAGTGGTCATACAGTGCTGACCTCACTTTTCTTGGTTATTGTGTCTGAAATGTATAGAAAGAGGCATAATATAGCATTCAAAGTGCTTCTTGGCACTGTAATTACACTAGGTCTTCCTTTGACAACATGCAATGAGCAAACCAGAAATAACAAGCAGAGGTTTAGAAGTGGGAGGACCCATGGAAGTAGCTTACAATGATGTTTTTGTCTGGGACACATAATCTTGGGCCCTACAGTTGGACACTTGTGACATGGATGGGTCTTATGACCCCCCCCCCCCAGGGATGGGCATTCGCTGGACACACAGGCAAGGGCAGTAAGATGGAGATGCCATTTTAGCTAGCCTTCTTGTGGACCTCATGAAGTCCTCTCCCAGTCCTGCAGATGGGGAGCCTGACAATGACCACAGGCACAGTAAGTAGCAGAGCTGGGGTGCAGGGTCACCGGTCATTCTTCCTAGATGGTGGCCCTCTGCTGCCTGGTAGAGCATGAAGAGTGACTTGAGTCATCCCGTCCATTCTGTGGCTCCTCACAAAAGGTGGAGGCTGTTAGGTTTCCCTTTCAAGATCAGGGCCTGGAATTTCAGCTCTGAGCGGTGTCCAAGATGGTTAATCTCCTTTTCCCATTTCTCTTTTAGATATCAGTTTTTCTTGCAGGTGAAGCAAGATGTTCTTCAGGGCCGGCTGCCCTGTCCTGTCAACACGGCAGCTCAGCTGGGAGCATACGCCATCCAGTGTAGGTTCCTCTTGCGTCCTTTTGCTTTGGAAAGGTCTGGAGAAAGTGTTTGAATTTCTCCAAGTTTGTTTTCTGAGACTCTGCTTACAAGTGATATTTTGCAGTATTACACAAACAACTAGTCAGATTCAAGTCTTGCCCAATAAGTAGTCCATGAAAGAGGTAAAAATGGAGCCAGCTGAATTTGATTGGATACAGTTTTATTGTCAGGAGGAGCAGCAATTCTTACTGAGAAAACCCAAAAGTCTGTGTTATTCTGTATCCCACCTGCTTTTAGTGGCAGAACTGCCTGCTCCCCATTCCTGTCAAGTTGTTGCATCTCAGATCAAGTTGCTTCTAGGCGACTGTTGTGAATGCTCCTGTGGGGTTAGGAACGACACCAGGTTGTGTGCTACACACATTTATTGCTCTGCCATCCCTCACAGCATCACATGGTGGCCGCATCAGCAGTCTCTCAATTACTATTTTGTCCCTTTGAAGGCTAAGTCAGGAGTGATTTCCATTAGTAACCATTGGGCATCTTTTAAGGATCAAACTAGGTTTGGGGAAAGGGAGACAAGCATGGTCTTTGTCCTTGAGACAGACAGTTGGTGACTGGAAATTATGTTAAGAAATCCTAAGAATAATGTCACATTGATGAATTGGGTTTGGGCTTCGAAGGCAAATAAATCTAGAAGAGTTTTAATTAGAGCTTACTGTTTTCGCTTGGGTTTGTGTGCACTGTGGGCTGTGTTCAGTGCTGTGTTATGTTTCTGGGACCAGTATTTGCCCTGTGACCATTTAGAGCCCAAATTCTATCTCTCAACATCATCGTTTGAGATAATGCATTGGAATCACCTCCACTTTTCTGAAGTACATACCTTAAATTCTAGAAGCTGTATTGCACAAAATGGTCATAGACATTTTATTTCATATATATTGATAAGAATAACTGAAATAAAATGGCAATAATTATACACTCCTTGGAGCTGTTTTAATCAAGTTATTTAGTAGTTAGCTTTGTGAATTTATTAATAAGGCATTTGAAGAAAAGTATACAGGCATGGTAGAAATGTTCTATATTTTACATACATTTCCTAAAACCTTTTTGTCTACTACAGTTAAGAAAATATATGAATGATATTATAATTTCTGTTGTGTTTTTCAGCTGAACTTGGAGATTATGATCCTTATAAGCATACTGCAGGGTATGTGTCAGAGTACCGGTTTGTTCCTGATCAGAAGGAAGAACTCGAAGAAGCCATAGAAAGGATTCATAAAACTCTAATGTAGGGATCACGGTTTGTGTTGCATGAGCCATCAAGCATCTTCATATATTATTGGCAATCATAAAAGTTTTTCCAATTGTAAATCCACCTGTGCTGGAAACATTCAAACTATGCTTTTTTCTTAAAGGTTTTTTTTTTTTTTTAATTTCACTTACAACTCTAAAATTTGGACTTGGCTCAGTGAATAAGAGTGTTTGCTGTGCAAATATAAGGGCCTGAGTTTGAATCCTGAGCACTCATGTATGAATGTTAAGCAGCTATGTATCCTGTAAGTCTAGTATTTGAGTGAAGTTGAAGATATAGAAACAGGCAGGTAGGAGCTCATATGCACACATGTACATGAATGTGCTAACACACACACACACACACACACATACACACACACACACACACACACACACACACAGAGTGCTTCTTGAAATCTAAAATAAATTTTTAAAAATATATATGAACTATTTTTAAATTATATTATCTATGAATTTATGTGTTTTCATTTCCTAATCCAGATCTCTTTCCACTCTTCCTGTTCTCCCACCAATTTTCCTCTGTTGAAAACTACAGTAAATTAAAAAAGGAGAAAGTGCATAAAACCATTATGTTTTTGGTTGTTGGTTTTTCAGACCCGTCTTCTCTGCATAACTTCCTATAAGGAAAATTAATTTTGTATAGATTTAGGTACTGTGTTTTTACATAAGTAATATGCAAGAACTATGCTTGCTGTGTTTTTTTCATTCAGTAGTATGCTGTGAAATTTTGTCAAGTATAAATATTACTTTTAACTGTATAAAAATAGCCCAAAGTGCCTTGCTGTGTTTGTGATTTCCTCTGTGTTAAGTATGGAAGTTCTTCAGGATTAGAAATAGTTCTATGCTGGTGATAGCCGTGATCCTGGCTACACATGGATTGAAACCTCTGTGTTAGCTCTAAAGGCACCTCTTAGAGCAGTCAGCTCCTCTGCTAGAACATTCAGTTCATAGTCCAGAGCATTGAAGCTATGATTTCATTAAAACTACTTTGGCTAAATCCTCCATACTGATTAACTTTGTTTTTTTGTTTCTTGTGTTATCATTCCCCTTTGAATATAATTGGTTTCAGATCTATTAAAGTTAAGAAAAAATGTAGAATTAATCTGCTGAACAAAAAATGTTTGTTGAATGGATTTGTCTCAGCCAGGAGAGGCAGAAGTCAATTGTTCTATTGCAACCAGAGAGACTGGTTCTCTTGTCTTGTATTAAGTGTGTGCTAAGATGCTCTTTAGCCTGATTATGGAGTCCTCCCTTATAAGGTTTTGCTGAAGTAGATAGTAAGAGAGTGCTTGTTATAGAATTATAAAGGGCAGCGTGTTTGGCACCATGGGAGAATTCTAATTTTATTTGTAGTTTCAAAGAACAATTGTATTTTTAAGTTATCATGGAGCTTTAGATAAAGATCCTCATCCAGGTTTTATGTGATGGTGTAGACAGGCTGTATTTTGGTTAAGTAGGAATAAAACATGCCTAAGATTTAGACTTTTCATGTTGACTTCACAATGAACATCTTCATAAATTTCATGTACATAATATTGCTGATTTTCAGTGCACTGTGACTAAAATAAGGAAATGCATTAAAGCAGGGTTCTTAGTTCTTAGAAATTCCTACCTACTTTTATCTTTTTATTCGCTATTAAAAGCCGAATCTCACTCACATGGACTCACACATACATTCGTGCATGTGTGCACATACACACAGATACACATACTTACTAATTCATCCATGGAGATTGATGGCAGATGCTCATCCTCATTAAGAACAAATGCTGTTTTCTGTATATTACCACCACTGAAAGCTTCGGGAAAATTTCCACACTCAATTACAAAAGTGACAAGCACTTGTATAATTTCTGTACGTTAACTAATGTGTTTCTAAACTACACCTGTGCTTGGGAGTTGTTGATGTGACCCCCGCTGGGTGAGGATTGGGGGGGGCTTCTGCGCCTCCTCACTCACATGGTAGCAGCTCTGCTTTCCTCCGTGCAGAGCTGCTGGGGCATGGAGACATTTTGCTCCTTGTGAAAGTGGATGCTTTTTAATTTGAGAGCTTATATTTTCAATAACCTCTCTGGAGACTTTTGAAACTGAGAGTTTTTAATATATACTGGGAATTTGGGGATAGACTGTGATGAACAGGAATAGATTTTGTAAATGAAATTAACTTTATATAAATATTGCCTCTGAGTATAAAATGTTGGCACCACGAAGGCCACCTATTCCTGAAATACAAAGCCTTATGTTTGCATTGGCGTCAGGTATTAGTTTTTCCAGTGAGTATCATGAAGATGGCTAATTTTTTCTGTAAGTAAAGTAGCTGTTCATAAAGCAAGGTTCTTTGTGTTTGTGCTGGTGTAGGGGTCAAGCTCCTTCTGAAGCTGAACTGAATTACTTGAGGACTGCCAAATCCCTGGAGATGTATGGTGTTGACCTTCATCCTGTCTATGTGAGTACCATTTAATTAGTGCAGAAGATTTTAAGTTGATGACATTTTTGTTAAAAAGTCACGGAAACTCCCCAAGGAAAGCTTCCATGCTCTTGTTGAGCAGAGCAGGTGATGCTGTACTCGCTTGTGTTTTCAAACTCTAAGCAGCTCTTGCATGGATTAGGCCCTAATGAGTTTTGCCCGGGAGTCTGTGATTATATTTCCATGTGTAGAAAACAATTAGCAGGGCTTGAAAACACAATCTGGATAACAGTTCCAAAGGGCTTTGCTAAACGTCAAGACAATTCGAACTTGGTCTGTAATTGATTGTGTTAGACAGGAAACAGGAGGATTTTTCAAAAATAGATTTCATGGCTGAAAATCCAAGTAAGTTCTGTGCCAGGTAAAGCAAGCATCAGGCAATTGTCCAGGTAAATGATTGGTGAATCTAAGTTGAATGGGCAAGCTCTGTTAATAGGTGTTACTGACTGTGACAGACATCCTGGGTAGAAATACGTTAGGGCTAGTGAGATCGTTTAGCAGGTAAAAGCATTTGCAGCACAAGCCTAATAATCTGCATTTGATCCTTGGATCCTATAGAAAGTTGGATGCAGTGGCACATATCTGCAATTCTAGTACTCCTCTCACAAGATAGAAGATGGAGACAGGAGACTTATCTGGGAAGCTTGAGGGCCAGCTATTTTGGAGCAGACAGAATGGAGAAGCAAAAGACCTTGCCTTAGCAAGGTGGAAGACAAGAACTCAGATGCCTTCAGACCTCCACGTCTCTTCCTTCTTCTCTCTCTCTCTCTCATACACACACACACACACACACACACACACACACACACACACACACACACACAAAATAAATAGTATTTAAAAATCTTGGTGGTTCTCTTTATTGGCTGCTGAAAACTTGCCAAATACCAGTCAGTGAGCAATTACAGCAGATCAGCATTTAAATATTCTGGATCCAGGCCCTTCCCTTCCAGATATTTCTCTGTGACTATCGGTTGATTATTCTATGCCAACCAAATTGAAATGTTATTGCGTTTGGTTTTTGTATGATGTAGCAATAGGTCATATTGAGAGAAAATGAATCAATGGCCTTATTTTCTAAGGCACTAGAGCTGCTAAAGAGGGTATAGACTGACTTTCTGTCAGCTGGATGGAGGAACTCAACATTTAGGGAATTCTCATAAAACTTTCTCTAACGTAAATAATTTCATTCATATATTCATTCATAGTGTCTATCTATTGCAGTTACCCTATTTTCACTGTGAGAAAATACTCAGACCTGGGCAGAAAGGGAGGAAAGTTTATTTATTTGGCGTGTGCTTCCATAGCACATGTGGCAGAAATCATAGCAGAAGGCACTGCTGTGAGAGAAGCAGGAGGCTGGTTCAAATCACCACAGCCATCAGGAGGCAAAGAGAGCAAGTGAATGAAGCTCCATGCCTGCCCTTATGAGGCAAGGCTCCACCTCTTAAAGGTGCCACAACCTCCCCAAACATTACTACCAGCTAAGGATTCAAACATGAACCTGTAGAGAGCAACTCAGATTCAAACCAAGACAGTATCCTTAGCTCATTAGTGTTTTCATAAGTAACAAATATGGTTCTTATTCATTCATTCCGTCAGTCTAGTGTTGTAACCCAGACTGTATCAAATATTCAACCCTTCTGCTTCACCTTTTGTGTGTTAACATTACAGGCATGTGCCACTATTCCTAGCTCGTATCATTTTTCAGAGTTAGAAACAAAAAGTTACTGATTTGGGAGATATAGTGGTTTCCTGCTTGATATATTAGATTCTGATCTTGTTAGGGAATAAAATTGATAGTATACTTATTTTGTCAGAATACTTCTAAGAGCTGGGTATGGCAGCACACTTAAAATCCAACCATTGTAATCCCAAGTGGAGGCAGGAGAGTTTTAAGTTAGAGGCCATCTTGGGCCTTATAGTGAGACCTTGCTTCCTCTACTCCCCCCAAAAGGAAAGATACCTTTAAAAGTTTCTGAAGTAGCGGGCTGGAGAGGTGGCTCAGGTGTTAAGCCTCCGCCTTGCAGGCGGAAGGTCCTGAGTTCGGATCCCAGATCCCATGTACAGGCGGAAGCGGGGCAGCCTGCGCTTCTGGTCCTGGTAGGGCAGAGCCTGTGAATCCCGGGGCAGATGGAGGCGTCCATGGTGGTTCTACACATACACATACACACACGTGCGCGCACATGCACACAGTTGAATAAATAATAATAAAATTAAAAAAAAAGTTTCTGAAGTAGCAATCTTTTCTTCTTCTGGCAATAATTTTGTGAGCTTTTTGAGAAATACAACCCATAGGAAATTTATAGGGACGTCTGTAAAAATGCTTCTGATTCTGTAATGTTTATCTTAATTCATAATCAAATTTTACTTTTGTATTTGGTGGTGGGGATTTATGGGAAATGACATAGATTTCTTAGCTTGTCCATACATTCCTTTAAGATTGGATTTCCAGAACTGAAAGTGGTCAGCAGCTGGTAGTCCTCCAGAACATATCCTGCTCCCATAAGTGAAACCTTGCAGCCGGTTCACCAGAACATTCTGTGCGTGTTCTTGGTTACCCACTCAGGGTGTGTGCCCTTTTCATCTTAAGGGTTTGATTTTTCTTAATTGAGATTTGTCATTGCTAGAGATGATGTTTCTCCAGTCTGGTAAGCAGTCTTGGAGTTATGAGTGGATGCAGGAAGAAGCACAGTAGACATCAGGAAGTTCAAATGTATGTCTGCTGCTAGCTGCTTGACCATTCTGATGAGACTTGTAGTTAGTGGTAAATTTGTTCTCAATAAGATCTGTATGGGAGAGAAAATTCAAGGCGAGCTGTACGAAAACTCACTGATAGCAGCCTGCGCTTCTCAAGCCATGGCTATGAAAGAATTACTTGGAGCCCCTGTGTGTTTTTGATGCACTGGCTCCTTCACTAGAGATTCTGATTAAAGTGCTTTTGGTGGCCCTTGGTCATCAGAATTTTAAAGCTGCTTGGTGAGTCCAGCCGGGATCTAACACCATTGCATAGGCAGCACTGGACAAGTCATCCAATGGCCTGGCTGACAGCCAAGTTTTTTTTTTTTTTAAACAAACTGAAGTTCCTGTGTGAATTAACCCTACAGTAGAAAAGTTCTCTTAAGAATTATGAAAAAAGAGCATCAAAGTATCTATGATCACAGTTCAGCTAGTTTGGTGGGGGAGGGGCTGATGTTATCAAAAACGAAATCTTATATTAGCTCAACAAATTATATAATTAATTATGGTTTTATCCAGAACTTTTATATGAATAAATCCATGGTTTTAGGAATACATCTCTTTTTCCCTTCCCCCCCTTTTTTAGGGAGAAAATAAATCTGAGTATTTCTTAGGACTAACTCCGGTTGGTGTTGTAGTCTACAAGAATAAGAAGCAAGTGGGGAAGTATTTCTGGTAGGTATCACTTTGGAGCAGAGTTAATATTGTCAAAATGTACTGCATGATTGGCTTATGTTTCCGTAGTGGATTGGAGAAATGAAAACAGGTGCCTTTTCAGGAGTGGGTAAATGGGCAAAGTTGGTTTGTATTTTCTTCCATTGCTCCTCAGTGTATACATATTTTCTCTAAGTTTTGAGTAAGAGTCCATAGTAACTATGTAGTAGGTTTGTCACCCACTCCAGGGTATGGGTATGCAAGTTTCAGCTCTTATGGGAAATATGGAAGGATTGGGGTTCCCTGAGAATGTTCAGAAAGGTGGCATCATCAGGACTGGGGATTCCAGAGCTGGTTTGTGCATTCACTGGGGAATGCAGAATGCAGACTGTCATAATGAAGGACATACAGGGATCCCTGCACTTTGCCACAGCACTTTGTAAAGGAATCAGCCTTCCTCCATTGCTTTGTTGAATACTTCTGGATTTCTGAAAGACTGTTTCTTGAAAACTCCATCTGCTTTGTTTTTCAGGCCTCGGATTACAAAGGTGCACTTCAAGGAAACTCAGTTTGAACTCCGAGTTCTGGGAAAAGATGTGAGTTTTGTGAGCACTTAGCTTCAATGTGAAGTTATTTAGATATTACGAGATCTTGTGAAAGAAAGCTGCGGTCCTGGGCTGGAGAGATGACTCAGGGGTTAAGACTTGTCTCGCAAGCAGAAGGTCCTGAATTTGGATCCCAGGTCACACGTAAAAAACACCAGGTGCCAGATGGGCAGAACCTAGGAAATCCCAGAGCAAAGCAAGAAAGAGGTAGAAGCGATCCAGGATGATTCCTGAAGTCACCCTTGGTCCTCCACAAGGAAACACAGTGCTCTCTCTCTTATCTCTCTCTCTCTCTCTCTCTCTCTCTCACTCACACACACACACACACACACACACACACACACACACACTCACACATACAAAATAAATTATAAAAGAAAGTTGCAGTCCTGTGCAATCAGGTTAATTAGCTCTTAGATATAATTTCTGAAGAAAAACAAAAGGATAGACATGAATGAAGTGGTAATGGGAAAGATCATTTCCTAAGGAAGGAGGGAAGGTCCTTCTTTTAAGAGAGAATAAGAGGTCGTTACAACTGTTATTGATGCATATGCTTCTTAGCACTGTCATGAAGGTAACATGAATTTGAATCTGAAAGAATCTGAAAGGCATGGTCAGTTTGTGGAACTGTAAAAATTTGTCCTGAGTTTCCTCTGAAGTACATTAAAAAATCAGTGTGGAGATCATGCATCTGTTTGTACCCTTTTGGGGATGATAGACAAACCAGATGGAGATTCTGGGCACTTAAAGGCGAGACAGTACAAATGCTGATCTCCCCAAAACTTGCAGCGTTTGGGTCCTGGGTGCAGCGTTTGCGTCTGGCTATGCTTTTATGCCTAGACATGTAGCTTTTAGGAAGCTAGATTTGAACACTTTCTTTTGATCCACCTGTGAAAATGCTGCTGCCTTGAAGTGCTATTAGTACCATCCTTGTGGGATCTGTGGTGAAGAGATATGTAGAAAATCCATTCTTCTCTCTTGCTTTCAGTTTGAATAAAAACTAAATATGAATGGAACCAGATTGATGTAGTTCTGAGTCAGGGTTTTGCTATGTAGACCCTGAATGGTCTGGTATTTTTTATGTAGCCCAGGATAGCCTTAAATTCATAACGATCTTCTGCCTCGGTTTCTTAAAAGATTGCTGGTCTATGCCACTATAGTCAGCTTTGGATTCACTTTTTTGGTGTTAAAGATTTTAGCTATAGACCAGCGCTTATATGACCACACATGGAATGTCTATTCTGCACAATAGTGTTGGGACATGATATTTGGCCAAGTGTCTCACACACAGTAGCCATCCCCTAATATCTGCTGAAGAACTGATTGTTGAGAATATGTGCCACTCAATCTGAAACGCTGATACTATTTGTCCTCCTAGGGGAAAAAATTATCCCAGCCTGAAATATATGGCTGTTAATTATTTATAGAATACAAATTGAATTTTGAGATGAGCTTGAACTTGGAAGAGAGGGAAGTTTCAAAACATTTTTGTGTGTATAGATCTAGATGTAGGTGTGTGTGCCTGCCCAAGCAGGAGTTATCCTGAATTGCTCCATTTATTTACTACTTTGCTCTGGGATTTCCAAGGCTCCACCTTCCAGGGCTGGGGAAGTACAAGTCACTGCTTTTTTTCCACCCAGTGTTTTTAATGTAGGATCTGGGATCCAAATTCAGGTCCTTTTGCTTATGAGGCAGAGGTTTAACCTCTGAACCATCTCTCCAATTCTGGAATTTTGAATTTTTAGGGCACTAGTAGTTAAAAAACAAACAAACAAATTATTTTTTTTTTTCTATTTCTTGATTTATTTTAAGGTATTTTTTATATTATTTTTGCTTTTTTTTTACAAACAAATTCTTAATGGTTTTATTTGGTGGAAAAAATTTGATTTTCAGCTCCTAATTAGATGTTTCATTCTTTTTTTTTTTCCCCAAGGTTTTTTTTTTTTATTCAATTGTGCGTGCGTGTGTGTGTGTGTGTGTGTGTGTGTGTGTGTGTGTATATGTGTGTGTGTGTAGAACCACAAGTAAATTTCGGGAACCACCATGAACAGCCTCCACCTCCTCCTTTGTTTACTCGGCCCTAGGATTCACAGGCTCTGCCCTACCAGGACCAGAAGTGCAGCAACCTCCCCTCCCCCCACTTCTGCCTGGCGTATACCTGGGGTCTAGGATCCGAACTCCGGACCTTCTGCCTGGAAGGCAGAGGCTTAACCCCTGAGCTACCTCTCCAGCCCCTAGATGTGTCATTCTTGAAAGATGTGCTAATACGTGGTTTGACTAAATCATTCAAGAAATAAAATAGCTAGTTAGTAGGGCTTTGTAGTTTTCTCCTTGTCTTATCACTGGGCATGATATAATGCAATGAGTATAGTCTACTGAATGCATTAAAAATAATGTTTCAAATTATTTCTAGCAGATGTGATAGTAGGTAATAGGACTTCTCGTGGAAGTATTATGGGTATTCAGGGTATCCATCTGCTTGTGCCTAGGTATTTCTGAGTGAGGTCTCCATGAATGATGTACATGCTATTATTACAATTCTAAAATGTGGACTGGAAGCCCCAGAGCAAATCCAAAGGAAGATGGAGTAGTCCAGGATGGTTCCAGAATTCACCCTTGGACCTCCACAGGCAAATAATAGTACTCTCTCTCTCTCTCACACACACACACACACACACACACACACACACACACACACACACACACAAAAAAAAAAAAAAAAAAAAAAGAAAGAAAAATGTTTTCTGCTGTCCTAGGGGGGGAAAATTGTTCTAATCATCAAAAACCTGAAGTATCACTTTCTTAGACTTCTTCATTATAAGTTAAAAAGAGCAGCAGCAACTTAAAAATCTTTGTGCTCCCTCTTCCCTTGGTCTCCATGAGACCGTCTTTTCTCAGTCCTTTTCCTTTCCTAGCTGTGAGAGAGACCTCAGGTAGGAGGTCTGGGGGGGCCTTCAAGCCTCCCCAAATCTGTTATCTTTAGTCAGGTGACAAAACCATTTACTTACTGCAGAGACTTGAATCAGGTTTTGTTTTGTTTTGAGACAAGTCTCACATGACCTAGGCTGACTTTGAACTCCATGTGTAGCCGGGGATGACCTTGAACTTCTGATAGTCTTGCTCTGCTTCCTAAGGGATGAGATTGTAGGCAGGAGACACCAGGCCTCCCTCTAAAATGTTATTAGATAGCACATTAATTGAGCCCAAACATTCTGTTGCCTGAGTGTCTTGCTTGTAAGGATCTTTCTTTCTTTCACCAGGGTTCCTCTCTGTGAGGCCGTGATTTGCATAATGGTAGAATTAAGTTGATTATTATGGAGGCCTCACTGTAATCACAGATTGAATTAAAATGCCCCTTAAAACCTCATCACCTGGAACAGTAATCACATTCAGCTTGAAAAATGATTGAAATGCTTAGACTGCTGGCTTTCTGGTCTGCTGGTCTGGTTATAGAGATTTAGCTTCGTGTGCTCAGTGCTTTGAGGCTAAGTTCAGAGACCCTTTATACATTATGTATATTTCACTGTAGGTACTGTGGTTTAAATTATGCCTCACGGAAAACATAAACTCTTTTACATGATAATGGTAGAAAATTTGAGAAATATACTGCAAAAAATTAATAAAATATTTCCCATTATTCTAAAATTCAGAGATAATGATTATTAGCATTTTGATTTATTTCTTTATAGATTTTTGCCTCATTAGTGTGAATATATATATTCTGTGTTTATATATGAATATATAGAGATATACCATCTCCTATGTGGTTTTGTACTTTTTTTTTCTTGGTGATTATCTCTGAGATAGATTCTCACTGCAGCCCAGGTTGACCTCAGAGTTATGGTAGTCTTCCTGCCTCGGCCTCTCAAGTCTTGGGATTTTTAGACCTGGGCCACCATGTTCAGCTTGTACTTATACTTAATATTACATCATAAAAATTTTCCCTCTCACTGTATTTCTTCATTTGTGTCTGCTTAGTTTTTCATGAAATCTTATTTTCATATGATTTTTTTTCTTTTACGGTTTTTGCAAGTGCAATCTTACCTTTCTATTAGACAGGATCTCACTTCTGTAGTCCAGGCTAACCATAGGTAGACAGGAATGCGGCTGGCAGGGACTTCTGGACATGAGGAGGGCAGAGGTGATGACTTAAGGGTAGAGGTCCATGAGAGTGCACAGGTGGTCCAGGCTGTGTACTTTAGGGCAGGAGTGAGAACATCCTGAAAGCATCTGGGTGCATCTTTAAGTTTCAGACCCGGTGGTAGGAGAATTGAGGGACGACAAGCACGTACGTGATCCCTTTCGAGGACTATGCAGAAGCCATGTTGGTGTAGGAGGCAATTGAGAGAATGGCTGAGGCGCTGGGAGATTGCGCTGGTGAGGGGCTGGATTCCAGAATGTAAGGGAAAGCTTTCAGGAATTGGGTGGTGTTAGGACTGGGATAGCTAGGAAGATATGCCAGGCAGTGGATGACTGAAATGAACACAGTAAAGTGTAATGAACTTGAAAAGTAGGTTTCCTTGACTGCCTTTCACACTGGTGGTGGAGTAGGGGCATAAAGGGGAGAGAGATCTCTGTGACAGTTCAGTCTGACCCTTCTCCGGTGGGCCTCTGTTACTGTCTGTGTGCTAGGACTTGATGCTTCCTGGGAGACTTAAGGACTTAAGGACTGGGGCAGGGTGCGGGGGGTGGCTTGGGGGGTAGGGGGGGTTGGGGGGGATGTTACAGCAAAAGGGACTTCACCCTACATGGTCAGATATATATTTTGGAAATGGACCGCGGCTCCTGGCTGAAATACTACAGAGAATTGAGAACAAAGCAGGTCAGGTCTTCGAGATCTCACACTAGTCAAGGAGGATGTGAGAGAGGACTTCAAGTGGGGTGGAGAGAAGTAGACAGATGTGGGAAGAATTCAGGAGATGAAGTTGCTTTGTATCTGTAGTGGATTGAATGTTTTTATAAAAATCAGGAGAGTATTTGGCATCATAACCAAATCTCTTAGCTTTGGCTAACACTGTTCCTGGCCCCAAGCCATCACCTGGCATGTGGTAAGCACCTTTGTAGAGTAAGTGAAAGGATGAGTAAATGATACCGTGATTACTTTGATGAATGATGCATCATGAAACTAGCTTCAGCTAAACTTAGTGTGACAGGAAATGAGACCAAAGAGATCCTGGCAACGCAGCCACAAATAATTAGACCTACCTGGCAGAGCTCTGGAGAGAGCGTTGGGGAGAGTACACAGGAAGTGACTGTGGCCAGGAGTCGCCACTTAGGTCAACCAACGCAGAGCTTGGTTGGGTTTATAGGGCTTCCTTCACATTTTATACAACATTATAGATTTAAAAAATTTTTTTTGTTTGAAAGTAATTTCAAGTTTATGCTTGTGTGGTTCTGGGATTTACTTGCTAACCTTTTTACTCCATTTCCTTAGTATTTGTGCATGTGTGCTTTCTCTTTATGATTCTTTTCTGAACAGTGTGAGAGTTAGCTACCTAGGTCATGAAGTCTAAGACTCCAATGGCCGTTTTTCAAGATTTGAAATAGTCTCTGATGTAGCCAAAGCACAGTTAACAGCCTAGTAACTTTTTGTTGATCTCCTATGATTACTCTCTGCGTTCTTTTTTTGTTGATTAATATACTGATGCCCTTCGTGACAACCAGAGTCTAGGTGATCCCTTCCATCTGACACATTTTCACAGCATTTTTTTTTATCCTTTATAATACTGACACTTTTCAAGAATACAGTCCTGCCCTTGCAAAGTAATACAGAAAGCTTTTCCCCTTCGTGTTTTTCTGCTCTTTCCTGTGATGAAGTTACACATTGGCAGCTGTGAAGCCATGCTGATAAGGTTGCCTTGTTTTAGGGGGTCACAGCTGGTCCACAGTGACCATCTGCTGAATGTCCTCGGCAGTTAAGCTTGTTCAGCTGGTCATGGGATTGCCTGATTTCTCCCAAGTATAATTCCTGTTGTGGGTCATTTTTCCTCCCATAAATCAAGGAAGTAGTCTGTGGGGAGATAGAGACAGTAAATCAGTGCAAACCATCTTCTCCGTGTCAGAATTTTCCTGTGTATTTAGCATTCACTGCGCATTCTTACCTGATCTAGTCTTTCGCACCAGCGATTGCAAAACACTGATTTTTCTAGCTCTCCCACTCTCCCCACATTCATAACTCAGCCCCCGGAATTCCACACTAAGCAGGAGTCCCACCTTCACTCCCTTTCATTTATTTGTGTGGTTTTTGGCAGGAAGGTACTAATACTTTTTCTTTCTTTCTTTCTTTTTGACCAATGGCTTGGTATACATTGCTGTACCTAGATGTTTTGATGTTGAAGGTTTCCTAGATTTGATGAGTAGGAGTCCCTCCAGGCTGGCTTCTGAGCCCTTTGGGTCTGTCCCCATCATCATCTGGGTTCTTCCTTTTGGGTATGATATTTCAGATGCATCTTGTGCCTGTTCTGCCCATATCCTGGTGTTTATCAGAGAACCCTGGCTTCTTTAAGTGGGAAGTGGTCATGCTATGGAGGGTGGTTATGTTATGATTCCTGGAGAACTTTGCTGCCCAAATTTTTCAGTGGATGAAACTAGAGAATCTATGCATGCATACATACATACATTGTCTGCATTTCACAGACATGAAACATAGACATATACATATGTGCTTGAGCATCTAAACACACATACTCGTACATGGTTTAGAAAACTTTGAGTTTATATCATCATACAGGCTTCTTTCCTGTCTTCCTGGTTTCAAACCTTGGCTCCCAACAGTACATTTAGTCATCTGCTTAGCTCTAAAATACATATCAAATAGTTTCTGAGTTGCTTTGGCCAAACCACTGAAATCGTTTGCAGTTCTTTCACCCATAGGCACAGCCTTGCCGAAACCAGGGCCTGCATTACCCTTTGCTCACAGTTTACTTGGATTCCCTTCCCACCCCTCTGCCTTCATTCCTTTCTTCCTTCCTCATTGCCCTGGTTGTATATTCCTCCAAAATCTAATTAAGCTTATTTGTTTCAGTTCATTTTCAGTTATGACTCCCTCGACTTCACATTCTTGTTTAATTTTATGTTTTTAAGTACATAGAAGATTAACATTCTTCTCAAAGTCAAAGCTGTATGAAAAAAGATTCTCAGAAAAGCGTTACTGACTGTCATCTCCCTTCAGGCCTGTTTCTTCACATTTCCTTGAAGGTACTGACCATCTCTACTTTCTATTTTTGTTTCTATATTTTGTTGTAGAGATAGCTACATATATGCATCACACACACACACACACACACACACACACACACACACACACACACAGTTTATTCTTTCCTGCTTAGAATTTGTATTTTTGACCCAGTTCCTCTTTTCTTGTAAAAAAAAAAAAAAAACCCATTCTATATCAGTTTGTTGATACTATTTTTTCCCTTTTTTGTTTTTTTTTCTTTTGCAGTGCTGATGTATGCTCTACAAGTATTCTACCACTGAGCTGCATCCTACCCCTCATTCTTTATTTAATGTGCATTTATTTATTTTTGCATGTGTGTGTATGTGTGTGTGTGTGTGAGAGAGAGAAAGAGAGAAAGAGAGAGAGAGAGAGAGAGAGAGAGAGAGAGAGAGAGAGAGAGAGAATGAATGGTAGCACATAAGTTAAAGGATAACTTTCAAAAAACAGTCCTGTCTTATACTATAGGGCTTCTGATGATCCAACTCAGGTCACCAGGTTTGAGAGCAGGCACCTTACTTACTGAGCTGAGCTGTCTTGCCTGATGTCACCCCCTTATTCTTTTGTATACTTCATTGACTGTATGTCCCATAGTGTAGTCTTCCAGGTACTTGTGCTTGAGTATTTAGATAGTTTTAAATATTTTGCACTTACAAATTTTCTTTCCTTTAGTAACTGTCCATGTGTATTTGGAGTGATGTGTGTGTGTGTGGGGGCAAATTTCTTGGAAGGGGATTCCTGAGTCAGATGATTAGTGCACATACAGTTTTATTTGATATTTCTGCATATCCTCCCCTCACCTCAGTCTCTGCCCAGAGTCCTGGACCATTCTGCATTTGTACCCACAGAATATGAAAGCATTAGAATCGTAGATTGCTACGTATGGCTCTCTTAGTAGATCTGTATCCTAATGCTCTATGATAGTATAGTACATTTAGAGTCCGTTAATGACAAACTGCTGGAGTTGTGATCAGATTACATGGGCCCACCACTCAAAAGTTGACCTTGGACAGCTCATGGATACCATTTCATATGCTTTCCTGTGGAGAGAAGGTGGCAGCATCGGGTGCTGGAACAGAAAGCATCTAACCAAAGTTGATAGGATCTAGGTCCTCTGTCTGTGTTTCTGAGTTAGAACTGTTTTGGTGTTGGGTCTCTCAACATGACTGAAGCCTTGCACAGAAAGGGCGGGCAGGGATTGCTATATTCCTGCTAGCCTCGCCCTGTGAATAACTGTCAGAGCCAGAGGGCTGCCCATGAGGTCTTCCAGGCCTGTGGATTTTCCTTTGCTTAATTTGCTGCTGTGTTTTATTGACATTCTCCATGATTAAAATATGTAAGCCAGTTCAAAAGGGACAAAAATCCGTTTATGAAAAGTATATATGAAAAGTAGTAGGAATAGATCTTGATGAATATACCTTCATTTCAGTAAGCATGGAAATATTTATTGTTAGACTTTTAATATCTGCAGGACTGGGAATAAAAATGACCACTGAAACAATTGAATCAGTTTTCAAGGAGAGGGAAATGTTGATAGTTTAGAAAGAATGTAGTTTCTCTACAGAGCAGGTGAAACAACAATAGAGTTAAAAAAAATAGCAGAAGTAAATCATCTGGTTTGTGAATTCCCTCAAATAATGCTAGTTTTCACATTTTCTGGAACATGATGGGAGCAGTCTAGTTTTAGCTTGTATTTTCTCATCCTTTCCAAGTTTATAATTTATGTTTCTATGAAATCAAAAGAATTACATTTAACTGTTTATCAGTGTCAGCTTATTCATCTGCAAAATAGATAAAATGTTTTTACTTTTTACATATTTCAAAACAATCCCCATAACTGACAAAAGTATTAAGGTATCTTTGCTGTTTTACTTTTTGCATATGTGTGTAAGTTTGTGTATATATGGATACGTGTGCATGTGCGTACATGCGTGTGCGCATGATGTATGTTTGTATTTGCATGCATGTTTGTGTGTGTACACACAGGCGTAGTATGTGCATGTGGCCAGAAGTCAGTCTCTGGTGGTGGTGTTTGTCAGAAACTGTCCACTTAGCGTTCTGAAATCATGCCCCAGAGATCCTCTTGTCTCTACTTCCCCAGAACTGGGATTATAAGTATGGTGTATCCCGCCCAGCAGAATGGAGTGAAGGGAATTGCAGGAGCAGCAAAACTGCAAAAGAAAATCAACAAACCACAATCCAGAACTTCAGAGACTCTATATCTATCACATAGAACTAGGCCAGCCTAATCTCTCCCCATCCTGGAGCTCAGGGACATTTGCGGAAGAGGGGGCGGTAAGATTGTAAGAGCAAAAGGATGGGAGGTGCAACGATTTGCAAGATTCTCAACAATAGTTGGGGCCAAAGCAATCATAATGGGACTTTGCATGCCATGCGCAATGTCCAGCGCACTGTTGCCCTCATAAAATCTAGCATCTGTTAAGGGCACCGAGACCCCTGGAAGCAAGGGATTGACAGCCATAGTAGTGATCTTATGCTTAAGGGGAACGAGAGAAAGGGCTTATGGAAATGCCACTGGGTCCTTATATGTCATCGGAGAGGAGGACCCAGTGGAGAGTTAGGCGTACACAATAAAGGACTCTCTGGGAATTGGGGGGGAGGCACTGGGGGAAGGGGAGGGGGAAGAGGGGGTTTGGGGGGAGGAGGGGGGAGGGAGGGAACTGGTAAAAAATTTTAAAATGTATAATTAAAATTTTAATAAAAAAAGGAAAAAAAATAAATATTATCCTTGTCTTAAAAAAAAAAAAAAAAGTATGGTGTATCCCATGCTCAGACTTCTACATGAGTGCGGGGGATTGAACTTGGGTCCTCATGCTTGCATGGCAAGCACTTTGCAACTCAGCTATAACCCCAGCCTCCTGCTTAGTTATTTGACTTTGAAATAAGCATGTAGGAATGAAAGTCAGTTTTGCTTTTCAAGTATTTTGCTGAAGACCCAAGTAATTGCACTGAGCATAGTAGCCTGCATTTGGCAGACAGAGACAGGACAGCCACAAGTTTGAGGTTAGCCTGGACTACATAGCAAGTTCTAGGCCAGCCAGAGCTACATATTGAGAACCTGTCTCAAAAACAACAATAGCAGCAGCAAAAAACAGCTATGTTAAATACATTTAAAATTTTTTTATAACTGATACAAACATACATACATGTATAAGTTAGGATGTGTGTCTGGAAGGGGGAGAATTTACGTATTGCCATATTTTCTAAGCTTGAGTACTTCAAACCCATTTCTGAAAAACAGTTCTTTATATCAAATAGTGAAATAATATATACTTAGTGTTTTAGAGTTCCCATCTGGCATCTCTTTTCTTTTATAATGTGTGTGAAGGTGTGTGTGTGTGTGTGTGTGTGTGTGTGTGTGTGTGTGTGTGTGTGTGTGATGTGTGTGTGTTCACTCTGTATTGACTTGCTGGTTTGAATTTGGAATGCTAGATAATGAAAAATATGATGAAAGCATGAAGCTATGATTCAAGCAGCTGTGCCCAAAGTCTCATGTGTTCCATCATAGTTCAGTTTTTAAGGCAAAAGTCCTTCAATCTGAACTTTTAGAAACATAAAATTTCTCCCTATACTTCTGGTTTTATACCCCTGAGTTGTCTGTTTTAAGCTGAAGAAAGTGTGTGTGTGTGTACATTGCATATGAAACATTTTATATATATGAATTCAATTTTATTCTTGCCTTCTTTGCTTTATTCAGTTGTGGAGAAGAGAGTTATTTTAGACAATTGATGCTAAGCTTCTTAATCTTCTTTGTTCTCCCTTCATGCCTAGTTTAAGTCAAAAAGTACAAAATAAATATGCAATCTCATCTGGATTGATTGCACAAAATACCCACAGGATTTTAGACTTCAAATTTCTCTTTAGCCTCTCCTCCTCATCAAAAGAGTGTTAGAAAGAAGTCTCTCCGCTGCACTTTCTCAAGTATTTGTAGAATAATTATATTGTTAGAAGTAGTTGTCTCTTCGCTCTGAAGTGCCCCATGCAGTCTATCTTGAGTTGCTTCTAGTGACCTTGGATGTGGATATAGGATAATAGTAGCATGAATATGCTCATTCCCATTATTCCAAGAGGTTGGGGAAGTCAGGTCATCCGGCTGTAGCTGCTACTTCAAACAAAAACAGAATAATGGAGTTCAGGACTTGGCGGGCAGAGGGTCTTGTGTCTCGAGAGACACTGAAGCTGAAACAACCCAAAGAGTTTTAAGTGACTGTGCGTATGCAGTGCAAACCTTTCAGTGCAAGACCAGCAGTCGATGGTATGTATGGAGGAAGCTAAGCAAAGTAGATTTATTTCTAGGAGTTTTCTAAGAGGACAGCTAGCAAAATGGGCAAAGGTGAAGAACAAAGGGAGTTAGGTTAGGAACCAGATGGGTCCTGACTTCTTGCAGATGATGGAGATGAAGATGTGGTCCAAGTTGGCTCTCTTGAGATACCCAAGAGACTGTGACAACATGTGATGTCTGAGTTACAAGTGATTTGCTTCTAAGCTAAATAAAGAACATTCTGACAGCGACATTGCTTCAGAGCTCTAAAGGCATTTGAGTAATTTTGCTTTGGGAATTCTGAAAGAGCACTTTAGCACTTGCTCTTAATGAACTTCATCAAGTAAGCAGCTGCTGTCTGTGTGACAGTGGAAACGCGTGGCTGGTCGTGTCTGTTTGGAGAAGGTTTAATAAGCCAGGGCATGATGGACAGAGACATTTGAAATGCTATGCTGGTTCATTCATGCCTACAGTTATTGCCCATGGCACAAGTTCACAGAATACCCGACTCCCATTTTAGTAGCATTAACCTTGCTTTTGGATTTCAGTCATTCTGCCAATAATGAGACAGAAAATAGGCAACATGTCTTGAAGCTCTCTCTAAATGGGGAATGTGTTCATACCTGCATTTGTTCCCACCAAAGTAATGAGCTCTACAGGAGGCTCTTTTATTCCTCCAACACATTGGTGCCTGAGAAAACTTGAGGAAAACCTGATTCTGGTTGGATTTAAACTATCCATACATTAACTGACATTAGGTTAAAGATAAACACTGGATCATTCATATTTGAGAAATAAATTCAATGTCACTTGACTGGGTTTTTACTTGAAATATTTTATTTAATTTAAATCTGTGTGTGTGTGTGGAGAGAGAGAGAGAGAGAGAGAGAGAGAGAGAGAGACAGACAGACAGACAGACAGACAGACAGACAAGACAGACAGACAGACAGTGGATATGGTACATGGGTGGAGGTCAGAAACTTCCAGGGATTGAACACAGACCTCCACATTTGTGACCAGGTTCCTGAACCACTCTCTCTCCAGCACGAGGTTTCTACCTGAAAAGCAAAACAATGCAGGTATTTATGTGAAGGATAACAAACACCAACCCAAACTAAGTTTGAGATTGAGAGGAGATGTAGTTCATTTTTAAGACTGATTCTTCTAATTCTCTTCTGCTCTTGGAAATTTATGTAATGCCTAGTTAAGTATTTTGTTTTGTTTGACTTAGGTACTTAAATATTACCTTCTTGTTAGATATCGTGTTAATGTGAGTGAATCACAGAGAACTTGTCTTTATCCACCATTGGTGGTATCATAGTTAAGCACAGGTGTCAACTTGACTGAGGGCTTGAGCTCTGGGCACAGTTGTAGAGAGTTGATGGTTGAGTTAAGCCCAGAGCAAACCTGAAGGACATTGTCTAGCTGATGGGAAAGACCCAGCCCATGGTGGGTGGGATTAGGCCCTGGATAAATCACAAAGAGCTGGTTGAGAGAGTTGGCATCCTTCTGTATACTTGGCCAGACATGCTGGTCTGGCAAGTAAGGATTGTCCATCTCTCAGCCGTTATGCAGTGATGGTGTGGCCAGTTCCCTCGGCCCTGGTGTTGGCGCGTGCTCTCCTGTCAAGCTGGACTAAGAACTGTAACCAGAAATCATAAGAGAATAAACCCCTTGTTCCCTTAAGCCTCTTGATGGTCATTTATCAGCAACCATGCAGACAGACTGCAATAGGTGGTAAGGTGCATGTGTCCTGCCCACTTGGTGCTTCTGCTGTGAGAAGCATAGGAAGACTGGACGACAGCTAGGTCCCCAGTGCTGAGAAGCTGGTATTTGGGGAGGTAGAGGCAGCCTGTCCTGGCCCTTCTCTGACTGTTGCGACTCTCTAACAGAAGGCGATCACAGCTACACTTTTACACAAAGGATCTGTGCAATGATCCTGTACTTTCAAAAAAAAAAAAAAAAACAACCTACCCTACAAAACATAAAAACAACTACCCTCTTATAATAAAAGTGATATCAGACTCTTGGGAAGAAAATTGGGGACAATAGCAGGTGGGAGATTGATTTCTCATCGTGTACACACTTTGGTGGCTTTGTGTGTTTGTTCTCTGTGTGTATGTTATACATTTTTTTAAAAAAGAAAACTAGAAAAGAGATTACTAACTTGGGCTTTCCTACTTTGTCCCCAAGAAACTTCAGCGGTTTCTCCTCCTCTCCCCCTCCTTTGGTTCTTTTGTTTTTGCTCAGTGTCTTTTGCTGTTGAGGAGAACACGTTTCACTGGCTTTCTTTTCATCTCTGATTTTATAATCTCTACACCTTTCTCAAAAGTCATGGGATGGCCTCACTGTGAAATGCAGTACCTTCTTTTCATGCGCACTGACCTTTCTGTGGCCCCCTCGAGACTTGTGCTCTCTTCCTAGCCCCTCCGACACCTTCATCTCCTGATTTATTTTGACCCTTGCTCCACCTCAGCATCTTCCTGCACCTCTGCCTTTCCTCATCTGCTTTCTCTTCCAAGAGGTCTCCTGCAGTCTATAGGGAGAACACCTGTGTATGTCAGTGCATGTGACCTCTTCTGAGCACGGCACTGTGTGCTCATTGGCCCACTTGGTATTCCGTGGGTGCTTCAACATAGCATCTCACCCTGACCTCATCATGCATTTCCTCACAATACAAATACCTAGTTTTCCCTATTCATTGTCTTTTAAGTAGTGGCACCCAAACTCAAACCTGAGGATCTCCCTAAATTTCTTTCTTCACCATGTGGGATTTTGGAATGATACTGAATTTTGTTGGAATGTGAATTCTTAACTTTTTTTTTTTTCCATTGCAGCCCTGCCTTTGATTGATACAACTCCAAGTTAGGCAATAGTGTTCCAGGTGGACTTGGGAGGAATTTCAGCCATACAAATGTTCTCGTTAAAATGGTGGATAGGTGGGGCTGGAGAGGTGGCTCAGGGGTTAAGCCTCTGCCTTAAAGGCAGAAGGTCCTGAGTTCGGATCCTAGACCCCACGTATAGACGGCGGGAGGAAGCGGAGGCGGCCTGTGTTTTGGTCCTGGTAGGGCGGAACCTGTGAATCCCGGGGCAGAGTAAACAAGGAGGAGGTGGAGGCTGTCCATGGTGGTTCCCGAATTCGTCCGTGGTTCTACGCACACACACACACACACACATACAGATGTACAATTGAATAAATAATAAAAAAAATTTAAAAATAGTGGATAGGTCTTTTCAGTTACTCCCATGTACCCACAATGTCTGTTTCTGAGTTTATAAGCAGGTCATTACAGGTGAATTACTACATTGATATTTTTGTTGGAAAGTCGATTTTAAAGCTAATTAGCAATATATAACTTCACAGAGTTTGTATGCTCTTATTTTGCTTGATTTTATATTTACCACTCAAAAATAGTACCTCTAAAAAATTTAGAATGTGTTCTTAGTTTCTTATGCATTAAATATTGAAGAGAATCAAGTAGCTACTAGATTAAAAGGGCAATGAACATGTATTGCATACCTGAGTAACCACAGGTGTTCCTCAGTTTACCCAGATCACACACAGTGGAGGCTGCACCTCCCAGCAGTTCTCTCTGAGACTCTGTAGCCTAGTTTAAATGTGACCTGTACATCTCAGGAAAGAAGTGGAGATGTGGGCCCCCCTCTCATTTATATTTTATATTATTTATTTTCATATTTATATTTTATATTATTTATTTAATGGTCAGAGTTTTGTGTGTATCTCTGACTGTTTATGATGGCAATTTTGTAGAACTCCTGCACCATGGTCTGATTATCTGTAGTGGAGGGGTAATTAAAAAGAATAGAAAAAAAGAAAGGAGATTGCACTAAGATTTAAATAAAGTTCATATTTTCTAAGTTGTTGCCTCACAAGTAAAAGAAGCTGATCACAGATCCCACATAAAAATATCCAGGAAGGTGGGAGGGGAATGGCAGAGTCCTGACACTTCCATCCCTGTAAGGTGGAGCCTGGGAAACCCCAGAGCAAAGCAGTAAGGAGGTAGATGATCCGGGATGATTCCTGATGTCACACTTAGGCCTGCACAGGCACACATAATACTTTTTTCTACACACATACACACACACACCTACACAGGCAAAAAAAAAAAAAAATTCATACAACCTTTCAGAAACAGTTACCATGAAATAATTATTTCTCTGCTTTCTGTGCTAATCTCTCTGTTTCCCTGCATTTCTGCTATCCAAAGGAGTTAAAGAGTGTCACGGTCAATAATTGATTTTTTTTTTTCTCTTTCAGTGTAATGAAACTTCATTCTTCTTTGAAGCTCGAAGTAAAACAGTTTGCAAGCACCTCTGGAAGTGCAGTGTGGAGCATCACACGTTTTTCAGGTATGTTGATTAGAGTCTTATCCATGTTCTAATTAATAAAGACAGCTAATTTTTCATAACAATATCCCATTGTCTACAAACAAATTTACAAGTATCCCCTTAATTGATTCACTTCATAATGATTTTCTGGATTTCATTAGTGCAACTGTATATCTATATATATGTAATATAGATAAATATAAGTATAATTATACATACATTCAAATAGGTCTTTTCATTCATTTTGTAAAAAAGACTCAGGAATAAATATATTTTTAAATATTTATTTGAGAAAGGAAAGAGAAAGAGAACTTGCATGGCATGGGACATAACACATGATTAGAAGTCAGAGGACAGCTTTCCCAAGATGATTCTCTCCTTCTACTATGTGGGCTTGTGAGGATTGAACTTGGGTTTTCAGGTTCATGAGCAGATGCCTTACCTGCTGAGCTCTTTCTGGCCCAGAGGTAATTTTTTGTAAAGTTTATGTGAAAGTTACAAATGTGGCTAGCACTTTTGTGATTTGTTGGACATTCAATGTTTTGCTGTGCATGTAGTGAATCTGAAATATTTGTGAGTCAATTAATTGAAGGTGTGATAAGACGATTGGTTCGACAGGGCCTGTTACTTATGTAACATGACTAAGTGTTTAAAACAGAAGGTTCTAGATGAGGTCAGCTATGAAACACCTATGAAGAAAGTGAAGAGGGAGAAAAGCAAAGCCAAAAGCTGAGCTCTGGGCTCTCTTGCTTTGGGGGTGGGAGAAGTGATCTGAGAGCATGAGAAAGGGCAGCCAGGAGGGTGTCCTGGAAAATAAGGGGTGGGGTGCCAGTGAGCACTTGCTGTGCTCCTTGGGAGGTCAAGTAGACTGCCATAGAGTTGACCATTGGGTCTTTGGATGGTGGGGACACAGCATGTTGTTTTTTTTTTTTTTTGACAGTCTCATTATATTACTCTGGGTGACTCCAAACTCACTATGTGACTTTGGTCTGGCCCAGAAGTCCTGAGCAATCTTTCTGTCTCTGCCTTGTGAGTGCCAGGATTAGGCTCAGTGGATACGCTTTCTTCATTGTTTCATGTCCTTGTGTGGTCAAGTAAAACTAGGTTTTGTCTGTATAAGTTGTTCACTGAAACAAGTTTAATTTCTTATTCCTATTTGATTTTTAGGTAGCAATTTCCCCAGTATTTGAGAAGCGTTGTTACAAAATGATCATGTCCTTTGTGCAGTTTGTATTAAGTGAGGGAAGCGATCCAGAAACCCCAAGACTTTGCCTTCCATTCAGGAGTGCTGGGTCCTAGAGCTCCCCATGATGGTATCTGTTAAAAGTACCCTGAAATGGGAAGTGCTGGAATATAGTGTACAAGTGGGAGTGATGTGATCATTGCCATGAGACCTTCAAATGTTTAAATCAACATAATGACAGGATACTAAGATAGCTCTGGCAGAGAAAGTAAGTCGAGTCACACCTAAAATGTCTTAGGACAGTGATGGTATCTATAACACTTCACAAAGTGTGAGTATTCTATATTTATATGTATCAAGAACATTCCCATGTTTCAAATATTAGCTAAAAGAGTTGATCATGTCTGCCAGTGTGTTGAGTAAGTCAAGTATTTGGAGCATTGCCCTGTTAGGTTTCCTACTTGGCTTCCGGCTCTGCTCAAATATTGTACGAATAGTGGTGCTGATGAACCTTTGGTTTTCTTTTTTAAAAAATTCATTAGAATGCCAGAAACGGAATCAAATTCATTCTCAAGAAAACTCAGCAAGTTTGGATCCATAAGTTATAAGCATCGATACAGGTAAATGTCATTTTTTTCTCAGGGCCCACATACATGCACAGTGAAGTATGTGGGTTTTTTTTTCATTTTCATGAATATGTGTATTTGTATGCTGGGGGGATGTTTGAATGCAAGCTTGTATGTGTATTTGCATGTATTTGGGTAGATGTGAGTACCCTTTGAGGCTAGAATTACAAGCGGGCCATTATCTTCCCCCCTCCCCCAGTGTTTTGCATGGGATCTGGAGACCTGACTTTTGGTTCTGTTGCTTACACAGCAAGTGTTTTGGCAACTGAGCCACTCACCTAGCTGTACAGTGTGATTTGTTTTTTCCTGCCATGCTAATATGTTTTGTAAATCTTTCTTGAGAAAAAAAATGATTTTCCAGTTTTAACTATATTTTAACATCTCCATTACCTTTGTTAAGTTTAAGGCTTTTATAGTGCAATGGAATTTATTATCTTCAGGATTTCATTTTGCTATGATTATCATTTATTTTCCATGGTCTGTGATTATGAAAGAAAGCAGGTGTTATGAATAGGAGCTGCCAGTTGTATTCTTAGGATAGTCAGTTAATCTCATTTTCAGCGCAATGCCTGCTTTATATTGCACATCAAGCCATGTGTTTTACATACAGTATCATGCGGGAAGCCTGCATATAGCAATGATAGTTATACCTTGACTCTGTTGATCAGTTCTGGATGCCATTGTGTGTTATGTTTTCCCTGCTTTATTCAATCACACAGTTTTCTGGAATATTGTCCACACTAACTTATGAAAAACTGACAGTTGGAGAAGCCTACGGACTTCTAAGGACCCAGCCAGGAACATAGAGAATTGGAATCCATATCCTGGTGGTCACATTTTACAGCACGTGATTGAAACTATGAGACAGACTCCGTCATGTAGAGAAGACTTTAGCACCCTTGCAGCAGGGCACATCTTTCCAGCACTGGCATTGAAAGTGGTAGTGAGTTCTATATTTAAAAAAAACATTTTTATCCCTTAAATAATTTCTCTGTTTAGTAACTCACTCTTCACATCTTAAGTTTATGACCAAAGGGAGCTGGAGAGATGATATAGGAATTAAAAGTCTTTGCTTTACAAACTAAAGGACATGAGTTCAGGTCCTAGATTTCATGTGAAATTGTCAAACAGAAGCGGTGGCAGCTACCAGTTATGGCCTCAGAAGGCAAAGCCTGGGAAACCCCAGAGCAAAATTATAAGGAAGCAGAACAAACCAGATGATTCCAGAAGTCACTCTTGGACCTCCACAGGCACATAGACTAAAGTGACCTCTTTTACACACACACACACACACACACACACACACACACACACACTCATACATGTAAAAAAAAAAATCACCAAAAACAATCGATGTGAGAGGTTCATGCTAAATGTTCAATGCATTCATCTGTGTGCCATTGAGTATTCAACTCATTTGACAACTGAAAAGAAGTTAAAATGTTGTTTATTTTAGGTATTATTGAGTTTTGTGTGAAGGTATTTACTGTTATTTAATTACTTAGCCTTCTGGTTTTCAAGGTTTTTTCCCCCTAAATTCTGATATAATTACAAGGAATTCAAGGAATGGTTACTTATTTTTATACAGAGAAGTAATAGCTTATCGGGGCTACTATTTCAATTGTGGTCTAAACTATTGTAGGGATAGTGAGAAAATGCATAAATCTTGTCTCCCTGCAGCTAGTGTGAAGGCATCTGTTTTAGTGTTTAGACTATTAGAATTATAATCACGCTGTTAACGTATGCTGTGGTTAGTTGGTGTCTGCAAATATAGCTATACCTGATTTCTCATATTTATTGAAATGCAAATGTTGTGACTACTGGGAATTATTATTAGAAAGTTATTGGATTTTGCACATTAAATATCACTTCTTGCAAGAGAGTAATTAAAAGTAACCTTTGCAGAATTAGAGGTTCTGCTCAATCTGTTCTAATTTCATGGCTAATGTTAACTACTTAGTAAATCTTAATGAAACCCAAATCTCCCTAGCAGCATGTAAGAAGCACTAATCTCATACCGCCTTTGGAACCAAGAGACATTTCATCTGTCTGGTCAGAACTTAAGCAGGACAGGTCTCTGACTACTAGATAGTCACTAACGCACAGATGGTTCAGTGTCAAAAAGTGATGGACTACCAGTCTGTAACCAGCATTATATGCCTTTCCCTTTGTTAAGATAATCTGGGGGAACTCTGGCTTGAATTTAGGGTTCTGAAACATAGGCTGCTCCTTCCTTGTAAAAGAAACAACATTCCCAGTAGAAGTGGGTGTGCTTAGAGCCTAGTGTGTGTTTTGTCTTCTGTCCTTTCCTCCACAGCAGGGGGCTGTGCTGTGCTGACCATCTGGGGTTTTTCCTGTACGTTTTTCTTACTAATCTTGTGATATGATTTTTCTCATTCTTCTTTGTTCTTGTGAGAGAAACCAGGAGGGAAAATTGAATAATAAAGTACAATCTCATTAGAAGATGTCTCAGTGGTCTGCAGATTGGGTTATGTGTTTATATAGCAAACATTTTTTCTTTCTCTTCTGTGTAATGAAATACACAGTACCCAAGTCCTTTTGATAATAGAAAAAAATGTGGTGTCGGTACTTCTTAACTTCATATACCAAGCCATGCATAATAATGGTATCTTACTATGGGATTTCTAAAGCATTCCAGAAATGTATGATACCTTCTGTACCTTTAAAAAAATAAGTAAGTATCCAGTGAAAGAAAACTCGTTTCAGCTTGTTTCCATCCTGTCCAGTTCCTGTGAACTCTTACACATAAAAGACTTAACAATGGACTATGGCACCTGAGTTGTTGTAGTTCACACAACTGGTACCTCTAGCCAACTAGAAGAATAATCATTGTATATGAGTGTTATAGGAATCTTTATTTCAAGTAAAAGTTGATAGTGAAAAGAAGCATATTCACAAAAGCATGTGAGAGATGAATTTCATGTTCTAAGTTTTACTTAAAACTCTTCGGGAAGGTGCCTCAACCACATTTATCTTTCAAATGTAGGATGAGTAGAATTTGGGGTTCTCCTTCCATAGTTGACTGTAATCATGATGAGTTAAGCTAGACATACAGACTTTCATTTTCCTAAAATCCCCTCAGTTGTGAATAAATTTTTTAGTAAGTAAGAATTCACTGAAGCCTAGCCAATGAAATTTCATGATTCCTTGGCAAAGTTGGTGAGAAGGTTAGCTCAGCTGTTTGCATCACTGTGACAAACCACCTGAGAGAAATAAATAGGAGGAAAGGTTTGTTTTGCTTTATGGTCTCCGTGGAAGGTTAGCCAACTTCTTGCTATGGGTTCGAGGTGAAGTAGAACATTTGGCAATGGAGATGTATGTTGACAATGGAGATGTGTGTTGACAGAGGCTGCTGACATAAGAGCAGGAGAGAGGGGCATGGGAAAGGAGAAAGGAGATAGGGAAGATCCTGAGACCAGGCATGCTATCCGCATCTACCCGGAAAACACACCTGTATGACCTGCTTCCTCTAACTGCATCTAACCTTCTGATAGTCCATGGGGCTATAAACTAATGACGGATTGATTCGATGATGAGATTAGCAACTTCATAATCCAGTTACCTCTCCTTTATGCCATGAGCTCAGAGACTGCACCTTCAGTACATCAACCTTTTGTGGGAGACAACTTCATATTCACTCTACAATGCCAGCCCAGGGAAACCTTTGGCACTGGAATCCTTGCAGAATCTCTAGAAAAGCAGTCTTCTGGATGGGTTTTTAGATCTGTGTTCTGGTCTTCCGGGTTATATGATGTACTAGGTGAGGTGGACATAGGAAATGACAGCTTGTGTTAGGACTTGGCTCAGAGTGAGATCACAATGGTCCCGCAGGGGATGCTTTACAGCTTGTCACAGGAGCACAGTACGGTGGTGAGCCTGTGTACCTCACCCACCATGCCATTTTATTGTTTAGTTGTAGAGTTCAAGGTCACCAGCCTCTTTTATATCTAGCCTATCATTCTACTTAAATATAAACCTAACTTTTTTTTTAGTAAACCTTCTCTTCTTGGCACTCCTTTTAGAAGATCTTCATTTTTATCTAACATAAATCCCCTCCCATCATTCAGTGCTGCTGCCCTCATTAAGGTTACAATGAGAATCCATTAAAATCCTCTGTGTGTTTATGGCCATTTGAATCTTTGCACTTTTTTTTCTTATTTGCAGATACATTGGACTGTTGTTTACTTTTGAGGCTGTGTGGTTTTACTAATCAAAATGTTGTGTTTTCAAGTGGCAGGACAGCATTTCAAATGAGCCGAGATCTTTCTATTCAACTTCCCCGGCCTGACCAGAATGTGGCAAGAAGTAGAAGCAAAACTTACCCTAAGAGAATAGCACAGGCTCAACCAGCTGGTAAGTCATGGAGCTCCATGTCATGGAGGTGACTTCACATTTTTGTGTAGACTGGAGGTGCAATGGTGCTCAGGTGGAGGTTATAGTCATGTAACCTTCCCATTTTCAATACTAGAGTTTGTAGACTTTGGAAAAGTTTAAGTAATCAGCAATCATTATTATCATTGTTTATTGTTATTGTCATTAAATATGATTGTTCTGTGTGCATGCATGCAGTGTGAGTGTGTGTGTGTGTGTGTGTGTGTGTGTGTGTATGTGTTTGCAAGGCAAAAGCTTAACTCTGAGCCAACTCTTCAACCCTCGTTTTTCTGAGACAGAATCTCAGATTGCTCAGATTGTTCTCAGACTTGCTGTATAGCTAGGGCTGGTCTTGCTCTCCTGTTCTTCCTGCTCCACTTCCAGAGGGCTGATTACAAGCTCACTCCACCTTGCTTGGCTAGCAACTAGTAGTTACCATGAGCAAAAAGTAGTCAGTTGCATCGCCATGACCTCTGTAACGATTATAAACTTTCCTTTTGGTGGAGTTTATATATATATATATATATATATATTTGTGTGTGTGTGTGTCAGAGAGAGAGAGAGAGAGAGAGAGAGAGAGAGAGAATTCATGTATGCATACATGCATGCCATAGTGTAAGGATGGAGTTTGGGAGGGCAACTTTCCAACAACAGTTCCCAACATAAGCAGCACTGCTAATTAAATTTGATTTGCACAGAATCCAGTGGGTTTATTTTATTTTATTTTATTTTATTTTGTTTTAATTTTATGTGTGTATCAGAAGGCACTGTGTGTCCCTGTGGAAGACTAAGGGTGGCATTGGGAATCATCCTGGATTGCTTCTACCTCCTTCTTGCTTCACTCTGGTATTTCCCAGGCTCTGCCCACTAGGGTAGGAAGTCCAGACCTCTACCATTTCCACTTGGCATTTTGTTATGTGGGACTTGGGATCCGAACTCAGGACCTTACGCTTGTGAGACAGAATCTTAATCCCTGGGCCATTTCTCCAGCCACTCAGTGGGGTTTTTAATTATTGCTGCTCTTTCTTTTATTATGAAGCATGATATAGATAACACATAGAATATACAAATATGTACTGATGCGCACATAAGTGTCTATAATATACAGGCACACCCCACGTTTAACCTAGCTAGCAGTCCCTTGTGGGTTTCTCCATGAGTGCATTCTCTCTATCTCCCCTCCCCAGTCAAGAAAATCCCTGTCTGCCTCATGGCAATTATTTATGTGTTATTATAATTTTCTCTAAACAAGTTTATTTTGTCCATTTTCACTGCCAAATGAAATGAGTCATGGATCTATTCTTTTGTGTCTTGTTCTTTTTCAACTTTATATGTAGTGGACATTTATTTTGAGTATTCTAACATTTATCAAATTCTCCATTTTACTGTTCATGGGCATTTATTTAAGTATATTTCATTTCTAGTGCAGATTTTTTTAAAAATGAAACTATCTGTCCAGTCAGTTTCAATGGACACAGTCAATACACAGAACTCAAAGAAAGTCATTGGAAAGCAATGCTCTGGTGTTCCTGGACATTTTCCAAATCCCTTGAGCATCTCATCGCCTTTGAGCCTTGCTCTAACCCTGTGAGGAAGGATAGTGTAGAAAGTATGTTTTTATATTACAGCTGAGGAAAGCATGGTCCCTGATACATGAAGAGATGGACATGCTATAGGGGCCTAGGTCATCTTCGTTTATTGCAAGATGTAAATAGGATTTTGAATAACAGTAGTTACTATCTGATCACTTTGTGAAGCCGATGTACTACTCTGATGCTCAGTGCTTCACTGTGTTCTCATTGCCAGACCTAGGAGAAAAGTGGGTGAGACCATTGTCCATTCCCAGGGATGAGAATGGCAGTTATTGGGTCACTCTCAAAGCCAGTTTGGTCAGTGCAACTGTTGAGCTCCTCTCATGGGACAATTCTTTCTGATGGCTCTGCAGTGGCAAAAATAAAGTAGGATGGGGCCAGTGAGATGGCTCAGCAGGTAAAAGTGCTTGCCGCACAAGTCTGGCAACCTGAGTTCAATTCCAGGCCTGTGTAAAAGTGGAAAGAATTCTAACTCCTCAAAATTGTTCTTTGAGTACCATACGTGTACAATGGAATTCATGTGCCTACATTCACACACACACACACACACACACACACACACACACACACACACACACACACAAAATCATTCATACAGTCACATAATAGTAATAACTATGACTTTTTAAAAAAATAAATAAAACATGATGTAATTTTGCAGTAAAGTACCTTACTATGTCAGCAATACTATTACCCCATTTCACTGATGAGGGCCTTAAGATTTCAAAGATAATTTGGGCAAGTTTACTGAGAAGCAAGTTTGGCGTGTTCCAATTACCAACCTGTCTGAGTACAGTGAGTCAAAACACATAATGAATTGTATGAAATTGATTTATCACTTGGTAGTAGTTAGGGACCAAAAATCCCTAGAATCTTTTGTGAACCAGTCCCCCCAGGTTCTGTCAAGTTTCATTGGTTATAGAATCTTTTTAAAATTTATTTTATCTTCTTTTAGAGTTTCATACTCGAATATGGTGAATTTATATAATTTTTATTTTCACTTCTCATTACCTAATTTCATTCCTTCTCCTTTTCCCAGCATAAACCTATCAGTTCATATCAGTTTCCCTCCTACTTCATGTCTTTCTGCATGAGTGGTACTGAGTTCCACCTGGATTGCCTTTAATGGCATGTGCTTGGGCACTTGCTGGAGCATGGATGATATATATCAGTGGGTATACTGTCGAGGAAGCAGCCCCCACTTTTCCTTACAGCCAGCATTACCCTTGATAGTCTCTCAAGGAATTGTGGAGCCTCTTGAGATCTTTCCCCTCCACGGTGGAATGTGGATAGGCCAAGTCTTCTGTAGGTCTGTGGAAGTAGACACAGTGGTAGTGAGTTCACGAATACAGTGGCCCCATGAGGAAGGTGGTGGAGTCTTAACTGAGCATGCCTTACTTCCAGCACACCGAAGGGATTCCAGAAGCAGCTCACTCTGACCTAAAAGGTCACATGGTGCACAGGGCTATAGCTAGGACCATCCTGCTCCTAGGAGATTGGAATAAAGCTTAGACTGTCCTGGGCAATTCCTTTCTAACTCAGGTGTTACATTCCCAGGGAAAATAGGAACAAAGGGCTGGACTGCTTTAGGTACTTCTTTCCTATCTCTGCACTCATTCTAGTTATTCTTGAGCATTGCAGAAAAGAAAGATAACTAGGTTGTTCCAAGGTCACCCAGAGAACTTTTCTGCAATTATACAAGTCAATGTCTTGGCAAAAACTCTAGTCTTCTAATACCAGTCTGTGCTTTATCTTCCTACTTTGCATTTCTTTTTCTATGAGCAGTCTTGAATCCCATTGGATCAGCTATGCTGTGTTATAATTAAGCAAGCTTCTAGTGCCTGTGGTGCTTCTGAAACACCAGGCATGCATTATAAAATCACTCTGAGACCACTGAGATTATGAAATGCCTTTACTGCTTCATGCCAGCATTTCATTTGATGTGCAGTGGGAAAATCACACCTGCTCTTTGTACAAACCTGCAGGAGTTACACCTTTTTGCTCATGCAATCTTAGGAAAATAGTGGTCTCTGGAGATGTCTATCTTTCTCACTGCCCTTCCCCCTGCTTTTTCTCCTTCTCCACCCCCCACCTCCCTCTCCATGGAAGCCTAACTGTTAGAAGCAAGATCAGGGCCAAAGTTTGTTTGTTTTTCTCATTTCTCATGGTTCACGGTAAGTTTTGCCATGTGTAGTTTTCACAGAGTAGCCTGGGAGCTCACTGAGTCTCTCAACCACAGTGACCCACACCTGAGGCTTGCTCTGGGGTCTGGTGCTGGGCCGTACAGGAGCTGAATAATGCTTGCCGATTGTTCTGTGAGTTGAACTTTTTAAAACAAATGCCTTCTTTGCTTGGGAATGAGGGAATAAGTGGATCTCACTGGGCTACAAATATTCCTGAAAACAGTCCACAGCATTAAGTAGATCATTTAAAAATGTGGCAGGCGTTTTGTTTGCCTTTATCATCCCTGAATACATACCTTTTTATAACTAAAATTTAGAGGGTTATGGCTCAGTAGGTTAGAATGCTTGCTGCACAAACATGAGGACCTGGGTTCAAGTCCCCAGAACCTGCTTAAAAAGTTAGGTGTGTTTGTATACCTGTAACCTAGAGGGAGAATGATACAACAAGGTATATCTGTTGCAAGCCTAGATCCAAATTCAGTGTGAGACCCTGGCTTAAGGGAATGAGGAAGACAATGAATGAACATAGGACACCTGACATCCTTCTCTAGCCTTTGGGCATGCACACTTTGATAAGTGTATTTCCCCCATTACCACTCCACCATCACCATATATATGCCTACACCTCACCTACAGACTCACACTCAAATACAAAATATAAATTAAATTTTACAGGCTAGAAAGATGGCTCAGGGTTTGAGGCCTTTGCCTCACAATCAAAAGGACCCAAGTTCGGATACCAGGTAAAAATGCTGGGCAAAAATGGTGGCAGCCTGCACTTCTGAGTCTGGAAGCTGGAGCCTGGGAAACCCCAGAACAAAGCAAGAAGGAGGTAGAACAATCTAGGATGATTCCTATATCACTCTTGACCTCCACAGGCACACATAGATACACCCCTCCACCACATATTCTTGTCTGTGTGCACACATATATGTGCACACAGATATGCCTACACATGCAATTTCTTTAAAGTTTCAGAAAACTTAGAATTTTCTTTCTCCAAGAATTAATATCAATTCCATCTCCAATTCCATCTCCTAGTACTTGCACTATATAGGATGTCAGTTGCTTATCTTATGTAAAAACTGGCATAATGATGTTATATATTAAAGCTACCCTCTTCTTCCCCTTCCCTCCTCCTTTTCTTGAGACAAGGCGCTTCGCACTGTGGCTCAGGCTGTGTATTCCAAACTGTTCTGAACTTTACATAATCCTCTTCTTTCAGCCTCACGGATGCGGGGATTACATAAATGAGCATCACTCCTGATCTGCTTTTCTTATTTACTATGCCATCAATATATTCTATATCTTTAAAATTTCTTAGTATTTTTGGGGGGGGTATAGTTTTGCTAAATGGCTCAGACTGGGCGCAAACTTACCTGCCTCTGTCTTCAAGTTCTGGAACGACAGGCATGCATGCATCTCCACATCCAATGTAGCTTCATTTTAATGCCTGCTTGATGTGCTGCTGTACAAATGTGTGTATACAGATGTGACATCATTTATTCAAACAATGGTTTAAAGTTTAAAATTTAAATTCACTATAGATGTAAGTGAAATAAATATCCCATTAATGCTATCTATCCTTTAACAATTTTTTATTTTTCATTTTTTAAATATTTGTTTAGTGGAGAGAACAGGTGCACCCGTGCCATAGCGTGTGGGTGGAGGTCAGAGGACATCTTTCAAAAGTTGGCTCTCTTCTTTCACTATGTGGGCTCTGGGGCTCCAACTCACATTACCAAGTATTCAAGTATGAGCCTTTATCTGCTAAGTCTATGCACCAGTCCTCTTGTTATATATATTTCAAACAATGGTGAATGCCCATTGTTTGCTTTCTGAAAGGATGACTAACCATTACTAAGCAAAAACAGAGTCTTTGCTCTGAGCACATTCAGCTTGCTTCTGGTTGCAGTTTGGCTTGTTAAGCCTGTGTTCCACAGCATAGCAGTTGGTCCCTGTGGCAGTATGATTATCCTGAGTGGCTTGGAATCCTTCAGAAAGGCCAGCAATCCAGGATTGCAATGTGTGGTCACTCATATGAAGGATATGGGTGATTTTCTTCCATTTCAAAATGTTAATTTCCTTGCTTCCCTATTTCAAATGCATTCTGCATTGTGCCTCACTTGACCAATTTCACACGTACTCTATTGAGTGTCACTTGACTAAGTTTTGTGAAAAGCCAGACTGGGCCCTCACTTCTCCTAAAGTGGAGGTGGGCACTAGCTTGGAGTGGAGCACTTGAAGAGGTTCCTGTAGTTTTCGCCTGCATCAGCCACTGCAATGCGTCTGCCCAAGCCACAGGGCTCCACCAGATGGCAACAACTATGAAATTGGTCTGAGGGCTCCGGAGGGTTGGCTCTATGATGGGGCCTCCTGGATCTGTGTGCCAGAGAGTCTATCCTGCTAGCCTGCCTGGGCCATTTTCAGTTGTTCCAGAGAAGCCCCTCACTCAAGCATCCTGTTTGAGGGACACATTCATGCCTAGCTGCCCAGGAAAGAAACAGTAGTTGCCATTTGTAAAAATTTTCATATTGGACTGTGGAGCAGCAGCAGTAAAGTGGTTGCTTGCTGTGTCTTAGACCCTGTAATTTTATATTTTTTTTATTCTGGGTTTTATCCTCAGCATTGGGGGAAAAATAAGTCTAAATGTTTTTGCTGTCTAAAAAAGAAACAAAAATTTTATCTTAGTAAATTACCTTTCTACATTCACTTAAAATATATTTGATAATTTTGATAGTTAAAATGTCAGAAAGCTAATTTTTTAAGTACTAGGGATTAAGCCATATTCCCAGGTCTATTTTTAATTTTTATTTTGGGACAGGGCCTCAATAAGTTGTGTAGGCCAGTCTTGAACTAGTCTGTAACTGACAGACTGCCCCATTCTACAGCCCAGCTTTTGTAATTTAAAATACTAAGTAAGCCTGTTAAAAATTTCCTATGGCTTGTTCTGTATTTGGCAGAAATTGAGTTGTATAAAGAAGATAGATTTTTCTACTCTGATAAGGCTATTAGTTTTTATAGATTGAAATCTAAGTATTCTCATTAAATTACATGTTAGAACTAGTTGTGGAACTGGAATTCTAAGTATTCTCATTAAATTACATTTTAGAACTAGTTTTGAAATTATCAGCCTATCTTCTCACCTCTCCTTTAACAGTTACGTATGATTAACAAGCGAGTTGTGATAGGAAAGATATTCTTTGTTCATTTGTATTATTAGCCTGCAATACATGGTTTTTTACTTTAGAATGCATTCTTTGATTTCTTCTGAAGAGAAAATAGTTCAATTTGACTGTCCCAATGTTTCCCTTAAAGCACACTCCAGCTCTCTGCAAGTTAGAAGAGCCTTATTCTCCTTTCAGTCTGGAATAATAACCAACTCATAGCTGAAAGGTCATTGTGTTTAGAACCTGCCAAGTTTAGGCCTTGGCACCTCCATGAGGAAGTACATTCCAGAGCCAGGAGCCCGCACCTAGCAGCCTGCTGCCCTATCACAAGAGGTCAGGGCCAGGGCAGGCAGCCAGAGCATTCCTGCAAATCAGAGCTCCCTTGTGGGTGGGGCTCTGTGGAGAGCTGGAAGGAGGTGGCCGGCAGCACACATGAGCTTTTCAGTTTCTCTGACGAGGTCTTGGCAACTCAGGCCAGCAGACTCCTGCCAGAAGATTCTGCTGTAAGTAGACAGTAAAGAGAGAGTGTTTAGATAAAACTCAGAAATAACTATAAAGAAAATAACGGGTAAGATCAGTTGTAATGAATCAGCAATGTTGTGGTTACCTAGTAAGGCATTTTAAGTTTTTTTTTTTTTTTTTTTTTTTTTTTAATATCCCACTGATGGGCACTGAAAGTAACTGCAGCATCTGTCCAAGGCAGAGCAATGTTTTAGCATTCCTATTCTGGCTCTATGGAATGGACCTTGAACAGCAACACTGAAGGAATGCGAATATGACGTTTGAGTGAGGATAGCTGTGTCGCAGCCAGCTCTGTGGGCCCTGGCAACAGACGGGATCCAATTCTTTTATACATACATATAAATATATATTTTTTTATTACCATTCATACAAACTTAACAGGTACACCAGTCCCTTCCCTCCCTCCAACCCCCGCACCCCCCTGTACCCCCCTCCCCTCCCCCTTCTCACCCCATCCCCCAGTGCCTCCCCCTCCCATCCCCAGAGCATCCTTTAATGAGCATGCCAAACTCTCCTATAGGTCTTCCTCTCCAATGAGGTGCAAGGACCCAGTGGCATTTCCCAGAACCATTTCCTGTGTTCCCTTTAAGCATAGGAACACTACTGTGGCTGTCAATCCCTTGCCGCCAAGGGGGATCCAATTCTTACAAATGAGTCCTTTGGGATATGTAAACCTTGAATATTTATATAAACTTTCCAGAACTTAAACTGTTAGCAATTAATTTCATTTAAGCATCTCTGTGTGCTGAATCTGAGCAACAGACTTTGGTTTGATGGCTACCTCTTTAGGATTGGTAGAGCTGGGGTGAAGGGTAGTCCCACCCCATGATCAAGAGATGCGTCCACCTACCTTAGGTCCCACTATGGGTTCTCCAGCATTCCCTGGGAAAAACACGCATTTCCTTCAAATGCTCCATCACTGTTGGCATGGACACTTTGTACTTGGTGGGCCTGTTAGCAAATTCTAGGGGGTGATGTCGCCCCACCCCTCAAGACCCCATAGTAGTGATTCATCTGGAGGCTGCTGACCATCATCTCTGTTGGAAACATGAGGTGGGTCTATCCAGAGCAGGAGAGACAGAGAAATGCTTCAATATAGTGAAGTACGATTCCATCTGATACAGTATAATGCTGAGCTGTTGACAAATAGACCTGTCAAGAAAGAGTCATTTACTGGGCACTTGCTGTGGCTGTGAGTCGCAAGAAGCCCAGCGTGACCCGCAGCCATCATAGTACCTGTGGTGAAGAGGGGAAGGGCAAGCTGTGTGAACCAGCACTGGTGTGTCAGGCCAAAGCAGACAAGGCCTGGAAAGCTAGATCTGGTAAATTTGGCCTCCTCTTTAGAGGTCCATGGTATTAAGTGAATAATATTTTAAAATCACACAACTAACTTGAGCCTTGGTTCCTCCAGCTGCCAAATAGGGATATCAGCCCCTGCTGATGTTTGCTCTTCCGAACTAACTAAATGTCCAGTAGAACCCTGTCCCATGGGGATTCCCCTAGGGATGGTGTTTGAAATAAGCTGTTAGGCATTTGAGGGGGCTTAGTAGACTGTAGTTGAACTCTCCTAAAATAAAAGGATTATTTTCTTCATATCATAGGAACCAATCTGCCAGCCTACCATCAGTGTTTGAATTCTGTTTTCAATAGTACATCAACTTTGTGTTCAGAGATAAAAGGATTGTGTTATGGAGCGGTGACCTGTGGGGATTAGGAGATGGGGAGAGGCCATGTAAGTGCAGTGAATGGCATTGGGAAGGAAATCAGGGATTTTCACTTTATTGTTCAGGATTCAGGGTGTGTGCGTGAAGGAAATGTGTCATTTAGATCATGTTCTGTGTGTAGGTTCTGTTTGTTTTTGAGATAGAATTTTTCTGGCTGGCCTTGAACTCGTGGTTCTCCTGCCTTTGCCTCCCAAGAGTTAGGATTACAGATGTGTGGTACCATTCCTGGGTTGTGTGTAGGTTTATAGGTTCTGTTATGCATCCTATAGGCAAGTCTCAAGAACTCATGCCACCGGGAGGAATATTATGAACAAAATTAAGAGTTGTCTTCCTTATTGGATTCCTACTTTTAAGAGCAGCCTTTAGTCCAAACCATTTTCTTTTCATTGTGGTAAGAAAACATGTAACATTAAATTTAGCATCTATACTATTATCAATTCCATAGTGTTCACCACTCACAGTGCCATATAGCTGATATCTAGACTGTCTTTCTCTTGTAACAGGGAAACCCAGTTCCCATTAACATTCTTCTCCTCTTGCAACTTTCTACCATCTGTTGTGACTCTGCCATCCTCCCCATTCCAAATGCTCATTGCTCTCAAGATGGTCCAAGACTGTGAATTGGAAATGAACTCTTTACAGTGGATTTTTGATAGTGAGGAGATGGTGAGATAACTTTAATGTTTGCATAATTAATCATTCCATCTTCTGTGTCTGATGGTTTCCCTTTTTGAAGTAAGTAGTAGCTGTATCTACTTGGGTTCAAGTCAAGCAGACGATGGAAAGAGAAGACAAAGTCATGATATAACAGGGGTAAGGGGAGGCACAGCTGCTGAAGGGGGAGCCCACACAAGCTAGGCCTCTGGATCAAGGAATTCATAAGTATGTCCGTGGAAAGTTATGAGCTCAACAGCTTTCCTTCTGCAATATGAATAGAGCTAGCCGTGTTGGTATATTTCGTCGCCGTAAATATCTGATAGTAGGAACCTGGACTAAGAACACGCAGCACATCTAATTTTATGTCTCTGTTAAAAGAGATCTGAGATCTGAGAACAGATCTTGAACTTGTGTCTGTCTGATTCCATAATGCTGTGATTTTGGCCATGAAACTCAGGCCTGAGGAGCCCACTGAGGGAGAAAATGTCAAATGGCTGACAGTCACGTAGTATTTCAGATGTATTTTCCTCATTTCTCTTAGAAGATGTTACAGTTCTGAATGTCCAGCGTCACCAAGCCAAAAATGCTGAATGAGTTTCTATTAAAAGATAAAATTAGGGGTTAGTATACACTTACATAAACACTTGCAGCAACATATGTGGCAAGTTACTAATTAGTTCCTGGGAAGGGTTTCTAAGAGATTTATTTTCATTTGAGTTTTGTTGCAGTTACTCTGTATGTTGGTGATGAATTCACAACCAAATGGCTTATGGTAACAAGAGGGCTTTATTTTGGCTTACGATTGTCTGATTGTCCCATTACAGTTCTTAATGCAATTTGGCAGGAGAGTTGATATCAACACCAGAGGCCAAGAGAACTGGCCACACAATATTTATTGCTGAGAGAGGGGCTAACCTCACTTGTCAAATTGCAAATCTGTCTATGTCTGCTAAAGAATGCATTTTACTGAATTTAAATTTTACTGAATCACTTCCCTCCATTTTATTTATTTGCCCAGGAGTTGATTCCATCCTGCCTGGGCTTCATCTTCCCTTAGACAGTCTCTTGCATGTTTGCTCAGGGATTGCTTCAATTACTCATTCTGCATAGATGTGCCCAAAGCTCAGTCAGCAGTTGTTAAGTTGACACATATCTATCACGTTTTTTCCATATTGTGATTTTAAAAAGCCTTGTTTGTTGAGGATGCATGAGGCTTAATAGTTTATATTCATATTTGTGTTTTCAATAGAGATAGTCTTGAAAGGCTCTGAACTGAGGACACTGTTATTATTCTAGAAAGCATGCGATGTGATTTTTCAGGACAAGAAATAGGACAATACCAGACCAGTTTTGGAAAATTCAAAGCATAGGAATTTCTCGTACAGATGTAGGAGTGTCTTGAAGGAGACAGACGTCAGGCATATTGCACCTGTGCATATGTCAGTTGCAGATGGTGCTTTGGGTGACATGTCCCAAAAGACTCCAGGTCCTTATGGCAGAGGAAGAAGTAGTGTAGCTAGTCCTTTAACTTCAAGAATGTCTGGATAAGAATCACTAGGTGTTGATGACTGGAAACAGTGAAAACTGAAGAGTGGGAAGAGTTGGTGAGAGAAAAGCTCTCACACCTGTTAAGCCTTTGATACTTGTTTGTTTAGCTTCTCTGGGTCAGGCTGGACAGGAAAAGGAAGAAATCAGTTTCAGTTCTCATCGGAAGGAATTAGAACAAAGCATTCTCACCAAGCGCTGTTGTGTGGGTGGCTATGGAAATGGACTCCAGACAGGAAACAGACAATGTGACCTTGGTGTTGGACAGAGTGTGACAATAGCGCTTCCTTTTCAAGGTGGCACATTAGAGTTAGATAATGGACAAGATAATGTCCAAATCTGGGCTTTCACTTTCTCATCAGCCTGATTGAAAGACGTCTGCTTTAAGGAACATTTAGCCCGCTGCGTAATGAATGACTTAAGCCTTTCTAACCCAACAGAGGAAATATGTATTGCAGCAAGTGAGAGACAAATACATGTCTGTACCTTCTTTGAGTAGCTGGAATGATATCATGGTGTAAATGATATCACTCAGCATTTCAAGTTTTCATCCCCTTATTCATGGAATGAAGGAATTAGTTTGATATGTAAAATTCAATGATCCTTCTTCCTAAAATTCTTTTATTCTCAGACTTGTTCATCTCAGAGTTGGAAGGACCAAACAGGAAAAAAATATATACAAAAGAATTTTAGAAAGAAAGACCAGTGTGTATGATCTTTTCCACTTCACAAATCTCATGGGTTTGTAAAAAATACATCCCCAAATTATAAAATATGTATTTGTCATTGGAAATATACAGAATTTTATATCCAGAGAAATCTTTTAGCTGATTCATTAGAACCTCTTACAGATTAAATGAAACCCTTATCGACAAAATGAATAAAATGAATTGTAACAACCTTTGCTCTGATACACTTTTGTTCTTTCAGTGCAAATTGACCAGATGATTCTCAGAGTTTAACTCTTTGATCAACTCATAGCTAAAAATTTAGTGAGGTCCTGCTGGGTAAGATCCAAAGCAAGGCAGACCTTCCTTTCTGGGAGAACTGTCTAGCCTGGTCTTTGCTTGTGATGTGAAGCATAGCCCAGTCCTTTCTGGAATCTGCTGGTACTTCTGGAAGCCAGTAGTGGGATGACTGTTAACTGCTCAGATAATTGCAGGTTTTCTCACCCCCTTGCTCCTTCCCAGGTAGTGTTGGAGGGCGAATCTGTCAGATGTTTGGGGTTCTTCAAACTGAAAGCTGGCATGGATTTCCATGGCTCTGCTTGCCTCGCTTGCTGAAATCAATATAAAGTGTTTGGGGTTTCCAGAGTTGATGGTTTCAGTAGGCGTTGAGAGAGGAGGTGAGGCAAAAGAGGAGGGAACTACATTCATGGCAGAGCAGGTGCAGCTTTGGAGCACTGAGCTATGCGGATCTTCTGAATAGAGGGCAGACAGAATCAGCCTTGCCCATGGTAAGAAGCTTTCCCACTTCTCTAGGAAAGCTGATTGGAATGCAGCAGATGAAGTCACCGGGGTGGAGCCAGGCATTTGGGGCTGCTGTTCCATGGCGGGTACCAGGCACTGCCCTGAACTCCTGACTTTCAGAGAAACAACAGAGTTGCCCGTGAGAAGCACAGAAGGACCATATAGCTCTCTGAGCAGCCAGGGGAAGAGAGGCTTCCTGCCTGTGAAATCTTTGCAGCCTGTGAAACCCTACAGAAATCACTCTCTTGCTAAGTTGAGCTATGCGTTATTGGAAGAGGCTATTTCATCAACTCTTTGACTGTTGAACTGCTCAGATAATTGTGAAGAAGATGGTGGGAGTTTTTCAATCAATGAAGCACTTACTCAAGAAACATTAAGCACGTATTCAAGATTATGCAGACAATAAAGTTAAACCAGGATTTGAACCAGGGGTCTTGGAATACATGGGCATACACTTGATTAAAGAGGTGAAAGGTCTGGAATGATTGAAAATATGAAAACCTGTCATGTCCAGAGTTGTGGGATTCCTTTACTTCCATGAGTCCAACTTGTTTCAGCAGGCATTCCTGTGAGGATGGTACACTCCGCTCATTTATGAAGGAGCTGCAAGCGAGCCTGCTGAAACTCGCTTTGTAGTTGTCCAGGCTGGTCTGGAACTTATGGTTGTCTTGTCTGAGACTCTGGAGGGCTGGGGCTGCAGAAGTGATCCACTGTGCTTGGAGTATTAGTCTGTTTGTAAAAGAAAGTGTCTAAAATGTTGGGGAACATTTTACCAGCAGAGGCAGTGATAGCGCCACTCCCAGTGAGCGCCAGCAGTCTCCACTTGAGCAAGCGTTAGCTCCAGGCTGCTTCCTTGGTTGGCACTCTCTTCAAGTCTGCCTTTCACTCTGTGAGTGATTTATTACTCTATGGAAGTCTGATTAGATTATTTTTTGAGAAGTTCATGTGTCTATTCTCTTTGGGGCTGCTTAACATTCCAGGCATAGCTACCCAAATTAGAAAGGCAAGAAAACCAAAGGCCCATTATATGTTCAAGTTCTGAGTCATGGATTACTGTAAATGATACCTTTTTGCTTTCCCTTCTTATTCAGCAGTAATTTATCAAGCACCTCTTTGGCATAAAATCATGCTTTGTAGAGCAGGAAAAAAATTAAATAAAACTTGACCCCTAATTTATCCAAGTTCAGACATTTAAAAGTATTACAGTGGCTTTATTTAGAACTAATTAAATGCCATACACTTACTTTATTTTTTTAATTTTGTGTGTGTGTATGTGTGTGTGTGTGTGTGTGTGTGTATATGTGTGTGTGTGTGTGTGTGTGTGTATATGTGTGTGTGTGTGTGTGTGTATCAGAGGGCCCGACTTCAGTAATTATCCTGGATTGCTTCTACCTCTTTTTTACTTCTCTGAGATTTCCCAGGCTTCACCCACCAGGGCCAGAAGTGCAGGCCACTGCTGTTTTTGCCAGGCATATTTATGTGGGATTTGAGATCTAAACTCTGGACCTTCTGATTTTAACCTCTGAGTCATCTCTCTAATCCATCATGCACTTATGAATTGCTATGCAAGAAATTTCTGTAAATCATTTCATTTAATCCTTGTATTCACTATATAAACAATTGTCAGGATCCTCATTTTGCAGATGGGAGAACTGAGTCCCATAAGGTTTTTTCCAAGATCTCCAGCTTACTTGGCAATGAGTAAATTGGAAAAACTAGGGGCTGGAGAGATGGCTCAGGGGTTGTGACTCTGTCTCACAAGCAGAAGGTTCTGAGTTCGGATCCCAGGTCCCACGTTAAAAAAAAAATTAAATTGGAAAAACTAAGAGGCTATGTATGACTTCTGATTTTGTATACTTAGTCATTTAGTCAAAACTAGAGATGTGGAAGATCTAGTTCAGTGCAGGCAGGGTGCATCAGTGTTTGAGGGGCACTGAAAAGTTGTGAGGAGATGGGCAACTTGCTTATTCCTATAGGCAATTCTGTGGTGACATTGTGAAGGGAAAAGTTTTTGAAGGACAGATAGATTAGCAGATTTGTTCTCATGCTTGTGCATGTAGCTTCTGGGATGGAGTGTGTAGGGGGAAAAGTAATTTTCATCCATTCCTGAGTTCATAGCTGAGGGGTGTATAATAAAATGTAAATTAGAGGATAAATAGTGTAATTTATTTTTAATTTTTATTTGTGCATGTGTATGTATGTGCCTGTGTGTGCACAAGTGTGTGTGAGTGTGCATGTGGAAACCTGAGGATATATATATGCATTAGGTGTTTTCCTTGGTTGGTCTCTGCCTTACTTTTTGAGAGTGGGTCTCTTACTGAGCCTGGAACTAACCTGTTCTGCTAGATTCGCTGGCCAGTGAGCTCTAGGCCCGTCTCTGCCTCTTCAGCACTGGGATTACAGGCATGTGCGTAACTTTTTACATGGGTGCTGGGATTGAACTCACATCTTCAAACTTACTTTCGTGGCAAACATATTTTATTGACAGAGCCAATACAACCCTACGGATTGTGATCGAATAGTAATGAAGAGGGTCTTTCAGGAAAAGAAGGAAGAAATGACTTCTCTAGGTTTTCTGACCTTCTTAGTGGTATGTAGAAGGGGACACAATGACATCTTCCTTCTCCTGTTTGCTCCAACTCCAGCCTAAGAAGAGGGGGGATGCAAAGAGGCTGTCTAGGGCTCAGACACTTTAGACTGAATTGCTTTCTACAGTCTTTCCTGTGGTACTTGACATGCTGGCTCTTGTCTCCAGTCTGCTGTTTTACATCAGACCTTCCAAAGGAAAGCAGATCTTTCCTCCCTCTGAAATCTACTGTACTGCTTTGTCTCCTGGGTCGGGCAAGTCAATGATCCTAATTAGGAAGTAACATATCTTTGTCTAAGTCATTTTCTCTTTGCAATTTACAACAAAATTGAAGAAAAACCCAAGGGATGTATCACCTGATAGAACATTCAAAATAATTATCTGTGATATGTTGCTACTAAACATGTCATCCTTTGAAGTGTTTTGGGATGTTGGTGATGGTCTCACAATATAATATTACATCTATTGGTTTATGTAAGCAAGGATTCACACCATTTAAAAAGTCTTATCAAAATAAAAATGGGAAAAGAATTGTTAAACTATTTCAGCAACAAATAAATTCATAAGTGACAATCATTAGGAAAGTAATATGACTACTTCTATCTCCTTTTTTTTTGCATGCATGCATGTATGTGTGAATGTATGTTTTGTGTGTGTGTGTGTGTGTGTGTGTGTGTGTGTGTGTGCAGATGTGTATAAGAGGGCACTTGAATGTGTATCTGTATGTCGTCTAATGAGGACATTAGGATTCATCCTGGATTGTTCTTCCACATTGTTGCCTTATTCTGGGGTTTCCCAGACTCTTTCTTCCAGGGCTGGAATTACAGGCAGCTACCATATCTGCCAGATATTTTCACATGGGATGTGGGGATCTGAACTCAGGTCTTTTTGCTTATAAGGCAAAGGCTTTAACCCCTGAGCCATCTCCTCAGTCCCCCTTGATTTAGTTTTAATAACTACTTTCTAATAAAATTTACTATGTTTAATATTTTATTAACATTAGTATTACATGCTAATAATGTATTCCTACTAAATATAGTGATTGAAGTTAATTTTAATCATCTATGGCAACAGGACACTTTTAATTTATTTCCATGTTTTGTTATGGGAAGAACTATGGTAAAGTGCTGTAATAGTCAGTCAATTATGAGAAGATCTCCCAGGTGCTTCATTGCTGAATTTTGACAAACCCTTAAAGTATCAGACCAATTTTATTTGTTTTTCCGAAATGAAAAAAAGAAGGAATTCCTTTAAATACATAAGAGGCAAATGTTATTCTGGTAAAGAAACTAGATAAGAAAACACACACACACACACACACACACACACACACACACACACACGAACTTCTAGGTCCAGAATTTCAACTGTTGATGAAAAGTAATATTTATCAGCTTATATACCTGCACCAAGATGCGTGTTTTTCAAAATTCTTTTGTAGTGATTACTCTTATGAAAAAAATTGTTATTTACAGTGATTTACAGCCTCACAGAAACTCAAACTTGGAAACAGACAAAAGTTCTCCCTGCTTTCCTTTGACTAAATAAGCCTTTAATTGCAATCCTTATATACAATTTTATATGCTTTGTACTCTGTTGCAGTTCTATCAAATAAAAACCTCTGAAACAATAAGTGATCCCGTACTTGGTCCTGAAACAGATCCAACTTCAGGTCTGGTTTAGAGTGAGTCCTCTCTTTAGCCCAGGAGAACATTAGCTGTATGGTTTTTTGGAAGGTGGCTGGGGAAGGTTTCATCCAAATTGTATGTTCCTAGTGAAGGGTTCAAAGATGTTCTATTTCACCTGCATTGTTACTGATAAATTACTATCAAGTGACTTAAGGGAATGAGTTCAGTTTCTTATGATAGTCTGGTTACAGTTCTTAGACAACAGGAAAGCTCACACCAATACCAGGGTCTAGGGAATTGGCCACAGCATCTTCACATAACGACTGAAAGAGGGGTGATTCCTTATTTGCCAGACCAGCATGTCTGGCCAAGTATACACAAGGTTGCAAACTTCTTGAACCAGCTCTCTGTATTTTATTTAACTATCTAGAGCCTAGTTTCACCTACCATAGACTGGGTCTTCCCCATCCACTGGACAATCTCCCTCAGACTCACTCTGGGCTTAACTCAGCTACTAATTACCTACAAATGTGCCCAGAGCTGGGAACTCTTAACTGTCAAGTTGACACCTGTACCAAACTATGACAGAGGAACTATACTACTGTCTTGAGATATTTGGATACCAAGTTTTCTTCCTGTTGACACAGTTTGTGTCCTCGTATAATAGGAGGAAAGTTTGGTATCTAAGTGCCTTGATCCTGGTGTTGGTGTGAACTCTCCTGTCAAGCTGGACTAAGAACTGTAACAGACTATAACAGAATAAACCTCTTATTCCCCTAAGCCATTTGATGGGAATTTATCAGTAACAATGCAAGTGAACTGCAACAAAATTTGGTACCAGAGAAGTGGGGGTGTTGCTGATAATTCATGGATTTTGTGGATTTCGAATGTTTTTGTTGGAGGCATTTGAATTTCATTGCAGTCAGCCATTCACAGACAGGTGCTGTCATGGGGTTCTGGGGGCTTAAAGGAAAAGTGGGTACTGTCTACTTTGCCTCTTCTGTCAGTCTGTCCAACACAGGTGTATTTCTCAAGTTCTCTCATGGTCAGGCTCATTCATTCTCCTACTGAAGGTCTGGAGGAGTGAGCAAGGTTCCCAAGAGTGTGTTTTACGTTTTTGAACTTGACATTGTGGCACCAAGGAATACTCGTGACTGTCTCTAGCTTGGTAGGTGCGGCATCTCTATAACTCTAGCAGAGAGGTGAGGGAGAAATATCTTCATGTCCATCCAACTCACACCTCCAAATCGATCATACTAATAACAATGGGAACAGACTCTTCGGGTAGTGCTGTGCTGGAGAAGAGGAAACTGGAAGCCCATGCTTGGGAAGGATCTTTTGGACATAAAGGTATTTTTCTTAGGGTCTTTCCCAGACATGCCCATCTTTACAATTTACCCTCCAGAAGTTTAGCAGAATGTCTTGTTTGATCTTGCAGCTGACATGTAGCAAAATCAATGCTTAAAAGTCTCTATGTTCCTGGGAAGGAGAGAACTGTGCATAAATTGCTCCCTTGGGACTTTGATGCCGGAAACTCTTAAAAGCAGCTCTCTGGAAGTCTTTTGGGGATAAATGAGCCAATATCAAGCTTTTGAACTTTAAATAATTAGCCACTTGATGAACAAGTATTTCTTTTTTCTAGATTATCCTAAAATTTGGTTTCACTTTATGATTTAGTGTGCATTCTGCTAAGTGAAAATCTTCCACGATGCTAAGGAAATGACATGAACTTCCTTCTTGACTATAATTTGTGGCATTAGAAAAGGGATCTTTTAAGTAGCTAATTTTGTATACTTTCTGCCATTTTTTTTAATAATATGCAGTATAAAGTTGGTAAAACTAAGTCAAAATAACTCTATACTGTCGGTGTGAAGAATAAAGCTACAATACATTTCCAAATGCTCTCTCATTTTTATTCCAGACATCATATTTCTTTAGCTAGGTCATGCGAGGGTATAGTCAGGTTTGCCTCTTTCTTGTGTGTGTGTATGATTTTGTATTGGGAATGGCTAGAGTCTCTTCCAATTATTTGTTTTAATCATTAGATCCAATTGTGTTTTAAAGGTTAGAGAAAAAAAGAATATGTGACTAAGTAAAATAAAATTAACAGTAAAAGTTTATGGGTTGATTTTTTTTCTTTCTTTTTTATGTGTGTATGTTTTGTGTGTGTGTGTGTGTGTGTGTGTGTGTGTGTGTGTGGTTGCATGTGGGTGGGTGTGCATGCATGGACATGTATATAATTGAGTACATTGAATATATGTATATGTGATTTGGCAGGGTATAAGGATGGTATCAACAATAATTCTTGACCGATCTTCTACCTTCACATTGTGAACCTGGGTCTCTAATTAAACACAGAGTACACCATTAGGGTTAGTCAGGCTAAGTAGCTTACTTTATCAATTCCTAGAGTCTGCCTTCAAGACATATATTATAAATGAGCCCCCACTCCCAACTTGCATTTTTATTTGGGGTTTGGGGATCAGACTCAGGTTCCTTTGCTTGCAGGACTTTAATCACTGAGTAAGTTCCACAGTCCTATTTGAGTTTTTTTTTTTTAAAAAGAATTACTAATATAGCATAAGCCACTTTACTGAATAGCTATATGTCCTTTGTCTTTTCCCTGTAGACAGTGTTCTTACTTGTTAAGCTTTTTTTTTTTTTTCCATTTTAGTGTCACTTGTTTACTCCCATTCTGAATTAATAGCAATGACACTATTCAGGTAACACTAGAAATTTGACTAAGTGGACAAGTGTTGTTATAAATTTTGTACAACTTAACCCCAGTAAAATGTAAGTGGTTTTGTAATTGAAAATGCATGGTATTCATCACCAAGTCTTGCTATCACAAAATGACTTTAAGAATTGCCCCCAAATCAAGTAGCTAAATGGATCCTGGAAGTTTGATTCTGTTTCTGTCAACTGCTCTTCATGAAGGAAAAGGTCATCTAACATGGAAGTTGAGTATGGACAGAACCCAACCATGTATAGTCGTAATGGTCTGATACACACAGGCTAGCAGCACTGTCCACATGTCATGCCGTGTGCACTGCTGGACTGCCGTTCAGCCATAGTGTCTTTCTAGTCCAGAACAAAAATCACAAGCCATGGGCTGGATTTTGCTCATCAGAAAACTATAGCAATCCTCTGACGAACCTGTTCTTCCTCACGTGACCCGCCTCTTGAGACCCGCCTTTTGAGCAGGCACTGTCCCCTCCCCCTCCCCAACGCCTCCAGTTATTATTACTGTTTTGTGAAACTGGCTCTTGCTCTGGCCTGGAACTCATCATGTAAACCAGGCTGGCCTCAAATTCGTGGTCACCCTCCTCCCTCTGCTTGCTGGATGGTAAGGTAACAGGTGTGAGCGCCATTACACTTGGCTTCCTCTGTCTTTTTAATGTGAATAAACGGTGAAGTGACTTGGCCTCCTTGACTAGTTCCAAGTGGGAGCAGAAGAGTTAACGTTACCTAAAGAGAAAGGGCAAGTTTACTAGCCACTTTTGAGAGCCACATGTCGAAGCTGATGTTTGCCACAGAGAGTTCTGTGGCTGTGATTTAAAATGGCAATGTGCAGAAGGCAGCAGTGAGGCTGAAGTAAGCAGAAGGCTGAGCAGCGGCCCTCTCCATCCTGCAGACATATGGTATGTGTGCTCTTGACTGCAGCTCACATATTACCAAATTGACTTGGTCTTACTTTTTGTTATGTATGATATCATTACTCTTAGGTTTCATTTCTAGTGGAAAATCATGGTAAACTGCAGTGCTTCTGTTCTTGGGTATTTTTGCTGAGTGTCCTTAAGGAAATGCTGCTGGCAGCCAGAAGGACGGCCATGGTTTGAATGTGAGTTGTTCCCCATTGGCACATGTGTTTGCCTCTAACTGTTGTTAATGTTAATGTTGGGAAGGTCTTGGCACCTTCAGGAGGTAAAGCCTTGCTAGAGGAAGGCACTTAGGTGGGTGGTGATGGGGCTGGCAGTTGAATAGCTCTGCCCTTCCTCTAGCATTCTGCCCTTCCGGTTTGCTATTTGTCTCTCTGCCTTCATGATGTCTGTGGTGACCTGAACTCCAACTTCTGCCTGCCATGCCTTCTGTTATGGAATTCCCACCTTCATAGACTATGTCTCTCCTCTAGAACCATAAGTCAAATAAATCTGTGTCTTCCTTAAGCTGGTTTGAGTGTTGTCTCACAAAAGCAGAGAGAGTAACCTTAATTAAGATTTTAGGTATTATTAATTTTTTTTCTTTTTAAATTAATAGTTTTTTGCATTATTGTAATTTTGAAATGCTTGTTTTTCTAGATATTTTATGTAGCTTTGTCTATTGAGCTTTGTCCAAAAGATAGATGGACCACACATGGGTGAGGTACACCTAGGCCTGGGGCACATGTCTGCAATCCTAGCACTTAGGAGGTGGAGTCAGAGGATCAGGATTTCAAGTCTATCCTCAACTACACAGGGAATTAGAGGCCAGGTGGAATGACATGAGACCCTGTCTCTTAAGAACTGAAAAAAAGAAAGAGTGGGTGAGGCATAGTGACTTATATCTGCCACCCTAACTCTTGGGAAAGTGAGGTTGGAGGGTTGGCTGCAAGTTTGAGGCTAGCCTGGGCTACATAGGTCAGGCTGGGCTGCAGTGTGAGATCCTGCCTCATCAAACAAAACGAAAACAAAAGAATTAGGGTTGGCAGGATCCGTGGATTGAGCACCTGCTTGGCAAACTTGTAGACCTGAGTTTGATTCCTGGAGGTCCACATAGCGGAAGGAGAGAACTGACATCAGAGAATTGTTCTCTGACCTCCACCCATGCACCGTGGCATACATGTAACATGCTTCTCTGTCTCAATAAATAAATAAATAAATAAATAAATAAATAAATAAATAAATAAATATTTTTGAAAGAATTACCCCAAATGGGTTGATTTGTAAAGTACAGAACACTATCCTTATTGTTTTAATTCTTGAGGTGGCTAGTGGTTCAATAGTAATATATTTTGTATTTGCTGAGCTACGCAGTCATACACACATGCACACTCACGCACACACTTTTTTTTGTGCATTTGTTACAGTTTTCAATGAAATAGGTGTGTGTGTGTGTGTGTGTGTGTGTGTGTGTGTGTGTGTGTTGGGGTATTTCTTCAGTCTGAAACATCAGGAGCAGTAAGATGGCAAGGAGGGCTGAGAAGTGCTGTTTTGGGGGTGTCATGTGACATGTCTGTTTACACTTGTGAGCTCTCCCCAGCAGAGATTGTCTCACAGGAACTTTCAATAATTCAGTCATGGAGTGGGAGGGGCTCAAGGGGTTCAGCACCTCTTGGAAGAGCTGTTAGCAGCTGAGAACCGCGGGGGAGGGGGGAGGTCACTGTCTTCAGCGGTGTAGCCACTGGTGAGTTGCCCATGCATCAGTTCCCAGACGCCAACACTGTGGTGCTGATTGAACTCAGTGGGCCTCAAAACAAAAAGAAAACAAAAAGACATGAGATTAGGGGGTAGGAGAGAATTAAAGAAGGTGCCACCAGAATGCATTATACACATGCAGGAAGTTGTCAAAGAATAAATTAAATTCCTTAGAATAATGGTTTGGAGGACTATTAATTTGAAACCATTGTTCTTTCCTGTCTAAAGTGTTTTTGTTAATGTGTAGCTTTCCTGATAGATAGCCAAACCTGCCTCTAAGCTGCTGTGGGGGGAAGTTGCTGACTGAGAGGTGTTCACGTGTTCCCCTTTTGTTATGGTCTTGGTTCACTTAGATTAGAAAGGCTCTTCGTTACCCATTGAGTGCTCTCTTCATTGGCTCTCCGTTGGACTTGTCCTCTGAAGACTCTGCCCCCCCAGTTCATCTTTAATGTACCATGACTTTCGGACTGTTCATAGGTGGAGCCCAGGTGGCAGGGAGAAACAGTGCAGTTGTGGTGGGTGCATGCTAAATCTCTGTAGGCAAACTCCATTTCGAAGCGGGCCCTACCACTTGAGAGCTGTGGGGGTATACGCTTCTATTTTATCTTTCAAGTGAGGCAGTGCTTGTAGGACTATTTTGAGGATTACATGAGTAAATAGAAATGGAATGCCTCAAATAGTACCTGGCATATAGTAAGCACTTGTTAATTCTGCCAACTTCCCCAGGACTCACATCCGTGGCTGTTGATGGACATGCACTGAATTCAGGGCATCTAACTATGGAGAGAGCCCTGCCAGGGCAGCCCTGAGGAAGACACACATGCCTGATGCTTGTGCTTGGTGAGCGGGGCCTGGAGGCATCCCTGCCGCTTGGGTAGCCCCACCCTAGCCAAGCTGCCTTGTCATGTGTAAGGTACATTGTGGGAGGAGAATCCCCACTGGAGCTCTCCTTCTCCAGCAATCCAGACCTAATCTCCCCCCTGAGATCAGGCCCCAGACTTCAAGGCAGACTTTGGTCCACTAGGAATCCCAGCATCCTGGCTGTTACGGGCGCCCTCTACTGGTCTTCCTAGCACTGTGCAAATCTGTGGACTGAAATACCCACATGAGGCATGTTTCATAAAAAGCACATTTGAAAATTTTTTTATATGTGAATGATACAGAGCACATCTCACCACTCATTTGCCATTCATTATGAAGTGAGATATTTTGGGCTTTTATTTTTTCTGAGGGGAATAGAGAGATTTAAAACAGCCTGCGAAACTTCACAGTACTGTCAAATCGATGATGATTATCACATGATGAAGCTTGATGTCATAAGCATTATCATGTTTTAGTACCATCAGAGTCTTTTTCCTCAAGTCAAAAGGTAAGTATGTTGCCATGCAGAAAAAAGGGAAAGCCTTTACTTAGTGATTCACCCCACTGATAGTTATCTATGCCCCAGTATAGACGCCCCAAGTGAAACCCAGTGCGTCACACATGCGAAGACATGAAAGCAAAAGGAAAGCTGGCTGGAAAGGGGAAAGAGTAAAGTGGGACAGAATGTGGGGATAGGAGGGAGGATGAGATTAGGTAGTAAAGGGTGAAAGGACATTCCTTGTTTTATTCATATTTCATTCATCTTTATGTATGAAAGTTTCAAAGAGTAAAAAATAAAGATGTTCATAATATGTCTCATAAAAGGTCACAGTTTAGATCTGTGGGGCATGTTATGTGTGTTGGGAAACAGTATCTCATGTTTATCGGGTAGTTGATTTATTTGTAGTTATAATCTATCAACATAACATGCCACAAAATCCTTACAATTTCTTTTAATTTATTTATGTATATGTGTACTGTGTGTGTGTGTGGGGGGGTGAATATGAATTTGTTTGGGGGGGGGGAAGCAGAGACCAAAGGAAAGCCTTGGGTGTTTTCTCAAAAGCCAGCTACCTTTTTTTTTTTTTTTTTTTTGTGACAGGGTCTCTCACTGACCTGAAAATCACTTTAGGATAGTTTGGCTGATCAGTAAACTCCATCTTGTCTCTGCCTTCTTGGCTTTGGGATTAGAAGCATGCTTCATTGCACATGGTTTTTAAACACAGGTTCTGGAGGCCAGACTGAGATCCTCCTGCTTGCTGACTGAGCCAGCTCCCTAAATTGCATTTTAAACTAATTCTGCTTCTTTGTGTTTTCCTTCTTTTTACCCTCTCCTTTCTTTTTCCCATCTTTCTTTCTTCTCTTTTGCTGTTAGGGTCAAACAGCATAAATCAGACAACTGTAAGCATGGAAAATGGAGAGACCGAAGGAACAACTAAAATTATTGCACCTTCACCAGTGAAAAGGTCAGTGTTTACTTATGTGTTGCCGTAAAAGCAGCTTTTCCCTGTTGGCGAGGTTAAGACTCTTTTCACTTTGATGATCAATACTTTTGACCTAAGGGTCAAAGCACAGATGCTGAGCCAGAGTTACAGTGTTGCCTGTTACAGTGTCAGGGAAATGGCAGATGCCAGGACTTGTCCCTCTTGCTGAAGAAACATTCTTATTGTCCAAGCAAGAAGAACCATCAACCTGTATGCAGCCTGCGTTCTTAGCCCCACCTTGACAAATCCATGTTCTTCTTAAAATGGTGCTGTGTGTGTGTGTGTGTGTGTGTGTGTGTGTGTGTGTGTGCGCGCGCGCGCGCATGGGCACAACTCAGGTGGACTTACAAAGTCATTTTCTGTGTTCATTACATTGCTCTGAGTTGTGGCCCGAGGAAGAGGATTTAAGCATTTGGAGATCTTGGAGCTTCTAAGAGAGAGATGCGTAGGAAGGTCCACCTCGGTCCTGTGCATCAGTTTTCCCAGTAGCGTTCCCCAGTGGAAAGCCTTTCTCTTAATGTATTACATGGGTTTTTTTTCCTGAAAGATCAGCTTTGTTTTCTGTCAGACAGTTTCAGAGTCATTTTTTTCTTTCTCCAATTACGTTCAGGGAGCAGCCTTGTCGCCGTACAATGAGCAGCTTTCATAAGCTCTCTTTCTCTACAGAGGCAGCCCTGCTTGAAACACGGAGGAGTCCCAGAAGTCAGAGATACGTGACCTACACAGACATCTTAGGTCATCTTATGCTCCATCTTTTGTTAGTAAATAATGGTGCCTTCATTAAGTTGAACAGTGCTTGCTTTGAGGAGTATTGCAAGACAATTTCAGAAATGAAGCTTCTTGAAACTGTGATGTCTTCTCTGTGCTTTGCCTGCATTTTCTTTTGTTCAGGGACATTCTACTGATTATCATTTTGGAATAGCATGCTCTTTACTTTTGACTGCAAAAGTAAAAAAGTGGGACAGAATACATTGGATGCTGCATAGAAACCCACCGCCTCCCAGTGTTCCCAGGCCCCTGGCACCTGCCGATGCAGTCTTTACCTAGTTTCTCTTAGTTTATCTATTAATATTAAACGCTTGGGAAAGCAGCTACTTCCAGTCCTCCTCAGGGTCTGACCAAACCACCTGATTCTGCTTTTTTCCCCCCTGTATTTTGTGTCTTTTTCTGCCCATTCTTTTTGTCACCCCAACAAAGCAGTACCACAAGGATCATGGCACCATTGTATCAAATCATACCATATTCATCACTTTTCCTCATTTCAAAAGATAAGCTTTTACTTTGGGGGTTTGATCTTCAGAGTGTGTGTGTATGTGTGTGTGTGTGTGTGTGTGTGTGTGTATAGACGAGGGCACTGTGTGTATCTGTGGAGGCCCAGGAGTGACATTGGGCGTCTTTGTTGCTTTGCTCTGGGGTTTCCCAGGTTTGGGCTTCCAGGGCTGGAAGTGCAGGCTGCTGCCATTTCTGCCTGGTGTTTTCACAGGGGATCTGGGATCAGAGCTCAGGTTCTTTTGGTTTCCAGGCAAAGGCTTCAACCCACTGAGCCATCTCTTTTTAAGTTTTAAATTGTTAAACTTAACATCATTCATATATAAAACATACCTACTATCTACTAAATCTGTGTGTTGGATATATCATTTTATAGGTGCTTATTAATTCCTGTGTGAATATAGTATGTTAAAGTAAAACTTAATTTCTTTTGTTTTTGAAGCAACCTTGTCATTTTTCTCTCTCATTGTTGCTAATTAAGAACTACAGCTATATTGTAAGACAAGTCATCAGAAAGCACCTCAAAAGGCCAGGGTTAAAAGTGCATGAGCCATTATGTAGCTCTTTTTCTCCATAAGTCAAGACTTGTGAGAAGTGAGAGGTGCCCTTCTTTCCTCCCCCTCCCTCTGCCACCCTCTGTTCATCTCGTTTCCCTGGATGTCTCTAAAAACAATTCGTTGGGCTTGAATAACAGCTCAGTTACAGTTACATTCTTAAGGAAGAAAGATGACACTAGGTCAGGAAATAGCATTCAAAAGTCACTGTGATCTGGAAAGATGAAGCCAAGATCCAGCGGAAATCTGGAGAGGTCATGCTGGGTAACCTGGGGCTGTCCGGCGCTGACAGGCTCCAGTGCTTTCCAGCCAGACCCGGAAACCAGGGCATCTGAGCACTGCAGGAAAGAGGGCCGCATGGTGAACCCGAAAGACCCAGGATCCCCTCCTCCTAGCTTACTGCCTTCCCCTGGATCAGAGTTGCCCTTTCCTGGGGTGGATTCTTTCCATAGCTTCTTCACAATTCATGTGCTTGGCTTCTGTTGGCAGGGTGCAGCGGGTACCCAAAGGTGTTTGCTAGAGAAATACAATGATTAGGTATTGCCTCCTCTTCTCTTTGGAGTAAATCACAGCTGAAAACAAGCAAATGTGTGTCTGCACTCATAATTGGTATTTATTAAATAATTTTACCGAGGAAATCAGTTTATTTTCTATCAAATTCACTTCTCATTCCTTGTTATTGTTGTTATTAAGCTTTAAGAAAGCAAAGAATGAAAACAGCCCTGATACCCAAAGAAGCAGATCTTACGCACCGTGGGAAGAAAATGGCCCACAGAGGTAAGAAGATTCATCATCTTTGTAAAGAACAGTGGCCGGAGGCCTAGTCATCACAGCTGCCCCAGCGAGGAAAGCCTATGGCTGGTCATAGTTGGCCTCGGGTGTGGCAGATGCCAGACCAGCCTGACTAAGGCAGAGTCTGGAGTGGAAATTGGCAGTGTGTTACTTAACAGGAAGCCTTTTCTTGGAAAGACAGAAGGGAAAGCCAGTCAGTGCATGTAAAAAATCACCCACAAGATCACTGTGAAAGTTTGGAGGCAGACAGTGTGTTTCTGAACACTCTGAGCAACATTAATAATAATCCCCGATTTCACAGTTCCTGTCAAAACTCCCAAGTTGACATGTGGACCTCTCTTCTTTCTTCCAGTGGACTCTACAACTCTCCCAGTGACCGGACTAAATCACCAAAGTTCCCCTACACACGCCGCCGAAACCCCTCCTGCGGCAGTGACACTGACTCCGTGCAGCCCGTGAGGCGCAGGTGAGCTGGACAGGGCTCATCTGAGGTGCTCCCGTGCATTTAGGGGCTTGCGTCCCTGGCGCACTTTTTGACGCATGATTCTCAAAGTGCCAATACGTATGGCTCATCTTTCCAGTTACCAGCTCATTCTTTTCAAGATAAAGTCTTGAATCTATGCATCCTTAAGCATTTATCTGCAACCTCCAGAATTTTAGAGAACCATTTCCTGAAATATTGGTGGAAACTTTCTTTCTGTGTTTGAATCAATATGATTTTAGAATATCATATATACTATACCAGCAATAAATAGCATGTAAATTGCATGGTGTCAGTGATATATATTAATACATGAAACATTGCTACCTGGAAAGGCAGAACTACATTTACAGATAAGAGTTCTTAGTTAAGCTTTCAGAGTCTACCTGCCAAAGTGATATTGTTACTTACATAAACTTAGAGGGAAGCCTCTTCAAAGCAGAGAAAATGAATCCTGTTGTCTCTTATAAACAGGTCTCAATGGTTTGTGATTTTATTTATGTGGCTGCTTAATTAAGGGGGAAAAGTCTGTGGCTAGAAGTTTTGGATTTGATAAAACATGTTGGACAATGTGGCAGGCACAAGAGAGGACAACATGGGAGAGTCTTACAAGTGAAATTCCTTTCATTCTTCATGACAGGAACTGGGTTCTCATGCTGTTCATATGCACTTGTGAATTCTTCTCTGTTCTCTAACTTCTGCTGTTGTTGATTTTCTGATCTTGCTTAGCAAATTGAGCCCAGCGCCAAAGTCTTTTCATGGTTAGGAAGAGTCGACATCATCTTCACCTTGTAGGATTGAGAAAAGGAAGCTAGATCAAGACCAAAAGTGGCTAGGTAGAATTGTGGGCAAAGTTGGCATTTGTTTGGTATTTACTGTGTTCTGAATACTGAGTGAAGTGTGCAGTAACTCCCCACTAGATCTTGTTAATAAGCTTGTCATAGTTGGCACTATTATTTTGTTCCAGTCACAAGGCATTCCCAGCACAGGGAGATGGTGGAGAGGTGTGAGTGGGTTTCAAGGTGCAGAAATGGACAGCGGCATGACCCAGAGGCATAGCCGCTGCTTCTGTCCTTGGGCTGGGGGATGACAGGGATCAGAAGCAGCTTTCACTATAGAGCTGGCATCCTGGGCTATGGTGCTCTTGATGGTACCTCCCAGAGCGATCTGGCTGGAGAGAGTCTACAAAAATAGAGTTTTCAGGCTTCCTGTATTGGCAGTGAAGGCGAGGTTACTGATGGGTCTGTGTGGGGCTGGTGAACAATAAAAATGACCTGGTCACCATCATCAGCTCCTTTTACAGATGAGGAAATGGGCCAAGAGAGAATTCAGTAGCTTGTCTTTTGTGACACCTCTGAGATTTGAATTCAAGTCTGTAGGTTAAAAAAAAAAAAAAAAAAAGGCAAAGATAATGACCTCTAACTTAAGTAAGATTCAATTCCAGCCCTTACTGAACTTCCTGGGAATATGGGTAACTTCATTCAACTTGGGTAACTTAAAACCAAAGCCATATCGCTATGAGATACAGGGCATTTGCATGTGTGTTGATGGTACAAAGTCTGAAGATGGCAGCATGTAGGTCTAAGATGTGGAGATGCTACACAGAGGTATGAGTTGGCAGGTGACTGCATGTAAGTACAAGTCATAGAATAGTTGTATCTACTCATGACACAGGACTACATTTTTGTTAGATGAATAGATTTTTATAACAATTTATCCTTAATTATTATTGCAGGTTGTTACTACTACATAAATAAAATCATCTATCATATGTGTCATTTTGATTTTAATAAATTTGAAAATAAATTTATTATTTTCTCCTAAACTACATCAGATATTTATACAATTTTTCTCCTAAACTAATTTCTTTTTTTTTTAATTTTTTTTTATTTATTCAATTGTGTATGTGTGTGTGTGTGTGTGTGTGTGTATGTGTGTGTGTGTGTGTGTGTGTGTAAAACCACGGGTGAATTTGGGAACCACCATGGACGCCTCCTCCTTGCTAAACTAATTTCTTGATGCTGTTTGGTACATATGGAATCTCAAAATTGGCTTAATGACTTCTACCTTGAGATGTATTTTTTTTTCCACATCCTGTAAAGCACAGTGAAACTGTTATGGAGAATGGATTCAGGGTGTCTTTACTGGTTTGGAAGAGTGACTGACAGGGATGAGAATCTTTTTGCCTAAACAGTCACAGTGCATTCATTCATCCTCAGTATTACGAAAGGCCTCTCAGGAACATGTACATTTTGAGAACACTCATGACTGTGCTGGCCAGAGCTAAGTACAGTAGATTCTAGTTCTTTCCATTGTAGATGCCTGTGACTGTCCCTGACCTTGTCAGTCGCATGGATTTAACTTGTCCTGAGGCATAAATTCCTGCATCATTGGACTAACCTGACATTTTGAGCTGAAATTTGTCATCAGCATGGGAGAATCTCAAGAACACACATTCGTGTGTGTTGTGTTGTATGTGTGTGTGTATTTATGTATGGTGTGTGTTTATGAGCATATATGCCATAGGATATGCATGGAAATCTGGGGACAGATTTGGAATCAGTTCTTTCTCTCCACATTTTCAGGGGTTATATAAGAATTGATCTCAGGTTACCAGGCATTCAGGATGAACATCTTTACTAACTGAGCCATATTATTGGCCCAAGAACTTAAATTTAACAATAGGAAAGTCTGTTATATCTTGGATGGCAGGATGAAATTGTTTTCCAAAAGTTGTTTACCAAAGCTTCTTTGCTAGTTCGTTGTCATGGGGTGGATATAAGCTGTCAAATTGTGGCAGAATGGGTGGGAAAATGTAGGTAGTTAAGAATTTTTTTTCATATAATTTTAAGAATTTATTGAGTCTCTGAAACCTGCCTATTTAAGCATTTCCATTCTAGGAAAATCGAAAAGAATGTTTTCACCCTTAGCTTCCATCTTTACATTGAAAAATGCTTATGAGGTCCTTATATGTGCCCAGCAGTGTGCTGGACAACACTACACACAGTCCTCATCTTCTGGGCATTTTCAAGCTGTAGGGGGAAAATACAGAGACCACACAAATAATGTATACAGTTGGGACTTTTAAATGGTATGTGAAGGTGAGGATTCTGGTGCTTAGAGGAATTTAGAGAGACCTTTTTTCACTGAAGCTCAGCAGCCCAGAGAAAAGTACATGGATCTGGAGAGTAACTGCTTGGTAGGTTTTTGAGCCACACTCCTGTATAAGCAGCACTATTATGGACACTATGTGCCCAGTGAAGGAGTACAGCAGGGGGTTTCTGAATTGGGTGTGTGAGTTGGCATCTGAGACGAACACAGGGGGAAAAAAAAGGTGGGCAAAACTGTCCTAGGTAAAAGTGCTAACCTGGAGCAGGAAATACTCATGAAAAGATGAATTCAGTGTCCATCAAGCTTTGAGAAGTATGTTACAAGTAGGTTCAAAGAGAAAGATGGGGCCAGACTTGGTGGTCCAGTCAGTCTTGTTTAAGAATTGGATTCTTAGGCCAGTGGCTTTTAAGGAGTTCAGCAACATGGTTGCATTTCAAACCACGTTACTGTCCATTGGAGAAATTCTGAGAGAGGACGATGGTAGAGCTCAGCATGGTGATCCATCTCTAACACAAGCAGTGGGGAGGCTGAGGAGGGAGGCTTACAAAACCAGTCTTGTCTCACAAAAACAAACAAAAAATGAAAACAGACAAAAAAAAAAAAAAAAAGGAGAGATCGGCATCAGACTACTGGGTGAGTCCCAGGTATAGTAAATGGGACTCAGACAAGGCAGAGCTAAGCAGAAATGGATGATGGTTCTGAAAGACACTGGAGGAAAATCAGTAGAACTGAAGAAGTTTGTGTGAGGTATCAAGTGTGAAACCGAGACTTGATACCTTCGATGGAAGTGCACCCGGGTGGAGTGCATGAAATTATGGATCACCAGGACATTGTGATATTAAAGAGACAACTTGGAGTTCAGCTTATGGATGCCTTGAACATGTGGTGTCGCTAAGAAGTATGAGTGTAGAATTCACTTACGTTGTTTGAAGTCAGGAGCTGGACAGCTGTATGGATTGAAACATCAGTTACTACAAATTAACATTAAATGTCAATTGCATTATACAGTACAGATGAAGCCCGGGTTGGTGGATAATACAGACAGAGGGCAAAGACAAAACCAGTGTCAGAACTGTGAGAAATGCTGGTATTTGATAGCTTAGTTAAAGAGGATTAGCTGGTAAAGAAGTGAGAGAAATTGTAGCCTTGGGCAAAACCACCAGAGTGAAAACTTGCTTACCAAATGAATCCTCTCTCTAGAAATTTTTTTGAATCTTCTTTCATTTATTCCTCAGAAGTCAGACTTTTATGTCTCAGGAATGAGATCAGAAAGTCTCCTGGACAGGTGCAAGAGAAAAGACCTCTGGAGAGTCACTTTCAAAGCATCTTCCCATGAGGTGGTAGGGATTGCTACGGGACAGTGGAGCTGTCAGTATAGGGCACTAATCTCTTTACTGCCTAGGAAGTCTCTTTACTGCCACATAGGAAGGATGTCATGGCCATCACATTTGAAGACAATGTCAGTCTTCCAAGATGGAGATGGGAAGAAACAAATATAGAGTGTGTGGGGGGACGGGGGAGGGGGAGGGGACTTCCAGGAAACAGACAATATAAGAAGCAGAGAAAAATTCTGCAAACTGTGTTTAGGGGGTGAAGAATGTATCAGTGATCTGCCCTGAGAAGGTATGAGTTAGTGAATAAGAGTTGCAGCTTTAATGTGGCAGAACTTAAATAATCAAGGTTTGTGAGACTAAAGAAGTCTTTCCAAAGTGGAACCAAAACCAAAACAATAGCAATAAAAAGGGACAAGAAAAAAAGGAATATAAATAGGGGGAAATAAGGATAATGAGGTTACTGAGCCTCTATATAAAACATTCTATTTATGAAATTTCAAAGAAAGTGAAGAACAAAACAGGGAAATATTAAGAAGATAGTATAAGAAAATAGTCTCTAATTAGGGCTGGGGAGATGACTTAGTGAGTGAAGTGCTTGCCAGAAAAACATGGGTTGCTGAATTCACATCACCAGCACTCATGTAAAAGCCTTGCATGGCGGCATATACCAGTAACCTCAGTGCTGGTTGGACAAAAACAAGAGGGTCCATGGAGATTGCTGACCAGATAGTCCAGCTAAAACCATTGGCTCCTAGTTTAGGAAGAGACGTAGTCTCAAAAAATAAGATAGATTATATTAGAAGACACCTAGAATCAATCTCTGCATATATATATATATATGAAAGCATGCACACATACATGTATGTACACATACACATACATCACATACATCCAGAAGGAAATAATGACAATATGACTTTATATAGAGAGAATTTGATATAATAGACTGAAAATTAGATTCTTGCCAAGATCCATTATCATTACATTTCAAAACATAGGTCACAAGAAATTGTTAAAGACTTAGAGGAGAAAGAGGAGTGTCATGGTTAAGCACAGGTGGCAACTTGACTGTTGAGGATTTGAGCTCTGGGCACATTTGTAGAGAATCAGTGGTTGAGTTAAGCCCAGAGCAAATTTGCAAATTGTCTAGCTGCTGAGGAAGGCCCAGCCCATGGTGGGTGAGACTAGGCCCTGGAATAAATCACAGAGAGCTGGTTGAGACTATTGGCATCCTTCTGTACACTTGGCCAGACATGGTGGTCTGGCAAGTAAGGATTGTCCCTTTCTCAGTTATTGTATAGAGATGGTGTGGATACTTCCCTCGGCCCTGGTGTTGGTACATGCTCTCCTGTCAAGCTGGACTGAGAACTGTAACCAGAAATCATAAGAGAGAATAAACCCTTGTTTCCTTAAGCTATTTGATGGTCATTTATCAGCAACCATGCAGGTGAACTGCAACAAAGAGGAAATGGAAGAGGAAAAGATACATGTATGTGTGTCCATACATTTATGGTGACAAATCAGAAAGTCACTGGAGGTAACTTAAAACAGTAGGATCAGAGAATAAAAAAAAAAAAGCAAGGTAGTATTGACTTCAAAATTCTGAAAGATTATTTTCAGTCTCAGATTCCACGCCCAGGTAAAATGCAGTTGCATACGTAGAATAAAGTTACTTGTGGAAATTCCAGGTCTCAAAAAAAAAAAAAGTTTACCTACCATGTAAATTTTCTGTTAGCAAACTTGAAGGTACTTTTTATTTAAATCAAAACAAGAACTCTCAAGACCTAAAGTGTCAATCCATTACATGAAGAAGCAAAGGGATCATGGTGTAATTTGGTCCATGCAGCAATACTGGCGAGTGGGCATCCAAGGTCAGCAGGACAGAGACTTTAAGAAGGATGGACGTGGGACTTCTGTCATGAGGAGTTCGGCAGTTTTTTCCAACTATAGCTGAAGAGTGACTGATAGGCAAAGGAAAACTAAACAAGCAAAATCTTCTTCAAAAACTAGGCAACTATCCTGCCTCAGAAAATTTAGAATCTATACGAGAATGCAGTCGTATATATATGTCTGTGTTTCTATTAATTGTTACCCTCAAGTTTAACTTAAGGAGAAGAACCACAGGCCAACGTTGTATTGTTAGGTATGAGCATGTTAATAGCAAAGGAGAATATAACCAGGAAAGTGGCATAAAAGAGCTCTTTCGTCACTGGCAAGAGAGGTGGGAAGCTAGAGGTGTAGACATCTTTTTCTGGAGCTTTGACTTCAAAAGAGAGAGGAGAGACCAGACAGAAGGGCAGTCCAAGTTTATGCTGAGAATGTTAAAAGTAGGTGCAGGGCTTCACAGGGGGCCTGATGAATATATGTGAGATGAGGGTCATTGAGAAGTCCTGTAGCAGTGGGACTTATATAACTTGGGGGTGTGAGTGGGGATCACTGCTGTAACTGTAAGGGTGGTTCCATAAATCACGGAGAAGGACTGCTTGGTAAGCTCTTATTTTGGATAGCAGGATGATGACAGAGTTCCATCTGACGGCTCCCTTTCCCTTTGGAAAGAGAAAGCAGTCATGTTGAAGCAGAGCATAGTAGCCAGAGGGTGGTAGAGACCAAGGGTAATCATGAGACAGAGTGCTTAGGTCAGAAAAAAGTAGTAGAACTGTACCTAGTCCCTTCATAGTTTCATGGTATAACAGAATACTCTCTTGTGTAATTCCTTCTGACTGCTGCTCAGGCAGCAGCTATTTGGTACTGTCCCAGAAAACCTGGATACTGTGTATGACGTTTGGCCAAAATGGAATGAAAAGCAGAATTGGACAAATATTAAGATTTGGCATGCCAGTTACTGAATGGAAATCTGAGTAATGAGTTAAGAGAGGAAGGTGAAGAGCTATTGGAAACTAGTAAGGTCAGTAGGTAGTCAGGAGGTCACATGGGAGTAGAATGAGAAGAGTTGAGTAAGCAGTAATAGCAGCTTACAATGACCCATGTCCTACTCTGTATTTTAAATATACCATCATCATCATCATCATCTGCTCTCCATAGACATTTGTGGGGGGTTCTATTTAAAACTGAGGCCCTTACTTTAAATCACCACTCATCCATTCTGATGGTCTGACTTTAGAGCCTGTTCTTTATTATTATTATTAATTATTATTATTAGTAGTAGTACTAGTAGTATTATATACACGAATATAGTGTATTTATGATATTTTCACTCTTTAACCCCCAATCCCATCCCCCTCCTTTTCCCATTACACCCTGTCTTTTTAACCTGGGTACCCTATTAGAAATGTGTGAAAGCAAACGAGAAGTAGCACACAGGAAGGTGAAGAAGTTGTGATCAGAGAGGAAAGTGTTTGGAAATGTCTTTAGATGATAAAGTCCACAGTGGTGTTTAGGTTGCTGAATTGTGGTAGAAGCTGCTACTAAGGAAATGTGAAAGGAACTTCCAGGATATTAGGAAGGGTCTTCAAGTGAGAATTGGACTTACCTAAAAATTGGTCAGGAGGATTACAGCTCTAGCTACTGCAGACTAACATCATGTGATGGCTATCAGACATGCTGGGAGGGCTGGGAGGCAGCTGTGCTTCCAGTAGACTGCAACCTCCTTTCAGATTGCAAGGTCTTGAGGCCAGTTGGTGGTACATTATGTTTCTGGGACCTATTATAGGACTGAATGCATATATGTGACTTAAAAGTATACTGAGAGAACAGATACAGAATGGATTCATTGAAGTGAAACTAGTCTTGACATGCTTTGTTTCCTTTTCCTCAGGAAAGCTCACAACAGTGGGGAAGACTCAGATCTAAAGCAGAGGAGGAGGTAAGAAAGCAAAGGAGTCAGAGAGGAGAAAGGCTGGAGTGCTCAGAGTTGAGGAACAAGAGTGGAGGGTGTTCCCCCCTTTGTTACGGCTGCTTATAGAGTACCATATTGTCTTCTTCTTTTTGTCATCCCCCCAAAAAAAATCAGCTTCAGTTTTAATTGAGTCTCAGCCTTTCATTCAGTTCCATCTCTTGATATTTTTCTTTTATTTCCTGCTCTTTTGTGTCTGAGAGGCACCATCTCACCTTGCTTTACAACTTGGCTAAAGCAATAGCAAGCATTGTGTGTGTGTGTGTGTGTGTGTGTGTGTGTGTGTGTGTGTGTGTGTGTATGATTTTTCTCCCCAGTGGACTGAATAGGCAGTGGTCAGATGGTTGCTGAGGCTGTGTTGTTCAGGGTTTGTTCTCCTAGCCATCCTGACAGGGCAGCTAGAAGCCTGGCTTCTTCACACGGTGGCTGGGAGGAAGTCACACAAGCAACCCTGTTATCTGCTAGTCCTGAAACTGGCAGAGTGTCTCCCATACCTCGCTCTCTTGATAAGTTATGAGATAGTGCATATTCAAAACAGTGACAGCAGACCCTTGCCCTCCAAGGGGTGGGGTAGATGAGACTTCCCAGGCCTTTTCGTCCAGCACGGGTGTCCAGCTTTGTTGTGTCAGAAGCTTGCTGATTGTGATTAGTTTTTGTGGGCCTTTCTGGGCACAGGGTATTTGCTTAATCTCCTTTCATCCTTCTCTGCCTTTCTCTTTCCCTGAGCCCTAGACTTACTCAGATGTCTGACTAGTTCAGAAACACTCACCAGGAGAGCGATAATACAGGTCTTTATGTTTGGATTAGTAAGTTTTCTGCAAAATTACTTCCAAAGAACTAATGAACCTTTTGGAAATTTATAATGAATGTGGATTTTTTTTCCCCTTCTTTTCTCTTCAGGTCACGCTCACGCTGTAACACTAGCAGTGGTAGTGAATCAGAAAATTCTAATAGAGAGCATCGGAAAAAGAGAAACAGGTAATGTGTAAATAGTGTAAGTATTATGGTAATGAAATCAGAGACTGCTCTTGGTAGAAGCCAGTGTCCCGTGCATTCATGAGCCTGTGCTCTGTGGTGTTGTTATAAAGGAATATGACACTACTTTGAAATACTAATTTAGGAACCTCTGTTCTTTGAATTCTTTATCTCCACAGTAAGATGTTTAAATAACTTGATGGTAGAGTACATTCTTGGTTTTCTTTTTCAAAAGGTTATTCTGTCTTTAGATACAATGCATTTAATTTGTCTAAGGCAAGGAGGAAAATTTGCTATTTGTAAGGAGATTCCTCCTTAAAGTATCTTTTTTTTTTTCATGTATATATGTGTGTGCCCTATGCATAAGTATGCGTAGGCATATGGAGATATGCGTGGGGGTGAGTAAACGAGTGGAGGCTCTAAGTTGATACTAGGAATGATTCTCAGTCACTTTTTCACCTTATTCTATGAGGCAGGGTCTCTAACCAAACCCAGAGTTTGCTGAGATTGCTGTGGGGATCCACTCAGCAGGATGAGACAGGATGCCACACCCACCTGCATTTGTGTGGGCTCTGGAGATCTGAACTGTTTCTATTGTTTGGGTGGCAAGCACTTAAATTATTGAGTTATCTTCCCAACTTCTTGTAGTGTCTTCTTATGGGACATTACTTCATTTCACTTAGTCCCCAAATGAGACTAGATTCTGTTAATTTTAACCTCTTGTATAACTACATGCTGGTGTGTGTTTATAGTCACACAGGTGCAGTAGATAAGTAAATGTAGTCAGTTCACATTTGTAGGAGTCAGTTTTTAAGAGCTCGTTAATAAGAGCATTTGACACTTAATCTGCATTAGCATTGGCTTAATGCATTAATCATTTCTTCCTAGTTTCAAAGTATTTACTTAAAAACAAGTGTTCACAGACTTGATAAAAATAGCACCAGAGTAGGAACTGGAGGGCTTTGCCCTGTCAATCAAACCCATTTGAAACCTAACAGTTCTCATCTGAGAGAATGTTGCCAGTCTTGTCCTCCAGAGGAGACATTCTTGGAGACATTCATCTTTGTCACAGCTGGGTGGGGAATATTGCTGTCCATCACAGATGGCTGCTAAACATTCTGCAATGTGGAAGACTGTCCCCCACAACAAAGAAGCCTCTAGTATTAAAACAGGTTCACTGTTTTCACCTACTGTAGAACTCAGGGCTGGTTAGTTTACTTTTCCGGACTGTTAATTCTCTTTGTAGAACGAGGAGGAGGGAGGGGGGGAGGGTGCAAGGGGGACTGGGAGGGAGAAAGAGGACTGGGGTACCTATCGAACTTGTATGATTGGGGAAAAATAAATAAATAAAAAAAGAAGTAAATAACCCCATTAAAAATGGACTATAGAACTATAGAACTAGAAGACTAACAAACATTAAAAAATGTTCTGAAAAAAAAAAAGTGGTAATCTACCAGAATATAGGCACTTTGAAGGTAATGACCCATGAGACTATTTGATTGTATTCACTTTAACTGGCTAGGAATCTTACATTGTCCCTGAGATCAGAAGTGTCAGTCAGAGGGCTGGGGAGATTGGCTCAGTCGTAAAAAGCTTGTGGTCCAAGCACAAGGACCTGAGTTCAGAACCTCAGAACCAGTATGGGGAGCTGGTTGTGACAGCGTACTTGTACTTGTAACCTCAGCTCTGATAGGTGGAGACAGGCAGACTCAGGTGCCTTGCTGACCAGCTGGTCTCACCAAAATGATGAGTTCCAAGTTGAGTAGAGCCCCTGTCTTAAAAAATAAGGTGGAGAGTGACTAGAGATGTCAGACTCTGGCTTCTGTACCTGCACAAGGGAGGGCCTCTGTTCATGCATGCATGTGTGTGTGCGCACACACACACACACACACACACACACAAACACATGTACAAGCACACAATGTGTGTGTGCACACATATATCCTCAGTCATACAAACACATACATATTCACACACACACACACATTCATCAATTTCTCTCTATAGGTTTGAGCCCATGGAACATGAGTGCTGGACTTACCAAGGATGTTTGCAGTAGGAAAACCCAGGAAGTTGACATATCGGAACAAAACCTTTCTTGCTGCAGTTTTCTCTTGAGCTTAATAATGCATTCCTCACATCCAAAGAAAGAGGGCTGCAGAACATTCTTTTGCTCCGCGTAAAAATCTGCAGTCCTTTGGGCATTACCAGGGAGAACCTTTGGATTACTCACTCGTTCACTAGCTTTGATGTGTTGCTAGCATTTTAGAAGTGGGAGATTTGGAGGGGTGAATGACACAGACAAGTGGTCTGGTGTTTTGTGCATAAGTGGAAGTAACTTTGGAGCCTGGTGAGGATTAAGAGTAAGAGAGGTGAGAGAAGGCGGGGGCAAGAGCATGGCTCAGCCACATGGGACCAGAGACCATCTGAACCTTCCCCTAATTTTATTCTGGGATATTTGCATCATAACCAGCAGTCACAGATGTAAAGCTGGGTGTGTGCTTGTGAAAATTAGAGCCTGTGTTAGAAAAATGATCCTGCTTTGAAAAGTCCTGTGGCTACAAGCTGGTCACTGCTCTCTCAGTCTCTGCTTCTCACACTCAAGCCTGCCCTGTCCACCTCACAGGAAATCTGTGGAGACCCAGGAGGTAATGGATGTGCTGTGAAAAGTCGAAAATGCCATGTGCAGGCAGGTGCTGTCGCGCTAATGAGAGCCCTGTGTTAGCTGAAGTCCCTGGAGGATATGGAGGATGACGCTGGATCCCTAGAAACAAAAATGTAGTCAGCATCTGAAACCTGAATTCATCCTGGCCTGGATGCCATTACTGTCTTCCTTCCTGTTTGATGTCTTTAGGATTGATTAGTCTATTAGTATCTGAAGAGCGGCTCACGATGGTTTTAAATATGTCCCTCCAGGTATTTTATATTATTTTTCTAATAAGAAAAAAGAGCACTTATGAGATAGAAATTCAGCACTGTAACTAGCAGAGACAAGATTGCTGAGTAGGGTGAATGAAGATCATTTCATGACTTAGGATCTGTCATGAGAGTGTTTTTGAGAGAGGCTGGAGAGATGGTTCAGTGGGTGAAAGGAATCGCCGTGCAAACATGAGGTCCTGAACTCTCATCTAGTACCCACAAAAAAAGCCACATGTTGGTCTTGTATTTGCCTGTAGTTCCAGCTTTATGAGAAACAGACAGGAGGATCTCTGGGGCTTTCCGGTCACCAGCCAAGCTCCAGGCTCATGGATAGACCTTGTTTTAAGGCAGTAGGCAGAGAATGATTGAGCAGGACACCTATGTCCTTCTGCCCACTATATCGCATGCACAAATACGTGCACATAAACCATACACAAAACAACTTCTCTCTCTCTCCCTTCCCCCTTCAAAAATTTAAGAAAGAAAAGAATATTTTCTCAGTGACCCTAATAAGAAAATGTATTTGGAATGTTAGCAAACTTGAAACAATTGGGCATCCTTCAACATTGCCTGAAAACATTCACCTGTTTTTATTATTGGCATTCCCTAGCATGCTATCCTTAATTTAAGGGCAGCAAACAAGTGTAGCTGTGGAGAGGACATTTCATATACATTGATACAGACAGACTGAAGTCATCAATCCATAGATGCAGGGGCTTCTCATTTCTATTTCAGTAGCATGTACCACAGTTTAGACCTGTGATCTGGGTGACACAGGGCTTTTAGAATATAATGAAAGTCCACAGAAATGGGTGTGGAAATACAAGGTACAGCACCTAGACTTGCTGTCAGGTAACAGAGGGGAAAATAGATGTAAAAATTATGAGCACAGGAGAATGACAAAGTGGAATCTTACTAGAAATGGTCCCTTTAGCATCAGGAACAAAAGGAGTAAGTGGAAGAGAGTAAAATATTTTTAAGTAAGGTACAAGTAAGAGTAATTTATTAATGGTGGAGAAAGGTGGGAAAAACAATTTTTTTTTCCTCTCTCTGGTATTCAGTCAACATAATGACTTGGAACCAGTAAATTTCTCTAGGGAAGAAAAATTCTGGGAAAGAAAAAAGAAGATTGCTTTAGAGTAGGCGAACCAAAAAACGAATGCAGCTGACGAGGACATGAGTTAGTAAGTTGGAACCCATGATTTAACTCATAATTGGAGGCTGCTTGAAGCAATTGTCAGGAATGTTATGCTGCAGGCAAATCTAGGTTTGCCTTGGTGCATCTGATTAGTTTGGAAATAAAACAGAAATAGGGAAACATTGAGCTTTAAAGCTAGAAAAAGATCTCTGCAATCATATGCACACAAGAACACCGAGCTCTGACCAAAGGAGATGAGCACTTTGCCCTAAGTCTCCTGAGTCAGGTACAGGCAGAGTGAGAGATGGAGCTCAAGAGCAAAGGACTTGAAACTTCCTCATTTATTTGTGCAAAAGTTGTCTCAGGTTCGGCATGAAGCAAGCCTTTATCTCAGAGTTAGAAGTGAATTAAGAGCCAGCATGAAGGAAGGTCCTATTAAGAACAAAACTGATAAAGGGAGATGACAGGGTAGAGCCCTGGGGAGCTTCGTGCAGTAATTCATTTGGAAATGTGAAGATTTGGGCAGAAGAAGCAGAGCTATAATTGGGAAGAAAGAAAAGAATGGAAGTAGTTACTATCTTCATTATTGTTATCAGGTGATTATACGCATTTCATCTTTAAAACCTTTGCAAACTTTAATTAAGTGTAGAATGCAGTAAAAATCTAAATTGCATGGGAAGTGGAGAAAAAGTATACTTCAGTAAAGGTTTTGGTTAGAAATGGAGAAAATATATTAAATTCTCCTGCTCTGAAGTATTGTTGAAGTTAGCTCTATTTGAAAACAGCTCTCTCCTTTATGCATTAATTAAAAACCAGAAGCCTTGTTATGATGTATTTCCTAGTAACCATTGATTTTTCTACACTTGTAGATGGGGACAAAGGCAAAAGATGATAAAGATGGTTTGGTACACAAGCCTGAGGATTTGAGGTTGCATCCCTAGATCCCATGGAAACAGTATTGTAAACATCTGTAATCCCAGTGTACCCAAAGGAAATGGGAGCTGGAGACTGGAGAATCTCTGGAACCTCATGGACTAGCCAGGAGATCTGGTCTCGAACAAGGTGGAAAGGCAGGAGCAAAATCTGAAGGTGCCCTCTGACCTCTACATGTGTGCAGGCATTTATCTGTACCACCCTCAGCTCTACATTCTCCCCCACACTCATACCTCACTTTCATATACATATATTATTCATCTGTCACACACACACACATATAAAATATGACATGTGGTGATCAAGATACACTGTATGCATGCATGAAATTATCAAAGAATGAAAGTATTTAAAAAATAGATGGGGGCTGGAGAGGTGGCTCAGGGGTTAAGCCTCTGCTTTGCAGGCGGAAGGTACTGAGTTCGGATCCTAGACCCCATATATAGACGCCAGGTGGAAGTGGGGGCGGCCTGCGTTTCTGGTTCTGGTAGGGCGGAGCCTGTGAATCCTGGGGCAGAGTAAACAAGGAGGAGGTGGAGGCGTCCATGGTGGTTCCCGAATTCGTCCGTGGTTCTACACACACATACATACACACATACATACACACACGCATACACACACAATTGAATAAATAATAAAAAAATTTAAAAATAAATAAACAAAATAAAAAATAGATGAATGTAGATTTAATGAATCAAAGGTACTAGGAAAGAAACATTTGATAGGTTTTTTTTTTTGAGGTTCATCTTTTCCAACATTTGAAAATGACTAGATCTACAATATAAATGACAAAAGACTCTAATCTCCTGGTTGTGATATAAAAACACATTTTGACTTTTTAGAAGGAGGTGTGTCAGTTCAAGGCTTTTAGTGTTTTTATTCCTCATGACATACGTTTCTGCCTCAAAATGAAAATATAGTCGAAATGGGGAAAAATACTTGTATGTCTCACTCCTAAGAGTAAGTGAGACTTAAAAATGAAAGGCCTGGCAGGCATGGTGTTGCATGTCTGTAATCCTAGCACTTGGGAGGCCAAGGCAGGAGGATCAGGAGTTCAGGCCTTGTCTTAAGGAAAATAAAATAGTTTCTTTCTCTTTTAAGAGTTTCCTTCATTCTTGATGAAAACAATAGATAACTCTACCTCTTAAGGACTGGGTACTAAAAATAGTCTTGTTCTAAATGCTAGGATTGTTGTTTCCTTGCTTCCTAGTTGTACCCATGTTTTCTGGAGCAGTTCAGTCATGAAAGAATGACACTTTCGTGCTTGTAATGAGACATCATTGACCAGAGGCCTTTTGTAAGGGTGTAATTTCAAACCTCATTACAGACAGGGGCAGCCACCCCAGCACTGTTGAGAAAGACCTGCTTCTGTTGTTGCTTTGTGATGAGTCTTGCATTTTTAATGCATCTTACTAGAATATTTATGAATCGGCATCACCAGTAGAGGGCATCTGTCTTGAAAGCATGTGGGTGAGAAAGGTTATTAGCTGGCAGGGTTTCACTGGGCACATTTGAGACTTTTCAGTTTGATAAATAAAAGTACATGTTGTAATCTAATTCTATTATAATACTATTATTAGTAAACCTACATGCATGCAACTACATCCAAGTCTGTCCAACTTGTTCAATTTTATGGTAGATGAGAATGATCATACAACATAATCTTCTTTTAAATGTCTGCACTTTGGGAAGAGGTATTTGTTGGTCCAAATCAGACCTCAGCCTTGCTTGTAGGATTAGCCTCACAAAAAAACTGAAATATCTTAACTTTCTGATAAAACACATTGTAACATTTAATCCTACTCATGAACTATGCAGCGATTCCATGTAGGAAAGAAGCTGTAGTCGAAAAGACTCCAGAGGTAGAAGTTTTAGGATGGATGGGTACATTCAACATGGGGTTTCTGTGGGAGGGGACAAAGACACCCTGCTTGCTGGCCTAATTCCCCAGTCATGGGAGTGTGGAGCCGTTCCCGCTAGCAGGCCTGGTAGGTTTCTGTCATACTACATGGGGAACGGCTTATTAGGTATAGGTTCATTTATGAAAACATGCACACATAAACACATTCCCACATATACATGAGGGAGTGCACATGTATCCATGAGAGATTGCCAAATGGAGGTGTTAGTTTCAAAGGATGATTAATGAACACAGGGCCTATACTTTCTCATATTTCTGATGTTAAAGTCCATAGTCACACACGTTCAGTTTTAATTGTTTGTGCCAGAAGAAGATGAAACAGAGCTTTCACAGGTCTGTGAAAAATACCATGACCATGTCCTGTGCTTCTTCAAGTAACAGAGGTAAAAACTTTCATGAACTAATGTACCTCAAAGGCTTGGAGTATGCTGTGGATAATTTTTTACTTAACATGTTACAGTGCCCCATTAGTGTAGAGATTTAGAAAGCGTCCTCCTCCTAAGGTGCTGTTGTTCTTGACACTGTTTAATTCCATGTGAAATAGTATTTGCCACCACCCTTTGACTTGCATTGGAAGCAAATGTAGTGATGCAGCTCCCGGCCTCTTGCACGCTGCAACTGAGACTGAAGACAGCTGTTCACAGGACTTAGACTTGCAGTTTTGTGCTCTCATCTTGACTCAGTCACACTTGTGCATTTTTTTTTTTTTTAACCAGGATGAGATCCCTACAGTTTGGCTGCTCTGCACACTCAAGAGATACTTAACGGGTTTGGGCTCCTGCTGAGCGTACAGAAATTCAAAGTTAAATATTCACACAATGGATGTTTGATTTTTGCGGGGGGGGGGCAGGCACAGCTTTACGGCATCTGTGGTGCGCTGGAGACAGTATTTAAACATGAATTAATCAAGTACTTGCTTCACTAAGGACTTGCGTCCCATCTGCTTCTCCTCTTTGTTAGAAAGAATTGATACATCCGAAGTCAAACTCCTGCCACGTGTGTGGGATCCTTGGTTGGTGTTGTGAGATGCATAAAGTGTCCAAAAGTGGTTGCTAGCACTTGAGAAGGAGACACGCTCATGTTTAAACTCCAGATTTGCAGATCATCACCACGACACAACCCTCACTCACTGCCTGGCTCTCATTCTACCTTTTGCATGTGTGAGGCCTCACATCTGGATGGCACATTATTATTCAGCTGTGAATGCCTTGTCTGCCACATTTAACTTTGGGTTTCTGTCCTAAAAACATGGTAATTATGCCTAGTACCTAAGATCTATGATAACTTCAGTACTTTACTGTGAGTTTTTAAGAACATTTCAAGGTAAATTTCTATAAAGTATTACTTAAGAAATGCTTTTGTTTCATACATTAAGATTAGCATTGTAGCTTTACATTGCAACCACATTGTAACCAAGTGTGGTTACAGGCATGCACCAACACACCTGGCTTAAATATCCTTTCAGGACTGGAGAGATGGTTCTGAGGTTAAAGCTTTCGCCTCACAAACAAATCCCTGAGTTCGGATTCCAAAGCCCATGTAAAATATAAGCTAAATGGCAGCAGGCTGCATTTCTGACCCAGGAAGGTAGGGCCTGGGAAATCCCAGAGCAAAGAAATAAGGAGGTAGAAGCAATCCAGGATGATTCCTGAAGTCACCCTTGGGTCTCTACAGAGGTACACACTCAAGTGCTCTCCTCTACACCCACCCATATACACTCGTGTGTGTGTGTGTGTGTGTGTGTGTGTGTGTGTGTGTGTGTGTATGTGTGTGTGTTTACTGAGTTTTTATTTGATACATTTTATTTTCTTTCCTTAGAAAGTTGAAATCAAGACCAGTGAGATAGCTCAGCAAGTCAATGCATTTGCTGTGTAAGACTAGTGACCTGAGTCTGACCCCAGAGTCCACATTGTGGAAAGAGAGAACTAATTCCCACAGACCTAACATCCATACTCATGTCATAGTGTGTGCACATACACACATGTACACAATAAATACATATGTAGATAAAATATTTTTCAAAAGGAAATTTTTTAAGTCAAGCCTGGAAATATTGTATATACTTAGTGTGAATGTTATGTCTTGTTACATATTTATAGCTATACACATATTTATCTACTGAAGGGTCTATTAAGAGTGAATGTGTTCTTAACTTTCAGTGAGAGTAATTGAGCTGCTGTTGCTGAAATTACCTAGAATAACACATTTAATGTGGAGGTAGAAGGAACGTGTGTTGAGGCGATACTAGGGAGAGAGTGGGATAGGTATGATCAAAATGAATCATATGCATGTATGAACTTGTCAAACAACAAATTATTATTTCTAAAAAGCAGGCTTAAGATGACTGAGCAGTAAGAGCCACGTGTGGATGGATGTTAACTATGCACCGAGACAGTATCTGCTTTGTCGCCCAGGCTGGCCTTGATTTTCTGATTCTTCCACTTCAGCCTCCTCCAGGGTGCTGAGATTACGGGATGTGCTCCACCTTGTCTGGATTGGATGTTAACTTCAGACGAATGGTTTTTCTTTTCAGAATACGACAGGAGAACGATATGGTTGATTCAGCGCCTCAGTGGGAAGCTGTATTAAGGAGACAAAAGGAAAAAAACCAAGTGGACCCTAACAACAGGCGATCCAGACACAGATCTCGCTCGTATGTGGGCTGTTTTTACACCTTCATTCACAATACCCACCTCCAGCTCGAGCGAGCACGCAGATGCTGCCCGCAGATGTTCATGTCTCCTAACAAGGGCTGCATTTCAACCACCGGTGTTTATTTGTCCTTTTCACCTTCACATTCATTAGCCATCTTTGAAGCCTTAGAAGTTGGAGTGCAGCCAAAACAAAATGTCCGGGGAACAAGGCTATCAAAACATATTTCCATGTTGCTTTTTTAACCAATGCGTACGTAACAGCTAGATAGGGAGCGCCTCCTTTGTTCTGAGCCCTGGCTACTGGTGAAATATACCTGCTGCGTCCCTCTGTTTCAGTCTGTGGAATTCTCTGAAGTCTTGTTCCCCATTGAATCAGACGTAAATGTCTCTTCCCCGTCAAATTACCATTTGTGAACAGCAGTCAGTGAGAGATTCATTACATCCCAGTGTTGGGATTTGCCTGCCCCTCCTGTTGCTAGGCAATGCCGTGTGTGAGCGCAATTCCCCCATAATGGTGAGGTTGCTGGTTTTCTAAATTAACTTCCTTTGAGCTTATAATGTGTGTGTGTGTGTGTGTGTGTGTGTGTGTGTGTGTGTGTTCTATGCATCAAGAGCTAGGCCACCCACACTTACTCCACCTGCCCTAACATGCTTGATTCAAGTGAGCTGGGCTCCTTTTGAGCTTCTGGGGTGTCAGCTGTAATGTGGTGCTACTTACTCCCAGGAGGAGGGGGCCCGTGTCTCACCAGGAAAAGGAAAGGATGTTGAGCAGTTAGTACAGGAACAAACTGGCCAAGGAAAGCTGAGAGTACAGGATTAGGCATAGAGAAGCCACAATAAGATTCAAAAAGCCACAAATATAGTACAGGTTTCTGTGTGGTGGCCATTTGAAGGGACACTTCTCAAATTTAGACAGTTACTTTTTGATAGAATTTAACTCAGAATGGTTTTTGGTTTTATGAATCGTATATAATAATGAACAACAACTGTTTCTTTTGTAATAAAACAAAACAAAAAAAACCTTGCAAAGAGCTTATAAGCAGTAGCGGCTGCCATTGGGATTTATGTAAAGGGCTGTTCACTTTAAAACAGAAATTAGTAAGAGGCAAAATTTTACTAGTACTTGTTCATAGGATTCTTCATTTATTTTGAATGTAAGTCATTTTCAGATGCTTATCTTATGGATATGCTGTCATGGCCTGTAGTTTGCTTACATTCTAAACATTGTTTTTTGATGACCAGAGTGTTTGAATTTCAGCAAAAACTAGTGTATCATTTTTCATGTGTGTGCATGTATCTATGTGTGTGGTGTATGCTCACATGTGTGTACAGATGCATGTGCCTGTGTGTGCATGTAGAAGGTAGAAGAGGCTGTCCATGTTCTCCTTTGTGACTCTGCCTTATTTCTTTGAGGCCGGTCTCTTCCTAAACATGGAGCTTGTGTTTTTCTGGCTAGGTTGGACTAGCAAACTCCAGTGTTCCTCCTGTTTCTATCCTCACATAGTGCTGGGGTTATAGGTACAAACTGTTTTGAATCTCTGAGCTGTCTCTCCAGCCCTAATACTTGATTTTTTTAAATGTTTAGGAACATTTTCTTATCCGACACTCACAAATATACATTCATATAATTTTTAGTAACTTTATTGATTTTGGTCTTGCATTAAGGTCTGTGATCTATGTGGAATTAATTGTTGATTCTTGTTAAGGAGTGATTAGATTTACTTGACACCTGTATCCATTTGTATCTGTGCTGTTTGTCCCAAGGACCTTTTTCATTGAGATTCCTCTGGAGCCCGTGTTGAAAATCAATTGTCTGTCTGTATGTGGCCAATTTTGTTTCACTGATCTGTTCATCTATCTCTAAACTACCATGCTATGTTTTCTTGATTACCTTAGGTTTGCAATACAACTTGAATTAGACAGTGTAGATTCTCTAACTTCTTTTTTCTTTTTTAAGTTTGTTTTAGCTCTTCTAGATTCTTTATATCTTATACAGATTTCTGATGTTTTTATGTGGTGTGTGTGTGTGTGTGTGTGTGTGTGTGTGTGTGTGTACAAGAGGGCACTTGAGTGTGTATGCCTGTAAAGGCCCAAGAGTGACTTTGGAAATCATCTTGGATTGCTTCACTTTCTTATTGTTTTGCTCTGGGGGTTCCCAGGCTCTGCCTTCCAGAATCAGAAGGCCACCATTTCCACCTGGCATTTTTGCATGGGATGTGGATATCCAAACCAAGTCCTTTTGGCTACAAGGCATAGGATTTAACCCTCTGAGCCATCTCTCCAGCTCTGTCTTTAATTTCTTTTAGCAGTATTTTACAATTTTAGTACTTAGTATGTTGACAATATTTCATGGAAATTAATCCCAGATATTATTAAGTCAGTTAGTGATACTGAGCTACATAATCTCAGTTTTGTCCCAGCTATTTGTCAGGACATACAAAGTGTAATTAAAAATATACATAGCCAGGTGTGGTAGCTTACACATGTAATCCCACCACAATACAGTTTTTCTTTCCTAATACAAGTTCTGTGTGGTCATGATATATAATCCTTTTTGTACATTGTTGGATTCTATTCAATATTATTCTTTAAGATTTTAATTTCTATGTTTATAGGATATATAAATCCACAGTTTTCTTACAATATCTTTTTCAGATTTTTAGTTAGCAGAGTTATACTAGATATTCAAAATAGTTTGGCAAGTGTTATTTTGTTTTGTGAGTTAATATAAAATCAGCATTATTTCTTCCTTAAGTATTTTATATAATATGCCAATGAAACTTTCTCTGCCTGGAATTTTCTTTGTGGGAAGTTTTGTATTGCAAATTAAATTTCTTCAAATGAATGACACTATTCAAATTTCCTTCCTCTTACACATAGATTTTGATAATTAATGATCTTAAAAGAATTTTCATACTCACATCTGGATTCTTTCCAAGTCCATTTCTGTTGACTGCCCACTTTCATCCCAAAATTATGGCTACATTTTCATGACTATTTGAATGTCTAGTAAATTTTTAATATACACTGGAAATTTTAGACGATATGTTGACACAAGTCTGTATTATGTAGTTTTGCTTTAAAATAGTCAAATTTTGTTCCAACACATAAATTGCTGTCAGTCCTCTTGATAGGCTTATTTTATGCTTCTATGAAATGGAACTTCTCAGGTTTTGTCATTAGCTGGGGATAGTTCTCTCTCATAGGCTTGGTTCCTACTCCTCAAACTTGACCTTCTGGGGGTCTTAATGGAGTAGATACGGTGCTCAGTATAGTTTCTCTGAGGAAGGAGAGCAAAACCGGGAACACTAAGGGAACATAGCAGTGAAAAGACTGAAGCCTCTGCCCAGCTGATAATCAAGAATTGCAACACTATTAAAATAACATTGCTATGAAGATTGCCAACATGGAAATAATATTCCATGTGTGTGTGTGCCTATATGTATGCCTGTGTGTCAGGATGCACATGTATTTGGTGTGTATTTGTGTAGGTGCACCTGCATACATTGACATATGTGCATGGAAGTCTGAACCTGACATTAAGACGGTGTTTTTGCTCTCTTTCCACTTTATTAAGGCAAGGTCTCTCAATTAACTGAACCCAAAACTTGCCAATGGGCTAGACTAGCTAACCAGCTCACCCTGGGGGGGGTTCCCTATTGGGATTTCAACTGGCTGCTGTGCTTGCCTGGAGCTCTCTCTGCAGCCTAATATTCCTGTTGTATAAAAATATCCTATGTTAAAAAAAGCAGAGAACTCCTCTCAGATCTAAGCCTATATGACTGTCAAGCGTGGCCTTTTCCCAGATACTTTCTGAGACTATCACAAGCAAGACTGACGGTTTTTAACTTGCCTTGTAACCCTGTGACCTAGGGCTTTACCTTATCAACTATATTTTCATCCAGTATCAGGAACCAGCCTTAAAAACAGGGTCCTTAACAATCCAACCAGGTGTATTTTGGGGGCCACCAAAAAGAATATTTACAGCTTCTGTAAAACACTTGATTGTGACTCTCCTTTGAGAGGCCCGCATGCATGCTTAGATGTATTTTCTCTGACATTGGCCATGGGAACCACAGAAGGACTTATATGGGCTTTCTCTGCTTCTCAGCCTTGCAGCCTCTGTTGTGTGTGCCCCCCTCAGAATCATGCCTGCCTATGTAAGTGCAGGGTGTGTTTGGTGGATATACAGGGTGTGTTTGGTGGATATGCATAGACCGTCTACAGAAAACACTTATGAAGAAAACTCTCAAGCTTTTGAGTCCCCAAAGCCTCCTTCCTTTTTCTTCTACCCTGCACTTTGGATTCAGCACAATCAGTAGTTTTACTTTCTGATCTCCCCTTCTGCCCAGTGAAGCTATTGCTTCTGAAAAAGATGCTTCTGGGGAGTAAGGTGAAGCAAGGATGGGAAAAGGGAGGTTTGTCCTGTACTGCCAATGTCTAGAAACAGTTTCTTTATATATTCGATTGCATAACTATTGAGCTTGGAGGGGTTGGGGGTTCCTCTGATACCATGTGGTCAGAACAATTAAGGAATACTCTTTTTCAATTTTCATGTGATTACATATGTAGGTATTTGGGTACATGTGTGTTTTCATGTGTGTGTGCATTCAGGTGTATGTGCATGTGTGTGCATGTGGCTGTCTGAAGGTGATGATTGGAAATCATTCTTAATAATTCTTCCATGTTAATCTTTTGAGTCTGGGTTTGTAATCATACCTAGCTCATCTATAGGGTTGGTGTGGCTGGCCAGCTTGTTCTGGGAATTCCCAGTCTCTACTTTCTGAGGCTGGAATTACAGATTTAATTACAGAATTAAATTGTCACCCAGCATTTTATATGAGATCTGAAGATTCAAATTCTGGTCTTTTTTTTCTTTTTTTTTTTGTTACAGCAAGTGTTTAAACTCTGAGACATGTTTAAATTGGGAATTGTTTCTATCAGATTAGCTGAAATCTATTCAAATAATCTTATAATATTGCCTACTTGTAAAAGTATTAGCTCACATCTGAGAATACTGCAGTCATATGAGATTAACTCTATTAACAGGTGTATACTGAGATAACCTTTTTAACAGGTATATATAATTAATTACTTTTGTTGAGACAAGATGTCATGGTTTGAAGATGGATTGTCTCTCACAGGCTCATGGATTTCCTGGGATTGTTTTCAGTGTGTGGGTCAGAAGGAATAGTGGTCTTATGAGCATGTGTCACAGCTGGCACATAATTTGGGAAGGTGACAGGAACCTTCTGGAGGAAGCGTGTCACTGGGGGGTGGGTCTTGAGGTTTAGTAGACTTGCCCTACTTCCTTTTTTACTTTCTTTGCCTCTTGTTGGCTGCGGTGACCTGAACCATATGGCGATTAATACCATGATCATCAGATCATATCCACTCTGGAACCCTAAGCCAAATAATAAGCCTTTTTTCCCTTAAGTTGATTGAATCAACATGTTTTCTCATAACAACAGAAGAGTAACCGCAGCACAAGGTCTTGAATTCTGGGAAATCCTGTGTCTCCAGCTTCCTGAGTACTATTGGGATTACAGACTTATACTACCATACCCTCCCTGGCTTGGAATTTGTATGAATGCATTTAGGAAATGCTGGAGATGATTTTGTTGAGTTGAAATTCAACTAGATAGCAGATATAGCCAATGTACTGTAGGTAGAGAAATAAGTTATTTGTGTCAAGAGTCTGACTGGGAAAAAAAGAATTGCTATTAGTAGAAAATTTCCTTATAATTAAATGTTACCTATGCTATGTTTAAAACCTATAAAGTCATGATGGATTGGATTAGGATCTGACCATTTATGAGATATTTTAAATTCCTGTTATTTTTCTATTAGAAATTTATTTCAAGAATAATTTCCTTTTCTGATTAGTCATGCTACTGAAAATTATGTTTGCACACATTTCTGCACATGTGCAGACCACTAGCATATCACATTAGGTTGAGCCAAGTTCTCTGGCATGCTTTTCTTAGAAGTCTTCCAGAATTCTATTATAGGAGTATACTTTTTACTCCAATTTTCTCAGTATTCCAATAGCTTCTGTGGGGTGTGTTTCCAAGAAGATTCTAATTAGGAAGTCTCATATCACTGAGCCCCCTCAGCTTTCCTCGGATTGTTTTCAGTGTGTGGGTCAGAAGGAATAGTGGTCTTATGAGCATGTGTCACAATTGACAGCTTAGGAGTAAATGTCTTGATCTGTTCATGTTTTCACCCTGTTCAGGACTAGTTTGGGTCTCTTATTTCCTTGATTTTTCTAAAGCCATCCTAGTGATGGGACTGTGCTGTTTGGTGAATCACTGGAAATGTAGGTCGCTGACTACACATGTTAGACAGTGGAGATGGTACTAGAAAGGCGAGCATCTCACCAAGTGCCCAAGAACATGGGCAAGAAACTTCAGGTTTCCATTGCTGCAGTCTCTGCCCCTATAAAACAGAAGAGGCTTTAGACTCTCTTGGAACTGAGAGCCTGAGAATGGGTGCTGGGCCACAGCCTGCATGAAAGACTGTCTCCTTTGTTGCTATATGCTCATTTCTGAAGATGAGTTTATATTTTAGGCAAGTGGCATCCTTATGAATGTGGATACGTAGGGTGCCTCTATTTTTATACTTTGTTTCTCATGTGTATACGTGTGTGGTTTGTATATGCATGATCACATGCATGTTTGAGTGTGCATGAGTGCATATATGTTGAAGTCTGGGGTTGACATCAGGAGTCTTCCTCCTTTTCTGTCCACTTTATTCATCATGGGAGGGTCTCAAAGCTAGCCAGCTTGTTCCAAGGATCCTGTGTCTCCATCTCTAGAGTGCTGGCATTACAGATGTGAAGCCAAGACCACCTGACACTTACATGGGTTTTAGGGATCTGATCTGCGGTCCTCATTCTTGCCTACCGCTGAGCCATCTCCCCAATGCTCTTGTTTATTTTTGAGGCAGGATCTCATGTAGTCCAGGTTGGACTGGAATGCGCTGTGTAACTGAGGATGTCTTTGAACTCCTGATTCTTCTGTCTCTATGTCTTGAGTACTGGAGTTATACACATGTACCACCATGTGGAACTTACACTCATATGCTTAATTTGCTGCTGTGGTATATGTAAATTGTCCATATAGAATTTTCCACTGAAGATAAGAATATATGATGTATTAACATTTATCACCTCTGAGTTTTTTAAATACTCAGAGAAGAGTTAGAAAAATTGTATTTATTATTAAATACCATAGACAGAGTGGTATGAAATGATTGGACCTTGTCCGATGTAACTCAGTATTATCCATTGCGTTGTTTAGTTTGTTATCACGGCTTTTGTGTGTGCTGCTGTTTGGGTTGTATGTCAGCTTTATGGGTGCTTTTTACATGAGTGAGTCTTTTCTCATTGTTATTTGAGGTTTGGCCCCTCACAGGACAGTTTTGAAAGGTGGCATTTGTGCCTATGAGTGGGCTCCAGCTCCCTCTGGTGGTGATGATGGCTTACTGAAAAATATTGATAATGTGAGTTTGCCTGGTGGAGAGATTTGCCGGACAAAACACACAAAAAAGTCCAGTGTACTAGAAAAATATTTAACATGAAGTTCCTGGAGGGTGCTCTTGAGCAAAACAGAATCTGGGTTGCTGGGTCCCATGATTTTCCAGTGCTTCTTTAATGAGCAGATGGAAGGAAAGAGAAGAAAAACTTTTAAGCTATTCCTCCTCCTCCTCCTCTTCTCCTTCCTCATCCTTCTCCTCCCCTCTTCCTCCTCCTCATTTGTTAAGTATTTTGAATTATTTAAACAAAGACAGTTTTCTGGATTTCCTATATTTTTCTATTAGAGCTATGGCCGGCTTAAAGGTGACAAGTAAGACAGGGCCGTATTTATTACTTAAATTATATATTATTGAGATAGGCTTTTATGCAATCCAGGCTGGCATTGAACTATAATTCTCCTGTCTCAGTCTCTCAAGTGCTTTGATTATACGCATCTAGTTCTACCATGCCTGTACTATTGCATAATATCCCTTAAGGGATGGAAGTGTTTGGGCATAAACAGAAGGATTTTGTATAATTATGGATTTTAAAGCCTCTATAACCAGAACAGGCTGTCATTTTGTCGTTCTGTTACTGAGTTGTAGATCACTCTGTTACCATGTTTTTATGTTGATGCTGGCATCTCTTACCACTATGCCTGCAGGGCGATCCCTACCAGAGGGTTTGTAGATGGCCCTGCAGTCTTTTTTTGAGACAAGGTCTTCTATGTAGTACTGGCTGGCCAGGCTGGCCTCCAGCCTGTGGTGATCCTCCTGCTTTTATCTGTCAAGTGCTGAAGTTGTGGGCATGTGCAAACACAATGGCTTCTAACAAGCGCTTCCTTCCATTAAGCAGTTACATGTTCTGGTTATGGCTGGTTTTCTTAGTGGCAGCCAATAAATTACCTGGTGTCGTTTTACTAACCATTGCAATAGCTCTTCCTGCCTAGTGCTTCTGCTCTTGCTTGGACTCAGTTGGCAGATAAGAACTTCACAATCTGAAAATGATTTAAAAAAAAAAGACAACTCTTAGGCTGAAGATGTATAATTACAGAGGTGAATATTGTTTTCTTCATTTATAGGAGAAGCCCTGATATCCAAGCAAAAGAAGAGTTATGGAAGCATATTCAGTGAGTATTGGGTTTTCTGTTAGTCTGACACATACACAGTTTTAATTTGGCTTTAGGCTTCCACCCAGTCTTAAGGTCCATCTTTCTGTGGTATCCCAGGCACACGGTGGTACCCCACATCTCAGCAGCTGTCTGTGGTCAACCCGGACACCTTTCCAGGCTTCCTTAGCCTTCCTGTAGGTTGACCTCAGCTGGGACAGTGGTTGGCAAATAAATACCAAGAGAAGTAAATCCAGAAAGAAAACAGAGACACTCACAGAGGGAAGAGGAGCAGAACTGCTTGGGAAATGGGAGACTATGAAGCATATGAAACAGAAAAGAAGAAAAGGAAAGATAACAGCTACAAGGAAGGGTTTCCTCCCCTTTTTCTTTCTCTACCACATTTTACGTTATCATCTGTTTCCAGTTTATGTTAGTTTTACTAACACTGTGTTTTGGGACAAGGTTAGAAAGGGGAAACTGCCACTAGTTGACTTTGGTGTGCGTGCTAGCATCAAAACTTACTTTATTGCTTATTCTCTTCTAGAAAGGAATTAGTGGATCCATCTGGATTGTCAGAAGAGCAGTTAAAAGAGATCCCATATACTAAAATAGAGTGAGTATGTTTTCAAAAATCTTTTCCCTAAAGTCTTATAAGTGCTGCAGGGTGTGTTCATACTTACTCTTCATTGTGTTTCATGTGGTTCTTCAGTTTGTGCAGTTTAACTAAAGAAAAAGGGGAACCGTGGAAACAGGTAGAGAAGGATATATTAAAGCACATTCTTCTCTCTGGATGTGGTGGCTTATATCTGTAATCCCAAGCATGTAAGTGTAAGACTGAGGCAGGAGGATTACCATGAATTCCAGGCCAACCTGATCTCCATAGTAAATTCCAGGCCAGCCTGGGTTAATAACTGAAACCCTGTCTCAAAACCAAAAATTTAAAAAACTCTTCCTCTGTACTTCTACAATCTTCATCTCTTTTTGGTTGTCATTTATTTGTGGTTGTTACAAGGGGGCTTTTCATTAAGAATGTCTATTTCACATAAATTCTCTTGCTGAGGTAGCCATTGGTTTGTAACAAAGTTAGCTTTTATGCATCATTTTAACACCAAGAGAGTTATGCTTGTCACAAAAGCCCAAGACAGTTTCCATCATGAAGACCATTGAACAGAATAGGCCTCAGGAAAGCCTAGAGGGAATCCATGGTCTCCAGTGCAGCCTGTCACACACCTGCTTGCTGGGTTTTCTGCCTTGCTGCAGTTGGCTAAGAAAAACCTGGAGCACACACTTCATTGTTTTACTTTCCAGACAGAAAAGCAGGGTTGATACTCCCACAGCCTCTTCCCATCATCTTTAGGTGAAAGAGTGAATGTTTTCAAAAATTAAGCTATAATTTACAGAAGAAGTATACATATGTATGGTACATAATGTAATATTTGAATATATTTGCACTATGAAGTCATTAAATCAAACTGGTTAGCATGTCTACCACCTTATTTGTTTTGTTAGAACACTCACTGATTTTCAGGTGAAGACTGAATTAGTGTACTACTTACTAGCAATCAAATTTTTCTAATAGGAAAGAGAAGGCATTTTTTTTCATTGTAGTTTTTCCTTCCACACTCCTGGAGTAAATTTAACTGTTTTATTTAATGGTTGTGCCAGGCATGGTAGAGCACACTTGGAATGCCAGAAGTCAGGAGGCAGAGGCAGGAGGGTCACTACATGATGGAGTTAGTCTGTCTACATAACGAGCTCCAGTCTAGCCAGGACTACATCTCCAGACCTTGTCTTACAATAACAAAATTCTCTTTTTGGTGGCCAAAAAAGTATCCATATATAGACATACATACCAATACTATAAAGAGTTCCATTTATGTATGGGTAAGGCAGAAACATTTTTATACTGTTAGCATGTAAAATTTAAGTCACTTATGCTTTCAAAGCCCGTAAGAGTTAATTTCTGGGCTGGAGAGATGGCTCAGGAGTTAAGACTATGTTGCAAGCAGAAAATCCTGAGTTCAGATCCCAGATACCACATGGACATGCCAGGCAGAAATGGGAGCAGCCTGCTGCACTTCTGGCCCTGGTGGGCAGAGCCTGGGAAATCCCAAAATAAAGCAGAAAGGAGGTAGAAACAATCCAGGATGATTCCCAAAGTCATCCTTGGTCCTCCACAGGGATACATGTGCCCATTGGCACACACACACACACACACACACACACACACACACAATAAATAAATAATTTAAAATAAAGAATCAAGTTCTTTTAAAAACCAGTGTGAGCAAGGCATGATTGTGCATTCTTGGGAGATGGAGGCAGGAGAATTAAGAGCTCAAACTCATCCTCATCTGTATAGCCAGTTCCATTTTCAAGCCAGCCTGGCCTAATGAGACCATGTGTGAAAGAGCCACCTGTGCTGGCGAGATGGCTCTGAAGAGGAACGTGCTTGCTGCGCACGTTTGATCCCTGGTGTCCACGTAAAGGTGAACAGAGAGAACCAAGTCCACAGATTGCCTCTGACCTCCACAGGTGTGCAGTGGCAGATGCGGGCACTCCCAAAAACTAATAAATTTTAAAAACTTTAAAAATAAAATAAGAAATGGTCTAAAAGTTTTGTTTTTGGAGATTGTGTGTGCTGATGCCCATGGTCTATTCAGATAGTGTGTGCTGGTGCCCATGGTCTGTTCAGATCCTGTGCGCTGGTGCCTATGGTCTGTTCAAATCCTATGTGCTGGTGTCCATGGTCAGTTCTTTTTTCTTTGTTTTTTTGTGCAGGACTCAGGGTGACCCAGTTCGCATCAGGCATTCTCATTCTCCACGGAGTTACCGGCAGTACCGCAGGTCCCAGTGTTCAGATGGAGAGCGATCAGTTCTCTCAGAAGTGAAGTAAGTGGTCATCCTCAGGGCTCCAGGGCAGCGTGGCCCAGGGAGCATCCTGCTGTTGGGGGAGCTTAGGGGTCAGAGTCAAAGTATCACCCTTTTCAGTAACTCAAACTCTCTCTTTTGCAGCTCAAAAACAGATCTGGTGCCACCACTTCCTGTGACACGTTCTTCAGATGCTCAGGGTTCTGGTGGCTCCACAGTTCATCAGGTTAGTGGTAGCAGAGATTTAAGGTGACTAATGACAGTTTCGAGAAGTGTCTTGTGCTTTGGGGATTCCATTGCATAGCCAGGGCAGTGCATCTTTGGCTTTATTCTGAGATTCTGTTCATGAAAAACAATTACAAATCATGGCAGGAACCAAGGTCCTGGCCTGGAGAGAACAGTTAGAAAAAAAAACAAAACAAAAAAACAGGGGTAGTGATGTGGGATTAACTCCAGAATAATTTCTCAGGCACCGATTAGGGAGAGTGGGGAAGAGTTTACTTTGCCAGTAGTCGAGTGAGATCTCTCTCTAAGGAACTACAGCCTTGAGTTTAGTTTGTATTGCTGTTTTATGCAAAAGCAGGGAAGGGGTGAAGCAAAGGTGGGACTTTATAGAAGCAAATGCAGTGATTAATAATATCAGCTCAGTGGTTCGACAGAACACAGACTGGCCCATGGCCTTGTCTGTTATCAGACAGAAGCTGAGGCCAGCACCAAAGCAGAAGCGCCCAGCAGGCGCAGGCTGTGGGGTGGGCTAGTGTCTCTGAAATATCCTTATTTGACTACCTTTGGAATTTCAGTTTTCTGTCTTAACTTAGATTAGCAGTAATTCGATAGTCTATTTTTTTTTTTTTAACATCAGTAGTGCCAAGTCTAAAATGATTAGAAGCCTGCTTGCAAACCTGGTGATCTGAGTTTGATTTTCAGAAGAACCACATAGCTGATGGAGAAAAACTCACTTCTGAGAAGTTGTCTTCTGACTTTAACCTGTGCACCATGGCACTCATGTATTCATGTGCATACTTCTCTTTCTCTCTCAAATAAATAAATGACTAGAAGCTTGGCACTATATGTGAAAGATAAAGAAGACCATAAGATCCTTTTGAGTGAGAATGAAGGAACAATTGCTCCATTGATTTTAAAAAGTGCTTTTGGGTAGTTTTAAGAGAACCGTAGACTGATGAAAGGTGTGTGTGTGTGTGTGTGGGAGAACTGTAGACTGATGAGAGGTGGGGGGGGGGGTGTTCCGTTGTGAACTGATTTGAGACAGAATTACTCAAGCCCATTTCAGCTCTGTCTTTTCTGTTAAAGGGAATTTCCTTTCACAGTTCATAAATGCCGTACCTAGTGCCTTATCAAAATCACTGTAGCATTCAGCTCCAGTTAGCTGGATGCATCAGTAGCAAACTTGTTTCTACAGGGTTTGGCGTCAGCTCTTGTGGCATGTTTCTTAATAAGCTGGAAAATGTTTGCGGGTTGAATAAGCAGCTGGATGGATTGATACTTGGGTAAATAATTCCAGAGACAACAGTAATATTGATAGGGGGCCAACGTCCAACTGTTGTTTGCAGTTCTGTACTTTTTGTTTTTGACTGGATCATGGATCCTTAGAAAAGCCAGTAATGACTGTCTTCAAATGAAAATGCATGTAAGCACACATGATTTTTAAAAATATTTATTACTTCTTTGTATGTGTATGTGGATACGTGTGTACCATGCACATGTGGAAATTAGAAAACAGCATGTGGGAGTTGGTTCTGTCCTTCCACCATGTGGGCTATAGGGGCTGAACATGGATTGTCAGGTTTAACAGGAGCATTTTACCTGCTAAACCATCTTGCTGACCCAGCACAAATAGTTTCATATATAAATTCAGGGACTCTGTGGATCACCTACAAAGCCTGATCAGTGGTATCTACATGTGCTTCCTTTCATTTGACCTGTGTAATGTTTCATCAATGAAAGGACCAAAACAAACCTATTTAGTTTCTTTAAAACACAACTTGTGAAATGGAGGATTTACATGCAGGAAACTTACCATTGGGTAAGTGGAAGAACAGAGGCGTGGGCAGAGGGAAATAGCTAAATTGTGATTCAGTCCCAGAAAGGCAACAGTGGATTCCATGAGAAGTTCTGGAACTGAGATGCCCCTTCAGACCCTCAGCAGGAGGTTAAGTCTGACACACACCTGCACCCTATCGGTCCTTGGATAAAGGTTGCTCCTGGGAAGGTCAAGGCCTTGGGTTAAGTGGTTCTCTGCAGCCAAGGCAGTTATGGGGAAGAGTGCTGGATCTGAGCTGTACAGCGCCCAGGCTAAGGGATGAATGTCTCGCCTGAGAATGGAAGTCTGAGCAGTGAACACCATTTCTGCTACAGTCCTAGGCTATGCGATTAGGAAGATGTGGGAGAGTAATGAGTTGTCAGTGTTTTACTACTTTTTGAAAATTATATTCACGGTTGGTTGAGGCTTTATTTTCTGACTAACCTGTGTTGTGTCTCCTCACTACACAATGTAGTGACTTTGAGCATATTATGTTTCTAAGCCTCAGTTCTAATATGGTACAGGTAACCTACCTCCTCTTAAGGTTATTGTGATGATTAATATAGTTAGCTCTTGGGACTCTTCGAGACAGAATCTTTGAATTTACATCCTCTTATTATGTTTTCCCTAAATCAGTGTCACAGCACACATATAGACATCAACCTCTGGAAGTAGCTTCTTCCTCTCACCAAGGGATCAAACTTAAGATTGCCAGGTTTGTGTAGACACCTTTATCTGCTGAACCATCTAGCTGGTCTGAATTATGCCTAATTTTTCTGAATAAAATTCATATGTACATTATTGCCATACTAAGATTAAGCACATCTTTTATTTTGCACAATTAGTTATTTAGGGGAAATTTATCAAACAACTTTTGTTATTACAGCTGTTTTTGAGTAACTTGTGGTACCATAAGGGTTGGGTCTCACCTGTGGCCTAGGGTGGTCTTCTGTGTCTGGGATTCTAGGTTCTTGCCATCATGCCTGACTTCTGATATATTTTGAAAAGTTCTTGATTTGGCTTCAACTTTTTCTTTTGTTTTTCAAATACATTTCCTTTCTAGAGAAGAAACGGATCTAAAGACAGTCTGATTGAAGAAAAATCTCAGCTATCGACAAGCAGTCTGACTGGAAAACACACAGCAAAAACAATAAAAACCATCCAGGCTGCCCGTCTCAAGACAGAGACTTGATCCTGAAGGACCATGGTTGGGAGAGGGAAGGGAATGTGCCACTGGTACTTATGAAACTGTGAATTAGATAATTATCCAAATACCTTGGACCCTTGTCTCTTCAGCACAATAGGTGTCTTTTCTTTAAGAGATTTAACTACAGTGTGTTGTACTGCGGTTTAATTGGGGAGTCATCTCTCCAACAGCTGCTTCTGATGTGTACCTGAGCCAGGTGACTGTAGCTGGCTTGCCCTGCAACAGCCCAAGGGTGTTCTGACTCCAGCCTGTTGAGATGTACCTGGACTGAGACCGTAGAAGTTTTAACCGCCCAAAAGTTGTTTGTAAAATTGTATTCTGTGGCATTAAGCTCCACTGGTTATTTACCAATGATGTAAAGAGTTGTTTTTAAGTGTTTTTTGTCAAAAGCCTGTTTGTGTGAACCCTAGTTGTCCCTCCAGCTGTGCCTGTCCTGGACCTTTCTGCTGTGCGGATTACTTTTCAACTTCTAGGGGAATACTTAAAACCACTTCCTAACTTCACAACTCTATCCACTTGTTGCATTCCTTTCTGCTATAGAGCTAATCTCCAGCCACTTTGGGATTCTTTCTGCTCCTTAGCTTTACATACTTGGCCTCTTTGAGTCATTCTTTGGAATTTAGTTTTAAACCTACAAGTGAGTAACCAAACTTTTTCAAGTGGAGATACTCCATTCTTTTCATTTCAAATTTGAGCATTTTTTGGCATAAGGGATGCCTCTATAAAATCTGATTCTTCCCCATTCTCTGCCTTAATATCATGGACCTCCTTTGCAATCCACCTCAATTATTCTCTACCAGATTTCCCTTTCTTGCTTTAATAAAGCCTTAAATGGTTTGGTCTCTTACCTCTTTAGCTTCCCAGCTCCATTTACAATAAATGGCCATCCTACAAGCTCTACTGAGCACTCCAGTTGAATCTGGGACACGAAAGAGCTAAACCAGATAGACTATTTTCCTTTAGCTTCAAGTTCACGTGTTCAGCTTTGCTGGGCAGTGGCACCTACTTTCACTCTCAACCCCACCTCAGGTTTCCCTGACTTGGTCAGATGCCTTTAGGCTCATCTCACAAAGGAAACATTTATATTGATATTCCCCTCCACTCATCTGTATTGTGCAGTATGTGTTCCCAGCTCCTCCTACGACAGTGCGCTTTAAATAAACTCTACCAATGCCTGAGCATACTTTGTTCTTTCCTGCTAAGTAAAGGAAAACAGAGAGGCTATCTTAGGCATATGCATCTGTGGGCCTTGGAGGAAGTATTACAGGGTCCTTATCAGATTTAGCTGAAAGGTAACCTAGGTTTGAAGTTGATTAAAGGGGATTGAGAAAATCTTTGAATAAAAGCTGTTTTTTTGTGTGTGCCAGTCACCTAAATCACAACTCAACAATCAAAAGTATTTATTCAGATTGTCTTTAATGTATACATGATATTTCCAGTAGGGATATTTCAGCACTCCTTGAATTTTTAAACTGTTCAAGCAACTTGTGAACATCAAATTTCCAAATTCTCACCAAGGCCGCCCTGAAAGGAAAGAAGACTCAGTTTCAAAAGTAGGTATCTGTTTTTAGTGGTTACAGGAGTTCTAGGTCCAGGCCTAAATGCTAAAGCATGTTTTTTTTTTTTTTACATTTAGCTATAATACATAAATATGTACACTTTATATTTCTAATCAATACAAAAACTCAGAGTCAGCTAATGGGACAGTTTCATTTGCAATCACCTCCAGAGTCCATAACACATAAAGCAGTAATGCATATGAACTATTAAGACTCATACCACTGGAGTCTCTGTGGGGAATGGGAGTGATTATCTCTAAAAAAGCACATGGAATAGGGATTTACCCTTTTAGTTTCTCCAATGTGGCCAGTCTCAAGTGATACCTGTAGGTGCCTAGCGCCAGAGGGCAGCACGTGGTGAGAAGGCCTGGTTTCTTCAATCCCGGCTACACTAGGACCTAAAACTGTAGTAGTACTCTCCAACTTAAAATTCCCCACGCTTTTACTTGGCAACCACATTACCTTAAGCCACCTTTGTGCCCCCACATGTCAGTCGACTCGGAGTTGCCAGCCTCAAGCACCCATCTTCTGCCTGAAAATTAAAATTAGGCATATTAAGCCACATCCCCTAGTGTTGACCATACATGTGAAAATGTGAATATACAGTCTGTTACTTAGGCAGCTCCTATACCGAAGATACAGAATCTAAGGATAGAGAGAGGCTGCAAAGCATTAATTTATGCCTTTTTTGACACCACATTCACTAGTTTCCAAAAGTGAACGGGCAACACAAAGGCTACCTACAAGACGGCTGAAGGTCGTTTCTAGCCGTGGTTTAAAAAGCTTTTGGCTGTTTTCTGATGCTGCTGATAAGCGCCCCCAAGTGTAGGAATCGCTACATTCCAAAACCCTTTGCTTGTTGACTTGCTTCTTAGATTTCAAAGCCCCAGCCTCGGTAATGGGAAACGAAAGCATTTCAAACTGTAGGTTATACTCTTTTAAATCCCGGGTCTATCCCGTGCTAAGGTGAAACTTACAACATTCGGTGCTGTCGGGTGGCTTAAGGTGTGTCGTTCTGCACCCGCAAACTGGCAAGATCTGCATTTCAAAGAGCTCTGGCTGGCTGGCTCCCATGCCGGCCCGTCTCGCGCCGCGCGACACGGCCGCGGGGTGGGTCGGCTCGTCTCCACAATTCTCGAGCAAGGAACCAAGTTAACAAGCCCATCGTCCTCATCCCGCTTGGCCTCGGCGATCCCCCGGCACGCGCCCGGAAGAGAAGAGCCGCACCGCACACGCCACCGCCACGGCCATACCGCGCACGGAAAACGGAGGCAAAGGCTGAGCCGCTCGCCCACAATGCTTTTCTATGGTCGGAAGGATCCACCGTCCGCGCGTCGTGGGGGAGCGCGGGCCGAACCACAGTCGCCACGCTCTCGTGTGCCACCTAACGGCCGGAGGTCGAAATGCATGCGAGGCTCATGGCTCCTCTTTCCTAGAAAGAGATCGCCCTTTGCGGTCGTGGGTCATTTGCTATGTTCCTGCCAGGGGCTAGAACTTTGGTCAGTGATGAGCAGTGGGCAAAGTCTGGCAGGAAATCAGACCCGGAGCTGAGGGTGGGGAGCACAGATAAGGCTCACAGTCTGCAAATGAGGAAGAGTATAGCCGATAATCCTAAACCCAAAACCCCCAAATAATATCATGTTATTGCAGGTTGTATCAGAAATGAGAGGTGTGTAGAAATGATGTGTTACATTCTGACAGACACAAAACCTGTAAACAAATGAATATGGGGTATATTCCTGTGATCCTAGAATTTGAACAATGAATTCAGGAGAATCTGTTCAAGGTCATTCTTGGCTACAAAGTGAATTGAAGGCCAGCTTAGGCAATAATAAATTATAAATAAAAAGCAAACAAACAAAAAAAGACAAGAGAATAAAACTATAAACTGTGCTGTCCAATAAGAATATACTGAGAATTATTAAACAATTATAATTTTTAAATGATCACATTATAAGAAATGAACATGTTAAGGTAAATTTTAACAATAACCAAACATTTCCTAAATTTTGCTGTGTAAGCAATATAAAGTTATAATGTTTGAAATTTTATATACTTAAATGTTAAAAAATATGGTGTGCATATGACATTTCCAGCACTTTTCAATTAGAGCAAAGGATACTGAGGCTGGTTATAGGAAGTTTGCAGGTGACCTGGGGATAGCATGTAGGGGTTAGTAGACTGTGTGACTACAGCCTACTCTCCCTTCACCCTTGTCCCTGAGTCCAGGCGCTGCCTAAGGAAACACAAGGCACACACACAGCGTTAATGAAAACATGGAACGGTTTCAGTTTCCCTGTTTGGTAAATAGACTAATATATCCCACTACCACCACTGCAAAGCATTTACATCCTAATGCACAGAATCTGTGGCTACATTACACTGAATAGCAAAAGGGGCTTTGCAAATGGGATTAATGTTAGAGACCACGAGAAGGGGGAAATAAAGATGGAAGTAGGATGCAAAAGGTAGAGAGAGACAGAGGAGAGAGAGAGAGAGAGAGAGAGAGAGAAATGAAAGGAAATTGCTCCTAAGATGGAAGACAGACAGAAGCCAAAGAATCTTTGCAGTCCCTAAAACCTGGGAGTGGCCCTCAACTTATATTTAGCATAGAAATGAGGACTTACTTTCTCTAAGTAATTATGCAAAGAGCTGGAATGAGCAGTGAAGCAGATTTTCTGAAAAAGAGCAATTGATGCCTGACTTTAGCCCAGTGAGGCTTCTTGCCAGCTTTGTGAAGTGAAACATTACTTGCACAGCGGAAGTGAAAATTTTGCGTTGTTTTAAGCTTCTAAATTTGTGTTCATTTGTTATGGCATTGGGAGCAAACTAACACATGCATAAAAGGTCATATATGAGCTTTTTATTTTCACTCTACCTTTTCTTGTCTCACCCCAATTTTCTCATCAGGGGAATGACATTTTTCAGACAAGCTATGCATATTTCATTTAAAAATATTTAATTCATACCGTGGGTGGGTCTAGATATCTAATTAGTCTAGATATCTAATATCAGATTGCTCTATGATCAGTTACCAAATATGTTTTCTTTTCTACACGTCTATCATGTCACCATAGTCATACATGAAGCCTGGTTTTTATTATTATTGTTGTTTCGAGTGTGTTTATTTCTGTGCTGTCTGTTCTCTCCCACTAACAAATGCCATGTATCAATAGCACACCACTGTCTTAATTACAGTGTGCGCGCACGTGTGTGTGTGTGTGTGTGTGTGTGTGTGTGTGCGTGTGTAAGAACCATACATAGTCCAGACTGGTTTCAGACTTGCTATGTAGTTGAGCCTGGCCTTGAATTGCTGATCCTTCTTCCTTTGCCTCCTCAGTGCTGGGATTACAGGTATAAACTACCACGATTGACTCATAATTACTATTTTTTATAGTAAGTCTTGATATTTGAATAACAAATACCTTTCCCCCACTCACATTGCTGTCCTTTCTATTGCACATAATTTTTAAAATTAGTTTCTAAATTTTCATAAAGAGTACTGTTGAGATTTGTGTAGGAATTGCATTGAATCCATGATACATGGAGAGATCATTGACATCTTTATTAAAATGGCATATGTAATAATTACTTTTACATGCCAACTTGGCAGAAGCATAAGATCCCTATCTAGTGAAACATTTTTGAGTGTATCTATGAGAATGTTCCCAGAAAAGATTAACATCTCAACCAGTAAAGTGAATTTCCCTAGGGTCTTGAGCTTGCAAACAACACATCAAAAGATTTCTCTGGGTCCATAATCAGGTGTGCTGTTAATCTATGATTTCCCTCTCTCTCCTTCTCTGTATCTCTCCCCTATTTTTTTCTCTTTCTTCTGGCTCTCCCTGTCTAATACAATATACTATTCCATTTATTTTTCTCTTCAATATTTTCAAGACAAAATTTTATAATTTTACTATAAGGACTGCACATTTTTGGTTAGGCTAATTCCTGGGCCTTCTGTCTAACTCTACAATGAAAAAAAAAAAAAACAATGAATGGAGCAGAAAGATTTAAAAAAATGTGCAATTTGTTGATGAAATGAGTTCAAGGCAGCTTAAATATGCAGCCAAGGAGTCTGCTAAAATAGAGGCTGTGATTGTAATAGAGAAACCTCATGCTCTGCACTGGGACATACATCAAAGTCTCCAACTTGTGAAAATACAAATTCATAGGGAAGTATTTCCTCCAGTTCAGCACATAGACTCTGATCCAAGGCAGGCAGGTTCCAACACCGACAGCAGAATTTGGTATTGTTAAGCCACCTGGCTTTTGTATGTGTGTGTGTGTGTGTGTGTGTGTGTGTGTGTGTGTGTGTGTGTGTGTGTCTGTGCCTGTGTATATGTGAGGACACTGCGTGTGCCTATGGAAGTCCAAGGGTGATTTCGATAATCTTCCTGAATTGCTCACCTCCTTATTGCTTTGCTCGGGGATTTTCCAAGCTTTGCGATCAAGGGCTGAAGTCCAGGCCACTATCATTTCTGTTTGGCATTTTTATGTGGGATCTGGGATCTGAACTCAGGTCCTTCTACTTGTGAGGCAGAGCCATCTTTCCAGTCCAAACAAGCTGGAATTTTTTTGTTTTAATTTTTTTTATATTTACTTTTTTATTAGTATTATTCTTTATTCAACTGTGCGCATGTGCGTGTGTGCGTGTGTGCGTGTGTGCGTGTGTGTGTGTGTGTGTGTGTGTGTGTGACGCCTCCATCTCCTTCTGCCCCGGGATTCACAGGCTCCGCCCTACCAGGACCAGAAGCGCAGACTGCCCCCACTTCCGCCTGGCGTCTATACGTGGGATCTGGGATCCGAACTCAGGACCTTCCGCCTGCAAGGCGGAGGCTTAACCCCTGAGCCACCTCTCCAGCCCACAAGCTGGAATTTATCTGCAGTTTCCTCCTTGTTGATCAGCTTTCATAGTACCAGAAGGTACTATGTAGGCTGCTGGAGGGCAGGAGAGGTGAAACAATTAACAGTCTCACCTATCTGTGAAGGCTTCAAGCTATAATAGCAACCACCCTATGAAGAGGCAACCATTATTACAATAGTGCCATGAGTGGTATGATGGTAACCAACTACTTTATAGCTGAATTTAAGGACTGCTTTGCAACAGGGAACACATGCCAAGTGCTGTAAGCCAGGACAACCTGTGGAAATGGAAGCTGGGATGGGGGCAAACAGATAAAGTTAGCCAAAAAGATATAATATTAAATTGCTGTCTAAACACTTACCATTATCATAGACTAGAACGGCTCTCAACCCTGGACTGAGAATCTTCCTTTTACAATGGAAGGTGTTTAGCAGAAAATCACAACTGGCCAAAGTGAAGAGAGTGAGTATGGGCTGCTCAGCACTAACCAAGACATCAAAATCACCCCCATCCCAAAACTCAGGAAATATCACAGGAGAGGGAGGGGTAGACCTGGTATGAAAATAATAGAGTAGTAGGTCAACTATACCTCTGAACAATGAATCATTTTAGGGCGTAAAAGGAACTTGATAGTACTGTGTGTACAAATGTATTTGTTGTTGTGTGTGTGAGTGGAAAAGCAAGAGAAAAACAGTATTGGCTAGTGATTATTATTGGCATGATAGAAAGCAGAGAAATGTGAATAGAAAGGAGAACTATAGTGGCAAAATAAGTTGGAGATGAGAGTACTTTTGCTAAAGGTGGACTGCAGAATAAGGGGTGATCATATTCTATTAGTATAGACCAGTCTTGTCTTTCAGGCAATTGAGGTACAGTATTGTACTCTGCAGACCAGGACAGTCTGTGTTCTTTGGGGGTGGGGGGAGAAAGAGAGAGAGAGAGAGAGAGAGAGAGAGAGAGAGAGAGAGAGAGAGAGAGAGAGAGAATATGAGAGAAACAAAACCAAAAAAGGAATAAAAGCAGCAATAAAAATAATAAAAATAAGAATGCAAATGAGCTGAAGTAGTTTGAGAAAATACCCTTGGGTATTAAACATAGATTGCAGACTGTTATGTAGACCTTCTCCTGCCAACAAGAGGTTTACTGCCTCTTTGGTTCTTTTTCAGTGGTAGGTGACTTGTGATATCTCATGACAATATATAGTGCATATTCCTCTGTTTCTTGAAATGTACTAAACAAGCTCATTTGATATTTATCATGTAGGCAAATATCAACACTGACTTACTCCTTTTCAACTGAGTTGCTTGTTACCTGTTATCTTATGGGTTTGCCAACTTATTTGTTAGGCTATTTTACTGTCTGAGACTATTAATTTACATGTCATAGTTGGATACAGGTGTCAATTTGACAATTGAAGGCTCTGAATTCTGGGCACAGTTGTGAAGTAGTAGTAGTTGAATTAAATCCGGAGCAAACCTTCAGGAAATTGTCTAATTGATGGGAAAGGCCCAGCCCATGATGGGTGGGACTAGTCCCTGTGCAGGTGAATAAGATGGAGGGAGCAGTTGGCATTCTTTGTTATACTTGACCAGATATACTGGTCTGGCAAGTGAGGTTTGCCCCCATCACAGTCCTGTGGATATGGTGAGACCATGTCACTTGGCCCCTGGTTTGGTGTTTACTCTCTTGGCAAACTGTAACCAAGAAATAAATGTAGGCGAGAATAAAACTTGTTCCCCTCCCCCTCTGATTCAGTGTATATATGTGCAATAACTTAAGAGGATGCTGGAGACTAATTGTTTTTTTAAGGGGATTTCATACATACATACATACATATATTCATGGATTGTATGAATTTTGAACATTATGTTAAATTAATTTTTAAGTTAGCACACAAAATGATGGTTTTAGTTTGGAATTTGTGTGTATGTGTATGTGTGTGTGTGAGAGAGAGAAAGAGAGAAAGAGAGAGAGAGAGAGATTAAATTTTTGTTCTGATTTGTTTTTTTTTTTTTTTTTTTTTTTTGTTCTGATTTGTTTCCCTCCTCTTTCCTGTGGACGCTGCGTCCTCATGCTCCTCATCATGGGCCTCTTTGTCTCTCATACCTCCCCTTCTGCTATAACATCACATGTATTCCATGGTACTCTCTTCTTAAGATCCCATCTTTCTCTCATTGTCCTCTTCTTTCTGGTCTACACACACACACACACACACACACACACACACTTTAAATCTAGGTTGAGAATATTGAGTAAGACAGAAAATGTAATGCTTGTGTTTCTGAATCTGACTTTTTTTTGCTTATATGTCTGTTTCCATCTACTTTCCTGCGAATGTCACTGTCATCTTTATTTACAATTGAAAGAACATCCATTGTGTTGATGGGTTACATCTTTATTCATTCATTTTTTTGATGGACTTAATATAGGCTTAGAAATAGCAAAACATGGATGTGCAAGTGTCTGTGTGGTATGCTGAATTAGAGTCTTTCAGGTTTAGTAATACTGGGTCATATGGTAATTTTATTTTCAGTTTTCTGAGAGCCTCCATACTGATTTCTATAGCGGCTGGATCAGCTTACATTCTCACGACAATGTATAAAGATCCTTCTTTTCCTACATTCTTGACAGTATTGGTGGTCATTTGTTTTCTTTAAGATAGTCATTCTGATTGGGATGAGATAGAATTGCAAAGCAGTTTTAATCTGAATTTCTTCATGACTCAACATGTTGACACTTTTCAGATATTTGTTGGCCATTTTTTATTTCTTCTTTTGAAAACTGTCTATAATGGGTTTAATTAACCCATTTATTGATTGACTTACATTTTTGGGGGTGATTGGTTTTGGGAGTCCATCAAATATTTGAGACATAAATTCTCTGTCTGTCTTGTAGTCGACAAATGTTTTTTTTCTCATTTAATATGATACATCTTCATTCAGATGATAGTCTCCTTTACAAATTTTTAAAATTTGTATAATCCCATTGTGTCAATTCTTGAGATTACTTTCTATACTAGAGTCCTTTTAAGAAAGACCTGGCCAATGTCTTGAAGTGTTTTCTTGTAATTTCAAAAGTTTCAAATCTTAACACTCAGATCCTTGTTAATTTTGAGTTGATTTTTGTGTAGGGTGAGAGATATGGATTTAGTTTTATTGTTGTACATGTGAATATAAATTTTGCAAAACCAGTTACTGAAAAGGCTGTATTTTTTTCTCAATGTGTTTTGGATAACTTGTCAAAATTTAGCTTGCCACCATGAGGTTAATTTACAAGTTCTTAAATTTTTTTTAGTCTACATGAGATAATATAAATTCTTGACTCACACTATATGAGTTATTTTCAAGGACCAACTTCACCACTTTATCCTTCTTTGCAGTCTCTAGGCTAATCATTTTTTTTTTTATTTGTAGGGTGTTTTCCTCTTCACACATACTGAGGATGTTATATTTCAAGGGACACCAATTTATGCATGGGTCATTAATTCTATCTCATATTTTTCAGGCAACATGTCTTTTACTTAATGAATTCCTTGTGGTTTTATAAAGTTTAAACACTAAGCCACCAAAAATAGGAAAATGTGGTAGGTAAATGCCACTTTAAGAATATGCATTGAATTCAGATTGTCTTCTATTCGTGGCCTCTGAGGACAACAAAATCCATGCACTTAGAACATGGCGAAAACATTTGTCATGTTTTGACTGTGAAATGAAAGATTTTTCTGCAAATATGGCAGGCAAAAAGCACCCTTAGACTTTATTTTTCTCATTCCTTTGAAAAATTTCCTATTAAGAACACCAGAGGGCCTGCATTCAATATAGGACTATGTCTAGGAAGGGGAATAGGCCTAGGGTTAGGTTTAGGAGTAGTGTAATGAATAGGGCTAAAATGAGTGCACAGACTCATACTAGGTGTCAGTGTACTGTTAGGAATATAGGTGTATGGGGCTGGAGAGGTGGCTCAGGGGTTAAGCTTCTGCCTTGCAGGCAGAAAGTCCTGAGTTTGGATCCTAGACCCCACGTATAGACGTTGGCAGAAGCGGGGGCGGCCTGTGGTTCTGGTCCTGGTAGGGCAGAACCTGTGAATATCTGGCAAGTAAACAAGGAGGAGGTGGAGGTGGTACATGGTGGTTCCCGAGTTCACCCATGGTTCTATACACACACACAAACATACACACAGACACACAGACACACAGACACACACACACACACAATTGAATAAATAATAAAAAATTAAAAAAAAGTAATATTGGTGTGATTAAGGGAAGGACAAAGACTCATAGCAGGTTTTGACAATATACAACTCTGTATTTTGGATTAGGGTAAGGAATAAAATGAAGGAGTTAGGATAAATGCTCATTGTAGCTCTAAGGTATATATTAGGGTCTGTGTTATCTTTACCTTGAGGGCTATTGCTAGTTGTGTGATTTGAATTAAAAGTAGAATTATGTATAGAATTAATTTTAGGACTAGGATTAGAGTTTGGGGAATGGCAATGTATCAGGCTAAGATTAGTGTATAAATGAACACTCATAGTCAGTCTAGAGTTAGGGTTATACCAATTAATAATGTTAGGACTATGTCCTGGTATAGAAGTTGGGTTAGATGTAATTTTATGTCTAGGGTTAGGGAGTAGCCTAGGGTTAAAGTTAGTATCAGGATACTCAGTTAGGCTAACTAATCAGTGTATGTCTAAGGCTTATATTATAGCTAGGTTTATGGTTAAGTTTAGGGCTACAGAGAAGTGTAGGGCAGTGTTAGGTATAAGTTTACTTCTAGGTTCATGTCTGGGTAAAGTTGTGGTTTCAGTTAGGGCTGTGAGTGGGGCTATGCTTGCTGTATGGTCTCATAAAATCTTTCTGGACAGTGTCATAGTCAGCAGTAGCAATATTGGTAGGGTTAGGGACAGATTTGCTACTGTAATGGTTAATCTTAACTATTGTTGTGAGAGAGCACCCAAAGTCAATCAATTTAAGGGAGAAAGGGAAGTTTATTCAGCTTATGGTTCCAGAGGGAAGGGACAGTCTCTCAAAGCAGAGGTGGCATGGCTGGCTGGCCAAAGCTGGAGAAGGCTAAGTCACCGCAGACATCTTGGAAGCTGAGAGCTGTAGACTACTTGCAGCAAAGGCAGACTTCTCCTGGAGGTAGGATGGGACTAATCCACTTCAAAGCCCACCCCTTGTGACTGCCTTCCTCCAGAAAGGCTCCATCTCTCAAGGTGACATGACCTTGCCAAAAACATGAGAGTGTGGGGGACACATTTCTTTTTTTTTTATTAATACATTTTTTATTATTATTTCCGCTCATACAATCTTAATAGGTACACCAGTTCCCTCCTTCCCTCCTCCTCCCCCCAAACCCCCTGCTCCCCCTCCCCTCAGCCCTCCCTCCCCATGCCCTAGTGCCTCCCGCCCCAATTCCCAGAGAGTCCTTTATTGTGCATGCCTGACTCTCCTCTGGGCCCTCCTCTCGGATGACTTACAAGAACCCAGTGGCATTTTCCTGAATCCTTTCTCATGTTCCCCTTAAGCATAGGAACACTACTGTGGCTGTCAATTCCTTGCCTCCAAGGATCTTGGTGCCTTTAGCAGATGCTAGACTTTGTGAGGTCAATAGTGTGTTGGACATTGCGCCGGGCATGCAATGTCCAATTATGATTTCTTCGGTCCTAACTTGTGTGGAGTATCTTGCAAATCATTGCTCTTCCCATCCTTGTGCTCTTACAATCTTACCGCCCCCTCTTCCGCAAATGTCCCTGAGCTTCAGGATGGGGAGAGATTAGGCTAGCCTAGTTCTAGGTGGTTGATATAGAGTCTCTGAAGTTCTGGATTGTAGTTTGTTGATTTTCTTTTGCAGTTTTGCTGCTCCTGCAATGCCCTTCACTTCATCCTGCTGGACACTGTATGTCACCCCCTGGCCAGAGACAAAAAGCTGTTAAACTGGAGTCTTGTTATAAGAGCACATTCAAGAGTAGATGTAATAAAAGTAGGAAACCTCAGTAAGGGAGGGGTCAATCACCCATTTGCAAAATGGTTACTTTTTATCTGACAGACTATATGCCCTCCCCTTCTGGTGAGATCATACCCCCTCAGTTGAAAATGATCAGGAACGAACGTCTGTGAACTTAACCAGATGGGGGGACACATTTCAAACCATGACACTCCACCCCTGGCCCCGACAGGCTCATTGCCACCAACTTTTCTCAGCTTCACAAACAACTTCACTTTGTGGTACCAGCTGTTCTCTATCTCACAGCAATACCCCACTACCCGGTACCAATTTCTGTAACTATTGTGAGAGAACACCCAAAGTCAATCAACTTTAGGGAGAAAAGGAGGTTTATTCAGCTTATGGTTCCAGAGGGAAGGTACAGTCTTTCAAAGCAGAGGTGGCATGGCTGGCTAGCCAAAGCTGGAGAAGGCTAAGTCACCACAGACATCTTGGAAGCTGAGAGCTGCAGACTGCTTGCAGCAAAGGCAGACTTCTCCTAGAGGTAGGGTGGGACTAATTCACTTCAAAGCCCACCCCTTGTGACTGCCTTCCTCTAGCAAGGCTCCATCTCTCAAGGTGACATGACCTTGCCAAACACATGAGAATGTGGGGGACGCATTTCAAACCATGACAGCCACTAAGATCTGACTTATGGCTATGTCTAATATGTATAGAGCTATGGTTAGGGTTAGTAAAAATGTAACATATAGGGCTAAGATGGTGCACAGTTTCACACTAGATCTCAGTCTAGTTTTAGAGCTATGGATATGATTAGGATGAAGACAACACTATGTCAAGGGATAGGTCTAGGCCTAGGGTTATGGTTAGATATAGGACAATGGGCAGGATTATATTATAATAAATAATTGATACAGGTCTAGGACTTATGGTAGGGCTGGTGTTATCTTTATGTTTAGACTATAGTTAGTTGTAGGGCTTGGATTCAATATAGAGCTATGTTTAAGATTAGGGATAGGGTTTAGATTAAGGCTAGGGATAGAACTACCATTAGTGTTGAGATTCATACAATGTCTCTGGCTTGTATAAGGGCAAACTATATATTTAAGCTTAGGGCTATGGCTATGTTTTAGTCTTACATCAGATTTACAGCTATGTCTAGGTTTAGGCATAAGGCCTAATAATAAGAGTTAGGGTTAGGAAAAGAATTGTGGGTATGACTCAGATAAGTGAATCAACTCATGCAAGGTGTCATTTAGTATTGGCACTGTAGGTATTATTGAGATGAAGAGCAAGTACCTTAGTAGGTTTTGGCTTATATACAACTTTAGTCTGAGGGTTAGGGCTAGGTCTAGGTTAGCATGAGAAATAGGTCAATGAGGAGGGCTACAATTAAAATAAATGGGGTTATCTTTACCTTTATGGCAACAGCTTAGTTGTAAGGTTTGCATTAAAGATAGAGTTGTGTTCAGGAATAGGACTAGGGATAGAGTTAGGGCTAAGATCTTTTTTTTTTTTATTTCAGCTCATACAAACTTATTAGGTACACCAGTTCCCTCCCTCCCTCCTCCTCCTCCCCCCGTACCCCCTGCTCCCCCTCCCCACCCCTCTCCCTCCCCATCCCCCAGTGCCTCCAACCCCAATTCCCAGAGAGTCCTTTCTTGTGCATGTCTGATTTTCCTCTGGGCCCTCCTCTCCGATGACGTACAAGGACCCAGTGGCCTTTCCCGAACCCTTTCCCGTGTTCCCCTTAGGTATAGGAACACTGCTGTGGCTGCCAATCCTTTGCCTCCAAGGATCTTGGTGCCTTTAGCAGATGCTAGACTTTGTGAGGTCAACAGTGTGTTGGACAATGGGCAGGGCATGCAAAGTCCAATTATGATTGCTTCAGCCCTAACTAGTATAGAGTATCTTACATATCATTGCTCCTCCCATCCTTATGCTCTTACACTCTTACCGCCCCCTCTTCCGCAAATGTCCCTGAGCTTCAGGATGGGGAGAGACTAAGCTGGCCTAGTTCTAGGTGGTTGATATAGAGTCTCTGAAGTTCTGGATTGTGGTTTGTTGATTTTCTTTTGCAGTTTTGCTGCTCCTGCAATGCCCTTCACTCCATCCTGGTGGGCATTGTATGTTACCCCCTGGCCAGAGACAAAAAGCTGTTAGAGTCTTGTGATAAAAGCACATTCAAAGGTAGATGTAATAAAAGTGGGAAACCACAGTGAGGGAGGGGTCTATCACCCATTTGCAAAATTGTTACTTTTTATCTGCCAGACTATATGCCCTCCTCTTCTGGTGAGATCACTCCCCCTCAGTAGTAAATGATCAGGAACAAAAGTGTGTGAACTTAATCAGATGTCTCATTACTTATTTGGGTCCTTGGTGGAGGCCTATTTTCCCTGCTGTAACATGGTCCCTTCTCTCCTTCTTTCTGGTGTGGCCCTCCTACCCCATCCCTCCTGTTCATAATCCTTGGAATTACTGTCTCTAGGTGGGCTGGGTGGGTTTGGTACTAGGAGCCACCTATTAGGGAGTACATATGGCGCTTAATTTTCTGGATCTGGGATACTTCACTTAATATAATTGTTTCTAATGACATCCATTTCCCGGCAAATTCCAGTAATTCATCATTTTTGATGGCTGAGTAGTACTCCATTGTATAGATGTACTACAGTTTCCTTATCCACTCGTCAACTGTTGGACATTTGGGCTGATTCCATGACTTTGCTATTGTAAACAGTGCTGCTATGAACATGGTCGTGCTTGTGTTATCGAGGTGAACCTCTGCTGTATGGGGGGTTATTCCCAAAAGTGGAATAGCAGGGTCATATGGCATTTCAATCTTTAATTTCTTTAAGAATCTCCAGACGCCTCATAGGGCTAAGATCTTGTAAGAATTTATTAAACGATTTTAGATTCTGCAAGTTTACCTTTTAATAATAAAAATGTATTTCAATAAAAATACACATTTATTGAACTCATATGAAATATGAATGAGACATGCATCAATATTTCAAAGCAAAGTGTTTCACTGCCAAACTTGGAATGCCTCAAGAGCTTAGCAAGTTCTGAATACACTAAGATCACGTGGTTATTGTGTAGCTTTGGGAACACCAACTGCTAATCCATCTAAGGATTGGAATCGACTTCCATGATGGCTTCTTGAGCTTTTTCCACCTCGGAGAGCTACTCATCATTTCCCAATGTCTGCTGAAGTTCATGGATGGTACTAAGAAGAACATGAAACTGTGTCCATCTCAATTCAAACTTCTTTTCAACACTTTCTTTAATATGTGAAAGATGCTCTAATTCTTTTCCCAGAGTCTCTAGTTTCTTTAATGTCTCATGCCTGTCTGGATGATGCTGGATCACTTTGGCCAAAGCGTCATATTCTTGGTGATTTCTTCGTATTTGTTTTGCTTGGAGAATTTGCTTTTTACACTCAGCAATTTTTTCATGTGCTCCAGCAATACTACACTCTATTTCTTTATAAATTTTTTCATAATTTTCCATTTCTCTCAGATTCATGTTATATATGAGCAAGGTTTTGCCCATTGAAAATTCACACTGAAACAGTGTGCTCAGCATGCACTGGTATTGGCTGTATCCTTCTTCTTGGGATTCAGAGTTGCGCCATGTAATGAAACTTTTCACGAGCAGATTGATCCTCCGATCATCTCCAGCACCATTTCCATCAATCAGGAGGTGCTTCTGGATGATGTCGTCATCAGTCATGGCTTCCATGGCTTGAGAGGTGGCGGTACCTAGGAGTGATTTTGATATGGATATAGTTAGTGTAGACATTCATATTAGGTCTCTGGATGATGCTAGGTTCAAGGACACACTGAAATTCAGGGTTATGGCTAGGTGTCAGACTTACATCCAAAAATTAGAAGTATGGCTAAGATTTGGACTAGGGCTAGGGTTAAGGCTGGGAGAATAGTATTACATAGAGAGAAGAGATAAGATGAATGCATAGATTCACATCAGATGTGGGTCTCATGTCAAGGCTGTGGTTAACATTACATGAGGACCAAGACCCTTAATAGATTTTGATTTACATAAATTCTGTACCATTTCGATTTGTTAATGGATTGCTGCTGTGCCCATCCAACTTTATGGCTTGTGGGGTGAGATAACACCCACCCCATGATGGGCAATTCAGGTCACATGATAACTTGGTAATCCATTTTCAAATGTCCAGTTTCCTGTAAGGCCTAGTAACAGACCAAAAGTTGACTCTGAAAAGGAGAGTAATTGTCTGTGGATGATGGCAGGGCCTTGCTTCAAAATCTCAAGGGTCTCCGCTGTGATTCACCTATGGGAGCCTGCCAGAAATTCCAAACATCATCTCTATGTGCAACAGATAACCTCTAGTATCATTGGGTCTGCTGGATCACATGGCTCAAGTAGCATGGCAGCCTGCACAGCAGCTTAAACCTGCTGAAGGGCCTTCTCTTGTTCTGGGCCCCACTCAATGCTGGTAGCTTTACTTGGTATATGGGCTGAGTAACACACCCAAGTGAGGAATGTGCTGCCTCCAAAATACAAACAGGCCCACTGAACATTGTGCTTCTTTCTTAGTGATGTGAGGAGCCAGGTGCAACAACTTAGAGGATATCTTTGCATGCCCCACACCACTGAACTCCTAAAATTTTTACTGAAGTAGAAGGTCCTTGGATTTTGGTTGGATTTATTACCCATTCTCAGATGTGCATATGTGTTACCAACAAATCCAAAATGTTTGCTCTCTTCTGCTCACTTGGTCCAATGAGCATAATATCATCTATGTAATGGGCTAGTGTGATACCTTGTGGAAGGGACAGGCGATCAAGATCTCTGCAAACTAAGTTATGGCATAAGGCTGGAGAATTAATATACCTTTGAAGTAACATTATAAATGCATACTGCTGGCCTTGGCAACTGAACTAAAATTGCTTCCGATGATCTTTATGAATAGGTGTGGAGAAAAAAAGCATTTGCAAAATCAATAACTGCATACCAAGTACCGGGAGATGTGTTGATCTGCTCAAGCAGTGAAACATCTGATACAGCAGCTGCAATTGGAGTCACAGCTTGATTAAGTTTGTGGTAATCAACTGTCATTCTCTACGATCCATCTGTCTTCTGTACAGGTGAAAAAGAGAGTTAAAAGGAGAGGTGATATACATTAAAGGATGCTTCAGAATTGTGGGGAGGGGGCACTGGGAGAAAGAGAGGGAGGGAGGAAAGGAAGAGGCCAAGGGGGGAGGAAACAGGGAGATCCTGACAGGGGTGGAGGGAGGGAGAGGACAGGAGTTCCTATTAAGTTTGTATGAGCAGAAAAATAAATTAAAAAAACAAAGGCAAGGTGGTAGAACAACCATCCCTGAATCCTTCAAGTCTTTAATTGTGACACTAATTTCTCTAATTCCTCCAGGAATACGATACTGTTCTTGATTCACTATATTCCTTGGTAGAGGCAACTCTAAAGGCTTCATTTGGCCTTTCCAACCATAATACCCTTTACTCCATAGGTCAAGGAACCAACTTCTATCAATATCAATTATACATTCTGGAACTGGGGAAATAACCACAAGATGAGTTAGGGGACATACTGGACCTTTGTAAGCTGAACATTAGCCAAAACTCCATTAGTCACCTGATCTCTATATACCCCTTCTGTAACTGGAGGGCCATAATCCATTTCTCCTAGAATCAATGTCAACTCAGAACCATTATCTAGTAGGCCCCAAAATGTCTATTACCTTTCCCCCAATGTATAATAACTCCAGTGAAAGGATATCTGGAATTTCCAGCTCTTTTTCATAAAGCCAAACTTTAATGAATACTTCAGCTGCCCACTCAAATAAACTCTTGGCAACATTTTTAACTCTACAAATAGCAGCATTAAACTATAATCTCTACTCAGTGGACCCATTTTAGTGAACTCAGTTTGATCCATACTCCTTCCACCAATCTCATACCTTTACAATCCATTCCCAGGGGTATTCCCAGACTGCTGCTTGAATGTGTTAGAAAAGTCATGCAGTTCTTTAAGAGGTATAGTATACCTCCTCATGGACCATACTTTCAATTTCATCTTTAGAAGCCTGTTTAGCCTTGAGCCTAATTATAGGCCTGAAGGCAACCACGGCTGGGCATGCCATAATATCAGACAAATCATGGTTAATTCTCTCAGGCAAAGGTAGAGACAACAATTCTGCAGAGGGTGGAGGGGGGATTCATTCTCTGCTAAGAGTAAGCAGACTACTTCCTCAGGCATAGTAAACTCATCAGAATTGAAGGGTTCAATGTCCTCATCATCAGCTGGATCTTCTCACACATCAGCATCCCACTTTTCAGGATACCACTCTTTTCCAATCAGTGCTCTCACTTTAACTGCCATCACCTTTTGAGGCTGGGATTTTAATTTCATTGTAAATCAGCCAATCTAATAATTAGAATTTGGGCTTGATTTTCTGTGATTCGAGCCCTATTGCTCCTGGAGAGAAGATTCTCTTCTAGGGCACACTTAAAAACTTCTAAGTTGTTTATATGCATCTGGAGCTGGGCAATTTCATCTCTGAAGTCTTTCCTTTTCTTTCTTATTTTATCTAAAGTTGCTTCCAGGTCACACTTGGAGGCCTCTGGATTGTCTTCCTTTACCTTTTGTACTTTATTGAGAAATGCTAGTAGCAACTGCTGCGTCCCTATCCAACTAATCTGGTAGAATATGTCTCAGTTTGGAAAAGGTGGATTCAAAGTAACATGTTTTGGGATAAGGACATGGCTTTATTTTAGAGAAATAAGGAAAAATATGGGAATTGTCAGGCCTTGGTGTTTCTTCCCAGCACAGGCCTAAAGCCTGTCCCCTGAGGAAGGTCACAGTAATGCCCATGAACAGGGGCTGGGCACTCTCTTCCTAGATAATTCGGGTTTTGCCTCAGGCAGGAAGAATTCTGGGAATTAGGAGTGCCCTTCACCTAGGTTTTGGTTTTTTTGGGACAATTCAAGTTTTGCCTCTGGCAGGAATTCTTCTGGGAATTAGGAGTGCCCTTTCTTAGGGTATTTTGGAACTAGCTTCCTGCTCTCTGTTCTAGAGAAGAAGCCTGTTTTTTAAGTTTAGTCAAATACTAAATGGAAATTTCATGTCTAGTCATTTATAATAAGTAGACTTGTTAGCCAAAATGTGTGCACTGATTTTAAGGAAATTAGAGAATAACTTCTAGAGTCTTAAAACATAGGTTGGGTAAGATTCCCACCTATGTACTAACTCAGAAATTCCAGAAGTACAAGACTATGCTATCAGTCCACCAGACCCTTAAAAGAAACCGTGATACCCTCTTACCCTGGCTGAAGGCCAAGGAAGAGACCATCATGCCAGAAAGTCTAGATGCTAAGACTGCCCCTGGAGATGGTATTTGCAATCCAAACTGGGAGAATCCATGTCAGAAGCAAAGGGGGCCGTGTCTTTCCCATCCCAAATAGCACTCTTATGAGAAATCACAGAGATGGACCATCTGAGTGCACTCCCACCAATGATCGCCTCTGCCCCGAAAGAGACACCCTCGGCATATGGGGCCTGACTGGACCCCAGGTTTGGAGTGTGCATGGTTCACAGATGGGTCATCTAACTGATGGCAATACACTTCTGGAATTCCTCAAAGGAAGACATAAGCAACCTTACTATTAAAGGAATAGAAGGATGCTATTATAGAAGTTATTCTTTTAATAATTATATTGCTTAAGTGTTTTTCTTCAGTGCATACCTCAGTGCTCCATCGACAGAACCAGCTATAGCTTATGGGCCTTGAGTATTCAAGTCAAGGCCCCCCCTTAGAGATGTGGTTTAAACTTGGATAGTAGAGACTACATGAGCTGCATACATTTTCCCAAGTTAGAACCTGCTGCCATGCCTGGTGCCTATGTTGACCTGCCTGACTGAGAGTATCAATCTGAAGAGGACAACAGCCAAAGCTCACGCTGGGACTTATGGGGTGTTGAGGATTCCTATAGTTAATTTTAAAATATGTTCCTTGCTAAAATCAATAGGAGAACATTCTGCCTCTGTATTTTAAAAGAAAGCAGTCTCTGTTAAAATGTGGGCTCAGCCCCATAGCTATCCGGTGAAGCATTATAGATTAGACAAGTTTGGAAATACTGAGAGAATGTTTCTGTTAAGTGCCTTTGCCCTGAAGCAATGGGTTAGGTTCTTGAAAAAAGGGTCCACCCTGAAGGTGACTTTGCTGATTATCTATTGTGTATGCAACATTCTTTACCCCAAAATTTTCTGTATAAAAGTTGTCACGAAAGTTTCAATAAACGGGTTCAGGATTCACTCGGACGGGAGGGAGCCGCGTGTGTTCTGTTCTCCACCCGGTCCTGGGAAGCCCTGGTCTCGAGGCCGCGACTCTGGTCTGCGGCAAGCAACCAATCAGCATTATTGTTTCCTTATTTTTTTTTCATATTGACAAGAGTTTCGTATAATGAATCACCAAACTTCTCACTACTCAGAAGAAGTGAATGTCCAACTCATCTACCAGTTCTCAAAACAGCTCACTCCAAGTAGTTTTAGTATTTTCCATTCCGCCAGGGCAGTCTTAGAACGTGGAGGTTTCATTGTGTTGGAGAGCCAGCTCCAGATATCACCAACCCTACTAGCAAAGTTCATCCTTATAATTTCTTTCTCTAGAACCACTCCCGGTACCACAATCTGTATAAGTCAGGTTCTCTAGAGCCACAGAATCAACAGAATCAAAAGAAATTTGTTTAGTTGTCTTACAAGGTATGGCTGAGGTAGTCGAACGATGGTCGCCAGTAGCTGCTCAGTTCGGTAGTCAAGTGGGTGATGGCTGAATGCTTAGAATTCCTGGAGTCTTCAGTCTAGTCCACAACGACTTGGTGGGTTGGAAGGCTAGAGGGTCGAAGAAACCAGGCGGCCGGAAGGAAGAGCAATTCCTAGCACAGCTTCAATAAGCGTCTCTTCTCCTTGGTTGGCTCCTTTTTATATGGTCTAGTACTGGGAGGATCCTATGAGATCTTTGGAGGTTATGATAGGATGTAGGGTGGGTATAATCCTTTCAAGTGGTCTCAGTTGATCCTTCCAGGTGTGGTCTCAACCCATCTTAGTTAATACCAGGTGTGTCAAGTTGACATCCAGGCTTAACTATCACAATCCCATCAGATAAAAAGAACCATAAAACAGAAGTGGCAATGTTGGTAACTTTCTGATTTCTGTGACAGAATATGTGATACAAACCACTTGAAGGAGGAAAGATTTGTTGTGGTTCGTAATTTCATAGGGTTTTCCCATCTTGCTTGGCTTCATGAGCTCGACCAGAACATCATGACTGTGGGAACCTGTGACACGGGTTTTTCATCACATGGCAGATGGGAAACAGAGCAAAGGGGATGGGAGAAGGCATCAAAGTTGAATCCTTAGTGATGTGCCTCATCCAGTTAAGCCTTCTATTCTCAAGTTTCCACCATCTTCTAAAACAGCACTGTCAAGCGGAGACTCAACACTGAACCTAAATCTGAGCGGGTCATTTCACGTTCCATAATCACATAACTGATTGAATTTTGGAGAGTGAAAGAAGCTGATTACAATGAATGACAGCTTTAATAGGGGATTATCTAATTTTTTCCTTTTGTGTATGTATGTTCGGTGTGTGTGTGTGTGTGTGCTTGTATGTAGGTGGGTGTACATGTATGTGCAGGTATATATACACAAGTGTATTTGAGTATTTGTGCCTGAAGAAGTCCAAAGTTGATATCAGGAATTATCCTCAATCGTTCTTATACCTTATTGTTGTAAACCTGCATCTCATTAAACCAAGAGCACACTCACCATTAGGGCTATTCTGGCTAGCCAGTTTGTTCTGGAAATTTCCTGATTCTGTCTTCCAAGGCATTCTACACCTGTGCTGCATTCCCCCCCCCCCGTTTTTTTTAATTAAGGATTTTTAACATACAAACAAATTTCTACCCATGGCTTCTTTTCCTTCCCTGCTATACCTTCTCCTTTCACTAATCCATCTCTATCGTTCCTACCCTCATGCCTTTCTGCATGTTTGGACTACAGGGCTCCCTTTGGGGTACCTGTACTAGGCGTTTTTGGTAACGTAAGTCTGCCTGGCATTTTTACATGAACTCTGAGAATCTAAACTCAGTACCTTTTGCTTTTGAGGCAAAGACTTTTACCACTAAGTCATCTTCCTGGTCCTTTATTACCTTTTCTGTGGGTGTTAATAAGTGTGTTTGTATATGTGTTTCTGGTTATGTGTGTCTACCTCTGTTCTCTCTTTCTTCTTTCTCTTTGTCTTTCTGTTTTTCTTTCTTCTCTCTCTCTCTTTCTCCCTTTCTTCCTCTCTCTCTTTTGAGTCAACATCTCTCATTTATTAGTCTAAAACAAAGCAGGTAGGCTAGGCTGGCTATCCAGTGAGCCCCAGGGATACCTTTGTCTCTAGCTCACCAGCACTAGATTACAAGCGGCATGGTACTCTCCTCCATCCTCCAAGAGTTTTGCTTGATTTTTTTTGGGGGGGGGTGGGGATAAATATGAATTCTAAAAATAAAACTTTTTAAATTTGTAATAATATTCAGTGTTTAGTCTTCTCTTTCTGATTTTCATGTGTTGAATTTTTTAAAATCCATGCAAATCTGTAGAGGCCTTTAATTTAATTTAATTTTTTGAAAGACAGAATAAGAGAGAGAGAGAGAGAGAAAGATGCTGAGAAGAAAAGAGAGAGAGAGGTCCACATGGAGAGGTGTCCAGGTTGGAGGATAACTTTCAGAAGTCAGTGCAGTCCTTCCACTCTGTAGACTCCAGGGGTGGAATGCAGCCACCGGATTTGGTTGTGGGAGTCTTTACTCACTGAGTCACATCTCTGCCTCCCCCTTTTTATTTTATTTTTTTTCTAGGTTTACAAACATAATGAATGTCTGTCTCCACTATCCCCCTCCTTTTCTCCTTCAGCTCTTCTCCCATCCTTTCCCACCCTCTCTTTCTTTCGTCACCCTCCTGCCTGCCTGTTGTGTGGACCCCAAGGTTCCCTTTGGATTGTCTGCTGTACTAGGGGCTCAGGCCTCTGTGTCTGCCTGACCTTTTTTAGTTCTTATTTTCAATAAAAATTGGTCTTATTTTTTTTCATAAAGATATTTCATTCTTAATTTGTTATGCTAAATGTATTCACATGTAGCAATGTGATACTGTGAGTGTGTTTCATCTTAACTTGATTAAGATATATGATGTAAAATATCTCCTGTGTCACCATTTTAGTGAGCTTGCAGGAAGAAATGCCTTGTCAAAGACAGTGATACTGCAAAGGAACTGATAAGTGGATGCTAATTCAAGACATTTATTTAAACAGTCCTGAAGATAATGCATAGAAAGCCCACCAGATGGCAGTACAAGCCAATCACAAACACTAATTTATAGCAGCACATTCACAGTAACACTTCAATAGGAATAAAATTAGCAACTAAACATCTCTATTTGAGTAGGCCATCTCACATTCCAGGAATTTTTACAATTTGGTTTTCATACTATTTTTTCAGAGGCAAGACATTGATTTTCCTTTTTAAAATTCAGCGTAGTTACAGAAAAAAGACTTGTTTTAATGTGCTGCTTTGAGTAATTCAAAAGAACATCTTATGCATTCCAGTTCAGACAGGAACGGAACAGCTCTGAGTGTATCACAGGAGTGGACATCCTAAACTAACAGGAACTGATAATGTACTTGACAGGAACCAATCTGCATATAGCAACTGGGCTAAATTACTAATAGATTTGTGTGTTTGTATGTTGTGTGTGTGTGTGTGTGTGTGTAGCAGTAGAGTTTGCCTCATTTTTTTTGAATCAGAAAGAGATTTGATTTCTATGCTTTGTCAAATATCTGAAAAGTTATTCAATTTACATATGTTGTTTAAAATTTGTCTTGACTAAATAAATGTGGCATTTGTTTTATTTTCATGTTTTCCAAGGGTGTATTTAGAGAAGTGTGTTTCCTCACCAGTAACTTTGCTTCTTGATGCTGTATATTCTTTCTTTGGGGAGCAGACAGCCCTGGAGGGTTCTCTGTGAGGAAGAGCCTCGTCTAATGTGAGTAAAGAATCATGCAACAACACAGACCACAAAACCTGGTTTTCTCATGAGTGACTGTAGTTGTATTAATGTCAACATTTGTTTTCAGCTACCGAAAGAGAATTCCCAGTTGCTCCATTACATTCGAAGTCTCTCAAGTGGATAAATTACATCCCAGAGGACAAGGCTAACTAGAAATAGAGAGCACAGCATCTTCTCCAGAAAGCGTAGAGTTCATGAAGGGCTGACATATGGAGCACATTGAGGATATGATCCTTCCATCTTCTAAGAATGGGGAAAGTGGTAATTCCAGTAAATTCTGGTGTGTGAAAATAATTGTGGTCTTGAAAGTGTAGTATAGGATAAGAGGAGTGGTCGGTGATTCTCTACAAACTGTATTCATTATTCATGAGACCCAGCATACTCTCAGTGCCTTCCACAACAAATTTTCTTCTTTTACATAGCAGTCTATATGCAGAGATGGAAAAGGTGAGGAACTTGGGAATCTAAATTTGCATAAGACACTTATCCAAGTTCCATTTTTTAAACAAAAAATCCTAGTGCCAGGTATAAAACAGCACCTCGGGATTTCTTGGCCAGGGAGGTCCTAGAGACCTGGTTGTCCATCAGATCCGGTATACAAACCTTATTAATGAAGATACCACACACACTATGGTTGTGAGTTGCAAAGAAATCAAGCTGGAATTGAGCTGCGAGCTTGTCCCTGTTGGCTAACTTTCATAGATCCAGAAGGTGCTACATAGACTGCTGGCAAAGAAACTTCAGTAGATTTACCCAGCTGAAACCCAGTGAATGTCAATGTCAGTTTTCAGGGCAAGGTGTGAAGAGTGTGGCAATAGAGGAAATTGTGGGAGCAACCAACAGCTTTCAGAGGGACGCGAGGTCTACTTCAGGAGAAGCAGCTCACCACTGGTACTACGAATCCAGAGGATACCTGAAGGTTGTGGAGAACTAGGCCTCAGGAATAGACTTACTACTATTTTTAGCTAAAATGGCAGAACATAAGTTTGCCTTTTAAATATTTATGTTTATACCCAGAGACATGCTACTTTCAGCCTTTATCAGAACAGCCTCTCTTGGCAACCACCCCCTGTGAATGCAGAGATGCACGATTACTCAGAGTGCTGAGAATTAGGGATGGCTGAGTATTCAGCCCTCAGGAGGACATTGATACCAACTCCTCCAAGGTTCAGAGAATATTGCAGAAGGAGAGGGAAGAATTTAAGAGCCAGGAGGCCAGAAGACAGAGAGAAAAGCTGTAAATGATGTGTTCCTCATGTGCTCCAGCAGCTGCACTGAGTTTGCACAAGATGGGCCTTATCAACAGTCAGTCTTAGACTGGGAAGGGTTCATGGATCTCTATGCTTCCCTATAGCAATATTTTCGCAACTTACATATAGCTAAGAGGATTTAAAGTTCTCTTTCAATTATGAGATGAACTTAAAGATGATTATTAAGCTAATGTGAATCTATCAGAGAATGAATGGTGGAAAATTTGTCAATACTAATTTATCCTGATAATCTTAGGATGTCCAGTTTTTCATTTTTTCAGTCAGCAGAAATAATATTAGGATGCTTTTTGTTTGTTTTTAAAACTTTTACTAGTGTATATTCATTACACATAATAATGGGTTTCACACTGCCATTTTTGCATAAGTGCATAATGTATTTCAATCATATTCATCCCCAGCCATCTTCATCAGTCTTCCTCTCACTTCTGCTAATTCTCTTCCTCTTATTCACTGATCCTCTTCCACTTTTATGTCTTTCAGTTTTGTGACCCAGTGAATTTCATTAGGGTTGTTTACAGGAACATGGATGAAAGTTTGTTTACAGGATTGTGGGCACCTTACCAGTAACTACAACCTGAAGAAAATGTCCCTCTACCATCAACCACTGACTGTATAAATCTTCAATGAGAGGTATGGTCCCTACAAGCCACTCCCATGTGCAGATCATGTACATATACTCACAGCTGCTGAAAGTTCAAGAGTTCAATAGCCAGGCTAGGGAGATAGCTCAGTGGAAAACGAACTTGCTTCCCAGGCAGAAGGACTGCAGTTCAGATCCCCTGATCCCAAGTAAATGCTGGATGGGTATGGTGGCCTGCTTGTAACTCCAGTCCCAGAAGTCAGATGCTGGGAATCCCCAGAGCAAATTGACTAACCAGGATAGCCCTGTAGCTAAGCTCTGCATTTAATTAGAGACATAACCTCAAGAGAATAAGGTGGAAGAACAATTAAAGATGATTCTCAATATCAACCTCAGACTTTCACATGCACATGCACTGCCTGTACAGCCCCCACACAAGCAAAATATACAGCAAAACATGTGTACACACATGGATGCAACACACACACACATACACACACATGCACACACACACACACCATGAAAATGGAGACAATTCAATGGTTGTCATACATAGAAAGTCAGCATTCCACACTGCCCCCAAGCTCCTCCAGCCTTTTATTCTTTCTACACCTTTTTCTGTGATGATTGCTGAGCCTTGGAGCGGATGATATAGGCTTGGCCTGTGACACTTCATTCTCATCATTTCAACTAGCTATGGAACTCTGCAGTTACCACTGCCCACTACAAGAAGAAACTTCTCTACCCACATTGACAGTAACATTAACCTATGGGCATAAACAAAGTTATTTGAAGGCAGTTTGACAGACAACGCCTGTCCATTTAATAAAAAAAAACAAACAATCACCTTTCTACTGTTGTCCATAAGCTTTCCAGTCACAGGCTTTGGCAAGGTTTATAACCAGTCATATACTACCTCAGGTGGAATAGGCATCAATCACATCCAAGCATAAGGTGGATGGGTACCCCCCTAGCTGATCTTCACTGTTGCACTAATGGTCTCAGTTTTTTGGCTAGTTGGTACTGTTGCACACAAAGTTCACAGCTGAGTAAGACTGTGTATGACAATTCTTCCCCAGCAATCAGCAGAGCAGTTTCCAGAATGATGGGGGCTGGTAACCAGGGAGGAGGCTTTCGGGCCTACTTATAACTTGATTTCTCTATGTGACCAAGGCAAGTTGCATGTGAGTCACTGAGTTTAAAAACGGTTGCCTGAATTAGCATGTACCTGCGAACTTGCTGAAGTATATCTGGTGATAGATCTGTGGATACACCACTGAAGAAATGGGTCCCCTTTCTCCAGCCAACATTAACCACTAATATTCCCTCACTTTTCACCTCTCTGTGCTGAAATGTTGATAGGCCCAGTCTTGTGCAGGCAAACACAACTGCACTGAGTTCATGGAAGCAGATCAAGAAGATGCTGGTCTTGTTTCTCTACACCCTGTGTTTCTTACTTTCTTACCTCCTATTTCCATAATGTTCCCTGAGTTGTGTGTGTGTGTGTGTGTGTGTGTGTGTGTGTGTGTGTGTGTGTGTGTATTTAGGTTGGAATACTCTACTTATTCTCTACACTTTGACTAGCTGCAATCCTTTGTATTAAACAGCATCCATTACAAAAGAAATTTCTCAGATCAAAGCCAACGACTGTGCTAATCTATGAGATTAAAGATGAATCTAGACTTAAAAAGTCATAAGTAAAGCTACGAAGGTAACAATAGTAATAGGTTCTCATCTAAAACCTCCTCTCACCATCCACAGGTTCTTAGCCAGTTTTATAGCACCAGGTATGAGCTTCTATAATTCAAACTTTTTAAAATGTATTTTTTAGTGGTATGTTTATACAGGAACTTATTTCCTGAGGGAAAAGTTGAAATATTTTAATTTATTATAAGAAATAAGACATTAAATCTGCTAGTTAGAAGTAATGGTTAGCAGATTCAATTAGCAAAACCCCTAAACCTACATACATGCAATTTATTTTTTTTAATTAATTTAAGGTTTTACATATGAAGTCATGTTATTTTCACCCCAATTACCCAATCTCAATTCCCTAAGACAATAAATTAATAGGTTTCCATACAACTGTATCATATATCCTTAGTGTTAATTATTCCTCCCTAACCCATCCTCTAACCTATCACCTCATCATCCAGCTCTTAAGACTTTCCCTCTTTATTACCCCCTCAATCTGCAATTTCTTATGTTTTAATTTCATCACAATCAAGATTTGGCGTGAAGATATAATTTCATATTTATAATAATTTATACCTACACTTTGCCCAGAAAAGATTGGATTAACTGAACTTGCATGTTTCCTCTCTGTTGGCATACTGGCTGTGTTTGTGCCCAAATATAGCATTAAGGTTTGCTTCTCTGCTTCTCCAGTAGTTTTCCTTTCTGCTAAACTTTATATAGATAAGCTTAGTAAGATACAGCACTTTGAGCGATGTATTTTAAGACACTTCCCCATGTGAACTCTGCTGATTCAGTCTACATGTGGTGTTTATATTTTCTAGATGAAAAAAATCATAAGTAAATTCAAGAAGGTGAAAAGAATTGCCAATTAGCTAAAATTAAATATTAAAGAATTCTTCAGACTTCTTGGAATTCATGAGACAATTGTGCATTTTCTTTTCATCCATAACAAAAATAATTTGTTTTTGAATTTTAAGTCTCTTCTAACACGACTGCTATCTAAAGAGACTCAATTACCCTTAACTTCTTGTCAGTTCTGATATGGCCTGGAGAAGGTTGGCACAGCTAAGTCATTTCTTTAACTAATTGAGCTATTTGAATTGATTCTGTTAGGTGCATATTTCAGTTTGATGAAAATGAGACACTGGTTAGAACTACTGAGCACACAGGATAAGGAGCAATATGAATCTTAAATGACTTAGTTCTTTGCTGTACTATTGCAGTAGCAATAGTTTGCTATGTTATTTTCTAGGTTGCATTTTACTAGTTTTAAGTTTTGTAAGATATCCACTCTTTGTCCCAATACCACATAAAGATTTCCAGTTTAATACTACCTGAATTAAATGTTTATAGACAGGAACCTATGTCACATGTGGAATATTGCAATGTCCACGGTGTCAATGCCTATAACCTGAGCTATCTTTATTAGATTATCTAGTTTAGGTTTAAATCATCTCTTCTTTCTCTATAGTCCTGTGATTCAGCTCAGAGGAGAGAGATCATCTTTAAAACTCAGGCATAAAATCAGCCACAGCAACTAAATCTTCAAAAGTTTTAGTATATAGAATCCCCCAAACCCTGCTAGAACAGGATGAGAATATTTGTGTGTTGGTAATAGAATGGGAACTATAGTAAAACACTTTTCCTAAAATTATGTAATTTTGAAAATTAGTTAAAGAGATAAAACGACTGAATTCTGTTTTTTTTTAATCTCTGCTATTTTATTTTTATTTTTCTAGTTTTACCAGCATAATGAGTGGTTGCTTCTGCTCCCTCCCCTTTTCTCCCTCTATCTTCCCACTTCTCCTTCCTTCATCAGTCCCTCTCACTCACTCCCACCCTTCTGTTCATCTGCTTCTGTGGGCCCCAGGGTTCCCTTTGGATTATCTACTCTAGTGAGGGTTCAGGCCTCTGTGACATATTAAGTGGCCCTTCCTTAGGGAGATTTACTGATAAGGGCAACCCCCTTCACCTATCTAGCCCTAGCCCTAAGGTTATTACTGCATGTAATTATTTCTTCTGAGTTCCTTGCTAGTCTCTGGGGGCATGCTACTATGTCAGCCACTGTGCAGGTCTGGTGAGGATAAGTCTCATTGCAGTGAGTTCCTGGATGCAGCAGCCTTGCCTCAAGTGGAATTTCTTGACCAGGAGTGGAACTCCCCATCTTTAGGCTCTTACAATCTTACTACCTCCTCTTCTTCAAGATTCCCTGAGCCTTAGCATTTGGTTGGCTTGATTCTGGTTGAGCATTTAAGGTCTCCGGTACTCTGCATTCTGGTTGGTTGCTGTGTCTATTTCACTGCTTTTCCAGTGCACTAGACTGCCTCTTGTTTGTGTGTTGAGATATTTTCTTATCTAAAGATAAAATGGGAGGTGTTTAAATGGAAGTTTACTCTGGGTTGTTTGTGGTTAGTATAGAATTCTGCTTCTAAGGATGCTCCATTTCCAGTCTGGTGATAATAAAGAACAATTGTGCCTGTAATGAATTTGGAAGGGGAAAGCAGCATCCTGTGTTATTCTGGGCTGGTAGAATTATTTTGGGCAACAGAACACATTTCCCATGCTCTCTTATTCTTTGAGTACAGATCTGATTAATTTGTCCTAACACAGGTGTCAGCGCATGACTTGACTGTTGGTCAAGATATAACACAGACCCAAGCTTGCTTAATTGGAGCCCTTGTGTTGAACTTTTCTCTGTTGAAGCAGGCAAAACTCCTATTGCTCCTATGTTCCTGTTACTAGGAACACAGCTGAGGATAACTGGTTTAGTCACTTGTGGAAAAAGCCTGCCTGTGATAGTTCAAACAAGGCCATCCAAGGAAAAATAGAAGAGAAGAGAGAAATAATATTGTTTGAAATCTGTATATATCTAATATCAATTTAAAAATATTGTGCATGTATGTATGTGTATATAATATATGTGTGGGGACACACGGATTCTCTTAAGCCACTCTTTTTTTTGTTTCTTTAATTTATATGTCTGTTTTTTGTCTCCTAAGTAATATAACCTTCAAACAGGAATATTAGAAAAGCCCTCATTATGAAATATTACTTTATGATCATAAAATATGATTTAATATTGTGACAAACCCCATATACTCTATTAAGCATTTGTCAGGTACTGATTTAAGCATATTATGCATTTTTAAAATTTAATCTTAGAATGTCCTATGTAATGCTGTCATAGTTAGATCCCTTGTCAATTTAAGGCTGGAGCTCTGGGAACAGTTGTGAAGAATTTGTAGTTGAGTTGTCTCTGGGCAAGTCTGCAGGAGGTTGTCTGATGTTAAGGAGAGCCCAGTTCATGGTGGGTAAGTGCAATAGTTACTCTTTTCTGTTGCTGTGAGAGAGCACTCAAAGTCATTCAACTTGAGGGAGAAAGGGAGATGTATTTATCTCATGGTTCTGGAGGGGAGATACAGTACTTCATGGTAGAGGTGGCATGGATGGCTGGCAGAAGCTGGAGTCAGGCTAAATCACTCCCATCCGTGAGGCTGAAAGCCGCTAGACTGCTTGCTGCAAAAGCAGACTTCTTCCAGAGCTAGGGTGGGACTAATCTACCTTAAGGCCCATCCCCTGTGATTGCCTTCCTCTGGCAAGGCTCCACCTCTCAAAGATGCCATGACCTTCCTAAACACAGGAGACTGTGGGAGACACATTTCAAACCTTAACGGTAGGACTAGATACTGAGCAGATAAGATGGAGGGAACTGGTTAACAAGTTGGCATTCTTTAGTATACACTTGTCTGGCAAGTAAGGCTTCTTTCTCTCTTAGTCCTACTGGATATATGGATACTGTATGGCCAGTTCCCCCAGCTTCTAGCTCTCCTACCAAGCCGGACATGGAATTGTCAATAAGAATTGTAAGCCATTTGGTTATAAATTTATCTCAACAATGCAGAGTAATTCTGACAAATACCTCATTATTTAGTTATTGGTAGCTATCTGCTCCTAAACTTAGTATCTTGAAACAATAAAAACATTTAATTCATGAATCTTCTTGGCTGGGTGATTCTCCTCATTTGAACCAAGATCATCTGATTAAATGGGCTTGCTCATGAATCTGTACTGTATTGTTTGGTTTCTGGGAGCTGACTGGCCCAGTGCAGACTCATTCACAGGTCTGGAATTTGCTGGTTTTCTCAGTGGGGGCACATATAAATAATCGGTTTCAATTAGGTGAATCCAGGCTTGTTCACATGGACATCTCAGGGTTCCATGAGAGTGACTGATGGAAACATGCAAGTCTCCCCCCCATGGCTATGTTTGGCCCTGGAACAACACCATCTCTGTAGCATTCTGTGGTTCAGGTTCTCTCTCTTTCTCTCTTATATTTTAGTTTTCCTTTTTGAGACATGAGGCTCAAGGTAGCCTCAAACTTGCTCTGGCTTCAATCTCATGATCTTCTTGTCCCACCCTCCAGAGTGGGGGATTATAGGAAACAATGCATTTCCATTTCTAATGAGAAAAGCTGAATAGTCAAAGGGAATGGATATAAGAAGACATGGAAAAAAATCAGAATATAACTAATTTATGTTATGCTTTGTATAAAAGGTGCATGTACATGCTTTGAAAGTTAGGAAATTTATTCAAGGTCATAAAATTAGCATCAGAGGGAGGATTTGAGTCTTAATCTTCTGACATTTTTTTCTAGCTTTGCTGATTGATCTATGTGGTTCACATATCACAATATAATTAGTTTCTAAAATCTTATTCCTAGATCAATTTTGAATGACTTCAAAGTTATTATGAAGAGCTCTTTGTTGTAACAAAGATATTAGCTTTCCACAAATAGGTTTTTTCTTGACCCATATTGTAAGTATTTTTACTCATATTCACATTTATGGCAAAATGAAGTTCATATTTTTTCTTGCATAACAGCCGTGATTTGCAGTGCCAGGTGTTATTTTAGAAGGAAAGACAGAAGAGATTGTAGTGCCTGAATTCTTATAGGAAACAAGCAATGAGCTCAGCAGCTTGAAAACTGGAGGATGGTGAACATCCACACCCACAGTGCAGGAAGAGAGCTACAGGGCAGTGGGGCAGTGGACTGAAATCCCATGGGATTCTAAGGATAGGAGCAATGACAAGTTATCCTTTAAGCTGGAGAACCTTACAACCTTGAGCATGAAACTCCATGCATAGTCCAAGTCAGCTTTCTCCAAGAACTTAGAAAGCGTGGACAGGCACAGAAAATCTGGTTTTGCATTGCAAAAATCAAATGTCCCGCACTATATCTCGTTCGAAATAATTCATCTCAGACTTTGCCTCATGACTCACTTAACGGTATCTTGTCTATGTCCCTCAGGGGTGGTGGCAATGGTTGTGCAGGCAGCTTTATTTGTCTCAGGAAATTCAGTGATTGAAAGCATGCACAGAATGCTGGGGATAAAGGAAAATCTGTAGAAATTAACAATGGAACACACACACACACACAAATCAATCTTTAGGAACTTTCTTTGTACAGTTAACCATGATCTTCCCTCCAAAGGCAGCAGCAGGTAGACTGAGCACTTGGGAGCAATCCAAGATCATTTATTTGAAATGAGCAAACTAAAAACTTACTTTGGGATTATATGAAGAAAAGAAATGTGCAAAGGGCTCAAATGAGACAGTGAGGAGGAGGAAGAGGTGAAGGAGGACATCTATGGGCTGATTAGGAAGGCAGTAGGGTTCAAGCTGCATACTAGAGGAAATATGGTATGTGTATATGTTTTTTTCTTTAATTTTTTGTTGCTTGGGCTTGAATTCATGGTTTTGTAGATGCTAAACATACATTTTACTGCTAAGCTACACTTCCAGCTTCTCTGTAGTTTTTAAGCTTTTTAATATCTCAGAATCATCTAACTTCATAAAATTTTCATTGCATTTATAATTTTGCTTTCTTAAAAACCTCAAAAGCTTCTTATTTGGGACTGTAATGGTCACAAAGAGCTGGGAAAGGGAAGAACTGCTGTGTGCTCTCCTTGTGGGGACCAACCTGGCACTACAGTTTCCTGGAAGAGTTTTTTCAAGTGGTTTGGCATAAGAAGGTCTGTGAATTCTTTGCTCAAAAGCACAGAGACCCTAGGATTGTGAGAATTAATTCCTTCTGTTTGCTCATAACATCCATCTGTATTCTAGTAAGAGAAGTTGGGACTCCAATGGAGCCTAGTGTTCTGGGCTGTGGGACCTGATATTCCTGGATTCCAAATCTATGGGATTTTGTTTCTGGCAGGAAATGGCAGATACTTTCTCCTGAATCAAAAAAGAATTCACAATAGATGAGTTAAAAATGGCAATGGTCACACAGGCCATTCATTTATCATATAAATGCAATCATTTATGAGTATGGACTGCAGACCGTAAACCTCATTGTATAATATTAAAGAAATGAACCCAAGAAACTTAAAAGAAGCCAGTTCAGTATCCATTAGAAGTAATTGTACTTCTGAAAAGTGGCCAAAAGAAAAAAATAAAAGAATTCAAATAGGGCAACCCCACTTAATAAGATTAAACTTGAAATAACAGACTTGAGCTGTAAGAATGTCTTTGTTGATAAAAATCAAAGAAGTAGCAGTATTTGGAACCACTTAATTTGCATTTGTTCAAAGCACTAAATAAGTTAGAGAAAACTGGGTAATGTTTGGAATTTTACTGTGATGTGACAAGTATTCAGAGTGGTTGAACCTGCAAATGATTTCTTTTTGTGGTGATCGACCAACTCTTTCCTCACCTGTAATGATAAAGGGAAGACAATAATTGATCATTAAGGTGTTTTCAGTTCTAGATGAAGATGTTTGAAATACCAGGGTTGGTTTTCCATCTCTGGTGATCGTGGTAGTTTCCATCACTATAATAAATACCTGAGATAATCAGTTTATGAGTGAAACATTCACAGTTTTGGAGATTTCAGCCCAAAATCAGTTTGTCCTGTTGTTTGGGGGTCTTCAATGTGGGCAACATGTATTATCAATGACTTGTGAAAAAACTTGTTCATCTCACAGTGGATGTGGCAGGGGAAGAGGAGGATGCAGGGGCCCTAACATCCTGTTGAAGGATAACCCCAGCCAAGACCAGATGTCCAGAGTCTCCAGAGTCTCCACCTCTTAAAAATACCACTGCCTCTTTTTTTTTTTTTTCAGGGGAGAGCGCGAACGCAGTCCCCCACTACCACAAATTATGCAGTCGAGTTTCCCGCATTTGGGGAAATCGCAGGGGTCAGCACATCCGGAGTGCAATGGATAAGCCTCGCCCTGGGAAAACCACCTTCGTGATCATGGTATCTCCCCTGCCAGGAAAGTATACCACTGCCTCTTAATAGTGAGCTGTAGACCAAGTTTTTAATACAAATTTCTTAATTCAATCATTACAATGTCTTACAATGCTTACAAGAATAAAATATAATCTGGATGTTTTCTAGAGTATTTTGTTGCTGACACGAATGTTATTTAGAATAAAATATAATCTGGATGTTTTCTAGAGTATTTTGTTGCTAACATGAATGTTATTTTTCACAAGGTTTGTAGGTAGTAACTGTCACTACTTCAGTTGTCTGCAAAGGAACATTTGATTATGGCTACTTCTCTTTCCTATTTGATTCTCTGAAATCATTTTTTGAGACAGAGTCTCATGGAACTACTAGAAATCACTATGTAGCTGAGGTGGTTTTTAGCTTCTGATCCTCTCTTCCTTCTCCCAAATGATAGGATGACAGGCATGTGTCACAATGCCTGGTTTTATACAGTGCTGTGGATTGAACCAGAACATTGTGCATGCTGCGCAATTACTTTAACAACTGAATTACACCCAATTTCTTAGTCTCTAAATTTTTTTATGTAATGGGTCAATTTTGCTTAAATAGTTTACCCAAATTTAAAAAAAAATTGAAATAATTTTAGATTAACAGAAAAATTCTAGATCAAATTCCCATCTGTGTTTCACTTATCTCCCCTCATATTAATTTCTGCAATCACTTTTAAACTGAGACTACATGTGTCTGTGTCCTGATCCTAGAATCTGAGAATAAGACCTTATTTGGAAAAAAAGCCTTTGTAGATGTTAAGAATCTCAGAATGAGATTATCTGATTATCTCAGAGTCTCACATCTAATGACAAGCATCCATGCGAGAATGTGCAGAAAGGGACTTGGGTAGAAGACAAAAGGTCTAGCTTTTCTGTCGATTCCTTTTTTTTTTTTTGGTCTCAGATCCAATTCAGTGTGTTGCACTGCATTTGGTTGACAGGTCTCCACAGTCCGCAGTAACTGGCCACAGTTTCCCAGGCTTTTTTCCTTCATGCCACTGATGGTTTTAGTGTTTTCTTAGCAGGGTGGGTGTTTTGTAGAAAATTACTTGTTGAATATTCGCCTGACATTTTGTCATGACTAGACTTAGACAACACTACGGTGCAGTGCTTCTATTATTGCATGATTTTAAAGGTTGTATATTCACATGATTATCACTACTAGTATCAGTTTTGATCACTTAAATGTAGTAGAGTTTTCTCCATTGTATTATCATTATCATCCATGTTTTCATTTTATACTCTTTGAAAACGGCTTTTAAACACAGCTCATATTCAAGAGGATTAACTTATACCTCCTTGGCAAGGGGTTGGGTATGGATACTGCCCACTTACATTATTTGGAAACTTTCTATAAAAAAAGATATGTTTGTCTTTTCCTCCCTCACTCCCTCCCTCCCTCCCTCCCTCCCTCCCTCCCTCCCTCCCTCCCTCCCTCCTTTCTTTCTTTCTTTCTTTCTTTCTTTCTTTCTTTCTTTCTTTCTTTCTTTCTTTCTTTCTTTCTTTCTCTCTCTCTCTTTCTCTCTCTCTCTTTCTTTCTTTCTTTCTCTCTTTCTCTCTCTCTTTCTCTCTCTCTTTCTTTTCTTTCCTTTCTTCCTTCCTTTCTTCCTTTTATTTTTTTTCTTTTTCTTTCTACTTTTTATTAACAGTAATTATCAATAAATGTTATAATTATTGATATCAATTATAAATGCATGAATATTTATAATCCAATTCAATATATAATCTAATATACAATTTTGTTGTGAAAATTCTTCCAGTTATTTTTTAAAATTTATTTTTATTTATTTATGTGTGTGTGTGAATGAGTGAGTGTATATGTGTGTGTTTTTGTGTGAGTGTCTGTGTGTGTCCGTGTCTGTGTGTCTGTGTGTATCACAGGGCATTGTGTGTGTCTGTGGAGGCCCAAGGATGATTTTGGGTATAATCATGTATTGTTCTACCTCCTCTTGGCTTTGTTCTGGAATTCTGCAGGCTTTGCCTTCCAGGGTAAGAAGTGCAGGTTGCTGCCATTTCCGCTGGCTTTTTTACATGGGATCTGGGATCCAAACTCAGGTCCTTTTGCTTGTAAGAAAGAGGCTTAACCTCTAAAGAGTCATCTCTCCAGCCATTTCTTCCAATTTGTAGGTCTCCTTTTTATTAGACTATGTGGTATTAGTTTAAGTTTTCTTTTTGGTTATACCCAGTCTAGTAATTTCTATTTTATGTAAAAACATCATGAGACTCAAGAGCTTATAACAACAAAATTTGTAGTTTTCTGTAGGTCTGAACTCTGGATGTGCCTTCGCTGGAGACCTCTGCTTCTGTACAATGCTGCAAAAAAGTGTGAGAAGGATCTGCAATTGTCTCAGTCCTCTCCTGGGAAAGCTCAGCTCCTAGGCTCCTCCACATGGTTACTGGAAGCCCTTAGATCCTCACGGGCTGTACCTTGGTTGTTCACTGCTAGGCAAGTCTCTCCCCAGAACAGCTCAGGATGTGGCAACTGGCTTCTTTTAAAGTGAGTGTGAAAGGCTTCCCTTTGTTACAGTCTTTGTAACTTCATCATGGAAGTGACATCCTACTTACATTACATTTTTATAAGTGAGTCACCAGTCCAACCCTCGCTCAGGGGAGGGATTATGAAAGGTCAGGAGCATGAGGAGGCAGGAATCAGAGAGGAGGCTGCCCACCACACCCAGTATTCTATCTTTAGCTATATGTAATCACTTCACTGAATTAGAATAGGCAGCACGAGAAAAGAAGAGGAAGCTTCAACAAACAAATCCCTGTGGATTACATATTTTTATTTGTGATAAGTTTTGATACATTATCAGATTGCCTACTTGCTATTTTTATCAATTATTTATTTATTGGGATATGATATGACATGTTTCTTCCAAGTCATATTTAACTTTTTGGGCCCAGGATATAGACTACTCACAATTTAGGAAGAATAATTTCTTGCTGTCTTTTTGTCAGACAGAACCTTGAATTTGCAATCCTCCTGCCTCAGCTTCTCGAATGATGGGATTGTAGGCATGTGGCACTGCAGTAGCAAAGAACATTTTTTTCTTAATCAAGTAGTGCTTGTGTTCTTGTGGGTTGTTTAGGATTTGTTGGCGGAGCATGGCGGTCACCAGGAGACTGGGGTGCCTCTGTTCCTCATGCAGTACACCTGACACCCTCTGGCCTTAAGGCTATGGTTGCAGAGACAAGCTGGGTGCACTGGGTGCACCAGTGATTTTCAGGAAAACTGAAGGACTTTAGTGAGACCAAGCTGGAGAGTTAGGCAAAAATGCTTAAATGTTTTTGGATATCCTCAGAGGAGTGGGAAGAAGGAAGAGAAGGGAAAGAAAATCTTGAAGAGCTATGGGTGATTTTCATTCGCTACTAAGAGAGTAGTTATTTAGGCAGGCCCATGGGTTTCTCGTTTCTTTTTTTCCTTCTCCCTTCTTTATTTCTATTAATTTTTTGTATATATGTCAGAGACAGGGAGAGAAAGAAGGGGAGGGAGGAGAACATGCTATGGTTCATGTGTGGAGGTATGAAGGTTAGGGGGAAACCTTTAGGAATTAGATTTTGCCTTTCACCTGTTTGAGACAAGTCTACCATGACCTGCCATGACTCACTCAGGCCAGTTGGCCCATGAGTTCTGAGGCAATTCTCCGTGCTGCCAAGTCACCACTGTAGGAATGCTGGGATTACAGATTGTACCACTGTATGGCTTGTGTGGCAAACACTTTCGCCTGCTCAACTGTCTCCTTGGCTTGGACTATTCTTTTAAAGCATCTTTTTCAATTTCTGAATTTAGAATAGTCTTTCCATATGGCGAAGAGGTGAACTTCCCAGTCTCTGCTGGACAGTGCAGTTGGGAACTTACCACAGCGATTCTTTTCAATTATCCTGTGGGCTGTTTATATGGCAGCTCCCTAGGCAGCAGGATCCTGATGCTCTGCCAAAAGGGTGTCCCCTTAATGAGTGTGAATCAATGAGATGGTGTTGGCCACAGTCAGTCAGGAGATGAGATGCTTTATCAGCCTCAAGAAAACACAGCTGCTTAGCTGAAGGCGATGTATGTAAGACTCCAGTGAAGAAGCACACTTCCTGTTTTATTCTGCTTGTAGGTAAATAAAGAACATTTCAATAGCAATATTACCTTAAAAGACTGGTAACATCAAAGAAATGGCTGCTTAGTTGAGGTAAGAAGAATAAAACATCTAAGATATCAGATGACCAGAGTAGTGTATCTTGAAGTCTAGGGTTGAGCTGGGATTGTAGATCAGTGTAGAGCACGTACTCAGCGCGTGCGAGATCATGCGTTTTATTCCCAGCATCCCTGCCTCCATCCAAAGGAAAAAACAGTTTCAAAATGTGGGTTGAGAAGTCCCCCATTCTTCTTCTTTTTTTTTTTTTATTATTTATTCAGTTGTACGTGTATGCACGTGTGTGTGTGTGTGTGTGTGTGTGTGTGTGTGTTGTGTGTGTGTAGAACCACGAGCGAATTCACGAACCACCATGGATGCCTACGCCTCCACCTCCTCCTTGTTTACTCTGCCCCAGGATTCACAGGCTCTGCCCTACCAGGGCCAGAAATGCAGGCCGCCCCTGCTTCTGCCCGGGGTCTGTACATGGGGTCTAGGATCCGAACTCAGGACCTTCCGCCTGCAAGACAGAGGCTTAACCCCTGAGCCACCTCTCCAGCCCCCTCATTCTTCTTTTTTTTTTGTCTGCATATCTTTGCAGCCTGGACACACCGTAACAGGTTTCAGGAACACACAAGTTAAAGTAAAGATTCAGAGTAGCGATGCTGTTCACAGCATCTGTTGTCTTACTTAAATCAACAGCTTTTCATTTGTTGACAAGGTAAGTCCTTCAAAGCCTCTTTTCAATTCTTTGAAATGGCTAAGTTTGGAAGGAGGCTGGTGGTGTGTGGTGGCAGAAATTCCTGGGTTACCTCTGTAAGGAGCATTATAAGGAGAGCTCGCCCAGAATCTATTCTTGTCTATCTTGTGGAATTTGACAAGGATATCAGTCTCGTGGTCAGGGTTTTCTTTGTGTAAAGCAGTAGTTATCCATATGGTATTTGGGCTCAGACTTGTATGTATTGTTAAGGATGAGATATGAAGCAAATTTTCTTTGCAGAGATGCAAATATCGAATTCATCAGGGCAATATGACTTGGTGATATCACAGAGATCTGCTTTTTTTTTTTTTTTGCTTCTTTGGCATGTCTCTCCTTTCCCCATCAGAGCAGATGGGCATCTCTGAGCTCATCACCTCAGGGAAGGGAAGTGGCAGTGTAGAGTCTCCAGAATTGTGTTCCAAAATCCTAAATCCTTAGAGACCAGAATATTTAGGGAATGGACAGAATATTTGGAAGGAGCTCAAAGAAAAGAAGAGGACTTCTCTTAAGATTTAAAAAAAAATAGTTCTCTGGGCTGAAAGGTAAGAATGGGAACTAGCTGCCCCACTGGTAGGTCTCAAATCGGGATTCTGAGCTCAGCTGTCCAAGTGACACCTTGCGGGAAAGTCTGCATGTCCCCAAGTGGGGCCAAATATGACCTCTCAGATATTGGCATACACCAGTGGTGCCAGAAGCAATGGAAAGTTCCCACACTGTGCTCCCTGAACCCTGCCTTGTCTTCTTAGCCTGTGGTCATTGGTCATATTGGTCTTCACCCGCCCCTTCTTCATAGCCAGTGACCTGTCCCACTCTCAGGTCACATGGTTCTGATGTCCCTCAAAGTCAGGCCAGACTTGGGGGAATATTTTTGTCCTTATGTCCCATGCTAGGATAAAGGCATTCTGTGAGCCATGTGCCTTAATGGTCTTTGAAGTCCATCTGTGGCCCTGATGCCTCTTTGAGGCCAGGATTGGGATTCAGGTTCCTGGATTCAGACTCATCAACTCTCCTCAGCAGAAACCATCATGAGGCTCAGGGAAGCACAAGACTTGCTTAAAAATGTTTTGTAAGAACTTGAGTATAAGTTAGCCTTTCTGTATTTGTCTTTTTTTTTTTTTTTGCATGTATATATGTTGCTGGTGATTGACTCTAAGAACCTACAAATGCTAGGCAAACACTGTACCACAGGGTCCTTCAGGCAAGCAGTCTACCACTGAGCTACACTGCTAGCACTTACATAGTCTCATTTTCAAATTAGGAATTCTCTGTGTTTTAATCCCAAGGTTTTTATGGCAGTCAGGAGTCCAGTGCTCTCCTTGCTAAGGTGAACTGAAATCATGTCCATTGCAGGAGCACTTTGGGCATTCCAAAAGAGTTTTTCAAGGCAAATAATTCAAGTACTGAGAAGTAGTCAAGTTTTTTCTACAGTAGAATTTTGTTTTAGAGATCCACAATACAAACAACAACAAATGCTGGAGAGGATGTGGAGAGAGGGGAACTCTCCTACATTGCTGGTGGGAATGCAGGCTCATACAGCCACTCTGGCGAGCCGTCTGGCAATTCTTAAAGAAATTAAAGATTGAAATGCCATATGACCCTGCTATTCCACTTTTGGGTATAACCCACAATACAGCAGAGGTTCACCTCGATAGCACAAGCACGACCACGTTCATAGCAGCACTGTTTACAATAGCAAAGACATGGAATCAACCCAAATGTCCAACAGTTGACGAGTGGATAAGGAAACTGTGGTACATCTATACAATGGAGTACTACTCAGCCATCAAAAATGATGAATTACTGGAATTTGCCGGGAAATGGATGTCATTAGAAACAATTATATTAAGTGAAGTATCCCAGACCCAGAAAACTAAGCACCGTATGTACTCCCTAATAGGTGGCTCCTAATACCAAACCCACCCAGCCCATCTTGAGACACTCATAGGTAAATCTATGTATTACCTACAGTAATTGCAAGGATTATGAACAGGTGGGATGGGGTTGGAGCGCCACACCAGAAACAAGGAGAGAAGTGACCAGGTTACAGTAGAGAAAATAGGCCTCCATCAAGGACTGCAAGAAAGTAATATGACACCTAGTTAAGTTCACAGACATTTGTTCCTGATCATTTACAACTAAGGGGGTATGAACTCACCAGAAGGGGAGGGCATATAGTCTGGCAGATTAAAAAGTAACCATTTTGCAAATGGGCGATTGACCCCTCTCATTGCCAAATGCCATATGACCCTGCGATTCCACTTTTGGGTATAAGTATTACATGTACCCTTGAATGTGCTCTTATAATAAGACTCCAGTTTAACAGCTTTCTGTCTCTGGCCAGGGGGTGACATACAGTGCCCATCACGATGGAGTGAGGGGCATTGCAGGAGCAACAAAACTGCAAAAGAAAATCAACAAACCACTATCCAGAACTTTAGAGACTCTATATCAACCACCTAGAACTAGGCCAGACTAATCTCTCCCCATCCTGAAGCTCAGGGACATTTGCGGAAGAGGGGGCGGTAAGATTGTAAGAGCAAAAGGATGGGAGGAGCAATGATTTGCAAGATACTCCACACAAGTTAGGGCCGAAGCAATCATAATTGGACATTGCATGCCCAGCGCAATGTCCAACACACTATTGACCTCACAAAGTCTAGCATCTGCTAAAGGCACCAAGATCCTTGGAGGCAAGGGATTGTCAGCCACAGTAGTGTTCCTATGCTTAAGGGGAACACAGGAAAGGGTTCAGGGAAAGGCCACTGGGTCCTTGTACGTCATCGGAGAGGAGGGCCCAGAGGAGAGTCAGGCATGCACAAGAAAGGACTCTGGGAATTGGGGCCGGAGGCACGGGGGGGGGGGGATGGGGCAGGAGGGGTGAGGGGAGGGTGAGCAGGGGGTTGGGGGGGCAGGAGGAGGGAGGGAGGGAACTGGTGTACCTATTAAGTTTGTATGAGTTGAAATAATAATAAAAATGTATTAAAAAAAGAATTTTGTTTTAGAGAAATGTGTATCATCTACTATAAGACCATAAAATCACACCAACCTCTCCATCTATACCAATCTGTGCCAAAGGGCTGCCACGTATTATTCAGAGGTTAGGTTATAAAATGAGTACTCAGAATAAAAATTCACTTGGAAAATCTTCAATTGAACTGCATGAAAGCATGAAAGTATGCCTTGTGTATCAGGATAATGTTGTGTTAAAAAGACCTGTTTAAATCTTAGAGTCACATTGAATGTAGTGAAAAGTACATACTAATGAAAGGTATATTGAAGGAAAAGCAGTTTATGACTCTCAGATTAGTATAGATTTTAGGGTATGAGCGGGATGTGGAATAAAGATACACACATTGCATAATAGTCCTTTCAATTTTGGAAAAGCAGGTATAGAACTTGATGTCAAGGAATATATAGTTACAGTCTTGAGATAATTAAACAATCACGTAAGAAGCAAATACAGAGATCTCACAATATTTTTATACCATGTTTTGGCTCACTTATTCATTGTGATTTCAGTTTTTGGTTTCATGGGTTGGTAAGGTGTCTGCCAGCATTATAGGTCTACAGCTTCCCATGTGATGTCCAATGAAATAGAGCGTCTCTTTGCCAGCAGCTTTAGACATCTTGTGTTTCATTGGATCTTCACTGGTTCACATGTTCACCCCTAAAGTCATCAGTGTGAATGGTGGTGGTAGTGGTTGATAGTCAGTAGAGGGGAGTTAAATACAGTAGTATCCCCTTTTTTGCAGGGATAGGTTCTAATATCTCTTGTGGGTGTTTGAAGCTTTAGATATTACTAAACCCTCCCTTTATATACTATGTTTTACCTATGCATACTTACATAAAATGTATAACTGAAGAATTACAATAATAAAAAGACTACAGCAATATATTCCAATAAAAGTTGCACGAACACTCTCTTTCTCTCTCCTTCCTTGTCCTTCCCTCTCTCCCTTTCTTTCTGTCTCCTGATGGCTGTTGCAATGTGAGTAGCCTCCTGCTCCTGCCACCATGCCTTCTGTTCTGTGCTCCCCACCATAATGAGTTCTATTCTCTCTGGAACCATAACACAACTAATAAATTCTTTCTCCCTTAAGTTGCTTGGGTCAAGTATTTAATCACAGCAACATAAGAATAACTAGAAGAGAATTTGATATTGAGAGATAGGTGGTATTGTGAGATTGTGAGTGGGGACATAGCCTTGAAGGGATCTTGGGCCCCAGATACTCTTCTAATTTTTGGTCATGAGATGAAAAGGTTTCTTTTGCTTCTTCCTTCTGCCGTGTTGCATGGCCTCATCACAGGCCTAAAACAATCAAATTTAGCCTGGAAACTCCACAACTGTGAGCCAAAAAAATTTCTTGCAACCTGATTATCTCAGGTACTTAAAAACAATAAAAATGATAGCAGAAAACTGACTTGTAAGTCAGTGCTTGATTTGGGTGCTAAGTTTTTTTTTTTTTAATTAACTAGGCCTAGGTTCTTTATTTTCCTGGTATATTCACAAAGTCACCTAAGACTTTAAAGGTAGCTTGCCAGAAGAGATGGCATTTAAATAAAGCATTTTATCCAAAAATGATAAAAAGTTTCCAATGATTATTACTAGTGATAGTATGTTACATATTTCTCCCTTCTGTTCAATCTCTTTCTCTTCCTGCTTATTATTGTAATTATTTTAAAACCATGTCTAACAAGAGCAAAATTAGATCCTCCAAAAGATGGTCGGAACTTCCTTCTGTGCTTTTCACACCATCAAGATGAAATTAATTGAAAAAGATGACAGAATTGAAGGCAAGTTTTGCTTGCCTTAAGCTGGGGCCAGTTTAATTTAGAGCACATGTATTCTTCATTCTGAAAACAATTATGAGCTGATTTGTATATTCCAGGATTCTACTGCTGGTGGTTAAAACCATTAATGTTATCTAACAGTTCCTATAGAACTCCTTTAAACTTCTGCAGAAACAAGAAAAACAAGAATACTTAGCACTTTATATATTATTAGAGGAAATTTGTTTTAAGCAAGGTATGTATATTGTTACATTTAAACATCTATTGTGTCAGAATGGATAGCAATTGGAATTGAAGTACTTTATTGGAATAATTAAGAATGGAAGTTTGTTCCCTTCCAGAGTGCTGGTTAATCTTGCTTTTGTTTTTGGAGAGCTAATCATTGCCATATGCTAGACCTACCGAATGAATGATGTAATTTAGGTTGCCTGTTGTCTTGCCAACTGCTCCCAACTGCTCCATGCTGCTGCCTCACTTTCATCAAGCATTACTCCAATATGTGCACATATCACTCAGTAGTTGCTTCTTACACAATCCTGTTAGTCCTTGGGCCTTAACCTTATCCATCACTCCTCTGGGCTCTGTCACCCTTATTCTTGGATTTAAACCAATGAAGAATAATAGTAAACCTTGGTAAAAAATGCATTCTGAGTAAAGCAGTTAACCCAACATTTCTGACTCATGAATAGGAAACTAAGCAGGGAGGCTGATGTATAAGACAAATCACAATGGACGATTAGGAGAATTCAGCTTTCTCTACCATGTGAATGGTAGATGAGTATTTTTATTTTGTGATGCATTAGTTGCTACAGTTTACCATTCTGTGAGAAAACTGGTATGAAGATGACCATAGCACAAATAAAAGACTTACCTGTAGCCCCAGCTTTTTCTCTTATGCTAAGTGATTCCTATGTAGGAAGATTCAAGGGTTAGTCTGAGTATCCTAGACATGTAAGTACAGGTATTTAGTAGAAGAAATTTTATAGATATTTTATTTTTGAAAATTGTATTAAAAAGCCTGGAGAGAAAGTCCCTGTCATGCAAGCATGAGGACCTGAGTTCAGATCCTCAGCACTCACATGAAAAGCTGAACACGTGGTTGGGGAGATGGCTCAGGGGTTAAAGCTTATGCCTTGCAAGCAAAAGCACTTGAATCCAGATCCCAGATCCCACATAAAAACACTGTGTGGAAATGGCAGTGGCTTACACTTCCAGCCCTGGAAGGCATAACATGGGAAATCTCAGAGAAAAGCAATAAGGAGGTAAAGCAATATGGATGATTCCCAAAGTCACTCTTGAGCCTCCACAGGCACACATACTCAAGTGCCCTCTTCTACATCCACCCATTCCACTCCCCACCCCCCGAAAAAAACCCCTGAGCATCCTGGAATGTGCATATAACCTCAGCTTTTGGGCAGGGAGGATCAAGATGGGAGGATTCCTGGAGCTCATTGGCCAGCCAGACTAGCCAAACTGATAAACTCCAGATCTAGTGAAAGACCCTTTTAAAAAAATAAGGTAGAAGGCATTTGAGAAAGAAAGCCAGCGTTGTTATCTGGCCCCCAGAAATGCACACGTGTTTACATTCTCACTGGGCCATGTACATACATGGCACATACACAACGAATTTTTGTTTGGAATAGTTTATTAATCATTCAATAAATTTATTTGAAATTGATTTTTATGAGCCCATGTTGCACTGTTTCAATCATGTACTGTATTTACTATGACTTTTCAGAAAACAATGATACTTTTATGGCTTTATGAGAGAATAGCAGAATTTCCATTATGCAACTTCAGAAACTGTTAAATGACTTATGTACTAAAGAGATAGAGCGACTTATTTTAACTCAGTGCACTCCTGTACTTTTATATGTCAGATTTCTTGCTATTTTGTGTTTTTGTCTATTTTGGTATTCTTTTATATTATTTTATTCTTTAAACTTAGGGCTGGTGAGGTAATTCTCTTTAATTTACACCTTTTATGATTCAGCAGGACCTAAAACCAACCGTTTCCTTTATGGGACGCGTGAGCAGTTGTGTGCTCAGGTAACCTTTTGGTTTCCACACGTCATTTTAATGAACTTCCCCATTTCCTACTGTGTTACAGTCTGTCTCTTGGCATCCTAACGCTTTCCACAAACTCTGTCGCATACTAGGGCTGCCATAAGCACAGGACCACATACTGGGGTGGCTTAAGCAACAGACCTTTTTTTCCTCACAGATGGAGGACGAGGAGTCTGAGATCAAGGTGTTGGCAGGGCTGTTTCTTATGGAGTGTGTAGGGAGGTGGTGGGGAGTGGTAAGGCAAGGAGCTGTTTTAGGACAGTTCTCCTCCCTTGTAGATGGTTATCTTCTGCCTGTGTCTTTTTGTTTTTTTTCTTCAGTACTAGGCAACATCTAGGGATTTGCACATGCTAAGCAAGTGGTCTAACACTAAGTTACATCCTCATTTTCTCCTGTGATTGTAGAGTGTGCGTGTGTGTGTGTGTGTGTGTGTGTGTGTGTGTGTTTGTATCCGTGTTTGAATTTACTCATCTGCTAAAGGTCTCCGGTTATGTTGGATTATAATCCCCGCTAATGGCTTTATTTTAACTTGATTTCCTTTGTGCAGATCCTCTCTTCAAATGCATCTTTTGACATACCAGAGATAGGATTTCAACATAAATTTTAGGAGATGTAATTGAGATCTTAGGAGTTGAAAAGAACAGTAGAGAAATATTTTACATCGTATGGCATTTCTGGGATGTTGAGTGTCTATGCAAAAGTATGGGTCTTGGGTGTTAGGCAAGAAGCATGGCTGGTTGCTTAAACAGAGATACTGGTCTTCTGGCTCTTAAGATGCTAGCTTGAGAGCTTGCCCTTCCCCTCCCCTCTCCATGACATGAGAACAACACAAGCTGAGTTAACAAGTGCACTGCTCTGTTTCCTGTTGCTGATAATGTAATAGTAACAAAATGGGCAAATTTTGCAGGAAAGAGGTATATTTTGTCTTATGGCTCAGGAGGTCCACAATGAAGGTACTGTATTTGGTAACTTCACTGCTGGAAAAGTCCTGAGGTGGTGCAGGACATCATGTGAAATAGACAGGTGTGTGGGTGTTCTTTCTGATATCTCTCCTTATAAAGCCACCAATCACTATGCAATCATAGATGCATCATAGTGATGATATCAGGTGCTCCTGATCACCTCCCAAAGGTCCCCCTCCAAGCACCATAGTTAAAGATTCCATTTCTCTCAATAAATGTTAAACCCCAAATAGAGTTTCAGGAGGGGAAAACCTATATTTAAACCACAGCAGCAAATATGTATGTGAACAGTGGAGCCTGAACTAGAATGAGCCCACAGAACCGTCAGAGCCTTGCATACCAGATGGAAAAGGAAATTAAATATTCTTTTTAATCACATGACATTTTTATTCAGGTTACAACACATACACACATACCAATACTCACCCTTTCCCAAATATTAGCATGATATCGCATTAAATTTATATTATTTCATGGGAAGAAAAAACTTCTTTATTGCTTTTTAGTCTTTAAAAGTATACAAAGAAATGCATAATTAATTACAAAATATTGTACAATGGTTCAAAAATGGACAAATAGTTAATGGCATATTTACTTGATATCTTTATAAAGCACAGGATTTCACAAAGTATGAGTTATTACCAGATAACAAATAAACTCAGAATCTTTTGATTTTTTAGCTCATGGCTTCCTCTTTTAAAGTAGAAGTTGCAATTGTTTAGAAATTTGAATTTTTTTCATCATTTTATAGTGAAAATGACTTTGAGGAGGATTGGTGATTGCCTGAATACTTTAAAAGGTTATCTTAGTATCTTAGAGACTTTTATCAAATCAAATCAGTGTTTGTCTACTCTAATGGCTAGGTTTTTGGGATGACACCTCAGAGAGGAAGAACAAGTAATAGAGAAAGAGAAGATTCCCCAGCTTTTTCCCCATGGAAATTGACTTAGCCTCATAAAATGCTGCTCTCGAGTAAGCAAAACATCCCAGGGTCTTCCATGAGCTGGCTCCATTTCTATCACAGCAGCCACATTCAGAAGAGAAAATGGGGCAAAACTCACTTCTATTCAATTGTTTCTATCAAAAGTTCTCAATAAAGGTGTGTCTGCAACAGGCTTAAAAAATGCTCCTTGAAAACTATGTGCTTCTGAACGCTGCCCATTTTACTTTGGTTGGTTCTGAATATGAATTACACGCTGGAATGCTTTCAATGGGGGTCTTAGAACTTTCTCAGTTAACCTACTGTTCTTTAGATGTTCACTTTTTCTTTTGAATCATAGTTAACATTAGTTTATCTTAGAAACATTAGAGATTACTGCCATGTATTTTCTTCTTTTTTTTTGGTGAATTTTCTTGAGCTATTATAAGGACAGTAATCACTAAGTTGACAAATTGCTGTTTCATTAATAGGTAAAATCTGGAAAGCTTATCATTTTTCTTAGAAAGTATTAGTGATTTCCTGTGGGAGGAAGAAGAAATAGAAAAGTTTCCTTCCTATGCACGTCCCCAGTTTTTTATGTTATTTTCCATGGTTGAAAGAAAGACACATTCTGTTCCTCTTTCCTAATTTATTACTTCCTCACTTACATTCAATCCTAGCACACCCACAGAGATCAATTTTCACTTCTATTCTTTATTTTCATATACTTCATTTATTCCTACAACTCTTCCAAGTGACTCAAAAAAAGGAGATCTACACATATTTTTAAAGGCATCTCACTTCTTTTAAAACTATAACATGGAAGAGAATTTTAGTTAAGCTTTCTAAGCCAATTAAATTTAGACATAAACCAAGTTTATTTTTTACTTATTAGGTTTTATTCAAGGATATTTCAATAGTGGGGAAAACTGAGGTGCTGAGTGAAAATTCTTCATTTTGCAGATAAGAGAAAAGGATTACCTAAAAGCTGCCTCCCCTCCCCTCCCCTCCCCTCCCTTCCCCTCCCCTCCCCTCCCCTTCCCTGTCCTCCCCTCCCCTCCTTTCCGTCCCCTCCCCTCCCCTCTCTTCCCCTCCCCTCTCCTCCCCTCCCTCCCGTCCCTCCCCTCCCTCCCTTCCCTCCCCTCCCCTGCTTGCCCTGCTTTTCTCTCTCTCGCTTTCTTCTTCTTTCTTCTTTCTTTCTTTCTTCTTTCTTTCTTTCTTTCTTTCTTTCTTTCTTTCTTTCTTTCTTTCTTTCTTTCTTTCTTTCTTTCAGAAGTTGAAAATATGTTAGAATTAGTGGTGGTGTTAGATACATAGTTTAGAGAATTAATAGCAATTGGAAAGAATTTTTAAATGAAAACATTAGAAGAAATGTCTGACTTTTTTTGAACAAGGAGTAAGTTGATTAGATAGAATGTGGCTAGGAAAAGTAGGCACTTATTACTCTCTGTGCTTATTTGAGGGCAGATGGTTGAAAGCAATATATTACAGGCTTGTTGAGCTAAGAGCCAACTGGAAAACTCTGCTGATCTTGATAGATGGTAATTAGTATTAAAAGAACAAAGTAATAAAGAAGAGAGATCATTTTCTTTCCTTCTTTTTGACTTTTTACATTTTTATTTTATTCATTTATGAGAGTAGGGGAATGGAGGTCAGAGGACAACTTTTGAAAGTCAGTTTTCTCCTTTCACCATGTGGGCTTCCTGGGATCAAACTTAGGTCATCAGATTTGCAGGCAGGCACCTTACTCATTGAGCTGCCTCACTGGCCTTTTACTTCTTCTTATAGAACTAAATGGTTTTGTATTTTAACCAGTGGAACCATTTATAATAATCATCATGAAGAAATGATAACAGTTCAAGGTGATGGGCATTCTTATTACCTTGATTTAATCATTACATAACATATAAGTGAATTGAAACAATGCATTGTACTTTATAAAGATGCCTAAATAGTACCTGTTGATCAAAATATAAAATTAAGCTACATATGCTAGTGCACAAGTGTAATCCAAGTACTCAGGAGGCTGATGAGGGAGGAATATGAGTTCAAAGCCAGAGCAAGACTCTGTCTTAAGAAAATGAAAATAAGAACAAGAATTAAAAAAAATCAAAGGTTTCAAAGAAATACATAAATCTCTTCTCTTCCTCCCTTTTAAAACTTATTTTATTAATTTATTCTTTAACAGTTTTATACACGCATACAATACTCTCTGGCCACACTTTCACACCATATTATCCCACTTACACTCCTTCCAAAACCCTTCTCCCAGCAAGCCCCTCTTCCATTAGCATGTCTTTTTCTTTTGTTTTTGTTTGGGGCAGGGTTTTGCTATGCAGCTCAGATTGCTTCTAATTTGTGATTCTCCTATTTTATATTCAAGTTTGCTGGGTTTGTAGGTATGGCCGCCACCATGTCAGACTTATAAAAACCAATTTTTTTAAAAGAAGATATTTTAAAAACTAGAACTTTTACTCGTCCTCTCTGAACAAGTCATAGTTGTAATTACTTCTGTATCCTATGTGACCACCACAGCAAGGAAAACAACAGAAAGCGCAAACTCATGGACATGAAGCCACATATTATTGGATGATAAATGTGTCATGGAAGAGGTCAAGAATAAAAGAATTCTTGAAATTAAGTGAAAACGAAACCACAATATATATAGGACACAATGAAAGTTTATCGTGTTAAAATGCCTACATCAAAAAATAGATAATAAATGAATAACTTAGTTTACATTAAAGCTATATTTTTTTATTACTCTTTCAGTGTTTCACACATGAACATAAAGAATTTATGATATTTTCACATCTTAATTCCAAATCTCATTCTGCTACTTTTTCCCATTAGAACCTTTCTTTTTACTCTGCCAGTCTCTCTCCTAGTTTCATGGCTTTTTGCAAGTGTGGCCCGCTGGATTTCATCTGCGTAGCCTTTGATGATATGTGTGCATACTTGCTGGAGCATGAATCATACATACATTTGAAGGTATACCATAGAGGAAAGCAACTCCCCGCTCCCATCAGCAGTAACCCTCATCAATCTCTCAAGAAAATGCAGAGTCTCGGGCTGGAGAGGTGGCTCAGGGGTTAAGCCTCTGCCTTGCAGGCGGAAGGTCCTGAGTTCGGATCCCAGATCCCACATATAGACGCCAGGCGGAAGCGGGGGCGGCCTGAGTTTCTGGTCCTGGTAGGGCGGAGCCTGTGAATCCCGGGGCAGAGTAAACAAGGAGGAGGTGGAGGTTGTCCATGGTGGTTCCCGAATCCGTCTGTGGTTCTTCACACACACAGACACACACGCGCACGCACACACATACATACACACACACGCACAATTGAATAAATAAAAAAAATTAAAAAAAAAAAAAAAAAAAGAAAATGCAGAGTCTCTTGAAATATTTCCCATCCCATAGTTAAATGTTGATTGGACAAATCCCATTCAGACTTTGTCGAAACCTATATAAGCTGCAATGAATTCGCAGATGGACAGCCCTGGTATGACCAGAACATGTCTGGCTGTACCTCTGCTCCCCTTCAGGCTTTTACAATCTTAGGGGCTTCCTCTTCCTTGATGTTCCTTGAGCTTTGAGGTGGGGAGGGGCTTAGATGTCCTTTCTAAGGCAGGCAAACCACTATCACTCCATTTTGATCAGTTGTGATTTTCTGTAATAAGCACCTTTAATTGCAAAAGGAAGTGGTAAAGAAGTAGGATGGGAAATGACTGGGATAAGTATTAACTTGGATATGAGAAGAAAGAACAGGGGTGGGACAGGTAGGGTGCTTTTGAAGTTGATAGATTTTAGAGTTATTACCACACAAGAGGGTAAAGGTATGAGGTGTGAGATACAGTGAGTGTGGTAGGTCTCAGGGGAGAGAGTATGGGAGATTAGATGAAAGATAATGGTGGGAAAGGACTTGTAGTAACCTGGGTGGAGAATTTTAAGAAACAACACAGAATCCTAATTGAATAATATACAAGCCAGAAGCCCACACTCTCATAAGATGTCTAAGAGTGTAAAATTAAATAGGCAAATGAAATATTATAACAAGATAGAAAGAAAAAAGAAGTACGAGAAAAGAAAAAAAAAACCATGGAAATGGGTAACAAAAAGAAGTACTTCTCTGATCAATTGTTGACCCATCTGATTTGAGCTGAAAGGTGAAATTCATGTTGCTTTCTGGCTGGAGGAGAATACAGGTGCTTCCCTGTGGGGGAGGGAGGAGGGCAGCACTTGGTATCAACTGCTCTGCATGCGTATCTTAGGATTCTGTATAAACCAGGAGGTGGTGAGCTCTTTCCTTGTAGTTCTCTGGAACTGCGTTACTCTAAGGTAGGTTTTAAGGTCTCTGTGGAAGCTTTCTTTACAGTTTCTGGGTGGCTTTTTTGGCCCCCGTGGCCTCTGTATTTTGGTCTAATTAGCTGTGTTCCAAAAGCTGGAGGTGGTTGGAGTGGACTCTGCTCTTTTGTTGGGGCTATAGTTTCCATTGTTGAGAAATGGCTGATGATGGCTGCATTGAGTGCAGTGAACTTTTTGAGTTTTTGCTTGGTACTCATGCTTTGCCTATTCCCCAGCTCCCCACTAGAGTGCTAGGGAGTCCCCCCCCCTTTTTTTTTCTAGATTCCTTACTAGTTGTACTTTAGAAATCCTGGAAGGGCTGTAGTTCAAACTTCAGTCATGTACTCTGAGCTGCTAATTCTGTGTCAGTCACCATGTTTTGTTTTTTTTTTTTTTTTTTCTTCCCTTCCCAGGTGCTACTGTGGAGTGGTAAAAAACAATCAATCAATTAATCAATCAAATAAACAATAAAAACAAAAAGGGAGAACCTTGGAGTTGGTCACTGAGTGAATTCTAACTTATAGAGGTAGGCAACAGAACATTCCTATGTCTTATTTTCCTAATTACAATTTGTTCCTAGCTGTGGTTGGTGTTATGCCACAATCTGTCTCAGAAACCCACAATCTTAAGATTTTAAAATAAAAACAAAGCAATCCCAAAAGCAATAGATGAGAAGTAGTTACAGTCAGTGGAGAAATCAATGACCTAGAAATGATGAAAGTAATACAAAGAACCAATGAAGAGTTGGTTCTTTGACAAGATTAATAAGCTCAACAAATCCTTAGTCAAATTAACTAAAGAGAAAAGACCCAAATTAATAAAATTAGGGATGAAAAGGGAGATATTATAACAGATATTGAGGAAATTCAGAGAATCATGGGTATATACCTTAAAAATGTATTCTTCACTAAACTGGACAATCTAAAAGAAATGTAAATCTAAAAAAAATCTCAAACACATATATCAAAGTCAGATCAAGATACAGTAAATAAACAGACCTATAATGACTAAAGAAATTAAAATAGTAATTATAACACTCCAAACTAAAAAACAAAACAAAACAACCCCCCCCCAAAACAAAGTCTAGGACGGGATGGATTCAGTGCAGAATTATATCAGACCTCAAAGAACTAACACCATTAAATTATTTTGTAAGGTAGAAAAGGAAGGAACACTTTCAAACTATTTCTTTGAAACCAGTATTATCCTGATACCTATACCAACTGAAGACACACTAAAAAAAAGAGAATTTAGGTTAATCTCATTAATGAATACAGGTGCAAAAATATCTACTAAAAATACTTGTAAATGGAATAAAAAAATCAAGATCATTCACCATGATTAAATTGGATTTATTCCAGAAGTGTAAGGATAGTTTAGCATCCACAAATCTCTGAGTTAATTTTATCAATTTGTGTTGCTGTCTTTGTAGAGTGACTTAACCTACTACTAGTGAAGAACCCATCTTTAGAGGAATGAAGAAAAGGGCTTAAGTACTGACTCAGAGAGGCTTCTGAAAGTAGACAAAGCTAGTACAATCTATTAACAATTTATTGATAGTTTAAAGCATAACTGTCATTTCTCACCAAATGAGCAAAGAATCCAAGATGTCTAATGGATTGTGAAAAGAATTTATTGCAGGTCTAATATAGCAAACTAGTTTCACTATCCAAATGAAATGATGTTTGAGGCCAACAAAAAGTTCAGAGCAATGTGAGACTGGAAAGAAGGAGAAACTGTACAACCAGAGCCATGGATACCTTTAGGAGGGCTAAGAGGTCGAGGGGTCCCAGATTCAAGTGAGAGACTCAGGATCAAGTGAGAGATGCTGTCTTCACTCAAGCATCTAAAGAAGAGTTAGGATTCCAGCTTACTACTGGTCACTGCCCTCAGGCACTTTCAAAGCCCACACTTGATCCTGTACCTCATGGGGATAGATCACTCCCCTTTCTCCTTTTCTCCTCCTACATTCCCAGGAATAAAAAAAAAGCGTCTGTAAGTATGATGAAATGTGAATAAACGTTTAACTAAACTTGGGGTCGTGGTTTGAATGTGAGTTGTCACCCCCAGGCTCCTGTGCTTGAATCCTTAGTTGGTGTCAATGTTTGGGAAGATGGTGACGACTTTAGGAGGTGGAACCTTGCTGGGGGAAGGTGCAGTGGGAGACGGGACATAAGGTTGGGAGGACTAGTCCTGCTTCGACAGTTTGATTCCTGCTCTTTTAGCCTCCATGATGGTGGTAGTGGCCTGAGCCAGTCACCTCCAGCCTCTGCTGCCATGCTTTTTAGGTCATTATGGACTGATCACCCCTCTGGAACCATAAACAAAATGCATGTTCCTTTCTCCCTTAAGTTGTGTGTGTTGTCTCACAGGAGCTGAAAGAATACCTGCAACACCTGGACAAATGGAGTATTTTAGTGGTGGTTGCAGGATTGCAGCAGCAGCAGCATAAGAGCGTCTACCTACTGAGAAGCTACTGTGACTTTTGGCAAACAATGGTGGCTGTGCAGTTGATGTTTGACAGTGAGGTCAGGCAAAGCTGTGAAGGGGGCTCTTAGTGCATCAGGGGGCAGTTTAAGTTCATTGAGACAGAACACCTCGTACACACAATTCCATGAAAGGTTTATTCTCTACTGATTAGGCAGCATAGGACAATGGAAACCAGGATTTCACTGTGAGTTGGTTACCCAGTCATCCAAGGCTTATGAAAGCTTCCTGAGGTGAATGGAGTCTCCAGTTCATACGCTGCATTTGCATTGCATCTGTGTCCCCAAGAAAGCATCCTGCTCTGAGTGTGTGTATGTGGAGGTATGTGTATATACATGTATGCATGTAGGTGTATATGTATATTGATAGCATTTCTGGTCCCACAAACTCCACATTCAGAGCAAAAGCTCTGCTTACTACTGGTAACTGCCCTCAGGCACTTTCAAAGCCCACACTTGATCCTGTACCTCATGGGGATAGATCACTCCCCTTTCTCCTTTTCTCCTCCTACATTCCCAGGAATAAAAAAAAAAAAAAAAGCTAAAACTCTGTTTCAGCTTTAGACCCTGCTTCTTCTCCCATCCAAGAATTAGTCCAGATGTCATGTAAATGTGTAATGAATAAATCTTTTCCATTCCTTGTCGGTGGAGTGGTGAATCTACCCTTTCCTCTTTTTAAACCTTACACATATGTGTGCATGTCTATGTGGAGGACAGGGGATTACATCCTCTGGCTTTTTCAGTTGCTCTCTCCCTTATTTTCTTTTTTTTTTTTTTTTTAAAAACTTATACAAATCTCTACTTTTATTTATTTATTTTTTTATTAAAAATTTAATTATACATTTTAAAATTTTTTACCAGTTCCCTCCCTCCCCCCTCCTCCCCCTGAACCCCCTCCTCCTCCTCCCCTTCCCCCAGTGCCTCCCCCCCAATTCCCAGAGAGTCCTTTATTGTGTACGCCTAACTCTCCACTGGGTCCTCCTCTCCGATGACATATAAGGACCCAGTGGCATTTCCATAAGCCCTTTCTTTTGTTCCCCTTAAGCATAAGATCACTACTATGGCTGTCAATCCCTTGCCTCCAGGGGTCTCGGTGCCCTTAACAGATGCTAGACTTTATGAGGGCAACAGTGCGCTGGACATTGCGCAGGGCATGCAAAGTCCCATTATGATTGCTTTGGCCCCAACTATTGTTGAGAATCTTGCAAATCGTTGTCTCCCTTATTTTCTTGAGACAAGGGCCCAGTGAACCTAGAGCTCACCAACAAGTCCCAGCAAACCTATCTCTGCTGCCTATTTCTGCTCCAAGTTTTACATCTGGGAAAATATTAGTTGTTGAGCTAATATTGAAGGCCAGTGTGTTTGGGAGCAGAAGGTCTGGAACAGGACCCTGATTAATCCCTTCTTGTCTCAGGATGTTACATTCTCAGTACATTCATTCTACAGTTGCTTTTGAGAACTTCAAGCAAGGAAGGGTTGGGAAAGAACTGTGTTTTTACAAGCCCACTTTCAGACTGTTCTGCAAGCCCTACCAGACCCAATGTCCGTGCCAATCGTTATCAGTGTTCAACCAGAATATGAACAGGAGGTTAAGTGGGATATACGTCTGTCCCACACTGTAGCTAAAGAAAGGCCAAAAAGGGGGATGTGGAAACTGCTTGTGCCACCTTGGTTGCCCGGGCACTTGCTAATACAGGTGTCCCGGATGGAGCCCAGTGGACCTCACATTCAGGAGGAAATGGCTGGACTGGAGAACTGGAGGGGGGTGAGAAGTAAGGGTGGAAGAGGAGAGAAGGTAGGAAGGAGGCGAAACACATGAATTCCATCTGCTTGTAAATGATAGTTTCAAAGGATAAAGAGAAAAACAAAAATAATTTAAAAGACTATAGGTGAGCAAGTTATTAACATTTAGTAGTCTGGTGGGAAGATGCTATAATATCTCCAAAACCCTGCAATGGACTGAACAGTACCTCCCAACCCCCTGACCCTTCAGTCAAAGTTCAAAATGGTAGCAATGCAGAAGTTGAAATACCCTGGTTTAGAGGTAAGTAGAGAGCTTGACTGAAAACAGGGGGTGGGGGGCAGGGATGGATCTTTACAAGTGCAAGAGCCTGAGAATGTGGGTGGGAAACTGCTAGAAAGCACATTGTATCTTAGATATGGGAGTGAGACGGTGAAATGGAGTGAGACGGTGGAATGGAGTTGGGAGTGTTTGGAGGAATGCCCTGCATTCCTTACCAAGGTTAGCGAGGGAGGAACCAACATCCATTACTAGAGGCTAGGAGCTCATTTTCTCCCAGCTTCTTTTCTGGAGAGATTTGTGGTCAGAATAACAACCATCTACTTCTGCTCAAGATCTGCTTTCTCTTTTAGGCCTCCTCTACCTCGAGAAAAACTTCTGATTTCTCTTGCTTCTCCCTTCAGCAATCATCCCCTTCTCTGTTTCCCTTTATGGCCACTAAGCAGTTATGCTTGGTGGCTCCATTTTCTTTTCACGCCCGCCGGGTGGTGTGTGTGTCTCAGCACTCTCTTATGTTACAGCAGCTCTCCCTGTTCTCTCTGACCTTAAACTATCTCCTCTGTTCTAATAATGGTTTCTCAACTTAAGGTTAACTTTGGCCTCTTCCTTGCCTCTCATGGATAGAACATCTCAGGATCTCTTCTCTTTTCTCTTGCTCTCAGTGAATCCCTGCCTTAAACTCTCCACATTTCAATCTTTGACTCCAGGACAAAAGAGGCCCTAGCTTCACCTATATATACTTAGTTAGTTTTTCAAAGGTTTTGGATTTCTGTTCTAGTGGAGAGTTTTATTTTGTCACATTAATAAGCTGCTAATGTTCACAATGCACTTAATCAAGTCCAATTTACTGACCCTGTTCCTGCCTCACTTGACTCATGCAAGTTTTTTGCAGGTGAAATGTCCATGTTAGCTAATCTGGATTTTGCAGTTTCTCACTAGTGTGCTTGGCTCACAACTCTAACTGGCTTATTATTCTATCGTTCACTTAAACCTTGCTATGCTACATCTCAGCATTAATATTGGTAATTAGATAAAAATAGCTACTGTCTCTAGTTAGAGTGGAAGCTATGGAAGTTGCAAGTACCGAGGAAGAAGCTGGAAGGCAAAAATTGGGGTGAAGTACAGAGATATCTTTTGGAACTTTAAAATTCACATGATGCTGGCAGCTGCCACAATGTAAGTCCAGTCCAGGCATCACTAATAGGATTGGCCCAGGCATCATTAATGCCTGTTTAAACCTTCCTGCTTCATATGGCAATTAGTACCCTACAGAGCAGGAACAGTGGGGTTTCCAGAGCTTGTCAATGAGAGTGAAAGAAAAGGCTTCAGAGAGAAGGAAATTATACTGAGTTGCAGGGCTCCCTTATCCTATTTATGGTACAAATAATTTAATGAGCCCGGTGTGCTTAATTTGAAATATACTTTTAAAAATTTGCATGTAATGAATTTTTGTAAATCAAGTCATATTTCAGATGCACCATTTAAATTTTTGCTCTGGTAATTTCCATTAGATTGCAAAAGTTCTCGAAAATAGGATACTTTCAGAGAAGTTTTCTATACCATTTAATAGCAGGTTTGTTTGTATTTATTCCACATTCGCAATTACATAGCTAGAAAAATAATTTCTGTTCTGCTGCTGGTCAATAGCTATATTAAATCTGCCTGCTTGCTGCTGGCAAAGGAGCATTTTAAACATTTAATCTTTCTTCTACATACTTTTTCTCTGTGTTGAAAGTCAGGATGAGAAACTTAGTTAAATTAGGGCAGGTCAGCCACAGCATACCAAATCCTTGTAGATTTTCTTTCCTCCTGGTGCCATTACATTTTATTCTGTAACACCATCCATTTTATTTTCTATTCATAAAAATTACTTGAAAAGCTTTTCTTTCTTCTTTATATTTTTGTATATCTAGAGGTGAGGGAAACTATTGAGTGCACTGAGAACACTGTGGCATTTGTACTAAGGATACTTTAGGTAGCCTCTTTTCTTCAGGAAAATGTATATTACTTAATGAAAATGTTTATTAATTAATGCACTAACTTTTTCTTTTTAAGGAGAAATATATTGAAGATAGCCTTAAATATACAACATTCTTCTATCTTAAGCCAAAGTTAGTATACTACAAAAGGGGGTATTCAGGTCATTATTATTAAGGTCATTAAAGCCAGAATTCATTCAATTAGAATCCATATAATTCAAAAAATTAGAAAGACATCTTTATTACTTCCCAAAACTTTGGTTATGTCCTCTGAAATGCTACTTCTGTCAGAAAAATCAAGCTAAGTCTTTTTTTTTTTGTATTTTTATACATTTTTTAAGGTTAGCAGAAAAGTTTAGAAAAGATTTTTGTAGCATCCACAACAACTCAGTTTTATTGAGATCATGTTGTTTATGTGGTAGATATATAGCAAAAAGAAACCTGTACATTTCACAAATGTAATAAAATTGGAGGCTTTTTTCAGTTGTTTTTTTTTTTTTATTTTCATTTGTATAGTATAACACCATTAGGGATAATAGTTTATAACCTTGAAAAGTGTTATTTATAAGGTGATGACATTTCATTAATACTAGTTTATAGAAATGTGAATATCATAATGGCAAGAGTAAAGCTTAGTTAAGCCAGCAGGTAGCCCTACTTCCTTACTATTTCAGAAGAAACGCCATTGAAATATTACTTTGCTTGAAAGTTATATAGTATCTCGGGTAAAGTCCACAGCATATAAATAACGTCCAGTTTGAGATAAATTTCCAGTGTCTAGAAACATGTGAAAAGAATGTTCAATACCACATAGTAAATTATTAGGAGTTGTAGAAACTAGAAACAAGCTAAGTCGCACCCATCCAGAAGGCTGAGAGCTGTAAGACTACCAGCTGAATAGACCTCTTCTGGAAGTAGGAAGTAGGGTGAGAAAAACCCACCTCAAGGCCCATCGGTGTGACTGCCTTCTTCCAGCAAGGCTCCATCTCCCACAAGGTTCTCTTCCCAAACACATGAGACTGTGGGGGATACATTTCAAACCATGTCATAAAGAAACTTAAGTTGTAAGCTTCCTGTAGCTTTATCAGTTACTGCTCTTCTGTACATAATACATACATAATCCTTGCTCAAGAACTAGGCTGCTATACCACTGAAATTTCTTCATGAAACAATTTGCCTGTTTTGTACTTTAAAGATATTTGCAGAAGAAAAATGTGTATTAATGTATTATTTTTTCTTTTTATGAGAAAACTATTAAAAATAACCTTGAATATCCAACATTTTTCTGTTATATATTTTAAACCAAAGTTGTAGGCCTCTATAGGTCTTTGTAAAGAACTCTCTTCATAGCACAGCTGCAGTTCATGTTAAAACAGAAATGTTTTCTTTGTGCTATAACCTTACAAATGCCCTAACCTATAAAAATGAAAAGCTCAGATTCTGCATCAAGCATTATTCAATCTGGGTTTCTAATATAAAACTGAATATAGTTAAATTTGTAAAACACTCACTTAATGGTTTAGTTGGCACAAGCTGGTAAGAGATTTCAGTAGAAATGATCTTTAAGAGCATTAGCAGTGGCCTTGACATTCAGAAGTTCAGCTGAACTCCTGACCAGTGAGGATAAGTGAAACCACAGGAGCCCAGATACAAAGAAGACATGCTCATCTTCAGCTTATTTGGACCCACATGGCTAGCTAGCCACTTGTGAGTATGTGTGTGTGTGTACCTAGGACACTTGAGTGTGTGTGTCTGTGGAGGCCCAAGAGTGACTCATCCTGTATTGCTCCACCTCTTTACTGCTTTGCTTTGGGGTTTCTCAGGGACCACACTCTAGGGCTAGAATTGCAGGCTGCCCACCATCTCTCCCCACCCTGACATTTTTTTCTTAGGTTCTGGGATTAGAACTAAGATCCTTTTGTTTGCAAGGCAAAGGCTTCAACCTCTGAGCCATCTCTCCAGCCCATAGTTTTTACTTTTAATGCGAGTGAAAAGAAGGTAAAGGAGAAGGAGGCTAAGGTGAAATTGACCTGATAAATAGCTTTAAAACTGTGGTCCACCTTGAAATTCTTTTTCACAGAGTTCAGGGATCTTCTTTGGCTTTGTTTGTATCCTTTCCGTCACCATAATATAAGACACAGTAGTGCCTGACAGAAGTGCAGATGAGTCCAGTCACTTTGGAATCCTTGCTGTAGGGACAGCGACTGCACAGCAAACATTGACGCGCCAGACACATGGAACTGTTTACAAAGTGACTGAATTCAGTTATTCATTTCATCTTCATGATAACACTCCAGGAAAGGAATGCTAGGCTGTTTATCCTTGCCATAAATGATGTGTAGAGGATCTAAAACAACTTCTGTATTTGCATTAACAAACCACACACAGTTCTCTTGCACCAGACTTGCAGTGGGCCTTACTTAAGTGCCTGTTCTGCAACCAACGCTGTAGCCTTTGACAAATCCAATGGCAGCTGATGAAGAAGATGCCCATCCAATACAGCTCACATGATGATGATGGTGATAGACTGGCTGGGGGTTGGGCTTCCTGTACAGTGGTGAACTGTCTGTCAGTTGAGGTGTTTCCCCCCAAATTCAATGATCTGATAATAGCAATTCTTCAGTTTCATTGTAGAAAGATAATTTCTCTTTTTGAATATAAAATACCCATCAGGTCCTCAGAGTTTTCAGCTTTGATTTCATTGATCGCCTTAGGGAACTTTTTGAATTTATGTTATTTTCATGATACCTCTATGTAGCTACTTCATGTAAGCCTATATAAAAAGGAAAATATTCATTTCTTATGTTGACAGTTCCTTTCAGTGCTTAAAATAGAAAATAGGGGGACTGTGTTAGTCCTGGCCTCTGCTATATTCCTTTAGGGAAAACAGAAAGAGCTTTTTCTTAAATAGAAGTTCATCAGCTGGAGGAAGCTCACTCTTGTAAGCCATCACTATCTCCTGGTGCCATAGCGTGCTTTCTAAAAAAGTGAGTTGTATATAGTTGGCCATGGTTGTTCTAAGATACAATCATTGTAATTCTATTAATGGGACCCATAAGCAGTTGTAAGCATTTTCTACACAATGTTTAACTTATTTTACTACATAGAATTGTCTTACATAGATCCATTCTGTAATGTTATTTTAGGTCTTATGAAGAAAATTATATATACCTAGTCTTTAATTCCCAATATACTGTTACATATATTGGTAAACTGTTAATATGAGTTAGTTTTTAAAATATTTTCCTTTATAAAACTTCATTGTACATATCATTGAACCGCCAAAGTCCAGCATGGATCACAGGCACTAGGATCCTTAGAGGCAAGGTATTAACAGCCACAATCGTCTTCCTATACTTAAGGGGAACACAAGAAAGAGTTCTAGAAAATGCCACTGAGTACTTACACCTCATCAGAGAGGAGGACCCAGATGGAAGTTTGACATCCACACTAAAAGATGCTCCAGGAATGGGGAGGGGGGAGGAGGCACTGGGAGAAAGGGAGGGAGGGGGAAAGGAAAGGGAAAAGGTGGGGAGGGAGCAAGAGGATCCAGGGAAGGGTGGAGGGAGGGAGGGGAATGGGGTACTTATCAACTTTGTATGAGTGGAAGAAATAAAAAAATTTTTCTAGTATGTAAAAAAAAACTTTGTTCCTCCCTTCCCCCACTCCGCCACCCGGGACGTGCGCGGTACAGCCGGGCCTCACTGCGAACCTAGGTAAGCTCCAAGCCCCCCTTACCCCCCAGAACCCAGGCAGCCCAAGGGACCCAGCTGCTCCCGCCATACAGCCGGAGCCGGGCAGGGCATGGGAGGAGGCCACCCCCTCTGCGCCTTGGGCCCTGCCCCAGCTACCCCCAGGTTAAATAGCGCTCCCCGCTGACGCCCCATCCTCCCTTCCCCCACTCCGCTCCCGAGATGTGCGCGGTCCAGCTGGGCCTCACCGTGAACCTAGGTAAGCTCCAAGACCCCCCCCCACCAACCCCTAGAACCCCAGATCAAATAATTCAGTTTAGTGAAAAACGCACAGAAATTGAAAGAAGATCTTAAGAGTTAAAACGACAATGCCAAAGTCAAAGTGCAAATCCATGAGAAACAACACTCAAGTACACAAATACCCACTGAAGGAATTAATCCCATAATGTTAGACTCCAACCAGAACAAACCCATGGAAAATGGCCAAGAAAGCCTGACCCAGGATAACGACCTTCAAAATATGATCAGTACCATGTTCAATACTATGAAAGAGGAAATCCGGGAGGAATTAAATAATCGAATCAATCGCTTTGAAGAGGAACACAACAGACACTTGGAGGAGTTGAGAAAAAGAGTGCAAGAAACAAAAATTGGCATAGAGCAGTTAAAGCAGACTCAAGCAGAGTTTAAAACTGAGCTAAAATACAAGTTATCTTCAACCCAGAACTCCACAGAGAGTCTTATCAGCAGAACTAATGAAGCAGAAAACAGAATTTCAGACCTTGAAGATAAAGTGGGAGTATTAACCAACTCAATGGAAGAGGTTGTTAAAGCCAAAAAGATACTTGAGAGAAATATCCAGGAGATATGGGACACCCTGAAGAGGCCTAACATGCGTATTCATGGAATACCAGAGCAAGAATCTCAGAATACCACCCCTGAGGAAATTTTTCAAACGATCATCAAGGAAAACTTTCCTCATCTAAAAAAAGACAGGCCCATCCATATACAAGAGGCATTCCGCATCCCAAACAGATATGACCAAAACAGAAGCTCGCCACGGCAAATAATAGTTAAAACACTCCACATTCAAGATAAAGAACTGGTGCTGAGAGCTTCAGGGGAGAAAAAACAAGTCACTTTTAAAGGTAAACCTATTAAAATAACAAATGACTTCTCAGTCGAAACAGTAAAAGCAAGAAGAGCTTGGAGAGACATACTTCAAGTATTGAATGAGCAAAAATGTCAACCCAGGCTGATTTACCCTGCAAAACTATCAGTCATGATCGAGGGAGAAAGAAAAATCTTCCAACACAAAGACAACTTGAAGGGATACACATGCACCAAACCAGGCCTTCAAAAAATGCTAGAAATGATACTCAAGCATGAAGAAAAAAACAGGCATATCCAGGAGAACAGAAGGCAAGTATAACACCATTAAAAGCGAAGCAATGTACTCATAAAAACTACTAAACATAATAAATGTCTGGAATTCAAAATAGTTTCTCCATTATAACACTAAATGTTAATGGAATTAACTCACCGATCAAGAGACACAGATTACAAACTTGGATTAAAAATCACAATCCATCAATCTGCTGCCTGCAGGAAACCCATCTCACCACAAAAGATAGGCATGCCCTAAAAATAAAAGGCTGGTCAACAATTCTACAAGCTAATGGAAGCAGAAAACAGGCAGGGGTGGCCATTACGGTATCAGACAAAGTGGACTTCAAACAAAAGAAAATTATAAGAGACACGGATGGATACTACATTTTAGTCACAGGTACAATTCACCAGGAAGACTTCACAATACTGAACATATATGCACCCAACACGGATGGGCCCCTCCGCATTCATTAAGAAAACCCTACAGCGTCTAAAGCAAGAAATCAACCCCCAAACGATAATTCTTGGGGACTTCAACACCGCCCTCTCAACATGGGATAGATCAACAGAGACACTTTGGAACTTAATCAAACCCTGAAAGAAATGGACCTTACAGATCTCTATCGAACTTTTCACCCACGCACCAAAGAATACACATTTTTCTCAGCAGCACACGGAACTTTCTCCAAAATAGATCACATACTGGGCCACAAAACGAATCTACACATATACAAAAAAGCTGAAATTCTAACCTGTGCCCTATCAGACCACCACGCCCTAAAGCTGGACATCCACAACACAACAAACAAGAGAAAATACACTAACTGCTGGAAACTTAACAATATGATGCTGAATGGGAACTGGATTCAGGAAGAAATTAAAAAGGAAATTCATGATTTCCTGAAAGCGAATGATAATGAAAATACAACTTACCAAAATCTCTGGGACACAATGAAAGCTGTTCTAAGAGGTAAGTTCATAGCTCTTAATGCCTACATCAAAAAAATGGAAACATCAGAAATAAACAACTTAACAATGCAGCTTAAAGCTTTAGAGAAACTAGAGCAATCTGATCCCAAAAGTAGTAGAAGAGAGGAGATTAGCAAAATAAGGGGAGAAATATCTGAAATCAAGATTAAGAAAATGATAGAAAAAGTCAACCAGTCAAAAAGCTGGTTCTTTGGAAAAATCAATAAGATTGATATACCCCTAAATTAACCAAAAAAAATCAACCAGTCAAAAAGCTGGTTCTTTGGAAAAATCAATAAGATTGATATACCCCTAAATTAACCAAAAGCAAGAGAGAGAAAACCCAAATTAACAAAATTAGAAATGAACATGGAGTAATCACTACTGATACCCAAGAAATCCAGAGAATTATAACATCATATTTGAAAAACTTATACTCTGTGAAATTTGGCAATACAAAAGAGATGGATGAATTTCTAAGTAAACACAACTTACCTAAATTGAATCAGGAAGTTGTGAATTATTTAAATAGTCCTATAACATATAAGGAAATTGAAGAAGTAATCTCGAATCTTCCCACCAAAAAATGTCCTGGACCAGATGGATTCAGCACAGAGTTCTACCAGACACTTAAGGAGTTAATAACACCAATACTCCTTAAACTGTTCCATCAAATAGCACAGGAAGGAACACTACCAAATTCCTTCTATGAAGCTAATATCGTTTTAATCCCAAAACCTAATGGAGATTCACTTAAAAAATGAACTATAGGCCGATCTCTCTGATGAACACAGATGCAAAGATTCTCAACAAAGTCTTAAAAAACATTAAAAAGATCATTCACGGGGACCAAGTAGGCTTCATCCCCGGCACACAAGGCTGGTTCAACATACGCAAATCAATAAATGTAATTCATCATGTAAACCAGTCCAAAGTCCAAGACCACATGATACTCTCGATAGATGCAGAAAAAGCCTTTGACAAGATCCAACAGCCTTTTATGATCAAAACGCTAGAGACAGTAGGAATGGAAGGAACCTTTATCAATATAATAAAAGCTGTATACCACAAGCGCACAGCAAGGATTATGCTCAATGGGGAACAATTGGAAGCATTCCCACTTCGATCAGGAACTAGACAAGGCTGTCCACTCTCACCACTTCTATTCAATATTGTACTTGAAGTCTTAGCTGAAGCCATAAGACAAGAAAGGGACATAAGAGGGATTCAAATCGGCAAGGAAGAAGTCAAGCTATCCCTATTTGCAGATGACATGATCTTATACCTGAGTGATCCCAAAAACTCCACCAGGAAGCTCCTGGAACTAATTGAGAAGTTCAGCAGGGTGGCAGGATACAAAATAAATGTGCAAAAATCAGAGGCCTTCCTATATGCCCAGAATGAAAGAAGTGAAAAAGCCCTGAGAGAAACAATCCCATTTACTGTAGCCCCTAAAAAAATTAAATACCTTGGTATAAACCTAACCAAGGAGGTAAAAGACCTTTACAATGAAAACTTTAAAACCCTAAAGAAAGAAATTGCTGAAGACATCAGAAGGTGGAAAGACCTGCCATGCTCCTGGATTGGCAGAATCAACATCATAAAAATGACCATCCTACCAAAGGCAATATACAAATTCAATGCTATACCAATCAAAATCCCAAAGCAATTCTTTAAAGAAGTTGACCAAACAATCTCAAAATTCATATGGAGGCACAAAAGACCCAGGATAGCAAAGACAATCCTGAGTAACAAAAACACTGCTGGAGGTATTACCATACCGAACCTTAGTCTATACTACAAATCCATAGTTATAAAAACAGCCTGGTACTGGCTCCAAAATAGACACACAGAACAATGGATAAGGGTTGAGGACCCAGATATAAGCCCACAAAATTACAGCCATTTGATCTTCGACAAAGGGGCCCAAAGAATCCAATGGAAAAAGAACAGCATCTTCAACAAATGGTGCTGGCAAAACTGGATTTCCACATGCAAAAGATTAAAGCTGGACCTGTACTTGTCACCATGTACAAGACTTAATTCCAAATGGATCAAGGACCTTGATATCAGGCCAGAGACTATAAAAACCATAGTTGAAAGGATAGGGAACTCCCTCGAGCTGATTGGGCTAGGCCAATATTTCCTAAACAGACATCCAATGGCACAGTCACTGCTACCAACTCTCAGCAGTTGGGACCTTGTGAAATTAAAGAGCTTCTGTTCATATAAAGAGATTGTAACACGAGCTCAAAGGCCACCCACGGAATGGGAGAAAATCTTCACTAACCACATATCTGACAGAGCTCTACTGTCCAGAGTGCACAAAGAACTTAGAAAACTAAACACCAAGGAAACCAATGGCCCAATTAAAAAATGGGCCCTGGAACTTAAAAGAAACTTTACCAGGGATGAAATTGAAATGTCTAACAACTATCTTAAAAAATGCTCCACTTCCTTAGCCATCAGGGAAATGCAAATCAAAACTTCCCTGAGATATCATCTCACCCCGGTCAGGATGGCAAAAATCCACAATACAAACAACAACAAATGATGGAGAGGATGTGGAGAGAGGGGAACTCTCCTACATTGCTGGTGGGAATTCAGGCTCATACAGCCACTCTGGCGAGCCGTCTGAAGATTCTTAAAGAAATTAAAGATTGAAATGCCATATGACCCTGCCATCCCAATTTTGGGAATAACCCCCCATGCAGCAGAGGTTCACCTCGATAGCACATACACAACCATGTTCATAGCAGCACTGTTTACAATAGCAAAGTCATGGAATCAGCCCAAATGTCCAACAGTTGACGAGTGGATAAGGAAACTGTGGTACATCTATACAGTGGAGTACTACTCAGCCATCAAAAATGATGAATTACTGGAATTTGCCGGGAAATGGATGTCATTAGAAAGAATTATATTAAGTGAAGTATCCCAGACCCAGAAAATTAAGCGCCGTTTGTACTCCCTAATAGGTGGCTCCTAGTACCAAACTCACCCAGCCCACATTGAGACACTCAAAGGTAAACCTATGTAATACAATAATTGCAAGGATTATGAACAGGAGGGATGGGGTTGGAGGGCCACACCAGACACAAGGAGAGAGGGAACCATGTTACAGCAGAGAAAATAGACCTCCATCAAGGAATGCAAGTAAGTAATGTGACACCTGGTTAAGTTCACAGACGTTCGTTCCTGATCATGTACAACTGAGGGGGTATGATCTCACCAGAAGGGATGGGCATATAGTTTGGCAGATAAAAAGTAATCATTTTGCAAATGGGTGATTGACCCCTCCCTCACTGAGGTTTCCTACTTTTATTACATCTACCCTTGAATGTGCTATTATAACAAGACTCCAGTTTAACAGCTTTTTGTCTCTGACCAGGGGATGACATACAATGCCCATCAGGATGGAGTGAAGGGCATTGCAGGAGCAACAAAACTGCAAAAGAAAATCAACAAACCACAATCCAGAACTTCAGAGACTCTATATCAACCACCTAGAACTAGGCCAGCCTAATCTCTCCCCATCCTGAAGCTCAGGGACATTTGTGGAAGAGGGGGCGGTAAGATTGTAAGAGCAAAAGGATGGGAGGAGCAATGATTTGCAAGATTCTCCACACAAGTTAGGGCCGAAGCAATCATAATAGGACTTTGCATGCCCTGCGCAATGTCCAACACACTATTGACCTCACATAGTCTAGCATCAGCTAAAGGCACCAAGATCCTTGGAGGCAAGGGATTGGCAGCCATAGCAGTGTTCCTATACTTAAGGGGAACATGGGAAAGGGTTCAGGGTAATGCCACTGGGTTCTTGTACGTCATAGGAAAGGAGGACCCAGAGGAGAGTTAGGTATACACAATAAAGGTCTCTCTGGGAATTGGGGGGGAGGCACTGGGGGATGGGGAGCGAGGGGAGGGGGAGTAGGGGGTTCGGGGGGAGGAGGAGGGAGGGAGGGAACTGGTCTACCTATTAAGTTTGTATGAGCGGAAATAATAAAAAATGTATTAAAAAAAGAAAAAAAAACTTTGTTGTAAATATGTCAATAAAGATTACTATTCTTTGGAATGGTGTATAGCACTGTGAAATAAAGATCTGAGTGGCCAGAGGTGATACTGGTTTGAAACTTGGGTCTCTTAGAGGTGAGCTGAGAAATATGCACACACACATACATTTTTAAAAAGTTGTATAAAAAATTCAATCCTGACATTTAGAGTCTTACACATTGTGCTGGCATGTGTCGCAACAATGTTTGTGGAACTTAGAGTCTGTGTATAAATTAGGAATGCTTGTTTTCTTTTTCCAACACCTCTTATTTATTAGTAATCATGAGTTCCAATTTTAAACTCTAGCTGGTTACTGATACTGAGCCATGGGAAATGCTGCATGGAGTTGCATTTTGAAAGGAAGTCAGCTATTTGGTTCTGCAGAACTCAGAGATGGCATGTAGGAATGACATTTCAGCTCACACACGGTTTTTTATTTTACTTTTTGAAGACACACAAAATATTTAAAATCCACATGTACTTGTCTTTCAATAAAGGATTAGTTTAGGGTAAACTTCCTATAGCGTGAGTGTGGGCAGCCCACTTGGGGCAAAGTAGACTTACTGTGAAAAAAGCAAACTATTCCTTAAAGCCTGGCATTTAGATCTTAAGATTTTGTCCCTTGGAAATATTGAAAACACAAACAGGAAGACAGTAAAAGGACAAGAGAGAAATCCTGGAGATTTCCCAGGTATTTACAATTTTCTTCATAAAAATAAACAGGCAAATGATTGAACACTTTTGGAACACTTCACTTTTAGCATTGTATTCCAACAAGATTAAATCAAGAATCTTTTAAAATTCTTTATCAGACAAAGAAGACAACATACTTGAATCACAATTGCATTGTAAAGGTTAAATACATTCATCTCTAGAAATTCTCTTTTCTTTGTTTAGTAAGTATGCATTTTATCTTTTCAAGGTACCATTTAGAATTGCTTTTAGAAGTGGAAGTCTTGAATTTTTAAAAAAAAATTTTTATTATTATTTATTCAACTGTGCACATGGGCGTGTGTATGTGCACGCACGCGCGTGTGTGTGTGTGTGTGTGTGTGTGTGTCTGTGTATGTGTGTGTCTGTGTAGAACCACGGATGAATTCGCGAACCGCCATGGACGCCACCACCTCCTTCTGCCCCGGGATTCACAGGCTCCGCCCTACCAGGGCCAGAAGCGCAGGCCGCCCCCGCTTCCGCCTGGCGTCTATTTGTGGGGTCTAGGATTCGAACTCAGGACCTTCCGCCTGGAAGGCGGAGGCTTAACCCCTGAGCTACCTCTCCAGCCTGGAAGTCTTGAATTTTTATGTTTCATTCCTTTTTGGTTTTGTTGTACTGTGAGGAGGAAGGAATTTTTCACTTTTATGTATAATTTAGAGCAATTTACAAAGTTTTTTTCTTTTTTATTTATTTAATTTTAATATATTTTTTATTATTTCAGCTCATACAAACTTAATAGGTGCACCAGTTCCCTCCCTCTCTCCTCCTTCCCCCAAACCCCCTGTTCCCCCTTCCCTCCCCTCTCCCTCCCCATCCCCCAGTGCCTCCCCCCCCATTTCCCAGAGAGTCCTTTCTTGTGCATGCCTGATTCTCCTCTGGGCCCTCCTCTCCGATGACGTACAAGGACCCAGTGGCCTTTCCCTGAACCCTTTCCCGTGTTCCCCTTAAGTATAGGAACACTGCTATGGATGCCAATCCCTTGCCTCCAAGGATCTTGGTGCCTTTAGCAGATGCTAGACTTTGTGAGGTCAATAGTGTGTTGGACATTGCGCAGGGCATGCAAAGTCCTATTATGATTGCTTCGGCCCTAACTTGTGTGGAGTATCTTGCAAATCATTGCTCCTCCCATCCTTTTGCTCTGACAATCGTACCGCCCCCTCTTCCACAAATGTCCCTGAGCTTCAGGATGGGGAGAGATTAGGCTGGCCTAGTTCTAGGTGGTTGATATAGAGTCTCTGAAGTTCTGGATTGTGGTTTGTTGATTTTCTTTTGCAGTTTTGTTGCTCCTGCAATGCCCTTCACTCCATCCTGATGGGCATTGTATGTCACCGCCTGGCCAGAGACAAAAAGCTGTTATAGAGTCTTGTTATAGGAGCACATTCAAAGGTAGATGTAATAAAAGTAGGAAACCACAGTGAGGGAGGGGTCAATCACCCATTTGCAAAATGGTTACTTTTTATCTGCCAGACTATATGCCCTCCTCTTCTGGTGAGATCATACCCCCTCAGTAGTAAATTATCAGGAACAAAAGTCTGTGAACTTTATCAGATGTCTCATTACTTATTTGAGTCCTTGATGGAGGCCTATTTTCTCTGCTGTAATATGGTCCCCTCTCTCCTTGTTTCTGGTGTGGCCCTCCTACCCCATCCCTCCTGTTCATAATCCTTGCAATTACTGTAGGTATTACAGAGATTTTTCTTTGAGTGTCTCTAGGTGGGCTGGGTGAGTTTGGTACTAGGAGCCACCTATTAGGAAGTACAAACGGCGCTTAATTTTCTGGGTCTGGGATACTTCACTTAATATAATTCTTTCTAATGACATCCATTTCCCGGCAAATTCCAGTAATTCATCATTTTTGATGGCTGAGTAGTACTCCATTGTATAGATGTACCACAGTTTCCTTATCCACTCATCAACTGTTGGACATTTGGGCTGATTCCATGACTTTGCTATTGTAAACAGTGCTGCTATGAACATGGTCGTGCTTGTGCTATCGAGGTGAACCTCTGCTGCATGGGGGGTTATTCCCAAAAGTGGAATAGCAGGGTCATATGGCATTTCAATCTTTAATTTCTTTAAGAATCTCCAGACGGCTCGCCAGAGTGGCTGTATGAGCCTGCATTCCCACCAGCAATGTAGGAGAGTTCCCCTCTCTCCACATCCTCTCCATCACTTGTTCTTGTTTGTATTGTGGATTTTTGCCATCCTGACCAGGGTGAGATGATATCTCAGGGAAGTTTTGATTTGCATTTCCCTGATGGCTAAGGAAGTGGAGAATTTTTTGGATATTTGTTAGACATTTCAATTTTATCCCTGGTAAAGTTTCTTTTAAGTTCCAGGACCCATTTGGGCCATTGTTTTCCTTGGAGTTTAGTTTTCTAAATTCTTTGTGCACTCTGGACAGTAGAGCTCTATCAGATGTGTGGTTAGTGAAGATTTTCTCCCATTCCGTGGGTGGCCTTTGAGCTTGTGTTACAATCTCTTTATCTGAACAGAAGCTCTTTAATTTCACAAGATCCCAACTGTTGAGAGTTGGTAGCAGTGACTGTGCCATTGGATGTCTGTTTAGGAAATGTTGGCCTAGCCCAATCAGCTCGAGGGAGTTTCCTATCCTTTCAACTATGGTTTTTATAGTCTCTGGCCTGATATCAAGGTCCTTGATCCATTTGGAATTAAGTCTTGTACATGGTGACAAGTACAGGTCCAGCTTTAATCTTTTGCATGTGGAGATCCAGTTTTGCCAGCACCATTTGTTAAAGATGCTGTTCTTTTTCCATTGGATTCTTTGGGCCTCTTTGTCAAAGACCAAATGGCTGTATTTTTGTGGGCTTATATCTGGGTCTTCAATCCTTATCCATTGATCTGTGTGTCTATTTTGGAGCCAGTACCAGGCTGTCTTTATAACTATGGATTTGTAATATAGACTTAGGTTTGGTATGGTAATACCTCCAGCAGTGTTTTTGTTACTCAGGATTGTCTTTGCTATCCTGGGTCTTTTGTGCCTCCATATGAACTTTGAGATTGTTTGGTCAACTTCTTTGAAGAATTGCTTTGGGATTTTGATTGGTATAGCATTGAATTTGTATATTGCCTTTGGTAGGATGGTCATTTTTATGATGTTGATTCTGCCAATCCAGGAACATGGCAGGTCTTTCCACCTTCTGGTGTCTTCTGCTATTTCTTTCTTTAGGGTTTTAAAGTTTTCATTGTAAAAGTCTTTTATCTCCTTGGTTAGGTTTATACCAAGGTATTTCATGTTTTTAGAGATTATAGTAAATGGGATTGTTTCTCTCAGGGCTTTTTCACTTCTTTCGTTCTGGGCATATAGGAAGGCCTCTGATTTTTGCACATTTATTTTGTATCCTGCCACCCTGCTGAACTTCTCAATTAGTTCCAGAAGCTTCCTGGTGGAATTTTTGGGATCACTCAGGTATAAGATCATGTCATCTGCAAATAGGGATAGCTTGACTTCTTCCTTGCCAATTTGAATCCCTCTTATGTCCCTTTCTTGTCTTATGGCTTCAGCTAAGTCTTCAAGTACAATATTGAATAGAAGTGGTGAGAGTGGACAGCCTCGTTTAGTTCCTGATCGAAGTGGGAATGCTTCCAATTGTTCCCCATTGAACATAATCCTTGTTGTGAGCTTGTTGTATACAGTTTTTATTATATTGATAAAGGTTCCTTCCATTCCTACTGTCTCTAGCGTTTTGATCATAAAAGGCTGTTGGATCTTGTCAAAGGCTTTTTCTGCATCTATCGAGAGTATCATGTGGTCTTGGACTTTGGACTGGTTTACATGATGAATTACATTTATTGATTTGCGTATGTTGAACCAGCCTTGTGTGCCGGGGATGAAGCCTACTTGGTCCCCGTGAATGATCTTTTTAATGTGTTTTTGAATCTGATTTGCTAAGACTTTGTTGAGAATCTTTACGTCTGTGTTCATCAGGGAGATCGGCCTATAGTTTTCTTTTTTAAATGAATCTTTATTAGGTTTTGGGATTAAAATGATATTAGCTGCATAGAAGGAATTTGGTAGTGTTCCTTCCTTTGCTATTTGATGGAACAGTTTAAGGAGTATTGGTGTTATTAACTCCTTAAATGTCTGGTAGAACTCTGTGCTGAATCCATCTGGTCCAGGACATTTTTTGGTGGGAAGATTCGAGATTACTTCTTCAATTTCCTTATATGTTATAGGACTATTTAAATAATTCACAACTTCCTGATTCAATTTAGGTAAGTTGTGTTTACTTAGAAATTCATCCATCTCTTTTGTATTGCCAAATTTCACAGAGTATAAGTTTTTCAAATATGATGTTATAATTCTCTGGATTTCTTGGGTATCAGTAGTGATTACTCCATGTTCATTTCTAATGTTGTTAATTTGGGTTTTCTCTCTCTTGCTTTTGGTTAATTTAGGGGTATATCAATCTTATTGATTTTTCCAAAGAACCAGCTTTTTGACTGGTTGATTTTTTTTGGTTAATTTGGGAGTATATCAATCTTATTGATTTTTCCAAAGAACCAGCTTTTTGACTGGTTGACTTTTTCTATCATTTTCTTAATCTTGATTTCAGATATTTCTCCCCTTATTTTGCTAATCTCCTCTCTTCTACTACTTTTGGGATCAGATTGCTCTAGTTTCTCTAAAGCTTTAAGCTGCCTTGTTAAGTTATTTATTTCTGATGTTTCCATTTTTTTGATGTAGGCATTAAGAGCTATGAACTTACCTCTTAGAACAGCTTTCATTGTGTCCCAGAGATTTTGGTAAGTTGTATTTTCATTATCATTCGTTTTCAGGAAATCATGAATTTCCTTTTTAATTTCTTCCTGAATCCAGTTCCCATTCAGCATCATATTGTTAAGTTTCCAGCAGTTAGTGTATTTTCTCTTGTTTGTTGTGTTGTGGATGTCCAGCTTTAGGGCGTGGTGGTCTGATAGGGCACAGGTTAGAATTTCAGCTTTTTTGTATATGTGTAGATTCGTTTTGTGGCCCAGTATGTGATCTATTTTGGAGAAAGTTCCGTGTGCTGCTGAGAAAAATGTGTATTCTTTGGTGCGTGGGTGAAAAGTTCGATAGAGATCTGTAAGGTCCATTTCTTTCAGGGTTTGATTAAGTTCCAAAGTGTCTCTGTTGATCTATCCCATGTTGAGAGGGCGGTGTTGAAGTCCCCAAGAATTATCGTTTGGGGGTTGATTTCTTGCTTTAGACGCTGTAGGGTTTTCTTAATGAATGCGGAGGGGCCCATCCGTGTTGGGTGCATATATGTTCAGTATTGTGAAGTCTTCCTGGTGAATTGTACCTGTGACTAAAATGTAGTATCCATCCGTGTCTCTTATAATTTTCTTTTGTTTGAAGTCCACTTTGTCTGATACCGTAATGGCCACCCCTGCCTGTTTTCTGCTTCCATTAGCTTGTAGAATTGTTGACCAGCCTTTTATTTTTAGGGCATGCCTATCTTTTGTGGTGAGATGGGTTTCCTGCAGGCAGCAGATTGATGGATTGTGATTTTTAATCCAAGTTTGTAATCTGTGTCTCTTTTTTTTTTTTTAAATTTTGTATCTTTTTTTCTTTTTTATTTTATTTTATTTTATTTTTTTTATTAAAAATTTAATTATACATTTTAAAATTTTTTACCAGTTCCCTCCCTCCCCCCTCCTCCCCCTCCCCTTCCCCCAGTGCCTCCCCTCCAATTCCCAGAGAGTCCTTTATTGTGTACGCCTAACTCTCCACTGGGTCCTCCTCTCCGATGACATATAAGGACCCAGTGGCATTTCCATAAGCCCTTTCTCTTGTTCCACTTAAGCATAAGATCACTACTATGGCTATCAATCCCTTGCCTCCAGGGGTCTCGGTGCCCTTAACAGATGCTAGACTTTATGAGGGCAACAGTGCACTGGACATTGCGCAGGGCATGCAAAGTCCCATTACGATTGCTTTGGCCCCAACTATTGTTGAGAATCTTGCAAATCATTGCTCCTCCCATCCTTTTGCTCTTACAATCTTACCACCCCCTCTTCCGCAAATGTCCCTGAGCTCCAGGATGGGGAGAGATTAGGCTGGCGTAGTTCTATGTGATTGATATAGAGTCTCTGAAGTTCTGGATTGTGGTTTGTTGATTTTCTTTTGCAGTTTTGCTGCTCCTGCAATTCCCTTCACTCCATTCTGCTGGGCACTGTATGTCACCCCTTGGCCAGAGACAAAAAGCTGTTAAACTGGAGTCTTGTAATAGCACATTCAAGGGTAGATGTAATAAGAGTAGGAAACCTCAGTGAGGGAGGGGTCCATCACCCATTTGCAAAATGATTACTTTTTATCTGCTAGACTATATGCCCTCCCCTTCTGGTGAGATCAGGAAAGAACGTCTGTGAACTTAACCAGGTTTCTCATTACTTACTTGCAGACCTTGATGGAGGCCTATTTTCTCTGCTGTAACATGGTTCCCTCTCTCCTTGTGTCTGGTGTGGCCCTCCTAACCCATCTCTCTTGTTCATAATCCTTGCAATTACTGTGTTACATAGGTTTACTTTTGAGTGTCTCTATGTGGGCTGGGTGAGTTTGGTACTAGGAGCCACCTATTAGGGAGTACATACGGCGCTTAATTTTCTGGGTTTGGGATACTTCACTTAATATAATTCTTTCTAATGACATCCATTTCCCGGCAAATTCCAGTAATTCATCATTTTTGATGGCTGAGTAGTACTCCATTGTATAGATGTACCACAGTTTCCTTATCCACTCGTCAACTGTTGGACATTTAGGTTGATTCCATGACTTTGCTATTGTAAACAGTGCTGCTATGAACATGGTCAAGCTTGTGCTATCGAGGCGAACCTCTGCTGCATGGGGGGTTATTCCCAAAAGTGGGATAGCAGGGTCATACGGCATTTCAATCTTTAATTTCTTTAGGAATCTCCAGACGGCTCGCCAGAGTGGCTGTATGAGCCTGCATTCCCACCAACAATGTAGGAGAGTTCCCCTCTCTCCACATCCTCTCCAGCATTTGTCGTTGTTTGTATTGTGGATTTTTGCCATCCTGACCGGGGTGAGATGATATCTCAGGGAAGTTTTGATTTGCATTTCCCTGATGGCTAAGGAAGTGGAGCATTTTTTAAGATAATTGTTAGACATTTTAATTTCATCCCTGGTAAAGTTTCTTTGAAGTTCCAGGGCCCATTTTTTAATTGGGCCAGTGTTTTCCTTGGAGTTTAATTTTCTAAGTTCTTTGTGCACTCTGGACAGTAGAGCTCTGTCAGATATGTGGTTAGTGAAGATTTTCTCCCATTCTGTGGGTTGCCTTTGAGCTCGTGTGACAATCTCTTTATCTGAACAGAAGCTCTTTAATTTCACAAGATCCCAACTGTTGAGAGTTGGTAGTAGTGATTGTGCCATTGGATGTCTGTTTAGGAAGTGTTGGCCTAGCCCAATCAGCTCGAGGGAGTTCCCTATCCTTTCAACTATGGTTTTTAAAGTCTCTGGCCTGTGTAATCTGTGTCTCTTGATCGGTGAGTTAATTCCATTAACATTTAGTGTTATAATGGAGAAACTATTTTGAATTCCAGACATTTATTATGTTTAGTAGTTTTTATGAGTACATTGCTTCGCTTTTAATGGTGTTATACTTGCCTTCTGTTCTCCTGGATATGCCTGTTTTTTTCTTCATGCTTGAGTATCATTTCTAGCATTTTTTGAAGGCCTGGTTTGGTGCATGTGTATCCCTTCAAGTTGTCTTTGTGTTGGAAGATTTTTCTTTCTCCCTCGATCATGACTGATAGTTTTGCAGGGTAAATCAGCCTGGGTTGACATTTTTGCTCATTCAATACTTGAAGTATGTCTCTCCAAGCTCTTCTTGCTTTTACTGTTTCGACTGAGAAGTCATTTGTTATTTTAATAGGTTTACCTTTAAAAGTGACTTGTTTTTTCTCCCCTGAAGCTCTCAGCACCAGTTCTTTATCTTGAATGTGGAGTGTTTTAACTATTATTTGCCGTGGCGAGCTTCTGTTTTGGTCATATCTGTTTGGGATGCGGAATGCCTCTTGTATATGGATGGGCCTGTCTTTTTTTAGATGAGGAAAGTTTTCCTTGATGATCGTTTGAAAAATTTCCTCAGGGTGGTATTTTGAGATTCTTGCTCTGGTATTCCATGAATACGCATCTTAGGCCTCTTCAGGGTGTCCCATATCTCCTGGATATTTCTCTCAAGTATCTTTTTGGCTTTAACAACCTCTTCCATTGAGTTGGTTAATACTCCCACTTTATCTTCAAGGTCTGAAATTCTGTTTTCTGCTTCATTAGTTCTGCTGATAAGACTCTCTGTGGAGTTCTGGGTTGAAGATAACTTGTATTTTAGCTCAGTTTTAAACTCTGCTTGAGTCTGCTTTAACTGCTCTATGCCAGTTTTTGTTTCTTGCACTCTTTTTCTCAACTCCTCCAAGTGTCTGTTGTGTTCCTCTTCAAAGCGATTGATTCGATTATTTAATTCCTCCCGGATTTCCTCTTTCATAGTATTGAACATGGTACTGATCATATTTTGAAGGTCGTTATCCTGGGTCAGACTTTCTTGGCCATTTTCCATGGGTTTGTTCTGGTTGGAGTCTAACATTATGGGATTAATTCCTTCAGTGGGAGATTTGTGTACTTGAGTGTTGTTTCTCATGGATTTGCACTTTGACTTTGGCATTGTCGTTTTAACTCTTAAGATCTTCTTTCAATTTCTGTGCTTTTTTCACAAACGAATTATCTGATCTGGGGTTCTGGGGGTGGGTGGGTGGGGTGTCTTGGAGCTTACCTAGGTTCGCGGTGAGGCCCGGCTGGACCACGCACGCACGTCCCGGGCGGCGGAGTGGAGGGAAGGGCTGTTTTTTTTCTTTTTTTTGTCTATGCACACATCACGTTTCCATTGTGGTCACAGAATCCAATGTCTTCATGAGTCTGTAGATAGCTTTTTTCTATATTGAAAACATTGATAAATGGTTTTTTTTGAACAGTTTGTCTATGAAAATAAAGAATACATACAGAGGATTTCACACCAAATTTTGTTGCTGTAGATTTCTTATTTATTCTATAACATGTGGAAGTAAGGAATTGTTTAATGCCTATGTTATGTAAGTCAATATTTCTTCAAGTTCCCTTCTAGGTAAGCTGCTTAGAAATTTATTCAATTCAATTGCAATCATTATGAAGGCTTTTCTCCTGCTCTTGGCTTTGTGAAACTCTTAGGGATCTTTCACAATCCACAGTATTGTTTTTCCCGTCTTATGCTCTTCATTCCCTAAGCTGCATAGCAGGACTGTCACCACTATACCAAGAGAGATTATTGTATCTTTTTTTGAAGTAACCACACAGATGTTCTTAGCATTCAGTGCTTGTCTTTCTTTTACAGTTGTCACTGAGATGTGTTGGACAGTCAGGGCCTGTAAGTCTCTGTTGAGGTGAACTAATGAGAAGCTTGACATCTCTATGTCCTACTTGACATGGATTCCTCTGGATTTCATGGCCATGTGCCCCTAAGAAGTAACATATATGGGAAATTCAAGATATAATTAATTTTTCATTGCTGAAATAATATTTTGATGCCTGATAGAAGCAGGGGAGGGATTTATTTTGGCTCACTATTCAGATGGCATACTCCATTGTAGTGGTGAGGAAGGAGTGGCAACAGGAGTGGGTCAGTTTGTGGCAGCATTAACTTCTCATGTGGCACTGACCAGCATTCAAATCAGAAGCCTGACTGGACTATAACCTGTAGTTTCATCCTTAATGGTTTAATTCCAGTAACTCTACATGTTCGAAAGGATACAGAACCTCGCTAAAATGTGACCAACTGGGGATTAAGTATTTAAACATGTGAGTGTGGGACATTCCATATTCAAACCATAAACCCTCTTAATCTCTCTAAGCTCACACCTTTATCACTTGCTCCGAAGTGACCCAGGATCCCATCTATAACCAAGTTTTGAATGTAAAAATTCATAAGTACAATATCAATAGTTTTTGTTTTATATTTAGAAGCAACAGTAGTTGAGCAAAAACAAAGAAAAATATAGCCTAGAAATTTCCATGGGATTGACACATATGGATGAAAGAATAAAAAAACACATATTGATAATTGATAAATTGTTCAGCTTCATAATATTTTCCATTTCCTGAAAGAATGAAAACAAAAGGCATATTGATATTTAGTATCTAATGGTTACTACACATTCTTCTGAAACATATTAGAATCTAGGATAACTGTTTTAGCCAACATTTCCTAAGCGGAAGAAAGTTCTTATTTGTAAAACTTTTCTTTCTTGCCTTTTTAAAAACAAAACAAAACAAAACAACTGCATGTGCATGTTCATGTTTGTTTGAATGTGTGCATATGGCATGTGTGCACATGTGTGGAAATGCATTTGGAGGCCAGAGGTTGACGTGATGACCTCCTCAATTACTCTCTCTTGCTGAATGTGGAGCTTACTGATTCAGCTAGGATAACTAGCCAGCAATACTTTGGATCCTTTTGCCTCTACTTCTTTAGCATTGAAATTCCAGGTGTGCACTGACATGTCCAGCTTTTCATATGACTATTGGGGATCTGAACTCAGATTCTCATGTTTGCAAGCAAGCACGTTGCTAACTGAGCTGTCTCCCCAGACTGTGGAAACTTCTTTTTTAAGGGTAAGCTAGAAGCGGTGGCTGAAATAGCTCAGTTAGGAGAGCAGTAGACTGAAGTAAGCTAGGGAAGACTAGATCAGTCCAAGACAAAAATAAGAACATCGGGGAAATAGCAGACCTACCTTGCTGGACAGAAACCTGGTGGGTCTTGTGTGGTTAGGTAAACAATTAACAATGTTTAGTTCTTGACCATAGGTCTTAACTATTGTCCTTGACATCTCTATGTCCTACTAGACAATTCCTCTGCATTTCATTGACATGTGCCTGTAAGAAGTAACATATATGGGAAATTCAAGATAGAATCTAAGAACTATGTGTCTTAGTGGTGCTCACCACATGAACAAAAGAGCCGAGGTTCATTTCTCTAGATCACATGTAACATCTTGGGTGGGTGTGGTCACCCACCTGGAAAAAAACAAAATAAAACAAAACAAAACAGAAACAGGGAATCACCAGAGAAAGATAGCTAATTGAGACCATTGCTGTTGGCAAGTTTTAGATTTGATTAGAGACCTTATCTCAAAAAGAAATGCAGGAAGAGTATTTCAAGATAATTCATGATATTAACTTTGGGCTTTTACATGCATGCATGCACATACCTGTGTACAGACATACCCCCACATGCATGCAAGCATATATATATACACACCCACACCCACACAGCCTCTACCTACATACACACTTAAAAATGGAAAAGGAAGGATAAGATCAAGTGGCTTCTTTTTTTAAAATAAGGAATTCTCACTTAAATAAGAAAAATGGTCTCATTATGCTCCATTGTAGAAATCTGTAACTTAATAATTTTCTTTTGATAATTATTTCCATTTTTATGTAAAAGCATGGACATCCTTGAGTAAATCTTGAGACCCAATTAGATTGCTTACATATCTAAAAGAAAATATTGCCACATGCCTTAGAGATGAAGTCTCCTTAGCACATAATTTCTCATTTTCTGTTGAAGAAGAATTTATATTTTTTAGATGAAGAATCTGGTTACTGATTTTATACAGCAACTGGTGGGGTTTCCTAGTAATTCCAGCTTTGTCTACTACACAGAACAAAGCTCCTTTGCTTATCCTAATGCTGGGTGTTTATTTTCTTACACATGTGATCTTATGACTGAACCATCCCAATGCCATTATGATGTTGTTGATTAGTTACTTTACATGGTTACCCTACGTTGCAAAGTAAAACCAGAATTGGGACTTTAAGAAGACTCCAATTCACAATCATAATAGGACTTTGCATGCCCTGCACAATGTCCAACACACTATTGACCCCACAAAGTCTAGCATCAGCTAAAGGCACCAAGATCCTTGGAGGCAAGGGATTGACAGCTACAGTAGTGTTCCTATGCTTAAGGGGAACACGAGAAAGGGTTCAGGGAAATGCCACTGGGTCCTTGTAAGTCATCGGAGAGGAGGACCCAGAGGAGAGTTAGGCATACACAATAAAGGACTCTCTGGGAATTGGGGGGGAGGCGCTGGGGGATGGGGAGGAAGAGAGGGGGAGCAGGGGGTTCGGGGGGAGGAGGAGGGAGGGAGGGAACTCTTCTACCTATTAAGTTTGTATGAGTGGAAATAATAAAAAATGTATTAAAAAAACAACGAAAAAGAAAACTCAACAACAACAAAAAAGAAGACTCCAATTCAGAGATTACCTCAAAATTCCTTGTAGTGATCTTTAGCACAGACAAATATGTCTCACTGAATCAGAATCTATTGTTAGTGGAACTCAGGAATCCACTAATCTTTTGAGAAAGAATGCCACAAAACATCAAAAAAACTCATAAACTGGAGGTATTATACATTTGTTTTCATTTGGACTATAAATATCTGCTCAGAGGATTCTGAAAAGGTAAAAGTGTCTCAAAATAATGATGGCTGCGTTTTAAAGGTTTTCCATTTGGTAGCCTATTTCTATTTTGACAGAAGGTCTTGAAGAATTAGGAGGTTCTCAGAAGTCTTTTAAGAGTATTTGGAGCAGAAATGTTGCTGTCCATCACTCATGCTGGCACAGAATATGGATTTACCTTTTGTTTACCCTTGCGATATCTAATGGATGTTTTTGTAATGTGTAGAGTGAGTTCGGCTGTCAGTGTTTGCATTTCAGATGTCGAGATACTTGTTTTGCGACTTAGCTCTTTTTGAATAATATTGTGGCAATATAAAATACAGAATGAAGTTAAAAATATCAATGGTACTTCTTTCTAGAGAATACATTGGCCATTTTTTACAACCAGATTGTTTTTTAAAATTAAAAATTAAGACTTTTATAACATGAGAAATTATTTATTATAGCATTTTTTCTCTTGAGTGTTAAAGTCAGAAAATTATTTTACTTCTTTTATTTACTTAAGTTATATAAATGGAATCATTCTTTGTGCATCTGTGAATTCTACCATTGTCTAGTAATAAACATTTGAAAGTCTTTTCTATTTGTTCTTTCAGTAAATATTCACTTGTCTACATTGCAAGTTACTTTATCTTTTCTACCATTGATGAATATTTGGTTTATTCCAGGTTTCTGGTGTTACTATGACATTGTAGCTATGAATATTATTTTTAAAATCTTTTTTGATAAATAATCTATACCATGCATCTCATTAAAATGTATACACATATTATGGTGCTTACCATATTTATAGAACTGTGCAACTCTCATTAAAATCTAAGAGTGTTAAAATCATGAAGCAAGTAGATTCCATTAAAAACCACTGGATTTTAAGTATGGACAAACATTGACACGCTATTGTGTCTTCTCACACAATTGAATTCTGTAGCATTATCATGCCTCCCTAGGTCTCGGGAAACTCTCAAAGTGTTCCTTTGAAATGGATGGGAGTTACTTTACATGGTTACTCCTCTATCAAGAGTTGGGGCAAGAAAAGAGTTTGACTGAAAATGTGTAATAAGCTGTACTGAAAGACTGCAGAATGCAGGTAAAATATAATTCAAAGGACAAGTATCTTTTGAATTAATGCAGTGAGAATCCATGTTCCAGTTATCCTAATTGATCTTTTTCATCACATACCAAAATTGCCTCTAAGTCTGTGGAATGTGCCTTCAGATATATCTGAAAGAGGTGTTTTAGAAGCTGCCTTTACTCTGAACTCTGACATTTCAACACTATGCACCTCTGGGGAGCTGTTCTGGCTTCTTCGCTATTCTCCATATAGTAGATGTGCCTTTAAAATATGAGCTGGGTCATACTATTTCCTTATTTTAAATCCTCCTACAATTCATTGTTGCACTTTTATAAAAATCGTTATACACAACAGAGTGACAGTTGATGTGTTTCTTGAAGATATATATATTATGAGTCAATATTTCAGTATTGAAAAATATTACTGAAATAAGTTACAGAAACTTAGTTTGATACTTTTATTATTATTTTTTAAAACAATGACTCTCACAAATCTTCCATATCTCTTTTCAGATAAAATTTATAAATCTGGAAAATGACTTATTCAATTTTTTTAAACTTCTGTTTATACATAAGAAATCAATTTGGCTTCCAAGGAATTCATTATAGGCAATTCCTATTGGCTGGATAGACTATTTTTATTATTTTTTTATTTTTAAGTCTTCTATTTTAGTTTTTGGCAATTTCATATGTGTGGATTTAAGTCATTTTCATCACATATTACCCATTCCTATTCCCTCTCCTACTGAGAATCTTCTTCCTAACTAGTCTCCTCCTGCTTTCATGTCTCTTTGTGTATCTGATCCATTGAGTTTAATAAGGGTTGTGTACATTAATTAGCATGTGCATGGGCACTTGCTGAAGCATGGGCAATATGTCTACTTAATGTATCTAACCAAAACTTGAAATATTACCATTCTGAAAATACTTCTTCTAATCAACTTAACAAATTAAAATTTTTAATGATTACTTCTTTGTAGCATGGCATGTCTAGTAGTATTCATGAAATAAGATAGAAAATTAGGGGAATAAAACTGAGAAGGCTCAGTAATAAATTGCTATTTTGCACATATAATATTCTGCTATGTTTCTAATAGTTTCTAAGCTGTAATTTTCAAACAGAGTGAAATAACTGTAACAGGGGCAAAATCAATACATTGAAAATATACACTAATGTTCTGTGAAATTAGAAATTGACCTTTTTCCTTTTATAGAATAAATGCAAGTGAGCTTAGAGATTTAGAGTACATAGAGTATTTGAAATACAAAGCTCATAATTGTTTCTGCTGAAAAATAGAGCTTAAATGTTGAGTGTCTTCTTTATTCATGATGCAAAGATTGATTTTTATAAAATAAAGTTACTAATCAAGATCATTTTGTTTTAACATTTGTAAATTACAATTAAAATAGAAATGATTATTTTCAACTGGACATTGTGGTGCATACTTAGAATCCCTGTACTTGAGATGCTGAAGCAGGAGAATTAGGAGTCAGAAGCCAGCCTTGGCCACACAGTGAGTCCAAAGACAGCCTAAGCGGCATAGTAAGTCTTTAGGTCAGCAGCACAAATAGTCAAATAAAAAGAAGTTATATTTTTCAACACGTAGACACGTTATTGTCAACTCAAAAAGTAACACTATTTTCTCCTATAAAGCCTTATGTTTAAAATTCATATATTACTTCTTTGGGCATGATTGTACATAATGATATGCTTTACAAATTTTTCTAAGTAACAAATTGTTGACTATAAATAAATGTTGCCTTTATTTGTCCTATTAATGATGAAAATATTTTTTTTATTTCAGCTCATACAAACTTATTAGGTACACCAGTTCCCTCCCTCCCTCCTCCTCCCCTCGTACCCCCTGCTCCCCCTCCCCACTCCTCTCCCTCCCCATCCCCCAGTGCCTCCCGCCCCAATTCCCAGAGAGTCCTTTCTTGTGCATGTCTGATTTTCCTCTGGGCCCTCCTCTCCGATGACGTACAAGGACCCAGTGGCCTTTCCCTGAACCCTTTCCCGTGTTCCCCTTAGGTATAGGAACACTGCTGTGGCTGCCAATCCTTTGCCTCCAAGGATCTTGGTGTCTTTAGCAGATGCTAGACTTTGTGAGGTCAACAGTGTGTTGGACAATGCGCAGGGCATGCAAAGTCCAATTATGATTGCTTCAGCCCTAACTAGTATAGAGTATCTTACATATCATTGCTCCTCCCATCCTTTTGCTCTTACACTCTTACCGTCCCCTCTTCCGCAGATGTCCCTGAGCTTCAAGATGGGGAGAGACTAAGCAGGCCTAGTTCTAGGTGGTTGATATAGAGTCTCTGAAGTTCTGGATTGTGGTTTGTTGATTTTCTTTTGCAGTTTTGCTGCTCCTGCAATGCCCTTCACTCCATCCTGGTGGGCATTGTATGTTACCCCTTGGCCAGAGACAAAAAGCTGTTAGAGTCTTGAGACAAAAGCACATTCAAAGGTAGATGTAATAAAAGTAGGAAACCACAGTAAGGGAGGGGTCTATCACCCATTTGCAAAATGGTTACTTTTTATCTGCCAGACTATATGCCCTCCTCTTCTGGTGAGATCACACCCCCTCAGTAGTAAATGATCAGGAACAAAACTCTGTGAACTTAATCAGATGTCTCATTACTTATTTGGGTCCTTGGTGGAGGCCTATTTTCCCTGCTGTAACATGGTCCCTTCTCTCCTTCTTTCTGGTGTGGCCCTCCTACCCCATCCCTCGTGTTCATAATCCTTGGAATTACTGTCTCTAGGTGGGCTGGGTGGGTTTGGTACTAGGAGCCACCTATTAGGGAGTACATACGGCACTTAATTTTCTGGGTCTGGGATACTTCACTTAATATAATTGTTTCTAATGACATCCATTTCCCGGCAAATTCCAGTAATTCATCATTTTTGATGGCTGAGTAGTACTCCATTGTATAGATGTACCACAGTTTCCTTATCCACTCGTCAACTGTTGGACATTTGGGCTGATTCCATGACTTTGCTATTGTAAACAGTGCTGCTATGAACATGGTCGTGCTTGTGCTATCGAGGTGAACCTCTGCTGCATGGGGGGTTATTCCCAAAATTGGGATGGCAGGGTCATATGGCATTTCAATCTTTAATTTCTTTAAGAATCTCCAGACGGCTCGCCAGAGTGGCTGTATGAGCCTGCATTCCCACCAGCAATGTAGGAGAGAGTTCCCCTCTCTCCACATCCTCTCCAGCATTTGTCATTGTTAGTATTGTGGATTTTTGCCATCCTGACCGGGGTGAGATGATATCTCAGGGAAGTTTTGATTTGCATTTCCCTGATGGCTAAAGAAGTGGAGCATTTTTTCAGATATTTGTTAGACATTTTAATTTCATCCCTGGTAAAGTTTCTTTTAAGTTCCAGGGCCCATTTTTTAATTGGGCCATTGGTTTCCTTGGTGTTTAGTTTTCTAAGTTCTTTGTGCACTCTGGACAGCAGAGTTCTATCAGATGTGTGGTTAGTGAAGATTTTTTCCCATTCTGTGGGTTTCCTTTGAGCTCGCGTTATAATCTCTTTATCTGAACAGAAGCTCTTTAATTTCACAAGGTCCCAACTGTTGAGAGTTGGTAGCAGTGACTGTGCCATTGGATGTCTTTTAGGAACTGTTGGCCTAGCCCAATCAGCTCGAGGGAGTTCCCTATCCTTTCAACTATGGTTTTTATAGTCTCTGGCCTGATATCAAAGTCCTTGATCCATTTAAAATTAAGTCTTGTACACGGTGACAAGTACGGGTCCAGCTTTAATCTTCTGCATGTGGAGATCCAGTTTTGCCAGCACCATTTGTTGAAGATGCTGTTCTTTTTCCATTGAAATTTTTGGGCCCCTTTGTCAAAGACCAAATGGCTATAATTTGTGGGCTTATATCTGGGTCTTCAATCCTTATCCATTGATCTGTGTGTCTATTTTGGAGCCAGTACCAGGCTGTTTTTATAACTATGGATTTGTAGTATAGACTAAGGTTTGGTATGGCAATACCTCCAGCTGTGTTTTTGTTACGCAGGATTGTTTTTGCTATCTTGGGTCTTTTGTGCCTCCATATGAACTTTGAGATTGTTTGGTCAACTTCTTTGAAGAATTGCTTTGGGATTTTGATTGGTATAGCATTGAATCTGTATATTGCCTTTGGTAGTATGGTCATTTTTATGATGTTGATTCTGCCAATCCAGGAACATGGCAGGTCTTTCCACCTTCTGGTGTCTTCTGCTATTTCTTTCTTTAGGGTTTTAAAGTTTTCATTGTAAAGGTCTTTTATCTCCTTGGTTAGGTTTATACCAAGGTATTTCATGTTTTTAGGGACTATAGTAAATGGGATTGTTTCTCTCAAGGCTTTTTCACTTCTTTCGTTCTGGGCATATAGGAAGGCCTCTGATTTTTGCACATTTATTTTGTATCCTGCCACCCTGCTGAACTTCTCAATTAGTTCCAGGAGCTTCCTGGTGGAGTTTTTGGGATCACTCAGGTATAAGATCATGTCATCTGCAAATAGGGATAGCTTGACTTCTTTCTTGCCAATTTGAATCCCTCTTATGTCCCTTTCTTGTCTTACGGCTTCAGCTAACACTTCAAGTACAATATTGAATAGAAGTGGTGAGAGTGGACAGCCTAGTCTAGTTCCTGATCGAAGCGGGAATGCTTCCAATTGTTCCCCATTGAGCATAATCCTTGCTGTAGGCTTGTTGTATACAGCTTTTATTATATTGATAAAGGTTCCTTGCATTCCTACTGTCTCTAGCGTTTTGATCATAAAAGGCTGTTGGATCTTGTCAAAAGCTTTTTCTGCATCTATCGAGAGTATCATATGGTCTTGGACTTTGGACTGGTTTACATGATGAATTACATTTATTGATTTGCGTATGTTGAACCAACCTTGTGTGCCGGGGATGAAGCCTACTTGGTCCCCGTGAATGATCTTTTTAATATGTTTTTGAATCCGATTTGCTAAGACTTTGTTGAGAATCTTTGCGTCTGTGTTCATCAGGGAGATCGGCCTATAGTTTTCTTTTTTAAGTGAATCTTTATTAGGTTTTGGGATTAAAATGATATTAGCTTCATAGAAGGAATTTGGTAGTGTTCCTTCCTTTGCTATTTGATGGAACAGTTTAAGGAGTATTGGTGTTATTAACTCCTTAAATGTCTGGTAGAACTCTTTGCTGAATCCATCTGGTCCAGGACATTTTTTGGTGGGAAGATTCGAGATTACTTCCTCAATTTCCTTATATGTTATAGGACTATTTAAATAATTCACAACTTCCTGATTCAATTTAGGTAAGTTGTGTTTACTTAGAAATTCATCCATCTCTTTTGTGTTGTCAAACTTCACAGAGTATAAGTTTTTGAAATACGATGTCATAATTCTCTGGATTTCTTGGGTATCAGTAGTGATAACTCCATGTTCATTTCTAATTTTGTTAATTTGGGTTTTCTCTCTCTTGCTTTTGGTTAGTTTAGCTAGGGGTGTATCAATCTTGTTGATTTTTTCAAAGAACCAGCTTTTTGACTGGTTGATTTTTTCTATCGTTTTCTTAATCTCAATTTCAGATATGTCTCCCCTTATTTTGCTAATCTCCTCTCTTCTACTACTTTTGGGATCAGATTGCTCTAGTTTCTCTAAAGCTTTAAGCTGCATTGTTAAGTTGTTTATTTCTGATGTTTCCATTTTTTTGATGTAGGCATTAAGAGCTATGAACTTACCTCTTAGAACAGCTTTCATTGTGTCCCAGAGATTTTGGTAAGTTGTATTTTCGTTATCATTCACTTTCAGGAAATCTTGAATTTCTTTTTTAATTTCTTCCTGAATCCAGTTCTCATTCAGCATCATAGTGTTAAGTTTCCAGCAGTTAGTGTATTTTCTCTTGTTTGATGTGTTGTGGATGTCCAGCTTTGGGCTGTGGTGGTCTGATAGAGCACAGGTTAGAATTTCAACTTTCTTGTATATGTCTAGATTCATTTTGTGGCCCAATATGTGATCTATTTTGGAGAAAGTTCCGTGTGCTGCTGAGAAAAATGTGTATTCTTTGGTGCGTGGGTGAAAAGTTTGATAGAGATCTGTAAGGTCCATTTCTTTAAGGGTTTGATTAAGTTCCAAAGTGTCTCTGTTAAGCTTTTGACCTGTTGATCTATCCCATGTTGAGAGGGCGGTGTTGAAGTCCCCAAGAATTATCGTTTCGGGGTTGATTTCTTGCTTTAGACACTGTAGAGTTTTCTTAATGAATGTGGAGGGGCTCCTATTGGGTGCATATATGTTCAGTATTGTGAAGTCTTCCTGGTGAATTGTACCTGTGACTAAAATATAGTATCCATCCGTGTCTCTTATAATTTTCTTTGGTTTGAAGTCCACTTTGTCTGATAGCATAATGGCCACCCCTGCCTGTTTTCTGCTTCCATTAGCTTGTAGAATTGTTGACCAGCCTTTTATTTTTAGGGCATGCCTATCTTTTGTGGTGAGATGGGTTTCCTGCAGCAGATTGATGGATTGTGATTTTTAATCCAAGTTTGTAATCTGTGTCTCTTGATCGGTGAGTTAATTCCATTAACATTTAGTGTTATAATGGAGAAACTATTTTGAATTCCAGACATTTATTATGTTTAGTAGCTTTTATGAGTACATTGCTTCGCTTTTAATGGTGTTATACTTGCCTTCTGTTCTCCTGGATATGCCTGTTTTTTTCTTCAAGCTTGAGTATCATTTCTAGCATTTTTTGAAGGCCTGGTTTGGTGAATATGTAACCCTTCAAGTTGTCTTTGTGTTGGAAGATTTTTCTTTCTCCCTCGATCATGACTGATAGTTTTGCAGGGTAAATCAGCCTGGGTTGACATTTTCGCTCATTCAATACTTGAAGTATGTCTCTCCAAGCTCTTCTTGCTTTTACTGTTTCGACTGAGAAGTCATTTGTTATTTTAATAGGTTTACCTTTAAAAGTGACTTTTTTTTTCTCCCTTGAAGCTCTCAGCACCAGTTCTTTATCTTGAATGTGGAGTGTTTTAACTATTATTTGCCGTGGCGAGCTTCTGGTTTGGTCATATCTGTTTGGGGTGCGGAATGCCTCTTGTATATGGATGGGCCTCTCTTTTTTTAGATGAGGAAAGTTTTCCTTGATGATCGTTTGAAAAATTTCCTCAGGGGTGGTATTCTGAGATTCTTGATCTGGTATTCCATGAATACGCATGTTATGTTTCTTCAGGGTGTCCCATATCTCCTGAATATTTCTCTCAAGTATCTTTTTGGCTTTAACAACCTCTTCCATTGAGCTGTTTAATACTCCCACTTTATCTTCAAGGTCTGAAATTCTGTTTTCTGCTTCGTTAGTTCTGTTGATAAGACTCTCTGTGGAGTTCTGGGTTGAAGATAACTTGTATTTTAGCTCAGTTTTAAACTCTGCTTGAGTTTGTTTTAACTGTTCTATGCCACTTTTTGTTTCTTGCACTGTTTTTCTCAACTCCTCCAGATGTCTGTTGTGTTCCTCTTCAAAGCGATTGATTCGATTATGTAATTCCTCCCGGATTTCCTCTTTCATAGTATTGAACATGGTAATGATCATATTTTGAAAGTCTTTATCCTGGGTGAGGCTTTCTTGGCCTTTTTCCGTGGGTTTGTTCTGGATGGAATCTAACATTATGGGATTAATTTCTTCAGTGGGAAATTTGTTTACTTGATTGTTGCTTCTCATGGATTTGCACTTTGAGTTTGGCATTGTCGTTTTAACTCTTAAGATCTCTCAATTTCACTAAACTGAATTATTTGGCCTGGGGTCCTGGTGGGCGGGCGCGGGCGGAGACTTACCTAGGTCGTGGGGTGAGGCCTGGTGGGATGAGGCCTGGCTGGACCACCGTGTCCTGACTGGCGGAGCGCGGTGGGGTGTAAAGGGAGGAGGGGGGCGTCTGCGTGGAGCTATTTAACCCGAGGGCAGCTGGGGCGGGGCCCGGGCACAGGGATGATGAAAATATTTTTATCTGTTAAGATACTTTGGATACATATGTTGTTATGATTGTTAATTAACCAAATGAATGGTTGTTGAGTTCTTACTATTTTCAGACCATTTTGTCCGTTGTTTAGCTGGGGCTGTCATTGAAAAGTAAAGGTAGATATGCAGCATGAAATATTATGGGCATTTCTTCATAGTGTTTTGGAAACTGGCTGTAGAATGATTTTTTTGGATTGGCACACATTTGTACTTGATATTAATTGTTGCTACAATTTCTACCACTAGTTCTTTCTGTATCTGCTGTGAGCTAGGCAGGTTATTTTGCAAGACCCTAGCTCTGCACTTACTGGTCATGTGACTTGGAACAAAGTATGAACTTTCCTGCAACATAAATTTTTCATTGGTAAGCTGGAGACAAGGAAGTTCCCATGGGTTTCTATAGAAGTTAAGATGCATAATTGCATGAAAAACACTTAGAAGTATTCCCAGAGGTTAGTTAAAAGCATAGCTCTCAGGTGATTTTGCGTACACTTTCCCAACTTTTTCAACTCCTATATGATGTTTAGCTTTGTGAAAATAAAAGGAGATGGGAGGTTTCCAGCTGTGGAGATGGGAGGTTTTTATATCCAACTCCTGTAAACTTATATTGTCTTAGCAAAGAGAGCTTGTATAGCTTCATTATTTACAATTGAAAAGAAAGTGATACATAGGATGTTTCTTTGATACATTTATATTTTCTCTTTTATTTTTGCATGCATATGTGTGTTTTATTTTATGTGTGTGTGTGTGTGTGTCTATCAGAGCATTGTGTATAACTACAGAGGCCCAAGGATGACTTTGGGAATCATCCTGGATTGCTTCTGCCTCCTTTTTGCTTCATTCTGGGGTTTCTCAGGCTCTGCCTTCTAGAGCCAGAAGTGCAGGCCACTCTCATTTCTGCCTTGCATTTTATGTAGGATCTTAGACTTGAACTCAAGTCCTCCTGCTTCTGAGACAGAGTCTTAGCCCCTGAGCATCTCTCCACTATACTCTCATATTCTTTCACCAAAGCCTATAATCTATGAATTTCTCTTTATTGATTGATCTTCCATCTTTAATAATCTTGCCCTTCAGAAAAAATAATGGTATACAGGACATGACTTAAAAATACCCCCTTGTGGGTGACATACAATACCCATCAGGATGGAGTGAAGGGCATTGCAGGAGCAGCAAAACTGCAAAAGAAAATCAACAAACCATAATCCAGAACTTCAGAGACTCTATATCAACCACCTGGAACTAGGCCAGCCTAATCTCGCCCCATCCTGAAGCTCAGGGAAATTTGCGGAAGAGGGGGCAGTAAGATTGTAAGAGCACAAGGATGGGAGGAACAATAATATGCAAGATACTCCACATAAGTTAGGGCCGAAGCAATGATAATTGGACTTTGCATGCCCTGTGCAATGTCCAACACACTATTGACCCCACAAAGTCTAGCATTTGCTAAAGGCATCAAGATCCTTGGAGGAAGGGATTGACAGCCACAGTAGTGTTCCTATGCTTAAGGGGAACACAGGAAAGGGTTCAGGGAAATGCCACTGGGTCCTTGTACGTCATCGGAGAGGAGAGCCCAGAGGAGAGTCAGGCATGCACATTAAAGGATTCTGTGGGGATTGGGAGGGACACATTGGGGGATGAGGAAGGAAGGGTGAGGGGTGGGGGGGCAGGGGATTCGGGGGGAGGAGGAGGGAGGGAGTGAACCGGTGTACCTATTAAGTTTGTATGAGCAGAAATAATAATAAAAATTGTTAAAAAAAGAAAACAAAACAAAATTGCTAGAGATTTTTAAACTTATTGTGATATTTATAAACTTTACATATTTGAAAAATATCCAATATTAATGTATTGATATTCTTTTTATAATACATTTAACATAATTTTAAAAAAATTATGAAAAAAAATACTCCTGCTCAACCCTAACAAGGACATCTAAATCACCCCCATCCCAAAGTTCAAGGAACATCATAAAAGAACCTGAGGGTTGAGCAGTTGTAACTAATACAACTATAGCGACTTGTTGTGATTTATATTTTGGAATGATATTTAAATAGAAGAAAGTAGAGGAAGTAGATTTTAAGTATTGTTCAACCGCCTATACTTAGTATTCAGTATTGCTGTTGAGAAATTTGATATTATTTTCTTTTTAGTCTTTGCATTGGCCAGCCTTTTCTCTTAAAAATCTTTTAAGATCTTCTCATGTCTGTGGCATTCTGAAAATATGAATTCGTGCATTTTCTTCTATTATTCTAACCATTCAAGCAAACTGTATATGCTTATCTTTCAGTTCTGGAAAACTGTTTTGCATTATTTATTTGAGTGTGTCTATCCACTATTCTTCTCATTTTGGTATTCTTGTTTATTGATTATCCTGGATCAAATCTAGAGAAATTTATTCCTTTCATATTTCCTTTTCCTGGATACTACTTCTTGACAATTCTTCTACTTTAACCTTTGTCCCTTTGATTTCTCAAAATATTTTTTTTTGATTTTTCATTATTTTTTTGTATTTTTTTAGGTTAGCATACAGAATAATAGATTTCATTAAAGCATTTTAATACTTATGGGACATGGTCTTTAGTCTTAAGTTGATGCTCTATAATTGTTTCTAATATTTTTTATTTCTTTAGTTTCTTACATGATTACAATGAATCTATGTCATTTTCACTTTTTATTGTCCAATTCCATTCTCCCTCTTTTCCCCCTGCAAACTTTCTTCTTCCCAACCAGTGGGGTACCACTGAGAAAAGTACTCCCCTACCACCTCTTCATCCAGCTTCCCTGAGTAGTCTCTTGGAGGCATGGAATCTCTTGAGATTTTACCCTCTTCATGGCGAACTATTAATAGGTCAAATCATGTGCAGGTCTTGTGGAAGCAGACATTACCACAGTGATATCATGGATTCAGCTTCCCTGTCATGTCCAAAAAAAATGTGGTCTGGAAGTATTCATCCTTAGCCTCAGGTTCTTTTATGATGTTCCTTGAACTTTGGGATGGAGGTGATTTAGATGTCCTAGTTAGGGTTGAGCAGTCCACCTACTTGATGTACTTTGGTCAGTTGTGATTCCCTGAATTAAAAAATCTTGCATTGTAAAATGAAGCTTTCTAGTTGAGTGTTGAGAGCTGCTCTAAACTGGATACAATGATAAATGCTTAGATGGTAGTTTGATATCATGTCCTCATAGGTAAATCTCAGTAGTTTGCTTCTGTCTTGTTCCTATGGCCTCTCTTTCTATAGGTTCTTGGTCTTGTTTACATTACCAAATATATACTCCCTGCCTAGAAGTGAGCTTTTACTGCAATAAGACAGCAGTAGATTACTTCTTCATGCCACTATTGTGACATTGGTCACTTCTTGTCAGATGTGCCATTATTTTTTGTTTTCCATTGCTTTCCCTCCTTCTCCTCCTCTTCCCCCTTCCAGTCTCCTGCCTTCTGCCATTCTCTCTGTACCCTCAGCTTACTTTTTCTCCTCCCAGATATCCCTATTTGCTTTCTTATCACATGTACTCTATTACTCTCTTTTTCCTAATCTCTTAGGTCTCTCAAAAATATTTTCATATTAACATCAATAATTTGTCTTTTTTTACTGTGCTAACGTTTGCGCTCATGGAACTGTTGCGTGGCCAGTTCCTCTGAACAAACAACCACCATCTTTATTTTGAGACCATCAGGAGCATCTGTTGTCTGTGGACTCTTTCAGAGACAAACGGGGTGGAGACGGGATTAGACCTTCATCTGGAGCTTTGAGCGGGTCCCACCTAATTCTTCCCCAACTGCACGTGACCACTCATGTGCCTGTACATTTGCGGGCTGAGAGTGACTGGAATGCATGTGAGTGGTGGCTCTGCACACGTGCCCATACACATGCCTGTGCCACCCGAATGACCATGCATGTGTCCTCACATGTGAGGATGCAAGGAGCCCCAGAGTATATAAACGAGGTAGACTCATTGAGAGAGTTCCATTGAAGCAACAAAAAGGAATCCGCGAGCCATGCTGTGGTGAGCTGCCACGCTCCTGTCAGTAACCCTCACCCCTGCTCCTGTAAGCAAGCCCAATAAACTGGTTGGTTTGTTGTAATTTGGTCTGTTGTGAAAATCCTATCTGGGGTGGAAAGACGGTTGTGTGTGGCGTTTCCCCAGGAAAAGTAATTTGTACAACAGGCACAAAATAATGATGCAGAAAACTGCTGCAGCCTTTTCTGTGAGCAAAGCTGTATCTGTACTTTTTAACACTACCCAGTGTTATAAAAGAAAAACAATGACAAAACCCACTGGTTTCCCTTGAGATTGACCTGAAGAAGCAGTAAAACTTGTAAATTGAGTACCAATTTTTAATATTTTATGTGAGAAAATGAAAACTCTGTTTGTAACACCTCTGCGTATAAAAACATGATTGCTATAAGAAAAATCACTAGTGTAGTGGTTGTTTAAATTCAAATCACCATTTTGCCCCCTGTGGAAAGCTATTTTTATTTGAGAACATAGTGACCAACTGTAATTGTACCAATGAGGATATGTGGAAGGCATTTTCTTGAAAATGAATAAAGCAAACCTGTCATTTGAGGAAAACCACTGATAATATTTACTCCTGATGAGAAATCTCAAACTTTAAGAAAAAATAGAAAATTTGGAGAGCTTGTGTTGGCCACTGGCAACTTGATAGTGTCCCAGTACTGAATTTTCTGATGAGATTAGTAACAGCTATGAAGTATTTTTGCTTTTGAAATTATGTAATGAAATTTATCAACACTTAAGACCTGTATAAGTCCGTGGACAAAATTCTGTCACTGATAAATTAATAATGCTGCAAAATCATGCATGGGTAAAAGATACTATATATTCCAAGTATAAGACAGACTAGTAGATTTTTAAAGCAGCAGGGATAAGTTCATAAATTGAGGCATCAGATTCTGTCTTAAAGTTAACCTTTAACAAATTACTGTTCTTCAAATTATGGAGTAGTTTCAGTGTACCTTATCTGAAAGAGACTATTAAATATCCTTCATTTTTTCCAACTTTATTTTGCTGTGAGGGCATATTTACACCATATACTTTAGCCAAACAACATGCTGCAATGGTTGAATGCAGAAGCATGCTTAAGAGTCCAGATGTCTCTAATTAAGACAAACATTAAAGAAGTTGCCAAAAAAATATTTTTTGGTTTTGGAAAATATAATTTATTTTTCATGGATTACATTATTGGGTTCTGGGTTTATCAGTATTATTTTGAAATGAGCTATTAAATATATTTAAAGTGCTCATTTGAATTTCTAGTGACAAATTTTGATAACTATAAGTAGCACAAAAAGGAGCTCTGAATAGAAATGAAATTTTAATGAGTTTCTGACCAAAAAGTCTAAGAATTGTTCCTGTGACGATTAAGGAAGATATTAGACATATTTTGGAGATGCAGAAAATGTTATTATTTGTTGGTGCATTTCTTTAGAATTGCATACTTCTCTATTTTATACAGGGCATGGGCTATATGAAGGCCTTGGTGAGCAAGGGAGATGAAGGTGTTTTCACGTCCACTGTAGAGTCTTGGAATTTACATGTAGCTTTTCTGTTTGTACCATAGACCTCTTACTTGTTGGTCATGACTTAGGTCTTTCTGATTTTATTTCTTCTAAGAATAATTTCTGCTCGCCCCATCAGGCATCTGTCTCTTCTCTGTTCTGTTTTGTCAGTACCACTGTCTCAATGATCTCCTTAATTTCCTAAATGACTGTACTTAAACTCTAAGGATTCTTCTTCTGATATCTTTTTGGGCATCTGGCAGGCTGCCTCTTCTCCTGAAGGATACCCATGCCTCAATTCTTGGAAATCGTGAATGCCCATATATGTGGCAAACAGACCGCCGATGGGGTTTAGTTAAAGATTGTCTGGGCCCACGAACCAGCATAAATCCAGACTTACATGTAGGAGACAGAAGTGGGCGCTATAGGAATTGATCAGGCATCGGGTCAGAGGGAGCCTAGGATGTCGTTCATCATCTAAGCCAACTTTATTGTAGCATACATGAGAATTTTTAGGAAAACAATCAAGGAGCAAGGCCAAATATAGGAAAACATCAAAGAAGAGCAGGACCAAATTCTTTCCAGGATTATGTAAAACATATACATTCCAGTTAACAAAGAAAAGGCAGGAGTGACATCTACTTGTGTGGGACCAGACATGATGTCTCCAGGTAGAGTTGAAAGCAGGCATGATACTAAGTTGCTAAAAAGAAATGGACAATGAATGTCTCAAAGCATTCATACCTGGTCCATGGATAACATATTTCAAATGCATAGGGAAGGGACTGTAAGGGGGAGGTTATAACCCAGCCAGTCCTGAGAAAAACAAAAGCGATTCAAGAACAGATAGGTAAACTCAACTCCCAGAGGAAGGAATTCGTCTGCCATTGTCTATGCCGACAAGAGGCAAACTCAACTTCCAAAGGAAGAAGCCTCTAATTTTAGATGCTAATGTGTCATTCTCCAGAGAGCAGGCTTTAGGCCTGACAACCCCTACAAAAGATCTTGAAATAGATGATTCTGGGTATTAGCTAGGACTGAAATGCAATAATATCTTAAAGCAAGGCACAGGAAGATCTGTCATGTTGAGCAGAGGAAAGGAATGTGATGTGGAAGCAGAGATTAGAGTGAGGAAGCACAAGCCAGAGGATGCTGCCGATCTCTGATGCTGGAAGGAACGAAGACCAGCTTCTCCCCTGCGCTACCCCATGACCCCTGGCTTACTGTCTAGTGATGGTGACTTCTGGCTTACCGATAGATGAGAGGGTTACTTTCTATTATTTTCAGCCACTAAGATTGTCATAATTTGCTACAGCAATTTCAGGCACACTTTTTTTTTTGGTAAACTTTTATGAGGGGGTTATTTGAGAAGAATAATGGAACAAAGGTAGGGTAGGAGTTTGTAGAATTTGGGACATTATCCATTTGGGGGAGAAAAGATGAATTATATCTCACGGTTTACTTTGTTGCTTTAATGTAAAAAAATACAACTATTTTACAAATATTTCTTTCTATATAATTGTCCCATGAACCTTTTTCATATAGTTTACATAAGAGAGGAAGGATAGCTGCTTCCCCATATTTCCTCATGTTTAATGTTAAGGACGACTCTTACCTATGTTGTCTGCATATGAGCTACTGATCCTGGAAAGCTGAAAGAAAACACGGTCAATGTAAGCTGTAACTGTAGTCTGTAGGCACTGCAAGGCCAGTGCAGAGACTCTAAAAGATGTCAGAGGTCCTGGAGGGTGTGTCTTCTCATTGCCAACAATCATGGTAATATCAAGAATTAAGGCATAAAGTTTTACACACTGAATTTGCAATGGAAATGGTAAACTATTATTCAAACTGAATTGATGCACTATTAAAGAAATAAATATCAGAATTCATAACATGGCTGGGACTCTGCAAACTTTTTCCACATAAGCAGAATTGCTTGTGATAGTTTAGTGAAAAGAAACAGGTCTTTAAAAGAACGGTGAATGAGAGATGACAAATTAAACCTTCATGGACAGGATAAGCCAAATAAAAAGAATTATATTAGACAGAAGCAAGAAAATCAGTACTTTAGGCAGCATGCCCACTGGGCTGTAATTCAGTTTAATGTTGTTTATGGTAGTTCATGTGCTCCTGGTGGTGGGTTAGACAGATAAAACAATCAGAAACATACTTTTTTGTAATAAATTTTACTTTGCACACAGACTTAAGTATGCAAATTACTGCCTACTAATTAAAAAATATCTCTCCAAACAAACAACTTAATCTCAATCAATACCCTTAAGTTTCTTGATAGCATGGAAAGTATTACCTAATATGAGATGATGATTTCTTTAAAATTCATTGAATTGAATAAGCCACTGATCATTGCTACTAATAAAAAAGGAAGAAATATTGACAATAAAGGATGATCACAGATAAGTAACTTGTGAATCATGAGGATATAAGCTAATAAAGCACAGATATGAAATACTGGATTTAGAAGATTAATCATTTCTCTCTTCTGTTGCTTTCCTTGTTCCAGAAAGTTCTAAAGTTTACAGACGTGTGTGTGTATGTGTGTGTGTGTGTGTGTGTGTGTGTGTGTGTATGTATGTGTGTGCTTGATAAAGAATAAAAGCAAGTGAAAGAAAAATAATACAATGTTAAATGAAAAGAGAAAAATGTAGCATATATACATATGCATGTATGTATATATAAAAATGCCTACTACAAAAGCCCAAGAACGTTCACACTTGAATCTGAAATTCTGTCAGCCATTTGAAAAAGACATAGGTGGGGTAAGTTTCACATAAGATACAACATATTTGTGACTGTAGAGATATAGGAGCGTTGTTGAATTTGGAGATAAGTAGATATTTTCTGAATCTTAGGTTATAATATGATGTAATGAATGCCATTCTCAGCAGAACTCTTCTGTATTGCAATGATACATTGCTATGTGTTGCTGACTATCCAGTGTTGGTCTGCGATTTCTATTAAAAAACTTTCATATTAGCAAACTCATTCCAATGAAGGGCTATTTCATTGTGGACCAGTGTTGGTCCATGATTTCATATTAAAAAAATTTCATGTTAGCAAACTCATTCCAGTGAAGGGCTACTTCACTGTGGGCCATAAACATGTGGATAGAAGGACTGGAATTTGTTTTTGAGGCATTAATGCTCTGGAAAGAAACAATAGAGATGGATGGGCTTACACTGTCTTTCTGGCCTTCTATATGCTTCAGTCTTTGAAAGTCATGAAGTAAATGCAGTTACTTATACAGAGAGTACTATAAAAGTGAGAAATGGAAAGAATGAGCTCATTATATATAATCTGAAGAACTCATAGCTACCACTTTCTTCACTTATTATGGAATTGCAGAAGACTCACATAGTTTCTTTATCCTCTAGATGAGTATTTGTAGAAGCTCAGATTCATGAATGGAGATGAAATACAAATATGCTTTAATGATTCTTCCTGCCCTAAAACTCAGTAGGATTGATTAATGCAGAGCAATTTGCTTTACATAACTTGGGGCATCATTTGAGGGGAATTCTAAGAGAATGTCTGAAGTGCCAGTAATTGTGCTATTCTAGGTTTAGGTGGATCATGCCGCCAAAGAGCTAGATTTAAGGTTTACTTTATCTCCACTTCCAGCAAGGTAAGGTATTATTGCAGCAAGAATGATGATACAATGCCAACAAAATTGAGCCCCTCTTTTTTTTGTCAAGAAAAGAGGCAGATTTTGTTAAGTAGGTAGTGGACGTATAAAGTTTATGATGAGGCATAAGCCCCCTGATTAACTACATGCTCTGTTGGAATGATGGTTGTTGGATCCTCTAGTAAATACAAATTTTGGAAGTTATAAACATAATTCTCATAAATATGAAGATTTATCAATGATTTTACTTGACTCACCAATTAATGCAGGACCACTGAGATAGAAGACTGTTTCTAAGAGCATTTGAGTAACTGGGCATTTACAGGAAATTTAGTAAGAGGATATTAGGATAAGATTTCTAAATGAGATGGGAATATGGTTAATAGTCTCAAAATCAGCAGACTATACCATATGGGTTATTTTTTCCTTTCTGATAGGAATCATTTGGGTAGAATTTCTTAATACTCCCTTTACAAATCAGGGAGTGCAGGCCTGACTTATCAGAAGATATCAGATATCCTAATCGCAGTAAATGTGATAACATTGGACTGCTATTGCTTTTTTGATATTAATTTTTATTAACTTATCCTGAAAGTGAACATGAGTCATTCTCTTGGATCAGATAATGATTTTTTAAGCACATCAGCCTCATTGCCCCAGTCTTTACCTCTAGGTGACTTGATAAAAGTCAGGCCAAACGTTTTCCTGAGGGCTATGTACTCCTAGGTGAGGGACAAAGAAAGAAAATTTCCTTTGCTTATGAAAGAGATGAGGACAGCTGTCTTCTCCCACTTGCAATAATTTTCTTTGTAAATCTAAGGATATAAATCCTTATCCCAACCCTTTGGTTTATAAATAAAAACTTCTTGGAAGTAGGATGTTCTACTTATCTTTTTTTTTCTTTCACCAAGTGATAGCTCCAAGTCCTAAGACTAATTCCTCCTTAAAATGGTAAAATCCAGGGAGACAACACTCCCTCCCGTCAAGGTAGCAACAACTTGGACCTCCATGGTTATGGCCCTTAGGCCCTTTCATAATCCTTCTAGGTGGGAGAAATTGACTCCCTTGTTAGAGAAACAAATGATTTCAGAGGTAATCTTTATGGTAAGGAGACTCTTTCTCAGACGAATTAAAGATCTATTAATCTAAGTCTTTTCTGTCTCTGTATCACATACATTTCTATCTCAGCAGCCTAGGGAGGTTCATGGGAACAAATACACTGGGCTAGTGTTCCTAAAAATGTCACTGGATAAACAGCATCAGCATCTCTGGGAAATCTCTGATACAGGCCATCCATTCATGATAAGTCCCAGTATTTCTCCATAGTTCCCACAGCTATCTCTTTGTTTCAAATTATGCATTGCTGATTCTTTACCAACCACCAAAGTCTATATGCTGCCACAATAAGGTTTATTCTCACTGCAGTGGGCTCAGTAGTAACCAGAAAGAGCAAATGCATATGAAGACTGTAATTTAGTATAATGAGTAGATTACCAATTCCTGTATAACAATTAAATGAAAAATCAGCTATTTTGGATATGCTAGGAACAGGGACTGGATCAAGTGTTGTGAACTCATTCAGTTTCCTCTAAGTAAACAATATTCAGAAGGCTAAGTAATAAAATGGTATCCTTAACTGAAGAGTGACAGGGCAGAATCATGCTTTCTAAGGTCCATAAGGGAACATCCAGCATATTTTATTTTACAGTTTATATGACTGGTATAGTTAGAGAACCATAATAACTAGTTTTGTATGTTCCACAGATACTTTTAATTGGATGGGTTTTGGTGTCATTTCTATCTCTTGATACCGGAATGTTTAAAATGTTCTGCGGTGCCTGTCCCTTGATTTCCTCAACAAAAGGAACATCAGAATTCCCTTTATCTGTAGGCAGTGATTTCTCTTACTCAAAAGTGGGTTCAATCTTCTCTGAGAACTCTGGGGATTTAAAGGAAACTGCCCATTTGCTCAGGTAATCTGCCCTGCTGGAACATTAGTAAGACAGCAGATCATATAACCCCATCCCAAGTGAGCTTTTGCAATTCTTTCCCAGTTTTATTAATCTAAGCAAACAGAACACCTGGGATGGATTATAAACATTTCCAAAATTCTTGTTATATTTTCTTGAGCATAAGTTGATTTGCTTGGCTTTCATGACAAATATCAGATGAATTAACCCACACCAGAGAAGAAAGACATAATAAGAAAATAAAATGGGGATAATCCAGGCTAGAATAAATACTCGCCCTCAAAGGATAAGCATCTATGGCCTCAAAGATAGAGCGTGTTTATATACTTCCTGTGTCACTCCTTTTCATAATACAGAATATTTTTATGGACTACATAATTACTCCTTGGAGTTCCTCTGTTTCTTTTTTCTGATATTGGTTAGGAAGAAACAATCATTTCGTTGTAGCTTTGAAGAGATGGGTAGAGTACACAAGTCCCTTTTTCCTCTGTAAGGGTTTATGTTTGAGCAGATTACTTTTTTTAAAAAAAAACCCAAAACCAATGACAGTATATAAGAAACCACTTTTCTTTGTGACAGCTCAGTCAATTGCCATTTTTTTCTTCTGTTTGTTTTCCAATTCTATTTCCTGAGGTTTCTGGCCTATCTCAGGGGCAGGGTCCTTGCTTAACACAGGAGGAGGTGCTCATGCCATTCTGCTTTGTGTCTTTTATTCTTTAATGCTGCATGTGTGGGGGGGGGGGCAGAAGGGGGTTGATTTGACAGTTCAGTGGTACCAAAAAAAAAAAAAAAGCATAAGTGCCAGAATATTTTGGACCAAATTCTCTGACTAGGAAAGAGTGTTCTGGTCATATCTCCTATAAGACAAAGTGGATGAAGAGCAGTTTTAATATAATGCCTTCTGTATGTGTGCCACAGTGCCTTGATTGATGCTTTGATAAACGAGGACATGTACATGCTGCCTCTAAAGGGAAAAGTGGAGAGAGGGTGTCAGTTTCTTGCCACTTCCCTTATGACCCCAGCCAGACCAAGAACTGTTTCATGAGCTCTGACATTATGCTTTGAAAGTTTTCTTTCTCCAGTCCAGTCAGGAATCCTTTCTTGTCGACAGCATTCCTATTCTCTCTTTTTCTCTCTCTCCTTGTTGCAGTTCATCTGCATGTTGCTGATAAAAATCATCATCAAACAGCTTAAGGGAACAAGTGTTTTATTTTTCCTCAGGATTCCTGGTTAGAGTTGTTTGTCCATCTTAGCAGGAGAGCTCACACCTACACCAAAAGGATGAAGGAACTGGCCACTCCATATCCACGTAACAGTGGAGAAAGGGACGATTCTTATTTGCCAGACTAGCTTATTTCATTTCTCTTTTTTGAACACTTCCCTCCATTTTATTCACCTACCTGGGGACTAGTTCCACCCACCATGGCCTGGGCCTTCCCCATCAGCTAGATAATCTCCTGCAGGTTTTGGTCTGGGCTTAACTCAACCACTAATTCTCTACAAAGGTGCCCAGAGCTCAAACCCTCAACCATCAAGTTGACACCTGTATCTAGCTATAACACTCCCTCTCTCCTTTCTCCCTCTGTGTGCGTGTGTCTCCATTTCATGAGTTGAGCTGGGGATTCTGGTGCAGCCATTTTCTATTTTCTGTCCTTAAGGGTAGAACACAGGATCTTATTTTAATGAACATCAAAGGGATAAAGAAAAGGAAAATTAAAAAGTTAAGAAGTATTTCAAAATATGCTTGTTTCTTAGTTCCTGTAAGTCTTTTCCTATTTCTCTATTTTCTCATTGTGAATCCAGAAGTCTACTTCCATAATAGAAAAAGTATGATGTCATACTTCATATACTATGCACCTAGAAAACAAATCTTAGTGCAGTATAGGAATGAAGGCATATTGGTTACAAAGCACACTTCAGTGGAAATAAAATCAGCTAAAGGATTGAGAGGGCACAAATTTGATTATAATTCCTTTTATAAAAAGTAACCGAAATCTTCATATAGTAGATTTCTTAACTAACAGCCTATATAACATAAAGCAGTTTTCATTCTTTACTGAAACAGAGCAGGATATAGCTTTGCCTTGCATTTAGCAATACAAGGTTGAGCTGATACTAAAGGTGTCTCTGTAGATTTCAGCACCATCTTAACTAATATTTACAAGAACCTCATTCTATGCTGCTCCGAGAAAACGAGATTGAGTGTTTTCCTGTTTCTTCCTGCATTCTTTACTTACACAATTTGTGTACCTGTGTATTTTAACTGTCCTTGCTCTCCATCTAGTATTTTTGGAAATCTGTTTCCGTGGGATTGTCTGGCACCCAGTGATTATGTCTTAATCCAACACAGTGCTTTGCCGCAGGAAGGAAACTAACAATGTTAACTGTAAAATTAACTGTAGCCGAGTAAACCACCTGCATTTTATAGTTCTAAGTTTTGATTCCTGGCAGAAGAAATGTGCTTGGTGGTTAATTTTATACTAACTTTCAGCCAAAGAATTTGTGCCTGACAGCTTTAAACAGAGAAAATGAGTATTTTTTAAAACAGCCCAGTATCTGTTGGTATGAACCAAGCAATTTTGGGTGAGGAATGGATAGTGAGTAAAACCTGCCGTATTCTATAATTCTGCTGTAACTATCTGTTTCTGTCATGAGAAGTGGGCATTACCGAATCTAGAAGAGTTTTCTTTAGCTCTGATGGGATCTCCCTGTTGCCTTTCTCACCAAAGGAGACTGATGGTAAGGGGAGATTGCCTGCATTTCCTCTCTTGGGTTTCTTAGAACACTAGTTACCCCAGCATGGAGAAGAAAGATGCAGTGAGACTCTCTGCGCTGAAGGCAACACTAGAAACGTCCTTCCCAGCTTCTTGCCACAAATTCAGCACAGCTCTGGTACATGGTACTCTGCAAATATCATCACCATTGTTAATATCAGTGTTGTTACCGAGTAGTCTACAAAAGCGTTCGGCCTCAGTTTGCAGTATATGGGCCCTTATTGCATTAAGTTGCAAGAAGAGAGGCCACACCACACCGGCTGTGAATACAGCCACACCTCACCAAATGGTGATACTTTTACTTCAAGAGGGTCAGAAGGCACAGTGTTTTTGTGCTAGGTCTAGAAATGCTGCCATTTAATTTTTCTCTTTAGAATCCTGGCAGGAGGGAATTTCAATTTGTAACTTGATTTTACCCTGACCTCAAGCCCTCTGATCTCTCTTCTTTACCACAGGATGCTATCTGAGAAGATTCTCTAGTTCTAATCATACTCAAGAATTAGTGTACATCTCCTTTTCAGACATCAGAAGCTTCAGTCTCTTTTAAAATTTTAAAACTTTTCTCCTCTTAGAGTTTTATACATGAATACAGTGAAAGTATGATATTTTCAGCCCTGAAACTCCAATCCCATCCTCCCTCCTTTTCCCATTATAACCTTGTTCTTCCTTACTAGTCTACCTCCCATTTGCAGATCTTTTTGCATGTGTGGCCCACCGTATTTCATCTGGGTTGCCTTTGATGTCATGTGCCTGAGCACTGAACTTGAGCATGAATCATGTATCAGTAATTACATAATCAGTGAAGAAAGCAGCTCTCTGTCCTTTGCATCTAGCACTAATCATCAACAGTCTCTCTGGGAGCTGTGGAGCCTCTTGAGATCATACTCTTTCCATTGTAAAATGTTCATAGGCCAAATCCTGTGTAGGTCTTATGGAACTACATATAGCTGCAATGAATACATGGATGCAATAGCCCTGTCATGTCCAGAATGTACTGTCTGGCTGCCTCCCTGCCCCCTTTCAGGCCCTTACATTCTTATCAACCCCTTTTCCATGAAGTTACCTGAATTTTGGGGTGAGGAAGTAGTTTAGATGTCCTGTTTAGGGTTAATCAGTCCACAGTTATTTATTTTTTGTACTTTGATCACTTGTGATTTTTTTTTAAATACAAAGCTAGAGCTTCTAGGATGAGTGCTGAGTGCTTCTCCAAGCTATGGCTATAATGATATATGTTTAAAAGTCAGTTTGATAAAAAGTTTTCACAGCTAAACCTAAATAGCTTATATTAACCCCCAAGAACCTATATCATCCCCTTTCATAGGTTCTTGGCCTGGTCTACAGTACCTGGCATGTGTTCCCATGTCGAAAAGTCATTCTTAAATTCAACCAGAAAACAGCTGGTTACATTTATGCCACTATTGCATGGATTGTCTACCTTGACATGATTGTTCTTGTTGTAGCTTGAGTAGCTTGCACAATACTTTCTGGTGCCATGAAAACTGGCCAGCAAGGAAGAAAAGACACTTCAGTCTTATACAAGCACAGACTTCTATCTCTTACCATATTACTTTCTTGGCTCTTACTGATGTAGGCTGCTTGGGAGGAAATCCAGAGCTAGGAAGGGAGCATAGCTTGCCTTTCTATGATTCCTCCCCATTTTTCATCTCATCCATTCCCTCCTTGACATTGTTTATGGTTCCTAAAGGGCGAGGGTGGGGAAAAAAGAGGAAGGAGGTCAAGAGAGTCTAAACTGACAGATCAGGGGTACCCAATGTCTCATCAGCCTCTTTGATGTTTTCTTTGGATTCTCCCTGTAGGAAATCTTCGTCTGCAGTTTCTTGGTGTAAGGTGATTTTTTTTTGACAGATGTCTTTAGACATTTCAGCTCTGCTCCTGGTGTGCACTGCAAGCTTTTTCAATGCAGCTGATGCCCATAATGGTAGTGCTCTTGTTTGGCACTCCTGTGCATGTTCCTGCTTCCAATATAGAGCTCTTCTCACATCCTTCTCACAACCCTGACTTCTTGGTTGACCTGCTCAGCTGTCTTTTGTACATTGCTGCTCCAGAGTTGCTTCTTCAGATAAGCCAGGTTTTCCTAACTTGGGGGATATGGGCAGATTCTGTTCCATGTTCTGTTGCAGACCTGTGGTGGGACCCTACTCTAGCTCCTTAGATTACTTCAAAGCTCTCTCATTCTTCAGAAATATGCACAACATAGTGTTATGTGACTACTTTTCCTGGGATAGGAATTCCACAACAGACCAAAGTAGTGAATATGCTAAGATCCAAGTTGACAACCTAATAGGTTTGTTGGGGTTACTGACAGGAGTAGGGATGAGGATTACTTACATGGGTGAGTCTCACAGAAGTTTCAACCCTAGCGCTATCTGCTGTAGGACATGCAAAGAGAGTCTCCTCCAAGCTTCTAGACTTCTCTGGGGGCTCTCTCTGAATGCTGCACTGTTTGTTGGGTTCTCTCCCTGACTTCTTGGTTGACCTGCTCAGCTGTCTTTTGTACATTGCTGCTCCAGAGTTGCCTTCACACTGTCTTGAACTGCTCCAGTCTCCTTCAAACTATACTGCTTGGCTGGCCTCTTCCAGATTGCTTGACTGTTAATTAGTCTCTTCTAGATTTCTTCGGGGTTCAGGGTTACCTTTAGACTGAACTGGAAGGCTTGGCTGGCAGACAAGTCTCCCCAGCTGTTGTGTACTGTTTTTCACCTTGGCGGTAGCTTCACCTACTAGCTTGTTATTCTCACAAACTTCCTGAGAATAGAATTGTTTGTTTACTGAGACTCCCTTCAGGATGCGATGATGTTTCAACATCCTTCATAGCTTAGACTAGGGCAATGTCTAAGATGGCTTCCCAGAGGAACAAATGACATACAACACATACATGAATGAAGATTACTGAAACAATGCTTGGTAAATGAACAAGAGAAATCTAAAGAGTTCTTTTCTTTCCTCTGTGTGTGTGTGTGTGTGTGTGTGTGTGTGTGTGTGTGTGCTGTGTAAATGTAAATAAAGTCCTGCACATGCCATGGCACATGTGCTGGAATCATAGAGTTCAGTAGTTGGCTCTCTTCTACCCCGTGAATCCAGATTGTCAAGTTTGCATGCCAATCACTTTCCCCCACTGAGTCATCCAGCCCAATCTCTAAATATACTCAGTAAGTGAATGATTAGTGATCAATGTCCAAGGGATATTATGCAATAGATAGGGAGAAATGAGGTGGATCTACTTACTTAGAATGTACAAAATGTTTTATGTAGAATGTACAAAATGTTTTATGTTAGTATGATATGTGCAAACTACCTGGCAAATCTACAATTCAGGGAAGTAAGAACTGGTAGTGAAGAACACATTTTGACTTGTTCTGTTTGCTTACTTTAGTTGGATCCATGTATCAGGAGAAGAAGTTCAGTTTGTTTTTGAAGGAGAAAAGAACTTTATCTTGAATAAAACTAGCATTTATAAGTTACATAAATAAAGAGGTGATTATTTCAGATACAATGGCATATACATTAAATCCTTGAAGTTATAAATTCTGTTTCTTATTTAAAAGTCTGCTTAAATATCATTAACTAATTGACAGAGACTAGCAAAGTAAATAAATTTACAGCTTCTCTGATGAGCCATGCCTAGGGTGATGAATAGGAAACTGAATCTCTGGAGCAGGGAAGAACCATAAAGCAATGAAAATATAGTACAAATAAATTTTCAAATGACATATTTTCAGGGAAATTCCATATAAATTACAGAGGTAGATCAGATAAGATTTATATCAGGAATTGTGAAGTGATTAAATAGCAAGCAAATGTTGAACTAGGCAATCTCCCCTTTCCATGCTTTTCTATGCTACCTTACACAGCTATTCATTCATTGTTGATCACACCTTGATATGAACTTGTGGTAACTTACAGTTGTCATCTGAGACTTAGAAAGCTGGGGCAGAAGAATTGTTGTGAGGTTGAGTACACTCTGGGCTACACAGTGAATCACAAGTCAGCCTGGGCTATAGAGTGAGACACTATTTTCTAAAAAACTAAACCCAAACCAAAAATACTGACATTCTCCAATTCAGGTAGACAAATTTCTTGAGAACAGGTTGAGCTTGTTCATCTTTTTTTCCCTACTAAAAAAGCATACTTTATTAATGTGTTTATTTAAAGTTTAAATTAAAAATAATTTAAAAGACAAATTTGCTAGGGGCCTTGTTCATCTTGTTCATCATAGTTTTGCTTAACTCCAATATAGTAACTGGCTTGTAGAAACTGACTGATGAATATTTGTTAAATGGTAATTGAAGTTAATACTCTCCATAATTGGACTTCGGTTGATTTATTCATAAAACTTACATCATTTACCACAAATTTTGTATCATATTGCATGCTTAGATTTCAAGATGCATACAGCATAATTTTAGAATAGAGAAACACAAACATGCTAAAAAAAGTGATGATAGTTGGTAATAGGTGACTTTGGAAAGGTGAATTTGCCCTTTTAGTCCTTAGTTTTCTCTTGTATACAGTAAAGGTATTCAATGACATGACTTTCATAGTTTTCCCTTGTTATTAAAAATGCTTGTGTTTGTGATTACATGTTTACACAAACACTTCTTTACAAAATGTACATTTCAAACATGAACTTAATGGAATGAGTGAGAAGAACTTGTTACAGACCTGGTTATTCCTGTTTTTTTCATTTATGTGCATGCACATATAATATATAAACTATATGGATCAACACATGAGTACATGTAATTAAAATATTTACATGATTTTTCAAATAAGTAAGAAAATCCATATTGCAATTAATTATTGTTCATGTAGTTTGCTTCAGTCTGTTATCTTGTTTCAATATTATACAGTCCTATAATCTCTGTGTTAAATTCCTTTAGCATGTTTTGAATACCTGATATTTCTAACTTTTGTGTTCTTAAGTTATTATTATGTATTGTATTTATTTACTCTTTATTTTCTTCTTTTCAATTTATTATTTGAATTTTTTGCAGTGTATATATATTATATCCTCTCTACTGTCTTGTTTCTTAACCTGATTATTTGATATATACCACATGATTTAATTTGACTGTATAAAATCTAAGAATCCAAAATTAGAGAAAACATGCTATTTGTTTTTCTGAGACTGGCTTAATTCACTTAACGTGATCATTTCTGGTTGTATTCATTAGAAAGCATTCATGACATAACTTCGTATTTTTTGCATGTGTGTGTATGTGTGTGTGTGTGCTTAGAAGAGTGCATTTCTTAGGCATGTGTGCTTATGGAGATCCAGGATGACTTCAGGAATCATCTTGGATAGCTCTACCTCCTTATTTCTGGGAAAAGAGCACCTTCAACAAGTTACAGATTTTTGATATATTTCTCCACTTCTTAAAGGTTATATAAGTAACACATAAGTAATTTTCATGTCATAGGTTTGGGCTCTGAATTCCAGGGTCAAGGGAAATGCAGGTGCATTAAAAACAGTGTTGTGGTGACAAGGATTGGCCATTGAGCCAAGTGTATGATAGAAATGAATGTCTTTTTTTGTTTAAGAGAATTTACTCTTCCAAAATAGTATTTTTTCTCATGAGATTTAAGATGAAAGGGAAAAACAAAATTGTGCAATTATTCAGCTTTGAAGGTTCTCAGTGCTTGCCATGCCTCTGAAGTGCTCTGACATTGTTGTTTCTCAAGATCACACATCTCAAGAACAGCTGCTTCAAGCTATATTCTTGCCAAGTTCACAATTTCTAGCTCTTTTGACTGTTTTCAGTATATGTTGTGAGTCTCTACAGCTCCCAGCTCTGCAGCCATTTTGAGCTATTTCAGAGAGAAACAATCTACCTGCTGGGAAAGTGATACTGTCATCAGAGGTTCATGTACAGAGTGGTTTGCCTTATGTAGTTTACTTCCTTCTGTCAGAACACTGAACTCACAGCATACAATCAATGCCTTATCTTTCTGCTTATGATGGTTAGTGTTGCCAACTTGACAGGAGACAAGTTTCTGGGTCTACTTTTGAGGGATAACCTAGCGTCAGTTCACTTGGGATGGAAGGACCCTACCTTGAGGATAACACCATTCTATGGGCTAGTTTCCTGGTCTGAGTAAAAAAGAGAAAGAAGACTGGACATGAACATTAATTTTCCTGCTCCCTTAAAGCAGATACAATGTAACCAGCTGCTCCATGTCCCGAATGCCATGACTTCCCCACCACAATGGACTTTAACCTCAAGTTGTGAACCAACAGAAATCCTTAGTTCTTTAAATTGCTTTTTATCAGGCTTTGTTGCAGCAATAGGAAAAATAATTAATACACTATGCTAATGTTGATATGGCATTTATTTTTTTATGTGAAAAGCCATGTAGATGCACATATAATACATAAACTATATGCATCACCAACACATGCATATATGTAGCTAAATAGTCATGATTTCTCAAATAGGTAAGAAAATACATATTGTAACTAGTTATTAATTATACATATTTGGCCTCATTTATCTCATGTAAAATTATTTTTATTAATTCTCTAGTACAATAAGGAACAGCTTAGCTGAAGTAAAGCCCCTAGCTAAGGAACTCTGGAAGGAAGAGATAACCTATCAAATGGGAAATATGATGCTGTAATAATAACAAAACTGTGAATGAAGTTGAGTGAAACTGTAGTGTAGAGGGAAACCCAGAACCAAGAGAACTGAGGCTGTTACCTTGAACTGAAAGTCACAAGGGAAGGGAGACACTCCTAAAAACCAGAGGGGAGTGTAGAAAGAGCTGGAGAGAACCAAGAATCCTTCTGGAGTGACAATATCATGAACTTATTCTAGAACTGACTAAGTCCTCAGCACATCTTTTCTGGTCACGATAACATCAACAAGATCTCTCATCTGTTACCATGGTAATTAAGTGTATATATCAGTCAAGACAGATGGGATTATAGGACAGCAACAGATTAAAATAATATATCTAGTGAAGGCCAGAGCACATCTCTGATCTAATCACTAAGGGACTCAGGGACAAGAGGAAAGATGCATCACTGCTTTAAGACACTACCATCTCATAATACATTTATTTGATCAGCACAACAGGCATAGTGTTCTGGAGAGTATCATACCAATAATGAAATGTTTCTGCCTAGACAAGATACTCAGCACTTTTATTCATAACATTGACCAGAATTAATTTCTTGGCTTTGTCCAACCACAAGTGTTCCAGGAAGTACCATCTTTAGTGTCTGGCAGGCAGATATGCATGTTGGTGAGCATGAATAATGTCTGTCATAGTCTGAGGCTCCTGATTGTGTTAAGTCAAAAGATGCTATATGAATTAACAGCCTTCTTTCACATGTTTTTTTCCTGATAGCTGAAATCTACCTCTAATTTTAACCCTTAGGCTGCCTATAAGTTTTGTTTACACAGAAGTCCTAATTTTTTATTTTGTTTGCTTTTAAGATGACCTGAAACTGTCCTTGAAAATCAAGCTAGAAGCAGATTACGAAAGGCAAAGACAGTCTCCCTATAAGTGAACAAGGAAGCAAATTGTACCATAGGTGCAATTGTAGAACAACCGTGAGATATGTCATTCAGAATATTAGAAGGATGTGAAGAAGTGGTGCTCAGCTCTGTAAGGTCTGCATGTCTCTATCCTAACACACACTAACCTCTAGTCACAAAAGAAGGTGGTTAGTGTTCCATTTGTTTCTATGAGTCATCCTTATAATTCAACCTTATAGTCCTTTGGGAACCTATATCTTTTGTCTTAAAAATATTTTATATTGACAAAGACATCAGTGCTAGCATCTGCCTATAAGAGAGAAGATGTGGCACTTATCAGTCTGTGTCAGAGATACCTCACTCAATATTAAATTTTCAGTTCCATCTATTTACCAGTAAATTCCATAATCTTATTCTTCTTGATGGCTGGATAATATTCCATCGTGTACATGTACCACATTTTCATTATACATTCCTCTGTTGATGGGTATGTTGGATGATTCCATTTTCTCACTATTGTGAATAGAGCTGAAATGAACATAGATGAACAAATGTCTCTGTAATAAAATGTAGAGATTTTTTTGGTATCTTTCTGTGAAAGATATAGCTGGGTCATATGGTACTTCCATTTTTAATTTTCTGAGGAACTGCTACACTGATTTCCAAAGATGCTGTACTAGTTTTACACTCCTACCAGAAGTGAATAAGTGTTACTGTAAAAGCCAGAATTTTTTTTTTTTTTGGAAAACTGACCCATTTTAATTATTTAAAAACAGAAAATACAATACAACAAGTGTCCATTACCACCTACAATTCAGTTATATCCAAACATTCTGAGACTGAACAGTCTCCTGCCCGAAGGCAGGGAATACAACAGGTTGAAGACACTTCCAGCCAACCGCTCCAAGGCGCTCCCATTCCACTTGTTACAGGAAGTTCTTTAAAACGATTTCATCTCAGACACCAGGCTTCATCAATGACACACAACGCCAAAAAATTTGTGTTTCCGTTCAGTAGGATAAAAAGGAATTTTTTACTTTTGTCTTTTTTTCTGGTGATGCAGAGAATTTAAATTATTCAGTCAGAGTCCTTTAGAAATAAATGAAGAAAAGGAAAGTGTCTGGGTTGTGCTCAGTGCCGGTTTCTGCTTATCTGAGGGTGTGGCTTCAAAGGAGTTAAGTCACACTTAATGCCACTACAATGATTAGTACTAATTTTTTAAGATGATAAAAAAAATACCAAATAGACATAAAAATGGCCCAAAGGTCTTATTTTGTTTTATAGCTGCAGGTCAAGTTTTTTGCCGTCCACCCAAAAAGATACAAAATAAAGCTATCAGGATGGTACTGGTTATTCCAATTCATTCACCTGTGTGCTCCCCATACAGGTTTAAGGAGAACAGTCACTAGGTTTTCTTAGTACTGTTACAATGGTGTTCTGCAGTACTGAACAGCTGTGTTCACGGCAGTTATATGAGGTCCACTGATCCTCTGAATACATAGGGAAGAATGGTTGTCGTCCTCTGACTGCCCTCATCTGAACACATTCAGCTATCATGGAAACTACAAAGGAAGGAAAATATACTGATTCCAAGATTCATTTTTACTGGGCTTTTAGAACGCCCTTTCTTCCTCTGAGCCCCTAAGCAGTGATGCTGTGCTAGGGGCTGCTGTGTTTTCCAGCATGAGCTCCCATTCTCTGAGGGTCCTGAGAAGGGTAGTGGATTGGTCCCGGAGCCCTCATGAAAGGCGGTGGTGGTCCCATTGGGTGAAACATATGTGGCCCAAAACCTGGTGGTGGGGGTGGAGCAATCCCAGGGAGTGGGGGTAGGGCAATGTTCACCATGGCTGGAGGACCACTTGGGGGCAGGTTAAAGGAGTTGGCAGAGGTTTCTTCTGCTGCTGGAGGAGGAGGGAGAGCTCCTGGCAGTCCAGGTACAGGCTTCAGCTTGATCCCAGAATCTGTGGTTCCATCCTTTTCTTTTTCTTTTCCTCTGGCTGCTTGGGATCTTCCCCATTTCACACTGAGTCTTCGACCATTGACAATCAACTTATTAAAGGACTTCTCAGCAGCCACTTCTGCAGCCTGCCTCGTGGCAAACTGGATGAAAGCACGCTGCTGCCTCTGAACAACAGTGATCGTGCGGATCTCTCCAAACTGATAAAAGTGATTTCTGAGATCTGTCTCAGTGATGGTATCACCCAGACCACCCACATACAGTGTGGTGATAGTCTTATCCTCCGGTGGATCCAGACGAGGCATGGTTGAAGCCCTCTTTAAAAGTTTATCGGCTACAGGGTCATTGATCCCGTAGTACCAGTCTTTAATGTTCTGGTCAGCAAGGGAGGTCATCTGGATCTGTCAGCTTTTCGTGTCTGTATGGACATTCTTCATCTCTCTTACACTCTCCTTTCACCCAGAAGGAACAAATGTGGGGCCGATTCCTTTTGTAATAAGGTGTAGTCCGGGCCAGTTTGAGTAGCATGTCACTGGTAGAGGTAGCTTTTCCCAGCATGCCAACTGGTCGGGTTCCATCAGAGTTAGAAATCTCTCTTTCCATATTCTGTGTATAGTACTCTTTGTTGACATCTGATTTTGGCATGTCATCTTTAAAAGACAATCCTGCATCGCGAACCTGGATGGGTAGGCCATACTCTAGGTCTAACAGGCAGGTCTGACACACATTCTTCAATTTACTGCGTGTCTGGCACACTTCAGTCTTCTTGAAGCGCATGCGGACCCCAGGGCACCAGTGAAACACCGTGAACGGCCTGGCACAGATTTTGCATTCTTTTCCGTATTTTTCTTTTGTCATTCTAATGTACGGATTCTCCCCCGAGACATGTCTGGCACAGAATGGGGAAGTCCGCATCCTCCCAGTTCTGCCTGTTGTAGGTGTTGGGACCTAGAGAGGTTGCCATCTTGAGAGTCCCGAGGCAGCGCCGGCTCCCGATTCGGGGAGACAGGACCGCCACAATCAAAAGCCAGAAATTTTGAAAGGGACCAAGGAGTGGGCAGGTGGGAAGGAATGATTAAGATGAAACCTTTTAAAAGGGAGACTTATGATGCTATGGCAAATGGGGAGAGGGAGGGAATAAGCGGGAAAAAATACCTAAGGGGGAATGAGGGGATGGAATATAGTAGGAACATAAAGACTTATAGATTAAACCCTAAGATTGTGGAAGGTAATCCCATAGGAACCTCCTATGACAATAATATGTAAAAAAAATGGGTTTTAATGAAAAAACAAGAATGGGCAGTCCCTATGCAGAGGAACACAGAGTCGGGAAAACAGGGCAAAAGAGAAAAAGCCCTGAGTTGATCCACATAGAACCCAATGGCAATTAAAACTATATTAGAAGTAACAGGAATATGACACTTCCTCATAAAATGTTGGTCAAAGAGGTTTCAAAGACCTTCATACATTATAGGCTTTGCCATTGCTCTTGGTTACTCTCCAAAAAACCGCCAGTAAGACCTTATTACTGAAGATGCAACAGATATGGATCACAGAACATGGGCAAAATGTATCACCTGGACCGGGTCTGAGAACTTCTTCCTTGCTGGATAGCTTACATGGTATCAAGGAATATTGTCGAAGCTACTGGGGGAGAGAAATAATCACAGGCCTCATTAACTCATGAGATTTGCAAGTTGAAATAAAAATTATTGTGGCAATAGGTGACCACCAGCATAATGGTGTCATGAGTATCAAGGACACAACCACAAACTTTCTGATTGAACTCAAGATCCACTTGTCAGAATGGAACACATTCCTGTTACTGTTAACTAGAACAAGAACCTAAAAAAAGGGAGGAAGTAATTCAATAGGGAAAAATAGCCTATGAACTTACAGGTAGGAAGAGAGTATACAAAACTGCTTTGTAAATAGCTGATATTACATCCATAGATTCGAAGAGCACTTAACACTCAGTCTAGAAGTCTCCTTCTACAGCAGAGGTAGAGGATCTCAAAACCCTGACAAGATGCAGCCTATGGCAGTGAAAGAACAGTGAAGTAGACAAGAACAAGCAACCATAATGCAGAATACTGGTGACTGGGCAATGCTCACCCAGAATCAGGTACCTAATCTCTCCTCTTCCTAAAGCTTAGGGAACCTCACAGAATAGGGGGCAGTAAGATTGTAAGAACTTAAAGATGGGAAGGCCCACCATTGGACAAGAAATTCCATTCAAAGCCTGACTACTGCATCCACAAACTTATTGCAGTGAGACATTCTTTAGCAGAACTGCATAATGACTGACATACCAGCATGCATGCATATACTGCCTAGAAACTCAAGAGAGATGAGAACATGCAGTGGAAATCTTTTGGGATTAGAGTTGGATGAGGGAAGGGAAATGCCCCTATCAGTGGGGTGGCCTGAGGAGGAGTAGCTTGGTATTCCACAGAGACCTGAATCCCCACAAGAGTAGACAAGCCAGAGGGAACCCTGGGGTCTATATAAATAGACAGGCAGGAGGGTGAGAGGGAGTAGAATGGATTGATGAAGGAAAGAGAGAGGATGGGAGGGAGAAGGGATGGAGGGAAGCAGAGATAAGTACTTAATATGGTTGTAAAACTAGGCCAAAATACTTTATGTATGATTGGGAAAGCTGGTTACTAAACTATATTCTGACAAGTTCTTATCATCATTTTTAATCACTGCCTACACGGTAGAAATATAACTATGCAGGAATGTACAGATGAATATGTAAATTTTTAACAGATTTCTGTCTTATAGGAGTCAATACTAAATAAAATCAGAGTTTAGGCTACTGAACCAAGATGAGAAAAGGTTTAAAGAAATTGAGTTCAAAAGATGATCACCCTCCTCTTCACTTAAGGATCAACACACATAGGAGACTTTCTTCTGATGAAAGATTTCCAAAGGATTAATAAGGAACAGGCAGGCCTGTCTAATCAAGTTCCTGGATTCTTGGTTTGTTGGAAACATTACAAACTATCTCGATATAAATAACTTTCTGTTGCTTCCCCAACAGAATTCTTAGATTGCTGACTTGGCAAAGCACAATTATTTCCATCCTCTCACATTATTATTTGTATAACTAAGCACTGGCTTTCCAACATTTCTTGCCTAACAGCTCTTAAAATCAACAATCCGAATACTTTGGGGAACTAAATGGTGTCAGTGTTGGATGTTCGGGTAGAGTTATGATGGGGACCACTCCACCCTCTTTAACTTTTTGGTCAGTGAATAGAGGGTGTGGAGTGTGCATACCTGGGATGGAAGTAAGGAATTTGGAAATGGGCCTCATGACAAGGGCTTGCAGGAAAAAAACAGCAGAGAAAATGGTGCAGAAGAAATGCTGACTTTCTAAGCTCTCTTCTTGTTTGCATTTTCACTTTCTTTTAAAATATTTACTTCAAAAGTAATATATGCTTGTTATACAGAATTCAATGCTACACAAATATTTAGTAATAAGATGAAATTTCCCTACAGTTTCACACTTCAGAAATAGCTGACACTAACAGTCTGTGTATATTCCAGAATTTATTCTAAATTTCTCTGTGGTGATTTTTTTGGTTTCTGTCTTTTAAAAAAATCATTAATTTTGTTTTTGTTTCTTCTTTTGGCTTCCTTTTTTCTTGATTTTCTCTTCATCCTTTCCTCTTTCTTTTTGACTCTCTTCCCTTTCCTTCTCTTTGTATATTACCCTGTTCTTCCTTGTACTTATGAACTATGAATCATTATATGTTGTACCATGGATCAAAGATTCTTTTTTTTTTTTGATTGCCATTTTGAGACAGGTTCATGATATATTTTTCAGATTGACTTAGAATTCCCTGTGTAGTTCAGATTAGTTTAGAACTCAAGATACTTCTGCTTCAATTCCTAAATGCAAGGATTACAAGTGTATTCCACCATACCCAGTAGTAATTCAGGCAAACACATTGCATGGACATGGAAGATTCTCAGTAAATTTATCCTTTAGTGGCAGATAGGTTAATTAGAAATATCCATTTGTCCTCATCTTTGAAGGTCACATGCTTTTGTGGCAAGTTTGGGGATCAAAACTAAGTCGTCATGTATGTGTGATGGACAAGCATTTCACTGCTAAACTACATCCACAGCCCTTTAAATTATTTTTGCAGTCTTAACATAGTGTCTAATTCATTTGCTCAGGTTAGCCTTGAGTTCTGTAGCCCAGGGAGGTGTTGAACTTGCAATGCTCCTGCCCGAGTAGCTAGGCTTATAGATATATAATACCATGTCTGACTTATTTCTTCTTTTCATGAGTTGATTAGTTCAGAATCTTTCTTCTATGGCTTACCTATCCATGTCTTTATTTTTAAACTAGAAATACTGATTTAAATATATGTGTGTTTATACATATATATATTAATGTTTCTCATGTTTTATGTATGTTGTTTATCTTTTTTTACACAAACCCATTGCCCATTTTCATATTGTCTCTGTTTTCTTCATTTTGCTTATGAAAAATAACTTTCAATTTCTTGTTGCAGTTTTTAATGTGGTGCATGGATGTGTATAAGGATGCACATGTCTGTGTAGGCGCATGTCTGTGTAGGCACATGTCTGTGTAGGCGCATGTCTGTGTAGGCGCATGTCTGTGTAGGCACTTGTGGAGGCCAGGGGTTGGCGTTGTGTGTCTTCCTCTGTCACTTCCACCTTATAGATTGAGGTAGGGCCTCTTGCTGAACCCAGAGCTCACTGATTTGGCTGGTCTAGCTAGCAACTTGCCTTGAAGAATCCCGTCTTTGTCTCCTGAGTCGTGACATTATAGGCAGATTACCACAGCCAACCAATATTTATATGGGCACTGGGGATCTGAACTCTGGTCCTCATGCTTGTGCAGCAAGTGCTTTAGCCTCTGAGCTCTCTGAGCTCTTTCCCTAGTATCCTAAGTTTCAAATCTTTATTATTATTATTATTATTTATTCAACTGTGCGCATGTGCATGTGTCTGTGCCCGTGTGTGTGTGCGTGTGTGTGTGTGTGTGTGTGTGTGTGTGCCTGTATACGTATAGAACCACGGACGAATCGGGAACCACCATGGACGCCTCCACCTCCTTCTGCCCCGGGATTCACAGGCTCCGCCCTACCAGGACCAGGAACGCAGGCCGCCCCCGCTTCTGCCTGGCGTCTATACATGGGATCTGGGATCCGAACTCAGGACCTTCCGCCTGGAAGGCGGAGGCTTAACCCCTGAGCCACCTCTCCAGCCCAGTTTCAAATCTTTATGTGAACATATATATTTATAATTTCTTCTGTGCTTAGAAATAGAATTTCCATTCTGTGTAAAGCAGTATTTAAAATGATTCCTTTGAGAATTTATAATTTCTTCTGTGCTTAGAAATAGAATTTCCATTCTGTGTAAAGCAGTATTTAAAATGATTTCTTTGAGAATTTACTTTCTTGCTTCATGGCTAAGATTGTTATGCTTTGGATTTATCTTGTATGAAGATATAAAACAAGGATTCAATTTAATCATCTTCCAAGCCACTATTCTTTTCCAACTGTCTGTTTCATTTTGCAACCTATTTCTTTGGATAGTCATTTTTTTCCCTTTGCTAATTTGAAATGCTATCCTTCAAGTATTAGATTTCCATGTTTGGGTCTATTTTATCCTACTAATTCTGGCTTTCTATTTTTATGCTGATGCTACCTTTTCTTTTAATGTCTGTAGCTTTAATACATCTGCGAACTGGACAGATATTTCACATACCTTTGCTTGAAAACAAGATTAATGCTAAAACAAGAACAGGTATGTTTATTTTTATAGCATTGAATTTGTAGATTAATTTGAAGAAAATAATAAGTTTAATTGAGTCTTCCTAGCCAAAGGTGAAAGTAGAGTTTCAAGTCGTCATACCCTCCTTTTTTATGAGAACTGTGCCTTTTTGTTAAGCGTTGTGGAATGGTTTGTGTTTTTGATTCAAAAATATACATGTTTTCCCCACAGTGTTTCTTTCTTTTTTTTTTTTTTAAACATTTTTATTATTATTTCCGCTCATACAAACTTAATAGGTACACCGGTTCCCTCCCTCCCTCCTTCTCCCCCCAACCCCCTGTTCCCCCTCCCCTCACCCCTCCCTCCCATCCCCCAGTGGCCCCCCATTCCCCGGAGAATCCTTTAATGTGCATGCCAGACTCTCCTCTGGGCCCCCCTCTCCGATAATGTACAAGAACCCAGTGGCATTTCCCTGAACCCTTTCCTGTGTTCCCCTTAAGCATAGGAACACTACTGTGACTGTCAATCCATTGCCTCCAAGGATCTTGGTGCCTTTAGCAAATGCTAGACTTTTCCCCACAGTGTTTCTAAAAAAACACAGACCATAAATTCTGTATACTTATCTTAGATCCACCAAAATGCTCACTACCTTTATTTCTTCCAGTACTTTCTCACTGTCTTAATTTTGATACTCTAGATAGACAACTGTGTATTCTATAAATAGTAAAAGTAAAAAGCTTTCTCTTTTGATATCATTGCATATATTATCATACTGAATACTTGTACAACTTTTCTTTCAAGAACTGCAATGTTGCTACCAAGGTTATTAAATTTATACTACTTTGACTCAGTATGATCAACACATTCTTTCATAGTGCTTTTTTTTCTAACTTGTGAGCTCTATGAATCCTATTTTAGTTGACTGTATTGAAAGTTCAGGAATACTTCTTTTTCAGAAAGATCTTTAAATTCTGTTAGTTCAGAGGTATTATATCTTTCCTCTGCATGACATCAGTGTCTGAATATGTAGTTCTAGAGTTCCATTCTCTCCTATTCAACACTCTGAAGATGTGAAACCTTGATGTTACTGAAGGCTCAGATTAGCCTTCTTTAAAAAAAAAATTATATGAGGGTCGGAGAGATGGCTTGGTGGTTAAAGTGCTTGTTGTGCCAGCCAAAGGACCTGACTTCAGATTCCCAGAGCCTATGCAAAAATGTCAGACAGGTGTGATGATCCATCTAGAATTCCAATCCCAAAAGACAGAGTGTGGGGATTCCCACATATGCTCACTTGCACACATGTGATCTGTGAGCACCCCACATGCACCCACATACATGCAAATAGGCATACACATATGTACTTTCCCCATACATTTCCATGGACAAGTGAAAAAACAGGACATTCAATTCTTCTCTTTAGTACTTATATGAGTCTCCATTTGTCTTTGAAATTCAATAATATTATTATGGAATAGCAAGTTATCAATATTTTTCATAGAATATAAAAGCTGCTATGAATATGACATGTAGGTCTTTGAGAAAAAGAATGTCTTATTACTGGATAATTTTTTACTTTATTCTTCTTATGGTGTCATAGTTAGATACAGGTGTCAACTTGACAGTTGAAGGTTTGAACTCTGGGCACATTTGTGGAGAATTAATAGTTAAGCCCACAGTGAACCTGCAGAAGATTGTCTAGCTGATGGGGAAGGCTCAGTTTATGATGGATGGGACTAGTGCCTGGGCAGGTGAACAAGATGGAAGGACCTCGTTGAGAAAGTTGGCATTCTCCTGCATACTTAGCCAGACATGCTGGTGTGGCGAATAAGAATTGTCCCTCTCAACCATTATGTGATTATGATGTGGCAAGTTTCTTGGCGCTTGGTTGTTGTAGGCTCTTTGGCCAAGCTGAACAAGTAACTTTAACTGGACTATTGTAAGAGAGAATAAAACTCCTTGTTCCCTTATGCTTTTTTGTCATAATTATATCAGCAACCATGTAGCATAACATGCAACATATGGGATGGAACGTTCCACCCTGATTCCCTCTGAACCATGTTCTTCAGCTTCCCTTCCACATTTTTGCCAGTGTCGGTTCCTCATCCCATCTTTCCATTTTGCTTTCGTAAAAGTTTCCTGGTTATATTTTCTTTTATGTATGTGTGTGTCTGTGTGTATCAGAGGGCACTGCGTATGTCTATGGAGGCCCAAGGGTGACTTCCGGAATCACCAGGGATTTGCTACTTCCTCTTTGTTTTGCTCTGGAGTTTCCCAGGCTCTGTCATCCAGGGCCAGAAGTATAGACAGCAACCGTTTCCACCCAGAGTTTTTACTTGGAATCCAGGATTCCAATTCAGGACCTTCTGCTTGCAAGGTAGAGGCTTAACTCTCAAGTCATCTCTCCAGCCCTGGTTATATTTTCAACATCCTTCAGTTAAAACATCCTTCATTTTTGTTCTCTTGTGCTTCTTTTCCTTCTCTTTGATTTCATCACATATTTGAAATATTCTGTCTAAAATTCTCTTGTTTCTTGAGCATCTCTCATTTTAAAATCTTTTTTTCATCCACCTTTTATGAGACATGTGCTGTTCTTTCCTTTTCCTGTGGTATCAATTTTGTTAGTTTTTTTTCTGCATATAATTTTTGCTTGGTGTATTAGTCTGGGTTAAGATGAAGGCACAGAAAGCTTATGTGCTTCTTAATTTAGAGCAGGAAAGTTTGTATTCTAGCACCACTTGGAGGGCAGCAGCTTCTAGACTGGGAATAATAGTCCAGAACTGGTGTGCTACAGTATCTGCTCCCTCTGTTACAGTCAAGGACTGGCCATTGGGTGGGCATGGTAGTTGAAACTGTAAGGTTGTTTTCTGATTGTTTGTTTTCCTAGTAAAGTTGGAAGTACAGTCATCATCTATAAAAGCGAGGATATGTGAAAAATGGTAGAGATTTGAGAGAAAAAGTAAAACATAAATGCTTCTAAGTGATTTTATTCCAGATGTATTCCCAAATCAGACATTTCCTCTTGACAAGTATGAGGAAGCAGTTGGATTAGTGTAGTTGGGGACTGCATTAGAGTTCTGTTTGCTACAGAGACCAAAATCTTTTAGTGTTTTAAGAGTCATTAAACATTTAAAATGATTAATGTTTGAAATTTATTTGGTCATCTGCAATTCTGAGTTTATATACAAAGCATTTCATCTATCAACTTTTACAGTAGTTGATACGGTACTTTTTATATGTTTTTTTGAGTTCTTTAAGCTTGCTTTCTGATCATAAGTCCTGCTGCTTTAAAATGCATGAAAACACGAGGAGATGTCTCCATGGCTCTAATTTAGTAAAAGGACACTTGGAATACATTTATTTTGGAGGCCTGCCTCTGGAGTCTTTCTTGACGGGTATACTTCCTTTTGTGGCTATTTAAAGGTTGTTTTTGTCTTTTCACAGTCATTTTTAACTTAGTCATCTCAGACAAAGAGGATACCATGTATATTTGATTACTTCTACCATTTATGTCTCCTTAACTATTTTTCCTAACTCTCATAAAGATTAAATTCCCTTTTAATGTGTTTCTTTTTCTTTCATGCGTATGATTGTGTGTAGGCATTCATGGGGGGGGGTAGGTGCATACATATGGAAAGCGGAGGACAACCTCGGGTATCAGTTCTCCATTGCCTTTCACAATTTTTGGTATTGACAGGGTACCTTATTCGCCTGGAGCTTTGTCAAGTAAGCGAGACTGGCTGGCCAGCAAGTTCCTGGGATCTGGCTGCTCTACCTCCCATTTTCCAGCATTAGAATTACAAGGGTGCTATCACACCCAGGTTTTTAGTTTTCTGTAATTTTCTTTTTATTATTATTTTTTTATTATTTATTCAATTGTGCATGTATGTGCACGCGCATGTGTGTGTGTGTGTGTGTGTGTGTGTGTGCGTGCAGAACCACGGATGAATTCGGGAACCGCCATGGACGCCTCCACCTCCTCCTTGTTTACTCTGCCCCGGGATTCACAGGCTCCGCCCTACCAGGACCAGAAACTCAGGCGTCTATACGTGGGGTCTAGGATCCGAACTCAGGACCTTCCGCTTCCAAGGCAGAGGCTTAACCTCTGAGCCACCTCTCCAGCACCAGTTTTCTGTAATTTTCATGTGTATATGTATGCGTTGAATGAATTATATGTATGTGTGTTTGGAAATTGTATGCGTGTGTGTGTGTGTGTGTGTGTGAAAGAGAGAGAGAGAGAGAGAGAGAGAGAGAGAGAGAGAGAGAGATTGTGTACACATGTGTGTATACCTGAAGCTAATATTAGGAATCATCCTTGATAACTCTTTTATTTTTTCTTTTTGAGCAAAAGACTCTAATCAAAGCCAGTGCTTGCTAATAAGACCTCTCAGACTCTCTACTTTTCAAGATTGGAATTGCAGGCAGGATCCCACATCTACCTAGCACCCAATCTCTAGTTCTGTTGCTAGGGCAGCAAGTCCCTTAAGCATTGAGCCATCTCCCTTGTTCCCATATTCAGGTTTTTATATAGTTCTAGAGATCTGAACTCAAGTCCTCACATTTTCAAGGCAACTGTTTTACTGACAAGAGTCATCTCCCAAGCCCTTTTGTGTGCTTCTTAATTGATTTTTCCTCTCATGTATGATTTTGTATTTTTCCTTCCTTAAATGACTTCACGTGAGTGTTGAGGATCTAATAGATGGTGAGTTTTCTTTCATGCAGTGCTTCATCATAGTTTGTAAACAGTGATTATGTGATAAGCCAAAATTTTATGAGGAAAAGAATCTGAGGCATTGTAAAAAGTTTAAAACTGCTTCTTTAAGAGATTTGGTGTTTTTTAATCAATTGCTTTTTAATATTCACAGGGAGAATTATACTGCTTTTCATTTTTAGCTAGACCAACAGAGGGACATAGGTTAGAAGAATAATATCATAAGTTTTCCAAATGTGCCAAGTGTCTTCTAAATAAACTTCTTGAATATTTCATAAGACTCACAGAAAGGTGACATTGCTTAATTTTTTCCCCTGCCTCGGATCTGAAGACATGAAGCTTAAAAACATAAATATCTGAAATTGGAAAATATTGTGAGAATATTTGTTTGAATTACATTCTTTCAACAGAGCTGATATCTTTATACAAAACATTTTCATGTAAAGTAAAATCTAACTTTGCTAATTTGCCAAAAGAAAATGTCAAATTTGTATTAGTTGAGCTTCAAGATGTTTATCAGGACCTGATTAAATCAGCATATATATAACAGAGTTTTTTAACATTCAGAATATGACCAGTTACATTGCTAATAAATGAAATTTAGACTGCTTAGTTAAAATTTCCAACTTACAGTGTTAGCAATTTTTAGTGCTAAATTTATAAAAGCAGAAATATATTAAGAGAAAAATTAACTCATTCTTGATAACTATCTTTTGTTAATATCTAAAGAAATTGCATTTTATGGAGTTTAATGTTTACTTGATATTAAACTATCAGAGTCATGATGCATAATTGCTCCACATTTTATGACTTAATATAACATGAGTTCATTTCCACACGGAAAGGTTTACATTTGTCTACATCTTATCTAGTCTGAAACAATTGGATAACTCTTCTGCAAATTACTGATTCAAGTTATATTTGCTTTATATTTTTTTCACTACTCTTGGAATTCTATCTACTCAGTAATTTTTATGTCAGAGCTTAGGGGCATGAGAACAGAAATTAAAGATGTGAACATATTTCAGGTCTTTCTGCCCACCATCTTACAAGGTAGCACTGGTTAAAATCAGTCATATATGGCAAGTCCAAAATCCGTGGGAAAAGCAAATGATCTTGCCTGCTGAAGGAGGACAACATATAAATGATTTCTTACTGAACAGCAGTCTGATATCTTGCCTGTTTATTCTTTTTGCTCCACAGTACATGAGATTTAAAGAAGTTAAAGAAATAATACATGGCTCAAACTATCCCTCTTTTTCAATGAAATGATGAATTGTTGTAAATTTAGTATATATTTTCCAGTCCTTATTTTGAGATCATAGGATAAGCTTTTATATGTGTAGGTAGCTATTTGTTTTAATTATATATCTGCACATATATTTGGCATACTGCTAAAGTTCATTTTTAGGTTTTTCTGTTTTCATTTAAGACTAAATATACTCTGGCAGAAGGAAAGAAACAAAAGAATGGAATTACTATTAAAACGTGGGGTTTGGGGCTATCTGCTGAGTGACCTGAGTTTGATCCCTGATGAAAGGAGAGAACTGCTTTCAGAAGTTGCTCTCTAAAAATCTATCCATGCATCTCTCTTTCTCTCCTCCTTGCTTATCTTTCCTCTCTCTCTGAAAAACAAATAAATGAATAAACAAACCAACCAGCCAACAAACAAAATAAATAAATAAATAAATAAATAAAATCTAAGAATGTAGGATTAGTTTAGGGCAGACTCCTCATTTGTACTCATTTGCTTCTGTGTAGCATAGCACCTCAGTTCTTTGCTCTCAGTAGGCACTCAATAAATGCTCAAGAGACTGATAAATCAAGAACATCAGACTTTCTTGTTTCCCTAATCCTTAGTTTCTTTTTCATTTGTCTTAGTACATTCCGCACCAGAGAATACAAAACAATATTGCATTGTGGTAAAAAGTATATAGTAAAGTTTTAACAATTTAAAAAGTACAACACACTGGCATTAAGTACATCCACAAAGATGTGTAGTCACCATCAGTATATAGTTCCAGTATTTAAAAAAAAAATCTCCCCATGGTGTGCATGGCACTTCATCCTTGTAACTGAGGGCTGAGACGTGAGGATTGCCTTGAGTTAGAGGCTGTCCTGGGTTTCATAGTAAGTTCAAGGCAAGACTAGGCTGCAGAGGGAAATGCTGCCTAAAAAAAACCAACCAACCAAACCAAAAAAAACCACACAAAAAAACACAATACAATACAAAAAAACAAAACCAAAAACTTCTCCAAATGGAAATTTTGTCCTTAGTAAGTAGTCATTCCACACTCCTGTTTTTCTAGCTTGGCAACTACTAATCTACTTATGTCTTCATATGTTTTCCTATTCTGAACATTTCATGAATCAGATGGATTTCAGTTGTGTGCTTCTGTCGCTTTGCATTAGGTTGTGAGTATTAATGCACATTGGGGCATGTATCATATTTCATTTCTTCTCATTGCTAAATAATATTTTATTAAAAATTTCATCAACATAAGTTCACATACATTTAAATACTTAGCAGATGAGGTACAATACATAAATACTCTGAGGTTTCAACTGTTTGCAGAGTACAACAGTAAAGAGGAATTCTTACATAGAACTTAGAAAGGGTGAAGAAGAGAGAACTGGCAGGTTCCAGAAAAAAAATAATATCAGCATTGCGAATAGCAAAACCTACTTCAATATTACACTGTGAAAATTTAATCATTTAAAAAATTTTAATCTAGTTTATTATGATCATGATCAGATATATAATCACTTGACTGAAATTTGGTAGAAAGCTAGGAATTAGTAACTGTCTACTTTAATTGTGACTTTAATGTTGTATCTTTTATTTGTTTGCTGTGTTACAGGCCTTAGCTTTCTCTATTATTAAACAAAAACACTCAAATGGTACTTTCCCACTTTCTTCCCATGCTTTCTGTGCCAATTTTACACACATTTTCCAGCCTTCTCTTGCTCTCCAAAAATGTGTTAAGTCCCAGATCATGTGAGACTCTGATTTAAGACTTAAAAATACTCCCCTCCCTGAAGGTTTATTACCCTATTAGAATCTGAAAGGAGCTGTATGACTATTTCATTATCCGCAGAATACAAAAGAGTGCAGCAGAATTAATTTAAAGGCTTGGAAAATAAGATATATGAGTGAAATGAAAGACATTGACATTATATAACTTGGAAAAATGAAGGCTGAATTAATGTATGAAAGACTGCTACATGCAAGATGAATGGTTTGTCTGTCTTTCACAAGAATAGAGTAAGAGGAAATGGATTTAAACTATAGCTGGCAGGATTTAGATTAGAAATGAAAAGGTTTCCTTACTCTAGGGAACAAAATGTGGTTTATCAGTGTCTTTGTTTAATCGCAAAAGTATTTAAGGAACAGCATATTGAAAGGAAGGGTTATTCTTATTGTTAGCATTGTTTATTAAGAGATGTTCTTAACTACTTTTTTGTGGACAGTTAGGGTAGGACTTATGTCTTCCTGCTATAGTTTAGTGGATGATCTCCATTCCTGAAGAGAATAGATGGCACTAATCTACCATGCTTCCTCTTCAGGAGGGCTTGTTGCATGTGTACAGGTAGGAAAGCTTCAGTTAGCTTTGTCAAATAGAAAATAGGGAACAGGAGAAGTTAGAACAAAAGATGTTTTAAGGCGTCTAAGTTAAAGTACATAAGACTTTCTTCATAGTTACATTAAAGCATCCAATTGGTCCTGCTTATGAGGTTCCACTTCTGATCCTTCCTTTCTTGGTGAGCAAGACTTGACTCTAGAGTGATGAACCAAGGTTTGAAATTTAAGCATCTTGGTAACTGTAGGAGCAGCAAGCAACACAGTATAAAGTCCCTCTTAGGTAGATTCTAGGAGGGAGAAAAAGAGAAGTTTTAGTCATCATTTACTTTTTTAGGTTGGAACACTAGTGGAACTATTTTCTTTGCTTGCAGTCTTATAGAGGAGCTGTAGAGATGGGATTGCATTTACATGATATCTTTTTATTTTATTCTTTTGGTTTTTAATACATGAATATAGTGGAGTCATATTTTTACACCTTTATTCCCAATCCCATCCCTCCTCCTCTTCCATTACCACCTATCAGTCTCACTCTTATTTTCATGTCTTTTTGTATGTGTGACTTGTATACTTGATTTCATCTGGTTTGCCTTTGATGTCATGTGCTCAAGTACTTTCAGGAACATGAATCATATATGAGTGGATCTATCATGAGAAAGGTGTCTTGCATTTACTCCCCATTGGCATTAATCCCCATCCGTCTCTGTCTCAGGGAGGTGGGGTCCTCTTGAGAGGGCAGTACTTTTTATCAAGAAGAAAAAAAGTTGTTTACATGTACCCTATATGAACTTAAGTTTAGTGGCCAGGGCAAGGTTAAAAACAAGCACATAAGACATGTCAATCATTAGTTATACTTTCCTGATGAATGTTTAAGATCCCTACCACCCTCCCACTTATGTATATATATGGCCAGAATAAACCTTTTTGCTATTATTTTTTCAAGAATAGTTAAAAGTCCAGTCTCGGGATTTATTTGTGGAGAACACTAGGATTCTTCACCCCTTTTCCAGTTGTGGCATCTCATTTATAGCAGATAAATTACGGTTGTGATGACCATGCAGTTTCTTTTAGCAGCAAAAAGCATATGTCCCTGTTTCAACTCCTCACTTTGCAGCAGGTACTATGGTTGGATTCCAATATATTTATATCCATGACTTCTCTGAACAAAAGCATAGGTGACTTCAGAGCTGTTGGACCATATTGAGAGGTTCTTCATAATCCCCCAGGATCTAGTTGACCTTGGAGGGCAAGGGCTAGAATATTGGTCTACTTGTCCCTCTGTCCACATTGGCATAGTTCTCAAGGAATATTTATTACATACTCAGAATTCAGTTGCATCAATCTGGAACTTTCAACTTCCATGTAACATTTAGGTAAAGTTTATGTTAAAACCAAGTATCTTTAAGTTCCAATTTTCTTAAGATTCAGTTTAATAGCTATTCTTTATAAATATACGTACAGCACATCAATACTTTAAGATAATCCTGTTGATGTAATGGAGGTTTGTTATTAATGTATTTAATTTTGACCTTAGAAATTTAGTTAATTATATGTAGACATTATCTTTAAATCTCATTTCTTTATATACTTTATACATTTTACTCATTCCATCACTTGCTTGGGCTCTCTAGATTTATCTTTGCCACTTCCATTCTAGAAAAATCTAGCCATCTTATTTTATGACAAAGTCTTACCGTACAGAAATGTTTCTTTGCTAGAGTACTTTATGTATAAATTCTTTTAAATCCCTCATTTAATATGAAGAAAACTTCCCTCACCCACCTTATCTCGAACCTGAGTTGTCTATTGGTTTCCTTCACCCCACATGATATGCTTCTGCCAGTGTATGTTTACTATTACAGCTGCTCCTTCTCACACACTAGTTATAGGGCCATTTTTCTGGTGCTTTTTAGACTTCAGGGCTTGGAGGTCCTGATGCAGGCAGAGTGGTTAAATGGGATTTGAAAGACTCCTGTATTGTTGTAGGATGGGCAGGGTACAAGTGAAGATTGGGGTCACAGAGTTTCTGGGAACACTTCTTAGTTCTACAATTGAAGTGACAGGTCTAGAATCTTGTTTTCATTTGCATGAAAAAGATACAAAGACAAATTAAAATCTTTGAAATAAGGCACACTACTAACATTGACAGGTACTAAGAAATAGAAAGAGAAAAAAATTGTCAAAGATACTAGTTTCAAAAACATATAAACCTTCTCCATAGGCTCATGTGTTTGAACACTTTGTCACCAGCTGATGGTATTGTTGGTATTTTTGAAAGATTGTGGAATCTTTGTGAAGTGAAGACTTGCTGGAGGAAGTAGGTCACTGGGAGGAGATTTTGAGATTTTATAGACCAAATCCATTTCCTGTCTATTATCTGCTTCCTGACGCAGATGCAATGTGATTAGACTTCTACTGCCATGTCTTGTCATGATGATGGACTTTATCCTTTCACACTGTAGGCTAAATTAAATCCATTCTTCTTAAAAAATATAAAACATTCATTATGTAAATCACTACATAACACAGCAATGATCTTCATCAAATATGTGAGATTCATTTAGTATATGGTTACTTACTTTTCAATTTAAATGAAACTTTCAAGATTTCTTGCTCTTGAATACAGTGGTCTATTTAGAGCATATAGAACAATACGTGGGATACTTCCCACCAACAGAATAGATTGCCCACTGACATATTTATGCATGATGTTTGGGCTGCTGTTTCATAAATGATCCTGGTATTTAACAATATTTTTATGCTGAAATGGAAAGAGAATATTTTGATGACATTTCTAAAATGCAACAATTGGCACATTGTTCTAATTGCCTTAGATGCCTTTCCTAAAGGAAGTGTATTTGTTTTCAGAGCTGGATAGTCCTGGCACAATTATAAATTGTTCCTAATGTTAAGTAGAGAAGAAATTTAATCAGACTGTTTTAAAATTGGCAACTTCAATATTTCTTCTGCTTCTCTAGCAAAGACGAACAGAGACTTGTGTTTCCAGCTCATCAGATATTTCACGTAAACATTACTTAAGAAAACAAAATGAGGTAAACAAAGCAAGATTTAACCAAAGATAATCAAGGAAGTCTAAGTCTTTCCCTGGGCCCATGCCACATCCTTGATTGGGCATTGCTTTTAATCTAGATAAAAATAGTATATAGTCTGCATTTTGGTTTTTAAGACAGAAAAAATTAAAGAAAGCACCAATGAAATCCAATAAAACAAAGCTGAGGAAGGGAATTTTTTTACAATTAAGGAAAGAAAAAGTGATTTTTTGGATATTAAAAGTGAATTTGTTTTGGATATTAAATGACAGATCTCAGCCAACACTTTCCAATGCAATTTCTTTATCCTTGTAGTGTTTATTGTCTGAATTGAGCTGCAATTCTGACTGTCATCAGCTTCATGTTTGTTTGTTAGTTTCATCTTTCCCCTTGGAGGAAGGAGTTATTCCAAATTCTTGGCAGCCTTGTTGAATCACAGTGCAACCAAGGACTTTTTTGTGTTCGAATTTTTAATTGTAAACCTTGTGACAAGTGCTGGCAGGCTGAGCCATTGGCAGAGTTTGTGTGATGTCATAGAAAATAATTTCCTTTGTTTTATTTTAAAAAGTTTTCCAAGTTTCCCCCAGAAAGTCTGGCTTTTATCTCAACTTCTAAGACAGCCCTTTACCAGATGTCAGGACCCAGACATTATCTTTGATTTCTAAGGACTTTACCCAGGTTGACCTGAATTACCCCTGTTCTTGAATTGAATGCAAGCCTCTTAAATATCTCTCTATTTCTCCAGGCCAGTGTGTTATCTTTTCCTGCCTGTTTATTCCATTTGTCTTAGGCAGTAATTTAGTAATTTCCCTCCTCCACACTGTAGCATGGAAGTGATCTTTAGCTCTGTCATTTCCTTCAACCATTTTAAAGAGAAGTCTTGATTTCCTTCCAGTTTGATCTTTCATAAACATACAAGTTATCAACTTAGTATCACGTTACTGGTAAAAATCCTAAAACAAACAGGATTAAATATGGAGTTTTCTCTGAGTGTTGTAGGAACCAACAATAAATCTCACATTTTGCTAGGTTACCTCATTAGGAAGCCAGAGAAGCTTGGTTTTTCAAAGGTGAGTTAATGGGTGAGAGAAAACAGGACTAGGGATCTGGCCTTCTGGTAGAACTGTTGTGTCTATTAATGCTATTATTCAAAACAGGGCTTAGCACTGAAGGATATACCGCAAGTTTTCATCTTTAGTACACTTCAGTTGACATTTGAATTTTAATATGGAAGAACCCAGCATGTCCGTTTCTATTTTCTTTGTGTGAAACCCTATTTGAGATTCCACTTTCAGTGCCCCCTCTTTTTTTTCTCCCACATTTTTTCCTAATTAAACAAGCTCAATAAGTAACCCTCCCATCCTCTCCCTCCCTCCTCTCCTACCCAGTCCTCTCTTTTGCACTCTCTCCCCTTCCCCTTTCCTTTCACCCCCCTCTCTCTCCCTCTCCCAGCACCTCCCCCTTCCTCTCTCCCATCCCCATTCTTTTTGTGTGAATGCCAAACCTCCCTTTGAGTCCTCTACCCTACTGAGGGTTCAGGACTCGGTGGCAGAGCCCCCTATTGATGGAAGTCTTCAGTCACCCTCACATCTGGCTTAGAGGTCTCTCCTCTACATCAGCAGTATTATTCTATGACACCACATGGCTTGTGATTCTTTATTTACCTATTTCTTTTGACAGGCTTTCAAGTCCATGAGGTCAAAGACCAATCTTGTTTTAAGTTTTATGAGATACTATATCATCTGGTAAAAAATTTTTAGAATAGTCAGGATGAATGAGTGAACTAATACTGTATCACTATTTTCACACAATACAAAAGAGTATATGATCAATAACAGAAAGGGGGGAAGGGAGTGAAAGAAAAGGGGGGAGTGGATTGGGGGACAATGGAGGAGGGGAGGAGGGAAGGAAAGGATGGGGCTACCTATTGAGCTTATGATTAAATGTGGAAGAAAAAAAAGATTCAGAAAGAATTGCGTGGTTGGGAACATGGGTTGAACTGGAAGGATGGAGTTTTGTATTTCTAGTTGATCCTACCACTTTTGATGTTGTTTTACTCTCTTGTTCATTGTAGCTGTTCACCAAGCTTAATTTCATACGTGAAAACTGTCTTCTGGATGTGGTGTAGCCAGTTCCCTCAGCCCCTGGAGTTGATGTGGACTCTCCTGCTAAGCTGTATTAAGAACTGTACTGGATGATCAATCATAAATCAGAATACACACACACACACACACACACACACACACACACACACACACACAGCAGAAACAAAAATTCAGCTAGCCAATCAAATAACAACAAAAACCCAAATGCCTCTAATATGAAGGACTCCTGTAGTTTATGTGGAACATCAGCATGACCAAATAGAATCTATATGGAAGAAATTTCAGACATGTGACTTGGCTGTATAAGTGATGACGGTGCTTCTGTGTCTCTAAACATTTATAAGCATTTATAACTGTTATGGATATTCCAAAAGATGCCTTCATGATGTGGAAGGCTGAAACAAATAGCACTGACATTTTTTTCATGACTCTAATATAGGTATATACATATATAGGTATGTATATATTTGTATTCTCCTACTACTTGTATTTTTGTTTGTACATTTATATTTCCTTCACCGATGCCCCATGAGTTGTCCATATTAGTCAAAAAGTTTCCAGGTGACAAGAATCATGCCTATTTAACTTGTAATTTTGAATCTCTAAGAAAACATTAAGCAGAAGAACATTCTATGTGGATTAGATAAACCTAATTGAATATATTTCTTTCTACTGCAGGAGACTAGGAATTTCCATCCATTCCTGGAAATCATTAAATTGAGATTAGTAATCATCTATACAGAGGACTACCCTACATGACTTAGTGTTACATGAGGTCAGGGATTCATTTGCTTGTTCAGCTTGTCATTTTCAATTTTCAATCATTCAATAAACACAGTGCTTCTGGCTACACCACATCCAAAGGACAGTTTTCACGTATGAAATTAAGCTTGGTGAACAGCTACAGTGAACAAGAGAGTAAAACAAGATCAAAAGGGATAGGATCAACTAGAAATACAAATATGATTAAAGTGCTTGATATTGGGGAATAAAACATTAAGATGGATGTTTTGGCTATGTGATGCTATGTGTGTGTGTGTGTGCGTGCGTGTGCGCACGTGTGTGTGAAAACTATTTAGATATGAAGACTATTTAAATGTGAATTATCTGTGCAGTGTTTATTGATTTGATCTGAGGACAAAGATTAGATTGTACCATAAAGTTTTTTTTCTGAATGTACTTTTATGCAAGTGAGTAATTGTATTAAAATTTTTTGTGACTTAAGTGATAGAAAACCTGATTCAAACTGGCTTAAACAAGAAAGGAAACTCAATGGAGCATGTCACTGGAAAAAATGATATTTCTTGTTTATAGCACTACCAGATGCAAAGTATTGGTATAATGAGAACCAAACCACCCTTCTTATCCTAGTGTTGCATCTCTACAGGACTTGGCTTCCTTCTTGGTGCCCTTTCTCTTCTAGCCATTCCCTAGCATCTCAGACTTAACATCTTCTCAGGCTCAAGGGTAACAGGAAGGAAGGAAAATTTCTCACCCAGGGCTCATAGCCAAGCACCTGGAACTGTCTCTGATGTGGTTCTCCTTGTCTAATCAGTTGCTGTGCTTTAAGGGGCTGGAGAACAATGGTCTGATTGGATCTGAAGGGCAAATATCTACCCTTTGACCTGGAGATTGAGCTTGCTTCATTTAAACCATTTAATTTGAGAGCTGGTCAGAAATGCAATGCAAGACTCGCTATTGAAAGAAGAGGGAACACATGATGAGAAGCCACACAGAGATTCACAGTACAGGCTCCAGGGACAGGTGTTGGAGCCGCTCAAAATGTTGAGGTCAGTAACAGGGCTTCAGATTAATATTAACTGCTTTTGTTCAACATTTAAATTGGTTTATTAGACATCCCATTTCAAAGCGTTATCACCATGCTTTTTAGAATTATATATTTAGAAGCTTTCTTTTTTTAAATTTTTTTTTATTATTTATTCAATTGTATGTGTATGCGTGTGTGCGTGTAGAACCACAGACGAATTTGGGAACCACCATGGACCGCCTCCACTGCCTCCTTGTTTACTCTGCCCCGGGATTCACAGGCTCCGCCCTACCAGGACCAGAAACACAGGCCGCCCCTGCTTCCGTCTGGCATCTATACGTGGGGTCTAGGATCCGAACTCAGGACCTTCTGCCTGCAAGGCAGAGGCTTAACCTCTGAGCTACTTCTCCAGCCCCTCTTTTTTTTTTTTTTTGCATTACAGGTCAATATATTTTGAATTCAGATCACAAAGCAATTTTAAACTCACAAATTATTTGTATTGACCCAGAGCCCCAGATAGGAAAATTATGATGCACATCTATAATTTGTGTGCATCTAAAGACTTGTATTTTCTTTGTGTTGCTGAATGTGTCACTATGCACAAATGTGCATTACAAACAACGTAGTTTCCAGTGTTATGACACCTTTGCTCCAAGCTTCCCTCAGGAAACTGGTAACTACACAGTCTTTCTTCTTTATGAAAAACAACCACAAGGACAGTAGTATCACAACCAAATGCTCCATCTACTATTCAAGATTATTGTGAAAATGACTGTTTATTTTCAGAGTGAGAAATAATGCTTGTATTTCATGTAAGAGAGGAAAAACTGAGTGAAACATCCCAGACACATAGAGACAGATGTCACATGTTCTCTTTTATAAGTGTATTCTAGCATTAAACTCTCAGTTTGATGGAATTAAACAGAAACTCTTACAACATCCATTAACACAAAGGAACAGAAGCCAGAAGATGTGGAAGAAAGATCTCAAAAGAGCAGAAACAGAAGAACATGACTAAACAGTTAAAAAAAGGCTTTTTATGCAAGAAAAGTTTTGATGAGAGGGAAGAACAGGAATAGGACACAGTAGAGAGTGGGACTAGCTTCCAGGTAACCAGCTACCTGTTTACTAATCACTAGCAGCCCCCCCCCCCTTGCTCCATGACAGGGAACACATGCCCAGCACTGTGAACCAGTCTAAACAACAATGGACAATGGACGGGGTAAAAACTGACAGATCAGATGTCTCAATACTAACTACAAACACCTGAGAGTAACCTATCTAAATACCTCTCCTTTTACCTTTAGATGAAAAAAGATTTCAACACCCAAACAAGAGACAGTCTAGTGCAATAGAAGAGCAGTGAAACAGGCAGCAACAACCAACTAGAATATAGAGTATTCGAGGCCCTGAAATACACAGCCAGAATCAGGCCAATCAAATCTCTTCCTATCCTAAATCTCAGAAAATTTCGCAGAAGATGGGGCGGTAAGATTGTAAAAGCCTCAAGATGGGGGAAATTTGCTGCTGGCTAGGAAATTCCACCCAGGACAGGGTTGCTGCATCCAGTAACCCACTGCAATGAGATTTATCCTCACCAGACCTGCACAGTGCCTGACTTGTCAACACCCCCCCCAATAGACTAGGGAGGATCTCAGGAGAAACAACTGGGGCCTGGGGCTGGACAGGTGATGGGGTGTGCCCTTATCAGTGAATCTACCCAAGAAAAGGCCACTTGGTTTGCCACAGAGGCCTGAACCCTCACTAGAACACATAATCCAAAGGGAACCCTACGGTTCACAGAAACAGAGAGACAGAAGGGTGGGAGTGAGTGAGAAGCATGGTGAAGGGAAAGAAGGTTAAGAGAGAGAGGAGGGAGGGAGGGTAGGGGGAAGGGACAACCACACATTGTTTGTAAAACTAGAAAAATAAAAAAATTGAAAGTTTGCATATGTGGGTGACATACTTAGGATTAATGCTAGATAGTTATAAGGATGGTAATATTGACCCAAGATTTTAAAAAAAAGGAAAATAGTTTCATAGATGCACAACACACTCCTTTACTCCACTAGTTGCTTCGAATTTATAAACTGATTACCACAAAGCTCAGCAAGGCAAACCTCCACCTCACATTTCTCAAATGTCTCATTAGCCTTAACTGTTTGTTTATATTTAAAAAAGAAGCAGAAAAACACAGACCTGAATCGACCTGAATCAGTGTGTTTGGAGGGAATTTAGGGGCTGTTGAATTGTCAGCAATCTGGTTTGCAGCCATTTCCCTTCAGCTATGAGTTTCTGTAGATTTTCATTCTGGCACAATGTTTGAAAAAAGGATGTTCAGCTTCCTTCATGTGGGATCTATTAATAGTTTTCCTTCAGCAAAATGAATCTGTGCAGGCAGAGGGTTGGGCAGTTTCACTATTTTTCATGCAGACAAAATATAATCCTCCAGTTTTCAGCAAGGTGCTACTTCTGAGTCTTTTCTGTGCAGGATATGCTAGCCTAGAAGCCTGTTTCATTATTTGAATGGGATTGGGAGCGGCATGGTGTCTCCCCTCCCCCGCCCAACTATAGAATGGCAACTTGAAGTCTTTATTACTCCTTGCGTTGACCTCAGACTGGCTTCAATAATGACTGCTAATTGTATATCTTGAGACTCTCAAGGATTCTGAAGATCAGAATAGCTTGCTTTTCATTTTCATCATGCTATTGTGGATTTAATTTTCCCTCTGATATATCATTGACTACTTTGACATGTACTTTCTGTTTTCATGTATTTGGTTTAGGGCTCTGTACATTTCTTATTCACACTAAAATTGAAAGTTTTCATTGTCTATTTGTAAGAGTGATTTTTAAAAGCAACAGCATTATTTTTGCTGCCTTGAGACTATATGTCATCTAATTAAAAACTTTTTTATCTTTTAACATGTATGTATGAGGTGCATACATATGTGTGTGTGTGTGTGTGTGTGTGTGTGTGTGTGCGCGCTTGCATGTGAGTGGGCACATATGTATATGGGGTACATGTGAGTGTGCACACATGTGAGAGTCAGAGGGTGATATCAGGAAGCATCCATGATCACTCTTCCTCCTTGTTATCTGGGCCTCTGATTTTGTCCAAAGCATGCCAAAAGGACTAGAATGTCTAGCCAGTTTGCCTTAGGGGATTCTAGGGGATTCACTCCACCCTCTGTGACTGTAATTTCAAACAACCATTAAACCTGCCTCACAACCATACGTTTCTGGAATTTTTTAGATTTTTTTTTGTTGTTGTTATTTATTCAATTGTGTGTGTATGCGTGTGTGTGTGTGTGTGTGTGTGTGTGTGTGTGTGTAGAACCACAGGCGAATTTGGGAACCACCATGGACCGCCTCCTCCTTGTTTACTCTTCCCCGGAATTCACAGGCTCTGCCCTACCAGGACCAGAAACGCAGGCCGACCCAGCTTCTGCCCGGTGTCTATACATCTATACGTGGGGTCTAGGATCCCAACTCAGGACCTTCAGCCTGCAAGGCAGAGGCTTAACCCCTGAGCCACCTCTCCAGCCCCACGTGTCTGGAATTTTATGTAGGATCTGAAGTCTCATCCTTTTACTTGAGAAGCCAAGCACTTTAAACTGCTGAGTCATCTCATCAGTCCCTAATTTATAACTATTGATTTCAGCTATTGTTTTCATATGTATTCAATGGTATGTGTGTCCTTTCTAAGTCTCTAAAACCAATGATATGATACAAAACTAATTTTTTTGTTACAAAGGCCTGAAAAATAAAAGCATCCTATATGTAAATTCATTTATTTTAGTTTATGAATTCATATGTATTCACAATGATGTTGTAAGGTATCTCATATAAAAGTGATAGTTTCACAACTAACTGAAATATTTATTTTAAATAGAACACTTAAGTACACCAAACTGAAAAAAGTCAATGTTACTGTTTAATAACTGCCATAGCATATGTCATAATTAAGCACAGGTGTCAACTTGACTGTTGAGGGTTTGAGCTCTGGGCACATTTGTAGAGAATTAGTGATTGAGTTAAGCCCAGAGCAAACCTGCAGGAGATTGTCTAGCTGCTGGGGAAGGCCCAGCCCATGGTGGGTGGGACTAGGCCCTGGAATAAATCACAGAGAGCGGGTTGAGAGAGTTGGCATCCTTCTGTAACCAGACTGTTGTAAGGAAATAAACCCTTTGTTCCCTTAAGCTGTTTGATAGTCATTTATCAGCAACCATGCAGATGAACTGCAATAGAATATTATTCTTACAACTTTGAAGAACAATGAGTCTCCAAAATGGCATCAATCTAAATATATTCTTAGGCAATACAATTACTTATTTTAAAGTAGTTTAAAAGCCTTGCCTTATATAGAAACCCTTTTTTAGGCAAGTCATTTATTTTATTAATAATGACTCTTAAAATGATTTACAGGGCATCTAAATCACACTCCATTCTGAGGTTCAGGAAACCTCATAGATGTAGGGATTTGTAATGATGTAAGAGCTTGAGGGTGGGGAGAGTCACTGTCAGACACAGTATCCTGTGGACATGACAGAGCTGCTATAGCAGTGAACTCACTGCAGCTGTGTCTACTTCCAAAAAAGCTGCACGAGATTTGGTCTACCAACATTTCACTCTGGAAAGATCTCAAGAAGCACCAAACCTGCATGGAAGACTATTGAAGCTTGATGACGGATAGGGAAAAGGGAGTTACTTTCCTCAGTAATATGCACACTGATACATACTCAAGCTAGTAGAAGCAAGCCAGATGAAACTCAATAATCCATACACACAAAAAGAAGTAAAAGTCAGAGGGAGACTGACTAGGAAAGAAGAAGTATGTTGTAAGCAAGAAGGAGGGCATGGGCTTAGATAGAAAGGGCTGAGAGTGACATAAATTGATTATATACATGCATGAAACTGTTAAAGAATAAGAATAAACTATTAAAATATTTGGTGCTCTTTTTTCTGATAGCTTGAGATATAACAAATTCCCTTGGGAAATTGGCTCTTAGAAAGACAATTGCAAAAATAACACAACATAAAATGAATTTTAATCTATATTTGGTCTAGAGATGTAGCATGTTACTTTGACTCATACATCCAAAGGACTGTATTTCTCATTTACATGTTTCATTATTCTCCTAAATGTCCTTAATTTTGTTTTGGCAATAATGAAGTTTCTATATATATGGCCAAAGGCCAAAGATTAATACCAAGTAAGCTCAGTCACCTCTTTGATGATTAATGAGGGTATTTCTACCCAGCATGTCCCAGGTTTTCCATGCTCAAGGCTTTTTTTTTTTTAGTTTACAAGCTTATCAAGTATTAATCCTGCTTCCTTCCATCCCCCTCCCTCTATCTCCCTCTCTTTCTCTCATCCATCCATTCCACTTCCTCCCACCCTCCTGCCTGCCCACTTCTATGGAGCCGAGAGTTCCCTCTGGCTTGTCTACTCTTGTGGAGGGTTCAGGACTCTGTGGAATATCAAATTGCCCCTTTTTTTTTTTTTATTTCGGCTCATACAAACTTATTAGGTACACCAGTTCCCTCCCTCCCTCCTCCTCCCCCCGTACCCCCTGTTCCCCCTCCCCACCCCTCTCCCTCCCCATCCCCCAGTGCCTCCCACCCCAATTCCCAGAGAGTCCTTTCTTGTGCATGTCTGATTTTCCTCTGGGCCCTCCTCTCCGATGACGTACAAGGACCCAGTGAAATTGCCCCTTCTTGAGCCATCCCACTGATAGGGGCATTTCCCTTCACTAATCCACCTCTAGTCCCTAAGGTTTCTACTGTGTGTTCTTATCTCTCTTCAGTCCCTCATAGTCTTTGAGGGCATGTTGGTATTTCAGTCATTATGCAGGTTTGGTAAGGACAAGTCTCACTGCAGTGAGTTCCTGGATGCATATGCTCAAGATTTGCCAAGATAAATCTCTGAGAAGTCCAGGAACTTGTTTGGAAGAGGAATTGAGAAGAGTTTAATCATTTGTGGGGTTGACTTTTTTTTTTTGACAGGTTAGCAGAAAACTGGTTTATTGAATCCAGATTAATATACTTAAAAAAGACTCATAAACATAGAGTGTTGGCTTTGGCAGTGGATTTGGGAAAAAGGAAAATAAATGCAGTTCTTGAGAGAACAACAAATGAACATATGTATCTCTGGGGAAAAGGGTCATTTGAACACACAAACAAGTCACTTAATGGACATCAAGTATCAGTGGTTTCTAGACACAATTGAGAAAGGAAAAATTGGACCCTAGCTTATGTTTATCATATGACCATGATCCCTAATAGCAACAAGAACAATATCAACAAAGCCATGGGTTTCCAGACAACCCTCCTGCAGCCTTCAATGAAGGCCTGGAATAGAAAACTGACTGGGAATCAAATGACCATGCAACAGGGATGAAGGCTAAGAACTGCAGCTTCAGACACAGAATGAATGTCACAGACCGCAGGGGGCGAAGAAAAGTTTAAAAAGATTCTGAATGAACATGTGGTGCTTTATACAGTATCATCTAAGGGAGCCAGAGGCCAGCTAAATTTAGTCATCTTTTAAATTCTTAAAGAACAGCATTTCCCAGGAATGACTAGACCCTCAGAATCTGACTCATGTTCACTAAGTGCTTGCATGGCTGAGGTAAACCCCAGAATGATAATTTATTACAAAAAATACAGCTACTATGTGGGTTGGGATTACACATGAGAGTATGATTAACACAATTGCTCTGTAGACAGATTTTCATGAGAAGCTTCATCATGGTTAGAACCTCAAAGTACAATGAGTTCAGGGATAAATTGTTTATTATCAATCTGCCCTTTTCCTAAAGTTGAACAACATGGGAATCAGGAGTTCCTTGGTGATCCCAGACTCTGAGTAAGTTTGCTTTCAATGTGCAGCTGTACTGTGGTGGTGATAGTCTAAGGATATGCGATGCCCCCTCTCTTGAGGAGAGGGATTGTAGCAGATGGACGATGGCAGTCACAGTCACAGCAGCAGCTTCCAACATGGAGCTCTGTAACAAACAACTTTGCATTGGCTCAGAGTAGATGTTCTTTTTCATTTTACATGGATTTTCAGGGTTGTTCAAATCTCATCTTTAAATCTACCTCTATTCGGTGATGGTCATTTCTGGGCAAAGCTCTGCTTTGTAGCTCATGTTTTTCTGCTGTTGCTCTTCAGGGCTCACCATCTTTTTTATCACTCGGCTAAGCTGGGACTTGAATTGTGATCATTGCAGATACCTTTCAACCTGTGGTGTCCACACTGGGAAGTACTCAACACTGTGGCTTGGCTTTAGCTAAGTGTCATGGTAGAGAGAAATACTAAAGAGCATTTCATTGTTGCTTGCTCTTGAGTCCTTTACTTTTGGTCCAGGAAGATCATAGTGTTGGCAATTGTGTAATTGATTAAGGAAATTAGTTTCTTAGTGTGTGTTTGCAAATTACTACCCAGCAGATTTATAAGACTTGAAGCACATTTATTTATTTATTTATTCATTTATTTATTAGAGAGAGAGAGAGTACAAGAAAGAGCGAGAGCAAAAGAGTGTGAGAAAGGAGGTAAGTGTGTGTACCACAGAACAATAAATATTCATTTATAAACTGAATCTTCTATTGCCTCCATTCTCAATAACAAACTATGGTAATCTTCAGGATAATTAATATTAGCTCAGAGCTTGGTGCAATAGTACAAAAAGTTTAAGTTTCACATTCCCCAATGTAGAATTATCCCAGTGAGTACTGTAGGTTTTGAAGATGGAGAATGTTAATATATCACTTCTATTGAGCACTTACTGTCTGTTAGGCATGCTTTAATAATTGTTTCTGAGTACTCTACAAGCTGGTATCCTCCTTTGCTAAAAATCCAAATGATTTGTTGTAAAGAATAACTTTCTATGGATCATGCAAACAATGGTCAAATTACATATGTTAAATTTATCAAGTATTTCTGCCTCATAAAGGGAAAATTACCTTTAAGTAAAAAATACATAATTTATACTAACTAAAAATGAATAAAAAAGAAATGAATCATCAGGCCAAAATATCTAAAACATGTAAAATTAACAGAAACCTGATTAATAACTCGTATTTGCCTCAAATTTACCTCCTTTATTTTAGACATTATAGAATGTTCTGTTGGTTTAGATAGTCAGACATATGTATTGTCTCTCATCAGCAAACATTGTAGATTTCCTATTTTTTTTTTTTGCTATTTAAAATTCTATTTCAATAAATAATTTGTCTGAAGACATGTTCATGGTTCCCCCCCTCAGGTTATGAGGCTGTTAATACAAGAAAAACATAAAACACAAAAAATTCAAAAAAGCTCAAAATCCCTCCAATAGCTCCCTTCAATAAGAAATAGTTCATCATGGGGCCAAATATGAGCAGCAACCATGGCCCAGGAGCACATTTTTAGGTTCCCCCCAAACACTGTGTTCCAGAATGCTTTTATAGTATCAGAAAAAAGAACAAAGAAAGTCATAAGCCAAGATACTTTTCTGTTGGGCCTGCCCAGGATTTGCCCCATGGCATGGCCGATCACATGGGACTAAAGATGGGAGCTAGTGTCCTGGGCGTAATCCTGATCACATTACAGAGAGCCCTAATTGGCTTTCAGGTATTGACCTGCCTTCCTTACTGAATTGACATTGGACTTGACCTGTGAAGCTTGAAGGTTGTGTTGACCTTTGACACAATTGGCTGCTTGTTTGGCGCCTTGTGATCTTTCATCTATATAAGCTGTTTTGTTACCCCCCAATAAACTGAGATTTTGCTTTGACGAACCCCCCCCCCCCCCCCCGTGGCTGAGTCTCTGGGGAATTGAGGCAGAGGTGGGGATGGTGGGACTTACCTTACCTTTCTTCGTCAATGCAGCAGGCTGCACAATCATGTGAATGAGTGTGTGAGTGGGTGGTGGATTCTACACTTTTCAAATATATTGGTAGAAACTTCAGATAGACGAGTACATTACAATGAAGCATCTGTTGTAGGACTCAGCTTTGGGGTTAGGTGCAAGCCAGGGTTCTGCTTGTGCATTCCAAAAAGATTTCCCCAGCAGGCCCAGGGCTATGAGTACACACAGAGATGGAAAAGGAATAGCCAGAGGCTTAGGAATAGCTTCTAAGAGAAGCCAACATAATTTTGCTTTGGACCTTTGACAGTCTAGTTTTCCATAATTACTGAAGTTCTTTTTAAAAAAATATTTGTTTGTATATTTGTGTGTGTGTGTGTGTGTGTTTGTATCAGAAGGCACTGTGTATGCCTGAGGGGGTCCAAGGATGACTTCAGAAATCATCCTGGATCGCTTCTACCTCCTTTTTGCTTCACTCTGGGATTTCCTAGGCCTTCCAGAACTGGAAGTGCAAACTGCCATCACTTCTGCCTAATTTAGGGATTCATCCTGCATTATTTCCACTTTCTTTGTGTTTAGCTCTGGGATTTCCCAGGCTTCACCTAGAGCTGGAAGTTCAGATCACTGCATTCTAATCAGTCTTGTAGAATGTTTGAAAACTGTAGCTTGCTTCTAGAAACTTCAATTAACATATCAAAAGGAGAGTTTCATTATCAAATTTGTTTTATTTTGCTTCTGAGTTAGGTCAGATTACTGTATCTTTTCCTACTTAAAGAGAGAATTCAAATTAAATGTAAGTATAAACTGTGGTAAATAAAAACACAAGGCTCTTCAAGGGGAAAAAAAAGTAAGTGTATTAGAAAAAATTGAATTCTCCTAAATAACCATGAAAAAAATACATGGGGGAGCTGAAATACCATAACCATCAAATTTAACTCGTATTAATAATGAAAATGTACCTTTATATCAATATTTGAAAGCTGCCAAAGCCAAGAATTGCCTCCTAAGGATCCGAGTAGACAAAAGGAAAGGGCTCCCATTTTCAAAAGGCAGATTTGGAAGTGTATAGCTTTCTAAACCCAATTTATATAGCATGTGGTTTTATGTATCCAATGACACTATTTTTTTTTCTACTGCTGAGCTTATAGGAAAACACTGTGCTTATTTCTGACATCAGGAAAAACTGTTTCAAACTCAGTGTTGATTGATAGTAACAGATACAAGGATTAAAAGTGACATGTTTGGCAGGTCATTGGCACAGGATCTAAACAGGCCCCATGTCAAGTTGAAGTGAATGAATTCCAGCATCCTTCCACAGTGTTTCAAGGTTGAGATTGAAAGTCACAGGGAGGGATACTGTTAAGAAACATCAGTGCCTTATTTTTTTTTTCAGACTGGACTTCTGGGTGGCATTTCTAGGGAGCTGATGAAGTCTGTAGGAAAGAACATAAAGTTGAAGTCAAGAGATTTTCTGACATGGATTTGCTGTGGCTTATTTTAAATACACACATGTTTCATGGTGAAAAACTTGAAATGAAAGATGTCAGCATGAAGAGATAGGCTAGTCTTTTCATATCTTGGCAGGTCTATCTAACATTTCAGAAAGGGTCATAGGAAATTTTATTTTACTCATTCCTATCCATACTCTACTAATGACATTAAGAAAAAGATATTGGGTTGGAGAAATGGCTCAGTGGGCAAAGTAGTTTCTGTGAAAGCATGAGGACCTGAGATTTGGTGCTCAGAACCCACAAAAAAAACAGTGTGATGGTGTATGCCTTCAACTTTAGTGCCAGGGTGCAGAGACAGGAGGACCCCTGGGGATTGGAGGTGGTTGTAGTTAGCCTGCATAGTTGCTGATAAAATCACCATCAAACAGCTTAAACAGGTTTATTCTTTTATGATTGTCCGGTTACGTTCTTAGTCCAGCTTGGCAGGAGAGCATATACCATCACCAAAAGGCCAAGGGAACTGGACACACCATATCCACATAACAGCTAAGATAGGGACAATCCTTACTTGCCAGACCAACATGTCTGGCCAAGTGTACACAAGGATATTCCTCTTCTCAGATCATTCCCTCCATTTTTTTCACCTGCCTGGGGACTAGTCCCACCCACTACGGGCTGGGCCTTCCCCATCAACTAAACAATCTCATGCAGGTTTGCTAATTCTCTACAAGTGTGCTCAGAGCTCAAACCCTCAGCTGTCAAGTTGACATGTGTATCTAAGACAGTAGTCAATCAATCTAGCCAAAATGATAAGCTTCAGATTTAGTGAGAGATCCTATCTCAAAAAATAAGGTTCCTCAATAGAGGAAAGACACCCCAATGCTGGCCTGTTGCCTCCAAAAGTGCTATCTGGGAATGTGTTCCTGCATACTTATATGTGTGCACGTACACACACATACACACACACACACAAAGCAACCCTGAGACAAAGAAAAAGGCAAACCTTGAAATGAAGAGCCAAAAACCTCGAGCAATAATCATTCCTTAATAATGAAAACTGACCTCTCTATAAATACCAGAAAATAAAATTAAGTACAGTAAACAATAACATTGATTCAAGATTCCATATTAGTAAAATATCAAAATATTATTATCTAAGAATGCATTTTAAACATTAAACAATTTATACAGTTACTGAGATTCAGATAGACACCGAGGGTAGTTTTGCATATCAGTCCTCATCTGATCATAACTGGAGATTGTTCACTTTGTGACTGAAATGCTTTTCTAACTTGTTGATTAAGCTATATGATTGGATATTACTAGTGTTAGTATATGACAGTAAAAGTCAAGAACAAGGACAAATGTGTTTCTTTCAAATGGTTGCTGCTCCTTCCTAGTCAAGAGCACTCAGAATTCCTCCATCTAGTTGGACTCCTGCTTGACATTTAATCCAGTTGTGTGATGCTGGCAAATTTATTAATTTCTGGATTAAAGGGTAAGGCTTTGCCTCTGTGTTGATGATGGTTTGTGAAAATAAGGCAAAAACACATCACAGTAAAAAAAAAAATCAAACACCCAAACAAAAATTTTGCAAAATATATGTCATGGATATGCTATATGCTGAATTGTGGTCCCCTCAAAATTTCTAATGATGAAATTCTAATCTTTAGTATCTCAGCATGGCTGCATTTCATTTTTGCTGAAGTAATTTCATTTACAGATGAAGAAATTTGGAGGTGGGGCATGGTAGGTAGCATTTGCTTGTAATTTCAGAACTTGGGAGACCAAGCTGCACACCTGGTTGCTGAAAGGACCCTAAGCTGGGCAAACAATGTGCACTCTCACATATCCTCTGGGGATGCTGCACACCCCTAGGACAAGTTTAGGCCTTTCTTCCATAAACTGTTCTCAGGACTTAAAGCCTTACAGAAGTTTCTCAGCACAGCATTTGGCTTTTTTTTTCCTTAGGAGCTTTAGCTCAACATAAATATTACCACATTTTCCTTCAAGTGACCTGGATAGATCCTTTGTCTGGTTTTCCTTTTCTCATTCTCTCTCCACTGTTTTAGCATTTTATAACCCAACTAGTTTACATGCTATTCCAGATCATTCAGATCTGCCAAGGCCTCTCCTACCTCGTAAAGCTCATGTATGAGCAAGGTCACTAAAGATCCCAAATAGTCCTGAGGTTCATGCGGAATATTTAATTCCCTAATGAACACAGTCCCATAAAGACCAGCAAACTGGAGATTAAACACTGACTCACACATGCTCAGTTCTCTCAGTAATGTCTGTCTTTCCTCTGTGGTATTCCAGCAGCAGGCTTTCAAGGGGATGTCAGCTGGAAATAACTAATGGCTCATATGAGCCAGGTCATGAGGAATTGATTTCTCTCAGGTTACTTTAGGTATATTATGCAGCTTTCATGTTAAGGAGGGATGACTAGACAGGCTACTCATTTTCTGTTTCCACAGCACCAAGACAGATCTTATCAACCTCCATATTCTACAACCTCACAAGTGAGGCTGAAGCCTTCCAGAGGTTGGGGACATAGCTCAGTGATGAAGACTTGCTTTTCAAATCTTTAGCACTCAAGTAAAAAAAAAAAAAGCTAGGCCTATCTGTACACTCCATTTGTGTGTGTGTGTTGGAGAGCAAAGACATGAGGATTGCTGGTTGCTGGGCCTTGTTAACTCCCTGCACCCCACTAACAAACTCGGTGACATGCACAAAGACATTCCCTTCTCAGATACTTTGGACTTTGTTGTATAACCCACCACTAATCTCAGTGCACGTGCAACCACTACTGCAGCAAACATTTCCTAGAGAAATGAACATCCATGTCCAGGTTGCTCCTCCAGATGCTCCACCTTCACACGGATCAGTCTCAGCTGAATGTCTCTGCACCTTTGCTGGGGGTCGTGGAGCCATTCCTTTTCAGTTCATCTTTGGTTCTGTGGGTCTTTGGGTGTTATGTGACTTTTTCCAAGGAGACATGAATAAACATCTGCTCATCGATAGGGCATGGATAACAGTCAATAGAAACAATTCCAACCAGGTCTAGATTATTGAAGTTTATGGATTACTCACATGAGTGTGGGTTAGAGTTACTCACAGGCACATGGATCACTCAACAGCAGTTGCATCAATGAAAAGCCCACTCACTCCAACAAATGTTGTGTCCATGGAGCTTCTTGCTCCTCTCCCCAGAAGATTTTGCTGCTTATAAAACCTTGGAGAGGTGCCTTGTGAATCCTGTAAGTTTTAGAAACTTCCTGGGAACTTGTGTACCGTTTTTTTCTTGAGACATAATGAGCTTGTCTCAGAGAAAATTGATACACAATAGATGTCCAAGAGAAAAGAGGAGCAGGTTATATAGATGTTAATGAGGATTCAGAGAAAATAAATTCGTCACAGCCTGCTTGGACATGAGTTAACACCCTGACAGACTTCCCAACTTGCCGAAGTAAACATTTTTCTAAATTGACAAGAGGGATGGGCTTCTAGTCTGCCTTCATGCCCCAAATCCAGGAAATCTAAATAACACTGTCTAATTGAAACACCTTCCTCATTTTGTAGAACAAACAAGTAGAGTTTTCACTCAAAGGCGAGACCTAGTAGAATATTAGGCCTCTGATAGCGTGGAGGTTGTTGTGCCAGTTACGAGTAAAAATCACACATAACTAGGGATTTGTGGAAAACCGATACAAAGGATGAATTAACAGAACCACTAGCATAAGGTGTAAAAGAAATCATTCAAAAAGCAGATGAAAACTTTATCAAAGAAATTTCTCCAAGTATGTAGAAACAACCAAATGGCCATTCATTACTATTAAAGGAAAAGGAAATAAAAGGTAAGAAGAAGCGAAAGAAGAAAAGAAGGACAAGAAAGAGGAAATAGCTCCTATGAAGAACAGTAGAGAACACAGAAGTAATTCTAGATATAAAAATAATTGACTGGCATGGTAAACAACAATAGTAAGGAAAAAAAACCTGAATATTTCTGAAAGCTGAATTACTAATCCTGGGACTAGAATATCTCAAAATCGGGAAGAAGAAAAATGAAGTGATAGTTAAAAACTGAAAGTTTTTTTTTCAAAAGCATATTTAGCCTAGCATTCAACACCCTTTACTATGCGTTCCGGAGAATAGGAAAACTGAACACAGGAAGTGGAACAGAAGAAGAATGAAAAGAAAACAACAGGGCTGTTCCCTGGAGCTGGAGGTCTCGGTCTTCAGATGAAAAGGGAGCCCTTATCTAGGCACATACTGGCACTTAAGTCAACAAGGAAAATGGTTAAAGTTTTCAGAATTAAAAAAAAAAAAAAGTGATCAATAGGCAAAGATACAGAGATGAAAAAAAAAAAGAGCCAATTGTAGCCAGACTTCTCTTTGACAGTACTAAACACTGGAAAAGCTTAAGGAAGCTTGTTCAACACACAAGCATCTGGGGGCTGTTCGCCTTCTACCCTTCTACCCTCTTACTAGTTTTGTCCTCTGGTTTGAATCTCACTGCACATTCCCTTAGAAAAACCTGTGAGGCTTTTGAAAAGTGCGGAGGTTCTGTTAAGAAAGAAGCATGTGCCTGGGATCCAGCCCTTGATTAGTTCACAGCTGATGATGACTCAGTTTGGTCCACTTGGGCTCTGCTCCACTGACATAAGCTCCAGAGCAGGACCAATTCCTCTTCTAGACCACAAGACTGACTCAGGGTGTTGGCTGAGGCCAGATAAGCCATTCTTGCCAGAGTCATGATTGTGCTTCATTTTAGACTAAACATGTCTTAGATGACAAGCTAACAAGAAATGTCAAATACTTTTGTAGACTCTACTTTTTATTTTTCATTTCTGACTCTCCAATCTTCACCCGATGGCTTAAATTTTATAAACAGAATAAAGGACTTGGTAGTTAAATTGCAGCTGCTTCATTCGCGTGGTTCTGATTAGGGAATTTTTATAATAGCACTTTACAAGGTTGTTTTATTTACAGAGAGGCCCTAGAGTTACCTTTTAATTCAATTGAACTTGTCACTGAGAGAACATCTTATAGACTGTATCGTCAGTCAAATGCAGTAAAACACTAGCCTCTAGACTGTTGTGTTGGACACAGTTCTGATCATCAGGGTCAGTTCCACACAGGAAACCAGTCATCCATACACTTTTGTTGGCTCCAAAGTCTTAATAGACCTTATTTTTGGTGTGGATGATGGGAATACCTAGCTTGCCTCCCTATTTTACAGAAGGTGACCCTGTGCAAGAGCTACTGAGAGAAGGTATGCAGCTCCTGTAGCTGAATGCATCAGTATTAGGCCATATGGAACCATGTGCATATTGTTATACTTTTTAGCTTCCTCCATTATTTTGAAAAAAAATATGTGTGGGTGCAAGTGCAATATAAACTCCAAACTTTAATCAGATAGTATGTTTTTATATAAGCATTATTTATTGGTTTTATTTTTTAAACAACAGCAGAGTTTTGAAGAGTCTCTCCTTTCTTTCCTGTTGAGATTATTTCCTTTTACACTTTCATATGATGAACTAGATCCATCAAAAAGCTTTGCATTTCCCTGCCGAGTCTCCTTCCACTTTCTTTTACACTTCTCTACAACTCATTCTTTTGTTTCTTTCCAGTGGGTTCTTCTTAAAGTTTTTTCGATTTTCTTGAATATGAAAGGAATAAGATAAAACACCAAAATTGAAATGTTCAAAAATATTATTTTATTACCAACCATTATCCTTCAAATACCTATTCTGATCCTTTTTGGCTTTAGATTATGCTAAATCAGCTGACACAGCTGCTAAATGAAACCTATTAAAAAAAAGTTTGACTACATCCTAGAGATTGTACACCTGTAAGATAGTCACTTTGGTCTCACTCCTTGGAGTGTTGTCATTTGAGACTGTGTTTGGAACCTGCAACATAATTGAAGGGTGCCTCACTTTCTGTAGAATTCAATCCCTAGGAAGACATAGAGGGAACAGGATTTTTAAGCATGTGTCATCAGCTCTGTGAGTAGTATTTCTGAAGGAATAGAATCCATGCATGCATGTGAAAGACTGCAGAAAAGTACTATATTTGTTTCTTCTATTGTGAGAGTCTATTGTGTGGAAACAGGAATACTTTATCATGTTTAGATATTTATGATATTTATGAGACAATAATAATTTTACATTATGGTTAAATAAAAAGATGCGAAGATTAAAAATTTTAAATAAGCACTTGACAAACCTGAAATTTTTTGCCTTCTTTTTTGTTCTTTTTTATTGTTGTACAATTTTCTTTAGAGAAACTCAAATGAAATAAGGTTTGGCATAGCATCGCATTTTAGATATGTATGGAGACAATGTAGCTTTTATTTCTGTTCTTAGAAATAATTCATAATCTGCCTTTAATATTTTTTTGGTATGTGTTTGTATCCTAGACTTCACACTGTGAGGATTTATATATACACCTTCTTCAGATGCAGCTAAATCCTGGATACATAGGTACACTGATGTGAAATAAAGAAATTTCTACTTTATATCCTCATCACCAAGTTGAAAGTCAGTTTACAGTTCATTTGAGGAGAAATACTTGCAGACTAACTGGAACATAATGCAGAATGAAGTAAATACTTTCTTGGTAATATAAACAAATGATGGCGAAACCCCACAGTAGGAGTGATTGGCATAATTTCGAAGGTAGAGGCAAGACTGACTTTATTGTGACCTTCACAGTGGGAAGTGACATTGCGTTTGAGTCCCTAAGGAGCAGGATCTGTACAGACACAGGAAGTAGGAATTTTTAGCTAGTAAGTTGGAGAAAGTATTACCCATGGAATAGAAATTAGCTATTCATAAACATAAACCTGGAGCTTATCCTCCCAGAGGGAAGCTGTAGGGCCATCTATTTTTTGAATGCACCAGAGTTCAGACTTTTTTCTACAAAGAGAAAAGTCAATGGATTTCTTTTTTTGGGGGGTGGGGGGGGGAAGAAAGAGCACAAGTGCTAAATCTGCAAGTATCAGATTTAGAAAATGATTCTGGGTTCAGAACAATGGCATAAAGTGGACTTGTACTGGCTACTTTTTTGTATAGCTGTGTGAGAACACCCAAAGTCAAGCAATTTAAGGAACAAGGGGAGATTTATTCAGCTAATAGTTCTAGAGAGGAGAAATAGTACTTTCATGGTGGAAAAGGCATTGTGGGCGGTAGAAGCTGGAGGCAGACTAAGTCACTGTAAACATCTTGGAGGCTAAGAGATGCTAGATTCCAAATGCAATAGAAGGCCTCTCCCAGAAGTATGGTGGGACTAATCCACCTCAAGGACCACCGGTTGTGATTGCCTTTTTCTAGCAAGGTTCCACCTCCTAAAGGTGCCATGACCTTCCCAAACACATAAGCCTGTAGGGACACATTTCAAACCATGATAGGGCTAAAGCAGTAGTGTTATAAGACAAGATGAGCTTCTGAGGTAGAACAGTGGCTGCAAGAAGGCAAAGAAAAAGATGAACTTGAGTGCAATGGACAGCACATGAAAATTGATCAGCAACAGTCCTTCATTGTCCTTAAGAAACCTGAGGGTTGCTGCTTACCCCCAAAAAACACTTACCCCAAACACACTGGAATCCCTGGTGAGATAAGGCCTAATAAATAAAGTTATATTCATATCATTCATCCTAAACCTCGCACTTTCCCTCCTCATGCTCATACAAGACTTCTTCTATTTTCTTTTTTCCCTTCACTTTCTTATTCCCTCCATGCAGCCATGGTACCCTGGGCTCCACTCATGTGGACCTTCTATCCTGTGTTCCTACTCTTGCATATCCCTTGATTTTTGAATATTTTATTCATCAATGCAGATGTGTTTTTCTAGAGAGCTGTTTTAGAGAGCTGTTCAATTTTTAAAGCCACAACTCAAATATTACCTCTTTTAAGGAGGTTTTCATTTTTCATGTGCAGTTGTGTATGGTGTGGATACACACATATATATGTGTGTCTTTGCATATGCACGTATGCAAATAAATGGAAGACCGAGGTTGATGTCAGGAGTCTTCCTCAACTGCTCTTCCACTTTATTCCTTGAGGGAGGATCTTTCAATCAAACCCAGAGTTTGTTAATCCCAGCTAGTTTTCCTAACCCGTTTGTTTCTGGACATGTCCTGTCTCCACATTCTGAGGTTGCAATTATAGGTAGATTGCCATGCCCTGGACCTAGCATTTATGTGGGTTTTGGGTAACTGAACTCCAGTCTTCTTGCTCGTAATCACTGAGCCATCTCCTCAACTCTTATGGATTTTAATGAGCCAGGTCTCTTCTGCCACCAGTATCCTCCTCTTGTCTGGATTTGGTCACTGCTTTCCCTTCATCCTAGGGCAAAATCTTTAGCCTTGTTTATTTTTGAAAAATTAAACTAATTTCCTCCCACTGACCAGGGATAGCAGTCCTGCTCCAGGCCCCACGCCAGACAAGAAAAGATCTCAGTATCCAAACAAATCACAGCCTAGTGCACTGGAATAGCAGTGAAATAGACAACAGCAAACAACCAGAATGCAGAGTGAGTAGTAGCGACCCTGAAATGCTCAACCAGAATCAGGCTAGCCAAATCTCTACTCATGCTAATACTCGGAAATCTTACTGAAGAGGTGGGTGGTAATATCGTCAAGAGCCCAAAGATGGGGAGGTTCATCACTGGACAAGACATTCCACTCAAGATAGAGCTGCTGCATCCAGGAATTCACTATCATGGGCTCTTGTCTGCACCAGACTTGCATAATAAATGATATATCAACATGCCTCCATATCTAGCAAGGATCTCAGGAGAAATGATTACATGCAGAGGGAACCTTGTAGGTAGGGCTAAACAGGTGCCCCTATCAGTGAGTCTACCCAAGGAAAGGACGTTTAATCTGCTACAGAGGTCTGAGCATCCTAGAGCAGATAATCCAAAAGGAACCCTGGAGCCCACAAACACAAAACAGACAGGAGGATGGGAGGGAATGGGATGGATTGATGAAGGGAGGAGAGGATGGGAGATGAAAGGAAGAAGGAGGTAGAGGTAAGAGGCTTAGGAGTTCATGTCTGCTTTTGTAACATAATATTCTTGGGACATGAGACCTCGTCTTAAAAAACCAAAGCCAAAGACCCTCCAAACAAAACTACAAATGTTTGTAGTAGTTTTATTTGAAATAACAAAAAATGAACAAGCTCAGCTATCTCGCAACAGGTGAAAGTTTAAATAAACTCTGCTAAATATGTACCATGGAATACTACTGGCCAGCACCGAACTCAAAAAACTGAATTAAATTAAGAGCTGATTATATTAAGTAGCTTCTTTTCCATTTTATAACTGTCTTTTCTGTAAATAATCTTGATTACAATTTATATTTTTAATTCTTTGTCAGAAAGATTGTCAGATATTTACCCTAAGGATCTGCATTTTTTTCATTTTAGCAACTAGAAATGGATATAAGAATATTTGACATGAAATCATGAAATCGTAAATATTAAAGAATGTAAAATATAAGACTATATGACACAGTTTTATGTTGTTGCCTGTCATTTTGTAGGAAACTGTTGACTATAAAATTAGGGCATAGACATTAGTATCATGAATCTCTAGCTCTGTCCTCTGATCATGATCTAGAATAATAATCTTGACAACCTCTGGAAAGTTAAATTTACATGCTTTCAGCCAATTATTATTTTTTTAACACCTGACTAGTCACAAGATACTTTTCTATGACCAATGAAACAGCATCCATTAGTGCAATCTCTGCTTTATTCACCTATGAATTTCTGCAATCACCTCTTATTTTAGGCGACAAGGCAGGTGTCATAATATATGTATGTACTAATTGATTCAATGACATAAAAATCTTTGAAGTTTATTCATTTTCTCATGTTTGACCACTCAAAGAAAAGTACAATACACAACTCCTCAATATCATGAAGATATAATAAGTCAGCCCTTTGTCTTCTTTAAGTAAAGTAACTCAAATAAACAAAACCATAGTTTTCCTTTTTAACCATTGCTGCCATTCTCTGAATATGTTACAAGTGTCCATACACCTTTAAAAGATTTACCTCCAGCTGGATGACACATCCCAATGTAGATATCACTATAATATATCAAATACAGTAGGTCCATTAGTTCCTGACTTACACATATTGTTCATTCTTAGGCCTATCATCCTGTGACTATTTATGCCACATTCTGGGTAAAAATCCATCAAACCACTGAAATTTTAAAATATATTTATTTATTTTTATTTATATTAAAATGAGAGAGAGAAAGAGAGAGAGAGAGAGGTGTATGCTACAGAATACACCAGTGGAGGTCAGAGGACAACTTCTAGAAGTCAGTTCTTTTCTTCCACCATGTGGACTTCTGGGATTGAATTTAGGTCACCAGGGTAGGGAGCAGGTACTTTACCAGATAAGCTATCCCGATGGCCCTGAAATTGTTTAGCATTCACTGATATCAGCACAATTTTTTTCTTTGAATAAAAGGTACTAAGCTGAGTTTTGACTGCCCTAGTATCCTACAGAGGTTGGTGAAACTGTCTTTGTTTTTTCCCTCAAAGGGATTGTAAACATCCATCTGGCAGCCCTTGGAACTCCACTTTTCCCTTCCATGAAACCATTTCTTTCTGAACCTTGCTGCAGCCTGTCTCCTTAACATCTTCTCGGGAAGGGCCAGATGTTACAGGGAGGTCCATCAAGCCTGCTGGTGTGGTCTGCCACATCTGCTTCCTGGCTTTCTCTGACTCTTTTGTGTCATGTTTTGGTTGCTTTTCTTACAAAAGATATTTAAAAATCTTTTTACTGGGCTGAAGATATGGCTCAGGGTTAAGACTGTAATTCACAAGCTGAAGGTCCCTGAGTTTGGATCGCAAGTCCCATGTAAAAACACCAAGCAGAAACAGCAGTGGCTTGCACTTTCAGCCCTGTTAGGCAGAGCCTGGGAATCCCAGAGAGAAGCAAAAAGGAGGTAGAAGCAATCCAGGATGATTGCCGAAGTCACCTTTGGTCCTTCACAGGGACACACAGTGTCGTCTGACACACACACACACACACACACACACACACACACACACACACATGCTAAATAAATACATAAAAATAAAAAATATTTTTTGCTCACTGCAAGGAAGGAATTGTGTTTCACTTCTCTTGTGACTTGCAGGAGGATTCATGAATACTAGGTACTTAAGCATTTGTGGAGCTAGAAGCTGAACAACTGGCAGCTTTTGCTTATAAAATGATCATGAAAGTACACATTTAATTTTTAATAAATAGAAAACAATAAATATCTTCCTTGTGATTTAAGATTAATATTTCAATGCTACTATTATAGCAGATTTGGTGAATGTTATGGTTTTAGGATTCCTGAGTTCTATCTAACCCTGTCTATCTTTAAAAACATATTTTATTGACTTCTTTATTCTTGGGCAAGGAAAGGACTGAAGAAGGAAGAGAGTGAAGGGAACAGTGCAAACAGACTTGTGACTTCATGGTTCTTATGTGGAGTCAGAGCACAACTTTTGGAAGTCTCTTCTCATGTCCACCAGGGCTGAAATTCAGGTTTCCAGGTTTGTGCACCAGAAATTTTACCTAATGAACTATCTCACTGGGCAAGTCTGTCTTCATACCAAAAAGTATTTTCCTAGTGTTTTCTAAAATGGGAGTTGAACCATATGGATAGAGATCACCAGGTGTTCTGAGGAAAACACAGAGACCTCAGCGCCTAAGAATAGCCTCCTGGGGAAGAGGCAGGGAACTATGGATGATCAGACCTGATCTGCCTATCATTTCCTCTTGGATACTACCTCCTGCTAGATTTGATGTGCTACTGGCCAGGACAACCACAGCTACCTTGGATTCTGTGAGATGAAATGTGATCTTATTTTTCCTTCTTTGTGTGGACAGATGACATGAGTCATAGAAAAAACCCAGAGGAGTTCACAGGATGAAAATATTTAAGGAGTCCTGAGGTGACCTCACACTGATGCTAATTGAATTCCCTTGACAAAGGATTTGAAATGATGGAGAACCACTACTGTTTTGAAATGAACTCAGGGGAAAAAAATTCCCAGGGTGTCTGTCTCTTTAGAAACCAAAAGGTCAATCAGATTCCTCAGTTCATAGTCATGTGCAAGGTTAGAGTCTGGAGGAGCAAGTCCAGGGGATTTTCAGTTGGAGAACATGGGATTGTCCTAGTAGTTTGTATTATTCTTACCTGTGAAAACAATGTAATTTGTAGCATTGAAGCTTAAAATATGTTAAGTAAAGCTCCTTATTAACTTTTATTATATTTGCAGATGGAATTCAAAATAAGTTCATACCTCAGCAGTGTATTAATTGTTAAAAGACCTGATTAATGTTTTTTGTGACCCATAGTGTTAACTTTACCTTTCTTTGTAGTCTTATATTTTGCATAACACATTCTCACTCAGATTCATAATTTTCCACCATATCTGTAGGTACGTTTTTCTCAAGATATATCCTGTTTAAATCTATTCTTAATAACTCCTCTTTTATTCTCTAAAATGTGCTCTAAGAAGTCGGTATATCTCTTTTCTGAGTCCTAAGCTTATAGGTGTTTTTAGACACATTAAAGTGACATAATGTTCTAACCACTTCTCCCTTGCTATGCCTGCTGTGAACTTATTACATCTTCAGCACTTCTTTCTTTCCTATGTTCTTTGTCTTCTTTGATAGTCCATCTCCTATGATCTTCACATGGATATTCATCAAAGTTACAGCCTTTTACATTCCTTGCAGTTGTTACTCATAAACTTTCTGGGTAGTCATCCTCCTTATTTGGGGATTCTGTCTGGATTCTCGCCCACACCTTCCTCTCAGAAGTCCCACTATCTATCGGTATTACTTCAGTGTTTGCATAGATAACCTTGACAAATATGCTCCCTATGAAAAAGTTACCAGCCATTCCTTTTCCCTAGACAATGTTGCTTTTATTCATATAGACACATGTTTAGCTCCAGGAAACAAATCATGGTATGTCTAATGGTGGTTCTTATTGCTGGCTGCCTATCAGAATCTTCCTGAAAGTTAAAATTATTTACTACTTGGATCCACCTGAGAGATTCTGCTATAAATGGCCTAAGATGGGGCATAAATGCTAGTATACTCTAATTTGGTGGTTGTTCTATGGGTATTTTTAATATTCAGCAAGGTCTGACAACTATGATCCAAATCAATTATAGCACCCCACTTCCTGTTGTGATTGGTCCAAGACTGTATAAACAATCCAATCTGAGAATTTCTACCAAGGGTTTTTGATAAAACATTTTTCCAAATCAAAATCTTCCTTCCTTCCTTCCTTCCTTCCTTCCTTCCTTCCTTCCTTCCTTCCTTCCTTCCTTCCTTCCTTCCTTCCTTCCTTCCTTCCTTCCCTCCCTTTCTTTTTCTTTCTTTTTTCTTCCCATCATAAGTGGCATATGCACATGTTCATGCATGTGTATATGCTTATATGTGTGAGAGTGCCTTTAGGTCAAAGATAAATGTTAGATGTCTTTCTACTTTTTGGTTTAATACTAATTTAGTAGTATTTGCATATATATATGTTGGTATGTACAAGTGTGTGTGTGTGTGTGTGTGTGTGTGTGTGGACACAAGCGGCTGATATCAGATGTCTTACTTTGTTGCTCTCAACCTTATCTATTGAAACAAGGTTTCTCACTGAACCTGATACTCATTGGTTTGAATAGAAGGGCTGGCTAGCAAGGTCCAGGAATTCTCCTGTTTCTGCAGTCTCATGCTGAGATCACAGGCATGCACTGTCATGCCCAAATTTTTGTGTGAATGCTAGGAATTCAAACTTAGATCCTTATACTTGCATCGCAAGCACTTTATCCACTGAGCCATTCCCTAGGCCCCAAAATGATGTTTTGAAGGTAAAGTGGTCTCTCTCCCTCCCTCCCTCCCTCCCTCCCTCCCTCCCTCCCTCCCTTCCTTTCTTCCTTCCTTCCTTCTTTCCTTCCTTCCTTCTTTCCTATTGTGCCTGAGAATGTATGATAGTTGTTGTCAGTTTGACAAAACCACCCAGTACTGGATACTGGGCATGCTTGTGGGAGGATTGCTTTGATTATGTTAATTGAAGTGGAAACCTGGCCACTGTGGGTAGCTTCATTCCAAGGATGTGGATCTGTATTATATAAAGGAGAAAGGCAACCAAATAGCAGCACACATTCATGGTTCTCTGCTTCTTGATTGTGGATGCAAAGTGACCAGGTTCTTTAAGTTCCTGCTGCCTTGACTTCCTGTCCATGACCTATTGCACCTTGAACCGTGAGCATGAATAAGCCTTTTCTCTCTTAAGTTGCTTTTTTCAGAGTATTTTGTCACAACAACAGGAAAAGAAACTAAGATAAATATTTCTAGCTGCTGTCACTAGCTGGAAACACTGAAGTAAGGGAACCTGATGATGATGGTAAGTGGGAGATGGTAAATATCTAGTTCTCTGATTTTACTGTTGAATTTGTGAACTGACTGATACTTGCTTACCTCTGGTGTCTGGAGTTTATGTTAGGTAAGTAGTAAGTAGTCTTATGATAAGGTCACTGTCTTAAGTATTTTGTTTATACTTCTGATATATTTCCCTGCTCAACAACCTAGATCAGAGGTCAGCAGCTGCTTTTGAACAGGGTCAGATGGTATTTCAGGATTTGAGGAACATACATTTTCTGCTGCAATGGCTCAAAACTGTCATTGTGTCACAAAGACCACCAGAGATAATACATAAACAATCAAATGTAACTGGCTTTCAGTAAAATACTATTTATGTAGAGAAGCTGAAAACCACATTCTGTCTCTGACTATATTATCAAACATTATTAAAATGTGTCAGGATCTGGACATGATAGATCATGTCCATCTTTGGCAACATGACGAATGAATTGGAAGTCAGTTTGGTCTACAAGAGAGCTTATCTCAACATCATCATCATCATCATCATCATCATCATCATCATCAACAACAACAGCAGTAACAACGATGTCAAGACAGAAACAAAAACAAAGAAGTGGCAGGATACCAGCTACTAACTGTAGCATTGATATATCATGGTCAAGAGATCAGCACTTTCTCCTAAGGCTGAATATGAAATGATTGGGAACTGAGTGTGGGTGGAAAAGAGAAATGCATTACCTGAACTCAAAGGATGAAAGAGGGGATTACCACATGGCAAGAACCTAGGACAGTGTTATCATGGAAGTTTAAGAATGTCTTTAGAAATTTATTTCTCTGTAAAGAAAGCCCCACAATAGAAGTTGTAGTGGACATCAGAGACCCAGCAGCATCTCAAAACAAAAGAACACTCTCTTGCACTACAAGAGGAAGTCTGCAAAAGATGGATGTGATTGGAGAATAGGAGTTTTCATTCTGTGTCACCAGTGTAGAAAGTATTAAAAGAACAGGAGACAGAGGACTGTTTCTAGCAAGAGGTGGCTGTCACCAGAGTCCTGGAGAATGAAACATCTGAGAACTGTGACAGAGAGAATTGAACTTGAGGAAGTTCATCTCAACAATAGTGTGAAAACCTTAAAAAGGAAACTAGAAGCCAAAAGCCAGCCGCTCCAGAGAATGCCCAACAGCAAAGACCTATGGCTGCCAATTCAGCAGATAAGGTTAAGGAAAAAGACAATGGAAAGAAAAGTGAGGAAACCTCCCAGGAGATGGAGCTGGAGAACTTACAGGAAGGAACCAAGAAGTCTGCATCTAGACGAAAAGGCCACTTGAGACCAGGAGGAAAGAGTAAGATCTCCCAGCCTATGGCAGTAGAAAGCAAATCAATTGAGAAGAGTTTGGAAATCCTACCCAGAGTCAGAAAGAGAAAGGGTTGCGAGAAATTCAGGTGTTGAGGGTTTGAGATTTAGAGAGATAGGAACCCACCAAGTGAAAAAGCTTTGGACGGTGAATTTGAGCCTAGAGTAACTCAAGGTGCCAAGAAAGTAGCAGAAATCCAGAGAAGGGTAAAGATATTGCTGCACCAAGAGATTAGGAACAAGAAGTCACTGACACTGTGAAGGCATTTTAAGTAAATGTATTTAGTAGAGACATTTAAGAGGGGGGAAAATAAACTTAATTTAATGATAAATTCTAGTATAACTTCCACTAACAGTGTAAGAGTGAATTCTGTAAATAATGATATCTGTGTGTAAGGGAGCAAGAACTTGAGATGGGCTGGCAAAGTGACCCTCCCTGTTGCACAGTAAAGCCCTGGTGTTTGTTGCCTTGTGGGGAGGAGAGTGTGGAGCTCTGTTTCCCATGTAATGTGGCCACTCATGTGGTATAACAGTTGTGATCCTAACAAACACTGGAATAGACATAACTACTATAACATCTACCAAGTTTTGAGTCTCAATGGTAACATTCACAAACCTGTAACATGTGGTTTTAAGTGTTTGGGTCGAAGTGTGTGTGGATAGGAAAGATGGGATGTATGCCTTCTTCAGCAACAAACACTGGAAAAGCTTAATGTGTAAGTATGCACAGTTTTTCCAGTAGGGTGAAAGACTGTCCATAGTCAGCCTGGGTGATTGGGTGCCAGAAATGCTGGTGTAGTTGAATGGAAGCTAAAGCTACACACAATTAAAGTCCATGGAAAGGAGCTGTGGAGAGATAAATGGAAGTTATGAAGAAGGAAGAAGTACTAAGTACATGTCTTAGGTAGAAAGCAAGGAGCAGATGTTGGAGAAGCCAAATCGTAAAGCTTCAGAACTGGGAGGCTCTGAAGAGAGAAACATAGGTTCTTTAATGGAATAGCCATTAAAGAGAAGAGGTAAGGGTTTTGCTGAAGTCTCTGGAGCTTCCTCTAATGCAGCTCCTGTCTTTGTGGAATGTGCTCTTTTCTGTTTTTAGATTCTCATGAGGTCTTTGTTTTGTTTTATGTTGTAATCAGCCCCTTTCCTTGAGTGAGTTGGCTTTTTTTTTTTTTTAAAAGAACTTTAATTGAAATTCTTGTCGTAGATTTCAGTCTTTTCTTTCAGATATGGGTTGTCTTTAGCTCTGGGAAACTAGGTTATCTTTTTAAATGGCTGTGCCATAAATCTTAGACTCATTATTTCATGTTAACAGAGAATGTATGAAGCTGCAAAGGACATTTCAAGATGAATAAGCAAAAAGCACAAATGCTATACATGTATTTAATGTAAAGGAGAGAGTTATGTGGGAAAGAGAAGCTGTTACTATAGGAGAATGGAAAGAAAAACTGTGAAACAGATTTCTGCTCGTGTTTCTCTATGACTTTTCCACAGACACGACATGCCCCCCTGCCACTGTTACTAATCTTAGCTCCCACAACAAATTGTGTTTGAGGTTGGCAATTTAATAACCCATTTTTTCTTATTTACATCTTATCTTATTTCAAGATTGATATACCTACGGAGATATCATGTTTTGAAGCAATAGAGAAGAGACTTGGTTATTTATTGAGCATGGGGGAATAGTTTTTTACTTTCAAAGAGGAAAAAAGTATTTATATCATGATGACTTATTTTCCTCTGGGCATATTCTCATAAGTGGTAGAGCTGGATCATGTGCTACTTCTAATTTTATTTTTTGAGGAATTAGCAGTGCATAAAAGAATTTCTCTTTCCATGAATCTTTGCTGTCATTTGTTGAACCAAGGAAGATTAACTACAATAATATAATAATAGTATAACTGCGTACTCATGCTCCATGGCAGACTGAACTATATGGCCCTCTATTCCATGGTATCATTTAGAGACCCAGTTCATTTCCAGTTGTTGTTCCAGATTTCTCCCCAAACTGGAGGCATATGACTAAATGAGAATAGTTGAAGAAAGAAAATCCATTTTTCAGTCCTTTTCATCTATCTGATCTTGTTACCTACTTGCATTTCATTGATCTAGATCCAAAAGGGGAGAAAAAATATAAGGCTTAGGTAAAGACAAAGATGTTGGTGAACAGCAGAAATTGCTTCATAATTTCTTGCACATTTTATAATCATTTTATCTATTGAACATTTTATTTTTCCAGAGTCATAATTATAAGAAATATGTCTTGATCAGAAAAGATCCAGGAAATAATTTGATAAAGAAAAAGGTCTAGTAAACAAATGATGAGTGACAGCTGATAGCATTTTCAGGGATGTGTGCAAGTGGTAGGGATAGGGACTGTGCCAATTATAGGATGAATGATCCAGTCTCACAGAAGAAACTATTGTGCAGCTGCGAGTAATTATAGCATGAGGAAATAAAAATTCAGTGTTTTCAGGCCTCCCAAATTTTCATATTATATATGCATATATTTATTGTACATATAAGGGCTTTGTCATTCAAGTATATAATACTCTTGGATGTCTTTACCCTCCCCATACCCTCCCTCTTTCTCTCCTCTCCTGCTAGTCCAGTTTCTTTCCCCAGATTGTGTTCCTTCTAATTGTCTATTTTTATGTACCTATATAAAATCCAGGATCTACATGAGACAGAAAACACATGATATTTGTCTTTTTGAATCTGATTTATTTGTGTGTAATATGTATGATGACATCATCAATTTCCAGTAAAAGACAAGGTTTCATTCTTCTTTATGGCTGAATACAACTCCACTGTGTATGTATGCCATGTTTTTTTATTTATTCGTTTGTTAATGTTGTGCTGACTTCCTGACTTCTACTTTGTGTAGAGTGCTGCAAGGAACACACTTAGATAGATATATTTATATCATGATGACTTATTTTCCTCTGGGCATATTCTCATAAGTGGTAGAGCTGGATCATGTGCTACTTCTAATTTTATTTTTTGAGGAATTAGCAGTGCATAAAAGAATTTCTCTTTCCATGAATCTTTGCTGTCATTTGTTGTTACTTGCTAACTGGGGTGAGATGGATTCTCAGTGTAGCTTCTGTTTGTATTGGTTAAGGAGCTTAACCAATTTTATATGTTGATTTGGTCATTTTGACTTTATTATCTAAGAATCATTACATTTCATTAGCCCAGTCTGTTTTCTGAATCAGTTAGAGTTTAGCTTTTTCTGAGTTCTTACATATTCAGCTTGCTTAGTTCTCTGTCTGATGTATTGCTAGCAAATATTTTTCCCATTTTGAAGGCTTTCTTCACTTAATTGTTTCCTTTGATGCAAAATCATTGAAAAATGTCTGGTGTCTTCCAGATTCTTCCAGATCTGTCAGTCTTTTTCAGAAAGTCCTTGCCCATGCCTATATTTCCAAGTGTTTTTTTTTTTTTTCCCATGTTTTTCTCTAACAGTTTCAAGGTTTTAGGTCTTAAATTAAGATTTTTTCATTCTCTTTTTTTAACGTTGCATATATGAATATAGTGAATTTATATGCTTTCACCCTTTAGTTCCAAATATTATTCCCCCTCCTTTTCTTCCTACAACCCTTCATCTCCCCTGCCAGATTTATTCCTAATTTTCTGAGTTAAATGTAAATGCTTTGAATTTTTAAAAATCAGAATAATATTGGTTAAGTGTTTGCTTAATATAGCTTTGATTACGTTGGTCCGTATTTCTTTTATTCCTAATTTCTTCAGGGCTTTTTATCATGGTCGTTGTCAAAGGTCTATTCTGCCTGTATTGAGTTGATCACGTGATTTCTGTCATTGAGCCTATTTATGTGACACATTACATTTATTGATTTGTGCTGTGGAGACACATTCTTGAATCTGTGGAATGGTCATGTTGAATGATTTTTTTGGAGAGATTTGCAGAAAACAATATAATGAATTCAGACTCTAAACATTTATATTTACTTCCAATTTAAACCAGTGATTGGACATAATTGAATACATAACATGTACTAACTTCTTGGCATGAATAATCTCTTTACTACGTAGATGAATTTGGCTAGATAGTCTTTTATTAAGAAGTTTTGCATCTATGTTCATGGGATGTATTGGTCTGTTGTTGTTTTCTCCTTGTCTTGTTTTGTTAAGGGGTTAATACAGGGTCAAAAGATGTGCTTGGCTTCATTCCTTATGAAGTAGTTTGAGAAGCATTGTTATTAGTTCTTTTTCAAGGGTCTGATAGATGTCAGTACTGAACACATCTGGTTTTTCTTGGGGGTCTTTTTATAACTGCTTTAATCTCATTATTCATTATAGCAAATCTTGCAGTTTTTCTAATGAAAACCAACACGTGCATTTGTATACAAAATATTCCATTTCCAATGCAGAGCGTAAATTATACAAATCAACCTTTTGTTTTTTTATAATTAGTGAAGTTATTCTCAGGAGGTATTCCCTTGTGTATGTGTGTATGAGAGAGAGAAAGAGACAGAGGTCAGAAACAATGCTACTGCATATTTTCATCTTCTTTTTTGTATATGACTGTGTATGTGTTGTGTATGCATGGATGTTTGTATATGTGTGGGCTCATATGAGTGTGCATGTACACATATATGCACATACATGTGCGTGGAAGCCAAAGTTTGACATTGAGTATCTTCCCTATTTACTTTCTTTCCTATACATTGAGGTAGGGTCTCTTACTGAACCTAGAGCTTGCTAATTTGATAGTTTAACTAGGCAACTGGCTTGGAGCACCCCTGCTTTTGCTTTCCAAGTGCTTCCACATTCTTTCCATCATGCCTTCCTAGAATTTATGTGGCTGGTAAGGGTCTGACTCTGTTCCTCATATTTGTGCTTAATCCTCTGAGCCATCTCCACTGACTCTGCATATTAAGATTTATTTATTAAGATTTATTTATTTAATTATTTTACAGAATAGCAGGCTCCTTATGGCATTTTATATATACTTTAGTCTGTAGATCACATTTTGTAGCACAATTATCTTTACAATGCTAATTCTGTCAACCTAGAAGCACGGATGATTTTCCTGTAGTCCAGTTTTCTTCAATTCCCTTTTTTATTGTCTTAGTTTTCCTTATAGAGGTTTTAAATTCCTGGTTAGGGTTACTCTTATTTTGTGAGGCTATCGTGAATGGGGTGTTTTGTCCTGATTTCTTTCTCAGCAAGATTTTGTTAATGTACATAAAAGCTGTCAGTTTTTGTATGTTGATTTTTGTATCCTGCAACTTTACTGAAGGTTTATCACATTGAAAAGTTTCTAGTGGAGTCCATGGGTCTTTTAAGTGTAGAACATGAAAATAGATCTATTTTCTTTTTTTTTTAATCTCTTTTATGTCTTTATTTTAATCTTATTGCTCTAGCTAAGACTATGAGCACTATAGGGAATAAAAGTTGATGGAGTGGCCATCCTTGTTTTCGCCTATATTTTAGAGAAAATGGTGCCAGCTTTTCTGGTTGGTATAATGTTGACTCTAGGCTTGTTTTATATATACTTTATTATGTTTGGATTTTTTTTGTCTTTCGTTTCTTCAGGATGTTTATCATGCAGGCATATTGAATTTTGTTAAATGTCTTTTCTGCCTCTATTGAGATAACTCTATGACCTGTCTTTAAACTTATGAATATGGTGTGGTACACTGCTGATTATATATATTGAACCAGACTTGTATCCTGGGGATGAAGCCACTTGATCATATATATGATGTTAATGTGGCTTTCTACGTATAAGTCTGATTTAGTCAGAAAATTCCTTCCATTGCCCTCAGTGAAGTATTCCTGCTCATATTACTTGGCAAGTTTCAGCTCTCAGATCTGACTGGCTACTACTTGTAGCCTTATACAAGTCTGATCAATTTCCATGACCATTTCACTTACTTTGAGTAAATAATGAGGAATTACTACAGTTGAAGCCACAGAAGTAATTTAAATACTACAAAGTGAAAGTTCACAGAATGCATTTGGCCTCCAGATGAGCTGTTTCTCGCCTAGTGATTTTGATATGTGAGTTTGAATGTTTTTAGGTGGGTGCACGTACTCTCCAGTTTACCATTTTGGGGACAGTGGCTCTTGTTACATGGTTATTTTTCCTTTTCTTTTTTTTTGGTGTATGTGTGTGTGTAGAGGATGGATGGTTCTTGTAGTCATGTGATTTTGTGATCCCTGAGTTCATCATTCTTCTGGGATTGGGCAAGGGACTGAGCCAAAGTTGCAAAAGAGGCAGGAGGCAAAACTGTCAAGAGTCAGGACCTGGAAAAGAGAGTTGGTAAGAAATAGGAAACCAAGCAATTATGTAGCAGAGGAGGAATGCCTGGATGGCACAGCAAGGACTGAAGGGAATCCTCTAAGTTCATAAGGAAGTGACCAGCAATATTATTTGCTTATACAAGGGTTGGGTTTATCCCCTTCCTTACTACTGCTAAATTCTGGACCTGGATACCACAGCTGGTGGGAACAGCACAGCTGGTGGGAACAGCACCCCTTGCAGCTAGAGATGGCCCTGAACATGCTGTCAATGATAAAGAGAGGAGATGCAGTTGATTTCTTGCCTAACAAAAGGAGAAAAAGGTGAAAGCCGTCCTACTTTCTTGTTTTGTACAGTTGGAGAGAGAGTGCTTCCCTCTTCTAATTATGGGTCAACAGGCTAGTGGATGAATGCCAAGATCTGAGGAGGATAAGCTCCAAAGATGGAAAGACCTGCATCACTGGTCACAGTATTGAACCACTCAAATACTAGTCCTGTTTGGCATTGGAGCGTTTTGCTTGAGGAAAAAAATTCTTTCATTTAGACCCCTTTCTGCTTAGTACCCTAACTAGTACACTCAATAATAGCAGAACTAATGGAGTGATAGGAAAAAGAAAGGTCATCTGTCACTGGAGACAAACTGACTTTGAGAGAGAGAAACAATGGCCATAAAAGTCTGACTGTGAAGGGGAAGGCAGAGAAAGGGCATTTTGTATCCAACTCTATTCTTTTTTTTTTTTAAATTTTACTTAGTAGGTTGTATGTGCATGCATGTGCATGAATTATGTATGAGTATAGTTATATGTTTACCATGGGTGCATATACAAACCAGAGGACAAAGATGTATAGTCAGTCGTTTCCTTCCACCTTTACATGGGTTCTGGGGATCAAAATCAGGTTGCCTGGCCTGTTTTACAAGCACCTTTATCGGATGAGTCATCTTTCTGGCCTGTACAACACTGTTCTACAATATGATCTATATGGGCTTGAAGAGTGTGGACTTTGGATTCAGAAAGACATTGGCTTAGATTCCAATTTTATCATTTGCTGGCTATTAGCAAGTAATTGTAATCTCTTTAAGCTTCTTTTTCCTTATCCACAAGATGAAAATTAGAGTAGAACATACCACCAAAAGATTGTCATAAGGGTTAAATGAAGCCTCACAGACTGAGCTCTTGCACAGTGCCTAGAGGGTCTTTAATTGATGCAGCTGGAATTTAAGCTGGTTCTATCTTTAGTGTTTTATATTTATTGCTGCAAGTTTTACCCTGGATTGCCCCAGAACTACCTCAGAATTTCAATGTCTACCCTTTCTTCCTTCCTACCATATGCTCTTAATTTCTGTTAATTAAGAAAATGGCTTGGGTGTAGTAGAAAGACAGGTGGTATGCTGTATGAAACCGGACAGATTTCATCCACAGAGTGTGTGCTGCCTGATATTCAAGGAACTTAATAAAGCTGATCTCATCCCACTGACTGAGTTCACTGACACTCTTATCATTGTTTTGGCACTTTTTCATGATATAGAATAAATTTTCTGCATCTTTCCAGTGTCTTCTGGTGGATGGAATTCCTTTGCCAGGCAGTGTAATCATGCGATTTATCAAAAGAAATACTGGACAATCAGAATGGACATCAGTGCTGTGTCCTGAGCCATCTGGCTGACTCCTGCAAGACACTTCTATGTCCTTCAGAGATGCAGTTTTATTCACAAGCAGTAACCAAGTTCAAATGAGAGGATTCAGAGTCACTGAGCTTTGGTAGGGAAAAGTCCCTCACCACCTACTGTGTATGTACCAGGAGGGGCTCATTGAAAGAAGGAACAATGACAGGATTCCTTGTCTCTGTTTCACTCATCTCTGATTGTAACCTTGCTCTTTCTGCTAGGAGGATGTTTGTTCATGAATACAAACACTTCATGTAATGCATTCATTTATTCAGTGTTTACTGATTGTTTACTCTGACTTCAGGCTGTCTAAGTGTTGGGCCAAGTTTAAGAGCAGGTCAAATGGTAGGGTGAAAGCTCAGTCCCAACATTTTTTTCCCCTTTCTCTCTCTATCTTTCTTTGAGTCTTTGTTATAAATACATACTTATTTGTACTTTCTTTTTTCTAGAATTAGGCTATAAATTCTTTGAGGTCTGAGACAATGCACCTTTCCTTTGTTTCTTTCTAGTGCCTAAAGTCTTACATGCTCATCTTTAATAAAGACTATGTTTCCAGTTATTATTTTGTAGATATATAGCAATTTTGGCAATGCAGTGTCTAATAACTATAAATACAACTCATTTCAAGTGAGCAATACTTACAATTTGGCTAACTTGAGTAGCAATGGCCTCAGAGTGATGTGTTTTCATAGTGGGATACTACTCTAATGTATCTGTTTGTCAGAAAGGATGTATTTTAGATAAACAGAGCCACTAATTAATGTCACATAGGTTGTTGCAGCACAGCTGTCAAAAGCAAACATACCTGGCACTGCATACTGACAATACTCTTCTGTTTTCTTCAAGTGACTTGAAATTATCTCATGCTTCTGGCCTGATTTTTTTGTCTAAAGGTTTTTGCAAGCAGCAGCAGGTCATTTGTCCTTGGCTATAAAAATATTGGTGATGCCACTTTCATGTCACTGAATTTTGTGCTGAGCTCCACCTTGTGTTTCTTTGAGCGTAAAAGCCAGGTACTTTAAAACTTGTATAAATGTGTCCAGCATAACATTTTCCTTACTTCCTGGGGGGAAATCAAACTCTATCATTTTTAAACATTCCTTTTAGCCACTCAGAGGTAAAAAACTCCTGATCATATCCAAAAGAGTGATCAATAATAAAGATGAAGGAACATCAACATCATATAGAACATGCTTGCAGCTGCACAAAGCTGCACATTACACGATGCAAATTCGTGCAGTATTTACATCAAGTGTTTATGTGTGTGTGTGTGTGTGTGGTGGATATATGTGCATGTGTGTGTGTGCATGTATGTGCGTGCATGTGTATAGTGGATGTGTGTGTTTGCATGCATGTATGTGCTTGCTTGTGGAGCCAGAAGATGACATTGGATATCTTCCTCAATTATCACATGTTATTTATTTATTTATTTATTTATTTATTTATTTATTTATTTATCTGTTTAGTTTTGAGACAGTGTCTGTCTCTCCCTGAAATTGGAGATTTGTCTAGTTGGCTGGAGAATTCCAAGGATTTGCCTATTTCTGCCTCCCCAGCTCTGATGTTTCATGCATGTGCCTAGCCTAGGGTATTGGAGAATATAACTTGGGGCCTCATATTCACATGGCATTACCTATGAGCCATCTCCCCAGTTTATTTGTATCAACTCTTTCTAGCCATGTGCCTACTGGAGCATTGAAGGCATGGAAAGTTCTCAGAGAACTGAAGCAGAGTCTATACATGTGTGATATATGCAAATATACATGAATTGATATATATGAAGCATATGTGTGCTTCCACAAAAGGCTTCATAACAGATTAGTCTGGATAAAATGACATCAGTTCTTTAATAAAGACTAAAAAGGGCTTGAGATAGAGGGCTTTGATTTACATCTATGGAAAGAAGTGGCAAAGACTGCTTGTCTGTCTGTGTTTGTTTGGAGAAAGGGTCTTGCTGTGTAGCTTTCCAAAATTTTAAGATTCTACTTGAATGCTGGGATTATAGATATGTTGCATAGCTTGATAAAGAGAGAGAGAGAGAGAATGAGAGAGAGAGAGAGAGAGAGATTCTTAAAGGTGAAAATCACAAACACTGAATCAGAAACAGGGCAATGATAGATCTGAACTGGAAGTATCATGTTCCGGCAAAAGGGTGAGATAGCTGAAGAAGCACAGGAGGGTCAGGAAAGTTTGGAGTAGAAAAGTAGGATTTGACAGCATGGTAAGAGGCTTAGATTTGTTCTCTCAGGGTGCAAGACTTTTGAGGATGAATAAAGTGTGCCTCAGTGAAATTCTGACAGGCCTCCTTCCTGGTCAGATGACTCCAGCATCCTTATTTAATTTATTTAAAAATAGATCTTGCTAGGTCAGAAAATGTGGAAGAAATATTTTTTCAACAAAAAAGCTAGTATCATCAAATGTTACCAATGGATAAGAAAACATGCCCTGGAAAGTCCACTGGGTTTCATCTTAATAAAAAGTTCTAGAAAAAAGAAAGAATAGTAGCAAATTTGGCATGTTTCCAAATTTATAAAGATTTCAGCTTTTGCCATTGCAGGGTCAGAAGAAATGTTGAAGACTAGACTATTGAGAAATAAGTACAGTGAAACATAGAGGCAAGATGTCTTTCTTCCTATTGCACTCTGGTTCATTTTTAGCAAATGCAACCCTGCTTATCAGGGTGGGACCCATGCCTGAGCCAGACTCCAGGCTTGGTCCTCTTAGGTGAGAACACACAGACATGGTTAGCAGAGAGCACGATAGGTGCCAACTGACTGACCTGTCATAGACTTGCTTTGGGGACCTGGAGAGTGGGTTTGCATCTGCAACTGGAACCTGGGTCTAGATTGATGGTAAGAGCAAACCAGTCTGGGAGAGGAGGATGTGGGCAGCATGGGGAAGCAGACTATACCCTGGATTTGTGACTTCTCTTAGGAGCTGGTCCCTATCACTGGTGTGAAATACTAATTTTCTTGTCTGAGCACTGATATGTAATAAGCAGTAAATTTTGTCAGTAAAATAGTCAAAGTATGTATTAAGTGTAATTTCCTATATGTGAGCATTGCAATAAAGCATTTTAGGAAGTTACCAGTTTTGGAAGTTTAGAATCTTTGCATTTGAAAACGTTTGCAATATTATTTTTAAAGTTTTTTAAATTAAATTAATGTATTAAATCAAATTAATGGATTATTACATTCATTGAAAAAGAGCATTCACAGGTGGGTGAGATAGCTCAGTAGGTTAGGTGATTGCTTGCAAACCTGGCATCCTGGAAACCTGAGTTTGATTTGCAGAAGCCCACATGGTGGATGAACAGAATTGACTCCAAAAGAAGTGGCTCAGTGGTTCTCTGACCTTCTCCTATGTACCACAGCACTGATGTGTGTGGCTCTCTCTGTCTCTGTCTCTGTCTCTGTCTCTGTCTCTGTCTCTGTCTCTGTCTCTCAAATAAATAAATAAATAAAAATATTTTAAAATGGAAAATAGCATTTTATTTTGAGACAGAACCTTTGGATGAACCAGAAATTTATAAAAGAGATGCTTCTGGGAGGGCATATAGTCTAGCAGATAAAAAGTAATCATTTTGCAAATGGGTGATGGACCCCTCCCTCAGTGAGGTTTCCTACTCTTATTACATCTACCCTTGAATGTGCTATTACAACAAGACTCCAGTTTAACAGCTTTTTTGTCTCTGGCCAGGGGGTGACATACAGTGCCCAGCAGAATGGAGTGAAGGGAATTGCAGGAGCAGCAAAACTGCAAAAGAAAATCAACAAACCACAATCCAGAACTTCAGAGACTCTATATCAATCACATAGAACTAGGACAGCCTAATCTCTCCCCATCCTGGAGCTCAGGGACATTTGCGGAAGAGGGGGCGGTAAGATTGTAAGAGCAAAAGGATGGGAGGAGCAACGATTTGCAAGATTCTCAACAATAGTTGGGGCCAAAGCAATCGTAATGGGACTTTGCATGCCCTGCGCAATGTCCAGCGCACTGTTGCCCTCATAAAGTCTAGCATCTGTTAAGGGCACCGAGACCCCTGGAGGCAAGGGATTGACAGCCATAGTAGTGATCTTATGCTTAAGGGGAACAAGAGAAAGGGCTTATGGAAATGCCACTGGGTCCTTATATGTCATCGGAGAGGAGGACCCAATGGAGAGTTAGGCGTATACAATAAAGGACTCTCTGGGAATTGGGGGGGAGGCACTGGGGGAAGGGGAGGGGGAGGAGAAGGGAGGGAGGGAACTGGTAAAAAATTTTAAAATGTATAATTAAATTTTTAATAAAAAAAGCATAAAAAAAAGAGATGCTTCTGAGTGATTTTTTCTTATTGTATGTAAACAGTTGTTTGAATTGTTTATGGCAAAAGTTCTGATTTCTGGTACAACCTGTGGTTTGAAAAAGGTTATGGGAAACATCACAATGCCTTTGTAGATGTAGTTAATTTACATGTAAAATTAAGCTCAAACTTGCATGAAAGTGATTGGTATGACAAAATTAAACTTTTTGCAGAAAATTTTTGATAAAATTATTGCCTTTACATATGCTAGAATTTGCATTCAAAATAAATAAATAAATATTCAAAATATTTATTTTAGTATTGACACAGCTTGTCAAGTGTTCTTAACAAATCCAGAACATTTATATATGGATAAATATCTTCTTCAAAATTAAATAACATAAGAATTGTGTATTTATTTGCCAAAATGAATTTATATGATGTAGTATATATAGGTATATAGATAAATAATGAATTATAGTAAATAAAAGTGACACATTCTGATGAGAATGTTTATTACATGAATATTTATGCACCCAAGTACATTTTTCAATCTCAGTTTGAATTTTCGTTTGTAATTTGTATTTTTTATTTTTAATGATTAAACAAGTGGGGGAGCAACTTGTTCTTGTTTTCCTTGTATCTCTCCTAAGACTTACTCTTGGTCCCATTTATCTTTGTGTTTCAGAGGTGAATTCCTAAAGATATTTGTGTTGACAGCAGTTTTGTTCAAGGGGACACTAAGTACCTTGTGGTCATTCAATGATTATAATCATAAACTTTCATAAGACTTGACTTTTGACCTCTTGATAGCACTTTGTGGGGATAGTGGTCAGTTCTGAACACTGAAGCCAGGCTGTGGAGTAGTCTGAGAAGCAGCCATCTTTGGATTTAGGTTAATGAGCAGCTATGACCAACACCTCTCTCCCAGATTTCATGAACTTGTTCATTTCAATAGCAACTAGATTTGCTGTAGGGTTGAAAACACAATAATCGGTAAACATCAAGTCATATTGTTGCTAGTGAATTTAGTTCTTTTCAACGTTATTTCCTGTATGTCAGTTGCTAGTACCTATATTCCTACTCCTCTTTAGCTCTACTCCCAATCACTTTCTTAACCTTGCCCCTTTAAGACAAAAAGAATATTGAGACACAGGTGAATGCTGCTGAGGCTGCTATACCAAATGCTGTAGCTCACTGAGTCTCAGCATTGAATTAGACCCTTCAGAGTTATGTGAAAACTCGAAACACAGAATACCTAATTACTTTTCATACCACCACATTAACTTTGTGGTGTGTGTGTGTGTATGTGTGTACGTACACATTTGTGTTGGTGGGATAGCTTGTATGTATACCTGTGGAGGGCATTGTTCAACCTTGAGTATTTTTCCTCTATTTCTCTACACCTTATTTTTTTGAGACAGAGTCACTGAACTTTGAGATTGCTGCTACAGGCATACTGGCTGGTCAGTGAGTCTCCTTTCTCTGCTTTTCCAGTCACAAGTGTGAATTGCCACACTTGGCTTGGTAGGCGCTAGAGAGCTGAACTCAGATCCTCATGCTTGCCCAGCAAACATTCTACCCACTGAACCATCTTCACAGCCTCATTATAGACTTTTAAACTGCTTTCTGGAGGCACAACTTTCAGAATAAACACCGCTTCTAATCTCTTTCTGCAGCTGTGTCTGTGCAACTCAGCCCTATGAACATGATGATCTATGTTGAGGATGTTAAAATACAAACATAGCAACAGTGGTTTATCACAGAGCAGTACACACTTTTGCCTTTTCTTCCAGGTTTCTGTTTGAAAAGCAAATGGAATGTGTAAAAATCTAACTTAGAAGACACATGAAGGAATGGCAGAAGATAGAGATAGATTATGTTCCACTATCAGTCCGTAAGACCATGCTTTTGTGATTCAGAAAATGGCGTCCTTTATTAAAAGATGTAGAAAAATTGTATGGGCAAATATACTTATATATAGATTATTATATAAATGCCATCATTCTGAAGTTGTACAGGGCATATCTACACAACGAAATCTGGCTGTGTGACCTAGAAGGAATCTAGAAGTGGTAGGCCTTGAAACAAAGCTCATTATATCTCCCACAGATTCCCTATATCTGGACTTTTCTGTGTGGGAGTAACAAACTATTTTGCTTGTTGTGTTGTTGAAAGTGCTGTTATTTTGAGTTAGTTATTTGAAGCTTATCTAATTCTTATTTGTTAACTTATTTTACATTTCTTTGTGTGTTCCAATACATAATAATTATTTCTCAAATTTTAATATTCACATAAATCACTTAGCTATCTTGTTAGAATGCAAATTCTCATCCAATTAATGTGGAGTGAAGCATTTTTAAGCAGTCCTGCACAAACAGCCATTTGTATGGCAAGATTTTCATGAATGAACCATACTTAGTTGTAATCTTCTTAGGTTAGGGGGACATCTTTTAAAATTAATTAATTTTATTGGCAAATAAAACCTGCTTATATTTATTGTATAAAACGTGATATTTTAGGCTGCTCACAAGGCCACGAGTCTCACGTGTGCTTTCCAGAATGCGTTTTGCATCCCTTGGAATTTGGGTTCACTTACCTTGCAACCTCCACGAAGAGGTCCCACTTGTTTTTATTTTTGTTTTCTCCTTACCAATAACATGGCAGCCTCCAGCCAAGTGCAAGTGTTAGATCTGTACGGGGCGATGCTGAGAGAGAGCAAGCATTTCACCATCTACAATTACAGAATGTGTACTGTCATTTTCTGAGACAATAAGAGTTTCAAGGATCCTGCAGAAATTCAAGCTTTAGTGAATAAAGCCATCAGAGAACTTGACATCATCCAACAGCAGATCTATATTGGCCAACTCTATTTGACTGAAACTTATCATTGAGAATCCAGAGAAGCCCAGGGACCAGCCAACAATAGCAGCAGCGATGAGCACGCTCAGCATCCATTCTGCATGGGGTAGAACCTTCCAATGCTGAACTATATTCAACCTCTTGTTCTGCCTGCCCTGTAGGAGCTGATAAACTGAATCATGTTTCTGTTCTGTCACAGCTGTAGTGTGAAGAGACTGCTGTAGGTCCTCAGTTCAGATGTTAGAATGAGGTTGGGGGTCAGTCAGAGTAATACCATGTATTTTCATGCCTGCTTTCCACCCTACCCTGTCTTTCAGCTCACCCACATTTGTGCAGAGTCTTTGCAGACTGTTTCTTGGTCCTTCATAATAAACAGAAGTATTTCCCTATCTTTTTGCAACAAATAAATTAATAAAGCTATTATAATGAAAAAACAGGATGTTTTAAAATCAATATATATATTGTGAAATGGCTAAAGTGAACTAATTAACACAGCCATTAACTCATATACTTGCAATTATTCATGGTCAGAATACAAAATGTACTCTTATGAATTTTAATGGCACATTATACTATTAACTATAGTCTCTGTGCTGCACAACAGATCTCTTTAATATTATTATTGTTATTTTTTAAATTATTTATTCAATTGTGCGTGTGTGTGTGTGTAGAACCACAGACGAATTTGGGAACCACCATGGACCTTCTTCACCTCCTCCTTATTTATTCTGCCCCGGGATTCACAGGCTCCGTCCTACCAGGACCAGAAATGCAGGCTGTCCCCGCCTTCGCCTGGCATCTATACGTGGGGTCTAGGATCTGAACTCAGAACCTTCTGCCTTCAAGGCAGAGGCTTAACCCCTGAGCCACTTCTCCAGCCCTATTGTTGTTATTATTAAGTCTGTACATTTCATTTGATAGTATACATGAGGGACACCTTTTAACTTGTCCAGTCATTGATAGAAAATAAAAGAAGGATGCTGTAATAGTTACTTTGATCTGTTGCTGTGAGACAGCATTCAAAGTCAAGCAACTTAAAGGGAGAAATGGAGATTTATTCAGTTTATGGTTCTAGAGGGGAAATACAGTCTTTCATGGCAGAAGTGGCATGGCTGGCTGACTGGCAGAAACTGAAGGTAGGCTAAGTCACTGTAGACATCTTGGAGACTCAGAGCTTCTCAGTCCAGCTAGATGATTCCTGGAGGGTAGAAGCAAAGAAGCTGGGCAACAGGAGGGAAGGAGTTTTCTAGCACAGCTTGGCAGAATCTGTCTTCTGTTCTATGGCTCCTTTTATCTGGTCTGCTACTAGGAGGTTCCAATCAGATCTAGGGCTGGTCTTTGTATTGCAAATGTATTGATCTGGATAATCTCCAGGTAGTCTGACAGCTGATTTTAGTTAATGCCAGGTGTGGTCAAATTGATACCCAGGATTAACGCATACATGCCATTAGTAAATTTTATCAAGCTTATTTGAAAAAATGTAGCATTTTACACCAGTCATGTCAATGTAGGATACTTTAGAGATTATGCTTCAAAGTATGATCTGTTAGCAGCCTGTGCAATAAATAAATATATAAGTGTCATGGTTGGAGGAGAAAAATTGTCTCCTCCTCCCAGGGAGCTACATGGAGAATAAGAAGACTTAAGCATGGTGTCTTGAAATCAATATTTTTTAACAAGTTCCTCAGGCACGTCTGATACACAGCAAAATCTGCAAGCTAAAAGAAGAGAAAAAGAAAAGGCAGAAGAATGGAATGTTGAGAGATCTGGTCAGTAAAATTTCTGAAAGCATCTATAGTCTCAAGGAATACATGAGGAGGTGGAGGGAATGGAAATTAGCACCTAAAAGTCTTGGATAACCAACAGATGAGCATGTTGAAAGACTGAATACACAGCCTCACAGGCTGATAGTGAAGGAATATGCATCAGTTGCCTGTCATTAAGGCAGAAAGACCGAAACACTTAAACGAACATCATTATTATGAAATTGATGTAAGAAGAGACCCGTGTGTGAAAGCAGTTTTAGTTTATGTCTTGGAAACACAAAATATATCAAAATAACAAAATAAATTTATGAGACCAGAGAGACTGTTCAATTAGTAAAAGTACTTGCTGCACAAACATGAGAACCTGAATTCTAATCCCCAGTACCATGCCAAAAATGGACATGGCAACCTATACCTTTCACCCTGTCCTTAAGGAATCAGAGACAGGAGGATCTTCAGGGCTCACTGGCAAGACGGTCTAGTGGAAACAATGAGCTGCAAGTTCAGTGAGAGACCCTGTCTTAAAAAATAAGGTAGAAAGTGATAGAGGAAGAAGCTCAATATCAGCCTCTAGTCTCCACATACACATACACATACATGCGAATACATACACAAGCATAACACAAAAAAATTAGAAAGACAATTTTAATTCTCAAGATGGGATTTTTAATTTATCATTAGGGTTTTAATTAATTACAACTGAAAATTTACTCCTGGAAAAATCTTAACAAATCTATTCATTACTAATACATAAAGAAATCATGCAAAGTAAGTTTAAGGTGAGAAAACATCTTAAAGCTTTTATAAAGCATAACGTGGAAAGAGAATTTACCTTATAAGTTTATTATTAGATTTTTGTGGGAAATGAATATGAAAATACAAGTCATTAGCTTTAATAAACCCTCAGAGACTATTCAGAAGATCACATTTCTTTGCTCATTGACCCTCAGCTTTCTGGGTTATTATAAACTGTAGAATGTGTGAGTTTAAAATAGCTTATGGCCAGGCATCCACAACATATTGCAAAACTGGTTTAGAAATAGAGCCTTTATTCTTTCCCAGAATGTTGTTAAGAAGAAAGCTCAAATATATCATCTCCTCATTCATTTTCCCCATTGTTCAGTGAACTGAAATCTGCTTCGACATGACCCCCTTTAAATATTTAAAGGGCGTAATCAATCTACCTTCTTCCTTCAGGCTAAACATCAGCACTTCCTTTGCCATTTTGGTCACAAAGGACAGAGGAACATTTGTCTTCTTTATTACAGCTACTGAATATCTATTAATATGACCCAAGATCATATTAGCTTCCATTATTTTGGTGAAAGTCACATGTTGACATATATTAAGTTTATAATTGAATTAGAGTCTTTATGCCTTTTCTGCAAAGGCTTCTGGGATGTTACTGTTTCTTCATATTTGTTCTTTGATAGCTTGGGCTTTGAACTGCATGTTCTTCTGTTTTATCTAACAGTCTGCCTTCATTTTGAACATGCTATTATTGGACAGGGAGCATTCTTTGCACTACCACTAGAAACTCCTTTTTTCCATCAGTTGGTACTCATTTGCTATTTGCTAACTTACATAGGTCCACGTATCTAGTGCATATTTGTCTTGCTTGACTGCAAAGACTTTAGGGGCAGCCTGTGAAATTCCTTTATACTATTGGAATCGTATCACTGTTAGATTGTTCTAAACCAGTCTTTTAAGTCCATGCAAAACTAAATTTGCATTAGTGTGGGCATGAATATCTGTGCAGGTGTGTAGAAGAGGGCACTCTGTGTGTGTGTGTGTGTGTGTGTGTGTGTGTGTGTGTGTGTGTGAATTGCTCTATCTTTTCATTACTTTGCTCTGGGATTTCCTACACTCTGCCTTCCACAATTGGAAGTACGGGCCACCACCATTTCTGTGTGGTGCTTTTGTAGGTGGGATGTGGGATCTGAACTCAGGTATTTTTGCTTGCAAGACAAAGGCTTAACCCTGAGCCATCTCACCAACCTTAAAAAATACATGAGCCATCTCTCCAACCCTAAAAAATAAACTTCTAAAAATATGACCTATATTACCTCAAAGTTTTTACTGACTGCCTGGAATCAGTAATGGATTGAGTAATGTGGAGGAACAGACTATGTTAGTCTTGACCATGGTGCTGGGAGCCCTGACTATGCTTTAAGAATGACAGGAGGAACTCTGGCGGTTGAGCAAAGAAGTAACAGAATACAATGAAGTGATGCACAGTGCTGGTAACTGCTGGGATGTTGAGAGGAGCTGGGATCAGATATAGAAAGAGATAGTTCTAAGGTGAAGACCACCAGTTTTTAGGCTCAACACATTCTTCTAACTGAAGCAACTGTGCTGAGAGAGTGCTGAGGCACCTTTCAATGAGAATGCATAACGTCTTCACATCCTGGTCCTTTTTACTGGATCTCTCTTTGTGAGCCACTTCTTCTCTTTGTATAGCAACTTCTTGTATTTTAAGACACTCACGTTCACTTTCATTCAGATCAAAAATTTGCAAATTCTATACTAGGAAAGTTATCAACTTCACATTATCTGAAATAAGGGAGTAATTTCATTATGCAATGGCTTTTACTGGAAAAATGTAAATTCAATTTTCATAATTTATCTTAATCTTATTCTTTTGTTCCAGTATAGTTTCATATGTAAAAAAAAAAGTTTATCCTTAAAGTACCTTTTTGGAGATAATCAGAATTTTTTTTATTCCTTTAGAGTTTTGTATATGAATGCAGTGAATTTATATCGTTTTCACTTCTTATTAGAGTTTCATTGTCCCTAGGTTCCCAATGCAAACTCTCTTCTTTCCTACCATCTCCCTCCTAATTTCACAGCTTTCTGTGTTTGTGGCCTATTGCGTTTCATCTGACCTTCCCATAATTGTATGCACTTTGCTGGGGATGATGTATCAATAGGTATACCATTGATGAAAGTAGCTCCCTTTCCCCACAGCCAACATTTAACACTCAGTACTCTCTCAGGGAATTGTGGAGCCTCTTGCAATCCATCCCCTTCTATGGTGAATGTTGATAGATAATTCTTATGTAGCTAGTGTAGATATAAATATAGCTACAGTGAGTTCATGGGTACAATGGCCATATCTTGTCTAAAAGATACTGTTTGGCAGCAACTCTCCCTATCCTCAGGCTCCCACACTCTGTTCCATGAGGTTCTGGAGACTTGGTGTGAGGGCGATTTAGATGTCCTACCCAGGCTGAGCAGTCCACAGCCACTTGTTCTCTACAATTTGGTCAGTTGTGATTCTATGTATTAAGTGCTTTCCATTGCAGAAGGAAGCTTCTAGGTTGAATGTTAAGAGCTTCTCTAATCTATGGGTATAATACCTGTGTAGATGGTAGCTTGATAGCAAGTTCTTAAAATCAAACCTTAGTGTTTGGCTCCTATATAGGGGCGATTACTTCCCCTTCCATGGGTTCTTGGGTTGGTTTAACATATGAGGAGTTTGTTCCCTGCTGTCTTCATTTCAATCAGAAAACAATTGGCTGCTTCTATAGCATTCTTGCCACTATTGTACAAATGGTTATTTACCCTTTGCCAGGGTGGCTATTACTGTAGTTTGGAGCTTTCACAGCTGGATGACATTGTTGACTGATTTTCTCCCCAAGCAAACTGAATAATACTCTGATACTGTGAAAAAACTGACCAGGAAGGAGAGAGCTTCCAGATAGTTACAACTTTAAGAAAAATGTATTAACTCTTTAATTTCCCTTGTTTCCAAACCAAGATTTTCATGACAGAAGTCTTCCACTACTGAAATGTTATAAAAGTGGAAAAATATCTCTATTTGAAATTGTTTCTGCTTGAAAATGTTTTTTGTTTATTTGTTTTGACCTGAAATATTGACAATACATTCCTGACATAGTGTATTAAGAGGAGTTTAAATTATTTTTCATTCTTTAACCTTGTCAAAGATTCAACTGACTTCCCACTTATTCATGATGGAAGAAATTACAATATTAAAATGCAGTCTGGCTTTACATGAATTATTCTTTATCGAAGCAGCAAAGGACACCAGGAAACAGATGGGGTTGATGATCTTGTGGCCGGACAAGGAGATGTGGTGAGTGATGGCCAGATTATGAAAGTGAAGACTGTGTTATTGATAGATTGCCAAAGTGCCAAGATAAGAACTTTAACATCATTGTCCAAAAAATATAATAAGGCACTGCCTTATTATATTTAGGTGGCATAAAAAATATAATTGAATTAAAGGGAGCCAGGAGAGATCATTTGGGAGTTAGAACTAAACAAGACTGAGGCATTAAAGCATCTTGATTGAGGGAACAGTGGTGCCAAAGAAAGCAAACTCCAGAAAGATAACCCATTGTCTAAAGAAGGGGGAAATTATTACACATAAGTTACTGGTGCAACTGACTGATACAGAGCAGTAGGTCTACCCTCTCTTCTGTTTATGAAATCAGAGTTTCTCAAACTATTACTATTGGCATTTTGTACTAGGAAAGTCTTTTTAAAATTTTTTTATAGGCCTCAGGATCAAACACAAGAATTTGTATATGTCAGGCAAACATACACCACTGAGATACATCTTTAGCACCTGAAATCTTTACTCTGTGTGTGGTAGGGAGCACCTCCTTGCATACGTGGAATAAGTAGTAGCAGCCTGAGTCTCTACCTACTAAATAATAATACACTTCCCCAGGTCACTTGTCTCCTGGAGAGCAAAATTGTCCTCTGTCAAGAGCCACTGTCCAAAATCTTTCTGTGAGCAAGACCTCTCTGTCATGTCCAGCCCCTATGTTGAAGCTCAACATTTTTTTTCCTCTGTACTATCTCATCTGTCTTGTGTGACCTTGGTTACTTTATATAATTTGAAAAAAAAAAGCAAAACAAAACACAAGGGAAAAACCCATAACCTAATAAAAGCAGAAGAACAGTTTTGGAAAATGAAAAAAAAAGAACATTACATTCTTTTAAAAGTTTTATTATTTAAAAATGATATCTTGGATAACTAAAGTAAAAGTATAAGATTTTTTACTTGATCAATCCATTCCTTTAGACCATATTTTCTACTTCAATTATTCTTCCTTATATCTTTTTGAAATTTGCCCTTAAAATTTATTCTGCTTCAATAGTTTTTCAATTTTATCAAACCTATGTCTTTTATTCTAATGCTGCAAATCATTTTCAGACACTGAACATATCTTAGTAAACAACAAAAGATATTTCTGATATTATATCACTTCTTCTTTTAACAGTCTATTTCTTAAGTTCACATAAAAAAAATCACAATGCCAAGAATTTGAAATATTTATGGTCTAATTTTCAAAACTATACACAGATTAAAAACAAATGGGTTGCAAAGAAGTAGCAGGTTAGAGCCACTATCTTTTAGATTTTAATTTTATTTTAATCAATAGGACATTTTCTAGGGAGCTATAATGTTCTGGTTTGCTCACCATTCCTATTTATTTCCTGCTAATGACTAATTTCTTAAAGATGAATTAGCATTCATGAAGTGAAATGCAATGGACATTAATTCCTTATTGTTCCACACTCAATTTAATGATCCTCTTTCTTTTGCGAGTGGCTGTTCTTGAGAGATTGTCCTGTCCAGCAGGACCAGTTATTCGTGGGTCCGAGGAGGATCGAGCCTGCAGGGAACGATGGGCGAGAAAGAAAGAGGGAGACCAAGCAAAGAGTTGTCAAGGTCTCGTTTATTTAGGGTTAGGGTACAGCTTATATGCTTAGGCTGGAAGAGGGAGTGGGGCAGGGGGGTAGAGATAAGCATAGGTAAAGGCGCCTGGTGGTCGTGCAGTTGCGATATCTGTCATCCGGACCCAGGACGTTTTTATGGTCCTTCTGGAATGTCCTGGTACACTGGGCCCCCGGGGGCATATGTTAAACAAGTTTTATGAGTTCCTTTTGGCCTTTTAGTGACTCTGGCCTCTAACAAGAGATCACAGGTTGGCCGTAGCTGTCTTAGGGATGCAACTCTGTTTCATGGGATCCGACTTGCCTGACACAGGATTTCTGGATGTGGTCACTGACCATCACCAATAGGTCTTGCAGGAAAACCTTCACAGTATACCTGTAGCCTGTTGACTGAGAAGGCCAGTCTTATTCTACTGTTCTCAAGCTGACCACATCTTCATTTGCCAAAAACTAATTTTTTTCCCCCTGCAATAACTGGCTATACTTAGGAGACATACAAAGCACTTTCAATGTTTGGGCCTTATCTAGATTTTATGCAAACTCTTTAAATACATGTATAAACACAGGAAATATTGAAGAGATTTTTATGGCAAAGACCATGAATTTATGAATATTGGGGTGTAATAGTTAAGCCTGGGTGTCAACTTGACACACCTGGTATTAACTAAGCTGGGCTGAGACCATCTCTGGAAAGGATCAACTGAGACTACTTGAAGGATTATACCCACCCTAGATCCTATCAGGACCTCCAATGCTCTCATAGGATCCTCCCAGTACTGCATCATACAAAAAGGAGCCACCAAGGAGAACAGATGCCTTCTTGCAGCTATGTTAGGAGTCGTTCTTCCTTCTGGCCGCCCGGTTCCTTCGACCTTCCAAGACCCTAGGAGTTCTTCAGCCTTCAGCCATCACCTATTTGACTACCGAACTGAGCGGCTAGCTATTGGCAGCCATCGTTGGAACTATCTTGGCTACTGGAAGCCATCGTTGGACTACCTCGGCTGCTGACAGCCTTTGCTGGACTACCTCGGCCATTTCTGTAAGCCAACCCAATAAATTTCATATATATATATATATATATATATATATATATATATATATATATTCATTCTGTGAATTCCGTGACTCTAGAGAACCCTAACTAATACATGGGGAAATTTGAATACTGATTTGTTGCAGTCTGAGGCTGCAACCTCGAATCCAGGGCTCCCCTCAACCAGGTGAGCAATGCTTCGGTGAATGGAGACAGACACACAGTTCTCTGGGCTGAGTGAATCTGAATTCTATTCAAATTTTTGACAGAGTTTATATACTTTAGAAAATCTAGAGTAAAGGCCAGAGGGTGTGTCATTACACCCATAGGGAAAACATCAAAGAAAACCAGGACCAAATTCTTTACAGGATTATGTAAAACATATTCATTCCAGGTAACAAAGGATGAGCAGAGGTGATATATATCTTCTGTGTTGGGACAGACATGATGTCTCCAGGTAGAGTTAAAGCAGGCATGACACTCAGTTGCTAAAAGCAAAGGGACAATGAGTGTTTCAAAGCAGATTTTCTCTGGTTTATGTATAAACATCAAATGTGTGGGGAAGGGACTGTAAACTAGCTAGTACTGAGAAAAACAACAACAAAAAGGTCTAAGAATACGCAGGAGGTAGAAGGGAGGAATCCTCCTGCCAGAGGTAAAACTTAATTTACATAGGGAGACTCCCTAGCACTGCCCATTTAGATGTTAATGTGTCACTCCTCAGCCAGCAGGCTTTAGGTCTGAACCACACAGTAACACTAAGTCCTGACTATTCCCATGTTTTCCTTATTTTTCTAATTTATTTCAAATAATGCCATGTCTTTTTCCAGAAAATGTTTCCCTGAAACGATATTCTGCCATGCTGGGACCTTGTCCCAGGATGGTCGGATAAGGAGGCAGCATTGATCAAATATTTACTGCTCTTTGGAAGCTGATCTATTAATATTATGATATCGCATTGTAATTTTTTGCATGGCATGTGCATGCATAGTATGTGTGTGTATGTTTGTGAGTGTATGTGCATGTATGCTTATGGGAACAAAATAGAACTTGACTGTGTATGTCTATGGAGACCCAAGGGTGACATGGGGCACATCCTGGATTGTTCTACGTTCTTATTAATTTTCTCTGTGGTTTCCCAGACTCCACCTTCTAAGGATATGAATTGTAGGCCACTGCCATTTCTGCCTAGCATTTTTAGATGAGATCTGGGGATTCAAACTTAGGTTCTTGGCTTGCAAGGCAAAGGCTTTAGCCCCTGAGTCATCTTTCTAGCTCCTGTAGTATTGTTTTTGAAAGAATGTTTACCTTTTGAAGGTGTGCAATGGTGAATTTGCATGTGAAATGATATAATAGCTGAATTTGCTTTAAAATCTGGGAAGAGTTGTTGAAAGATAGGTGGATAGATGAAGACAAAGTGTGAGTTAATTATAGAGCCGGGGATGAGTCGGGAAGGGATTTATTGTTCCGTTCATTATGTTCTTGTACCTACTTATGCATACTTGAAGTTTCATTTTCCACAATAAGCATGTACATCATGATGCCTAATGATAGCAGACACTAAGAGGAAAGACAAAGGTCACAACTTCCTACTGTGGTGCTTAGGTAAGAGGTGTGTTGTACTTTTAATTGCTGAGATAAATTATAATCCCTTTTCCAGAGAAAGGGCATACAACCAAATTCTTGACTGCTTCAAGAAAAGGGTTCCTTGTCCCAAGGAGGGATGCATCAGAGAAGGTGTCTCTTTCCTCTGGGAATTGTGATGATTGAATATGGCAGCTGAAACAATTACAGTTATCTTGTGACTGAAAGGCCTGGCCTGAGAACAAAGGGAATGTGAGAAGAGAGAATTGCCTGGGTCCTTGACGACACTGTTGAACCAATCCTGAAATATGATACTGGATTTTCCTATACTTTTGGCTTATTATTATGTCATACAGTAAATTTTTTAAAAAAATGACTTTATTTATTTATTAATTTAGTGCATGTGTGTATTAATTAGAGGGCACAGGTGTCCCTGTTGAGGACCATGGCTGACTTCGGGAATCATCCTGGATGGCTTCTACCTCCTTCTTGTTTCACTGTGGAATTTCTCAGGCTCCGCCCATCATGGCCTCCAACGTTTCTGCCTGGCTTTTTTATGTGAGACCTGGGATCTGAATTCAGGAGTTTCTGCTTGAGGGGTAGAGTCTTAATCTATCTTAAGCTATCAGCCCCTTGTAATATAGTAAATGCGTTTGTTCTTTCACATTATGAACTGTTGAAACAAACTAGTGTGGATAATCCAAGTAGAGGATATATACATATGTAATAGTTTATTTTGGTTCTTAACTTGACTACACCTGGGATTAACTAACATATTACCTGTTAGCCACTTGAAGAGATTATCATGTTTAAGATATTTTGGTTCTTAACTTGACTACACCTGGGATTAACTAACATATTACCTGTTAGCCACTTGAAGAGATTATCATGTTTAAGATATTTGCAACACAAAGACCAACTCTAAATAGTGGGAGCAATAAGAAAGAATAATAATGGGAACACAAGAAAGAAGAATTCTCTCACTTGCCCTGTGCTGGCAAACACATCTTCCTTGGGGCTGCCATTGTTCTCTGACATAGAGCTGCTTCCACTCTCCAATGTGACTCAAGTTTAGAGACTCTCCCGGAATCCTCCTTTAGCTACCCACTGGAGCTGGTGAGATATTCAGCTCCTGAACTGAGTAACTATATGAAGCCATTGTTGAACTACTAAGCACACGCAAATCCAATAAATTATATATATATATACATATATATATATATATATATATATATGGAAAAGAATATATATATTTTTTCATATATATGGAAAATAATACATCTATATATTCATTCTGTTGGTTCTTTTCCCTACAGAGCTCAGACTATTACAACATACATACATATAAACATACATACATACATACATATTGTGGAACTTAAATTATATTCCATTCAAGTGTATAGCCTACCTGTACATATCCATGTAAACTAGAATACATGCTAAAGAATTTCCATAGCAGTGCTTTTTTTTAATAAAAGCAACAAGTTGGACACAACTGGCTGTCCATCAACAACAGAATGGACTAATGAAATATGGTATATTTGCCTGCTGAAACATTATACAGCAACAAAATTATAGTGCAACACATTGGTTTAGGGGAACATTATACAGTAACCAAACAACTATAGCACAACACATTGGCTTAGTTAGTTCCCCAAATATGTGGTGAATCAGAGATGTCAGATATGAAAGCTTAGATGATAATGAGTTTGATTAAATACATCAAATTAAAGATATAATTTATGTATACATATATAATTAGTAAAAAAGTGTAGAAATTGTACAATTGCTCTATAAGTAAGAGAATAGTTTCTTTGAGAGGGAAGAAGGAGAAGCTCAGACAAGGTGCATGTTGAATTTTCCCAGGACTTTCATGCTCTTGCTGTTTGCTTGGTGTTGAAGTTCACTTACACAGTTGCTGATAAATGACTATCAAACAGCTTAAGGGAATAAAGGATTTATTTTCTCTTATGATTTTCTAGTTACAGTTCTCAGTCCAGCTTGATGGGAGAGCATGCACCACCACCAGGCCAAGGTAACTGGCCACACCATCTCTATGTAATGGTTGAGAGAGGGACGATCCTTATTTGCCAGATCAGCATGTCTGGCCAAGTATACATAAGGATGCCAACTTTCTCAATCAGCTCTTGGTATTTTAGTCCAGAGCCTAGTCCCAACCACCATGGCTGGGCCTTCGCCATCAGCTAGACAATCTCCTGCAGATCTCCTCTGAGCCTAATTCAACCATTAATTCTTTACAAATGTGCCCAGAGCTCAAACCCTCAACTGTCAAGTTGACACCTATGCCTAACTATGACACCAGGGTTATGGTAAACATACACCTATGCCTAACTATGACACCAGGGTTATGGTAAACATAGAGTTAGTTTTATTGTTACTTTTAAAAGATGCACCTGTGTAATTTGTTTTTCCAGGTACATTAAAATTACCTCATTACATTTTTTATATGTTAGGTGTGGATGTGCACATGTGTGTGGGTGTGTTGAAGTGCATGTGTATATAGAAGAGGGCACTGTGTATGCCTGTGGAGGTTCAAGGGTGACTTCAGCAATCATCCTGGATTACTCTACTTTCTCATTGTTTTTCTCTGGAGTTTTCAAGGCTCCACCTTCCAGGGTAAGAAGTGTAGACATTCATCATGCCTAACATTTTTACATGGAATCTAGGAATTCAGGTCCTTATACTTGTGAGGCAAAGAATTAGCCCCTGAGCCATCTCTCTAGCCAGGATTTAAAAAAAAAAAAAAAAAAGTCTTTATTAATATAGACATTATTGTGTAGTAGAAAAAACTGGACTTTTTTTTAAAAATCAAAACTAAGTTTTTACTCACATTATATTTGTGTTTTGAGGATGTAAAACACTTGCTTAGCTTCTTTTTCTATGAAATGGATGAATTGGATCAACCAAGTCTCTTCTTCCTGCAATGCTCTATTTTACCAATGAATGCAACTTTATTGTACCTTTTCTTCTCATTTTCAATCTTATAAACTTTTGGTCATGAACTCTCTGTCCATAAAGTGTATAATTTGTCAATTGCAGCAAGTATCATAGAAATTTCTGCAATAAAATACCACCTTGGAAACAGTGTGACTGCTAGAAAGTCTGAACTATCTCCCTGGACAGAATCTCAGGGGAGTTGTTTCATTTCGCCAGCTGGCTCTTGCTCCCATTGCTCTCTCCCTGTTTTTTTCATTTATGAGCTTGACATTGCTAGCCCATTTGAAGATCTGACATCTGTGCTTTCTTGATGGAATGACATTGCGTTTTCAGGCTTGGAGCTTAAGTTTTGGAGTTTTCCTAAGATGTTATTTTCAGAGATTCACTGGGCATTTAAAAGCATGGCTTAGGGCAATTATTTTATTTTAAAAGAAAGGAAAAGATCCTTGACAATTTCTTCTCTGATAAGAGTTTTCCTTCTCTTACAGACACTAAGTAGCAGAATCTAGTGTTTATTACTTGAGTGGATCTGCGTACTGTATCAGTGGCACTACATCAATGTACTATATCAATGCTTTCTTGATGATGAATTTCAGAATAATTTCTTCATAGCCAGGATAATGACTGAAAGACTACATAGGAAAAGAACTTAAGGTGTTTAAAAACATCATTGGTCAAAGCCAAAATAAAATATTCATGGCACTAAGGAAAAGACACTGAACTATTGAGGGCTTGACATTGATTATTAGGGGATTGCCAATCCTGTCCATTCCTTTGGAATAAGCCAGTCAAAATTTGACATAACCTTAGAAGATTTTTTTTTCAAGTGTAACTTTCTTCTGGAGAAGATTGATGTCATTACATTAGGAACTCTCATTTAAAACAATTGGGCCTTCTTGCTTTTCATTTTCATCATGTATTGTCTTTTTTATTCATTTTATTTTTTTTGGGTGCAGTGAACTTTATTGATGGTAAGTGAGAGAGTAGGGCTCCCTAAACCCCTCCCCTTCTGGGGGTCTGGGATGGAAACTGTGAGGGGAAATACTCAGTATGTTGAGGTCTGAGTTGAGGCAGGGACTCCCCAGCAGCTGAGGACCTCTCTCTTCCTCTCCTGTGTTCTTGCTGGGGTGGTGGGCGGGGTGGTCCAGGGCTTCTTACTCCTTGGAGACTATGTAGGCCATGAGGTCCACCACCCTGTTGCTGTAGCTGAATTCATTGTCATACCAGGAAATGAGTTTGACAAAGTGGTCGTTGAGGGCGATGCCAGCCCCGGAGTCAAAGGTAGAAGAGTGTGAGTCGCTGTTAAAGTCACAGGAGACGACCTGGTCCTCCGTGTAGCCTAGGATGCCCTTCAAGGGGCCCTCCGATGCCTGCCACACCACTTTCTTGATGTCGTCATATTTGGTGACTTTCTCCAGGCGGCAGGTCAGATCCACAACAGACACATTGTTGGGAATGCAGAAGGTCATGCCAGTGAGCTTCCCGTTCAGCTCTGGGATGACCTTGCCCATAGCCTTGGCAGCACCGGTGGATGCAGGGATGAAGTTTTGGGCAGCCCCACGGCTGTCACGCCAGAGTTTCCCAGAGGGGCTGTCCACTGTCTTCTGGGTGGTAGTGATGGCGTGGACGGTGGTCGTGAGCCCCTCCACGATGCTAAAGTTGTCATGGATGACCTTGGCCAGGGGAACTAAGCAATTGGTGGTGCAGGAGGCGTTGCTGATAATCTTGAGTGAGTTGTCATATTTCTTATGGTTCACGCCCATCATGAACATGGGGGGGCATCAGCAGAAGGGGCGGAGATGATGACCCTTTTGGGTCCACCCTTCAAGTGGGCCCCGGCCTTCTCCATGGTAGTGAAGACACCAGTAGATTCCACAACGTACTCGGCACATCACCACCTCATTTGATGTTGGAGGGATCTCGCTCTTGGAAGATGGAGATGGACTTCCCATTGACGACAAGCTTCCTGTTCTCAGCTTTGACCGTGCCTTTGAACTTGCCGTGGGTGGAATCATACTGGAACATGTAGACCATGTAGTTGAGGTCAATGAATGGGTCATTGATGGCCACAATTTCCACTTTGTCAGTTTGGAAGGCAGCTCTGCAGACCAGGCGTCCAATATGGCCAAATTGGTTCACTCCAATCTTCACCATGGTGTCTCAGGGACGTAGCTGGCACAACACGAAAAAGTACGGCTGCCTGTAGAACCGGCAGGAGCAGAAAGCCCATATATTGTCTTTTTTTTCTTAACACAGGAATTTCATATATTTATGGGGCAAAGTCTGATATTTCAGTACAACATTATATTTTTGCCCAATTAGGGTAAGAATATTTTCATTTTCTTTTTGTTTATGTTTGGAGGCTACAACCTCTTCTCTTCTAGTTCTTTGTAGAGTACATGGTAGGTTTTGTGAGCTATAGCTACTTTAAAATGTCATAGAATACTAAAATTTATTCTTTCTGTGCTTCACTGTATTTTGTATCTTTTGTACAATTTCTTTTAATCTTTCATCTTTACCTTAACAATTATTACTAAACTTTCAGATCAGTGATTTTAGCATCCATCAAAGAGAAAAAGCCTTTAGTATTTGCCTTTTTTATTTTTGCTATGGTTGAATATCTTATTCTGTGTATGTACTATTTTCTTGACAATTTCTTTGTCTATTCACCTGTCAGTGGACCAGCTAGGCTGGTTTCCTAGCAGACAGGGATGACTTTGAAACCTTTGGCAGGCTTCCAAAAGTGAATCACAGAGGAGACTCTTGGGATTTTGGAGCAAATCCTTGCTGTAATCTAAAAACAACTCTTGGCCTGTTATTTCACCTTAGTGGAAGCTGATGTAATGGATCACCATGCAGTCTGAACTACCCATCAGGGACTTGGTGATATCTGATCCACCAAGTTATGAAGTTGGGTGCATACAGTAACAATCCATCAACAACGAGACCATATATATGTATGCATATATATGCATATATGAATAAGAAAGTTCAAAAGGAACAAATAAGTTATATAAGTAAATCCAAATGTTTGTGATTTCTACTCCTGCTACAAAACCTTCTGTTTCCAAGCATACATCAAGCAAAGGGTGTGCCTTATGGTTGAGGAAGAGAATCCAAGGCAGTAGAAGTGGACAACTGTAACATTGCATCCTCTTTCTGGAACAACCCTGAAGAATAACAGTGAAGAGAAATCTTTTTTCTTTGAAGGATGTGTGATTATATATTGACTCATGTGCTGTAGCCAAAGGTTCAGCTGGATAGTTGGGGAATTAAAATAGCATGATTGGAAAATTGGTGAGAAAGATATTTTGGGAAGAGGTATATGGATAGACAACTGAAATGGGCAAAGAATGTGAAGATAATTGTGTTTCATGTAAATGCTCATGATGGGACTTCAAAAAAGGAATCCTGATAATTAAGTGTTGGGATGATCCATTCTGTGGATGACAGTCAACCTTTCTCCTCATACCCTTGTCACTGAACAATGAACCAAAGGGCTGTACTGGGAGGGATGGAGGTTTTACATGTATTTAATAGCCTGGACTCTTACTCATCAAGTCTGACATAACTATACCTGCTGCTGAGTACCAAATCTGCTGTAGCAGAGGCCAACACTGAACCTCAGATATTCAACGTTTGCCAGTTTATGATCTGGTGACAGGTTGATTATATTTGTCACATCCATCAGAGAAAGAGCAGAACTTTGTCTTTACTTGAACGTACACTTATTCTGGGGGTGGATTTGCCTTCCTTGCACATGATGCTTCTGACCAAGTTACACTGTAAATCTTATTAACATCATAGTATTCTGAAACACAGCATGACTTCTGACCTGGGAACTCACTTTACATTTATAGACATTTACAATGCCAACCAGGAGGCAACAACCTGAAGGACTAGAGCAGTGTTATCCAGCATGGTATGTATACTGTGAATCAGCATCCAATGCATGGTACTGTTTCTCTTGCAGCCAGGATTCACGAGTCCAGGAGTCAGGGGGTGGACATGTGAATATCCACTCACCATCACCCCCAATGACCTACTAACAAAATTTTTGTTGCTCTTAAACTTTACTGTTCTAGGGTTTTATTTATAGATTTCATATATCCTTAAAGTCCCCAATTGATAAAGTTCCAAATTCACTTTAGGTTTGTACTACATAGACCATTGACATCTGTTTTCTTCAGTGATTTTTTTTCAGTTTTCATTTGTTGCCCTGACATTATGCTCTGCTGGCCTAGAAGTCTTGGTTTCAGAGTTGGCAGTGCTCCTGTCAAGACACATACCACATGTTTTATTTTTTTTTTATTTATTCAATTATACGTACGTGTGTGTGTGTGTGTGTGTGTGTGTGTGTGTGTGTGTGTGTAGAACCACGGGTGAATTCGGGAACCACCATGGACCGCCTCCACCTCCTCCTTGTTTACTCTGCCCTGGGATTCACAGGCTCCACCCTACCAGGACCAGAAATGCAGGCTGCCCCTGTTTCTACCCTGGCATCTATACGTGGGGTCTAGGATCAGAACTCGGGACCTTCCGCCTGCAAGGCAGAGGCTTAATCCCTGAGCCACCTCTCCAGCCCCACATACCACACATTTTATTGAATTGGAAGCTAAGACTGCTTCAGCAACTTTGGGCTCTTGATACCCGTCTTAATAGGTTAAAAAAGGAGTTACTGTTATTAGCAGGAATGATTCAGGGGGAATTGGACTGCTTCTCCATAATAAAGGTGTGAAAGAGTGTGTCTGGAAGGTTGGAGATTATTTAGGGCATCTCTTTTTGTTACTATGTCCTGTGATTATGGTCAGTGGGAAACTGTATACATGCTTGATAATAAATTGCTCACAACCTTGAGAAATGAAGGTGTGAATCATCTTTTCAGGTATAAGACCAAGACATGCTGCTTTCTGGCCTTAAAGAATGGCTTTTTTACAAAAGCGTTTCCTTCCTTTCAATTTGTTGAAATAATTTGAGAAGAGTTAGTATTTGATGTTCTTTTAAAATTTTGTAGATATCATATCATACTAAGCTATTCTTAGTTAGGAGACTATCTCAGTTTTCTCTAGATGAACAGAGTTGATAAAATCAATATACATTATGAAAGGGATTTATTAGATTAATTTGTGAAAATAAGATCTTGCTAAGGGTAGAGAGAACATGGAATGGTGGTTAGAAATTCCAGGTAAAGTTACACGACCAGTTACAGAAATGAGGATTTTAATTGCTATGCACATTTCTGCCCTATTTTTCTAAGAAAACATATGTGTACATCCACATATATTAGGCAGATGCTTGTGTTTCCTTAGTTATATATTTACTGTACATTATAACATAAATTGAGACAATATCACTAGTTAAGTGTTGTAAATTCTATTATAATATTTGTTATAGGACTGTTCTACTATCCTAGAGAAAAAATTATGTTTTTGGTTGTAAATTGGATAGTTGTTTAATGTTAGGCAAAATCATTATTTTGTTATCATCTTTGTTTGGAAATTAAACATGAAGCAAGGAGATATGTTTGGGTATCAAGATGATGAAGGGTGGACTCCTGATGTTTAGTCTTGCCAACTTGATTGAATCTGAAGTCAAGTAAGTAAACCTCTGGGGTGGCCTATGAGTGCATTTCCAGGAAAAATTAGCTGACTGGAGACCCTATCCTAGAGTGGATGGTACCTTGTGGTCACAGTCCAGACAAAAAGAGATTCAAGAGAAAAGACATGCTGCTGGCTTGCCTGACTGCTTTTTGCTAGCCCTGCATCTTCCGGTTGTTGCTGCTAGGCTGCCATTTCTTTTCTTTTCTTTTGTAAATTTTTTTATTGATAATTTTCATATGCAAACAAAATGAATTTATGTTCTTGCTCCAGTTTCCTCACCTCCCATTACTTCCCTCTCCTACCTTCTCTTCCCTTTACCAATCTAGCCATGTCCCTCCTGATCTTCTGTCTCTCTGCATGTGTGGATTACAGGGTTCCCTTTGGGATGCCTGTGCTAATAAGGAGCCAGGTCTCTGTGGTAGTATATGCGGCCCTTCAGTGGCAAACTCACAAGTGGAGAAGCTCCCCTTCTTTTGTCCAGTACCTTCCCCAGAAGTTCCTTCTATGTATAGTTGTTTCTCCTGGGATCCTTGCTGGTACATGAGGGAATGTTGATATGTCAGCCATTGTGTAGGTCTGGTGGTAGTAAATCTCTTTGCAGTGAGCTCCAGGGATACAGCTTTCTGTTGTGATTGAAGTGTCTTGGTTGTCCCTATACCTCCCTACCTTTAATCTCTTACAATCTCACTACCCTCTCTTCCACAAGATTCCCTAAATCTTGAGGTGGGGAAAGATTTTGATGGAGTGATTAGAGCTGAGCATTTCGGATCATTGATACTCTGCACTTTGGCCAATTGTGGTTTTCTACCTCACTGATCTTCCATTGCAATAGAGTACATCTTGGTTGAATACTGAGGGTTTTTCTTATTTAAGTATATTATAATAAGACATGTTTGGATGGTAACATGATATCAGATCTCAGAATTCAACCTTCCAGCATAGACTGTAGACTTATTTCTCTTTTGGAATCCTTCAAACTTTCAGTGCTAGATTGGAGCTGATGAGGCATCCAGTTTTGTAGATGGAATATTTACTGAGTTCTCAGTCTTTCTAGTGTGTCTTTGAGACACCCAGCCTCTATTGTGTGAACCAATTCTAATAAATCCCCTTTATAATGTATGTTCATTTTTATCAGTTCTGTCCCTCTAGAGAACCCTGACTACTACAGATAGCAACTACAGGAAGTTCGGTACTGGATGACTTCTATGAAACTTTTTTAGAAGATCAAACACGGTTTTATCAGAGTATTTTAAAAAAATGGAAAGGAGGGAACTTTTTTCAAAAACCATTCTGTGAGACCAGCATTACCCCAATACTCAAACTAGACAAAGACATTACAGAAAAGGAAATAATATATAGTTTTCTCTGAGATTATAGATATTAAATCTAACAGCACATTGAAAGAAATCATTATCATGATAAAGCATGGTTTCTCCTATTTTGTATCATATTCCAATTAAAATTGTGATACATTATATTAATAAGATGAGAGACAAAAGCCATTTAATTTTCTCCATGTACACAATCAAAGCATTCCATAAGATCTCATATCTCTTCAGGAAAACTCTGAACCAACTGTGTTACCATAATAAATACATGACAAACCCACAACCAACACCATGCCAAGTATAGGAAAGAGAAAAAAACCTGCCTATTTATTTTTCCTTAAGATTGGAGCTAATTTCTCTCTATACAAGTCTTTTCAAATTCTGCATGATTTCAAAATCCATGTCATGCAAACCAAATAATAGTAGTCTCTTATTTTTTTTTTTTTTTTTTTTTTTTATTATTATTATTTATTCAATTGTGTGTATGTGCGCGCGCGTGTCTGTGTGTGTGTGTGTGTATGTGTGTGTAGAACCACGGACGAATTCGCGAACCACCATGGACGCCTCCACCTCCTTCTGCCCCGGGATTCACAGGCTCCGCCCTACCAGGACCAGAAGCGCAGGCCGCCCCCGCTTCTGCCTGGCGTCTATACGTGGGATCTGGGATCCGAACTCGGGACCTTCCGCCTGCAAGGCGGAGGCTTAACCCCTGAGCCACCTCTCCAGCCCAGTAGTCTCTTATTTATAACAAGTCTTTTCCAGCTCAAATTGTGATTTCATGTGTTTGTGTTATTGCTTAGCTCCTGAAAGCATTATATTTGAAATCTGTGGTTCATAAAATCAGGAGAAAATTGGGGAATTAGAAGTATTTGGTGATTTTTAAGGTACAGAATTTACTACAGGAAGAAATTATTTATAAAAACTCTAATAGGTCCAGGGCTGGAAAGGTGGCTCAGGGGTTAAGCCTCCGCCTTGCAGGCGGAAGGTCCTGAGTTCGGATCCCAGATCCCACGTATAGACGCCAGGCAGAAGCGGGGGCGGCCTGCGTTTCTGGTCCTGGTAGGGCGGAGCCTGTGAATCCCGGGGCAGAAGGAGGTGGAGGCGTCCTTGGTGGTTCCCGAATTCGTCCGTGGTTCTACACATACACAGACACACACACACACACAGACACACACACGTGTGCGCACATACACACGCACATGCGCACAATTGAATAAAAAAAAAAAAAACTCTAATAGGTCCAATGGAATACCATAAGTATAGAGGAGATAAAAGCAGGCGTTTCTTATGGTAGATATATAATGAAAATAATAATCCTTAAAGACTGCTTATAAATGTATTTTTAAAGTTAAGTTAAAGGAGTAAAAAAGTATGGTAGATAAAACCAAATCTCTTTAGTATTTGTTTCTGCTTAAAGCCAAGGGAGAATATCATCTCATATCAAATAAAATTTCTTTTTTTTCTGTCAACTAAAGAGAGGCAGAAGTAAGAAAGCTTTCTATTTTACATATTTATTACTCATTTTGTATTCCTGTGCTCTTGTATTCTTGATCTTTCTATGTTTTCTTCACTCCTTAACATGGCTTTATAAACTAAGAAGGAAATGTTCTTCTTTGAACTAACCATGGATGCTTTGAAGAATAGAGAATTGATCATACATTTGAGCAAGTCATCTCAGTGGTACCCAGTTGCATTTGGAATTCTGAAAATGTGCCAGTCTTTGACAATTTTTGGAGGTCAGGAAACTATTTAACCCAAACTTATCACAGCAAAATGAATAATAATGATAACCTGTACCAAAGCAAATAAAAGTACAGAGTGAAACATTTCATTTTCCTATTAAAATAATTATTAGTCACTACAAAGAATTTTTTCCCTGTCACAAAGCAGTAATCTGCTTCTTAGTACCATTCACTTATTGGTTCCAGCTCTGTGCGCATGGGTATGAAATGTGAAGTCCCTTTTCTATTTGACAGTTACTCCAACTTAGGAAGATAAACATCTACATCAAATGGGCCATCATTAAGGCTATGTTCTCTGAGAATTCTAACCATGTACTTAGACCAAAGCTACATGTCAATGCACTTTAAATTAACTTCAAATTAGTGAGATGTGAAAGGCCTTAAGAATAAACCGTAATTCCCTAGCAAGGATAGCCCTTATTTCTACCTCAAACTTAACCATTTTGGGTTCATGTCTTGATGCTTTGAGGACAGAAAAGTCAAACTTAACATTATTTCAAGATTCCATGAGTTTCTACCCTCTTATGTATTTCCTTGCATGCACTGAACCTACATCCAAGTCTACTATTCTTTCCCTGTCTTTCCATTATTCTTCAAAACTCAGATCAAGAACTGACTTCTGAAAAGTATGCCTTGAGGGCTCCAGGAAGCGTTTGTTGTTCCTGCCCCATCTTTCCCAGCATTGGTTCTTAGAGGTGTTTGAAAACAGAGAAGATATCTTTCAGAAGATATCTCTGACTACTTAAACTCTTCAGAGCTGGCCTTTAATAAATGTTTTTGATTACATGATTACATTGATTACAATGAAGACATGCTCAGAATACCAGAAAGTTGAAAAGACAGAACGTTTTGGAAATGAACTATTCTGATAGAGAAAAATAAGACAATGGATGAGGAGGCTTCTGGTGATGCAGAAGAAAATATTTGGGATCAAAACTTATGGCGGCAAGTGGAGTCACCCCCAAGGTACTAACGACCAAGACTGTATGTTGCACACTGGCCACCAACACACAGCACTCTCTGGGAGGCTCACACTTGACAGGGCTTTGAGCCTGTGCTGTCCTGAATCCTTAATCTTCATGGGAAAGCCCATAACTTCTTTCCAACCTTTCCTTGACTTATTTAATTATAATAATTTCTCTTCTTTTTATTGATTCATTTCCCCCTCTTCTCTGTTGTCCTTCTATTTGTTCCTTCAGTTCTCTTAAGTCAACAACTTTTTACTGGAAAATAGAGCAAATTGGAATTTCAAGGCACTAGGTGTGTCCCATTATCTTTCATGTATGACATTCTTCCCTATGTCTTGTCTTGTTACTCATCTCAAGACACCTCCTAACCCCATTCATCAACTCCAGTTATAGAAATGCTCATGGTGAGCACAACAGCATTCTTGTCTGTTAGTCAACATTGGCTTCTCCGGAACAATAGCAAAGATCCTGGGAAAGTAAAGAAGAAATGGTTTCTTTCCATCAAAGAATATGGTCAAGTCCAAATGATCCCTGATATACTTACATGTGTAACATCACTCTTGGAGCAGTTATAACATAGACACTTTCTTTACTTTAACTGTATTCTCACACTTGCCTTACTGCAAGGCCTTAGTAAGTGAGAGAAAATATTCTTCTCTTAGGTGGTACAATGTGAAAACTATGTCATATTGAAAAACAGTACATTTTTCTTTTTGCAGATACAACTAGGATTTTTTATTACACATTTTATTTTGCCTAATCATACAAGCTCAAAAGGTACCCCTCTCCTCTCCTTCCCTCCACTCCCTCCCTAGTCTCCTTCCTTCTCTCTCCCTCTCCTGGAGCCTACCACTTCCTCCCTTCCATCCCCAGAGCATCCATTTATGTGGGTGCTGAACCTTCCTGTAAGTCCTCTACCCTAGTGAGGGTTCACGACTCAGTGGCATAACTTGGGGCTCCTTCTTGGGCTGTCTGCTAGCATGGGAACTCTATTATGACTGTTTTGCCCCTTGCCGCTAAAGATCCTACTGCCTGAAGCTATCTCCCCTGTGATCTATGCTAGACTTTGGGGGGGTCTCTTACATATCAAGCAAAGTCCAGTCACACTGTGGCTGTATCTTGGCTGCTGCAGACTTAACTTGTGTGGAGTACCTTGCGTATCTTTGATCCTCCCCATCTTTAGACTCTGACAGTCTTGCCGCCCCCTCTTCTGCAAGGTTCCCTGAGCTTTAGGATGGGGAAAGATTTGGCTGGTGTGGTTCTAAGTGAATTATGTAGAGTTTTTTTTTGTTCTGAATTATGGTTTGTTACAACTAGGATATTTTTTAGGAAAAAAAGGTAGGAATTATATATGGCAAGCAATGACTTAAATCTGTAGTGAAGCATGACCCATAAGATTCAGCCACAAGTCTTTAACAATAGTGCACCTAATGTGAGGTTTCTGGGAAAGAGCTAGGTCTTTGATAGGAGTAGCTCAAAAGAAAAGCAAAAAAGTGGCTTAGACTTTTGTGGAGACAGGAGTTATTCTATTACTCCACCATTTCCAATATTGCCTGAAATGTGATATGTTCACACATGGGCATTAAAACATTTCTATTCAATGTAATGCTAGAGCAGAAGAGAGTTTTCTTTATCTTCCCAAATAAATATTACAAATAAGCTCAGTAAAAAAAGCAATAAGAATGTAATGTGATTATATTATGTAATTTGTTTATAGATACAGAATATGCCAAACAATTCACATATTGCTTTGGGATATATACATACATAATATAAGCATAAAGTCACTTATGGTTAAAGCAAACATCAAATTCAAGGAAATGTTCACCTATAGCAAGAAGTAAGGATAGTGGTCTTAAGGACAGACACAGAAAGTTAAAGCAGTGTTCATGTTTTACTTTTTACACACATGGAACATATGTAATTTATAAGTAAATGAATGTCACAGTACTTCCTAGACATTTTTGTGTTTCAAATAGTTTATAATTGAAACTATCTATAGTTTTAATTTTGAATGTCTTTGTCTTTGCATTGGATCATTTTTCTAACTTGCATATACTCATTGTACAAAATAATAGGTTTCAATGTGATTTGTTCATTGTTTATATTATTGGATTCTAGTTTTTCACCCATGGTTGATACAAGTTTTGATCATCTTGAATCCCTCTTTGATAGTGTGTCCCATATATTTCATTCATTGGGTCTATTGTTACATAATGCTTAGCATGAACAGTACTGATTCTAGACACTGAAAATGTGTTAATTACCTTGGTTGGCTAGCTATATTCTTATTTGTGATTGGAGCAGATTTCTATGAAAAATTGCTAGGTGAGGGAAAAAGGGATTCCAGGATTTTATTTTTCTTTCATTTGCCATTAGATAATGGCTTTACTTTTCTTTTCCAGATTGTATATTCTTATTTTTGCTCCTTGTGCTTTCTCATTGAGCATCTAGGGAAGGGATTCATCAGTCATCTTTGGCCTTTGCTTCATATCTTAGCTGGATGAGTTTAAATAATTAAGTCTCCAAGTTAGGTGACTTTTCCACAGAGGATGAGAAAAGTTGGAAATGCTTTCTACATGGGGAATTGATTAAATTCAGACTTTTTTCCCACACTGGAACGATGCTGATTTGGGTTCATAGTCATGATGTGAGTCACGCACAGCTGGGAACATATCGTCCACTCACAGCAAGCTGTTCTGTGCTTGGGAAAGGTGACAGGCTGAAGGGGCAGGAGGAGAAATGTTGGATTTGTCTTGATGTTCAGAAATACTTCCTCTGAAGGCACACCATGGTCTACCAACTCACTTTTTCATGACCTTAGACACAGCTGCCTGGAAATGGCTCATATTTTGTTTCTGCTAGCCATAAAACAAAATAGTTATTGAATTTGATTGAAATACTCAACATTGATTCTAGCTTACAAACTCTTTAAGTAGGACTAAAGACCACCAGAGTGCCTGATTAAGGGCAAGGTTAAATTGCAATAAGATTGGAATTTCATAGTTTGCATGATTGCTATTCTGAAGCAATGGACATTCATTTTCTCAGAACTGGCAAGCATTTATTCAGCACACTGCACCCTGTTTTGTCAGCAGCTGTTCATTGCCATACATTTCTGATCCAAAATACAAAGTTGTCCAAAAGTGTGGAACATATTGACCTGATCTTTCCACTAGGGAAATAGCATTACAGGAAAGATGAAATTATTGTAATGAGCTTTCTGTGGGAAATTATTTTTAGATTCATTGCTTACCTCTCTCAACAGACATTTATCTTCATTGTTTAAAATTTAGGATTGACAAACAGATTTTTCCAAAATATGTAATTTGATAGCCAAAGGATTTTGTATGACTCTTGAAAACAGGTGGCAGGAAATAGTGTATGAGCAATCATGAGTCATGTGAGTAATGGCTGCAGACCTGGAATACAACATGTGAAATGCTTACACTAAGTGGATCGGAGATGTCCTGCCATGTCGGTTGCTCATAAGAAAGCATGCTTGCAATGCGTTTGCTTAATTACCTTTAAATGCATGCATTACTAAAGTATGTCATCAAGCATTGCTTGCTAAGATTCATACCTTAAGATATGTATAAAAATGGTTTGAATTGGGCTGGGGATGTAGCTCAGTTGGTAGAATGCTTGCCTAGCAAGCACAAAGCCCAGGGTTTGATCACCAGCATTGCATAAGTACCTGCAATCCTGGCACTCAGAAGTGGAAGCAGAGGGAACAAAGTTCAAATACATCCTTGGTTCAAGACTAGTCTTAATTATATGAGACCCAGTCTCAAAAATTGAAATAATTGCATTAATATATCACTGTAAGGAAGATACAGTGAACTTTTCACTTAGAGGTGGGCGATTGTAATATTATAGAATATTGAGAGCCTAGAGTTTTGATAAAGCCCAACCTCTGTAGATGTCATCTGAGTAGTTTCTCTCAGAAATTCCATTTTTGTATTTCTAAAGTACAAATTAATTATCTTGTAGTTTTTTTGTGAGAATTTAATAAGATAATGGGAAGCAACATAATCCCTTTCCCTCTCTTAGCACTCAGCAAATAATTTTTCAATATGAAAAAAATAAACTCCACTCCCAGATGAAGAAAGACAAAATCCACTTGTTGTCTCTTATATGCAGATGCTAGTGTGAACCTTCAGATTGCTATACTTAATTAGAAATATCTATAACAGTTGTGAATTAGAAAAGGAACATAAGCTGGGGGGGGGTGAGGGATATAGGAGTATCTTAAAGGGAAGGAGGTGAAAGAACATGGATGGTAAGAAGGTGGCAAGGGAAATACTAGGAGAAAAAATTTAAGGCTACAAGGTATACAGGAGCAGTTGGAGGAGTAAAAATTAGCACTAAGGATCTCAAATACAGTCACAGAAAAACCTTCCTTATTATGAGTCTATCAAAAATATAATTTAAAAAAGAATTACCTGATACACCTTACACAGGGGAACCTTGACAAGGGAAGAAAAGGAACAACAGAAACTGTCTTAAGATGCTCCTGCTAGAAGCCATAGGCAATTAAACAAATTTCATGGTAGCAGGTATGTGATAGCTCCTAATGGACTGTAGTGAGGCTGTAGAGGACCAAAGACAATATAGGTGTTTGCCATTACTCTTTGTTGCCCTCTAGAATCAGATACTAAAATCCTATTGACAAAAACACATGAGGATCACAGGACTTGGAGAAAACATGACTGGAAGAGATCTGGAAGCTTTCTTTTGGCTAACCAGATTTCATAGTACCAGAAGGTGTGATGCCAACTGCCAGGAGAGAAAAACAATCAACAGTCTTACCCAGCTGTGAATTCTACAAGCTGCAATAGCAACTACTCTAGCAAGAGGTGAACATTGGTGACATGTATGGTATGGGGCTAACCAATTGCTTTCTGATTGATTGGATGTTTTTGTCAGGGAACATATATTTGGTACTGTAACATGGTCAAGTATCCATAAGTCCTAGGTATAAACAAGCTGAAAATGAAGCATAGTGGGGGAAACTGGCTGGGTAGTGAAGGCATAGTGTCCTCATGATGTCATGTAAGACCCTGGGGCCAATGATTCTGAACCCAGATTCATATTCTACATTCCCAATATATGTGTCATCAATTTCATTGCAATATCTAATTTATTATGAGATTGGAGTCTTTTTTTTTCCAATAAAAATGCCTCCTTTCCCCAGTTTTCTCTCCTTTTTAAAAAAATTCTTTATCTTTCCATTTTCCTTCCTTTTTTATCCTTCTTTCACTTTTTCCTTTTGCTTTAAAGGTCGGTACTAAGAAATTACAATGAGCATCTTCAATAGGGTCTTTAAAACTGTGATAAGAATGCTGAACTTTTATTTATTCTCTAAAGTGTTTTTATTTTGGAAATAGCATAACCTATACAATAACATCAAATATGAAAGTTAAATATTTTGCATAAGTCTGGCTAAAGCATTAATGGGACAAAAGTTATTATCAATAAAGAAATGGAGAGGGGATTGAATGAGTTGAAGGCTGCAGTGGATTCTAGAATGAGTTTTGCTCTTACAGAATTTGAGGTGGGGGTTTCATGACACAGGGCTGGAATTCAGGGACATTATTACTGAAGGTGTCAGTCTGGAAATCATCTTAATCAATGTGATCTTTCAGCACAGAATTTAGTCAAGGGAAGCAATCTAAATTAAGAACAGATATCCAAGAATTTAGCCATGAGAAACAAATAACAATTTAATGATGAAGGAGAATGAGAAATACAAAAATAAGAGAGATTCCAAGGTTCAAAAAGTCAAAAGAAGCTTTGGCCATCTACATTTCTTTTTTTTAAATTTTTTATTTATTCAATTGTGCGTGTGTGTGCGTGTGTGCATGTATGTGTGTGTGTGTGATGTATGTGTGTGTGTGTGTGTATGTCTGTGTGTGTGTGTGTGTAGAACCACAGGTGAATTCGGGAACCACCATGGACGCCTCCACCTCCTCCTTGTTTACTCTGCCCCGGGATTCACAGGCTCCGTCCTACCAGGACCAGAAACGCAGGCCGCCCCCGCTTCCGCTTGGCGTCTATATGTGGGGTCTAGGATCTGAACTCAGGACCTTCCGCCTGCAAGGCAGAGGCTTAACCCCTAAGCCATCACTCCAGCCCCTGGCCATCTATATTTCATGACATAAAATTTAGCGATTTCTAATATTAAAGCAAGGAAAGAAATTGCTCTGCATGAGTACCTTATCTAATACATTAAAAATTCATTGGGAAATTCTCATAAAATGAAACTTCTCTGGCATCAACATGAATCCTAGGGAGAATAGAATGAGACATAAACAAATAGAAAAACAGAGAGGGAACATTGAATATTCATCAGTTCTCTTGATAGATGAAACATTTATAAACTAATGTGGTAGGAAATGTAGTGAAAGAAAAGCTCATTAGAGTTGATCAAATATAAATCACAATTTTCTTGAATGCACGAAAGCAAGTTGCAGAGAGGGGAAATATGTAAAGCAAAATATGTGGTTTGCCAATTTTGCAAAGAGAGAATGGAGAAAGAATTCAAGGAAAGAATTCAGAGAACAGGAAATTACACGTGATTATGTGCTTACCTCTTCTACATATCCTCCAGTTACAATCTAGGCTCCACGAGGGCAGAACTCTTTCCGGGACTACTTGCTCTGCATCCCTTAGGATTTAACACACTAGGGCAGGGGAGGAATGCTGGTGCTACTTCCTCTGAAAGATGTGCAAGAAGAGAAGCAGGTTAAGTATGGGTCTAGATTCTGGTGTGTCTGCTCTAGCATTGCACTGCAGTTGAGATGTTCATTTTCCAAATGCGATAGGTGGTTCTGGGACTTAGAGAAATAGTGAAAGTTGGAGATTTGGAGTTTGACAGTGATCAATGTTTAATTCCCAACTGAAGGCCTGTGCTATTCCCCATTCAGAGGGAAACGTGTGGAATGAGAAAAAGCCTGGTTTGGGAAGCCCAGCATTTAGGATCAAGGCAGAAGTGAGGAAACCACTTACATGTTCTTATAAGAGTTCAGAGAAGAATGTGTTTTACAAAAGTTGCCACAACTGGAGCATAGTGAATGATGAAAAAAATGTTAGTTGTTATGGAAAGTGCTAGGTTAATACAACAGGAAGTTCATTAAGGAGTAGGAAGTCAGTGGGCAGAGAGAAGAAAAGGTGATACTTTAGCTCCATTGGTTGTGTGCTGTTGACTGTGAGGTGTTGTTCTTAGTGCTTAAGCTCTTTCTATTGCATCCCAGCTCCTTAAAGTAATTCCTTTTATCACCACATTTCACAGCTGAGGAAACTGAGAAACAGACAGTTCTAGAATCTTGCCTGATGACTCTTGCTGTGACGAAGCCAACTCAGGATTTGACCTTAGACTTTCTGACTCCCAACTCCATGTGCTTAATTTCTTCTACATACATTTGATTAATTACATGGGAAATGATAAAATATTCCTTAAAAATAATCTGGAGTATGGAAGTCTGTTTCCAAGGCTTTTTTGTACCAAAATCAGATGCTATGTTTTTCTCAACTAGTGTTTCAGAATTCTTCAAAGAAGAGTATCATTGACTACACCATTTCAGATTTCTTTTGCAACTCTTTTGTGCCTGTCCCTGAGGCTCAGTCTTGCTGCATACTTGCTGTTGTGGTCTAAGAGCAAAAACTGCTTTGCACTGTGGAAAAGACACCTGCAGTACTGCAGATGCAGTATGATGCAGCCAAGACACCAGGAAAAGCAACCCAGCCTATTTTAGAGCTGTTTTTAAGTCGCACAAGGGAACTGAATACATGTGACCATGACTCTCACTTATCAGATGGGAAAGCAAATCTACTGAGACTTTTTTAAGTGAGAAAACCCAGAATACCACATTTGAAACAAATATGAATCATTTTTATTTTAGTGTTGCTTTGATATCATTTTCAATGAAATATTAAATGACATTAAGCATTTTATGATGAACATCAGAATTAAAGTTTTATTAACAATAGTTCTTAAATCCTGGGGATTTTTTCTCAAGATGCTTATCATTTAAGATAATAAAGAAAATTATCTTTGTGAGGTTAAGTTCATATAACTATTTCCATGAGAATAAAGTAATGTCTTCTGGAATGGATCCCTGATAGAGATATTATTACTACAAAAGAAAACAAAACTAGTTTTCTGTCCTAAAAAATCATTTATAGATGGACCTAGATTGATCCTCAAAGTCCTCCATTCTGTTAAGCCATCAGATTGAACAGTTGCAAGTATGTTATTGTGTTGATACAAGAGGTAAACATATTCAGGAAGGAAGGTATAGCTGTAAATAGGATGGAATCTATATAGAAAATAGCAGAATTTAAATATTTGCTTTTTCTGGTTAGAATTATGCTAAAGAAACCTTGTGTGTGTTTTGTATGTGTGTCTAAGAGCATAAAATGCACTGTGAATAGTACATGCAAAGGTCAGAGGTCAGCATTGCATGTTTTCCTCCACTGCTCTCTGTTTATTATTATTATTATTATTATTATTATTATTATTTTTAGAAAGAGTCTCTTACTGAACCTGGATCTTAGCAATTGACAAGACTGGCTGTCCACTGACCTCCAGAAATCCATATGGTTCTATTCCATACTGTATTGGGGTTATGGTGGGCTACAGTATTTGAGATTCAGATCCTCCTTCTTGAGCAATAAGCAATTTACAGACTGAAACATCTTCTCAGTTCCTTAAAATAAGTTTTAATATATGCATGGCATCTTCTTAACTAGAATCATTAAAGATGTTAGCTATCACTCCCATTCTCAGATACTAAGTCTAAAGTGCTAATACCAGCCTTGTGTTCATTAATTATGAAAATGTTATGGACTGAATTGAACAACTTCTTGCATGCATATGTTGAAGCTCTAGCCCTCAGATATTCAGGATGTGACTGTATTTGGAGATCAGTTATTTTCAGGAATAACAGAGTTAAAATGTTGTCTTTAGGTTGAATGCAACTCCAATATGACTGATGTTCTTCTAAGAAGAGGTTTATCAAAGAAATGCGCAGAACTAAGAAGACATGTGAGGACACCGGGAAAAGACAAGCATTTACAAGTTGACATGAAAGGATTTTGAAGGTTCTAACCCTGCTGGAAGCTTGATCTTGAACATTTCGTCCCCAGAATATGGGAAATAAATTTCTGTCATTTTAGCTACCAAGAGGTGTGTCATAGTTAGGCCCAAGTGTTAACTTGAAAGTTGAGGGTTTGAGCTCTGAGCACATTTGTAGAGAACTGGTAGTTGAGTTAAGCAAACCTGCAGGAGATTATCTAGCTGATGGGGAAGGCCCAGCCCATGGTGGGTGGGATTAGGCCCTGGAATAAAATGAGAGAGTTGGCATTATTCTGGTTCTGTACACTTAGCCAGACATGCTGGTCTGGCAGGTAGGACTGTTTGTCTTTCAGCCTTATGTGGTGATTGTGTGGCCAGTTCCTTCGGCCCTGGTGTTGGTACATGCTCTCCTGTCAAGCTGGACTGAAAACTGTAACTGGACAGTTGTAAGGAAATAAACCTCTTTTCCCCTTAAGCTGTTTGATGGTCATTTATCAGCAACCATACAGGTGAACTGCAACAGAATATGGTACCCAAGAAGTGGGGTATTGCTGATAAATCTGACTATGTGGATTTTGTGGCTTTTGAACGGTTTTGCTGGACAAAGTTTGAAATGTTTGAAGATTTTGACTTTGTGGATTACCAATACCATTCTGCAGAGTTTTGTGGGCCATTTGGAAAACAGTGATGTGGAGAGAGTTGTGAATTGTTTGGGCCCAGTCTCTGATGAGGGGAACAAGGACTTTGGTGAAGTCAAATCTAAACATGATAGACTGGTTTGCTTGACAGAGGAGAGCTGTGTTGGTGGCTGTGAAGCTCTGGATGTGAAAAGGGCAGGCAGCAGAATATTTGCTGCTGCTGGAGAAATGAACATCAGTGAAGGAAAATCTAGTGACCTGCACTGGGACAGTGGAAGATGTGAAAACCACCATATGGTGAGCTTGTAGTTTGAAAACTCAGATTCCTTCAGGGGCCGAAAACCCAAGTTAAAGCTGTTTCTTGCCCTTTGCAAGTTTGGCTACCTAGAAAAGAGGATTTCCAGAGTCAGTGCACTAAAGTTGCTACAGCTGTAGCTCGAGTGGACGAAGCTACATTTCAACCCTGCTTTGGAATCTGGCAGCATCCCCCAGTTGGTACTAGTTTTGGTGTACTACTGAAGGGTTCATGGAGAGCAGCAAAAGCTTGACACCAAGTGGCAGGTGTACAATTCCTGGAAGGTGAAGCTTATAGCTCAGAGGTGAACCCAGAGTGATGTTGGAGATGCCAGAACCATCGGATGTATGCTGAGGACAGCTGCAAGTGGAAATTCAGTCTGGGTTAAGAAGAACTCTGCTTTTATAACTTTGAGCTGCAAACAGGGACTGGGAATGTCTAGAATCTTTGAGCCACCGTGACTACATGATGAGCAACAGAAAATAGACATTGAAGTATAGGATGCAGTAATTTGCTGGACTTCGGTCTTAACTTGATATTTTCTCATTGTCATGATGATTCTATTTGGAATATTTAAAGATTTTACTGGCATATCTAAAGAAAGACTTTCAGTTCCTACATTTTAATAACTGAAGTTTTAATGAAAGAACATTTTAATTTATCTATGAGATGTATTCATATTTTTAAGATAACTTTTAACACCTATGGGGACAAGGATTGAAGGTTACAGTTTAAAAGTGCTATATCTTTGTGTCAAGTTGACAAGGGGTGGAGTGTCATAGTTGGGCACAGGTGTCAACTTGACTATTGAGGGTTTGAGCTCTGGGCACATTTGTAGCGTACTAGTGGTTGAGTTAGGCTCAGAGCAGACCTGCGGGAGATTGTCCAGCTGATGGGGAAGGCCCAGCTCATGGTGGGTGGGATTAGGCCTTAGAATAAAATACAGACAGCTGGTTGAGAAAGTTGGCATCCTTCTGTACACTTGGCCAAACATGCTGGTCTGGCAAGTAAGGATTGTCTGTTTCTCAGCTGTTATGTGTTGATGGTGTGGCCAGTTTCTTTGGCCCTGGTGTTGGTGCATGCTCTTCTGTCAAGCTTGACTGAGAGTTGTAACTGGATAGTCATAAGGAAATAAACCCCTTGGTCCCTTAAGCCGTTTGATGGTCATTTATCAGCAACCATGCAGGCAAACTGCAACAAGGTAGTATGGTACTCTGGTACCTAGCAAACTAACACAAAAAGGTATGCTACCAAAAGATAAGCTTTCAGGTTAATCTTAAGGCTATAATGAAATGGATAACCAGAGTATGTGACGGATAATATCACAAATGATATTCATCAATTTTTATTTCACACACAACTGAATACCTACTTGTGATTCACATAACAAGTATATTTACCTTGAAAATAGTTCTGTTTAGAAAAACTATTGTACTGAACTAAGAAGAGAATAGCTGGCAAAAGAAGTCTTTGACTATAGTTATTCAGATTTGGATATATAGCTAACATTATTTACTATACTTATTTTCAATGTTTCCATGGACACTGGATCAGTTAAGTATTGCATCTCTGTTCTCAGGAGAAATACAAGATTAGGTACTATAGACCTCCTCTGGCCATGGTATTTTCAGCAACTGAATCATTATGTAACTTTGTTTCTCTTGTGTTTCTGTCTAAAGAGAATATATATTTTACCATGTTATGTCTAATACATGCCTTATTATGTATAACATACATACTTTATTGTATATATAATATATATTAACTCTTACTGAGCAAAGTTTATTGAGCACACACATTTTCCCTATTAGATATATCACATTTGGCACATCACAGTCCTCTTGTGTTCAAGAACATCCGTGTTTCAGTACTGTTCCTGGGAGCCATTTAAAACAGAAGAAACAAAAACAAAAAGATAACACACATGCAATCCCCCAACCAATGGATGGATAATGTGCCATGAAATAAATCATGAAAGACATTTGTTCATAAGGAGCAGAAGCAGGGAGGTAGACTATTGCCTTTTATACATCAGTGAAAAATTTCCACATGAGATAACTCAAAAAAATTTTTTTCACTCACAACATTTTTAGCAATAACCACAGAAGCCCAGTGAACGTGGATATTGGGGCTACCAGCAATTTTTATCAAGTAAGCAAATTCTCGAATGTAGAATCTACAAATAATGAGTAGTTCCCAGATTGTATCATTTCAGGAAAATGCTGATGCCCTAATTTTTTTATAAAAGAAATTGGAGTTTTTCTTATAGGTTTATTTCCCCACTCATCATTCTAAAGAGGGTAGGGCCAGACTGTTTCCTTAATTGACTCAGTACATAAAATGCAGAATAATCAGTCTTGGTAAGAAATTTTGTTGTTTGTCAAGTGTTTCATGCTAGAGGATGTGAGATCCTTGAACAAAAGTAGTTGTAGAAAAAGGATAGAAAAGGAAGGAAGATTGAGAACAATGGAGAGAGGTACTATAAAGAACGCCAAATCTGTCTGCGAATCTATTCAAGAGATTATGAGTAAAATAAGTTAGATCAGGGTCTTTCTATGATGGTCCCTTTCTAAATTTACAAGGCACAATGTCAGGGTCACACTCTATTCTGAAAGCAAAACTATTCCTCATATTTGTCATTAAGGCTTCGTTATCTATGCTTTCTTTTTTTGAAATATGGAATTCTTCACAAATTTGTGTGTCATCTTTTCTCAGGGGACATACTAATCTCCGTATCATTCCAATTTTAGTATATGTGCTGCCAAAGTGAGCACTATCTATATTTCCTTAACACAAACATGCTTTATATAGGTAATTTTAAAACTAGATTCCATGTGTGAGAGAATATGGTTTATTTTGTTTACACATTAGATTTCAGTTTCATCCATTTTCCTAAAATGTCATGGTTAATCTTTATGAAAATAAAATTCTGTTATTTATATGTATGACATTTTCTCTTTCCATTTATCTGTTGATGAACATCTAGACTGGTTCTGTTTTCTGGCTATTATGGGTAGTATAGCAATAAGCATGGATATCTCTGTGGTGTGTTGACTTACAGAGTTCTTCAGGTATATACCCAAGAGTGATGTAGCTTAGTCAAGTACTAGTTGTGTTTTTAATTCTTCAAGAAACTTCCATAAGGATTTCCATGATGGTTACTAAAGTTTACATTCCTCTAAGAATAAACAAAATTTCTATCACTATGTCTTCTGTGTCTATCTTAATTACTTCTTCAAAAGGTTTATATATCATTAAAGTTCATGTGTGTTCTCTGATGATTACTGCTATAGACTAAAACTGTTAGTTTAGAACAACAATAATAGTAGTTGTGTCCACTGAAGATTTTTGACTCTTCACATTTTATAGGTATGAGGTTCTATTGACTCTTTACACTTTACATGTATGAAGGCATGCAAGTCAACCAATTTTCCTTTGAGGTCAGATTTATGAATGATAAAACCAAGGCAAAAGTTAGTAACTTGAACTAGAAGTCATATGTATAACAAGAGACAGATTCAAGATTAAAATAAAGAACCATCTGCTAGAGCTCGTATTCTTAGTTCTTTGCTATTACATCATACTGTTCTTCCTCAACTGGAAGCTAAGACTTAAGTTCAGATTTTGCGTATCTAGATACAATGACCAAATTTAAAATTTTTCATTGCATATATTCACGATACATAATGCTGAGTTATGTAAGGATATTTTCAACCTCCAATACTCAGAGCTTGCCTTGACTACCAATTCTTTTAGATGTGTCTGGAGCTCAGCCTTCAGTTTTTATGTTGATAAAATATTTAATATCTAAGATATTTAGATAGCAAAGATTTTCTCTTATTCTGTTATCTTTTCACTAATTAACTGTTTGTTCTGCAGAAATTTTAAATTTAAATTTTGTGAAGTTTCATTTGCATATTGCTAGCATTATTTCTTGAGTTACTGAAATTCTATTGAGAAAGCCCTTGTCTATATTTGTTTTTTTTTTTTCCTTGTCTATATTTGTATCTTGAAGTTTTTTCTCTATTTTTTTTTTACCTTACAGCCTCAGAATTTCAGGTCTTTGATCCATGAGGAGTTGATATTGGTACAGAGTGAGAGAAAGAGATCTAGTTTTATTCTTCAACACATGGATATTCAGTTTCTCCAACATCATTTGTTGAACAGGCTATATTTTCCCAATGTAAATTTTTGCATTTTTGAATAAAGAAATAACATGGATAAAACTGCATGTGTTCATATTTGGGTCCTCGATTCTTTTTCATTGATTTTCATGTTTCTGTGTCAGTGATATGTTGTTTTATTTATTACATAGTGCATATTACTTGAAATCAGGTATGATGAAACCTCCAGTATTATTCTTATTATTCAGGATTGTTTTAGTTATCTGGGGCATTTTGTGCTTCCATATGAACTTTAACTTTTTTTCTATTTTTTTATGAAGAAATGCATTGGAATTGCATTAAATCTATAGATTTCTTTTGGTAGATTAGCAATTTTGACAGTGTTTTTTTTCAATTCATGAACATGGAGGGTCTTTAAGTATTTTCTTTCTTCAGTGGTTTTAAAGTTTCATTTTAATAGTCTTTCACTTCCTTGGTTAGAGTTATCCCAAGGTATATATGAGGCAACTCTGACTATGACTATTTTCTTGTGTTTATTATTGGTATGTAGAAAAGCTACTGATTTTTTTGGTGTCACTTTTTATCCTGCCACTTTTCTAGGACCTTTCTGGCAGAATCTTTACAGTCACTTATATATACAAAAAATCACATTAGATCCAAAAAGATACATTGACTCCTTTTCTATTTGTTTCTCTTTTAATTCTCTTTTGTTTTTGCTTTTGCTAAGACTATATTAAGTACTGTATTAGGTAGGAATGGAAAGAATGGACACCCTTGTTTTGTTCCAGATTTTAGTAAAAACGCTTTGAGTTTTTCATTATTTAGTGTGATATTGGCTATAGGTATACAACCTTTATTGTGTAGATATTTGCTCCTTGTATTCTTTTACCATAAAGATATGTTGTCTTTTGTCAAAAGCTTTTCTGTACTTAAGATGGTAATGTGATTTTTGTCCTTAAGTCCATTCATGGGATGTATTAATTACATTTACTGATCTGCAAATGCTAGACCATCCCTACATCACTGGAATGAAGTCAGCTTGATCACATGAAACATCTTTTTGATGTGTTCTTAAATTTTATTTACAAACATTTCATGAGAACTGATCTATAGTTTTCTTGTGTGTGTGTGTCTTATTTGGTTTGTGTATCAGAGTACTAATGACTTTGTAAAAAGAATTCAGTAGCATTCATTCATTTTATATTTTATGGAATAGTCCCAGAAGCATTGGTGTTAGTTCTTAAAAAATTATAGACTTTAGCAGTGATTCTATGTCATGGTTTGAAATGTGTCCTCCACAGTCTCATGTGTTTTGTAAGTTCATGAAGTTTTTAAGAGGTAGTCTTGTTAGAAGAAGGTAATCACAAAGGGTGGGCCTTCAGGTGGATTAGTCCCACCTGCTCTTGCAGCAGGCAGTCAAGCAGCTCTTAGTCTCCAAAATGTCTATAGTGACTTAGCCTGCCTCCACCTTCTGCCAGCTTACCATGCCTTTTTCATTATGAAAGCTTAAGCTGAGTAAATCTCCCTTTTCTCCCTTAAGTTGCTTGAGTTTGGGTATTCTCTCACAGCAACAGAAAAGAATAGCTAGTATAGAAATTGGTACTAGAAAAGTGGGTGTATTGTTATGTGAGACTAAGAGAATCTGGTCCCAAAAAGAGAAGTTGTTGTTTGTGAACCTGAGAGAAGTTAGTACCCAACAGTATGGCCAATGCCATAATGTGGTTACTGTGCTTTTGGAACTGTTTGTTGGGAGAAATTTGGAAAATTGGAACTTTGCACTGGGAAAACAGTGTCTCGGAGACAGAACCAAATGAGGCTTTTTTATGAAAGTTTGGAAGAAATAAATGCTTTGAGAGATGCAGGTGTGGAAGCTCAGCTTGTGATGGTTCAGGGAGTAACAAAGACTGTGTTTGTGATATGGGGTCCCTCTAGGATCTGTATGTGTCCAGGTTCTTGTGCAGGAATCTAAGATTGAAACCAGAACACAGAGTTTTAGGGAAAGGTTTATTAGAGTAGAGAAAGAATAGAATTCACAGATGTGAATCTGTGAGGGGCAAGAGAGCAGTCTAATGGCTTGCAGGGTCAGGTATATTCATACATTTAGGCAAGCCCAGGAAAAATGACTTCTCTTTATTGGTTAACTACAATTTCTGCAAACCTGATTGTAGCTTTTGGTCCTCTACATCTCTTTGGTGTGTCCATATTGGAGGCCCTACCCAGTTGGTCTTGTGCTCTGACCTGATGATAGAGGTTAGCCACAATAGAGAACTAATCTCTGTACCCTTTCTTGACAGAGGGTTAAGAGAAGTTGGCAACTTTATCTGTTTGAAGGATCAAGATCAATAGGGTGTGCTCACTCAGGGTAATCCCAGCCTTGGAAGATGACCTTTGAAGACCTTCAGAGACTGTCCCAGTATGGTTGCTCTAAAACTGCCTCATATGGGAACTGGATTAGTGGCAAATGGAGCCATGGTGGAAAGTTTATTGAAATTTTGCCTTTATATGGAAATCTTGTTTGAAGTTAAATTCGAGTGCTTGGTGGAGAAATTTCAAGGCAATGTAGTCTTGACAATGTGGCATGACTACTTTTTTTGTTCATGGTTAGCATTTTTGTTCATAGTTATGAAAAAAGAATAAGGAATCAGGCAGAAAGAAGCAAAAACTGTAAAGTTTGATGATGAAAAATACAATAACAAACTTAGAGTTCAACCAGGAAGAAGCAGACAGCAAAATATCAGTTATTGTTAAACAGAGTAGCTGCATTAATGAATCAAGCCTGCTCTCAATTTGAATAATAGGAGAGGTTTCCCCTTGAGGACAAATTCCTACCCATAGGGAGGAACTAGAAAGCTCTGTTTCTCTTCTGAAGCAGCTGACTAAGAGAGATAGAGATTCTTGCTGGCATGGAGAAACTGAACCAGCTATGAATCAAGGGGGCCAACCTCCAACCCAAGGTTATAGAACTTGGCAAAGTCACCCACGTGGTTTTGGTTTTAAAGGTATTGAAGATATGAGGGAGGAGGTCATTGATCCCTTTTCCAAGGTTTCAGAGAATGATGAAATCCAGACACATGTGGCAGAAAGCTTATAGTTTCAAGGTCCAAAAAGAGAAGTTTGTGCTGTGGAGTTAAATTCTGGTTTGTCATTAAGAAATCAAGATGTTATAGATGCCAGAGCCAATATGGGACATCTACCAAGGAGAGCTGTGTACATTGGGAGGAGCCAGCCTAAGAGAGTGATGTATTCTATGGACAGCTGTACTGGAAGGGTGGAACTACTTTTTGGAACCAAGATGATTTCGGCAAGAAGTTTATCTTGGACATGGAGCTGTAGGATTCAAGTTTGTCCTGCTGTTTTTCAGTCTTTTTATGGATCTTTTCTGGATATGCCCTCATTCTTCCTTTTTGGAATGGGAATGTTTATTCTGTGCCATTGTATGTTGCAAGTTATGTAATTTATCTTTTGATTTACAGGAGATTTTGGACTGTGTTGGAACTACATATGTAGTCTGTGTTGGAACTCTTAAAGTTGGAATAAGGTTTATATAATGAGATGGAAATGAGCTTGTGGGGGCCAGAGTATAGCATCATGGTTTGAAATATGTCCCTCCACAGGCTCATGTGTTTGGTAAAGTCATGGCACCTTTAGGAATCTTGCTGGAAGAAGGCAGCCACAGGGGGTAGACCTTCAAGTGGATTATTCCCACCCTACTTGCTCTTGCAGCAGGCAGTCAAGCAGCTCTCAGTCTCCAAGATGTCTGCAGTGACTTAGCCTGCCTTCAGCTTCTATCTGCTCACCATGCCTTTTTGCCATGAAAGAATTGTTTCTCCACTTTGAAATCATAAGCTGAATAAACCTTCCCTTTCTCCCTTAAGTTGCTTGACTTTGGGTGTTCTCTTACAGCAGCAGAAAAAAGTGACTAGTACAATCTATATAAACCTGGATCACCAGAAACAAGGAGAGAGGGGATCATGCTACAGCAGAGAAAATAGGCCACAATCATGTACTGTAAGTAAGTAATAAACATCTGGTTGGGCTCACAGACTTTCCTTACTGGTCACTTGCATTTGATGGGATATGATCTCACCAGAAAGGGAGGACATAGAGTCTGGCAGATAGAAGGTAACCATCCTGCAAATGGTCTCCTACTCTTATTCCATTTACCTTTGAATCTACTCTTATAATAAGACTCTATTTTAACAGCCTTTTATCTCTGGCCAGGGGGTGACATCTAATACTCATCAGGATGGAGCCAAAGGCAGTGCAGGAGCAGCAAAACTGAAAAAAAAATCAACAAACCATAATTTGGAAAATCAGAATCTCTACATCAACCACCTGGAACCAGGCCAGCCTAATCTCTCCCCATCCTAAAACTCAGGGAAATTTGCAGAAGAGGGGGCGGTAAGATTGTAGGAGCCTAAAAATGGGGAGGAGCAACAATATGCAAGATACTCCATACAAGTTAGGGCCGAAGTAATCATAATAAGACTTTGCATGATCTGCGCAATGACCAACATATCATTGAACCCCCAAAGTCTAGCATGGATCATAGGCACTATAATCCTTAAAGGCAGGATTAACAGCCACAATAGTGTTCCTATAGTAAAGGGGAACACACACACAAAAAAAGAGCTCTAGGCAATGCCACTGAGTCCTTACACCACATCAGAGAGGAGGACCCAGAGGGAAGGTTGATATGCACACTATAGGATGCTCCAGGAATGGGGGGAAGGGGGCACTGAGAGAAAGGAAGGGAGGGGGGAAAGAAAGAGAAAAGGTGGGGAGAGAGCAAGGGGATCCAGGGAGGGGTGGAGGGAGGGAGGGGAAGGGGTACCTATCAACTTTGTATGAGTGGAAGAAATAAATAAAATCTCAAAAAAATAAACCTGGATCATGGTAATTAGGAGTTTTTTTTTTAACTCAATCTCATTGCTTTCTAAGTCTGTTTAAATTGCTTTAATTCTAGTATGTGATATTCATATAGAAATTCATCTATTTCTTTTAGAATTTCCAATTTAGTGGAATATAAGTCTATAAATACATCTTGGGCTGGAGAGATGGCTAAGGAGTTAAGACTGTCTTGCAAGCAGAAGGCCCTGATTTCAGATCCCAGGTCCCATGTAAAAATGCCAGGTGGCAAAATATATCAACTGGAACTGTTCCAAGGACTTTCTCCAAGGCATACTATATAAGCTGCTGGGGGAGAGAAATAACCACAAGCTCTATCAATAGAATGAGATCTGTAAGTTGCAATATAAATCACAATGGCAACAGGTGACCACCAGTGTAATAATGGCATGAGTACCAAGGAGACAACCAACAGCTCTGACTGGACTGAAGACTCCCTTGTCAGAATGGTACACACCCCTGTTACTACTGTAAACTAGGACAAGAGCCTAAAAAGGAACGAAATAGATCAGTAGGGAAGACAGCCCATAGGTAAGAAGACAGTACGTCAAACTGCTTTGTATGTAGCTATTTTAATACCCATAGAATGGGAACTTACAGTGGAAACCTTTGGTTCTAAAATTGAATGAGTGAAGGGAAATGCATATATTAGCCTGAAGATGTACCATGGAGGGCTGAGGCCCAACAGGAGTAGATAAGCCAAAGTGAACCCTGGGGTCCATAAAAGCATACAGGCAGAAGTGTGGGAGATAGTAGAAGGAAATGGTGAAGGGAACAGGATGAAGGAGGTGAAGGGATGGGATGAAGAAGGGAGGGAGGGAAGCTGGGATGAATACTCGATATATTTATAAAAGCAGAAAAAAAATCCCACATCAGGCAGAAAGGTAGTAGCCTGCACTTCCTGCCCTGATAGGAGGAGCCTGGGAAATCCCAGAACAAGAAGCAATCCAGGATGATTCTTGAAGTCACCCTTGGTCTTCCACAGGGACACACAGTGCCCTCTAATACACACACACATGCACACACATAAAATCAAATGTTAAAAAAATACATCTTAATGGTTTTTTGAATCATTGATAAATGTGGTACCATCTTCCCTTCATCCCCAAGTTTTTCAATTTTTGAGAATTTCTCATACTATATAAAATGCTTACTCAGTAAAATTTAATAACTGGTGATATGTCTGATAGTCTTATTGAAAAACATCAGAAGAAATGGAATAGAAGAGCAAGGATCAGATTGCAAACATATTGCATCACAGAAGAGGACACAGCAAGGGAGTGGAGGCCAGTGGGACAACTGAGGATAGCCAGGGAGGGTATGACAACGTGAACTCTGAGACTAAACCCTGAGCTACTGGTTATCCAAGAAGGGACAGAAAAAGAGTGGTTTGGGAAAGTCACGAGGGAAGTTGGGCCAGAATGCGATCAAAGGTGGAGACAGATAGACTCTGAATTTCGATTTTAAAGCAGGGCAAGGCAGCCAGAAATGCATGCGAAGTTAACACAAAGAGGAGTTCAAGAGAAGATTGAGAAGTCAAAAGCAGGTGAAAGATCAGCAATAAACTTTGACCAATCTGATTTTGAAGCTGGTGACCAAGGATATCAGAGCCATGGGATGTTGGGGCATTGACTCTATGACACTGTATGGATAAAACAGTGCTGCTGCCAAAAAATACATGAAGAACTCTCTGGCAGTACAGGAAGAAGGGAAGTTCTGGCACGAGATGGGTGTAGAGAAGCCAGGAAAAGTGTATTTAAACAAAGTTGAAAGTAATTGGAGCCAACTATCCCTTTTGCAAATAAGATGGGTCTTTTACCTAAGATTTCTATTTGTAATTGACATCTTTGTTTTATACTTTAAGTAAGAATGTGCATCTCAGAACTTTGTTCCAGGCTCCAATAGAGAGCCTTAAAATGATAATCACATACATGGCCCTGGCAAAACTCAGTGAATCACAAAACAAACCAAAATCATGATCTGACCAAGAGACAGTTGGGGGAGGAGTTGATAGTGATGGGAAGGAGATAAAAAAGAGGTAGGGGAGTGAATAATCTGAATAAATTATATGTGTATATATTCATATATGTGTGAAAACTTCAATGGGAAAATAATAATCATGAAAAAGGAAATTTATTCTAGAATATATGACAAAGACAGAAAATGTTAATCTTGGACTGTGGGAAGAGGAATGCTTTTCTGAGGCCTCAGCCTAGTTTCCAAGGCACAGTGTTACCTACAATGTTTCATGACTTATCAGACCCATTAATATCCTCTGCAAGTCTTAGTTTTGCTGGGGTGCAGCAATGCCTGGAAGGATACTTAAGGTACGATTTTCCTACATTTAACAAATAGCTATACTATGCACTCTTCTCAGTGATTGGCTGGAACAATATTTTTTCCTTTGTTTTCTATGCTAATTTTCTCCCATGTTGCTATGAACAAAGCTTGGCTGCTTTGAGTGCTATATAGATCAGAAAGGGAAAAAAATAATAGCAAGTAAACCAATTGCTTAGTTTTAAAACATACTGAACATCTCTGTTTCTGAAAATCAGTATTCAATTATTTTTAAAGGCCCATGTATTCTTGCTTTTTCCAGCCCTCATATTACAACTTACTCACTTAGCTTGCCCACACCATGATGATTCAGGTCTCCATTCAGAATTCATTCATTCTTCCCTCACAGGAAAGGCTCCATGAAGCTGTGATGGCTCTTCTAGTCTGTGTAGGTAAATCTTGCTGAAATTACTGTCTCACCTGGAGGTTCCTGCTTGCTCTCCTAGGAGATTCTCCATCCTTTTTGGAGAATACTGTTCTCTCCAGGTTTTTCATCCACCTATACCATCAGAACTTCCCACTTAGAATTAATCTGTGTTATATTTCACATACCAGCCACTAGTAATTCTTTTTTAAAGCAACAGATGATATGAGCGAATTTCCAGCATGGAAATACAGCCACATTGTCTCTCTCACAGTCAAGGAGAAGTTTCTAAGCAGTTAATGTATAATTTGAAGGAGAAAATGGAATAAAGGGACCTAGGTCTTTCCAGGTCTAAAGTGGCTTCCCTCAATAGACCCTATATAGTTTCTGAGACCATCCAAGTTCTCCTTACCTTTTGGACTAGCAACTGTTCTCTTAATGAATTCAAACTACTCTGTAATGTCCATATTTTCACTTCATATCATAGAAATGTCCTTAAATAAGAGAATTAATGGACTGGGTCCCTTTATGCTTTTAGGAGTTTGAGAAATCATACAGCTTACTAGCTTGATGACTAGTTAGATCCAGGAAATTAGGAAGGATTCTCTCACAGTAGAGAAAAACTGGAACTTAGAAGGGTGGCAAGCGATGGGTATGATAAACAACCTACTCATTATATCCTTGGCTGAGATGTAGACGTCCCTGTCAATAAAAATCATAAGCATTGGGTTACGGTTAATAAAGCAGGAAGAACTTCAAATAGAATTACCAGACATTAGAACCAAGATACAATTCTAGCAAAGAATTCTATCCTTTTGACCCTTAAGAATTATTCTACTTATTTTCCTGAATTCTTTTTGATATATTAAACACTTAATGTTTCATATTTACTAATACTAAACTAATTTTTACTAATATTAAACAGTGTTTGTGTTCTTATTTGAACCATAGTTATAAAACCAACTTCCCTCTATAATTCTGGATATGGTGGAAACAGCAGGCATTATGGGAATGGAGTAGAAGTAGACATTGCTAATATGTCCATTTGTATATTTTGGTTTCCATTAACCATATTTCTATTGAAGCCATGAAACATCAGATAGATCGATTTTAAATTCTGAAAAGCTCTTCAAAGTTAAAATGCTAAGAAGAAGTTGGACAGTCATCATGGATGGACGCATGAGATCCGATCCAGCCTTAGGAAAGCATCATTTACCATGTGGAACTTGGTTTGGTCAGAGTAGGTTCTATACACCTGTCGTGAGTGATCTCCCTATTCACTCTCTGAGTTTATCATGTCATTCACTTTTGGGACAAACTGGATAGAATCCAGAACTTCTGTTTCTGAGACATTATCAAAGGAGGGCTTAGATTTTCTTGGAAAGTGACAGTATTATAAATAAATTAGTTATCTTCTATTTGAATGGGATTTGCTAATTTGGGGTCTTTTATGATAAATTTAAACATTTCCAAAACTTTTCTAAGAAATTTCCCCCTAGAACAAATATCTTATAGGAAATAACTTACTTGAAATATTTAAATGTGTCTTAAAAAGAAAAAACCAAAATGTTATTGTTTAATTGGAGAGAAGAGCCAGACGTTCTCCGCCGAGAGTCGTCGCGGTTTCTTGCTTCAACAGTGCTTGAACGGAACCCGGCGCTCGTCCCCCCACCCCCACCCCAGCCGGCCGCGCCGAGCCACAGTCTTCCTCCGCCACCTCCTCGCCTGCGCCACCGCGTCTCTCCCAGCCGCCGCCATGACCACCGCGTCCCCGTCGCAGGTGCGCCAGAACTACCACCAGGACTCGGAGGCTGCCATCAACCGCCAGATCAACCTGGAGCTCTACACCTCCTACGTCTACCTGTCCATGTCTTGCTACTTCGACCGTGATGATGTGGCTCTGGAGAACTTTGCCAAGTACTTTCTTCACCAGTCTCACGAAGAGAGGGAGCATGCAGAGAAACTGATGAAGCTGCAGAACCAGCAGAGGCGGCCGCATCTTCCTGCAGGATATCAAGAAACCAGACCGCGATGACTGGGAGAGCAGGCTGAACGCAATGGAGTGTGCACTGCACTTGGAAAAAAGTGTGAATCAGTCCCTACTGGAACTGCACAAACTGACCACTGACAAAAATGACCCCCACTTGTGTGACTTCATTGAGACTCATTACCTGAACGAGCAGGTGAAATCCATCAAAGAACTGGGCGACCACGTGACCAACCTGTGCAAGATGGGAGCCCCCGAGTCTGGCATGGCGGAATATCTCTTTGATAAGCACACCCTGGGACACAGTGAGAGCTAAGCTGACACCCCCAGAGCCACAGTGACGGCTGGTCACCAAGGCAGTGTGCATGCATGTCAGGGCTACCTTTACCTTTTCTAGAAGTTGTACCAAAACATTCGCTTTTTAGTTTGTATCATTCACTCAAATAAAGAGATTTGGTACCCCCCCCCAAAAAAAATTGGAGAGAAGAAACTACTCACAAAGTTTATATTTTTTGTCAACAAATCTTGATCCTTTTGGATAAGTGTTTATTGTACCTATTTTGCTATTAATTGAATGCTCATTTTTCTTATAACATTTCTGACTTGAAATCTAAGTGCAAATTTGGATACTTTGGATTACTCAGATAATGGTTATGAATGTGTTGCTGTAGGATGGCTATGTTATTTTGAGTAGAGTGTTTTGTGTTATTTTAATCATTTATGTGAACACAGTGCATTCAGAATGTATAGCGATGAGTTCTTTGCATCCAGATTCATGTTTTTATTTGTTCAGTAGAAGATTTGTTTCCCCAGTAGATGTTCATATGTACTTTTGTTGAAAGAAAGACACCATAGGAAAGCAGTTCATAGTCACATGAATTTAATAAGTTCTGAGTTAAACAAAAATTGAACATACCTCTTTTCAGAAATACCCATAGTGTTTAATATATTATAGGTATATTATTGAGTCTTACTCTCACTTTCTGGTAGATGATCAGTTAATATAATTTAGAATATCTTTCTTATAAGAAAGTTTGGGAAACACCATTTTAAGGATACAGTGATATGACGTTGGCTAGTTATAACCAGAGTGACTTCAGCCTCTCACCAGATGGTTGTAGAAAGTAAAGCTCTAGAACAGCTACCATCTCTTTTTCCAAAAGGATTTATAAGAAAGACATCCCATTTGTCTCAGTATTACACAACTTTTTGAGAAAGGAGTAAATATGCCAGAAGATCCATGAGGGACCCTGAAATCCTCTTCTAGAACATTTATCCATGAATATAAGTTTAACTGAACATTATAATTATATATATAACTGTGATATTAATTATATTACAGATGCATAAAAATTCCTCCCAAAATTTAATAGATAACTTCATCCCCAAAGATTTATTATTTCATAATTTCTGTTACTCAGGAATTCTGGAGTGGTTTATTGGGCTGTTAGTTCTGCACCTTTTATCAAGTACTACAAGAGACTGAAGTTATCTTAAGCTTGATTAAGGCTGGGAGATTTGCTTTCAATAAGACTCACCTGAATGTCTCCCAGCTAGCAATCCCCTTATTTTCTCACCACATAGGCCTCTCCTTAGGTTGTCTGGGTATCCTCAGGAAACTCATATACTCTAGATGATCTAAGAGTCACCACCTTTGTATTGTTCTATTTGTTAAAAATTAGTCACTAAGATCAGCTGATACAAAAAGGGGATTCAGAATTAGGCTATACTTTTAGGAAAGAAAAAATCCAAAGAACTATGGATATATTTAAGAACCAGAGGTTTAAATAGCATGGCATAAGAAGAAGGGGAAAGACAAAGCCATGCTTGGGTGACTCAAGCAGGAACCAAGTTGTTTCCATCTTCTGTTCTTCAATGTCTCCATTGATCACTTTAGTTCTTTACCGAGTTTCAAAATTATAGGGCAAGCACCATGTCATGTATGGTCATGTACAATCAAAGAATCACAAATGGATTGTGTCTTCCTTGTAGCACTTTTTTGAAAAATGAAACCTTTCCCAAGAACCTCACTTGGCTTTCTGCCTTGACTCCCTAACCATAATCGCACAATTATGATAAAACCAACCATAGGCAACAAGAGCAGAATTACCATGAGTGATTTACCAGGCTTAAAATGTATTCCTGATCTAGACTGTCACTTGCATTGAAAGAGACTGAAACAGATTGGATTACACTTCAAAAAGAAGAGAGGAGAAGAGCCATTAGTTTGGCAATGAGCAGATAGCTAGACATGTATCCTTGACTTCTTTCCATAATGATCTCCCATTTACTATGTCTTAGCATTGCCTCTTTTGTAATATGAAAGCTTATATTTAAGACAGAAGATCAAGGCTAGAGTCATTCAGTAGCTCTTGAAGTAAAATTCATTCTAACTTGAAAAAGATACTCAAAAATGTAATCACAAAATAGATCTTTAACAATACGTGGTGGTTGAACAAAAAAGATAATAGAGACTAAGCTAAGTTTTCCACATATAGTGATACTGTGATATTTTTAAGAGATCCATGAAAATAGTAACTGGGTAAATTTCTCCTGAGGTAACCTGAAATTTAAAGAAAAACTAAGAACTGCGTAATCAAATTAATTGTCTTCTAGCCTATCTTTTTTAGTTTGTCATTGCATTTCCCAGTGTCCATCCCTCAGTGCTTATTAAATTGCCTGGGGCGGAAAGAGAACCAGAGGCTTGGCTGTTTTTACTGTTCTAGGTTCCTAAAACCTACCTAGCTACTTCTCTGGGATTTCAGCATTGCTCACTCATAGTTTGCTTCCACTACCATCCCCTATTTCAGCTTTTTGCCATTTTAGTCATTTCAAAGAATTTCACAATTGCTGAACAACTGCCCACAGATAAATTTAGGGGAACAGAAGGGAGAAGTGAAGGATAACTTATTCCTTTTGGAGAACCAAATTTGTTTGTATAAAGGCATTTGTTGGGTGCTTTACATTTAACAAATTCTTATTCATTCACTTGTTTGTGAACTGACTTTTTTAGCTTTGAGTCTACTCAAGAGTTTTCAGTTTTCTCCATGCAGGAGGAAAGTGAAGGACTGGGAGTGGGAAATGGTTTGATACAAGAATTACTTTGACAAATAGAGTTGTTACAGATATTACAGTCCATAGAATTAATTTTGTAAGACCTTTTCTAGCCCTGAAGATGATAAAGATCACTTTGTTGATTTCTCATTTCTTATAGAAAGTTGTATCAGTTATGCATATATGCTTGAGAATGAAAAGATTTAATTTAAAACAAGTTTGGCAGCAGAAAACCCAGAACAAAAGTATTGAAATATTTGTGGCCAGCACAAGCTCTACAGAGCATGTGGTAGAAACAGGTCATCACCCTGAGCTCAGACCTCTGCAGATGTGGTTTGTTGATATTGGTACAGAGGCTCTGGTGCTGACCCGGCAGTGTGTGGAAGACCTGGGACCCTGGGACTTTCAGGCCCATTGACTCTCTTTAAATGGTTTTGCAAAATTCCTTAGTATCTTAAAGTTTGATTTTTACTGGATTACATTTAGCTCCAAGTAGCATAGTACTTGATAAAATATTCACATATCAAAATTAAATGCAACATTTTTGCCAAGATTAATAGGAAACTAAAGGTATCCTAAGGCTCTTTAAGAAATTAAGCTATTAGGAAAAACCAATAGAAATAAATGTGGAATCTGAAATCTTGCACCATTTGTTAAATGATCCTTCTGCTGTGGAAAGGGTGAGAGGAACATGAACCACTGAAGCAATTCAGTTCTGGTTGGCTCAAGCATTAGGTACAGATGTAGATTGGTTGTATGGAAAAATATTTTTGCTAATGGTAAATATGCACATAATGATTTAAAGAGTATTGAATTTGATATTATCCTAGAATAGGCAGCTTATTGTTTGAAACTGGGACACACACTGTCTGGGGGAAAAGATTTTCTAGGGATTACCTTTCTCATTCCATTCACACCTCTCTTCCTGTCCCACCCTAAGCTTCACCATGCTTCATTTCTCAGGAATAACCATTAAAGAGCTCAAGAGGAGCATGAGATGTCATAATTTATGAAGAACTATCACATGAGAAAGATTGTAGAGAAATACTAAAGGGGAAATGTATTATTCTACCAGATATGAAACTTGTGTTGGGGCCATATGCTTCCTGAAACTTTTAAAATTGGCATTTTGAAGTCAAATCATCAACCAAAGGACAAAGATGAACACTTATAATATGTTTTATTTGAGGTGCTATCAGATTGCTTTATTTTTTCAGGTAAAAATTAAGTCAACGTTAATCAGGGAACTTTATTTACCTTTTTCTTATAAAGACAGACAATTTCCAAAAAACTATAAATAAAAATTAGAAGCAAAATCCTCAAGATTTTGAGGAAAATATATTTAAAGGATATCATAGGAAATAAATTATACTTTTTCAGCCACTTAAATTTGCTATAACATTCTGGATGTAACTTTCAAGTCTGTGGGATGTAAATAGCTTGCAATACTTTTTGAGAGTGTAATTTGGACAAAGACAGGAAGACCACTGCTTTATAATCTGTGTCCTATCAGTGTGGGGAACTTGCCGACTACTTGCCAGGTGTCCAGGGTTTCCTCTAATTCCTTGCTCCTCACGATTCATCCTGGAGTATTCCTCATGTGGACTTCTCGATGTCAAACTTCTGTCCAAGGTTTACCAAGCCCCAGACCTCACAGCTCCTGATCTCCATTCCATCTCATTTTTCTGTTCCTCAGGCACCTGACTCCTGAGGTTGGGAATCTCATCCAATTCCTCATTAGAAACAATCCGTTTGCCTACAAAATGGGCATTACCCATCCTGTGATTTAGAGCTTGCTCTGTCTTTTCAGTCTCAATTGGATGATGAGTCTGTTCTCCACAATAAAACCTGAAAACTTAAGATAATCCCTTTTACAATGCCTCATAGTAGTAGCCGTCGCTTCTGAGAACTTTATAAGTAGTAACACATTTAATCTTCAAGAAGCCCTATGAAGTGTACTGACTATTATATAACTGACTATTATATAACTGAGAAAATAGAAGGACACAGATGTAGCATGATTATGGTCGCTGTGTCATATTTAGGCACAGGTGTCAACTTGACAATTGAGGATTTGAGCCCTGGGCACATTTGTAGAGAATTAATGGTTGAGTTAAGCTCAGAGCAAACCTGTAGGAGATTGTCTAGCTGATGGGGAAGGCCCAGCCTATGGTGGATGGGACTAGGCCCTGAACAGATGATAAAATACTGAAAGTTGGTTGAGGAAGTTGGCATCCTTCTGTACACTTGGCCAAATATGCTACTCTGGCAAGTAAGGATAGTCCCTCTCTCATATAGAGATGTCTCTCATATATAGAGTCTCTCATCATATAGTGATGGTGTGGCCCATTCCCTGGGCTCTGGTGTTGGCGCGTACTCTTCCATCAAGCCGGACTGAGAACTGTAACCAGATAATCATAAGAGACAATAAACCCCCTTGTTCCCTTAAGCCGTTTGATGGTCACTTATCAGCAACCATGCAGGCGAACTGCAACACAGTCACTAAAGGACTCAGGGTGCCAAGGAATAAGACACAGTTCAAATAAATAATCAAGAAAAATTTAAATTCAGGCACTGGTGCTTCAGGGAAGTGATGAAAGAAGACTTCATTTAGCACTGGGGCAAGTCACTGTGGCTAAAACATGCAGTGGTGTCTGTAATGTCATGATAACAGGTAGAGACTGGGGCTGGCTGTGTATTCCTCAGCCTGGAGTGCTCAAGTAGAGTGAGCGGTCTGCTTCCAGAGTGAGCCTGCCTGCTTCAGTGGCTCTGGCTGGGCTTTTCTTCACCTATGCCTGTTTTCCTGGTAGTTCTAGGATGTTAAGTTCTCTCTCTCTCTCTCTCTCACACATTATCCACATAACATCTCTGTATTTTATCTATTGATCTATCTATCTATCATTGCTTATTTATTTATTCATCTACTCATTTACTTTGTTGTTTAGACAGGGCCTCATGGAACCTGGGTTGGTCTTGAACTTGCTATTTAGCTCAGGATGACTTTCAACTCCAGTTCCCCTTGTCTTCATCTCTAAATATTGGGATTCTAGGTGTTCATCACCATGTTTGGCCTCATATCCATCTTCATTTACCTACTGTATCTATGGCACATTAAATTATATATTGTATAATTATATATTGTATATCATTATTTAGTGTATATGTAATATGTAGTTACTACATGTTACATTATATACAAAAGGCTCTTATTATTTGAATTGAGGTCTGTGCTGTGAGCTCTTAGAGGCAAGGGAGGGTTGAAGCCTTCTTATGCTTTCATTCCTCTTGGCTTTCAGTAATGTGCCCTGCATGAATCAGGAGCTCAAAACATTAGCTGCATGAATAATGAGCTGCTGCACAAGGAGGTGTTAGTAGATAATGCTTTATAGGTGCAGCTGTTCTTAGCATTTAAATGCAAATCCATAATGTCCCTAGGCACTGGTTATAACCCATTAATCGGTTCTAAAATCCATTTAGTAGATCACTAACATTTAAGAGAAAATGAAATAGATTCACTTATAACAGAAAACATTACCAGTAAGAACAAATATTATCTCACAAAACATTTGTTTGGATTGTGTTTTTTGTGTGTGTGAGTGTGTGTGTGTTACGGTGTTCCATGGGCTGTGAATGTCTAATATGACCAAAGGACAGAAGAATAGAGGTAAGGATTGTATCCAAGACCAGCAGCACACAAACCTGAGGCAAACTCAGGAACACAAAGACATTTTCTCATAGTGTTGTTAGGGAGAAAAAAACGGCAACAATTCCCTTCATCCCCTTTCTCCACACTGCTTAAGACAAGATGGGTTGTTCAAAATCAGTCGTTCTAGAATAAAAGTACCTGCTTTGGGTACAAAACAAGCAACATTTGTAAACTGGTACACACTTAGTAATTGTGTTGCATGCAATCTTTCCATAGTATTTGTTTTTTAAACTTACTTATTTGAGGGGGAGAAAGAGAGAGAATACCTGTTATGATCACATAAATTTAGAAATTGATTCTTATATCATGTGGGTTTGGGGGATCAAATTCAGGTCTCCAATTTTGTTCACAGGTGTGGTTTTACCCACTGAACCATCTCACTAACCCTATGTTATGTAATTATCAGTTTTTTAAGTATAAATATTCATAGTATCCACAATATGCTAAGATCCTCAGTGCTCGCTCTCTCTCTCTCTCTCTCTCTCAGTATGTCTCTCTGCCTGTCTGTGTGTCTATTCACCCTTGCTCTCAGCCCCCAAGGAAGGACTCATTGAGGTAACCAGCCATAAACTTGTGATCCATTTTTCTTCAGAAACAGTTGCCTGAAGCATGTTAGGATTTGCAAGTTTTTGAGCTCTACTTCCCAAGAAGGTGCCTTACTCTTTTCCATTTAGAATTGTCTCTTGGAGTCTTACCAAAACCTTCTGGCCACTTTTTTTAATATTTTAAATCTGAGCCTATGTCTCAGTTCAGGTTCCCTAGAGGCTGGCTCTGACATGAAGATTCACATCACATGAAAGTAAGTCATTAAGGAAGACCTCCTAGAGATGCATCAAAAAATGCAGAATGCATTGCAGGGAGGAAAAATAAGATGTAATTTCAGGCAAAGTTCACGGGGAGCAGCTTCCACTTTAGAGCTTTCCTGATTGGATGCTGGAGACTTGCACTTTCATTGTTCACACTTTAAGTCATCCCAGGGCACTGCAGACTCCAAGGTACCTCCAGCAGACTGCATATAATGCAGCTGCAGGGGGCAGTTCGTGAAAGAAAAGTTGCTGATGAAGACATTGGAATCTGTGGCACACTGAAGTTGGCACAGAAGTTCACCAAAATGGCAGGGACTCCCATGTGGCACAGCAGTCTTCTGCTGTCTGCATCTACAACTAACAGAACTTTTATTAATGCGTAGACAGAGAATGTGATGAACTGAATGTGAGTTGTCCCCAACAGGCTCATGTGCTTGCATCTTTAGCTCGTGTTTGTGTTTGGGAAGGCTGTGGTGCTTTTAGGAGGTAAAGCCTTACTGGAAGGGAGGTCACAGGGGTGAGCCTTGAGGTTTGAAAGCCTGGCCCTGGTTTCTCTTGGTTTGCTCTTGCTCTTTCTGCCCCTGTCCTGCTTCTGCCTCCAAGCCAAACCTACTGCTATGAGATTCCTGCTGTAATGAACTAGAACAGTCCCCTCTGGAAATGTAAGCCAAATGAATCTCCCCTTTCTTTCCTTAAGCTAGTCACATCTTAGTGTTTTCTCACAGCAATACAAAAAAGAATAACTGCAACACTCTCCAATGAAAAAGAAGAGAAAGATTTTATAAAATATAAAGTTCATTTCATGGTAGTAGTTTGGGACACATTCTTAAGTTTATATCAAGCAAAGATGTATCTTTGAGTTTCACAAGCTTTCTAATCTCCTAAGATGGAAATATTCAACATTAAGCATGTATTCTGCAAGCAGAGAGGGTCCAAGAACTCCTTTTCTGAGAACTGCATCCTGAGGCCTATGAAACATGCCTAGATAGTTGCTGGTAATCGTCTATAGCCGGAGCGAGACTATATCCTAGAGTCCAGAGCCAACTTTGGCATCTGACTGTCATTTCTAGCACAAATGAACTCAAATCTGAAAGGATCAGCAATTAAATCCTTCCACTTTGTGGTTCTGGAGGAGGATTATTTCCCTGGTTTCCTCCTTCAGGCTTGGCATGCTTCTCTTTTTTAAAGTGCACCCGTGGTTTGACTTGAGTTTAAGAGCCCTCATCTATCCTTAGGCAACTTTGAAGCTGTTTCTGTGGAATCTCTTCTACTTTTCTTACTGCCCCTGTAAACACAGAGATGGGAAAACACAACTGGGATTTCAGTTTTCTTCCTGATAATTTTAAGTGCCATAAAAGTAAGATGGCCTGTTTCAGCACCCGGTCCTAGGACAACCTCATTGTCTTAATTGTTCTTGTCTTGTCACCTGGTGTTGTCTTATCTGCTCAGAGTCTCCTTGGTCAGTCAGTACTCTAAATTCAGATTTATGTGCCTATTCATTGTGGAAGATGTTTTTGACCCGGAGTTCTTTTCAGCTTCCATTTGCTACATCAAAATGTTCCTTCCTTGAGTTCCCTTTATTCAAACTTATTGTTTCTGCTAATAAAAAAAATCTGTCTCATAACCGAGTCTGCAGTAATGGGTCAATGAAAATTACTGAACCAGTTCTCCATCTCTCAAAAACACATGCAAAGTTTAAGAGAGATGTTTTTTTCTAATGCAGTCTCTAAAACAAAGTAGTGTGATACAGTGTAAGAGGGTGAAAAAGCCCAGCGCTTGAACTGAGTGACATAGCATTTAACGTATATTTCATATTCAAAATCTCCCATTAGGTAACCTCTCTGAACATGTCCGACTTACCTTTATTGTAGAAAGGTACAATTAACATCACCTTCAATTTCTGTTGTGGCATGGAGCAAAAATTTATGTAAAAGTGCATACTGTAACTGAGTCAAGATTAGTTACCTGTCAATGATAGTAAGTTTCATGGATACTGAACAGAGGGAAAGTAATATAAGTATTATTTTTAAAATCAGATTATACTTCAGCTACATGCTCTTCTAGCTCTTCTCTAATGCTTCATGCACCAACTAGATACTCATTAACTTTTCGATTAAGTTTAAGTGCATAAGGTTGGGCTCTGTACTGTGAAAGATACACACATCATTCCATTTTGTATTGCTGTTGAGTGTGCCCTTTAGTGTATTAGGGGGATATAGCAAAGGAACTATACTTTGTCTCCAAAGATTGTCTTGATCCAAATATAAAGTGCTTACAGAGTTAAGACATAAGAGGTCTAGAGCAGAGCTATTTTTGAAGTTATTAATGAATTATTAGAATTAAGAGAAGGGGGAATAAAAATATACTTTAGGAAGGTCAAAGTAGAGATTATTTTTAATTAGACAGAGATAATGTAATAACATTAAATTGACATAGAACTATTGTCACATGCAGCAGGGAAGGTGTTGGAATCAGAGTGAAGAAGTGAAGTAGGTCAAGATGTGAGTCCAGGTCCCACTGAAATACCATGAGGCAAATCCTAGCCCATCTTGGCGGGATAAATTTAAGCAGCAGTAGGAGGTGCACTAGACCATATGAAGGAATGTGGGAAAAGAACATAATAAATAAGAATGGAAGAGAAATATTGGGAAGTACTGGTGTAGTAGCATAGTGATTCATACATTCTGAAGAAACTTCAAATAATCAAAAAGTGCCAATGGTGCTCTAGTTCAGATAGTAGATATTCTGGATATATGTGACAGCCAGGATATAGAGTGTAGAGTCATTGCCAGAACACAGGGAGAGGGTACTCTCTCAAACACTGGCTGCTGAGTGATATCCAGAAGAATGACTGCTGAGTGAGACTGTGGACAGTGGGGCTAGGGTGACATAAGGAAATCTGAAGTGGGGTGACATAAGGAACATTGACTGTAAGGTGAATGTAGCATCCAGCTGCAAATAACCAAGACACTCACTGCATGGTGCTATCCAAAGCACTGGCGCAGGTATTTTTCACAGAAATGACAGCAGATGATAGCTAATCACTAGCTACAGGGTTATATCTAGAACGCTGGTGGCAAGGTGATATTTGTACACTGGGCAAGATCTGGAACACTGTCATAGACAGAGATCCTGAAGATTGGGAGACATTCAGGATGCTGTTGCTAGGTAATATATGGATAATAGGGACAGGATGATATCCATTAAATTGACTACAGGTGTTACCACATATGCAGAGAGGGTAAAGGATAAAAGAACACTGGACCCAGGAAGATATCATGGAATGTAGCTGCAGGGTGATATCAGAACATGAAGTTCAGAATGATTTCCTGGATAATGCCGGCATGGTGACACCCAGGAAAATGTGTGCAGGATGATATCCAGAACTACTGAAGCACACCACGACAATGGGTGCAAATTGATATCTGCTAAAAGAATGTTGGCAGAAGTATGATAGTCTGAACCTTGGATGAAGAGAGGGATCTGGAGCAATGACTGCATTGGACTTGCTAGACTCTAGCAGCAGGGTGACAGGCAAAACAATGTAGAACAATAAGCTGCACACTGCCCCCAGGCTATACACACATCATTCCATTTTGTATTGCTGTTGAGTGTGCCCTTTAGTGTATTAGGGGGATACCTGCAGGGTGTTAGGCAGAGTGGTGGCTGAAGGTTGGTGTCCAAACTCCTGTTCTTGATGAGATTGTGAAAAATAGCTGAACATTGACTGTATGGTGATATCGAGAACTCTGGGTGAGATTGACATCCAGAACATTGTCTGCAGGGCACATCCGGAACACTAATTACAGATTGATGTCTAGAACACTGGAGTCATGATCCATTCAGGAGCATTGGCTGCCTGATAATATCACAAACACAGAGTGATATCATTTGTAGAGTGTTATCTAGAACACCTGATGTAATTGATATTCTTGAAGGTGGGTGCAAGGTGCTGGACACTGGTCCAGGTGGTATCTAGAACACTGTGTGAATGGTGCATAGTGACTTCTGTAGTACTGGCTGCAGGGTGATAGCTAAGACCACTGGCTAGAAACTGATATCTAAGACCACTGAATACAGGGTGCTACAAAGATCATTTGGGGAATTGCAATCTAAGTAGAGTAATATACAGAACCCTGGATGAATGGTAGTCTCCAGAACAGAATGCTAACTGCAGGGTAGTTGCTAGACACTGTATGGATATAATATCCTATAGAGGGGTCCCTGTCAGATATCCATAACATTAAGTGCAAGATAATATCCATAATACTGGCTCTAGGATGATATTCATAGCATAGCTTCAGAGAGATAGTCTGGACTCTGGGTGCAGAGTGACATCCAGGGCGACACCCAGAACATTGGGTGATATCTGGAGACCTGGCTAAGAGCAATATTCTGAACACTGACTGCAACATTATCTAGAGCACTGGCTTGATTTCCTCAACAGGATGATATTCTAGACACTGATCTGCAAGTGATCAAGAATACTGGGTTCAGAGTAGTATCCAATGCATTGTTTTCAGGATGATAGTTTGGACATTTTGTACATGGTTATATGCTGAACACTTTTCATGGGGATGTCCAGATCACTGGGTTCAATGTAATATCAGGGAGCTGGCAGAAGATATGATATCAGGATCATGGTTAGGGTGATCTAGAATACTTGGTCATCAGTTTCATAGAATAGTAACAAGTGTTAACATTAGTGTGGGTACTCATGTCAGGTGTAACTTACGCACATGCCTCTCTGATACATATAGCAGCAAGAAGCTGGTATGATAGGAGACCATTTTCAAGACTCACAATATCAGCTATATATGGACTAGTAATGAATACTTTAATATTTTGAAAACTGTGTTTTAATGAGTTGGGTATATTGATGCAGTGATCAAGACTGAGAGGGTTCTTCTCCCACAATGCTTTCCTTCTGCCACTACCTAATGGCATCAGAGAGTTCATTTCTAGGGAGAGTTTTGAATCTGTTCCAGTCACAAAAGGCAGGTTCCTGAATACTGTTGCTTAGTACCTTGATAGTGCCAAACAATTTCACGTTTACACCATTCTTGGCAAACACTTTAAATCTTAGCATTCATCATGTATTTTGAATTTCTCATGTTTGCTAATTTTTTATTTATTACACAAGGTAATGGATTTTCTTTTTATGAATTTGTTTTTATATTATTATTATTATGGACACATGTGATGTTTGTGTGGGTATGCAAATCTCATGGTATGAATGTGGAGGTTACAAAGAAATCACTGTATCTCTGGTCCAGACGCTTAATCACGACTGCCCACTTAATCCACCAAAGAAGGATTTTGTAAGTAGAATCACCAAGTTGAAACCTCGCTGATGACAGAGCAATCTATATCCAGTTGCGCCGGCATGTTAGTCATAAAAGTGACAGAAGAATTGCTCCTGTTAGACCTGTTATCTGGTGCTGATAGCAAAGGCTGAAAGAACACAGCTTGGAGCTGAGGCTCTGGGAGGAATCTGTGTTAGAAAATGAAAATTTTCACATGTAGATGGGAAACATCTGATGTGCAAACCATTACAAAAGAATAAATGGATTCATAAAAATACTTTCCTGCTGCAACTCAGTCGGTCTAAGGATCTCTTTTCTTTTTCTGTGATTTAAGATTAAAAAAACTTCAATGCCACTTGAGGCTGCTTCATGCACACAGAGAAAGTAACTTTGTCACTGAAGCCCATTTCCAAAAGTTACATCAGCTACTAAATACACTAAAGACAGAGAAGTTAACTGTATTTTATTTTTAAATGCATAAATAGCTCTGTTTAATATACTTGATGGTATAATCAACCATTGACATAAAACAGATGTTATCTAAAATATTTATAACAAAACAATCCTCACCTGGAAAAATGGTGCTTTGTTTTTTGTTCTTCATGATGTTGATCACTGATAAAATGAAAACACTAAGCTATATGTCCATCTTCTGGCATTTCTTATATTTTTTTGTAACATTGTTCACATTCATAAATAATCTCTTAACACATTACTTTGTTATCAAATTTAATTATTATGGGCTTATGACTAATATTTCACTAATTTTGTGAGTATTTAGCATAGAAACTGACATTATAAAGAAGCAATATTAGATAAGTTAATGAGTAAATGAATAGCAATAATGACCAATGATAGTAATATTAATTCGCACTGATGACTGATGTTTTACATGGAGACATAACAGAATTCACTAAAGTCAATGAACTTTCTTACCACAATCATCATTCATTTCCAAAGTATATTTTCTAGCTGGTTTCTTCAACCTATTTTATAGCTGGGATATATTGAGATACATAAAAACATTATTTTCTAAATCATTATTTGAATGCCTATGCACACCAGCATTTATTTTGGTATTGGGGACATATAAATCCAAAGTGGTGATAATTCTTAAAGGAATAGGGCCAAAAATATTCCACGGAGGCCTTTGGGAGGAATATCTCACTTACCTTAGACAATCTTAAAAGACTTCTAGGTAAAAATTTCTAGGTAAAAATAAAATCAGAGACTAAAAGGCTCAGTGTTATTTGGTACCAACAAAATTTTACAAAAATGTTGGTACAGCTAAGAACGGGAAATAAAAGTTTAGTGCAATAGTAATTATTTATGTGCCTATCAGGGCCATTAAAATTATTGAAGATCCATATACATGACAACAAATATCTGACTCTCTACCAACATAGGCACCCCAAAGGAAGCTCTGTGATCCACACACACACAGAGGAATAGGAATGTTTGTGGAACTTTGCTGGATTGAAGAGAGGAAAGGATGGTGAGAGATGAGGGAGTGGCTAAAGGAGAGAGTTGGGATAATGACACAAACCATTTTAATTTGTATATGAAAAGTTCTCCATAAAAATCATTGCAGGTCTACTAGTCTTGACCTATTTAGTTATGATTATGTGATATTGGCAAAGTAATAAACAAAGAAAAATTAAACCAATGAAACAGAAAACAGTCCATAATATTAACAAATACAATCAATTGATCTTTGGCAAAGAGGCTAAGCCAGTTCAACATGGAATTGTAACCACTGGATATCTGATATAAACCACTGGATATCTGTTGTGGCAGTTAGCTTTAGGTTAATAACTAAGAAGTAAACTTATGAAAAATTGTTCAGCTAAGGAAAACCTGTGAGCAAACTATAGGAGATTATCTAACTGATATGGGAAAACCTCGCCTGCAGTGGGTGGGACTATTCCCTGGGCAGGTGGATAAGATGGAAAGAAAACTAGTTGGTTTTGTCAGAATGGACAGCTGGAAAGCATGTCTCTCCATCGGCTCTTCCTGTGGCTACAGTGCGGCCAGTTTCCTTGGTTCCTGATAAAAGACTAGCTCTCCTGCCATAATGAACCGTAACTTGAAACTGTGAGCATGAATAAATCCTTTGTTCCCTAAGTTGTGTGGATCATTTGTTCATCACAGCAATGAAATGTGAAACTAAGACAGGTGTGGAACCATTGAGAAAGATACATACCTTCAAATATGTGAACACATACGTGAGCATGTACACATACATACCTTACAGTCACATAAAACAATGTATTCATATTAGTTCATCAAATATAACAAATATACTCTATCACTAACAAAATGAAAAGGGAACAGATATTGATGAACAGACTGAGTAAAGGCGTTTTTGGTAATGTTGCTTAATTTTTATAAGCTCCAAATTATTTACCTAATTGTAAAAATATTGAAATATAAATTCAATAATAACTAATAATCTTAAAATAATGTGTTTATAAATTTATTTTAGTGCGTAAGTAGACTGGCTTTTGGCAACTGAAACTTTGGATTACCCAGTAATAGGACCTCTGAAAATTCTTAGATTTTAGATTGTGATAAAAATCATAAATCCAGACATTAGAATAACTCAGATCTCATACTAGAGTAAGTTCTGTTTTGTGAAGTCTAGTTTGGTTGGAAATAAAGCTAAAAAAGAGAAACCTCTGTACTCATCACATGTGTTTTTCTGTTGTTGTTTGTTTAATAAGAGATAAGAATATTTTTAAAAGTTTTCCTGATGCTGTTTTCTCTTCAGAAAGAACCCAAACTCTCTAATTCTCAGGAGCCATTAACTGTCTACAAATATTCAACCACTTTCAGTATATCATGATGGCAACTGCTGGTTTGATATTCACAAAGGAGTGCATCAGATGGAGATGAAATTGTGAAAACAATTTAGATAGAAAAACTATAATAACCTAAGTTAGATGCCAACAAGCATAGTTGTAATGTGAGAATTAGATTTTTCAATTCCAGTTAAACTTTGTAATTGCTAATGGTTTAAATTGTACTTTTAATATCATCATTACATATGAGACTAATCTATAATTATATATACTTAAAATACTTGGTGGTAATACTTTCTTGTAATAATATACTACCTTTATGAGCAAATGATATGCTTGCAGGATGATCGTTATTCACGATTTATCCTTCATACACTTTTTAGTACCTCCTCCCCCCGATTCTAGCAAACTAGGTTCTCTTGATTTTTCTATTCTTAATTATAAATGATCACTCTTTGTCTCTCTTGTCAGTTCCCTTCTTTGGACTATCTACAGTTCTTTTACTTCCTAGTGTCACGGTTCATGATTCCAAAATTTCCATCTTTGGCTTAAATTTATTTTCAGACTTTAAATTATCACAGGCAACCATAGATAGCTGGAGGACCTACTAAAACATCAATATCAATGTATCAGTTAGTTTTCCTTTCAACTCGTTCTACCATAGCGTTCCATCTGAGCTGAAGGCAGTTGCTCAGGACAGAAGTTCTGGCATATTTGATTTGTCTCTTTTACATCCCTTAGTCAACCTATCAGCAAATATTGTACTTGGCTCTACCTGTGAGGTATAGTCAGAATCATATTAATTTCCCACCTCAGTGACACGCGTCCTTTTCCAGATGACATCTTACTCTCTCACCTGAACGAGTCTTAACCTCCTGCAAGATTCTACTGCTTCTTCTCTTGCCTTACAGCTGCTTTCTACTTCATTATTTACCTGTAGCTGTTGTCAGTGCAGCAACCAGATGGCTTTTCTAAAAGTAAGGTTATGTCTCTAACTCTGCTCAAAATTTTCCAGTAGAGTTTCTCTTAAGTAAAAAGATTTTTATAATGATCTATAAAGTTCTAAGTAATCTGGCTGTGAGTTACCTTTCTAAATTCTTAGACTGCCACTCAAAAGTAAATATCATAATCCGATACAGTCTGTGGTTATAAAAATTCATGGACTTCTGTATTTTTCTTATTAGTGGAGAGAAACAAAAAAAATCATCAATCGACATTTTAACCAATTTTTGGCTACAGAAAATATGGGTAGTGTATATTGTCCTCTTTGTACTTTCCTGTCATTTTCTCCATTTTTTGCAATACAATACATTTTCTCAAATAAGTAAAAATATTTTTCCAATGAAGAATGAAAAGCTTCAGTTATAAAAACAGAGACTTCATTAATCACAGAGAACAAGTTAGAGAAAACCCATGGAGCACACAAAAACTGGAAAAACATGATTCAAATTTTACAGTTTTTGTCACTTTTTAGCTACTCTAGGACTGATGGAACCAGGGAGAAGTTGGGTCGGTAGTAAGGAAGTCTCAGGGAAATCCCATCAACACAAAAACAAGCCAAGAAAGCAGCAGGAAGAACAGAACACTTGACACAAAAGGCAGTCTTACGAATTTTATTAAATGTGGGCTGAGGGAGGGAAGGTTATAGAGAACACAAGAAAATATACCTAGGTTGAAAATCCATCAAGGTCATTTTCTGAAAGAAAAACGGGCAGTTTGTGCTTTGTAGTAAATAATGTGAGTCTGTCAGTAGAATTCACGGTCAGAAAAAATTCTGTTCTTTAAGTCCAGGTTTAGTTGTCAAGCACTTGCATTCTAGTTATTTTCCTAACATTTGCCAGCTGTTAGACCCTGGGCAAATAATTAAACTTGGTTGAACAAGTAGCTGTACAAGTATCTGTTTTTCCCATGTCAAATTACAGTGAGAAAAAAAAGATCTATCAGTATGAAAACGCTTTGAGAAATCCCCACATAGAATCTAGGTATATGATTTCAACTATTAACAGCAGAATAGGTTACATCTGGTAGGACAAGGGCTAGTCATAGAGAAATATCTGCCCTGTAATTGTATAATCAAGGATTTCCTACTACTGACTGAAACTTATAATGCAGGTCAGGTGCAGCGTTACACACAGGTAATCCTGTGTACTTCAGAGGTCAAGGTAGGAAAATCTGGATTGTGAGGTCAGCTTCAATCTTACATTGAATTGGAGGCAAGCCTGGATTGTATAGGACTGTCTCAAAACAAAGCCAAAAAAGAATGATTAAATGAAGCAAATTATGCTGGCACATTTGGATTTTAAGAGAATAAATGATATTTAACTGAAAGCTTCTAAACTGTATGTGACTAAGAACAAGGAATCATATTGTGAATAGCATCTTTGACAAGCTTTCTGGTTCTTGCACTTGCTTTAGTGGCTGAGATTTGCCCATACTTGTGCATTATTGGGAAAACTTGTTAACAGGTATAGAGATGTTTACCAAACTTTCCAGCAGAAAACAAAGGACTTTCAGTGAATATGCCAGTCTATTGTTATATGATGTTGAATAAGGCAGATTTTTGTGTAAAGCAAGGAGGAAATAAGTTATAAGATGCAGTCTATAGAACATTGAAATCAATAAGCACAGAGTCTGAGCTAAATGGCTGCCGTTCTCCCCTATAGTTTGCTTCTACAACCAGAGACTTCGAGATATTAGTTGTTCTATGTGCCTGCACTGATGATTACATTTATATGTTGAATGCTGACCACTCCCCAGTCCTCTGGACTCAAGCACTTAAGTGCATGCAAGGACAGCTTTCAAATGTTTGTATGACCTCTGTAACTTAATAAATCTGAAAAAAATTGATTTTTCCCTCTAAAATTTTTTCTCTCCTATATAGTGCCAATTTTAATAAATAACTACCATCTACTCAATCATTCAGCAAAACTTAGTTATAATCTTGAACCCTAAAATTTAATTTATCTATACTAGAGTGACCCTTGTCCTACATCCTCTTATGCTGCTCTGCATGTAACCTATGTTTTGTGCCACAGCTAAGGTGATCTTTTCGAAAACATAAACAAAATCATGCCATTTTCTTTCTTAAAATACTTCTCTAACTTTTCATTGCAATCATAATAAAACCCAGAATCCTTGCCATGATCAGAATTCTTTATATCAATAAAACCCAAACAGAGACAGTCCTCTCACGCCAGCTTATTTCATTCTTGCATTTCTCTCCCTTATTCTTCTTGTTCCACTCTCCTTGCTCTGCCCGCCTGGCAAAATGCCGCTTGCCCCTCTATTTCACCATCAGTTTCTCTTTTAATTATTCACTTTGAAATTATCTACAATTGTCATGCTTAGTTGCTTGGCGTTTCTTTTCTGTCCCTTCTTTCCAGTATGTCAACTGCAGAAAGAAAGATTCTGTCACAGTGTGGAGGGAGAGCTGAAACTTGACATTGGCTCAGTGTTTATTTGTAACTCCCCTAACCTCTCATCTAGCTGCCACCAATTCCTGAGCCCCAGTCTCCCCAATCTCTAAAGGGATTATAGCAAGGTTAAGGTTAAGATAAAAAATATAATTACAAGATCATCCAGTCATAAAAATACTTGAAAGTATGTTGTTTTGTATTTCAGTCTCTGTCAATTGACTTTGAATTAAAAGGACCTCTTCACTGGCAGCCCCGTCCTTGGCAGTGTGAAAGAAATGTAGAAGCATAGTAGCTATTCCTTGGTGTATTCCACTCAGATAGTACTCAGAGCTGTTGACATTTGACCCCATACATAAAATTTAACTTATCACTTTTCTTGTGATTAGATGCTGTCCAGTTGCTGTTGTCACTAGGACCAGATTTTAATTTACCGTCAACACCACATGGACAACATGATAACTCTTAGCTTCATGAGAGCAACCTTCCTCTCCATCTTGGCATTGACATTACTTCCTTCTGGAGATGGTTTTAAAGTTGACATTGGTTTGATCTCCCTATTGTGCTTCAATAATCAGTGTGTCATTGCTACAAAATAAAACCCTTCAAGCAACCTGCATCCTCACTACAGTGAAGAGCAGAGTCCATGTTTAAATCACTTAGAATCAGTAGGTTAATTTGCCTTTAGGACTGAGGAATCATTTTGCAGTAGAGATGGTTTTGGATTCTTCAAAAGCTATCATTTCTCCATTTGGTTTGATTCTAGAATTTAGGGAAAACTAAACATAAAACCTCCAATCCTACTGTATTTAATTTAATTCTAGAGGGAGCTCCAACTGAAGAAAATCCCCTAAAGTTATGTTGTTAGGAAACCTAATTAGAATGTACTCATTCTGAGCCTTAGCCAATGAAATTTCTATTAAAAGCAGCTTTTTCCTGTTAAAATTGCCCATCATAAAGGCAGCCATTTTAGATTAGGGTTTGTTTTTTTGCCAGTAGTTTTAATTTTAACTAAGAGAAGCCATGAATTTTTATTTAGAAAATTTAACATTTATAAAACAGTACAACTCCTGGTCCAATATCACTGTATCTTTTATACCTCCCTATAAATATTTTGAACTAAGTGCTCAGACCCACCCAGAATAAATAAGTTATCATAGAAACTTGTATTTAATGGTTATATTTAATGGTTAAAATAGATTTGTATGTTTTATAATTGCTATTATTGAAGAGCAAATGTCACCATCGTCGCCACATGAATATTATGATGACTCTATTGCATGTGACTAACCTCCTCTCTCTTGAGCCTGTCCTAGGCTGCCAGTTACCTTAAGGTCACACCCGTGGGACTGTCTGAAATTGTGCATGCATAATCACTTTCTCATTGTCTGAAAATAAAATTCTTCAGGCAGTCTGGATCAAGAACAGATTAAAAGCTGGATCTTTATTTTTTAGCAGACTTACTTTTGTATTTTATATCCTAAACAGGGTGTAGGGTTCTCCAATCATAAGTAGTTTCATTTTACTTTGGAAATATGAAGCGAGAAGGTTTCACTAGAAACCTTTAATATGGTATTAAAGCATTACACTGATACATATAGAGTGATATCTTAGAAGAAAAATCAAAAGAGTTTGAAGGATTTACCTTTGTTTTGATTCATGAAATAATTACTGTTGCTTTTCTGAAAGTCCCTGGTTATTTTCTTTACACAAGTTTGTACACATAGAATCTGCATGATGTATGAGTACTACACAAGTTAATGTTTGCTTTTATTTCCACATTTAGTTCTTAACTTTTGTCAGATAATTTCAATGAAAGCAAAAAGTCATCCTTATGACTAGACAGAAATCACTTCCAGCTGTTGAGTTTTTACTCTTGTTTTGTTCTTCTAAGATTTGGATGGTATCTTCATCTAGTCAGGCCTGCAGTCATATTTACAAAGCAAACCTTTGCTGACTGAATTGGACTTTCTGAATAGTATCATGAGACTTGTTGCTAGCATATCAAGGGTGAAGATGCTGAATCAGTAAGGCTGTTTTTCACTGAAATGTTTTCATTTTTATATTTATATTTATGTTTATATAAATATAAATGTTTATATTTATTTCAGTCAATCATCATTTTCCTTTCACATAGTTCAGAGTTCATATCTGGTGGGCTTGGCTTTTGTTAATAAAAGACTCACTAGCTCTTAGATATTTAAGAAGCTGATGTCTTCACAGAGTATATAGAAACATGAATCAGCATCTCTAGAGATTCTGCTTGTGCTTACTGAATGATTTTCTTAATATGCACAGAGGGATGCCAAAATTCTAATTATGTTAAACTTGAGGCACTCTTTATGCTAACGTCTTAATTCACATTCCATTAAATAATGGAGAAAGTAGATGTTTTCCATGGATCAGAAACCATTACTTCTTGAAAAGTCTATAAAATATGTAAATATTGTACAGAAAATTTAGAATTTTGACATTTTTGCTTATGGAGAAAAGAGTGTGACTTTAGTAACTTCTTTTTTAAACATCTAGAATCCCGCAGATTAGTTCTTCATCAGTGTGGCTTGCTATTCCCTGTTTCCAAGACACTTCTAGGTACTGTATTTGTCTCCTGATCCCAGATACCACATTTAGAAGATATTGTCAGCAGAAATTTAGATGGGTGACTTTTCATTTTGTTCTGTTTTGTTTCCACTCTCATTCTTTTCCTTCTACCTCTTCTCCATCGAAAACCACAATGTGTGCGTGTGTGTGTGTGTGCACGCTTTCATAACATGTGCTACTATGTGTTACAGTTTAATTTACACGAATGATAGTATGCTTTCTTCTTCTGTTTCTGTTTTTATTTTTCTAGTTACTGCTGCCTAATTTCTTTCAAAGTACACCCACTTCTCTACTTATTCATTCCTCTAGATTCTTTACAGTTCATCACTATTATAATGATGATCTCTGTGTTAATTTCTCTGACATGCATCCACAAGGTCGACTGCTTTGCCATAGGTCATATACATAATCCCATTTTCTATTGCTTTGTGGTTTGCTGAAATCTGTCAACACACTGATAATCACCACCACCCTCTTGTTCCCCTTGCTGTTTTACTTGTTTATTCTGCTCTCCTACTGCTTAAAATTAAAGTGTGGTCTCCAGAAAGAGGCAAATGTGTATGTTTAACCCAACATTTGAAACTCAAACCATTCTCTTTTGAGTGCATCATAGTTGTTTTGGAGTGTAGTAAAGGAAGAGAGGAGAGCAGAATATGAAAAAGACATGGCTGTGGATGGCACATGATGAAATAATGGGTAATTAAAACCTATTGCCTAATAAGCAGCATGAAGATAAAACAGAAGATTGCATATAACGAGTTTAGTGCTGGCATTCATCATCACTTCATAATTTAAGAGTAGCAGACTGACATCTAACTCAAAATACAAGGGATGTTACCTAAGCTGACCCTTACTCCAAGGTCCCATTCAAAAGTTACTGTTACTTTTAACACTAAGATAAATTAGGCCATATTAGTCTTATAGATACTCAAGTATTACTAACTCACCTAGCATTACTTTTTCCTTCAATTTCAATGATTTTGTGATCGTTCTAGCAATATGCTTCTGAGAATACTGTTCGATGTTGTGTTCTCTGGGTTAAACAGCTTGGTGGCTGTGAAGGGGTTAATTGAAGTCTGTGCTTGGGCAAAGCTGGAACAAAATTTTATACAATGTGAATGTGAATGTGCTTCTGTTGGTCTACATGTATCTCAATAGCACTGGCATGGCTAAATCAGGGTGTTTAAAATTAGAATTTTCTGAGCAAAACTTGTCAGGTTGTCTTTAGCTGGACTTCAAGAATTTTAGTGTAATATAAACAAATAGACATTAGGTGCCAAGTCATTCAGTTGTATCTCAAGACATTTCTTTTCTAAAATTTTTTTAGTTCCACTAAACCAGGCCACTGCTGGTTGCTGCTCTGTATTTTTGTAGGGTGGCTGTCCTATCCAACTGTGATAGTTACTTTGGGTGTCAACTTGACATATCTGGTATTAACTAAGATCAGCTGAGACCATACTTGGAAGGATCAACTGAGACCACCTGAAAGGATTATACCTGCCCACAGATCTCATAGGAACTTCCCAGTAATGTACCATATAAAAGGGACCACAGAATATAAGAGAAGAGACATTCCAAGAATGTTCAAACCATGTGGAGGTCTGCTGTGACTTAGCCTACCTGCCAGCCTCAGCCAGCCAGCCATGCCACCTCTGCCGTGAAAGAGTGTATCTATTTCCCCTCTGGAACTGTAAGTTGAGGAAGTCTTCCTTTTTCCTATAAGTTGTTTGATCTTGGGTGCTCTCTCACAGTAATAGTAAAGAGTAATCATTAAACCAACCCACTCTGCCTTGCCTACATGGACTTCTATGGCTCACAGTAGTCTCTTACCAAGAGTAATACAAGTGGCAGCTTGCTGAGGTATAGACTATTTGATCATGAGTCACAGTTTTACACTGTTTTAGCCCCACAGTTTTGTCTGTGTGCGAGGGGTTGTGATGACCCAAGTGTCCTTTACCACTTTAAAGAGTTGCCATGGCAACTGATAATATAATGTAGCTGGGCTTAAAAGATGTTATGGCTAAAGTGTATCCATTTTTCACTTGATTCATATGTTGAGGTCTTAATTCTCCACATCACAAAATGTTGACTATGACTGCAGATAGTTTTTCATTCAAACTTTATTTTTGATGAAGTCGCATGACATTAATATCCACACATATATTATGTAATGTTTAAATCTACATAGACATGTCTCTGACACATTTATTATTTCATTATTTATTTGGTTTTTATTCTTTTAGAATTTTATTCATGAATGCAATGAATTTATGTCATTTTTTACTCCTTATTGACTAAATCTATCTCCCACTCTTTTCCCCTGAAAACCTTCTTCTTCCTTACAAATCTTCCTCCCAATCTCCCAATTTCTTTATTTAATGTGTTTATATTCTTTCAGTGTTTGCTGGAGTAAAGATAATAAATATATCACTAGAAATACATTTGGGGAAAGCAGCTCCCCTTCCCCACCACCCAGCATTAACCTTCGGGGAAGTAGGATGCCTCATCACTTGTGAAGTGAAATGTTGATACCAAATCCTGGGAAGTAGACAAAGGTATGGAGAGGCTATGCATGAGTAACTCTGTTATGTCCATAAGATATCATCTGACTGTGTCTCCCTACCTTTCAGGATCTCCCATTCTCACTGCCCCCTTTTCTGAAACTGTCTAGAAACCCTGGGTTTGGGGATGACTTGGAAGTGTTGTTTAGGGATGAGCAGTCCACAGTTACTACATTTCATATCCAGATGTTTCATATATTGATGTTTTTCATATCTATATGTTCTATATCTATATATTATATATCCAGGTGATATTTCACACCTTGATTTTTAATATTTGGTTGCTGTTTTGTATCTAGATGTTTTGTATCTAGATGTTTCAAATCTACATGCTCTATCTAGATGGTTTGTATATAATATTTCCTATTTAGATGGTATTTTATATATAGATGCTTCATATTTTTTGTATCTATATTTTCAGATATTTTATATATTGATATTTCAGATATTTCATATCTAGATATTTCATGTATTTTGTATAAATATGCTTCACATGTAGGAATAACATATAACAAACACATATCAAGTTTATATGTAAATGTCAATGCTGCTCTACAATTAAGCAAAAATTGCATATTTAGATATTTCAGGTCACAGTTTTACACTGTTTTAGCCCACAGTTTTGTATGTGTGTATATTTAGATATTTCAGGTCTACCTATTTCATATCTAGATATACATACCCGATTTTAGCCATAAGCGTTGATGTTTCTCTGCAATTCTGATAAAAATTACATATGAAGATATTTTATGCCTACATATTTTATATTCAGATACTTCATATCTAGTATCTCAGGAAGAAATGTCAATTTATGAAATGCCAAGTTACTGATAATTAAGGTCAGAAAGACAGATGGGGACAATTCTGTCAGTAGGTGCTAGTGACAGATTAGCTTTACAAAATTAAGAAATGAGTATGTGTCTTAGTGAACAGTGTCAGAGTAAAAGCAGCTTTTTAAAAAGAGTGAACTCTGTATTGGAGTTTGATAATTATACAAAACATTTGTTTCATTACCTGACAAGGAAAGCAATTTAGCACAGTGGCCAAGAGCACAGACCATGTGGTTTTACATTCTGATGCCTTGTGACTTTGAATAAGTTATTTAAGTTTTCAGTGCTTCCATTTCTTCATCTGAAATGTGATTTATTCTTAATTTCTTCCTAGTTTAATATTTGTAAAAGACTTAGGTGAGAGTCTGAAAGATAGGATATGCCACAAATAAAACCCTACAAATAAAAATTGATTAGCGATGTGGGTATGAACAGTTGTCCTGGAGAATCTCTGCTTTGCTTTGTGCCTCATTCTCACAACTCTTAAAAGAAAGAACAGTGGTGAGCTGACTTTATATCAGTGGATTGATTGCTCTTCATTTTCTTTTGCTTTGCCAAAGGGAAGAGTTGAGTATCTACAACCTAAGAACTCTAAATCCCATTCCTTATGCTGAATATGGATGCTGTGTTTTATTTACAAACTTCCCTATCTTCATTGCTTTAGGATTCTAGAATAGGGTGCAGGCTGATAGATGGGTACATGGTCTTCATTCTTCCTTTGGATCCTTGTCATCATGAATGGCCAATGAAGTAAGCATGGAAATAAATAATGCAAAATAGAGTTCTTTCTACCAGTTGGAAATGTTTGTATTGGTAAAAAGCATAAATTAAACTGAAGGTTCCATAAGCGATAAAGAAGTTTACTTTGTTTATTTCCGAATAATGTTTATGAATTATTACATTGTTTTATCCATAATGTAAAGAGATACATTGGAAGACAAGCAGAATAATCTTCTAGTGGTATGAGGAATTTTAACTTGCAGATCTCTGTGTATATTATATTATATAAATCATGTGATACTCTGGGTGTTGGATAAGCTCATTGTATTATCTAAATTATATCTTTTCTTAATACATTTCTAAAAATGATCTAGAACAAATATAATGAGGGTTTTTCTGTTTATTTATTAGCAACTTCAGATCTATCTTTATTTCTCTTTTTTTTCCCTATTTGTCTCATAGGTCCATTACTATGAGGAAATTAGGGAAAGCATAATTTTAAAATTAAGTAGGTGAGGTGATGGCTTGGAAAGAGAAAATTTTCAAGGAATTTTGTATAAAATCACAAACAAAATAAGGTAAAAAATGTTGCTTGGCAAAAATCAGAAACAGAGCACCTTGCCTTTGCTATTGCTGAATTCACTGCTTACTCCAACTCTTGACCATTCTCCATGATTCTTCTAAGAATCAACTGTTTGGCAAAGTTCTGATAGAGCTCCTTCCTATAGGGGCTGGCTGGTAAAGTTTCTTTTCTTTTTATTTTCCTGTGGCATCTGCATTTAAACAGTGTTTGAAACTGAAAACACAACTCTGATTACTTGATTTCACACAAGAGTGAAAGACATTATCTCTTTGACTCTGCTGTGTCAAATACATCTGAGTCATCCAACTTAAGTTGCTCTAGTGGGGAGCATAAAAGGAGACAGTTTTGAAAGCACCCTCACTGTGATGAGCGACCAGAGGAAGGCAACACTGAGACAGGCCTAAAAATGTATCAGAGAGTTAGGTAACAGCTTTACAAGTAGCTCTCAAAGTGGGGTCTTTAGAAGTGTCCGTCTTTCCTCTGCCTAGGATTCAAGCAATTTTGAGAAGGCTTTCTCCAAAGGTTTAGGTCTCCAAAGGTCATTCTTATCATAGTCAAAGATTCCATCTCAGTCCACTTTTTCGATTTATTTTTATTCTTTTAGAGCTTCATGTATTAATACAATAAATGTATGTCATTTTTACCCCTTATTAACTCAGTCTCATCCTCCCTCCTTTTTCCACTACAGATGTTAATATCTACCAGTCTCACTCTTAATTTAATTTTTTTCTGCATGTGTTTCCAAGTGAATTTCATCTGGTTTGCCTTTTAATAGCCTGTGCCTGAGTACTTGCTAGAGCATTGATAATATATTGTTGGGTATACCACTGAGGAAAGTTAGCTTTCCATTCCTCCCAACTAGAATTAACCCTCAACAGTCTCAAAAGGAAGTGTGGAACTTCCTGAGATCATTCCCTTTCCAGGGTGAAGTGCTGATAAGTCAAATCTTGTGCAGAGAGAGCTGCATTTAGTTCATGGATGTAGCAGTCTTGTTAAATACAGAAGATGTTTTCTGGCTTTCCGCTTTGCCCACTCTGGGGCTCTTAATCGATACCATTCTTGGGTTCTTAATTGTTGCCACTGTTTTTTTACATGAAGAATGCCCTGTGCCTTGATGGCTGATTTAGATGTCCTATTTAGGGAGAAGCAGCCCCCAGTCACTTATTCCTGCATTTTTGTCAGCTGTGATTCTCTGTGTTAAATGTTTTCCATTGCAAAAAGAAGCTTCTAAGTTGATACTTTTCTAATCTTATACGTATAATAAAAATGCTTGGATATCAGCCCATTTTTACAATGATATATTTCTATACTATCATTCTTAAGCCAAACAAACTAACATGAAAAAGACTTATTCTCCAAGTTTCTCCTCAGACAGGGACCCTCACTTTAATCTATTATAAAAATCTATAAAACAGGAAGGCACTCTAATGGGAAAGCACTGCTTCTTAGTGTTAAATGCTTTAACAGGGGGAAAACTATTTAGGAATCAAAATTCACAGACTGTAATCAGCAAAAAGATTTTTACAGATTTTAAATTCTTGGGTTTTTTTTCAATTTCTTCCAGATTCATTTCTCATTCTTACCAAAGAGTACAAGTACAGTGTTACTATAAGTCATTCACTACATCTAGAGGGACAGGGAGAACAATACATGGAGAGATCTAAAATATGTGTTTTATATTTTAGCATATACTTGGATTTGAATATGTCCTACCTGGACTTCATTGAATGTCAAACACCTGCAGAAAATTGGTGACTCTGCTGCAACTGGGCAATTCTACTCACACATTCAGTGCTTCTCACTGACTTCTCATCCCTGGGAACACTAACAACATCAATCTGTCACAACATCAATCCGTCACCCACAAAATGTTGAGCCATCTTTAAGCTGATGCTTGTCTCTGTATCTACTAAAACCCTTGGACTACCTGTGTTTGGGAAGAAAAAATGAATGAGAAAAAGATGGCTACATTAGAAGAAAAGATGTGAAGTCTAGTGGAGACAGTAGAGCCCTATCTGACTCGTCATCATCCCTTGGGATGGATAAAATAATGCCTCCACCAGAGAGATTCACTTTTTAACCACTAGAATGTGGACATGTTGCTTTACATACAGTTGGCCATTTAAGCTGGCAATAGTATTCAGGCTACAGCCAGCAAGAAACTGAAGACCTTGGTTACAACCAAGTAGTCATAAATTTTCCTAAGAATTTGAATGAATAATTAAAAAGAGATGAAGTTGGAGGACCTTGATTTTTAGCAAAGTTGTACACATACTGATTGTTTGCCCTACACAATTTTAAAGTAATACATTTGTGTTAATATGTTGGTATAGTAATAACAGAAGAGTACATTTTCTTGTCCTATCTGTTGAGTACTCCCATTTTGCCTCCTTTAGTTATTCTTTTATCAAACACCACTGAAGATTGATAGTAATATCTCCAATGAGTACTTGCACTTGAGTATTATAATGCAAGGCGTACTAATAAATCTATTACCTTCATTGTTATATTTAACTTGCACAACCTTACTTGAGGTACTTTTGTTACCAGCTTAGAAATCTCCAAGTAAATGTTATAAATGTTAATAGTACTTTTATATTATTTGTCTTACCATGGAAGCTGTATAAAATAGTGGAACACTATAGTCTCCTAACCTGTGATGATCCAAAACCTTTCCCAGATATTTGTTCAGATATTATTTTTACATTTTGGCCAATAACAAACTATAGCAAATAATTAAGAAAGGTTAGAGCTACCTATATACTTTGAAAAACTGCTATCAGGACATAAATAAAAGAAACTTCAACTCAAATTTTGTCAAAATGAATTTATCAAATATTTATAGTCATGCAGGACAAATAAAATGGCAATATTTGCCTTTTTGGTATTACAACAACACATTCTACAGCTTACTCCAACAGTCATGAGTGATAACCAAGATAAGATCGTGCTGCTCTGAAGGATGGTACAGACAATGACCAAAACTATCCATATTGGATGTAAGACTGTAATGATCAAATTCAAATACAAGTTTTCACTTTCCATTGCAAAAAGAAGCTTCTAAGTTAAGTACTGAGAGCTTCTATAATGTATGGGTATAATGATAAATGTTTAGTTGTGAGCCTATTTTTTATACCAGCCTTTTGCACCGGAGCTGCAAGATTGACTCTTCAAAGTCTTCTAGCCTATTGGCTTTAGCCACAGATCACACCACCAACTCTCCTGGATATTCAGCTTACTGGTTCTACTCACAGATCTTTGAATTTATCAGCCTTTCTTTTTTCCTCTTTTCCTCCCTTCTTCTCTCTCTCCATCTCATAGATAACTTCACTAATAAAATGCAATCTAGTAGTTCATGATATGGTGCTCTCATGAATTGTATACCTTATTGTGTTAGTATCAGAATAAGAATTTGCAACAAAACTGTATGCCTCAAAAACAATAGAAGCAACCTCAGAATTAGGAGTTGATCATAGTCAGGAAAATAAAACAATAGAAATTGTTGGTCATTCTACTATCACTTCCATAATCTCCAGACTCACCTAGTGTATAAGGCCAAGGTTTTTCTTTCTTTCTTTTTCTTTTTTTTAACCAGTGCCTGGTGGAGGTGGGGTGGCTTTTGTGGAAGACTGGTAGAGAAGAAGAAAGGAAAAGGAGATGGGATGAGATTTGGGATTGATGTGTAAATATATCATAAATTCACTGTATGAAAACTCTAAAAGAATCTTAAAAACAATATAAACTTATTATTTTCACAGTTCATAAACTTAGAAATCTGAATTCAAGATCTAAGTAGGACACATACGTTGGTTCAGGTGGTAGCTTTTGATTCTTAGTTTTATTTGACTTGTTGTGAATAATTATGATAATTCATCTTCATGTGGCATTTTTCTACATGTTTATCTCCTCTTATAAGAAAACCAATGATAACAGAAATTTCTCTCCTTATCTAAACCAATTATATCTATTCCAAAGAAGATCAAAATGTGATGCATTATCTGAGGTACACAATTCAATCCATAAAATTTATGTAATATTTCATTCAACCACTTTACAGTTTTTGTTGACAATATAACTTTACCAATCACTTTGAAAATTTTATTATGTTAAGGAAGCTCCTGAGTTTTTGTGTTAGTATCAGAATAAGAAACACATTTTCAATATGCTAATTATAAGTGTCATGCTAAAAGTTATCAGGTGTTAAAGGACAGATGAAGATCTATAAGTAAAGGATCTCTGACCTGCATTATTCCTGGCATTTCAACTGTTTAATTCTGGAAGTGAAGTTTAAGTTGAACACAGCTTCACACCAGTTATACTAAAGTCTTCCAAAGTAAATCAAACTAGTCTAACATGACTCTTTCTGATATATGTTGACCCAGCTGCAGGATCTTCATCAAGCAATTTACTCATACAAACTTGCATTTGGTTACCATTAGAGTGTTTTATCTCCTCCTTTGCTTGTTATTTCTATCTTGAAAGAAGAAAACTTTCTCCTTGTCCCCTTTTCTGTTGTTTTATTGAGCATACTTTAGGGGGTTTTGCTTTGTACTGCATAGCATTTTTCAAACCAGATGTCTTTCAAACAGATCCCTTACTCTTCACAGAATTCTCATGATTGTATGTGTTCTTCCTCTCTCAAGGTGTCATAGTTAGACACTGGTGTCAACTTGGCAACTAAAGAGTCTAAGTTCTGGGCACAGTTGTGAGAAATTAGCAGTTGAGTTAAGCTCCGAACAAGCCTGTAGGAGCTTGTCTGATTGATGGGGAGGTCTAGACCATAGTGGGTGAAGCTAGTCCCTGGGCAAGTGGATAAGATGGAGGGGGAATTGGGTAGGAAACTGGTATCCTTTGGTATGCTTGGCCAAACCTGCTGGTCTGATAAGTACTAGGGATTTTCCCTTTCTCATTAATCTTAAATTTTTTTTTATTATTATTATTTATTCAACTGTGCGCATGTGCGTGTGTATGTGCCCGCGCGTGTGTGTGTCTGTGTGCCCGTGTATGTGTAGAACCACGGACGAATTCGTGAACCCACGGACGCCTCCACCTCCTTCTGTCCCGGGATTCACAGGCGCCGCCCTACCAGGACCAGAAGCACAGGCCACCCCCGCTTCTGCCTGGCGTCTATACGTGGGATCTGGGATCCGAACTCAGGATCTTCCACCTGGAAGGCGGAGGGTTAACCCCTGAGCCACCTCTCCAGCTCCCTTTCTCATTAATCTTGTGGAGGAATATGGTGTGGCCAGTTCCTTCAGCCCTTGGTATTATTGTATGTGCTCTCCTGCCAAACTGGACAAGGAACTTTAATCAAGAATCAGAAGCCAAAGTAAAACCCTTTGTTGCCTTAAGCCATTTGGTTGTGAACTCATTGTCAACATACAGAGTAATTGTAACACAGGGACTTTTAAAATTAGGTCTGTCTGCAGGCCCTGAGCTTTTACCCATGAATTTATACCAGATTGCTCAGGACATTGACCCTTGACTGATGTCTTCTGATGTTGATAAATAGCTTCTCAACTGGAGTTAGTATAACATTTCTATAACTATATCTGTATGACAGCATACACACACACACACACACACACATATGCATTCATATGTCTAAACTATTTCTATTGCTTGAATTATTGAATTATCCCCATCTCATGCTTTTCCATTACTTCTATTTAGATTCTTTTTATTTATTTATTTAGTGGTGTATGTGTGTGTGTGTGTGTGTGTGGGTAGAGAGAGAGAGAGAGAGAGAGAGAAAGAGAAAGAGAGGAGAAGATTTATGTACACGTCATGGTAAGTGTGGGGAGGTCAGAAAACAATTTCTGGGAGTTGTTTCTCTCTTTCCACCATAGAGTTTGTGGTTTCTGAGAGTCTTGGTGATAAGTGACTTTACCCACAGAACTATCTCACTGGGCCCTTGATTAGATTCTAAGTGAGCTTGTGTGTACCTGCAATAAAAACCAGTATATACTGACCATTTGGCACACAAACAGAAAGTTGTGGCTCTCCTTTAAAATAGTCAAGTTAAATAATTGTTCAACCACTCTGAAATTGTACTTTCAACTCATGTTGCTGGATCTTCAGTAAAGGAAATGAAAGAGTGTGTTTAAAAATAAACCTAGACAAGCAAAGTTTTTCTACCATTTAAATGATCTTATATTTGCAGAATAGTTAAAGAGATAAGCTTCTGCATTCCTCATGGGGCTCTACTAAAGAAGAATCAAACTCTGCTAAAGACCAGACAAGACTATGCTAAGCTCAGATATATGATATACGTGACTCTTCTAAAATAACAGTTGTTTCTTATCTCTACCCAATTGTTGCTAATGGCTGAAAGTTGCAAATTTCCCCAGCATTTTTAAGTGAAATTAGAAATATGTACATTTTGTACAAAATTTAAAGGTATTAAATTAACAGCTCATTATTCTTGAGCTGTGAAATCCATCTGTGATTTTGGTCCATTTGTTCTGAAAAGCCACCAGGCTGCAACTGGTACTCTAAAGTAATAACAAAAACACAAAACAGACACCTCTTTACATGTATTTATCCCTAGCAGACATAGCTGTTAGCAGTTTAATTTAGGAATTCCTCAATGCAGTTCAAAATAAAATGTTTGAGAATGTGGCAGTTCTGTAGAATCATGATGAAATGGGAAGAAGATTGAGAGCTAAATTCATTTTGAATTAGTGCTTTTAGTAACATTTAAAACACCAAAAAAAAAAAAAAAAAGGGGAGAATCTTTATCATTCCTTTTGTGATGATGGCACAGCAATTTGATGTAAGTTATTGGAGAATATACTTTGAAATGGTTCAAATGGTGAACTTCATATTATATCTTAATTAATGAAAAGCAAAAGAAATATTTCCATAGAGCCAAAATGCATATTTTCTGTTAGAAGGGAAACATAGTGTCAGATAAGCATATCATATTGTGTTTTCTGAAAGCATGCTTTAACTTCTTAAAATCTTTTGATTTTTCAATGCTGAACAATTTCATATATTATTTTAATGAATTTTTGTCATTTTCATCTCTGTTAACTTTTTACCTTCCATTTTCCACTGAAATACTTCTTCCCAACAAGAAATCGCCTACTTTCGTATCCTCTGTGGTGTATGATCTATTGAGTTTAGAGTTACTAGACTGAATGTAGGTGAAAGGATTATTTTTCTAGAGCAGCAGCAATTTATCAGTTGGCTACAACAGTGAGGAAAATGAACCCTTTAGTAACTCTTTATTGCCACTAATCTCTGAGGGAGAGTGGGGCTTCATAGGTTCCTCCCTAATCCATGATAAAATGTCAATGAATCCATCTTTATACTGATCTTGTGCAGACAATCACAGCTGTATGGAGTTCATGAATGCAATAGCCATGTCATGTCCTGAAGGCATCTTTTTGTTCTACATCTCCCCTTCCTCTTATTTTTAAATTGTCTCCTTCCCCTTCTGTGATATTTTCTGAGTCTTGTAGAGCTGAGCTTGCCACCATCACTGATTCTTGGCACTCTGGCAGTTGTGCTTTTCTGCATTAACTGCTGCTATCAGAACCTGTGCTAACATACATGTGAATGGTCAAAAGGCAATTTAACAATATGATATTTAGTAAAACAATAGAAGAACACTCCCCATGGGTCTTATGACCTTTCCAGTCATTGACTCTTGACCAGATTTATAGAACCAGGCATGAGTTCCTTCCTACACAATAACCAGTTAGAGAATAGTTGGTTGTCTCCATAATAAGTTATGCCATTATTTTAATATAGAGCACATCCTTTCTGGTGGGTCCTTATTATAGCTTATAGGATTCAAAACTGTGCAAGATTTTTGATGATTTTTCTCCCCCAGCACACTGCATAGTACATGCTTCTCCCAGAATTCATGGGTCATTAAACAAAAATCTGATGGCCATAAATCTGATTCTCCATAAAAATTGATGGTAGTAGTGGTCGTGATGGTGATGGTAGGGAAAATATAGGCTACTGCTAATGTTCTTAGTTGGCCACCAGAAGTTCATAGTAAGACCCTAGTGTTGAAGACAGAGTACTCTTTAGCCACTGGACTTAGAGAAATAAAATTGGATTTGAGATGGGAAATTTTTTTGTGTTGGGGTTTGAATCCAAGACCCTGCACATATGAGGCAAACATTTTAATCACTAAGATTTATGATTTAATTTCTCTAAGAGCCAACCAAAAATTTCCTCATTAATACTTAATTCTTTCTTTCTTTTTTTGTTGGAGTTGCCCTTTTAGGTGTGCACTGGTGTATGTATGGTTTGAGCATGCTCCAATACTACATGTATTGGAAGTATGTCTCCCAGTGTGATATGAGAAGTGGAGGAACTGTTGGAGGTTAAATGTAACAGCAGGCAATAAAGTCATCATAGGCATTACTTTTGGAATTATATATAGTTTGGATTATATAGTTCTTGTGGAACCACAGTTAGTTCCCTCAAGAATAGGTTACTATAAAAGAATAAGACTAGCATCTATTTGTGCTGAATACTTTTGCTGTTTATGTTAAATTCACCTCTTTAGATATTATGCAAATATCTACTGTCCTCAGGTGTGAATTAGCCAAATGCATCAACATGGAAAGAACTTGAACTGTCCTTCCCATCCTTAGAGGCATAGCATATACTTTATTGCTTCAGGATGAAACAATGCCTACCATGATGAACTTTTTAAAATTGCTTCTCTTGAATATTTAATATAAGTGGCTTATAAAATTTCATATAAAATGTCACTTTACCAGTTTCCCTTTTGAATCATCAGAACAATTGAGCAAAATTATGAGTTCCATTCCTAAAATAGGATTTTCTAAAGTGTAAGATTTATACACACAATAATAAATGCTTCCTATTCAGGAATAGCATGTCATTAAATAATATGGATAACCTTTGTAAATGCTTTTAAATTTTTATTTTAATGTAAATTTTCATAAGTGTTGTAGAACCATGGATTTATATAAAATATGAAGAATGCACATTATATTTCATTTGCATCCTTTCCTTTTTCAGGTAACTCTTTTTTACTCTGTCATATACTATCTGTTTGTGTTCTTCCAAAGCAGTGTTTAATTGTTTTCATCATTATAGGATAAGGAAATTTGTAAGAAATGTTTTCTCAGTTCTCTGACAATTTTGATGCATAGGTATTGTGATCCTCAAGTTGACAGGATCTGGAACCTGTCTCTTGGGACATGTCTATTGGGAAGAATAATTTAGTCTCTGGGCATGTCTGTGAGGGAGTTTGTTGATTAGGTTAATTGAGATGGACAGTTCCATTCTAAAATTGGATAGCACTATGATGTAGACTTAGGTTCTAGACTGCATAGAAGTTTAAAGCTAATTGAGCACCATCATTCATTGTTCTCTGGTTTTTGATGGTGGGTGCAGTGTTACTGACTACTTCAAGTTTCTGCCATCATAATTTTCTCACCATGATGAACTTTGAGATAAAATAAACCCATTCTTCCTTAAGTTGTTTTGGTCAGTATTATTTTTTTATCAGAGTCACAGTAAAATAAACTAAGACAGAGTATATACCTATTATACATTCATGGTAACCTGTGAATTATATGCAAAAAGATTAAGATTAAGATTAACAACATTCTCCATAGACTAGCAAGGAACTCAAGAGAATAATTACATGTAGATGATACCAGAGCTAGATAGGTTAAGGAGAGTGTCCCTATCGGTATGTCTACCCAAGGAAGGGCCACATAATCTGCAGCAGAAGCCTGAGCCCATACTAATGCAAACAAGAGAATGCTGGGATCCACATAAGCAGAGGGAGGGTGGGAGGGGGAAGGATGGATTGGAGTAGAGACAGGAGGGTGGAAGAGGAAGGAAGTGGGAGGGTCACAGGGGGCAGAGACAACCACTCATTATGTTTGCAAAACTAATTTTAAAAGTTAAAATAATAATAAAAAAGAACACATGTCTGCCACATTGGAGGTGACAGCATCCCACTGACAATCTATGCTCCAGGATTTTTTGTTAATGTGCATTTACTCTCATAAGATAATGCTTAGGTAGGAAAACAATGCACACAGAACAGTGTACTTTATATTTTATTTTATTTATTTATTTCATGTGCATATGTATGCATGTATTAGAGGGTACTGTATGTCCCTGTGGAGGACCAAAAGCAACTTCGGGAATCATCCTGGAATGTTTCTCCCTCCTTCTGGGATTTCCCAGGGTCCACCTACCAAGGCCGGAAATGCAGTCCTCTGCCATCACCGCCTGGCATTTTTACATGGGACTGGGATCCAAACTCAGGACCTTCTGCTTGGAAGGCAGAATCTTAACACCTGAGCCATCTCCCTAGCCCAGCACAGTGTACTTTAATGCTGCCACATTTCATGGCAGTATTTCCAAAACATCACATAAAATATATCTATTTTCATGGGTATATCATATTTTCTTTGATAAAGTTAAATAGATTTACTTATACAGGACTCCAATAAGGATATTTAGCTTACTTGCCAATGTTTTGTGCTCATAGAAATGTTGCCATGAATAGGATTACACATGTCAAGTACCAAAGTTGCTGGTCCCTCTTTAAGGAAATGCAGTATAGGTTCCATTCCACTGAATTTTCACAAGCTACGTGGCTTCTTGAACAACAGAAAATAGAAGAAATGATACTGTTCCACTTTCTGGACACAGACTTTAAGAGACTCCCCGTATCCTGGAATACTTGCCATTAGAGCTCATTGCCAAGGTGCGAGGAAGTCCAAACAGTCCCCATGGTGAAGAGGATCCCAGATGGTAACTCCAGCTGAGTTTCATGTTAGAAGCCAGCACTAGCTGTGACCATGTGTGTAAGCTATCCTAGAAAGGATATAACAGATAAATGGGAAAAAGCCTTTATGTTATTCAATTTCTCACCCATCTCCAATTATTATTGCTCCTTGAAATTTACACTTTCCTTTATGCAGTGACACTGCACTCTTATAGCACTTCTGCCAACTATTTCTCAACAGTTCTCCTGCCGTAAGTGAGGCAATGCCAGAGCTGGGAGCCCTGTGCACTAGGACTGAGCTGTCCTGCTAACCTTACTTATTATCCTTCATGTCTCAGACAGAGTGACAACTACTTCCTCTTGCATGATGAAACAGGTATTCACACTTAGCTGACTTCCTTGATGTCTGATTTATGTCCTCGGAAATGTTTCACTTGCTGTATGCATGGATAATTGTCGACATCCCAAACATTAGTGACTTACCCTGGGAGGAGAGGTTTAAGTAGTATCTGTAATTTCCATGTGAATAGGCTACCAATGACTTAATTTCTATTGATGAAAATATTTTCTCAAGATTATGCTCCTTTAAAGAAGGAAAAATGAAAGATCACATGCAGCAACATGAAAGGAGAAGTAATAGGGGGGATATTTAAAGGAGAAAGTTGGGGAGATAGATATGGAAAGGGCTGAGGAAGTAAGAAAGAACACTGAGATTGCAAGATCCAGCCAGACAAAAATCCATATTATTAATATATCAAAAACATTTTTATTTAAAAACATGAACATATCCTATATAGGGGAACACAGAGAAGATAGGACAAAGAAAAAATATTTTACTATGTTTCAGCTAGAATCTACAGGCAATTAAACAATATTCCAAGTAACAGGTATGCTATACTTCCTGGTAAGTTTTGTCAAAGAGCTTTCAAAGGCCCCCAAACAGTATAGATGTTGGTCATTGTTCTTTGTTGCTTTTCAGAAACTGACAGTAAGACCCTTTCAATGATGATGCAATACATCATCAAAACATAGACAAAAAGTCAATTGGAACTGGTCTGGAATCTTCCTCCTTGTACCAGAAAGTACTATGCAAAATATAGGAGGATAAAAGTAATCAGTAGTCTCACTAATACATGAAAACTGCAAGTTACAATAGCAATCGCCATGGAAAGATAGAACCATCAATGTAGTAGTGCGATGAATGTCAAGGGAGCAACCAGCATCCAGCAACCAGCATGGTATTTGAAGCTCACTTTTCAGTAGAGATCACGTTCCTGTTATTATAAAATAGAACAAGATTCTATGAAATGGGAGGACATAGACTCTAGGGAAAGTGCAAACAATTAAGGTATAGCTATAATGATACTTTATCGGTCTACCTTTTAAACATTCACCATTATACTCATAGACTGAAGGAGCACTCAACACTCAACCCACAATCTTCCTTCTGCATTGGAAGGTGTTTATTATAGAAAATCACAACTGGCTAAAGTGCAGAAAAGGAGTGATAGGGACTTCTCAACCTTAAACAAGGCATCTAAATCACTCCCATTCCAAGATTCAGGGAATATCTTGGAAGAGGAAATGGTAAGATTGTGAAAGTTTAAAGGAGTAGAGAGGTGTGGTCAGACAATATTTTCTGGACATGACAATGCTGTTGTATCTATGAATTCACTGCAGCTATGTATATTTTCACAAGCTCTGCATGGGATTTGTCTTACCAACATTTCACCATCAAAGGGGATAGATCTTAAAAGACCCCACACTTCTCTAAGAGACTAATAAGAGTAAATGCTGATGGGGGAAGGAATGGGATATGATGTCCTCGATGATATACCCACTAATATATCATTCATACTCCAGAAAGCACATAGGTACATGCCATCAAACTAGATGAAACTCAGCGAGCCACACATGTGAAAAGACATCGTAACAGAAGGGAGACTAGCAAAGAAGAAGAATGGGATTAGGGATTAAGGGGTGAAGCTAACATAAATTTACCATATTCATACATGAAGCACTAAAAGAATAAAAAATAAGTTATGTTCTAAACAAAAATTACACTCATTGTTTTTCAAACTAAGTAGTTGCCATAGCTGTTTAGAATAGAAGAAAACATGATAAAAGGTAAAAGAAAAATATTATGTGTATATGTACTATACCATTTATTTCATTTTTGTGATATTTGAATAGCAATAAGATCTATATATTGCATATTACATATGTTAGAACCATAATGACTTTCTGGGGTATGCTTCACATTGCTGGTTAAAAAACGTTTTTTGTTGTATATTTACACTATTTTTTGTAACATGATTAAGATTATCTGTAACCCATATTCTCCATACCTACTATATGCAAGATATTGGCTATGTTCCTACATCTGAAACTGTTTCTCAGATCGTTTAATGAAAAGCACTTTGATTTGTTCTTTGAAGCAATATAGCAGCCGATGTATTATCATAGATCTGAAATCTTATCATAAAACAATACAATTTTGTTTTCTGTCTCCTTTTGGTATCAGACATAATAAATATGATAATTAATATAAAAGAGATCTGTGTAAAATGAAATGACCATAGGGTAGAATGAGCACAGCTAATCCTGGGAAAACATTAAAAAAAAAAAACCCTTCCCCAGGAAGATAATGCCTGTCCTTACTCCTGTAGTTCTTTTCTCTTCATGCTTAGCACCCCATCACTCTTAAATGTCGTTTTAACATTGACTGTCTGTTCCAGACATATCATGCATCAATTTGCAGGAAAAACCTGGGTAGCCACTGATCAGACCAAGGACATTAAGGAATGAGTACTCTAGACCTGGCTGTTCAAAGCAGAGCCTAAGCCTAATCATGGCAGAACATAGTTCCTGATATCTACTTTCTGTTTCTGAGCTCCAGGTGTCGCTGGCATTTTCCATTTCCATAGCAAATCACTTCTGAATACATCCCAGACTACAGACTTCATTATCCATTCCCTTCCTGTTTCCTTTTAGGAAATCCATAAACATTTTTGTGATTTTAAGTTTTTTTGTGTGTCATTTTCCAGGATTTAGAACCAAAGTAGACATAATCTTGTGTTCTCAGAGCACCATCTTTGTATGTGTGTGCACACACGTGTGTGTGCATGTGTACTTATGTGAATGAATATAGGCAAGAGGTTGATATTGGGTATTTTCCTCTAGTGTTTTCCTCCTCCTTTTTTTTTTTTTTTTTGAAACAGGATCTTTTAGTAAACCTGAAGCTTACCGTTTTGGTTCAACTAACTGGACAGTGAGCTCCTAGAACTTGCCTGTCTCTTCCCCCCACTGAACTCTAGTTGCAGATGCATGCTACGGTGCTTGGTTTTTTCCATGTGTGCTGAAGATCTGAATTCAGGTCCCCATGTTTGTTTAGCAATTCACTTTATTCACAATCCCTCAGAGCATCATCTTAATTCCAGCTCCAGAACACTTTTTGTTGAAATTTTTAATAAGAACTGAGTTATAAAATTAAGTAAAGCATGTTTCTCAAAGATATTTTTCTAGATTATGATAGTGCTTCTTTACACACAATGTTCTCAGACAAATTATCATTACTTGTTAACATAACCAGTTTTTACTTTACTCTTTATAAATAGCAACTATTGAATATGGGTAGTAAATCTGAAGCAAAGTTAAAAATACAGAGTATGTCCCTTATCAGAGATTACCCTGCAAAACAAGGAAGTGCATTTTCCTTTTGGATTTCAACTGAAATCTGACTTTAGGACAAACCAAAGGAGGGAGACACAGGATTCTGGGAGGTCAGCAAAGTGATTCCTGTGATAGTCTGAGGACTGACTATGGAGACCCAAGATTGATGTGCAACTGGCATGGATAAAAAGGCACAAATAAAGTAAGATGTTTCAAAGAACCCATGGCAGGTGTTGGCAAAATGTTGGCTGTGACAAGGAGACACCAAAGACTTCAGGATCCTCTGAAGCGGATAGTACTGTCACCTGTGGAGACTGGAGAACTAACAGGAAGGGTCTGCATGTCCCAAGTGCACACTCTCTCAGTGGTGCCTTCAAACAGGGGCTTTGGGATTGACTTCAGTACAAGGTGATTTCATCTTGGGCTGCATTCAGGAAAGTTTATTCCTGGAAGTCCTAGAAGGATTTCATTGCAACATAACTTTTCACTTCAGCATGGTTATGCAACCTGCAAGTAACAGGAGACTTGTAAAGAAAGCTGCAGAGTATTAAGCCTTGAAAATCAGGCCAAAGGCATGAGCTCTGAAAGAAAACTGAGTGAGTCTACAAAAGTCAAGTAAAGTAAAACTCCCAATAAAATGCATAGTGTGATCTGTGTGCTGATCCTGATGTAATTTAGTTCATATTCACTGCACCAACAACTATTAACATGACGCTGTTTGCAGTAGAATGACCTGATTAAGAAAGACTGGGCAGAGAGTTACCTTTGGGATGGTGGATATTTTTGGATTTCTCAGTAAGGTTCCTGGAACCACTCTGTTTTCAGCATGGCCGAGCTTGATCTCTTCTTTCAGACCTTGGAAAAATAAATACCTACAGGTATGGAAGGGGAAGAATGGGGTAAGCCAGCAGGGTGCAAGCCTGTGCTTGGCTCCAGATCCCCGGAGAACTGTGAACCCATTAACATTGCCCTTTGAAGAACTGCCCTCCACCTCCATTCCCTATGCCCTCTGACAGGTTTCCCGCTTTCATTTCTCAAGTTACACACAGATATGCTGTGGAACACAGCTGCTCTGACATGCTCATCCTGACACAGATACTGTTTTTTCTTTAATCTAGAGTATTTTTTTCTTTTAAAAATAGCTTCTCCTTTCTGAACCTTTTAATATTTTCTTCCTATAGATGGATACTTTCCTTCATGTTCAAATTGTGTTGGGGATTTTCTTTGGACAGTTAGAACTAGTGTCCTAGAAGGGTTTGTAAAGTCCCTTTCTGAGAGTTCTTAGCAACAACCAAAGACAAAAAAAAGTTTGCTCAGAATGACTTGATCATCTTTTTCAGTCCCAGCAGTTCATATATCCATAGCAGATGAGGCCAAAGGCTCATAGGAGAAGGATCTTATCCTGTAGCTGTAGAGAAGAAAAAAAAGAGTAGTCTTTTTCCTGAACTTGGCTACTAATTCATAATTGGTGTACTTGACTAATCATATATGTGTAAGTTTTTCACTTTGCTTTGGCTTTTCTGGTGGGGAATGGGAACAAATGTGGAGCTTTTAGTAAATATCACTGTGACCCAGAAATGTTACATGAGTTCCAATTGGTAGTCCATGCTCTACAAGTACATGTCTTGAGTGTAAATGGGAAGTTTATCCAAGGTGTGTTGCAGTCATGGTGACAGAGGCTTGTCTGGTGAGAGTAGGCTGGGTTTTAACTTTCATATGGGCTATTTGGTCTATTTCTAACCATCTTGCACATGTATAAGATGAACAAGTCAAATCCCAGCATTTCCATATTATTTCTGGCTCCCAATACTTATGAACATGTTCTAAAGCAATTTTTGAGCGCCTTGATTCTTTCTGGGCAAAAGATAAAAGATGGATATAGATGCTCACAGAACCAGTCCTGGTGGTCCAATGCTATAAACCTGGATGGAGAGTTGTGGGAATAGAGATGAGGTGTTTTTTAAAAAGGATTTTTCCTACAGGAGAGGAAAATAAGAGTTGAAATAAGAACTCTGGATCTCTGTTTAAGTTACTGCTTCTCAAACTTATTCATTGGAATCACCTAAAGAAATCTCTAAAACACAGCCTGTCAATCCTTACTCACAGCTTCAGATTTACTAGGTCTGGAGTAATACATGAAAATTTATTTTTCTATCAAGCTTCCATTGATGTTGATATTGTTGGTTCCAAGGACTTCAGTTGAGAGTGGTTGCTAGAGGCCATTTATTCAGTTTCAGGTACTGTGTCATAAGTGATCATTTTAGCGACAAAGTAGACCCAAAGAGTAAAGGACTGAATTGATTCTTTTGATCCCTTTTGCTTTGGTTCCTGATCCAGGGATTGCAGCCTGGCCTGGTGGCTGTCATCCCTTCCTTTTGCTTTTATGTTCCACAGGAAGGTGGGATGCTGCTTATTTCCTCTCTATTGTCACCTAAAGGACAATGGAGAACAACATTGCAGCCAAGTGTTTTTCCATTTAACAATTACTTTTGTATGTTGCTTGTCTCTGGAAGCAGGAAATACAGCAATGAAGAAGGCCTGTAGAACTCCATCTACTCACAGGGCTTAAGTTCCAGAGCATGGTAAAAAGAGCTTAATTGACAGAATTTCTCTGTCTCATAGGACATAATTTTGTGACATCAGTGAGATGATTTTATCGATTACATGCTCCATTTCCAACCGTTTTCCTCATGTATAAAATGAAAGTCTCAAACTCCTGAACTACTTCTGTCTATTGCATCTTTATGAACATTTTCTAAAGTAGTATTTGTGCTTCTTTACTCAAGTTGTCCTTTTGGGCAAAAGATGAACACAGCTGTCCTTACAACCAACTGAGTCCAGAGAAAAAATTGAACACTATCTGTAGGCTTTCAGAATTTGATATGTATCTCTTCTTTTGGCTTTTAAAGTTTCCTTTGAAAAGTCGGCAGTTGTTTTGATAGATCTGCCTTTAGATGTGATTTGGTCTTTTTCTCGTACAGCTTTCAAGATCTTTTATTTTGTCTGTACATTTAACATTTAGCTACTATATCTCACAGGAAACTTCTGGTCCTGCTAATTTGGTGTTCTGTATGTGTCTTGCACCTGGATCTCTTTCCTAAATTATTTATGTTTCTTCTGGCAGCACTGGAGATTGAACCAACTATCCTTCATGTATTAGGCACCTTCATGTATTCTAGCACCAAGCCATCACCTCACTTAGTTTTCTGGTCTTTACAGGTAAAGAACACAAATCTGAAGGCGCAAAGTTAGGATCCACATTTAAGAGGGAACATGCAACCTTTATCTTTCTAGATCACCTCACTCAATATATATTTTTCAGTTCCACACATTTATACCTGAAAATTTAATTTTTCTTGATAGCTGAGTAATATTCTGTTGCTGCATATGTATCATATTTGCAATATACACTCATCATTTGACAGATATGTCAGCTGATTCCATTCCCTTAGTATTGTTAATAAAGCTATAATGAACATTGTTTCCCTTACAGTGCAAGTATCTCTGTAATAAGATATGGAGTCCTTTGGGAACATACCCAGGAGCGATATAGCTGGTCTATAAAAGCACCATTAGGGGGAGGAAGGAGAAGTGCTTTAAAGAAGGGTATGCAGAATAATGCAGGTGATGTAAGAGTGATGGGTTTGAAGGTTTAAGTGGAGGATGAAAAAAGAGGGGAGAAAGCAAGTAATAGTTAATACTAGGGATATATGATATAGCTATATGGAAACCTATTATTTTATAAGTGTTTTAAATTTGAAATGTTGCAGTAATGAATACTAAGCAGCATTGCACACAGAGAGCGAGAAAGGGGATGAAAGAAACAGCTTTGAAATAGTCTTTCTAGAAGCCATAGATGATTAAACAAAACTTCCAGCAGCAGACGTACAATGCATCCATATGAATTGTTAGTCACAAATGTCTAAGAGAACTCCCAGACTATATAGACTTTTGTAATTGCTTTTGGTTACTCACCAGAACATGAAAGTAAGACCCTATTGCTGAAGACACCACACACCTAGATCACAGGACAGGAGAAATCAAGCTGGAACAGATCTGGAAGTTTCCTTCATTCTGGCTAGCTTTCACAGTACCAGAATGTTCTATACAGGTCTCCCCAAGGGAGAAAAGTAATTAGCTTTATTCAGCTGTAAATACTGAAAGCTAAAATAACAACCAAACTGGCAAGATGCATACATTAGTATAATAATTGCATAAATACTATGGAAATAACCAACAATTTAATGATAGAATTTAAGGCTTGCTCCAAAAAAGGGAATTCATGCCTGGTACTATAAACATGGTTAAGAACCTTTGGATGGGAAGGTCATAGGCTGTAGGGGAAAACAAACTGCTATTGTTTTGCTATATGGACATGATATCAAACAGTCTTTTAAATACTTATTTTTATAACCATAGATTAGTGCAGCCTTTGTTCAATAAGCTACTTTTTTTTTAATGGATGGCATTTATTGCAAGAATCACAACTAACCAAAGTGCACAGAATAATTAACTCTGGAGTGCTAAGCCCTAGACAGGACATTTATATCACCTGCCTCCTTGTCTCTCCAGGCTCAGGGAACATTGCAAAAGAAGGATAGAAAGAACGCAAGAGTCAGAAATAGGAAAAGAACAACAGTGTCTTCTGGACATGATAGGGCCATTGTACCCATAGACTCACTGCAGTTTTGTTTACCTGCACATGAACTGCCAAAATTGGGCCTGACAACAGTGGGGAAGAGCTCATCAGTTCCCATGTCTCCCTGAGGGACTATTTGTGGTTAAAACTGACTATGAAAGGAGAGACTTTCTACAGTACTGCAACCATTGATATATCATTAAGTTCCAAAAAGTGCCCAGGAACATGGTAACACAGGCAAGACAACCATTATGAAAGTAAATGGAGCACAATAGACACACACACACACACACACACACACACACACACACACACACACACACACGAGAGGGAGAGAGAGAGAGACACAGAGAGAAAAAGACTAATTGGGAAGATGGTTTTCAGCATGGGGAGTTAAAATGAGATAATGTGAAGTGAAATGATTACAATTCTTTATAGACATTTATAAAACTGCCAAAGAATAAAAAGACATTAGAGAAAAAGATGGTTCAAGGCAAACAAACGAGTTCAGCCAGTAGATACCCAGAATCTTTTCCCAACCACTCTTATGTCACAGTGACTTAATAAAAGATACAAATGTGCTTATATGTTACATAATATGAAAATATGTAACACATTTGAGTTAGTACAATATAAGATAATTATAAATCTTTTTAAAATTTATTTAGAGCTATAGATAAGAAACCAGAAAAATAAGTATATATAAGGAAAATAGAAAATGAAGAAAATAAAATTTAATTCCAAGTATACAGATCTTTCATATTTAAGACTTATCTCTTCTATGAATATTTAATAGCTACATCTGTGTTTAGCAGAAGATTTGACTTTTATTTTTAAAATAGAGCATTTCCTAGGTCTTAGTGTTCATAACCTCACTCTTCCCTTCTTCTGCCTATCAGCTTTTAACTTGGAGGTTATATATGTGCAGATGCACTTTCTTAGATATTTAAGTTTGTGGTGGTCATAATTGTGAATATACTTAACACCAAGGACGTAAACTTAAAGCTGTAGCTAAAATGATAATTTTATAAAAAATATGTTTTATCACAATAAAAATTAACTCTAATAAGGGCAAAATTTAAACATTATTCAGGAAACTGAAGGCTAAACAAGAAGCATTTATTGTCACTAAGTGCTAAATTATATACTTATGACAAGGTCAGTGCTTTGGAGACAGGAAAACCATCATGTGTTTTGGAGAACTACCAATTTGGTATTTGAAATCTGTTCTCTGGTTTGCAATGTATACCACTTGTGCTCACAGTAAAACCAATTCTATGCACCACTGCATGGCCCAGTGTCTGGTTTAGTTCCTGCTTAGAGAAGCTTCTAAGTATGAAGACCTCTCTGATCCATGTGTGGGGTGACAGCAGTAGCTTGAGGCTCCCGTGCTTCCTCTTTACACTCCAGCTCATCTTTCTAGGGCTGTACAAACTAGCTGCTGTGTGTGAGCTGAGCAACTAGGCTTTAAATTCTGCAGAAACATCCTTCTACAGCTGTGTTTTTATATTTAACTAGCATGCTTGCATAAACAAAAACCTGAGGTAAAATTACAAAGAGAACAAATTGAAACATGCAGATAAAAGCAACTTAAGTTTAGAAAATAGTGGGAAAAAAATTAATATACCAATCAAGAAATACTGCATCAAGTTTACGAAACCAATCTAGAACAGAAAGGACAACAATTATACATTGGAAGTCTGATAATCAACCCCTCAGCCCATCAGTACTTCTTATTTTCTTTATCAAAAGGAAGTTGAGAAGGGGAAAATCTCAAACTGAAATGTTTCAATGAAATGTCATCAAATCCATCTGAGTTGTGTTTAAATATTCTACAACAAGTGAATTTGAATCATGCTACAATCAGCACGTTGACTATGTTGTGGGAGGAATAGGACATACCGAGTGGTGAATTGTTCTAAGTCTTTTCTCTAGTGAAGCAATATGAAGAGGCATTAAGACCATGGGATTTGGAATCGACTGGAGGTTGGTCATACCTCCATTGACTCTCAGCCTCCTGCCATACTCATTCAGACACTGAAGAATGAAGTAAAGGTAAACTGCCTGAGATTGTATTCATGTCTTCAGAGCTTCAGTGTAAAGGTGGGAGTTCATCTGTTTCACTGGTTTACTATAAATCTAAATATTTGCATAGACTCTATTTCATATCTTTATGGTTTCTTTGAAAACAGCTAAGTTCAATAGACCTTTGAGACCATTGTCTATGTGGCAAGGCAGCTTACTGTAGAAGAGACACCACAGACCCTTCCCTTTGGTTCCAATCTTTTGTGACAGGTAAGGAGGGATGGGATGGATAGCTCCTCTCAGTTGGGGTAACCACACCTGGTCCACCTAGCAGCAACTGTTCATGCTCAGGTTTTTGCCAGGAACATTACTAAAGGGGACAAAAAAGAACTTTGTCCTTTTACAAATGTCCTTGCAGCCACGAAGTTTTTCTTTCAAAGTTTTCCCCACTCCACTCTTCTATTTTTACCCAGTTTCACCGGCATAAAAACATTTTAGGGGAAGTTGGCCTCCTGCTCCCTATTCTGGTCCTGTAATCTCTGGAGAATGGTCTTGCACATGGGATCAGGGTGGAGGCATTTTACTCTTTAAATATTAATGAAATCAGTTGCTTCCAAAGAATGTCTTCAGATCCCCTGAAGGTTCTTAGATGTTGCAGTTTGCACTCAGCTATTTACATTAGCAGACATTGTTGTACAAACAGGCGCTGGCAGCCTGTCAGACAGGGCTCTGCTGGCTACACATCACAGAGAAACATGGGGGTGTGAGTTAAATGAGCCCAGCAGGCATCTAACCTCTGAATCTGGAAAAATCCTGATGTACAGAGGAATTTGGGAGGTGGAACCGAGAACACATTTGACCAAGAAAGAAGCTTCAAGCTCCTCAGTGTGAAACAAGGCAAAGTCAAGGAGAGCTGCCACTGATTATCTACCCTGTGCCAACAATCCCCAGGGAAACTGATCATGTAAAAACAATGCATTCCTGTTTCACACTTGTGGAAACTGAGGCATGGAGAGACTAATGTTAGCCAAGGCTCAACTACTAAGCAATGGAATGCAGTTCATCTTCAGCCCCAGGCTTTGCATTATTGTTCTGCATGACCCTGTGAAAATGTACTCTGTTTAGGTATGTAATTTGGCACCGATGCTTTCTGGAACAATTTAATACCTACCTATTAAAACAAACACTAATGAACTAACTCAGTAATTCCACTTATTAGTGTCTACCTTAGAGAAATGCACCCATTCATTTGCCGTGAGGCATGGGTTTTATCATTGTTTGCATCAGTAAAAACTGCAGTGGCCTAAATAGCTATTCATAAAGATATGGATGAATAAGCACCAGTTTATGCATACTGTAGAGCAATACATGGCTATTACAAGAAGAATAAAACAAATGGTATGACACTATATTTCTGACAAAAAAAAAACTCACCTGCCTATTTTCACTGTATCTATATGAGTTTGAAAAAATCTAAAAGAATGCATGTAAAATAATAGCAGCAGCTATTTTTGGTAAAGGGCAGAAGATAAGATAATGGGGATGGTAGTGAGATATGCTCTGTCCTTATCTATAAAGCGCTTATTATGTTTCATGTTTTATGATACATTTTCACTTTCACTTATGCAAATGCAAATAGAAATTGAGAGCTGGAGAGACATAAATTAATAGACTGAAGCTCTTTTTCATGCAGGATTTTAGCTCTAAAGAAACTCCCAATTGGGGGGGGGCAGAGAGGTGGTTCAGGGGTTAAGCCTCTGTCTTGCAGGCGGAAGGTCCTGAATTCGGATTCTAGACTCCACGTATAGACGTCAGGCAGAAGCAGGGTGGCTTGCGTTTCTGGTCCTGGTAAGGCGGAGCCTGTGAATCCCGGGGCAGAGTAAACAAGGAGGAGGTGGAGGCGGTCCATGGTGGTTCCTGAATTTGCCCGTGGTTCTACACACACACACACACACACACACACACACAGGCAAGCATGCGTGCACATACGCACAATTGAATTAAAAAAAGAAAAGAAACCCCCAATAGGAATTTGAAATCACAGGCTTGTGGGAACCTTGGAGATTTCCTTGTCTAACCTGCAGAAATTGTAATTTGAGGAACACGCATCCTATGTCTGTGGTCTTTCTGTCTGGCAGAGCCAAGGAGAGACTGGCCATGTGCTTCGAAGGTTTTTATATGACCCTCAGCATAAAGAAGTGCTGAGACACCATCCCCATTTCAACAACCTTCCACCAGAGTTTTTACAGACTTCATGACAAGTCTCCTGAGTACATATTCGCCACAGATAGTTTTTCTATATTTGAAACTAAATATTTTTGCTTGTTTTAAGTGACTGCATGGCTTGGATTTTTTGCTTTTAATTCTTTGAGGATAAAGGGGGGAGGGGAGTCTTACTTTGCTTTCAGCTTGTGCAGTCTCCTCAGAGGTGTGAGATATAAACACAGTCTGTTTCCTGTGTGACTTTCCCAAGGGCACTGAATATGCGATATTTAATTGGCTGGTCCATGCCTTCAGTTCCGTGGTAAAGCAACAGATACAGCCATGAAATGAGAAAGAACATCTGGGACTGAATCACAGGGAACCAGGGCAGCTCAGGAGAGGAGTGTAGCTTCTACATGCAGCTCCGACCTCAGAGGGAAGCAGAGACTAGATGCTTGCTTGCTGATACCTTTGAAGTGTCAGAAGTCTACCGGGAGCTGAAGCAAGCATCCTGTGTTGCCTTTGCTTTTTCTTATTCTCTGCTTCCCCAACAATCCAGTTTAAATTAAGCTATCTTGGCCTGCTCTTAAGTGGAAAAAAAAAATCATTCATTCTCATTCATTATTCTCACAGGGAGGCAAAATAGTAATAACATTGATTAATAGGTTGAATGCTTGTTTCTGTTTCAGATTGTTTTATAGTTTAATTCTCTTTTTAGTAATTGACTGTTTTTAAGGTAGTTTTAGAAAAGGAAGTCTGCAATCCCCATACACAAAAATCCTCTCTCCGAAAGTTCTACTGCTATTAACATTTTGCTTTGGGTGACATGTTAACTGTAATTGATAAACAAGGACTGATCCATTTTTCTTGAAGGAGGGAAAAGGAAAGCAATAATTTAGGGTCTTTCTCACTGTTCCATTCTTGGGACAGGTAGCGATGGAAGAAGAGATAGAAATGGAGATCCAGGTGAAAAGGCAGAATCAAAAAGTGGCAAAAATGGGAAGGAAAAATATAAATATTTCTTGAATCAAACCCAAGCAATGGGATTTAGAGCAAGGTTGCACAAAAGAGAAAGGAGTAATGGGTCAGTTAAGTTAACTTTGGGAATTTGGGCTGGCAGAAAAGGAAAATTAAATAAGATGCTGTCTTGGAAGAAAGGACAGGCCTATGGAATGGAATCACATAGGAAATGGAAAGACAATAACAAACCCAGTTTTGGACATGAGTTGAAAATGATAGCTGGAGACATAAATGGAACTATGTTTTAAGCATTAAAAATATGTATATACATAAATCTTCAGTGTGTAATGAGGCAAGCATGGGCAGTGTGGGACCCCTAGCATTTTTCATGTTAGATAGGAAGGACAATAACAATTCAGAAGCCCCTAAGTTTTGTCAACAATTGCAATTGACTATTACAACAGTCCATTGAACCTTCTGCCTCTCTTCTTTCTGTTTTCCAATCTAGTATTGTGCTGCAGATAGAAGAAACTGTCTGAACTGTCACTCCTCTGCTTGACATGTCCTTGGCCTCCTCCTTGCTTTCAGGATAGTGTCTCAAACTTCATAGAGTACTAAGCCCTGTCTTGTGTCTATGAATACTCACTTCTTTATTCCTGCTCCCCCATTGCCAGCTCTGGCACAGTAAATTTCTGCCACACAGATTTTTCATCTGGGAGCAATCCAGTCCTTTCTTTTTTGTACTTCTGGGGGGTATTGAATGTCCTGTGCCCTTTTTTGGTATGGCAGTCCTGAATCCTCCCCCAGGACTGTGGTGTTTGCATCATATACTCAAGAAGCACTTGCCTGCCACTTACAATCTAGGTGTGACCTCCACATATTCCCCACAAAATTATCAGTTTTTTTGAGGTAAAAGGTATCCTCTCTTCCAAATGTGTAAACCCAGATGTTGGCCTGTGGCCAGAGGGGAATGCAGAAGTGTTGGTGAATAATGGAAAGGCAAACTTTTATTGAAAGAAAGACTCAACAGTAATCCTTTCTTGAAGCAAGTGAAAGCAGTTCCACTCTGTGCCTCTGCTCTGTTGTCTCTGTGTCTCAGACTCCTCAGTTGCAAAATGACAGACTTTTTACTCTGATGACAAATGGCAAAGAAAATGAATTACTTTGACAAGGAATGTTAAGACGTGGCATTTATCTTGCATTCTGAAACATTACTGGGTGCCATGATTCCATGCCTTCCAGTTAGTTAAATTGTTTTTGGCAATCCCTATTTCAAGGAAAGGAAAATTGCCTATTGTAAAGGAAGTATTCACAACCCACTATTTAGCAAGGCAGTAAGAGCTTATTTGCTCATTACCATGGCAACCACCAGAGCAACACCATGTTGTAGTATACTTGTCTAGACAGCAGCAAATTCATCAGCACTTCTTCTATTGTATGCCTGATTTTAAACAGGCAGGTGTGTATCCAAGGTGCTACTGAGAAAGAAAAGACCTTTTCTTTTCCAGGTGGGTGAAAGAGTGTTGGAGGGTTGTGAGTATCTGGATGGCTAACATTGAAATCCATACTAATGTGAAAGTATTAGCATTAATCTGTTTTTCTTTTTAATAAAGAACTAGAAAAGCATCCATATGGCCTGCCAACTGTGTCTAAATATACTTGATGTGAAAGAAAGAGCTCACTAAGTTTTAAGGTCTATATCGAAGTAGAATCAAAAGGTGTCCTAATTACATTCTTTTCACCAAAAACACATAGATAACATACCCAAAAGATATCCAAACCTATGAATCAGACCTTTATTTACTAAAAAATTGCAGTCTGCCTTTCAACAGGGTAATGTAAGCAGGGCCAAGCTCTGTGTTCATGTAGTTCAGTTCCCCTGAATCTCATGATATATCTGACACAAGAGCAATTCCCAGGATCTTCCTGCTGTTAAGACTCTGGTAGTACAGGAAAATGCACTGGCAAGAGTCTTCTGAGAGTATTCTGAAAATGGAAGAACTATAAAAGACACATGTATTCTTCCCCTTGAAACTGACATAGTCATTTCAGTTGGCCAATTGACCCACCAAGTCAGCCAAGAAATCCTTCAAGAAAGGATCACTGTTGAGTCTTTCTTTCAATAGAAGTTTGTCAGTATCTTTCTCTCTCTCTCTCTCTCTCTCTCTCTCTCTCTATATATATATATATATATATATATATATATATACAAGTTTATACAAGGAAGGGTTACTCATATATATATATATATATATATATATATATATATATATATATAGAGAGAGAGAGAGAGAGAGAGAGTAATCCTTCCTTGCATAAAGAGAGAGAGATGTAAATAGATACTGCTAATAGCACACATAGTCTATTCTAATTTGTTAGTAAACAACTGGAGTCAAACGGGGACATTTGGCTTAAGTGTTGTACTCAAAAAGGCCATCATATTTAGAAATTTGACCTTGTCTTCAAACAAGAATATACAAATAAGACAGGGTGAGAAGATTGGAACCAAATGGCATTTATCAGATAAACTTTATATTTGGATCCATTACTGGGATTTGAGGAACACTGTGAATTAGTAATAGTTTATAAATGTTGTTATTATTACATAAACAACATAACTATAGCACATTTATTTACATATATAAAATATTGACTTACTAAATGGATGTTGCAAGAGTTTCTGTTTAATTACATCAAACTGAATGTTTAATGTTAGGATCCACTTGTAAGGGAGAACATACAGCATCAGTCTTTCTGCATCTGGGATATTTCATGCAGTATAATTTTTTCCAGTTCCATCCATTTACTGGCAAATTCCATTAGTCCACCTTTCCTGACAGCTGACAACTGTTGGACATCTAGATTGGTTTCATTTCTTTGCTATTGTGAAAAGAGCTGCTGTGAACATAATTGTACTCATGACTCTGTTGCAGGATGCAGTGTTCTTGGGAATATACCTAGGAATAGTATATGTGGATCATATGGAATTTCAATTTTTAACCTTTTTAGGAACCTTCAAAGTGATCTCTAAAGGAATTGTATGTATTTACAACCCCACCAGCAATTTATGAGGGTTTCCTTCTCCCTGTATCCACACCAACATTTGCTGTTGCTTGTGTATTGGATCTTAGCCCAAACAAGACATAACCTTTTGGAACAGAAGAGCAGTGAAATAGAAAACAACAACGAACCAGAGTATAGAGTACCAGCGACCTTAAAATACTCAGCAAGAATCAAACCTCTCCTCATCCTAGGACTCAAGGAATCTTTCAGAAAAGGGGAGATAAGATTGTAAGAGCCTAAAGGTGGGGAGGTCCACTGCAGGCCAGGACATTTCACTCAAGACAGGGCTGCTGCATCTCTAGCAACTTACTGCAGTGAGACTTATCCTCACCAGATCTGCCCTATGACTAACATATCAACATTCTCCCATAGATTAGTGAGATACTCAGGAGGAATAATTACATGTAGGTAGAACCTTAGGATCTAGCACTGGATAGTGAAAGAAAGTACCCTATCAGTAAGTTTATACAAGGAAGGGCTACTTAATCTGCCACAAAGACCTGAGCCCATATCAGTACAGACAACCCGAAGGGAATTCTATGGTCCTTACAAGCAGATAGGCAGAAGGGTGGATGGGAGAGGGATGGATTGATGAAGGGATGGGAGGGTGGGAAAAAGAAGGAGGAAGAAGCGAGGGTGTAAGGGACAATCACCCATTATGTTTGAAATTAAGAAGATTAGATATTAATATGAAATGAACTCAAAAAATAAAATTTGAGGATCCAGAAAAAAGTATTAACTTGCTAATGAAGTATCTAACATGTGCTATGTATTAAATGCTTTTACCTTATCAAAAAATGTGTATGTAAAAAAATCTTAATTCTTCGTGTGATAGTAGTTTGTAGATCAGTTCTTTGGAAGGTAATTACAGATAATTTCTTTATAAAAACATGAATCAGCATAAGATCTTCCCTTCTACATGCACCATAGAAATGTCATGTGAGGATACAACAAGGACCAAGTCTCTCACCATGCTGTCACTAGACCTCAGACTCCATGTCCTCATAACTGTAAAGAATAAATGTTTGCTTTCCATACGTTCTAATAGATGTTATTCTGTTACACTCATTTGAAGTAAGAGAATATGAAACAGAAAATCTCGTCTTCATTAAAAATACATAAATTGGCCATAGGATGGAACTGAAAAGGCTCATTTAGAGTTTCCTCAAAACTGACAAGCCTCTGGTATCATGTATCACCTTTTCTGATCTTTCTAAACCTTTTTTTGTTGTTGTTGATTTTCTACCATATGTGGGATGCTAGCTAAAACCATCATTTATATCAGGCATAGATAAGAGGATGATGAATCTGAATAAAGAAAACAAATTTTGGCTTTTAATCAACTTCTCTTAAATTATACACAAAAGGTTATTAAATATATGTGGTACCTAGTTAAGTTAATAAAAGAAAGCTTGTATACAAGGATCAAACCTAAGCAAAATACGTATTTCAGTATTGTGTCATTGGTTTAGAAAGCTACAGAGCCTCGAAAAACACTGAAATTTCACTCACTAGGAGAAATAAGGGGGAAGATAAACTTGAATTAATGAACTACAGAGTAATTTTTAAAGGAATAAAATTTCAAGGAGTGACATTATTCAAATCACAGAATAGTTTTCAGTGCTCATCCTCTAAGAGAAGTGTCAATTGGAACAACTACACATACATGAAAATATATTTATAAAAGTGAAAGAATTGGGGGCTGGAGAGGTGGCTCAGGGGTTAAGCCTCTGCCTTGCAGGCAGAAGGTCGTGAGTTCGGATCCTAGACCCCACGTATAGACACCAGATGGAAGCGGGGGCGGCCTGCGCTTCTGGTCCTGTGCGGAGCCTGTGAATCCCCGGGCAGAGTAAACAAGGAGGAGGTGGAGGCGTCCATGGTGGTTCCCGAATTCACCCGTGGTTCTACACACACACACACACACGCGCATACACGCACAGTTGAATAAGAAATAATAAAAAAAAAAAGTGAAAGAATTGAAGAAATAATCATAGAACTCTTGGGGAGTAAAGAAATAAGAAAATCACACTGAAGAAGGTAGGAAGTATACTTTCATCTCTCAACCCACTTGGCCAGAGAGTAAAATATGTGTTCAACATCACCTTAGACCACAGGAGAAAGCTTGTCTTTGTGTGTGTGTGTGTGTGTGTGTGTGTGTACAAGATGGCACTTGAGAATGTATGGCTATGGAGGCTCAAAGGCGATACTGGAAATCATCTTGGATTGCTCTACCTCCTTTCTGCTTTGCTCTGGGATCTCCCAGGCTCTGCCTGCCAGGGCCAGAATTACAGACCTCACCAATTTTCATCTGGAATTTTTACATGGCATCTGAGGATCTGAATTCAGGTCTTTTTGCTTGCAAGACAAAGGCTTAAGTCTAAGCCATCACTCTTCTACTCTCCCTGCTTTCCCCTCTTCCTTTCATCTCTTTTCTCCCTTTCCCTCTCCCGTGCTTCCCCGTTCCTCCCTCTGATCTCCTGGAACATCTGTTTACCTGGGCGCTGAACCTCCCTCTGAGTCCTCCACCATAGTGAGCCCTTCTTCGGCTTCCTGTTAGCATGGGAACTCTATTATGACTGTTTAATCTCTTGCCTCTAAGGATCCTAGGCCTGAAGCTTTCTCCTCTATGATCCGTGGGAGACTTTGGAGGGGAAGGGACGTTGAATGTCAGCCATTGTGCAGGTCAGGCAAAGTCCAATTCTGGCTGCCAAAGCCCTAACTTGTATGGAGTATCTTGCATATCATTGGTTCTCCTTATCTTTAGGCTCTTACAATCTTACCCCTCCCTCTTCGGCAAGGTTCCCTGAGTTTTAGGATGGGAAAAGATTCAACTGGTCTGTTTCCAGGTGAATAATGTAGGGTCTTTGGTGTTCTGAATTATGGTTTGTTGTTGTTTTTAATTTTGCTTTTCCTACAACTGCCCTTGGCTGCATCCGATTGGTATCATCTCCTAACCAAAGATAAAAGACTGTTTAAATGAAGATCTTAATATAAGAGGATACTCAAAGATAGATGGAAGAATAAGAATAGGGCACAGCAATGTGTGTAGGGGTCAGTGTCCTATTTGCCAGATGGTACTGTCTATCTGCCAGTCCCTATACTCTCCCTGACTGGTAAGACAAGAGAGGGAGATAAGATCTTATATAAAGAAAACGCTAATTACTCTTTCAAAATTTTGCAGTTATAGAATTAATAAACGGCTTTAATTTCATTATTGTAGGAAACAAAATTAATATGCAAAAATCAATTGTGTTTCTGTGAACTCAAGAAATTTCCAAAAGAATTAATTCATATAGACAACATTATTTTTTATTATTTATTATTTATTCAATTGTGTGTGTGTATGCATGTGTGTATGTAGAACCACAGACGAATTCGGGAACCACCATGGACCGCCTCCACCTCCTCCTTGTTTATTCTTCCCCAGGGATTCACAGGCTCCGCCCTACCTGGACCAGAAACGCAGGCCGCCACTGCTTCTGCCCAGCGTCTATACGTGGGGTCTAGGATCCGAACTCAGGACCTTCCACCTGCAAGGCAGAGGCTTAACCCCTGAGCCACCTCTTCAGCCCTCGACAACATTCTTCTTAAAAGATCATTAAATAGTTTTTATGAATAAATTTAATCAAAGCATCTATCAAACTTTTAAGGGAATTTATACAGAAATATAAAAATATTACAAATTCACATGGAACTATAAAAATTCATAATAACAAAGCAAATCTTGATTAAGAAGACATATCACATTACATGACTTCAAACTGTAGTACAAACATATATTAATTAAAACTTCACTGTAATAATATAAAAACAGACATATAGACCAATGGAACAGAAAGGAGAATCTAAAAGGAAATGTATACAGTGAGGGTGAAGAATTTTTCTGAAGTTGGCAAGAAACTGGGGGAAATGATAAAACATTATATTAATTTTCATCACTGTGACAAATAACTGGGAAGATTAATGTAAATTTTGGCTCATAGTTTCAGTCCAGGGTTGGATGGATACATTGCTGGGCCTGAGAGGAGGCAGAATACCATGGTGGTAGGAATTAGAAAGAGCACGGTTGTGTTGGTTTTCTTTTTTGGTCACTTTTATTTCATCCAGGATCTAGTCTGTAGATGTTGTCAACATCATAGAACATTATTTAGTCTTTAAAAATTTCAGTCTTGTCATCTGTGGCACAATGAATGAACTAGGTGCAGAAAGATGAACTGGCATTATTTGCCTTTGCATGTGAACATCTATATCTAAGTAGCTGTCAGAAAGTAGGATGATTGATGGTATTTGGGCATTAGGGAATAAGGAATATATTGAGATGCTGATGAAATGTTACAAAGTTTCAGTTACAAAGATGAATTCATACTGGAGATCTCACATACAGCATGGTGGCTGTAGTTCAAAATCCTTGCAAATATTCTTGAAATTTGCTAACCAAGTGGGTCTTAATTGTTCTCTCCATGCAGAAGCAATATGTAAAGTGATGATTGTGTTAATTAGCTTGATTGGTTATAATCACTTCACATATGTATACCAAATCATTATGTTGTGCCACTTAAGTATTTATAATTTTGTCAAAAGTCTCTGAAGAAATTAGAAAAATATATACTTAAGTTAACATAATATAGAATAAACTATTGTAGTTGATGACCATAAGCTAATTATATCACCAACAGATACTAGCAAAAGACACTATACCTACTCTAATGAATAATCATTAACTTTGTATCTTTAAAAAATACAATTTTACTTTTTGTTTTATAGTTCTGAAGATCCAAAGTCTGAAATCAGTTTCATTAAGTCAAGAACCTTCTGGAGGTACTAGCGGAACCATTTTCTTGGCATTTTTAGCCTTTGAAGCGAGCACATATTCCTTGACTTCGTCATCTAACACTGACACATCTTTAACTCCTTTCTATCTTGGTAAATGGATTTATGGTGCAGACAATAAACTGATCTCCTCCCTTTCAGATCTTTGACATAATCATGAAACGCTTTACTAGCACAAGTTTCAGAGTTTATCATATGGATGCTTTCTTGAGACCACTATTCATTTTACCACATCTCTGTATCTCACAAATGCTTGTCTCAGGTACCTTGGATTTAATTTTTCACATGTATGTAATTGTGATGTTGCAGAAATCTGTTTTGAAGTCTTTCAGTATTTTTATCATGAAAAAGTAACGTCTTCCTCTTTTGAACACTTCCTTCTCTTTCTTATCTGCTTACCCCTGGCCCTGGTGAGAGTGTAGATTTTGCAGGTCATTTGTACCACTTCATAAGTATGGACCTAATGGGAAATAACCATAACTTTTTGTTCTTTTCTTCTGTCTGTAAAGTGAGGAGAATCATAGCACCTTTATTTTAGAGTCTCTATGTGGTATAAATCAGATAAACCACACACTTTGTTTTGGTTGCTAAGTAGCTGTCAATTTCTATTTATTTAAAACTACTTTCACTCATACTTCCATTTAAATCATGTGAATTCCAGTGGCTTTGAAAAAAGAGTGACAGTGACATAAAAAATATGGTCCTTTACTTCACTGCTCTGTTCAATTAGTGAATGTTCTAGAGGAAGAAGGAGAGAGCAAGTGTGACAGAAAACAGGCTGCTCTTTTGTGAGTTGGAGCTTCTTGTTCTAGTGCTTATGTCTCCCTTAGTGAAAGGATTTTTTTGCCTACATTGTGATTCTAGGAATTGTGGTATTGGGGTGTTTGAACATTTCTCTGCAAAGCATTTACAACTAAAATAATATATTTATCTGTGAAAGAGAAAGTTTCTCTAATGTGCATGAAAGACAAATTATTCTGTACCAGTTGGGAGGTGCTTAGAGTTCTTTAGAGGAACTCATTTTTGAGAGATTTTCTAAGGAAGTTTTGCATGTTTCCATCTTGATTTCCAGGCACATCCCTCATAAGGTATGACTCTTTGGTGTGCCTGAAGACTCCGGGATTTCTTACAGTAATTCGTAGTTGGGAAATCCCATGACATCATCACTTTCCAAGCTTCTAAAGCCTCAATAACAACAGTAAGTTTGTTGAATAAAAATATTTTCTTTAGAAAAAAGAAAGTATGGAACTATCTCAACAAGAGAAGACTATTATGAATTCAGTTAAGATAAAATTAATGTCAAGTTCATCATTCTTTGTTATTGGAATAATATCAGGGCAGTATGAGTGACTATGTGAAATGATTAGCTCTCAATTTCATTGTATGATTAAAAACAATATTGTAACACTGTAATTTTTCATGGAGCCCCTAAGTGTTTTGAATTAAATTACATGGTATGATACTAACGTTATACTAACAAGAAAATTTGTCACTAAATGTGTCTTTGACACTTATTTTCTAATATGTGAGATTTAAAAAAAACATAAATATTAGCAAAAGTTGAAGTACTAACTCCAATGGAGTGTTTTCTGGTTTCAATTTTGCTTACCGCTCAGAGGTGAGGCTTCCAATCTCATCTTGCTGCTCAGGCCCTCTGAAACACTAAGACCTTTGATGAAGGGAAAACATGTACATATCCAGACCCATGTAGGAAAACATTTGATTTTATTTAAGAATGTTCACTAATGACATGAGGACTCCAGGGTTATGATGTGCCATCAGAATCTCATTAAGCTCCCATCTGTCTATTTTCATCTCTGGGCAGTGTCATACATCATGATCTAATCACATCATGTCAGCCCATATTTTTCTGCTTTTCTTTATATCTTGTTGGTCTTCCTTTTATTTGAGCTATTGTTGTGTATACCAGGCTCCTGTAGATATAATTTAACAATACTATAATTTTTTCTTTCCTGTTTTTCTTTGCATGACAAATTGTCTTCTTAAAGGAAGACAAGAATGATGTTGGAAACTTTTTAACATTAGACTTTAAAGTTCAAATTGGTTAACAATTTGTGGGGCATGCCTTCACCAATGGAGGGTAAGAGATAATATACATAAACGTCCCATGCTCCAGCCCTCAGGTGCACAAATCTGAGGCATATTTACCAAGATAAAGTTACTCAGAAAATCCAGCAACCTTAGCTCTAGTCACTCTCAATAATATAATTATTATTATATTATTATATATTATATTATCTATTATATTTATATATTATATTTGATATTATAATATTTATATTATATATTTTATATTAATATATTAATATATAATTAATTATATATTATATTATAACTATTATTAGTCTTGTGTTGACTTCTCCCCATCCTTGCTTCACTTGTTCCAGCCTCTTCACTTTCTTCTGGAATCTTGTTCCTGAATAAATGATGTATAGTCAACCATTTGTCTAAGACTCTGCTTTTCAGGAAAAACCTGAAACTTGAGTACAACATTTTGCAACTCAAGAATCACTTCTATGCCTTTTTTCTTTTTGCCTTTATTTAAACCTGAAACACCTCTCTTTTTTTCTATTTGGCACACTTCTTTTGTTTTCAGGCCCATGCTAATAAATCATCTGAATATTATATATCATCAGAAATTATATACTAGATTTGGCTTATAAACAGGTTTTTAAATTTGGCACATACCATTTTCCCTATAAATATCCTTATCCGTACTTGTTTGTGTGTTTATCTACTCGGTTTAACTATTGTGGAGTTTAAAGACTATATCTGATTCATCTTACTATTTCACAGCAGCAATTTGTGTTTGATAGAATGTTGTTCACTAAAAACATATGTGGAAACTTTGTAAAAAGTAAAGAATTAGTAAGCTGCAGACCAATTTGGCTATGGAATGAGACCTTGTCTCAAAAAATGAAAGAAAAGTAGGTCATTAAAGAAAGCAGGAAAGAAGTCAAAAGCTCCTGAGAATTGAATGAAAATGAAAATACAACATAACTAGAACCTGTGGGAAACAATGACAGCAGCATAAAAAGAAATTTTATAACTACAAGTCCTACATTAAAAATCAAATAGACCTAAATTAATAATGACTCACTTCAATATCTTAGAAAATCATAACAAAAACAAATGGGTGAATAGAAATATTAGTAATAGAGATCAGGGCAGAAATTAATGAAATAGAAAAGAAAAGAATAAAAACAAATAATCAATGCAACAAAAAGTTGATGCTTTGATCTGCTAAAGGCAACAAGATCCTTGGAGGCAAAGGATTGGCAGCCACAGCAGTGTTCCTATACCTAAGGGGAACATGGGAAAGGGTTCAGGGAAAGGCCACTGGGTCCTTGTACGTCATCGGAGAGGAGGGCCCAGAGGAAAATCAGACATGCACAAGAAAGGACTCTCTGGGAATTGGGGTGGGAGGCACTGGGGGATGGGGAGGGAGAAGGGTGGGGAGGGGGAGCAGGGGGTACGGGGGGGAGGAGGAGGGAGGGAGGGAACTGGTGTACCTACTAAGTTTGTATGAGCTGAAATTAAAAAAAAAAAGCCAAAAAAAAAAAAAGTTGATGCTTTGAGAGAATAATATTGATAAACCATTAGGTAAACTAACTAAAAGAAAGGGAAGATTAAAGATTAATTAAAGATGAAAAGGATTAGACAGACAGCAATAAAATTAAGATGATCATTACAGCATACTTTGAAATACTATATTCTAATAAACCTAGAAAAATGATAAATTTTTAGACAACTATGACTTACCACCAATTAAATTAAGAGATGCAAATATCTTAAACATATCAGTAAAAAACAAAAATTCTGACAATTACAAAAATCCCAATCTCAGGTGGAGTCATTGCTGAATTTAACAGACCCTTAAAGAAAAACAAGATACTCCACACAAGTTAGGGCCAAAGCAATCATAATTGGACTTTGCATGCCCGGCGCAATGTCCAACACACTATTGACCTCACGAAGTCTAGCATCTGCTAAAAAGGCACCAAGATCCTTAGAGGCAAGGGATTGACAGCCACAGTAGTATTCCTATGCTTAAGGGGAACACGTGAAAGGGTTCAGGGAAATGCCACTGGGTCCTTGTACGTCATTGGAGAGGAGGGCCCAGAGGAGAGTCAGGCATGCACAATAAAGGACTCTCTGGGAATTGGGGGGGGGGCACTGGGGGATGGGGAGGGAGGGATGAGGGGAAGGGGAGCAGGGGGTTCGGGAGGAGGAGGAGGGAGGGAGGGAACTGGTGTACCTATTAAGTTTGTATGAGCGGAAATAATAATAAAAATGTATATTTAAAAAAAGTAAAGAATGAGATGTCCACAGAGGGATAGTTTTGAAAATCTCTGACATGTTCTGAAAATCTGGAAGGCCTCCAACATGAACAAGACTGTGTGCACATTCAGGAGAGAATTGGATTGCTGGCTGACTTTGAGGCTCTCCACAGCAAAAAGTAAGAGATAAGGCAAAGACAGAACACAGGAGAGAAGGCCCAGGCAAGCAAAATCAAGAATAAAAATGAGGATGTTATCACTGATCATACGGAAATAAAAATGGCATTCGAAGAAACATTATAGACAATTGTATACCCACAATGTAAAAATTGCAGACTTTGACATTAAAATGACTTTAACAAAAAAAATCACATAAAAAAGAATATGACTAAGTTCATTTCATAAAGCCATATTACTCTGATATCAAAAATTGATAAGGACAAAACAAAAGATATACATAGGCTAATCTCTTTGATGAACAGGGTTGCAAGAATTCTCAAGAAAATGCTTGTGAACTAAATTGAACAACACATTGAAAACTTCATTCATAATGAATAAGTTGGATTTGTTCCAGAGGTGCAATGATGGCTCAACTTTCACAAATGAATGAACTTAATATATCACATAAATAGAGTCATGGACATAAATCGCAAACCATTTCAACAAATGTAATAAAGACCTTTGACAATGTTCAACATCCATTTTTGATAAATGCCTCAAAGAAACTAGAAATTAAAGGAAATTATCTCAGCATAACACAGGATGTACATGATAAACGTAGCCAACACTATACTAGAGAAAAGCTACAAGCTTTTCTTTTAAAGTGTGGAATAAGACAAGGGTGCCAAATTTCTCCATTCATTCAATATATTCCTTGGGTTCTTAGCTACAGCAAGACAAAAGAAGAAAATCAAAGAGATGCAAAGAGGAACAAAAGAAGAAACTATTCACACTTGGAGCCAATCTGATCTTACATGTTGAAGACTCTAAAACCTTCACTGCAAAGTCTTTTTCTTTTTTTGAGGATTAAGGTAGAGTTTATTAGAGAAAAGAAAGGTTGGAACTCATGGACTCCAGACGTGGAGCCTCCATGAGAAGCAGAAATAAACAGAGCTCATGGCACTAAGTGCCATGAGGGGCTAGGGAGCCCGTGAGAACTCACGGTGCCTAGGCATGGAATTCATGAAGAGCAAGGAACAAGAAACAGACTCATGGCACTAAAGGGCCATGAGGGGTTAGATTGCCACACTGCAAAGTCTTAAAAATAGCAAAAAAAATTCATAAAAGGAGGATACAATATAACATATACAAAGATCATTACTAACAATAATGAATATAATGAAAATGAAATTAGATAGACAGGTCTAAATCATAATATTTTTTGAAAAAAATCTAGGAATAACTCTAGCTAAGGAAATTCTCCACTGAGAATTTTAAAACCAGGAAGATAGAAACTGAAGAAGACACTAAATGGTGGAAATATCTCTCATGATTTGGGATTGGCAGAATCATAGACATTGCAATATAACTGAAGGTAGTCTACAGATTCAATGCAATCTTCATTAAATTCCAATGGTATTTTTCAGAGAAATGGAAAAAAATCAATCCTATTCTTCATATGAAGCACCGAGGCCTCTATTATCCGAAATAATCCTGAGCAAAAAGAACCATGGTAGAGGTATCAAAATGTCTGTTATTACATAGGCATTCTATAAGCCATAGTAAGATAAACAAATGTAACGAACAAAACAAATACCTCAATGAAATAGAATAGAAGACAAAAAAATACCCAAAAGTAGACACCTGATATTTGATGAAGATGCCTAAAACATGCATTGAAGGAAAGGCAATCTCTTCAACAAATGACACTGGGAAAACTAAATATTTGCATGTAGAAGAATGAAGCTGGTTACTATCTCTCATTCTGAAGAAAAATCAACTCAAAATCAATCAGAGGCTAATTAATGCAAAACTTGAAACTCAGAAATTGTTAAAGGAAGACATGGAAAAAACACTCTAAAATATAGATTCCTTAGCTCAGGAAATAAATTTAAGAATTAATAAGTGTGGTTACATAATGTTAAGTAGCTTCTCCATAGCAGAGAAAACAATTGAGTAAAGAAACAGCCTGCAGGATGGGAACAATCTTTGCTAGACATACATCTATTGAAAGGTTAATATCTAAACTATAAAAAGAAATGAAAAACTAAATCCAAAAAAGCAATCCAAATAGCTCAATCAAAAAATTGGCCAAGAAAATGAACAGACACTTCTTGAGAGATGAAATACAAGAGGCCAATAGACAGAAAATGTTCAAATTGCTTAGCCATCAGGGAAAAGTAAATTGAAACAGATTTTAACAAATCCTAGTGAGAATGATTACCATTAAGAAAACAAGCTCCAGGTGATTAAGGGGCACTGGGAGAAAGGGAAGGAGGGGGTGAAATGAAGGGAAAAAGCAGGGGAGGGAGCAAGGGGGACCAGGGAGGGGTGGAGGGAGGGAGGGGATGGGGGTACCTATTAAGTTTGTATGATTGGGAAAAGAAAAAAAGAAAGAGAGAGAGAGAGAAAGAGGGAGGGAGGGAGGGAGGGAGGGAGGGAGGGAGGGAGGGAGGGAGGAAAGAAGGAAGGGAGGAAGGAAGGAAGGAAGGAAGGAAGAAAAAAGAAAGAAAGAAAGAAAGAAAGAAAGAAAGAAAGAAAGAAAGAAAGAAAGAAAGAAAGAGAGAGAGAGAGATAGAAAAAGAAAGAAAAGTAAAGTAACAACAAATGCTAGCAAGGACGCAGGCAATAGGAAATACTTATACACCAAATTAATTCAGTTGAGATGAGATGGAGATTTCTGAAAAAAGAACTGCCTTGTGACCACTCCCGGAAATATATTCAACATGCATTTTTATTGCAACACTATTCACAATAGGAAGGTTATGGACTCACCCTAGGTGTCTTTGAGTTTGAATCTAGAATCACCTAGTAGACAAACCTCTGAGCATGTCTATGAGGGAGCTTCCAGACTGGGTTAGCTGAGATGGGAACACCAACTCTAAATGGGTGGTACCATTCTATGGATTGGGCTTCAAACTGAATAGAAGGGAGAAAGCAAATTGAGCCACCAGCATTTACCTCTCTTTGGCTCCGGACTGTAGATGCAATGTGATGAGCTGCTTCAAGGTCTGTTATCATAACTTCTCCACCATGATTAATTGTACTCAAACTATTTTATTTTTTCTGTATTTTGCCACATTGTTGAGAAAAAACTAATAGAAACTGGCACCTAGGGATGGGGTTATTGTTGTTATAAACCTGGCTGTATGTGACTCTTAGGTCTTTGGAACTGGTCCATGGGAAGAATGTGGAAGAATTTTGAACTTTAGATTTAAAAAAATCCCTGGGATGATGGAAGCAGAGTTGAATGAGTCATTCTGGTGAGAATTTAGAAGATAAGAATGCCAAGAGAGCACGAATAGTGGAGACCAGCTTATGAGGGCTCAGAGGGGAATATGGACTTTAGAAGAAATTGGGATAGAGGACATTTGTGTTATATCTGGTAATATATTCTGGCTACATATATACATGCCTTAAGAACTTGAGTGAGGCTGAAGTCAATAGGCAATGGATGAATTTGTGTGGTGGACAAAATCCAAAGAAAGAATAGCAGGTAGGTTGTATCATATCCATTCTTCTTATCCACGTCCAAAGTGAAAGAAACGCATGTACAAAGGCAGAAGGATCTGGAAAATGTACTATTTTGTGGAGAAAAAGAAAGAGTTTAAAGTTGCAGATTAATTTTGTTCTGAGAGAGCAACAGTTATCAACAGATTAGTACCATTAAGAGAGACTTTCTGTTCTGCACTGGAAGGATAGGAAAGGCACTTAAAAGGCAAAACAATTGAGGTCTCCATCTCATGGAAATTCAAATTCATGTGAAAAAGGAGAACTTAAAGTGAAAACCCCACTGATATGGTTCCCAGTTTGAAAACAGCTACCTAAGAAAATGTCTCACCAGGGTCAGGGAGCCACACAGAAGCTAATGAAATTTGATCCAAGAAGACCAGACTATATCTTGAACTGGCAGCAGAACTTGGCATCATCATCCACAGAATACAGGTTTTACAGTGTGACAGATGAAAGAATTAGGGGGCAAGTTCATGCAGGCTGGTGTTAAAGTCCCACAAGACTGCCAAGGTCAAACAATATGAGGAAATGCTGGATTCTCAGCAACAAGGACCTGAGAGGCCTAGCATAAATCCATGAAAGTTAAATCTAAGTTGCAATGGAGACAACAAGATGTTGGATATGCCAGGACCCTTGTACACCAAGAACAAAGAAAAGTGTAGTATACTGAAATTGTGAATGTTGTCAAGGTACATATACATGAATTAAGGTATCTTCATGGACCCTACCACCCTATACAATGAATATACATGGATAACTTTTTTTTATTAAAAGGTCTTTTTACTTCATATATGTTATGTAAACTTGAGAATATTAAATTGGCATTCAGTTTGAATTGTTTGAGGATGTATTTGGTTGAGGATGATTGAAAACTCATTTGCAGTATATATTCTCACATGACAAAGTCCAGAAGAAAACATTTCATTCGGATGTCAGGAGATTGGTCTTTTCTTTCTGGTTATAGAATGGTTTTAGTAGCTCCAATTCTTAAATTCATTCAAACAATAGAAAATAGGGTATAGGACAGACATAGCTTTGACAGTCTTTTAAATTAAAAGCAAGACAAAAATAAACAGAAAAGAAGAAACATATAAGCGAGGACTTTCTTAAATGCTAGTAGATCATGAGAATGGATTGAATCTTACATTCATAATAGTAGGACTAGGAAAACCTGAATTGAGGAATGATATGTTTATTTCTCAAACACAGTTAGAATTTTTTAAAGAAATGAGAATAAAACAATAAATAGGATTTATGACTAGAAGTGACTAGAAGTCAGATAGGCAAAAAATAGCCTCTGTTATTTTCCTTCTTATAAAATGGAGTTCATAGTACTTAATTAAACCAACTCTAAAGAGTCTCATGAAGTTCAAACAGAATGTTGTATGTAAAAGAGCTTTGTAGACATGTGATACAGTTTGGAATTGCGATGGCCCCAAAGGTTCATGTGTTAAGAGCTTGGTGTTGTTAGGAGGCAATAGCGATGTTAAGAGGTAAGACCTAGTGGGAGCTTTCAAGGAACTGGCCTTGTGCCCTAAAATGATGTAAAGGATTTTTGGTTTCTTTACTGTCTTTTTTGCATCCTGGATGTGAGGTAAGCAGTTGCATCTCACTACATGCTCCTCTCCATGATGTGCTAACCACAGGCTCCAACTTTCAATGAGTGTAAGAAGAAAAAAATAAGCTATTTGTTTTTAGTTTTTATCTTATTTGTATGTACACGTATGTGTGTATGTACATAGTATATTTTATTTCTTTATTTGTGTGGGTATAAATGTGTGGTGTATATGTGGGATATTTGCACATGTTTGTGCAAATGTATGTCTTAAAACCAGAGGACAACTATACCTTATTCTATGAGAATTCCTTATTCCATGTGAAGCTAGGCTGGGAGCCAGCAAAACCCAGTAATCCTCCTGTCTCTTCTTCCCCTTCCCAGCGTTGATTTACAGGCATGCATTTGATCACACCCAGCTTTTTATATGGGTTCTGAGGATTTGAACTCAGGTCCTCATGCTTGCATAGTCAGTGCTCCTACTTTTTCCCAGGCTAGACTTTTATTATGAGCTGATTATCTCAAATATCATTTACAATGATGCATACTACCAGATATTATGCACATAATATGAAAATGTTATTCCACACTGAACACATATCACAGTAGGTGCAAAATATGTAATTTTATAATAATGAAAATTGCCTTCTATTTCTGAGAGACCTTCAATCATATTATATGTTAGAATGCTATGGTTTTTATTCTTTTGGAAAGTATAGTACTGCTGCCATAGCAATAATGGTAACCATAACAGTTAGGTCACCAACACTTCATTACAGTTTAATGACAGGAAGAGAAAGAAAAATATCTTGTCGTTTGAGTTGTATGGAAGAATTTTGGTAAGAACATACTGTGACTTGGCCAGGACATCTGCACTCATAAGAAAACAATAAGAAAGCCAAAATGTCAGTTTTATAGTTGATTTCAAAGAGTCAGTGTTCTGAGGCATGGTGTCCTTGGGTGTCATGTGGAAATATGGGCTGAATGGGAAAAACTCACACATTGAATCATCTATATCATCTCCTGAGATTTTGATCACTTCTGTCTGTGTACTAAAAACAGAAGAGAGACAAGGCTTCAGCTGACCAGACCTAGCCATATCACAGGCTTAGATAGTATCATTTAGCTTTTCAAAAGCAATTGATCTTGTAGCAATACTGTTAAATATTAGCTTAAACTTGCTATGCTAGAAATAATGTCCTATATGAAAATGTGAATGTGTTTTTCTTAATCCAGATTATCATTTCATGTGTATTTACTCAGAAGAATACAGTCCAGAGGCACCACATTTTTTTTAATGTTGAAAGTTGACAATTGTTATCATTTTATTTTTTTATACATTTTTTATTATTTCCGCTCATACAAACTTAATAGGTACACCAGTTCCCTCCCTCTCTCCTCCCCCCGAGCCCCCTGCTCCCCCTCCCCTCATTCCTCCCTCCCCATCCCCCAGTGCCCCCCCCCCCAATTCCCAGAGAGTCCTTTATTGTGCATGCCTGACTCTCCTCTGGGCCCTCCTCTCCAATGACGTACAAGGACCCAGTGGCATTTCCCTGAACCCTTTCCCGTGTTCCCTTTAAGCCTAGGGACACTACTGTGGTTGTCAATTCCTTGCCTCCAAGGATCTTGGGCACCACTACATTTAACTCGGAAATACTTCAGAATGTATTTCTAAAACATGAATATTTTTCCTTAATAGCAAATTTATATTTTCTTGTCTGTTAAATTTACAGTAGCAGTTTCATTGATTAATTAAATTCACATTTACAAATTCCATGTGTCTTTATTATATCCTTTTGTGTGTGTGCATGTGTGTTGTGATGTGTGCACGGATATATGTGCATTTATATGTATGAATGCAAGCATATGTGTAACAGTGTGCAAGTAGAGGTCAGAGGGCGGTTTTAGGTGTTGGCTTTCACCTTCCATTAGATTGCGGCAGGGTCCTTTATGGATTTTCCATTGTGTATACCAAGGCTAGCTGACCCGTGAGCTTCTGAGGAGTCTATTGTCTCTGCTTCTCTTCTCCACAGAGGCTCACTGAGACTACACATGTTCCTACTGTACTCCTGGTTTTTGTGTGGATTCTGGGGATTTGAACTCAGGTCTTCATGTTTGTGTGGCAAATACTTTTACTCACTAAGCCATCTTGCTATCTTTCTTGTTTATTCTTTAGAACCAATTTGTATATTAGTCATGAACTATCTAATAATGTTTCAGTCAATGATAAATCACTAACATAACAGATTAGTAATATTAGAATGCAGCTAAAAGAATTTTCTGTTATCTAGTAACAATGCAGCCATTATAACATGTAACATATTACTCACCTGTTTTTGGTGACACTAGTCAAACAACCCACTGTATCATCAGTTGTATAGAAATGTAGCATATGCACTTATGCGCAACACATAATAAAAGACCATACTACTGATTTATGTATAATATGGCCAATTTATTATTATGTTGAAGTATATTAATTTTATTTTTATGTTTTCTGTATAATACATGTGTAAATGCAATCTGATCTTATTGAGTATAAGATTTATATATTAAAGTTAACTTTGTAATCTTATATAAGGAAGAATTGCTTTAAAACTTTCAGAAAAAAAGAGCAACAATAGACATTTCATTTCTGTAGTCTGTGTGTGGTACTCATAGCCTGGCGTGCTTCTGGTGGCAAGAATGTGTTTGTTTGGGATTTGGGCACTTTAAGGCTGTGTACAACAAAATAAAATGCCATGTATGCCATCAATGGCCTTGTATATCTTACATTTATTGTGTCTCTTGACTGCACAAAGAGGCCATGTAATTGATCTATACCATTTGGTTGCATAAATATACCCTGTGATTTTTGTGCAACAATAAAATCACACTATATTGCATTTCTCACAATGTATCTTTATTATTTGGTGAGGTATGACTGTATATCAGCTAGATATGCCTATGTATTTATTTCTATGTTTAGGCCATATCTATCATTATGAATTTTAAGAAATTAACTTTTGTGACTATGGGGTTGGCAAGTCTGAAATTTGTAAGATAGACTGAACAGCTAGAAACTTTCAGGCAGAAGAGACTGCAGTAGTATTGAGGTAGAATGTTTCCTCAAAAAACCCTCTTTTGCTCTTAAGTGCTTTTATTCATGCATGACAGACACTCACATTTGTCAAGTATAATCTGCTTTGCTTAAAATAAAATTGTGATTGGAGGGTCTGGAGAGGTGGCTCAAGAGTTAAGCCTCTGCCTTGCCGGCAGAAGGTCCTGAGTTTGGATCCTAGACCCCACGTATAGATGCCGGGCAGAAGCGGGGGTGGCCTGCATTTCTGGTCCTGGTAGGGCGGAGCCTGTGAATCCCCGGGCAGAATAAACAAAGAGGCGGAGGCGGTCCTTGGTGGTTCCCGAATTCGTCCGTGGTTTTACACACACACACACACACACACACACACGCACACACATACATGCACACACGCGCACACATGCATACATGCACAATTGAATAAATAATAAATAATAATAAAAAAAATTTAAAAATTGTGATTGGAAATTTTAACCATATTTATAAAATACCTCTTCAGCAATACCTACTTTAGTGTTTGATTGAGTAAGGAGGTACAGTGACTTTGCAAAGCTGACTCACTGAACCAACTACTACTTTATTGCCAAGGGTGTTCCTCTAACCTGTACTGTCCAATATAGTAGCCATTACTGTACACTTGAAATACTGTTATAAACGGAAACTTATCAGAAGCACAAAATACGCATCAAATGGAGAAGACATACCTCAAATCAAAAGAATGTAAAGTACCTCAAAAACTTTAATATAGATTGCAATTAAAATAAGATGTTTAAATTTAAATATTTAAATGAGTAAATACCTTAATTAGATGCCAGAGATTTATTAGAGCATAAATTTCCCAGTGAAATCACATTTATAGTTGATCCTATGCATTTCATGTGGAATCATATTATGTACTGTACTATCAGCCATTTAGAGTTTGATTACTGGATTGAAACATGACCTTTCGATTCTTTTTTCTTTATTTTTTTGTGCATGTTCATGTGCCTGTGTCTCTGAGAGAGAGAGAGAGAGAGAGAGAGAGAGAGAGAGAGAGAGAGAGAGAGAGAGAGAAAACACAGAGGGCAAGTATGCATGGCTGTAGAAGCCCAAGTGGGACACTGAGAATCATGCTAGCTTGTTCTATCTCCCCATTATTTTGCTGTGGGGTTTTCTAGACTCCACCTTCCAGGGCCAGAAGTGCAGGCTGCTTCCATTTCTGCCTGACATTTTTATGTAGGATCTGTGGATCCAAACTCAGGTCCTTCTGCTTGGGAGGCAGAGCCCTTAATTCTTGAGTCATCTTTCCAGCCTGACCCTTCCATTCTTCTATGATAAAAGTTGCATGTTTCTGTTCTTGCAGTTAGCAATTCATTTTATGTTACCTTGTCACTGCAAGAAAATGTGATTTCACATCAACAATTTGCTTAATGATTTCAATAGCAAAATATAATCCTCATGTGAATCATTAGTTTCGTCAGAGATTGAAAGTGTGCTGCAGCAGTGTTCCTATACCTAAGGGGAACACGGGAAAGGGTTCAGGGAAAGGCCACTGGGTCCTTGTACGTCATCGGAGAGGAGGGCCCAGAGGAAAATCAGACATGCACAAGAAAGGACTCCCTGGGAATTGGGGCGGGAGGCACTGGGGGATGGGGAGGGAGAGAGGTGGGGAGGGGGAGCAGGGGGTACGGGGGGAGGAGGAGGGAGGGAGGGAACTGGTGTACCTAATAAGTTTGTATGAGCTGAAATAAAAAAAAAGAAATTCAAAATATATATATATATATATATATATATATATATATAGTTAGAATAACATGTTTTGTCAACATTAAGATACATTTTATCCACATTTTCAGCATTGCTGAAGTTAGGATGCAAATCATAAGTCAAAAGCAAGTCATAGTCTAATTGGCAGCATTTAAAAAAAATTCTTAGATATTAATTTATGAAACACTGAATACCAGAAGTTTTCTTTCAAAGTATTCTTTTAATTGTACAGAATTCTTGCTAAACCATCTGTCAGGTTTGAATGTGAATTGTCTCCGGCACACTCATGTGTTTGAGTATTCAGTTCCCAACGCTGGTAGCCCTGTTTGGGAAGCCTGTGGATCTTTTAGGAGGTGGAGTCTTGCTGGAGGAAGTGTGTCACTGGGGCGGGACTGGAAAGTTGATAAGTCGACCGGGCTCATTGTTCTCTTGCCTGTCTGTTTGCCTCCCGATAGCTGATGCACCATGAGGCAGTCTCCAGCTTCTGTCAGTCTTTCCTGCCTACTACAGTACATTCCCTGCCATGAAGAACTCTATTCTCTTTGGATCCATAAGCCAAATAATAAACTTTTCTTTTCCCCCTAAAAAAAAAAAAAAAAAAAAAAAAGTGTGCTGATGCTCACTTATGTCAGTCCTTACCCACTATTAATTATTGTCTATTTATAGAGTAGTTTCCTGCTAAACCTAGGCCATGTGATTGGTATAAACTTTTATTGGATTATGAATTTTAACCTTTATTTTAAATCTTTAACCTTTATTTTAAACTAAATTTTAATTTTAAACTTTATTGGCTTATGAATTTTAATTGCAAATTTTCAAATAAGGCATTGGCATATAGTGAAAATGAATGTTGACAAACTATTCATCTTTTCTCTTTATCAATAGCATTATGAACTCATAGATGTTTTTTAAATATAGAAAATATTTCAATGAACCTCAATCATTACTCGATTTTATGCTTGAAAGTTCTCAACTTGATGGTGGAAACCCTGGTGCCCTTTCCCACAACCTTGTCAATACTGGAAAATATTCTTACTGTCTGAAAGAGCAATCTGCCCCCAGACTCACCTTCAGACCTCCATAGACAGATCTTGAATCAGTCAGTTCTCTAAGAAGTTATTCCTGGTATTAAGAAATATATCTAGAAACCAGGCATCTGTGGTTAAAGTCAGTTTTATTTCTTTGTAGTGGTTTCTAAAGTTTGCATTCAAAAACTTAGGTGTAAAAAACAGTAATAATAACAATCTTTTCTATAAATAGGAAATTTATATGCCATAAAACTAGCTCTCATTAATCAAACTTAGTTTGTTTCAGAATTTTTTAAGCTTAAATTAAAATTTTTAGGTTTAGATACAAATTCACATTTAGGTTTTTTTCCTTATTCTCAGTTCCCTTTTCTCCAAAGAGGATACAGACTTGGAAGTTACAGTGAAAGAAGTATTTTGAGTTGTCTAAGTACTCAGAAAGGGGTGCCTTGTTTATGTAAGAATTTTTTAATTATGCAGATGGAAAACACAGGATGCCATTATTTTCAGGACACCCACAACAAAAATTCATGGTCTTCACTTGATTGTTAGATCCTTGCAGCCTGTGCTGCATCCTTCTGTCTCAAGCAGAAGGAATTCAGGGTAAGATAATCCACAACCCTTTCTGGGAAGTACAACTCAAGATGCTCTCCCACTCTCCCATGCTGTAAAGGTTCAACAGTATCTTTCTCATACCCTTGTATTTCTCCATTAATGTTGGCTTCTCTTTGGAATGTTTAGTCCTCCATCCAACTCAATAAATGCCACCAGTTTTCATACACAGAGCCAAAGAAAGCTTAAGAAAAGAAACCTTTGTGTTAATGTTTCTAAATTTATTTTGCTGTATAATCCTCGGGGGAGATTTGCTATTCTGTATCTTAGCTCCTATTCTTTCCTACTTCTAAGATTTTGCTAATGGCCTCCCTTTGTGTAAAGTGAACTTCTCATTATGCTAAAATCCATCCATTCTTCAGGACCCAAAATACCTAGAAAGCATAGCTTTCTCTTTCTATTTTAATGACACTTCATCTTTGTATTTCTTACATGGCTTATTTCATTCATACATAAAATAGCTATTACCTTCAAAAGTCTGTACTCTTTTATCTGAATATATTTTGTTGAACAAAAAAATCAGTGTCTAGTTTATCATTTTATCTCTGTCTAATTTACCATTGTATCTCTGTAGCCATAAACATTTTTGAATGAAAATTGAAGAAATGAAAGAATGAATAAACATAAATCACTGACCACCCAGATTGCAAGAACCTTATCTCTTTCCCACTTCCAAGGGCCAGAACATCTAAGTTCTTGGTTCCTTCCCATGCTTGTCTTATAAATTTACTTTCCTCTTTATTTACTTTTTTCTTTGTGCGTCTTTATAAGGGACCCATTTTTAGCATCAGACCAGCTTTTCTATTCATCTCTAGGTCTATAAATAAACCTCTGATTACTCTGGGCTCTTGAGCACCCATGGTCTCCTTCCCTGTATTCTTTGTCTCTCTACTGGCTCCTTCTCTTCAGACTCAAATATTGTGTGTCTTTAACACTACATCTCTTGCCACAGAATATTTATCCTTGTCCATCTCATCTTCTATACAACCCTAAAACTATGCACCAACATTGTCGAAGTATTCCTTGGTTCACCTCTCTTGATTCGAATGTTCTTTCATTGATCAAATGTCCTTATTCTTTTCTATTTCTGTTATATATGAGTTTCCCAAGTCTCAGATCAAGGATTCCATCCTCTGGGAAGCCTTCTGAGATTCTTAACAGAGGTAATGTTCCTCTCCCTTCTCCATTATAATTTCAACTGTGTTCAGTTGTATCCAACTGCACTATGATATTTGTCAGAAAGTCTGTCTCCCAAAAATGATTGTGAGATCCTTGCAGGCAACCAGGTCTTGTTAATATGAGTATTTTTACTGGCTGCTAGTAGTAGATCCTAAAAGCTTAACTGCTTATACAAATGAATAGGAGTCTCCATTTGTGTACCTATAGCTACTGCTCTGTGCTCAGGAAAATTCCCATGACAATCCTAGCCAATGGGTGTGTCCCTCCTGTAACCAGCCCTGGCAAGGGCAGCATGACCTTGGCAAGGTTGTGTCATGTACCAAATAGGAAATCAGCTAACTTTCCTATTTGTACAATATGCTGGCCAAAGGAAAGATGACTGTGTGTGGTGAAGGAGCAAATGAAAAGACCGTCTGTGTAAGCAATGTTCCTTTCTCACATTTCATTTAGACTAGTGCCTCCTCAGAATTCAGCCTCTCATTTCAGGAGTGTTGAAACAGATCTTGTTCACATGTGCAATGACATTAATGGAAATCTTTATTCTTGTGTCTGAACTTTTCTGCTAAAATGAAAAGGAAACACAATCATCACGCAACTGCATGTAATTCTAGGTACCATTATTGAAAATAAGAGCTTGGGTTAAAAAAACAAGCTTAAAGTAACCTAGAAAAGCTTCACTTTGTTTTCCTAATTCAATTTACATTGTAAAGATGATATATCTGATAACCAGCCAATATGAAGCAACCTGTCCAAGATCTGACAGACAGGAATTGGTAAAATTGATTTTTAAACTGCATAACACCTTTTGGATTTCATTATGTATATTATGTATATGTATAATTTTTAAAAACTGCCTGAAGAGAAAGGATGGCTGCAATATATAATGGTAGTGCAATGGAATTGCCAGTGTGGACACATTTCTAAATACTTCATTGGACATTTTCTTATACTGGTCTGTGGTCTAATGTTTTTAAAATATACTTAAAATAGGAGTTAAAATATTATTTGTTGGAAATTTGTGTTTTCAGACTGAAAAATAAGGCTCAGGGATTAAGAATTTGCCTCACAGGCAGAAGGACCTGAGTTTGAATCAAGGATCCCATGTGAAAATGCCAGGAGGAAATGTCACCAGCCAATCTTCTTGCTCAGGAAAGGCAGAGCCTGGGAAATCCCACAGCAAAGCAAAAGGAGGTATGAGCAGTCAAGGATGATTCTTGAAGTCACCCTTGGGCTTGCTCTCTGGCAAACACACACACACACACACACACACACACACACACACACACACACACACACGACAAAATAAAATAGTGTTTGTAAGTCTAGTTGTTCAGTTACAAAGTACCTTCTTCTGCATTTGGAGGGCTCTTGGAACAATGACAGAAGCAAAGAGAGCTGCAAATTTGATAATGAATCTGCCAGTTTGCCTTTTGTCACTAGATAGCTGCAAAGAACTGTGAAGAGTCTGGAATTTTAGTTTAACTATAATTTCTCAGATTAGCTTTATGGGTGTTGACAAGAGACAGAAGACTCCTAGGTTAGAATCAAATGCCTACTTAGGGAAGCAACAGTGGCCAGAAATGGCACTGAATTCCTAAATCTCAGTTGCACCAGATGTCCCAGACAAAGATTAGATGATGCTGCACTTACAGGCATCTGTAAGTGGATTGCTGTTGCAAGACAGCACCCTGAACACATGGAATTTAAATCTCTAACAGGCAACAAGACTGTCTGTCCTTTGCTCTGGGGAGATACTATTTTTATCATCCAGGGAGGTTCACTGCATAAGCATACATAAATATCCTCAAAGATGGTTGAAATTAAAAGTACTTTTGAGCAGCACATGTAGAAACAAATGGGACCCATAAGTGCTGTTTCTCACTGATCTTCTTGTAGTTTTATATTATTTTAATTTCTGATTCTTCTATGAGTAAGGCATCTCATTATCCACACTGGTAACTTAACTGATGAGGTCAACCAGAACCAAGTATATTTTCAAGTATTCTTGTGCACCATCTAATCAAGACTACTATTATCAAAATTACAATCAACAGGGAGGAGCTGTTCTATAACAGTGACCACGATCATGACCAGCATCTATGGTCTTGAATAACTAGATTTTCAAAAACAGCAGTTTTCTGTAGACATTCAATATTTCCCTTAAATTGCTTGGCCTGAGGCATTAATTTAAGTACAGTGGAGTATCTTAGTATTTGTATTCACTTTCTTTGACCTGTAAGAAGATAGCCTTTGCCAATTGTACCATCCTTCCTAACTCTGAGCAATGAATGAATCACCATTCGCTTAAGAATCCTTCTTAATGCTAATGTAGCATCCCTGATTAGCTTAACTGAAATTAGGGAAGCATTTTGTGTTAGCATTTATAACCAAAGGGTTTCCATTATAGAAAAAAATTGTCCTGAAGATGCATGTAAATAATGAATCAGTTATCACTTGTCACAGTTCTTTGAAGACTAAATCATCCAGAGGTAGTGTTAGTTAAAAACACTTTCAGTTCTCTTATCACTACTTCTAAAGTGAAAAGCATTGTGTTTTGAGGAAGAGAAGTAAATGCATAGTTTCCTCACACAAAGTGCAGTCCTGAAGAAGCAACTGATATTTATACTCATTTGGATCTGAAAGTGGGTCATAGCCTATCAGTGCCTGCAGTGCAGCCCTTCCCCCAGAGAATTTAGGATTCCACATTTATTCAGCATAACTGAGTCTAATTCTTGCTTTCGGAGGGAATGTTAGAGTGGAAGGTGTAGGAAGTCCCATAGCATCACCTGGGTGGCATTCACCTGATCCATGGAACAAAAGAACAGCTGGGGTGGTGGAGTGGTAAAAAGATTCAGAAGCATGGACAGGTGTTTTACATGGAAAGAGTAGTAGTTGGAACTTTTTGTGCGGTTTCTGAGACTTGTCTTTAAGACTAAGAGAAATACTCATCAAATAAATTCAGAATCATCTATTGGAGAATGGCAGATCTAAGAGTTTTAAAAGTATTTGTTTCTGCAATAATTGTAGGAAGAGTCACATGGGGGATTTTTCCTTCCTGAGGAAAACTCCCATGCAGATATAAGGAACACGGGGCATTAATTTCTGTCATGGTTTGAAGGTGAGTTATTCTCTCTAGGCTCGTGTGTTTGAATCCTTAGTTGATGTTAATGGTTGAGAAGGCTGTGGTGCCTTTGAGAAGTGGGATCTTAGTGGAGAAAGGGAGTTCACAGGGTGCCAGTACTGAGGTTTGGTTTGAGTCTGGCAGCTTGCCCTGTTTCCTGATTGCTATTGCTCTCTCTGACTTCTTCATGGCTGTGATGACCTAAACCAACTTCCTGCTTCTACCTTTAGCTATGCTCTCTGCTATACAATTCCTGCCATAAGGAACTATATCCCCTCTGGAACTTTAAACCAAATAAATCTCTCTTGTCTACCTTTAGTCATGTATGAGTATTGTTTCACAGCAATAAAAAAGTAACTGCAGCAATGCCCTTCCTTCCTGTATACCTTTAAGATCTAATGTGTTCCTTCTCTCAAGCATAGTGATAGTTCCCTCTCCACTGCCTTAAAATTGTTACATCTCATTTTAGTAGTGGTGATGTCACCTTATTTTAAATTAATATGTGCTCATCCACAGATCTTTTTGTCTGAAAGGTCCCAACACAAAGTAAAACTAGCAATGTATTAACATTTAGTAGTATATGTCATTTTCCAATGTATATAAATGTATATAGCAGTTTGCAATTACCTTTAATTTCATCAACATATCATCCCACCATTACATTGTGTTTTTCTACAAAAGTAAGTTCCACTGTAAGATAATAAAAATAATCTTTATAAAACTTATACAGACCCTTTGTGCCCTATTTTGTTCTGTATAAGACACTCAGCAAGAAGCACTCAACCAAACAACTAATGTCTTTATTATCTAGAACCATGCCACCACCATGTAGTTATAAGAGAAGTAAGCTTGAATTCTTAGTTCCCCTTTTAGTCTGGCTGCCACCTGGAGGGTGTTTCAACTAGACTGTCCTAAGGTAGCTATTAGAAAAAAGGAAGAAGCTGTGTGTCCAGAAATAGGCAGGATAACTTTGAAAGCTTCAAAACAGATTTATATAATATCCGACCCCTTTCATCTTGATTATTGCCTAGAAGGTGGCTAAGAGATGATTCCCTTCTAGGGAAAGTCACATTTAGTAAACAAACTCTCTTGTTAATAAAATAAATGAAAGAGAAGGAAAGGAATGTCATTGAAAAAAACTTATTATACTCAGGATTGAGTGTTTAATCTACCATTGAACTATATTCCCAGTCCTGTTCTTTTTAACTTTTTATTTTGAAACAGGCCTAGTTAAATCACCTAAGCTGTGCTTGAACTTATCCTGCAGTCTAGGCATAGACTCTTCCATTCCTTCTCCTTTAGTTTCCTTGATTGCTGGAGCTACATTTCTGTGGCACCCGGAATGGCTTGTTTTTGATAAGGTTACTCCAACTTTCCACAAAAGAGGATGCATATGAAGAAGGTAAGAAGTCCACTGAACACTCAATGCGTTTATGGAGTGGCTTTGCAATAAATGTCATGCATTTAAGACTCCAAAAACAGTTCAAAATATGAAAAGCATGAAACAGATATGATCAGAGTTGGCTAATGGTCCTGGAGTAATAACTCCAGAAAATATGAATGTCAATGGAGGAGAGAAGCTTCTCATAGCCTCAAAAGGGTAAAAAGTCCATTGAATCAGTCTGTCAAAAGCAGGCGAAGTCCACAGTATACACAGGGCCCACATCTGCTTACAAACAAACACATAAATTTTGAGCAAGAGTGGCAGAGCTAACATAAAACCATTGTATTGAAACTGGATATAGTATTCTTTACAGTCTTCCTAATCCATGATGGTGAACAAATTGCCATATCTGGCAAGATAACAGAGCTGAAAGATATTGGAAATCTGGATGGTGCAGAATCTGTTACCAACTTAATTCTAATCAATCACAAGAGAGAGTGGATTCTTCATGTGGGCTTCTCTAGAAGTATCCAAGATTCAGATGATAAATTATATTTCCAGTGTTAACATCCCCAAAGAAAAGACATCCAATTAGCAACAGCTCAAGAATCTAAAATAAATAAATAAATAAATAAATAAATAAAACAAGGCTTATCAAAAGTATTCCCTTGGTGAAAGCATTATCAGAACAGCTTTGAGCTTTACCCATTGAAGTCTTTGGTTTTTACATTGTTGGCCCTGAGGTTGAAAGACTGTAGCAGCCCAGGGGACAGAGTTGAGCCATGAATGAATCAAGCTCAGTCATTTAGAGGAAATTCTGTAAAATAAGGCTTCCACTGGGCATAGCTGAAACTAAGGTTTCCCACCAGAGCTTAGCTGTCATTTTTTCACACAAAGCCAGGATCTGTATTCTTGAACATAGAATTTCTATTTGAAAAGTGGAGCTAGTTGTGCCCTTCACATCTTAGACTGGTTGCGAAGTCTAAGCCGATTTCTCCTGATGTGAGCTTATCAAACTGGAATGCTAACAAGCCTTCACACCCAGTTATCAGCCCAGTAGAAAACCCATTGCTTTTTAAAAATGCTTTCAACCATATTCATGTGAGAAAAGTGACAAATTTTCTTTAGCAAGATGCTCATTTTCTCATAGACCACAATCACAGAGACTTATAGGTCAGAGAGATTAATAAGTTTCTGAACTCTTGAGGTGGCTGCTTGACAGTCTACATGTGTTACTAATACTTCTCTGTATCCAGTTCTTCCTATTGATAAGGAATCCTTCTAATCTTGATAGAATGGGGAAGTAAATGGAATAAACGTACATATTCCAGCTGTAGCTTAAGATGCAGAAGCTATATAATTGAATTGGTTCTAAAAGTAAATCCTCAAAGTCACAGTGGGTTTCATTTCCGAATCTTGGCCTTATTCAATCTTTGTTAGTACTATCCTCATGTCCACATCCTTCATGAACCTACCTGGTAGGATGTTGAGTTGGATACCTGTGTTTAATAGAGCTACACAAGTTTCTTTTTAAAAACCATAAAAATAGTCCTTTTTCTTCCTGAAACTCCCCACCATACTCCTATGGATGTATCTAGCCACTGGAGGAAAAGGGGACTGTAAGAGCATCCTAATCATATTTTCTATCCAAGCAACTTAGGCAGGAAGGAAAGGAAAGGGTTAAGGGGCTGGAAGGGTAGAATTACTCTGTGCTGGTAACCATGTGTTTATATTCACTCTCAGGGTGAAAGTATGATAGTGGCTGTGGCTTAATCAAACCTACTTGCAGATATCTGGAGTTTGTCTAATGAGGATGAGATAATCTAGGCTGATTCCATTACTCACACTTTAAACACCTTGACAAGGCAGTGATAGCTACAATATATTTCACTGAGCTGTGAGATTTGCCTCCTTTGCCTAACATGGGTTTTACTCACAGAGAAGTAGTGTTTTCAAGCAATCCATCTTAATCTAGGGCATTTACGACTTCTTTGTCATGATAGCATCTAAGTTTTTCCTTGATTGTTCACTGGAGGTCTAGGATTTTTGGTCTTCATTCTGGTAATACCTAAGTTTTCATTTGATTTTTATCATAAAATTATTGATTTTTGGTCCAGGTCTCATGGCTAACCCTACAAACCTACTTAGATTATTTTTGGGTAAGGTACTCTTTTTCCAGTGAGTCATTTTCATTGACAGTGTAAACCCAACTCAAAACAGCAAGAGCAAATGCAGCACTCAGTAAGTGATCTGCGTCTCCCCAGCAGAATTTGTGTTGCCCATGGCATGCTATATGGGCTGTGAGGCTAATGTAGAGGGCTAATCAGCAGCTAGGAAAGGCAGCAGCTGGTTAATATTCAAATCCCTATCCTTTCACACAGAGGAATTGCAGAAAGAGTGGAATGTGAACCCTCCCCGCAAGGACTTGGTTCCAGGAGGTGGACTCTCAGGATATAGCATCAGGTATATTAGGTGTTCATTCTCACTGACCCACTGAGAGAGACACAGAGAGAGACACACACAGAGAGACGGAGACAGAAAGAAGGAAGGAAGGAAGGAAGGAAGGAAGGAAGGAAGGAAGGAAGGAAGGAAGGAAGGAAGGAAGGAAGGAAGGAAGGAAGGAAGGAAGGAAGGGAGGCAGAGAGGGAGGGAGGAAAAACAAAGAGTTGCAGTTATACTGTATGGTTGCTAATAAATTCACAACAAAAATGGCTTATAGAAACAAGGGGTTTTATTTTGGCTTATGATTCTTGGTAACAATTCCTTGTCCAGTTTGGCAGAAGAGTTCATACCAACACATAGGTACTGCTGAAAAGATCAATCCCCACTTGCCAGACCAGCATGTCTGGCCAAGTACACTGAAGAATGACGACTTCTTTAACCAACACTTTCCATCTTATTCACCTGCTCAGGTACTAGTCCCACCCACCATGGATGGTGCCTTCCCATCAGTTAGGCTTGCTTAGGGCTTAATTCAAGTACTACTAATTCTTTATAAATGTGCCCAAAGCCAAAGTCTTCAGTTGTCAAATTGACACATGCATCTATGACAGGAATGAAGGGGTGGGAGGGAGGGAAGGAGACAGAAGAAGGGAAGGAAAAGGAGAAATTGGTAGACGTGAGCTTCAATGCCATAAAAAGCAAATCTGGAGTCAAACGCCAAAAATCCAAGAAAGGAGCTGACCAAGAGAGAAGCCAGAGCATCAGATTTATTGTTTGTGGATTGATAGGTATCAGACTGTCCTGGAGGAACAGGTTTAAGGTAACCATCTCTCATTTGGTCATCTGAAACCTTCTTGCTGGTTTTCCCCAATCCATATTCCCCTGCCAATTTCTGCCTCCTTTGCCTGCAGCGTTCATGATTTAATCTTGAGGACATTGGTTTACACGTGCAAAACTTATTCTGACTTTCCACAGCTAAAGGAAGAAGTCCACACTCCCTAATATAGATCACGAGTCAAAGCCTGCGTCTCATGTGTCATCCCAAAAGGTCCTTAATGTGCTAACAACACAGAATTCTACTGGCACACGTTCCCAGATTTCTCTACTACTGGAGTCTTTATTGCCTCTGCTGTCAGTATTTGTGGAATAAATTAACATATTTATGATGAATCAAATGGTTTCTTTAAAGTGATAATTATTTTATTTTATTATGAACTCCAATCAGTTTTAATATTCATGTATTATATTCATTCAATAATATCATTAGATATTTTAATTAACAATGCAATCAGCAATAACTGCTAAATTTATACATTCTGACCTTTAAGGTTAATAAGTGAAGTTACCTAATGAATTCGTGGGACATAGAAGTCACACATGCTAACTATGTTTTTCCTTTGCTACTATTACTCCTTAAACATAGCACATCTTTTATATTTGTCCAATCTCTTTGCTCTTACTTTAAATTTCATTTTCTCCTGCTGTCTACAAAGCATACATCTGAAAGAATAGAAATTTTGGGGAGAAGTGCTTATGTATATACAGATGTTAGTGGAATGCTATTTAAAATATTTTCTGAAGGAACATTTGAAAACATATTTTATCTATCCTTGAGAATGTATTAAATCTCCAGAGAGTGCATTGTATTTACTCAACTGAATGACTGCTAACATGACCATTTTTTGCAAGAGCATCGGAAATGAATGTCCTCTTAATCTTTATAGAGCAGTATACTTTCTCAGGAACTTAGACACTGTAGGGACACTTCGTAAAACATGTTGACTCTGCCAGTGATCTTGTCTTCATCATAAGATTAAAACGAGGTTAAGAAAAATGTTGGCATCTTAAAGCACCCTTTGTGATATAATAATTGATTCCCTTACACTAAACTGAAGTATAAGTAGGAAGTAAAACAAATGTGCATCCCTAACATAGATAGTCATTGTGCAATTAGGGATCATTCGTCCAATAGAGATGTTTTAATGAAATAGTAATGGTCCTTCAGTTCATAAAGAAAACATTGCTATTGAGCATGGGAAACCTACAATTAATAAGAAATCCTAACTGGACTCAAGAATATACTGATTTTTTTTATTTTTTATTGCAATGCATAGGATTTACTTTCAAATAACAAAGAGAAATTTCAGACCAGGCTGGAAACTTAAACAACCATCCTTTTGCACTCCCTTGGAACAAGTGAAAGTAAGCCATGTAGCTTACTTAGATGTTGCCATTCTATGTTCCTCAGGAAGACTCGAATTTAAAATGAGAAAATTTACATTATACCTTTAGAGAGAGAAAAGATCTGACAAACTTAGTGGGGTTGGAAGCTGATTCTTCTGGAATCACTGTGATAGGAGATGTGGTGTCTATATCTAAACGCCCATGTTGTTTCAGAGTGCAATAGTTTATAATGTAAATTGGGCATTTTTTCATATCTTCATTAAGTTAGGTGTATCCAAACTTTGTTCTCTGGCCTTCTGGACATTTGTAAGGCACCAAAAATCCCTATGGTGTCTTCTGTTGTTGGTAACTAAGAACTCCTCCCCCCATCTTTCATGTACTGATCTCATACTCCCTGTTTTTTGTTGTATTCTAAACAGGGCTATAGGCATCAAACACAACTAAAAAAAAAATAGGAGCTGCAATTGAAGTTGTTGATTCGAATCAGAAAAAAAAAACCAGATCTGTGGAAGATAATTTAGTTTTCAGCTGGGGCCTGATCCTCTCAGTTATGCATTCAACACTGTTACTCTTGAGAGCGCAAGGTGGAATATTAAGGCAGTCTACTGCAACTGGGGGTTAAAGTCTGCATGATAACTATGTACACTTCTTAGTCAGGCTGCAACATCCTTGTCCTTCCCTCTAAGATAGAAAACACTTTAAATCACTGGGGTATCTTACATATCTTGTGTTATTACAGATAGCTCAATGTCAACACATAAATAAAAATTACATGCATAGCAGTTTGTTGAGTGGTTCAGAGCACTTTGCATGAAGACCTTTATCTTATTATTTTACTGTTTCACCAAATTATTTTTGTGTAACCAATGTATCTACTATGCAACTTGGCATTGGAGCCTATATACTAGAACATTGTGTACTTATGTAGAGAAGACTATAAGCAATAGTTACAAAGTTTATGTACATTATTCTACATGCCTTTCTGTGTGACCCACTGAGCTTAATAAGGGTTGCCTGGCTTACTATGTGTCTAAGCATTTGCAGGAGCATGGGTGTTACATCAGTGGCAATACCACTGAAGAAAGTTACCTTCCTTCTCACAGTCAACATTAGCCACTGGTGATATTTGGTTTTAGTGAACATTCTGGTCACACTCAAATTTGGACTATAATAGACCTGATAAAATTCCATTAAAACTTCTACTAGGATTATTTCCTCATAATTTTCACATGAATATTCCTATATGAATTGGGTAGAGAGGGGGAGTAGAAAAATCAACTTTTTTTATTTTTTTTTTATTTATTCAATTGTGCGTGTGTGCTATGTATGGACGCGCGCGCGCACGCGCGCACGTGTGTGTGTGTGTGTGTGTGTGTGTGTGTGTGTGTGTGTGTGTGTAGAACCACGGACGAATTTGCGAACCATCATGGACGCCTCCACCTCCTTCTGCCCCGGGATTCACAGGCTCCGCCCTACCAGGACCAGAAGCGCAGGCCGCCCCCGCTTCCGCCTGGCGTCTATACGTGGGATCTGGGATCCGAACTCAGGACCGTCCACCTGCAAGGCGGAGGCTTAACCCCTGAGCCACCTCTCCAGCCCGAAAAATCAACTTTTTAAAAATCTTTTTGAAGTTTTCATATCCTGGTGTCATGGTTTGATATGTTGTCCTCTACAGGCTCATGTGTTTGAATCTTTAGTTGTTTGGGAAGGTCATGGCAAATTTAGGCAGTGGTGCCTTGGTGTAGGAAGGCAATCATAAGTGATGGACCTTGCAGTTGGTTAGCTCTGCCTGGCTTCAGCTAGTCTGCTCTTAAAGTTGGCAGTTTGCAGCTCTCAGCCTCATTGATGGACGTGACTGAGGCTGCCTTCAGCTTCTGCCAGACAGCGGTGTCTTTCCTGCCATAATGGAAAGTTTCTCTCCTCTGGAACCATAAGTTGAATAAATATCCCTTTTCTCCCCTTAAGATGATTTACTTTGAGGGTCATCTCATAGCAACAGAGAAGAGAAAGCAGTACAACAGGTATAATAAATTTATGTTTTATCCCCTCCTACCCACCTTCTCTATCCCATCCTACCTACTCATACTCCTTTCTACCCAATCTCCCTCCTACTCACTATCCCCTGGAAAGCTAGTGTATATTTTTAACAGTTATTCTTAACTACTTAAGTCCTGGTTAATGAATAATTTTATAATGACTAGACATTCTCTTTCCTCAATAAAACTTGTAGCTGAGAAAAATGAAAGCTAAGTGCTTTAATTGAAGCTACACTTAGATTAATTCCAGTCTCCAAGTATTTTAACAAAGCTATACCTGGGCCAATGGAAAGAGTTGTATTTTAACATACCTAATTTTCAGTTTTACAATTTTAAGTTGATTCTTAATTACTAATTCCAGTTCTCTGTTGATGCTCTTCATCATGTCATCCATTTTTTTTGTTCATACTACTAGCAAATATTTTAAAGTCTCTATCTCAAAAGTGCAACATACTCTGCTTTTTGTTTTCATTTAGTCTGCGTGTGTGTGTGTCTGGGTGTGTAAGACACAAATACCATAGCACACGCAAAAGTCAAAGGATAACTTTCAAGGGTTGTTGTTACTCTTTCTGCTTCTGTGAGACAATGCTCAGACACAACTTAAAGGAAGAGAGAGATTTATTTAGATTATGGTTCCAGCGTGAAGATACAGTCGGTTTTGGTGAAAAAGTCATGGCTGCCAACTTCAGCCATCATGCAGACAGAGGAAGCAAGAAGCAAACTGCAAAAGGAAGCAGAACTGACCCACCAAAAATCTCAAGGACTCCCCTCCCCCATGATGTTCCTTTCTCTGGTAAGCTTTTACATCCTAATGGTGCCACTGACCTTCCTAAATATTAACAGTTAAGAATTCAAACATATGAGCCTGTGGGGTACAACTCACATTCAAACCATGATGGGCATTTGCTCTTTCCACCTTTTCTGAAAGAGGGTCTCTCTTATTTCTGTTGCTCACAGACTAGCTGGACTGTGTGTTTCAGGCAGATTCTACTGTCTCCACCTATCATTTCTCCATGGAAGTGGTGGGATTACAGATGTACATCACTTAGTAGGCTTTTTATGTATACTCCCAGGAATTGAAATAAGGTCATCAGGTATGTATGGCAAATGCTTTTACTCACTTCACTTTTTTTGTTGATTTTTGAGACCGGGCTTGCAGTACAGCCCAGGCTGGCCTGGAATCTATGTGGCTGTCACCCAAACTGGCCTTGACCTTACAGAGATCCTCTTACCACTGCCTTCCAAGTACTGGGATTGCAGACATGTCCTGTCATGTCCAGACACAAAGGATCTATTTTGACTGTTAATTTTTTTCTATTGATCTTATTTGAATATTTAATATTGTCACCTACCATGCTCTGTAATGTTTTTAATTACATGGTGGACAATGTCAATAAAGTTCTAGAGAAAATTTCAGACTTACAGTGAGCTTGCATCCCCCCAGAATGTGTTTGCTTAGGATTTGCATTGCTGATCAGTAGATTGCCATTCTGACAGGAAAAACTTGAAGCTGTATTTCAGTTTTCCTAAAACATGACCAGTTTCTGATTAATTGTAGTCCAAATCTGAAACCTTTCAGAGCAACACCTGAGGTTACTTTCTGGCCTACACACACACACACACACACACACACACACACACACACACACACACAAACACAGAGAGAGAGAGACAGAGAAAGACAGAGAGACAGAGAAACTGACACACAGAGAAAATATAATCTTTTTTAAATTTTTTTGTTATTGATGTTATTCACAAAGCAGTATGCTGTATATATTAAAATACCATGCGGTACTTTCATCCCTCAAAAAAAAATCCCCAAATGACCTGTTCTGGGTTCTAAGTCACAGTCAACAAAAAAACAGAAGAAAAATGTTGGTGTGGGGGAATCTTCCAATATCAGAGCTGGGACAGAGTCTGGATGATTCAAAAAGGAGGAAAAGGGGGAAATAACTACCAAACTAGAGTCACGACTCTGCCCACTTGCTTTTGGCTTGAATGTTTCTTTATTTTAAGCAGAGATGTAGCTAAGAAATGCCATAAAGGACATTTTAATATTTAATATTTTTTCATAAAATTTCTTTGATGTTAGTATTCCTAAATATTTGCATTATGTTCTATTTGGATTCAGACTTGAGTATGAATATGTGCTAAGTACAGTTAGACTAACAACTTTTCTATGTTGTACTATACAGGGAAATCTTTTCACCTCATGCATACATACTTGACTTTTAGGTAACTTATTTAAGTCAAAGAAAGTTGTTTTTAAAAATAAAAGTGTGGAAAAATGGAAGGAGAGTATGTATCAGGGGCTGCATTACAAATCTCACAGTTTCCCAGTGGCCTAAGCAATAATAATTAACTATTATAACAGAGGAAGCTCATAAGTTTAGTGAATGTGATAGTGTAGCAGGTGCCAATCAAGCGCTGTGCAGACAATGCCTTCTAGAATGTATAGGACAGTAGCATTGTACTTATAGTTATCCCTGATCTGTTAGCATGCACACACACACACACACACCAGCCAACCAGTTTTTTTTTTAAAAGAAAACTTTTAGTCTATCCAATGGTATTCAAGATAAGAAGTTCAAAAATCATTTATTTTTATGTAACTCAGTTGTTTTACAGCACACCCAGCTTTAGAAACTTCTGGCTAAAGAAATTCCTGTTGCTGTTCCTAAAATGCTATTATGGATTTAGTCAATTCTTGTTTATATAGGAATCATTTTGACTGATGATTTTCTGCATCTTTTATTAATAATTTACTTCCGAGGCCTGGGAATCTCCCTGAGTAGTAAACCACTTGGCTAGTTGGTGCAAGGCCCTAGGTGTGACTCCTGGTGCCAAAAATGCATGCATGAAAGAATCCACTTTAATCATTGACAGCTTTTAACATGAATGCCCTTAATCTATGAGTACTTTTAGTCTTCAGTAAAACAATGAAAGAAAACAACAGGCTCTTACAATTCTTATTCTTCAATATTAACTATTTATATGGAAAACACTAAAAAATAATGCATATATGTGATCAGCCACATTTCGATTTTATCCTTCTCTTAAAAAACTGAAAAATTTTCCCTTGTTCTCCCCCATCCTTTTCTTCTCTGCTCTCCTCCATCACTTCCTTTCCTCCATCACTGTCCTTTCTCGTTTTCTTCTTTCTGCTTCTTCCTTCTCTTACCAGAGCTTCTCAATGCTCTCAAATTGGCATTGATCATTCCTACACCTAATAATGTGTGTGTTGTACATTTCTACTTTCTTTTTTAAAATCTATTACATTGTAAACAAGTTGGCCATTTTGAAGTCTATGGAGTGTCACATTTTTTCACTCTTTTGTGCTTTCTGTAGGTGATTTCTCTGTTTAGAGTGGTCCCCAAGTGGTAATGAAATGTCTTGTTTCCCCCGAGTTCAAGAAGGTTGTGATGTGCCTCATGGAGAAAATATGTGTTAGATAACATTGTCAGGTATATGTTACAAATAGTATTTATCATAAGTCTCATTTAATGAGTCTACAGTATATAACAAATAAGATTTCTAAATAAAAATGCACATAAGACTAGACAATATTCATAATTGGACTTTGAATGGCCTGTGCAATGACTGACATGTCAATGACCCCCCAAAGTCTAGCATGGATCATAGGCACTAGAATCCTTAGAGGCAAGGGATTAACAATCATAATAGTGTTCCCATATTAAAGGGAAGCCCAAGAAAGGGCTCTGGGCAATGCCACTGAGTCCTTACACCTCACTAGAGTGGAGGACTCAAAGGGAAATACTGTGCCATTCACACAAAAGGATGGCCCAGGGAATGGAAGGGGGATAAAGGGAGGCCCTGGGAGAAGGGGAGGGAGGGGAGTGAAAGGAAGGGGAAAAGGGGGGAGGGTGCAAGGGGGATTGGAGAAGGGTGGAGGGAGGGAGGGGACCAGGGTACTGATTAAGCTTGTATGATTGGGGAAAAATAAGTAAATATAAAGAAAAAAAGACTAGGCTATATTGATTGTTTAATTAGAATGTAACCAGAAGATTACATAACTTCATGCTATGTTTAAATTTAGTAGCAATGATTCTATATTTGATAATTCAGGGTTTTCTGAATCTTTATAAAATATAACTACAACAAATAATGAGAACAAACTTATTTATAAATAATAATGATGCTATTCTACATGCTTTAGTTTTAAGTAGCATCATGTTTGCTGATCCTTTGGTAACTGTTTCCACTTGACACTATTGTTAAATGTTAAATACAATATAACATAATTATTTTTCCCCATTTTCAGTTTTCTTCAGTTAGCACACAAATAGATTTTATTATAACATTAAAATACATCTATATCATTGTATGTTGCTCATAGTCACCTTCACATTATCCTCCTGCTCTCCTCTTTTCTCTTCTCTATATTTTTCTCTCTCTTTCTTTCTTTCAAGTTATTTTATTAATCTAGTTTTACAAGCATATCAAGTATTTATCCCTGTGTCCCTTCAAACCCCTCACCCATTCCCCTTCTCCTCCCTTCTTCAATCCATCCTCTCCCTCCCACTCTCCAGTCTGTTTGCCTTCATGCACTCCCAAGGCTCCCTCTGGCCTGTTTACTCTTTTTTTTCTACATTTACAAGCATTTTGAATACTTATACCTGCTTCCCTCCATTGTATCTCCTTCCCATCCTTCCATCAACACCAACCTTCTGCCTGTCTGCTTCTATGGATCACAGGGTTGCCCCTGGCCCATCTACTCCTGTGGGGATTCAGGCCTCTGTGGCACACCAGGTTGCCTCTCTTTGGGTCACCCCACTGATAGGGGCATTTCCCTTCACTCATCCCCAAGATTTCCACTGTATATTCTTATCTCTCTTGAGTTCCTCATATTCTAGGGGGCATGTTGGTATGTCAGTCATTATGCAGCTCTGGTAAATATAAGTCTCACTGTAGTGAGTTCCTAGATAGAACAGTCCTATCTTGAGTGGAATGTCTTGTCCAAAGGTGAACCTTCTCATCTTTAGGTTCTTATATTCTTGCCACCCCCTCTTCTGTGAGCTTCTCAAAGCCTTAGGATGGGGAGATTGGATTGGTCTGATCTTAGGTGAACCCTGCTGAGTTGCCATCACTCTGCATTATGGCTCACCGCTGTCCACTTCACTGCTTTCTGCAGTCCTACACTGCATCCTCTCAGGATGTCGAGATTCTCTACCTCTCCTGTAGAAGGTTATTTCTAGGCTGAGTGCTAAGTATTCTTCAAATCTATAATACTAGCTATTCACAGAACATTTTGGTATACTGTCCTACCTATAAGTTCATTGGCTGTTTTTCCCTACTGAACTATTTCCTACCTTTTTTAGGTTCTTGTTCTAGTCAGCAGTAATAAGGATGTATGTGTTCCCATTCTAACAAGCAAGTCTTGAGACAAATCAGATAGCTGTTGGTTGTCTCCATCAACTCATGCTACTATTACACTGGTGGTCATCTGTTGGCCATGGTGATTTTTATTGCAACTTGAAGATCTCATGGGGCCTGTGATTATTTCTCTCCCTCAATAGTTTCTACAGTATTCTCGGTACTGTGTAAGCTATCTAGCAAGGAGGAAGTTCTCAGACCAGTTCTAGCTGATGTATTTTGCCCATGTTTGTGTTGCATCTTCAATAATAGGATCTTACTGACAGTTGTTTTTTGGAGAGCAACCAAGAGCAATGACAAACGCCTATAATGTTTGGAGATCTTTGAGACCTCTATGACCAACATTTTATCAGAAAGTGTCACATTCCTGTTGTTTCTGGCATAATTTTGTCACTGGGTTCTAAATGAATCAGCTCAAGGCTTTTCCTTGTCAATGTAGTTGGATTGGAATTACTGTAAGAGCCAGAAAATTCAAAAGAGACCAATGACTAGGAAGGAGGGAAGGAATGGTTAACATGAAATCTTTTAAAGGGGAGATTTATGATACCATGGCAGATAGGTTGAGAGAGGGAATAACTGTGAAAATAAATAGTGGGTCAGATAAGAGGGTCAGAGAGACTTATAGAAACACCCTAAAATTATAAGAAGTAATTCAAAGGAACCTCCTGTGCTAGTAGTATGTAATATATATATATATATATATATATATATCTTTTAAAGAAAGGAACTAGAAAGGGCAGTCCTATGAAGAGGAGCATAGAGTGAGGAAAACAGAAAAAGAAAGCTTTTTTTCTCTTTTTTCCTTCCTTCCTTCCTTCCTTCCTTCCTCCCTCCCTCCCTCCCTCCCTCCCTCCCTCCCTCCCTCCCTCCCTCCCTTCCTTCTTTCCTTCCTCCCCTCCCTCCCTCCCTCCTTCCTTCCTTCCCTCCCTCTGTTCATTTATTGCAGTGCTGAGGATTGCACCCAATACATTTGACAAGCACTGAACCACATCCTCATTCCTGTTATTTCATTTTAACTTCTAAATTACACTATTCTAACAGACCACACTTTATTTCTCTTTACCACTGCCATTAGATTATTTTCCTGCTTGGACAAAGAGTGATACACTAAACAGTTGTGCACCTGCCTTTTTTGGATGTGCCTGACAGTATCCTTTTAATACCTTTCTACAATCTTGAAGTTCTGTAGTTACTGCTATTTCAATTAGTCACAAGAAATATTTAGGTTATTCCTAGTAATTCTTCTTCACACTCAAGAGAGGGAAGTCCTTTGTTTTGCACTGATTTATGTATGGATGCTTTGTAGCATCCTCATCCTAGTTAGTTTACCAGCAAATATCGTTGGTTTCATGAAACAACAGAAAATAGGAAAGCATTTTCTTTCATTGATTATGTGACAGCTAAAAATAACATTAGGAAATAATTATTTCAGTACATAATAAAAGATTTTATTGGGGCTGGAGAGGTGGCTCAGGGGTTAAGCCTCTGCCTTGCAGGCAGAAGGTCCTGAGGTCAGATCCTAGACCTCATATATAGAGGCCGGGCAGAAGCGGGGGGGGGGGGGGGGGGGGGGCTGCGTTTCTGGTGCTGGTAGGGCGGAGCCTGTGAATCCCGGGTTGGAGCCTGTGAATCCCCGGGCAGAGTAAACAAGGAGGAGGTGGAGGCGGTCCATGTGGTTCCCAAATTCACCCGTGGTTCTACACACACACACACGCGCACACACGTACAATTGAATAAACAATTTAAAAAGTGTATAAAAAGATTTTATCAATGTCTATTATACCATTTCACGTACCTCTTTTGAAGAATGTAGTTTTGAAGGATTTTTTAAATTATAAAACAAAACAAGTTTCTTCAATAATTTTATTTAAATAAATCTTTCAAGGCAAGTGGGGTGGCTCCACCCTGCAATCCCAGCACTGAAGAGGTTGAAGCAAGACTTACGAGTTTGAGGTAAGGCTATGCCACATGGTGTGCTCCGGGATTGCTCTACACATCATATATGAATATATATGAATTCATAAGTGAATTATGTTGAACTAATTAATGATATAAAATTGAGTTATTCTGATGATTTTTTTCCTTTTTCATAGGTATGTATGTGAGGGTACATGTGTGTCTAGGTGTGTGTGTGTAGACATAAGTTTGATAACAGGAATCATATTGATGGCTCTTCTACCTTTTTGTGTGACACCTTTTTTTCTTGGTAGACTCCACACAACCATCTATCCATTCCAGATAGAAATTCAACAACAGATCAAAGTAATGATTATGCCAAGGTTCAATTTGACAAACAAATGAGTTTCAAGGTTACTTACATAGTAGGGAGGAGGGTTACTTAAGGAGCAGGGATGACTCAAGGTAGCTCCATCACTGGAAAACTAGCCCCAACACAGATGCGACACAGCAAGTGCAGCTCTGGAGCTCTCTACTTCATGGCTTACTTTTAGGAGAGTCACTCAGACTTCTGGACTGCTCAGAATCTCTTCTAGACTGATGACTGGAGAGTCTCCTTCCCTTGCATTGGCTACTACTTTCCCTAACCTTGGGGGGAGGCCCCCTGAATCTTAGATTCAAGAGCTTCCTCATGAATTTAGTTGCTAACCCTTCCTCTATGATGGGATCTTTCAAACTGCTACACAACCTCCTCCTTAGGTTAAACTGGGGGCAAGGTCTAAAATGGCATTGAGCTTTGCTCACTGATAGGGCTGGTCTGATCACCCAGTTTGCTGAGGGTTTCCAAGGCCCTGCTTTCTAAGAGAAAGGTAGATGGGTCACCACATTTGCCTGGCATTTTATGTGGGATCTGGGGATCTTTAACCTGTTTGGCAAGCATTTTAATGACTGAAAAAACTCCCCAGGCTCTGGAAGAGAAAACGTTGACACATTTTGATATGATACAGCAAATCTGAGGTTCATCATTTTTTCCCAAGAATATAGCCTATAAATCATCTTCCAAGTTGCACTTTAGAATTAATGAATTTTGGACTTGGACGATAGCTTATTTGGTACAGTCTTATTACACAAGCTTGAAAATTTAAGTTTGATCTCCAGCATTCATGCAATAGCCAGACATAGTGCATATCTGCAATTCTAGCACCACAAAGGTAGAGACAGGAAGCTTCCTTGGCCTTGCTGGCCAGATAGTTGGGTCAAACCAATCAGTGAGCAACATCCCTCCCACCAAAAAGGGAAAAAAAAAGCTAGGTGGCATATGATTGACAAAGACACCTGATGTCAACGATTGGCCTTTACCTGCATATATGGCACAGTTACTCTTCATGTTACTGATAAATTCAGAATAAAACAGTGTATAAAAACAAGGCATTTGATTGTCTGGTTACAGTTCTTAGTCCAATTTAGCAGGAGAGTTCATACTAACACCAGGGAGTGAGGAAACTGGTCACACCGTATCCACAGGATATGGTGAGAGAGGGCAAGCTTTCCTCGACAAACAAGATGTCTGTCCAAGGATATCCAACAATTCTAACTTACTTAGCTAGTCCCCTCCATTTTATCCACTTGCCCAGGGAATATCTACCATGGGATGGGTTTCCTCCAATTACACAGTCGTCTACAGACTTATTCAGGACTTAACTAAACTACTAACTCTTTACAAATGTGTCCAGTGTCTAAAGCCTTCAGTTGTCAAGTTGACACCTCTATCTAACTATCACAACATGTATGCGCACATATAAATACACACGCGCACACACACACACAATGGCATTTAAAATAACAAATAAATTCAAATAACTATTCTGGAAATGCCATGATAATTTGCTGAAATGTATGAATTTTATGATTTTATTCTCTTTGTTCTACTGCATGCCTTCACCATATTTTAGTTTAAGAGAGAGAAAGTATGCTTTTTATAGGTATTGAACTAATAAGCTCATAATCATCTGTATTAAGTAGTTACTTTTGGTATTACAATTTTTTAAACAAGTTGGGAGTCAACAGAAAGAAACTAGTAAAACCACAAATACAATTTAAAATCATAATAAAGACTCATGCTTTGATTGACAAAATCTGCTAGGTTTCTGTGTAATTTAATGAATACAGTATGAATGCAGTATTTGGGAAATGTCTTAAAGTGGACTTCTTTCAGCTTCCTTGCTGGGTTCAAATCCCTTCTTTCCTTTTTCTAGGCCTGTTGAAATCCTGTGATACTGTTTTCAAGTTTATCCCATTATTTTTATCCTTTTAATCTTCTCCATACTGTTCTACCGACTTCGCTTCTTCATTATTACTTCTTCCAAATCTACTATTTTTTTAGTTATTATCAAAGTACTAACCAGTTCTTCAATTCTTCCATAACAACAAATTTCCTACTGATAAATCCTAAGGCAATCTCCAATCATATATCTCATTCTTCCCAGTCTTTCCTCATCTCTTTGGTTATGCTTTTAAGTTTCATTCTCTTTTAGTAAACAGTGAGGAGGTGTTCACCAAGAGGACCCTCCCTAGTCCTCCACGGTATACAGCTCTGTGCCTGTACATAGTAGATGCTCAGTAAATATTGTCCTTAAATAAGCGAATGAATGGGTTTTTAATATAATTTCCTACACTTGGGATGTACTAATTTCTATACTTCTCAAAAGATGAGAAGAAACTCAAAAGAAAGTTATGAAGATAGTGAGAAGTGAAGTTTTCATTTTCCTGTCATTGCTTTTTCTTTAGCGCGAAATTAGTTGAATGACATGTAATTATTGCCATTTCATTATAACTCACAACAAATCCTGGTACAGAGATGAATAAGAAATCTTGCATCTTGATTAAACATTTGAAATTTTGTATAAATAAATAGATAAGTCAGAGACTTAGCTCTCTTTGAATAATTTGTTTTCTTTTACTGTGATCATGTCGGCAGGTGTTCAGTGTTCTAAGCAAATATATCAAATAATATAAGAATATTATATTTGCATAACTGAAACCTTCACCTTTTGATTTGCACATGACTTACCAGCCTTCAGCTGAATCCTAACTAGACAAACATTCAACAAGGAAACTGGCTGAAGGCTTTTCTGTTTTCTTTGTGTTTTCTCTCTCTCTCTTTCTCTCTATTGAAGATTCTAAGGCCCTCTCTTTAACATTTGTACAGTTCAATATTATAACAATAAATGTATGCTTAGAGCTCTTATTAAAGTTTTATTAGAAGTATGTACATAAAAGGATAGCAAAGGCAGATGTCCCTCTCCCCCCTTCCTGCCCTCTTCCCGGCCAAAGAAAAAAAAAGACAAAACAGCCATTCAAACAATCAAATGTTCCCTCACTTCCTAGATTAAAAAAGAAATAAACGTATTTCCCCATGTGTGTATTTCCATAATGTTACTGTCACAGAGAAAATATTAAAAGGAAGAGGAACCACATAAACTTACATGACCACATAAAGTACACTTTGAAAAGTACTCAACTTTTATGGAGATTAGGGTTTGAGACTGAAAATACTGTGAAACTGGAAGGAAGAAAAATGTATCAGTATGTTTTAAAGAGTCAAACAGAAAACTGTAAATGTTGCTTTACTTTTAGTTCTGTTGTTAATTCTTCTCAGGCTATGGCATTCAAATTTACATCAATATGTAATGTAAATATTGGAGAAATATTTTATTATTAAGAATATACATTGGGGCTCCCTCTTTCGCCCCACCCCCCGCTCCGCCGGTCGGGACGCGTAGGCGAGATCCAGCCGGGCCTCAACGCGCGCTCTAGGATCCCAGGTCAGCCCACGGGGACCCGGCTCCGACTCCCGCCATCCAGCCGGAGCCGCGCGGGGGCCCAGGGAACGAGGAGCACCTCCCCCTGCGCCCGGGCCCCGCCCCAGCTGCCCTCGGGTTAAATAGCTCCACGCCGACGCGCGCAGCCTCCCTCTTTCGCCCCACCCCCCGCTCCGCCTGTCGGGACGCGTAGGCGAGATCCAGCCGGGCCTCAACGCGCGCTCTAGGACCCCAGGTCAGCCCACGGGGACCCGGCTCCGACTCCCGCCATCCAGCCGGAGCCGCGCGGGGGCCCAGGGAACGAGGAGCACCTCCCCCTGCGCCCGGGCCCCGCCCCAGCTGCCCTCGGGTTAAATAGCTCCACGCCGACTCGCGCAGCCTCCCTCTTTCGCCCCACCCCCCCGCTCCGCCGGTCGGGACGCGTAGGCGAGATCCAGCCGGGCCTCAACGCGCGCTCTAGGACCCCAGGTCAGCCCACGGGGACCAGGCTCCGACTCCCGCCATCCAGCCGGAGCCGCGCGGGGGCCCAGGGAACGAGGAGCACCTCCCCCTGCGCCCGGGCCCCGCCCCAGCTGCCCTCGGGTTAAATAGCTCCACGCCGACGCGCGCAGCCTCCCTCTTTCGCCCCACCCCCGCTCCGCCGGTCGGGACGCGTAGGCGAGATCCAGCCGGGCCTCAACGCGCGCTCTAGGACCCCAGGTCAGCCCACGGGGACCCGGCTCCGACTCCCACCATCCAGCCGGAGCCGCGCGGGGGCCCAGGGAACGAGGAGCACCTCCCCCTGCGCCCATCCTCCCTTTTCGCCCCACCCCGCTCCGCCAGTCTGGACACGCACGCGGTCCACCCGGGCCTCACCCCGCTCCCTAGGTAAGTCCCCGTTCAGGCCCCGCCCACCAGTACCCCAGGCCAAATAATTCAGTTTAGTGAAATTGAGAGATCTTAAGAGTTAAAATGACAATGCCAAAGTCAAAGTGCAAATCCATGAGAAGCAACACTCAAGTAAACAAATCTCCCACTGAAGAAATTAATCCCATAATGTTAGACTCCAAAAAGAACAAACCCGCGGAAAAAGGCCAAGAAAGCCTGACCCAGGATAACGACTTTCAAAATATGATCATTACCATGTTCAATACTATGAAAGAGGAAATCCGGGAGGAATTACATAATCGAATCAATCGCTTTGAAGAGGAACACAACAGACATCTGGAGAAGTTGAGAAAAACAGTGCAAGAAACAAAAAGCGGCATAGAACAGTTAAAACAAACTCAAGCAGAGTTTAAAACTGAGCTAAAAGACAAGTTATCTTCAACCCAGAACGCCACAGAGAGTCTTATCAACAGAACTAATGAAGCAGAAAACAGAATTTCAGACCTTGAAGATAAAGTGGGAGTACTAGCCAGCTCAATGGAAGAGGTTGTTAAAGCCAAAAAGATACTTGAGAGAAATATCCAAGAGATATGGGACACCCTGAAGAAGCCTAACATGCGTATTCATGGAATACCGGAGCAAGAATCTCAAAATACCACCCCTGAGGAAATTTTTCAAACGATCATCAAGGAAAACTTTCCTCATCTAAAGAAAGAGAGGCCCATTCATATACAAGAGGCATTCCGCACCCCAAACAGATACGACCAAACTAGAAGCACACCGCGGCAAATAATAGTTAAAACACTCCACATTCAAGATAAAGAACTGGTGCTGAGAGCTTCAAGGGAGAAAAAACAAGTCACTTTTAAAGGCAAACCTATTAAAATAACAAATGACTTCTCAGTCGAAACAGTAAAAGCAAGAAGAGCTTGGAGAGACATACTTCAAGTATTGAATGAGCAAAATGTCAACCCAGGCTGATTTACCCTGCAAAACTATCAGTCATGATCGAGGGAGAAAGAAAAATTTTCCAGCACAAAGACAACTTTAAGGGATACATGGCCACCAAACCAGGCCTTCAAAAACTGCTAGAAATGATACTCAAGCGTGAAGAAAAAAACAGGCATATCCAGGAGAACAGAAGGCAAATATAACACCATTAAAAGCGAAGCAATATACTTATAAAAGCTACTAAACATAATAAATGTCGGGAATTAACAATAGTTTCTCCATTATAACACTAAATGTTAATGGACTTAATTCACCGATCAAGAGACACAGATTACAAACTTGGATTAAAAATCACAATCCATCAATCTGCTGCCTGCAGGAAACCCATCTCACCACAAAAGATAGGCACGCTCTAAAAATAAAAGGCTGGTCAACAATTCTACAAGCAAATGGAAGCAGAAAACAGGCAGGGGTAGCCATTATGCTATCAGACAAAGTGGATTTCAAACCAAAAAAAATTATAAGAGACACGGATGGATACTACATTTTAGTCAGAGGTACAATTCACCAGGAAGACTTCACAATACTGAACATATATGCACCCAATACGGGCCCCTCCACATTCATTAAGAAAACCCTACAGCGTCTAAAGCAAGAAATCAACCCCCAAACGATAATTCTTGGGGACTTCAACACCGCCCTCTCTACATGGGATAGATCAACAGGTCAAAAGCTTAACAGAGACACTTTGGAACTTAATCAAACCCTGAAAGAAATGGACCTCACAGATCTCTATCGAACTTTTCACCCACGCACCAAAGAATACACATTTTTCTCAGCAGCACACGGAACTTTCTCCAAAATAGATCACATATTGGGCCACAAAATGAATCTACACATGTACAAGAAAGTTGAAATTCTAACCTGTGCCCTATCAGACCACCACGGCCTAAAGCTGGACATCCACAACACATCAAACAAGAGAAAATACACTAACTCCTGGAAACTTAACACTATGATGCTGAATGAGAACTGGATTCAGGAAGAAATTAAAAAGGAAATTCAAGATTTCCTGAAAGTGAATGATAACGAAAATACAACTTACCAAAATCTCTGGGACACAATGAAAGCTGTTCTAAGAGGTAAGTTCATAGCTCTTAATGCCCACATCAAAAAAATGGAAACATTAGAAATAAACAACTTAACAATGCAGCTTAAAGCTTTAGAGAAACTAGAGCAATCTGATCCCAAAGGCAGTAGAAGAGAAGAGATTAGCAAAATAAGGGGAGAAATATCTGAAATCGAGACTAAGAAAACGATAGAAAAAATCAACAAATCGAAAAGCTGGTTCTTTGAAAAAATCAACAAGATTGATACACCCCTAGCTAAACTAACCAAAAGCAAGAGAGAGAAAACCCAAATTAACAAAATTAGAAATGAACATGGAGTTATCACTACGGATACCCAAGAAATCCAGAGAATTATAACATCATATTTCAAAAACTTATACTCTGTGAAGTTTGACAACACAAAAGAGATGGATGAATTTCTAAGTAAACACAACTTACCTAAATTGAATCAGGAAGTTGTGAATTACTTAAATAGTCCTATAACATATAAGGAAATTGAGGAAGTAATCTCGAATCTTCCCACCAAAAAATGTCCTGGACCAGATGGATTCAGCACAGAGTTCTACAAGACATTTAAGGAGTTAATAACACCAATACTCCTTAAACTGTTCCACCAAATAGCAAAGGAAGGAACACTACCAAATTCCTTCTATGAAGCTAATATCGTTTTAATCCCAAAACCTAATAAAGATTCACTTAAAAAGAAAACTATAGGCCGATCTCCCTGATGAACACAGATGCAAAGATTCTCAACAAAGTCTTAGCAAATCGGATTCAAAAACATATTAAAAAGATCATTCATGGGGACCAAGTAGGCTTCATCCCCGGCACACAAGGTTGGTTCAACATACGCAAATCAATAAATGTAATTCATCATGTAAACCAGTCCAAAGTCCAAGACCACATGATACTCTCGATAGATGCAGAAAAAGCTTTTGACAAGATCCAACAGCCTTTTATGATCAAAACGCTAGAGACAGTAGGAATGGAAGGAACTTTTATCAATATAATAAAAGCTGTATACAACAAGCCCACAGCAAGGATTATGCTCAATGGGGAACAATTGGAAGCATTCCCACTTCGATCAGGAACAAGACAAGGCTGTCCACTCTCACCACTTCTATTCAATATTGTACTTGAAGTCTTAGCCGAAGCCATAAGACAAGAAAGGGACATAAGAGGGATTCAAATTGGCAAGGAAGAAGTCAAGCTATCTCTATTTGCAGATGACATGATCTTATACCTGAGTGATCCCAAAAACTCCACCAGGAAGCTCCTGGAACTAATTGAGAAGTTCAGCAGGGTGGCAGGATACAAAATAAATGTGCAAAAATCAGAGGCCTTCCTATATGCCCAGAATGAAAGAAGTGAAAAAGCCTTGAGAGAAACCATGCCATTTACTATAACCCCTAAAAAAATGAAATACCTTGGTATAAACCTAACTAAGGAGGTAAAAGACCTTTACAATGAAAACTTTAAAACCCTAAAGAAAGAAATTGCAGAAGACACCAGAAGGTGGAAAGACCTCCCTTGTTCCTGGATTGGCAGAATCAACATTGTAAAAATGACCATCCTACCAAAGGCAATATACAGATTCAATGCTATACCAATCAAAATCCCAAAGCAATTCTTCAAAGAAGTTGACCAAACAATCTCAAAGTTCATATGGAGGCACAAAAGACCCAGGATAGCAAAAACAATCCTGAGTAACAAAAACACAGCTGGAGGTATTACCATACCAAACCTAAGTCTATACTACAAATCCATAGTTATAAAGACAGCCTGGTACTGGCTCCAAAATAGACACACAGATCAATGGATAAGGATTGAAGACCCAGATATAAGCCCACAAAGTTACAGCCACTTGGTCTTTGACAAAGGGGCCCAAAGAATCCAATGGAAAAAGAACAGCATCTTCAACAAATGGTGTTGGCAAAACTGGATCTCCACATGCAGAAGATTAAAGCTGGACCCGTACTTGTCACCATGTACAAGACTTAATTCCAAATGGATCAAGGACCTTGATATCAGGCCAGAGACTTTAAAAGCCATAGTTGAAAGGATAGGGAACTCCCTCGAGCTGATTGGGCTAGGCCAACACTTCCTAAACAGACATCCAATGGCACAGTCACTGCTACCAACTCTCAACAGTTGGGATCTTGTGAAATTAAAGAGCTTCTGTTCAGATAAAGAGATTGTCGCACGAGCTCAAAGGCAACCCACAGAATGGGAGAAAATCTTCACTAACCACATATCTGACAGAGCTCTACTGTCCAGAGTGCACAAAGAACTTAGAAAATTAAACTCCAAGGAAAACACTGGCCCAATTAAAAAATGGGCCCTGGAACTTCAAAGAAACTTTACCAGGGATGAAATTAAAATGTCTAACAATTATCTTAAAAAATGCTCCACTTCCTTCGCCATCAGGGAAATGCAAATCAAAACTTCCCTGAGATATCATCTCACCCCGGTCAGGATGGCAAAAATCCACAGTACAAACAACGACAAATGCTGGAGAGGATGTGGGGAGAGGGGAACTCTCCTACATTGTTGGTGGGAATGCAGGCTCATACAGCCACTCTGGCGAGCCGTCTGGAGATTCTTAAAGAAATTAAAGATTGAAATGCCGTATGACCCTGCTATCCCACTTTTGGGAATAACCCCCCAAGCAGCAGAGGTTCGCCTCGATAGCACAAGCTCGACCATGTTCATAGCAGCACTGTTTACAATAGCAAAGTCATGGAATCAACCTAAATGTCCAACAGTTGACGAGTGGATAAGGAAACTGTGGTACATCTATACAATGGAGTACTACTCAGCCATCAAAAATGATGAATTACTGGAATTTGCTGGGAAATGGATGTCATTAGAAAGAATTATATTAAGTGAAGTATCCCAAACCCAGAAAATTAAGCGCCGTATGTACTCCCTAATAGGTGGCTCCTAGTACCAAACTCGCCCAGCCCACATTGGGACACTCAAAAGTAAACCTATGTAACACAGTAATTGCAAGGATTATGAACAAGAGAGATGGGTTAGGAGGGCCACACCAGAAACAAGGAGAGAGGAGACCATGTTACAGCAGAGAAAATAGGCCTCCATCAAGGTCTGCAAGTAAGTAATGAGAAACCTGGTTAAGTTCACAGACGTTCTTTCCTGATCTCACCAGAAGGGGAGGGCATATAGTCTAGCAGATAAAAAGTAATCATTGTGCAAATGGGTAATGGACCCCGCCCTCAGTGAGGTTTCCTACTCTTATTACATCTACCCTTGAATGTGCTATTACAACAAGACTCCAGTTTAACAGCTTTTTGTCTCTGGCCAGGGGGTGACATACAGTGCCCAGCAGAATGGAGTGAAGGGAATTGCAGGAGCAGAAAAACTGCAAAAGAAAATCAACAAACCACAATCCAGAACTTCAGAGACTCTATATCAATCACATAGAACTAGGACAGCCTAATCTCTCCCCATCCTGGAGCTCAGGGACATTTGCGGAAGAGGGGGCGGTAAGATTGTAAGAGCAAAAGGATGGGAGGAGCAACGATTTGCAAGATTCTCAACAATAGTTGGGGCCAAAGCAATCATAATGGAACTTTGCATGCCCTGCGCAATGTCCAGCGCACTGTTGCCCTCATAAAGTCTAGCATCTGTTAAGGGCACCGAGACCCCTGGAGGCAAGGGATTGACAGCCATAGTAGTAATCTTATGATTAAGGGGAACAAGAGAAAGGGCTTATGGAAATGCCACTGGGTTCTTATATGTCATCGGAGAGGAGGACCCAGTGGAGAGTTAGGCGCACACAATAAAGGACTCTCTGGGAATTGGGGGGGAGACACTGGGGGAAGGGGAGGGGGGAGGGAGGGAACTGGTAAAAAATTTTAAAATGTATAATTAAATTTTTAATAAAAAAAAAAAAAAAAAAGAATATACATTGGGGTCTGGAGAGATGGCTCAATGGTCAAAACCTTTGCTTTTCAAGTAAAAGGACCTAAGTTTAGGTTCCCCAGATCCCACATTAAAATGCAGGGCAGAAATGGCAGTGGCTTGCTGTTCTTGTCCTGGAAGGCAGAACCTGGGCAATCACAAACAAAACCATAGAAAAGGAGAGTAATCCAGACACACACACACACACACACACACACACACACACACACACACACACACAATTTTTAAAAAGAAATATAAGCTGGAGCTACAATGGCAGAAAAGAGACTTCTTGTACCTTAAAAAAAAAATGCGCCATGTGTTTTGAGGCCTCAGTAGAAAATGTGGTTAGGATATGTGTGAAGAGGTCGTTCAGACACTCACCAGCTGCATGACTTCGGGGAAATCACTTCACTTCTCTAGACCTCAAGATTTTAACTTGCAAAATGAACATTATTTTGCTGATTATAGTGCTGATGCTCAATTATAATGATATACGATTCTTTATAAAATATCTTCAGAAAGCAAAATAATACCTGCAATATAAAATAAAGTATAGCAACTATAAATTAACATGTTGGGAGTTAGATTAATATCTGACTCAATGACATAATAACTACATCTGCTGCCAAGCTACTGAATTGTTAAAATCTTCAGTTTCTTGCCCACACAGTGAGAATAAATCATATTTAGTCCTTTAGAAATTATAACATCTATGATGTTCTAGGTAAAATATCTTATACCTATTATTCAACTATGATGCTTATGCAATGTATAAAATACAAAGTAACTGATGATAGCAATGCAGTGGTAACTTTTACTGTTAGACTATGCTACATTAAAGAAATAGCATCTATGAGGTATATTACCTGGGGAATAAAGTGGGATGCTAATGATCCCAGGTATGTAGAATAGTTGTGATCTGTGTTAATGTTAGTCTTTTTAAAGGAGGGATGTAAATATAAAATATTTGTTTTTCAAGATTTAGAAATCTTATAAGTGATTGGCTTAAACTGTTCAATAATATGTCACTTATGTTATACAATTGGACTTTGTTGGTGTTAACAATAATACTAATTTAACCTTTGTTCTTTGTATGGCTATATTAAATGAAGAAGCTTACTAGATGACTATAATTTTGAAATTTTTTGTATGCATAGGTCTGGATGTGTACATGTATGCATATGTACGTGTGTGTGTGTATCTGCGTGTGTCTGTGTCTGTGTATGTGTGTGTGTGTGTGTAGAAGAGAGTACTGTGTATGCCTGTAGAGGCCCAAGGACAACTTCAGGAATAAACCTGGATTGCTTTACCTCCTTATTGGTTAGATCTGGGGTTTCCTACCCTCTGCATTCCAGAGCCAGATGTGCAGGCCTCCACCATTTCCACAAGGCATTTTTATGTGTGATCTGGAATCCAAATTCAGGTCCTTTTGCTTGCAAGGCTAAGACTTTAACTCCTGAGCTATCCTTCCAGACAATATTTTATTATTTTTGCTTTGATTAAAGCAAATTAAAATATATAGACCCCTGTTTCAGTTTGTCTACATATTGATGATAAATTCAAGACCAAAGAGCTTAGGGAAACAAAGAGGTTTTATTCTTTCTTATGATTTTTGGTTATAGTTCTTAGTGCAGTTTGGCAGGAGAATTCATACCAAAACCAGGAGCTAGTAATTTCCGAGGGAGGAGCCAACTTCCTTACTTGCCAGGATGTCTTTATGTCTGCCAAAGTATGCTGAAGAATGTCAAACTGGTGAACCATTTCCTTCCATTTTGTCCTCCTGCCCAGATAAAGGTCCTTCCCACTAAGGGCTGGGTCTTCCCACATCATAAACTTTCCTGCAGGCTTGCTCAGGGCTTGCCTCCACTACTAATTCTTCACATATGTGCCCAGGGCTTATCCTTCAGTTGTAAAGATGAAACCTCTATATCTAACCAGCACAACCAGTGTATCTTACTATCTTAGCAGTTAGAAAATAATATTTCTGGTTGAAATTTTCCAGTGGTGAAACTTTGATGAAACAAATCGAGCAGGATGTTATCAAAGAAACATTAGTTTCTAATTTTTTAATTTTTTTATTATTTATTCAATTGTGTGTGTGTGTGTAGAACCACGGGCGAATTCAGGAACCACCATGGACCGCCTCCACCTCCTCCTTGTTTACTCTGCCCCGGGATTCACAGGCTCCGCCCTACCAGGACCAGAAACGCAGGCCGCCCCCGCTTCTGCCGAGCGTCTATGATCCGAACTCAGGACCTTCCGCCTGCAAGGCAGAGGCTTAACCCCTGAGCCATCTCTCAAGCCCCTAGTTTCTAATTTTTAAAAGGTCATCTTTGTTTTTTGCGTACTAATTACTGTTTTTTGGGGACCAGGCGTCAGTGGAACAGATGGAGGGACCCAGGCCATTGACTCAAATTCCATCATTAACTAGAAAACAGATTTCTTAGTGATAATCACGAGTTAGAAAAATAAATTAAAATTACAACCAGATCTGATCTTTAGCTTAATAATAGTATCTCTGAATAGAAACTTTGTTAATGTGGAGAGAAGAATAAATACCACAGGAGAATATTGATCTATTTAGGAATGCTTCCAAACTTTGTTATGAGCAGCACACCTTCATGGGACTAATGGATTTGTTTTTTGAATTACTTCAGCCTCTGAGACTGAAGGAAAGGCAGATTCAGAGGTAGTTATCTTGTCAAAGGTATGTTGTCTTTTGAGTATATGTGTGTGCATGAGAGAGAGAGAGAGAGAGAGAGAGAGAGAGAGAGAGAGAGAGAGCCCTTGGCACAAGGGATCAGAAATCACAACAGTAGGGAGAAGCACAGGAGATCCAGAGGTTGAAGTGAAACAAAGACTGCAGACAGATGAAAGATGTTCAGTGGGATCTGAAGTTCAAGAGGAAGGGAAACAAAGACAAGGGACCTAGATTTAATATTCTTTCCACATCACTTTACTTTTTTTTTAATCTCAAAAACCTGTAGTTTTATGTTCTACAATTTATTTCATGTAAGACTCTGTTTTTCCCCCTCTTTCCCCATTAATACCAAGAATCATTTTTCTCAGAATACTGACCAGATAAGGCAAATATCGTTTTTAGGGCACACATGAAAGAATTGCTCCAGTTAATATTCAGTCTTGGCTATCAGTCATGAAACATACATATAGAGCTCACAAAATATTGTAACAATTTTATACCAAAAATGCTCAATATTCATGAAACTCGCTAAAAGGAAGCTGTTTCAGCAAGCAAGATATTCATCCTTTTCACTGATAGACCAGCTTGTAGAATCTGGGTGCCACAAACTACACGATACAAGAAGCTATATCGTTGTTCTGCACAGTAAAGTTATTTTCAATTGTATGGTCCCTCCAAAAAAGATTGTCCATTAATATTTTAATGGATAGAAAATGAATCTGTGAGAAGCTATTCTGGTGGCAATACTGAGATCCTCTCAGGTTACTACAAATCTAATGTTGCATTGTTATGATAGTACATATGGAAATGAGATTGGGATCCTGGCCACAGTGAGCATTATTGAAATGGAACAAACCATACAGTTGATTGTGTACAGACAGGCATATGGGTCAGGAACTGAACGGTTGTTCACAGTCCAGATGGCACCCATGACCTGATTATCTTATTACTCCAGTGCAGTGGAAGATCGTTAATCCCTGATTTGTAAACCAACTGCCTCGTGCTCAGTGTATTTTTCTGCTTCTTCTTACAGCTTCTGTTTACTCTAAGTCCTGCACATATGGCAAACCACCTGCTTTTCACGTGTTTCTCCTCCTCCTCTTCCTCACTCCTTCTCCTCGATCTTCTCCTCTTCTTCCTCTTTTTCATCCCTCTGTCTTGGGCTTTCTACATTTCACTCTGGATATTTAGTGCGCTAACTAATAACTCTTTCAGATATTCCCAAGAAATTATTTTAATTGGTGTTGGATCCCTGCTGACTGTATGAGACAGAGCTTACACACCAGGCAACTCAATAGATTCTAGTTAGTCTGGAGATGTGTTATTTATAGTATTAATCCTTCCACTAAGAATTTATACATATTTGCATACACACACACACACACACACACACACACACACACACACACACACCACACACACACAAAACCAGTCAGCGAAGTAGTCAAATTTATGTGTATTAACATAGTCATTAATAAAAAACTAACTAAAAAGATTAAAAATCTTAAGTTCCTTCAGAACTTTAGATTCTACTAGATTATCTCAATCTTATCTAATAAAATTAATTTCATATTCTACTATTGCTATTCTAAAATTTATTTTAAAAACTTGTTCCCTTGGGCTGGAGAGATCGCTCAGGAGCCAAGACTCTGTCTCATAAGCAGAAGGTCCTGATTTGGATCCCAGGTCCCACATAAAAATGTCAGGCAGAAATGGGGACCTACACTTCTGGCCCTGATGGGCAGAGCCTGGGAAATTTCAGAGCAAAGCAAAAAGGAGGTAGAAGCAATCCAGGATGATTCCTAAAGTCACCATTGGTCCTCCACAGGGACACACAGTGCTCTCTGATACACATGCACATGCACACACACACACACACACACACACACACACACACACACATACACACACGCGCGCGCGCGCATGTGCACGTGCACAATTGAATAAATAATATTAAAAAACTTTTAAGTCTAATTTCCTTGCTTAAAAAATAAGCATAAAATTTTTAAAATATAGATTGTATTTCTATATTTTCAATCCTTGCATATGAAAAAAAATGGATTGCATAGCATTAATTTGATAATTTGGATACAATTTGGTAAAATTCCGTCATGTTCATTAGTTCTGCTTAGGAAACATCTGAAAGAAAGTTTAGGCTTGTTATTTTGTACTGATTGAATTACCTGACGAGAAATAATAAAGTTAGTTATTTGTTCCATCTTGTAAAAGAGACTGCACTAACGTTGGGTTTGAAGCAAAGAAACTCTGACTTTCCAGTTGTTTAACATTGAGTGAAGGGCATGAAATTTTATTTGGAAGTTATTTTTTAAGCTGAAGTCAATAGTGAGAAACACAAAGTTTTATTTCTTTTTAAGATAAATTAGATTTAATTACTTTACATGCAGCCTTGTAAAGACATCAACATTTGCCAATCCAGATTTTTCTTAAGTAGACTTTCCAAGTTACAAATTCCTTAGTACAGTCTGTTCCCACTCCACAAGCCAAAAGCCACACCAATTCTGGCTCTCCATGGAGGTCTGGGCAGGACCAAAATAGGGCTTAGGGCTCATCTTCTAGAGTATGTTTTCTGGAGGTCCCATTTAGCTACACCAGGAGCTAAAATCCAGTATCTATCCACCTACATGTACAACTAATCAGTTCTGTGATCAGACCCAAAATTTGGTCCATTTCAGAGGCAAAGATAAAGAGACCCATTCAAATTTATAATGACACTTTAAAAAAAACTTTGAATCTTTTCTTTAAAAGTACAACAGGATAGAAGGTCTCAATTAGATGCTTAATATCCATTCCACATTGGATCAAAACTCTAAGGCTGTAACAAATTCACTGAGAATTCATCTGTCATCAAAAATACTTGGTGAGAGATTATTGCTTTTTTCTCTGTTCTTCTTCTTCATACCCCCATTTCAAGGATGCTGATTACTCTCATGGGATACAGAGTTGTAAATCTATTAACCTTCACAGAAGAGTGGTGGAGGACGATACTTTGTCTGCAATGCATGCTACAAGACAGCACACAATATATTTAAATTATGCTCTAGGCTGTTTGGTCAGAAGTAGAGATACCAACCAAAGGGATAAGTGTTCCCAAAGACATAAGGGATAAGATGGACAGACACAATGTTTCTGTCTCTAACTTGCAGACCTATGTATGTTCTTTTCTGTGAGATTTATAAAACTTTTATTTTGAAAAATTTCAAATCTACTAAAGAGACACAGAATAGCTAAGATATAACTCATATAGCTTGTATTAGTCACTTGCCTTGTTGCTATGACAGAATGACTGATATAAAGAACTTAAGGAAGGAAAAATTTATTTTACTCATAGTTTTGTCCATCATATGTGGGAGGAAGCATGTTGGAAATGAGCTGTTGAATTCCTGGGGAAAAAGAAGGTGCTTTCAAAGGCAAGCCATCTAGTGGCCAACTTCCTCCACCCAGGACCCATCTTCAAGTGTTTACCACCTCCAAATTATCCTATTCAAGTTTTGAATCTAGGAATGAGTTAAACCATGTCTTCAGTCAGAGCCCTTGTGACTTATTTATCTCTGAAAACATCTCCCCAGACATATTCAAAGTCATACATTATTAATCTCCAAGGCATCTCTCAATCTAGTACACTGTCAAAGCTAACCATTACAACCTTTTTCTACATTGGCTGATTACTTTTAATGTATAAATGAAATCTATATATTAACAATATCATATACTGGCATTTCAATATATATATGTGTGTTATGTATTATATATAATTCAGAATGTATCCATTAATAATACCTTGCATAAATAATGAAATTTGATATTTATGTTATGTTATTATCTAGTTCAAGTTCATATGCTATCAATTATCTCAGTAAAGAACTTTATAGCTCCTTTACCCTTGAATCCAATTAAGAGTCCCTCACAGCCATGTCTCCTTTTTATCTGGAAGATTTCCAAGTCTTCAGCTTGTATTAATTCCATACTTACACTTTTTGTCATGAGACTATTTAAAGCCATTAGCTATTTTATAGCATTCAAAACGTGATTATTGACTATAATTACTAGAGTGTATGATAGATCTCCTGAACTTATATAGTCCTATATAACTGAAACTTGGATTTGCCAGTTGTAAATATTTTGTCTGATTTTTAATATCTCTTTCTAACTTTTCTGTTTCTCTAACAAATATACATTTATTTGCTTAATCACTCAATCATTCTCTGGAGTGATTGTGTTAATCAATTGATAAAGTTAAGTTGATTTGTTCCTATGCACATCAAATTTTTTATCCCTTATCTTTTTCTAATTATTAGTTAGTATGTAAAATATGATCATGCCTTAAAAAACTATGACATGCCGCACAACTGTGGGGATTAAAAATGTTGGAAAAGGTCCATAGAAGATGAAGTTATGATCAGAATAACTTAATGAAAGTTCAAAATAGTGTATGTGATATGTTTAAGCACATGTGTACATGTGTATATTTATAGGTGCATGATCACATACTGAAGAAATGCAGAGCAAAGGCCTCTGTTATGTATGGATATGTATATGCATAAAGTTTGAAGTATAGGGAAGTAAGGAAATATTTCAGATATGATATTTCTAATTAGAGGAAAGAATGTCTGAAGAATCTGCCTCTGCGGAGCAGTTGTGTTGCTTTGCCTTCCCATCAGAGATTAAAAACAAGGGACTCAGAAAGTACATTTTCAGCTTTCTGAAGTTTTATCAACTTGATAGGTGAAAAAATGATACCTGTACTTAAATTGCATTTTCTTTAAAAGTGAGTAAAGCAGATTTTTTCTGTTTAAAAGCTTTTATATGTTCCTTTTATGTTTGTTCTTGTCATATGTTTGTTTTTAATAGATATTTTCTCCTTTTTGTTTCCTGCCACAGTCTAAACTTTTCTCCTTCAGAGTCAGATGTGAACACATCAAGCATGGTCACCCGATAGCCAAGTGAGGCCTGACTGTGTTCAAAACAAGACAGAAGGTCAGATAGGATGCCGGGAAGAGCAGAGCCACAGTTAGCCGCACAGGGCTCTCCATCACCAGCCACCTTGAGAGCAATGCCGACAACTTAAATATGTACAGCTCATGTTTTTCTCCACTTCAGAAAGCAGCTTCAGATGTACCTTCCTGTTTGAACATCACAATGTCCAGGCCACATATTGAGATCTAACATTTCTGTCACAGAGATGGAAAGTAAGAGACTTGATCTTTCTAGATCAGATGACACTCACCAGCAGGTGTACCGTGTATTATGTTATAATACTATCTTATTTAAAGAAAAGATATTTCATATTCTAAATTCTAAGTGTAATAAGCATGTCTTACATTGTACAAGAAGAAGTTCTATTATATATTTCAGATTATAGCGCTTACATATAATATGTGTTGGAAGTATATCTCTCAGTGGGAGTATATGATCTTGGTTTTGCTTGTGATGGCTTTCTGTCACTGAGAAATTTTGTTATCTGTCTTATGTGGTCCAAATTGCTTGAAATGTAGTTACCCTTTGCCTAAGCAAAGCCATAAGAAATCCACAGGTGATATTCTAATTATTTTCTGGTTTTTGTTTATCTTAACATTTAGATCTGTTCTTATTTTGTTGTTGTAAATGATGTTAAATATGATATCTTCTATATAGTTGCCCAATTTGTCTACACCTGTTTCCCTTATGTTTTGACAACTTTCAACTTTCATTTACACTAAATTCTTGTATGATTATCTTTTGGGGTGTTCTATTCTATTCTATGATTCCAATGTTCATGTGCTAATGGTATTTCAGTTCAATTCTAGAAGCTCTTATATATGCTTCTAACTGTACAAACCCTCTTTCATTTCTGTTGTTCTCATTTTAAATTTCTCATTAAAACTTTCCTGACCACTCTAGAAAAGGTTTCACAGTAATCTTGAAGCCAACTTGCTAGTTTTGGAGGAAAGGGATGTAAGAGATTATTAAATTTTACGGGGGTTGCCTTAACCTTTACAAATTGACTTAAGAGAAAATTTATATACAGGCATATCATGTTGGGAGTCTACCTTTGCATCACTGGAAAAGATTTGTGAATAACTTATATTTACTCCTTTAACTTTTAATCTTCTTTCTCTCCAGTTGCTGCACTAGTCTCTATGAGGGGCACAGAACACAAAGTTACTTGAAAGACTTCTATAGGGAAATACAGTTGATACAATGATCCATGCAGTGGACTTCTAGATTTGGTAATTACAGATTATGTCTAATATTCTTATGTTTTAAATAAATACACACTCAGTGACATGTGATAATACAGCCTTATCTTTGCCACTTACAGCAAGATAACTTAGTATCTATTATACAGGGAAACCTATGTAATATATCAAAATAAACATGTTATTAAAAGGAAACAGACAAAAGGGAGTCAGAATGAAGGATCATTGTTAAAAATAGATTTCAGACTGAACAATATGCTGTCTGATAAATGGCTATCTTAAACAAAATGTTAAGTATATTCCTGTGACTTTTGTCAAACTCTACAATTAGTATTCCTTGCCTTTCTTTGTGTCCACCATTGGACTTTACCAGTGTATTCTCCTTTAAATCTTTTCATTTGGAAGATTTGCATACTATCATGACTTAAATCACTGTCTACCTTGATAAAATAACATGCTCATTAGCCAACTTTATCAAGCAAGAGATAGATTCTCTGACCCTTGACCATGTGACTGGCTTCACTTCTATGTTAAAATCATCTTGACTAGAACCAAGATGATTACTTTTTGTGAAATCCCCTTTTTATGTCTTTGGCATTGATAGTCTCACAATTTCCTTACTCATTTGTGGCCAATCAGTGGACAAATTCTGTGGCTCTTTCCTCATGTCTTGTTTATATTCTTCCAACACTGTTCGTTGGATCATCGCATCATCTGGTCTAGCAGCGTTCTGAGTGGCATCCTGGAATTTATAACCTCATATAATTTTCTGGACATTCTGCAAGCTCATTTGTATGTTCAGGGAAAAATCTTGAGATGACTTTTTAAATAAATATTTAAAACTCAAAAGGTAAGAGCAATTATAATTTTTAGAAAAAAATCATGTTTGTAATAACATGTTGCAGGACAGGTTGATTGGCTTTGGCCATCATTAGTTCAGTTAGTAGTGAGTTCATTTTAGCTGACATTTTTCAATTAGTAGTTATTAGTTAACATTAGTTCAGTTAGTAGTGGGTTCATTTTAGTTGACATTTTCATGCCATTAGCTTGACACTTTTGCATTTGTTAAACTGTGCTTTTGGAAAAAAACATGTAGATCCAGGCCCAATTGCTCCGTTGCACTGAGCTCTTCAGTACAGACTTGCCATTCTTCCAGCCTTGTATCTTTGTTCCGTCTCTTCTGTAGATGGCTCCAGTTTCATTTCTTAGAAATTTTCTGTTCTTCCCTGCATTTTCAAGACCAGGCCTCACTCTTAAACTCTTTGGCAATAAGGGGTCATCCGACTCAACACTGACTAATTTCTCTAACTCAAGATAAACTGTCTCCCTGCAGATCTTCCCACTCCTGTAGTATGACACACACTTCTATGCATTATAGAACTCAGCTTCAGTTCCATCTCATATGAACTTACTCCCAGCTAAATCTTATTTCCGGTCAAGGTGCAATTCAAATCCCTTATTATATTTTTTCTAACTATTTTGAACAGTAGGATTCTTTCCTTCTGGCTGATAGTAGTGCTAGTTAAAATTTAAAAGACAGACATTCATCAGAATTCTATATCAGAAATTAAATTTCACAAAAGTATAAATGTCTGCCTAGAAACTGTGATCTCTATAGATCTGAAGTATATAATCTGTTAATCTTGTTTGCTAAAGTTATAACAGGAACCAGAGATGGTTTTGTGATTAGTAGGGTCTAGTATAACACAAAAATGTTTGACCCCTTGCTCAAAACAAAGGATAAAATTATAATAAAAAGTACTAAACTAGAAATCTTTCCTCTTTCTACCATTTTTAATCTCAAATTATTTTGAGATTTTTTTTATCATCTAATGCCATTACAGTTAGTATAAAAGTTTAAATTACTAGAATTAAACTTATCATTCATCATTGTGTTGTACAATTTCAATTTTAAATAAAAATATATACTGTGAGCTACAGCAGCAATCAGCCTAGCATGATGCACCCACTAGTGCAACCATATCATGAATTTTGCAGGGGTAACCGCCTGCTTTTGAATGGATTAAAGGCCCCTTTCACAGAAAGGAACTCAATCCTGGTATGTAAATTTGTCTAGGAATACATATATGTGATATAGACCCTAGAGTAGAACCCTACTATTCATTGTTTTGTTAGGTAGAGATTACTTCATAAATACATTTGTTTGTTTGTTTGTTTATTTTTGCAGTTGTGTGTAAGTATGAAATCCCATATTTTTTGTCTTTAGCATCACCATCCCATTTTCCTTACTCATTTATGCCAGTGTGTGTATGTGTGTGTGTGTGTGTGTGTGTGTGTGTGTGTGTGTGTGTGTGTGTGACAAAACACTTGAGTATGAATGTGCCTGTGGAAGCCAAAGGATGACACAAAGAGTCATCCTGGATTGCTGTACCTCCTTATTTTTTTGCTCTGGGTTTTCCCAGACTCTGCCTTCCAGGCTAGAATTACAAGTAGCCACCATGTCTGCCCGGTATTTTTAAATGAGACCTGAGGATTTGTACTCAGGTCCTTTTGCTTCAAAGGCAAAGACTTTAAACATTGAGCTATCTCTTCAGGCCATAAATATTTATCTATATACCCATAAATAAGCACAGACTTCTTCCAAGAAACTTCTCTTTATATTGGATAGTGGTCAAAGTGCAGAGAATAAAAGTTACAGTGGAGGAGTTGACCCTAAATGGGACATCGCTATCATCCCTGTTACCAAGGTTCAGAGAACATTGCAGAAGAGTGGGCAGAAGTGATGTAAGATAGAGGGTTGGGAAGAGTGTCACAAAATACTGTCTTCTGGGCTTGACAGGGCCTTTGTATCTAGGAGCTCACTGCAACTGGGTAAAGCTGTGTAAGACCTAAGCAAGACTGGACATGCCATTATTTCATCATGGAAGAGGGAAGAGCACATTAGCACCACCCTTCCCTGAGGAATTGTTGATGATGAATGCTTCCTTTGGGAAAAAGAGCTACTTTCTTCAATGCTGTAGCCACTGACATATTTCCCAGTCACAGATTAGTGCAAGCAACCCTTATTAAACTCAGTGGGGTGTGCGCGCACGCACACACACACACACACACACACACACACATACACACACACACAGGAGTTGGATTTGTGAAGAAGGTTTTTAATGAGGGGGGGAAGAAATAGCATAATATGGTGAAAATGGCTAAAACAGAAATTCATTGTACAAAGAATAAAAAGAATAAAAATAAATATCTACATAATGTGATATCACAAAAATATTTTTTCTAATTCTTATCATGCATATGCTACCAACACTCTCTACCTTCTGCTCATTGATGAGTAAAGGAGGCCTGAGAATAAAATGGATGATGAGAGGACTGATATTTTCTTTGAGTCATTTTCAACATAAGTGACTGGTGACTACAGAGAAGGAAGAAGTGGAAGGGGATGACAGGATGCCTTGGTTGCCCTGGCTGCCTTTGCTAATTTTAAACAAATATTGGCTGAATGAGCAATGTACCTTCCTGGTCTGCCAGCACCCCGTGTACTCATGTTAAGGGTAAAATTCAACTTCAGAGAATGATTCTCTTTGTTCAAAATAAGGAGAAAGACACCTTTCCTTTCCCTTTTCTTGCAGCACATACTTGATAAAACTTACAAATTCTTGCTTTTTGGAATGTATGTCCTAATTTTGTGAAGTAAAGTTGTAGTTCGTTAAGAAATAGCTTTAATATAGATTTAAACAGGCATTAAGGGAAAGAGAGACACTTAGAAAAGGACGGGCCTTACCCATGTATTACAGTCAGCCTGAATTGTTGCTGATAAATGACCATCAAACGGCTTAAGGGAACAAGGGACTTATTCTCTCTTATGATTCCTGGTTACAATTCTCAGTCCAGCTTGATGGGAGAGCACACACCAATACCAGGGCTGAGGGAACTGGCTACACCATCACCAAATAACAGCTGAGAGATGGACAATCCTTACTTGCCAGACCAGCATATCTGGCCAAGTGTACAGAAGGATGCCAACACTGTCAACCAGCTCTCCATGATTTATTCCAGGGCCTAATCCCACCCACCATAGGCTGGGCCTTCCCCATCAGCTAGACAATCTCCTTCAGGTTCACTCTGGGTTTAACTGAACTACTAATACTCCACAAATGCGCCCAGAGCTCAAACCCTCAATTGTTAAGTTGACACCTGTGCCCAACTATGACACCATGGGACCATGGGCTTCTTGGGATAAAGATGCTCTGAAATGTCTTAATATGATTTAGGTGGCTTTTAAATTTTCAGTTCAAAGGATTGCTAAGCAACTTTACTTTTGTTTTGGTAAATGAGATCATAATGTATGTGTGTGTGTGGGGGGGGGAGTTTCCTTAGCACATTGGACAGAATTACAGACTGTAGGGTAAAAAAAATGGGTCACAAAAGAAGCATATGTCTATTAAAAGTATGTTAGGCTCTCTGCTAACTCTATGAGCCTGGGAATGTCTTTCTTAAGTACCACAGAACCATCACCTAGAATGTAATCAAGGAGCACAGAGCTGCTATCCCCTACTTCCTGTGGTGTTTAGCGTCTACAGAGCATTGCTTCACAACTACCTCCAGTCCTAGTGGAAGTTTATAGACGGTCCTCCCAATTTCCGAATGGGTTCGTCGAACTCTTAACTCCAGAGCTTGTTGTTTATGTTGCAGGCATATACACAAGGTATTATAATTGCTTGGCATATATAAGGATGAAAGTTCTGTCTTTGAAATTTAGCATAGCACCTGTGATATGTATCACATTCAGCTTGAATGCTATTCAATAATAATTTTTTCACCACTGCATTTGTACAGAGATTTTTCTGAGTTGTGAGAAAATTTTGTTTTTAAATGTCTTTTCAAGACTATGCACTTTGGGCTGGGGAGATTGCATAGTTCTTAAAGTACTTGCTGCTCAAGCAAAAGAATTCGAGTTGGAGTGTACAGATCCCATATAAAATGCTCAGCAAGTGTGGCAACACATCTGTAATTCCAACCCCAGTAGTCAGAGCCTGAGAATCCACATAGCAAACTGTCTAATTCCTGTTGTCAAGATTTAAGTCTAATTAGAGACCCAGCCTCAAAAGAATAAAGTAGAAGAGCAGTTGAGGATAATTCTGGATATCAACCTTGGGCCTACTTACATGTGTGCATACACAAACATATGCAAGCACACATAGATACACATGTACCACTCACACACACATATACATGAAAGTGGAAAAAGAATAAGCTGCATTTTGAATGCAGCTGAACTCCCATGAACATTTTCAGGATCCTATACTAACGGCGTGATGAATGTTATGTGTATTCAGGGAGTTCATGAACGACAGCAAACTACTATGTCATGCATGCTTCATGTTCAGAAGACTTTACTTACAAAATGCAAGCCCAACAAGAAACTTGCAGAGTATTTTAAGACAGCAAAAACGGAATATTTTTTTAAAATAGTTTATTTATTTATTTATTTCCGCTCATACAAACTTAATAGTTACACTGGTGCCCTCCCTGACCCTTGTTCCCTCCCTCCTTTTCTCCTTCCTTTCCCCCCTCCCTTTCTCCGAGTGCCCCTCCCCACATCCCTGGAGCATCCTTTAATGTGTATGTCAAACTTTCCTCTGGGCCCTCCTCTCTGATGAGATGTAAGGACTCAGTGGCATTTCCTAGAACTCTTTCTTGGTTCCCCTTAAGTATAGGAACACTATTGTGGCTGTTAATCCCTAGCTTTCTAAGGATCCTAGTGCCTTTAGTCCATGCTAGACTTTGAGGGGTTAATAATGTGTTGATCTTTGTGCAGGTCATGCAAAGTCCTATTATGATTGCTTCGGACCTAACTTGTGTGGAGTATCTTGCATATCATTACTCCTCCCCATCCTTGTGCTCTTACAATCTTACCAACCCCTCTTCCACAAATTTCTCTGAGCTTCAGGATGGGGAGAGATTAGGCTGGCCTGGGTTCCAGGTAGTTGATATAGAGTCTCTGATGTTCTGAATTATGGTTTATTGATTTTTTTTCAGTTTTGCTGCTCCTGCAATGCCCTTGGCTCCATCCTGATGGATATTGGATGTCACCACCTGACCAGAGATTAAAAAGCTGCTAAAATAAAGTCTTATTATAAGAGTATATTCAAAGGGAGATGGAATAAAAGTAGGAGACCGCAGTGGGGGGGGGTCAGTCTTCCATTTGCAAAATGGTTACTTTCTATCTGCCAGACTGTATGTCCTCCCCTTCTGGTGAGATCACACCCCATCAGTTGCAAAACTGAATCTTAAAACAATTGTGAGCTTCCTGAGCATGAGTCCTGAGGTTACTACTGTACAAGTGGCCTGTCCCTGAAGTTGGACCAAGTTATCAATAATAGCAAGTTTACACAAATTCCATGAACAAGTAGTTCTGGATTCTAACAAAATGTTTTAAATGATAAACATGTGAACAAACTTTTCCTTATTCTTCCTTTTAAAATTATAGTTCATTAAATAGAAAAATTCCACTACTACCAATTTCTGAAAAGACCACATTTTTTTTTCATTGAATTTCTGCTTTTACTCCAGAGAACTGGAGTATTGGCCAAAAATTGGAGACATTTTAGTTACAAATACATTCTGAAGTAAATAGCATCACCTTTTGCCTGATTCTGTTTGCAGTCTCAGAAGTAGTAGACAGCTGTCTCTACTTGGCAGTCTTAGATCTGAAATAACTGGCATTTCACTCTAGTATTTTATTCCTTGCTGAAGATATGAAACCTATCTCAAACTTTCATGCAAACGTTTGTATTTGCAATAGCAGATTAGAAGCATATAGGAATCTTCAGCAGTAGACACAGAAAGAATAAAACTGAAGGAGGAAACAAAAGAGAAAAGATGTAAATGAATTGCCTCTGGGTTAATTTTTCTATAAGTAAATGTTTTCCTTGATATGTGTCAGTCCCACGTGGGTCTAACAATAGTGATGTCAGATTTCCCAGGAAAGATTAAGCTGTGTATGGTACACCCACCCTACAGACAGAAATAGGAAGTTAGAATGTTTGGGGTATATAATTTCCCACATATCTATGGTTTTATATAAATAGGATGCATTAATCATATTTGATAAAATTAAAGTTGAATCACTTTTTAAAATCCAGCTCTACCAAAAGAAACAAAATATCCATTAGGTCATTAACTTTGATGAGGAATATAGATAATTAGCTAGTTAATCCTAAAGACCTATGCTTAGTGCAACTCTCATATAGTAACAGTGTGTACAGGCTGTAAAATGAATGTTCTCTTATAGAATTGGTGGGTTTTCTGTATTTCTACTACTGTACTTTCTGTGTTTTTTCTTCTTTCTCTCCTCTTCAATTCTGCTCTTCTACAAATGTATTCTCTTAAACCGTCTAAAACCTACCTCCTGCCATTACATTCTTTTTCCTAAGAAAAGCAATTTTTCCAAGAGGTTTAAACCTCCATCTTTGTCAGGCCCTTCACAGTTAGAGGTGATTCTGACACACGGAGGCAGCTCCTCTCGGCTGCATTTCCATTATCTTCCTTAGTGGGGTCGGTTCATTGGAAGATGGAGAACAGCACTGCTTCTGACTCTCCCAGTTGGGCTGCAGAAACACTGCGAGCTCCAGCAAGATTATCGGGTTTATATTTAGTGTCAGAAAGTGTATATTTAGACGGCAGACTTCATAAACCCAAAGGAAGGCAGACGGGGTAGAACATGATACTCTCAAATTGTTTTCTTCTCTAAATTCTAGTATATGTATGTCTAATCCTAAAATTCTTGACACTTCCCACAGAGAAACAATTAAGGTAGTATTCCTCCGTCATAATTTTAGATGGTATGCAGAAAATGCAGTTGCAAGAAAATAAAAGCTACAGAACAAATACAAGTTATAACTTTTCAATATTCTTAACTTATGTCTGTGTAGTGCCTGATATATAAGAGATACTCAGTAAGTAATGATTTGTTGGATAGGTAGATGTGTGAATATTTGTTTTCTTTTTTACTTGGTTATACAGTCTTTGTATATTTACCACTAGTGAGCTTTTTGCAACTATTGTCTGTTTATATATCTTCAATCAGCCATTTATCTATAATCTATTACTTATCTATAGTGTACCAGTCTATCAATCATCTGTTTACAGTCTGTTATCTATTATGTGTCAATCTATTTTTCACTTATGTATCACCTATATCAATCATCCATCCGAAATCTATGATCTATCATATATCAATCTATTACCCATGTTTGTATCATCTATTATCTATTCATCACCTATTTTCTTTCTGTATATTACCCAGATATCGTCTACCTATAATCAATCAATCTATCTACCTATCATCTATTTATAATCCATCAGCTATCCATCTATATATTATCTATCAATTATCCATTATTATTGCTGTGACTGTCTTTATGATCTCTGTCTTATGACTTGCTGCAGATAAGAATTAAATGACTAAGCAAAAGATTTTATATTTAACTCTGCTTTCTTGCTTCGAGATCAGCTAATACTATGTTGTGACACAGTAACATTTCCTCAAAGATATGAGTACACAAATCATATGACAATGCTTTCTTACTGGTAAAGAGACTTTTTACATGTAATTAAGCATAAGATTTTAAGATAGGGAGATATCACGGATGGACGCAATATGATCACAGGCATCCTGAAGATATGGAAAAAAAAGATCACCCCAACAACAGGAAATTACTAAGGTGGTTAAAATTCAGACTTTGCTCTTCTAAGACTCTGGTCTGCTCACTGCTTTTATTTATGAAACAAGAGTAGCAAGAGCATTTACTTTCTAAGACGGTTGCTAGCTCTGCTTGAAGACTTACAATTCTGAAGAAAATATTATACATTCTCTTGTGCAAGAGAATGTAACTATACATACTTGCAGAATTGATTTTAAATGTAGTTTATATATTATGTATTTTGGCCCTCTTAATTAGCTACTTTTGGAATTGTCAGAAAAATTAAATTTTATTAAAATCACATAATCTCAAAACACTTAGTAATTTAATATGTGAATGTTTCTTGAACAAAAATACAAATGACTGGACTTCAGCATTAAAGACATTTATTCAATCCAAATTTGACAATATGGACAGAAAAGTTATTTCCTGCACATGTGCACAGATGAAATAATTAAGAAAGAAAACAAGGTATGAAGAGGACATGAGATGAAATGAAAACAATGATTTGAACATCTATGGAAAAGCTTCAATGGCAAGGAGAGCACATCATTATTGTTTTGCGAAATGCAGACCAACTTTTTACTATTTCCACTGTGCAGGGATGTACTGCAGAGTCAGCAAAGTTGCTGTGATGCTTCCTCTGGGAATCAGCTGTCTCTAAAGAGTGACAACCATGAGGTAGCCAATCCACTTCCTGATTGCAATAATGTACAGCAACAATGTGAATATTTTGAAATGGAAACAATATGGAAGATACAGAAGTGATTATCAATGAAATCAGAGCTATTTAGACTGCTTAGCCTTCTTTAGACAAGGCCATTCATTACATTGAATTACTTTTAAAGACTAGTGTTTTGGAGCAATTTTAGGTTCACATTGAAATGAACAGGGACACCCAGAGATGTCAAATAGGTGCTCATGTCAGCCATTATCAAGATTTTCTGTCAGTGTTGCATGTTTGCTACAATTGATGGACCTACAGTGACACATTATGATCCCCCGAAGCCCATAGTTTATGTGATGGTTCAATCTTATATTGTGCATTCTGTAGCTTTGGACAAAGGTGTGATGGCATACATTTATCAAAATGCTATCACTGTATTTTCACTGCCCCAAACATTCTTGGCACTGTCCCTAGTCATTTATGTCTCTGTTCACCCTCTTAACTTCCTGGAATCTACTGATCTTACATTTTTACTAAAGTTTTGTGAAGTTTTTCAGAATGTCATAGAGTTGGAATCATACAGTGAAGAGCCCGTTCAGAATGGCTTCTTTCACTTAATGACATGCAGTTAAAATTCCTGTGTATCTGTTCATGAGCTGATAGCTAATTTCTTTTCAGTGATGAATAATATTCCAGTGCCTCAAAGTGCCTCAGTTTATTTATCCACTGACCAGTTAAAAAAAATCTTGGTTGCTTTCAAGTGTTTGCAATTATGACTGGAGCTGCTACAAACAGCTTCAATTATAATCAAATAAAGTTACTTACTGCTATAAAAATCTGTGTGCAGTTTTAATGTAGACAAATGTTTCAACTCCTTTGAGTAAATGATAAGCATAATTTCTGCATAATATGATGTACTATGTTTAGTTTCATGGAAAAAAATCAAACTCTCTTTCTAAAGGACCATACCATATTTCAGTTCTATTAGCATTGAGTGTGTATTCCTGTATATCCTTGCTAACATTTGGTATGATCAGTGTTCCAGATTCTGGACATTCTGATGGATATGCAGTAGTATCTTATTAAGTTACATTCCATTTTTATATTCAATTCTGAATGGAAACAATGATTATATCAACTTAATGTTATTTGCTAAGGACATGTGGTATATATTATGTTCAGAATTTTAAAAATGTTTTATAGTGTATGTTCCAGTCACTCTTCCATTACAGTGTAAACATTCTGACCCAAGTAACTTAAGAAAAAAAGTGTATATTGTTTTAGCTTATGGTTTTAGAGGGTATAGTATCCATCACAGTGGGCAAGAAAGAAGGTACAGTGATAGGAGTAGGAGGCCCATTGTTACTTCATGGCCATATTCAGGAAGCAAAAAGGGAGAAAGAACAGGAAATGGGGCAATGTTATCAAACTTCAAGGCCCATACCCGGTAATATTCTCAAACAGTGCCACCAGTCCATGACCAAGTGTTCATGAGCTTATGGGGTACATCACATTTAAACCACGGTGTCTATTCAGTGTTTATTCAGCACAGCGTCATGGGTTTCATAAGACATTTCCATTCCAGTGCATCATGTTCATTGACTTTATTTAATTCCTGTAATATATTTTTAAAAGAATAATGGATACTCACCATTGGATTTTCCTATTATTCACTGAATGGAAACAAAGTGTCTTGTTAATTAGTAAGGAAGGGCTCTTGTAGTAGTTAATTTTATATGTTAATGTCCCTGGCCTGTGGCATGTCCAACCAGATGGTAAATCATTGTTTCTGAGTGTGTCTATGAGGGTGTCTCTGAAATAAGCAAGCATGTGAATCTGTAGACTGACTAAAGTTCTACCCACACTAGAACAGAAAAGACTCAGCGTGAATCCCACCTCTTCTCTTCTCCCACTTCCCCTGGTTTTCATGGCATACCAGCTCGTAGGTGGCACATTATGGGACTTCTCTTTGATCACAAGAGCCAATTTGCATGATGACTCTCCTTTTATGTGTCTTTTTATATTCTGCTGATTTTGTTTCTTTGGAAACCCCTCAACTAATACAGATGCTAAAGCCTAGCACTTAATAAAAGGCAATACAATCAAGAAATACTCGTAGTGCATTTAAATTCATAGCACCCACTTCACAGAGTGGCTTGTGGAGAGGTCTGCCATTTGACATGCCTGGCTGTGATTTTTAGCAGTAAACTATGTCCCACTTTCCTTCTATAGGCCCATTTGTATTCCTTACACAGTGTAACTTTGAAAAGCCTGGAAAACTAGAAAAAAAGTAGATCCCAAAATAAAAAAAAAAAATCACAAAGGAATTTCCCCATTCAACATGGATTTAGTGGATGCCAGCATAGTTGTCAGCATGTCATAGATGAAATGCATGAAAGTGGCTTGTGCTGAGTCACTGGCAGAAAGGCATTTGGTTTGTCTATTTCATTAAGTGAACATCTTTCTGTTTTTTTCTTTCTTTTCTCTCCCCTTCTCTTACTTTGTAATACTAACAGATTTCTAAAATTTTCCCCATGGACCCATCACAGCCAGTTACTTTCCTTCTCAGAGCAGAGCAGATATCATTCATCCAAGCAGGTGTGACCTGCAGAAAACTGCATTTTACTTTCTTTACTATCCGTCTGATTTTAAGGTACTTGATCTTTTCTTTACAAATCTAAAGCATTGATAACATGCGTATTAAGTTTCATCAAAATAGATTATATAATTGAACTACCTGATTATTTAAGTATGATCTGTCTCATTCTACAAAGATAGTTAAAGCACACTATAAAAAAGATGATACAAAGTTGAAAATACAAGAAAAGGTTTTAGCAGCTGTTCTCAGAGAGTGTCTCAAGGACAGGCTCTGGACAAGGGAAGAGGAACCTCCCCATATATGACTTTACATACTGAAGAACCACATAAAGTTCAGAAGAAATCTAACTCCCTTGCCAACACAGGCACTCCAAAAGGAGTTCTGTGATACACACAGAGGGACAGGAGTTGGGGGGGGGGGGACATAGAACAGAATGGATGAAGGGAGGGGAAAGTGGGAAAAGGTATATGGATGAGAGGGAAGGAGAGGAGGGAAGTGGGTGGGGAAGGGATCTTGGCAAAAACTATATGATCCCAGTTTGTTTATAAATAAGTGAATGAATGATTTAAAAAATGAAATAAATGACCACAAGTAGAAATCTTCAGTAAGCATTGGAATAGTTCAGTGAAGCCTGTGACATTATAAGTGATTTTCTAAGCCTATGAATGTTGTTTAGTGATAAAGCAGAAGACTATCATGGGGAGTGAACTCTTGCAGAATATCTGGAACACTGAAAAGAGTACACAACAATAAAGTAATTCTGACAAGTAAAAAAAGAAATTTTGGCTGGGAAAAGAAAAGAGCGACAGGATAATAGTCTCTTATGGAGACAACTGAACTTGTATCATTTTAAACTTGGGCCATAACATAGCCTCTAAGAGAAAATTATGTATCAGTTTCTCATTATCAGTCCATTAGAATGCATAACATATTAATATATTTTCCCTCTAGATAAACAATTTTTGCATCAACATCTAAGGCAAAATATATGATAAATTTGATGATTGCTTATAGTTATAAAACATTTACTTTGTTCTTGGTAGATTCTAATAACCTTTCTTTTTAGCGATTCCAATAATATCTTGTAGTAGGGATCATTTTATCCCATTTTTTCATGTTAGAAAATACAGTCCCAGAGCCAGTGAGCCCAATAGTTCAGAAGAGTCAAAGCATGGCCCATTTAGGCAGCTATTTAATGGTCTGGCTCAGACCAGGACTAGTGGTAAGACACGTGAAGGGACTCATTGGAATCATCACAAGATCATGTTTCACACAAATGTAGAGTCTAAGGAGGTAAGACCCATGTAAGCAGTAACCAGAGCAAAGGAGAGAAAAAGAGGGATTTAGGGAGCGGCAAGTTGAAGCATATAAACTTTCAACTGACAGGAGGAACAGCTCAAACTCTTCATTGGTGATATAATTGATGCAATGCATTTTGAGTTTGTCATTGCTATGAGTGTAGATCTTAAAAGTGTCTGCCTCAAGGAATAGAATGTAAAATATTAAATATGTAAATTAGCCCCATTTAATAATTTCACAACCTATATCAAAAGATCCTGTCATATGCCATAAATATCAAGATGTTCAATTTATCAGCTAAAAACTGGACCATGCCATAAGTTGTGATAAGCCTCTATTATTAACAACATATACTGAATAACCTACCATGTAGTAACTATTTCAATGATGCCTCTTGTTTGGCTCTATGATAATTGTGCTTCTGTATTATACATTTAATTTGTTTCTAGCTTTTTACAGTTTTAAACACTGCTAGAATAAATATTCTTGGACAAATGTGTGTGTGTATATATACATATATATATATATATATATATATAAAATGTTCAATTACTTTCTTAGTACAAACCTCTATAAGTAGAATTATGTATAGTATCAATGTAACATTGTCTATTGGGTTCACTTCATATTGATGGATTGGCATGTATTAGAGAAACTTACATTCCTTGGTTGTGTTGTAGCACAATGATCAAGTTGTGGAATCAGTTTAGGTGCCTAACAGTAGATGAAAGAATAAAAAAATGTAACCCATATCAACCATTGAGTAGCACTGAGTCATGTAAAGAATGAAATCATGTTTTCTGCAAGAAAATGGACAGAAATGGAGATCACTATACCAAGTGAAAAAAAGCAGACTCAGAGAGAAAAGTATCTCATGTCTTTTCCCATATGTGGGATCTTTGGAAAATGGCATAGAAGTAGAAAGCAAAGCACCTATACTTGATGATGTCATAATGAAACCGTTTTATGTAATTGACATGCATTACAGTTTTTTACAAAATTCATGCAAAACTTTAAGGCTTTTCCTTCAAAACTGTAATATAAAAATTCTAAGAGTCCTGCCAAATGTACAGACTGATGAGCAGAGTATGGGGATTTTTGTCTCTTTTCAATTGTACTAAGTCAAAAAAAAATAAATTGTACTAAGTCTTATAATTCTGTTTCGTCATTTGAAAAAAAGCTGAGTTTCCTATGTTTTTAAGGGAAATTAAAAGTTCCACAAGTGCTTTTCTTCGTTATTCTGCTGTTGTGAGTTACTTCTGCTCATTGCACATTTTGTGTTGCCATGGTTTTTATTGTATTGCTCATCTACAGCATTTCTGTCCAGATGAAAGATACTTTCCAGCAGCTGTCATACATGCTGCAAGCTTTTAACTCAACCTGTAATTTGTGTTTCCATATGATTATGTTTTCCTCTACATAAAATTTTATTTTATTTGTAAGTATAAACTCTATCAACCTTGCCCTTTATGCATTCTGAGTTTTGTGTCCTTGTCAGAAAGTTCTTTCTTACTGACTGATTACCATGAAATCTCATAAATACTTGCCCTTTTTTCTTAATAGTCTCATGTGAACCAAAATGAAGTAGCTCAAGATTAATTTTTGCCAAAAAGATCACTAATGGAAAGTTGATGTAAGTTGCCAGTTATCTCACTCAAGATTACTAAGAGGAAAATATTAAGAGGAAAAGACAAATATTTCTGAAGATGGGAAAAGAAATATAAACCACATTGCAAGCATCCTGGGAGTCAGTCATCTGGATGGTCTTGACCCATGTTAGTAGAAATACAGAACTATTGTTATTCAACATATTAACAGTTCATAGTGGCACAGCATGATCCAAATTCCTCTTTAAAACATATTTAAAAATGTAAACTAGGAATTTTTCAAAATATGTATGAAATGTGCCTGCAGAAGTAAATTAGCAAGTGATTTTTTTTTCTCTTGGAATTTATAGAAACCTCCTTACAATGAAGCTTCCACTCCCACTTTAGGTTGCATTACATCATATCCACATTTTATTAAGATATGAAAATGGAAACTTTGCATGTGAATAAATGTGATAATTTAATCATAAACAATTATTTTCCACAACATGCTACATGACATCTTTTTTTTCTGATGCTTTGCAGGAAAAAACATATGTATCAATTGCTGGGGAGATACCTCAGTTAAACTTTTCTAGAAAAAGAGATCCAATGGGGATGAGGAGGGTTGAAAGGCTCAGGTATTGAGACAGCACGTTCAAAATCTGCAGAGTCAATGTCCCATCCATTTGAAAGCTGGAGGATGCTGCAGGATGAGGAAGAGTTGCTGGGTTGAGCTGTCAGGCAGAAAGAACTGATATGGCTGCTCAAAAGCCATTGGGAAGGAAAATTCTCTCTGACTCAGAGGAAGAGAAACCTTTGTTCTAGTCAAGCCTTCAACTGATTGGAACAGGACCACACTTCAGGGAGGGACATATGCTGTAGTCCATCTACCAGTTTAAATGGTTTTCCCATCCACATCCACACTCACAAAAACACTCCCAATAACGTTTGACAAATATTTGTATAACCTTTGACCCAGTCGAAGTGACACATAAAATTAACCATCACAGTGTGTTTCATTTCTGAAGTCCAGATAGCATCCATGCTGCCCTGTCCTTTGAGATCCAAATAAAACTCTCAGATTCCACTCTCTGTGAAGTGGACGCCTGGCCTTCTCCCCAGTCTTTCCAGGAATTCTGGGTGTGTGAGGCTGACTTATGTTCTTCCAGCCTGACTTCAAACTCTGGCTTGAATTATCTATTTAGAAGATATTTCAGCGTCCTATGCGTGTTTGCCATTGCTTCATGATGTGCCGGCAAAGGCTCAACTCAGTTTCTTTCCCAAAGCAACTCCACAGCACTTAGAGTTGTCCCCAAATGGAATAAGGTGCTCCGTGAATTGTGCAAGTATCCAGCCATTATAAGCAGATGATGGAAATTGAATGACCATCAAATGAATGAAAAATGACATTTAGGTCATTTCTCTGTCCCTCGAGGACTGACAGCACATAAGAATCTTCACGTTTTTCCCAGTTCTTGCTCTCACTCGATCAATGCACCTTTCTTTCCTCTGCCTACCCTTTCCTTAAGAGTATAGTAATATTTATTTAATAGTAATATTAATAGTAATGATAGTAAGAGTAATAATAGTAAATACGAGCTATGAAGACTTCAGAAGACCCAAGGGAGCCTTGGACCTTGATCTAACCCCAATGCTGCCTCTCTCACTTCTCCTTCTGCCCTATTCCCATTTGTTGCTACAGATAATTGACATTTCCCCCAATTTAATAAAACATAAGGCAGACTAACTTTCCATCTCCTTTCTTCTTCCTTTCATCTGAACCGCTGATAGACAGAGGGGAGTTATAAGATGATAGGGATGTACTATAAATAGAAATATAAATTCTGAAGTTGCTTCAATGTGAAAATAATTTTACCTACAGTTGTTTCCAAAATGTTAGAATAAAGCTTACTCATTTAAAGGTAGATACTAGTAATGTCTGAGCACAGCATCTCTAAGCATACCAAAGTTGTGTTTTTCATTAAGGAAGAAAACCACAATGGATAGATTATGTTTCAAAGATTCTACATTAAAGAAAGAAATGAAACATGGAATCAACCCAAATGCCCAACAGTTGATGAGTGGATAAGGAAAATATGGTACATTTATATAATGGAATACTACTCAGCCATCGAAAAAAGATGAATTAATGAAATTTGCCAGGAAATGAATGGAATTAGAAAAAAATTATATTGAGTGAAGTATCCCAGACACAGAAAATTAAGTGCCATATGTACTCCCTAATAGGTGGATCCTAGTACCAAACCCACGTAGTGACATACTCAAAGATAAATCTCTGTAATATCTACAGTAATTGAAAAGATTATAAACAGGAGGGAAGGGGAAGGAGGGCCCCACCAGCAACAAGGAGAGAGGGGATCATGCTACAGCAGAGAAAATAGGCCACCATCAAGTACTGTAAGTAAGTAGTGAGACATCTGGTTAAGCTCACAGACTTTCCTTCCTGGTCACTTGCAACTGAGGGGGTTTGATCTCACCAGTCAGGGAGGGCATAGAGTCAGACAGATAGATGGTAACCATCCTGCAAATGGGAGACTGACCCCCCCCTCAATGCGGTCTCCTATTCTTGTTCCATCTACCTTTGAATTTACTCTTATAGTAAGACTCTATTTTAACAGCCTTTTATCTCTGGCTAGGAGGTGACATCCTATACCCATTAGGATGGAGCCAAAGGCAGTGCAGGAACAGCAAAACTGAAAAATAAAAACAACAAACCATAATTCAGAACATCAGAGACCCTACATTAATCATCTGGAACCAGGACAGCCTAATCTCTCACCATCCCAAAGCTCAAGGAAATTTGTGGAAGAGGGACCGGTAAGATTGTAAAAGATTAAAGATGGGGAAGAAAAACGATATGCAAGATGCCCCACACAAGTTAGGCTGAAGTAACCATAATAGGATTTTGCATGACCTGTGCAATGACCCCCCCCCCAAAGTCTAGCATGGATCACGGGCACTAGGATCCTTAGAAGCAAGGGATTAACAGCCACAATAGTGTTCCTATACTAAAGGGGAACACAAGAAAGGGCTCTAGGCATTGATACTGAATCCTTACACCTCATTAGAGTGGAGGACCCAGAGGGAAGTTTGACATTCACACTAAAGAATGCTCCAGGGATGGGAGGGAAAGGAGATACTGGGAGAAAGAGAGGGAGGGGGAAGGAAGGAGAAAAGAAGGGAGGGAGCAAGGGGGTCCGGGGAGCGGTGGAGGGAGGGAGGGGACTGGGATACCTATTAAGTTTGTATGGGTGGAAAAAATAAAAAAAAGAAAGAAATGAAACAGGGATCCTTATTGTAGATGGATCCTTGAAGCACTTCCTCTTCTTCCTGGACTGCCTTGAAATATATGCATTCCTGATTTTATTTCTATTTTATCATTATCATGATTATTTGAGACTGGGCTTTGCTATTTTGCCTAGTCTGGCCTGTCAATTTCTGGTCTCAAGTGTTTTTCCTGCTTCAGCCACCTGAGCAGCTGGTATTGCAGTCATCTACTGTCTATAAGCCCCACCTGTATGACAATTATACTGGACAAATTCAGTATCTATTCAGTGTAGCACTACTGATTCAGGGAGGCCCTAGCCCGGGAAGTCTGGCTACAGATAACTCTGAAAAGGAACCATACAGGCAGAGAGATGGACAATTAATGGGCGGAGGGATGAACAACCAATGGGAAGGAGGGATGAACAACCAATGGGAAGTGGCCATCTAACCTGGACACCCAGTAAACAGCTAAATGATTGGTGGCAGCTCTCCCCCTCCCCTGAGCAGAGGGGTGGCCACACCTGATTGGACCCTGACCCTATATGAGCCCAAACACTTCCTGATTAAAGCTGAGTCTGTGGCCAACTCGTCCTCTGCGTGCTGCTTCTTGCCTGACTCCCGGGGTCTGGGTGGTGACCCCGTCGCCGGCTTGCCCCTTCGCCTTGAGCCCACGAGGCCCCGCTGATTTCCCCTCTTCCCCCGGCTGGCCTGGCGGGGGATTCGGCAACAATTCAGCCAAGTAGTAATAGTAGAGGACTGTTTCAAATGACTCCACAGCACATGTGAAAATCATTCCATTTAAAAGCTGGAAGACTGGGGGCTGGAGAGGTGGCTCAGGGGTTAAGCTTCTGCCTTGCAGGCGGAAGGTCCTGAGTTCGGATCCTAGACCCCACGTATAGACGCCGGGCGGAAGCGGAGCCTCCTGCGTTTCCGGCCCTAGTAGGGCGGAGCCTGTGAATCCCGGGGCAGAGTAAACAAGGAGGAGGTGGAGGCGGTCCATGGTGGTTCCCGAATTCGCCCGTGGTTCTACATACACACACATACATACCCATGCACACGCACACACACACACACACACACACACACACACACACAATTGAAGAAAAAAAAAAAAAAAAAAGCTGAAAGTCTGTTCCTCCTCTGGATCAGAAACAATATAAGGTTGTTCACTGCCATCATTTCTTTAAGCCATATTTCTGAATTTCTTACCAATGACTTAGCAGCTGAAAGGGACGTAAAGTTCATTAAGATTAGAATAAAAGATTTAAGGAATGGAGATTACTCAATGGCACTTACCCCACAACTGTGAAGATTGGAGTTTCAGTCCCCAGAACCCACATAAAAACTGAGGGCTGGGGAGATTGCTCAGTGGATAAAGCACTTGCCATGCAAATATGAGAATCTGAGTTTGAATCCCCAGGACCCACATAAAAACTGGGCAAGAGTGGCAGCCACCTCACATAGAAAACAAAGACCAAAAAAAGGAAAGAAAAGAAAAGAAAGAAAAGGAGCAAGTGTCAAAAGGCACAATATGTCCCTGTAGGGGACCAAGAGTGACTTTGTGAATCATCCAGATTGCTTCTACCTTTTTTGGGCTTTCTTGTGGGATTTCTACCTACCAGGATCAGAAGTAAAGGCTTGTTTCTGTCTGGCATTTTTACGTGGGATCTAGGATCCAAATTCATGACCTCCCATTTGTGAGTCAGAGTCTTAACCTATGAGACGTCTCTTCAGTCCTCAGATTGTAATCTTGACTTCCACTAAGAAGATATAGTTTATAGCCAGGCTGTTTCTTCTGTCAAGTAATAAACGGAAATATAGGCAACTTTTCTCTGATTTTTAAGGATTTGTTGGTCAGGTTGTCACTCTGACAATAAATAATTCTGCTATTATAAGAGAAAACCACCACAGGCAACATGTAAAAATCGAGTGTGGCTGTGCTTCATAAAGCTTTATTTGTAAAAATTAACCTAACCTATTTGAAGGCTGAGAATCGTTAGATGTCTCTCAGATCTGGTTTTGGTAAATACTTTGACAAAGAGGATTGTGATGTGATTTGTCAATCTCCTACATTTGTATTTTCAGAAATTGTTTATTTCTGATATTCTTTCCAGTAATTTCCATAAATTTAATAAATCAGGAAGCAATTAAATGTGTCTACTTGTAGATGTGATTTATAAAATCTCCAAGCTTCTTCAGTAAGAGCTTAAGGAAATATGATACCGTCAGGATTCTATTCCCCACTGAATAAAAGAAGTTCAAGTGTTCCATGTCAAGTAAAAAAAAATTCCATTTGTACAAAAGTTTAGATATAGATTTTTTCTTTTCTTGTTTTATAAAATACCCCTCTAAGATATTGCTTAAAATTTGTTATCATTTATTACAGGTTTTGGAATTTGGGGATTTTCAATTTTATGTATTCAGCTATTTTTTAATCCTTCTTTCAGTTTTTTAAGTTTATTTTATTCTTTGAGAGTTTCATATCATGACTACAATGAATTTATATCATTTGCACTCCTTACTTTCTGATCCTATTCCTATCCTTTTTCTACTACAAATCTTTATCTTCCCAGCCAGCCTTCCTTCTACTTTCATGTCTTTTTGCATGTGTAGTCCACTGAATTTCATCTGGGTTTGCATCTATATATCTAAATTCCTCTAAAAATCCAAAAATGGGAAATCACACCATCCTGGAAGAAAATGATGGAAAGATTTGAACAGATTTCACAAACATCAATAAGGGACAACAAATGACTATGTGAAAGGACTAACATCATTGACAATATCAAAATGAAAATCTTGTGAGACAAAGACTTCAAATCAATTACATTTGATAAGTTTTGGAAAGTCTGATGATATTAAGTGTTATGAGCAGGTACTACTGGTGGTAATTTGTTAGTTAACCTTGGCCCATGTATATTGGGACTTCTGTTCCTTGACATTTACTCTATATAAACAAAGGTGTATTTCCCCACAGAGACTTAAACATGAAATGTTAGTAGCAGTTCTATCCATAATATAGTGTAGCAAGTGTAAGTCTCTGGATTCAATTCCTAGCACTACAAAAAAAAAAACTGAGTATCTACTTATAGGTAAGTTAATAAACATATTGCATTTTGTCTGCACAATGCAATATCATTCAACAAAAAGGAAAGCTTTCCTGGAAAAGTAACAATATGAACAAATCTCAAAACTATGATGAGTCAGAGAAGATAGAACACATTTTAATTAAATGATCACATCTCAATGAAATCCTCATAAAGGATCAGAGAAACATTTAAGCATAATGAAAATATTACTTGAGTCTGGTGATGTTTTATAACATATGCATATGCCAAAGCTGATTAGACTATAAAATTAAATATGTTTAGTGTACTATGATTAAGATACTGTGATTAAGGCATGACATGGCTTAAAAATTAAATATGAAAAAATTGACTTATGGCAACTTTCCATCTTTTTTTACTTCATAAATTTCAAACTCAAGTGTTCAGCTCTGTGAGAAATCTGTTGGAATTGTTGTACATTGAGCTATCTCTCAGGCAAAAGCGTCCTCACTCTCAAGAGATATCTTTACTAAGTTATTTTTTGCATCCACCTGAAAATGTAAGAATGAGAATGACAACCTGAATACTTGAGCCATATAATTTCCTAAAATATATTTTCCCCACTATTGAATGCAGAAAGTAATCTTGGGAAAATTGTTAATCTTTTCAGTGAATTGAAATTACAAAGCAGTAAAGCAGGAATTTACAGAGGGTCACAGGGTTACCTCAGGGTTCCATCTCTCCATTTCTCACCAGAGCATAGAGATCTTAAGTAGGTAAAATGTAACCAACTCTATGACTGGAAAGTCTATTGAGAATGTCGCCTATAGCTTTGAGTTGTTTCCTGCAGATAGTTCGGAACAATGAGTCTTTGTTGTCATGGGCTCAACCCGAAGTCTGAAAAAAAGGCTATTAAAAATACAATGTGTTTCTTTGTTGTCCTATATCCACTTACTAAAATTTTCCATCTTGTGTTTTTGTGGAAAAATCTTTGGCTTTTCTGTTTTACTCATCAAAAACATTAGTTTTGACTTAATTTAGAACTGTCAGATGCCCAGAGAATGTATTTTTGGTTTCATTTTACAGAAAAGTCAAGCATTTCATACAGTTAAGTATAAATAAATTCAAATACTAAAAACATAAGCATCTCATTTGAAGTACAGGTCTTCCAAGTATGAATATGTTTTGAGGTTGGCAGAAGACATGATCACATCTTTAAGATTTGCCATTTACACTCCAACACATGCTGAGAACAATCAATGTCTTTTTATGCTGCTAACATACTCCTTTAAAGTGAGAATATTTTGATTGATTTCAATGACTTTGAGTTTACTAGTCATATTGAAAAGCTAATTTCATGCACTACAAAACTTCCTTTGCTCTCACATGGAGGTCATAGGAATGAGGTGAGCATAGTAGTGTGATCCAGTGTTGCAGCAATTGCAGCTCCATTTGTGAAGGCATTGCTTATTATTGGATACTATAACATAATAATGTTACTAACAAATGACAACAGCTGACATTTATAGAATGTTCACTTTTGCCAGACACTTTGAAAAACTCTTTACAAATATTTTCTGTTAATCCTTACAATTATAAAAATGAGTATCAATTCATAGAACACAGGGGGAAAAAAGCTCTGGAAGCTTCCTCCTTTCTGTCCATCTTTTCATAGTACCAGAACACTATGAAAGTTTTGGGGGAGAAAAGCAATCAGCAGTCTTCATCAATCTGCGAAAGTTTCGAGCTACAATAATGCCCATCGTAGCAAAAGATGACCATCAGTAATAGTCACATAATGTCAAGGGGCTAACCAACTGCTTTCTAGCTGGATTTAAGGTCTATTTTTCAGCAGGAAACACATTTTTTGGCAGTATAAACAAGGTCAAGAATCTATGAAAGGGAGAGAAGGGAAGATGCTTTCCTCAATGATATACCATCAAAGGCAACCCAGATGAAGCTCAGTGGGCCACACATACAAAAAGACATGCACATAGAAGGAAGACTGGTATGAAAGAAAGGTTATAATGGGTAAGGGAGGAGGATGAGATAGGGGATTAAGGTGTGAAATATAATAAATGTACCATATTTATGTATGATAATCTAAAAGAAAAAATTAAATTTCTATCATTTTAAATTAAGAAACATACAAGAAGTAGAATAAATATTCAGCTATTAAACATTTGCATCTAGGAAAATTATTTCCTTTGTGTAAAACACTCATTTTCTTCTTTTTATCCTTGAAATCTACTTTTTAATGTCCATTTTAATTTCTTGCCCAATTTTAACTTTTTATATTTTTTATCTATGCATATTCATTTTATATAGTGTTGAATTTCACAAGGACTTTTTTTATACAAGTACTTTGACTGTATACTCATCTTTTTCTTTTATCTCCTGGTCTGCTTTATGTCCGCAGAGTCTTGCTTCACAAATAAAATTAAACATGACTGATTTCCCTTTCTGAATCTGACTTATTTCATTTAGCATTATCTGTAGTTGCATCAGTTTTCCTTCAAATAATAAGCTTCTTCTTCTTTATGACTGAATAAAACTCTTTCTTTTGCTCTCGATAGATAGATAGATAGATAGATAGATAGATAGATAGATAGATGATAGATCGATCAATCAATCGATAGGTAGATAGATAGATGATAGATCAATCGATAGATAGATAGATAGATAGATAGATAGATAGATAGATAGATAGATAGATCATGTTTCCTCTATCCATTCATTTGCTGGCAGATGCCTAAGCTTATTCTATTAGTTGACTGTCATGAACAGCACCACACATTGATGTGTAAACTGTCTCTGTGGTATGTTGACTTAGAACCCTTTCTGTATATAACCAGGAGTGGTGGTTAGTAGTTGACTAACATGGTAATTCAATTTTTAATATTTTGAGCATCCCTACTTATTTCCATAATGACTGGACTAATTTACACTCTTCCAACAGCATATAAGTGTCCACTTTTCCCATCTTCTTCCATACTTACAATCATTTTTATTATTTATTATCTTAATATTAACTATTTTGACTAAAGTGAGAATAGTTGTTCAGTGTTGTTTTATTTGCATTTTTTTCTGATGGTTAAGGTTGTTGAACTTCTTTTTCACATGTTTGTTGCTCATTTATCTTTTGAGAATTCTCTGTTTATTTCATTGGCCCATGTATTGACTGGATTACATTGTTTGTTTTTGTTTTGTCATTTAGTCTTGATTTCTTTTATATTTTAGATATAAATCCTTTGCCAAACATATAGCTTACAAACAATTTCTATTATTCTGTGGACTCTTTACTTGACTATTTCTTTTGCTATGTGGCATCTTTTTTATTTCATACAATCATTCTCTGAGCTATCAGAGTTCTTTTCAGAAAATGCTTGTTATGTCTTGAAGAGTTTTAACTATGCTTACTTCTAATAGTTTTAGAGTTTCAGGTCTGAAATTAACGTTTTGATCTATTTTGAGTTGATTTTTGTATAACACTACAGATATGCATGTAGTTCAATTCTTCCACCTTTTTATTTCTGGGAGATGAAACAGATCCATTCTTCCTCCAATAGTTTTTGTCTTTCAAGTGCAAACTTTTTCAAGTGTAAAGAGCTACCTTTGACATCTACCAAATCCTTGAAGACAGATAATATCTGATTCATTAAACATGAAATAGAATTAGTCCAAATTTCATCGACAAATTTCTCTTATTTTTTTCCAAGAATCCCAAGAACTAGGACATATTATTGTATCGTTTGCAGCATAACAAATAATTCTGAAACATAAAAACTTAAAACAGAGAAAATTGTTTACTTTTTCCCTCATAACTGTCTTTGGGGTGAGGGATTGAAGTGGGACACACAAGAAAGAGTTTTTCTGTGCTATACACCTTTGGGTTTTTAGCTGGAAAATTTAATGACTAGAAGCTAGAATCATAGAAGTCTTGCCCATGTTCTTACTGGTTAATTCTAGCTGGGTCTTTAATAGGGCTGTTGGCTGTGAGACCACCACCCACACATACACATAGACTTTGTACACTGTATGTGCTTCCTCATACACTGTAGGTGTTGCTTCAAATTCAGGCATCTCGCAGTAAGTAGGAGGCAGATATAAATCATATTGCCTCATTGATGTAGTTTAAGATGCCATATAGCCATGCTTCCACTCCACTGCATTGGCTGAGTACTTAAAATGAGCTGCCACTATAGGAAGAAACAAAATAGACCCTATTTCTTGGGGCAAGAGAGGTGGCTCAGGGGTTAAGCCTCTGCCTTGCAGGCAGAAGGTCCTCAGTTCGGATCCTAGACCCCATGTATAGATGCCAGGTGGAAGCGGGGGCAGCCTGCATTTCTCATCCTGGTAGGGTGGAGTCTGTGAATCCCTGGGCAGAGTAAACAAAGAGGAGTGAAGGCGTCCATGGTGGTTCCCAAATTCGCCTGTGGTTCTACACATACACATACACATACATACATACATACATACATACATACACACATGCGCACACATGCATACATGCACAAGTGAATAAAATAATAATAAAAAGTAGACCCTATTTCTTGATGAAAATATGACAATATCCTATTGCATGTGGATGACAGTGAACATTATGTGGCCTTCCTTGCAACATAAAAGCTACTGTAAGGAAAAAACTAAGTAGTTAATAATTTTTCCAAATTATTTTCTGAATTTGTTAAGTTAGTATAGTAATGAATGTCTTACCTTTTTTGCATATTATCTACCATTTTTTATGCTGCATGAAACAAAATCTAAAATTCTGCCTGCTTCCATGATTTATATTTCCCCACTCCACCAGGCAAATACAAATAAAATCACCCAGTACAGCCTCTTTGGAGAACAGTGTGGAGGTTCCTTCATAAACCACAAATAGATCTATCATCTGATCCAGCTATCCTACTTATGAGTGTATTTCCATATTAACATAAAAAGGTAATCTGCATAACCATGTTATTGCTATACTGTAGGCAACATATGAAATAAATCTATGAGTGAATAAATGTACAAATAAAATGTGATGTATATACACATAGTGGAATATCATTCAACCATAAAAGAATAATAATCAGGAGCTGGCAGTAGAGTTCAGAGGAAGATTACATACTTGGTGTGTATTAAGACCCTGGGTTCAATCCCCAGAATCACACAATTCTAGAATTCAAACATTGTCTTTGATTTGCAGTAGAATGGATAGAACCAGAGAATATTATATCCAGTGAAATAAACCAAACACAGAAAGACAGTACTTCATCTTCTCTCTCTTATAGGTAGATGCTAAAAAAATATTGATCTGAGTATAGAAAAGCTATTGCCAGAAAGACAGGATAGGAAAAGCAAAAGAGGTAGGCTGTGTAACAAGTCCAAAACATCGTAGAAGTGCTAAAGAATACAGCCCAATGGGTTACTGTGGTTCACAATTAGCCTATTATATATTTTATGAATAACTAAGAGTCTAAACAAAAAGTAATGATAAGGCGATGGAGACCTTACTTACCCTGATTTGATCAGTACATTCTGTCAACATGCATTCAAGCATCATCCAGTACCTTATAAATATATAACTATTATTTGTTAATCAAAAAATATTCAAATGTCTGAGGAGCTAGAAATCCTAACTACCCTGATTTGATCATTACACATTGTGTTCATGTATCAAATTAATCCATAAAGCTTTTTGGTGTGCCAGGCCTCATTGTTTATGAGAATAATGAATTTATATTATAGAAAAATAAAATACAATGTTAAAAACCCCTACTTTGAAATGCTCTATGAACTCCATGTCCAGAGCCTTGTTTTATAATTTCTGTTGTCTTCTTCCCATTTCCTGTGAATGTAACCCACTGTGGCTCTGTTGCCTAAAACACCTGTCCTCATATAAGCTGTGTGTTATAGTTAAATACACAAGTCAACTGACAGTTTAGAGTTTGAGCTGTGGGCACATTTTTTAAAAAATTAGTAGTTGAGTTAAGCTCAGAGCGAACTTGAAGGAGATTGTTTAGTGGATGGGGAAGGACAAGCCCATGATGGGATGGGTGTGACAGTCTGAGCAGGCGAATAAAATGGAGGGAACTGTTTGAGAAGAATAGGCATCCTTGTGAATACTTGGCAAGACGTGCTGGTCTGGCAAGTAAGGATTGTCCCTCTCTCAGCTGTTATGTGGATATGGTGTGGACATTTCCCTTAGCCCTTTAGTAATGGTGTATGCTCTCCTGCCAAGCTGGACTGAGAATTATAATCGGACAATTGTAGGAGAATAAACCCTTGTTCCTGTAAGCTGTTTGATGGTGATTTTTACCAACAATGATGCAGGCTAACTGCTATACCGTGTCTGTCCATCAAAAGGTGCACTAAAGTCCTCTGCTAAAGGTGACACAGGCCACTTAAACCTAGCCTCACCCTTACTTCTCTTCCTGCTGGTCTTGTATGGGAAAGGGGCACTACAGAGATTTAGTGCCCCAGTTATGAGTCATCTCCTCTTCCCACTTCAGTCCTCTCCGTGGAAAAAGCAGTTGTTACATTCAGTTGTGGTTTAAATAACATTTCCTCTCTCAGCTTCACACTAGCATGCATTGGCTTATAGCCAGTACTGGCCACTTAAGTTTTCCATCTCTGATTTCCACAACACTCAGGGAAAGCCTCAGCTTCAGACATAGTGCATATTATCTAAGAACAGAACATCTGAAGCAAAAGCCCACTACCCAACAGAGAGGCAGCCGCATGTGTATCTGAACCAAACAGATAAGGCCTTTGCTTTCTCTCTTATTGGATTATGATAAGGTTCCTTTCTTAAGTCCATACTTCAGTTATACCATTAAATTTTAGAAAGAAAATAGAAACAACACAGGAGAGATTCTTATGACATCTGACTATGAAAAACATGTTATCTCGATCAGTCTCTAAATAGCCAGAATGGAAGAATAATGCTTCCCACGTGACATCTGCAATGTGAATCGCAGCTGTTTTCTTCTAGTTCTGTCTTCCCTCCTCCCTTCTGCCCTCTTGGTGAGCCTGTCTTATGTTACTCTTCAGTGTTCCCTCAGGCTGGCAGAGGGGATCACTGAGAGGAAGAGGCACCCTCTTCTACAGCTGAATGGATTACATCAAATGCATGGCTCAGACTAATCCAATCAGATTGTTTTCCTGGGACAATGACATAGGATGGAAAGGCAGCAGCTAAAATGGCTAAATGTCTAAAATGGAGCAAAGCAAAGCAAATCACTTACAGAGGCAGAAGCATAGCATGGATAGTAGGAGTGAAAGAGGAGAAGGCTGGCTTCTGAGAGCTGGAGAAAGAAATGTACTTCTTAACAGCTGTCTAAATCCTGCTGCCGACCTCAGGAGTCTCCTCCTGACTGTGGCCTTGCTGAGCTTTTCCAACAGTGAAGTTGTAAGCTTATCTCACTGTCTCAGCTATAGCTCTGTTCCCAACCAAACAAACAAGGATTGTTCTACATGGGATATGAGAAAAAAGATAAGATGATCATTTTTTTTTGTAATTGATGCAGTTGTTTACTGTTTTCTGAGCATATAAGTTGTAGGTAGAGAAAGACTTGAGTCAAAAGAGTGTCAAGAAGGTAAGATTGCTATTATTCTATGAGTTTCATTTTATGTTATCCATAGAATTTCTACAAGAATAAAATATACTTTGGTACTGAACAAAAATATCCTCATGAACAACTTCTTTTTCTAGGTAAACAAAGAATTATTTGTTGTTTGCTTGCTTGCTTGTTTGAAACTGCATCTTAACTATGTTGCCCAGAATGGTCTCAAATTCCTGGGTTAAATGCCTTAATTTCTTGAAATAAAACCATATACCACTGTGTCCAGCTCGAAAACACTTCTTAAGAAATGGAAGGTTCTTGAAGTATCTCTGAAGATATTTTGCACATATTACCTTTGGAAGTGTAAACTTTAGTGCAGGAAATTTCTTAACAGGACTGTTCATAATATTAAAGAATATATTACTATGCACTTTTCTGCTTTATAACATGTCACAGCAAACCAATAACAACAACAAAAAATAACCCAAGTGAGCAAACATAAGCAAACTTGAGATGCATTTCTGAGAAACGTGTATCCATTTAAAGAAATGGGGTAAAAGTCATTAATAAATGTAACCGAATGTATGGGAAAGTAAATCATGATGTAATAAATAAGAAGTTTGATTATGTAAAGCTGTGTGAGAAATTCTCCATGCTAAGCCAGCAGAAAGGAAGTAGGAACAAGGAACGCTAACCATTAAAGCAAGTCACTTACTCACCAAGCCCTTCTTTCTTCACTTGTAATACTAGGCAGAATATGGTGTACTTCAGTGGGATGCTGAGAGAATTTAGCATTACTGTGCAAAGCTATGCTCAATAAACATCAGACTATGTTTTGTAGAGGTTATCTTGATTTCTACAGATTCCTCTGTAAATATCAGTGTAATTTTTCCTGGGATTTGAAGAAATTGGTGTTCTGGCTAGAGACTAATGAGCAGATTTTTCTGAGCAATAAAGCAATTTGCATTTCTGGGGTGGTGTATGTGTGTGTGTGTGTGAGTGTGTGTGTGAGTGTGTGTGTGCAATAAACAATTCACATTTCTGGTGTGTGTGTGCATGTGTGTGTCAAATTGTCTTTACGCAAAATCCTGTGGTTTCTAGCACTAGGATCAGTTTCTTTGATATTCTTTTTTTTTTAAAAAAAACTATTTATTCATTCATTTATTGTGTGTGTGTGTGTGTGTGTGTGTGTGTGTGTGTGTGTGTGTGTGCGCGCGCGTGCACGTGCATCTAGGTGAGTGCGTGTGTGTGTGTGTGTGTGTGTGTGTGTGTGTGTGTGTGTGTGTGTATGTGTGTGCGTGTGTGTGTGTATCAGAGGATACCATGTGTCCCTGTAGAGGACCAAGGGTAACTCTGGGAATCATCCTGAATTGTTCTACTTCCTTTTTGCTTTGCTCTGGGATTTCCAAGGCTCTGCTCACCAGGGCCAGAAGTGCAGAACACTGGTTTTTCTGTTTTTACATGGGACCTGGGATTCCAAATTAGGACCCTGTGCTTGCAAGGCAGAGTTTTAACTTCTGAGCCATTTCCTCAGCCTCTCTTTGATATTCTTTATACCATTTCACTGGTGGGCAAAAGACAGGGAACTGTTTTATACTTTGCTGACTAACTTTACAAGCTATGGGCCAAGCAATCAGCATCCTGGACCCTGCTGCCCTTGCTTTTATTTGCTCATTAGCCTGTTCCGAGTGAGGCATCCATAGGCTTAGGACCGTTGGACATGCAGAGACAGTGGCCGGAGCTGCTGCTTGTGGAGTATCACTTGTGCCTCTCATGTTTTGGTTGTGCCACTGACACAATTGTCTCCATCTTTCTGGAAAGCTGCCAGTCTTAAACCATGTCAATTGTTCTAAAAACAAAACTTGCCTTTTTCTTTCTTAGGTCACTCCAACTCACATATATAAGATTTTGGTTTAAAATGCTGATCTCAAAACACAACCATTGTTAATATCATATGCATACATACCATAACTAAATTTGCAATTATAGTAGGAAGCATTGTTTTATTTATTTATTTATTCGTAAACCTTCCTTTGTCTTTCCCTCACTATCACCCTCAAGTTTTCTAAATATTTACTTATTGGGAAGGGGCCATGCATGTGGAGCTCAGAAGTTCAACTTGCAGGATTGATTATCTCCTTCCACCATATTGGGTCTGGGACTCAAACTCATATCTTCAGGCTTGCTGCAAGCACATTTACCTGGTGAGTTATCTTGGCAGGCTGCAAAGATGTTTTCACTGTTGTTATTTGTTCTTGTTTATTTGTTTTCCATGACAGCACTGGGGATTGAACCCAGTGCCTCCCCGCAAGGTAGGCAAGTGCTGTGCCACCAAGCTACAGCTCCAACACCACTACCTCATCTGAAGAGAAATTTGTATGTGCTTGCATGCACATATTACACAATTCCAATTGTATAATTACTGTGGCAGTGGAAAGCAAGATCAAAGCACAACTGCCTCTTCAAAAACTACCACTATGTGTTTCTTATAATAATTATATATACATGTGTGTTTGTGTATAAAGCACACCAGCATAAGAATACATATATTCTCATCTATGATTCCTTGAGAGAATTAGTTTTCATAGCCTAATGCTTTCATTTCATGAATTACATTAACTTCTCTTCTAGGCATCAGGAATGGTTTTAATTATATGTTCTATGAATCACAACCTCCCATGTGCTGTGTTTCTAAAGAGAAATTCATTACTGACAGAAGTTAGAATGGAGATTTCACATGAGTGAAACCATACTGGGATCTTTCTTTTCCCCTCCATAGGTCAGAGTGATTTTTCCATGTGATTGTGTAAACCGATGCTTCCATTGGTTCATTCTTCTTGCTGCTGAGTATTATTCCATTATATAACTAGGCCACTATCTGTTTGTTAATCTTCTACTGATGAGTCTATGGAATCTTTTCAGATTAGGACTATTTCCAATCAAGCTGTTGTGGAAAGATACATAGTGCCATTTGGTGATAAGCACATTGGTTTCTTTTGTATTGTTTGTTGAAGGAGTGTGCTGTCCCACAAGTGTGGTGCCCCAGGAGTGTGGTCTGGTTCCGTGTGTCCTGATTGGAGATGAGCTCTCCAGGCTGCTCTAAGAACCTCCAGATTTCTGTGCAGTGTAAGGGACCAGGGACAGACCTGAACAATTGTGGGATAACACTAACTTCATATTGTGAAAAAAAAAAGGGAAAAATACTGAAGGCATAATGCCTATTTTTTATTACACATTTTATTTTTGCCTAATCATACAAACTCAATAGGTACTCCCTCTTCTCCCTCTCTCCTCCCCCATTGTCCCCATTGTACTCTTCTTCCTTCCCCCCTTACTCCTTCCCTCCATCCCCCTCTCCCAGTTCCTCCCATTCCCCAGATCGTCCCTTTATGTAGGCACTGAACCTCCCTTTAAGTCCTCTACCCTAGTGATGGTTCAGGACTCAGTAGAATAATTTGGGACCCCCTTCTTGGGCTGCCTACTGGCATGGGAACTCTATTATGACTGTCTTATCACTTGCCTCTAAGAATCCTACTGCCTTAAGCCTTCTCCCCTGTGATCCATGCTAAGACTTTGGGGGTTCATTTACATGTGCAGGTCATAGTGCAGGTCAGGCACAGTCCAGTCACATTGTGGCTATATCTTAGCTGCTGCAGCCCTGATTTTTGTGAAGTATCTTGCATAAAGATAGGTCCTCTCCATCTTTAGGCTCTTACAATCTTGCCGCCTCTTCTGCAAGATTCCCTGAGCTTTAGGATGGGGAGAGATTTGGCTGGTCTGGTTCCAGATGAATAATGTAGGGTCTTTGTGTTCTGAATTATGGTTTGTTGTTTTCAGTTTTGCTGTTCCTGCACTCTCTTTGGCTACATCAAGAGTAGTATCGAAGGTCATCTCCTTTAAATATATCATTAAGTGGGTTTGGAACAAGGATCCACTTATTAGGGAGTACATATAGTATCTAACTTCTAACTTTCTATGTCTGTGATAATTCACTCAATATAATTTCTTCTAATCCCATCCATTTCCCAGAAAATTTCATTAGTTCATGTTTTTTGATGGCTGAGTAGTATTCCATTGTAAAAATGTGCCACATTTTCATTGTTGATTCTATGACTTTGCTATTGTAAACAGTGCTGTAATGAACATGATTGTGCTCATGTCACTGTAGTGAATTTCTGCATTATGGGGGATTAGTCTCAGTAGTGGTATAGCAGGGTCATGTGGCAATTCAATCCTTAACTTTTTTAGAACTCACCATACTGATTGCCAGAGTGGTTGTATAAGCCTGCATTCCCATCAGCAATGGATGAGAGTTCCCTTCTCTCCACGTCCTCTCCAGCATTTTTTCAAGGTAGTTTTGATTTGCATTTCCCTGATGGCTAGGGATGTGGAACATTTTTAAAGATATTTGTTAGACATTTCAATTTCATCCTTGGAAAAGTTTCTTTTGAGTTCTGAGACCCATTTTCTAATGGGGCCATTTTTCTCCTTAGTTTTTTAAGTTTTTTTTGTGCACTCTGGATAACAGAGCTTTATCAGATATGTGGTTAATGAATATTGTCTCCCATTCTGTGGGTTGCCTTTTTGCTTAGTTTGCAATATCTTTAGCTGAACAGAAGGTCTTTAATTTCATAAGATCACATTTGTTGAGTGTTGGTTCTAGTACCTGTGCTATTGGATTTCTGTTTAGGAACTGTTGGCCTAGCCCAATCAGCTCGAGGGAGTTCCCTACCCTTTCAACTAGGGTTTTTATAATTTCTGGCAAAATATTAAGATCATTGATCCATATGAAATTAATTTTTGTGCATGGTGACAAGTACAGGTCCAGTTTTTAATTTTCTGCATGTGAATATCTAGTTTTTCCAACACCATTTGTTGAAGATGCTATGCTTTTTCCATTGAATTATTTTAGGCCCATTTGTCAAAGATCAAATGGCTGTAATTGTGTGGGGTTATATCTGGGTCTTAAACCCTTATCCATTGATCTATATGTCTATTTTGGAACCAGTATCAAGCTTTTTTTATTATTCTGGATTTGTAATATAGATTAAGGTTTGGTATGGTGATACCTCCAGCAGTGTTTTTCTTACTCAGGTTTGTTTTTGATATCCTCAGCCTTTTGTGCTTCCATATGAATTTTGAGATTGTTTGGTCAATTTCTTTAAAGAATTGTTTTGAGGTTTTGAGTGGTATAGCATTGAATCTGTACATTGCTTTAGGTAGGATGGTCATTTTTATGATATTGATTCTGCCAATCCAGGAACATGGGAGGTCTCTCCATCTTCTGGTGTCTTCTGTAATTTCTTTCTTTAGGGTTTTAAAGTTTTCATTATAAAGACCTCTTGCTTCTTTGATTAAATTTATACCAAGGTATTTCATTTTTTTAGGGGCTATAGTAAATGAGATCATTCACTGTGATCAAATTGGTTTTATCCCAGCATACAAAGTTGGTTCAACATATGCAAGTCAATAAATGTAATACATCCTATAAACCAATCCATAGTCTAAGACCACATGATACTCTCAATATATGCAGAAAAGTGTTTTGACAAGATCCAATATCATTTTATGATCAAAACCCTAGGGACAATTAGGATGAAAGGAACTTATAGCAACATAATAAAAGCTGTATACGGCAAGCCAACCGCAAGATTATACTAACCATGGAAAAACTTGAAGCATTCCCACTTTGATCAGGAACTAGACAAGGCTATCCACTCTCACCACTTCTATTCAATGTTGTACTTGAAGTCTTAGCTAGAGCCATAAGATAAGAGAGGGAGATAAAAAGGATTCAAATTGGAAAAGAAGAAGTCAAGATGTCTCTATTTGCAGATGACATGATCATATACCTGAGTGATCTTAAAATCTCTACCAGGAAACTCCTGGAACTAATACATAAGTTCAGCAGAGTGGCAGGTTACAAAATAAACATGCAAAACTCAATGGCCTTCCCATACAACAAGGATGAAAAAAATGAAAAAGTCCTAAGAGAAACAATCCCATTTGCAATTCCATAATGCCTTTTAAAAAGAAAAATATGGGGAAGAACTTTGGATGACCTCAAATATTATTCTTGATCCTATACTCTTCTTTGTAGAGAGTGAAGGAATATTTCTGCATATTTTTGCTATAATCTTCCCAGAGCAAATTATTGCTTTCTGTTATAAAGCTTCAAACAGCAGGATTTCAACTCTTCCAACAAGTTTCATTTTAAGATAAACCCTTAGTGGTAAATATTTTTAGCAAATAATCATCTCCAAATTTCTTGAGCAAAATGATCTGGATGGCCCAGCTCCCATTCTATGAACTGCATAATAATAAAATACTTGGCATGTGTCAGTTGGGGGATAAACATATATTTATTCATTTTGTGTATGAAAATTTCAAAGACAAAGAAGAGAGTAAAAAGTACTTGTTTACCACAACTTCCTTGGAGTGGTCAAGGGCAAAAAAAGTAACCTCTAAATACTATTGATCACTGTGTTTGCTTTAAAAATAGATGTTTTGATGGTTTTTTAATATGTGTTTATTTTTGTCTCCCTCCAAGGAAGAATTCATAGTACTAATCTTTCTTGAAGCAAGGGATTCATTTTAACTCCAGAATACAGTACAGAATTCATTTTAACTACAGAATATAGTTCTCTAATACAGAGGACTAGGAAGATGGTTTAGTGGTTAAAGCTCTTGCCACTAATGCAAAAGAACCAGAATTCAGATCTCCAAATCCTATGTGAAATGCCAGAAAAGTATGATGGCCCTTCTGTAATTCCAGCACCAGAAGGTGGACCCTGGTAATTTCCATAGCAAGCTTATTACAAAAGTTACCTTATCAATGAGCTCTGGTTTTAATTAGAGACCCAGATTTCAAAGAATAATGTGGAAGATCAATCAAAATGATTCCTGATATAATCTTCAGGCCTGCCCACACTTGTGTACTCACTTGCACTCAATATGTATCCACTGACATGCGAACAATACAAATATATATGTGCACACAGCCTTCTACATATATATGACTATATATGATAATGAAAATAAAAATATGGTATAGAGAAGGGTATATAAAAATTTCATTTAAAAATTAACAAGAGTTTGGAGAATTGAATGAAACTTACATGCACTGTGTTGCAGTTAGTCTGCCTGGTTGCTGATAAATGACCTTCAAACAGCTTAAGAGAATAAGGGATTTATTCTCTTATTCCTGGTTACAGTTTTCTTATTCCTGGTTACAGTTCTTAGTCCAGCTTGACGGGAGAGCATGCACCAACACCAGGGCTGAGGGAACTGGCCACACCATCACCACATAACAGCTGAGAGATGGACCATCCTTACTTGCCAGACTAGCATGTCTAACCAAGTGAACAGAAGGATGCCAACTCTCTCAACCAGCTGTCTATATTTTATTCCAGGGCCTAGTCCCATCCACCGTGGGTTGGACCTTCCACATCAGCTAAACAATGTCCTTCAGGTTTGTTCTGGGCTTAACTCAATCATTAATTCTCTGCAAGTGTGCCCAGAGCCCAAACCCCCAACCATCAAGTTGACACCTGTGCCTAACTATGACACACTGTAACTTGCAAACTCCTCTAGAGTGTGTTGAGCTACACATCTAGAGATGTATAGAGATGGCTATAGCAATTGAAATCAATTTTATTTACATTATAATAAGTTTCTGGAATTATCAAGACTGTGTTGTCTACAGTTGAATACAGACAAACATGAAACCTAAAATAGGACAGTTGGATATCATCATTATGCGATTTAAGAGACACTAAGCAGTGGTAACCAGTGGTAACAAGATAACAGTAACTAATCCAAAGCTCATTTATATTAAACTCCCATGATTGTAAATCCTCAATAGAGAAGATTCTTGGGAAGAAACATTTAAGGAAATGTTGCTGCATCAAAGTGATTCCGCTAATGTACTCCTTGAGAACCAGTGCTCAGCTGATTGGTCCCACAGAGAACCAGCAACCTCCATATCAATGTACTAAGTGAGATGTCTTGATTCGACATCTCTGAGCCCATGTGCCTATTTCCTGATAGAGGACAGAGAGTCAGATACACTCATCCTGTGCTCACAGATGTTCCTCAAGTCAAATTATGATCTGTATATATCAGTTGAACTTATAGAAACTATAATGCTTCTTGAGTAGAAATATAGTTTCCTTTTATGATTACAACTTTTCATTAATGAGATTAATAAAAATCTCAAAATCAGAGGTATGGGGAGAGTTCAGGGTTTAAAACCTTTGCCTCTCAAGCAAAAGAAACCCCAGAGCAAACCAATAGGAGGTAGAACAATCCAGGATGATTCCTAATGTCACCCTTGGGCCTTCATAGTCACACACTCACACAAGCGTCCTCTTGTACACACACACACATACACACAAAACCTCAAAATCTTTTCTATAAATTTAGAATAAAAAATGACAAAGAATTCATATTTCAAAACTATTAAAGGATTAACTCTTAAAAAGTATTAAAGACTAAAGATAAAAACAATCCATATTCTCATTTCTGAGAATATATCTGAAGAGAAAAAATGAGGATTTGAACATGAAGGAAAATGTTTTATTCACTAAGTTATCCATGCTCCAGCAAATACTCAGGCACTTTCCAGCATTCATATCCTGGATGAAACCCAGTGGGCCACAAATGCAAAAGACATGAAACTAGAGGGAAGACTGATTGGAAAGGAGAAAGTGTGAAGTAGGATTGGAAGGGGAATGGGATTGAGTAATAAGGGATAAAAACCACGTAAATACACTGTATGTACATATGAAAGTGTCAAAGAATAAACATATCAAAAGGCATTATGATAAAAGAAAAAAAAAGAATTACATCAGGCATGAGACATCAGGCATGAGACATACTTGCATATTTTCACAGAACAATTCCTTTGAAAATTCTATTTATAATGTTTTAAAGTGTTAGAGGTATGAGGTATTTGGATACTTTCTAGTTTTAAAGAACCTGGAATTGCTAATATCCTCTAAAATATTTCCCAATTACAGTGTTCTATAATGTAATATATTACAACCTATTCACTAAATGATTTTAAATGGAGATTTCAAAAATCATTATATAACCATGGTGCTAAACTGAAGTTATTCAGAGCATTCCTGGTGATTTGACATTATTTTTGACTTTCAGTAGAACAGAGAAATAATTTGGTTGGCATAGTAAAATTCTGCTTTCAAATATCCTGTTTGGCATGTGTGCATGCATACAACACACATACATTCAAATGTATATGTGCAGGAACATTCTCTGGTCAGAGAATCCTGCTGTGAAATCTTTTCTCATACATTCAATAACTGTGTGCAATCTCAGGAAGATTAATCTAAGATTAGTTGGAATGGGTTAAATAATGTTTAACTCAAAGAATGTTGCAAAGTTTAGGGAGCTAACCAAGTACTCATCAAAGTACATCTGCTCACTAGCTGCTCCTTTCATTCTTGCCTGCCCCCACTCATATGCCCGTGTCTACTACTCAAAAGTACTCTGTATGGACTCATTCTGATCTCCTCTTGCTTTTTTACATTTTTATTCTTTGACAGTTTCATACATGAATATAAAAAAATTAAGTCATTTTCACCCCTTATTACCTATTTCATCCTTTCCCTTTCTCCCATTGACAACCTTTGAAAATCAATAAGGCTTCCTCCTATTTTCATGTCTTTTTGTATATGTGGTCCACTGAGTTTTATCAGGGGCATTTGCTGAATCATGAACCAGATATCAACAGGTATACCACTGAACAAAGTAGCTACTCTTCCCATAGCCAGCATTAACCTTCAATAGTCCCTTAGGGAAGTGTGGTGGCCCAGGATGAAATGTTGATAGGCCAAATCTTGCACAGCTTTCCCAGATGTGAACACAACCTCAGTGACTTCGTGGATGCAGCAGTCCTGTCATGTCCAGAAGATGCTATTTGGGAGCAGCCCTCTCTCTACCCTCTGAGTTACATTCTTACTGCCCTTTCTTACACTGTGTTCCCTACCTCTTGGTGGGGGAGGAAATAATTTATATGTCCTGTTTAGGTCTAAGTACTCCACAGGCATTTCTCTATATTAAATGCCTTCCATTACAAAAGGATGCTTCTTGGTCAAGGACTGAGCTGTACTGATCCATGAGTATAATGATAAGCATTTAGAAGGCATTTTGATATAATGTCCATGTAACAAAGCAATAGTAGTTTGTCCCTCCCTAGAGCCTATGATCTTCCATGAGCAGGGTTCTAGTTTTCTAGGAATGAGTTCTGTAATAAGAATGTCCATATCTCAGATCTTTAGACTGCTGGCTCTATTTCATGATCCAGATCTCAGCTGTAGTGTTAACTCAGAGAGGCTGTTCCTGAATATCACTTCCATCACTTTGCTTCCAGATTCTTCACCATATCACTTGTTTCCATTTTCCTTTTACTGAAAATGTTTTGCTTGTGATTTGTTCATCTGTGCCTTGAATTTGTGATTGCAGCAGTTAGTTGCATCAGGATAGTGGGTTTAGATGGGTTTTGTCCGTTAATCCATCTGCTACGCCTGCTTCTGTGCTTCTTACACAGAAGGAATGGCTGCTCGACAAATACTGAAGAGAAACACATGGTGCTGTGGAGAGGATAAGAGGTCCAGTGATGCTTGAGCAGGCACTCAAAGGCCACTCACTGTACAGTATAGACACATTTGGGACTAAGTGGAAGAGGGAAATGAGGAATATTTCCACCTTGAATATAGGAACATAAGAAAATATGCCACTTTTACAAACAGGAAACAGACGATAATTTCGATTTTCCAAGGCAAATAACTTCAGTCCTAGAGATGATTACTATGATACAGTGGATCTTTGAAATGGTGATGTACCACAGACATTTATTTATTTGTTGTTTCCATTTTTCATATATATGTGTGTGTGGTAGTATGTGTCCACTTGATCATTTGAGAGATGAAGTACTGACACATCTCTGAAGAATTAGTAATTGAGCAAGTCCTGAGCAAGTCTGTAGGAGATTGTCTGATTAATGTGGGAAGATGCAACATACAATGTGTGGGACCATTCCTTGGACAGGATGGGGAAGAAGGGGAAATGGCTCAGTAAGTGGTGTTCTTTGGCATACTCTGAACAGACTTGTTATCTGACAAGTGAGATTTTCCCTTCTCCCAGCAATCCTTAGGTTCCTAATGTTGATATAAGCTCTCTTTTGACATGTTAGACTAAGACTATAACCAGACAATGGTAAGACAGAATAAAAGCCTTTGCTGCCTTAAGCTGTTTGGTCATGAATTTATGGGCAACATGCAGACAAACTGCAAGAGTGTGTATGGGCTAAACACCTTTGTGTGTGTTTGGATGCAGGTGAACATATGTGTGTGTGCCAATGTACATACATGTGAGTGCTCATGTGTGTGGAGGTCCAAGGTTGCTAGGGGGAATTATTCTTGAATGTTTTCCACCTTTTTTGAGAATAGGTCCCTAATCTAACCTAGAGCTTGATCATAGGGCTAATCCAGTAGCTGACTTGCTCTGGGGATCCCCAAGTTCAGCCCTCTGGAGCTGGAATTACAGGTGTGAAGCCATGGCCAATGAATATTTTATCTTGGATCTGGGGATCTGAATGCTAGTCTTTCTGCTTGCACAAAAAGCACTTTAACCTCTGAGTTAAACCTTCCTAGCATAGCCACAGGCATCTATGACAGAAGGAAATCAGTCTGTGTAGGTTTCAGATATCTCTGTTGCTTATTTTTTTAACTTTATAGGGACATACAGGAGATTTTCCGATGAGTTATACTTACTCTTAACTTCTTTAGGAACTACTTTAATTAAGATGATACAATCTAAAATTACTGAAAATACACTTTCAATCAATTTTCTGTCAATGAATTTACTTTTGACAGTTTTAAATGACCTGAATTCTTTTGAAATACTTTCACACCTTGCAATTTAGTTTAACTGAAAACACATGAATAATTAATTGGTGAACTATAAGTGCATCTAGTGGAATTCAAGCAGTTTAAAAGTTTTAGTTCAACCCAAATCAGGCTAAAGTTAAACAGAACTGTATTTTTTTCATATATATGAAAGAATATTGTATAAAACAAAGTAATACAATTAACAGTCCTCAGGATTTTGAAGGTATAGACAGAAGGAATGATGTCATTTCTGAATTTAGTAACCAATGAAAACCCACCACCCATGAATTTATAACAAAAGAAATGTTCTCCCCTCACCGCCTGTTCAGAAAAATGTTCCCTTTCCTGCACCCTGATTTGTGTCCCCACCACAGTTGAGAAGAAATCTGCTCTACAGAACAGAAAGCAGTCATCCCACAATTTGAACTTGTAGTTGTGCGGAGGAAACAGTGGGGCAGGGGATAGAAGAAAAGAGACAAGGAAACAATGAAGAAGACAATTCCAAGAAGAGTGATTTCTAGTGTCTTCAGATTAAGTGCTTGAAGACTTTAACTCTTTTTTTTTTATTTCAGCTCATACAAACTTATTAGGTACACCAGTTCCCTCCCTCCCTCCTCCTCCCCCCATACCCCCTGCTCCCCCTCCCCACCCAGCTCCCTCCCCATCCCCCAGTGCCTCCCACCCCAATTCCCAGAGAGTCCTTTCTTGTGTATGTCTGATTTTCCTCTGGGCCCTCCTCTCTGATGACGTACAAGGACCCAGTGGCCTTTCCCGAACCCTTTCCCGTGTTCCCCTTAGGTATAGGAACACTGCTGTGGCTGCCAATCCTTTCCCTCCAAGGATCTTGGTGCCTTTAGCAGATGCTAGACTTTGTGAGGTCAACAGTGTGTTGGACAATGCGCAGGGCATGCAAAGTCCAATTATGATTGCTTCAGCCCTAACTAGTATAGAGTATCTTACATATCATTGCTCCTCCCATCCTTTTGCTCTTACACTCTTACCGCCCCCTCTTCCGCAAATTTCCCTGAGCTTCAAGATGGGGAGAGACTAAGCTGGCCTAGTTCTAGGTGGTTGATATAGAGTCTCTGAAGTTCTGGATTGTGGTTTGTTGATTTTCTTTTGCAGTTTTCCTGCTTCTGCAATGCTGTTCACTCCATCCTGGTGGGCATTGTATGTTACCCCCTGGCCAGAGACAAAAAGCTGTTAGAGTCTTGTGATAAAAGCACATTCAAAGGTAGATGTAATAAAAGTGGGAAACCACAGTGAGGGAGGGGTCTATCACCCATTTGCAAAATTGTTACTTTTTATCTGCCAGACTATATGCCCTCCTCTTCTGGTGAGATCACACCCCCTCAGTAGTAAATGATCAGGAACAAAAGTCTGCGAACTTAATCAGAAGTCTCATTACTTATTTCGGTCCTTGGTGGAGGCCTATTTTCCCTGCTGTAACATGGTCCCTTCTCTCCTTGTTTCTGGTGTGGCCCTCCTACCCCATCCCTCCTGTTCATAATCCTTGGAATTACTGTCTCTAGGTGGGCTGGGTGGGTTTGGTACTAAGAGCCACCTATTAGGGAGTACATACGGCGCTTAATTTTCTGGGTCTGGGATACTTCACTTAATATAATTGTGTCTAATGACATCCATTTCCCGGCAAATTCCAGTAATTCATCATTTTTGATGGCTGAGGAGTACTCCATTGTATAGATGTACCACAGTTTCCTTATCCACTCGTCAACTGTTGGACATTTGGGCTGATTCCATGACTTTGCTACTGTAAACAGTGCTGCTATGAACATGGTCGTGCTTGTGCTATCGAGGCGAACCTCTGCTATATGGGGGGTTATTCCCAAAAGTGGAATAGCAGGGTCATATGGCATTTCAATCTTTAATTTCTTTAAGAATCTCCAGACGGCTCGCCAGAGTGGCTGTATGAGCCTGCATTCCCACCAACAATGTAGGAGAGTTCCCCTCTCTCCACATCCTCTCCAGCATTTGTCGTTGTTAGTATTGTGGATTTTTGCCATCCTGACCGGGGTGAGATGATATCTCAGGGAAGTTTTGATTTGCATTTCCCTGATGGCTAAAGAAGTGGAGCATTTTTTAAGATATTTGTTAGACATTTTAATTTCATCCCTGGTAAAGTTTCTTTTAAGTTCCAGGGCCCATTTTTTAATTGGGCCATGGGTTTCCTTGGTATTTAGTTTTCTAAGTTCTTTGTGCACTCTGGACAATAGAGCTCTATCAGATATGTGGTTAGTGAAGATTTTCTCCCATTCTGTGGGTTGCCTTTGAGCTCGCCTTACAATCTCTTTATCTGAACAGAAGCTCTTTAATTTCACAAGATCCCAACTGTTGAGAGTTGGTAGCAGTGACTTTGCCATTGGATGTCTGTTTAGAAATGTTGGCCTAGCCCAATCAGCTCGAGGGAGTTCCCTATCCTTTCAACTATGGTTTTTATAGTCTCTGGCCTGATATCAAGGTCCTTGATCCATTTGGAATTAAGTCTTGTACATGGTGACAAGTACGGGTCCAGCTTTAATCTTCTGCATGTGGAGATCCAGTTTTGCCAGCACCATTTGTTGAAGATGCTGTTCTTTTTCCATTGGATTCTTTGGGCCCCTTTGTCAAAGACCAAATGGCTGTAACTTTGTGGGCTTATATCTGGGTCTTCAATCCTTATCCATTGATCTGTGTGTCTATTTTGGAGCCAGTACCAGGCTGTCTTTACAACTATGGATTTGTTGTATAGACTAAGGTTTGGTATGGTTATACCTCCAGCTGTGTTTTTGTTACTCAGGATTGTTTTTGCTATCCTGGGTCTGTTGTGCCTCCATATGAACTTTGAGATTGTTTGGTCAACTTCTTTGAAGAATTGCTTTGGGATTTTGATTGGTATAGCATTGAATCTGTATATTGCCTTTGGTGGGATGGTCATTTTCACGATGTTGATTCTGCCAATCCAGGAACATGTGAGGTCTTTCCACCTTCTGGTGTCTTCTTTCTTTAGGGTTTTAAAGTTTTCATTGTAAAGGTCTTTTACCTCTTTAGTTAGGTTTATACCAAGGTATTTCATTTTTTTAAGGGCTATAATAAATGGTATTGCTTCTCTCAAGGCTTTTTCACTTCTTTCATTCTTGGCATATAGGAAGGCCTCTGATTTTTGCACATTTATTTTGTATCCTGCCACCCTGCTGAACTTCTCAATTAGTTCCAGGAGCTTCCTGGTGGAGTTTTTGGGATCACTCAGGTATAAGATCATGTCATCTGCAAATAGGGATAGCTTGACTTCTTCCTTGCCGATTTGAATCCCTCTTATGTACCTTTCTTGTCTTATGGCTTCAGCTAAGACTTCAAGTACAATATTGAATAGAAGTGGTGAGAGTGGACAGCCTTGTCTAGTTCCTGATCGAAGTGGGAATGCTTCCAATTGTTCCCCATTGAGCATAATCCTTGCTGTGGGCTTGTTGTATATAGCCTTTATTATATTGATAAAGGTTCCTTCCATTCCTACTGTCTCTAGCGTTTTGATCATAAAAGGCTGTTGGATCTTGTCAAAAGCTTTTTCTGCATCTATCGAGAGTATCATGTGGTCTTGGACTTTGGACTGGTTTACATGATGAATTACATTTATTGATTTGCGTATGTTGAACCAACCTTGTGTGCCGGGGATGAAGCCTACTTGGTCCCCGTGAATGATCCTTTTAATATGTTTTTGAATCCGATTTGCTAAGACTTTGTTGAGAATCTTTGCATCTGTGTTCATCAGAGAGATCGGCCTATAGTTTTCTTTTTTAAGTGAATCTTTATTAGGTTTTGGGATTAAAACGATATTAGCTTCATAGAAGGAATTTGGTAGTGTTCCTTCCTTTGCTATTTGATGGAACAGTTTAAGGAGTATTGGTGTTATTAACTCCTTAAATGTCTGGTAGAACTCTGTGCTGAATCCATCTGGTCCAGGACATTTTTTGGTGGGAAGATTCAAGATTACTTCCTCAATTTCCTTATATGTTATAGGACTATTTAAATAATTCACAACTTCCTGATTCAATTTAGGTAAGTTGTGTTTATGTAGAAATTCATCCATCTCTTTTGTGTTGTCAAACTTCACAGAGTATAAGTTTTTGAAATATGATGTTATAATTCTCTGGATTTCTTGGGTATCAGTAGTGATAACTCCATGTTCATTTCTGATTTTGTTAATTTGGGTTTTCTCTCTCTTGCTTTTGGTTAGTTTAGCTAGGGGTGTATCAATCTTATTGATTTTTTCAAAGAACCAGCTTTTTGACTGGTTGATTTTTTCTATCATTTTCTTAATCTCGATTTCAGATATTTCTCCCCTTATTTTGCTAATCTCCTCTCTTCTACTATTTTTGGGATCAGATTGCTCTAGTTTCTCTAAAGCTTTAAGCTGCATTGTTAAGTTGTTTATTTCTGATGTTTCCATTTTTTTGACGTAGGCATTAAGAGCTATGAACTTACCTCTTAGAACAGCTTTCATTGTGTCCCAGAGATTTTGGTAAGTTGTATTTTCGCTATCATTCACTTTCAGGAAATCTTGAATTTCCTTTTTAATTTCTTCCTGAATCCAGTTCTCATTCAGCATCATAGTGTTAAGTTTCCAGGAGTTAGTGTATTTTCTCTTGTTTGATGTGTTGTGGATGTCCAGCTTTAGGCCGTGATGGTCTGATAGGGCACAGGTTAGAATTTCAACTTTCTTGTATATGTGTAGATTCATTTTGTGGCCCAATATGTGATCTATTTTGGAGAAAGTTCCGTGTGCTGCTGAGAAAAATGTGTATTCTTTGGTGCGTGGGTGAAAAGTTCGATAGAGATCTGTAAGGTCCATTTCTTTCAGGGTTTGATTAAGTTCCATAGTGTCTCTGTTAAGCTTTTGACCTATTGATCTATCCCATGTTGAGAGGGTGGTGTTGAAGTCCCCAAGAATTATCGTTTGGGGATTGATTTCTTGCTTTAGACGCTGTAGGGTTTTCTTAATGAATGTGGAGGGGCCCGTATTGGGTGCATATATGTTCACTATTGTGAAGTCTTCCGGGTGAATTGTACCTGTGACTAAAATGTAGTATCCATCCGTGTCTCTTATAATTTTCTTTGGTTTGAAGTCCACTTTGTCTGATAACATAATGGCTACCCCTGCCTGTTTTCTACTTCCATTTGCTTGTAGAATTGTTGACCAGCCTTTTATTTTTAGAGCGTGCCTATCTTTTGTGGTGAGATGGGTTTCCTGCAGGCAGCAGATTGATGGGTTGTGATTTTTTGATCCAAGTTTGTAAGCTGTGTCTCTTGATCGGTGAATTAATTCCATTAACATTTAGTGTTATAATGGAGAAACTATTGTTAATTCCAGACATTTATTATGTTTAGTAGTTTTTATAAGTGTATTGCTTCGCTTTTAATGGTGTTATACTTGCCTTCTGTTCTCCTGGATATGCCTGTTTTTTTCTTCACGCTTGAGTATCATTTCTAGCATTTTTTGAAGGCCTGGTTTGGTGGACATGTATCCCTTCAAGTTGTCTTTGTGCTGGAAGATTTTTCTTTCTCCCTCGATCATGACTGATAGTTTTGCAGGGTAAATCAGCCTGGGTTGACATTTTTGCTCATTCAATACTTGAAGTATGTTTCTCCAAGCTCTTCTTGCTTTTACTGTTTCGACTGAGAAGTCATTTGTTATTTGAATAGGTTTGCCTTTAAAAGTGACTTGTTTTTTCTCCCTTGAAGCTTTCAGCACCAGTTCTTTATCTTGAATGTGGAGTGTTTTAACTATTATTTGCCATGGGGTGCTTCTATTTTGGTCGTATCTGTTTGGGGTGCGGAATGCCTCTTGTATATGGATGGGCCTCTCTTTTTTTAGATGAGGAAAGTTTTCCTTGATGATCGTTTGAAAAATTTCCTCAGGGGTGGTATTTTGAGATTCTTGCTCTGGTATTCCATGAATACGCATGTTAGGCTTTTTCAGGGTGTCCCGTATCTCTTGGATATTTCTCTCAAGTATCTTTTTGGCTTTAACAACCTCTTCCATTGAGCTGGTTAGTACTCCCACTTTATCTTCAAGGTCTGAAATTCTGTTTTCTGCTTCGTTAGTTCTGTTGATAAGACTCTCTGTGGCGTTCTGGGTTGAAGATAACTTGTCTTGTAGCTCAGTTTTAAACTCTGCTTGAGTTTGTTTTAACTGCTCTATGCCACTTTTTGTTTCTTGCACTGTTTTTCTCAACTCCTCCAGATGTCTGTTGTGTTCCTCTTCAAAGCGATTGATTCGATTATGAATTCCTCCCTGATTTCCTCTTTCATAGTATTGAACATGGTAATGATCATATTTTGAAAGTCTTTATCCTGGGTGGGGCTTTCTTGGCCTTTTTCCGTGGGTTTGTTCTTGTTGGAGTCTAACATTATGGGATTAATTTCTTCAGTGGGAAATTTGTTTACTTGATTGTTGCTTCTCATGGATTTGCACTTTGACTTTGGTATTGTCATTTTTGACTCTTAAGATCTCTCAATTTCACTAAACTGAATTATTTGGCCTGGGGTCCTGGTGGGCGGGGTGGGCGGAGACTTACCTAGGTCGTGGGGTGAGGCCCGGCTGGACCACGTGCGCATCCCGACCGGTGGAGCGGGGTGGGGTGCAAAGGGGGGATGGGGGCGACGGCATGGAGCTATTTAACCCGAGGGCAGCTGGGGCGGGGCCCGGGTGCAGGGGGAGGTCCTCCTCGTCCCTCGGCCCCACGCGCGGGGCTCCAGCTGGATGGTGGGAGTCAGAGCCGGGTCCCTGAGGGCCGACCTGGGGTCCTGGTGGGCGGTGCGCGGGGCGGGGACTTACCACCTAGGGCGCCGGGTTGAGGCCCGGCTGGACCGCGGGCGCGCGTCCCGACCAGCGGAGCGGGGTGGGATGCAAAAGGGGGGGACTTTAACTCTTGATTAACTAAGGCTGAGACATTGAGCTTTCAGAGCACAGTTAAGGGATAACTGGATATTTGAAGACACAGACATTTTGGGGCAAAGCAAAGTAAATCCCTGCAGATGAAAACTTGACAACTTTTCTTGAAACTGTCCAAATTGCAGCTTTTAAATGTGAGCAACTTTAGTAGTCTCAGGTAAGTCCCGTGGATCTTCCCTACCTCAGGATCTGGAATTCTGGAGCCAAACAGAATTAGTTCAGATCTCAGCTTCATCCCTTACACTGTGCTAAATACAGTTCGTCCTCCATGTATGTGACTTCCAGATCCATGTGGATTCAACCTTGGTAAAGATTTCAGTTCTATTAGATATGTGTAGAAGGTTTTGGTCATTATTCTCAAAATGATTTAGTGTAACAACTACTTACATAGCATTCAGACTATACAAGCTTGTATTAAGGGATGGTTTTAAGTAAGTAAAAGGTGTGCTTAGTTTATTCAAATCCTCCATCCTTTTATTTAAATAAGGGACTTAATACTGAAGAATTTAGGAATCAGTAGGGAATCCTGAAACCAATCCCCCATAAATACCAAAGGATAACAGCAATCTGGTGGCTTATCCTATCTCTATCCCTATTTTTCATCTGTGAAATGTGGATGCTGGTAATAGTAAGCAGGTGATAGCATTGAATCATGGACTATGGAGTCCTTGAACTAAACCATATCCCTGTGAAGAATGCTTGTTTGAATGCAATTTTCTGAAGAACAAACGCTTCTATGAAAAGTGACATAGTATAATCATGGCAACCTAGATAGTTGTACTCACTAGAACAAATTATTTTATTTTTTTAAATTTCTCTGTAAAATGGGAACAGGGGAGCGAGTTTTTAAGACATGTATTGAAGGATACTTGTAAATTAAAAAAAGAAAGTATAACAAGCATGTTGATATTATTGTTGTCAAACACACACATACACTTTTTTATTCTTTACAATGGTGGTTACATAAGCTCCATGCCTCTGATGCCTAAAGTTTCTAGAAGGGTGGTTCTCTAAGGAAAGGTTTCATTCTAAGGGCAGTGTCCACTAATCAGCTGTTTCTGTCTTTGGATAACTCTTTCCATATCTTCTCTGAAGTTAAGGAATAGGTTGGATGAAGGTTCTCAACCTGAATAACTCCAGTTCTTGTGACTATCGGGATCTGAGGCTAAGTTTACCAACAGGACAGACTTTAGCTCAACTGTCAGATGTTAGTGTTAACTCAAAATTAGATTTCACATGTAGAAAATTTTTTTTATTTTCAACATAGCACAGTATCAGAGACTATCAGAGTCTATTTAAATATACATACTTTGTGTTAATCTACTTTATTGATAAAGCACACAGTACTTTGCTGTAACAGAATAAAATATCAGCTTCTTAGAGTATATTGCTGCATTTCTCTAGTGTTATGGAAAATATCCATTTATTACATTAGTGATTTTTAAAATTCAAAACTTTCCCAGGGGAAAAAAATTCTTTGAAGGCAAATTAGTTCACACACACACACACACACACACACACACACACACACACACCAAACAAACACAGATGCTGAGATTTTAAAATAATGTCCTTTCACTTATTTTGAGATAGCATTAAACACTGGTATTATTTTTAAAGTTTCACACCATGATTCAGATCAGTTTTAAGACAAGCAAAGGGAAAAGATTTAAATGTGTTTCATATGTTTAGCTTTGTGTGGTGGGAAAACTGGTGAAATTTCCTTGGAGATACTCATTTCACTCATCTCTTTGCTTCTGCAACAACCTCCTTGTTCTTCCCTTCCAGGAGGATTACTTTGGTTTTTCCAGGGATTTTCAACAATTTCCAGATGTTGGATGAAATACAAGATCGTGATACAGTGATCTTCAGAAGTTCTTCACCTCTTATATTTATCCTTTGTCTTTTCAAATACAGTGTTCCTGATTGCATTTTATAGCAACATAGCTCATAAGTCATTCTATATCAACTTTTGCTTTCATACTTCACATTTTGCCAAGTTCTTACTTTCCTTCCATTTTCAGTGTCTCAGTGCCTCAGTTTCTGATGCTCTGTGCCTTTTCTTGAGATTTACTAATCCTTAAATAGAAGAGCAATTTTCTGAATGTATTTTCAGTGTGGGTCCCTTAGTGGTAGAGACTCTCATCTGAGCTGACTTCAGCAGCTGTGTAAATACAGCTGGGGAGTTGCAAGTGGACAAGCTGGATTGTAAATCAGTTTCCTTTCCCCTATGTGTTTTGGAATGCTGTTCTAAGAACTGTGAACCATGAACTTCATTGGAGACTCCACAACTGCACCTTTCACACACATATTTAAGTCGCTTTCTGGGTTTGGACAAAAACCTCAGTGTACTATAACTTCTCTTTTGTATCATGTCTTCTGTTTGACCATCTAAATTGTCATAACAAGCAAAGATATTACAAGTCCTTCCCTCCTCTACATATTTGGTAGAAGGGAGATGTATTAGTTTACTGGAGTTGACATAACAAAGGACCACAGATGAGAGATAGTTTATACAACAGACATTCATTTCCTTATAATTCTGCAGGCTGGAAATCTAAGCCCCAGATGCTATTTATTTTGGTGGCTCCTACCGTCTCTGACTTCTCCCAGTGTCCTCATGGGTTTGTTATCATGGTTTAAAATGTGAATTGTCTCCCACATGCTCAAGTGCTTGAATCTTTGTTGTTTGGGAAAGTCATGGAACCTTTAGGAGGTGGAGCCTTGCTGGAGGAAGGTGCATCACAGGGGTGGGACTTGAGATCGATTAGCCCTGCCCAGTTTGCTCTTGCAGCTGGCAGTTTTGCAGCTCCCAATCTCCTTGATGGACATGACTTATGCCACGTACAGTTTCTGCCTGTTAGTCATGCCTTTACTGTCATAATGGGCTGTATCTCTGCCCTGGAACTATAAACTGAATAAATCTCCCTTTTCTCCCTTAAGTTGCTTGACTTTGAGTGGTGTCTCACAGCATCAGGGAAGCGTAACTGTTACAGAGTTCTATCTCTGTACGTGTAGGTCTGTATCCTTACTGTTTCTTGCTTGAAGAATGAGTCACTTAGGAGGTAAAACTAGAACCCAACCATATGACTTCATTTGACCTTAATTATGTCCTTGAGGATCCATCTGGGTAGAAGTCAGATTCTGAAGTGCTGGAGATCAGGACTTCAACATGGAAAGCTGAGGGCTGTCACTCATCCCACTACAGAAAAGAAACATAAGGAAAAAACAGCATGGAAACAAAATTACTCCTGGCTAGTTGTTGGAATACTGCATATGTGAGCTCTACAACCAACAGGCACAAAACTGAACTCCATTATCACCCACTTATCTGCTCTGGTGCACTTTCTTCCATTACTTTTGATCTTAGGAAAAGACCATCATTGTCCTAGCAGAAACAAAGCCAGAAAATTGACATCACCATCGACTTCCTTCCAAATGGTCTCCTGTGCATTATGAAGGCTCTAAAGAGGCCTGCAAATACACATGCATAGAGGCCTTTGAGTACACATGCATAGAAGCCTATGAGTACATGTACATAATTAGCATGAGCACTTTCTTCTTTCCTATTGCCTTCCAACTGGGCCACTCATAACTAATAATCTGGATTACTCAAATAATCTAATTAATCATATTCCTTCAATTCTGCTCTTTTCTATATTCAGTTCCATTATTTGAATTGCTTTCAAAATAATATTTCTTAGAAAATCCAATTCATGTCACTTTCAGATTAAATTTTTAATTGGTTTAATCACTTAGCAGTTTCATTAAAATTTCTTAAGCATGCAGTGTACTTCTTTACATCCACCAGATTGGCTGAGTTTACAGCACATGCTCTTTATCTCTGGTCCATTATTAGAACCAAAGGTTTCAGTAGAGTGGTTGACTAAAAGTATTAGAATCTACTTTTCAGAGAAATCCTACCTGGATCTTGTGGGCTGTGAGGGAAAGAATGGGCACTAGAAAAATATCAGTATTTTTAAAGAGGAGGAAAGGGACAATGAATGTCAGGTAATCAGGACAATCAGTAATGTCATGGTCTGTTTCTTCATGAAATTTATATTCTAGTGATGAAGACAGAAAAATAAACTCAAAGTTACCACACCATGTGATAAAACAAGTGTACAGTAGTTCTGCAGAGGTGTGCTGTGGACACATCAAGTTTCTAAATGAGATCAGGGGTTCAAAGATACTTTCCTAAAGATAGGTGCTTTTGAGGAGCTGGGAATTAAATGCACATATTTGTGCATGCTAAGCAATGCTCTACCTTAAACTGTACCCTCCAACTTCTAAGCTAAAATTGTAAAATTGTTGGTGTATGTGTGTCTTTGTGTGTGTGTGTGTACACCTACACATGTGTTTGTACATGTGAAGGCCAGAGTCTAATGTCAGGAGTCTTTCTCAATTGCTCTCTACCTTTTTTGTTTGTTTGTTTTTCTTCATTTTTTGAGATAAGGTTTCTCACTGAACCCAGATTTAACCTGTTCTGATAGAGCAAGGAGCTCCATCTTCTTATTTTAATTTTCAATCTTCCTTCCCTGCACTGGGATTACAGGTGCGTGTCACTATGTCTGGTTTTTTATGAGGGTTCAAGATATGCAAAAATCAGGTATTTCTGCTTGCATGGCAGGCACTTTACATTTTTTTAAAATTTTTTTTTATTATCATTTATTCAACTGTGCGCATGTGTGTGTGTATGTGCGCGCGTGTGTGTGTCTGTGTGTGTGTGTGTGTCTGTGTAGAACCACGGACGAATTCGCGAACCACCATGGACGCCTCCACCTCCTTCTGCCCCGGGATTCACAGGCTCCACCCTACCAGGATGAGAAGTGCAGGCCGCCCCCCGCTTCCGCCTGGCGTCTATACGCGGGATCTGGGAACCGAACTCAGGACTCTTCGCCTGCAAGGCGGAGGCTTAACCCCTGAGCCACCTCTCCAGCCCATGGCAGGCACTTTAAAGTTGAGCCATTCTCTCCAGCACCTTCCCTCCTTTTTGAAGGAAAGTCTTGCTATATGGGTAAACTGACCTCAAATTTAAGGTACTCTTACCTCGGTCATCCTAATGTTTGGGATTACAGGTGTGGATTAACACACTGTCTATCTATGATGATTATTGTTAATTTTTTAGCTTGACTCATGTAGTAGACATGTCTATGAGCATACCTAATCTAGTTTAGATTAGGCTCTTGGCCAACCTGTGGAAATTATCTGGCTTAGATTTATTGAGGTGAAATATCCCCCTATTGTTGGAGTCACCATTTCCCTGGACTGGGATCCTGAACTGTGAAAATGGAGAGAATGCTGAACACAAGCATTCATTGCTTTCTCTTGACTGTGGATAGTTACACTGTGACCAGCCGTTTTAAATTCCTGCAGCCCTGACTTCCCTGTCATGACAGACTATACCTCGAATTGTGAGTCAAAACAAACCTTTTTCCCTTAAGTTTCTTTCTTTAGAGTGTTTTATTATAACAACAGAAAAAGAAACTTAGGATTTCTAAGTGGGAATTTTGAACAAATTGAAATTGAAAAAAGGCAAAAAGCCATCATTTCAGCAACAGGAACTGCAAGTGAAAGGACACAACAGTTGCACATCAATGAGACACACAACATTCATTCTTATCAGAAGGGCAGGAGCAAAGATATAAAACATGGTCCAAGGTTTAGTCTTGAAACCCATTTATAAGACTTATTGTTACCATGTAAATAAAGCTAATTTACACCTAATACCATTTCCAACTTAACATAATATAGGACTGTGGTCTTGACCCCAAATGAAAGACAAAGAAAGTATCTAAAAGGTTGAACGGTCTATTCAAGGTTATACGGGGTAGCTTTCAGAAACTTTTTTTTTTTACATAACTTTTTGCTATGATCAAATCAAAGTTGTAGGAATACACATGTAATACACATTGATCTATGCAAGGATACACTGGAGAACAAATTATGCAAGACGGAGAATCCTGCATCCTTTTCCTTTTGATATTCTCATCTAAGGGACTATTTTTGGGTACACCTGCAGCCAGGAATAGAGCACACGGGTCAGATTGTGACCCATGGTTATTTTCTCAAACCCTCTGAGTGTTGCCAACTATCAATCACATTTCTTAACTAGAGTTCTGCTCTGCTTCTGCTTGAAATAACCTGTAACAGTTACTCGTGTGTTGCTGTGAGAGAACTTCCAAAGTCAAACAACTTAAGGGAGAAAGGGAGATTCATTTAGTTTATGGTTCCAGAGGAGAGAAATAGGCTTTCATGATGGAGGCTACACAGCTGGTGACTGAAGCTGTTGGCAGGCTAAGTTACTGAAGATATCTGTCATAGGCACAGGTGTCAACTTGACAGTTGAGAGTTAGAGCTCTGGACACATTTGCAGAGAATTAGTGGTTGAGTTAAGCTCAGAGCAAATCTGCTGGAGATTATTTGGCTGATGGGAAGGCCCAGGTGGGTGGGATTAGGCCCTGGAATAAAATACAAAGAGCTGGTTAAGAGAGTCAGCATCCTTGTGTACACTTGGCCAGACATGCTGGTCTGGCAAATAACAATCGTCCCTCTCTCAGCCGTTATGTGGTGATGATGTAGCTAGTTCCCTCAGCCCTGGTGTTAGTGCACGCTCTCCCATCAAGCTGGACAGTGAACTTATTCCCTTAAACCGTTTGATGGTTATTTATCAGCAACCATGCAGGCTGACTGCAACAACATCCTTGGAGAATCTCTCTTCTTCTCAATCTTCTGTTCTATGGTTCTTTTTATCTGGTCTGCTACTGGGAGGTTCCAATTGGATCTACGGCTGGTCTTTTATTTGTAAATGTATTGATCCAGATAATCTCTTCAGGTGGTCTCAACTGATCTCAGTTAATGCCAGTTGTGGTCAAGTTGACACCCAAGATTAACTATCACAGCCCTGTCCCTTTTCTTTACTCTGCTGATTTCTTCATGCCTCACAAATCCAGCACAGGTGTCCTCCTTGTGTGTTCTGTATAGAGCTCTCTTTATTACACTTCACCAGCACATTGGCTTTGGCTCTCTCCATCTCTAACCCCACACTAGAAACATGGTGGAGATAAGGACATTGCCAACTTCCTTTTTCTTCTTTTTGAAGAAAGCCCTGAAAGGTTTTGTCAGGTATCTGCCCTCTTCATGTAGTCCACATGACTCAGGAAATACTCTTTCTACCTAAAGGAGCAGATTAGATTGTTTAAGCCAGTGTTTCTCAACTAGGAGGTTTGCCTCCCTAAGAGCACTTGACATACATTAGGGTATCCCATCTGGAGCTGCCACAGGCATGCTGCAATAGACAGTCTCCTCCCTACTCCAGTCCCTGTCCCATCAAAGGTTCATCTCCAAAATGTTGCTGAAGGTTTGAGAACTCTAAGTTAATTGTTTCCTCACTGAAACTGATCAAACTGAAGCAAAAGCCAGGCACTCCATGATCAGTAGAGAAGTGAATAACAAATATAGACTTCTGGCTCATTACAGCCTTCGTGTTCTAACAGAGCATGGTATACTGTTAGAAAGGCATGTTGGGGGAAATTATTGTAAAATCTGCAGGCTAGATGGGGGGGGGGGTGCAGAGCTAAACAGTTACCAGATCTGATTAACAGCTTCAGGTAAAGTTTCTGCAGGTGACCTAAGATGAGCTTTTTCTATCCTTTTTTTTCCCCACTCATACAAACTTGATAGGTACCCCATTCCCCTCCCTCCCTCTACCCCTCCCTGGATTCCCTTGTTCCCCGCTTTTCCTCTTCCTTTCCCCCCACTCCTTCCCTTTCTCCCATTGCCCAACCCCTCCCCATCCCTGGAGCATCCTTTAGTGTGCATGTCAAACTTTCCTCTGGGTCCTCCTCTCTGATGAGGTATAAGGACTCAGTAGCATTACCTAGAGCTCTTTTTTATGTTTCCCTTTAGTATAGGAACACTATTGTGGCTGTTAATCCTTTGCCTCTAAGGATCCTAGTGCCTGTGATCCATGCTAGACTTTGAGGGGTCAATGATATGTTGGTCATTGCACAGGTCATGCAAAGTCCTATTATGATTACTTTGGCCCTAACGGGCTCTTACAATCTTACGGTCCCCTCTTCCGCAAATTTCCCTGAGCTTTAGGATGGGGAGAGATTTGGCTGGTCTGGCTCCAGGTGGTTGATATAGAGTTTCTGATGTTCTGAATTATAGTTTGTTGATTTTGTTTTTTCAGTTTTGCTGCTCCTGCACCGCCCTTAGCTCCATCCTGATGGGACATCCAATACCCACCTTTTCTATCCTTAAATAGTTGTCCCCCTCCCCTACACTTAAAAGGAGCTCAAAATTTTTCTTTTCAATAATTGTTTTCTAGATACAAGAGATGGCTTACTGAACAGGCTACGATCCTAAACCAAAATCAATCCTTAAAAATCTGTCACCTGAATGTTTATGATTACAATGAAGAAAAATTAAATCCAAGAGTTCCCTGTGTTTTGAAAGATCTAAGTAAATTTTGCATAGGCATTGAAGTCCATGTGTCTGTGTGAATACATGTTATTTCCATGTAGAACCAACTTTTGAACTCAGGTTCCTGGAATAGGTTTTGGTAGTCTTTGGTGTGGTGTTGACCTGGGTTTCTTTTACAGTCTGACTGTAAGCCAGAGATCTCTTATGACATTCCTTTGACCTTTTTTTTTTTGTCTGTTTAGACTAGAGAAACAGACTCCATTTTCCACACCTTCCTGCTGCTCACAGCATCCTGGCAGGTAAACAGTGACCCTGACCACTCAGGGAAATTTGTTGTGTGTTCTTCCCTTTGTTCTCAGTCATTGTTCCCAGGTAAGTGTGTAATCCCAACCCCAGCAGAAAAAAAAAACAAAACAAAAAAACCAGCAGTCATGTTTTAATTATTCCAGGCAACTCCTGGGCTTCTCAAACAGCACACTCACTGTATTCTAAATGGGTACTTGTTTCTACAGTGACTTTTGTAGTTTGAAAAGCAAGCCAGAATTTTGCAGAAAGCTTAGTTATTCTTTTAGAATTATGAGTGTAAACGGTTATTTTTTAAGGTTTGCTATTTCCAGACCCAGTATGTTTGAATATGGAAAATAAGACATTCTGTAAACATATGGCTAAAAATTGAGCCTTTCAAATTTGTCTTATTTTCTTTGTTAGAATGAAAAACGTTGTTTTTAGTGACTAGTGATAAAATGTGGAGAGCAAATTTAGAAGAAATTAGGATCTGGTGTATCATTTTATTCCTGGCAAAACAATTTAATTAGGATATTCCCCTCAAACAGCCCACAGTTACCGTAAAATAATTTTCTGCCTTGTTGTTAATACCACTAGTTTTTTGCAAAAAAAAAAAAAAAAAAAAAAAGAAAAGAAAAATCTTGAGCTATTACATTATTATGAAAAGATAGATTTTAAGTGAGGTTTTCAAGATCAGAAATGACAAAGTCCTTCCTCCTCCCTCCCTTTTTCCTTCCTTCCTCTCTTCTTTCCTTCTTGTTCCTTTCTTTCTTAGCAATCCACAATTACAAAAACTACAGTTTCAGAGGAGCGTCCGTCTTCAGTGCTGGAGGGAAGAGGGAAGCTTCACGTCTGGGGCTGCAGCCCCCAGACCCTGGTTCTGGCTGTCAGTGCGCGCGCTACAGGGCCTGAGCGTGACCCAGGACATGCGTGTGACCGCGTGCACACGATCGAGTGTGTGTGTGTATGTGTGTGTGTGTGAGAGAGAGAGAGAGAGAGAGAGAGAGAGAGCACCCCGTGCAGCCTGCCTAGGAGCCGCAGCGGCGGTTTTTCGTGGGGCTCCCCGCCGCGGGCTTCCCCAGAGCGGGGGCGGGCGCACCGCGTGGCGCGGTGTCTTTGTGTGCGCTTCATTGCCGCCCCGGGCACCATCTTCTGCCCGGCTCAGGACAGGCACATAAAAGGGGAGGCGGCGGTCGCCGTCGCCGTCGCTGTCCCGCTTCCCTCGGATGCCCTCTGCGGCAGGTTTATTATTACCGTACGGCCCGCGGCCCGCTCCCGCCGGGCCGCGCAGCGCCTGGCCGCCTCCACGCCTGGCGCGCCCCCAAACCACCTCCTCCGCCTCCTTATTTGTCTGCAAAGCCACCGCACGTCGAGGCGAAGGAGCCCGCCGGGGCGTGGGAGGCCGGGCCGGGGTGTGTGCGCGCCGTGCTCCCGGGGCGGGGCCGGGGCGGCCGCTGCGCGGCGTTCCCGCCTGGGCTGCGGGGCGCGCGGGGCGCGCGGGACGCGGAGGGCGCGGGTGCAGGGTCCTGGGCGCGCACACGCGCGTGCTGGCCGCGCGCCCACGGGGCCCCGAGCCGCCGATTCCTGCCGAGTAAGCAGTCTGGCTCCTCGGCGGCAGCACAGTGGCAGCAAGGCTGGGGCGCTGGCGCCGTGCCAGTCCCATCAGAATTAGCTCATTGTTCACTAGTACACTAGCAGAGGAGAGGGGAGGGAGGAGGAGGGAGGATGAGAGAGGGGGGAGAGAGAGATTTAGACGGAGAGAGACACAAGACACTCTTGGAGAGAGAGAGCGCGCGCAAGGCAGGGAAACCGTCCCCTCTTTCTTTTCCAAGGCTGCACTTCTTGGAAGTGAAGCAGGGCTGGGGTTTTGTTTCCCATCCCCCTCCGCCCTCCTCTTCCTCCACCCCTTTCCCCTCCCCCTCCCCTCAGCTGTCTTTCTAGCATGATGCCCTTTTTCATCCACATTTGTGTTTCAGGTGTAGAGAGGAGAGAGAGTGAACAGGGCGCGGGGCTTTTGTCTGTAAGTATATGCCATTCTCGTCTCCGGCTGGGAGCGCTGCTTTCTCTTTTGTGTGGATTCCTTGCCGTTGCTCTTAGCTGGACCCTTCAACCCTGCAGAGTTCATGCTTCCTCCCTCTAAATTTTAAAGAACTGAAGCATATACCTTGTAGACATTCTGTCATTTGGGTCCTGCAGCATTAAGCCTGGAATTTAACTTGAGTTGCTTTTTTTTTAATGGACAAGTTAAGAGAAATGAATTCTTTTGAGAAGGGGTGGGGTTTTGCTGGCTGTGTGGTTAATTTTGCTCTTCTTGTTCATTGTTAGGCACTGTTTCGTTTCTTTGCATTAAATGCACTGTGGTGCATGCAAGCTCCTTCTGCCTCTTAAAAACCCTCACACTTGATTACTTTCAGCGCTGCTGCTGTTGCTGCGGCTAAGAGTCTTTTTATGCTTTAGGTCTTGCAACACTTTTTTCCCCCTGCATTTTCTTGTAAAGCAGTTGAACTTGAGGTGGGGAGCTTAAAAATAAATGATTACTTTATTTCGGTGATGCTAGCAACCTGATTTGCACTGATGTGTATCTATAATAACATTATAGGAAAACTCCGAGAGCCTGATACCGTTTTTGGAGAACTTTTAGTTTTTCCATTCATCTTAATTTTGTCATAACTTATATTAACAACACAGCTGTGTTCTGATGGCATAGAGCGTCGAGGGTGAATCACTGCAGCATGTACATTAATGTTTATTTGATTTCGGGAGAAGGACATAATGCTGTATATTCCTGACTTTTTTCCCTGTGTAGGTTTTTTTTTTTTTAACACGGAAGGTTATGTAATGCAGTGCCATTTCCAAAAATATCCACGCTGAGGCATTACACTACGGTGGAAGGCTGATTCCTATTCTGCCGTCTTGATTGCAAATATACTGCCAGTAGTATGTCTGGGAACAAAGAGCAGCCAGAAAACAATCTATTTTTATCACTTGGTTCTACTTTTAAGTTGCTAAACCTTTTGAACTCTTGCAATTTAAAGATGAACTGCACACTAATAATAGCCCAGGTCTCTGCAGACCCAGGTGCCAGGGATTCCTTTGTCCCTTGCTTGAACCTGTAGACCACTTTGAAAGCTCTTTCAGGAACCCCAGAGGTTAGAATAATTTGCATGTAACTTATGCTAACCATACAAAGTGGGTAGTTGTCAGTAACCTCTAAAGAGGCTTTTTTTTTTTTCATTTGCTGACCTGTGGTGAGGAAATGTGTCTACTGTATCTAAACATATTTTGCAGGTTGGTCTCTCTGGACTGAAGAGAGGGATAATAGAAGCCCAAGACTATTAAGATTCTCAAAATGGTAAGATATGGTCATCAAAGGAAATTCTCAGTAGTTTCTTGTCAATCTTTATCACATATAAATTATCAGCCACCCACTTCATGTGCCTCACCCCTTCATTGTGCCTACCTTGTCTGACCTTTAAAAGGTTCCCTCTCCAGAATGTGGAGGTTTTGAGGTACAGCAGTGTATGTAAATTAGGTGCTGTGAATTAGATCTTTTGACTTGCAGGCGTTCTGAATAGCAAGCTAAAATTCTTCTTTCAGAACAAAGATTTTTTTTCTAACTCAAACAACAGAAACTATTCTGTTCTTCAAGAAGAGTGACATGTTGTGACATGCATGAGGGGGGCGGTGACAGCAGGGCTCAAACAAAGCAATGGGTCTTATATTTCAGATAGCCAGAACTCATCCAAAATTAGAAATCTGTGTCCAATTAATTAGCCACCACATATACTGTCCTTAAGAGTAATATATATGTATATGAATATGGATTGTCAAATTTATATATAAATTTGTTGATTTATGGTTTCATTTCAAAGCAGTATCTCAGTTTTAGAAGCCAAGCATGTTAACCTCTAAATAAAAGTGTTGCTATCTCTGACAAGAATTGTGATCCATGGAGAAGATAGTTCAATTTCTGATGAAATAAAATAATGTGGAAAATACACATTGAAAGCAGCTGCCTATATATTAAACTTCTGTGGAACAAAATTTGAGGGAATAAAGGTAAGATGAGAAATGATAGAAATGTGAAAACCTCATTTCTGTGCAGTATGTCTGCTTGCAAGTGTTTATGCATTTTAAAGCACTTACTTGCCACTTAAAATATGTGATTTCCCAAATTAGTTTTACTTTTTTTCTCTTAAGCAAAGGTGAAACTTAGTAAATTAAAATTCAATCTGATACACCTCATGTGTTCCTTGAGAACAACTAAGAAAAAACTTCCATGGAGAAGATGAATCAGAGGCAATGAAGTGAGTTCAGATTGACTTTTATTGAGAAGTGAATCTTTTAAATTTTTTTTAACGTATACCTCATCTGTCATTTCAACAGGTGGATGAACAAGCACTAAGTAGGTTTTGCTTGGATCCATTTGATAGTGATTAAGGACCGAAAGACAAGAAGTAACCATGATCATAAAATTAAAGTAACTAATAGGTCTTGTGTAAGTTAATACCTTAAGAAGCCATTTTCATAGAGTAATAATAAGGTTATAAAATGGTGATTTTTAAATTACTGAATTCTCTTACTGCTTTAGTCGCATCACTTGTCTCTTCTTTCTGTATCCTAAAACCTTATGCCCTGTGTCGCCACAGGTAGGCCATAAAGGCTATATGTTGCAAACGTGTCAGGTAGGGATTTTGGTTAAACATAAATAGGACCACTGAACTTTGCCAAGGCTAACTTTGTAGATCAAGATGAAAGAGTAACTAACTATGCCTCTATAGTAATGAGTGGAGTGAGCTTTGTGGAAAGCACAACCAAGCTAAGCATGAAAATTGGAACTGTTCATAGGCAGAAAATCTAATGTGAATAATATTAAATGCTAACTTCCCACAATTGTCCTTTTATGTGTGGTGGTAGAATGGGTGATCACAATTGTTTCTCTTGGAAGGATTTTCACTCATGAAAAAAATTCTTGCAAGTTTTTGGTGATCCTTTCATCAAGATGTCAGTTCCTTTTGGCACAGGACCATTGCCTGAAATAAAACCACTGACAGTTATTGTCTGAGTGTGATTCCAAGTAACTTTCTAGTAATTTTCGGATTCTGGAAAGTTTGAGCTCTGAAAAGTCTTTAAACATAACGATGTAAAAAATAGTTTCAAGTATGTTTCTTTAAAAACTGGTATTAAAGGTACCTTAAGATTTTTCCTTCTTTTTAGCAGAATGAAATTGATTTTCTGTCCTTATTTAAAGCTAGAGTTACTCTGTAGAGCTCTGTACCTATCTTACTTTCAATGATTTGTCCCACACACAATAGGAATTACTCTAAGAGAAACAAGATATTTAATTTGTGGCCACCTCCAGAATATATTTCCCTCGAGTTTATATCTCCATCTCTTTTATATAAAGCATTAAAGAGGATCTAATTTCCATGTATCTAAAAGAGCTCATTCCAGACACAAATTTATAATCAAATCATTCCAATGTAAGCCATTAGCCAGTGGACTAGAATTCTACAGATGATGATTCAGTGTGTAGGTTTTTTACATACTCTAAAACAATGAGATTTCACAACAGTAAATCAGAGTATGTAGTATGAAAATAAATAAGCAAGTAAATAAATAAATGCAGTCTTCGTGCTCTGCTCTGTGAGGGCACATTTACAAGAAAACTGAAGAAGCTGGAAAAGGAGTTATTAAAATGAATATTGTCATCAACTGTAATATACAAAACTTTGCTCAGAATGAACATTTTTAACAGTGTTCTTGGGCTGTGTAGGCTCAGGTGCCACCACATCCACCATGACTATAGGAATGGTGCCCTGCAGGTGTATAGTTTGACACTTGTGATGAGTCTTCAGAAGCCTTCAGGATTTCTTCATATCATTTGGCTTAATTTCTAGAACCACATTTTTCATTGTGTTTTAGTATTGATTTAGGATTTGTTTTTAGAGGTGCATGACTCAAGACTTATTGAGACAAGGAGCTGGAGAGGTGGCTCAGGGGTTAAGCCTCTGCCTTGCAAGTGGAAGGTCCTGAGTTCAGATCCTAGACTCCACGTATAGATGCCAGGCGAAAGCGGGGCAGCCTGCGTTTCTGGTCCTGGTAGGGCGGAGCCTGTGAATCCCAGGGCAGAGTAAATAAGGAGGAGGGGGAGGTGGTCCATGATAGTTCCCGAATTCATCCTTGGTTCTACACACACACACACACACACACACACACACAGCTACACACAATTGAATAAATAATAAATAATAAAAAAGGCTTATTGAGACAAAAGGTAACTTACTACAAATAGCTTGAAAAACTCAATTTTTAAATCCAAAGTTAAAACTAATGTCCTAATTTTTTTTTTACATAGTAAACTTGCTTCATTTATCCCAGTGGTTTAAGCATGGACTTGATTCTGTTTTAATGGAGAAAGGAATCAAAATAATTGTAGCTCTCTTTATGATTGCTGCTGAATACTTACAAAAATGAGTTGATTCCACTGTAATATCCATAGAACTTAGGTTTCTGTTTAGTCTGTGAACAGGCATTCACAGACTTAGAAAACTTTCAAGAACCTCTTTACTAGCATAAGCCTTCCTTGTCTACAGAAAAAGACAAGGATGAGGGAGAGCTAAAGTCCTTTTGGTAGCCTGTGCTTTAGTTGCTCCAGTGACTTTTGATGGTGTCTAGGAGGGTAATTTTATATGATTCTATCTTCTCTTTCATCAAGTCTTCCTGTGCTTGTGATGGGGGAGAATTGTGAATTGTTTGGGGAATTAGGACAGTAGATATTGTCTGTCTGGGTTTAACCCCAGTCCAACTTCCTCTAGAGCTACGTAGGTAATTCAGATAGGAGAAGTCATTTGAGTAAAAAACAAAACAAAAAACAAAAACTTTGAATAAATAGCAATTCAAAGTGTCATTCCTTTTTTGAGGTAGTGTAATCCTTAAAAAGTTAGATCTGAATCAGAGGAATTCACTTTATTTTACACAGTAATTTTATCCCACAGTAATACTTCTAGAATAGGAAAGTGTCTTTCTAAAATGTAATTGTTTTCAAAATAAATGAATTCTATACATTGGAAATATTCGTTTGCCTGGTCACTAAAAGTATATTGAACCAACTGGAGAGACTTGCAGAGAGCTGCTGCAGCTTTCCAGTACTTAATTTCTTCACTAGTACTGTCCTGGATGGAAAGTCTGCACAGCCTGAATGAAGTGGACAATTGGAATAATCCTCTGAGTAGTTATGCTTAAAACATCCCTTTGCTTTCATCTGATTCATTTTGGTAATTGAAAATGTTACTGAGGTGATGTAGGAGTGGGAGGATGTGCTTGGTCTCCTCTGTATAATTCTTATGCTATACAGAAAAAGGCTAGGGATAAGAAAATCTTATCAACAAATCAACTCGAGTATTGCAGGGGAAAAGGATTCAAGTGTTCTGGAACTATATCATTTTGACTGATCATGATATATTGCAAAGATTCCAACTTAAAACTGTTCTTTTGCCTTGAATTGAAATGCAGGTTGACCATGAATCTTAGCACATGTCTGTGGAAATTATGGCACTAAAAATATCATTCATTGGGTTATGTATTTATGTGAAGCACATATTTAGAGATATACTTTTCACCTTGGCAGATTTTCAAAAGTATTTCATCTCAATGTTTAAGAAAATCACGATGATCCTGAAATTGATCTGCTAGTGCATTGTAAGCATTACCAGTCCTACTTGGTTTGGAATTAAGTATTAACATAGTTCAAAACTAAATCCTAAATATCAGTTCAGTTACTAGTAGTATTGGCATACTGACCTGATGACATTGCTTGTTAGTAGGATCGTAAGCATGTCTTTCATTGCCCAACTAAATTACAGACCTCCAGAGAGTTTATAGACCTCATATACAGTGTGTAGAAAATATTAAATATATGGTAGAAGCTTAATAAACATTTGGCATATGCACACTAATATCCATTAAGTTGGACGTTTTAAAAATTAGCTCTAATGAGTTATCATGATTAGCTTTGTGAAACAGAAGTAATTTGTATCATTAACCTCTCATTTTAAAGAGCCAGGAACCTGAAATGAATGTAATTTTCAGTTTACCCAGCAAATTACTTTTCATTATTTGTTAAAGGGTAAGAAACTTCATTGTTAAACCTATGAAGTATGATATTTTGCCAGAGGAATGTAGCTTCAATTTCTCATCATTTGTAGGGTTTAGAGTCATACTCTTGAGTAGAGAAAGAGGTGCTGCTCTCTGACTTTGCTCCATCTGTGGTATGCAGAGCTCACAGTAGTTTATGCTACAGCCATAAAAATCCCCCCTCCCCTTAAGCCAGAAGGAACTTTGCTCCTGGTATTGGAACATTCACTTTCTCACTTATTTCCAGTATGATCTGACTCTCTGATTCCAAGATCACAAAGGCGGCAACCTGCAAGTGCTGATGAGACCAAGAAGAATTATCAATAGCATTATATATCTGTGTCTACATCCACTGAGCGGCAGACACTTCTTGGACATTTGCTTAGTGGTTTGTAGAAGGTGAATGCTTGGCCCCTGCCTGCAGTATCTACATATTTTAGTTTTAGAATGAAGACTAAATCAAGGCTATATAATCCAGGCCTAGGTATAAGATACAGAAGAGTGATGTTGAGGATGGAGACGGATGGTAGCATTGGGAATCTTTTTTTTTTAATTGATCTAAACTAGAGCCAGAGATGATAAGGATATTGCATACATTCCACCACTAGCTCCTCCTGTCCCTGTAGCAGACTGAGTCAGTTAGCCTTGACACTCATTATTCTTCCTCATGAATGTCGTGTCAAAATCCTCAATGTAACATTTCAATTCAGGAAGACACAGAGTTGACTGGCATAGGCACAAAATTTGAAACTTACAAGTGACCTGTTTGTCCTTGAGAACAAGGACAATGCCTTGTGAAATAAATCTGCTCGTAAGTCTTAACATCAACTTTTAATAAACGTTGAATAAATGAAGACTTGAGCCTGTTGGGTAGATTTAGATGAGGCAGAAAAGAATCCCAAATAGAAATAATTATGTCAAAAGCTATGCTTGTAATGGTGCTTCTGCCCTATGGGGGGGCGCTGTGCTGTCCAGGACAGAATTCAGAAACTAGACCTGGAAGTAGAGGACTTGATGTGCTGAGCAATAGAAAGCCACTGAGCACACATCTTAGAGATGACCCAGTGTGCTCACTCGGGTTACCTAGCTGTCTCAGGTTCTTTGTCTTTGATTGAGGCTAACAGAAAACAAGCCTGTATTCACATGCTCTCCACTTAAAGGTAGAGCCTTCTTCATGACTCTCTTACTTACCTTGGGTTAGGAGAGGAGAAGGAAGCTCTCTAGCCAGAAGGATTGGGAAGGAAAATGAGAGCCTGCAGCAGCTCTTCCTTTGTGGGCTCCCAACAGCTTGAGCAGTGTCCACTGGGCCAGGGAAGGTTCCTGCTGTGCCAGGTGCTTGAAAGGAAGCACCATGCTCCTTTCCATGAGTCAGATTGTCGACTTGTGCTAACCTTGGCTTGTGCTCAGCCGCACACCTCTCTGACTATCTAGACAACCTACCTAGGTACACACTATCACCAAGCAACATCTTGGTAAAACTGTAGCTAGTTTGAGGCCCGCCCTGCAGGCTGGTCCTCATGTTGTCAGTAATGACCATCCGAAGGGAATCTCTTCACATGACACATAGAAGTTCAGGAAAGCCATCTCCAAGAGGGATCTGGGTACAACTTTGAGTCTCACCTTGAAAGTTGTGAGCTGCAAGAACTCAATATGAAAGGAAAGACCCCTTCTAGACAGTCGGGGTTATTGAAATATTTCAATGCGAGTGACCTTGCTCCTAAACTTTAGATCCATTCTACTTTGTGTTTTCAATTTTTTTTTCACCTTCTGCTTTTGGATCTTAAAAAGTTTAATTTCTGTAGTGAGATAAACTTGCCAGGAACTATTTGAAATAATCCCTTGTTGTAGCCAAGATTGACCCAGTCCACTTGTTATTCTGAATGTGCCCAGCATTCCTTCTGTGCCTTTGCTTGCTTGGCTCTATAAGGAATGTGTCTCCTGAGAAAACGAAGTGGTTCTTCAAGGGTGGATTGAAATGACCACTCCTTTATGGGATCCTCCTACTCCCCCAGGGGGATAATCTTGCACTTCTGTGTACACACACCACACCAGAGCTGTTTTACTGCTGACTCATCTCCATGTGTTTTTCTGCTGTCTAAGACTGTAACCTTGAAGCACCGACACCCTGACAGTACTAGCCCTCTCTTCTAAGTAACAGCTGAGACCGATGTCTTGTTTTTTTTTCCTCTTTCCTCTGTGGACAGAGTGGTGAAACCAGAGGTGGAAAAGTTTCATCACTGAGAGGGAACTTTTGAATAGCTAGTCAGATAGCTCGGTATCTTCATCCCACAAAGTGGAAGGAAACCCTCACCTTCATCGACATGTTCTAATGGGACCTTGGAATGGAGCCCACATCCATCTTGTAAGCCAGACTGATATCTGCCCTCACTACCTAACCAGGGTCTGGCACATTCCCCAAGGATCAATAAATGCCCCTGCTTGTGTAATAAATGAATCATGGTCATGGGTACATGACAGTCTGTCTTTCCTAGCCAGAACCAGGTGGCCTACTTTGGGAATTCCAATCACGAACAGCCTGACCCTTTGCAGAATTGAGGCAACTCAGATTATTAATCTTGTGGTTCAGGAAATAAATGATCTTAGATGGGTGATGCGGTCACTGCTAAAAAGCCCCTTATTGAACTTTCGGAAGACTCAACCTTTGGGAGGTAAGGCTGGGTTAGGTGAAACCTAATAAGCATCCTGCAGACACAGCTTTAAAATTTAGTTCTCCCTTGTTTGATACTCTTAAGCCAAAGTAGTTGTGTGAGAGCCCAGAAGCCTGGGGGTGTGGTACTGTTTGCTGAAAGAGGAAAGTTGTTTTAAGGTAGAGTTCCATGCCCACTGAAAGCACTGGCTATGTAGAGCCATCTTGTACTTAGTTGTGATAGGTCCATTTCTAGCAGCAGCACCATTGTCTTTCAGTAGTCTAGTCAAGGCAGTTGAGCAAAATCTGCTCTGGCTTCATAGGATAATGAACTCAATTCAAAATTATTGCATATTATTGCCTTGGCATGGTTTCTAATCTAACTTTTTTTTTCTTTAAAAGTATTAGGATTAGATAACAGGGCATACTTAAAAGCCCATGTTTTTAACTACTTGGTTCAGTGTTCATTCTTACTTCCACAGAGCACAATCTTAAAAAATAACTTGTATTTGAGAAGGAAAAGATACATAGAGAATGTGGCCAAAGAAAGAAGGTCTTGTTTGTTTCTTTTTGGCTGAAATTGGGAAGCAGAGACATTGATTGAAAAAAAGGAGGGTGGGAGTGGCTATTGACAGTACAAATAACCAAGCCAAATCCTTTCTGATAGGTAATTAAAACAGGGGGAAGGTTCATAATGTGCACAGAAGTGTCACTGTGACTGCCCAGTTCCAGGTCTCTAGGCCCTGCACTCAGATCACCATGGCACACCACTGTCCTTTGATTACTGGGGCAGGTAACAGCCTCCCTCGCGGAACCGAGTTTGATTCAGTTCCAGCAGGGAAAAGTACTACAGGCCAGTCAGTGGCTGAACAGGGAGAAATTTACAAAAGTTGTTCTGTTTAAAATGGGCCCAGGTATTTTGAGGTCACTTTTTTGGATAAGGTTAGTATCCAATATAAGGAAGCTATTTTGGAGATGGGGAAGAGTTAGAAATTAAGGGAAGATACTGCTTCTTGGACACCCAACAGTCTGGACAATGAAGGAAAGCTATGTTTAGTACTTAGATGGATAAAACTTGTTTAGATAGTTATAAGCATAGCCTCAGTAGGAGGTCTGTATTAAGCACCTTCTCCACAAGACACTTTCATATCCTTCATTATAAGTCAGTTTAGTGAAACTTACCCAAAAGACCTGCTAGGACTGATCTGAAAATACATGCTTGTACTTTTTTTTTTGCCAGACAGCTGCTGAGTCTTAAACTATCACCATACTATTCGAGTTTCACAGCACATTCCTGGGCATTTACTCTAATGCATAGTAGGAGCTCTGCTACACTAGTCAAAGGAGGGGACAATGTTCAGAGAATTCACCAATGGCTTGAAATTATGCATTACAGAGTTTTAGATGTTGTATAGTAAAGAAAATTAACATTTAAGAAGATGAATTGTATTAACCCATTCACCCTTTACATGAATAGAGTTCCTATGATTTGATAGCTTCATTTGTATGTGGTGGGAAGGGGTATGCACTTGTGTGCTCAGTGTGGAAGATGTGCACTAGCCCATGTGTATACATGTGAAGGCCTGAGGTTGATGTTAGCTGTTTTTCTGTATCCCTCTCTACCTTAGTTTATGAGACAGGATCTCTCACTGAACTTGGAACTTCCCATTTTTGGTTAGATTGGCTGGCCAGAAAGTCCCCGTACTCCCACTATTGTGGTTACAGGTATGCACTGTAACCCAACTTTTTTCCGGGTGCTGGGTATCCACACTCAAGTCCTTATGCTTGTGTAGCAAGAACCCAGCCCACTGAGGCTACTCCTGTATTTTTTTAAAAAAGCTTTTTAAAGATTTTCATTCTATAGGATAACAAACTACTTACCAAATATCACTATCTCATAGATGGTAGGTACTTACTAAATATTTCTTCCTTAAATGATTGGAAAATCAAAGTTAGATACTTAATCAACTGAGTAAATAATAGATTAAAAACTCCTTGTTATTTGCATACTTTTAGTTCTTAATTATTTCAATTTGATTTTTCCAAAGCTGAGATAGTATAGATCAGAACTGAATCTTCATTTCTTTCCGTAGAGTCTTGATTGTCTACATTGTCACAATCAATTCAATCAACAAGTCAATTAAATATGTTCTTAGACACCCTGACTGTAAAGTTTTATTAAATTCATCAGCTATACTTATCCTACATCTTTGATTTTGGTTGAATATAATCCCTTGCGGTAATCTGGGGCTGATATAGGGCATGAGATTATCACTTTCTGTTTGGTTTATTTATAATGTGAACATGTCATCTCCATCTTTCTCTCAGTATGTCTTTATAACTTTCTGGATTTCTAGTACATTAACTAAAAGTTTCCAAATGAAATCAGACTCAATGTATTTTACAGTTCCTAGTAGTTTATGCACAGTCTCTTTGATCTAATTAGGGTTAATTTCTTCCTTTTGGGTTTGGATCAGTTTATATTTTTATGCAGTTCATGGTTGATGTTTCTGCATATCATTGCTAAAATAAGAATTTCATTCTCTTAACAGTTTGTTTTAGCGTTGACTAGAATTTTAAAAAGCACAGTTGTCAGGAACATGATTTCAAATACATTTGATAAAAGCGAACAGTGCCCTGAGTTAGAACATCCATTTGTAGACCATCTGAGCAGGAGCTGCTGGAGAGTTCATTTGGGGGTCATATTGAAACAGCTTGGCTTCTCGGCAAATGGTTTTTGTCATTGACTTCAGTGATTGCTTGATATGTTGGCTTTATGCCAAACATTCCAGATAAAACTTAAAAAAAAAACAAAACGAAACTGTGATTACCAGTGTTGCTTGAATTTAATTCCACCCAAAGTCCTCATGCAACCATAGTGAAGTTTCTACTGCTAATAGCCTCCCCAAGCAACAATAGCAACATTTAGATGCCAGGGGTTGGGGGCAAGGCTGTGTCCTCAAACATCTGTTTTTTAAATTTTTTTTCTTTTTCTTATGGTAGCTTATTTTGGAAGGGCAGCTTTAATGGAAACAGAAGCAGACCACCAAATTTTTTGAGAAAATGACTCTTGACAGTAGGTGTCAGAAATCTGTCTAAACTCCATTAGCAGGGCATCAGGAACAGATGCTCAGCATCTGTATGGGGTGGGGAGGGGAGGAGATGCGATGAAGGGATGAAAACAGGCCTCAGCTCTCAGGGACACTCATGGAGATGCTCCAGGTGGTTTGAGGAAACCACATAACTGGTCAATCTGGACAAAGGTTCAATGAGAATTTCATTGCTTGACTGGATGACCTTTGGCCTAGATCTCTGCCAGCTCTTCTTTGGGATTTGCACCTATAAGAAGGTGAGTGGGAAGAAGAGGGTAACAGGACCTTTTACTTCTGTGCTTGGCCCTTTTGCCAGCATTTTACAAGTATTGGTTCATTTCATTCCTACAATAAAACTTTGAGGATTAAGTTAATGCACCATTAAATTAGTGCGTAAGTGCCTGGAAGTGAAACTCAGGGGTAGGTGCTGGCCTACCTACAAGCTTAAGTCCCAACACCACAAAAAATATACAAATATTGCCCACATGATTAAAATTTTTGAAACCGGATGTAGGTTGGGATTGTATGCAAAGTACACTGAGCATGTGCAAAACTCATCCTCACCATGAGGGGTGAAGGGGACATAAAAACTTTGCTATTGATTCATCAAGCATTTTTCTACAAGGAACTGTAAACTCCCAAGATTTGCATATTCTGCTTACATGGGTTCCAAAAGTCTCTGTAAGTTGGTTGTAGTTTTATTATCTTAGAGAAGTAGAGATTAGATGTTTGATTTACAGTGGAAGACAGACTGGAGGAAGAAATAAAATAGGTTGAGGTCTTCTCTTGGTAAACACATACACACTTGGAATAACAGTGGTCTGAGTTTATAATATGATCTTCTCTGTGGCAGCTAGAACACAGGTAGTAATTTAGCAGGCACTTCTTCTAACTTAGTGTTCCTTCTGCAGTTACTTTCACAACTCAAGTGTTTTTTTTGTTTTGGTTGTTCTTGTTTGTTTTTTCTTCCTTCTCTCCTCAAAACATCTTATCTACTTGGCTTTGAGATCCTCCTTCTGTCTTCTGCTGCCTGACAAAGATGTCTTTGGTTCTTGCTTTATCCAGTATGGTTGAAAGCCTGCTGGTGTGCACACCCATTCAAACCTTATTCTCTTCCTCTTGTCTTTTTCTTTTTTCTTCTTCTTTTTTTCTTGTTTGTTGTTTTGTTTGTTTTCAGTTTCCCCCAGAACAGTCCATTGGAAGCTGCTTTTAGATTCAGATCTGAGGATTTGAATATGCTCTTCCTTCATCATTTTTTTTTTTTGCAAAGGTTAATATCTTTTTCAGTAGAAACCACTGTCCCTCCAAATTTAGAAGTCTGTTGTGATTCTATTTGCTGTGAGGAAAGCTCCATCTTTAAATGACCAGGACAGCACATGGCAGGCAGTGACCTGGGAATGGCTGTTGCCAACTGTTGATTTGCAGCTGTTAGCAGAAGAGACTGCCTTGCTGGAAAGAGTGAGTAGTATCTTTTGGAATGCACACTGTGGAGAGAATGCAGATTTTCTGGAAAGCTGGGTCTTACACACATCAACCAGATGAGTGCTTTGGAACGTCTTCAGAATCTTCAAAGCAGCAGTCTGTTTTGTTATACACCAGCCCAAAGAAAATGCCCCATTCTCTGTTTACAAAAATAATTTCTCACTAGCCTTTGACTGAATACTTTAACAAAAGGAACGAGGTTTTAAGCAGTTAAATGTTTTTACAAGATTTTTAATAGATAGGACAGTAAGGTTTTAGAACATAGAGAGAAAAATTGTGTTCTTGGTGAACACAAAAAAAGTTATCTAAAGATGAATCTTGTGTTAGTGTATCTGAAGTTACTCAAGTCAGTCAATAATAGCAGGTCTGGATATTTCCCCCTTATCCTTGGTATGTGCTTGGAAAGAGTCCTGTGCATCTAGTTGTTTAACCTTGGAAAGCAGATCATGAGGAGTACTAATCTCATTGTGGTAGAGAATACCATTCTAAAGTTTACAAGTGCAGTTCAGCATACTGGGCATAATACAGAACTAATCCACTAGTGTGGCTGCTTTCCCTTTTTCTTTTCCCTGCACCATGAGAGTGGGAGAAACATCACAAGACATAATGTGCCCCATTTCTTGGTAACACATGAAAACCAATTCATCCAATGGAATAAGGTGGTCCAGACTTAGAATTCAGATGTGTTAAATAAATATTTACTCTGGTTCTACTCCAAAGAGGTAAAAGATTTTATTAACATATTTCTTGAGGTCATGGGGGTAAAGAAAAGCTTATGCTGTGCTTACATGCCTTGAGGGCTTTTTGGCTGCAATTTAACAAAGGCTTATTTTCAATCTCTCTCTCTCTCTCTCTCTCTCTCTCTCTCTCTCTCTCTCTCTCTCTCTCGCTCTCTCTCTCTCTCTCTCTCTCTCTGTGTCTCCTCTTTTACATTCTGAAAAGGCAACTATTTTGCATTGCATCGTCAGTTTTTATTGTTCAATCGTAACTGCATAGTCTCACACCAGAATTTTTCAAAAGCTTCCTTTATTTTTTGCCTCTTTAGACAGTTTCACCTAGTATTGTAGCTCTGTTTGCAGGCTTACACTTACCCTTACACTTTTCTTCCTGGTTTACTCTGGACTGTTACCAGCTGTTTAGGCTTTGTTTTGTCTTCGTTACTGAAAAGAAAGTCACCCGTTACAGTCCAGACTCAAGCATGCAGCTCACTTCCTTGAGTCCAGTTCACAACTTGGCTGTGACTGCCGCACCAAGCTGACCTCCAGTCCAGGGGAGTTGCCTTGGCAGACAGCTCAGAATTCCTCGATCAGTGCTCACTTTTTTTTTTTTTTTTTTTTTTTTTGAGTCTTTAGGTGGATTGCTTTTTGCTAAGCATGTTCCTATTGGAAAGGAATGAGGCTGGAAGGAGAGGAGGGTTTTGCGCAACATAAATGTTTGCTGCTGACCTCAGTGTTCACACGCCCGCCCGAGTGAGCCAGCTGCTGCCCTGCCTGCCTTGAACCCCCTGCACCATCAAAGCTTTGAAAACTCCCATAATGAATGGGTTTAAATATGGGTGAAAAAGAAAGTCAGAAACTGTTGTTTAACCTTTTGTGGCTTATTCCTGACTTGATTTGTTGCTCCCCTTGAAAGTCTTTCCTGTTATTCTTAGAAATCAAATTTTAAAAGACTCGGCAGCCAAACAAACAGAATATGATATCGTGGAACACAGTGACTGTGAAAGCTCTTTGTGCTGACGATTAATTTCACATGTAAACACTTTCATTTTGTTGCCAGCAAGATTTTCATTTCCTTTCTCTGCCTAGTTGAAGTCTAGAAATAAAATTCCACAGCTGTCATGTTCTCTCATATTCATCAGCGGCCTCTCCTCGTGGCCGCACCGTGGCAGAGTGAATTCCCAGTATTCTGCCATAAATGTCTCCATAGTTTGTTTCAGACACTCCAGGGTACACAGCAGAGAATTATCCACTCCTGGCTTGCCAGACAATGTATGTTAGACAGTGACATAATCTGCTACATGGTGTAATATGAATCATGTATGAACATTCCGTGTGTCCATCACAGGGATATGATCTGAGATGGAGCTAACTAATATCAGTGAGATCAACAAAGTTGTGAGCTATTATTGTCTTCTTGGTGAAATACAGTTATTCCCCCCCCCACACACACACACCTGTGTCTGTTCATGCTTAGGACTTCTCAGGCTGTGGAAACTGATGAGTGTCAGCATGGACTGTAAGAGAGCAGAGCCACAGGGGCCAGCCGGCCTTTTCCTTCCTGGCAGGAAGACATTCAACTACTGAGCATAATCGCCAGATATTCATAATGCTTTCTCCCTAATTACCCATTGTTACAACAGTCAATGTGTGTGTGTGTGTGTGTGTGTGTGTGTGTGTGTGTGTGTGTGGTGTGGTGTGTTTATATTAGGTCAGTGAATCTTTCATTTAGTTTCTAAGCGAGAGTGTTTGCCAGCATAAGCACTAACATTGTTATCCTGCTTTCCAGAGTTTTCAGAGTTTATGTACATCATCTGAATGGCCTGGCAGTCTGCGTGTGAATCTTTTCGCCTTCTAATAGTACAGAACTCATTCCATTGTGCACATTCTTTTGAAAATATGTTGTCTGGATTATGGGTTATGTAGACCTCTAAGACCAGGTCTCTGGAGAGACAGCACAGTGCAGCATCTTTGGCATCATCTAATCTTTGATGTAGTGCTGTTTGAAAAAAAGAAAAAGACCTTTATTGCTCATTTGTTTCTGCTTACATTCTGCTCTCAGGTGACCAGGGACCCATAGATTTTTGAGAGATTCTTAATAGTTCCACTTCAGATAGTATTTGCAAAAACAAAGTCACACACATAGATATTCCCTAAATCACACTATTAGGGTTCACAACCTCCTGGCCAATTAGGCATAGTAGAGCATGTGCATATACAGGCACACACTGCTTAATTGGCAGTGAGATTATGAAATATACCCCTTTGCTACACAAAGAGTTAATTATACAGATTGGACACCTGCTACCCAGGTTTGTTTTCCTAATTGCAAGGGGTGGGTACCAATCTTTTTTTGTGTGTTCAGTCTTGAAAAATAAAAGATAAAGGAAGATAAAGAATCCTCCAAAAGTAAAGGATCACATTACAATTATGGCCATTAACAGCCAAACCATGCAACACATTTTTGTTTCAAATTTCTTTGAAATATGTTAAGCAGCTAAGTAAGTAGCATTTATGTAAATGGTGTATTTTTTAATCTGAATAGATATATAATGCTATTGTAGATTAGTCTTCACAAGTAAATATTGATAAGGCAGTAAGTAAAAAGGAGAAAAATATGGCTTTATGGCTTTAGAAATTGGTAATAGATACCATTCAAATCTTGTTACAGTATAATTGAAATGACTGGAAACATGGCAAAAGATGTTAAAATGATTCTGAACATGGATCACAACACTGGTGGAAAGTACACGGTGAGATTTCAAATGGAAACCCTGAAAGAATTTGATCTAGGTGGCGTATTTTTTTTGGAACCTTGAAAGACTGGTCTCTGATTTTTTTTTCACATTTTATTTTTCTGATTTGGAGTACTTTAGCTATCATTCATAGGAAGTAACACATTGTTGTCAAATTTATAGACTTAAATATTGAAGTTATTTTTATTATGCACTGCTTAGAGAGTGAAACAAACTTTCACAAAAAGAAACAAGAAAAGGAGGAAAGGAAGGGAGTGAGAGGGAAGAAATGGAGGGAGAGAGAAAGAAGGAAAGGGATATTTTATTCTCAGCTTGTATGCTATGATATAACATTTAAACTTAAGTCCCAATGATAAAATATGTGTTAAAAAAACAAGTGGAAAAAATAGTACATTCATTGTAAGTCATATTTCAATTTATATAGTAGATTTATATATATTAATAAACCTTGAAAACAACATAGTTACCATGTTGGTGATTTAACACAATGTGTTTCTTCATGTTGTTCTATTGTTTCTAACGTAATCATCAGTGAGATAAGTGTAGCATTATAGAGAAAGATGCATTAATTAATAGTTTGGTGACAACTATAAATTTATTCTCCCAGAATTCAAGTGAAAACTACAGCATTAAATTTTCTCTTCCTCTCTCCAGTTGACCCAAACACGTTTTCTTAGTTGTCGAAGATGTGGATTGTATCACTGGTTCTATAGCTGAATTCTAAAATACAATATTATTCTACAGGGATTTTAAAAAGGATGAACAATTGCTCATTTTTCTCCATGGAAGACACTTCTAAGATAATAAGCACTTCTCTTGTGAATAGCAAGGCACACTTTGGTTTTCTTGTTTAATAAAACAATTTTGAGGTGCTTTCATGTACATTACCCAGAATACTTTCATCTCTTTCATGTAAACCACTATCAACAAAAGAACTCAGTGAAGTAAGTATAAAAAGAATGGTTGAATTGGTTTTCCTGGAAAACACAAACTTTCATCCACAAAAAAATGAATGAATGGAATACAGTATGTATCACACATCAGTGTGTATAAAATAAACTAACTAGCACCAAAGAATGAGTGGCTTGGTCCAGCATGAACTCCAGAGAATAGAAGATGTATTCCTGGGTCCTAATCCTGGTGTTACCAACATTTGCAATCCCAAGCAGGATCACTGTCAGCTCTGAATACTCTGTTGGAAAGCCAGGGGCACTACAATCTATGAGGGACCCCTAAGAACTACCGTAGCCATAAGGGCCTTTGTCCAAGTGGGGCTCACTGTCCCCAGAACTCTGACCCATTTGTTTTCCTGAGGTTGCATCTGACAGTCAGCAGCTGCCATCCCAGAAGTTCTCACCACCACTTGTTTCCTTTGTAGCTACTTCTGGGTATTGTGCTAAATGTTGTTTTTGTTAGTTGCTTAGTCTGTTGCAGCATCTTTAACACAGTATGTCTCGTTCCTTGCCCCTGTCTTCCTCCATGCTACTTCTATCCTGGCACTTGTCTGTTACATATACAGCACACTCTATTAGTTTTCTAGGATTTGTAGGATAAAGTACCACAGATAGATGGCTTAAACAATAGAAACTTGTCTTCTCACAATTCTTCTCACATGCTAGAAGTAAGCATGCTGTAAAGATGCTGGCAGGATTGATTTCTTCTGAAGTTTCTCTCCTTGGTTGTAGATGGCTCTTCTGTTCCTTTGCATTCACATCTCTCTTCTGTGTATGTCTGTTCTCTTTCCCAATCTTAAAAGGACAGCATTTTGGATTGGGCTCTCAACTGTATCCTTATCTCACCTGTATGAAGATTTTTGTCTCCAAATCCAGTAACATTCTGTGTTTCCAGTAACATTTTAGCATATGAATTTTAAGGGAACATAAGTCAGTCTATAACATATCTTTATGGGTTGATCACCCCCATTGTTATCCACCCCTAGAACTGAAACAGAAGAAACTTTGTTTGTCTTGCAGACCCCAAAAACTAGTAGTGTCTATATGTTGTAATTATTTCATGAACTCTTGGTGAATGACTCCATGGGCATTAGTTAGAAATTTGGTATCAAAGAGAGTCAGTTCCTAGAAAGGCAGCAATAGAAGATAAGAAATTGTTGAGATGGGAAGATGTAACATATTCATATCTAGACAACTTCTCTTGGAAAAGTGAAGGCCTACTTGTGATTCCATATCCTGTATGTCCAGCACTGTGAGTGAAATTAGAATTGAGCCCTTGTCTGTTCTGAGTCATTTGACAAGAAGGATAACTGTTGTCAGTAGATCTCTGCTCATAGGTCCTTTTAAGGTTTCAGTACCACAAACCTAAGAAAACAATTCTTTACTGTAGGCAGTATTTTTATCTAATATCCACTACTTCTCCCCAAACCAACTATATTTTTTTAAAGGGGGAAAAATTGAATATCCCCCTCAAATACTGTATTTAAGAATTGTTGAGTTCTTAGAGGTCAACCAAGCAGGTTTTAGGAATGTAACTGAGACTCTGTTCCTACTATTTTGGATTTAATGTTTAAACATTAAAGGAGATTAAGAAGACTTTACCACAAGGCCAAACTGATACTCATTTTTCCTAAAGTATACAATTTTATGATTCATATATTTAAATAAAACCCTAATTAGAAATGCCATTGGTCAATTTGAGGCTAAGTTAGTATGTCTCAACAGAATAGATGGGAAGTAAGAAAGAAAGCTTCTTTAGTTCTGGGAAATACTCATTCTCAACTACACATATTCCCAGGTTCTTGGGTAAAAGTCAATGATTTTCCCTTAAGAAAACAGTATTCTTGGAAATCAGATCATTAGAATTAAACTAACAATATCTACAAGCAAGCTATTTTGCCCCACACATGAGATTTGGGTAGCTTCAGTGCTGATGTTTGAACCTAGACCCTAAATGCTAAAGTAGTTTGTTAAATGGAGAACTACAGAAACATAAAATATAGAAATGACATATCTTTTTTTTTTTTTTTTTTTAGAAATGACATATCTTGACTTTGTTTTTGGTTTCTAAGGAAACTTTTTTTGTCATTAATATTTGTAATATTTTTAAATTGTAGTGGTAACATTGAAAAGTGATCAATAAGGTCAGTTTATGTTAACTGAACTTACTTGATCTTAACTTGGGATCGAATTGAAAATTTTAGGCCAAAGTGGTGATATAACTTGGTTACATGCCTTTAAAGCAAGTTTATGCATTCTAGGTTGTAATTTTGTTCATTCTTTACTGACTAAAGAGATGTAAGGAGTGACTGCCCATCCCAAGCAAGGCAGATGGTGTAATTCTTCAAGAAGGAGCTGGGCAGAGGAGGGAAATCTGTGAAAGAGGAAGGTGGTTTAAGGGAGGACCTCATGACTCAGGAAACAAACCCAGTCTACAGTGAGAAAAGTGTTCCATTTCTTACAAAATGAGCTCCCAAGTATTTAAGAGCCAAATGTAGGTGGTAATTATGGACTGGTGTAATTCTGAGAGAACTGGTAGGTGAGGTGCATTACAGGACACTGTGAGGCCAACAGGATAATTGAAATAAAGTTTAGAACCTACGAACTCAATTGGAATTGCAGTCCTACCCTACAATGTGTTACTTTGGGGAAGCTGATTGACCTTTTTGAGCTTCAGTTTTCCCATCTTCGTAATTAAATAAAGCATATTCAGAGACCTATTGTCACAATAAATTAAATAGTGTATGCAACAACATTTCTTGGTAGGTTGGCATGTATTATAAACACTGTTGGTATAATAATGAAGATAGGTACTTCTATAGTATTCCAAAGAAAGATTCAGTCATCCACATTCCCTGCTTCAGACCCCTAACCAATTGGATTGTTTGAGACATACAAAATACTAGCAATTCATTCAATGATTAGTTCTTCCAAAGCTAAAAATGTTATATAAGTCTATTTGCTAATCTGTTAATGAGGTACAATTCTTAAATGTTATTTATTACATATATGACTTATTTACAAAGCTTAGAGAATCAGATCTTGAGGGAATCTTATCTAATTTAAGTCTTCTTAGGCAAAACTGGCTCAAATGTGAATTAGTCCTAACAGATGGCTGTTGGATTCTGTTTCTAAATTTTTTAAAAGATTTCACAGTTTTCCTCTCTAAATTCTTTCAGTAATTTAACAATTCGTGTGCCAAGTTCTTCCTTATAGCTGACCTAAATCTACAGTTTGTAATTTTAAACCTCCCCCTCCCCCCCACACACACATTCCTGTCTTAGCTGGAGCTAGAGAGAACAGCCGGTCAGCAACCTTATGCTAACAACCCTTTGTATATTTAAAGAAGAGTTGCTCAGTTAGCCTCCCTCCCTCTACCTCTTCCCACCCTCTAGAATCTATTAGCTCCTATTTCTGAATCATTCATGACAGTGCTGCCCAGCTCCCTGTCCTTCTCTCAAATGCTTAACTGTTTAGGGAGCTAGATACACAGCGTGATGTTAGTGGCCACATCGACCCAGAAAGAATATCAGATGCTTCTGCCCTCCCTCCTTGGTGTATTGTGTATAATCTTTGTCCTTCTACTGACTGCACAAGAATACCTCTTTGAGGAGGTAAATATCTTCCAACAGTGCTTGATGATTATATGAGCATCCATGTCATAAGCATGGAGTTTTGCTGGGATACTCATGCCAGTCAAACTATTAAGCTGCTACTTTGATTGCTAAAGACATCTTTTCTCTGTTGGACTTAATTATGGAAGACATTGAACTAGCACTCTACTAAGTACAGTACATACTCAGAAACATACTATGCATCTGAAGGTGGTAATGGGTTTCCAGTTCCCTAAATAGCAATTGGAAAATACACAATCATTGAGAAGATGTGAGCTTATTAAACTGACCCCCATGGCAGGTAGTTTCAGTGTGAACCTTGTTTGTAATTTCAATTTGTGTACTTTTATGTTTCCATAGGTTTACTACCCAGAACTCGTTGTCTGGGTCAGTCAAGAACCATTTCCATACAAGGAAATGGAAGGAAGTCTTTCTAAGGTAAGGTCAATAGCTTCCATTTATAAACACTGTATCCAACTTGGAAGCATAACAAAACATTAACAAATCCCCACTTATTTCACTTTAATTTCAGTATCCATTGTATGCTTTCATACTAATTCATTGACATGATACTTTGAATACCTTCGAAATAATGTATTTTTAAATACATTACCTAAGCTGGGCCTGATTCACAGTTATAATTTCAGCTCTCAAGAGGCCGAGGCAGGAGGATTATTGCAAGTTTGAGGTCAACCAAGATTGCATAGTAAGACCCTGTCTGGAAAAGAAAAAAAAAAAAATAACACCAATAACCTAGAGTCCTAAGGCTATTCAAGTGTATGTGTTCCTTTTGAGAGGAGTCAAAAGCAAGTTTTCATCTAAGAATCATGGAATCAATTTGTCAAATGTGATTTTACAGATTTTAAATTTGTTTCCTTTCTGGTTCTGCTTCATGTCTGATTAGACAAACTCAAATACTGAGTAATCAATCTAAAAACAAAAACAAGAGGGTAGGTTAGGATTGGGCTATTAGGATTTCTTATAAGTCTGACTTGCTGACTTATTTTCTGCTGCTAATGCCTGAGTACATAAGATGACCCCTTCCCCTGCTAAAAGGTGGAATGAGCATATAAACTGTTGTATTTTCCTTCTTCTAGTATTTTAGAACTATGGAACAGTTTGTGTCAATAAGGTTTTATTGAGACAGCTTATTGGAACAATTCTATGCTTTAAAAAAATTTTAAAAGATTTTAGTACAATTCTTGAAACACATACACACACACACATACACACACACACACACACACACACACACACACACACACACACGAAAACATTACCAGTGTTTCCTGTAGATACCTTTGGACTTTGCCTATTAAGGTAAATATTAATTTTGATCTGACCTCAAATGGGAGACTTCTCCTTGTTACCACTCATCTGCTGGTTTCACGATTAACAACTAATCCATTTGGAAATAGAATTTCAATTCAAGTTTCATGTCACTGGACAATGGTAAAACTTCCTCCAGCTGTTATTGTTTCTTTATACTGTTAGAGAAAATCTTATCTGCATTTAATGCTTTCAACAATTCCCATTACTGATAAGCAGAAAATAAAATAGTTGTTTCAACTAGCAATTCATGTGGAAAGAAAATAATCCTAAATCATTTTTGATATTTCAGAGAATTTCTGAATGTCAAGGGTGAATCTATTGGCATGGAAATAGATGAGTGAAATAAATGGTTTGGGCCCTGCCTGAGCCAGCTTGTAGAACTAGAATGGAGGGAGCTAGAATATTAAATAAAATATTAGATCTCTATCACATCTTGCTGTCCACCACTGCCACACCTGCAACCTGAGCATCATTTTTTTTTTAATAATGCTAGAGATACATGTTAGGTGCTTGTTCTTCCACCATGCTGAGACCCCAGGCTCTTTGAAAACATCCTTTACTGGACCAGAGCAGGGCATAATTCTCTAGAGACAGCTAAAAAGTCAAAGGAAACATAAGTAGTTAGTTGTTGTTTCATGCAGAATTCAATGTCCTTTTTTCTTTTTCTTTTTTTTGACACTGGTGATATTAACCAGGTGGACTCCCTCAAGGAGATTAGTGATGTCTCCCATCTCTCTTGGAGGGCTAGTGCAGGTGGCAGGTCTTGTCTACACTGAAACATGCTCTAGGGAGTGAGCACAATAAATTGTGAGAGCCACACCTTTGCTATTTAAAATGATCTCCTCTCTAAATATGTGAGTGGTATTTTAAGTATAATCGTCCATTCTCCAGAAGTTTTCTTCTGGTGAAAGCACACCTTTACATAACTGCATGAAAAATGATTTCAACTTCCGGAAGCACCAACTGAGATTAACCTAGCATTCTTCAGAAGAAGGGCCATCCAGCTGGTTGCGACTTCCAAAAGAGCCAGCCTGTTGCGAACACTTGAACACCTCTGTGCCTCACCCTATCCTTAGCCTTCTAGATTACTCAAGTCCCTCAAGTCCCTGCCATGAACTTTATTCTTGGATGACAAGGAGAGATGACAGTTTTTGCCTGAACTATAATTGGACCTGACTTTTGGAGAATTAAAGTATGTCTGGGTCACCTTTTCAGTATGTTTCTTTCCTTTAGTGTTGAAGCCTGAAATTTTTTTTTGGTGGAGGCAGAAAGGGAATTCTTTAAAAAAAAAAAAAAAAAAAAAGGAAGGGTAAGAGAGGATTGAAATCTAGTAAAACCAGGCACCCAAGAGGAGGTGAAGAGAACCCTGTCTTTTCAGGAGAGCTGTCACTTCAGGCATGTTAGTTTTTGGGCCCTCAGAGTCTTTCAGGGCAGGCCCCCTGCTGACCTACTGCTAAAGCCTTACTTCCCAGATCATTGGGTATCACCGTATACAGCAAGTTAATTAAGGCAGATTGGACAGGGACTGCTTGTTTCTTTTTTACTCCATGGAGTTAAAATATAATAGTGTCCTCCAAACATTAATAATGAAAGAAGAAATGCATGAATCTCCAAAGAGAGAATGAAATAGTAAAAATGTTAAATTCACATGTGAAATGCTCTCTTTTAACTTTTCTTTCAGGAAGGACCTATACCCCAGTCCCCAGTTCTTACTTTTTGTTTTACTGTGTATTTTTCATGGAGGTATAAGATTAGTGGGACTGAATAGTACAGAAACAGAGCAATGTGCTAACTTTGGAACAAAGTAAGTCAGTTTCAGATCATGCCGTTAGCCAACATAAGACACGATTCTGAAAACATCAGGGCATTTCTTTTTTCAGTCTCGGGGTCTTGTGCCAAAATTCAAACCTGAAATTATTTGTATAACTACCCAGAGCAGCCCTATAGTATGCTTTTAGAAACTTTCCTTAGATATTTAATGTGAGTGAACAACTACAACCTTCTAGCTGTTTAGTGATACCAACACCACTTCCGAAGTCACAACTGAATGTTACAGTTTTGAAAGACATACCGGTATGGACTTTATATGTCATAAAATGCTTCCAGAGTTGGAGGCTTATAAACAAAAGTTAGGCACATCAGATATTTCACATGGAAACCCTTCCCAGTAAGTGGTTAATCTGCTACATTGAGCTAACCCTGTAGTTACTGATATTGTTTATGCAGTTTCCGGCTGTTTGGGGGAGATCCTGACTTCTGAATGTGTCATGAACTAAGAATATTTCCTTAAGTCAGTTACTTATATCTGGTCAAATTTGCTTATTAACCGTCCTTTTAGAATTTTCAGCTCCAACCAAAAAATTGAAAGGCATAAAAACAAAAGCAAAGCAAGCAAACAAACAAAAACCCAAAACACAAACAAACAATTGACAACAATAAAAAGGAAAACAGATACTTTAAGACCACAAAGGATATTTTTTCCCCAATAAAACTCTAGTACTTTTTTTGATGGCGTAGAAATATAGCCCATGGTAGGCACATGATCTACCACTGAGCTACACCCCCAGACCTTTGAAGTTATTTATACATACATAATATTTTTCCCTAGACATTCTTTACTGGCTCAGATCAGGGCATAATTAATTCCCTGAAGGCACATGAGAGAAACTATGGTATTCACTGTGCTTGCATCTGAACAGGGCATCTGATCTTTTCTGTTGAGTTAAGACTTACATTTCACGTAGACATGGAGCTGCATTGCTCTGCATGGTTACATTGGAGAGCTACACTCCACAGCAAGCTCCCTTCTCCCTTTGGGGCGTCAGAAGAAGCATCGTGGTGGTTGGATCATGCTAGTTAGAAAGAAAAGGCATCAGTCATCAGGACTGTAACAGGAGACCTCAGGTCTCACACCCTTCTGGACTTTTTTTTTTCTCTCATTGTCCTTTACATAGCCATTGTCTGCACTCTCTTCACATTATTTACCTTCCATACTCATACTCTGGGTACCCATTTTAGTCTTGACCATCAGGGTCCGCATGAAATGAACCAGTTGCTTATACAATAAACCACATGTAGAAAAAAATTCATGCAAGTTGTGATGTGTTTCTAAGTTTTTTCATTATGTAGTAGGGAGCAGACTACTACCAGCCCTCCATCACATCACCCACTGAAAGTTTTCAAAAAGTTTATTGACATTCCCATGTGCATGCCTCACCCAGCTTGATACAGGTCTGACTCTAGAAATGTTGCCACCACTGTTAGCAAAACACTTGATTCTACAGACTCAAAGGAAGTTGGTCTACAATTGCTTCATGCCCTCACAGACCTAATATTTACATTTGAGTGAGTAGTGTTTAATATATAAACTGTTTGCAAAATAGCAGGAGTTCAAGGATGAAAGTGAGTAGGAGAGGTCTGGAGAGACAACTCAGAAGTTAAAGTACTCTCTGTGAAAGCAAAAAGACTGGCGTTTGGATCCTTAGATTCCACTTACAGATGCCTGGTGGGGTAGCAACCGGCTTGTCATTCCAACTTGGGAATCCTAAGAGTAAGTTGGCTAGCCAGCTACACTAACATTTATTGGCCAGCTCTAGTTTTAGAGACTCCATCTCCAAAAATAATGTAGAGAAGCAATTAAAGATGATTACCAATATCAACCTGAGGCTTCCACATACACATTCTCATATGTGCATGCACACCAGTATATACATATGAACATGCATATACATATATACATGTACCCATGTGTACATACACATGGAAAAAGAAAAAAGTGGGCAGAAGAAGCAATAATTTGAAAAATTATTTCAGAAGCATAACTAAATGTGTCTTTGTTTCTATCTGTCTGTGTTGTACAGGGAAGACTTCCTGTGCCAAAGGAAGTGAACCGCAAGAAGTCTGCTGAGACCACGGCTGCCTTCCTGAATCCACTGGGCAGCAATGAATTCCGCTCCCCAAATATCAATTACCTCCACTCTTTTTAATCATAATAACACCTCCATTTGTATTACATATGGTGTATGGGTATTGATGAGGTCATGGTATCATATATGGGATTTTTTTCTGTGTAAATCATCAAGTATAAGAAGAAACTATGGGACTCTGAGCCTTGCTTTAGAGATTTTACAGTGGACAAATAGGTATCATCAATCCAGTTTTTAATCATTCTGACTCCAGTGAAAACGCTCAGAATTTCACACTGTGAATCCACGTTTACAACCCCTCCAGGTGGGCCTTCAGGCCTGGTTCGCTACAACAATGTCTTCCACAACTCAAACTCCCACTGCGCTCATATGACTGGTCCACTCCTGCCTTTTCATTCACACAGCTCCCGACTGCTTCTTGCAGAGGCTGAGAGTCCCCATTTGTTTTTTCATTTAGATGTAACAAGCCTAGTAGTTTATGTTCATCAATTGTCTGTATATCTCTATATTTTACCCATGTACTCTTTTGATGTATAGAAGTAGTTTGAAACTCATTGTTTCCTTGTGGTAAGTGATCGAGATGCTGCCACAGGATCTGAGACACTGATGAATGGTGCTATTTTGGACTTTCAACATGCTCCTTGGCGAGGTAGCTCTGATGGAGTTATTTTTTATTTCCATGTTCTAAGAAGGTGTTGGTACTCTGTTCCCCTGAATGTTGTTCTCTAGACTGGATTGACTCGTTTTCCTTGTGTCTTCAGTGTGGCTTTCTTCCTCGGTGTGGTAGGTTGAGTGAATGCTACCAAGAGTGTGAGAGACTGGCGTCTCATTGGCTGGCACTCATGGATATGCAGCCACAGTAGCGGGAGCAATCACAAAACTGTAATTTACTTACCAAATCTCTTCCTTTCTGTAGCCTCACTTGTCTGACTTAGAGAAAAAGAAAAAAGCAATAACTTCACAGGCATTTTGAGGTGTCTCTTTGGATTCTTTTTGTTTGACCAGCTATCTGGGGGGGAAAGATCCACCCTTTTTAATAAGTGCCCTGCGATAAATTTCCAAAGCATTGGTATCTGAGTAGAAATATGAAAATCCCACCTTTTCCAAAAATTAAGTTGAAAAAAAGTCTTTATAAAATAATTTTCATAATAATATTGATAATAATATATGGCAGACCACCTTTTATTGACAGTTTTGATAAACAAGGTATAGATTTTACATTTTTGTCCTTGCTCCCAGTGAAATGGATAAATAAAAATAAATTTAGATAATACCATCTATTCATGGAATGTTGTTGTGTTAGCCAGACTGAAAGCCCACCTTAATTTTTATATAACTGTCTTTTAGCTCTTCCTTTGACAGGGCAGGCCTTGTTCTGATCTGTTGCGCTTTTGACTGTTAAACACCAATGACGCATGCGCTGTACTTTCACGTTTTCTCCTCGCTCCCCCACTGGCCTGAGTTTCTTGTGCATTCTTCCCACCCCACCCCCACCTTCGTTAGGATAGATATATCAGCTGTGTAAATAAAGCAAGAAAACAGTATTCTGCATCTGTGGCATTTACGTAGAGTTGCAGTGTGTACTGTTGAAAATGCAGGCTTTTGTAATAATGTGGTCTTTACCGATGCACTCATAAGTACCCAATGTATTTTAGCTACTTTAGTAGTATTTGTTCAATAAATATGCAAGCTGTAAGGTAAACATGTGATCCGGCTCATCATTGAAGAGTCCTGTTTCCTAATGTCTTCTCTGATTCATACCAATGTGTGTTCTCAGGGCCCTTTAAGTCAGGCCAGTAAACCAAGGACAAATATCAAAAGAATCTGCTCTGCCTTTGGAAAATTTTCTCATTTGAGGATTTTATGAGATTAAGGCCTAGGAAAGTGCTCGTTAAGATGGTTTTAGCAGAGCTGCCTCTGGTCACAAAAGAGAATTAAATACAAATCCTTTTATTTCTAGACTTCTTCTCCCTTTTAGGGCATTCCCACATACCTCAAAACTTATACTTTCTATTTCCTTGACATTAAGACCTACTTTGAAGTATTTCTTATCTTGCCCAAAGATATCTGAGCTTCACTTCTTTGTTGAATAATTGCACTTTTACACAATAAAAGGCTCATAAGCTCATAAGATGACACAATTCTGAGATAAAATTTTAAGCCATTAATTCATGTACCCTGTTACCTGGAACTCTGCAATGGTAAAATTATAAGAGACCATCATCAGAGCCTTCTGGAGATCTCCTGTGACCATGAAACTTGGAAATCCAGGGGCTTCATATTCCCTGGCTTAAGAAATATCTGCTGTTCTCACTCATTGTGGGAGTGAAGCACCACCTTGGCTTATGCCTACATTTCTAAATTGGCTGACTTGGCCTACAATTAAGGTTTCAGCTCCACAGAGGATAAGGAGCACAATTCTCAGTTAAAGGTCAGAAAGAGAAGAGAAGCAAAAGGTATCATTTCTATTTAATTGGGAGCCCAGTCTCTGTGGAGTGGACAGCAGATGTTCTCCTAGAGATCCTGGGTCATGATTTTGCATGGCAAATGGGAATATGTTTTTCTTTTTTCCATTTCAGTCATATGTGTGATTGTGTGTTGCCTATATGTACATATTCTAATATGTATGTGTATGTGTATGGGTCCACATGCATGTGTGTGTGCATGCATATGTAGCACCAAAGTAGACACCAGGAATCATCTGCCATCACTCTTCCACCTTATTCTTTTTGAGACAGGGTCTCTAATCAAATCCAGAGCTCGTGGATAGGGCTAATCTGCCTAGACAGAATTCCCAGTTTCTATATTAGGAAGATGGAATTGTAGACATGCTGCCATATTCATCCTAAGCTGAACATGATAATAGGGAATGTGAACTCTAGTCGTTTGGCTTGGGTGGAAAGTACTATTTTAATCACTGAATTGTCTCATAAGCCCTGAAAGGGAATGTTTAAAAGCAGATGCTACTGCTTAAGTTGGATTTAATGTGTATCTCAAATTTTGCTTGTTTCTTACGTTGATTTTTCAATTTTAACAAAAAAGCAAAGCCTTGGAGTAACCAGATAATCAGAATTTGTTCAGCTTTTAGGAAAAAATCTTTTTTTAAAATATTTTACTTATTTATTTAGTGTGTGTGTGTGTGTGTGTGTGTATGTGTGTGTGTATCAGAGGACACTGTATGTCCATGTGGAGGACCAAGGGTGATTTCAGGAATCATCTTGAATTGCTTCTACCTCCTTCTTGCTTCCCTCTGGGATTTCCCAGGCTCCACCCACCAGGGCCAAAAGTGTAGACCACCACCATTTCCGTGGGACCTGGGATCCGAACTCAGTACCTTCTGCTTGTGAGACAGTGTTAACTCCTGAGCCATCTCTCCAGCCAAGGAAAAATTCTTATATGAAGAGTTTATCACTTCAGTAATCCCATCCAAAAGAAGAGTAGGTCTTACAGTTTGTACCACTTATTATTCTCTGTTATTGTGAAACACTAGTGAATCTCAAAAAACTGAAGGGGAGAAAAGGAGATTTATTCAGCTTGTTGCAGTTTGCCTGCATGGTTGCTGATAAATCACCATCAAATGGCTTAAAGGAACAAAGGGGCTTATTTTCTTACATAGTCTGGTTACAGTTTATAGTCTACCTTGATAGGAGAGCATACACCAACACCAGGGCTGAGGGAACTGGCCACACCATCTCTATATAATGGCGAGAGAGAGATGATCCTTACTTGCCAGACCAGCATGTCTGACGAAGTATACACAAGGATGCCAACTCTCTCAACCAGCTGTCTGTATTTTATTCCAGGGCTTAGTCCCACCCACCATCAGCTAAACAATCTCCTGCAGGTTTGCTCTGGGCTTAACTCAACCATTAATTCTTTATAAATGTGCCCAGAGTTCAAGCCCTCAATTATCAAGTTGAAACTTGTGCCTAACTATGATACAGCTTATGGTACCAGAGAAGAGATATAGTCCATTATGGCAGAGAATGCATGGTTGGCTGGTAGAAGTTGGAGGCAGCCTGAGTCACATCCTTCATGGAAGCTAAGAGCTATAAATTGCAAACTGTAAGAGCTGACCTCTCCAGGAAGTAGGGTGATGCTAATCAACCTCAAGGCCCACCCCTGTCACATATCTTCCTCCAGCAAGGCTCCACCTCCTAAGTGCCTTGACCTTCCCAAACAGCTAAAGATTCAAATACATGTGGGAGACAACTCACATTTTAAACTATGACATAGTTCATTACCTATGATCTTATGAACCATTTCTATTTTCCATACCCCCAAAACACTCATCACTTCTAAGAATATCACATGGGGTAAGGGAACACATTCTGTTTTCCTGAGCTGAAAATAGAGAAAGATGCTGAGACCCAAAATGTGTCAGTTATTTTTTGCCCACCTGTATTGGGTATGCATTGACCACTTAAGAAATTATAACCATGAGCTGCATGCACATGGAAACAATAAGCTGTTCATGCCTCACAGTTTTGCTGGTTAGGAGAAATATAACTGGTGGTTCTCAGTATGTCAGGGTTGCAGCAAAAAGGGCTATAGTCATCTACTGTCCTTGCTATAGAGGGAGAATTAATGCTCATCCCTGTGTCTGTTGGTCAGGTGATTTTAATTCCTTCATTCACAGATCTGTCTGTAGAGCTAACTGAGTGTCCTTATGAATTCTGCTTTCCTAAAGAGTAAGATAAGAGAGGGCTAGGGATGTAATTCAGTTGGGAGAGTGCTTATAATGCATGCTTGGAGCATGGGATTCTATTTCTAACATTACACACAGAAAAAAGTAAAAAGGGCAAGAGAAAATTAAAAACAAACCCAAAGACCTATGATCATCACAGACTTTCATCATCAAACCAACACTGGGGCTCATACCATCATCTTACTTTGGATAGGCCAAGGCTTGAAGATTGCCATAGATTTGACGCTAGCTTAGGTTACATTGTGAGTTCCAAGCTAACCTGGGCTGCACTGTAAAATCATGGATAAGAAAAAAACAAAAACAAAATTCATCATCATCATGTATTCTATTCATTATAAACAAGTTACCAAGTACAGACCACATAAAAGGTGGCAGAGAACTGAGTTCTCTCTCAATTGAAAGGAGAAAAACTAAAAAACTTGGAGGCATAGTTTTATGAACTTTATTTATTTTTAAATTTTATTAACAATGAATTTATGTATTCTCATCACCCACTAGTTACCCCCACCTCACATCCTGGCTCATTCTATCTATTCTCCCCTCCAGGCCTTTTCCCTTCCTTTCTCCAAGAGTATTTTTAAAACATCATGCTATCTGAAAGAAAGTTCCAAGCATATACAGTGTATCTGAGACTAGGAGTTGGGTACAAGAAGAACCAAAACCTGAAATTTCAGCTGCTTCTTTAAAGTGACAAGTCCTTAGAGCTCTAGAGACTGAACCTCTATGTGGAGAGCACGTAGAAACAAAAAAGTTGGTGTGCACAACCTGCACTTAATCAAAGTGCTGTTATCCTCATAAGTTATATTTATTAGGAGATGGAAAGAAATAAAGAAATTGTAATATAAATGACGTTTAAAGTTTTGAGAAAAAAATCTGTGGCGTGTAGAGTTCACTGAAGACCTTCCCTGGGACTTGAAACAGGATGGTTGGTACAGCACACACTTTTAATTTGTAGGAATCCTGTGAGGATTGACTGTGAACCTGATAAGGGTTAATATCTACTGATGAAAACTTAAAATTGGAGAGTTGGCTGGAGTCCAGCAGGAGACCCGAACTTTTTTTGTTCTCTCCTCATAGGCAAATATATCACCACATTGTGAATAGAGATTGCCAACCAACAACCATGGAGCAGAGAGTATCTATAAACTTGTTTAGCTTTGTCTTCAGGGTATTTGATGGGTATTCATTTAATAGCTAGTGTTTACAAATTGAGAGATTTCATACCAAAGTCTGGGTAGAAAATAGAAGATCTATCCCAAGGAGAATGAAGCTGAATAACTGTCTGTCTCCACCTTTAGATGAGGGGTGCCAAGCTTTGATCCAGTCCTGGCCACTTCATTTCTCACTCTCTGCCTCCTTCATGCGTTTATATCACCTGCTTGCCTCTAATGGCAAAGCAGTTTACAGCATTGTTTCTTTGGGATTGAGAGATAAGAGTACACTTATTTGCACCAACAGGAAATAGGAAGATTTAATCATCATTTCTCTTTCATAGTGAGACCACTCACAGTATCACAAGATCAGATTAGAAACAGAAGCTCCTCAGTGACTATCTCATAACATGCTTGCTGTTCAGAATCTCAGTAAAACCTCCTCCAGGGGCTAAGAGCCTATGATGAAAAATGTCTTGGATTGGATCAAGCTAAGCTATATATGAATAAGATAGAGTCATAAAGTTCAAATTGAGGTATACAGTAGTTTTCCAAGAGGTGTTTGTTATGAATATATTCAGGAAATTTTAAGTTTGAGGTTCTCTTTTCTTTCCTAAAATTGATCTCCTGAGACTGAGTGTTGGTACAAAATAGTCCTTTATTCACATTTTTACACATCAGTTTCATCCATCTCAAATCTTAATGACACATGACTCTTGATATGAAGCAAAACACCTCAGATAAAGCACAATTTTCTTTTAATGAGTAATCATAAATCCATAAAGGCTTAAGCACATGCTAAAAAGGATAATGGTGTTAATGAGATAGGAATGGAGGCATTGGATTTGTGGATTTTCAGATATATGGGGTGTAGATGGTGTGTATTCATGTTACACATTTTTTCCTCATTTTAATTCTTGGTATAACTTGCCTTACTTTTTTTTCTTTGTTTCTACTTTATTTTTTTACACATTTTTTCATTTCAGCTCATACAAACTTAATAGGTACACCAGTTCCCTCCCTCCCCCCCCACTCCTCCTGCCCCATCCCCCCCGTGCCTCCTGCCCCAATTCCCAGAGTCCTTTCTTGTGCATGCCTCTAGACCTCCTCTCCGGTGACATACAAGGACCCAGTGGCATTTCCCTAAACCCTTTCCTGTGTTCCCCTTAAGCATAGGAACACTACTGTGGCTGTCAATCCCTTGCCCCCAAGGATCTTGGTGCCTTTAGCAGATGCTAGACTTTGTGAGGTCAACAGTGTGTTGGACATTGCGCCGGGCATGCAAAGTCCAATTATGATTGCTTCGGCCCTAACTTGTGTGGAGTATCTTGCAAATCATTGCTCCTCCCATCCTTTTGCTCTTACACTCTTACCGCCCCCTCTTCCGCAAATGTCCCTGAGCTTCAGGATGGGGAGAGATTAGTCTGGCCTAGTTCTAGGTGGTTGATATAGAGTCTCTGAAGTTCTGGATAGTGGTTCGTTGATTTTCTTTTGCAGTTTTGTTGCTCCTGCAATGCCCTTCACTCCATCGTGATGGGCACTGTATGTCACCCCCTGGCCAGAGACAAAAAGCTGTTAAACTGGAGTCTTATTATAAGAGCACATTCAAGGGTAGATGTAATACTTATACCCAAAAGTGGAATCGCAGGGTCATATGGCACTTGGCAATGGGAGGGGTCAATCACCCATTTGCAAAATGGTTACTTTTTAATCTGCCGGACTATGTGCCCTCCCCTTCTGGTGAGTTCATACCCCCTTAGTTGTAAATGATCAGGAACGAATTGTGAACTTAACTAGGTGTCACATTACTTTCTTGCAGTCCTTGATGGAGGCCTATTTTCTCTACTGTAACATGGTCACTTCTATCCTTGTTTCTGGTGTGGCCCTCCAGCCCCATCCCTCCTGTTCATAATCCTTGCAATTACTGTAGGTAATACATAAATTTACCTATGAGTGTCTCAAGATGGGCTGGATGGGTTTGGTACTAGGAGCCACCTATTAGGGAGTACATACGGCACTTAATTTTCTGGGTCTGGGATACTTCACTTAATATAATTGTTTCTAATGACATCCATTTCCCGGCAAATTCCAGTAATTCATCCTTTTTGATGGCTGAGTAGTACTCCATTGTATAGATGTACCACAGTTTCCTTGTCCACTCGTCACCTGTTGGACATTTGGGTTGATTCCATGACTTTGCTATTGTAAACAGTGCTGCTATGAACATGGTTGTGCTTGTGCTATCGAGGTGAACCTCTGCTGTATGGGGGGTTATACCCAAAAGTGGAATCGCAGGGTCAAATGGCATTTCAATCTTTAATTTCTTTAAGAATCTCCAGACGGCTCGCCAGAGTGGCTGTATGAGCCTGCACTCCCACCAGCAATGTGGGAGAGTTCCCCTCTCTCCACATCCTCTCCAGCAGTTGGTGTTGTTTGTATTGTGGATTTTTGCCATCCTGACCGGGGTGAGATGATATCTCAGGGAAGTTTTGATTTGCATTTCCCTGATGGCTAAAGAAGTGGAGCATTTTTTCAGATATTTGTTAGACATTTTAATTTCATCCCTGGTAAAGTTTCTTTTAAGTTCCAGGGACCATTTTTTAATTGGGCCATTGGTTTCCTTGATGTTTAGTTTTCTAAGTTCTTTGTGCACTCTGGACAGTAGAGCTCTATCAGATATGTGGTTAGTGAAGATTTTCTCTCATTCTGTGGGTTGCCTTTGAGCTTGTGTTACAATCTCTTTATCTGAACAGAAGCTCTTTAATTTCACAAGATCCCAACTGTTGAGAGTTGGTAGCAGTGACTTTGCCATTGGATGTCTGTTTAGGAAATGTTGGCCTAGCCCAATCAGCTCGAGGGAGTTCCCTATCCTTTCAACTATGGTTTTTATAGTCTCTGGCCTGATATCAAGGTCCTTGATCCATTTGGAATTAAGTCTTGTACATGGTGACAAGTACGGGTCCAGCTTTAATCTTCTGCATGTGGAGATCCAGTTTTGCCAGCACCATTTGTTGAAGATGCTGTACTTTTTCCATTGGATTCTTTGGCCCATTTGTCAAAGACCAAATGGCTGTAATTTTGTGGGCTTATATCTCGGTCTTCAATCCTTATCCATTGATCTGTGTGTCTATTTTGGAGCCAGTACCAGGCTGTCTTTATAACTATGGATTTGTAATATGGACTAAGGTTCGGTATGGTAATACCTCCAGCAGTGTTTTTGTTACTCAGGATTGTCTTTGCTATCCTGGGTCTTTTGTGCCTCCATATGAATTTTGAGATTATTTGGTCAACTTCTTTGAAGAATTGCTTTGGAATTTTAATTGGTATATTATTGAATTTGTATATTGCCTTTGGTAGGATGGTCATTTTTACGATGTTGATTCTGCCAATCCAGGAACATGGGAGGTCTTTCCACCTTCTGGTGTCTTCTGCAATTTCTTTCTTTAGGGTTTTAAAGTTTTCATTGTAAAGGTCTTTTACCTCCTTGGTTAGGTTTATACCAAGGTATTTCATTTTTTTAGGGGCTATAGTAAATGGGATTGTTTCTCTCAAGGCTTTTTCACTTCTTTCATTCTGGGTATATAGGAAGGCCTCTGATTTTTGCACATTTATTTTGTATCCTGCCACCCTGCTGAACTTCTGTATTAGTTCCAGGAGCTTCCTGGTGGAGTTTTTGGGATCACTCAGGTATAAAATCATGTCATCCGCAAATAGGGATAGCTTGACTTCTTCCTTGCTGATTTGAATCCCTCTTATGTACCTTTCTTGTCTTATGGCTTCAGCTAAGACTTCAAGTACAATATTGAATAGAAGTGGTGAGAGTGGACAGCCTTGTCTAGTTCCTGATCGAAGTGGGAATGCTTCCAATTGTTCCCCATTGAGCAAAATCCTTGCTGTGGGCTTGTTGTATACAGCTTTTACTATATTGATAAAGGTTCCTTCCCTTCCTACTGTCTCTAGCGTTTTGATCATAAAAGGCTGTTGGATCTTGTCAAAAGCTTTTTCTGCATCTATCGAGAGTATCATGTGGTCTTGGACTTTGGACTGGTTTACATGATGAATTACATTTATTGATTTGCGTATGTTGAACCAACCTTGTGTGCCGGGGATGAAGCCTACTTGGTCCCCGTGAATGATCTTTTTAATATGCTTTTGAATCCAATTTGCTAAACCTTTGTTGAGAATCTTTGCGCCTGTGTTCATCAGGGAGATCGGCCTATAGTTTTCTTTTTCAAGAGAATCTTTATTAGGTTTTGGGATTAAAACGATATTAGCTTCATAGAAGGAGTTTGGTAGTGTTCCTTCCTTTGCTGTTTGATGGAACACTTTAAGGAGTATTGGTGTTATTAACTCCTTAAATGTCTGGTAGAACTCTGTGCTGAATCCATCTGGTCCAGGACATTTTTTGGTGGGAAGATTCAAGATCACTTCCTCAATTTCCTTATATGTTATAGGACTATTTAAATAATTCACAACTTCCTGATTCAATTTAGGTAAGTTGTGTTTACTTAGAAATTCATCCATCTCTTTTGTGTTGTCAAACTTCACAGAGTATAAGTTTTTGAAATATGATGTTATAATTCTCTGGATTTCTTGGGTATCAGTAGTGATAACTCCATGTTCATTTCTGATTTTGTTAATTTGGGTTTTCTCTCTCCTGCTTTTGGTTAATTTAGCTAGGGGTGTATCAATCTTATTGATTTTTTTCAAAGAACCAGCTTTTTGACTGGTTGATTTTTTCTATCATTTTCTTAATCTCGATTTCAGATATTTCTCCCCTTATTTTGCTAATCTCTTCTCTTCTACTACTTTTGGGATCAGATTGCTCTAGTTTCTTGAAAGCTTTAAGCTGCATTGTTAAGTTGTTTATTTCTGATGTTTCCATTTTTTTGATGTAGGCATTAAGATCTATGAACTTACCTCTTAGAACAGCTTTCATTGTGTCCCAGAGATTTTGGTAAGTTGTATTTTCATTATCATTCACTTTCGGAAATCTTGAATCTCCTTTTTAATTTCTTCCTGAATCCAGTTCTCATCCAGCATCATATTGTTAAGTTTCCAGGAGTTAGTGTATTTTCTCTTGTTTGATGTGTTGTGGATGTCCAGCTTCAGGCCGTGGTGGTCTGACAGGGCGCAGGTTAGAATTTCAACTTTTTTGTATATGTGTAGATTCATTTTGTGGCCCAATATGTGATATATTTTGGAGAAAGTTCCGTGTGCTGCTGAGAAAAATGTGTATTCTTTGGTACGTGAGTGAAAAGTTCGATAGAGATCTGTAAGGTCCATTTCTTTCAGGGTTTGATTAAGTTCCAAAGTGTCTGTTAAGCTTTTGACCTGTTGATCTATCCCATGTTGAGAGGGCGGTGTTGAAGTCCCCAAGAATTATCGTTTGGGGGTTGATTTCTTGCTTTAGACGCTGTAGGGTTTTCTTAATGAATGTGGAGGGGCCCGTATTGGGCGCATATATGTTCAGTGTTGTGAAGTCATCCTGGTGAATTGTATCTGTGACTAAAATGTAGTATCCATCCGTGTCTCTTATAATTTTCTTTGGTTTGAAGTCCACTTTGTCTGATAGCATAATGGCTACCCCTGCCTGTTTTCTGCTTCCATTTGCTGTAGAATTGTTGGCCGGCCTTTTATTTTTAGAGCGTGCCTATCTTTTGTGGTGAGATGGGTTTCCTGCAGGCAGCAGATTGATGGATTGTGATTTTTAATCCAAGTTTGTAATCTGTGTCTCTTGATCGGTGAATTAATTCCATTAACATTTAGTGTTATAATGGAGAAGCTATTTTTAATTCCAGACATTTATTATGTTTAGTAGTTTTTATAAGTATATTGCTTCGCTTTTAATGGTGTTATACTTGCCTTCTGTTCTCCTAGATATGCCTGTTTTTTTCTTCACGCTTGAGTATCATTTCTAGCATTTTTTGAAGGCCTGGTTTGGTGGACATGTATCCCTTCAAGTTGTCTTTGTGCTGGAAGATTTTTCTTTCTCCCTCGATCATGACTGATAGTTTTGCAGGGTAAATCAGCCTGGATTGACATTTTTGCTCATTCAATACTTGAAGTATGTCTCTCCAAGCTCTTCTTGCTTTTACTGTTTCGACTGAGAAGTCATTTTTTATTCTAATAGGTTTACCTTTAAAAGTGACTTGTTTTTTCTTCCTTGAAGCTCTCAGCACCAGTTCTTTATCTTGAATGTGGAATGTTTTAACTATTATTTGCCACGGCGTGCTTCTGTTTTGGTCGTATCTGTTTGGGGTGCGGAATGCCTCTTGTATATGGATGGGCCTCTCTTTTTTTAGATTAGGAAAGTTTTCCTTGATGATCCTTTGAAAAATTTCCTCAGGGGTGGTATTTTGATATTCTTGCTCTGGTATTCCATGAATACGCATGTTAGGCTTCTTCAGGGTGTCCCATATCTCTTGGATATTTCTCTCCAGTATCTTTTTGGCTTTAACCACCTCTTCCATTGAGCTGGTTAGTACTCCCACTTTATCTTCAAGGTCTGAAATTCTGTTTTCTGCTTCGTTAGTCAAGGTCTGAAATTCTGTTTTCTGCTTCGTTAGTTTTGTTGATAAGACTCTGTGGAGTTCTGGGTTGAAGATAACTTGTCTTGTAGCTCAGTTTTAAACTCTGCTTGAGTCTGTTTTAACTGCTCTATGCCAGTTTTTGTTTCTTGCACTGTTTTTCTCAACTCCTCCAAATGTCTGTTGTGTTCCTCTTCAAAGCGATTGATTTGATTATGTAATTCCTCCCGGATTTCCTCTTTCATAGTATTGAACATGGTAATGATCATATTTTGAAAGTGGTTATCCTGGGTCAGGCTTTCTTGGCCTTTTTCCGTGGGTTTGTTCTCGTTGGAGTCTAACATTATGGGATTAATTTCTTCAGTGGGAAATTTGTTTACTTGAGTGTTGCTTCTCATGGATTTGCACTTTGACTTTGGCATTGTCGTTTTAACTCTTAAGATCTTTCAATTTCACTAAACTGAATTATTTGCCCTGGGGTTCTGGGGGTGGGCAAGGATGGAGCTTACCTAGATCGCGGATGAGGCCCAGCTGGACCGCGCGCTCGTCTGGGCAAGCGGAGAGGAGTGGGGAGGGGAGGATGGGGGCGTTGGCGTGAAGCTATTTAACCTGAGGCGAGCTGGGGCGGGGCCGGGCGCAGGGGGAGGTCCTCCTAGTCCCTCGGCCCTGCGCGGGGCTCCGGCTGGATGGTGGGGTTAGGAGCTGGGTGCCTTTGGCCTGACCTGGGGTTCGGGTGGGCGGGCGCGGGCGGAGCTTACCTAGGTGGCGGGTGAAGGCCTGGCTGGACCAGGCGCGAGCGTCCCGATCGGCGGAGTGGGGTGGGGAAAGGGAGATAACTTCCCTTACTTTTAGGGGTGAATTGTGAGAGAAGGAAACAGTGAAAAAGTTGGTGGTAGGAGACACCAAATACCAAATGTAGCTTCTGTGTGGAATCATGAAGAATATTTTTTTCTGTTCTTAACAGCTATCCTAAGATGCATATTGACTAGTAAGAAAAGCAATGTGAAATAGTTAAGTAGCACAGGTTTATAGGACTGATTTTATTTCTTCATTCATTGATTCATTGGTCATTGATTCATTTATTTATTTGTTCCAAGAGCAAATACACCATACCCTCTATACTACTTATTTTTATGTCACTGTGATCACATACTTAGCAGGAAACTTAGAGGAGGGAAGGACTTATTTTGGCTCATGCTTTTAGTTATAGGAGGTAAGGAGAACACAACAGAGTTCACAGTGGTGGGAGCATGTGGTTAAAACTTCTCTTCACAGAACAGGGAGCAGAGAGCAAGGACCAGAGCCAGGGTCCAGATAGAACCCATATACCCTGCATCTGTGGCCTTACATCTGCCAGCCAGGACTTATGTAAAAAATGTTCCCGCCAGCTGGAGAAACTGCTTAACCACATGAGCCTATGGGGTCATGTCACACTCAAACCATGACACTGCATCATTTTTCTTAGTTTTGCATAATTGTGTGATGAACATCTTGTTTCATAACTTACTTAAACATGCAGCAGATATTTACAGCTGCACTGCCTTGATTACGGTGTTTTTGTGATCAGTTTCACATATATTATACTTTTAACTCTCACTGTTTTTTTGAGTATTTTTAAAAATAAATGAGTATAAAAATGAAGTTAGCTTATTTTTTTTGCTAACACAAAATATATCTGATTTGGCTGCTTGATAGTGAATACTGATGCTATTGCTGAGTATTCTTAACCGACATTGTCAGTAAATGAGTTCACTCTGATATTCCTATAGAAGAGATATATTTAAAGCCAGAAACAAGATCAAAGCATTTCATTAAAAAAAAAAAAAACTTTGTTTTGGCAAAAGTTTAATCAACTTGGGAAATATATGTTTTTTAATGCTATTTTTAAAGAGAAGGTGGATCTAAATGAAAGTGTTATAATAATTAACAATAATTTGAAAAATCAGAGGAAAGCTCTCTTGGTATTGTTCCCAGAAACTGAGAAAGTGAATTATTCAAATGACTAGAGAGTAAATCTTTGCTAGTCAGACACTTTCCAACTCAGTGCTTTATAAAATGAAGAAGAACCTTATGAAGCTATCGGGCAACAGAAAATTAAAAGCAGTTTGATTATAGATCAATATAGAAATTGTGACATAGTATAGAAGTAAATCAAAGAATCATATTGCTGTAATAAAATCTTTTTCATTTTTGGTACCTCATATATAAATGAATAAATGGGAATAGAATTTATGCTCACCTCCTGCTTCATCTGACCAATAAAAATAAGTCTATAAATACATTAATTAGCTGTGTAACGTTCATTATCTCCTTAATGGATACATGGCAATTTAATTTCATTTTCTATTTCAGTATTAGTATAAGTTATTTATATTGCTTTAATGTGTAGTAGACTGCTAATAAAAAATTCATAACAGATGTTTTAAAAGTTTAGAACTTTAAGATCATAATACATGAAGATGAAAATTTAGATACATTTGAATTGCAGAAAAATATAATGTGATGAAGTATTTTCAATCTAAAAGCACATCGTATTAAAATAAATTCATTTGGTAAAAGTGAGCTGAAAATTTAATTTCAAGAAAAAAAGGAAAATTTTTGAAAGTACAGAAGTATTTGTTTTTGACAATGGAATGATGGTAGGTTGCTACATGTTCAGATACTACTGTATGTTTTTATGAAAGAATTACAACTTTCATTTTAAATTGGAAACTTATACTCTAAGTTATATTCTTTGAAAACACTCTTTATATCCACTTGAAAATTGTATGTATTGCTGTATTAAGATTTTTCTCAGCAGGTGTCAGAACAACATATTGTGGAAACACTGGGTGCCCAACCCATACTCTTGTGTTTTGAGGAACTTATTCTTGACCAGAAATAATTCCTACCTCCTTACAATGCCTGTATTCTTCCCATTGTTCTTTTGGTTGGAGCCTCAAAGAGCTCTGCCACTTAATTTATAGTAGCGTGTGCTTGCTTTGGCAGCATATATACTAAAATTGGAACGATAGAGATTAGCGTGGACCCTGCACAAGGATGACACGCAAATTCGTGAAGCGTTCCATATTTTTCAATGCTACTGAGTCCTTATACCTCATCAGAGAGGAGGACCCAGAGGGAAGTTTGTCATCCATACTAAAGGATGCTCCAGGAATGGGGGGGAGGGGAAACTGGGAAAAAGGAGGGAGGGGGGAAAGGAAGAAGAAAAGGGAGGAGGGAGCAAGGGGATCCAGGGAGGGGTGGAGGGAGGGAGAAGAATGGGGTACTTATCAACATTGTATGAGTGGAAGAAATAAAAAAAATTTAGAGTAGATATTTTTCAGAGGAACATGTTAACACAATAGGGTTGTTTGCCTACAAGTGAAAATTTCATAGGATTGAAATAGCACATATTTTATGAATAAAGTGTAATAGATGAAAAAAATTTATAGTAGCGTGAAGGAAAACAATGCTGAGGAAACACAGTATCAGTGTGTTCAACATAGAGAAAGGAAGAAGTCCACGGTACCTATAAATACTCAGCAAGGATGCCTTGGGATGGTACAGACAGGTCCTGGGTGTATAAATTATCCTGTTATAAATCTAATAGGTCTGTAAATGATTAGAAATTTCGCTTAGAGCCATCATTTGCTAACCAGGTATAGTTTTGTTTCTTTACTATATCTCTGTATTTTTCATGAATGATTACTCTCATGGGAGAAGGTCGTTAAAGTCAATGAAACAAGTAAAGCTTCAACCTTTAGCCTCAGAACTCGTAGGGAAAGGCCCGTAGTGCAGTGAGCAACTCATAAATCCAGCAGAGAAAAGCAGGTCATATTTTTTCTTTTTAATACATGTGCTTATTAGACTTATCTCTCATCATAACTGCATAGAAGAAATACAGAATGCTCACACAATATACAATGCCATTAGTGTACAGCTTAGCTATTTTGTCAGAGACCCATGTGGCTATGTGAAAGCCTCATAGAAAGGGAATTCTAAGAATGCACTCATTTGCTGATTTCTTCAAGTTAAGCAGCTTTAATTATTAGTTGGAGCCTCTCTTAGCCCAAGGAGCCTATTAGTTTCCATCAACAGATTGGTGCTGCCTGAGCTTTCAGAGTCTGTGCAGACAAGTGCTCTCCTGTGCTACGGCCCTTCCCATCTTATTCTCTTCCTTTTTTGTCTCTGAGATGAACAGCCTCAGGTGCGAGTTTCCCTGTGATCTGTTTTCTGGGACTTTTAGCATCTTTTTTTTTTTTTTTTTTTTTTGCCTTCTCATATGAACCCTTGTCCAAGATCAATCCAGATTCTCTTTTAAAATGATGCCTGAGTGACCTGAGCAATGACCCCCCCCAAAGTCTAGCATGGATCACAGGCACTAGGATCCTTAGAGGCAAGGGATTAACAGTCACAATAGTGCTCCCATACTAAAAGGGAGCACAAGAAAGGGCTCTAGGCAATGTTACTGAGTCTGTACACTCATTAGAGTGGAGGCTGCAAAGGGAAGTTTGACATTCACACTAAAGGATGCTCCAGGGATTGGGGGGACACTGGGAGAAAGGGAGGGAGGAGGGTGAAAGGTAGGGGAAAGGAGGGGAGGGAGCAAGGGGGACCGGGAAGGGGTGGAGGGAGGGAGGGGACTGCGGTACCTATTAAGTTTGTATGAGTGGGTAAAAAAATAAAATAAATAAAAATAAATAAATTAAATGATGCCTGAGATCTGGAAGAAATCATGGCTCAGGGTGGCACAGAAAAGCATCCACACTGCCTGTAACAACTGCTCAGCACCACCCACACTCATCCCCACTCTGTTGTCAATACTCTCTTCCACTTAGCTATCGATAGAACATTCTAACAACCACAGTACCATACGGTTCCTTCAGCAGATCCCTCCACCACTGATTTCTTCCAGGTTCTGGGATTGGAGCATGTGCCACCTTGCCCAGTTTACAACAGATGACTAATGTTCTACTTCAAGTTGTTGGATGGATGAAAGGCAAATCTAACTTTCTCTGACTTTTCTGGCATTCAGACTCCTCAGTGGTTGGGATAAAGTTACCTGTGTTAGGGAGGTTTATTTGTTTTAGGTTGCTTACTAACTGTAATACTAATATCTTCTAGAACTCTTTTGAAATAACAGATATCTGAGTGTCCCATAATCCAGTTAAGTCAACACATGAAATTAGATACCATATGTTAGATACAGGTGTCAACTTGATAATTGAAGGTTTGATCTCTGGGAATATTTGTAAAGAATTAGTAGTTGTTAATAGTTAAGCCCTAAGCAAACCTGCAGGAAATTGTCTGGTTGATGGGGGGCACAAACAATGATGGGTGGGACTTTTTCCTCAGTAGGTAGATAAGAAACTGATTCAGGGATTTGGCATTCTTTGGTGTACTTTGGATAGACATACTGTCTGATAAGTGAGATTTGCCTCTCTCTAAGCAGTTCTATGGAAAGGGGTGACCAGTTCCCTCAACCCTTGGTGTTGGCATGAGCTCTCCTCCCAAACTGGAATAAGAAATGTAACCAGACAATTGTAAGCTAGAATAAAACCTCTTGTTCTGCCTTAAGATGTTTGGTTGTGAATTTATGGGCAACATGTAGAGTAAATGTGACACATACATTACTAATAGGTAAATATGCTCCCCAAAAAAGTGTCTGCAATGTTTTTGAACTAAGAACTAAGTAATTAAGACTGTCTTGATTTTCATGAGTGTATTTGTATTTTACCATTGCAGAAATCCTTCAATCAATGGGGCTGGAGAAGTGGCTCAGGGGTTAAGCCTCTGCCTTGCAGGTGGAAGGTCCTGAGTTCAGATCCTAGACCCCACGTATAGACCCCACTTAAGTGGGGGCGGCCTGCATTTCCGGTCCTAGTAGGGCAGAGCCTGTGAATCCCGGGATAGAGTAAACAAGGAGGAGGGGGAGGCTGTCCATTGTGGTTCCTGAATTCCCCCGTGGTTCTACACACACACACACACACACACACACACACACACACACATACATACACACATGCACAACTGAATAAATAATAAAAAAATTAAGAAATCCTTCAATCAAAAATGGGATTTTAATGGAGAAATTTCACATAGGTGGAAAGTGAGAAAAACCAAGCAGCAATTTATCACCTGTCTGGTAGCAACCCTCAGAGCCTGACTTTCAGCAGGCCCATATCGCCAATTTGTTTTAAGTCAGGAGTCTCATACAGAAATGTTTTTTTCCCTTGGATTCCACATTTCCAGGGTGCATTTGTCAATTGGTTGTGTATACCATCTGGTTGTGACATCTGTCATTATACTGATCTCCAGGGATGATTCAACTGATCTATTTGGCTGTGTGGCAGTTCCCTTCTCCCTCACTACTACTTCTCAGAGATGTGTGGCATTGTCTAGCAGTTCCTAGCAGGCTCTGGCCTGATATATATGTTGAAAACTAATAGTGGATTGTTTAAAAAGACCTTTTATCTCTTAGAGGAAGAAGTTGATATGACATGTTTTGTTTCATGTGTTTTTACTGCTTCCTTTTGAAATGGAAGACAAATCCCAGAATGTTATGTACAACAGAGAAAATGTTCTCAACGCTCTCACCCAACTTCATTTCTGCTATCGTTATCTTGGGCTTAGTCTCCCTAGTCAGCCTACATCTGATGTTCCCTGGAAGTTTTGGGAGCAACTGCCTTCCTGGGTGCCTTGAATACTTCTTCCAATGTAGTCATCAATATATGACTGTATCCTAATCACTTTTGCAATATTGGTCCAGTATTTACTCCTGCAGTAGAGAATCAAGATTAGGAAATGACTCTACAACTTTGGCGAGTTTTGAGCATTCAGATGAATCAAGGGCTTTGTTCTTTTAACAAACATAAGAAATGTAAGTGAGAACCTAAGAATAATTTTCATCTAGTGGTTTTACACTTTGACATATTAAGGTTGCTTTAACAAACCATGAAAGAATTTCTAAGGCTAACTTCTCTTTTTCCTCCTCCTCTTCCTTCTTCTTCTGCTCCTTTTCCTCCTCCTCCTCTACATCAATCAGAACAGAGTCTGATATTTTTATTTTTCTAAGTCATTCTGAGACATATCATTCTTTTCTCTGTTCAAGACCAGGTTGTGTTAAAAAGTTTCCTAATAATAATTGAGTGAGCCACCAAAGGTCAACGAGAAGGTATCTGATTAGATAAGACATAAATCACTCCAAGAACTCAAAACTTATTAGCAAAACATTATGAATTTCCCCTTTCTTCAGGCTGATATAACTTAGCTGGAAATCAAATGACATCTTGCCTTCAAGCCTTGACCCTTTTCTTAACCAGCTGATCCTTTAATGTGATATGACTTGGTTTTCCTCATTTGCTGTATGGGAAGAATAATGTCTGCTTTGTACACTGGGAAGAGATAATGTGACGATGAAAGACATCTCTCTCTTTGTGTGTGTGTGTGTGTGTGTGTGTGTGTGTGATACTACTCTTTGGGAATAAAAGGAAGCACTAAAGGAGAGGTAAAATTGAGCAAAGAATAGAAAGTAGTACATAGTATACAGCAGTCACTAAGGGACACAGTCTAGGGGATGGCATTCAATTCAAGAATAGAATTTCACAGAGGCAGAGGGAAGGCCAAATGAGGCTTCAAGCAAGGTATGATGCATGTCTATTGAGGTAGGCTACTTGGGAGATGAGGAAAGTAGGATATGAGGGAAGCAGAGTGAATTGTATCTAGTATTCTGCCACTACGTACATAGAAGAACAGAGGCAATAGGCTGACAGGAGAGGTCTCTTTCACAAGGTGCTAAGGAGGACCAGGGTAGATGGTAGGAAGACCCTCCCCATTCCAGAACAGGTGCATATCAAGATGATGACCCACAAGTGGTGTGACATGGGAAGCCTAGTTATTACTGTAATTAGGTTGTTAAGTTCAAGGGAATATAATATGCCATCTTATTTCAAAAACAAAACCCAAAGAGGATCTCACATTAGCAGAAGTGTTTAATGCACTCTGTTCACAGTAACATGGAAATGGAATCAGTCAACATGTCCATCAGTAGAACAATGAGTGATGAAAGCGTGGTACATATACAAAATGGAATGCTATTCAGTCACCACGAAAAGAAGAATTGTGGAATTTGCTGGTAAATGAATGGAACTGGAAAACACTATATTGAATGAGATATCTCAGACACAGAAAGATGAATGACACTTGTTCTGTCTTATATGTGGTTCTGTCTTATATGTGAATTGAATTTCTAATTGAAGTACTTAATTTGGAATTCCTGTGAAAAAACTTAAAAGGAACTTTGACTTCAACCAGTTTATGACTCACTTCACATTGTTTCCAGAACTTTTGGTCCTATCCTATCTATGCTGGGATCTATGTTATCTACCCTAGATCTTCTCCAATCAATGCCCTAAATATTTAGAATAACTGAAGGGGGAGCAGGAGAAAGGATAAATATCTCAAAGAAGGAGGTATAAAAGATTACAGGTGGTAAGGTGGAAAGAGGGATAATGGGGGAAATACTTAAAGGGGAAGATGTGGAAATAAGCTACAGGAAGTACTAAGGGAATAACAAGCAGCACTAAATTTGTAAGGTACAACCAGATAGACATCTCTCATGTTACTAGTATATCAGCTTAAAGAAGATCAAGAAAGACATACCATATACAGAGGAGCACAGAGATAAGAAGATGGGGCAAAACAAAAATACCCTGTGATGTTCAATCAGAACCCAAAGGCAATTAAATAGTATTCCAAGTACCAGTTATGTGATACCTCCTAGAGCTGTTGGTCAGAGAGGTCTCAAAGATCCCCAAAACAGTGTAGATGTGATTGCCCACCAGAAACTGAGAGCAAAACCCTGTTGCTGAAGACAACATATATTAAACACAGCACATGGATATAAAACACTAGCCTGATCTGGTTTGGGAGCTATCTCTTTGTTGGATAGATTTCACAGTACTAGAAAACACTGTGGATGTTGCTGAGGGAGAAATGCAATCACAGCCTCATTAATCTGTGAAAGATGCAAGCTACAGTGAATATCACTCTAACAAGAGACAATCATTAGTGTAGTAGTGGCATGAATGTCAAGGGGAGAAACCAACAGCTTTCTAATTAGATTTAAAGACAACTTTTAAGCAGGGATCTCCTTGCTGGTACTGCAAACCAGAGCAAGATCAGATGAAAAGGGAAGACATAGACCCTGAGGGAGGGATGCAAGCTATTATGGTTTATCCATATTGTTGCAGTTTGCCTGCTGATAAATGACCATCAAATGGCTTAAGGGAACAAGGGTTTTATTCTCTTATGATTACTGGTTATAGTTCATAGTCCAGCTTGATAGGAGAGCATGCACCAACACCAAAGCTGAGGGAACTGGCCACACCATCACCACATAATGGCTGAGAGAGGGATGATCCTTACTTGCCAGACCAGCATGTCTGGCCAAGTGTATGAAAGGATGCCAACTTTCTCAACCAGATCTCAGTATTTTATTCACCTGTTCAGGGCCTAGGCCTACCCACCATGGACTGGGTCCTCCCCATCAGCTAGACAATCTTGTTCAGGCTTGCTCTGGCCCAACTCAACCACTAATTCTCTACAAATTTGCACAGAGCTCAAATCCTCAACTGTCAAGTTGACACCTGTGCCTAACCATGACACATATCAAAGACAAACTGTCTGTCAAACATTTGTCATTATACGTCGCCAGGCAGAAGCGGGGGCGGCCTGCGCTTCTGGTCCTGGTAGGGTGGAGCCTGTGAATCCCGGGGCAGAAGGAGGTGGAGGCGTCCATGGTGGTTCGCGAATTCGTCCGTGGTTCTACACATACACAGACACGCACACACACAGACACGCGCTCACACATACACATGCACATGCGTACAGTTGAATAAATAATAATAAAAAATTAAAAAAAAACATTTGTCATTATACGTGTAGATTGAAGGAGGACTCAACACTTAGAAGCTTCTTTCTGTAGTATTACTGAAAATCACAGTGGCAAAAGTGCAAAAAATAAGTGACTGAAGACTGGCTATAAACATTCTTTCCCAAGGCTCAGAGAACATTACAGAAAGGGGGATGGTAAGATTGTAAGAGCCTGAAGGACTGTAGCAGCAGCATGGCCAGACATTATCTTCTGAAAATGGCAGGAGTATTGAGTTCATGAATTCATTGCAACTATGCATATTTCCATAAGATCTACATGGATTTGTCCTATCAACATTTTACCACAGAGGAGAAAAGATCTCAAGGAACCCCACACCTCTTCAATAGCCTGATGAGGGTTATTGCTGATGAGGTGGGATGCTTTTTTCAATGGTATACCACTGATATATGATTCATGTTCCAGTAAGCACTCAGGCATATGCCATCAAAGGCAACCCAGGTGAAACTTGTGTAAAAAGATAAGAAAATAGGAGGATACTGTCAGGGAAAAAGAAGGGTTGTAATTGAAAGAGGAGGGGGGATGGAATTGAGGATCAAGGGGTTAAAAATGTCATAAATTCATTATATCCATTTATGAAACACTCAAAGAATAAAAAAATACATAATAAAAGAATTATTACCAAAAATACAAAAATGAGGAATTTTTAAATATTCATGAAAAATGTTTCTAAAATAAAAGAGATACAGAGAAATTTCCTTAGACTAATAAAAATCATATGCAACAATGGTAGCTAACATTAGGTTTAGTGGTGAAAAGATGAATGCTTTTCACCTGTAACTAGGAGCAAGGCGAGCAATTTGTTTTCATCAGTCTTATTCAACATAATACTGCAAATTAGTATAAAAAGGCAAGAAAAATGAAATGAGAAACATAAAGACAGTAAAGGAAGCAATAAAGCTTTCCTGATTGACATGCAATGTAACTGCCAATGAAAAAATCTAGAAGAATTTATGAAAATTATTCTTGCAAATAATAAGTTTCAGCAAATGTTTAGAGTACAAGAACATAAGAGTTCTGTGTATAGCAATATTCTCATTGATAGCAAAATTAAAAATGATGCATTATTTGTAATTTTTCCCAAAGAAGAACATTTTAGGTACAAATATTCTAAAATATTATGAAAAGAACAAAAATACTGATGAGGATATTCAAAAAATTTTGAAGATGAGAGATATTCCATATTTGCTGATTAGATAATTCAACACAGCAAAATGTTAATTCTTCCCAATTTTTTATATTAAACACAATTTCTATCAAAATTATGGCAAGATTTTCATATACACAGACTTAGATTTTCTTAATATTTTATTAAATAAAAAGGAACTGAAATAGAACAATTTTTAAAAAGGTGACATACAGTGCCCAGCAGGATGGAGTGAAGGGCATTGCAGGAGCAGCAAAACTGCAAAAGAAAATCAACGAACCACAATCCAGAACTTCAGAGACCCTATATCAATCACATAGAACTAGGCCAGCCTAATCTCTCCCCATCCTGGAGCTCAGGGACATTTGCGGAAGAGGGGGCGGTAAGACTGTAAGAGCAAAAGGATGGGAGGAACAACGATTTGCAAGATTCTCAACAATAGTTGGGGCCAAAGCAATCATAATGGGACTTTGCATGCCCTGCGCAATGTCCAGCGCACTGCTGCCCTCATAAAGTCTAGCATCTGTTAAGGGCACTGAGATCCCTGGAGGCAAGGGATTGACAGTCATAGTAGTGCTCCTATGCTTAAGGGGAACAAGAGAAAGGGCTTATGGAAATGCCACTGGGTCCTTATATGTCATCGGAGAGGAGGACCCAGTGGAGAGTCAGGCGTACACAATAAAGGACTCTCTGGGAATTGGGGGGGAGGCACTGGGGGATGGGGAGAGAGAGGATGAGGAGGAGGGGGTTTGGGGGGAGGAGAGGGGAGGGAGGGAACTGGTAAAAAAATTTTTAAATGTATAATTACATTTTTAATAAAAAAAAAGAAAAAAAAAGATTTAGAAAGAGTAAGCTAATTTTCAATACTAACAATGTATTATAATAATCAAGAAGATAGTTATTGATAAACATGGAAAACTATTTTAATAGGATGTGGTTTTTGCAGTGAATGATACCCAGCAGTTGACAGATATACCACATAAGCAAAACAAATAAATAAAATAAAGAAAAGCAAAGAGAGAAAAGAAGTTTGTATCAAACAGGATCACAAACTTAAGTGTAAAACTACAAAATTTTTTTCACCTTTTTATTACATTTTTTGCCTAGTTATATAAGCTCAAAGGTAACCCCCTTCTCCCCCCCACTTCTCTTCCCTCTGTTGTATCTCATTGCACTCTTTCCCCCTTCCCACTATCCCCCTCCTTCTCACCCTTTTTCCTTCCATTCTCCTCTCTTGATGCTTCTCCTTCCTATCCTCCAGAGCATCTGTTTATGTGGGCACTGAATTTCCCTTTGAATCATCTGCACTAACGAGGGTTCAGGCTCAGTGGCATAGCTTGGAGTCCCTTCTCAGGCTACCCACTAGTGTGGGAACTCTATTATGACTGTTTAACCCCTTGCCTCTAAAGATCCTACTGCCTGAAGTCCTCTCCCCTGTGATCCCTGTTAGACTTTGGAGGGTTGTTGAGATGTCAGCCATTGTGCAGGTTAGGCAAGATCCAATTACATTGTGGCTACATCCTTGCATATCATTGGTTCTCCCCATCTATAGGCACTTACAATCTTACTACCCCCTCTTCCACAAGATTCTCTTAGCTTTAAGATGGGGAAAGATTTGATTGGTCTGGTTCCAGGTGAATATTGTAGGGTCTTTGGTGTTATGAATTATGGTTTGTTGCTGTTTTCAGTTTTGCTGTTTTTGCACTGCCCTTGGCTGTATCTTAATTGGTTGTCGAGGTTATTTCTTAACCAAAGATAAAAGACTGTTTAAATGAAGATCTTAATATAGGAAGAGACTCAAAGATAGATGGAAGAATAGGAGGACTCTTTGTCCTACAAAATTTTTCTTAACTTTTCCGTTTTGATGAGTTTTGTTCTTTGAAAATTTCATAAGTGTATAGAATACATTCTGACTACTCTCCCTCCACTTGTTGCAGTTACTCTGCATTGTTGCAGATAAATTCAAGACAAATGCCTTGTAGGGAAACAGGGGATTTTATTTTCTCTTATGATATTTCAGTTACAGTCCTTAATCCAGCTTAGTAAGAGAATTCAATACCAGGGGCCAAGGGAACTGGCCACAACATATTCATACATCTATGGGACTGCTGAAAGAGGAGGGACAATCCTTACTTGTCAGATCAACATGTTTGTCCTACTATACCAAAGGATGCCAACTTCCTTAACCCACCTTACTGACCCACCTAGAGTATAGTACTGCCCACCATGGTTTGCCCCATTAATTAGGCAATCTTCTGCTGGTTGGCTTGGAGCCGAACTCAATTACTAAATTCTCACAGCTATGTCCAGAGTTCAGAGCCTTCGATTGCCAAGTTGACACCAGTCTAACTACTATATCCCTCTATTCCATCTTTTTCATTTTCTCTACCCCTTCTTTTCTCCCTTACACCCTTGTCAATTCCCTTCCCCGTGTGTCATGTTCATGTCTTTTTGCTTTATTCTATTTATGTGTGTGTGTGTACAACTCACTGGATTTCACTAGGAACTTTTATGTGATCCTTGGCGCAGGACTATCTCCTGGAACCAAGTAAGCTCCCCTGTGGCTACTTATCTGGATACCCTTTTCCGTCCTCTTCCCTGAGTCTGTTAGTCTACTGTAAGTTTAGCTTCAGTAACCATGTTTTTTGTCTATGATTTCTATGGCTGTGCCATTTGTAGAGGACAGCATTTCACAACCCTTTCCCTATCCTTTGGCTCCTACATTATTTCCGCTCCCTCTTCTGTAAAGGTTCCACAGCCTTACTTAGGTAAGTGACATAAGTGCCATGCTAAAGACAGACTCTCAGCTTCTTTTGCAATGCATAGTGGTTGGCAGAAAAGTAACTGTGGATAACTCAGCCGTAGGCACTTTCTAAACCGTCCTTCCCATCAGGGATCAGGAACATCACAGAAAAGGAAATGGAAAGAATACAAAGAGTTCCCTTATCCTTAAACAGCAACAGAGACGAATGTAGAGAACAATGGTTATAGTTTTTCTTAGAAAAACACACAAGGCAAACAGGCATAGTCTAGAGTTTAGTGTTTACATCAAATGAAGACCCATTGATAACCTGGAGTTCTTCAAAATTAGACTTTTTTTCTGTGGAAAACACTGTCTAGAAGACAAAACTTGAATATATAAATTAGGAAAAATTGAAAATTACATATTTGAAAACTGGTAGTATTTTAAGAGTATAAGAAACTCCTTATACTTCCCTATTTGCTTATGTATTTCTGGTAGAAGAGTAGAGTGATGAAGAAATTTTAGAAAAGTTTGACACTTCTCCAAAAATTAAGCATATAGTTCAGCAATTCACTCCTAGGAACATACACAAGAGAAATGAAAATGTATTGCTTATATAATTTAATGATTTATCCATTGTTCAAGAACTAAGAGGTTCTTCTGACTCTTCATGTATGGCCCAATGGACACAGTAAACACTATGAGCCAGTTAAAAATTGATTATAATTTGTTAAATGTTGCAGTAAAACTAACGGAGAGAATTGGTTGTTGGGAGATTCTGAGATGAAAGAAATTGGAAAGATGATTACCCTGGGGAAAGGTCAGCAGTGAGATGAAGACATAACTGGGACCGTGGGGAAATCAGGAAATGAAGGCTCCATGGGTAGAAACATTATATCAGGGAACTTGTCAGTATTAAACTGGGTATAGCTTTCCTGGTAGAAAAAAGAAAACAAGGAAGAGGAAACCATGTAATAATTGTGCAAGAGTCAGTCAAAGTCATTGAAGGTGGAAAACTTGAGCAATTCCAAGCAGTTTAAATCCCAGAAACAAAGTACCCTTGTTCCCGTGGAGATTTACCCTTTGAGTCAAATGTGGGGTGGGGTTTGTTTGAACTGTGCCACTGAGCTGTAATGTGAACACTGGTAAATTTCTGTAGTTTCATTGGTGAATGAAAGAAGAAAGCTTTCTTCCCCACCCTGCTGAAATAGAGCTAAAGACACGGTAGAAGTACTTTTGAGCATTTTCTGAAGAACATAAAAGAATGAAGAAAGTGATTTTTACAGACCTGCCTACTCACCCATGCAGTAATGAGATTGCAGAATTGTGTACGAGCAGATAGTCAGAATCTGAATCACAACAAACAAGAACCAATATTCCCGAACCTGTGCTGAAGAACAGAAGAGGTCCTCTACTCTAATTTTCCATCTCCTTGGACATGTTCCTAAAACCCAGAACCATTTCCACTGGGATACTGTCCTTGGAGATTCACTGTTCCTGATTTTCTGTTGCTAATTCTCATTCACATCCTACCTTGTTCCATGGAGCCACAAAAAAACAGTAATAATGGTTTGCACTTAAAGTATACTATGTGATAATGGTGTACATCCTTTCCTGTAGTTCTTATTTGAGCCTTCACAGTTAAGTGGGTTTTATTATCTTTGCCTTCAGACCAAGAAATTATGTAGCCTTTCCAAGGCAGTATCAGGGGACAGCTAGCATTAGAGGGCTGCTTGTATGTCTCAAGCTCTTTTCCTCTAAGCGTTTTGCTCCATTCTGCTCATCTGCTCACAAGTCTAAGCTGCTACTCCTTCATGAGTTCTGTTAGTTAGAAGCAAGCTGTTCCATAAGAGTTACAGATTTGTACCACTAAAACACAATCACACCTGCCTCTGTGATATCTTTATGAAAGTATAGATTACATTAAAAGGAAAAATGGTGGGGCCCTGATTCCTTGGACTGTTTTGGGTTGTTTATTAATAATTAATTGCTCAATTAATTGGCAGACTTGTTGGAATTAATTAGAGACCCAATGTTATTATAACCTGGTAAGGACTTCATATGGATAAAGGGAAACAATCTCACCTACCCAAAACTATTTTCTACCTTTATCCACACACAAAACCCTTCAGTATCAGTAAATGGGCATGCTGGTTTAGGGTAGTGAGCAGCCATTGCTCTTAAGAACAGGTCTCCAGTAGTAGTTAACCAAGTGATCCCAGGAATGCAGGATGGAGTCCTGATCAGCTTCCTCTCATTGGCACTGTGCAGCAGTGGTTGAAGCATTGGCTAAACTACACATTCTGTGACCACTGTCCGCTGAGCTTTCAGAGCAGCCTCCAACCTACTCATTTTTACACCTGATGCAGACATGTCTCCAACCTAGGCAATGATAGCATAGGAAAGACTCTTTAGACATCTATTGTGCTCTCAGAAATTGATATTCATTTTATTAAACTCACCAATTTTTAATATACTAATTCTTCTTTGAACTTCAAGTTCAATTTACAAATCATATTCTATTCATGCTAAGCAACTTCAGTAATCACTGTAATGGCCTTTGAGTACTTGATTCTGCTTAAAAAGCAAGTTAATTAAATACTCTCACATGTCTTACAATGCATTTATAAATTTAATACCTTTTATGTCCCTTTGGGATAATTTGATTGCCTGATTGGCAAATTTTCTAAAGTAAAAAGTAATTCATATGAACCTAACAAATTAAGGTTATAAATATTAGGAGTACTGACTTCTTTAAGTGCTACAATATTGCATATAGAGGTGCTAAGAATTTTACTGTAAATCAAAAGTATGAATTAATTATTTAGGTATTTGAAAACTGAAGTTGAATGATGATGAGCATGTAATTCTTAAGCATTACAAGTAAATAAATAAAACATTGACTATTAATTTTCTTTAATTTGAAAATATTAATATTACTAGGTTTTACCTTTACAAAAACATTTATCTTCTTTAGTCTCAATTATGAAATTGAAAGATGCCTCACTTTTTAAAGTTATTATTATGTTTCTCCTTTTAAGGTAAGAAATCCCTAAATTAGGCAATCTGGCTTCTAATAATCAAATATTTTAGCCTGAATCCTGATGGTTTGCAGTAAACCTTGTTCATACTTGGTTCCGTGGAATCAAGGCAAGTGTGTGGCCTATGGCTTTGGATTTAAACCATATACCCCATCTCTTGTTTGAGTCTATACACACAGAAACCTACAATTCCCCAGTTCTTGCTAAAGAAATTACATGATTGATTATTTGTGTGTCAAGAGCTGAGAACTTCTTGCTCTCCAGGCCGGAAGACTTTTGACCATGGTTAGCTTTCTACATTCTTTTTTTAAATCAACTTTCTAATATTACAAATAGTAGAATGATTTGCAAATGTTTTCCATGTGACTTGGAGTTATAATTGATGTGAAAGCATTGCTGATTCTTTTCAACTTAATCTTTGATCTTTATCTAGTTAGACTTGCTAAGATGATTTTATTTTGCATGCTAACTCTGTTCTCTTTTTCACCTTTGTGATAAATGTCTCCTTAGCTGAGGAACTGATAAAAAGTCTTGACAGGAGCAAAATCAGTATGACACTTTGGGAAGTCTCTCTCCAGTTTTTCTTTGGCTGATAGATCAGCTTCCTACAGGATATCACACCTGAGTGCACATGGAAATGTGCAGATCCTACTAAGGCTGCACTTCTGCATTTTTCTCTGTAGTTCTGGCACTAGTCTAAAGATGACAAACTTTCAGAATCACTGCCTCTATTCTTTCCTCAGCTACAAGGACATAATTAGCATCTTCAAGTGTCTTGTGTAAGTTCATACTAACTACTCTATAGGTTACAGACCCTTGTATACTGTGGGTAACCATTGTCCTTTGAAGAAAACAAAACTCTGGTATGATTTCTCCAAGATGAGGCCTGAAAGAGCATCCCTATCTTAACAAGAGCTCAGGAAACTCTCCTAAGAAGGCCATTAGATTCACAGTTGCTCCGTCTTCAATATCTACCTTATTATTTCTTTTAGAAAAATTTTCTAGAGGTTAGACACTGAAAGTACCTGATGAAAATCTGTTGGAGATGCTATGGTCTATATGTTGGTATGACCCAAATTTTATGTTCAACCCAAACCCTTTGTAGGTGGGGAGTTCCGACAGTCACAGTCTAGTTAATAGTATCAGTGTCTTCTCCCCATTCCACCACGTGAAGACACAGTAGTCATCTGTCTGTATGCTATGCATTTGCCAGCTACTGGATCTTCTAGACCTTCAATCTTGGAATTCCAATCTTGGGACCTATAAGAAATAAATTCTATTGTTGCTGAGTAACTTAGTCTAAGACATTTTGTTCTATCAGCAGAAAGAGGGTGAGATAGGGATCATGAAAGCTGAAGATCAGAACAATTTGGACAAAAGGGCCAACAGAGGAATTGAAATAGTTCCTGCAGTTCTCCCCAGATTCAGGTGTGGGACCTCTTTTCACCTTGCCTTATATCTGTTCATGCATGCTGACAATGCAGACTTTGTGGATGATGAACAAGGACTGATTTAACACTGCTTCTGGACTCTTTAGCAGTTTCTTTTGAGAAATCTTGTAAGTCATTCTTGCTTTTCCAGTGAGAAAGCTCTCCACTTGCTAGAGTACGTGAAAGCCAAATGACTTATATGAAAATTCTCTCCAATTATTGATAAATGAATTGTGTGTGTGTGTGTGTGTATGTGTGTGTATGTGTGTGTGTGTGCGTGTAGTTTGCTTGTGTTTTTGAGACAGAGTATCACATTGCCCAGACTGGCTTTCAACTCACTATGTTTTCTAGGATGACTTCTGATCCTCCTATTCTACCTCTCAGGTACACACCATGCCTGACTTCATGCATTGCTAGGGATTGAACATAGGCTTTCAAGCACTCTAAGCAAAAAAAAAAAAAAAAAAAAGTATGTATATAGTAGCTTAGCCACTTCCCTAGCCCAAAATGTTTATATTTTTATATATCATAATGCATGATAGTTTCAGGCTTACATGTGTAAATTATTATAAGCAGAGTTTCCAAAAACATTAAGAGACCTCATTCTTCAACATTGTCAAAGAATTTACTCTTTATGGCATTTTGGCATATGCTTTTATGAGAAGGTTTGTGTTGAGGCAGAGCAACACTAATTCCTATGAATCAATCTTCAGCTAGAGCAATGCAAAGGATAATTTTCCAAGTATTCAGAGACATAGGTCTATCACTGGCACCATCCGCAAAGCATTTTAGCCTGCAACTCATTGATATAAGACCATACATAATACCTACTTAGAAATCATTCTGGCCAATGATCTACCTCAAAAATCTCCAATTCCAGCAGGGAAAAAATACTTACTAATATGCTATATCCTAATTAAAAGCTCTCTGGTGCATATTTAGATAGCGATATTAGGAACTACTGCTCATATGTGAGTTTCTAATTAGGGTGCTTTATGGGATAATTAGCAACCCTCCAGTGTATATTAAGGTTCGTTTACATACATACACACAATGCTGTAGAGATTGACAAGCTTTACAAACAGCAGAAATGGTCATCTCTTCACCTTGGTGGCCCCTTGGTATCTACAGTTCTCAGTGTAGCACTCTTCTTCATGCCTTCATTCTCCCTTCCCATCCTTTTCTTCTGCTTTCCTGGCTTCACTCCAACTTATTCTCAATTCAAGCTCTGTTTCTTTATGTCCTCTCACATAGGACCTCAATGGCCAATCAATCTGTAAGAGACTTGACTGGACTTTAAACATAGATCCAAATAGTCAACACCAGAAAAACTGGCTCTCCTTCACCATTGTGAGAAGTTCTTAGTCCTTAGAAAAATAACCATTTCATTTCACTACCCAAGATGAACAGAGAATATTTATGTTCCCTTTGGAGAAGTTTGTTTATCTTAGAATGTTCCAAGAAGTAAAGAAACAGTTGAAATTTTCATCTCCAAAATAGGTTGGCTTTTATCCAGAATCATACATTATCAGCTCACATTTATGCTTGAAGGGTAAGTCCATGAGAGGTGGGAAGGTATATGCATGTAAGGAGAGAGCAAAGAGCAAGTAAGGAAGGAAGGTCCTAAGAGGGAGAAGTGGATATATTGGAAGGCTAGACCTAGGGCCTGGGAAATATCTCCTATGAGAATTCTCTTCTAATCTAGCCACAGAAATACCCCCTTCTCCCTCAAGCTTTGCTTATTACACTAATGATAATTCTATGATTCATACTTAAAGTAAGAGCAAACAGCACCTAATTTCTGTAAATTTTTAGTCCAACACTAAACATATTTTTGAGGTTTTTAAGTTATCACCTAGGTATACTGAGGACATCGTATGCAGGCAAGATTATCAATGGGAGAAAAAAGATGTTGAAAAAAACCCCAACAACTGTGAAAGTAGAATTAAATTGAAGTACTGAATAAATATTTAGATCTATTATTCTTTAGCAAGGTATGTTACTAGATAAGTCATAAAACCAAAATTGTGGGATCTCATTCCAAGAATAATGCAGAGAATGATAATGGAGAGAATGTTGTTGACTAAAACAGATTGAACCATATTCACAGAATGATTACCTGCAAGGAAATGTCAATTAGAAGCTCATCAATGAGAATGTCCTTATTGCACCTTCTTAGTCTCCCAGAATACTTGATTTTCAGCAACCTAAGGAGGAATGTGAGAGTGGTGTCTGCCATCTGTCAGCTGTGTATGCTCAAACGTCACCCAACTTCATAACACCTGGAACCAACCATGTTTTTAAGTTCAGAAAAAATGCTTTTTTCTATTTAAAAAAATTAGCATTTTACATATATTTGCATGTTGACTTTTAAACATATGGAATTATATATATACATATATATGATCATATCATATTATTTTTCAGGCCAAATTTAATTTAAAGAATTTCCTGTCCTTTTCCCCACCTGCCTGGGACGCGCATAGTCCAGCCGGGACTCACAGCAACCTAGGTAAGCTTCCCCCCCCCCCCCCCCCCCCCCCCCCCCGCCTACCCCCAAACCCCAGGCAGCCCACTGGACCCAGCTCCTACCCACCAGCCAGCCAGAACCAGCGCTGCGCAAGGCCGGGGAGAACCCCCTTGGACACGCCCTAGCTCCCCAGGTTAATAGCGCCCTGCCACTGCCACCTCCTTCCTTTCCCCACCTGCCCGGGGTGCATGCAGTTCAGCCAGGACTCAGGGCTACCTAGGTAAGCTCCCCCGCCTACCTCCAAACCCCAGGAGCAGGAGCTGCTCCAGGCCAAATAATTCAGTTCAGTGAAAACCGCACAGAAATTGAAAGAAGGTCTTAAGAGTTAAAACGACAATGCCCAAGTCAAAGTGCAAATCCCAGAGAAACAACACCCAAGAAAACAAATCTCCCACTGAAGGAATTAATCCCATTATGATAGACTCCAACCAGAACAAACCCACAAAAAATAGCCAAGAAAGCCTGACCCAGGAAAACAACTTTCAAAACATGATCATTACCATGTTCAATACTATGAAAGAGAAATTAAATAACTGCTTCAATCACTTTGAAGAGGAACATAACAGACACTTGGAGGAGTTGAGAAAAACAGTGCAAGAAACAAAAACAGACATAAAGCAGTTAAAACAGACTCAAGCAGAGTTTAAAACTGAACTAAAAGATAAGTTATCTTCAACCCAGAACTCAATAGAGAGTCTTATCAGCAGAACTAATGAAGCAGAAAATAGAATTTCAGACCTTGAAGACAAAGTGGGAATATTAACCAGCTCAATTGAAGAGGTTGTTAAGGCCAAAAAGATACTCAAGAGAAATATTCAAGAGTTATGGGACACCCTGAAGAAGCCTAACATGCGTATTCATGGAATACCAGAACAAGAATCCCAAAATACCACACCTGAGGAAATTTTTCAAACTATCATCAAGGAAAACTTTCCTCATTTAAAAAGAGAGGCCCATCCATATACAAGAGGCATTCTGCACGCCAAACAGATATGACCAAAATAGAAACTCACCATGACAAATAATAGTTAAAACACTCCACATTCATGATAAAGAAATAGTGCTAAGAGCTTCAAGGGAAAAAAAAAACAAGTCACTTTTAAAGGTAAACCTATTAAAATAACAAATGACTTCTCAATGGAAACAGTAAAAGCAAGAAGAGCTTGGAGAGAAGTACTTCAAGTACTGAATGAGCAAAAATGTCAACCCAGGCCGATATACCCCACAAAACTATCCATCATGATCGAGGGAGAAAGAAAAATTTCCCAGCACAAAGACAACTTGAAGGGATACATGTCCACCAAACCAGGTCTTCAAAAAATGCTAGAAATGATACTCAAGCTTGAAGAAAAAAAACAGGCATATCCAGGAGAACACAAGGGAAGTATAAAACACCAAAACTTAAAGCCAAATAATACACTTACAAAAGTCACTAAACACAATAAATGTCTGGAATTAAAAATAGTTTCTCCATTATAACATTAAATGTTAATGGAATTAACTCACCGATCAAGAGATACAGATTACAAACTTGGATTAAAAATCACAATCCATCGATCTGCTGCCAGCAGGAAACCCATCTCACCACAAAAGATAGGCACATCCTAAAAATTAAAGACTGGTCAAAAAATCTGCAAGCTAATGGAACCAGAAAACAGGCAGGGGTAGACATTATGCTATCAGACAAAGTGGACTTCAAACCAAAAATATCATAAGAGACACAGATGAATACTACATTTTAGTCACAGGTACAATTCACCAGGAAAACTTCACAATACTGAACATATATGCACCCAATACGCCCCCCCCTCCACATTCATTAAGCAAACCCTACAACATCTAAAGCGAGAAATCAATCCCAAAACGGTAATTCTTGGGGATTTCAACACCACCCTCTCAACATGGGATAGATCAACAGGTAAAAAACTTAACAGAGACACTTTGGAGCTTAATCAAACCCTTACTAAAATGGACCTTATAGATCTCTATCAAACTTTTCATCCATGCACCAAAGAATACACATTTTTCTCAGGAGCACACAGAACATTCTTCAAAATAGATCACATATTGGGCCCCAAAACGAATCTCCGCATATACAGGAAAGTTGAAATTCTAGCCTGCACCTTATCAGACCACCACGGCCTAAAGCTTGACATCCACAACACAGCAAGCAACAGAAAATACACTAACTCCTGGAAACTTAACACTATGATGCTGAAGGAGAATTGGATTCACGAAGAAATTAAAAAGGAAATTCAAGATTTCCTGAAAGTGAACGATAATGAAAATACAACTTACCAAAATCTCTGGGACATAATGAAATCTTTCCTAAGAGGTAAGTTCATAGCTCTTAATGCCTATATCAAAAAAATGGAAACATCAGAAATAAATAACTTAACAATGCACCTAAAAGCTTTAGTGACACTAGAGCAATCTGATCCCAAAAGCAGTAGAAGGGAGGAGATTAGCAAAATAACAGAGAAATATCCGAAATTGAGATTAGGAAAATGATACAGAAAATCAACCAGTCAAAAAGCTGGTTTCTTGAAAAAATCAATAAGATTGATACACCCCTAGCTAAATTAACCAAAAGCAAGAGAGAAAAAGCCCAAATTAACAAAATTAGAAATGAAAATGGAGTTATCACTACTGATGCCCAAGAAATCCAGAGAATTACATAACTTCATATTTCAAAAACTTATACTCTGTGAAATTTGACAATATAAAAAATATGGATGAATTCCTAAGTAAACACAACTTACCTGAATTGAATCAGGAAGTTGTGAATTATTTAAATAGTTCTATAACATATGAGGAAATTGAGAAAGTACTCTCGAATCTTCCCACCAAAAATGTCCTGGACCAGAAGGATTCAGCACAGTTCTACCAGACATTTAAGGAGCTAATAACACCAATACTCCTTAAACTGTTCCATCAAATAGCAAAGGAAGGAACACTACCAAATTCCTTCTATGAAGCTAATATCGTCTTAATCCCAAAACCTAATAAAGACTCACTTAAAAAAGAAAACTATAGGCCAATCTCTCTGATGAACACAGATGCAAAAATTCTCAACAAAGTTTTAGCAAATCGGATTAAAAAACATATCAAAAAGATCATCCACGGGGATCAAGTAGGCTTTATCCCAGGCACACAAGGTTGGTTCAACATATGCAAATCAATAAATGTAATTCACCATATAAATGTAATTCACCAGTCCAAAGTTCGAGACCACATGATATGCTCGATAAATGCAGAAAAAGCTTTTGACCAGATCCAACAGCCCTTTATGATCAAAACCCTAGAGAAGGTAGGAATGAAAGGAACCTTTAGCTGTATACAACAAGCCCACAGCAAGGATTCTACTCAATGGGGAAAAACTTGAATCATTTCCACTTCAATCAGGAACTAGACAAGACTGTCCACTGTCACCATTTCTTTTCAATATTGTACTTGAAGTCGTAGTTGAAGCCATAAGACAAGAAAGGGACATAAAAGGGATTCAAATCAGCAAAGAAGAAGTCAAGTTATCTCTATTTGCAGATGACATGATACTATACCTGAGTGATCCCAAAAACTCCACCAGGAAGCTCCTGGAACTAATACAGAAGTTCAGCAGGGTGGCAGGATACAAAATAAATGTACAAAAATCAGTGGCCTTCCTATATGCCCAGAATGAAAGAAGTGAAAAAGCCCTGAGAGAAACAATCCCATTTACTATAGCCCTAAAAAAATGAAATACCTTGGTATAAATCTAACCAAGGAAATAAGAGACCTTTATAATGAAAACTTTAAAACCCTAAAGAAAGAAATTGCAGAAGACACCAGAAGGTAGAAAGACCTCCCATGTTCCTGGATTGGCAGAATCAACATCGTAAAAATGACCATCCTCCCAAAGGCAATATACAAATTCAATGCTATACTAATTAAAATCCCAAAGAAATTCTTCAAAGAAGTTGACCAAACAATCTCAAAATTCATATGGAGGCACAAAAGACCCAGGATAGCAAAGACAATCCTGAGTAACAAAAACACGGCTGGAGGTAGCACCATACCAAACCCTAGTCTGTACTACAAATCCATAGTTGTAAAACATTCTGATATTGGCTCCAAAATAGACACACAGATCAATGGATAAGGGTTGAAGACCCAGATATAAGCCCAAAGAACTACAGCCATTTGATCTTTGACAAAGGGGCCCAAAGAATCCAATGGAAAAAGAACAGCATCTTCAACAAATGGTGCTGGCAAAACTAGATATCCACATGCAGAAGACTAAAACTGGACCCATACTTGTCACCATGTACAAGAATTAATTCCAAATGGATCAAGGACCTCGATATAAGGCCAGAGACTATAAAAAGCATAGTTGAAAGGGTAAGGAACTCCCTCAAGCTGATTGGGCTAGGCCAACAGTTCCTAAACAGACATCCAATAGCACAGTCACTACAACCAACACTCAACAGATGAGATCTTGTGAAATTAAAGAGCTTCTGTTCAGATAAAGAGATTTTAACTCGAGCACAAAGGCAACCCACAGAATGGGAGAAAATCTTCACTAACTACATATCTGATAGAGCTCTATTATCCAGAGTGCACAAAGAACTTAGAAAACTAAACACCAAGGAAACAAATGGCCCAATTAAAAAATGGGTCTTGGCATGCACAAGAAAGGACTCTGGGAATTGGGGAGGGAGGCACGGGGGATGGGGTGGCAGGGGTGAGGGGAGGGAGAGCAGGGGACTCGGTGGGAGGAGGAGGGAGGGAGGGAACTGGTGTACCTATTAAGTTTGTATGAGCTGAAATAATAATAAAAAATGTATTAAGAAAAAAAAATGGGCCTTGGAACTTAAAAGAAACTTTACCAGGGATGAAATTAAAATGTCTAACAAATATCTGAAAAAATGCTCCACATCCTTAGCCATCAGGGAAATGCAAATCAAAACTTCCCTGAGATATCATCTCACCCCGGTCAGGATGGCAAAAATCCACAATACAAACAACACCAAGTGCTGGAGAGGATGTGGAGAGAGGGGAACTCTCCTACGTTGCTGGTGGGAATGCAGGCTCATACAGCCACTCTGGCGAGCCATCTGGCAATTCTTAAAGAAGTTAAAGATTGAAATGCCATATGACTCTGCTATACCACTTTTGGGAGTAACCCCCCATACAATAAAAATTTACCTTGATAGCACAAGCACGACATGTTCATAGCAGCACTGTTTACAATAGCAAAGTCATGGAATCAACCCAAATGTCCAACAGTTGACGAGTGGATAAGGAAAATGTGGTACATTTATACAATGGAATACTACTCAGCCATCAAAAATGAAGAATTAATGCAATTTGCCGGGAAATGAATGGAATTAGAAACAATTATATTGAGTGAAGTATCCCAGACACAGAAAATTAAGCACCATATGTACTCCCTAATAGGTGGATCCTAGTACCAAACCCACTTAGAGACATTCAAAGACAAATCTCTGTAATATCTACAGTAATTGTAAAGATTATAAACAGGAGGGATGGGGAAGGAGGGCCCCACCAGAAACAAGGAGAGAGGGGACCATGTTACAGCAGAGAAAATAGGCCACCATCAAGGACTGCAAGGGGTGACATCCAATACCCATCAGGATGAAACCAAGGGCATTGCAGGAGCAGCAAAGCCAAAAAAAATCAACAAACCATAATTCAGAACATCAGAGACTCTAAATCAACCACCTGGAACTGGGCCAACCTAATCTCTCCCCATCCTGAAGCTCAGAAATTTGCAGAAGAGGGGGCGGTAAGATTGTAAGAGCACAAGGATGGGAGGAGTAAAGATATGCAAGATACTCCACACAAGTTAAGGCCAAAGCAATCATAATAGGACTTTGCATAACCTGCGCTATGTCCAACACATTATTGACCCCACAAAGTCTAGCATGGACTAAAGGCACTAGGATCCTTGGAGGCTAGGGACTGACAGTCACAGTAGTGTTCCTAAACTTAAGGGGAACACAGGAAAGGGTTCTGGGAAATGCCTCTGGGTCTTTGCACCTCATCGGAGAGGAGGACCCAGAGGAGAGTTTGACATGCACATTAAAGGATGCTCCAGGAATTGGGGGGGAGGCACTGGGGGATGGGGAGGGAGAGGAGAAGGAAGGGGGAGCGAGGGGGTCAGGGGGAGGTGAAGGGAGGGAGGGGACCGGTGTACCTGTTTAGTTTGTATGAGCGGAAATAATAATAATAAAAAAAGTATTTCCTGTATAAAGAGATTTGAAATTGATTACATTTGGGACTACAAAATGCAAACACATATTGGGATATAAGGATTTAAGGAGGAAATATTTTATCATATTTTATTTATTTATCTGTGTGTGTGTGTGTGTGTGTGTGTGTGTGTGTGTGTGTGTGTGTGTGTATGCCATTGTACACATGTAGAGGTCAGAAAACAACTTGTAGATATTGGTTTTCCCTTTCTGCCATGTGAATCCACATATTGAACTCTACTCTGAGGCTTGATGTCAAGTGTCTTTACCTACAGAGCTATCTGGCCTACCCAAGAAGGCATTTTTAAACCTTAGATTCATGAATAGAACTCATGGATAAAATTTGAACTGTGAACAGTTTAACTCCACTTTCAAATATCCTTTGTTCAAAATAACTCATAATTACTTTACAATAGAAAGCCATTTTTTTCTCATTCCTGTCCCTGGGAATTCTGGGGGAATTCTATGTTTATTGTCAAACTGAAGTAGCACCTGAGGAGCATCAGGTATAGGCAGTGGTAGAATCCTGGCATTGTAAATGTTACTGTGAATGGTTTTTATGTGCCTGTCATTGCTTTGTGGGCATGAAATACAAAGCAGTTAATTTCAATTAAAATTATCAGGGATTGCTACCACCTTTTCAGCTTGCATCTTCCTCTGAAAGAATACTTTGTGCTCTGCTCTCTTACCAAATGCCTATGCTGACCTTTGTCCTTTTCAGAATTCACATAGCAACTGTTGCTATATTTTTCAGAAGAAGGGCTTTTTTCCTTTTCTTTTTCCAACTAGAAAAGCAAAACACAACTGAAAAATCAAGTTCAAATGTTCAAAGTAAATGAAAATGTTCCAAAGTCCTGTCGCCAAAGGGGGATAACCTCTTTATCTTGAAATTGCATTATGATTATATTTGCAAAAGTCAACCTTTTTCAGATGTAATAAATTCAAGTTGTGTGCTCTCTCTCTCCGTCTCTCACTTGCTCTCTCTGTGTATTATTTTTGACTGTTTTAGCAATATAATATGAGTATTTTCCCATGTAAGTTTATTAATCTCTTGTTTTGATTTCTCTTTAGTGTTCTGCTTATACCAAAATTTAATTGCTAGTAACATATTGCTAGAATTTTATTTTCAGTCATTAATTATTATAAATAACTTTTCAAATGAACATGTTTGTTAATGTATATCACATTTGTATTCATGTGTGGTTTGCAATTAGGAGGGAAATTAGATCGTCTTAATGAAATTGTAAAGAAAATGATTGATAAAGTCAAAGTCTTTAAGCCCTTTGTCAAACTGTGTCCCAGAATGATTTATCTAATTTATATAATCAGTGTCTGTTAAATACAAGAATTGGGATATATTTTCTTTGAATTCTTACATGTAGGTTCACTGTGCTAAACCATTGTGGGCCATATGATGTTACATTATTAGTAAATCAGGACATATGCAATTATACACTTACTTTACTGAGTTCCTAGGGCCACATATGCAGTCCAGCTTCATTGAAAGCAAATAAGAAAGAAATACAGAAAGAAAAAGGAAGGAAGGAAGGAAGGAAGGAAGGAAGGAAGGAAGGAGGAGAAGGAAGGAAGGGAAGGAAGGAAGGAAGGAAGGAAGGAAGGAGGAAAGGAAGGAAGGAAGGAGAGAGAGAGAGAGAAAGAAGAGAAAGAAAGAAAGAAAGAAAGAAAGAAAGAAAGAAAGAAAGAAAGAAAGAAAGAAGAAAGAAAGAAAAAAGAAAGAAAAGAAAAAAGAAAGAAAGAAAGAAAGAAGGAAAGAGAAAGAAAGAAAGAAAAAAGAAAGAAGAAGAGAAAGAAAGAAAGAAAGAAAGAAAGAAAGAAAGAAAGAGAGAAGAAGAAAAGAAGAAAGAAAGAAAGAAAGAAAGAAAGAAAGAAAGAAAGAAAGAAAGAAAGAAAGGAAAACTATGTAAGCAGGTAAGTAAATATGCCAAATAGTTCTTGTGGTGGCTCTCAAGCCAACAGGAGCTTTTGATAGTTAGTCTTCACTGCAAACTGGACTGTATTTGGAATCGTCTGGGTGACACGCCTCTGGGTATGTCTTTAAGGCATTTCTAGGAAGGTTAAACTGAGGACTGATGACCCATTCTGTATGTGAACAATGTTATCCCATGGACTGGGGCCTGTAATGGATAAAAGAGGAAAACAGGATAAGGCCAGGGGGATGCCAGTATTCATCTCTTCCTGCTTCCTGATTCACCCAGATGGGGCTAAGCAGCCTAATGATCCTGCTGCCAGAACTTCTTCACCATGATGGATTCATGTCATGTTATTGGTGAACTAACAAACTTGATAAATCAGGAAGCTGGGAAGGGGTGATGTGATCTACTTTAACAGACCAGAAACTGAAGTTCTACTCTTAGCTTTATTCATTATTGAACCTTACATGACAATACAACTTAGTTGGCTTTCCAATTTCAAGTTCTTTGACCCCTCACCACACATACATACACTAATGGACTATGAAATTCATTTATTTATTCCCTCATTCCAAATCATCCAATGAGCACTGCCTAGATTGCGAAGTATCAGGCAATGTGCTAGATGAAGTAAGAAAAGGCAAAGGTGAGTAACTGAAACTGAACACAATAAGCCAATCGACATGTTAATTATGAAGGAGCACTTTTTTCCTCACCACACCCTCATTTACATATACACGATGGACATTTTACCACCCACAAGACCACTTTTAAAGGCATAATATAGAGCAGGGAAGGTTCTGTTAGTAATTCAGCAAACATTCAGTTGTGTTCAAGGCATTAGGCTTATTATATCAGGAACATAAGAATAAGCATGATATAGTTCCTGTCCTCAAAAAATTCATTCTGCTATAGAGACGCAGATAGGTTCACACATTCCCTGTATTATTCCTTGTAGATCCCTGAATTATAGATACAATAATCACATTATAAGGCAATAAGACTGGAGAGGATAAAATCTCTACTAAGTGATATGTTAGAGAGAATAATACTCCCCTCACATCCATATGTAAGCCCTGGAATCTGTGAACAAATTTTAAATGGTAAAAAGCACTTCGCAGTATCCTTAAGGATCCTGAAATGGGGAGAGATCTTGTAATATTTGAGTCAGCCCAATGTAATTGCATAGATACTTTTCAAAGAGGGGTACGGAAGAATGAAGAATAAAGCACTTAATGATAAATAAGAACAAGATTTAAGGGTGTGTAATGGTTACTCTTATGTGTTGCTGTGAGAGAACACCCAAAGTCAAGCAACTTAAGGGAGAAAAGGGAGGTTTATTCAGTTTATGGTTCAAGAGAGGAGACAGTCTTTCATGGAAGAGGCGGCATGGCTGGTTTGCAGAAGCTGGGGACAGGCTAAGTCACTGCAAATATATTGGAGACTGGGAGCTACAAGACTGCTGCTGCTAAATCAGACCTCTCCAAGAGGTAGGGTGGGACTCAAGGCTCAAAGCCCCCCCCCCCCAGTGACCACCTTCCTCCAGCAAGGCTCCACCTCCCAAAGGTGCCATGACCTTCCCAAACACGAAATTGTGGGGGACACATTTCAAACCATGACAGGGTGGGAAAGAAGAGAGGATGAGAAGATGGGAGAAGACAGAAAAGCAAGGAAATCAGTTTCCACTGAAGACCCTAGAAGGAACACAGACCTGCTGAAATTTTGATTTCAGACCATTGAACACAGTATCTTTTATTTTTGTCTTCAAGAAGAATGACAATAAAAATAAGTTGCTTCAAGCCACTCTACTTGTGATTTTATACAAAAGCACCATATAAAAGTACCATAGAGAAAGTTCAAGCTAGGATATTTCAATCAAACCTTGATATATCTGTAGCACTCTACAAGCAGGCATAAAAATGGGCTTTCAGGTAACTGTAATGGTGCCAATGTAGGAAAGTTCAAGATGCTTACTTTAAAAAAAAGCCACTGAGCTTGTAAAAAACTGGTCAGCTAGCCTTGGGCTCATGGAAGAGATCTGTCCCTGTAAAGAAAGCAGAGTGATCAACAAAGACACCCAACATCAACTTCGGCTCCAGGCACATGAACACACATACATACACGCATACATCTCTCCATACACACTTAAGTTTAAAAAATTTAAAAACAAGAATCTTGGAAGGCAGCGATACATTAAATCTAATTCCTGACTTTATATTGTTACTCTGTGGTATTAAAGGCCTAGGAAAGAGACTGAATCTCAAGAGTTACCACTTAGGGTATAGCGCAGGAGTTAAACCTCTACTTCACAAGTAGAAGATCCTGAGTTCAGGTCCTGGATCACATGTAAAAACCCAGGCAGAAATGGTGGTGGCCTGTACTTTTGGCCCTAGAAAGCGGAGCCTGGGAAACTCTAGAGGAAAGCAAAGAGGAGGTAAAGGAATCCAGTGTATTTCCTGAAGTCACTCTTGAGCCTCCAGAGGCACATACAGTGCTTGATTCTCTCTCTCTCTCTCTCTCTCTCTCTCTCTCACACACACACACACACACACACACACACACACACACAATAAAAAACTCAGCTAGAGTTAAGAAAGAATAGGAAGAACGGACATGCTGTCCAAGTGTAGAGTGGAATGCAAAAGGACAAGAGCTTGGCAGCAAGAATGAAAGCAAGGTGATTTAGAGGGTAAAGAAACAACAGCTCTATAGAGACAAGGCATCTGAACTTATGCAGGGAAACACTGGAAGAATTTGAAGAGTCTGATAAAGAAGTCTGTCATCCATTTTCTTTGTTCCTTATAGAATGATGCTTTCCTGCTTCAGGGGCCTGTGAAGGAAATGGCCCATTCTTGGTGTAGGAGAAAGGAGTACCTTTAGGCTTTGCAACCTACCTTTTTTGGGGGTGTGGGGGTTGCCATGAACAGTTGATTTGTAAGTTTTGAAGTGATGGTGGCACTATTGATTAGGGAGAATGGTAAGGAAGCACTTCATAGCCACAAAGTGTAACATGATAAACACCTGGCTGGAAGACAGGGATCTGGGTTACACAGTTTTACTTTATAGCAAAGGGCTATATGAATTTGGGCAGGTCATCTTATGTTTATTTGACTCCTCCCTTACCTGTGAAATAAGGAACTAGGCCGAGCCTTAGTGGGCCACGGTAAGGATGCTGTTTCATGGTGCTGATGAATTCTGAAGCATTTTCATATTTACTGGATTGGGGGGCTACAAGGATACTTTTAACATACAACATTTCAGGTTCAGGTTATTCCTCAGCTTTCATTTGTAACTGACCAGGGACCTTTGTGTCTTTGTTTGCCAGCAGCAGATGACTAAACAAGCATCAATTGTCATTTGATGCAATAGCACAACCCTGCAGTCCAGGAATGGAGGGTGAACAGTGTTCTTTAAGAATGTGGATTTTCCACAATACAAACATCACTGAATGCTGGAGAGGATATGGAGAGAAGGGAATTCTCCTACGTTGCTGGTGGGAATGCAGGCTTATACAACCACTCTGGCGATCAGTCTGGCAATTTTTAAAAAAGTTAAAGATTGAAATGCCATATGACCCTACTATTCCACTTGTGGGAATAATCTCCCATAAAGCAAAAATTCACCTCAATGATACAAGCACAACCATATTCATAGCAGTACTATTTACAATAGCAAAGTCATGGAATCAACCCAAATGCCCAACAGCTGATGAGTGTATAAGGAAAATGTGGTACATTTATACAATGGAATATTCCTCAGTCATCAAAAAAGATGAATTTGGGGCTGGAGAGGTGGCTCAGGGGTTGAGCCTCTACCTTGCAGGCAGAAGGCCCTGAGTTCGGATCCTAGACCCCACGTATAGACACTGGGCAGAAGTGGGGACAGCCTGCATCTCTGGTCCTGGTAGGGCGGAGCCTGTGAATCCTGGGGCAGAGTAAACAAGGAGGAGGTGGAGGCGGTCCATGGTGGTTCCCAAATTCCTCTGTGGTTCTACACACATACACATACACACACGCGCACACACGCATACATGCACAATTGAATAAATAATAAATAATACAAAAAATTTTAAAAAGATGAATTAATGAAATTTTCTGGGAAATGATGGAATTAGAAAAAATTATATTGAGTGAAGTATCCCAGACACAGAAAAGTAGACACCATATGTACTCCCTAATAGGTGAATCCTAGTACCAAACCCACTTAATGACATATTCAAAGATAAATTTCTGTAATACCTACAGTAATCTCAAAGATTATAAACAGGAGATAAAGGGGAAGGAAGAAGGTCCCCCAAAAATAAGGAGAGAGGGGATCATGCTTCAGTAGAGAAAATACGTTACCACCAAGTATTGCAAGTAAGTAGCGAGACATCTGGTGCAGTTCACTCTCACGTCCTTTCCTGGTCACTTGGGACTGAGCAGGTTTGATCTACCAATGAGGGAGGGTATAGGGACTGACAGACGGTAACCATCCAGCAAATGAGACGCCGATCACCCTCCCACACTGCTGTATCCTACTCTTATTCTTCCATCTATCTTTGAGTCTCCTCTTATATTAAGATCTTTTATCTTTGGTTAGGAGATGACCTTTGATACCAATCAGGATATAGCTAACAGCAGTGCAGGAATAGCAAAACTGAAAACAAAAGTCCATAATTCAGAACACCAAATACCCTCCATTACTCACCTAGAGCCACACTAGCCAAATCTCTCCCTATCCTAAAGCTCAGGGAACCTTGCCAAAGAGGGCACAGCAAGATTGTAAGAGTCTAAAGATGGGGAAGACCAATAATATACAAGATACTCTACACGTTAGGGCTGCAGCAGCCAGGATTGGACTTTTCCTGACCTGCGCAGTGGCTGACATGTCAATGCCCACCCGAAGTCTAGCATGGATCACAGGGGAGAAGGCTTCAGGCAATAGGATCCTTAGAGGCAAGGGATTAAACAGTCATAATAGAATTCCCATGCTAAGGGGAAGCCCAAGAAGGGGTCGCAGGCTATGTCACTGAATCCTGAACCCTTACTAGGGTGGAGGACTCAGAGGGAAGGAAGTGCAGTGTCCACATAAATGGACTCTCTAGGGGATGGGAGGGCAGGGGAGAGAGGAAGGGAGAATCACAGTGAGAAAGGGAGGTAGGGAGGGGGTGAAAGGAAGGGTGGAAAGGGGGAGAGTGGAATGGATGACAACAGGAAAAGGGGGAGGGAGAGGACAGGGGTATCTATTGAGCTTGTATGATTAGGAAAAAATAAAATGTGGGAGGAAAAAGAGAATGATTTTGCTGAAGACAGAGAGAGAGAGACAGAGAGGCAGTAAACTATATTGGATCACTCATGCGAAGGCACAGTAAAATGAGAAGAAAATACTTTAAAATAAACAATTGGCTAAATATCTTACAAGTTAAATGAAAAACAATTACCTTAAAATCCTGAAAAGGGATCACCCTGGACATTACCATGTATGACCAACATTGTCAGGTTTCAGAAAATTGGCCATAAAAGCCGCCAATTAAGTTTTTGTTTTGCTATTGCATCAGCCTTAGGCTAAGTGTTTTCACCCTAAGTGTTTAGTTGTGGCCTTCACTAATTTCAGAGATGAATATTTCAACAGTAATTTCAACAATAAGGACCAATGTCAAGAGTTCAATGTCAAGAGTTCAAGGGGGTGGCACTGAGAAAGGGGAAGAGAGGGAAGGGGGTGAAAGGAAGGGAGCATGCAATGGGGGACTACTGGGGAGGGGAGGGGGAAGGGAGAAGTGGGGATACCTGTTGAGGTTGTATGAGATTGTAAGAGCCTAAAGATGGGGAGGAACAACGACATGCAAGATACTCCACACAAATTAGGGCTGAAGCAATCATAATAAGACATTGCATGACCTGCGCAATGACCAACATATCATTGACCCCCCCCAAAGTCTAGCATGGATCACAGGCACTAGGATCTTAGAGGCAAGGGTTTAACAGCCACAATAGTGTTCCTATACTAAAGGGGAACACAAAAAAGAGCTCTAGGCAATACTACTGAGTCCTTATACCTCATCAGAGAAGAGGACCCAGAGGGAAGTTTGACATGCACACTAAAGGATGCTCCAGGGATGGGGGGAGGGCACAGGGAGAAAGTGAGGGAGGGGGAAAAGGAAGGGGAAAAGGGGAAAGGGAGCAAGGGGATTCAGGGAGGGGTGGAGGGAGGGAGGGGAATGGGTACTTATCAACTTTGTATGAGTGGAAGAAATTTTTCAAAAAAGTAAAATGTGGGAAAAAATTTTTTTAAAAGTAACAAAATTTGAACAAAAAGAGAGTTCAATTTATGTATTTTCTTGAAAAATGTTGGAATATCAGACCTTTCTCCTGAGACTGAAGATAAGGAATTTAGTAAGATTTAGAGTTATTTAAAGTTCAGACTCTGATGGAAGACTGGCTTTGACACAGGAAATTTTCTTGATAGCTAACTCCATCCAACTACGTAGAAAACACTTCCTCTTTTCCCTGAAAAACATTATAATGCTACTTTTAAATTTTCTTGGCCCATTCAACTAAATACTTTTCTTTTTTTGGTTTGCGTACATGTCTGTATATGTGTATAGATGCACTCACACATGTGTGTGTAAGCTAATGATCAATGTTGGTATCTTTCTCAATCACTTTCCACCTTACAGTTTGAGACAGGGTTTCTTTGCCTATCCTAGGATTTACATCATGCTGGCTGGTTAGCAATCAATAGGGACCCTCTTATCCCCCTCTCTCCATAATAAGGATAGCATAAGCATGTATCACTATGCCTTTATACCAGTGCTGGGGGTCACACTCAGGTCCTCGCGGTTTAGCAGCAAACATTGTACCCTCTGATTCCTCTCTCCCCAGTATTTTAAGTGAATGTGTTCTCACAGATTGGCCTTTGATGAGTCATACAGATCTCCCCAAAAGTTGTCATTAGCCTCAGTAACCAAGGAGCATATGAGATGACATGGAGAACATTGCAGCATAAAAGTGTGAGAGTGGGGAGAGAACTCAAGAGAAATATATTCATTAGTAAACTTCATTTGTCATTGATGATAGGAAATCAGCACATTGAGTAAATAAGGTTGCATCAACTGAACTTGGTACTACATGGCTACATGTTAAAAGGCAGCTTGAAAATCCAGAACTTGCTTGCTATCAAGATTCATTTCACTGGTAGACCTGAGATAGCAGTATTCTTTGCTCCAGAAAATAACATTCAGAAACTCTGAGGAAGATTTGAGTTAAACCATGAGGCAAGTGACATGTCAACATTCTAAATTCATTTTTATATAATTTTCTTTGTCATCATTAACAAGAAGAATAAAGTACTAGAAATCTTCACAGAAATTCTCAGTGAGTGTTGGAGTGCTTTGCCATGAATGCATTTAAACGCAGTATTGAGTGCTCCAGAGATGCCTAGAATCCAAGAGTAAAAAACAATTTCGTTTGCAGAGCAACTTGTCATAACTTAGGGATGCTTGGAGCCAAAGGCTTTCTTCCTTTTGTGATCCTGGCCCTGAAATTCTATCACATTACTCCATTGATCACCAATGGAAGGCTGTCCTTGCAGAACTAGAGGATTAGTACTGAGGAGAAAACCTGAGCAATGAATGCTATGCTTACAAGAGCACAGGACAGGGAGGATGAGAAGATATCACCTGCATCTTCTTGAATTATTCTGGACTTTAGGGCCAAGACATAACTGCGTTAAGATACCCATGTTAGCCCTGATATGGGCTGAAGTGAATCCCTTCAAAGCTATGCGTTAAAAAGCCCAAGCTTCTAATACATCGAAAAGTAACTGTACTTAGAGATACTCATCAAAGAGGTTATTTTAGTATCTAATCAGACATGACTGGTGTCTTTAAAAGAGAGATCAGCAACGAGCACACATGGAGCCCTGTGAGGACACACTGAGAGGGCAGCCATTTGCCAACCAGAGAAACACCAGGAAAAACTAAACCTGCTGAAACCTTGACTTGAACCTCCAGACTTGAACTTTCCAGAACTGTGAAAAACTGAATGTCTATTGTCTAAGCTGCTGGCACTGTGGCATTTGCCACATTCTAATCCTATGTCAGCGAACTCTTCCTCCAACTTTCTCTTGGTCATTTTCCTTTTAGTTCAAACAACAATGACACAAAGCAAGAAAGAAAACAGTATAATCATATGGAACACCACACTGTGCTGTACAGAGAACTCATTTTAATAGATTCTTCTCTGCCTTCCACCAAGCTGAGAAAAGCTTTGAGAATTCCCTTAGGAATGGTTTTACATTTCACTAAATGGCTTGGTCTCTCTGAGTCCTTTAGCCAGCTTTCTTGCTTTGTCTCATTCTTCTTTCATAGCTTCTACTTTCATCTCTGGTCATCAAACAATTTACTTCCTTCCAAAATATGATCAATGGATCTCTTATATAGGTGCCGATTAAAGTTTCCACTTAAACAACTGAAACTATTCAGTAATGCTTAACAAAAGATTATTAAAGTACAGGAAAAGAGGAGGCAATTGGATGCAAAAGAGAGGATTTACAATGAGCTTCTAACAAAAGATGTTTTCTGAAATCTCCTCCTAGGGTTCTCTCAAAGGCTGCTCTTATTCCTCAGTCTCTATATCCTAGGTGAAAAGACACCTAACCATGCACAGGAAGACTTGCCTTGTTCTCCTTAAACCAGAATTAGAACTTCCAGCTTCATCTCCATCCTAAAGGAGTAGTCCTTTTTTTAATGAACTGCATTGTGACATGGCTTGTTTTCTACCCTAGATGGAGGTTTGTGGAGAGAGGTTTTCTTTCTTTTTTTTTTTTCTTTATTCAATTGTGTGTGTGTGTGTGTGTGTGTGTGTGTGTGTGTGTGTGTGTGTGTGTGTAGAACCATGGGCGAATTCAAGAACCACCATGAACCGGCCTCCACCTCCTCCTTGTTTACTCTGCCCTGGGACTCACAGGCTCTGCCCTACCAGGACCAGAAACGCAGGCCGCCCCCACTTCCGCCTGGCGTCTATACGTGGGATCTAGGGTGCGAACTCAGGACCTTCCGCCTGCAAGGCAGAGGCTTAACCTCTGAGTCACATTGGGGAGAGGTTTTCTACCATCAAGAAGCATCCCACATCCACTCACAGGGTATGTGGATTTGGTGTAGTGACTTCCAGATATTGTGCACTGTTTTTCAGTTCTGTAAGCAATTTTGTTATAAATAGGAGTTATAATGCAGACATATTCTTTTAAAGAACATCATTCTGTCCATTACATTCATTTTAAAAAATCAATGCTTAAAAATACCAACAAATGTTTTTGGCATGCAAGAGATTCTATTCCTTGTTTATTCAGAGAGCAAAAGAATGGTATCTCACACTACAGCTTTCAGAGATATTTTCTTAACTGGAACTAGAAGTGGTGAATCAGTTATAATAACAAAAAATCTTCCTCTATGGAAGAAGACAATTGAGGAATAAGAAAAGATGTCAGGCTCCCTTTCCCCACCCCGCTCCCCCCATCCAGATGCGCGCCAGCAGTCGAGCCAGGCCTTCATCCGCCACCTAGGTAAGCTCCGCCCGCGCCTGCCCACCAGAACCTCAGGTCAGCCCAAAGGGACCCAGCTCCTAACCCCACCATCCAGCCGGAGCCACGCAGGGCCCAGGGACGAGAAGGACCTCCCCCTGCGCCCGGGCCCCGCCCCAGCTCGCCTCAGGTTAAATAGCTTCACGCCGACGCCCCCATCCTCCTTTCCCCACCAGGCTCCGCCAGTCGGGACGCGCAAGCAGTACAGCCTGGCCTTCACCCACCACCTAGATAAGCTCCGCCCACGCCCGCCCACCAGAACCCCAGGCCAAATAATTCAGTTTAGTGAAATTGAAAGATCTTAAGAATTAAAACGACAATGCCAAAGTCAAAGTGCAAATCCATGAGAAGCAACACTCAAGTAAACAAATTTCTCACTGAAGAAATTAATCCCATAATGTTAGACTCCAACCAGAACAAACCGCGGAACAAGGCCAAGAAAGCCTCACCCAGGATAACCACTTTCAAAATATGATCATTACCATGTTCAATACTATGAAAGAGGAAATCCGGGAGGAATTACATAATCGAATCAATCACTTTGAAGAGGAACACAACAGACATTTGGAGGAGTTGAGAAAAACAGTGCAAGAAACAAAAACTGGCATAGAGCAGTTAAAACAGACTCAAGCAGAGTTTAAAACTGAGCTACAAGACAAGTTATCTTCAACCCAGAACTCCACAGAGAGTCTTATCAACAAAACTAATGAAGCAGAAAACAGAATTTCAGACCTTGAAAATAAAGTGGGAGTACTCACCAGCTCAATGGAAGAGGTGGTTAAAGCCAACAAGATACTTGAGAGAAATATCCAAGAGATATGGGACACCCTGAAGAAGCCTAACATGCGTATTCATGGAATACCAGAGCAAGAATCTCAAAATACCACCCCTGAGGACGATCATCAAGGAAAACGTTCCTCATATAAAAAAAGAGGCCCATACAAGAGGCATTCCGCATCCCAAACAGATACGACCAAAATAGAAGCACCCCGCGGCAAATAATAGTTAAAACACTCCACATGCAAGATAAAGAACTGGTGCTGAGAGCTTCAAGGGAGAAAAAACAAGTCACTTTTAAAGGTAAACCTATTCAAATAACAAATGACTTCTCAGTCGAAACAGTAAAAGCAAGAAGAGCTTGGAGAGACATACTTCAAGTATTGAATGAGCAAAAATGTCAACCCAGGCTGATTTACCCTGCAAAACTATCAGTCATGATCGAGTGAGAAAGAAAAATCTTCCAGCACAAAGACAACTTGAAGGGATACATGTCCACCAAACCAGGCCTTCAAAAAATGCTAGAAATGATACTCAAGCGTGAAGAAAAACACAGGCATATCCAGGAGAACAGAAGGCAAGTATAACACCATTAAAAGCGAAGCAATATACTTATAAAAACTACCAAACATAATAAATGGAATTAAAAATAGTTTCTCCATTATAACATTAAATGTTAATGGAATTAATTCACCGATCAAGAGACACAGATTACAAACTTGGATCAAAAATCACAACCCGGGGCTGGAGAGGTGGCTCAGGGGTTAAGCCTCCACTTTCCAGGCGGGAGGTCCTGAGTTCGGATACCAGATCCCACGTATAGACGCCAGACGGAAGCGGGGGCGGCCTGCGCTTCTGGTCCTGGTAGGGCGGAGCCTGTGAATCCCCGGAGAGAAGGAGGTGGAGGCGTCCATGGTGGTTCGCGAGTTCGTCCGTGGTTCTACACATACACAGACACACACACACACAGACACACACACACGCGGGCACATACACACGCACATGCGCACAGTTGAATAAATAATAAAAAAAAAAAAAAAAATTTAAAAAAAAATCACAACCCATCAATCTGCTGCCTGCAGGAAACCCATCTCACCACAAAAGATAGGCATGCTCTAAAAATAAAAGGCTGGTCAACAATTCTACAAGCAAATGGAAGCAGAAAACAGGCAGGGGTAGCCATTATGCTATCAGACAAAGTGAACTTCAAACCAAAGAAAATTATAAGAGACACAGATGGATACTACATTTTAGTCACAGGTACAATTCACCAGGATGACTTCACAACACTGAATATATATGCGCCCAATACGGGCCCCTCCACATTCATTAAGAAAACCCTACAGCGTCTAAAGCAAGAAATCAACCCCCAAACGATAATTCTTGGGGACTTCAACACCGCCCTCTCAACATGGGATAGATCAACAGGTCAAAAGCTTAACAGACACTTTGGAACTTAATCAAACCCTGAAAGAAATGGACCTTACAGATCTCTATCGAACTTTTCACCCACGCACCAAAGAATACACATTTTTCTCAGCAGCACATGGAACTTTCTCCAAAATAGATCACATATTGGGCCACAAAATAAATCCACACATATACAAAAAAGTTGAAATTCTAACCTGTGCCCTGTCAGACCACCACGGCCTGAAGCTGGACATCCACAACACATCAAACAAGAGAAAATACACTAACTCCTGGAAACTTAACAATATGATGCTGGATGAGAACTGGATTCAGGCAGAAATTAAAAAAGAGATTCAAGATTTCCTGAAAGTGAATGATAATGAAAATACAACTTACCAAAATCTCTGGGACACAATGAAAGCTGTTCTAAGAGGTAAGTTCATAGATCTTAATGCCTACATCAAAAAAAATGGAAACATCAGAAATAAACAACTTAACAATGCAGCTTAAAGCTTTCAAGAAACTAGAGCAATCTGATCCCAAAAGTAGTAGAAGAGAGGAGATTAGCAAAATAAGGGGAGAAATATCTGAAATCGAGACTAAGAAAACGATAGAAAAAATCAACCAGTCAAAAAGCTGGTTCTTTGAAAAAAATCAATAAGATTGATACACCCCTAGCTAAATTAACCCAAAGCAGGAGAGAGAAAACCCAAATTAACAAAATCAGAAATGAACATGGAGTTATCACTACTGATACCCAAGAAATCCAGAGAATTATAACATCATATTTCAAAAACTTATACTCTCTGAAGTTTGACAACACAAAAGAGATGGATGAATTTCTACGTAAACACAACTTACCTAAATTGAATCATGAAGTTGTGAATTATTTAAATAGTCCTATAGCATATAAGGAAATTGAGGAAGTAATCTTGAATCTTCCCACCAAAAAATGTCCTGGACCAGATGGATTCAGCATAGAGTTCTACCAGACATTTAAGGAGTTAATAACACCAATACTCCTTAAACTGTTCCATCAAATAGCAAAGGAAGGAACACTACCAAACTCCTTCTATGAAGCTAATATCGTTTTAATCCCAAAACCTAATAAAGATTCTCTTGAAAAAGAAAACTATAGGCCGATCTCTCTGATGAACACAGACGCAGATTCTCAACAAAGTTTTAGCAAATCGGATTCAAAAGCATATTAAAAAGATCATTCACGCGGACCAAGTAGGCTTCATCCCCGGCACACAAGGTTGGTTCAACATACGCAAATCAATAAATGTAATTCATCATGTAAACCAGTCCAAAGTCCAAGACCACATGATACTCTCAATAGATGCAGAAAAAGCTTTTGACAAGATCCAACAGCCTTTTATGATCAAAACGCTAGAGACAGTAGGAAGGGAAGGAACCTTTATCAATATAGTAAAAGCTGTATACAACAAGCCCACAGCAAGGATTTTGCTCAATGGGGAACAATTGGAAGCATTCCCATTTTGATCAGGAACTAGAAAAGGCTGTCCACTCTCACCACTTCTATTCAATATTGTACTTGAAGTCTTAGCTGAAGCCATAAGACAAGAAAGGTACATAAGAGGGATTCAAATCGGCAAGGAAGAAGTCAAGCTATCCCTATTTGCAGATGACGTGATCTTATACCTGAGTGATCCCAAAAACTCCACCAGGAAGCTCCTGGAACTAATTGAGAAGTTCAGCAGGGTGGCAGGATACAAAATAATGTGCAAAAATCAGAGGCCTTCCTATATACCCAGAATGAAAGAATTGAAAAAGCCCTGAGAGAAACAATCCCATTTACTATAGCCCCTAAAAAAATGAAATACCTTGGTATAAACCTAACCAAGGAGATAAAAGACCTTTACAATGAAAACTTTAAAACCCTAAAGAAAGAAATTGCAGAAGACACCAGAAGGTGGAACGACCTCCCATGTTCCTGGATTGGCAGAATCAACATCGTAAAAATGACCATCCTACCAAAGGCAATATACAAATTCAATGCTATACTAATTAAAATCCCAAAGAAATTCTTTAAAGAATTTGACCAAACAATCTCAAAATTCATATGGAAGCACAAAAACCCAGGATAGCAAAGACAATCCTGAGTAACAAAAACACAGCTGGAGGTATTACAATACCGAACCTTAGTCTATATTACAAATCCATAGTTATAAAGACAGCCTGGTAACTGGCTCCAAAATAGACACACAGATCAATGGATAAGGATTGAAGACCCAGATATAAGCCCACAAAATTACAGCCATTTGGTCTTTGACAAAGGGGCCCAAAGAATCCAATGGAAAAAGAACAGCATCTTCAACAAATGGTGCTGGCAAAACTGGATCTCCACATGCAGAAGATTTAAGCTGGACCCGTACTTGTCACCATGTACAAGACTTAATTCCAAATGGATCAAGGACCTTGATATAAGGCCAGAGACTATAAAAACCATAGTTGAAAGGATAGGGAACTCCCTCGAGCTGATTGGGCAAGGCCAACATTTCCTAAACAGACATCCAATGGCACAGTCACTGCTATCAACTCTCAACAGTTGGGATCTTGTGAAATTAAAGAGCTTCTGTTCAGATAAAGAGATTGTCACACGAGCTCAAAGGCAACCCACAGAATGGGAGAAAATCTTCACTAACCACATATCTGATAGAGCTCTACTGTCCAGAGTGCACAAAGAACTTAGAAAACTAAACATCAAGGAAACCAATGGCCCAATTAAAAAATGGGCCCTGGAACTTAAAAGAAACTTTACCAGGGATGAAATTAAAATGTCTAACAAATATCTGAAAAAATGCTCCACTTCTTTAGCCATCAGGGAAATGCAAATCAAAACTTCCCTGAGATATCATCTCACCCCGGTCAGGATGGCAAAAATCCACAATACAAACAACACCAACTGCTGGAGAGGATGTGGAGAGAGGGGAACTCTCCCACATTGCTGGTGGGAGTACAGGCTCATACAGCCACTCTGGTGAGCCGTCTGGAGATTCTTAAAGAAATTAAAGATTGAAATTGAAATTAAAGATTGAAATGCCATATGACCCTGCGATTCCACTTTTGGGTATAACCCCCCCATACAGCAGAGGTTCACCTCGATAGCACAAGCACGCCCATGTTCATAGCAGCACTGTTTACAATAGCAAAGTCATGGAATCAACCCAAAAATTTTTTTTTTTTTTGTTTACAAAGTGGTTGTAGAGACGATGAAGTAAGGTACAATCACTTCAGTCCGCTGAAACCCAAAAAAACCAACAGTTGACGAGTGGATAAGGAAACTGTGGTACATCTATACAATGGAGTACTACTCAGCCATCAAAAAGGATGAATTACTGGAATTTGCCGGGAAATGGATGTCATTAGAAACAATTATATTAAGTGAAGTATCCCAGACACAGAAAATTAAGTGCCGTATGTACTCCCTAATAGGTGGCTCCTAGTACCAAACCCACCCAGCCCATCTTGAGACACTCATAGGTAAATTTATGTATTACCTACAGTAATTGCAAGGATTATGAACAGGAGGGATGGGGCTGGAGGGCCACACCAGAAACAAGGAGAGAAGTGACCATGTTACAGTAGAGAAAATAGGCCTCTATCAAGGACTGCAAGAAAGTAATGTGACACCTAGTTAAGTTCACAATTCGTTCCTGATCATTTACAACTAAGGGGGTATGAACTCACCAGAAGGGGAGGGCACATAGTCTAGCAGATTAAAAAGTAACCATTTTGCAAATGGGTGATTGATCCCTCCCATTGCCAAATGCCATATGACCCTGCAATTCCACTTTTGGGTATAAGTATTACATCTACCCTTGAATGTGCTCTTATAATAAGACTCCAGTTTAACAGCTTTCTGTCTCTGGCCAGGGGGTGACATACAGTGCCCATCACGATGGAGTGAAGGGCATTGCAGGAGCAACAAAACTGCAAAAGAAAATCAACGAACCACTATCCAGAACTTCAGAGACTCTATATCAACCACCTAGAACTAGGCCAGACTAATCTCTCCCCATCCTGAAGCTCAGGGACATTTGCGGAAGAGGGGGCAGTAAGAGTGAAAGAGCAAAAGGATGGGAGGAGCAATGATTTGCAAGATACTCCACACAAGTTAGGGCCGAAGCAATCATAATTGGACATTGCATGCCCGGTGCAATGTCCAACACACTATTGACCGCACAAAGTCTAGCATCTGCTAAAGGCACCAAGATCCTTGGAGGCAAGGGATTGACAGCCACAGTAGTGTTCCTATGCTTAAGGGGAACAGAGGAAGTTCAGGGAAATGCCACTGTGTCCTTGTATGTCATCGGAGAGGAGGTCCAGAGGAGAGTCAGGCATGCACAAGAAAGGACTCTGGGAATTGGGGCGGGAGGCATGGGGGGATGGGGCGGGAGGAGTGGGGGGGGAGGAGGGAGGGAGGGAACTGGTGTACCTATTAAGTTTGTATGAGCTGAAATAATAATAAAAAATAAATAAATAAATAAATAAATAAAAGAAAAGACGTCAGTCAAGAGGACTTGTTTTTCTCTTACTCATCATTTCCAACTTTAATCATCTGTATTTGACTGTAGTCAGGACAATAGCAGCCCTTGTGACCTTAAAGGAAGCTGTCCTCCATCAGTGGGGGAGCTGCCACAGCGGACTGAAGTGATTGTACCTTACTTCATCGTCTCTACAACCACTTTGTAAACAAAAAAAAAAAAAAAATGGGTTGCAAAAAGTGAGTCATTTGTCCATTCATCTCAGTTCTGGGAATTGAATCAATCGATCAAAATGTCTCAAAGATTACAGGCAAACAATATTACACAACTGTTTAGAAAATTAATTGAAAATCTAGTTTCTAGAAGTCCTAGAAGCAAACAATTTTAGAGGTGATTATCTTCTCCTTTCCT